>JAIOJX010000005.1:7592500-12392500 GCA_022376925.1 Tragulus kanchil
ACCTTGAAGAGGAAAAACTTACAACTGAAGACAAGACATGGAACTTGGAGGATCTGTGTTCAAGTTTATTCACAATACTGATAAAAATGTCATGATCCTTTTCGCCTTATTTTTAAAGTATGGCTACAATCTGAACTGAAGTATGTAAGGGAAGGTGATGATTCCATCCCATGAAACTCATAGATATATATTTTTTTTAGCTTTTACGGGTTTTTTTTCTAAAAAAAAAAGTTTTTAATTTTGTTGTTGTTGTTGATTTGTTGGATTTTTAAAAAAAGGTTCACAACCTTGGGCAGAACTTTTCTTGGCTGGCTTCACGGCCTGTTCTGTTCTCTTAGGCTCCACGCGGGGTCAAAGGGAGTGGGTGCTGATGGGGGAAGTCGGGGCCGGGGCCTGAGGGGTCGCTCCTCTCGCCGTGCAACGAGGTCCCCGGGCCCCCAAGACTGCGGACCGAAGGCGGCGGCAGCGGCAGCGGCAGCAGTAGCAGCAGAGGGGGGTCGCTGACCCCGGAGCTGTCACCTGCCGCGGTGGGCGGTGGGGGGACACGGGAGGCAGGTGGAGGTGGCCGAGTGGGTGGGCGCGCGGCAGGGGGCGGGGCGGGAGGAGAGCCTCACTTTCTGTGCTTCTCCTCTTTGTCACTGCTTTTGGCGCTGTTGTCCGTGTGGCTGTTGGGGTTGTTGCTGAGGTACATTTTGTCCATGGCCTTGAGGGCCTCGGTGAGATAGTTCTGCAGGGCTGTGACCGCGGCGCACACCGCCGGGCTGCCGAAGCCGTGGGAGATGAGGTTGAAGTGGGTCAAACAGCTCTGGATGCCGGGCTCCAGGATGGGGTTGGGTCGCGAGTTCCCCAGGGGAGATCGGTCCTGAGCCAGCAGGTCGGTGAACTCCTTGCATATCTGTCTGCAGCACAAGAGGAGCGGAGAGACAGAGATGAGGCTCCCGCGGGCGCAACCCCAGCAGCAGAGAGAGGACCCTTCTCCCCGGAGTCACCCAGTAGGACTCAGAGTCGCAGCGACAAACGGGGTGGGGGCGGGGCACAGGTGGGGAGACCCAGCCACCTTGCAGAATCCATCAACACACCTCCTGAGCCTTAAACACGTCCACTGAAGCCCCTCTCTCTTTCTACCTGTGTCTCTCACCTCTCTGCTGTACCAAACTTCTTTTTTCTCTTTGGTGTGCCAAAATGCAGGCAGCGTCTTAATTCCTGGGCCAAAGATCAAACCCGTGTCCCCTAAAGTGGAGGCACAGGGTCTGAAGCCCTGAACGTCCAGGGAAATCCTGCACCAAACTTCTAACCCCTGCTTTCTGACTCATGCCATGCATCCCAGACACAGGAAAACACTTCACCCACTAGAGGAGAGATAAAAGTAAGTAAGAGGGGTCAGGCGGTCAGAAACACAGCCTCTTGTCCACACCCTTCAGCTGTCCTGCTGGAAGTAGTATAGACTCCCTTTTCTCTGACCTTTTAGAGGGACCTCAGCAGTCTGAGGTCTGGGGCAACAAACTCTCCACTCATTCACCCGTCAAATTAGGGTGAATGTGGACAAGAAAGGTATGACTTTTCTTGGAATTGTTTTGCTTTAAAAATAAATGGCACTCAAAAGCTCACATACAGGGATAATTTGGAGTGGTTTGGGGAAGAAGAAACAGACCTTTCAATCTCCCATGCCACCTCTGTTGCCATGCACCAAAAAGAAGAAGAATGTCTAGGGAAATTGTGAATGTGTGCTTAGGAAGCTAAGAGAAGAGGGGAAAGCTGAAATACAGACCATGAGGCCTAAAGGGAAGCTCAGTCTCTGGATCCGGGATGTCAGGACTGGCTGGGGCCCTCCGGAGCAGCAGCAGCCCCTTTGGGTAGGGGGCTTCGCAGGGAGGAGGGAGAATAGGGAGCACTAGCAGGCTGCCTCTTCCAAGGGCAGCTGATGTCCCCAGGCCACAAAGGGCCCCCGCCAGAGGCCTCAGCCTCTCCCCTCTGGTTCCAAGCCCTCCTGAGACATGGACTTTGATAATGATGGGCTTCCAAACAAGCCTTTTAATTTCCAGAAAACATATCAAAACAGTCATTTTCTTTTCACACACCACCTGGAGAAGCCTATTCAGCCCAGGCACCGATGGGAATATAACTTGGGCCATTTGGAAACCGATTTGACATCTCGCCTGTAGGCTAGAACTTGTGTGCGTGTGTGCGTGTGTGCGTGTGTGCGTGTGTGTGTGTGTGTGTGTGCGCGCACATGCCCACAGGCGCACAACTTTGGAGGAAGTGGAGAAAGGAAGGCAAGACATGGGAGAAGGGATTAAGGATGAAACTAGTGCAGTTTCTGACTTGAACATTTTGCAACCCACTGGCTTAATCCTTGCCCTTGAAGAACCTATTGATAAGAGACAAAAACTGACCCAGGCAAGTCTGTCCACTCCTTTAAGAACTTGATTCTGGTTTTTTTCTGAAATAACATAGTCACAAAGCCACACTCAGCTTCCATTAAATCCCCTCTCTACACTACTCCCATACATGTTTTTTCTTTTTTCAGTGAGAAGGTAGGGCAGAAGGGAGGGGAAAGAGGGAAATACCCACTCGCACTCTTCCTTGTATTTCCTCTTTAAGATCGATCATGGTTTATAAGACTGTGTTGTTAACTTCAGAGTTTTACAAAAGCAAAGCTGATTAACACAGAAGGAAAAGAGGCCAAACGTGAGAGCAAAGACGATTCTGATTTTTGTTTCTCTTGACAGGGATACAGAGAGACCCCAAAGAGGCAAATGTCTTACTTTGTAGCCAGGAGCATGTTTTTTCTTGTCACTTGCTCATTGGGATCGGAATGTTGTCGGTTGAGAAATTCAGCTACTGCTTTGGCAGGAAATTCGGTTTCGCACACGTACCCAAAGTCCCTGGCTAGGTGGACAGCTTCTCCTGGCAAGAGGCAAGAGGAGGAAGAAGACAAGAGAATGAGAAAAGTTGGGAACCAGATTTCCAACTCCCTAGTTTCTCAGCCCAGCTGTTGTAGGAAACACAAACTACTTGTTTCCCCACTTCAGGCATTTTCTTTCCTCCTCTGAAGGATCCAGTGGATTCATTTCTCAGGGGAAAAGGCCACTTATCCTAGAAAGCCAAGATGATTTGAAAATGTAGATTCCCATCAACTCCCCTTCAGCCTCATCCCCCACCCTGGTGACATTCTCGCACCGTCTCTTTTAAAACATTTCAACCTCACACCTATCAACGCGTTCATAAATGATATTCATAATTACTCCTTGAGCTTTTCTGCCAGGGAATGACTAAGGGCTTACATTTTAACTTTATCACATATAATTATCTGTTCATCCAAACCGATTAACCAAGAGGATTTGAGGGTCACTCCACTGAGTCTGTCTGTGTTGTTGATTTTCGAATCTTTGGTTTTAATTTCCTGAACCAGTTGGTTTTTACTGCAGGGCTTCCTGCCATTAGCTCCAGCTCCGGAAGAACGCATGCGCCAATTAGAGCATCAAAGCCCTCTCCGCGGAGCTTGTTTCCATAAAATGGAGCGGATCACAAACAATAACAGTTCTCCAGAAACTGCCTCCCGGAGACTGGACACAACCCCCAGACCCATGCACACTCTCCCACTACCCCCAAAGCTGCTACTACCATTTTCTCTGCATATACTCCTTTTGGGGGGGGCCTGAATGGTGTCATTTTTGACACCATTAACAAATGGTTCATAGGATTTCTCCTCAGATTTGTTTTGAAATATTTTAAAATTATTTACAAAGTGCAAACCTGAACTCAAATATATGACATCTCCTCCAATACAAGATATAAGTAAGATAAAGTGCCATCTTTAAATATAAATGTTAGTTTTAAAATCTACACCATAACTTAAGTTCCTTTTTTTTTCTATTGGCATGAGACATTTCTAACAGAACACAAAGGAAAATGCAAGAGAACTAACTATACGTTCATTCCAATACACCCAAACTTTAGCCAATTTAGTATCAGACAAACTTAACAAGGATCTGGAGGAAGTAAGGTGACTACCATGACTGGATTATAGTGTATCTAGAACAGGGAGAGAGGACTGGGTGAGCTTTTGCTTTGAGGGGTTTAGAAGCCTGTGTGTCAGCTGTAAAGAGAAATGCAGAAGAATCAACCCTAATGAGGTGGCTGGATCTAGAACGTATCATAAAAAGTGAAGTCAGTCAGAAAGAGAAGGACAAATACAGTATATTAACACATATATATGGAATCTAGTAGGATGGTGATGATGGCACATGCAGTGAAGCGACAGAAAGACAGACATGGACAGTGGACATATGGACATTGTGGGGAAGGAACAGTGGATGAGAGGCGTAAAGGAAGTAGCATGAAGGCCTGTACTATCATAAGTGAAGAAAATGCTCTAGTCATTGCTCTGTGAGAAAAGGGGATCCTTCAGGGGTGCTGTGTGATGGTCGGGAGGGGAGGGAAGGGGGGAATATACATATGACTAATCTGAGAACATACATATCTGTAAACAACAAAACTCTGTAAAAGTTAAAAGCAAAATAAAGGTTTAAAAAAAAAAAAGAAAAAAAGAAATCTGTGTGTGTGCGTTTTAAAAACTGGCATGAGAAGCTTCCTGCAATGCTTATTTCTTTTTATCCAAATAACTCAAAGCCTAACCCTGTTCATTTTTCTTCCTCTCCAGTAGAGGAACACAATTAAATGAGAGATAAGGGAGCATATGCTTGGAAAACAACAACCTGAAAGGGTATATAACCCTGAGCTTTCAGGATGGTCTTAAATCAGGATGCAGGTCAAAGATTCCCAAATTAATTCAGGAAGTAATGGTCACGCATTTCTCAAGCACAGACGTCAGAATAGCTTCAGTGATTTACTGCTGAGCTCCATAAAGGAGGCAGGAGCCGGAAAACTACACAGTTCTTAAATTTTCACATTACTTAACTCCAACCTGGGCTAGAGTGGTGTGATTTTGTAGCAGAGGGGAAAAGGAAAGGAGGACAGGAATAAATGCAAATTGTTTTCTGACATGCAAGAATTTTGTTCACTTCTGGTGACGTTCCCTGGAAAAAAAAGAAACTGCACAATTGGCATAAAATATAACCAAACACCCGGCCACTGAGGATCATCCATTTTCCCAGAAAAAACTCCCCTTGTTGTCAGCAAAACAGCTCACTTACCCTCTACTAGTGACGTGAGTAGGGTGACATTGGCAGCTTTACGTCTCCCTGCTGGCAGATTTAATCCTATTTTGTCCAGTTTCTCTTAGAGATCTTCCTCCATTTTTAGACTTTGTTTCACAAATACATGCAAGAAATGGATTTAGAAAACTTTGCGCTGCAAAAAAATATATTTTTGATGATGGAGACACATGCAGTGAAGCGACAGAAAGACAGACATGGACAGTGGACATATGGACATTGTGGGGAAGGAACAGTGGATGAGAGGCGTAAAGGAAGTAGCATGAAGGCCTGTACTATCATAAGTGAAGAAAATGCTCTAGTCATTGCTCTGTGAGAAAAGGGGATCCTTCAGGGGTGCTGTGTGATGGTCGGGAGGGGAGGGAAGGGGGGAATATACATATGACTAATCTGAGAACATACATATCTGTAAACAACAAAACTCTGTAAAAGTTAAAAGCAAAATAAAGGTTTAAAAAAAAAAAAGAAAAAAAGAAATCTGTGTGTGTGCGTTTTAAAAACTGGCATGAGAAGCTTCCTGCAATGCTTATTTCTTTTTATCCAAATAACTCAAAGCCTAACCCTGTTCATTTTTCTTCCTCTCCAGTAGAGGAACACAATTAAATGAGAGATAAGGGAGCATATGCTTGGAAAACAACAACCTGAAAGGGTATATAACCCTGAGCTTTCAGGATGGTCTTAAATCAGGATGCAGGTCAAAGATTCCCAAATTAATTCAGGAAGTAATGGTCACGCATTTCTCAAGCACAGACGTCAGAATAGCTTCAGTGATTTACTGCTGAGCTCCATAAAGGAGGCAGGAGCCGGAAAACTACACAGTTCTTAAATTTTCACATTACTTAACTCCAACCTGGGCTAGAGTGGTGTGATTTTGTAGCAGAGGGGAAAAGGAAAGGAGGACAGGAATAAATGCAAATTGTTTTCTGACATGCAAGAATTTTGTTCACTTCTGGTGACGTTCCCTGGAAAAAAAAGAAACTGCACAATTGGCATAAAATATAACCAAACACCCGGCCACTGAGGATCATCCATTTTCCCAGAAAAAACTCCCCTTGTTGTCAGCAAAACAGCTCACTTACCCTCTACTAGTGACGTGAGTAGGGTGACATTGGCAGCTTTACGTCTCCCTGCTGGCAGATTTAATCCTATTTTGTCCAGTTTTTCTCTTAGAGATCTTCCTCCATTTTTAGACTTTGCCCTGTTTCACAAATACATGCAAGAAATGGATTTAGAAAACATTTGGCGGCGCTGCATCTCACTGTAGTCATTTTGACAACTTCGTAAAATGTACAAGTGAACAATCCTGGCCCCAAGCTATGTAAGGAAAGGAAGCCTGGGAAGGAATGGTGCCAAGAGAGCATAGGAGACACACGCTTGCTTGACTGTAACTCTCCCCCGTGTCGGTGACTCCTGCAACCATGGTGGCCGACTGGAAGGTTTTGATTTCCCAACTCTCTCAAGAAGAACCACAAACAAATAAACACGGCTCTCATCTCCAGGGTGTGAAGTATGTTTGAGTTCAACTGATTACTGTATATTTTCCCTGCTGTTACAATCACACAAATCCCAATGGGGATTTTACATTGTCTTTGCAAGATCTGCTGTGAGGTTGTTCAGAGTAACCAAAGTTATCATCACTCTCAGGCTTCTTGCTCCGGCTTTAGCCCCAATGGGAAATTCATCTCACCAACTGTTTACATGCTATGTCACCAGCCTAACCGGAAATGTTAAAAGTTGATATCAGCCTTTACAAATGTCACTGATTTCAGAGACAATGGAGGTGGTTCTAAACAGATGTCTAAATAGACTCCCATAATCAGAAAGTGGTTAAGATAAATTATTTAAATAAAACACCAAATTAATTAATTTCAGATTTTATTCCCTACTCAAGTGCTCTTTAATTGTGTGGATTAGATTATACTCCCCTAGGTAAACAGTCTCCAATACTGGGGATGTGGGAAGGGGGAGGAAAAGGCAGAGGCAGATGCAGATGTTTCAGTGAAAGATTACAAAGGGACGGCAAATGACTGTGAAGGGGGAAGAAGGGTAGAAGAGCTGATGTGGAAATTTGCCAAAAATGGTTTTGTAAACTTCTGCATAGGATATACCCATCACTGCAGAACTCTGGGCCTATAAATAGATACATGAGCACATGTCAAAGAAGGAAGTCTTGGGCCCACTTTCTTATGAAATTAAAAATTAAAAAAAAAAAAAAGGAAGCAGAACATATTATCTGGGAAAGTTCAATGCAAGACCCAGCAAACACAACCCTGCGTGGGATCTGAGAAGCAAAAAGCCCACAGGAGGGACACACCGCCCTCAGAGAAGGTGCTTCACCTCCCTGGACCCTTATAAAATCTACTAAACGAATCATCCCAACCTTGCGTGGGTGAGATGAGAATTCCTGACCATGTATACAACATGCAATCGTAGGTAGCGACCACACATAATGCACGTAAACGTGCCTTGCACCTGCCTGGCACGTGAGGACGCGGTGCATCCGAATTATTAGTGCGAGACCCTCGGCCACGTCTGGCCTGCGGTGGCAGGGACGTGGGGGCGTGGCGCGTTGACTCTAGAGATAGCCAGTCTTCAACTTAAAACCCTATTCGAGGGACGGCGGGCTGCAATCAGAGACCCTACACGGAGGCAAGGCAAAGAGAGGAGCCCGACAGAGGAAGTTTTCCTAGGCTGCCAGGTGTGCGCGAGGAGGGAAAAGGCGGGTGCACGGCGCCCCGCGGCTGCGGCGGCCGGGACTGAGCCCGCGGAGGAGCGAGCTGCGCGTGCGCGCGGGGAGGGGCCGGAGGAGGCCGAGGACCCGGCGAGCGCGCAGCGCCGGCCGGCCCGGGCGCGCCCCCGGAACGACGGAGCGCGCGGGAAGGCCGCGGAGTGCGCAGGCGCGCGCCGCCTCGCTCCGCCCCCGCCCCCGCCCCCGCAGGTCTCCGCTCTTCTCCCCCCCCCTTTCTCTTCCCGCGAAGGGCGGGCCCAGGCGCGAGGCCCGTGACGTCACCGCGCCGGCGCAGGCGCCGTGCGCCCCGGCCGCGGGGCGGGGCGGGCAGGGCGCGCCGGGCCTCACCTCCGCAGCACTCCGCCCAGCAGCGACGCGTTGAGACACTCAGGCGGTGAGAGGCGCCGCTGTACTTCCGCCACCGTGACCTTGTACTTCGAGGTGGAGCTGAGGAGCGAGAGACGACCCGGAACTGAACAGAAGACCTCGTTGGGGTTCACGACGCCGCCGAAGAGGTTGTCCTTGTTGATGGGGATGGCGGAGACGGCGTTGCTGTTGGACTTGGACAGGGACACGGGGCCTGCGGAGACAGACGGGGAGGCCGCGTGTGGGCGCCCAGGAGCCCTCCCGAGCCCCGCGGGGCCCCGCTCCCCGGCCAGCCCTAGGCCCACGGCGCCTTCCGCACCTGCCCCAGCCCCTGCGCCCTCCCGGTCCTGGCGAGGAGCCGGGCCCCCCAGCCAGGCCCGCCCTCCGCCCGGCCCCTCGCCCTGCGGCCGCTGGGGAGCTGTCTAGAGACGGCGAAGTGGTGACCCGCCCGGCCTCGGGGGACGGTGGGCCCCCGGCGGGGTGCTGGCGCAAGAAGAGGGACTAGGTTTGTAAGTCGAGAAAAAAAAAGGGGGGAAAAAAAAAAACGCCAGGTGGACTCCCAGGAGTTTTAGTGGGGCGAGGGCCCTGGTGCTGGAGAGACACGGCTTCAAAGACCTATCAGGACAATCAGCCGAGAGAGTACAGGGCTCAAAGCAGCCTGCAAATGAGCCTTTCAGCCGCGACACCCACGCCGGCGGCTGGTGGATTCGCTGTCCCACACCACACATGCCCCCTTCTAGGCTGATCGGTGAAAAAGACGCGTTTTGGGAATCCGTTCCAAGCCAGGTTTTGAGCCCGAAGAAGGATACACAGGCCTACCAGGGAATACAAGCAGTGTGTTCTTTGGATGAGCAGAGTTAACAGTCCTGCGCTTAAGCGTCTGCTCCGGGAAACGGAGGTGGGGGTGGGGCGAGGGGGGATAGATTCTTATTAGTTAAAATCCTAAGATTTTCATTGTTGGATCCACCACACTTAAGAGAAAAATTCAAGGCCAGCAGGAAGTGTACTAACAAGTTACATTTCTAACACCAATAGGATTCAGAGGAGTCCACAACTCTTTAAATACAGTATGCAGGGCGCGCCGGGCCTCACCTCCGCAGCACTCCGCCCAGCAGCGACGCGTTGAGACACTCAGGCGGTGAGAGGCCCCTGTACTTCCGCCACCGTGACCTTGTACTTCGAGGTGGAGCTGAGGAGCGAGAGACGACCCGGAACTGAACAGAAGACCTCGTTGGGGTTCACGACGCCGCCGAAGAGGTTGTCCTTGTTGATGGGGATGGCGGAGACGGCGTTGCTGTTGGACTTGGACAGGGACACGGGGCCTGCGGAGACAGACGGGGAGGCCGCGTGTGGGCGCCCAGGAGCCCTCCCGAGCCCCGCGGGGCCCCGCTCCCCGGCCAGCCCTAGGCCCACGGCGCCTTCCGCACCTGCCCCAGCCCCTGCGCCCTCCCGGTCCTGGCGAGGAGCCGGGCCCCCCAGCCAGGCCCGCCCTCCGCCCGGCCCCTCGCCCTGCGGCCGCTGGGGAGCTGTCTAGAGACGGCGAAGTGGTGACCCGCCCGGCCTCGGGGGACGGTGGGCCCCCGGCGGGGTGCTGGCGCAAGAAGAGGGACTAGGTTTGTAAGTCGAGAAAAAAAAAGGGGGGAAAAAAAAAAAACGCCAGGTGGACTCCCAGGAGTTTTAGTGGGGCGAGGGCCCTGGTGCTGGAGAGACACGGCTTCAAAGACCTATCAGGACAATCAGCCGAGAGAGTACAGGGCTCAAAGCAGCCTGCAAATGAGCCTTTCAGCCGCGACACCCACGCCGGCGGCTGGTGGATTCGCTGTCCCACACCACACATGCCCCCTTCTAGGCTGATCGGTGAAAAAGACGCGTTTTGGGAATCCGTTCCAAGCCAGGTTTTGAGCCCGAAGAAGGATACACAGGCCTACCAGGGAATACAAGCAGTGTGTTCTTTGGATGAGCAGAGTTAACAGTCCTGCGCTTAAGCGTCTGCTCCGGGAAACGGAGGTGGGGGTGGGGCGAGGGGGGATAGATTCTTATTAGTTAAAATCCTAAGATTTTCATTGTTGGATCCACCACACTTAAGAGAAAAATTCAAGGCCAGCAGGAAGTGTACTAACAAGTTACATTTCTAACACCAATAGGATTCAGACGCATTCACAACTATTTAAATACAGTATGCATTTGTATTAAAATTCCACATGGAGACATACATAATAATACATGCTTATCACAATACTCTCTCTTTAATGGGGATATTTTAGCCGTATAGGGAGGCTGGGGGGCCGCTAGGTTTTGGATAGATCACTTGTGACATTTATAGCTCTGGGGAGGCTAATAGAGACAATAGGAGTTAAACGAACTCTTGAGAGATTACTAATAAAAGAGCCAATTATCATGTCGACTTGGAAAGAGCATCTCTTAAGATTTATCCCTTGAACATCTAATTTGACATGACAGACTTCACAGATGCAAAAATGAAACTTTAAATTCGCTAACAATATACTGATTGGGGTTAGAAATGAGAACAGTTTTATATAGCATCGTCCTCTGGTGGTGCCTAGAATCCTGAAGTGTAACATTGCCACCATAACCGGGGGGGAAAAAAAAAAAAAAACTGCTGTGAATTGCATTTAATCCAGCAAACTTTATTTCCACTCACTAAACACAACACAAATTACAAATCCATGCAAATCACCTGACACTTGAGAAACAATTTCGGCTCCAAACAATTATAATAAACCTGACATCTTCAAGAAGCTCACTTTAACCAAAAGCCAAGTTTTTGTTAACCTAATTCACGAAGTTGAAAAAAGCCTTCAACACCTAATGAGAACTCCAAAGTTTTCTTTTCTTCCTCTGCTAAGGAGTGCCATATCTTATCATCTGCCCCCAAATGAATATTGAATCACGGCTACCAGGGAAGTACAAGCAGTGTGTTCCCCCCCTTTCGGAAATGAGCATCGGAAAGCTTTTTAACCCAAGCCAGGTTTTGAGCCGAAGAAGGATACACAGGCCTACCGGGGAATACGAGCGGTGTGTTCTTTGGATGAGCAGAGTTAACAGTCCTGCGCTTAAGCGTCTGCTCCGGGAAACGGAGGTGGGGGTGGGGCGAGGGGGGATAGATTCTTATTAGTTAAAATCCTAAGATTTTCATTGTTGGATCCACCACACTTAAGAGAAAAATTCAAGGCCAGCAGGAAGTGTACTAACAAGTTACATTTCTAACACCAATAGGATTCAGACGCATTCACAACTATTTAAATACAGTATGCATTTGTATTAAAATTCCACATGGAGACATACATAATAATACATGCTTATCACAATACTCTCTCTTTAATGGGGATATTTTAGCCGTATAGGGAGGCTGGGGGGCCGCTAGGTTTTGGATAGATCACTTGTGACATTTATAGCTCTGGGGAGGCTAATAGAGACAATAGGAGTTAAACGAACTCTTGAGAGATTACTAATAAAAGAGCCAATTATCATGTCGACTTGGAAAGAGCATCTCTTAAGATTTATCCCTTGAACATCTAATTTGACATGACAGACTTCACAGATGCAAAAATGAAACTTTAAATTCGCTAACAATATACTGATTGGGGTTAGAAATGAGAACAGTTTTATATAGCATCGTCCTCTGGTGGTGCCTAGAATCCTGAAGTGTAACATTGCCACCATAACCGGGGGGGAAAAAAAAAAAAAACTGCTGTGAATTGCATTTAATCCAGCAAACTTTATTTCCACTCACTAAACACAACACAAATTACAAATCCATGCAAATCACCTGACACTTGAGAAACAATTTCGGCTCCAAACAATTATAATAAACCTGACATCTTCAAGAAGCTCACTTTAACCAAAAGCCAAGTTTTTGTTAACCTAATTCACGAAGTTGAAAAAAGCCTTCAACACCTAATGAGAACTCCAAAGTTTTCTTTTCTTCCTCTGCTAAGGAGTGCCATATCTTATCATCTGCCCCCAAATGAATATTGAATGACTTGAACTGTCCTGGCCTCATGGCCACTCACACAATGGGTTAACTAAACTGTTAAAACTGTTTCAAAATTGAAATGCCACCTCCAAATCTGCTCACCTTTCACACATTTCATGTGTTTGTCCAGATATCATTAAGCTAAATTAAACGGTCAAGTCACGAATCTGAACAAAGCTAGCCTGTTGCCATTACTAACATACTGAAAGCCGATCATTTAAGCATTGCTGTCCTATGCCTATCTATTCGCTAATTTTGAGCCTTTAGGAAATCCTACTTGAAAAAAAATAAATACAGCTCTGCAGGTTCTTTTAAATAGCACTGTGCCTGTAAGAACATGCTTGGAATGCAGAAGGAAATGGCTTACCTTTCTTAATTACAGTTTGATCTGGGATGTTAATACCCGGGTCTTCTACATGCTGCAACAAAAGGATACACATGGATGTAAGTGTGTAATCAAAACAAAAGGAAATGAATATTTCGCACACGATAGGGGGAGGGGAAGGTGTAGAATTGAAATCCCCCCTCCCACCTCATGACATTTCTATATAAACATCTTATCTTGGCTTATTGGAATTTGGGGCTTTGCAGCTCAAGAGGTTTCGCTGTACACCCGCGGCCAGTTTCTCATCCTCCAGCAAATAATCCACATGTGAAGAAGGTGGGGTGGAGAACAAACTTTCTTTGGAAATGAAATCGAGTTTGGGAACCCCTAATCTTTCTCAGTCTGCTCAACCTTTCAGAATACACCTAGCTTTAGTTTGGCGCCTCAACGGCTTCGGACTTCAGCAATTCCAGTGCTCAGGCAGCAAAGTCAGAGAAACACAATAGAAACGACAGAGGCAGGAGTACCACTCACTAAACACAACACAAATTACAAATCCATGCAAATCACCTGACACTTGAGAAACAATTTCGGCTCCAAACAATTATAATAAACCTGACATCTTCAAGAAGCTCACTTTAACCAAAAGCCAAGTTTTTGTTAACCTAATTCACGAAGTTGAAAAAAGCCTTCAACACCTAATGAGAACTCCAAAGTTTTCTTTTCTTCCTCTGCTAAGGAGTGCCATATCTTATCATCTGCCCCCAAATGAATATTGAATGACTTGAACTGTCCTGGCCTCATGGCCACTCACACAATGGGTTAACTAAACTGTTAAAACTGTTTCAAAATTGAAATGCCACCTCCAAATCTGCTCACCTTTCACACATTTCATGTGTTTGTCCAGATATCATTAAGCTAAATTAAACGGTCAAGTCACGAATCTGAACAAAGCTAGCCTGTTGCCATTACTAACATACTGAAAGCCGATCATTTAAGCATTGCTGTCCTATGCCTATCTATTCGCTAATTTTGAGCCTTTAGGAAATCCTACTTAAAAAAAAATAAATACAGCTCTGCAGGTTCTTTTAAATAGCACTGTGCCTGTAAGAACATGCTTGGAATGCAGAAGGAAATGGCTTACCTTTCTTAATTACAGTTTGATCTGGGATGTTAATACCCGGGTCTTCTACATGCTGCAACAAAAGGATACACATGGATGTAAGTGTGTAATCAAAACAAAAGGAAATGAATATTTCGCACACGATAGGGGGAGGGGAAGGTGTAGAATTGAAATCCCCCCTCCCACCTCATGACATTTCTATATAAACATCTTATCTTGGCTTATTGGAATTTGGGGCTTTGCAGCTCAAGAGGTTTCGCTGTACACCCGCGGCCAGTTTCTCATCCTCCAGCAAATAATCCACATGTGAAGAAGGTGGGGTGGAGAACAAACTTTCTTTGGAAATGAAATCGAGTTTGGGAACCCCTAATCTTTCTCAGTCTGCTCAACCTTTCAGAATACACCTAGCTTTAGTTTGGCGCCTCAACGGCTTCGGACTTCAGCAATTCCAGTGCTCAGGCAGCAAAAGTCAGAGAAACACAATAGAAACGACAGAGGCAGGAGTACTGGAAACGTTTTAGGTGATGTGATAAAGCACAAACGTGTATACGCACCTTAACGTATGGAGAAATGAAAAAAAAAAATTTGAGCACTGCTATCTAAATAGGATATCAGATAGGGATTTGAAAATAATAAAAATAAAAATAAGTGGGTGGGGGGGGGAGCCTTTAAGGTTTTCCTGCTGTGTCCAGCAACAGATTTGTCAGTATGGGTTTCTTTTTTCTTTTTCTTCCTCCTCTTCTTCTTTTTTTTTTTTTTTACAGATGGATGGGTATACGTGTGTGCTACAGTCAAAACGTGATTAGAAAGTAAAATGAAATCAGGTTTTCTAATGCAGAAACTGACAGGCAATATAATGTCTGGCTGTGTTTACAAATTAGCACCAGGGCTGCTGAGATAGAAGATTTTGCAATCGTTACCAAACACAGGCATTACCATTTAAAAAAACTATTACTTCCTTTTCTAGTCTTTGTCCAACAATAATACAGATTCAAACATTTTCCATTCTGTCTTGGATTTATGCTCCTGTTAATTGTGCCTGATCGCAATGATTCCGGGTGGATGGTACTAAGTTGCTTTATTACAGGTTTTATTATACTCAATGCTCTCATTTGTAACTTGCCTAAAGTGCTTCTGGATTTAAGTATAATTAAATTGAGAAATGTTCAGAAATGACTACTGCTGCAGTTCTTGTGTTTTAACTATATGGGGAAATATGAGCCCTTTGTGCATGCACCCCCAACCCATAAAGTAAATGCAGTGTGGCACAATACTTTTATTTGTGTTATTTCTAGACCTTGTCCATACAGGGAAGACTGTTCAGTTGAAAACCCCACTGAGATATTAATGATTAAATAATTTTCACCATTGATTTGATTTGCTTAAATATTTGGCGGTCGTTCTTACTAAAGGTGAACTGTTACAGCAATAGGAAAATTGAAAACAAGCCTTTTCCTGACCCAAATTCCTTTGAAAGAATGTTTTTCCTTCAGAGGCTGGGGTAGGGAAGGGAAGGGACAACTGGGCTTCCTTGTTTTCATTTGATCTTAAGGGCCTTTTCCCCCTGAAAACTTCGGACTTCAGCAATTCCAGTGCTCAGGCAGCAAAAGTCAGAGAAACACAATAGAAACGACAGAGGCAGGAGTACTGGAAACGTTTTAGGTGATGTGATAAAGCACAAACGTGTATACGCACCTTAACGTATGGAGAAATGAAAAAAAAAAATTTGAGCACTGCTATCTAAATAGGATATCAGATAGGGATTTGAAAATAATAAAAATAAAAATAAGTGGGTGGGGGGGGGAGCCTTTAAGGTTTTCCTGCTGTGTCCAGCAACAGATTTGTCAGTATGGGTTTCTTTTTTCTTTTTCTTCCTCCTCCTCTTCTTCTTTTTTTTTTTTTTTACAGATGGATGGGTATACGTGTGTGCTACAGTCAAAACGTGATTAGAAAGTAAAATGAAATCAGGTTTTCTAATGCAGAAACTGACAGGCAATATAATGTCTGGCTGTGTTTACAAATTAGCACCAGGGCTGCTGAGATAGAAGATTTTGCAATCGTTACCAAACACAGGCATTACCATTTAAAAAAACTATTACTTCCTTTTCTAGTCTTTGTCCAACAATAATACAGATTCAAACATTTTCCATTCTGTCTTGGATTTATGCTCCTGTTAATTGTGCCTGATCGCAATGATTCCGGGTGGATGGTACTAAGTTGCTTTATTACAGGTTTTATTATACTCAATGCTCTCATTTGTAACTTGCCTAAAGTGCTTCTGGATTTAAGTATAATTAAATTGAGAAATGTTCAGAAATGACTACTGCTGCAGTTCTTGTGTTTTAACTATATGGGGAAATATGAGCCCTTTGTGCATGCACCCCCAACCCATAAAGTAAATGCAGTGTGGCACAATACTTTTATTTGTGTTATTTCTAGACCTTGTCCATACAGGGAAGACTGTTCAGTTGAAAACCCCACTGAGATATTAATGATTAAATAATTTTCACCATTGATTTGATTTGCTTAAATATTTGGCGGTCGTTCTTACTAAAGGTGAACTGTTACAGCAATAGGAAAATTGAAAACAAGCCTTTTCCTGACCCAAATTCCTTTGAAAGAATGTTTTTCCTTCAGAGGCTGGGGTAGGGAAGGGGAAGAGCAGCAACTGGGCTTCCTTGTTTTCATTTGATCTTTGGGTTAATTTTGCCTCTCGGCCGATTTCACCACTAGACTGACCACTAAAGTGTGACGAATTCACACCAGCCACTTCGGAATTGTTTGCAAAGTAGAGCAATTCTAATTCACAATAGTTCTGAAAGCTTGCAGCGTTATTTTGCAATTCAGATATTCCCTTGGAGCAGACTAGGATAAGAGGACTCAGAGACTCTCAGGGAGGAGCAACTAAAATGATCACAACTTCCAAGTCTGTCTTTTAATGGCCCGTCTCCCACCCATTGCTCCCCATTTTACTTTCCAAGAAATGCACTGTGTAAAATGTTTCTAAAAACATGCATGAAAACACACACACACATACATGCACACAGAGCTTACTAAACCCCACACAGGATCAAATGCCTACTTTCCTGCTTGCCATGCTAGGTTGCTAAACATAACCAACAAATTTCAGTGATTAACTAGGCCAAAGGAAAGATGTAATAAATTTTCTATTTTCCTATGTAACTTAAATAATGTTTTAAATTCACCAAGCCAGCAGGTAAGTTCATCTGACCATTTTCTTTGCAATCTAATGCAGTCATCATTAAACTGTCAACGGACATATTGCTGCAATATTTGATGCAGTAATTTGAAATAGCATTTTAGTAAAAATCACATCCAGATACGTTTCCTCTCTAAAGAAAAGCAGCATTAACAGAGCCTTTACAGCTTTAATAAAATTATTGGCTTGTTCTAATTCCATTTCAGGAAGGTTGTGAGGAAACCATAAATATGTAGCATTGAAGCAGAGATGCTGGTTTAAATTTAATTTCAGAAAGTATTTTCAGATTATCAATTGGCTGGTTTGCATTGCAAAGAGTAAATGCGCTAATACCATGCTTGTTTAGAAATCATTGAAAACTGCATTCATTGATAACTGAATTAGAACGCAAAGAATGCATTGCCCAGTAGTCTCAAAACATTAAAGTGACATGGGGGTATAGCAGGTTCTGATGGGCGCTGGGAACCCAGCTAATGATTTATGAGGTCAGCACTTAGCACCCCTAGGAAGCGAGAAAGACTGCATTTAATGTCCTCCTGTTCGGATTTGCCACTTACTATTCTTTAATCAGGGCAGGGTATGCACATAACTTTCAGATACCCCCTAGCACTCATAAAAGCCGCTAAAAATAATTTTCTTGGTGTGTCTTTTACACTTTTTTTTTTTTTTTTTAAAGCTAGGGCATTTAAATCAGCGCTTTTGATCGACTCTAACACGTTTTTCAGGTCTAGGAGAAACCCCCACGTCAGACAGAGCGGTGGAATTAGATCCTCTCGTAATCGAAACAGTTTACTGTCGCCGAGAGGGGAAGGTAGGGTCCGCGGTGACATTCGCCTGATTTACAAAGGGTAATGAGGCACTGTTGGAAGGAGCTCCACGAACCATTGTTCTCCGGGCCGAACTCTCAGCTCCTTTTTAACCTTTTTTTTTTTTGCTGGTGGTGATCTAGGTGGGTCCTCCAAGGATCCACCCGACCAAGAAAAGGAAATTTGGAGAAAGTAAACAGTAGGAAGGAAGGAAGCCCAGTCCCCGGGGCTGGACGCTCCAGGGACCTTTCCCGGGGGGTGGTGGACAGGGCACCGCGCTGGCTCTCCCGCCCCTGCGCGCGCGAGGCCTCTTACCGGCACGTCCTCGATGGCGTGAGGTAAGGAGTGGATCGGGAGGTCTCCGAGGCCGGAGCCAAGCCCGTGGGGGCCGTGCAGGAGGTCCTCGTGTCGCCGGTAGTCCCTGCGAGGGTCCAGGCCCGACAGCTGGTGGGGCAGCCCCCGGTGCGTGTGGAGGAGCCCCGACTCCTGGTTCTGCCTGTGGCCGGGCCAGCCCGGGTGCTGCGGCTGCGGCTGGGCGTGCAGGGGGTTCAGGCTGTAGGGGTCGTTGACGTGGGGGTAAGGATCTTGCGACTGGGGGTAGATGGGCTGGTAGGGCGGGGGGAAGTAGGGGGGCTGGAAGTCGGCATTGGGGGTATGGGACAGCGGCGGGGCGCTCGTGTAGGGAGATTGACCTACAGTGCCCAGCTGGGGCAACCGGGCCGTGCCGTTGCTGGCGCCGTCGTGGCGGTCCTGGAAGAGAGCGAGACGGAGGGGAGAGAAGCAGACGTGATGAGTCAGCACTTAGCACCCCTAGGAAGCGAGAAAGACTGCATTTAATGTCCTCCTGTTCGGATTTGCCACTTACTATTCTTTAATCAGGGCAGGGTATGCACATAACTTTCAGATACCCCCTAGCACTCATAAAAGCCGCTAAAAATAATTTTCTTGGTGTGTCTTTTACACTTTTTTTTTTTTTTTAAAGCTAGGGCATTTAAATCAGCGCTTTTGATCGACTCTAACACGTTTTTCAGGTCTAGGAGAAACCCCCACGTCAGACAGAGCGGTGGAATTAGATCCTCTCGTAATCGAAACAGTTTACTGTCGCCGAGAGGGGAAGGTAGGGTCCGCGGTGACATTCGCCTGATTTACAAAGGGTAATGAGGCACTGTTGGAAGGAGCTCCACGAACCATTGTTCTCCGGGCCGAACTCTCAGCTCCTTTTTAACCTTTTTTTTTTTTGCTGGTGGTGATCTAGTTGGGTCCTCCAAGGATCCTCCCGACCAAGAAAAGGAAATTTGGAGAAAGTAAACAGTAGGAAGGAAGGAAGCCCAGTCCCCGGGGCTGGACGCTCCGGGGCCCTTTTCCCCGGGGGGTGGTGGACAGGGCACCGCGCTGGCTCTCCCGCCCCTGCGCGCGAGGCCTCTTACCGGCACGTCCTCGATGGCGTGAGGTAAGGAGTGGATCGGGAGGTCTCCGAGGCCGGAGCCAAGCCCGTGGGGGCCGTGCAGGAGGTCCTCGTGTCGCCGGTAGTCCCTGCGAGGGTCCAGGCCCGACAGCTGGTGGGGCAGCCCCCGGTGCGTGTGGAGGAGCCCCGACTCCTGGTTCTGCCTGTGGCCGGGCCAGCCCGGGTGCTGCGGCTGCGGCTGGGCGTGCAGGGGGTTCAGGCTGTAGGGGTCGTTGACGTGGGGGTAAGGATCTTGCGACTGGGGGTAGATGGGCTGGTAGGGCGGGGGGAAGTAGGGGGGCTGGAAGTCGGCATTGGGGGTATGGGACAGCGGCGGGGCGCTCGTGTAGGGAGATTGACCTACAGTGCCCAGCTGGGGCAACCGGGCCGTGCCGTTGCTGGCGCCGTCGTGGCGGTCCTGGAAGAGAGCGAGACGGAGGGGAGAGAAGCAGACGTCAGGCGGCGAGCTGCGGCGGCCGCACTCCGGCCTCTCCGCCAGGTTGCGTGGGAAACCGCCCGGCCCCGCGCGCAGGCCGCCGCGAGCGCCCGGCCCGAAGCGGCGCTTTGCAGAAAATCCTCCAGAAGAGAAACAGGCCCTTCCTGCCCCAAAGGCAGGGAATTCGACGGTGCCCGTGGAGCGAGGGCGTGAGACTCTCCTTAGGCGTTTCTTTCAAAGGAGGGGAGAAAGGCAGAAAGGGCCTCCCGGAGTACAGCCCGCTCAGCGCCCGACGGAAACCTCCCTTAAGCAAAATTAAAATTCCTACTAAATATTAAACAGCAGAAGCGGCCTTTTCTGTGTCCCTGGATTTGAACCTGCCTGCCACTGCGTTATTGTTTACCCTGTTCCATTAATTTGAAAGGGAAAAGAAAATCATGCCCATTCAAAGCCTATTACCATTTCATGACTATTTCCATAGAAACATATTTCGTAGAGGGAAGGCCACGTTTAAATTACCAGCTTAAAGGTTTTTAACTGCGGGATGGGGGGATGTCTTTTCCGCTTCCTCACTTAGGAGCCTTTTTCTGGGCAGGGTCGATTTATGAGAGGAACAGGGAGCGGGGGACGTCAAGTCAAGGTTTAAAACGCAAAGATTCAGCCTTACACCGGGTTTAAAAGAGAGAGGTGCACCCCGGGGCGGAGGCCCCCGCCCCTTCCACCCCAGCCCCAAAGGGCAGAAGAAACGCCTGACTTCATGTTCCTCTATTGCAATTCGCTTGCAAAACAAGCGAACAGAGTTGATTCCAGGGCAGGCGAACCCTTGGAGGTTCAGCCCCGGGCCCCGAGAGGAAGCAGGGGCACGCCGGGCAGCGTTTTTCCTGTATCTGGATTAAGCCTCAAATGTTGAGAACGTCTCGGGAGCCAGTGAAGAGGCGAGGAAATCAAGATGAACGCGGCGAGAAACACGCTTGGGAAGTAGCGGCGAGGTAGGTCTGCGTGCCGGGAGAGGTCTCGAGGGGGTGAAGCGGACCGCATTCGACTGAAGGATGCAAGAGAGGGAGCGAACCGAGGAGAGGGGGGAATGCAAAAGGAAAGCGGGTGCCCTGGAGGAAAGCCGGGCGGGGAACCCGAGGACTCCGGCCGCTCCGCAGCCCAGAGGAGGATTCCTAAGGAAGCAGGGATGGGGGTGGGGGTGGGACTCACCATAGCTGAAAAACTGTGAACTAACATCTGCGAAGAGTCTGGGGTAACGAGTCAGGGTGGAAAACAACAAGCAAGCCCGGAGAGCCCGGCTGCCCCGCCGCCCGAGCGCGCCCCACACAAAAGGCGCCCCGCGCCACCCAGGACTCCGGTCACGGCGCCGCCGCTCCCCCAAGCGCTGGAGCCCCGCTCTGGTCCATCCGAACTTGAACCACCGATTCGGGCGGCGCCTTCGGCTGGTCGAACCCACGGTCTCTATCCTGCCGCGATCGGGTAGGATTCAGAGTTCCTTAAAAAATGAAAAACCCCGAAAAGGCAAAAAAGCAAAAAGTGTGTGTGTGTGTGTGTGTGTGTGTGTGTGTGTGTGTGTGTGTGTGTCTGCGTGTGTGCGCGCGTGTTCCTTAATCCGTGTCTCCCCCTCTTTTCTTAGCGGCGGCTTCGCTTGAGCTTCTAATAACCGCGCTGGGCAGCGTTCCTGGAGCCTCCTAATAGCAGATATTCATGACTATTAATATTACACGAATACTTAATAAGGGAAGAATGCCTGGAAATCGAGCGTGAAGCGGAGAGGCAACTCGCGCCGGAGCCGGCTCTCAATGCAGTCCATTGACGGGGCCTCCGTGTAGCAAATCGGAGGTGGGGAGAGGGAGCGCGAGAGACAAAAAGCCGGCGAGAGAGGGAGCGGGCGAGCGCGCGGGGGGCCGCGGCGCGGCGGCTGGCGAATCACAGGGAAGGGGCAACATTTTAAAAGGTTGCAGGGGCAGGCAAAAGTGAAAGAGAAAGAGGGAGAGAGGGAGATCGAGGGCGAGCGCGCAGAGAGGGAGAATGTGTCCTGCGTGCGTGTGTGAGAAAGAAAGTGTGGGCGCGAGAGAGGAGCCCGGAGTGGGGAGAGGGGAGGGAGGGAAGGAGGGAGAGCCCGGGAGGAGGAGGGGAGGGAGGGGAGGGCGGGCGGGAGGGGGAGGGGGCCGAGCGCCGCGCCGAGGGGAGGCCGGCGAGGGGGAGGGGAGAGGAAGCGAGCGGGGACAATCAGACCCACGGGCTGGGGCAGACCTCGGGGTGCAGCGGGGGCCGCGCGGCGCGCCCGGGAGCTGCCGGGGGCCGCGTCCGGGCGTTGGTCGGGCTCTCGGCACCCGAGCTGCTGCCCGGCCCTCTCCGGCCGCGGGCTCCTCCGCTCCGCAGCCGGGCCCGGGGCTCGGGCTTCGGCCGCCCGCCGCCGCGCCGCTCCTCCATGGCCCGGCGCCCCGCCCGGGACCGGCCCTCGCCTGGGTCGCCGCCCGAGCTTCCCGCCGACGCCGGGGATCGGACGCTCGGCGGCGGCGGCGGCCGCCCCGCCCTCGGCTCTCCGGGGCCGGGGCTCCTGGAGGGGCAGGCGGGACGCGGCCCGGGGCGCGCAGAGACGCGAGGCGGCCCAGCCCGGGCGCCGCTGGCACAGGCTCCCCGCTCCCGGCGCAAACCCGTCCGACTGGCTGGGCCACTCCCGCCCGACGCCCCCCCGGACGGCAGGGCTCGCGCTCTCCCAGCCGCCGCTGCCAGCCTGCCCGCCGAGGCGTCGGGGCGAGCTGCACCTCGCCTCCTGCGTGTCCCTGCAGAGCCCGGCCTAATTAGGCAGCCCCGAGCCGGCTCGGAAACCCGAAATCCCTGCTCCGGCGCTGGCCCACCGCAAAGTTGTCGAAACAGCCTTTACTCTAGTTATCCTCTCTGGCTTCTCGTCTTTTGGGGGGGGGAGGGGGAGAGGGGTGAAGCTCACACGCACAAGCACACGCGCCTCCACAGGGTCCCTCTCTGGGGGGCGCAAGTTCATCGCCTCCCACCTGGGCTCGCGCAGCCCGGAGCTTCGAACCCCGCCCGACGGGGGTTTCGGCCGCCGAGAAAGTGGCGGCCGGAATCCAGGACCATGGGCCGGACGCGACAGGTCACCCTGGGAGGCTTAGGGGGGGGTCACTGTCACCCAGGCCCTGGGGCTTCGCAAAGGGCCCCCCAGCCCTGGAAACAAAGCGACTGGTCTGACGCGGAGTCTCTGCGCCCCACACCAACCACAACACGAGCCCCAGATGTGTCGCCCGTCCCCCTTGGGATGTCTCCCCGTGCCCCCTTCAGGGGGGGAGGGCGAGAAAGGGAAGCCCGGGAAAGAGGAATGATTTAAAATTGTCCACGAGCAGGCGAGGAGGAAGGGGACGGGTGGACACATTCTTCACATAAGCCCAGGTTCTGATTTCAAATGCAGCCCCCGCCGCGGTGTGCACAGACCCCTACGCTCCACATTCCCAGCTTCAAATGCCCAAAGAGAAGAAGAAAAGAGAACAGAACAGGGGGAAAAAAAAAAAAAGCAAAAACCAGGACTACCACCTATTATTTTCTTGGGTAATCTCTGGCCGCGGCCCCGCCCCAGCCGCGCCCGTGACTCTTCGGCTCTTTTGAGCTGAGCGCTGTTAAGGGGTTTGAGGCAGCGGCCGCCAGGCCGGGTCCCAGCGCCTCCCGCCGGCCGCCGGGTCGTCCTGGGGCTTCCCCGGCTGCCCCAGGAAGCCGCGCTCCGGAGATAGTGGGTGTTAAAACGGGTTTCGATGCGGCGCGCTCTATCGGCCGGACGGGCTCCGCGCACCAGAGGCCGTGGGCATCCCCTCCAGGATTCCCACGGTCACGCAGCCGAGTGCGCGGTGGCCAGCAGGCTCGGCGCGGTGCGGCCTCCCACCCCCTCCCCAGGGATGCGCCGACCGAGGAGCACTCGAAGAGAAGCTGCCTAGGACTTGGTGAACCACACGGTGGACCCGGAGGAACCCAGCAGCCGTTTGGGAGAGGAACTCCCAAACTGAACCCGCTCCTTGGGAGGCGCGACCCGGCTCAGAGCGCAGCGCGCGGGACCCTTCCCCACACAGAAGGGGGGGGGGGGCGGAGGGCAGGCAGGAAGGAAAGAATGAACAAATAAAAGAAAGAAGAGTAAAGATCAGAGACAAACTTGAGGAGGGAAAGGGTTTTCTTTTCCTGGTGACTCTGACCCTCCGAATCTCGCTGGAGAGGAGTGCAGAGACGCGTGCCCAGTGCAGAGAAAAGCCCCCCCTTTTCCCAAAGTGGCGGCCGGAATCCGACGGGCCGGCAGTCATGGAGGCTGGGGCGTCACCCAGGCCCTGGGGCTTCGCAAAGGGCCCCCAGCCCTGGAAACAAAGCGACTGGTCTGACGCGGAGTCTCTGCGCCCACACCAACCACAACACGAGCCCCAGATGTGTCGCCCGTCCCCCTTGGGATGTCTCCCCGTGCCCCCTTCAGGGGGGGAGGGCGAGAAAGGGAAGCCCGGGAAAGAGGAATGATTTAAAATTGTCCACGAGCAGGCGAGGAGGAAGGGGACGGGTGGACACATTCTTCACATAAGCCCAGGTTCTGATTTCAAATGCAGCCCCCGCCGCGGTGTGCACAGACCCCTACGCTCCACATTCCCAGCTTCAAATGCCCAAAGAGAAGAAGAAAAGAGAACAGAACAGGGGGAAAAAAAAAAAAAGCAAAAACCAGGACTACCACCTATTATTTTCTTGGGTAATCTCTGGCCGCGGCCCCCCAGCCGCGCCCGTGACTCTTCGGCTCTTTTGAGCTGAGCGCTGTTAAGGGGTTTGAGGCAGCGGCCGCCAGGCCGGGTCCCAGCGCCTCCCGCCGGCCGCCGGGTCGTCCTGGGGCTTCCCCGGCTGCCCCAGGAAGCCGCGCTCCGGAGATAGTGGGTGTTAAAACGGGTTTCGATGCGGCGCGCTCTATCGGCCGGACGGGCTCCGCGGACCAGAGGCCGTGGGCATCCCCTCCAGGATTCCCACGGTCACGCAGCCGAGTGCGCGGTGGCCAGCAGGCTCGGCGCGGTGCGGCCTCCCACCCCCTCCCCAGGGATGCGCCGACCGAGGAGCACTCGAAGAGAAGCTGCCTAGGACTTGGTGAACCACACGGTGGACCCGGAGGAACCCAGCAGCCGTTTGGGAGAGGAACTCCCAAACTGAACCCGCTCCTTGGGAGGCGCGACCCGGCTCAGAGCGCAGCGCGCGGGACCCTTCTCCACACAGAAGGGGGGGGGGGGGCGGAGGGCAGGCAGGAAGGAAAGAATGAACAAATAAAAAGAAAGAAGAGTAAAGATCAGAGACAAACTTGAGGAGGGAAAGGGGTTTTCTCTTTTCCTGGTGACTCTGACCCTCCGAATCTCGCTGGAGAGACACGCGGAGTGCAGAGACGCGTGCCCAGTTGCCAGCAATTGCTTCCAAAACCCACGCTCCTCTCTCTTCGCTCTACCTTTAGCCACAGTCAAAACCGATCCGGAGAAAAGGCCGGAAAGCGAGACAGGGGCTCCGAAGGAGGAGAATGAAAGGGGGGAACGTCCTCCTCTTCCCTCGCCAGCGTCTCCCCTGCGCTCTTCGGGCGAACTGGAGAGGCGGGCGCTGCACGGGGGCAAGTTTGTCTCTCCCGCATTTCGCAGCTGGCTGCGAGGAGAGGAGGAGGCGCGGGAAGTGTCGCTCCCAGCCTGACGCCGCGAGGAAGACTGAGCCAGCGCCGCGCTTACCTCGCAGTCCTCGTACTTGATATTATCCGTCAGTTTCCAAAGCATTTTCATGGATCGGCGTGAATGGATTTGCCCCCTCTCCGCCTCGCACCCAAGTGGAGCTACTCTCTGGGTAAGCGCAAAGTGCCGGCTGCGGGCGGTGAGCGCAGGAGGAGGAGGGCGAGGAGGAGGAGGGCGAGGAGGAGGAGGAGGGTGAGGAGGAGGAGGCGAAAGGGGAAGGAGCTCCCGTGTGCGCTCGGAGATCTCCCTCTAATGGCAGAAACTTTTCCCTTTTCCTGCTCCTTACCCACAGCCTAATCGCCTCATTAGCATATCAACAATAGTCCAATTGCTCGCCAGCACCACGATCGGCCGCCGGCCGCTCCGACCCAGGTATAAAGGCCTCTTGGAGCCGCGAACTTGCTCCCAGAGCGCACGCCTGCCCCGGAGCCCACGGAATCTCCCCTGAGCCCCGCCGCGCGCCCCGGCCCCCACGCCACCCAACTCTTCTCTCCGTCTCCTCCTCGCCGGAGACGCCGCGACCAGAGCCGAATCAGACGCAGGGTCCGAGCGGCCGCTCCTGGGGCCCCGCTCTCCCGTGACCTCGCCCTCCTCCCTGCCTGCACCAGCGGCTGTGTCCTTCCGGGCCTTGTCCAATTTTATTAGAAATGATTATCCCTTTCGCAATTAAATATAACCACCAAACCCAAACCGCCGAAGTCACTCCAGGATTTTTGCCCAGCAAGAGAGCGCCTCCGCTCGCGGCAGTCGACACCTCCGGCGGCGCCCTGGGAGTTTTATTGGCTTCGCGCTCCCCCCCTACCCCCCGCCAGGTTGGAGATTTTGCCAAACTGCTTCAGTCGCCCGGCTGGGGTTTGCGATCCTTTAATTGCCGCGTGTAAAATAAAAAGTGTACCCTGAAGAGGTGAGTTGACAGCTCCAGGGGTTAAATGATTCTCCTCTCACTCGTCTAAAGTCAGAGTCGACTGATCATTCAACGTGGTATTTGGACTAAGGGCTGCCTAGGTGCGTTGCGGACAGGAATGACTCCTACGGAGGCTCACGCACGCTTCTGGAGTTGAGCCGAAATACCGACATGTGTGCGCCGTGTCATGCATGCATCAAAATAAATCGCTGGGAACCAACCCTTTGCTGTGCTAATCTGCTCCAGTTTTCCCAAGATTCCCCTTTTTAATTAAAGCAGGGAGAGTTCCTTTATGATTTGGTGCAGTTACTAACGCGGGCGCGCTCGCAGCGCAGTGCCCGGCTGGCGCGGAACCCAGAGGCCTGGGAGCCACCCCCTCGCCCAGGTCCGTCATTCGAGGCTTCCGCCTTGCACAGGGGGCCTGCTCGCCCCACCGGGGCTTTGTAATTTTTTCCTCGGTGAAACGGAATTTTTTTTTCCTAAGAAAGACCAAATAAGACGTGATGTGATCCTTAGAAATAAACAGGGATCCACGTCCCTACTGAGTGTCCTCGTTTGTCCTCCGTCAAAACCTTCTTTCTCCCTCTCCACGACGGCAAACTCCCCGGCCACAGTAGGTTTCGCCTCTGAGTTGCTCTAGTAATGACTTCGGATTCCGTCTAGGCCTGTTTCTTGCAAAATTTCAGGCCTCCCAGTTTTCTGAGTGCGTCCTCGCTGGGGCGGGGGAGGGCCGGTAAGAGGCTGTGGCAAATACGAGCCTTGCCTAACAGGTGGAAGGAAGGAGAGAGGAGGGGGACCCTTCCTCCTCAAGCTGCCCAAAGACAATTCTCCATCCAGACGACCACGGCCAATTCCCCAAGCCTGGCAGAGTAGGCGAGGGCCACCTCACCCCTCCCCGCCGAAGTTAAAAGTTAGGAGCTAAAAGGGGGTTCAGAGCCGAGGGCAGGAGCGGGGGGAGGGCTCCATCGCGATGCCCGGGGCTCTCCCTTGCACTCCCTTTTCCCACCTGCCCTGCACCACGGCCTCTCGGCTGAACCGAGGCTCTGGCGCCGCACTCCGCCCGTGAAATGGTCAGCTTCCAGCGCTAGCGCTACGCGCCCTGCGGGCGGCCCCAAGGCCGCCGCCCAGCTCAGCGGCTGGCCTTCGCGAGGGGGCCGCCTGGAGCGCCGGCCCTCCCCAGCCGCCGCTGCAGCTCCAGAGAGTGATGCGTAGGCCAACTTCTGTGCGAGGAGCCGGGGATTTCACACCCGCAGCCGTCGCCAGCACCCCCAGTGCGCTGGGGGAACTCCTTAAGTTTCGCTTTCTTTCTATTTTGTGGACTCAGGAAGGCATGTAAAGGCCTTCATCATCTCCACCTTCCCCCCTCGCTGACCCGAGCCCCGCAGATCTCCGGCTCCGAACCCTCGGGGGCTGCTAAACTGTTGTTGTTTTCCCGCCGAGGGCGTCTTTGAGGTGCAGATTGGGGCTTGAGGGCTCTGCGCCGCCGGCCCGACGGGCGCTGAAGAAAGGCCCCGGCGAGCGCCCCGTGGTCCCTGGAGTCAGCGGGGCCGCGCTAGTGCGAGCCGCATTACCACGACAAGTCGCTTCATTGCATGTCAATGCTGCGGTCTCCCCGGGACCTCAGGACAGCAGCGCCAGGCCTGGGGGCAGAGGTCGGGGGTCTAGGCCTGATATGGGGGCGTGGAGAGGGCGTCAGGAGAAGAGGGACCATCTGTGTGAGGGACAGAGACACAAGAGAGAGACTAGGAGGCAGAATGACTCCATTCTCCCCTGTCCTTACCATCCAGCAGGCCCCAGGAGCCAAATAGGCCCAACCCAGAGGATCTGTCCCTCCAGGCCCCAAATCCTCCTGCCCCGTCCGTGATCCAAGCTTCCCACTGCCTGCCAAACTGTGAGCCCCTGGGAAGCCAGGCCCAGGGGTCCCTCCTGTCTCCTTCAGCCTGGATCTTGCTACTTCCAAACCTCGGTCGAATCCACTGGAGGCCCAGCCTGTGCTCTGGGCCTTTCCTCAAGCCGAAGAATTCTGCAGCAACATTTGCCCCGCTTGAGAAGAAAAACGCAAGACCTGGGTCAAACTGTCCCCCGGTCTTCACCCTCCAGACAAAAGAATGAAGAAGGGCCCTGAGATCCAAGAGAGGGAAAGGGTGCGTGCCCCAGATTTGAGTGTGGAGTGGGATTTACACCCTTAAGCCACAAAGTCTAACTTTGTTGATGAAATTGCATTTATTTAACTGGGAAGGAGTGGTGTAAAACAACTCCCAGCTAATAAAGAAAAAAGTACAGGAAAAGAAAGAAACATTGCAAAGTGACTTCCTTTTCCCTGGTCTGGAGAATGAAAATGAGACTTCTCTGAACTTTGCTTCTAATGGCCAGAACCTGAAACAAGTGAAAACTCTCGCCCGGGAAGCAGCAGGACCTCAGTTTTTCTTTAGGAAGTTCGGGGCCTTTGGTTCCAATGGGCCCGCAGGCTTTCGGGCACACAGAATGTCGCCCTTAACAGGCCTCTCCTTGACTTGGGTGAAAAGAGGGCCCCGCGGTTCCCATTATGACATCGGCCATAGGGGAGAGGGTACTGTCCTCACCAGCCTGGCCAGAGTCACCCAAGTTCCGGTAGGGAAATGTATGGAAGGTAAGAGGAAGGCGCTGGAGCAAGGCTCCCTTGGCCCAGGTCGGGCAGGGACTCACAGGATCTGGAGTCCACTTGGCCTCGCGGTGCCTGCGGCCTAGTAGGGCCAAATTTGGGAGGCGCTGGTTTCGACCAATTCTAGGCCTTCTGTGCTTGTCACTCACCACTCACTGCTCCCATCCAGTCACCCTCCACCCAGAGCCCAAGCGGCGAAAAGAAGCTTCGGGAAGAAGACGGAGTGAGAAGCTCAACTTTGCGCGAACTCTTGAAAACATTGCCGCAAAGAACACGCTTGCCAGCGCGACCCGTCCAGCCAGACCCCTTTCTATTCTTCACGCCCCCTGGGTCCCTTAAGTTTGAAAGCGAGACAGGTGCACTGGAACCCCAGCTCACGCGCAGCCCTGGGGTCCAAGGCGAGACGGGAGGCGTAGCGAGCACAGAACCTTCCTCCCGGCGCACCGCACCGCCGCCCTGCGCCCTGCCCCCGCCCGAATTAGTCATCCAGCCCAGTTTCTACTTGGGGTGGGGGTGGCGGCCCCCCGGGGCCACCTGTGGAGCGTGCGCCGGACTTTCCCCAGCGCCGGGCCGGCCGGTGGCGCGCGTGGCCCCCAGCGCCGCGGCCGCCGCCTGCGCCCGTTTTTCCTGCCCTCTTTCTCTCCCGGGAACACTCCTGGGCGCTGCCCGGCGCGCCTCCCCTACAACTCCGGCGCCCAGGGCCACGGCTCTTCCTCTCCGCCTCCCCCCGCCCGGCCCCCTCCCCCGCTCCACCCCGCCCACCTCAGCCCCAGCCAAGGCAAACCCCCGTACCTGCCAGTCCCCCATTTTGGCAAGTATGGACATCGCGGCTCGGCGCTCCTGGCGACGGGTCCCCGCCGGGCATGGGCTGTAGGGCTCGGCCGGGCCCGCTCCCTGGAATCGCTTAGGCAAATCCTCCTTTTTTACCTGCTCACCAACATCTCACCTGGTCATAAAGAGCTGGGTTGCTACCTGCCGACGCATGCGCGCTAGCCCAGGAATTCGCTCCGCCAGCCCTCGCCAGAGTCACCCAAGTTCCGGTAGGGAAATGTATGGAAGGTAAGAGGAAGGCGCTGGAGCAAGGCTCCCTTGGCCCAGGTCGGGCAGGGACTCACAGGATCTGGAGTCCACTTGGCCTCGCGGTGCCTGCGGCCTAGTAGGGCCAAATTTGGGAGGCGCTGGTTTCGACCAATTCTAGGCCTTCTGTGCTTGTCACTCACCACTCACTGCTCCCATCCAGTCACCCTCCACCCAGAGCCCAAGCGGCGAAAAGAAGCTTCGGAAGAAGACGGAGTGAGAAGCTCAACTTTGCGCGAACTCTTGAAAACATTGCCGCAAAGAACACGCTTGCCAGCGCGACCCGTCCAGCCAGACCCCTTTCTATTCTTCACGCCCCCTGGGTCCCTTAAGTTTGAAAGCGAGACAGGTGCACTGGAACCCCAGCTCACGCGCAGCCCTGGGGTCCAAGGCGAGACGGGAGGCGTAGCGAGCACAGAACCTTCCTCCCGGCGCACCGCACCGCCGCCCTGCGCCCTGCCCCCGCCCGAATTAGTCATCCAGCCCAGTTTCTACTTGGGGTGGGGGTGGCGGCCCCCCGGGGCCACCTGTGGAGCGTGCGCCGGACTTTCCCCAGCGCCGGGCCGGCCGGTGGCGCGCGTGGCCCCCAGCGCCGCGGCCGCCGCCTGCGCCCGTTTTTCCTGCCCTCTTTCTCTCCGGGAACACTCCTGGGCGCTGCCCGGCGCGCCTCCCCTACACTTCCGGCGCCCAGGGCCACGGCTCTTCCTCTCCGCCTCCCCCCGCCCGGCCCCCTCCCCCGCTCCACCCCCGCCCACCTCAGCCCCAGCCAAGGCAAACCCCCGTACCTGCCAGTCCCCCATTTTGGCAAGTATGGACATCGCGGCTCGGCGCTCCTGGCGACGGGTCCCCGCCGGGCATGGGCTGTAGGGCTCGGCCGGGCCCGCTCCCTGGAATCGCTTAGGCAAATCCTCCTTTTTTACCTGCTCACCAACATCTCACCTGGTCATAAAGAGCTGGGTTGCTACCTGCCGACGCATGCGCGCTAGCCCAGGAATTCGCTCCGCCAGCCCTCGTCCCAGCGCCTCGCAGAGCTGACCTGGGAAGTGATGGATTTATAGCCGCGGCAATCTTGCCATCAGCTCCAGCTTTTCCCAACAGCCCCAACCCGCTTTCCCGGTCAGTCCGTGGCCGGAGAACCGAGGCAAAGTCTGCTGGAGTGTTCTGGGGACCACGCGAGGCTGGCTCGGTGTGCTTTCGCACTCACGCATTGGGGGCATCTCCACGCTCGCCCCTGGGCTCGCTTCCCCTTCGGCCCCCCTAGGCGGGGTGGGAGAAGGGCCAGACCCGGAGACTAGGCCCGCCGCGTAGAGGCCGCCCACCTGGAGGCAGCCGGTGGGGCCCGATCCTGGTCCCGGCCTCCCCACCCGCCCCCAGGTTCAGCCTGGCGGATGCGGTCAGGGCTGCCTCGGCGGCGGGTCTCTGATCGGAGTGTTTTTCTCAGTGGGTGAAGGCGATCACGAGTCGGTTTCATTTCTGGCCTTCAGGTTTAGTCCCCTCCCTCCGCGGAGAGCCAAACACGCGCGCGCACCCACACACGCATTTGCACACTCACACACTTACATTTCCATTTAAAGTCCACCCGGTCTGTCTTCTCACTTTGGGGATCCCCCTCCGCTCCCCCACTCCGCGGTGGCTGCCGGGCTCTTCAGTCTTCGCACTCAAACTTTTTCAAGGGAGGAGGGGGCGTCGGTGGTTCTGGACTGGGCAACCGAGGTTTGAGCTGGGGGTGGCTTTCCCATGACTGATAAAATCACTCAAATGATTTCACCGCTGCTTCTAATTAGAAGGGACCTTTAAAGAAGCCACGGGATTCGGGGCTCCCGAGGAGCTCACCTGCTCAGGAGCCACACCTGGCCGGGAGGGAGGGATGGGGAAGGAGTGGAGTCTCGGTCCCCGCTGGCCGCGCCGCAGGGCCGGCCCCGTATTGGCCTGGGACTCCGGGGTCGAGGCCCAGTTGCTTTCCCAGGCTGCCATCGCCGGGACCAACAGAGAAAAAAAGGACCGGTTTCAAGCCACCTTCTCCAACGTGTCAGGCAAATGTGGGCGAAAGGTCAGCTCTGCTCCGAGGAGGCGAGGGGGCTTATCGCCACACCTGTCTCCCCTTCCAGTCACCCCGCGGAAGCCTCTTTCCGGGTGGCCCTCCGCCCAGGCCTTGCACCCTGCCGGCCTTCCTAAGGATGGTTTATCGCCCCGGCATATTAATAATCGTCCCTGGGATGCGGGACTTTCATCGCGCACCGATTCTCTAGTTGACTGGAAACTTTCTTGGACCAGCCTTAGAACTTTGCTCAACAAGTCTGGGTATTGTTTCTGGGTGTTTTTTTTTTTTTTTTTCCAGCGAATTTTAAATAACTTAAATTAGGGTGTACTTAACCCATTCCCGTCTACCTTTAACCTCTTCGGGTTTTTCCCGCCGGTCAAAATAGTTTGGGAAATCCGACTTTTCCTAGTGCAGAACACATACAGAACCTCTTTATCTCTAAGAGATTCCGGGGGATGCTGTGCGCCTTTAAAAATGAGCCTAGGGTCAGGCCGGGTATCCTGGCTTCTCCTCTTAGGCGTGAAAGAGCTGGAGGGACCTAGAACCCGGCTCCTGGGCCAGCCCAAGCCGGGGCCTTTAAAAATGCATATCCCGGAGCCCCCCCCCCCAAAAATTTCACACTTTACATTTCCATTTAAAGTCCACGGTCTGTCTTCTCACTTTGGGGATCCCCCTCCGCTCCCCCACTCCGCGGTGGCTGCCGGGCTCTTCAGTCTTCGCACTCAAACTTTTTCAAGGGAGGAGGGGGCGTCGGTGGTTCTGGACTGGGCAACCGAGGTTTGAGCTGGGGGTGGCTTTCCCATGACTGATAAAATCACTCAAATGATTTCACCGCTGCTTCTAATTAGAAGGGACCTTTAAAGAAGCCACGGGATTCGGGGCTCCCGAGGAGCTCACCTGCTCAGGAGCCACACCTGGCCGGGAGGGAGGGATGGGGAAGGAGTGGAGTCTCGGTCCCCGCTGGCCGCGCCGCAGGGCCGGCCCCGTATTGGCCTGGGACTCCGGGGTCGAGGCCCAGTTGCTTTCCCAGGCTGCCATCGCCGGGACCAACAGAGAAAAAAAGGACCGGTTTCAAGCCACCTTCTCCAACGTGTCAGGCAAATGTGGGCGAAAGGTCAGCTCTGCTCCGAGGAGGCGAGGGGGCTTATCGCCACACCTGTCTCCCCTTCCAGTCACCCCGCGGAAGCCTCTTTCCGGGTGGCCCTCCGCCCAGGCCTTGCACCCTGCCGGCCTTCCTAAGGATGGTTTATCGCCCCGGCATATTAATAATCGTCCCTGGGATGCGGGACTTTCATCGCGCACCGATTCTCTAGTTGACTGGAAACTTTCTTGGACCAGCCTTAGAACTTTGCTCAACAAGTCTGGGTATTGTTTCTGGGTGTTTTTTTTTTTTTTTTTCCAGCGAATTTTAAATAACTTAAATTAGGGTGTACTTAACCCATTCCCGTCTACCTTTAACCTCTTCGGCTTTTTCCAGCCGGTCAAAATAGTTTGGGGAAATCCGACTTTTTCCTAGTGCAGAACACATACAGAACCTCTTTATCTCTAAGAGATTCCGGGGGGGGGGATGCTGTGCGCCTTTAAAAAATGAGCCTAGGGTCAGGCCCGGGTATCCTGGCTTCTCCCTCTTAGGCGTGAAAGAGCTGGAGGGACCTAGAACCCGGCTCCCTGGGCCAGCCCAAGCCGAGGAAGGACTCTCGGGCGGGTGCTAGGGCCGAGATGGAACCGAAGAGTGCCAGCTTAGCTACTCTGGGGGGCTTGGGAAGGGAAGCAAAGCAGCGAGTGTGCTCAGGAGCGAAAACCAGCGGCAGTGCAGGGATTACCTGGAAGGGAGCGGCACAATGTGGAAAGGAAGCGGCCCAGGCCTTGGGCCTGAGGGCCACTGGGTCCGCTGGCATGCCTGGGGCAGGGACCAGGGTCGGGGCAGGGGAGAGATGGGGGAGGGACTCGAGGAATCCGAGAGAGGCCGGGAGCTAGAATTGAGCTCTGGAGTACGATCCCTTGGGGGTCCAAACGCAGCTTCGTCGTTTACATTTACCCGTTGCGTGATCCAAGCAAGTTACTAAACTTGTCTGCACCTCCATTTGCCCACTTGTCAAATGGGAAGCGTGCTGTGAGACTTCACGAGGAGAGTGGACGCCAAGCTCTTGGCAAGGCGTGCACGTGGTGCGCCAGAGGCTGCCGAGGCTGCCCAGGCTGCCCAAGGGCGCCCAACCCCGCCCCAGGCCCCACCCTCTCAGAGCTCAGGACCGGCTCGCTTCTGGTTGTTGTCTGCGCCATGGCTCCTTCCTTAGGCGCGCCTCAGCCAGACGTGGTGGCCAGCCGCGCCTCCTGCGCCTTTCCGCTCGGAAGCCTCCTCTTCCCTCCCCCTCGCTTCCCAGGCACCTGCTTCGCCCTGCAGGGCCTTTCTCCACCTCGGCCTCCTCGGTAGCTCCGAACTAGCCTTATTCTGCCGCCTCCGGGAGGGAGGGGCCCTGAGGGTCGTGGAGCAGGGGGACACCTCCCAGCTTCATCCAGCGGCCAAGCCTCAGTCGGCCTCCCTAAGGGGCCAGGTGTGCCCAGTGCCGGGGCAGGCCCACGGCCACTAACTGCTTTGGGCGACCGTTGCAGCACCAAGCAACCTGCAGAACGCGGCCTCAGGCCTCTTGCAAATCAGAGAGAACTTCGGTTCCTCTCTCCCTCTCTCTCTTCCTCTCTCTCTCTTTGCCGGGTTAGGGGAGGGATATCAGCAGGAATGCCCTTCCCCCTCCTGGCGCTGCTACCACAAAGCAGGTTCCGCCGCTAACAGATCCTGGGATTCTCAGCCCAATCTGGAACTTTTCTGTGCGCCGCTCAGTGCTGGCGCCCTGAGCTTCTGAAAGAAGCGGGCTGACTTGGTGTCAGATTGCAGCGAGCTCCTCGGTCAGGTAATGCTGAACTCAGGTTCTCTGAGGCCCCTGGTGCCCCGCGAGGGCTGGCGGGGTGAGATCTGTTTCGAGCCAGTAATGTCTGCTCCCAGCTCCCTCACCCCCAAACTTACGCCAGGGCAGTCTTTCCCTCGGGGCAAAAGTCCTCCTGGAAGAAGATTCACTCCACCCCAGAACAGCAGGAATCTTCCCGCCTTTTCACTCGTCATCAAGTGCCAACCCCCCAGGGCCCCCGTTGAGGCTCCTTAAGGGATTTGGACATCTAGACCTGAGCAATGGGTTATCTCGGAAGTTCACACCCGCGGGGGCGGGCTTGTCCTCCCCCTCAGAGGAATCCCTCCATTGCCCATTAAGGGCGCGCCTCCAAGCTCCAGCGACGTGGTGCGCCAGAGGCTGCCGAGGCTGCCCAGGCTGCCCAAGGGCGCCCAACCCCGCCCCAGGCCCCACCCTCTCAGAGCTCAGGACCGGCTCGCTTCTGGTTGTTGTCTGCGCCATGGCTCCTTCCTTAGGCGCGCCTCAGCCAGACGTGGTGGCCAGCCGCGCCTCCTGCGCCTTTCCGCTCGGAAGCCTCCTCTTCCCTCCCCCTCGCTTCCCAGGCACCTGCTTCGCCCTACAGGGCCTTTCTCCACCTCGGCCTCCTCGGTAGCTCCGAACTAGCCTTATTCTGCCGCCTCCGGGAGGAGGGCCCTGAGGGTCGTGGAGCAGGGGGACACCTCCCAGCTTCATCCAGCGGCCAAGCCTCAGTCGGCCTCCCTAAGGGGCCAGGTGTGCCCAGTGCCGGGGCAGGCCCACGGCCACTAACTGCTTTGGGCGACCGTTGCAGCACCAAGCAACCTGCAGAACGCGGCCTCAGGCCTCTTGCAAATCAGAGAGAACTTCGGTTCCTCTCTCCCTCTCTCTCTTCCTCTCTCTCTCTTTGCCGGGTTAGGGGAGGGATATCAGCAGGAATGCCCTTCCCCCTCCTGGCGCTGCTACCACAAAGCAGGTTCCGCCGCTAACAGATCCTGGGATTCTCAGCCCAATCTGGAACTTTTCTGTGCGCCGCTCAGTGCTGGCGCCCTGAGCTTCTGAAAGAAGCGGGCTGACTTGGTGTCAGATTGCAGCGAGCTCCTCGGTCAGGTAATGCTGAACTCAGGTTCTCTGAGGCCCCTGGTGCCCCGCGAGGGCTGGCGGGGTGAGATCTGTTTCGAGCCAGTAATGTCTGCTCCCAGCTCCCTCACCCCCAAACTTACGCCAGGGCAGTCTTTCCCTCGGGGCAAAAGTCCTCCTGGAAGAAGATTCACTCCACCCCAGAACAGCAGGAATCTTCCCGCCTTTTCACTCGTCATCAAGTGCCAACCCCCCAGGGCCCCCGTTGAGGCTCCTTAAGGGATTTGGACATCTAGACCTGAGCAATGGGTTATCTCGGAAGTTCACACCCGCGGGGGCGGGCTTGTCCTCCCCCTCAGAGGAATCTGGAATGTCGGGAGAGAATGAATTCCCACCCACTGCTCATTGCTCCCCTTCTGCAAAACCTCACCTTTCGGGCCTCGAGGCCTTAGCGAGCCTAATTCAGCTTGGGGTCTTCCCGAGTTCCCTCCGAGGATAAACTGGGACTCGGGCTGAACGGCGAAGGAGAGGACTGGACCACTCAGGGGGAAAGGAGGAAGTAACTGAGCCGCGTCTTGCCTTTCCAGGATCTGAGGCCTTCACCTTCCGCCAATTCCCCGCTCCAGCTCAGGAAAGCCCGCTCAAACCTCCAGCTGGACTAAGGTTACCAGTAAACCACAGAAGAAAGAAGCCAACCCTCTTACCATTGGTGCCCCGGGAGAATGCAGAAAGGCAGCCGACCTGCGCCCTCCGCGGCACCTCCAGGCGCGCCCTTTCAGCTGGGAGTTCTTGGAGCCCTGGATACAGAAGGCCTGAGGTGTGCAGCAAGCCAGAAGGCCCAGCGGCCGAGAGACTGGAGATGCCCTGGAGGCCGGAGGATTGCAACTGCGCTCGGTGCGCCCCCAGCCACGCGCAGCCCGGGTCCCTCCCGGCCCGCGGCGACAGGTGCAGCCACAGCCTCCGCCGCCCGCCGTGCCAGGGCGGCCGCCGCGCACTGGTGCGGAACCACTATCGGAACGAGTTTGCGCTTCTGTTTACAAAGCAATCCTGGCATCAAAAGAGGAACAAAATCACCACTTATCACACCCTGTCATAAAGTAATCTGCCCCGAGGGAAACCCTAGCGAAGAAGCCCGCGTTGTGTGTGTGTGTGTGTGTGTGTGTGTGTGTGTTTGCGCGGGTCGGGGGCAGGGGCGAGCGCAAGGAAAGGGGAACTCTCAAACTCTTTTCCAGGGATGATCGCTTGGACACCTCCAGGCCAGGGAAATAGACGGTAGTGGAGGACTGGCATGCGGAACCGCAGGCTGGGGCCAGATCGCCTTCTTGACACTTTGGAATCCCTCCATCTGCCTGGCCCCTCCTCCAATGTCTGCTTTTCTGGTGTCTTCCAAGACGCTCCTGAGCAATTGGGTTTATCTCGGAAGTTCACACCCGCGGGGGCGGGCTTGTCCTCCCCCTCAGAGGAATCTGGAATGTCGGGAGAGAATGAATTCCCACCCACTGCTCATTGCTCCCCTTCTGCAAAACCTCACCTTTCGGGCCTCGAGGCCTTAGCGAGCCTAATTCAGCTTGGGGTCTTCCCGAGTTCCCTCCGAGGATAAACTGGGACTCGGGCTGAACGGCGAAGGAGAGGACTGGACCACTCAGGGGGAAAGGAGGAAGTAACTGAGCCGCGTCTTGCCTTTCCAGGATCTGAGGCCTTCACCTTCCGCCAATTCCCCGCTCCAGCTCAGGAAAGCCCGCTCAAACCTCCAGCTGGACTAAGGTTACCAGTAAACCACAGAAGAAAGAAGCCAACCCTCTTACCATTGGTGCCCCGGGAGAATGCAGAAAGGCAGCCGACCTGCGCCCTCCGCGGCACCTCCAGGCGCGCCCTTTCAGCTGGGAGTTCTTGGAGCCCTGGATACAGAAGGCCTGAGGTGTGCAGCAAGCCAGAAGGCCCAGCGGCCGAGAGACTGGAGATGCCCTGGAGGCCGGAGGATTGCAACTGCGCTCGGTGCGCCCCCAGCCACGCGCAGCCCGGGTCCCTCCCGGCCCGCGGCGACAGGTGCAGCCACAGCCTCCGCCGCCCGCCGTGCCAGGGCGGCCGCCGCGCACTGGTGCGGAACCACTATCGGAACGAGTTTGCGCTTCTGTTTACAAAGCAATCCTGGCATCAAAAGAGGAACAAAATCACCACTTATCACACCCTGTCATAAAGTAATCTGCCCCGAGGGAAACCCTAGCGAAGAAGCCCGCGTTGTGTGTGTGTGTGTGTGTGTGTGTGTGTGTGTTTGCGCGGGTCGGGGGCAGGGGCGAGCGCAAGGAAAGGGGAACTCTCCAACTCTTTTCCAGGGATGATCGCTTGGACACCTCCAGGCCAGGGAAATAGACGGTAGTGGAGGACTGGCATGCGGGAACCGCAGGCTGGGGCCAGATCGCCTTCTTGACACTTTGGAATCCCTCCATCTGCCTGGCCCCTCCTCCAATGTCTGCTTTTCTGGTGTCTTCCAAGACGCTCCAACCCCCACCCACACACAAACAGACGAGCAGAGGAGAAAAAGTGCCTTCTCAGAAACTTCAAGGTCCCTTCCCGTGGCTTTCTCCCACAGAGGGAATGCACAGCCCAAAGAATAGTTTTCAGGAGTTCCTAAGAGGGTCGGGGGAGGTTCTGATCCCCTTCACCCTTTCACACCACCATATTCCCCATGCACTTCTTCCTGGATGGAGGGAGGGTTAGGGACAGGAAAGTTAAGTACCTGCCAAATGGCTAGGAAAGGCAGAAGTCTTGGGGAGTGATAATCCCCATCCTTTGGGTTATTATCTCCATCCCCGCCTAGATGGGGTGAGAAAACCTGAAAGCAGCCAAACCCATTCACAGCAGGGATCCTGTGGGGCTCCTCTGGGGTGCAGGCACCTCTGCTTATCTTGCTGCCTTTCCACAGGGTGTCCAGAACAAGCTTTCCCATGCTCACCCGGACCCTTCAGTCTTGGTATTATTGATTCAGCATAATATGGCCAGAGTCTGGGTTTGTGCTTGAGCGATCCTGGACCTCCAATACCACGCTCTGACTCTTCTAAGGGTGAGTGAGATTTCCCCTGCAGCCAGTAACATGGCAGGCCAGCCTTGGCCCATTGGGATGCACTGCCTATGACCCAGCTTGAATTGGGAACTCATCCTCCACGAATCCCGACTGAGAAGTCTGCCATGAGTAACTCTCCAATTTAGCTCCTCATGGAAGATCCCGAGCCCCAGTTGTTGATGAGGCTTCCATACAGTACAGGCAGAATCATCAATGTTATCATTTGCGTTTTTAAGGCCTTAGGGAGAATTGTTTCATCCTTCATAATCAGTGTATGGTTGAGGAAGGTGGACATTCAACATTGTGCTGCATCACGGCAAAACATCTGTAAAGGAAAGGATTTTCCTTTCCAGAGGCAGGGGATGGGGCCCCAAAGCCAGCCAAGTCACCAAGAAGATAATTTCTCCCGGACTGTGTGAGGTAAAGGATGATTTAAGACAGTGGCGTTCGAACTTGGCTGTATGTTAGAATCTCCTAACGTGTGTTAAATCCTGATGCCTAAGTGGCACCCAAATCATGTGAATCAGAACTTTGGGGCGTAGGTGGTGGTGGTGGTGATTTAGTTGCTAAGTCCTGTCTAACTCTTTGTGACCCCATGGACTGCAGCCTGCCAGGCTCCTCTATCCATGGGATTCTCCAGGCCAGAATACTGGAATGGGTTGCTATGGCCTTCTCCGGGAGCTCTTCCTGACCCAGGGACTGCATTGGCAGGCGAATCCTTCCCCACTGAGCCCCCAGGGAAGCCCATTCTGAGGGTAGGACCCAACCACAAATAGATTTTAAAGCATCTGGGGTGACAGCACTGTGTAACCAAATTTGAGAACGAATTGCGTGGACAGTGGACCAGGGATCGGCCAGATAGCATCACCTAGGAACTTATAGAAATGCCAATTCTCAGGGCTCCACTGAGCACTCCGGGGGAGGGGCAGCCAGGCGCGGCAGCCGGCCCTGCCAAGGGCGCTGGAGCAGACTTAGACGTGAGACCCACAGGCCTAGGGAAATGGGTGCCTCTCTCGGAGGCAGAGTTTGGGGGGTGATTTTCCAATTCGCAGCCATTTTTACATCTTCGGCCTTGAGAAAAACTTGAGACATCAACTTTCACCTGCCCTGATCTTTGGGAAAACAGGGCACGTCCCAGTCCTAGGGTATGGTGAGGTGTGACTCTCTCAAGCTACTGGCATTAGACTTTACCAGTTTTAAAACCAAGGGCAACATCAAAACCCAGCGCTCGCTGCCTCCCACCCCGCGCCCTCCGCTTCTCTCGGCGGCTTTGGCCGTTTTCTCGGGATCCAGGCTTAGATGCACACCTGAGTGTTTCGTGGGGTCAGATGTGACTCTCAGCTCTGGCTTCCTCTGGTTTTTCGCCAGAACCACTTCTTCCCTCGTCCACCCCTTCTCTCCCAGCTCCCCAACTCCTCAAACCCTACTTGATGTTGTCAGTTTCACTCGCTCAGGCCACGTGCGAGTCCTCTGAAACTCCAGTCCAAGAAAAAAGCGAGACTCCCCCGGTGGCCGGCTTCCGCCCGCGTCTGGGGAGGGACACCTCTGCTCTCCGCACCCTCCTACCCCCAGACTCCGCGCGTTGAGTTTGCAGATCAAAGACACACCCAAAGGCAGCGTCCTAGCGCCTCCCCAAGCAGCCCAGAGGGCAAATTCGAGGTAGCTGAACCCAAAGTGAGCTGGGCTAGCTGGGGAGCGGCTCTGGGGCGGTCCTGGCTGCCGGCGAGCGCGCCCAGCCCTCGGGGCTTCACCCGCCGCAATCCTTGGGGCCCTGAAATCTAGAGGAGGGTGTGTGTCCGGGTAGGGCCTGGCCGCTCTTCGGGCTACATCCACGTGTCTTTTCTTGTAAATTCAACCGGGGAAACAGGTGGGCGTTGCAGCGCGGCAGCGCAAGGGGACGCGCGGGGGCTGCGGGCGAGGCGCGCGCTCAGGCTCCGGTCGCCGCAGCCGCCGCCCCTCCCGGGGACGAGGGGCGCCCCACCCGGAGGACAGTGCCCGCTGCGTGCGGGCCCCGGCCCGGAGGGTTCTCAGGCGCCGGGTGGGCCGGGGCGGGGAGTCGAAGGGGCTCCTGCCCATTCAGAATTTAGCGGCGGGTGGAGACAGAGCGTCTCCTAAGCCGCTGCAAGTCTCCTGGAAGTCCGGGGAGGAAGCCTGAGCCTTTCTGCTTCTGCTGAGCCCGGCCGTGCCGCGGGCTTTGGCCCCGTTTCGTTGGCGCAGGCCCTTCAATGTAAGGACCGCTCCCGGGAGTGGTCCCGGGTGGTGGATCGACTTAGACGAGGCTCCGCTTCCTTTCAGTTTGTCCAAGTTGCCTGACGGCGGGACAGACTGAAATGCAGGCTCTTAAGACGTTTCTCAACGATCTGTGGCTTGAATTTAGCCGTGCGCGGTGAGGCCTTGAAAAGGCGGAGCCCACCCTCCTTTTCCGCCTTCCTCAAGGAAGCTCCCGACGAGGACAGCAGACCCACCGCTTTTTCAAGGGACCACACGCTTTAACAGAGCAAACGTCGGGTGCCGTTAAAACCTGCCGGGTGTCCCTGTCTTGAGGTCTTGTGAGTTCTTACCTCTGAAACTCCAGTCCAAGAAAAAAGCGAGACTCCCCCGGTGGCCGGCTTCCGCCCGCGTCTGGGGAGGGACACCTCTGCTCTCCGCACCCTCCTACCCCCAGACTCCGCGCGTTGAGTTTGCAGATCAAAGACACACCCAAAGGCAGCGTCCTAGCGCCTCCCCAAGCAGCCCAGAGGGCAAATTCGAGGTAGCTGAACCCAAAGTGAGCTGGGCTAGCTGGGGAGCGGCTCTGGGGCGGTCCTGGCTGCCGGCGAGCGCGCCCAGCCCTCGGGGCTTCACCCGCCGCAATCCTTGGGGCCCTGAAATCTAGAGGAGGGTGTGTGTCCGGGTAGGGCCTGGCCGCTCTTCGGGCTACATCCACGTGTCTTTTCTTGTAAATTCAACCGGGGAAACAGGTGGGCGTTGCAGCGCGGCAGCGCAAGGGGACGCGCGGGGGCTGCGGGCGAGGCGCGCGCTCAGGCTCCGGTCGCCGCAGCCGCCGCCCCTCCCGGGGACGAGGGGCGCCCCACCCGGAGGACAGTGCCCGCTGCGTGCGGGCCCCGGCCCGGAGGGTTCTCAGGCGCCGGGTGGGCCGGGGGCGGGGAGTCGAAGGGGCTCCTGCCCATTCAGAATTTAGCGGCGGGTGGAGACAGAGCGTCTCCTAAGCCGCTGCAAGTCTCCTGGAAGTCCGGGGAGGAAGCCTGAGCCTTTCTGCTTCTGCTGAGCCCGGCCGTGCCGCGGGCTTTGGCCCCGTTTCGTTGGCGCAGGCCCTTCAATGTAAGGACCGCTCCCGGGAGTGGTCCCGGGTGGTGGATCGACTTAGACGAGGCTCCGCTTCCTTTCAGTTTGTCCAAGTTGCCTGACGGCGGGACAGACTGAAATGCAGGCTCTTAAGACGTTTCTCAACGATCTGTGGCTTGAATTTAGCCGTGCGCGGTGAGGCCTTGAAAAGGCGGAGCCCACCCTCCTTTTCCGCCTTCCTCAAGGAAGCTCCCGACGAGGACAGCAGACCCACCGCTTTTTCAAGGGACCACACGCTTTAACAGAGCAAACGTCGGGTGCCGTTAAAACCTGCCGGGTGTCCCTGTCTTGAGGTCTTGTGAGTTCTTACGAATGCAGGCTTCCTGCTTTTGCACAGGATGCTGAAAGACTGTGCAGGAAGGGGTCTGCTGTGCGTGTTTGGAGGCTGTGCAAGATAATCATTTTAAACTGGAGGATCCTTGCTTTCCAGTGTTGGGCTCGTTTCTGTCGTACGAGGGACAGCGTGAACCAGCTACATATGTATCTGTATCCATTCCTTCCTAAGCCTCCCTCCTACCCTTGCAAGTTTATTTATCCGGTATCACGAGTGAGACTCCTCTAGATTCCCAATTACACATTCAAAAATCAAAAATGTGTGTAAGGTGTTTGGGTTTTGTCTCTCTCTCTCTCTTTTTAAGTCATTAATTTGTTTTTCGATAAAACAATACTTCACGTGTCTCTGGAATCTTCGGGAGGCGTTGTACAAATGGCATTGTGTTTTGCTGTACTTCTTTCAATATTGCAAATTGCCTTTCAGATTTTAATTTGACAGTGTAGCAAGGCCAGATCAAATACGTTAGGGTTTCTTAAAAATGGACATGGGGCCTTTCATTTGTTTCCAAACTCAACATGTATCCTTTCTGAATCTTACAACATAAACTGTGTAACAGCCTTTCCAAGTAGATCCTTTCAGCCCAAACGTTGAGGGTCTGGAAATTAGAGACTTCTCCTGTTTGTATATGAAGGGGGTGCTAAGGTGAATGAAAAGGGAATCTTTCCTTGGGAAGTGCTTGAGAACACACAGCCTGACAGTTTACACACACAGTTCCCTTTCTGACCTGCCTCTTCCACTGGAGAATGACTAGTTAAAATCTCAAAGCTGCAAGATATTCAGTGTGGCCTTTGATTGAAGTATTTTTATTTCTAATTTTGAAAAACTGGTTTTCTTTTGCCTCAGGAACTTCTAAAGTTGAAATTGTCAAGACATTTGATTGAACAAGGACTCAGATGATAATAGCATTTGACTGCTTTTAACTTCCAGGTTACTTAATTTAAAAAAATTAATTGGAGGATAATCGGCTATAATATTGTTGACCGCAAAGGGGAGCCCACCCTCCTTTCCGCCTTCCTCAAGGAAGCTCCCGACGAGGACAGCAGACCCACCGCTTTTTCAAGGGACCACACGCTTTAACAGAGCAAACGTCGGGTGCCGTTAAAACCTGCCGGGTGTCCCTGTCTTGAGGTCTTGTGAGTTCTTACGAATGCAGGCTTCCTGCTTTTGCACAGGATGCTGAAAGACTGTGCAGGAAGGGGTCTGCTGTGCGTGTTTGGAGGCTGTGCAAGATAATCATTTTAAACTGGAGGATCCTTGCTTTCCAGTGTTGGGCTCGTTTCTGTCGTACGAGGGACAGCGTGAACCAGCTACATATGTATCTGTATCCATTCCTTCCTAAGCCTCCCTCCTACCCTTGCAAGTTTATTTATCCGGTATCACGAGTGAGACTCCTCTAGATTCCCAATTACACATTCAAAAATCAAAAATGTGTGTAAGGTGTTTGGGTTTTGTCTCTCTCTCTCTCTTTTTAAGTCATTAATTTGTTTTTCGATAAAACAATACTTCACGTGTCTCTGGAATCTTCGGGAGGCGTTGTACAAATGGCATTGTGTTTTGCTGTACTTCTTTCAATATTGCAAATTGCCTTTCAGATTTTAATTTGACAGTGTAGCAAGGCCAGATCAAATACGTTAGGGTTTCTTAAAAATGGACATGGGGCCTTTCATTTGTTTCCAAACTCAACATGTATCCTTTCTGAATCTTACAACATAAACTGTGTAACAGCCTTTCCAAGTAGATCCTTTCAGCCCAAACGTTGAGGGTCTGGAAATTAGAGACTTCTCCTGTTTGTATATGAAGGGGGTGCTAAGGTGAATGAAAAGGGAATCTTTCCTTGGGAAGTGCTTGAGAACACACAGCCTGACAGTTTACACACACAGTTCCCTTTCTGACCTGCCTCTTCCACTGGAGAATGACTAGTTAAAATCTCAAAGCTGCAAGATATTCAGTGTGGCCTTTGATTGAAGTATTTTTATTTCTAATTTTGAAAAACTGGTTTTCTTTTGCCTCAGGAACTTCTAAAGTTGAAATTGTCAAGACATTTGATTGAACAAGGACTCAGATGATAATAGCATTTGACTGCTTTTAACTTCCAGGTTACTTAATTTAAAAAAAAAATTAATTGGAGGATAATCGGCTTATAATATTGTGTTTCTGCCATATAACAATGTGAATCAGCCATAAGTATACACATATGTATACATTTATGAATATATGCATATATATACACACAGACACACACACATATATCCCCTCTCTCTTAAGTTTCCCTCTCTCCCTCTCATCCCCCTTTTTCTTAATATTAAAATGACAGCCTGAATGATCCTCTCAAGTGTAGTGTGTAAAATATAAGTACCTAAAAAAAAGTTTAAGCACATATTTTCTCCTTTCATTGTTGGAGTATTCAAGTAGCCACTGTATAAAGTTCATGTTAAGTAAAACATGTAAAAAATATATGTACTCAGTTTATAGATCCTTATTGCATTCAAATATTTATACAAAGCCTCCACAGGATATTAGCAAAATTTTAAAGACTTTCTTTTTCTTTTACTACTAGAAGCTCACAAAGAAGAAGAGAAGCTCACAAAGCAAAATTTCTTCAAACAATAGGATTTCCTGGCCTTGGCAATTCCCACATATCCCAATGCCAGCATTAGAGAAAATCTGACTTGTGATATTCAAGGGCAGCTAAGCTCAAACCTCCACAAAGAGTGGGCATTTCGCCTGTGTCCACCGTTGTGAACTGAGAAGGAAACGGTCACAGCCTCAGGATTTAGAGCCTGCCTGCTCTCGTCATATGCTCCTCACCACACACGAGTCTGCTGAGCCTTGTGCAGGTGCATGTACTGAGCTGGGCACCACTCCGCTTGTGCACCGCCAGGGGGTCAGAAGAACGAGGTGTTCATGCTGGGGCTCTTCCGGTCACAGCTCTTCCTTACTGACTTAGTCCAGGATATTGTGTCCTGAGTGTGCCCAGGGTTAAAGGCCTGATTGAAATACCTTTTTGGCTAAATGTGTGTAAACCCAAGCATCCAGTGTGTCTGCTTTAACGAATTTGGGATGAAATACAACCTATGTGTCCATCACTAACTGTGGGTGGAAAACAACCCGTGTTGAGAGAAATGAGCTCCAGAGCCCTGATTCTGGATGATGCTGGAGAAGAGGCTCTTGGGTCCAAGGAGGACATTTCATTGGTGACCCTTCCCCACGAATGAGTGCTGCCCCCTCTGAAATCACAGGAGAACCAGAAAATGTGAACTTCCAGTCTGAATATGCCTGCAATGACCTGTCTGTTTCAAGTCTCCTGTGCATTGCCTAGGCACATGCCTGATATTTTATGGCACAGACTTCCAGGGTGGTAATTCTACTCTTAAGGGACAGCAGCCATCATTCTCAGAAATCACTATGTGGGAGTTACTGGAAGTGATAAGAAATAATTGATAAGAAAGAAAATGTTAAATGAGTGGGGAAATAAAAAATAGAAGGAACCATAAAGGAAAATCTCTTATGCATCAGGAATCATAGCAATGAAAATGGGTTACTATTGTAGCGAAAGGAAATCTTCAGTCAATTCTTCTAGATGTGTTACAGTCTGTGTGACGCGTAATCTCATTAACTTCTAGAAGCAAGGTGTGGCTCAATATTACTAAATATTTGGAAGACATGCTTTCTAGCGACAAGCAGTGCCTTTCATAATCTCTTAGCAGTCAAATATTTGGGAGCAAAATTGAATCTTGGTGATGATCAATTTCTCTGAAATCCTCAATACCACCCTTAAAATATATGGATGATAGTAATGTCAATACCATCAAAAACCAAACCAAACTCCTCCAAGCACATCATTTCTAAGCATTTTCTGAATACATACACATTAGAAGTGGATTTTTTTTCTAAACATTTGCTGCCCCCATGTGTCCCTTTAAAAAACTGAGTCTTAAAGCTAAATCATGTTTATTTAGCGTCTCCTGTACAGTTTAGATACACAGAACTACAGTCCGAGAAACAACTGTGATTATTGCAAGAATGAGGGCCAAAGACAAGGCAGGAGAAAGGTGGAGAAAAGGTCTTACTTTTCCAACCTACTTCTGACGTAATCTCCAGTAATTGCATAACGTCTCTCCGCCTCAGTCTCTTCTGTTATTAAAACGGGTGGCAGTTAGGCAAAATGGGGAGAATGTGGGAGCCAGATCTTCTCTAAGATCCCATTTTATCTAATATTTGGACATTCTCATTGAGGATAATAAAGCAACCAGAAAATGTGAACTGGTCCCCAAGGAGGACATTTCATTGGTGACCCTTCCCCACGAATGAGTGCTGCCCCCTCTGAAATCACAGGAGAACCAGAAAATGTGAACTTCCAGTCTGAATATGCCTGCAATGACCTGTCTGTTTCAAGTCTCCTGTGCATTGCCTAGGCACATGCCTGATATTTTATGGCACAGACTTCCAGGGTGGTAATTCTACTCTTAAGGGACAGCAGCCATCATTCTCAGAAATCACTATGTGGGAGTTACTGGAAGTGATAAGAAATAATTGATAAGAAAGAAAATGTTAAATGAGTGGGGAAATAAAAAATAGAAGGAACCATAAAGGAAAATCTCTTATGCATCAGGAATCATAGCAATGAAAATGGGTTACTATTGTAGCGAAAGGAAATCTTCAGTCAATTCTTCTAGATGTGTTACAGTCTGTGTGACGCGTAATCTCATTAACTTCTAGAAGCAAGGTGTGGCTCAATATTACTAAATATTTGGAAGACATGCTTTCTAGCGACAAGCAGTGCCTTTCATAATCTCTTAGCAGTCAAATATTTGGGAGCAAAATTGAATCTTGGTGATGATCAATTTCTCTGAAATCCTCAATACCACCCTTAAAATATATGGATGATAGTAATGTCAATACCATCAAAAACCAAACCAAACTCCTCCAAGCACATCATTTCTAAGCATTTTCTGAATACATACACATTAGAAGTGGATTTTTTTTCTAAACATTTGCTGCCCCCATGTGTCCCTTTAAAAAACTGAGTCTTAAAGCTAAATCATGTTTATTTAGCGTCTCCTGTACAGTTTAGATACACAGAACTACAGTCCGAGAAACAACTGTGATTATTGCAAGAATGAGGGCCAAAGACAAGGCAGGAGAAAGGTGGAGAAAAGGTCTTACTTTTCCAACCTACTTCTGACGTAATCTCCAGTAATTGCATAACGTCTCTCCGCCTCAGTCTCTTCTGTTATTAAAACGGGTGGCAGTTAGGCAAAATGGGGAGAATGTGGGAGCCAGATCTTCTCTAAGATCCCATTTTATCTAATATTTGGACATTCTCATTGAGGATAATAAAGCAGAAGTAGGAAAAACCAGTCATCCTGCTTTCTGGCAAAGTCGCCAGTTTGGAAGTGCACCCACAACTCATGAATGAATTTCCAGTTTCATCACTGGAATCCATTACCTTGGTCCTCTGTCATCTTGACCAACCTGCTCTTCAGTGTCTGAGTAGCTCTGAGCTCAAGAGACAAGAAGGAATTCATTTTCAATTAATAGTATGGTGGGTGAGTAGGCAGTAGACTGATGCGACTTCAAAGATGGAAATCCTCTTCGCGTCTATAGTGTGTATCAGGGGCAGATACTTCTCAAGCTCTCCGAGTTTTTAAATCTTTCGTCATGCCATGATCACGTGGCAAAGCCATTCTCTCCTCACTTCCCTGATAATGGAACACCCATTTTGTTCAATTATCAGGCAGCCCAACCTCAGGTCTCAAGAAGGGCTGGTTCCTCCCTGACCCAAGGGGAGGAATCTTGATTCATCCCAAAGACTTTTCACTGATTCTCACCCCTCACTAGTTTCTTTCATTCAGAAGGTTTTGTCTTATTAATAGTATTTTAAAATTATTACTGAGGTATAATGAACATAAAATGTTATATTAGTTTCAGGTATATAATGTAATGATTTGGTGTTTGTATATATAGTGAAATGGTCCTCGTGATAAATTCTGTTAACATTCATCACCACACATCATTACATATTTTTTCCTTGTGATGAGAACATTTAAAATCTACCCTCTTAACAACTTTCAAATATGCAATGCAGTATTATTAGCTATAATCACCATGTTGTACATTGTATCCCCAGGACTTACTTATTTTATATTTAAAAATTTGTACCTTCTAACCCTCTCCACCCATTTTGCCCACCCCCAACCTCCCTCTGGCAACCATCAGTCTCTTCTCTGGATTTGTGAGCTCTTTTTTTGTTTCCTTGTTTTTTAAATTCCACTTATAAGTCATAGCATACAATATCCGTCTTCTTTTTTTATTTTTAATATCTGTCTTTTTCTGACCTCATTTAGAGTCATGCCCTCAAGGTCTTTTTTTAGCCAGCTCTGCTCTAAGATCCCATTTTATCTAATATTTGGACATTCTCATTGAGGATAATAAAGCAGAAGTAGGAAAAACCAGTCATCCTGCTTTCTGGCAAAGTCGCCAGTTTGGAAGTGCACCCACAACTCATGAATGAATTTCCAGTTTCATCACTGGAATCCATTACCTTGGTCCTCTGTCATCTTGACCAACCTGCTCTTCAGTGTCTGAGTAGCTCTGAGCTCAAGAGACAAGAAGGAATTCATTTTCAATTAATAGTATGGTGGGTGAGTAGGCAGTAGACTGATGCGACTTCAAAGATGGAAATCCTCTTCCGCGTCTATAGTGTGTATCAGGGGCAGATACTTCTCAAGCTCTCCGAGTTTTTAAATCTTTCGTCATGCCATGATCACGTGGCAAAGCCATTCTCTCCTCACTTCCCTGATAATGGAACACCCATTTTGTTCAATTATCAGGCAGCCCAACCTCAGGTCTCAAGAAGGGCTGGTTCCTCCCTGACCCAAGGGGAGGAATCTTGATTCATCCCAAAGACTTTTCACTGATTCTCACCCCTCACTAGTTTCTTTCATTCAGAAGGTTTTGTCTTATTAATAGTATTTTAAAATTATTACTGAGGTATAATGAACATAAAATGTTATATTAGTTTCAGGTATATAATGTAATGATTTGGTGTTTGTATATATAGTGAAATGGTCCTCGTGATAAATTCTGTTAACATTCATCACCACACATCATTACATATTTTTTCCTTGTGATGAGAACATTTAAAATCTACCCTCTTAACAACTTTCAAATATGCAATGCAGTATTATTAGCTATAATCACCATGTTGTACATTGTATCCCCAGGACTTACTTATTTTATATTTAAAAATTTGTACCTTCTAACCCTCTCCACCCATTTTGCCCACCCCCAACCTCCCTCTGGCAACCATCAGTCTCTTCTCTGGATTTGTGAGCTCTTTTTTTGTTTCCTTGTTTTTTAAATTCCACTTATAAGTCATAGCATACAATATCCGTCTTCTTTTTTTATTTTTAATATCTGTCTTTTTCTGACCTCATTTAGAGTCATGCCCTCAAGGTCTATTTATGTTGTTGCCAAATGATAAGATCTCCGCTTTTGATGGCTAAATAATATTCTATTATAGTAATGCCCCAAAAAATAAATTAACAATATTTATTTTTATATATCTCATATTTCCTTTATCCATTCACCAACTGATGGACACTTAGGTCATTTTCTTATCTTGTTTATTATAAATGACATTGTAATGAACAGGAGATTGCGTGTATCTTTTTTTTTTGAAGTGGATGTATGCATGAGTCCGTTTTCATTTTATATATTTATTTGCTTATTTTGGGTCATGCCCCATGGCATGTGGGAGCTTAGTTCCACCAGGGGTAGGATGCAGAGCCTTGCAGTGGAATCACAGTCTTAACATTGGACCGCCAGGAAGTCCCAAGGTGCATATATCTTCAAGTTAGTGTTTTAGACGTTTTTGAATAAATGCCCAGAAGTGGAATTACTGAATCAGGTTGTATGTTCTCTTTTTTGAGGGACCTTAGACTGTTTTCACAACGACTGCACCCATTTACGTTCTTACCAACAGTGAAAAGGGGCTCCCTTCTCGCCACCTCGTTGCCAACAGGTGTTATTCCTTGTCTTTTGGATAATAGCCCTTCTGCGAGGAGTGAGCACAGTCTTTCTTCATCAGAATAAAATACCAATGCCCAGGCCTCCCTCCAGAGGATCTCATTAATTGTTCGAGAGCTGAACAGGCTGTGAAAGCTCTCCAGGTGATGCTAGTGTGCAGCGTGGGTTGAGAATCACTTGTTTAAGCCAGTGATGATCGGTCTGCCTCTCACTGTGGTGACTGGTTTAGGAATAAGCACATGATGCTGTTTTTAGTCTTATAAGGAGACATCTGACTGGGGCTGGGGAGTCTTGGTAGTTTTCCTCACTCTTAGAAAAGAACAGAAAATAAGGTTATGGCCTTATCTTCTCTTCTAGGTTTTGTTGGTTACCCTAGGTGATGTAAGGGTGATGTCTGGAGCTGCTGCTTGTGACCTTGAAGATCTTGTGACCATGAAGGAAGATCCCGCATGCAAGGTAAAGCAGATGGAAGGGAAGAAAGAATTTTAGGCTTTTAATGTTTGTTTGTTTGTTTTTAAGACGCTGAATTATGGAGAGGGAGATAGGAGGGAAATTTATGAGGGAGGGAATGTGTACCTATGACCGATTCATGTTGATGTTTGGTAGCATCCAACCTGAGAAGTTTTTGAGGACTTCCGTGGTGGTACACTGGATCAGAATCTGTATTTTAAATCGGGTTCCTCAAGCCATGTCCTTGAAACCCATAGGATCCCATAGGTTTTGCTAGTGTTCTATGGGAACATTTTGTAAGTAGGATTTTGTATGAATGTGTATATAGTTATGTGGTAAAATGTACAAGAATATAGTTCCAGATATTATTTCTTTCACTTTACCCTTCAAACTAAAGTTGTGTGTTTGTATATTGTGCTGTAATATTAATATGCTAGCACACTCTGGCTGATGAAGCAACATAGTAAGTGACTATACTCCTGGTTGCTTGGAGGATCTTGAGTCTAGCATTCTTGCTATTACCATATGTGTCTTTCTATGTGAATTATATACAGGTGTACCCTCACTTGTGTGGAGATATATATATACACACATATATATATAAACAAGTTATTAATTTTGGTCTGATCACTATCTATTACCACATACAACTTAAAAATTCAAACCCCACAGGCAGGAAATGCAACATTTCAGCTTAACTCCAGTGGATTTCCAAACATTTTCTCCATGAGCAGATGGCCTAATATCCAACTGAATAGAAAACAGATTTATAGAAGCTATAGACTATAGAAACTATTCATGTGTCCCTACCTAACCACTAATAATTCTGTTATTCAACTTTTCCATGTACCAAGAAACCAATGAAGTCTGTAGACCTTTTCGTCAACTATAATCAGAAACATGTGGTGAGAGCCACAGATGCGTATCCTTAGAGCAACAGGCACAGTGGCAGGACTTCCCTGGTGGTCTAGTGGTGACGAATCCTCCTGACAGTGCATGGAGTATGGGTTCAGTCCTTGGTACAGGAAGATTTCACATGCCGAGAGGCAACTAAGCCCACATGGCCGCAACTACTGAGCCCACATGCCCTGGAACCCTGCACCACAACTGGAGAGGGGCCCCTGCTCCCTGAAGCTAGAGAAAGCCCGTGCACCACAAGTAAAGATCCAGTGCAGCCAAAAAAAGAATAAATGATAAAAGAAAAAAAAATTTTAAAGATGCAGAGGGATAGTCGTGATGTGATCACCTTCAGAGACACAGTGCTCTTCACTGGAGGATTAAGGGCCAAGACTGCAATACCCTGTCCATTCGTAAGGCTTTGTCATCTCCACCAGGATCCTCCCGTGTCCGTCCCGTGCTGTAGCCATTCTTCCCCGAAGCTGTCTGACCCATTTAAATATTAATATACGACATACGTCCTTCTAAAAATAGCTACCGTCACAGGTAAGGCAATGCTCAATTTACAATGTTTTGAAATGTGTGGGTTTTCTGATGGGAGGAATGGATGGCATCAAGACTGGAACGGAAGAATGGGATTCTACTGTGAACCTCGCCACAAGTAAGTGACTATACTCCTGGTTGCTTGGAGGATCTTGAGTCTAGCATTCTTGCTATTACCATATGTGTCTTTCTATGTGAATTATATACAGGTGTACCCTCACTTGTGTGGAGATATATATATCACACATATATATATAAACAAGTTATTAATTTTGGTCTGATCACTATCTATTACCACATACAACTTAAAAATTCAAACCCCACAGGCAGGAAATGCAACATTTCAGCTTAACTCCAGTGGATTTCCAAACATTTTCTCCATGAGCAGATGGCCTAATATCCAACTGAATAGAAAACAGATTTATAGAAGCTATAGACTATAGAAACTATTCATGTGTCCCTACCTAACCACTAATAATTCTGTTATTCAACTTTTCCATGTACCAAGAAACCAATGAAGTCTGTAGACCTTTTCGTCAACTATAATCAGAAACATGTGGTGAGAGCCACAGATGCGTATCCTTAGAGCAACAGGCACAGTGGCAGGACTTCCCTGGTGGTCTAGTGGTGACGAATCCTCCTGACAGTGCATGGAGTATGGGTTCAGTCCTTGGTACAGGAAGATTTCACATGCCGAGAGGCAACTAAGCCCACATGGCCGCAACTACTGAGCCCACATGCCCTGGAACCCTGCACCACAACTGGAGGGGCCCCTGCTCCCTGAAGCTAGAGAAAGCCCGTGCACCACAAGTAAAGATCCAGTGCAGCCAAAAAAAGAATAAATGATAAAAGAAAAAAAAATTTTAAAGATGCAGAGGGATAGTCGTGATGTGATCACCTTCAGAGACACAGTGCTCTTCACTGGAGGATTAAGGGCCAAGACTGCAATACCCTGTCCATTCGTAAGGCTTTGTCATCTCCACCAGGATCCTCCCGTGTCCGTCCCGTGCTGTAGCCATTCTTCCCCGAAGCTGTCTGACCCATTTAAATATTAATATACGACATACGTCCTTCTAAAAATAGCTACCGTCACAGGTAAGGCAATGCTCAATTTACAATGTTTTGAAATGTGTGGGTTTTCTGATGGGATGAAGGGAAGGCATCAAGACTGGAACGGGAAGAATGGGATTCTACTGTGAACCTCGCCACAAGCTACCTGCACGTCCTCGGGCAAGTTGTTTCATGTCTCCAAGTCACATTTCCCAACTTGCAGAGCAAGAGTGTGGGACGGATGATCTCCGAGTCTCCTTCCAGCTCTCAAAGCCCTTTGTGTCAGATTCATGGATCTGTCAGATGAGTTCCAAAACAACCCAGCCTGGAAACAGTGTTTCTAAAAATGATACAACTGAGAAACCTCAAGTCACCAGACTAGAAGATACTGTCTAATGTATTTCACCACCTTCAGATGAAATCTAAGCAAGTAAACAATCCTAGATAAGATTCATGATTATTAAACAAAACATTTTCAGTTTTTTGTATTTCACTCTCTACCTTAACTTATAAAAGCTGGGTAACGTCAGCCTGACATGGAGGTAATAAGCCATTTAAGCACATTATTGGTTGCATTGAAGACAGCTATATAAACACATGCCAATAATATCCAGGGATATCATTAAAATTATAAAATTTCCTTAAGGGAACTGATTCATACAAACCTATGAGTAGATTCTATATAATAATCTTTACAGGCAAGTCTGCCCGTTGTATTGTTTTTTAAGCAGGATTAACCTTACAATGACGTTTGCTGTCTACAAAAATCCTCTAAGCATGAGAGAATATTGCATTTGGGTATTTAAATGTGCACAAATCAGATTAAAAATAATATTGTTTAGCCATAGATACCTGGGCCAGGAAGAATAAATGATAAAAGAAAAAATTTTAAAGATGCAGAGGGATAGTCGTGATGTGATCACCTTCAGAGACACAGTGCTCTTCACTGGAGGATTAAGGGCCAAGACTGCAATACCCTGTCCATTCGTAAGGCTTTGTCATCTCCACCAGGATCCTCCGTGTCCGTCCCGTGCTGTAGCCATTCTTCCCCGAAGCTGTCTGACCCATTTAAATATTAATATACGACATACGTCCTTCTAAAAATAGCTACCGTCACAGGTAAGGCAATGCTCAATTTACAATGTTTTGAAATGTGTGGGTTTTCTGATGGGATGAAGGGAAGGCATCAAGACTGGAACGGGAAGAATGGGATTCTACTGTGAACCTCGCCACAAGCTACCTGCACGTCCTCGGGCAAGTTGTTTCATGTCTCCAAGTCACATTTCCCAACTTGCAGAGCAAGAGTGTGGGACGGATGATCTCCGAGTCTCCTTCCAGCTCTCAAAGCCCTTTGTGTCAGATTCATGGATCTGTCAGATGAGTTCCAAAACAACCCAGCCTGGAAACAGTGTTTCTAAAAATGATACAACTGAGAAACCTCAAGTCACCAGACTAGAAGATACTGTCTAATGTATTTCACCACCTTCAGATGAAATCTAAGCAAGTAAACAATCCTAGATAAGATTCATGATTATTAAACAAAACATTTTCAGTTTTTTGTATTTCACTCTCTACCTTAACTTATAAAAGCTGGGTAACGTCAGCCTGACATGGAGGTAATAAGCCATTTAAGCACATTATTGGTTGCATTGAAGACAGCTATATAAACACATGCCAATAATATCCAGGGATATCATTAAAATTATAAAATTTCCTTAAGGGAACTGATTCATACAAACCTATGAGTAGATTCTATATAATAATCTTTACAGGCAAGTCTGCCCGTTGTATTGTTTTTTAAGCAGGATTAACCTTACAATGACGTTTGCTGTCTACAAAAATCCTCTAAGCATGAGAGAATATTGCATTTGGGTATTTAAATGTGCACAAATCAGATTAAAAATAATATTTTAAGTTTAGCCATAGATACCTGGGCCAGGAAGATCACAAGAAGCTGACCCATCCTGCCCTTCTGTCTTTCCACACTGGGATCATAAAAACCAACAAATTTACAATGTATCCTATTTTCTATCATCTTCAGAGATTTGATTGTTTAGCTTATTGCAATGCTTAAGAATCTTCAATGTCTGATAAGTTTGGAAAATTGCATTTAATCCAGGGGCGGGATGAACTGGGACACTGAGACTGACCCATGCGCATTACTCCATGTGTAATGAAAAGCTCCTGTGTTAGCACAGGGGCCTCTGCTCGGGCGGTGACCCGTGTGGGAAGAGAATTCAGGAAAGAGGGACTATATGTGTACATATAGCTCATTCACTTTGCTCTACAGTAGAAACTAACACATCGTAAAGCAACTCTACTCAAATAAAAAAATTTAAATAAATAAATAAAATAAAAAATACATTCAAACATTAAAAAGAGGGAATATATGTGTCCATCTAGCTGATTCACTTTGCTATTCAGCAGAAGCTAAGACAATATTGTAAAGTCACTGTAGTCCAATAAATTTCTTTTTAATGTTTACTAAAAAATCAACCAATCCTTCCTGTAGTGGTTTACGTCTACTTTTTCTTATTTTCCTCTGTGTGAGACATAGACAGCTGCGGGGAATTCTTTGCACAATCACCTTTCTCATTCTTAGTAATTCTCTCTAGGTGAGGCAACATGGGATGATCCTTCCCATTATTCAGCCTATATGTGTATCTTCCACATCCCATGAGCTGTTCTAGATTTAGAGACCAGAATAGTGAACATCAAGAACAAAATCTCTGCCCGGGTGGAGTTTATATCCGAGAGAAAGAAAATGGACCATAAACAAGATAAATAAATAAAACATATAGTATGTTAGGTAATGGTATGGACTGAAGGGAAGTAGAAAGGAAGAAAAGGAATTAGGAAGCGCTGGGAGAGAAGTGATGTACCCCTTAGGGAGGGATGTCCTGAAGGAAGATACGGTGCCTCCAAAGCCCCTCCGCCCAAGAAAATCTCTCAGGCAGAGGCACTAGCAAAGGCCAAGGCCCCAAGGCAGAAACCTGGACTGGCTGGTGTGGTTGGAGCCCAAGAACAAAAGAGGGAAGCCAGATCAGGCCAGAGAGAAATTGAGAAGGTAGAGGTGCACCGAGCGTAGGACCTCGCGCGGCCTTAGCAAGTCGAGCAGAGCGGGCGGAGGCCTTGGAGTCAGAGGATGACAGGATCTGACTCATATGTTAACAAGGATGCCTTGGCACCTGTGTCACCCCGGACACAAGCGTGGAGGCAGGAAAACCAGTTTGGAGGCTGTAGCAATTCCCGGGAGCCCGGCTGAGATCACCTGGGAGTGCTGACGGATAACCAGGGAAGAGGCCCCGTGCTGAGCCCCGGGTCCTCCTGGGTGCCATGTCTAGGAGACCCAGAGCACCCAGCTGGGAAAGCGGACACCGAAGACATAGGAGGAAAACCACCAAGCGTAGACTCTGGAAGCCAGTGTCCAGAGGAGGGAGTGAACAGCTGAGGCCAGTGCTGCTGAGGGGTTGAGCTCAGTGGAGACAGAAAGGAGACACTTGGCTGCAGCCACGTAGAGCTCACTGTCCGTGGCAGGACCAGCAGGGACCCAGGAGTCAGGGAGCCCCAGGCTCACCACCTGAAAAGCCAGGACAGGGTTGAGCAATGCACCTATCCCTTCGACATTCAGTGTTCTCCTTGGTAAGACAGGTACAATAATTCCTACCTCAGGGTGGTGAGAACTTAAAGAGAGGTTCTTAGGGAAGCCTGTATGAGTCAGCTCGGCAGCCATACAAAATACCACAGCCTGGGCGGCTTAAATAACGCAGATTGACTTTCTCACAGCTCTGCAGGCTACAAGTCGGAGATCAAGGAGCCGTCGGGGTTGGCTTCAGGCTTATAAACCTCTCTTCCAGGCCGAAAGACTCCTGCCTGCCTGCCGTGTCCTCACCTGGCCTCTCCTCTGTGGGCCCACGGAGAGAGCTGTCTGGCGTCTCTTCCTCTTCTTTATTTGTTTAAAAACTTTTCTGGCTGTATAGCAAGGCATGTGGGAGCTTAGTTCCCCCAACAGGGAACAAAACCATGCCCCCTGCACTGGGCGCTCAGAGTCCTAACCCCGGGACCGCCCGGGAAACCCTCTTCCTCTTCTTCTAGGAACAAGGATCCCAGTAGGTTAGCCTTCCACCCCATGACCCCATTTCACCTTAACTATCTCCCTAAAAAGATGAAAATGTTAATCGCGTCTGCTTCTGTGACCCCATGGACTGTAGCCCACCAAGTCCTCTTTCCCCGGTAGCACGAGCACCTGGAGTCGCTGAGTCAGAGGATGACAGGATCTGACTCATATGTTAACAAGGATGCCTTGGCACCTGTGTCACCCCGGACACAAGCGTGGAGGCAGGAAAACCAGTTTGGAGGCTGTAGCAATTCCCGGGAGCCCGGCTGAGATCACCTGGGAGTGCTGACGGATAACCAGGGAAGAGGCCCCGTGCTGAGCCCCGGGTCCTCCTGGGTGCCATGTCTAGGAGACCCAGAGCACCCAGCTGGGAAAGCGGACACCGAAGACATAGGAGGAAAACCACCAAGCGTAGACTCTGGAAGCCAGTGTCCAGAGGAGGGAGTGAACAGCTGAGGCCAGTGCTGCTGAGGGGTTGAGCTCAGTGGAGACAGAAAGGAGACACTTGGCTGCAGCCACGTAGAGCTCACTGTCCGTGGCAGGACCAGCAGGGACCCAGGAGTCAGGGAGCCCCAGGCTCACCACCTGAAAAGCCAGGACAGGGTTGAGCAATGCACCTATCCCTTCGACATTCAGTGTTCTCCTTGGTAAGACAGGTACAATAATTCCTACCTCAGGGTGGTGAGAACTTAAAGAGAGGTTCTTAGGGAAGCCTGTATGAGTCAGCTCGGCAGCCATACAAAATACCACAGCCTGGGCGGCTTAAATAACGCAGATTGACTTTCTCACAGCTCTGCAGGCTACAAGTCGGAGATCAAGGAGCCGTCGGGGTTGGCTTCAGGCTTATAAACCTCTCTTCCAGGCCGAAAGACTCCTGCCTGCCTGCCGTGTCCTCACCTGGCCTCTCCTCTGTGGGCCCACGGAGAGAGCTGTCTGGCGTCTCTTCCTCTTCTTTATTTGTTTAAAAACTTTTCTGGCTGTATAGCAAGGCATGTGGGAGCTTAGTTCCCCCAACAGGGAACAAAACCATGCCCCCTGCACTGGGCGCTCAGAGTCCTAACCCCGGGACCGCCCGGGAAACCCTCTTCCTCTTCTTCTAGGAACAAGGATCCCAGTAGGTTAGCCTTCCACCCCATGACCCCATTTCACCTTAACTATCTCCCTAAAAAGATGAAAATGTTAATCGCGTCTGCTTCTGTGACCCCATGGACTGTAGCCCACCAAGCTCCTCTGTCTATGGAATTCTCCAGGCAAGAACCCTGGAGTGGGGAGCCATTCCCTTCTCCAGGGGAGTCTTCTGAACTCAGGGATTGAACCCAGGTCCCGTGGGTTAATAGGCAGATTCTTTACCATCTGAGTCACCAGGGAAGTGTCTCCAGACGCAGTCACCATGGGGATAAAGGTTTCAACAAATGAATGGAGGGCACAATTTATGAACCCCTTAGCACTTACTAGTGCTCAGAAATGTTAACTAAGTCAACAGTTACTGGATGACTTTGTTTATGGAATTACCTCTTGAAGGTTTTTCATAGTTTTACAATTTACAGCATAATATACAATATTCAATATCCACAATTAATTCTTTCTTTAATTGAAGTATAGTTGATTTACAATATTGTATCTGCTTCAGGTATACAACCTAGTGATTCAATATTTTTATAGGTTATACACCATGTACATTTATTACAAATTAATGGTTTTGTTTGTTGTGCTGTAAAGTATATCTTTGTTGCTTATTTATTTTATGTATAACAGTCTGTATCTCTTATCCCCGACCCCTATGCTGTCCCTTCCACCACCCCTCTCTCCCCCAGCTGGTCACTCAAAGAACTAGTTTGTTCTATACGTGAGTCTGTTTCTGTTTGGTTCTACGCATCAGTTTCATGTTTCAGATTCCACATGGAAGTGGTAACATGGGGCTTCCTGGTTTGGGTAAAATCCCCAAAAGGCCGAAAGACTCCTGCCTGCCTGCCGTGTCCTCACCTGGCCTCTCCTCTGTGGGCCCACGGAGAGAGCTGTCTGGCGTCTCTTCCTCTTCTTTATTTGTTTAAAAACTTTTCTGGCTGTATAGCAAGGCATGTGGGAGCTTAGTTCCCCCAACAGGGAACAAAACCATGCCCCCTGCACTGGGCGCTCAGAGTCCAAACCCCCGGGACCGCCCGGGAAACCCTCTTCCTCTTCTTCTAGGAACAAGGATCCCAGTAGGTTAGCCTTCCACCCCATGACCCCATTTCACCTTAACTATCTCCATAAAAAGATGAAAATGTTAATCGCGTCTGCTTCTGTGACCCCATGGACTGTAGCCCACCAAGCTCCTCTGTCTATGGAATTCTCCAGGCAAGAACCCTGGAGTGGGAGCCATTCCCTTCTCCAGGGGAGTCTTCTGAACTCAGGGATTGAACCCAGGTCCCGTGGGTTAATAGGCAGATTCTTTACCATCTGAGTCACCAGGGAAGTGTCTCCAGACGCAGTCACCATGGGGATAAAGGTTTCAACAAATGAATGGAGGGCACAATTTATGAACCCCTTAGCACTTACTAGTGCTCAGAAATGTTAACTAAGTCAACAGTTACTGGATGACTTTGTTTATGGAATTACCTCTTGAAGGTTTTTCATAGTTTTACAATTTACAGCATAATATACAATATTCAATATCCACAATTAATTCTTTCTTTAATTGAAGTATAGTTGATTTACAATATTGTATCTGCTTCAGGTATACAACCTAGTGATTCAATATTTTTATAGGTTATACACCATGTACATTTATTACAAATTAATGGTTTTGTTTGTTGTGCTGTAAAGTATATCTTTGTTGCTTATTTATTTTATGTATAACAGTCTGTATCTCTTATCCCCGACCCCTATGCTGTCCCTTCCACCACCCCTCTCTCCCCCAGCTGGTCACTCAAAGAACTAGTTTGTTCTATACGTGAGTCTGTTTCTGTTTGGTTCTACGCATCAGTTTCATGTTTCAGATTCCACATGGAAGTGGTAACATGGGGCTTCCCTGGTGGTTCAGTGGGTAAAGAGTCCGCCTTGCAGTGCAAGGGGCACCGGTTCGATCCCTGGCCTGGGAAGATCCCACATGCGGAGGAGCCACTGGGCTGGCGTGTCCAATTATGAACCAGCGCTCTGGAGCGCATGCGCCCAGAGCCGGTGCTCTGCAACGAGAGAGGCCAGTGCAATGGGAGGCCCACACAGGCCAAAGAATAAAGATGGACAAAAAAAAAAAAAAACAATGACTCAGAGGCCTATATATATATATATATGTATATATATATATATATAGAGAGAGAGAGAGAGAGAGAGAGAGAGAGAGATAAAGAAGTGGTAACATGGAGTAGTTGTATTTGTCTGATTTATTTTACTAAACATAATATCCTCTAGGTCCATTCATGTTGTTGCAGTGGAAGAATTTCACTCTTTTTTTTTATGGTTGAGTATACACATTCAGTTTCTGCTTAGAAAATGTATACTGTATCTCACTCTTACTCAACACATTTTAATTATCATCTTGAAAAGGAACCTTAATTTTTAAGAAAACGTTGATCAACACTGCCATCTACTGGAGTTTTGTTCAAAGTTCTGTGTTAGCCTTTGCTCAGTTACAGGTCGCCATGCTCGTCGCCATGCTCGTTTGTCTCTTTTAACGAGTATAAAAGTAGACACTTTTGTTCTCAATTCAGTCTCACGAGAAGTATTCTAAGAAATACGAATCTGTTAGAAATTGTGTTTTTCTGCAAGTATCAGTAAACTCACATGCTCACCACTCAGTCATGTTTTAGCTCTGTGACCCCATGGACTGTAGCCCGCCAGGCTCCTCTGTCCATGGGCTTCTCCAGGCAGGAATACTGGAGTGGGTTGCCATTTCCTTCTCCAGAGGATCTTCCCACCCAGGGATGGAACCCGAGTCTCCCTCATTGCTGGCAGATTCTTTACCATCGGAGCCGCCAGGGAAGCCCATAATCAGTAACCTCATAACAGTGGCTTATGCTGTTTCTCTTGCCAATAATAATAATAAAAAAAAAGAAATCTAGGGTTTCCCTATTAGATCAGTGGTAAAGAATTTGCCTGCCAATACAGGAGACACGAGTTCGATCCTTTATCTGGGCAGATCCCACATGCTGCTGAGCAACTAAGCCTGTGAGCCGCAACTATGGAGCCTGTGTTCTAGAGCCTCGGAGCCACAACAATGGAGCCCATGGGCCACAACTACTGAAGCCCATGAGCCCTGGAGGCTGAGTACGACAACAAGAAAAAGTCACCACAACAAGAGGTCTTCTCACCTCAACTAGAGAGGAGCCCCCACTCCCTGCAACTAGAGAAGAGTCTGAAGCAGCAATGAAAACCCAGAATAGTCAAAAATAAATAATTAATTAATTTTAAAAAAAAAAGTTCAACCCAGGACACTTTGTACCAGTTTCTGAGTCAATACATGTGGGAAATGAGCTTAAAAAAAAAAAAAAAAAGGGGAAATCCAGAAAGAGGCAGGTCATGCTTTTCAGGGAACTCCATGAACTGAAGGACCCAACTTCCTTTATTTTGTCTGTCATCAATGTGGGCTGTTTCATGGTTCAAGAAGGTTGCCCTAGCTCCAGCTTGTAGGAAAGAGGAAGATTTGGGAGAGGTATAACATACTCTCGGGCTTCCATTCCAGTATCTACAACTCAGTTAGAAAGCAAAAATAATTTGGACGCTCTTTTGGGGGAAGGAAAGAGATGGAGAAATGTGAGTTGCGCTTTCACTGTGACCACTGGGCAGCGGGGAGGTGGAATTCTGGTTTCAGGGTGACTCATCCGCAGTTCCCTGGACAGTGCCTCCAGCACATGCTTCTCAGAGGAGATAAGATGTGAGAAGCATTTGCAAGAATGGAAAGAAAAGCTCGATGGGAGAAAATGACACATTTGTTCTTCAGCATCGGTAACTTTTCCTTTCTTTTGTGTCTGTCCTCTGGCATAGATACCAATGCATTTACAAATGAAAGATACACATTTGAATATTAGACTCAGACATCCCAGACAAAATGCCCAATCAGTTGAACACATCAGAACGTTCTGTTTCCTTTCCTCCAAGAGGAAATTTGGGAGCTTCAAGGGCTTCCCGGGTGGCTCCGTGGTAAAGAATTCCCAATACAGGAGACACGAGTTCGATCCTTTATCTGGGCAGATCCCACATGCTGCTGAGCAACTAAGCCTGTGAGCCGCAACTATGGAGCCTGTGTTCTAGAGCCTCGGAGCCACAACAATGGAGCCCATGGGCCACAACTACTGAAGCCCATGAGCCCTGGAGGCTGAGTACGACAACAAGAAAAAGTCACCACAACAAGAGGTCTTCTCACCTCAACTAGAGAGGAGCCCCCACTCCCTGCAACTAGAGAAGAGTCTGAAGCAGCAATGAAAACCCAGAATAGTCAAAAATAAATAATTAATTAATTTTAAAAAAAAAAGTTCAACCCAGGACACTTTGTACCAGTTTCTGAGTCAATACATGTGGGAAATGAGCTTAAAAAAAAAAAAAAAAAGGGGAAATCCAGAAAGAGGCAGGTCATGCTTTTCAGGGAACTCCATGAACTGAAGGACCCAACTTCCTTTATTTTGTCTGTCATCAATGTGGGCTGTTTCATGGTTCAAGAAGGTTGCCCTAGCTCCAGCTTGTAGGAAAGAGGAAGATTTGGGAGAGGTATAACATACTCTCGGGCTTCCATTCCAGTATCTACAACTCAGTTAGAAAGCAAAAATAATTTGGACGCTCTTTTGGGGGAAGGAAAGAGATGGAGAAATGTGAGTTGCGCTTTCACTGTGACCACTGGGCAGCGGGGAGGTGGAATTCTGGTTTCAGGGTGACTCATCCGCAGTTCCCTGGACAGTGCCTCCAGCACATGCTTCTCAGAGGAGATAAGATGTGAGAAGCATTTGCAAGAATGGAAAGAAAAGCTCGATGGGAGAAAATGACACATTTGTTCTTCAGCATCGGTAACTTTTCCTTTCTTTTGTGTCTGTCCTCTGGCATAGATACCAATGCATTTACAAATGAAAGATACACATTTGAATATTAGACTCAGACATCCCAGACAAAATGCCCAATCAGTTGAACACATCAGAACCGTTCTGTTTCCTTTCCTCCAAGAGGAAATTTGGGGAGCTTCAAGGGCTTCCCGGGTGGCTCCGTGGTAAAGAACCTGCCTGCTCACGCAGGAGACCCAGGGTCCAGCCCTGGGCAAGGAAGATTCCCTGGAGGAGGGCATAGCAACCCATTCTGGTATTCTTTCCTGGAGAATCCCCATGGACAGAGGAACCCAGCAGGCCACACTCCATAGGGTTGCAACAAGTCGGACACAACCGAAGGGACTTCACAGACACGAGAGGTTTGCCCGGTGCATCAACTCAGTACGAACAAGATCTTCGACAGAACTTGACTCTGTGGGCAAGTGGACCACGTGTGTGAGGGACCAGCAGCCTGTGAACTCGCCTCCCACCTGCTTTCTGATGCCTGAAATTTTTGAACAGGAGATAAAGCCTCTCATCCTGCAATTTACGGACAAACCGTAAAATGAGATGGTAAGGCATGACACACGGGGCTGGAATGGCACACGTAGAATACCAGAGAGGCCGGAGGCTCGCCTCTGAGAGGGACAGGGAGCCGGGAGTGCAGGCAGGGTGGCAGGCATTATCACCACGCCATTGTGTCTCCACTCCCATGGGGGAGACAGTCCGCCTGAGGCCCTGAGATACAGAGATACTCTTTTAAGGAGAAAACTTCTCCGGCCCAGGGCCCAGAGGCGTACTGGAGAAAAGGTGGCCCTGCTAAGGCGAATGAGATCGGCATTCCATTCCAAGAGGTACATCCATTCCCACTGGGGGCGCAGGTTTAAGAATTCATGTCCCCATCATTTGGAAGGAGAATGTGACTATGCCAGGTTTTTTTTTTTTTTTTTTTTTTTTAAAGATTTATTTATTTATTTACTTTGGGCGGGGGTCGGGTTGGGGAGGGAGGGGAGCGGGCGGGCCACTTCTATTGGTCTTTCATTTCTCTATTTCCATCCGTCTTTGTTCTTTGGCTACTGTGGGCCTCCCATCGCGGTGGCATCTGTCGTTGCAGAGCGCCGGCTCTAGGCGCATGCGCTCCAGAGCTTCGGCTCGGTGATTGGACACACCGGTCCAGCCGCTCCGCGGCACGTGGGATCTTCCCAGGCCAGGGCTCGAACCGGTGCCCCTTGCACTGCAAGGCGGTGTCCTTACCCACTGGACCACCAGGGGAAGCCCTATGCCACGTTTTTATCACCACCAAAATCATTATCCCTGGGGAACATCTGGAAGGACAGCCATGCTTTCCCCGGCAGAGGATGAAGCAAGCAAGCATTCCATTGCCCCAAATGCATCGCTTCACAAAAACATGAAGGCCAATGATTTCTGAAGGTTTCTATATAAATAACACGAGGACCGTCATGTAGATATGGCTCTCTTGATAAGCAACATCTTGAGCACTTAAGGGTATGTTCTTTCCTGGTTTTGCAATAGGTAAGGCCTCTGATTCAGTAACAGGGTTGAATTCTATGGAATAAGAGTTCTTGGGGGACAAAGGAGATACCCTTTATTAGGTTGAAAAGTGTACCTGAGGACAATGGGCTGGCAGTGGGGGCTCCGAAAATCAAGATGAGATTTCCCTTCTCCCGAGACATCTGTTTTCTCTTTAACTGATTTCTAGTTCAAATGTGACTCCACAAGTCAAATTGAACTGTTGAGAACTCTCTTTCTCTCTCTTCTGCTTTCTTTCCTTCCTTCCTTCTTGACAAACAAAGAAATGTGAGTTTCAAAGTTATTTATTAGCACTAACCTTAGGTCAGGCACTTGTGATAGATCAAAACAGACTCGACCCTCTCGTCTCTGTCTTCACACACAGCCAAGGCCTTGTATTTTCCCCCTAACTTTTTACAAAAAATAAACTCACCTAATAACCAAAAAGCTGGAAAAATGGAGCGCAAACACCCACTTAACCCTCATCTGTTATTATACCACCAGTTCTGCTTATCTCCTGATAGACGAGCAATAGAAGATAAATAAACAATGTAAGACAGATAAGCAACTAAGATAGCTGCATGGGAATACATTTTTTCCTAAGCTCTTTGAGAGTAAATGGGAGACACTGTGATCTGTCACCCCAATGTACTTCAGAATGCCTGTCCTCAAAGTAACTATTCAAGATTAGATTTTTTTTCCATGATTCATTTTTTTTTATTTTGCTTTTTTGCTTTTACAGAGATTTGTTGTTTACAGATATGTATAATCCCATATTAATCATATGTATATCCCATCCCCTTCCCATGCCACCAAGGTTAGATTTTGAGAAGAGCAAAAGGGATCTTTTTTTTTTTTAGCTAGTGTGCGTCACTGAGGAACACGAACTGCGTTTTGGGTGTAGAATGATAAGGGGGAGAGAGGCTGGAGTTCAGGAAGCCATGGTGCCTGCAGCGTGGATCTGCTCTTGAGTCTCCCAACTGGCCCAGGAAAAGGGCAATCAATGTGCCTGCAGCCCAGGAGCCACTGTCAGGCCCTTTCTGGGTGAAGCCTGCTCTATCTCCTCTGGTCAAGCCAGATTTGGGGAGAAGAATGAACACGGCTCACTGACTGTATCTCTGTAATTGATACGCCCTGCCGTCTCCTCCCCACTTTAAATGCTCTCATTGAATCAGGAATAATTCTGTGCCATCCGCTGAGCACCTGCCGTATTTTCCATGCAGTGAGTGTCTGAGAGACTCTGTGGGAACACTGTCACAAACCAAGCCCTCTTGGCTCCTTTCCTTCTTGTCACGTGACGTCTTTGGTTCACAGAAAGGATGAGCAGCACCTCCCTGGCCGTCCAGTGTTTAGGCTTCATGTGCTCATGACCAAGGGCCAGGTTCCAGCTCTGATTGGAGAACTAAGGTCCTGCAAGCCATGCACTCCAGCCAAAAAAAAAAAAAAGGAGGGATTAGCAATATACTTACGAACACTTTGCTTGACGTAGGGTCTTGTCAGAGCATTGATTTGATACAAATTATACAATATTTCTTTCCTCACTTCAATACACCCCTTTCTACTGCAGTTTGATTGTAATTATAATATCTACTTGATGAAACAGTGCCGATATTTCTATGTAGTACAGAAATATTTCAGTCTGTACAGTATTAAGATGTCAGCGTCCTTTCAGTGTTTTTTTTAGAGTGTGTCGTTCTCTAGAAAAAGAGGTTCAGAAAAATAATATTTTGAGATAAAAATATCTTGCATTACTCTAACATAGATCTGAGTCACATGTACAAGGCCCATCCCCACTACAGTAGAAACTCAAGGGGTAAATACAGAAACTCAAAGAATGAACATAGAAGCTCAAGGAACAAATAAAACTATGACATTTACTACCCCAATAAGCAGTGGAACTTTAAAAATAATTATGTATTTATAAAAAAGAGCAAAGATGGCGTGACAACATAAAATTAAGAAGGACATTCCAACTGGGCTGTGCGAGACAAGCCTGGCTGGTTTCTTCTGAGCCAGCCATTTTCATCAGACCTCATACGTACTCCACAAAACAGACAGCATGTCAGTGAATTCAATGAACTGGTGCAGAAACTAAAACATCTATTTCCTTGCATCTGTCTATGGGAATTCTGTAAAATACTACAGTGTGTTTTCACCGCAATCCTATCTTTGTTTCCTGTCCAGTGAATTTTTATTTAAACCAATGTGTTTACCTGAGACCCACCTGCGAGCACGTTTTGGAACCAAAAGGTAGTGACAGATTCAGGCATCATGTTGGTGGAGGCCAAACCAATGCGTTTCAGTGCAACTCAGCCAATTTTCCACGGCACGTATTCTAATTCTCTGGGAGAATAACATCTCCTGTAATTGTAAAGGCACCAGACTTCCTGGAGGTCCAGTGCTTAAAACTCCACACTCCCCCAAAGCAGGAGACACAGGTCTGATCCCTGGTGGAAGAACCAAGACCCCAGGGAAAAAAGTTAAGAAATCTACAGAGTAAGTTCTTCTTTAATCAGAGTTAACCTCCAGTACTCCTTTAACTTCTTCTTGTAACTTCTCTTCTGTGAATTGATGTATATCTCTATGTTTAAATACATCAACACAGATGGGATTATATGTTATATACTGGACACATCTTTTTATTTATCTACATTTTTTCGTGTGATATTTCTTTCCTCAACCCCTTTACTTTGATTGTAATTATAATATCTACTTGATGAAACAGTGCCGATATTTCTATGTAGTACAGAAATATTTCAGTCTGTACAGTATTAAGATGTCAGCGTCCTTTCAGTGTTTTTTTTAGAGTGTGTCGTTCTCTAGAAAAAGAGGTTCAGAAAAATAATATTTTGAGATAAAAATATCTTGCATTACTCTAACATAGATCTGAGTCACATGTACAAGGCCCATCCCCACTACAGTAGAAACTCAAGGGGTAAATACAGAAACTCAAAGAATGAACATAGAAGCTCAAGGAACAAATAAAACTATGACATTTACTACCCCAATAAGCAGTGGAACTTTAAAAATAATTATGTATTTATAAAAAAGAGCAAAGATGGCGTGACAACATAAAATTAAGAAGGACATTCCAACTGGGCTGTGCGAGACAAGCCTGGCTGGTTTCTTCTGAGCCAGCCATTTTCATCAGACCTCATACGTACTCCACAAAACAGACAGCATGTCAGTGAATTCAATGAACTGGTGCAGAAACTAAAACATCTATTTCCTTGCATCTGTCTATGGGAATTCTGTAAAATACTACAGTGTGTTTTCACCGCAATCCTATCTTTGTTTCCTGTCCAGTGAATTTTTATTTAAACCAATGTGTTTACCTGAGACCCACCTGCGAGCACGTTTTGGAACCAAAAGGTAGTGACAGATTCAGGCATCATGTTGGTGGAGGCCAAACCAATGCGTTTCAGTGCAACTCAGCCAATTTTCCACGGCACGTATTCTAATTCTCTGGGAGAATAACATCTCCTGTAATTGTAAAGGCACCAGACTTCCCTGGAGGTCCAGTGCTTAAAACTCCACACTCCCCAATGCAGGAGACACAGGTCTGATCCCTGGTGGAAGAACCAAGACCCCAGGGAAAAAAAAGTTAAGAAATCTACAGAGTAAGTTCTTCTTTAATCAGAGTTAACCTCCAGTACTCCTTTAACTTCTTCTTGTAACTTCTCTTCTGTGAATTGATGTATATCTCTATGTTTAAATACATCAACACAGATGGGATTATATGTTATATACTGGACACATCTTTTTATTTATCTACATGTTTCTGTCCTTGTGTGTATATTTTGGATGACCTCAGTCCTTTTTTACAGCTGTGTAGTTCTCCACAATGTAGACACATGATCGTTTGTACCCCCTGTTCTTTATTTATGGCCATTTGGATTGTTTCCATTTTTGTTTCTGTTACAAAAATGCCACATGAATGCCCCTGAACATCTATCTTTGCGGCTGTCTTGGAGAATTTCTTCAGGTGAGATTCCTAGAAATGGACGTTAAGGTCAAGAAAGACAAATAGAAAGAGCCTAAGATCACTTGACAGAACGTGAGCCCTCAGTAGTAATCACGTGTGTGCAAATTCAACAATAGATAATCCTTCACCTTTTCCAGGATGGAAAAAATTTACACGATACATTTTTGGTAAGGGTGCAGGTCGGTGAAGACTTTGAGGAAGGAAGTTCAGTCATATCCAATCAGGAGTTTCGATGCTGGGCATTCCCTGCTGGCCCAGGGCTAAGGACGCCTTGCTTCCACTGCAGGCGGCAGTTTAGTCTCTGGTCAGAGAACTAAGATCCCATAACTAAGAACTAAGATGCAGCAAAAAAACAAACAAACAAAAAAATCAGAAGTTTTTGATGGTGATGAAGCCATGATCAGCCGGCATCCAGGGCTGATGGAATGGGCTTCAGATAGCAGTACCTGCAGGCTCTGAAGCCAGACCCCTATGTCTCACACCTGTTAAACAAACCTCTTTCATGTCGCACATGGGTTCCTTCCCTTCATGCAGAGCATCCATGGGAGGGATTAGAAGATTTTACTTTGGTGTGGCTGACCCCTCGGAACTTGCCTCACTTGAAGTTCCCTTGGTCCCAGGGCTGGTCTATCCCACTTCTGTTACCCCTCTGAGTATCTTTATTCTGGTCATCTTATTGCCCTTTCAAGAACTTCGGTTTTAATCGGGTCTTCCCTGGGCCCTCTCTCAGGTGCCTCAGGGGTAAAGAATCTGCCTGCCAGCAGCAGATGTGTGCTGAGTCTGGAAGATCCCTTGGAGGAGGGAATGGCGACCCACTCCAGTATCCTCGTCTGGGAAATCCCATGGACCTGGGAACCAGTACAGCCCGTGGAGTCACAGAACCGTGAGACACGACTTAGCAACTGGGTCCTCTTGCCAGAGATCCTGAAGTTGATGCTAAGGAAACAGAGGTTGAGTGCCTTCACCCTCACCTTCCAAAAGGCCCTGGTCTCCTTTTGTGCATGGCTCCCCGCCCCAGCACGGCCTGGTCCATGGGCCAAACACTGAGACAGCGTTTGTTCATCTGTTCTCCAGCACTACATGCACCTAACCTGTCTATATTTGCACAAGTAACAGAGAAGTTCATTCAAGTAAGCATTCACCAGGCAAAAGGGATCAGTTAAAGGGAAAAAACAAAACAAAACAAAAACCCTGCACCTTATTGTGCTGAGATCCATGGGAAACGCCAGGAGGCCGCCTCACATCATGGTCAGTCCTGGGCATGGGTATCCTCCGTGCCAAGGCGAGGCACAGTTCAAGACGTGTTTTCTCTCAAAATCAAGTTGAGCACAAGTCAAGTGGTACAATGTCTCCCACGTCTCTTGAATCCCATCTCTAGGAATGCAGGTACTTTAAAAGAAAAAGCGTTTATTTATTTTTGGTTTCACTGGGTCTTTGCCGCTGTTTGGGCTTTTCTCTAATTGCGGCGAGCAGTGTCCACTCCCTAGTTGCAGTGTGTGGGCTCTCATTGTGGTGGCTTCTCTGGCTGGGGAGCACCGTCTCTGGGCACCTGGCTTCAGTAGTTGTGATAGGGACAGAGTAGACTAGGTAGGTGGTTGTAGAGTTCTAAGGGATAGTATGTAGAAGGGAGACACCTGAGAAAGGTTGGGAGGCCATTGAGTTGATGATAACTCAGGAGAGCTGCTCCGTGTTCAGTAAAGCAGGCTCGACTGGGTATAAACAGCTGAAGAAAGAAGAGCTGGCAAAGAAGCAACCAATGATGTATGTCCTGCATCTGCATCTACTCGAGGGGGGCGGTCTTCTACCATCCTATATATATATGGCTGCCCACTCAATCGAAGCGAGAGCAGAGTAGAGCTTTCCTGTCTGCCCGCCAGCTTGCACCTCTTACAAGTACCCTATCCTCATAAATCCTCTTGCCTATCACTCTGCCTTTTGCTGAATTCCTTCTATGTTGAGGCACGAAGAACCTGAGCCTCAGAGGGTTCAGACATTGGGTGAGTGCTGGATTAAGTCCCAGTGCATGGGTTCAAGTCCCAGACAGGGTTTTGGCTGGGATTGAGTCCTGACTACGTGGATTCACGTCCCAAGCAGGGTTCGGTAAGTTCTGGGCCCTGAGTTGAATTCTCAAATTGAGGTAAAAACCCTTTCAGTTGTGGCTCCCAGACTCTAGAGCACAGGCTCAGTCACTGTGGTGCATTGGCTTAGCTGCTCCATGGCATGTGGGTTCCTCCCGGACCAGGGATCAACCCATGTCTCCTGCCTTGTCAGGTGGATTGTTTACCCCTGAGCCACCAGGGAAGCCCGTCCATGTCGTCAATGCACGTTATTGTGAAATAGACTCATGTGCCTCAGAAGGGCCTTTGCAACCTGCTCAGCTAATGCTATTAGTGATCTCTGGGCTTGTTTGCAACCAGGAATTCTAAACAGAGTTCAAAATTCTAGGCCAAGGTGAGCATTTGGAGGAGAAAACGATGCCAATTCTAGTAAAAGAGCTACAATAATATGTCTCTGCAGGTGGTGCTGAAAGCAGGGATAGGCGCTCACAGGCGGGGTTCAGCCTGGAGTGTGGAGATCAAGACCCCGTCTATCAGCTTCTTCCCACCAGGATTTTGGTAACAGATTTTGACATAGATGAAAATAAGCCCCGAAAGTCAAAGAAATGCCTCAATCCAGCTGGTCGTTTGCTCCTTGCTGTTCCTTTTCAGCCTTTTCCTTGATGGTGGCTTGTATCCTGTCTTGGCTGCCTGTGGCCTTTTCTCTCTCTGCAGAGTCAGGAATTTAAAAGCAAAACTGTTAGGAGTTCTCTGTGGTGCAGTGGTTAGGACTCCACCCTCTCGCTGCTGAGGTTCAGGCCCTGGTCAGGGAACGAGGATCCCACAACCTGTGCAGTGTGACCAAGGAAAAAAAAAGTTAATGATGTTTTGTGCACTATAAGTGCCCTCATTTTCAAAAGACTCTAAGAATACTGATTTTGCCCCTGTCAAATCTGAATTGCTATATAGTTTAATATATGTTTTTAAACTTCTCTGAGGGACAGCGTGGGAGGATTGGGAGGTTGGGGCTGACATACGTCACTACTATGAAATGGGGAGGAGAATTTTGTTTTTTAATTAATTTTCATTGGAGGATAGCTGCTTTACAATGTGGTGTTCGTCGTTTCTGCTGTCCAGCAAAAATAAATCAGCTAGATGTGTACACTTCTCTCCTCTTTGATTTCTTTCCTACTTAGGTCACCACAAAGCACTGAATGAGTCGTCTGTGCTGTACGACAGGCTCTCATTAGTTATCTATTTTACACATGTTGTTGTTGTTTAGTCGCCTAGTTGTGTCCGACTTTTTGCAGTCCCATGGGCTGTAGTCCACAGGCTCCTCTGTCCATGAGACTTCCCAGACAAGAATAGGGGAGTGGGCTGCCATTTCCTTCTCCAGGGGACCTTCCAGACCCAGGGACTGACACAGGAGACAAGGTTTGGGTCAAGTGCTTCCGTCGCAAAACAAACAAACAAAAAAAGGATTCAATAGCGTGTAGTTATTTTTAATATTATAATAATGTTTTATAACAAGCAGGCTATGAGGCACTTTGCAAATGTATCCCAAGTCTAAACTAGAACCAGTTAGGTATCTTTGCCTTGGACCTTTTCTCTGCAGCATTTACCATGTTCCAAAGTCATCATTTGTCAGTCTGTCATCTGTCTTCCCCACTGAAAAACAGGCTCCTAGAAGGTAGCCTTATTGCACATTGTAGGCACTTAATGTATATTTGTTCAGTTAAATAATTGGTGCTAGAAGCTCTCAGGTATTGAGTGCCTACTATGGGCAAAGCCTTTCACCAGATGTTTTACAGGTACCTTTACAGTGCATGATTTCTTATTCATATTAACTCAAAATAATGTTTATTATTATCCCTATTTTGTGAAAGTTAAAATTGAGAGTAAAATCAAGTAATTTGCCCCAAATGACACCACTAGCAATAGAATAGAATCAAGGTCCAATCGCAAATCTCAATTAATATTTCAAGGTATTCATTTACTGTATTAGATGCCTTGCCCTGCTGTAACAACCAACCACGCTCTTGGTGGCTTAACACAACAGTTTATTCTCTTGAAGTTCGGGAGAAGTCTGACATCAGAGTCCCTGGGCTGAAATCAAGCATCAGCAAGGTCCCTGTGGAAGCGCTCCGGGAGAATCTATGCTTGCTTGCCTCACTGTCTGCTAGCCGCCGTTCAGCCCCAGCCTCTGGCTCCGTCACTTCGATCAGCATCTCTGAGGACTGTTGACCTCCACTTCATTTTTTTTTTTTTTTGGCCACTTCTATTGGTCTTTCATTTATTTATTTTCATCCGTATTTGTTCTATGGCCTGTGTGTGGGCCTCCCACCGCAGCGGCCCCTGTCGCTGCAGAGCACTGGCTCTGGGTGCATGCGCTCCAGAGCTCCGACTCGGTAATTGGACACATCAGTCCAGCTGCTCTGCGGCATGTGGGATCTTCCCAGGCCAGGGATCCAACCAGCTCCTGTTGCACTGCAAGGCAGTGTCCTTACCCACTGGACTACCAGGGAAGCCCATGACCTCCTCTTCTTGTCTTATAAAATGTATGTCTTGTGAAGCCAGCGTTATAGGGTCCATCTGGGTAGTTCAGGATAATCTCCCCATGTCAAAATCCTTAATTACATCTGCAAAATCCTTTTTTGCCCCTTGAGTTCACTTTCACAGGTTCCAGTGGTTAGGACATGAATATCTCTGGAGGGGCCATTATCAAGTCAACTATTCGCACATCTTAACAAAAGAATTTGTACTGAGGTCCCCAGGACTAAGATGAAGACTGTCCCACAGAACAATAATGCCAATTACCACATTCAGACAAAGTCTAGATGTCTGGGTAATACCTGCAGCTAAGAGCCCAAGGAGCGAGAAGAATCTTTACAAGACACAACCTTATTTTCCCCTGAGTCTGGAGGATAACAGCTTGGCCCAGGACATAAAAAACTGGATGGGTCAGATGTCTGGAAGATAAAGAGATAAATGCTTATTTACCAGATAGGCAAGGATTTATATCTGTAGATTCCCTGAAAACAGAAGGAAGAGAGGGAAGAGAGGGGAAAGAAACAGATGTATCATTAATATTAAAAGAATATGGGGGCTTTCCTGGTGGTCCAGTGGGTAAGGGCACTGCCTTGCAGTGCAAGGGGCGCCAGTTAGATCCTTGGCCTGGGAAGATCCCACGTGCCGCGGGGCGGCTGGACTGATGTGTCCAATCACCCAGCCGGAGAGCTGGAGCGCTTGCGCCCAGAGCTGGCGCTCTGCGACAACAGAGGCCACCGCGATGGAAGGCCCACGGGGGCCAAAGAACAAAGGTGGATGAAAAATAGAGAAATGAAAGGCCAATAGAAGTGGCCCGCCCGCCCCCTCGCTCCCCAACCCGCAGCCCCTGCCCCCGAAAAAGAATATGACTGCTTAAACAAATGATCAAACTTATAGTATCACCAAACCGGCAGCGGGGCCCCCCCCTGTCGCTGCAGAGCACTGGCTCTGGGTGCATGCGCTCCAGAGCTCCGACTCGTAATTGGACACATCAGTCCAGCTGCTCTGCGGCATGTGGGATCTTCCCAGGCCAGGGATCCAACCAGCTCCTGTTGCACTGCAAGGCAGTGTCCTTACCCACTGGACTACCAGGGAAGCCCATGACCTCCTCTTCTTGTCTTATAAAATGTATGTCTTGTGAAGCCAGCGTTATAGGGTCCATCTGGGTAGTTCAGGATAATCTCCCCATGTCAAAATCCTTAATTACATCTGCAAAATCCTTTTTTGCCCCTTGAGTTCACTTTCACAGGTTCCAGTGGTTAGGACATGAATATCTCTGGAGGGGCCATTATCAAGTCAACTATTCGCACATCTTAACAAAAGAATTTGTACTGAGGTCCCCAGGACTAAGATGAAGACTGTCCCACAGAACAATAATGCCAATTACCACATTCAGACAAAGTCTAGATGTCTGGGTAATACCTGCAGCTAAGAGCCCAAGGAGCGAGAAGAATCTTTACAAGACACAACCTTATTTTCCCCTGAGTCTGGAGGATAACAGCTTGGCCCAGGACATAAAAAACTGGATGGGTCAGATGTCTGGAAGATAAAGAGATAAATGCTTATTTACCAGATAGGCAAGGATTTATATCTGTAGATTCCCTGAAAACAGAAGGAAGAGAGGGAAGAGAGGGGAAAGAAACAGATGTATCATTAATATTAAAAGAATATGGGGGCTTTCCTGGTGGTCCAGTGGGTAAGGGCACTGCCTTGCAGTGCAAGGGGCGCCGGTTCGATCCCTGGCCTGGGAAGAACCCACGTGCCGCAGAGCGGCTGGACCGATGTGTCCAATTACCGAGCCGGAGCTCTGGAGTGCATGCGCCCAGAGCCGGTGCTCTGCGACAGCGGAGGCCACCGCGATGGAAGGCCCACGGGGGCCAAAGAACAAAGGTGGATGAAAAATAGAGAAATGAAAGGCCAATAGAAGTGGCCCGCCCGCCCCCTCGCTCCCCAACCCGCAGCCCCCCTGCCCCCCGAAAAAAAGAATATGACTGCTTAAACAAATGATCAAACTTATAGTATCACCAGTAAACATAATATTATGTGCCTTCTGATGTGATGAAATAAAGAGATATTTGACATTATGTATTCAGTACCCTTAAGAAGGTGCAGTGGTAAATAACCGGTCTCCAGGTTCAGTTCCTAGGTCAGGAAGATTCCCTGAAAAATGAAATGGCAACCCACTCCAGTATTCTTGCCTGGAAAATCCCATGGACAGAGAAGCCTGGCGGGCTACAGTCCTTGGGGTCGCAAAAGAGTCAGACGTGATTTAGCAGCTAAACAACAACAATAGAAATACTCTTAACAGAAAGGAAACAGTTAAATCATGTAGCAGCCACCAGACAAATCCAGAATGTGGAACATTTTACAAAGCAACTGTCCTGGATGCTTCAAAATATTTTCATGACACGAGAAAAATCTGAAGGGACTGTTCTAGGTTAAAGAACACTAAAGAGACATAACCAACAAAGGTAACCTTTGATCTTTAACTATATCCTGATTTAAAAAAAAAAAAAAGCTATTAAAGGTATTTCGGGAATTATTAGGGGAAATATGAATATAGATCATTTTATCATATGATAGCAAGTGAGTACTAATTTTCTTAGATGTGATAGTGTTCTTTTATGTCATAAGATGTTTCTAATCTCGAAAGAGGCATGCTGAAACGTCAGGGATGAACTATCCTGGTGTTTGCAAGTGACATTGCATAAATGTAAGTCAAAGGTAGGTCTGTAGGGTGTTGATTTCACTATATCTCCAAATTTTCTGTAGGTTTTGAAATTTTTTCCAGATCAAAAGGGGAAAATATTAGAAAAAAAAATAGTGATTACCTAATAATTGGCAGTGCTCATTATCCATGGTCACGGAAAGAAAAAAAAAAACCCCTTGTCATTGCTGTGATATGTATGTCTTTGGATTCCTCTGTTGTCAGTAATAACCAGAAAACTGGAACAGGGAGGGGGACTCAGGAGGGGTTCAGATGCTCCTCCTCGGTTACTATTTCTTTTTGTTGAGGTCCTATGGACTGTAGCCCGCCAGGCTCCTCCGTCCATGGGATTCTCCAGGCAAGAGGCTTGGCAGTGGGTTGTCATTTCCTCCTCTAGGGGGTCTTCCTATACATCATTCTTCAAAATCGCAGCTGCCATGTTGAATCATATACATAGGTCATTTGCTGTTTTCTGTTATCAGTGATTCTGTTCTCCTCTCCTGGAATGGCTAATAAAGCCCTAGTTATTGATTTAACTTTCTTGAGCATTTGATTTTGAGCTTTTACTCATTCTGAGCACTGAGGCATTCAATACATTTGCATTGAGCTCCTACAAATGGCCTGTTGTAGGAACAGGAAATCCAGCAGTTGAGGTACAGGACCTGCCTTCGTGGAGAACATATTGTAAACAGGAACACTGGAGACACTGTGCAAGTCTAGATAGAGTGAATCCACTCACTGCTCTTGTGTTTACTGCCCCCTAGCCTCCCAGAGCACAAGCTGATGGTGTCCCCAGAGGGCTGACCTCAAGGGAGCCCCGCAGTCCCTTTCCCTCCTTCCTGGTGCCAGCACCCTGGTTTAGTCTTCTCTCACTCATGGAGTGCTCAGTAAATGCCTGCTTATTTTTGAAACTTAAAATTGTAAGAATGAATGAGACAGCTGACAGAATAAATGGAGGTAGAAGAAAACCCCAAAACTCTAGTCCTTGGATAGAAGAGATAAGGGATTTGGGCAGAAAGAGAATCCCCAGAAAGGTGGGAGAAAAGGCATGTAAATATCATGTACTAGAAACTAAGTATTTTCTTAGATGTGATAGTGTTCTTTTATGTCATAAGATGTTTCTAATCTCGAAAGAGGCATGCTGAAACGTCAGGGATGAACTATCCTGGTGTTTGCAAGTGACATTGCATAAATGTAAGTCAAAGGTAGGTCTGTAGGGTGTTGATTTCACTATATCTCCAAATTTTCTGTAGGTTTTGAAATTTTTTCCAGATCAAAAGGGGAAAATATTAGAAAAAAAAATAGTGATTACCTAATAATTGGCAGTGCTCATTATCCATGGTCACGGAAAGAAAAAAAAAAACCCCTTGTCATTGCTGTGATATGTATGTCTTTGGATTCCTCTGTTGTCAGTAATAACCAGAAAACTGGAACAGGGAGGGGGACTCAGGAGGGGTTCAGATGCTCCTCCTCGGTTACTATTTCTTTTTGTTGAGGTCCTATGGACTGTAGCCCGCCAGGCTCCTCCGTCCATGGGATTCTCCAGGCAAGAGGCTTGGCAGTGGGTTGTCATTTCCTCCTCTAGGGGATCTTCCTATACATCATTCTTCAAAATCGCAGCTGCCATGTTGAATCATATACATAGGTCATTTGCTGTTTTCTGTTATCAGTGATTCTGTTCTCCTCTCCTGGAATGGCTAATAAAGCCCTAGTTATTGATTTAACTTTCTTGAGCATTTGATTTTGAGCTTTTACTCATTCTGAGCACTGAGGCATTCAATACATTTGCATTGAGCTCCTACAAATGGCCTGTTGTAGGAACAGGAAATCCAGCAGTTGAGGTACAGGACCTGCCTTCGTGGAGAACATATTGTAAACAGGAACACTGGAGACACTGTGCAAGTCTAGATAGAGTGAATCCACTCACTGCTCTTGTGTTTACTGCCCCCTAGCCTCCCAGAGCACAAGCTGATGGTGTCCCCAGAGGGCTGACCTCAAGGGAGCCCCGCAGTCCCTTTCCCTCCTTCCTGGTGCCAGCACCCTGGTTTAGTCTTCTCTCACTCATGGAGTGCTCAGTAAATGCCTGCTTATTTTTGAAACTTAAAATTGTAAGAATGAATGAGACAGCTGACAGAATAAATGGAGGTAGAAGAGAAAACCCCAAAACTCTAGTCCTTGGATAGAAGAGATAAGGGATTTGGGCAGAAAGAGAATCCCCAGAAAGGTGGGAGAAAAGGCATGTAAATATCATGTACTAGAAACTAAGTAAGATAAGAGTTTGGGGTGGGTTTTTTATTCAAATTTATTTTATTGATTTAATTTTCCATTATAACCAGTAGTCAACTATCATTTATTTTCAGAGTCAATCTTTTTGCAAACCTAGATGATGATAAAGGTCACGCAGGGACAATCTCATCAAAGAGGTGCTAAGTTTTCTAGACTGACATGTCCTTGTATTTTAAAATGTCATTAAGCTCTGATATCTTCCAACATTTTTTTTTTAATTTGGGCCTCTTTTATTGTTAATTTGTTTGTTTATTTTTCATCCATCTTTATTCTTTGGCCTGTGTGGGCCTCCCATTGCAGTGGCCTCTCATTGCAGAGCGCCAGCTCTGGGCGCATGCGCTTCAGAGCACTGGCTCCTAATTGGACACACTGGTCCAGCCGCTGTGCTGGGTTCTTCCCAGTACCAGGGATCAAACCAGAACCCCTTGCACTGCAAAGTGGACTCTTTACCCACTGGACCACCAGGGAAACCCTCTTCTAACATTTTTAACAGCATCATGATATTATTAGGCAGCTGGTCACTAAGTCCAAGGGCCTTTGTTGCATCATTTGAAACTACCAACCACTGTTTTATTTTGTAGTCTTCTCTTTTAAAGATGTTGAGGAAGTACGGTAATTCTCTGAAGAGGCCGTGAGGCCAAGTGACAGAATGGCTATAAGAAAGGAGGGGCGAGTGGAGAAACCTTCCCTTATAAAAGCAGGTCTTCATGTAACCCCCTTTTAGCACTGTTATTTATATCAATCTTTAAAATTTTGACTATTTTTATTTGTACCAATTCTAATCCGATCCTAAAGCTATTAGGCTTAAAGTAAGGTAATCTTATCCAGCGGTAGAATAAGAGGCTTGCCAAGTGGCAGTGAGCAATGCTTTCTAGACCAGGGAACTGATTATTTCGCTCACTCATGGAGTGCTCAGTAAATGCCTGCTTATTTTTGAAACTTAAAATTGTAAGAATGAATGAGACAGCTGACAGAATAAATGGAAGTAGAAGAAAACCCCAAAACTCTAGTCCTTGGATAGAAGAGATAAGGGATTTGGGCAGAAAGAGAATCCCCAGAAAGGTGGGAGAAAAGGCATGTAAATATCATGTACTAGAAACTAAGTAAGATAAGAGTTTGGGGTGGGTTTTTTATTCAAATTTATTTTATTGATTTAATTTTCCATTATAACCAGTAGTCAACTATCATTTATTTTCAGAGTCAATCTTTTTGCAAACCTAGATGATGATAAAGGTCACGCAGGGACAATCTCATCAAAGAGGTGCTAAGTTTTCTAGACTGACATGTCCTTGTATTTTAAAATGTCATTAAGCTCTGATATCTTCCAACATTTTTTTTTTAATTTGGGCCTCTTTTATTGTTAATTTGTTTGTTTATTTTCATCCATCTTTATTCTTTGGCCTGTGTGGGCCTCCCATTGCAGTGGCCTCTCATTGCAGAGCGCCAGCTCTGGGCGCATGCGCTTCAGAGCACTGGCTCCTAATTGGACACACTGGTCCAGCCGCTGTGCTGGGTTCTTCCCAGTACCAGGGATCAAACCAGAACCCCTTGCACTGCAAAGTGGACTCTTTACCCACTGGACCACCAGGGAAACCCTCTTCTAACATTTTTAACAGCATCATGATATTATTAGGCAGCTGGTCACTAAGTCCAAGGGCCTTTGTTGCATCATTTGAAACTACCAACCACTGTTTTATTTTGTAGTCTTCTCTTTTAAAGATGTTGAGGAAGTACGGTAATTCTCTGAAGAGGCCGTGAGGCCAAGTGACAGAATGGCTATAAGAAAGGAGGGGCGAGTGGAGAAACCTTCCCTTATAAAAGCAGGTCTTCATGTAACCCCCTTTTAGCACTGTTATTTATATCAATCTTTAAAATTTTGACTATTTTTATTTGTACCAATTCTAATCCGATCCTAAAGCTATTAGGCTTAAAGTAAGGTAATCTTATCCAGCGGTAGAATAAGAGGCTTGCCAAGTGGCAGTGAGCAATGCTTTCTAGACCAGGGAACTGATTATTTCGCTGCTCCAGAAGCCCGACGGTCAGTGTGGTGTAACAGCAAGTGTAATCTACTTGAAGACCTGGGGCTATGTCCTGGCTTCTTTTTCACTTAATCTTCTGACCCTAGGTAAGTCATGTAACTTCTCTGGGTCTTCCTCCAGCCTTAAAACAACATTGTCTCTAAACAGACCCGACAGATAAGACAATGATAAAACAGTCAAATAGACTATGTTGGGAAAATTTGCCAGTTAGTGACATGGATGATATGTATTTGATATTAAAGAGTCAAATTAAGAAACAAAATACATGTTTTAGCAGGAGTTTTAGGAGGGAAGAAAAATCCATTGTGACTTATAAAATGAAACTTAGAAATGAAAAAAAAAAATGTACTCGTTAAACACTTTGCTACACAGTTGCCTATAGAATACAAAGCAATGGAGTTTAGTTACATAGATGCAAGAATAAAGATCTGACTACATACTTGAGAAAAACTAAGTCACAACAAAACCTCAAATCAGGAGGGATTCTAGCAACAATGTAACAGCTGAAGAATGGCATTATTTTCAAATGTAAACAACATAGCCATACAGACCTACTTTTAAGAAGTTTATCATCAAATTCATAAGCAATAAACGCACTTTAATATAATTATTTTTATTACATTTGTCCCAGATACAACTCATTTGGGAGTACCACCTTACTTGACATATTTTAGTCAAATATGGACTATAAAGGATATTGGAGAGGATATTGGAAAAGCAGGTATCTTAGTGATGAGGCATGAAAATGCTAACACATTTCACAAAAGAGGAAATGCAAATAGCTAGTTGAGACACGGAAAAGTCCTCATCAGTATTAGCTATCAGCGAAATGCAAGTTCAAACTCCCACCAGATTGGCAAGGCTGACAAGGATCAATTATACCAAATATGGTTGAGGGTGTGGAGCCATGAGGCTCATTCACAATTGGGGTGAGTATTACACTTTCGAAAACAGCTTGGAATTATTCATTCAATTTTGTAATACATATAACTACTCCCAGGTGTATACAATCCAGAAACTCATAGATGTGATAGAATACATATATGAGGAATATTTACAGCAGCATTTATAACACTTTCCAAAAATGGAAACAACCCAGAAATAAACTAAACATAATTTTTTTGGCTCCAGAAGCCCGACGGTCAGTGTGGTGTAACAGCAAGTGTAATCTACTTGAAGACCTGGGGCTATGTCCTGGCTTCTTTTCACTTGATCTTCTGACCCTAGGTAAGTCATGTAACTTCTCTGGGTCTTCCTCCAGCCTTAAAACAACATTGTCTCTAAACAGACCCGACAGATAAGACAATGATAAAACAGTCAAATAGACTATGTTGGGAAAATTTGCCAGTTAGTGACATGGATGATATGTATTTGATATTAAAGAGTCAAATTAAGAAACAAAATACATGTTTTAGCAGGAGTTTTAGGAGGGAAGAAAAATCCATTGTGACTTATAAAATGAAACTTAGAAATGAAAAAAAAAAATGTACTCGTTAAACACTTTGCTACACAGTTGCCTATAGAATACAAAGCAATGGAGTTTAGTTACATAGATGCAAGAATAAAGATCTGACTACATACTTGAGAAAAACTAAGTCACAACAAAACCTCAAATCAGGAGGGATTCTAGCAACAATGTAACAGCTGAAGAATGGCATTATTTTCAAATGTAAACAACATAGCCATACAGACCTACTTTTAAGAAGTTTATCATCAAATTCATAAGCAATAAACGCACTTTAATATAATTATTTTTATTACATTTGTCCCAGATACAACTCATTTGGGAGTACCACCTTACTTGACATATTTTAGTCAAATATGGACTATAAAGGATATTGGAGAGGATATTGGAAAAGCAGGTATCTTAGTGATGAGGCATGAAAATGCTAACACATTTCACAAAAGAGGAAATGCAAATAGCTAGTTGAGACACGGAAAAGTCCTCATCAGTATTAGCTATCAGCGAAATGCAAGTTCAAACTCCCACCAGATTGGCAAGGCTGACAAGGATCAATTATACCAAATATGGTTGAGGGTGTGGAGCCATGAGGCTCATTCACAATTGGGGTGAGTATTACACTTTCGAAAACAGCTTGGAATTATTCATTCAATTTTGTAATACATATAACTACTCCCAGGTGTATACAATCCAGAAACTCATAGATGTGATAGAATACATATATGAGGAATATTTACAGCAGCATTTATAACAATTTCAAAACTGGAAACAACCCAGATATCAACAATAGAATGGCTAAATAATGGCATATTGCTACAATGGAACACTCTAAAATGCAGCAATATTTTAATGAATTCTAGTCATACAAACAACCCAAACAATACATGATGGATTAAAAATGATACTGAGGGGCTTCCCGGGTGGTCCAGTGGGTAAGGACACCGCCTTGCAGTGCAAGGGCCGCCAGTCCGATCCCCGGCCTGGGAAGATCCGTGTGCCATGGAGCGGCTGGACCGATGTGTCCAACTACTGAGCCGGAGCTCTGGAGCGCATGCGCCCAGAGCCCGTGCTCTGCAGCAAGAGAGGCCGCTGCGATGGGAGGCCCACACAGGCCAATAGAACAAAGATGGAAATAAATGTAAGACCAATAGAAGTGGCCAAAAACATGCTTATAATAAAACAGTAGAGAAAAGCGAGGAAATGGTTACCACAAAAGTTAGAATAATGGTTACTTCAAAAAGGGCGGGAAGGGGCTTCCCTGGTGGTCCAGTGGGTAAGGACACCGCCTTGCAGTGCAAGGGGCGCCGGTTCAATCCCTGGCCTGGGAAGATCCCACGTGCCGCGGAGCAGCTGGACCCATGTGTCCAATTACCGAGCTGGAGCTCTGGAGCGCATGCGCCCAGAGCCCGTGCTCTGCAGCAAGAGAGGCCGCTGCGATGGGAGGCCCACACAGGCCAATAGAACAAAGATGGAAATAAATGTAAGACCAATAGAAGTGGCCAAAAACATGCTTATAATAAAACAGTAGAGAAAAGCGAGGAAATGGTTACCACAAAAGTTAGAATAATGGTTACTTCAAAAAGGGCGGGAAGGGGCTTCCCTGGTGGTCCAGTGGGTAAGGACACCGCCTTGCAGTGCAAGGGGCGCCGGTTCAATCCCTGGCCTGGGAAGATCCCACGTGCCGCGGAGCAGCTGGACCCATGTGTCCAATTACCGAGCTGGAGCTCTGGAGCGCATGCGCCCAGGGCAGGTGCTCTGCGACAACAGGGGCCACTGCGATGGGAGGCCCACACGGGCCAAAGAACAAAGACGGATGAAAATAGACAAATGAAAGACCAGTGGAAGTGGCCCGCCCACCCCTCTCCCTCCCCACCCCCGCCAAAATAAATAAATAAATACTTTAAAAAGAAAAGGTGGGGGGGGCGGGAAGGAGTTGTGTTCAGGAAGGTCACTGGGGGCTTCTAGGGTGCTGGAAACGTTTCATTTCTTGACCTGGTTGGTCACACGGAGGTTTCTTTTACAATTACTCGTTCTACCAAGTAACTGCTTGATGCATTTCAATGCATATTTCACAATCAAACCACGAGAGGTAATTGAATCTTATAGATAGAATTTCCAGAAAGAAATACAGCTAGAAATTTTCTCTTATGAAATCTCTGACAGTAAAGGCTACTGGTGTGGGATAACGAGACAGATAGTTTTTCACACAAACTCACTTTCAAGTGTAGGAGGAAAAGTACCCAATACAAATATCCCTTTGTTTTAGTGTAATATATTAGAGAGACCTTCCTTATAAACAAACTGATGAACCAGGGGAAGAACTCTGTTACCTAAAACTTCAGATTCTTTTCGGAATTTCAAATGAACCAGTTGTTTTCTTCTGTGGGTTGATAAGAAGCGAAAGCCCTAAAAAGATGCAGACCAAACTGGCAACGTATGAGCTTCCTTCTTTGCAGTCGCCAGTTTCAGCTGTTTCCTTCCGTTAGCTGAGTGCAGGTGGAGTGGGTGGGTGTTTCCCAGCAGCTGTAACCTCACCAGGACCTGGCAGAGGGCTCTCCTCCATGCCACTCCGCTTCTCAGCACCAGGGTTCTCCGGTAGAGTTGCTTCGGGTGGCGCTCACCCGTCCTTGATCACGCGGCCTGGGCCTCCTCCTTGCTCCCCAAGGAGCAGTGGACACCTGCTGGGAAGGAAACCGCTCCAGAGCAGGCTCTCCTGGGCCCTCGGGTCAGGGGTAAGCTCAGGGGCAGCTTAGGCTCCACACCGCTCCTTCCCTTCCTCTCTTCTGTTCTGGCGCGGCCGTTGAGGCGCACACAGCTGCTCACCAAGCCGGCTTCCTCTTCCCCCAGGTAAGAGTTTTAAGAGAGAGAGAGAAAAAGGGAGAGAAACTGTTTCATTTGTTGCTGAGAGTTGCTCGAGGACTTTCCTGGTGGCTCGGTGGGAAAGAATCGGCGGGCCATGCAGGCGACACGAGTTTCATCCCTGGGTGGGGAAGATCCCCTGGAGAAGGAAATGGCAGCCCACTCCAGTGTTCTTGCCTGGAGGATCCCACGGACAGAGGAGCCTGGCGGGCTACAGGCCACGGGTCACAAGAAGCAAACACGACTTATCAGCTACACCGTCACCACACACAAGCATTGATAGAAATAACAGTAGACATGAACAAGGCCGAAGGCACTGGAGATCTTGATAAGAAGCACGTCGGTAGGGCTGGAGGGGGGAGCTGTGAATTTCTTTGCAGTGGATTCATGAGAGGTGGCAGAGAGAATAGGAACTACACCTCTTCATATCACTTCCAAAGGATTGCTCTGTAAGAGAGAGAGACAGCTGAGGTCGTATGCACGGGATGAGGGGTAAGTGAGGTTAAGAGAGGATTGTTTCTTTTTTTCTTTGGCCACTTCTATTGGTCTTTCATTTATCTATTTTTCATCCATCTTTGTTCTTTGGCCTGTGTGGGCCTCCCATCGCGTGACCTCTGTCACTGCAGGGCACTGGCTCTGGGCGCATGCGCTCCAGAGCTCCGGCTCGGTCATTGGACACATCGGTCCAGCTGCTCTGGGGCACATGGGATCTTCCCAGGCCGGGGATCGAACTGGCACCCCTTGCACTGCAAGGCGGTGTCCTTACCCACTGGACCACCAGGGAAGCCCGAATTGTTTCTTTTTGTTTTGGTTTGACTTGTTTTTTTCAGGGGGTGGGGGATGCAGGCTACATGACTCTTGAGATCTTATGTCTCTGACTAGAACTCGAATCCACATCACCTGCAATGGAAATGCAGAGGCTTAATCACTGGACTGCCCAGGACGTCCCAACAGTGGACTGTTTATAAGATGACAGAAGTAACCAATGGTGCTTATTGGTAGAGTAGAGGACAGAGGGGTACAATGCAGTGAAGAGGAACACATTTAAGGCCCAGGAGGTGGTGGGTGGAGGACTGTCCATGGGATGTCCTGCAGCAGGAGAGGGCTGGAGGGGGCGCTTGGCCTCAAGGATATGGTCAGTTCATCCACAGCAACAGGAGAGAAGGGAGAATAATGGAAATTGAGGCAGGTGTGTTGGAGTGACAGTGGGAGCTTGTGGCCGTTCTGTTCTATTAACTTCACTTTTCCCGGAGAATCAAGAAGTATGTCATTAGCTGAGGGTGACCCTTGTTGGGAGGAAGAGTTGTTAGAGGCTCAAGGTGAGACGAGAAGCTACAGAAGAGTCGCTGGGGGAGAGAGGGAGTGTGTGGAGCTCACCAACGGATTGAATGTATCTGCAGCATCATGGGCTTTTCCACAGCTTCCCCCAGCTGCCAGGGTACAAGTGTGGAGGAGGCAGGGAGCTGGGTGTAACCAGATCTGTGGTTGAGCCAGGTGCAAATGACCGAGCCAGAGAGCGGCAGGGTCAAGCAAGAAGCCATGGTGATCATGACCTTGGGATTTAGTTGGATAAGGAGAAAATGGATATGGGGAAACAAAGGAAGTAAAAGGATGACGGGATGATCAGGTTAAAGTCGCATGGGGCTATAGGATTGCTGGAGTTGGAGATGAGAGGCAGGACGCTGGGCAGACAGTGGAGGAAGGAGACTGCATTGTGAGCACTGAGGGTATGCTGGGATTGGTGGTGGTGGCCACGAAAAAATCAGGGTGCAGTCATGGGAGTGAGCAGCTGATGTGGGGTGAACAGTCAGATCACTGGACGAGAGGCCACAGAGAGGAGAGACCAGGGCGTTGGAGGGATCGCCGAAGTGGACACTGAGACCACCAAGAGTCAGGACAGCCGTGGTGCTGGATGGAGTGGCCATGTGCCTCGACAGAGAATGAGGGTGTGACCCCAAGGTCAGCGGGTGACCTCCCATAAAGAGGACCCATGAGTGGAAGTGTCTGATATAATGGCATGAGATTCATAGCTGCGTGTGTGGGTGAGAGGAGAAGGGAAATCTCTTGAAAGTGGAAATGAGGAACTGGAAGATTTCCTCCACTCCTCAGCTCAGTGGCAGAAAAGGTATAGGACAGAGAACAGCTATTTGAAAAGCTCAAGGAACAAGGGATCCTCCTGGTGGGAGGGGAGCCACATCTCTGTTAAAGGAAGAAGGCGAAGGGTTTGGTCCCAGATGAGCCTGAATGAAGGCAGCTCCCAGAATCCTAGTAAAGGACAGCCTGCTGGATGCTGATTTTACAGAATTCTGCCGATTTAGCAAACACCATCATTTAACCAACATCCAGGGTTTTACAAACTCCTTTTCTGTGTTGCTTTTAGCAGCACCAGTAATTTTCCCGGAGATCTGTGGTTGAGGGGCTCAAGGTGAGACGAGAAGCTACAGAAGAGTCGCTGGGGAGAGAGGTGTGGAGCTCACCAACGGATTGAATGTATCTGCAGCATCATGGGCTTTTCCACAGCTTCCCCCAGCTGCCAGGGTACAAGTGTGGAGGAGGCAGGGAGCTGGGTGTAACCAGATCTGTGGTTGAGCCAGGTGCAAATGACCGAGCCAGAGAGCGGCAGGGTCAAGCAAGAAGCCATGGTGATCATGACCTTGGGATTTAGTTGGATAAGGAGAAAATGGATATGGGGAAACAAAGGAAGTAAAAGGATGACGGGATGATCAGGTTAAAGTCGCATGGGGCTATAGGATTGCTGGAGTTGGAGATGAGAGGCAGGACGCTGGGCAGACAGTGGAGGAAGGAGACTGCATTGTGAGCACTGAGGGTATGCTGGGATTGGTGGTGGTGGCCACGAAAAAATCAGGGTGCAGTCATGGGAGTGAGCAGCTGATGTGGGGTGAACAGTCAGATCACTGGACGAGAGGCCACAGAGAGGAGAGACCAGGGCGTTGGAGGGATCGCCGAAGTGGACACTGAGACCACCAAGAGTCAGGACAGCCGTGGTGCTGGATGGAGTGGCCATGTGCCTCGACAGAGAATGAGGGTGTGACCCCAAGGTCAGCGGGTGACCTCCCATAAAGAGGACCCATGAGTGGAAGTGTCTGATATAATGGCATGAGATTCATAGCTGCGTGTGTGGGTGAGAGGAGAAGGGAAATCTCTTGAAAGTGGAAATGAGGAACTGGAAGATTTCCTCCACTCCTCAGCTCAGTGGCAGAAAAGGTATAGGACAGAGAACAGCTATTTGAAAAGCTCAAGGAACAAGGGATCCTCCTGGTGGGAGGGGAGCCACATCTCTGTTAAAGGAAGAAGGCGAAGGGTTTGGTCCCAGATGAGCCTGAATGAAGGCAGCTCCCAGAATCCTAGTAAAGGACAGCCTGCTGGATGCTGATTTTACAGAATTCTGCCGATTTAGCAAACACCATCATTTAACCAACATCCAGGGTAGTTTTCTTGAGGCAGGGCGGGGCAAGCTCCTTTTCTGTGTTGCTAATAGATATAGAGGCAGCAAATCACTTTATCAGAGAATTAATAAGAAAGCAGATGATAACAGGAAAGCTCTATAACTGTGACATTTTATTATTATTTGAGGGAGACACAGCCCTCTACCCCAGGCAAAACTGTCCCGCTTGATGGCTTTCTATGAGGATACCAGAATTTCTCATTCCTGCACGAGACCTCCTTTATCAGTTAGTCTGTCTCTGTTTAGTTCTCTTTTTGGTGCTTATCACCACCAGGCACAGGCATCATTTGTTGACGACCTTTTTTGTTTCATGCTGTGAAGGCAGGAGTTGGTGTTTGTCTATAGCTTTATCTCAGCAGAGCCTAGATGAACATACAGCTCAATAGATCGTGGATAAATGAATGAGTTAATGTGAATGAGTGAATGGGAACACGCAAGGGCCTCTGTTCAATAGCAGGTCACCAGTTGTGGTTTCAAGCAGGGGAAGGAACACAGGTTTTGGAGATAAATATCCTAAATCAGAACTTTCCCGGTGGTCGAGTGGTTAAGACTTCCCCTTCCAATGCAAGGGGTGAGAGTTTTGTGCGGTTTCTTTTAATTTTGATTTTATTTTTCACTTTTACAGAGTTTTGTTGTTTACAGATATGTATGATCCCAGGTTTGTCATATGTATATCTCCCCCATCCCAAGGGGTGAGAGCTTTTGATGTGTAGTCAGGGAACTAAGATCCCACATGTCTCCCAGCCAAAAAAACCAAACCCTGAAACAGAAGCAATATGGTAGTAAATTCAGTAAAAACTTTTTAAATGGTTCACATTTCTTTAAAAAAACTCTTCAAAAATATCCTGAAGCATAAAGTCTAATTCATAGTCTCTTGCGCCTCAGGTGTCTTCATGTATATAACAGAGATGATGATAAAACCTCTCACAATTATTTCAGAAGTTAATGAGCCACCAAATGTGCGATATTAATAGGTTAACTCAGCTCATAACGACCTCCATAATGGCGTTCCATTGCTTAGACCAGGGGTGGACATTTGATCTAAGAAAGGCCAATCAGAAGCTCCCTCCTGGAAACTAGGTGGCAGGACTGGGAGATTCCAGATCTGCCTGGGCAGTGCTTTCTCTTGAATGATGGGAGTGCAGACTCAGGATTCTGCAGTGGCTATATTTTCAAAGGCCAGGGAAAGAGTCTATTCAAAGAAAGAAGAGAATGAATAGTTACGCATATAACTTAGTACTTTCACAGCTCATTTTCGGGTTTGAGCCTCCACAAGGGCTTCTTTGTAGCTTTTCCAAAAAATTCCTTTATTGCACAAGCTGGTTCAAGAAGGTTTATTACTTGCAAACAAAGACTTGTGATAAGAGAATGTAGTCCCTTCACATTCTTTACATTGTGCAGTAATCTTTATATGTTTAAATATGTTTAATAAACACAAGTGAGATATATGTTGTATATTACACTTAAACAAAAATTTATCTACACATTTCTTTTTTTTTAAACTTTTATTTTACTTTTGACTTGTACAGAGTTTTGTTGTTTACAGATATGTATGTTCCCAGATTAGTCATATGTATATCCCCCCATCCCCCGCCTCCAGATTGTCACACAGCACCCCTGAAGGATCTCCTTTTCTCACAGAGCAATGACTATAGCTATTTTCTTCACATATGGTAGTACAGGCCTTCACGCTACTTCCTTTATGCCTCCCACCCACTGTTCCTTCCCCACAATGTCCATATGTCCACTGTCCATGTCTGTCTTTCTGTCGCTTCACTGCATGTGCCATCATCACCATCCTACTAGATTCCATATATATGTGTTAGTATATTGTGCTTGTCCTTCTCGTTTTGACTGACTTCACTTTTTATGATAGGTTCTAGATCCAGTCACCTCATTAGGGCTAATTCTTCTGCATTTCTTTTATAGCTGTGTAGTATTCCATTGCATATATGTACCAGAGCTTTTGGATCCATTCCTTCGTCAATGGGCATCTAGGTTGCTTCCATGTTCTAGCTATTGTATAGAGAGTTGCAATGAACACTGGGGTACAGGTGCTTCTTTCAGATTTAATTTCATCTGAGTATAAGCCTAAGAGTGGGATTGCTGTGTCACATGATAAAACCTCTCACAATTATTTCAGAAGTTAATGAGCCACCAAATGTGCGATATTAATAGGTTAACTCAGCTCATAACGACCTCCATAATGGCGTTCCATTGCTTAGACCAGGGGTGGACATTTGATCTAAGAAAGGCCAATCAGAAGCTCCCTCCTGGAAACTAGGTGGCAGGACTGGGAGATTCCAGATCTGCCTGGGCAGTGCTTTCTCTTGAATGATGGGAGTGCAGACTCAGGATTCTGCAGTGGCTATATTTTCAAAGGCCAGGGAAAGAGTCTATTCAAAGAAAGAAGAGAATGAATAGTTACGCATATAACTTAGTACTTTCACAGCTCATTTTCGGGTTTGAGCCTCCACAAGGGCTTCTTTGTAGCTTTTCCAAAAAATTCCTTTATTGCACAAGCTGGTTCAAGAAGGTTTATTACTTGCAAACAAAGACTTGTGATAAGAGAATGTAGTCCCTTCACATTCTTTACATTGTGCAGTAATCTTTATATGTTTAAATATGTTTAATAAACACAAGTGAGATATATGTTGTATATTACACTTAAACAAAAATTTATCTACACATTTCTTTTTTATAAACTTTTATTTTACTTTTGACTTGTACAGAGTTTTGTTGTTTACAGATATGTATGTTCCCAGATTAGTCATATGTATATCCCCCCATCCCCCGCCTCCAGATTGTCACACAGCACCCCTGAAGGATCTCCTTTTCTCACAGAGCAATGACTATAGCTATTTTCTTCACATATGGTAGTACAGGCCTTCACGCTACTTCCTTTATGCCTCCCACCCACTGTTCCTTCCCCACAATGTCCATATGTCCACTGTCCATGTCTGTCTTTCTGTCGCTTCACTGCATGTGCCATCATCACCATCCTACTAGATTCCATATATATGTGTTAGTATATTGTGCTTGTCCTTCTCGTTTTGACTGACTTCACTTTTTATGATAGGTTCTAGATCCAGTCACCTCATTAGGGCTAATTCTTCTGCATTTCTTTTTATAGCTGTGTAGTATTCCATTGCATATATGTACCAGAGCTTTTGGATCCATTCCTTCGTCAATGGGCATCTAGGTTGCTTCCATGTTCTAGCTATTGTATAGAGAGTTGCAATGAACACTGGGGTACAGGTGCTTCTTTCAGATTTAATTTCATCTGAGTATAAGCCTAAGAGTGGGATTGCTGTGTCACATGGTGCTTCTATTTTTAGTTTTTTAAGAAATCTCCAGACTGTCTTCCATAGAGGCTGTATCAATCTACATTCCCACCAGCAATGCAGGAGTGTTCCCTTTTCTCCACACCCTCTCCAGCATTTATTGTCTGTCGATTTGTTGATGATGGCCATTCTGACGGGTATGGGGTAATATCTCATTGTAGTTTCAATTTGCATTTCTCTAATTGTAAGCGAGCTTGAGCATCGTTTCTTGTGTTTTGGGGCCATCTGTATGTCCTCTTTGGAGAGGTATTATCTACACGTTTCTAACATCCGTCCTCATGCATATATTTTGGACAACCTCAATCCTTTTTACAACCACATAGCTCTCTGTAGTACAGACACACAATCATTTGCAGAGTCAACTCCTTATTTATGGCCATTTGGGTTGTTTCTATTTTTATTTCTGTTGCAAACAATGCCATGTGAACATCTCTCAACATCTACCATTGTGGCGATGCTGAAGAATTTTATATTAGATTCCCAGAAATGGAACTTAAGGGCAAAACAAAAAAGGTCACAAAGATAAAATTAAGAAAAGCATGTGCTAATATGTGGGCTCTCAATCTCTTGCATTTGGGCAAAAAAGTACCAGGAGTTGCTATAACTCAATGATAACAAAACAGTTTACAGATGGACAAAGAACAAGAATAGACATGACTCCAAAGAATTTATCCACATGGCCAATGAGCACATGCAACAATGTTCTGCATCACTAATCATTATGAAAATGCAGATTAAAACCACAATGAGACACGCTCCACGTCCATGACGATGACCACAACCGCTCTTTCTCATGGTGCCTCATAGGCGGATGGCTGCTTCAGAAATGAAATTCAAATCTCTTTGCCAGCCCCTTGGCTGCCAGAAGCTCATGGAGGTGGACGATGAAGGAAGACTTCATATCTTCCATGAGAAGTATTCGGCCAGAGCTGCTGCTGCTGCTGCTCTGGGTGAAAAACGGAGCGGTCATGTAGCCTGAGTCAGTGGCAGGAATGACAAGCAGGATTGCCCCACAAAGAGAATGGCCCATGGCCGGGTCTGCCTGCTACTGAGTAAAGGCCATTCCTGTTACAGTCTAAGGAAGACAGGGGAAAGAAAGCACAGATCTGTATGGGGCTGCATCGTGGAAGCCAGTCGAAGTGTTCTCAATTTGATCATCATAAAAAAAGGGGAGAAGGCTATTTCTGGACACGCTGATATAACTGTGGCTCATCACCTGGGACCCAAAAGAGTTAGTTACTGCTACTGCTGCAAGTCAGCCATCTGACTCTCTGCAGTCCCATGGACTGTGGCCTGCCGGGCTCCTCTGTCCACGGGATTCTCCAGACAAGAATACTGGAGTGGGTGGTCATTTCCTACTCCAGGGGATCTTCCCTGGACCAGGGATAGAGCCCATGCCTCCTCCATTGGCAGGCAGATTCCGTGTCACTAGCGCCACCTGGGAAAAGCTAGCAGAATCTACGCACTTTTCAATCTTTCTAAAGAAGATAAAGCCCACAAGTATGTCGTGAAAGTGTCAGTTACTCGGTCACGTCTGACTCTCTGTTATCCCATGGATTGTAACCCGCCAGGCTCCTCTGTCCATGGGACTTCCCAGGCAAGAATATTGGAGTGGGTTGTCATTTCCTTCTCCAGGGGCATCTTGCCAACGCAGAGCTCCTGCATTGCAGGCAGATTCTTTACAATCTGAGCCACCAGGGAAGTCTACAGAATGTTGTAAGCCCTAAATAAAGCAAAAGTCCTAGACCAGAGCACCTAGGATTCAGCGTCTTGTTATTCCACAAACAGTCGCTGTAAAGGAAGAGCGTGCTAAGAAAACAAGGAAGAGGCTATAGAATAGGTTATACTTTAGGCCAAGAGAATGAAGAAGCCAAAGAAAAACACCAGGACAGATTGGAAAGAGGCAGAGGCTGTCCTCTCTGAGAGCTTCTACTCCTGAGTCCAGCCAAAAATGGGACATTCTAAGAGTAACAAATATGTAAGATTAGACATCAAAAAAAAAAAAAAAAAAGACTACTGTAAAAAGAAAATAACAAATTTTGGTGAGAATGTGCAGAAAATGGGACACTTGTGCGTGGCTGGTGGGAAGGAAAAATGATGCAGCCACTATGGAAAAACAGCATGGTGTCTCGGCAAAAACTCAAAAAATAGAAGTGTCCTATGACCCAGCAGTTCCAGTTCCATTTCGGGGTATGTATACCCTAAAACTGAAAGCGAGGTACGGAAGGCATCTTTGTGCCTCCATGTTCTCTTGTAACATGACTCACAGTAGCCAAAAGGCAGAACCAACCCACGTGTCCATCAACAGATGAATGGACAAACAAAACGCGCTATCTGGAGACAATGGACTATCACTCAACCTGAAAGAAAAAAAAAAAAAGGAAATTTTGACACATGTTCTAACACGGAAGAACCTTAAGGACATGATGTTAAATGAAATGAGCCAGAAAGACAAATACTGTACGATTCCACTTACTTGAGACACTTAGAGTATCAAGTTCACAGAGACAGAAATAGTATGGTGGTCGCCAGGGGCTAGGGGAAGGAAGGAATGGAAACTGTTGTTTAATGGGTACAGGGTTTTGGCTTTACAAGATGAAAAAGTTCGAGAGAGCTGCTGTACAGGCATTATAAATGCACTAAATACCACTGAATGGTATACTTCAGCACGGTTAACACAATTTTATGTTATGTACATTGTACTACAATGTTTTTTAAAGCACGAGAGAGCTGTAACTGCAAAAACAGTCCATGGAATGGTCATAATTAAGCTCGTTTTGCTCCAGAAAGAAAAGATAAAAAGCTGAAAGCAATTACCAGGTCACTGAAGTCTGAGTTTGAAAGCCAGAGGGACTTACAGAGAAACTCTGAACCCCGGTGGAGCCCAGAGAAACCTGAGGACTTGGCCGAAGGATTAGCCATCTGAGTGCAGAGAAAGCTAAGCTCCCCACCAAGCAGATCATTTGTGCCAAGGTCAAGGCCTTGGTGGGGAACGCGTGGCCCTGGCAGGCAGGATGGCCTCTCTGTGCTCATACCCCATCTTGAATTTCTAGTTGCCTCTGAAGCCTCCAGGTGGCTCAGTGCTAAAGACTCCGCCTGCCAATGCAAGAGATGAAAAAGATGCAAGTTCGATCCCTGAGTCAGGAAGATCCCCTGAAGAAGGAAATGGCAACCCATTCCGGTATTCTTGCCTGGAGAATCTCATAGGCAGAGGAGCCTGGCGGGCTACAAACCGAGGGGTCTCAAAGTTGGACACGACTTAGCGACTGAAGGACAAAGATTCTTGATAGTGATTTGAAAAGACGGGCAGAAAAATAAAAGTGAAGGACAATTTCCTTAAGTTTTTATTTATTTATTTATTTTGCCACACTGCGAGGCATGTAGGATCTTCGTTCCTCGACCGGAGATTGAACCCTCACAGCCGGCCTTGGAAGCACAGAGTCTGAACCCTCGGAACTGCCAGAGAAGTCCCCAGTTTACTTAAATTTAAAACAGAACACTGTAATTCACAGGTTCACCTGCAGATGGTGGCATATCACTGCTTTTTTCACTTTTCCGCTTCACTTCTCAGTCTGTAATCTCATCTGTAGGCGGGACAAGCCTAGACAGTATTTATTTATTTATTTATTTATTTACTTTGAGCGGGGGTCGGATTGCGGAGGGAGGGGAGCGGGCGGGCCACTTCTATTGGTCTTTCATTTCTCTATTTTCATCCGTCTTCATTCTTTGGCTCCTGTGGGCCTCCCATCGCGGTGGCATCTGTCGTTGCAGAGCACCGGCTCTGGGCACATGCGCTCCAGAGCTCCGGCTCGGTAATTGGATACTGGACTGATGTATCCCTCCGCGGCACGTGGGATCTTCCCAGGCCAGGGATGGAACCGGCGCCCCTTGCACTGCAAGGCGGTGTCCTTACCCACTGGACCACCAGGGGAAGCCCTAGACAGTATTTATTTAAGAGCAGAGACATAATTTTGTGGACAAAGGTCCATCTGGTCAAAACTAGCATTTTTTTCCAGTAGTCATGTACTAGAAATGTGAGAGCTGGACCATAGAGAAGGCTGAGCGCTGAAAAATTGTTGTGTTTAAATTGGTGCCAGAGAAGACTCTTGAGAGTCCCTTGGCAGGCAGGATGGCCTCTCTGTGCTCATACCCCATNTTGAATTTCTAGTTGCCTCTGAAGCCTCCAGGTGGCTCAGTGCTAAAGACTCCGCCTGCCAATGCAAGAGATGAAAAAGATGCAAGTTCGATCCCTGAGTCAGGAAGATCCCCTGAAGAAGGAAATGGCAACCCATTCCGGTATTCTTGCCTGGAGAATCTCATAGGCAGAGGAGCCTGGCGGGCTACAAACCGAGGGGTCTCAAAGTTGGACACGACTTAGCGACTGAAGGACAAAGATTCTTGATAGTGATTTGAAAAGACGGGCAGAAAAATAAAAGTGAAGGACAATTTCCTTAATTTTTTATTTATTTATTTATTTTGCCACACTGCGAGGCATGTAGGATCTTCGTTCCTCGACCGGAGATTGAACCCTCACAGCCGGCCTTGGAAGCACAGAGTCTGAACCCTCGGAACTGCCAGAGAAGTCCCCAGTTTACTTAAATTTAAAACAGAACACTGTAATTCACAGGTTCACCTGCAGATGGTGGCATATCACTGCTTTTTTCACTTTTCCGCTTCACTTCTCAGTCTGTAATCTCATCTGTAGGCGGGACAAGCCTAGACAGTATTTATTTATTTATTTATTTATTTACTTTGAGCGGGGGTCGGATTGCGGAGGGAGGGGAGCGGGCGGGCCACTTCTATTGGTCTTTCATTTCTCTATTTTCATCCGTCTTCATTCTTTGGCTCCTGTGGGCCTCCCATCGCGGTGGCATCTGTCGTTGCAGAGCACCGGCTCTGGGCACATGCGCTCCAGAGCTCCGGCTCGGTAATTGGATACTGGACTGATGTATCCCTCCGCGGCACGTGGGATCTTCCCAGGCCAGGGATGGAACCGGCGCCCCTTGCACTGCAAGGCGGTGTCCTTACCCACTGGACCACCAGGGGAAGCCCTAGACAGTATTTATTTAAGAGCAGAGACATAATTTTGTGGACAAAGGTCCATCTGGTCAAAACTAGCATTTTTTTCCAGTAGTCATGTACTAGAAATGTGAGAGCTGGACCATAGAGAAGGCTGAGCGCTGAAAAATTGTTGTGTTTAAATTGGAGTGCCAGAGAAGACTCTTGAGAGTCCCTTGGACAGCAAGGAGATCAAACCAGTCAATCCTAAAGGAAATCAACCCTGAATCTTCATTGGAAGGACTGCTGTTGCAGCTGAAGCTCTATTATCTTGGCTACCTGGTATGAAGAGCCAACTCACTGGAAAAGACCCTGATGCTGGGAAATATTGAGGGCAGGAGGAGAAAGAGGTGACAGAGGAGGAGATGGTTGGGTGGCATCACCAACTCAATGGACATGAGTTTGCGCAAACTCCAGGAGATGGTGAAGGACAGGGAAGCCTGGCGTGCCATAGTCTAGGGGGTCTCAAAGATCTAGACACGACTCGGCGACTGAACAACCAAGAGGATAACCCTCAATAATGTGGTTGGGCCTCATCCAATCAGTTGAAGGCCTTAAGAGCAAAATCGGACATCCTCTAAGGATAGCAACATAAAAATCCTACCTGGGTTTTGAGGCTGCTGCCCCGTGTTTCCCACAGCCTCAGCTTCACCATACCAAAAATATTAAAAATAAAATAAAATACAAGAGGCCAAAAAGGCTGGGAGTCTGATTAATCTCTAGAGTGCTTTCTTCTCTGTTTCAAACTCAAAAAAGAGCCAACTGCCCTCATGTGCGAAGGAACCCAATTGATATTCCCTGTCCAGTCACAAGATTATCTGAACTCACCAGTTTATTGGCACAGTTTGGTCAGAAGAGATCTGGCCTTGTTATGGTCCTGAATATAAGACTCTAGGGTATTAATGACATTATGAAAATACTAGAAACTGAAGGGCAGGCCAGGACTGACTTGAGTGTGGTGATGGATCATGTGACCAACCGAAGCTGGTTTACAGACCCTGCAAAGATCCAAAGGCCTGTGCCCCGGTGAATTTCTTAGGAATGGCGTGGTCCAGATCCATTCAAGAAATTGCATAAGAAACCAAGACTGTGCAGGGGGGACCACCAGGGGAAGCCCTAGACAGTATTTATTTAAGAGCAGAGACATAATTTTGTGGACAAAGGTCCATCTGGTCAAAACTAGCATTTTTTTCCAGTAGTCATGTACTAGAAATGTGAGAGCTGGACCATAGAGAAGGCTGAGCGCTGAAAAATTGTTGTGTTTAAATTGAGTGCCAGAGAAGACTCTTGAGAGTCCCTTGGACAGCAAGGAGATCAAACCAGTCAATCCTAAAGGAAATCAACCCTGAATCTTCATTGGAAGGACTGCTGTTGCAGCTGAAGCTCTATTATCTTGGCTACCTGGTATGAAGAGCCAACTCACTGGAAAAGACCCTGATGCTGGGAAATATTGAGGGCAGGAGGAGAAAGAGGTGACAGAGGAGGAGATGGTTGGGTGGCATCACCAACTCAATGGACATGAGTTTGCGCAAACTCCAGGAGATGGTGAAGGACAGGGAAGCCTGGCGTGCCATAGTCTAGGGGGTCTCAAAGATCTAGACACGACTCGGCGACTGAACAACCAAGAGGATAACCCTCAATAATGTGGTTGGGCCTCATCCAATCAGTTGAAGGCCTTAAGAGCAAAATCGGACATCCTCTAAGGATAGCAACATAAAAATCCTACCTGGGTTTTGAGGCTGCTGCCCCGTGTTTCCCACAGCCTCAGCTTCACCATACCAAAAATATTAAAAATAAAATAAAATACAAGAGGCCAAAAAGGCTGGGAGTCTGATTAATCTCTAGAGTGCTTTCTTCTCTGTTTCAAACTCAAAAAAGAGCCAACTGCCCTCATGTGCGAAGGAACCCAATTGATATTCCCTGTCCAGTCACAAGATTATCTGAACTCACCAGTTTATTGGCACAGTTTGGTCAGAAGAGATCTGGCCTTGTTGCGGGTCCTGAATATAAGACTCTAGGGTATTAATGACATTATGAAAATACTAGAAACTGAAGGGCAGGCCAGGACTGACTTGAGTGTGGTGATGGATCATGTGACCAACCGAAGCTGGTTTACAGACCCTGCAAAGATCCAAAGGCCTGTGCCCACGGTGAATTTCTTAGGAATGGCGTGGTCCAGATCCATTCAAGAAATTGCATAAGAAACCAAGACAAAGTGCTGTCATCATTCATCCTTAGGACCCAACCCAAACTCCAGCCTTGGTTAGCTTATCTGGATTTTGGAGAATGTGTATTCTACATCTGGAAATATGGCAGCTCTTCTCTGTAAGACAACCCAAGGGAAAGCCGTGCATGGGTGAGGACCTGACAAAAACAAGCTGTGTCTGAATTACAAAAAGTGATGGCTCTCCCACCGATTCTTGGCCCTTGGGATCAAGTATGTTTGGGGAATGTCTGCATCCCGGACTCATGCAGGCCAGTGCGTGTGTGTTCAGTTGCTCAGTCAGGTCTGACTCTAACCAACACTATCAACTGTAGCCCGCCAGGCTCCTCTGTCCGTGGGATCCTCCAGGCAAGAATACTGGAGTGGGTTGCCATTTCCTCCTCCAGGGGAATCTTCCCAACACAGGAATCCAACCCATGTCTCCTGCGTGGCAGGTGGATTCTTAGCCCCGGAGCCATCTGGGAAGCCCCATGCAAGCCAGAGCCAATGGTAAAAGCCCATGAGCACCTACCAGTGGCAGTCATTAGGATCTTAGACCAGAAAATTTCCAAATTCTGCCTCCCAGGACACACCCTTTGAGAAACAATACTAGTGAGCTAAGGGGACATTGATTTGGACTGCCTCGGGGACTGTCGGTCATCCAAAATCCCCAAACTTGAAATATCCATAATGCTTGGCGATGTCAGAGAAACGCTCTAAGAAGAAAGCGGTGCTCAGAGGAGTGTCAAATAAAGTGGAAACGGTTTGGGATTTCCCTGACGGTCCAGTGGTTAAGACTGCACTTCCACTGCAGGGGGTGTGAGCACCATCCTTGGTGGGAAACTTAGATCCCACGTGCTGAGCATGCAGTTGCAACAGAAATAAAGAAAGAAACGAAAGAAATGGTTTACCAGGAGCGTGCCAGCAGGAGAATACAGAAAGGCACTCCCCCCCCCCTCCCCCCCGCCGTGCCCCTCAGCAGGGAGCTTTTATTCTTCCAGGACTGATATCGGAAGCACTTGAAGAGCTTCTGCAACCTAGTGTTACGTGGACAGTGGCTGTACGAACATCTGTCAATTGACCAAAGAAAGAGCTGCCTGGCTTACAGGTGGCAGTTGCGACACGAGTGAACAGTCTCCCGGCCTGGAAAGACTGATGAGAGAAAGTAAATCAGCTCCGTGGACTGGATTGCCTGCCCTTTCCCTAGCAGAGATGGAAGGACTGACCCATGGCGAGAGCTTTTCCATGTGGGTTTTCTCTGGCTGATGGCCTAGTCGTAACATCAGGTAGCTGGGCAATGGAAAACCATTAAAGGCAGGCTCATCTGAGGTGTGGCCCTATGCAGAACATATGGTTGGGAATTTAATAGGTTTCATAGGTTCCAACCGTTACTTCTTGACCTACATACAGGTTTCTCAGGAGACAGGTAAGGTGGTCTGGTATTCCTGTCTCTTTAAGAATTTTCCACAGTTTATTGTGATCTACATAGTCAAAGACTTTACCATAGTCAATGTAACAGAAGTAGATGTTTTTCTGGAATGCTCTTGCCTTTTTTTTTTCCTCTATGACCCAACAGATGTTGGCAATTCCTCTTCCAGGGAACCATTCCAACCCAGGAACAGGGCCAGCATCTCCCATGCGCCCTGCGCTGCAGGTGGATTCTTTACCTGCTGAACCGGCAGGCCTGTTGCTGGGAGGGGTCATGTCTCTGGCTGGCTAGTTGCACAAGGCGTCTGGTCTGAGGCGTGCCAGGTCTAGTGCCAACAGGTCTACTGGCTGGGCCAGTCCTTGCACTAAGCAGTGAGAAGGAGAATTCCAAAATGGCACCTACCAGGGCCCGTGTCATCGTCATCGAATGATCTTCCCAAGGAGCTGCAGGGTGCGCTCCAACTGCCTCCTGCCTCTCCCTGAGACTCTCTGGGATCAGCAGGTGGGTTTGACCCCAGATTCCTTTCACATCATTGCCTCTGCCCTGGGTCCTGGAATGCGTGAGAGTCTGTGTGCTTCCTCTTCAGCCATCTTGGCCGCTCCTGGGCAAGTGTCCTATTTGGCTCTTGTTTGAATTCTCTTTTTTGAATTTCTCCTTTTTTTCTTGGTTTATGTTCCTGAGACTGTTGCACTGTTTATCTCTGTTCTCTTGTTCTCTGAGCATCTTTAAACAATTATTTTGAATTTTTGTGGCACAATTCCTGGATATCCATTTCTTTGGGGTGGGGGACTGAAGGTTTACCGTCTTCCTTCAGGGGCTCTTGTTTCCCAGCCTCTTGGTGACCCTGTAGCCCTTCTCCAGTGGGTCCCCATGTGAAGAAGTAGTCACCCTCTTCAGACTTCCTGGGCTGATTTCAGTGAGGGGAGACTGTCCCCTGCAGGTGGGGACCCTCTGGAGAGGGCCGTGACCCTGGGTCTGGTGGTGGAGAGAGCCACGTGTGGAGAGCCAGAGGCCTGAGAGTTGAGGCTGCCACGTCTCTTCAGCTCAGATGCCTGGGCTCTGGGGGAGTCCCTAGTGGCTGTGGCGGGTGTTGGGGTCCTCCGTCATCCCTCTGGGTCCAGGGGGCAGGCAGTGGGGCTGGCCAGGGCCAGTACTGTGCATGTACCCAGCTGCTGCGTCCGGAAGCGGGTGCCTGAGGCTCAGAGAGGGCTGAATGCAGACGCACGCGTAGTGGTGAAGACCACGGCTGGGAACAAGGGTCCGGAGCTGCCGGGTGACCTGCAGCTGTTGGGGGCCCAGCTGTCAGCTAGCGTGGGGCCCTGCTGTGTCACTATGGTGGCTTCTGGGATGCAGAGCCAAGGAAGACAGCGAGGGGGGTGGACCAGCGCACGCGGCTGCTTGGCTGCAGGGAAGTTTCTTTTGCTGTATTGATTTATTTGGCCAGACCCCAAGGCTTGCGAGAATCTTATGGATCCCTGACTAGGGATCCAACCCGGGCCCCTTGCAGTGTTCGTGTGAAGAGTTAACCACTGATCTGCCAGGAAAGTCCCTGGAGGGGCCTGTTTTATGTGAGCGCTGTAACCAGAGGACGGAGAGAGTTGACAGGGACCGACTGGGGCCTGCAAACAGCTCTAGGGGGCCCCTGGCTCTCCAGTGTCTCTTCCATGGCACAAGTACCCCCCGAGGCCGGCGTGTGCTCTGGCAGCTGGTGGTGGAGGTCTGGCTGGCAGCGTCCAAGTGCACAGCTGGAGGCAGCAGCCAGGAGGGCAGTGCCCGTGAAGACGGGGGTCAGCGCAGGGACTGAGGCTGGCTTCCTTCCCCCACGAGGCCGGGCTGGCCGCCTGTGTGGTTCCAGGGCTCCAGCGCAGGTGAGAGAGGGGGGGCGGGGAGGAGCAGCCCAGCTGGCCCAGTGTGAATACCTGGGCTGGCGAGAAGCAGGGGCCCTCTACGGGGCCCCCCAGGCAGCTGTGCTGCTCCTGGGCCCCCTCTTCAGGGACAGAAGCTGCTGGATTTGTGATCACCTGCCTCCAAGGTGGGACTGGTTTGTGTAGCCCTGATTCTCTTCCGAGTTCATAGCCGTCTCTGCTGTGTCATTGTTGTCGTTGTCACGGAGTCACCCAGCTTTTAGAACTCGAAAGAATCTAACAGCAGCCTGCGACTTGAACAGGCGTCTTTTGGGAGTCGTGCTAGGCGGATGGTTAATGACAACATGGACCCTAGTTAACGACCAGATGGACAGAACTAGAATTCACTTGGTCATTAATGGTCAGTCCAGTTCTGACTCTCATTTTTTTGACTCTATTTTTCTGCCTTTCAGTTTTTTGACTTCTATTTACTACAAGGACTTTGGGAGGGAGTCTGGGGAGCTCTTCATGCTTCTGGGACTTCAAACAATGGCGACGGCTCCTAGTGGACTGATCTCTGTGTAACCATGAACCTTGATGAGCTAGCGTGGGGCCCTGCTGTGTCACTATGGTGGCTTCTGGGATGCAGAGCCAAGGAAGACAGCGAGGGGTGGACCAGCGCACGCGGCTGCTTGGCTGCAGGGAAGTTTCTTTTGCTGTATTGATTTATTTGGCCAGACCCCAAGGCTTGCGAGAATCTTATGGATCCCTGACTAGGGATCCAACCCGGGCCCCTTGCAGTGTTCGTGTGAAGAGTTAACCACTGATCTGCCAGGAAAGTCCCTGGAGGGGCCTGTTTTATGTGAGCGCTGTAACCAGAGGACGGAGAGAGTTGACAGGGACCGACTGGGGCCTGCAAACAGCTCTAGGGGGCCCCTGGCTCTCCAGTGTCTCTTCCATGGCACAAGTACCCCCCGAGGCCGGCGTGTGCTCTGGCAGCTGGTGGTGGAGGTCTGGCTGGCAGCGTCCAAGTGCACAGCTGGAGGCAGCAGCCAGGAGGGCAGTGCCCGTGAAGACGGGGGTCAGCGCAGGGACTGAGGCTGGCTTCCTTCCCCCACGAGGCCGGGCTGGCCGCCTGTGTGGTTCCAGGGCTCCAGCGCAGGTGAGAGAGGGGGGGCGGGGAGGAGCAGCCCAGCTGGCCCAGTGTGAATACCTGGGCTGGCGAGAAGCAGGGGCCCTCTACGGGGCCCCCCAGGCAGCTGTGCTGCTCCTGGGCCCCCTCTTCAGGGACAGAAGCTGCTGGATTTGTGATCACCTGCCTCCAAGGTGGGACTGGTTTGTGTAGCCCTGATTCTCTTCCGAGTTCATAGCCGTCTCTGCTGTGTCATTGTTGTCGTTGTCACGGAGTCACCCAGCTTTTAGAACTCGAAAGAATCTAACAGCAGCCTGCGACTTGAACAGGCGTCTTTTGGGAGTCGTGCTAGGCGGATGGTTAATGACAACATGGACCCTAGTTAACGACCAGATGGACAGAACTAGAATTCACTTGGTCATTAATGGTCAGTCCAGTTCTGACTCTCATTTTTTTGACTCTATTTTTCTGCCTTTCAGTTTTTTGACTTCTATTTACTACAAGGACTTTGGGAGGGAGTCTGGGGAGCTCTTCATGCTTCTGGGACTTCAAACAATGGCGTACGGCTCCTAGTGGACTGATCTCTGTGTAACCATGAACCTTGATGATCAACTACTTGGAAAGATCCCTGGTTATGTTATGGAGCCCAAGCTCGCTTCGCCTGCTGCATGACAGACCACTGAATCTGAGAAACGAGGTCATGAGGCAAGGACAACAAGAAGATGGCAGGCTAGCAACTCAGAATAACCATCTTACCAGTGTCTTACCAGTTCCAGGTTCTTCTATAGATCAGAGATGGGGAAGGTGATGAAGCCAAGTAAAAAGGCCATTAATCTTGCCAACATCTAGAATGGCAAGCCTCAGGCAGGGGCTGTGTTCATTTCTCCCTTCCTGCCATCCACAGATGGACAGGGCTCTGAACAAAGGCACTTTAGTTGAACAGCTATAATAAGAAAAGCAAAATGAAAATCAAATCGAAGAAACAGTTTCATGTTGGGGTCAGCACTGGCTTCTTTCCGACAACAGTTATAGTGGACAGAATACAATGGCAGTCTGTCCAACGTACCACGGCTCTGCATGAAGACTCACCGTTCCTTTTTCATGGATGGAATGTTATTCAGTAGAACGTGGGAAAACAATGGGTGTCTGATGTGATTAGAGTGTAAGTGCCCTGTGGTGGACGACTTGCGTGCCCCCATGAAATGGCCCCACGTCGAGACCAGGGAGGATGTACGAGACGTCGTGGCATACTCAAGCAAAATAGCATCTACTCATGACCACCACGCAGCCACCCCTAGGATGAGGGACCAGACATTTTTGGGTTCAAATAGGCATCCCACCTGCATCCATGCCACAGTACACAATGCAACAACACACATGGTAGATCATGGTTAATACAATAAGACGGAAAAGACCATGGGGGACATAGGCGCTGGCCTAGGTCGTCTGGGACAAGCAGAGTTGCCTTTAAAGAGGCATGGCATGCAGACAGAAAAGACTGATTAACCGGAATAGGCAGATTAGAGGGAGGTCGCTTCCAAGAGGAAGGAAAGGCTGAGTCAGCCTGGGAGAATGAGGAGGCTTTAGCCAAGAGAGCCAAACTCAGCAAATAATGCTGGAAGACGCTAGGACCCAGCTTTGGGAACGTTCTGGGCCCTTACCCCTCGGGGCCTCTTGACTATGTGGGCAAGGGCAGTCCGTGGGGCTCACCTCTGGGAATTTGGTGGTTCCCTGACTGCCTCTGATGCACTGTGACTGCACCTGCAAGAGGTCAGACACAGGCCGTGGTACAGTTAGTAAGGACAGAAACTCTTCTAAGTACCACTAACGTCCTTCTCATTAGGAAGGGGTGGGCCCCAACTCACCAACAGCATCACAGAATAGAAACCAGTCTCTGCACGAGCCTGTGAGATGAGGTAACTGGAATCAACCCTCAGATAACTATTGTGGTGGTGTTGGGATTTTTCCAGGCAAGAATACTGGAGTAGTTTGCCATCTCCTTCTCCAGGGGATCTTCCCAGCCCAGGGATCGAACCCATGGCTCCTGTCTTGTCTCCTGCATTGCAGGCAGGTTCTTTACCACTGAGCCACATGAAATAATAAGAAACAGAATCAAATCGAAGAAACAGTTTCATGTTGGGGTCAGCACTGGCTTCTTTCCGACAACAGTTATAGTGGACAGAATACAATGGCAGTCTGTCCAACGTACCACGGCTCTGCATGAAGACTCACCGTTCCTTTTTCATGGATGGAATGTTATTCAGTAGAACGTGGGAAAACAATGGGTGTCTGATGTGATTAGAGTGTAAGTGCCCTGTGGTGGACGACTTGCGTGCCCCCATGAAATGGCCCCACGTCGAGACCAGGGAGGATGTACGAGACGTCGTGGCATACTCAAGCAAAATAGCATCTACTCATGACCACCACGCAGCCACCCCTAGGATGAGGGACCAGACATTTTTGGGTTCAAATAGGCATCCCACCTGCATCCATGCCACAGTACACAATGCAACAACACACATGGTAGATCATGGTTAATACAATAAGACGGAAAAGACCATGGGGGACATAGGCGCTGGCCTAGGTCGTCTGGGACAAGCAGAGTTGCCTTTAAAGAGGCATGGCATGCAGACAGAAAAGACTGATTAACCGGAATAGGCAGATTAGAGGGAGGTCGCTTCCAAGAGGAAGGAAAGGCTGAGTCAGCCTGGGAGAATGAGGAGGCTTTAGCCAAGAGAGCCAAACTCAGCAAATAATGCTGGAAGACGCTAGGACCCAGCTTTGGGAACGTTCTGGGCCCTTACCCCTCGGGGCCTCTTGACTATGTGGGCAAGGGCAGTCCGTGGGGCTCACCTCTGGGAATTTGGTGGTTCCCTGACTGCCTCTGATGCACTGTGACTGCACCTGCAAGAGGTCAGACACAGGCCGTGGTACAGTTAGTAAGGACAGAAACTCTTCTAAGTACCACTAACGTCCTTCTCATTAGGAAGGGGTGGGCCCCAACTCACCAACAGCATCACAGAATAGAAACCAGTCTCTGCACGAGCCTGTGAGATGAGGTAACTGGAATCAACCCTCAGATAACTATTGTGGTGGTGTTGGGATTTTTCCAGGCAAGAATACTGGAGTAGTTTGCCATCTCCTTCTCCAGGGGATCTTCCCAGCCCAGGGATCGAACCCATGGCTCCTGTCTTGTCTCCTGCATTGCAGGCAGGTTCTTTACCACTGAGCCACTGGGTGAGTCCTGGCCAACAGTAATGATGCCAGTCTTTAATGATATCCAGAATATGGGCAAGGGCAGACTCTGTTGAAAGGCAAAGTAAATATCTCTGTCATTCTTTGGGGTTTCTGCCTCCTTTGCCCATAGTGTGTGTGCTCAGCTGCTCAGTCACTCAATCCAATTCTTTGTGACCTCACAGATTGTAGCCTGTCAGGCGCCTGTGTCCATGGGATTTCCCATACTATTGTTAGATCTGTTCTATGAATGCTGCACCAAACATAAATAGCTCTGATACATATTGTTGACTGAAAAAGATGAATTTGAGAGTTGTGGGTTAAGTTTTATTGGGTACGTAATTAGGATGGAAGCCCGGGAGGCAGCACCCCAGAGAGCTCTGAGAGACGGTTCCAGAGAGGCAGCAGGAGGAGGGTCAATATATAAGCTTTTGAGAAGGGGGAGTTCAATATCATTCAACAGTCATTTTACAAAGAGTCTTCCGTTAGTCACAAGGATCTGATGTCACCATCAGGAGATTTAGTGCTTTTCTAAACATGAGGAGATGGAAGGATTGAGATGATAATATCTGTTCCTAAAAGCATCCACCTGTCTAAAGACCTGCCCCACCAGATTCCCTGGAGCACAGAGTGCCTCTACCCGACCCTGATCCCCTTCAGGGGGTATGGAAGGTCAGCAGCTCTCAACAGCACAGGGTCTGATCTCTGCAGAGGCAGACGGCACCTGTCCTTGTTGTCCAGGCATTGGCAGTATGATTAGTAAATGCCAGTTTGTAGTTGACAATATGATCGTTTGCTATAAGTCATCTTTAGTCAAAGACCATAGAACAGTCTGTGATGTATTAGTAATAAAAAATATATATTGGTCTTTGTTCCCAGTTCTTGACAAAGCTTCTGAAACTCTTGGAATTTCGATAGTGAGAGGACCGTAGGAGCATCTTGGGTTATTCCTAAAAAGCTGTAAAGAATCTGCCTGCAATGCAGGCATCCTGGGTTTGACCCCTGGGTTTGACCCCTGGGTCAGGAAGACCCCCTGGAGAAGGAAAAGACAACCCACTCCAGTATCTTTGCCTGAAGAATCCCATGGACACAGGAGCCTGGCGGGCTACAGTCCATGTTCAACAGATGGGCATGGGGCAAACACAGCTTCATTCACAATAGTCTTTATCCAAGAGATAATAAACTAAGGCTGAGACGTCTTGCCCTGGGTCACAAAAACATAGTGTGTCTCAGCTGCTCAGTCACTCAATCCAATTCTTTGTGACCTCACAGATTGTAGCCTGTCAGGCGCCTGTGTCCATGGGATTTCCCATACTATTGTTAGATCTGTTCTATGAATGCTGCACCAAACATAAATAGCTCTGATACATATTGTTGACTGAAAAAGATGAATTTGAGAGTTGTGGGTTAAGTTTTATTGGGTACGTAATTAGGATGGAAGCCCGGGAGGCAGCACCCCAGAGAGCTCTGAGAGACGGTTCCAGAGAGGCAGCAGGAGGAGGGTCAATATATAAGCTTTTGAGAAGGGGGAGTTCAATATCATTCAACAGTCATTTTACAAAGAGTCTTCCGTTAGTCACAAGGATCTGATGTCACCATCAGGAGATTTAGTGCTTTTCTAAACATGAGGAGATGGAAGGATTGAGATGATAATATCTGTTCCTAAAAGCATCCACCTGTCTAAAGACCTGCCCCACCAGATTCCCTGGAGCACAGAGTGCCTCTACCCGACCCTGATCCCCTTCAGGGGGTATGGAAGGTCAGCAGCTCTCAACAGCACAGGGTCTGATCTCTGCAGAGGCAGACGGCACCTGTCCTTGTTGTCCAGGCATTGGCAGTATGATTAGTAAATGCCAGTTTGTAGTTGACAATATGATCGTTTGCTATAAGTCATCTTTAGTCAAAGACCATAGAACAGTCTGTGATGTATTAGTAATAAAAAATATATATTGGTCTTTGTTCCCAGTTCTTGACAAAGCTTCTGAAACTCTTGGAATTTCGATAGTGAGAGGACCGTAGGAGCATCTTGGGTTATTCCTAAAAAGCTGTAAAGAATCTGCCTGCAATGCAGGCATCCTGGGTTTGACCCCTGGGTTTGACCCCTGGGTCAGGAAGACCCCCTGGAGAAGGAAAAGACAACCCACTCCAGTATCTTTGCCTGAAGAATCCCATGGACACAGGAGCCTGGCGGGCTACAGTCCATGTTCAACAGATGGGCATGGGGCAAACACAGCTTCATTCACAATAGTCTTTATCCAAGAGATAATAAACTAAGGCTGAGAGACGTCTTGCCCTGGGTCACAGTGAAGACATGAAAGGACAAGGATTCAAAGATTCAAACAAAGGTTTGTTTCTTCTCGAAACCTACGCTCATAGCCAGCACACCACAGGGCCCCAGTGTCAGGAGAGAGGAAGCAGGTCTGGTATACACCGCCTGCCGCCGCGGTTCCGTGGACAGGTGGGCTGCTGTCCCACCTCATAGCCTCTGCAGGGAGAAGGCTCTCTACAAAGTTTTTTTGTTTTTTTGGTTGCACTATGACACATAAGGGATCTTAGCTCTCCAGCTAGACATTGAACTCACACCCTCTCCATTGGAAGCAGAGTCTTAATCACTGGACCATCAGGGACGTCCCCTGTAAGTTCCTCTTTTTGTAAATATATATTTATTTGGCTGCATCAGGTGTTCATTGCCACATGTGGGATCTTTTTTTCTTTTTAAGCTCTGGCTTGCTGAATCTAGGTCTCTGGCCAGAGATCAAACCTTGGCTCCCTGCCACTTTTTTTTTGTCTTTTTTAAAAAATTATGTATTTATTTGGCTGTGCTGGGTCTTAGTTACGGCATGTGGGATCTAGTTCCCTGACCAGGGATCAAACCCAGGACCTCTGCATTGGGAACACGGAGTCTTAACCACTCGACCACCGGGAAGTCCCTCCCTGCCACTTGCTTGTCTTTTTTACAGAAATGGCCACTGGCCTCTGACAACCCCATGTTTCCATGCAGGGGTCAGCTAGGAGCTCCAAAGCTCTCCAGCCCTCGGGAGGCCCAGGGGAGCCAGCAGGGAGCGGGTAGGGGTGGCAGGGGAGGGGAGGGGAGCGGAAGCCCTGAGTTCAGAGTCTGACTCAGCCTGTTTAGCATCGCAAATGTGGACAGGACTCCTTTTTGCCCTGACATGTATGGAAAATAAATGCTTCCAGTAATAAAACCCAGCAGAGAATAGGTCTTAGGAGTGTTTAAGAGCCCTTGAGGGACAAGTCTTTCCCCAGTCCCTGACTTTTGATCTGAAGAGAGAGTGTGAGCCCCGGTTCACAGGGGCTTCCTGACTCAAAAGGTGGGAGACAGCTTCCCTGTCATTTTTTTAAAGAAATTATTTGTTGATTTGACTGTGTTGGGTCTCAGTTGTGGCCCAAGGATCTCATGGCCTCATGTGGATCTTCCGTGGTGAGGTACAGGCACCCTAGCTGTGGCACGCAGACTTAGTTGCTTTGAGGCATGTGGAATCTTAGTTGCCTGACCAGGAGTTAAACCCATGTTCCCTGCATTGCAAGATAGACTCCTTTTTCTTTTGTTTGCTTTAAAAATATATTTATTGTAGAGCTCAGTAAAGCTCATTTTATTTTAAATGAAACAACAGTGATTTTTTAAATATTATTTTTACATGAATCAAACCTCACGGCACAGAAGAATTTCTTTCCAGTGACCTTGCAATAAGCACTCACCTACTTTGCCTCAAATATTGGACCCAGTCTGCAAGACAGATTTTTAACCTTTGGACCACCAGGAAAGTCCCGGCGTCTCAGTCATCTTAAGAAGGAGAAATGTAAATGACCACGTTTTTCTCAAAGCAAGATTGAAACTGGGGAAACTAGTCAAGCATTCTACCCACTACCTGTCTTTGCACTGCAAGGAGAGAGTCACTGATTGCTGAGAAGAGGCGCTGGGGTCGGGGAGGAGTGCATGCTTCAGGGACGAACCTTCCCCACGGCTTCCTCCTCGGGGCTGTCAGATGGGCCAGCAGTTGGAGGTCCTATCTATCCACACAAAGGTAGAGGACCAGGGTCCAAATGCTCCTGGGTCTATGTGAATGTCTGTCTCAATGATCAGTGCAGACTGATAGGAAATCCTTTTTGTTAGCTAACTATGATTGCTCATCTCGATGGCATTCTAGACGAAGGCAAACCACCAGGATGGCTCCAGGCCTACCCCAGACCAGCTCCACATTGATAAGAGATGGGTTTTAGGGGCAGGGAGGGAGGGAGCGGAAGCCTGAGTTCAGAGTCTGACTCAGCCTGTTTAGCATCGCAAATGTGGACAGGACTCCTTTTTGCCCTGACATGTATGGAAAATAAATGCTTCCAGTAATAAAACCCAGCAGAGAATAGGTCTTAGGAGTGTTTAAGAGCCCTTGGGGGACAAGTCTTTCCCCAGTCCCTGACTTTTGATCTGAAGAGAGAGTGTGAGCCCCGGTTCACAGGGGCTTCCTGACTCAAAAGGTGGGAGACAGCTTCCCTGTCATTTTTTTAAAGAAATTATTTGTTGATTTGACTGTGTTGGGTCTCAGTTGTGGCCCAAGGATCTCATGGCCTCATGTGGATCTTCCGTGGTGAGGTACAGGCACCCTAGCTGTGGCACGCAGACTTAGTTGCTTTGAGGCATGTGGAATCTTAGTTGCCTGACCAGGAGTTAAACCCATGTTCCCTGCATTGCAAGATAGACTCCTTTTTCTTTTGTTTGCTTTAAAAATATATTTATTGTAGAGCTCAGTAAAGCTCATTTTATTTTAAATGAAACAACAGTGATTTTTTAAATATTATTTTTACATGAATCAAACCTCACGGCACAGAAGAATTTCTTTCCAGTGACCTTGCAATAAGCACTCACCTACTTTGCCTCAAATATTGGACCCAGTCTGCAAGACAGATTTTTAACCTTTGGACCACCAGGAAAGTCCCGGCGTCTCAGTCATCTTAAGAAGGAGAAATGTAAATGACCACGTTTTTCTCAAAGCAAGATTGAAACTGGGGAAACTAGTCAAGCATTCTACCCACTACCTGTCTTTGCACTGCAAGGAGAGAGTCACTGATTGCTGAGAAGAGGCGCTGGGGTCGGGGGAGGGGAGTGCATGCTTCAGGGACGAACCTTCCCCACGGCTTCCTCCTCGGGGCTGTCAGATGGGCCAGCAGTTGGAGGTCCTATCTATCCACACAAAGGTAGAGGACCAGGGTCCAAATGCTCCTGGGTCTATGTGAATGTCTGTCTCAATGATCAGTGCAGACTGATAGGAAATCCTTTTTGTTAGCTAACTATGATTGCTCATCTCGATGGCATTCTAGACGAAGGCAAACCACCAGGATGGCTCCAGGCCTACCCCAGACCAGCTCCACATTGATAAGAGATGGGTTTTTACTACCTAGCCAGTCTCAGTGCTGGGATCTTACTGAATGAAGATATGTGGGGTTCTGAAACATTCTAAGATTGTACCATTAAGGCCTGGGGTAGGGTTACTTAGGAAGAGAACATGAAGGAAGGAGTTTGCTCGGAGGTAATTCCCTGCTGGCTCAGTGGTAAAGAACCTGCCTGCCCAAATAGAAAAGATTTTTCTGAAAAGCAGTCACTCAATTCTGTGAATGCATTCTATGTCAAAAACACTTATTGATTTATTATAAAATTCTTTTTCATGTTCTATCAAATGACAACTTGATTAGGCTTGCCTTTCAAAGTTTATTGGAAGAAAAGAATTGGAAACCACCTGGCTTGTAACAGAATTTTTATCCAGTCATTTTCACCAGGAAAACTTTGCCAAGATGTATCAAATGACAATTAATTATACATGTTATTTTTGACTTGGAAGTACTTTCTGACATAAGGTATATTCAAAAAGAATTGATAAAATAAAAATTCTTTATTAAAAAAAAAAAAAGAACCTGCCTGCCAATGCCAGAGACACGGGAGACATGGGTTTGATTCCTGGGTGAGGAAGATCCCCTGGAGGAGGAAATGGCAAGTTGTTTCAGTATTCTTTTTTTTTTTCTTCTTTTTTTTTAACTTTTTTTTGGGGACCGCTTCTATTGGTCTTTCATTTATTTATTTCCATCCATCTTTGTTCTTTGGCCTGTGTGGGCCTCCCATCGTGGTGGCCTCTCTCGTTGCAGAGAACCAGCTCTGGGCACACACTCCAAGAGTGCTGGCTCTGTAGTTGGACACATCTGTCCATCCGCTCCACAGCACGTGGGATCCTCCCAGGCCAGGGATCGAACTGGCGCCCCTTGCACTGCAAGGCAGTCTCTTTACCCACTGGACCACCAGGGAAGCCCTGTTTCAATATTCTTGCCCGGGAAATCCATGGACAGAGGAGCCCAGTGGGTTACATCCACGGGGTTGCAGAGAGTTGGACATGGCTGAGCACACATGCATGCAAACCTATGAGGTGTGTGTGTGCCTCTCTGTGTGTGTGTATTTGTCTGTCTCTCATCTAGGCGCCTTTGGTTCTAAATCTTGCTCAAGATTGCAAAGTGTAAGAACCAGAACTCTGCTCTTCTTATCAAAAAACAGTCCAGTAATACGATTGTGTGTGTGTGTGTGTGTGTGTGTGCACACTTTATCCCAAACACTTCTAGAATGTTATCAAAACAGCTTATCAACCGATGCCACAATGAATGAAAGAGCACTCACCCTTATTCTCTTTATGGACACAGAGGACCTGAGGTCAGTTTTCCACTTAGCAGGAGGTTAAAGCTGTCAATGTTTAAGTTTTCCTAACAGAGTGTTAAACTTAAGCCAATTGGCAATTTAGGGACTCAGGGCTTGTGCTGGCAATGTGGCTGCAGGACCAGATGCCGTAACGGAAATGCTGGGGTGTTTTGAAAGCTGAGCTGCACCCCCACAGCCCTATGTGCACCCTCATTATTCATTACCAATTCCATATTTGCTAATTTGTCTACTTTCTAAAATTTGTAACACCAAAATTAAGACTTGTGGTCGTTGATCCATGTGTGCAAAACAGCAAAAAAAAAAAAAAAAAACCAACCCTGAGTTGTCGAACTTACATGTTCTCAGCTAAAGTCTAATAAGACAATGCCATCTGCCTTCTTTGCTTTTTTAATTCTTTATATATTTACTGACTTTATTTGGCTGTGCCAGGTCTTAGTTGCTGTATACGGGATCTTAGTTCCCTGGCCAGGGATTGAACGCAGGCCCCTTGCACTGGGACTATGGAGTCTTAGACACTGGACCACCAGGCAAGTCCCTTCTTCTTTTTTAAAAAAATAATTTGATTTATTTATTCAGTTACTTTCAGCTGCACTCAGGCTTTCTCTAGTTATCAGGAACAAGGGCTATTCTCTAGGTGCATGGTCCTTGGGCTTCTTGTTGCGGTTTTTATTTTAATTTTTACAGAGTTGTGTTGTTTACCGCCACACATCGACCCGCATAGCCATAGGGACACATATGTCCCGCTCCGGGAACCTCCCGCCATCTCCCTCCCCATCCCACCTCTCCAGGCCAGGGGGCTTCTCTTGTGGCAGAGCGCCGGCTCTGGAGGGAGGGCTCGGTAGCTGTCGTGCGGTGCACGGGCTTAGTTGCCCTGAGGCACATGGAACCTGCCTGGGCCACGGATCAAACTGGTGTCCCTTGCATTGGCAGGTGGATCCTTAGCCACTGGACCAGTAGGGAAGCCCAATGCCCTCGCTTCTTGATTCTGCTCTGAAACAAATGAGTTGAGTATAGAGACGGGAAGGGGGATCCATGCCAGCAAAGCGCTCCAGTTCTGGGGCTAGTCGGATGGGGCTTGAATTCCAACTCAGGCTCCGGTCAGAGGGGCGGCCTCCAACAAGCCACCTAACACGACGGAATGTCTTTGTGTGGGTCCTCACCCTGAAACCCATGTGATTCCTAAGACCCTCACCCACTAGCCTAGGCCTCTGATCCTAGGACTCCTTGATCCCTGTCGTCTGGTGGAGTATTGCCCTGGCGCGTGCTGGTGGAGTCATGTATTAGCCATTCCTGGGGCTCGTGGGAGATGCAAGAAATGCAGGCTGATTCAGGAAGATCCCCTGGAGGAGGAAAGGGCAACCCACTCCAGTCTTCTTGCCCAGGAAATCCCATGGACAGATGAGCCTGGTGGGCTACAGTTTCTGGGGGTTGCAAAAGTGTTGGACGCGACTGAGGGACTGAGCAGAAGGCCTCTCCACCAAAAGCAGTTCCCTTACTTACAAGGAAAATTCTCTGAGTGTTCACTACCTGTTTCGACTGAGCACGCACATGCACACACGCGTGCACAGAGGGACTGCTGGGAGGGCCAATGGGCAGAGAATTGTCACTGTGCTGATGAGAAAGCGCCAGAGGTAAGCGGACACGGTGTATACAGTTAACGCTAACTAGACCGCGCACTTCAAGAAGGTTCCCATGGCAACCGTTCCGCTATCTACTCCTTTCCCACAGTTTAAAAAAAAGGGGGGAGGGGGGCGGGCTTTAGCAAATCTTCAGTGCCGGTGACTCGAGGTAGAATTTGAAATGTCTAGATTTCAGATCTCAGTATGAGGAACCAGAAGAGGCACCTGTATCCAATTTTCCTGTGTCAGGATGTGCCCCTGATTAAAAGCTACTCTTCCACATTCAGTTAATTTGACAGAAACCCGAGAATGGGTCACATGCAGAAGAACAGAGGTGGGGGTAGCGGGGAGAAGGCAGAAAAGATGAGCAGCAGTCCTCATAGTGGGGACGATGGTTAAGTGCTTGGAAGTACGCCAATGGATTGGGCTAACTCTTATTTTTTAGGAGAAATAATCTACTTGCAACAGATGACTAAGGATTTAGAGGATAGACATAAGCATACAGGTTATCAGAATTAGACGCCCTTAACGGGAGCCATGAAAAAAATCTGTTGATTTTGGTCTCAAAGTTTCCAAGATTATCTTTGTTTTGCTTTGTACGCGTTTACCGACTCCAGCTAAGATGAGCCCAAATAAGTGTTACAACCCCATGCTTCAAAGTGCAAATAGTTTATCAGCCTCTTTTAAAAGCACAGATATTCCCTCGAGCTAAGGTTTCTAAAGGTAGGAACTGAACTGAAGACCACTCTCATGTGGTTGAGATCATCTTGTTTAATTTGTTCATCAGTGGGTGGGGGGGTCAGGTCTCCAGTGTTAACTTGTAAAATGCTGTTTCCTGAAACAGACGTAGATGGAGCGGACAGACACGTGGACGTGGGGTGGAAGGAGAGGCTGAGGTGAGCTGGGAGGCAGCACTGACGAGTGCACATGCTGTGTGCAGGGCAGAGAGCTTGTGGGGAGCTGTGCAGAGCACAGGGGGCTCAGCCCGGTGCTCTGTGACGACCGAGAGGGGCGGGACGGGGGAGGCAGGCTCAAGAGGGTGGGCACGTATGTAGGCATATAGCTGATTCGCATTGTTATACCGCAGAAACTAAACAACATGGCAAAGCAATTATACTCCAACAACAATAACAATAAATGTTGTTTCCTAAATCTTTATGGAAAGGCAGGAAACGGTTTGAGAAACAGTGCGTTGCTCTGCCCCAGCCATGGCTGGGAGCTCCTCTCTCGGCTGCGGCCCTTGCAGCTGTGTGACTTCAAACAGGTGGCTTTCCCTCTCTGAACTGCATCCTGCTTTCCCCTGCAAAATGACAGCAGGTGATGAGATGACCTCTAAGCTTCTTCCCAGTTCTGTCACTGGACAGTTCTCTTCCGTGACCATTTAACCTTCCTGGGAGAGAAAATGAGAATTAGACATTTGGTACTCAAATTACAGGAAGCTGAAAGAGTTAGTCGCTCAGTCATGTCCGACTCTTTGCAATGCCATGGACTGTGGCCTACCAGTCCTATTTGGTTAAGTGCTTGGTACGCCAATGGATTGGGCTAACTCTTAAAAATCTACTTGCAACAGATGACTAAGGATTTAGAGGATAGACATAAGCATACAGGTTATCAGAATTAGACGCCCTTAACGGGAGCCATGAAAAAAATCTGTTGATTTTGGTCTCAAAGTTTCCAAGATTATCTTTGTTTTGCTTTGTACGCGTTTACCGACTCCAGCTAAGATGAGCCCAAATAAGTGTTACAACCCCATGCTTCAAAGTGCAAATAGTTTATCAGCCTCTTTTAAAAGCACAGATATTCCCTCGAGCTAAGGTTTCTAAAGGTAGGAACTGAACTGAAGACCACTCTCATGTGGTTGAGATCATCTTGTTTAATTTGTTCATCAGTGGGTGGGGGGGTCAGGTCTCCAGTGTTAACTTGTAAAATGCTGTTTCCTGAAACAGACGTAGATGGAGCGGACAGACACGTGGACGTGGGGTGGAAGGAGAGGCTGAGGTGAGCTGGGAGGCAGCACTGACGAGTGCACATGCTGTGTGCAGGGCAGAGAGCTTGTGGGGAGCTGTGCAGAGCACAGGGGGCTCAGCCCGGTGCTCTGTGACGACCGAGAGGGGCGGGACGGGGGAGGCAGGCTCAAGAGGGTGGGCACATATGTAGGCATATAGCTGATTCGCATTGTTATACCGCAGAAACTAAACAACATGGCAAAGCAATTATACTCCAACAACAATAACAATAAATGTTGTTTCCTAAATCTTTATGGAAAGGCAGGAAACGGTTTGAGAAACAGTGCGTTGCTCTGCCCCAGCCATGGCTGGGAGCTCCTCTCTCGGCTGCGGCCCTTGCAGCTGTGTGACTTCAAACAGGTGGCTTTCCCTCTCTGAACTGCATCCTGCTTTCCCCTGCAAAATGACAGCAGGTGATGAGATGACCTCTAAGCTTCTTCCCAGTTCTGTCACTGGACAGTTCTCTTCCGTGACCATTTAACCTTCCTGGGAGAGAAAATGAGAATTAGACATTTGGTACTCAAATTACAGGAAGCTGAAAGAGTTAGTCGCTCAGTCATGTCCGACTCTTTGCAATGCCATGGACTGTGGCCTACCAGGCTCCCTCTGTCCATGGGATTTTCCTGGCAAGAATAACAGAATAGGTCACCAATTCCTCCTCCAGAGGATGCTCCTGAGCCAGGGATTGAAGCTCGGTCTCCTGCATTGGCAGGTGTACTGTTTACTACTGACTCATCTGGGAAGCATGGAGTCCTAACCTCTGACCCGCCAGGGAAGTGCCCCAGTGACTTTCTGAGATGTATGGAAGTTCGTGTGTGTTCGTTTTCTAGAAGACTTTACCAAAGCAATTTGCTTCCTTGTGAAAGATGTAAAGTGTCCTTGTGGAGACACAGCTGTCTGGTGGAGTTGGGACTTGCAAATCTAGCAGGTGCTTCCGTATGGCTCAGACACCACCTTAAGCGCTTCTCTGAATGTCTTCAAAGACCTGTTCTTCCTTCTGAGTTGCCCCCAGCCTCGTGGGGAATAAAATGTTGCAACGGCCCAATTCTCCCTTCCTGTCACGCAAGATTTTCACCATGGGGAGCTACGCAGTACAAGGCCACCGTATGGCAGCACCACAGAGACTCTCGAAGGCAGCGTGTGCAGATAAGAATAGTTGGCATTTAAGTGGACTTCCTGTGGGTCAAAGTCTGCTCAGATTCCATTTCACTTAGTCATCCATCATGTTGAACGTGAAAGTGAAGTCGCTCGGTCATGTCCGATTAGTTGTGCCCCATGGATGAGCCATGGAGTTCTCCAGGAAAGAATACTGGAGTGGGTAGACTTTCCCTTCTCCAAGGAATGTTCCCAACTCAGGGTTCAAACCCAGGTCTCCCGAATTTCAGGTGGATTCTTTACCAACTGAGCCACCCATAAACCCCAAGAAGACTGGAGTGGGTAGTCTATCCCTTCTCTAGGGGAACTTCCCAACCCAGGAATCGAACCGGGGTCTCCTGCATTGCAGGTGGATTCTTTACCAGCTGAGCTACAAGGGAATCCCTATTAACCCATACTCATCTGCAAAACAGCCTTACTGGTATTACCTCTATTTGACAGATGACAAAACTGCAACAGAAAGGTAAAACCACTTGCCCAAGGTCACACAGGTAGGCACCAGCAAAACCAGGATCCAAACCCACCCGCGTCTCTCTTTAAAACTCATGCTCTGCTACCAAATAGGATGTCAGTCTAGAATACATGAGGAAATCTGGAAAATACAGGACAAAGTTGTAAAGTTGTGCCAAATTCACAACAGTCATCCTGGAGTGGTGAAAATAGTGTAATTTGTAGAGACATCAGCAATTACAGGCGAAGGATGCGAAATCCTTTTCTGTGAAGAGGGAAAGAGTAAATCCACTGGCCCTGGGTGGCCCGGTGGTTTCTGTCACAGCTGGTCAGCTCTGCCCATGCTGTGGGAAAGCAGCCAGGGGCTATCTGCAAACAAAAGGTTGCGTTCCAATGTCCTTGTATTCCGAATTTCATGTGCCACGAATTATTTTTTCTTTCTTCAAATTTTCTTTCAGTCATTCAAAAATGTACGCGCATTCTTAGCTCCCAGGCTGTACAAAATGATGTGGCAGGGACTCCTCTGGAAGTCCAGTGGTTCAGACTCTGCACTTCCAGAAACAAAGACTGCCTTTCCAGAGCAGAGGGCACAGGTTTGATCCCTGGTCAGAGAACTAAGGTGAACTGGCCCTCCCTGACCCAAAACGCCCATTGTAGATTTGCCTACGCCTGGTGTAGAGGGAAAAAGAGTGACTAGACCTAACTTTAGGATGCCTGCCTACTATCAGCTAGGTGCCAAAAAAAGATGGTGATTGCGGGGAGCTGCCCTGTTTCAAAGGGTTTCCTTTAAGGAAACATAGCCCTGGGAGCTACCCTGGCAACAGGGGCTGATAACAGCATAGCTCTCTGTCCCGCCACCCCAGGTGTTGTGAAGACGTTTCTTAGCTATCATAAAGAACACCTGGAGCCTCTTTACAGGGCTTGAGGGGCATCATGACCCAGAACCATTGTAATAACACACCAGGAGGTAACACCTAGTTTATGATCGACACCTGGCCTAAAGCACGTGTACACAATTACTTGTTATGTGAAGTATAAAAAGGCAAAGGCGAATTCAATAAACTTGTCAGCAACTTGTCAGCAACCTGTAGAGTTGTCTGCCTTCTTGCTGTCCCTCTCAACCCCGTCTTTTCTGTCCTTCTTTCTTTTCTTAGCCTATCTGCCACTCACTTCAGGACCTGTTCGACTGCCAGCTGGCCCGGCAGGTGATCAGTAGACAAAGATCGTCCTCCATGGGCCAGAGGTGGGGCAAACAGACAACAAAGAGCATGGCACCACATCCTAGAGGAACAGGTGGACGGGCTCCTATTCCATACATGGGGGGCAGGGAAGGGACGCCACGGAGGGGCCTGATGGGTGGGAGGAACTCCTCAAGTCATCATGTGGGAAGAGAATATTCCAGGTAGAATGCTCCACCCTGCTGAAGTCAAAACCTGATGATAGGGCTTCCCATGGTGGTCCAGTGGGTAAGGACACCGCCTTGCAGTGCAAGGGGCGCCAGTTCGAGCCCTGGCCTGGGAGGATCCCACGTGCCACGGAGCGGCTGGTCCGATGTGTCTAATCACCGAGCCGGAGCTCTGGAGCGCATGCGCCCAGAGCCGGTGCTCTGCAACGACAGACGCCACCGCGATGGGAGGCCCACAGGAGCCAAAGAACAAAGACGGATGAAAACAGAGAAATGAAAGACCAATAGAAGTGGCCCGCCTGCTCCCCTCCCTCCCCAATCCGACCCCCGCTCAAAGTAAATAAATAAATAAATCTTTAAAAAAAAAAAAAAAACCTGATCATACCAAGAAGGCATTACTGACTCTCAGGCAAGTGGACTTCAGTCTCCTCTTGGGAAAAGTAGGCAAAACGTCCACGCTCACCTCCCAGGTTGTCAGTGAGAAGACAGAGCCGAGAGCACGATAGAGCGACCTCCCTGGCCGTCCAGTGGTCAAGACTCCATGCTTCCACTGTAGGGGACACAAGTTCGATCCTTGGCCTTGGAATTAAAGATCCCACAAGCCACTCAGTGCAGCCAAAAAAATACATATATATGTATATATATATATATATAATAAAATGTCAATGACATTTCATTTTCAAGCTGCTCCATGCATGACTTGAATGAGCTGGTCTGAATACTCTGCAGGATTCCATCCGATCCTGCATCTCTGTGAATTCTTGGTTTTTATCTTCAGGTAAAGAGAAGCATGGCTGTGGAGCAATTCCAGGTGTCATCCACGTTAATATCTGTCAGTGCTGGCGGTGCCCTGCCTCGTGACAACGGAGATGCGCCCCACATTGAAGAAGCAAACTGTGCCTTGTGGTCAAAGGTATCATCAGTGACGGTGATGGGGTTCCCCCCTGGGCTGAAAGGACTATAAGAGGGACACACATTCTACCTCCTGCCCTGCCCGCCTGCCCTGGGAGGACACCCTGAGCTGGCAGCCACGACAGTTTGGCCAAGGTCTTACCTTGAGGTGGACCTGGACCAAGGTACCCAACCCCAGTGGCTCACATTCTCAGATCCGCTCCATCCCTTCCTTGTAAGAGAAGAACGTCAGTCTTGTGGTTGATGCCTTGTTGCTTAAGTGACTGGCAGTATGTCTCTTCTTGCTCAAAATAAGGAGCGGAAGTAGATCCCCCAGCAGTCAGGGAATGAACCTACAGACTGACTTTGCAGAGATATAAAGTAAACGCATGAGAAGTGGCAAGAACCATGAAGCTGAAGGTATTCAAGTTTGTTGTAGGGCTGATAGCAGTTTCTGTAATGCTTTTGTTCCTGTATATCAACGAGTTAATCCTGCCAAAACACCTGCCAGTGGGGAAAATCACAAACTCTTCGGTGCTGGCAGAGGTCTGTGACAGGGCTGTAGCCGGAAAGAAAATCTTGGGTGGACTTACACCACTGACGCCACTGAGAAACCTAACTTGCCAACAATACTTGACCAAGAATCACTACATAATGCAACCTCTGTCTAAAGAGGAAGCCGAGTTCCCTCTGACGTATGTCATGGTCATCCACAAAGACCTGGACACATTTAAGAGGCTCTTCAGGGCTGTCTGCATGCCTCAGAACCTCTACTGCATTCACGTGGATGAAAAAGCGACAGCTGAATTTAAAGATGCTGTGGGGCAATTACTGGGCTGCTTCCCAAGTGCCTTCCTGGCTTCCAAGAGGGAGTCTGTGGTCAACACCCGAGTTTCCAGGCTTCCAGCTGACCGGAATTGCCTGAGAGACCTCATTGGCTCAGAGGTCCCGTGGAAATATGCCCTCAACACCTGCGGGCAAGATTTCCCCCTGAAAACCAACAGGGAAATCATTCAGTATCTGAAGAGATTTAACGGAAAATACATCACCCCCGGGGAGCTGCCGTCTCCATATTATGAGGAGGACCAAATACAGGCACTTGGAGCAAAGATATTCATGGTTTTCCTTCATGCTGTGGACATAAGAGGGACACACATTCTACCTCCTGCCCTGCCCGCCTGCCCTGGGAGGACACCCTGAGCTGGCAGCCACGACAGATTGGCCAAGGTCTTACCTTGAGGTGGACCTGGACCAAGGTACCCAACCCCAGTGGCTCACATTCTCAGATCCGCTCCATCCCTTCCTTGTAAGAGAAGAACGTCAGTCTTGTGGTTGATGCCTTGTTGCTTAAGTGACTGGCAGTATGTCTCTTCTTGCTCAAAATAAGGAGCGAAGTAGATCCCCAGCAGTCAGGGAATGAACCTACAGACTGACTTTGCAGAGATATAAAGTAAACGCATGAGAAGTGGCAAGAACCATGAAGCTGAAGGTATTCAAGTTTGTTGTAGGGCTGATAGCAGTTTCTGTAATGCTTTTGTTCCTGTATATCAATGAGTTAATCCTGCCAAAACACCTGCCAGTGGGGAAAATCACAAACTCTTCGGTGCTGGCAGAGGTCTGTGACAGGGCTGTAGCCGGAAAGAAAATCTTGGGTGGACTTACACCACTGACGCCACTGAGAAACCTAACTTGCCAACAATACTTGACCAAGAATCACTACATAATGCAACCTCTGTCTAAAGAGGAAGCCGAGTTCCCTCTGACGTATGTCATGGTCATCCACAAAGACCTGGACACATTTAAGAGGCTCTTCAGGGCTGTCTGCATGCCTCAGAACCTCTACTGCATTCACGTGGATGAAAAAGCGACAGCTGAATTTAAAGATGCTGTGGGGCAATTACTGGGCTGCTTCCCAAGTGCCTTCCTGGCTTCCAAGAGGGAGTCTGTGGTCAACACCCGAGTTTCCAGGCTTCCAGCTGACCGGAATTGCCTGAGAGACCTCATTGGCTCAGAGGTCCCGTGGAAATATGCCCTCAACACCTGCGGGCAAGATTTCCCCCTGAAAACCAACAGGGAAATCATTCAGTATCTGAAGAGATTTAACGGAAAATACATCACCCCCGGGGAGCTGCCGTCTCCGCATATTATGAGGAGGACCAAATACAGGCACTTGGAGCAAAGATATTCATGGTTTTCCTTCATGCTGTGGACTTGGATAAGAAAAACACCTCCTCTGCACAATCTCATCATTTACTTCGGCTCCACCTACGTCGCGCTTACAAGAGAATTTGCTAATTTTGTTCTCCGAGACCAGAGGGCTATTAACCTGCTTGAGTGGTCAAGGGACACCTACTCTCCCGATGAACATTTCTGAGTGACAAGAACAGGATTCCAGGTATGTGGAACTTGATTTCCAGGCTCCATGAAGTCTGGAAGCATTGTTGGTCTTTGTCTGTGTGATGTGTGTGTGCGTGTGTGTCTGACCACACGCACTTGCGAACACTGTACACTTTGAAGCTGTCCTGAATAGTATTATGTATATTCATCTATGGGCTTCCCAATACCAGTTTTTGGGGGCGGGGGCAGCTGGGGAGGGAGGTGGGCGGGCGGGCCACCTCTATTGGTCTTTCATTTGTCCATTTTCATCCATCTTTGCTCTTTGGCCCGCGTGGGCCTCCCATCGCGGTGGCCTCTGTTGTCACAGAGCGCCGGCTCTGGGCGCATGCGCTCCAGAGCTCTGGCTCAGCAATTGGACACATGGGTCCAGCCGCTCCGCGGCATGTGGGATCTTCCCAGGCCAGGGCTCGAACCGGCGCCCCTTGCACTGCAAGGCGGTGTCCTTACCCCCTGAACCACCAGGGAAGCCCCCAATACCAGCTTTTGCCTTCCCTGGCAGTCCAGTGGTGAAGACTCCGAGCTTCCACTGCGGGAGACGTGGGTGCCGTTCCTAGTGGAGAGGCATCCCACGCTGCCTGGAGTGGCCAGAAAAAAAGAAACAAGGAAAGAATGAGCATTTTCCTACACTTTCCTGCTATCCTATTTGAGTTTCCAGGCTTCCAGCTGACCGGAATTGCCTGAGAGACCTCATTGGCTCAGAGGTCCCGTGGAAATATGCCCTCAACACCTGCGGGCAAGATTTCCCCCTGAAAACCAACAGGGAAATCATTCAGTATCTGAAGAGATTTAACGGAAAATACATCACCCCCGGGGAGCTGCCGTCTCCGCATATTATGAGGAGGACCAAATACAGGCACTTGGAGCAAAGATATTCATGGTTTTCCTTCATGCTGTGGACTTGGATAAGAAAAACACCTCCTCTGCACAATCTCATCATTTACTTCGGCTCCACCTACGTCGCGCTTACAAGAGAATTTGCTAATTTTGTTCTCCGAGACCAGAGGGCTATTAACCTGCTTGAGTGGTCAAGGGACACCTACTCTCCCGATGAACATTTCTGAGTGACAAGAACAGGATTCCAGGTATGTGGAACTTGATTTCCAGGCTCCATGAAGTCTGGAAGCATTGTTGGTCTTTGTCTGTGTGTATGTGTGTGTGCGTGTGTGTCTGACCACACGCACTTGCGAACACTGTACACTTTGAAGCTGTCCTGAATAGTATTATGTATATTCATCTATGGGCTTCCCCCAATACCAGTTTTTGGGGGCGGGGCAGCTGGGGAGGGAGGTGGGCGGGCGGGCCACCTCTATTGGTCTTTCATTTGTCCATTTTCATCCATCTTTGCTCTTTGGCCCGCGTGGGCCTCCCATCGCGGTGGCCTCTGTTGTCACAGAGCGCCGGCTCTGGGCGCATGTGCTCCAGAGCTCTGGCTCAGCAATTGGACACATGGGTCCAGCCGCTCCATGGCACGTGGGCTCTTCCCAGGCCAGGGCTCGAACCGGCGCCCCTTGCACTGCAAGGCGGTGTCCTTACCCCCTGAACCACCAGGGAAGCCCCCAATACCAGCTTTTGCCTTCCCTGGCAGTCCAGTGGTGAAGACTCCGAGCTTCCACTGCGGGAGACGTGGGTGCCGTTCCTAGTGGAGAGGCATCCCACGCTGCCTGGAGTGGCCAGAAAAAAAGAAACAAGGAAAGAATGAGCATTTTCCTACACTTTCCTGCTATCCTATTTGCTGGGATTTTATGTTAAAAGACGGCAGCCCTCAACTTCCTCTCCTCCCTCTTTTCTTCCCAGTGGCTCTCCCTCAAGGTCTGACATTCCCTCTGATACCTCCCGCCAGTCCCAGCTGGGTGCATTCTCTCTTTGGGAATCTTCTGCCTGCACCAGGAAGTTGATGTCGGAAAACACCCTGCCTCCGGGGCGTGGGTGGTCTGACTGGGAGGAAGCCACCCTTGGAGGGCCCCGAGTGAGCAGGGGTTGTTCTTTCAAACTCACCCCCAAGGAAACTGTGAGGTGTGAGCTCCTGACTGGCTCAGGGGCTCTGGGCTGTCAAGAGTGGCTTTGACTCAACTGGAGACCATCTTTCGCACAACCCAGGCTTTCTCATTATCTTCTTGGGCTATTTTAAGTCCTGTAGCTTCAGACTATTTCCTGTGGCTAATTAATAAACAAAGAAAGCCCACTGTGGTGAGAGAGGAACAGGGTACAGAGTTCAGCATCGTGAGCCTGCAGAGAGAGAAAGAAGAGGGAGAGGGAAGAGATCCTGGCAGAGAATGAGTTGAAGGAGTTGAAAAAGGAAACATATGGGCTTCCCTGGTGGTCCAGGGGGTAAGGACACTGCCTTGCAGTGCAAGGGGCGCCGGTTCGAGCCCTGGCCTGGGAAGATCCCACATGCCGCGGAGCGGCTGGACCCATGTGTCCAATCACCGAGCCGGAGCTCTGGAGCGCATGCGCCCAGAGCCGGTGCTCTGCGACAACAAACGCCACCGCGATGGGAGGCCCACAGGAGCCAAAGAGCAAAGATGGATGAAAGTGGAGAAGTGAAAGACCAATAGAAGTGGCCCGTCCGCTCCCCTTCCTCCCCAACCTGACCCCCGCCCAAAATAAATAAATAAATAAATCTTTAAAAAATATATAATAATAATAATAATAATTTTTGATCTAATGTTCAAGCTGGGGAGAAGGATTGCTGTTCTATTTGGTCGCTCGTTACCATTCCTTCCACTACATTGCACACATGGCACGAGCGTCTTGCCTAGATTCAGAGGAATGGTGAGTGGCGTCCTGAGGAAGAGCCTCAGGAAATCCAAGAGGGTCGGGAGGACCAGCGTTCCCCCCCGTGACCCCCAGGAGCGTGAAAAGCGTTCGTCTTTCAGTCATGTCCGATTCTTTGCGACCCCACGGACTGTAGGACCGTAGCCTGCCAGGCTCCTCTGTCCATAGAATTCTCCAGGCAAGAACACAGGAATGGGTTGCCATTTTCTTCTTCAGGGGATGTTCCAGACCCAGGGATAGAATCTGCCTCTCTTGCATTACAGGGAGATTCTTTATCATCTGAGCCAACTACTGAGAGAGTAAACATCAGATAGCATTGGGGTGGTACAAAAGAAAAAAAAGATGGATACTAAAAGTGTCTAACATTGTCAGAATCCTTTTGATTTTAAGGATTTGGGATTAGGACTCCCCTGCAACCAAGTGCCAGTTGTCAATGTTCTTCAGCCTGTAACTTTAAACTCAGGGAGTTGTAGGGACTTCAAACACTGGTGGTCCAGTGGTTAAGAATGCACCATGCAGTCCAGGGGACACAGGTTGGATCTCTGGTCAGGGATCTAAGATCCCACATGCCACGAGCTTCCCCAGTGGCTCCGATGCATCCCAGGGTCCAAAATATCCCCTGGAGACAGGAATGGCAACCCACTCCCGTATTCTTGCCTGGAAAATTCCATGGACACTGGAGCCTGGTGGGCTAGCCTGAGGGACTAATGCACACATGCCACAGAGCAGTTAGGTAAGCCCATGTCTTGCAACAGAAGATCCTGCATGATGCAACTAAGACCCGACAGTCAAAAAGATAAATAAGCATTAAAATAACAACAACTGGGGAGAGGAGATCAGACAAGAGGTTTGGAAAGAGCAACGAGGAAACCTAGAGATTACCACAGTGATTAAGCTGTAAAACTAAGGGAACCTACATGGGGACTAAGCATCAACCTGGGGTGGGGGAAGGGGGAAAAGGGAGGGAGGGCTCAGGGGAGAGGGGCCAGGGATATACCTATGACTGTTTGGGGATTATGTATACCTGAAAACAAGAAAACTCTGTAAAAACATATAACAATAACTTCTCCATACACCTGAAAGCTAATGGGACATTGTTAAGCTAATATACCCCAATTAAAAAATAAAATCCAATAACATTCAAATGCAGAAAAGAGAAAAAAAAAACTTTTATCACCGGAAGTGACCTCTCAGTAAAGGCTTTTGCAAACTAAAAAAAAATAAATAAATAACAACCACTATAATAGGAAACTCAGGGAGTTGTAAATTCAGGGAAGAACGGGCAGATTAGTAAAGAAGCTTTTATGCCTGGAATCTTCGGAGGGATGGAACTGTGCCAGAAATGAGGAGACTGTCAAAATAAACAAAGGAAAAGTTGATGGAATCATCTGCATGGATTAAGATAAAAAGTTATAGAAATTATTCGACTAGTTTCGAAAGCATGATTAGACACCGACGCCTCCATTTCTGGACCCCTGTGAAGCCCTTCTATGCACGTGCGGTCAGGACGGTCCCAACCTCCCAAATGAAGAATGTGGTCGTCTTATCTTTTCACCCAAGCAGAGCTCAGCTCATCTCCGCTCCTGCCTTTATCTTTGCCATAAAGCACCAGCGCTGCCCAGCCTGGCTCCCCCATCTCCAGTCTCAGCTCCAATCATTGCTGGGGGGGGGAGGGGGCATGAAACCCTTGATATGTTTTTCTTGTTATATTCTCACAACAGATCTATGAAGGTGGTAAAAGTTATTACCATGTTTTATGGATAAGGGAACTCCTTTGGAAAGATGTATACGTATGTATCTAAGAACCTCTCTCCTCAAGTTCTGTTGTTGTTTAGTTGCTAAATCATGCCCATCTGTAACCTGCCATGTTCTTCTGTCCATGAGATTCTCCAGGCAAGAACACTGCAGTGGGTTGCCATTTCCTCCTCCTGAGAGCCCTCCCGACCGAGGGATGGAAGCCATGTCTCTTGCATCTCCCGCATTAGCAAACCAATTCTTTACCACTGAGCCACCTGGGAGCCTGCACGTGGGCGAAATAAACTTGATATTCACTAACTTCAGCTTTAGTACCTATGCAATTTGGGGGTTATAATGGCCTGTGAGACTTTTAGGAGTATGTTTTTTAAAAAATATGAATGTATTTAAGAAAATATTTATTAGGCTGTGTCAGGTCTTCGTTGGAGCACTTGAGACCAAGGATAGAGCCGTATCCCCTGCGTTGCATGGCAGATTCTTAACCACTGGACCAGTAGAGAAGTTCCTGTGTTTTTGTTTTTGTTTTGTTTTCAATTAGCTTTGATTCATCTTAGTATAGTAAGTCAGTTGGTGAGGTCTGCTTGCAAATGTGCTTTTTTTTTTTTTTTTTTGCAAATGTGCCTTTTTAAAGACCTTACCTTGTAGCAGAGAAAATTAAGTGCTAGGGGTTTCCCTGGTAGCTCAGTGGTAAAGAGTTCACCTGCCAATGCAGGAGACTCGGGTTCGATCCCTGATCCCAGAAGATCCCACACGCTGTGAAACAACTGAGCCCGTGAGTCACAACTATTGAGCCCATGTGCCCCAGAGTCTGAGTTCCACAACAAGAGAAGTCACCACACCAAGAAGCCTGCTCACCTCCACTAGAGAGGAGTCCCCATTCCCCACAACTAGAGAAGAACCTGGGGCAGCAGTGAAAACCCAAAATAGCCAAAAATAAATAAATAATTTTTTTTTTTTTAAAAGAAAATTCTGTGCTGAAAGAATGGCTCAATAACCAGTCACGTGCCATGCTTTCTAGCAGACTCCGCCAATATGGAGAGAGGGCCGTGTGTGGGAAAAGACAGAGTGAAGCGATTAATTCTCAAGTACTAAATATTTATTGAGAGACTATTTCTCTAGGCGGTGTTCACATGCTTAGAACCAATCTTTCAACTTGGCAGTGCTATTTAAGCAAACAAACTCAGTTGAATGCAATGATTAACGGGAAGTTGGGGAATTGACACAGCTGGGAACCTTTGGGCCGGGGAGAGGCCGGGGTTAAAGTCTTAACGCAGTAACTTGCGGAACACTCACTTGGGCCCTGGACACACCGGAGTGAGAACCTCCCCGAGGCGACTTGTTTTTGTGACGGAATAGGTTGCAAGATGAGAGGGGGGAGGAGACAGCCAAGCAAATACCTCGGAGTTAATGCAGAGAAAGGTGTGGGAGCACGGCACAGTGGCAGATGAGGAAGAAAGGCCAGAGAAGGACAAGCATGATCGGCTGGAAGGTTCCGGAGCGGCCCATCAGGACTGTGTCTCCCTAGAGGACGGTCGTGGATTCTGGAGAAAATGTAAGTTAAACCTGTTTATCCTCTGATCAGATCCCAAGAGACATTTTACTCATTTCCGGGCATTGAATGATGGGCTCTTGGAAGCGTTGTCTTTTTTGTGGGTCTCTGGCCACTGCCCTGATTTTTATGTTTGTTTACAACAACGAGTTATCGGAGAATACAAATTTCCTGCAAGCTTCTCTGTCCAATGCTTCTCTGTTATCAGAAGTCTGTCATCAGGTTTTTAATGGGAAGAGTTTTTATCTAAAAGAAAATGCATTGAAAACTACCCTCAGCGAAGCCACCTGTTATGAGTACATGACTCAGAGTCACTTGAAACACCCGAAGAAGAAGCTGGCTTCCCTTGGCTTTTAAATGTGAGCCACCACCCAAGAGACAAGAGAAGTCACCACACCAAGAAGCCTGCTCACCTCCACTAGAGAGGAGTCCCCATTCCCCACAACTAGAGAAGAACCTGGGGCAGCAGTGAAAACCCAAAATAGCCAAAAATAAATAAATAATTTTTTTTTTTTTAAAAGAAAATTCTGTGCTGAAAGAATGGCTCAATAACCAGTCACGTGCCATGCTTTCTAGCAGACTCCGCCAATATGGAGAGAGGGCCGTGTGTGGGAAAAGACAGAGTGAAGCGATTAATTCTCAAGTACTAAATATTTATTGAGAGACTATTTCTCTAGGCGGTGTTCACATGCTTAGAACCAATCTTTCAACTTGGCAGTGCTATTTAAGCAAACAAACTCAGTTGAATGCAATGATTAACGGGAAGTTGGGGAATTGACACAGCTGGGAACCTTTGGGCCGGGGAGAGGCCGGGGTTAAAGTCTGAACGCAGTAACTTGCGGAACACTCACTTGGGCCCTGGACACACCGGAGTGAGAACCTCCCCGAGGCGACTTGTTTTTGTGACGGAATAGGTTGCAAGATGAGAGGGGGGAGGAGACAGCCAAGCAAATACCTCGGAGTTAATGCAGAGAAAGGTGTGGGAGCACGGCACAGTGGCAGATGAGGAAGAAAGGCCAGAGAAGGACAAGCATGATCGGCTGGAAGGTTCCGGAGCGGCCCATCAGGACTGTGTCTCCCTAGAGGACGGTCGTGGATTCTGGAGAAAATGTAAGTTAAACCTGTTTATCCTCTGATCAGATCCCAAGAGACATTTTACTCATTTCCGGGCATTGAATGATGGGCTCTTGGAAGCGTTGTCTTTTTTGTGGGTCTCTGGCCACTGCCCTGATTTTTATGTTTGTTTACAACAACGAGTTATCGGAGAATACAAATTTCCTGCAAGCTTCTCTGTCCAATGCTTCTCTGTTATCAGAAGTCTGTCATCAGGTTTTTAATGGGAAGAGTTTTTATCTAAAAGAAAATGCATTGAAAACTACCCTCAGCGAAGCCACCTGTTATGAGTACATGACTCAGAGTCACTACATAACAGAAACACTCTCTGAAGAAGAAGCTGGCTTCCCCTTGGCTTATGTGATGACCATCCACAAAGACTTTGGCACTTTCGAGAGACTCTTCAGGGCTATCTACATGCCCCAGAACCTCTACTGTGTTCACGTGGATGAGAAAGCCACAGTTGAATTTAAAGGTGCCGTGGAGCAATTACTGCGCTGCTTCCCCAATGCTTTTCTGGCTTCCAAGATGGAGTCTGTGGTCTACGGTGGGATTTCCAGGCTCCGGGCTGACCTGAACTGCATCAAAGATCTTGCGGCCTCAGAGGTTCAGTGGAAATACGCGCTCAACACCTGCGGGCAAGATTTTCCCCTGAAAACCAACAGGGAGATCGTTCGGTATCTGAAGGGATTTAAAGGGAAAAACATCACCCCGGGGGTGCTGCCCCCAGCGCACGCAGTTGGACGGACCAAGTATGTCCACCGACAACTTTTAGACCAAAAAAATTCCTACGTGATTAAAACCACAAACTTGAAGCCGCCAGCTCCTCACAACATGACCATTTACTTCGGTACTGCCTATGTGGCCCTCACAAGGGACTTCGCTAACTTTGTCCTCCAAGACCCGAAGGCGCTGGACTTACTGTCCTGGTCCCAGGACACCTATAGTCCCGATGAACATTTCTGGGTCACACTCAATAGGATTCCTGGTACGTACATTTCTTACCTTTTGTTGTTTGAATCGACATTACTTGGTCAATACTGAATAAACCACAGAAAAATAGTTTTAAAAAAATTAATACTTTTAAAGATCTTTATGTGGATTTGACCTCTGGGCTGGGATGGTCCCCTGGAGGAGGGCATGGCAACCCACTCCAGTCTTCTTGCCTGGAGAATCCCACGGACAGAGGAGCCTGGCGGGCCACAATCCTTAGGGTGCTAAGACACTGACTTAGCACACACAAACGTTTATTAAAATATCTTTATAGCAGCTCAGCTCACACTGTGGGTGGCATAACTCATTTTCCTTTTGTGCTGTTGTTCAGTCACTAAATTGTGTCTGACTCTTCTGCGACCTATGCTAGCCCACCAGGCTCCTCTGTTAAAGGGATTTGGCCAAAACTACCCTCAGCGAAGCCACCTGTTATGAGTACATGACTCAGAGTCATAACAGAAACACTCTCTGAAGAAGAAGCTGGCTTCCCCTTGGCTTATGTGATGACCATCCACAAAGACTTTGGCACTTTCGAGAGACTCTTCAGGGCTATCTACATGCCCCAGAACCTCTACTGTGTTCACGTGGATGAGAAAGCCACAGTTGAATTTAAAGGTGCCGTGGAGCAATTACTGCGCTGCTTCCCCAATGCTTTTCTGGCTTCCAAGATGGAGTCTGTGGTCTACGGTGGGATTTCCAGGCTCCGGGCTGACCTGAACTGCATCAAAGATCTTGCGGCCTCAGAGGTTCAGTGGAAATACGCGCTCAACACCTGCGGGCAAGATTTTCCCCTGAAAACCAACAGGGAGATCGTTCGGTATCTGAAGGGATTTAAAGGGAAAAACATCACCCCGGGGGTGCTGCCCCCAGCGCACGCAGTTGGACGGACCAAGTATGTCCACCGAGAACTTTTAGACCAAAAAAATTCCTACGTGATTAAAACCACAAAATTGAAGCCGCCAGCTCCTCACAACATGACCATTTACTTCGGTACTGCCTATGTGGCCCTCACAAGGGACTTCGCTAACTTTGTCCTCCAAGACCCGAAGGCGCTGGACTTACTGTCCTGGTCCCAGGACACCTATAGTCCCGATGAACATTTCTGGGTCACACTCAATAGGATTCCTGGTACGTACATTTCTTACCTTTTGTTGTTTGAATCGACATTACTTGGTCAATACTGAATAAACCACAGAAAAATAGTTTTAAAAAAATTAATACTTTTAAAGATCTTTATGTGGATTTGACCTCTGGGCTGGGATGGTCCCCTGGAGGAGGGCATGGCAACCCACTCCAGTCTTCTTGCCTGGAGAATCCCACGGACAGAGGAGCCTGGCGGGCCACAATCCTTAGGGTGCTAAGACACTGACTTAGCACACACAAACGTTTATTAAAATATCTTTATAGCAGCTCAGCTCACACTGTGGGTGGCATAACTCATTTTCCTTTTGTGCTGTTGTTCAGTCACTAAATTGTGTCTGACTCTTCTGCGACCTATGGACTGTAGCCCACCAGGCTCCTCTGTTAAAGGGATTTCTCGGGCAACAATATTGGAGTGCGTTTCCATTTTCTTCTCCAAGGGATCTTCCCTACCTTGGGATCAAACCCGTGTCCCCTGCATTTCCTGCACTGGCAGGTAAATTCTTTACCACTGTGCCACTTGGGAAGCCCAGAGATTCCTAGACCAGTGCCTTGATTCTATAGACAATGAAACTTCAGTGTGGGTACATGATGGGTTCAAATTACCCAGCTAGCAAGCAAACGTGTCAATTATAAACCAGGTCACCTAAGCCTGAAGCTCTTTTTAAAGTGTTTTCCTAAATTAGGCATTCAGTTGTTCCAAAATGAACCACGTTTCCTTGGTTCAAGTGCCAAATGGCTTGAATAATCTCCAATTGTTTACAGGGAACTCATTTGGTTCTGCTAGTTCAATTTGAAACAAAAATTCAGATTCCAGTTAAAAGGAAAAGTGACTTGAATCAACAGAAGGATTAGGGTCATGATATCTTGAGATTAGTGGTTCAAACCTAGATACACATTCAAGTTGCCTGAAGCTCGTGAAAATACGTTTCCTGATTTCCTGGGTGAAACCTTAGCATTTGTTCAGCCTCCAGGAAATTCTCAGAAACTGCCAGTGCTGTGAACCACTTGTTTTTGATGTTAGGGCATAAAGCTTGCTAGACTTAGAATTGCTTTTTTTTTTTTTTAAAAATTTATTTTATTTATTTATTTTTGGGTGGGGGTCGGGTTGGGGAGGGAGGGGAGCAGGCGGGTCACTCTATTGGTCTTCCATTTCTCTATTTTCATCCATCTTTGTTCTTTGGCTCCTGTGGGCCTCCCATCGCGGTGGCGTCTGTCGTTGCAGAGCGCTGGCTCTGGGCTCATGTGCTCCAAAGCTCCGGCTTGGTAATTGGACACATCAGTCCAGCCGCTCCGCGGCATGTGGGATCTTCCCAGGCCAGGGATCGAACCGGCGCCCCTTGCACTGCAAGGCGGTGTCCTTACCCCCCGTACCACCAGGGGAAGCCCCAGAATTGCTTTTTAAATATGTGGCTTTTTCTGGGTAGGAATAGGTAATGTTGCAATGATGAAAGAAATCAAGACAAGAACCTACTAAACAGCACAGGGAACTGTACTCAATATCTCACAATAACCTGTATTTCAAAAGAATTTGAAAAAGAATTTATATATAGGCCTCCCCAGTGACTCCTTGGTAAAGAATCTGCCTTCAGTGCAGGAGACATGGGTTCAACTCCTGGGTTGTGAAGATCCCCTGGAGGATTTTTAACGACAATGAAACTTCAGTGTGGGTACATGATGGGTTCAAATTACCCAGCTAGCAAGCAAACGTGTCAATTATAAACCAGGTCACCTAAGCCTGAAGCTCTTTTTAAAGTGTTTTCCTAAATTAGGCATTCAGTTGTTCCAAAATGAACCACGTTTCCTTGGTTCAAGTGCCAAATGGCTTGAATAATCTCCAATTGTTTACAGGGAACTCATTTGGTTCTGCTAGTTCAATTTGAAACAAAAATTCAGATTCCAGTTAAAAGGAAAAGTGACTTGAATCAACAGAAGGATTAGGGTCATGATATCTTGAGATTAGTGGTTCAAACCTAGATACACATTCAAGTTGCCTGAAGCTCGTGAAAATACGTTTCCTGATTTCCTGGGTGAAACCTTAGCATTTGTTCAGCCTCCAGGAAATTCTCAGAAACTGCCAGCGCTGTGAACCACTTGTTTTTGATGTTAGGGCATAAAGCTTGCTAGACTTAGAATTGCTTTTTTTTTTTTTTTTAAAGATTTATTTTTATTTATTTATTTTTGGGTGGGGGTCGGGTTGGGGAGGGAGGGGAGCAGGCGGGTCACTCTATTGGTCTTCCATTTCTCTATTTTCATCCATCTTTGTTCTTTGGCTCCTGTGGGCCTCCCATCGCGGTGGCGTCTGTCGTTGCAGAGCGCTGGCTCTGGGCTCATGTGCTCCAAAGCTCCGGCTTGGTAATTGGACACATCAGTCCAGCCGCTCCGCGGCACGTGGGATCTTCCCAGGCCAGGGATCGAACCGGCGCCCCTTGCACTGCAAGGCGGTGTCCTTACCCCCCGTACCACCAGGGGAAGCCCCAGAATTGCTTTTTAAATATGTGGCTTTTTCTGGGTAGGAATAGGTAATGTTGCAATGATGAAAGAAATCAAGACAAGAACCTACTAAACAGCACAGGGAACTGTACTCAATATCTCACAATAACCTGTATTTCAAAAGAATTTGAAAAAGAATTTATATATAGGCCTCCCCAGTGACTCCTTGGTAAAGAATCTGCCTTCAGTGCAGGAGACATGGGTTCAACTCCTGGGTTGTGAAGATCCCCTGGAGGAGGGCTTGGCAATTCACACCAGTATTTTTGCACACACACACACACACACACACGTATATATACATATATATCACTTTGCTGTACATTTGAAACTAACATAATACTATTAATGAACTGTACTTGACTAAACTTTTTTTAATTAAAAAAAATAAAATAACCTCTTTCAGCAGAGATCATAGTCAAAAAAAAAAAAAAAAAAAAATCAAGCCTCAAAAAAGTAGAGTGTAGGGACTTCCCTGATGGTCCAGTGGTTAAGAATCCACCTTCCAGGGGCTTTCCTAGTGGTCCAGTGGTTAAGATTTTGTCTCCCAATATAAGGGGTGTGAGTTCAATTCCTGGTCAGGGATCTAAGATCCCACATGGTCTCACAGCCAAAAAGTCAAAATATAAAACAGAAGCAATATTGTAAAAAATTCAATAAAGGGACTTGCCTGGTGGTCCAGTGGTTAAGAATCTGCCTTCCAGTCCAGGGGATGCAGGTTCGATCCCTGATCAGGTCCCACACATCACAGGCTGACTAAGCTCACATGCCTCACCTAAGACCCAATGCAGCCAAATAAATAAATAAATACTTTTTAAATAATCAATAAAGATTTGGGGAAAAAATCCACCTTCCAATGCAGATCGAGTTCAGTTCCTGGTTGGGGAACTAAGATCATACGTTCCTCAGGGCAACTAAGCCCACGAGCCTCAGCTAAGACATGATGCGGCCAAAATCATTAAACAAAAGGGGGGTGGGGATTGGAGGAGTCATGGCCACTTATCTGTTTATATGGAATTGTAGTACCCAGAACAAGAGGAGTATAAGCCCCACTTCTGTCTTACCTGTTGCTTGCACCTAATATGATGTAGACCATTCCCATGGTCTGGGATTAGAGTGGTGAATAAGCCCGGAGGATATTTGGAAGGAGAAGCTGGAGAGAACGGTGTCAAGGAGTCTCTTTTATCAAGTGTTGGACAAGATAGCCTCTGAGTCTCTTTCACTCTGGAATCCATGATTCTAATCAATTTATTGAATGGAAATGTTATGTGCTCAACATGATTTACCTGTTGGAACTAGACTTTCACAGTGATAAAGGTCAGCAGTTACAGAGCAGCAGCACAATGGAAAATAAATGGACTGCCCCCACGCATTTCAAACCCTTCAAAGAGTGAGCCCTTAGAATTGCTTCTGTGCTCTGTGTCTGGAGGATCCTTGCTAGAGGCTGGTGGCCCTTCGCTGGTCCAACCAACTCTCACCTGACTTGAGGCAGGCCTGAGTGTAGGGCTTGGTCGTGAGAAGGTAAGGGAACTAGAAACCTTGGTGGCTGTCTTGTTTAATGGTCCCTCCGGCTATGTGAACATCTGGGTCACTTCTGCTTCAAAAGTTCTTCTTTGCTGATTATAACTTTGTTTTGGACATCTTAAGATTGTTTTAATTGATTGTAATGATTGTGGACTTATTAGGATTCTCAAGTAATAGGACAGGGACTTCCCTGGTGGTCCAGTGGTTAAGAATTTGAGCTTCATACGCTTTGCTACATCCATCAATCTTTAAAGTTGAAATGTTCTCCTACAGTTTGAGGACTGATTCTATCTTCCAGGAAATTTCTCCTCTCCTGCTGCAAACGAAAGAGCACACCTCTTCCTCGTTCTCTCACCACCCAGTCCACACTCCACTCCTGTCCTGAGCAGGAGGATGCAATATTTGGGACATACTTACATTGAGGACAGTATTTGCTGTTTCTCTAAACTCCATATTGAGCCAGTTCTGCTGCATCTTTGTTGCTAATCTGTCGCTAATCTGGCGGTCAGAAACTGAATGGTATCTCTGCTTTTCAGCCCTGCCCCTTTATTCTGGCCCAAGCCAACCACTCAGATCCTGGGGGTCTTTCCCGAAGCTCAAATCTGAGCCTATCTTACTCCAATGATGCTTTAGATTTCTATCATCTTTTATAGTCATAATGAGCAACATATGTAAATCTGCTTTTCTTTTGCATTTTAAATCAGAATAGAAAAAGGGAGCAGTAAAAGTGATAAAGGTGTAAAAATAAATACACCTTCACATAAAAAAAAAAAAAAAAAGGAATTTGAGCATCCATTGCAGAGAGGCATAGGTTCAGTCCCTAGTTGGGGAACTAAGGTCCCACATGCCGTGTGGTGTGGCCAAAAAATATAAAAAAGAAAGAAAAGAAAAAGAAGCAAAAGGACAGAAAAAAAGATCTTCTAGATGAAATGACCTCATGACAAGGTATAACACCATCAGACAGAAATACACTGAGGCACATATGTGATTTTCCATCTCTTTTTTTAAATTTATTTTTGGCTATTCTGGGTCTTCACTGCTACCACAGGCTCTTCTCTAGCTGCAGGAAGTGGGGGCTACTCTCTAGTTGAGGTGAGCAGGCTTCTTGTGGCGGTGACTTCTCTTGTTGTAGAACTTGGGCTCTGGGGCACATGGGCTTCAGTAGTTGCAACACATGGACTCCATAGTTGCAGCTCCGAGGCTCTAGAGCACTGGCTCCGTCGTTGTGGCTCACGGGTTTTGTTGCTCCTCAGCACGTGGGATCTTTCCAGATCAGGGATCAAACCCAAGTCTCCTGCATTGACAGGTGAACTCTTTACCACTGAGCTACCGGGGAAGCCCTCATTATCCATCTTTCTTGAAGAAACAAACATTAACAGAGGAAGTGAACTTGAATCATGGCGCAGGGCTGGTGGCTGCGGGCGCGGACAGAGCAGGCAGCCAGGCGTCCTCCCCACTCCAGGGAGAATGGTCAGACAGACGCGAGGCTGTCTCAGCAGCACGGAGACGTCGGCTGTGCTCCAGCCTCAGCATCTTCATCTCGGCTTCTTTGTCCTATGCTTCAGAGCTTCCTCTTGCTTGTGGGCCCTGCAGCGTCTGCTTTAAGCGTCTTCCCCTCGTTCCTCTGTCCAGATTCTGGGCTGTTCTGGAAACGGCCATTCCTCTCTGTCTCCTTCAGATATTTATCCCCAGAGAGTCTTGCTGTGGGTCATGTAGTCCCTGTATGACGAGCATCCCTGTTCTTGCTCCGGCCACTTCCTGGGCTGCAGGTGACCCCTCTGTAGACACCACTGCCTTTCACTGAGGGCTCAAACCATTCAGGTCAGGTGGGGCCAGGGTGGCAGGGTCACGTGGTTTAAAACACAAGGCCAACCGTCGTCCCCAAGTACGCATAAGACAGTTCAACAGCAGCAGGTGCTCCGGAAACCTCTCAGAAAATGAGAATTTCTGCCTGGCCCACTCAGGTGAAGGAAAAGCACGGGTAGGTGCTCTTGGTTACAGAAAGAGCCTTCACAGGTGCCTTTAAAGATGCTGTCCAATGGACTTCACCAACTGTTGTAAAATCAGGGCTCCTGCCCTGCCTCCATCTTTTCCCCACTTCCCTCCCAACTCTGTCCCCCCGTTCCCGTTCCTTAACCCAGTTCACAACAAGAAAGCAACCTTTCAGTTCCCTGTCTGGCTTAGCTGTGGTTGATTTCCAAATAGGCCAAAGATGCTTTTCTGGGCTAGAGGTGCAAGTTCATCACCTCCTGTTTCCTTCTGGGTCACGTGCTCCTCCGGGCTGCAGGGTTCTGCCCAGAGCAGCAACTTTCGGTGGGTCTGTTTCATTCATCACGTGTTTTTGGGTTTAAAGATATTAAAACTGACCAACAGTTTCTGCCACACTTGCTTCAAAGGAATATTTCTCATATGATTCAGTGGTAGCTTATTTCAAATTCGTATGAAGGAAGGAAGGAAGGGAAAAAGCGCCTTTCCTCTTTTCTCATGCTGAAAAAAAATCTCAGAAAAAAATCTGAGAGCAGGTTTCATTGGAGATGGAAAGAAAAAAGAATGACAGGAAATCTGAAGGGGAAGGAATAGAGAAAAGAAGAAAATTGGAGATCGTGGGCTTGGAAGACAGATTCTATTTGCTTTTCATCTTCCCCTCTGGGAACCAGTGTATGGACCAGCCCTGCTCATGGTGTTCTCTGCCATGTATGTCCTTGCTCCCTTGAAAGCAGAGGCTTGTTAATTTCTGCTGTAGGTCCATGCTGGCCTGACTCCGTCATTATTGGAGGCTGGATGGTTACTTGCTACATACAGACGCTGTGCTGAGGTGCCAAGTGCTGGAATCTTGAAGCAGGAAGAATCGATCTACATGAAGCTGGTTCTGGAAACTCACAATTTTGTGTCCCCAGGGATTTGGCTGGGATCTTGCTGCAACCAGAGAGAATTTATGTTTCTCAAACACATCATGTTCACAGGTCTTCCAGGATCATTGGGCAGACGTGCAGGGGAAGGATGTTTGGGGGATACCTTTTACTCTCTGCTGGAACATTCTCTGTTTTCAAATCTGTTGAAATACAGATTTCTGTCAATGGCATAGGAAATGAATTCAATAAGTTGGGACATGTGTGAGTTCCTTTTCAAGGAAATACCATTTTTCCTCAAAAGAAATTAAAAAATAAGAAATACAGCTATCATATAATCTAGCAATTCCACTGATGGGTATTTATCCAAAGAAAACAAAAATACTAAGTCAAAACCCAGTATTAATATAGATCCCTATGTTTATCCTCACATTATTTATTATAGCCAAGATACAAAACCAACCTAAGTGCCCATCAATAGATGAATTGATAAGGAAGCTGTGGTACACACAAACACAGAGACAAACACACACACACACACAGAGGAATTTTACTCAGCCACAGAGAAGAATGAAATCTTGATATTTGTGACAATGTGGGTAGACCTAGAGAGTATTGTGCTAAATTTAAAAAGTCAAAAAGAGGGATTCCCTGGTGGTCCAGTGGGTGAAGAGTTCACCTTGGGGTGTAGGGGACACCAGTTCTATCCCTAGCCTGGGAAGATCCCACATGCTGCCTGCCGAGCGGCTGGACCGGTGTGTCCAATCGGGAGCCAGCGCTCTGGAGCGCATGCGCCCAGAACCAGGGCCCTGCGATGAGAGGCCACTGCAATGGGAGGCCCACACAGTCCAAAGAGTAAAGATGGATGAAATAAATAAACAAATAATCAATAAAAGAGACCAAAATTTAAAACAAAAAGTCAAATAGAGAAAGAAAAATACCCTAGGATTTCACTTGTATGTGGAATCTAAAAAACGAGGCACATGAAACAACAGCAAAGTAGAAACAGTCATAGCTATAGAGAACAAGCCTGTGGTGGCCGGAGAGAAGGAAGTTGGGAGGTATGAATAGGTGAATCTTGAAGCGGAAGAATCGATCTACATGATGGTTCTGGAAACTCACAATTTTGTGTCCCCAGGGATTTCGCTGGGATCTTGCTGCAACCAGAGAGAATTTATGTTTCTCAAACACATCATGTTCACAGGTCTTCCAGGATCATTGGGCAGACGTGCAGGGGAAGGATGTTTGGGGGATACCTTTTACTCTCTGCTGGAACATTCTCTGTTTTCAAATCTGTTGAAATACAGATTTCTGTCAATGGCATAGGAAATGAATTCAATAAGTTGGGACATGTGTGAGTTCCTTTTCAAGGAAATACCATTTTTCCTCAAAAGAAATTAAAAAATAAGAAATACAGCTATCATATAATCTAGCAATTCCACTGATGGGTATTTATCCAAAGAAAACAAAAATACTAAGTCAAAACCCAGTATTAATATAGATCCCTATGTTTATCCTCACATTATTTATTATAGCCAAGATACAAAACCAACCTAAGTGCCCATCAATAGATGAATTGATAAGGAAGCTGTGGTACACACAAACACAGAGACAAACACACACACACACACAGAGGAATTTTACTCAGCCACAGAGAAGAATGAAATCTTGATATTTGTGACAATGTGGGTAGACCTAGAGAGTATTGTGCTAAATTTAAAAAGTCAAAAAGAGGGATTCCCTGGTGGTCCAGTGGGTGAAGAGTTCACCTTGGGGTGTAGGGGACACCAGTTCTATCCCTAGCCTGGGAAGATCCCACATGCTGCCTGCCGAGCGGCTGGACCGGTGTGTCCAATCGGGAGCCAGCGCTCTGGAGCGCATGCGCCCAGAACCAGGGCCCTGCGATGAGAGGCCACTGCAATGGGAGGCCCACACAGTCCAAAGAGTAAAGATGGATGAAATAAATAAACAAATAATCAATAAAAGAGACCAAAATTTAAAACAAAAAGTCAAATAGAGAAAGAAAAATACCCTAGGATTTCACTTGTATGTGGAATCTAAAAAACGAGGCACATGAAACAACAGCAAAGTAGAAACAGTCATAGCTATAGAGAACAAGCCTGTGGTGGCCGGAGAGAAGGAAGTTGGGAGGTATGAATAGGTGAGGGATATTAAGAAATGCCAACTGGGACTTTCCTGGTGGTCCTGTGGCTAAGACTCTGTGCTCCCAAAATGCAAAGGGCCCAGGTTTGAGATCCCGCATACCACAACTAAGAGTTTACAATGGCAACTAAGACTCAGTGCGGCCTAAATGAATAAATGAATATTTAAAGAAAGAAAAAAGAGGTACGAACTTCCAGTTGCAAGATAAATGAGTCACAGGTATGAAATGTACAGGGTGGGGAACAGTTGATACTACCGTAATCTCTCTGGGCGGTGACAAGTGGTAATTGTCCATTGTGGAGATTATTCTGAAATGTATAGACATAGCAAATTATTGTGTAATGTAACAGGAACTAGCATAAATCAAGCAAACTTCAAAAACAAACAAACTCATAGAAAAACAGACCAGATTTGTGGTTACTGGAGGGAGGGGAAATTACATTAAGACAGTCAAAAGATACAAAATTCCAGTTACAAGATAAATAAGCACTGAAGTTGTAACATAGGTCATAGTTAATATCATTAACACTGCTCTATGATCGACAAGAAAGCTATTAAGAGAGGAAATCTTAAAAGAGTTCTCATTACCAGGAAAAGTATTTTTTCTTTTTCTTTTGTATCTGTATGAGATGATGAATATTCACTAAACTTACTATGGTCATCATTTCGTGATGTACATAAGCCAAATCATTAGACTCTACACCTTAAACTTACACAGAGCTGTATGTCCACTATATCTCCATGAAGACTTAGAATATCAAATTAATATTAAATTGTCTTTAAATCCAGCGCTCTGGAGCGCATGCGCCCAGAACCAGGGCCCTGCGATGAGAGGCCACTGCAATGGGAGGCCCACACAGTCCAAAGAGTAAAGATGGATGAAATAAATAAACAAATAATCAATAAAAGAGACCAAAATTTAAAACAAAAAGTCAAATAGAGAAAGAAAAATACCCTAGGATTTCACTTGTATGTGGAATCTAAAAAACGAGGCACATGAAACAACAGCAAAGTAGAAACAGTCATAGCTATAGAGAACAAGCCTGTGGTGGCCGGAGAGAAGGAAGTTGGGAGGTATGAATAGGTGAGGGATATTAAGAAATGCCAACTGGGACTTTCCTGGTGGTCCTGTGGCTAAGACTCTGTGCTCCCAAAATGCAAAGGGCCCAGGTTTGAGATCCCGCATACCACAACTAAGAGTTTACAATGGCAACTAAGACTCAGTGCGGCCTAAATGAATAAATGAATATTTAAAGAAAGAAAAAAGAGGTACGAACTTCCAGTTGCAAGATAAATGAGTCACAGGTATGAAATGTACAGGGTGGGGAACAGTTGATACTACCGTAATCTCTCTGGGCGGTGACAAGTGGTAATTGTCCATTGTGGAGATTATTCTGAAATGTATAGACATAGCAAATTATTGTGTAATGTAACAGGAACTAGCATAAATCAAGCAAACTTCAAAAACAAACAAACTCATAGAAAAACAGACCAGATTTGTGGTTACTGGAGGGAGGGGAAATTACATTAAGACAGTCAAAAGATACAAAATTCCAGTTACAAGATAAATAAGCACTGAAGTTGTAACATAGGTCATAGTTAATATCATTAACACTGCTCTATGATCGACAAGAAAGCTATTAAGAGAGGAAATCTTAAAAGAGTTCTCATTACCAGGAAAAGTATTTTTTCTTTTTCTTTTGTATCTGTATGAGATGATGAATATTCACTAAACTTACTATGGTCATCATTTCGTGATGTACATAAGCCAAATCATTAGACTCTACACCTTAAACTTACACAGAGCTGTATGTCCACTATATCTCCATGAAGACTTAGAATATCAAATTAATATTAAATTGTCTTTAATTTAATGAAAATAGTATTTAATACTCAGAAATAACATTTCTTCCTATGGGGACCTATCTTAGGAAGCTAAAAGTAGATTGAAGATAAGAAAAAAAAGACTCAGAATTAGATTCAACTGTACTAAAATCCATGGTCACCAGTGAGGGGGCATTTCAGGTTTAAGTACCTGCTTGGAACAAATGATCTAAATATAAATCTGTTTATAGACAGGTGGTGGCTCCCAAATTGCTGGTGGGATTTAAAAGCAGACAGCCCTGGCTTTGCCACCTACAACCTGTATCGTTTGGGGGCAAGAGGCCTAATTTCTCAGATTCATCATTGTAACTCCTTGCCAGGCTGTGGGAAGGATTAGACAGCAGAGAAAGTGACCCCGGGGAGCTCATTAACTCTGCCAAGAGAGGGGGAACTGGGGAACATCCTAGATGGTACTTTTTGAAGCTTTAGTGTTATGATTCTAAAGTTTTTGTGTGTGACCCCCCCCAAAAAAAAACCCAAACAAAAACTCAAGTATGTGGTTTTGATGGTGCAGATAAATATGTATATATATGTATATGTATATGTGTATATATATATATATATATATATATATATACACATTGGTAGAAATCAGATATGCAGCCCACAGAGGTCTCCCCTCCGCTGTTGCTTTTCTTAGCAGCCTCCGTGAGGGGCGTCTGAAGCGGCTGGTTTCTGTTTTCTCTTATTAGGAAGTGGTATTCTATTCCAAGCCCAGAGCCTCTGACGCGGCCAAGCTTCTGTCACGCTAACTGGGTCGGAAGACAAACCATCTCCAGGCTCGTGCCGTCCCCAAGTTCTGAAATGCTCTTTGGCCTTTCATTCCAGAATGTTCTTCAGACCTAGTTGAAATGTCACTTAGTTCCTCAGAAAAGCTTCTCTGCTCCCCTTCCCTCCCACAGAAACAGCCACCCTGCCCACCCCCTTGACTGCTGTCCCAAGGGGACCTCCGTCACCTCCTCACTGTGTGCGTGGATCCTGGTCCCCCTCAACCCCGCCTCTCTGCCCTCTCCGCCCTCTCCGCCTGCCAGGTCCTTTTCTAAAGGGTAGACATCCTTGTCCCCTAGGCTCAATCCGTCAGAACACTCGAGGGCCGTGGTCTCCAGGAGTTAGCAGTCCACGGATCGTGGAGCGCAGTCTCTTCATCTTTGGGAGGCTTGAAGCTGTTTTAGCCCAGTTCTTAGAAAAGGCAAACCAGCAGTTCGGGGAACTGGCCCATTGTTCTGACCCTGAGAGGCTCTGTTTTAAAGTATTTAGAAAATGTGGATACGTGCTTTACTTTGCTACCACTTGAATTCCTTGTATAATTGCTAAGCCCCAAGCCAACCTCTTGCCCCCTACGCCAGTCTCCCCCCACCGCCCTCCAGGCCTCTCTTTGCCTGGAGAAATTCTGATGATCTCTGAGAGCTGAGCCTGGTGACATCTCTGGCCACCTACCACCCTCAGGCCGAGTTTGTCCTCTGTGCCTCCTTCTTAGCTAATCCTGACCCCGGGAGCTCATTAACTCTGCCAAGAGAGGGGAACTGGGAACATCCTAGATGGTACTTTTGAAGCTTTAGTGTTATGATTCTAAAGTTTTGTGTGTGACCCCCCAAAAAACCCAAACAAAAACTCAAGTATGTGGTTTTGATGGTGCAGATAAATATGTATATATATGTATGTATATGTGTATATATATATATATATATATATATACACATTGGTAGAAATCAGATATGCAGCCCACAGAGGTCTCCCCTCCGCTGTTGCTTTTCTTAGCAGCCTCCGTGAGGGGCGTCTGAAGCGGCTGGTTTCTGTTTTCTCTTATTAGGAAGTGGTATTCTATTCCAAGCCCAGAGCCTCTGACGCGGCCAAGCTTCTGTCACGCTAACTGGGTCGGAAGACAAACCATCTCCAGGCTCGTGCCGTCCCCAAGTTCTGAAATGCTCTTTGGCCTTTCATTCCAGAATGTTCTTCAGACCTAGTTGAAATGTCACTTAGTTCCTCAGAAAAGCTTCTCTGCTCCCCTTCCCTCCCACAGAAACAGCCACCCTGCCCACCCCCTTGACTGCTGTCCCAAGGGGACCTCCGTCACCTCCTCACTGTGTGCGTGGATCCTGGTCCCCCTCAACCCCGCCTCTCTGCCCTCTCCGCCCTCTCCGCCTGCCAGGTCCTTTTCTAAAGGGTAGACATCCTTGTCCCCTAGGCTCAATCCGTCAGAACACTCGAGGGCCGTGGTCTCCAGGAGTTAGCAGTCCACGGATCGTGGAGCGCAGTCTCTTCATCTTTGGGAGGCTTGAAGCTGTTTTTAGCCCAGTTCTTAGAAAAGGCAAACCAGCAGTTCGGGGAACTGGCCCATTGTTCTGACCCTGAGAGGCTCTGTTTTAAAGTATTTAGAAAATGTGGATACGTGCTTTACTTTGCTACCACTTGAATTCCTTGTATAATTGCTAAGCCCCAAGCCAACCTCTTGCCCCCTACGCCAGTCTCCCCCCACCGCCCTCCAGGCCTCTCTTTGCCTGGAGAAATTCTGATGATCTCTGAGAGCTGAGCCTGGTGACATCTCTGGCCACCTACCACCCTCAGGCCGAGTTTGTCCTCTGTGCTCCTTTTCTCCTGCCTGGAACCTTATCTTCTTCTTAAGGGTGTACTGTTGTTCCTGTGGAGACAGAGTGCAGAGTCCTGGAGGGCTAGAGGGAGACTTTTGTCTTGATGAGCCTCCACCCACACACTGCTGGGTGTTGTTGCTACTATAAAAGAAGAGTGTTGTTGAGACAGGAAAGGCAGAGGCAGAGCCCAATGACAGAGCTGTGGAGAACACACAGAAAACTGGTTAGAACCTGCTAGGCCCAAGGCGGCAGAAGATTCCATTCCAGTGGGCCTTGGGCCTCAAAGGACACACCCACAGACACCACGAGAGGGCCAAGGCCAACCATTGCACTCAGTCTGGTGACTCAGTTGTGTCCAACTTTTGGGGCAACCCCATGGACTACAGCGCACTAGGCTTCCCTGTCCTTCACTATCTCCCAGGGTTTGCTCAGATTCATGTCCATCGAGTTGGTGATGTCATCCAACCACCTCATCCTCTGTCATCTCCTCCTGCCTTCAATCTTTCCCAGCATCCTAGCACTGGGGAAATGAGTTAACTCTTCACATCAGGTGGCCAACGTATTGAAACTTCAGCTTTAGCATCAGTCCTTCCAATGAATGTTCAGGGTTGATTTCCTTTAGGATTGACTGGTTTGATCTCCTTGTTGTTCAAGGGACTCTCAGGAGTGTTCTCTAGCACCACGGTTAGAAGACATCAATTCTTCAATACTCAGCCTTCTTTATGATCCAGCTCTCCTATTAGTACATGACTACTATCGAAATCATAGCTTTGACTAAACAGTTTTGTCAGCAAAGCGATGTCTCTGCTTTTTAATATGCTGTCTGGGTTTGTCATAAGTTTTCTTCCAAGGAGCAAGTGTCTTTTTTTTTTTTTAATTAATTAATTTATTTATTTGACTGTGCTGGGTCTCAGTTGCAGTACGTGGGATCTAGCTCCCTGACCAGGGCTCGAACCCAGGCCTCCTGCATTGGAAGCCAGGAGTCTTAGCCACTGGGCCACCAGAGAAGTCCTGAGTAAGTGTCTTTTAATTTCATGGCTTCAGTCACTGTCTGCAGTGATTTTGGAGCCCAAGAAAATAAAGTCTGTCTGTTTCCATTGTTTGCCCATCTATTTGCCATGAAGTGATGGGACTGGCCATCTTTTGTCTTAGGGTGTAGGGGAGACAGAGTGCAGAGTCCTGGAGGGCTAGAGGGAGACTTTTGTCTTGATGAGCCTCCACCCACACACTGCTGGGTGTTGTTGCTACTATAAAAGAAGAGTGTTGTTGAGACAGGAAAGGCAGAGGCAGAGCCCAATGACAGAGCTGTGGAGAACACACAGAAAACTGGTTAGAACCTGCTAGGCCCAAGGCGGCAGAAGATTCCATTCCAGTGGGCCTTGGGCCTCAAAGGACACACCCACAGACACCACGAGAGGGCCAAGGCCAACCATTGCACTCAGTCTGGTGACTCAGTTGTGTCCAACTTTTGGGGCAACCCCATGGACTACAGCGCACTAGGCTTCCCTGTCCTTCACTATCTCCCAGGGTTTGCTCAGATTCATGTCCATCGAGTTGGTGATGTCATCCAACCACCTCATCCTCTGTCATCTCCTCCTGCCTTCAATCTTTCCCAGCATCCTAGCACTGGGGAAATGAGTTAACTCTTCACATCAGGTGGCCAACGATTGAAACTTCAGCTTTAGCATCAGTCCTTCCAATGAATGTTCAGGGTTGATTTCCTTTAGGATTGACTGGTTTGATCTCCTTGTTGTTCAAGGGACTCTCAGGAGTGTTCTCTAGCACCACGGTTAGAAGACATCAATTCTTCAATACTCAGCCTTCTTTATGATCCAGCTCTCCTATTAGTACATGACTACTATCGAAATCATAGCTTTGACTAAACAGTTTTGTCAGCAAAGCGATGTCTCTGCTTTTTAATATGCTGTCTGGGTTTGTCATAAGTTTTCTTCCAAGGAGCAAGTGTCTTTTTTTTTTTTTAATTAATTAATTTATTTATTTGACTGTGCTGGGTCTCAGTTGCAGTACGTGGGATCTAGCTCCCTGACCAGGGCTCGAACCCAGGCCTCCTGCATTGGAAGCCAGGAGTCTTAGCCACTGGGCCACCAGAGAAGTCCTGAGTAAGTGTCTTTTAATTTCATGGCTTCAGTCACTGTCTGCAGTGATTTTGGAGCCCAAGAAAATAAAGTCTGTCTGTTTCCATTGTTTGCCCATCTATTTGCCATGAAGTGATGGGACTGGAGGCCATGATCTTTGTTTTCTGATTTTGGAGTTTTAAGCCAGGCTTTTCACTCTCCTCTTTAACCTTCCTCAAGAGGCTCTTTAGTTCTTCTTTGCTTTCTACCATTTGGGTAGTATCATCTGCATACCTGAGGTTATTGATATTTCTCCCAGCAATCTTGATTCCAACTTAGGATTCATCCAGCCCAGCATTTTGCCTACAAAATTACCCAGCCCATAAAAACTGACACCACCATATCTCACTGTTGCCTTCTGAGATGGTCCATACTTTACCTGTAGAATATGTATTTCCCTGAATAAAACTGTTTTTTAACTCTGTTTCTGCTGGCTCTTGAAGATCTTCCTGCAAGGAGCCAGGGACCCTCACTTGGCAACCTGACCCAGGGACTCACTGAGACCTGGGACCTCACCATTCTCTCGCATCTCGTTTGTTTCCCTGAAAATTTACTGGTGTCATGCAAACCAGGAAGTTTTCTATTGCCCAAATCACTAACAGCTGACCATCAACCCAGGTTTACTCACCACAAAAGAAGGCAGGTAAACTCATCAAATGAATATTTTCAACATCAGGCATTGGACAAACTGCCTTTCTTCCTCTAAGTTTATAGTTTTATTGAGGTATAATTTACATACCGCAGAATTGAGAGGGGTAATTCAGCTACATAATAACTCATACTATAAAACTCACCTGTTTCAAGTACACAACTAAATGATTTTTCGTATCTTTATAAGTGCACCCCCATAGCCCCAAATGAATTTAGAATATTTTTATCACCTGCAGAAGAAACTTCACAGCCATTTACAACCCTTTGTTTTCTGTCTGAATAGATTTGCCTTTACTGGACATTTCATATAAGTCAAGCCACGTGTATGTGAAAGTGTCCAGCCTCAATCTGAGACTTAAAACCCAGGGCTCAGACTTAATCAAAACTGTTTGGGGGGCTTCCCTGGTGGTCCAGTGGGTAAGGACACCACCTTGCAGTGCAAGGGGCGCCGGTTCGAGCCCTGGCCTGGGAAGATCCCACGTGCCGCAGAGCGGCTGGACCGATGTGTCCAATTACCGAGCCGGAGCTCTGGAGCGCATGCGCCCAGAGCCGGTGCTCTGTGACGACAGAGGCCACCACGATGGGAGGCCCACAGGAGCCAAAGAACAAAGACGGATGAAAATGGACAAATGAAAGACCAACAGAAGTGGCCCGCCTGCTCTCCTCCCTCCCCACCCCACCACCACCAAAATAAATAAATAAATAAATAAATCTTTAAAAAAAAAAACTGTTTGGGACTTGAACCCACGTGACCAGGACTCGAACCCGGCCTAAACCCTGCTTGGGACGTCAGCCAGGACTCGAACCCAACCAAAACGCTGGTAATTAAAATCACTCACCCAATGTCTGGACCCACTGAGGTTCAGGTTCTTCATGTCTCTTTGCAGAGAAGAATTCAGCAAGAGACAAAGTGATAGGTGAGAAATGGATTTATTCTGATTCAGAGAAAGCACACTCCACAGACAGAGTGTGGGCCATGACAGAGCAAACCAAGTGGCCCTGAAAGCATGGCGTTCTTAGCTTTTATAGGCTGGGTAATTCCATATGCTAATGAGTGGGAGGGTTATTCCAGCTCTTTTAGGGAGGGGTGGAACTGTCATGGCGCCTCTGGGTGTGTCATTTAGCTTGCTGACTGAGGATCAAGGTCTGGTCTGCCATCTTGGACCCATTTGATTCTGATGGGTTTATGCTGTGTCCTTGGGCTGTCATTCTTTTCAAAAATTGTGCCCTTCCCCTTTTCCGTCTAACCCTTACATATGCTTTCTCTTGTCTGTCTCCTACCATTTAATGTAATGATTTTGAGGACTATCCAGGGTCTAGCCTGAATCAGTACTTCTTTCCTTTATATAGATGACTACTGTTCCATTATGAGGCTGCATTCCATCTTGTTTATTCATTCATCTGTTGATAAACTTTTTGGTTGTTTTTACTTTGGGGCGACGAACATTTCCTGGGCATGTCTTTGTATAGACACATGTTTTCATTTCTCCTGGGGTTGGTCCAGTGGGTAAGGACACCACCTTGCAGTGCAAGGGGCGCCGGTTCGAGCCCTGGCCTGGGAAGATCCCACGTGCCGCAGAGCGGCTGGACCGATGTGTCCAATTACCGAGCCGGAGCTCTGGAGCGCATGCGCCCAGAGCCGGTGCTCTGTGACGACAGAGGCCACCACGATGGGAGGCCCACAGGAGCCAAAGAACAAAGACGGATGAAAATGGACAAATGAAAGACCAACAGAAGTGGCCCGCCTGCTCTCCTCCCTCCCCACCCCACCACCACCAAAATAAATAAATAAATAAATAAATCTTTAAAAAAAAAAACTGTTTGGGACTTGAACCCACGTGACCAGGACTCGAACCCGGCCTAAACCCTGCTTGGGACGTCAGCCAGGACTCGAACCCAACCAAAACGCTGGTAATTAAAATCACTCACCCAATGTCTGGACCCACTGAGGTTCAGGTTCTTCATGTCTCTTTGCAGAGAAGAATTCAGCAAGAGACAAAGTGATAGGTGAGAAATGGATTTATTCTGATTCAGAGAAAGCACACTCCACAGACAGAGTGTGGGCCATGACAGAGCAAACCAAGTGGCCCTGAAAGCATGGCGTTCTTAGCTTTTATAGGCTGGGTAATTCCATATGCTAATGAGTGGGAGGGTTATTCCAGCTCTTTTAGGGAGGGGTGGAACTGTCATGGCGCCTCTGGGTGTGTCATTTAGCTTGCTGACTGAGGATCAAGGTCTGGTCTGCCATCTTGGACCCATTTGATTCTGATGGGTTTATGCTGTGTCCTTGGGCTGTCATTCTTTTCAAAAATTGTGCCCTTCCCCTTTTCCGTCTAACCCTTACATATGCTTTCTCTTGTCTGTCTCCTACCATTTAATGTAATGATTTTGAGGACTATCCAGGGTCTAGCCTGAATCAGTACTTCTTTCCTTTATATAGATGACTACTGTTCCATTATGAGGCTGCATTCCATCTTGTTTATTCATTCATCTGTTGATAAACTTTTTGGTTGTTTTTACTTTGGGGCGACGAACATTTCCTGGGCATGTCTTTGTATAGACACATGTTTTCATTTCTCCTGGGTAGATTCCAAAAGTAAGATTGTGGGTCCAGTATATTTGACCCTCTAGAAACATAGGAGGGGTTTGTTTAAATCCACACCACGTTGCTGCTCCCAGTTCTATTTCTTGTGTTACCAAGCTTGACCAATTTAGGACAGAGTCTGACAAAGTTTCACAAGCATTTGTTTTTTACCTCTGAGGATTCCTAAATGTGTCTCTCTAGTTTTATCCTTCTTAGGAAAGAAGTGAATTTCAAATTCCCGTAATCTTTGCACTCCTAACTAAGCTCCTTCTAGTCATGGTGAAAAATCATAACAATTTTTATGGAAGGTAAATCAGCCACCCGGGTAGAACTTTCCATGCAGATACTGAGCTGTGCACAGCTGATTTTAGCTGTTTGCTCTTTGTGACTTTTCAGGGCTTTATAGTCCCAAGCCCTATAAAGTCACAAGGCTTTGGTCTCGTGAATCTGGCAAAACCTAGATAGCTTCAAAGCCATTAAAGGGAAGGTTTAGATAGGAGAGGGAAATGAGGTTAAGGACAATCCAAGGCAGGATTGGGAATGAAATTAACCATAATGATAGGTCACTATTGACAAGATGTGGAGCCTGAGGATAGAAACCCAGAGTCATTCTGGGGGTCCCTGGGTACTTCACAGCACCGTTCTAGTGCAGCTGGAAATGGCTCTCTTTCCCCAAAATGCATGGAGTGCTTCTAGGCTTCCCTAGTGACTCTGTGGTGAATAATCGGCCTGCCATGCAGGAGACCCAGGAGATGCAGGTTCAATCCCTGGGTTAGCAAGATCCCCTGGAGAAGACAATGACAACCCACTCTAATATTCCAGCCTGGAGAAAGCTATGAATGGAGGAGCCTGGTGGGCTACAGCCCATGGGGTCGCAAAGAATCAGCCATAACTGAGCGACTAAACAGTGGAGTGCTTTTAGTTTGTCCCCAAACTGCTTCCCGTCATGGCAGCTTCTTACTCTACCTGTGTCCATGCCCGCTGATCCCCTGGACGTCGCTGCCAGCTGGCTACATGTCGATCCTGGTAGCGTGTTGGGCGCACAAAGCCCATGGCAGCCAGGGATCCTTGGCCTGACACCTGTGTAGGAAAAGACTTCATTCCGTTTTTTTTTAAGCAGGTGCCAGTCAAATGACTGTTTCCAGTACATGCCCTGGCATGAGAATTGTTGAAGATGACTTCCTTGATATACCATCCCACATGAAAAACCCAGATTTTAACATCTCAGAGGAACATGTCTATTTGGTCAGAAAGGTGGGGAAAGAGCTGACACTGGTCATGATCTTCAGGTAGACTTGTCCTGTGTGAATTCTGCAGACAGGGCCTATTTCTGCAGCCTAGGGGGCTCCAACATTGGCACTATTTTGGAGGTTTATCTTTGTTTGTGTTCCAGGATTTTGTTTTGTTTTGTTTTTGGCAATACCAAGCTGCTTATGGGACCTTAGTTCCCTAACCAGGGATTGAACCCCTGCCCATGATAGCAAGAGTGCAGAATCCTTACCACTGGACTACCAGGGAATTTTCCCGGCACTATTTTATGGATGAAGGTAATATAAATGGGGCCAAAGAAGAAATTCCATAGAACAAATACTTTCTCCAGGAGAGAACAGAAAGATTTCATATTAATGTTTCATTCGACTAAGTCATTTAAACCTCTCAAGAATTCTCTGGGGGAAGTCAATAGTACTATCTCCAATTATCAGGGGCCATCCCTGGTGGTCCGGCAGTTAGGGCTCTTTGTTTCCAGCAGAGGGAGCACAGGTTTGATCCCCAGGTCCAGGAACGGTTTGCAAAATGCATGGAGTGCTTCTAGGCTCCTAGTGACTCTGTGGTGAATAATCGGCCTGCCATGCAGGAGACCCAGGAGATGCAGGTTCAATCCCTGGGTTAGCAAGATCCCCTGAGAAGACAATGACAACCCACTCTAATATTCCAGCCTGGAGAAAGCTATGAATGGAGGAGCCTGGTGGGCTACAGCCCATGGGGTCGCAAAGAATCAGCCATAACTGAGCGACTAAACAGTGGAGTGCTTTTAGTTTGTCCCCAAACTGCTTCCCGTCATGGCAGCTTCTTACTCTACCTGTGTCCATGCCCGCTGATCCCCTGGACGTCGCTGCCAGCTGGCTACATGTCGATCCTGGTAGCGTGTTGGGCGCACAAAGCCCATGGCAGCCAGGGATCCTTGGCCTGACACCTGTGTAGGAAAAGACTTCATTCCGTTTTTTTTTAAGCAGGTGCCAGTCAAATGACTTTTTCCCAGTACATGCCCTGGCATGAGAATTGTTGAAGATGACTTCCTTGATATACCATCCCACATGAAAAACCCAGATTTTAACATCTCAGAGGAACATGTCTATTTGGTCAGAAAGGTGGGGAAAGAGCTGACACTGGTCATGATCTTCAGGTAGACTTGTCCTGTGTGAATTCTGCAGACAGGGCCTATTTCTGCAGCCTAGGGGGCTCCAACATTGGCACTATTTTGGAGGTTTATCTTTGTTTGTGTTCCAGGATTTTGTTTTGTTTTGTTTTTGGCAATACCAAGCTGCTTATGGGACCTTAGTTCCCTAACCAGGGATTGAACCCCTGCCCATGATAGCAAGAGTGCAGAATCCTTACCACTGGACTACCAGGGAATTTCCTGGCACTATTTTATGGATGAAGGTAATATAAATGGGGCCAAAGAAGAAATTCCATAGAACAAATACTTTCTCCAGGAGAGAACAGAAAGATTTCATATTAATGTTTCATTCGACTAAGTCATTTAAACCTCTCAAGAATTCTCTGGGGGAAGTCAATAGTACTATCTCCAATTATCAGGGGCCATCCCTGGTGGTCCGGCAGTTAGGGCTCTTTGTTTCCAGCAGAGGGAGCACAGGTTTGATCCCCCCAGGTCCAGGAACGAGGATCCTGCAGGCCACACGCGGAGACCGAAGACACCATCTGCCGCAACTAAGACCCAGGGCCGCCAAATAAATATTAAAAAAGAGAGATTAAAGAAAACCCTTGTTTTCTTTACCAAGAAAGAAAAGAAACTACTACTCCTTGAATGGCTAGAAAATGTTCGAAGATCTTAACGAGTTGTCAACCTTTTAAGCTGATGTCAAAATTACTATATGTATCCTACTTATACACTTATAAAAATAGTATAAAGAGCTGTCCTTTAGCCTTCACTTGCACTCCAAAATCTAAGACATTCTACCATATTTGCCTTAATCTTTGCTTCCTCTCTCTCTCTCTTATTTATGCTTTTCCTAAGCCATTTGCAAATTGTCTCTTACTCTTTGGAAGTGTATTTTCTGACCACAGAGGTTCTCTCCTGCATAGGTTCCTATCGTGGTACAGACTTCCGGTGCTGCAGCATGCCCTCTTGAATCCCCAGATCTGACGCCAGTATCACCGCTGTATTAATAATGCCCTTCCTAAATCTAAACTCCAAGTAAGCAACTTGAGTTGCACTTAGCTGTCACATCTCTTCAGTCTCCTCCAATTTAGAACAGTTTCTCTAGACAAGCAGACCGGAGTGGATTGCCATTTCCTTCTCCAGTGGATCTTCCCGACCCAGAGGTAGAACCCTCATCGGCGAGTCTTTGACAATGCAGGTGGATTCTTTTACTGCTGAGCCTCTGGGGCTTCCTATGAATCTGTATCTATCTATCTATATCTATGGACCTATCTCTTTATATCTATGGACCTGTCTGTCTCCACCGTTTATTTAAAACCATAGGGATTCCCAGGTTGCCCAGTGGTTAGGACTCTGTGCTTTCCCTGTCACGGCCTGGGTTTGATCTCTGGTCAGGGAACGAGGATCCCACAAGCCTCACAGCAAGGCGAGACAAATAGACAGGCACAAATTCCTATGAGCTTCAATTCCAATCCAACAACAAAGGCGTCTTTCTTCTCCATTTCCTCCCTGGCAGTGAGGAGCTGGGTCCCCATTTACCTTAGTGTGCTCACGCATCTTCCTCCTCCCGCTCCATGTGGCTGGTCTTTCCCACGGTGCTTAGCTGACATCTCGGCTCCTGGACGTGCTGGTTCCCCCTCCGCCAGCCCTAGCCTTGGCCTCTGCGAAGAGCGGAGGAACTTGGGATGAATTTTGATACTCTTACAGATATATCTGTATTGGGAGGCAGTTTAATATATACATATATAGATTCAGAGTTCGGCTCTAATGTCACCCAACTTTGAGACCCGGGGTATATGTTGGACACGTCTCCCTTGCTCATCTTTAAAATGGGAATAATCATTGTGCCTGCTTTACAGAGTTATTGTGCTACATGAAAATTAGTGACTTGATCTCTGCAAAAAGACAAAAGATAGGGATGGGTCACAGGGACTTGACCCCTGGAGAGTATCTTTAGATGCCTGGTTAGTAATTAGTTCGAGAGACTTTGGAAACCCAGCCTGCCTAGGACCAATTATTCCTCTGGGTTAGGTCAGAACCTGCAGACGTGCGACCACCTGAAGAGGGAGCTAGTGAGGTAGCATCTGGAAGTCCAGTGAAAGGGAAAAATCCAGTGAAAGGAAAAGTGTTAGTCACTCAGTCCTGTCTGACTCTTTTGCCACCCAGAGGACAGTAGCCCCGCCCGGCTCCTTTGCCCAGGGGATTTCCTAGGCAAGAATACCAGAGGGACTTGCCATTTCCTTCTCCAGGAAGTCTTCCTGACCCAGAGATCGAACTCGTCTCCTGCATTGGCAGGCGGGTTCATCATCACTGACCCGCCTGGGAAGCTCCTAATCCAGATTACGAGAGCCTTGAAGTCTGGGACTCAGTTTTGTGTTGATGAGCACATGAGGGTTTTGAATTCAGTTTTGTTCTTCTGTTCAACTTCCCCTTGACTCTTTTCCTGCTGGCCACTGCTCACCACTAGGAAGGCGAGGTCATCGGGTCACAACCGAGGGTGACCAGCATCAGGAGCCAGACTGGAAACAGCCTCGGGCTGCCTAGGGAAGAAGTGATGTGGACGCTGGAATGTGGCCCTGCAGAGACTTTGAGCAGAAGTGATAGCCATAAATACTAGCTGTTCCAGAAAGACACCTGATCCCCACTCAGCTGGGAAGCGCTGCTGGAAGAGGATTTCTGGGAGAAGGACTTTGGCTTGCGTTATTCATTCATTCACGTCTGATGAGATATTCTATAACAAAGAAAAGTGCACATATCCTTAGGGTTCAGCTTGATGCCGTCTCACAGAGCGGATGCAGCCACGTGGCCAGCATCAAGACCGAGTGTAACCAGCATTCCAGGGGTTGCCATGATGTCTCACGGCACACTTTTACCTGGTTTTGACCTTCATAGAAATGGAAACGTATAGCATGTACTTTTCTGTCTGCCCTTTTTTTTTTTGCTCAGTGTTTTGTTTGCAAGATTCCTTTTTGGGTGGTTACAGACAGCTCTATGATTCACTCTTGTTGCTGTGTAAAGAGAAGGGGGTGTGTACTGGAGGGGTGGCAGGGGCGGCCCCCCAGGAATGTTCGGCCGTATCTGGAGACATTATTGATTGTCACACCTTGGGACGGGCAAGGGGCAATACTGGCACCTGGTGGGTAGAGGCCAAGGATGCTGCTACGCATCCTGCAGAGCACAGGTCAGGCCTCCCTGCCCCAACAAGGCCTATTCAGCCAGAATGCCAATAGGAGCAAGGTGGAGAAACTCTGCTATGTAGCAACAACTCTTGGTGGGCATTTGGGTCTATTCTGAACATGGCTGCAGTGACCATTGAGCTACGGTGTCCTATTAATTGTGGTTGTCAAACAGCCAAGTCACGTCCAACTCTTTGCAACCCCGTGAACTGCAGCCCAATGGGCTCCTCTGTTCATGGAATTTTCCAGGCAAGAATACTGGAGTGGGGTGCCATTTCCTTCTTCAGGGAATCTTCCCAACCCAGGGATGGAACCCATGCCTCCTGAGTTTCTTGCATTGGCAGGTAGATTATTTACCACTGAGTCATGTGTGCTTTAAACACATACGCAGATACCTGGCAATGGAACTTCTGGGTCAGAGAATATGTCTGCGTTCAGCCCGAGTAGATGCTCCCCACATTCAGGAGTGATCTCTAGGCACTCTGCCCCTAGGAGCGCACACAAATGTTCCAGTCGCTCTCCATCTGCACCAAGATATGGTATTTTCTGACTTTTTCTCATTAAAATAATGTGTCCTTCTCCTACAACCATTTTAGCTTATGGACACTGGACACTCAAAATGTCATTGTTTGTTGGTAAATAACCCTAGTCTACATTGTGTGACAGACAGGGACTCTGGCAGGTGTGCATGCCGTGGAGAGTAGATTAGAGAGTGCGTTTGGGGCAGGCCAACCTGCGACTAAGGTTTCTCTTATTCAAATAACAGCAGCGAGCACCATTCTGTATACCCACTGTCTTCCATTCTTCCTAAAAGTACCAATTAACCTTCCCTAGCAAATTTTAGTCAAGGAATCAAACTATCCACCATTTGAATCATGGTGTGTGTGTGTGTGTGTGTGTTTTGGCTGCACCGTAAGGTTTGTGGAATCTGAATTCCCCGATCAGGGAATAAATTCAGGTCCTCAGCAGGGACAGCTCAGAGTCCTGATCACCGGCCTACTGAGGAACCCCCAGAATTCATGTTTATTCAATATTTCCAAATTCTATAGTATTGATTATCCTGAAACACTGCTGGTTTTATTTTGTTCACAGTATAATGGTTAATCCTAAAACAAATAGATCATGTGGGATCATCAAGAAAAAAATAATCAGAATTTTGACATCTGATCCTTTGGTTCTCAAACTTTGGTCTCAAGACCTGTTAGAAATACCAAGGATTAAGTTACTCCTGGAACTACCTGCCATCTTGGGGTGGGGCCTGCACTCTGTATTTTAACAACCCCGCCATGTAATGAGAGGTCAGACAGAAGGTGGCCAACATTTGACCTAAACTACCCTTAACCTCAAGTCATGGGCACATCTAGCTTGGCTTTTGGAAGCAAAATGTTTGAGTGTAACAACCAGTCAGTTCTTTTTCCAAGGTTAAATAATTAATTTCCACAGGTAAATTTGGTGGTGAGTTTCATCCTGAAATGTTCACTTGTTGCTGTTCAGTCGCTAAATCATGTCCGACTCTTTGTGACCGCTTGGACTGCTGCCCGCTAGGCTTCCCTGTCCTTCACTACCACCCAGAGTTTGCTCCAACTAGTGTTGTTTGAGTCAGTGATGCCACCCAGCCATCTCCTCCTCTGCCGCCCCCTTCTCCTCCTGCCCTCAGTCTTTCCCAGCATGGGGTCTTTTCCAATGAGTTGGCTTTTTATCAGGCGGCCCGAGTATGGAAACTTCAGCTTCAGCATCTGTCCTTCCATTGAATGTTTATTGACTGGTTTGATCTCCTTGCAGTCCAAGGGGCTCTCAAGAGTCTTCTCCAGCACCACAGTTCAAAGGCATTGATTCTTTGGCACTCAGCCTTATTTATGATCCAGCTCTCATACCCATGCATGGCTACTGGAAAAACCATAGCTTTGACTAGATGGGCCTTTGTCGTCAAAGTGACGTCTCTCTCTCTCTCTCTCTTTTTTAAAGGCTGTCTAGGTTTGCAATAGCTCTCCTTCCAAGGAGCAATTGTCTTCTAATTCCGTTAACTGGCTGTTACTTATTTGGAATAATGGATTTTTTTTTCATTTTCTAAGCTCCCCAATTTCAGGCTCTTCATGGTATCAGTGTCTACATTTCTGCTACCAGAAGATTGCCTCTTCCCTGTGCAGGCTTTGACATTTGCCTACAGGGGTTTATGTAGACTGTCTTTTGCAATATTTGCTTAGCATCCTTTAGCATTCAGGAAGTGTTTCCATGATACCTTTGCTCCATCAAAATCAGATGCAGATCAGTTCATCTTACACTAGCATGATAGGATTTGGTGCAACCACCTTCTGGACCTGCCACCTCAGCCTTGAAAATTCTGCGTATTAATCTTCCTCCCTCTTTGAGATAAGAGTTTGAAATCATGCTTTGAGTTGTGTGATCTAGACAACAACAGTTGCTGCGGCTAATTAGATGAACGATAGAGAAAGTAAGATGATTGGATCCCAGGAGAAGGTGGATTCTCCCCAGTGAGTGAACCCCTTTGGAGGACTCTCAGATATGGGAGAAATGTTGTTTTAAAGATGCATTTCAAAAATGCCTCTGTTCTTCTTCTCTTTAGCATCATAATAGTCACATATAGGGTCTTCCCTGGTGGTCTAGAGGTTAAGACTTGGAGATTCCACTGCAGGGGGCACTAGTTTGATCCCTGGTAGAGAATTAAGATCAGACATACTTCGTGGCACTGTTAAAAAAAGAGAAAAACATACACAGATAAATATGTAGATACATAGACAAACAAAAGACTTCATTTATAAAACGCCTAACTGTTCAGAACAGAAATACTTAACTGTCCAAAGTGCCATGGATTGTCACTGTTCTTTACTTTTTCATGAGCGACTCTTAGTTCCAAGAGAGAAAAATTAAGCCTTATATTTTATAATTAAGGAATGAATCCCTGAGTCACTTGACCTTCTTCAGTAACAATGCAAGTCACACACAAAGGCCCTTCTGAAGGACAGCCACCAGTGAGCCCAAGACACGACAGCATCTCACCTCACTCACGTAACCTTTCCTGCCATTGTGATTTGGCCTCCACGCCACTTGCGCAAATTTCATTAGACCCGGTCCTTTCAGTGTCCTTGTACTATGACTTACATTAACATTATAAATCTAGTGTTTTGGCTCAAGCCTCTGCCCCCTCCATTGCTATCCCAACTCCAGGATAACAGTTAATTGCAAATGGAAAAAGAAGTCCCAGAACAATTATGAAAGTGTAATGAAGTTTGCATTAGTACATGCGATTAAACCAAGGAAAGATGCATGAGGAATATGAATAGAATTCAGTTCTGATGCAGAACATTTATAGTCAGGTCTTCATACAGGCCTATGCTGAGAGGGAAGAGAGGAAAAAAAAGCACTATTTGTACAGTAAAATGACACCTATGAATAGCTAGAAGTCGGCCTAAAAGAAAAAAACGTGATTGGGTCCCCTAGCCTATACTGTTCTAACCTATAAATTAAAACAGTGGACAAATCATGGGTTTCAACATTTCTTCTTCCATAGCTGAAAATTGTGCTTTCAAACATCCAGGTGATTTTGGATCTATTCGATGAGCATCGAACACTCAGAATGCCAGGTCCTGGTGGAGCTAAGGAGCTGTGCGAGGAGCAGGAGGCGAAAGTCCTTGCTTCCCGCCCCTCACTCTCTAAACACTTTGAGGGTGTGGCTCCCTGCTGGGAAGGTGTTATCTGCTGCCCTGAGCTCCCCTGGTGGTTCAGCAGTAAAGAATCCACCTGCCAATGCAGGACACGCGGGTTGGATCCCTGGGTCAGGGAGGTCCCGGATGAGGAAATGGCAACCCCCTCCAGTACTCTTGCCTAGAAAATCCCACGGACAGAAGAGCCTAGCGGGCTACAGTCCATGGGGTTGCAAAGAGTTGGACACGACTTGGAAACTAAATAACAATCTGCTGCCCTTTCAAAAACATTCTAGACTTACACTTTCCGTGGGAAATTTCTGCACATTAGGCTTTTCTTTTTTGCTTTTTTTTTGCTTTTTACTTTTACAGAGTTTTGTTGTTTACAGATATGTATAATCCCAGATGAGTCATATTGGGTTTTCTTGTTTTGGGGTTCTTGCTCATTCTTGTAAATTTCCCTGATTGGAATGCCTCCTCCATGCTCTTTCTGAGCAACCCACCTCCAAGGGAACCATTTCTTTTCTGAGTTTCTGTCACATCTAGTGGACAGCCTCTTGTTTGGAACTAATCCACAGTTTCTCCAGTTTTGTTGGTTATCTCTTCAGCTGTATGTATCTTAAATCCTGGTAAAGAGAACATTCTTTTCCAGGACAGGGGCCATACCTCATACTTCCTGGATTCCGTCCCTGTTGCTTAGCGATTTACCTCACAACATACTGAATTGTAGCTCATTTTAAAAAGCTAGAATCCAAGGCACACTTCCAATGCAGGGGCCAGAATTCAATTCCTGCTCGGGGAACTAGGATCCCACATGCCACTGGCACAGCCCAAAATTTAAATGAATAAATAAATATAAAATTATTTGTCTAAAAAATGGAAAGGATCATAGAGAACATCCTTTTTATTTACTTTTGTTATTATTATTCTAAAAAATATTTATTTCTTCTTCCATAGCTGAAAATTGTGCTTTCAAACATCCAGGTGATTTTGGATCTATTCGATGAGCATCGAACACTCAGAATGCCAGGTCCTGGTGGAGCTAAGGAGCTGTGCGAGGAGCAGGAGGCGAAAGTCCTTGCTTCCCGCCCCTCACTCTCTAAACACTTTGAGGGTGTGGCTCCCTGCTGGGAAGGTGTTATCTGCTGCCCTGAGCTCCCCTGGTGGTTCAGCAGTAAAGAATCCACCTGCCAATGCAGGACACGCGGGTTGGATCCCTGGGTCAGGGAGGTCCCGGATGAGGAAATGGCAACCCCCTCCAGTACTCTTGCCTAGAAAATCCCACGGACAGAAGAGCCTAGCGGGCTACAGTCCATGGGGTTGCAAAGAGTTGGACACGACTTGGAAACTAAATAACAATCTGCTGCCCTTTCAAAAACATTCTAGACTTACACTTTCCGTGGGAAATTTCTGCACATTAGGCTTTTCTTTTTTGCTTTTTTTTTGCTTTTTACTTTTACAGAGTTTTGTTGTTTACAGATATGTATAATCCCAGATGAGTCATATTGGGTTTTCTTGTTTTGGGGTTCTTGCTCATTCTTGTAAATTTCCCTGATTGGAATGCCTCCTCCATGCTCTTTCTGAGCAACCCACCTCCAAGGGAACCATTTCTTTTCTGAGTTTCTGTCACATCTAGTGGACAGCCTCTTGTTTGGAACTAATCCACAGTTTCTCCAGTTTTGTTGGTTATCTCTTCAGCTGTATGTATCTTAAATCCTGGTAAAGAGAACATTCTTTTCCAGGACAGGGGCCATACCTCATACTTCCTGGATTCCGTCCCTGTTGCTTAGCGATTTACCTCACAACATACTGAATTGTAGCTCATTTTAAAAAGCTAGAATCCAAGGCACACTTCCAATGCAGGGGCCAGAATTCAATTCCTGCTCGGGGAACTAGGATCCCACATGCCACTGGCACAGCCCAAAATTTAAATGAATAAATAAATATAAAATTATTTGTCTAAAAAATGGAAAGGATCATAGAGAACATCCTTTTTATTTACTTTTGTTATTATTATTCTAAAAAATATTTATTTGACTGTGCCAGGTCTTAGTCGTGGCATGAGACTGACTAAGAATTGAACCCGGGACCCCTGCATTGGGAGCATTGAGTTTTAGGTTCTGGGTTACCAGGGAAGTACCAAGAACATTCTTTTTAAAGATAAAGCCAATGGGGGTCTAAGATCACATAATCAGTTAAAGGTAGAGATGTCACCAGTGTCCAGGTTAATAATTGTGGGGGCTAATGGCTAAGCTTTCCTTGACACACAACAGAAAGAACATCTTATATGGTCTTCCCCCAAAATATGATTAAAAGTTGTGTTTTATTAAATGTCATTTAATCTATCTGGTCAATCAACATAGTCAAAGCTTTTTCCTGACAGGAAAAAAGATAAAGTTGGTTCTCTTCCCAATTATAGTTAAAAAGAACATTTACCCATGAGCACCTGGAATCATGGGAATGTGGACTCTACTCATTCATTCATTCATTCATTCACCATTAAATCATTCAACGCATATAAATAAATCACCTAGGTAAGGTAGCATACATATTTTTCATTGCAAGGCGAAAGAGCAGAAAGTCATAACGGAAAGTAGACTTTCTACTAACTCACTGTCAACTAATTCCTTACTGACCTTGAGACTCTAAATCTCTCCCTTATCTTTGTTTCTTTATTTAAGAAAAACTCAAACAATACAGTATCTGATGTCCTATGAATATCTATAGGACTAAAGCTTCAGCTATAAGAGCCTTGAAATGTTTCTAGGAAATGTCGTTAATTGAGGCATAGCTAGCACCATTGCCTTGTAGAGTAAGAGGCTTTGCTTATGTGTAATAATCATATTATTATTACAACTGACGATCGCCTTATACACTTACCGGCTGACATGTACTTTCCACCATGATTTATTTTGCTCTTGGTTGCTCGTTCCCTGGGAGCTCCTCAACCCAGCGTCTTAGGTGGGACTCCTTTGGCAACAAGGTGAAGTCTGAATTTTTCAGAACAGCAACGTGCAAGATCTTTTAAAACCTTTTACAACCAGCTGTCACCTCGCTAGGGGTGTGACTCATCCTGGTAGGGAGCAAATCCAGGTGCTGCTCTGTCAGTGAACCTTCTCTGGGTCTCCCAGCATCTGGCAGGTGCTGCCTTGCCTCTTCGCACAGAAAGCCTACGGTGCTGAGGTTTTCCTTATTATTTTTTTTTATTTCACTGAGAGGTCTTCCATCCTTTCACAAAAAGGATACCCTCTTCATTCTGGAACTACTCCATAATTGGAAAACTTTTTTTTTTTTTGCATTGGGAATATATTTGACTGAGGGTTTCCCTGGTGGTTCAGACAGTAAAGCATCCACTTGCAATGCGGAAGACCCAGGTTCAATCCCTGGGTCAGGAAGATCCTCTGGAGAAGGAAATGGCAACCCACTCCAGTATTCTTGCCTGGGAGATCCCATGGACAGCGGAGCCTGCGGGCTACCGTCCATGGAGTGGCAGAGAGTCAGACACGATGGAGCAGCCAGCACCCGCACATAGCTGACTTACAATGTTTCATGCCTACGGCAAAGAAATCCAGTTATACACAAACACATTTATCTATTCTTTTAAAGATTCTTTTCCATTTATAAGTTATTACAAGGTATTGAATATCATTCCCGATGTTTCTGTGTTGAACAGGAGGTCCTTGTTAGTTATCTGCAGTTTAGTGTATACATGTTAATCCCAAACTCCCTTGCCCCTTCTTTCTCCTCTGATAACCATAAGTTTGTTTTCTTTGTCTGTGAGCCTATTACTCTTCTGTAAATAAGTTCATGTGTATTCTTTTTTTTTTTACATTTCACCTGTAAGTGCTATCATATGATTCTCATCTCTCTCTGTCTGACCGACTTCATTTAGTATTATTATCTGTGTGTGTGTGCGTGTGCGTGTGCTCCATTGCTCAGTCGTGTCCAACTCTTTACAACCCCATCGACTGCCGCCCACCAGGCTCCTCTGTCCATGGGATTTCCCAGGCAGGAAGACCGGAGTGGGTGGCCATTTCCTCCTCCAGGGGATCTTTCCAGCCCAGGGATCAAACCTGCATCTCTTGCATCTCTTGCATAGGTAGACAGATTCTTTACCACTGCTCCATCTGAGAAGCCCTCAGGACCATCTCTAGGTACATCCATGTTGTGGCAAGTGGCATTATTTCGTCCTTTTATATGGCTCAGAAATATTCTGTTGTGTATATATACATATCACATCTTCTGTATTCCTTCCTCTGTCAGTGGATACTTAAACATGGCTTCTATTGTGCATCGTGCTACAGTGAACATTGAGGTGCACGTACCTTTTCGAATTAGAAGTGTTGTCTTTTCTGAATATCTGCCCAGGAATGGAATTGTAGGTTCATACGGTAGCTCTGCTTTTCGTTTTTTAAAGCATCTGAACCCTGTTCTCCACAGAGGCTGCACCAAGTTGCATGCCCACCATCAGCATAGAAGGGTTCTGGGAACAATTCTTAAGTGATGTACAAAATAATAAAAGCTTCTGAGTGAAAGAGCAAGCTTTTAAGGTGGCCCCAGGGAGGGTAAACAGGCCTAGCCTGACTAGTTGTCTAGTTCGGGAATAATTGCTTCCAAAGTGAGCCAGAAGGGTGGCGGCTAGGCCTCCACGCGCTGGCCCTGCCCTTGCCAGCGGCCACGGGCAGCGAGGCCAGGCGCGCTATCCATGCTCAGCAGAAAAGAAACAAACAGAAAAAAGGCCTGGTGTCTGTGCTGGAAAAGCAGGTCACGTGGAAAGGAAAGGGAACAACGGACTTTCCCTCTTACAAGCTGTTTTTTTTTTTTTTTACAAGTGGTTTTTTAAAAAGGTCTCCTGTAGGGATTTTTCAATACCCAAGGGCAGCCAAGTGGGCAGACAGGAAATACAGCTGTTATTTTCAAAACTCGAACAGCGCTGTTTTAAGTAATGGATAGAATACCAAAGACATATGATAGAAGTTCCTAATTGGCTAATGTCTGTATTTCTCAACATTATTAACATCTGCCCCCTAAACCGGTAGAAACCTGAACCCCTTTGTTGTCGGCCCATTGGAAATAACAATGTAAACAGACTCTGTTGGCCTCATTCAGTCATGTGTCTGAGCACTTTGTCGAACTGCAAATATTTAAAATATTTTAATATTCATTCTAAGCCCAAAGAGCTTTGCCAAACTAGATACTGAAATTACTCTTGGTTGTTTTGAACAGGATAGATTATAGCCCGATATTTAAAGGGATTATTTGAGGTGGTGGGAGAGAGCAGCTTGGGATTGAGTTTTCCTTTATCACAAACCTCGAATCATTCTCTTTCCTCTGCTCTATGGGGACACTAAGCATTAGATCCATCTGCTCCGCCCAGCTAAGGGCTGTATTTACTTTTTCCGCTTTGCATAAGGTGGGTTCTATGCAGAGTCTATTTGTGATGGGTCTTAGAGGATGAGGAGAATTTAGTAAGGGAGAGAGAAAAATAATGTACAAGCTGGAAGAATGAAAACTGTGAGCGATAAAAGCTAGAAGGAAAACCTGTGGCTCAGGGAGGGATGAGCCTTTGGCGTAGCGAGTGCCTTGAGTCATGGGGATTAGCCTTGGTTTTCCTGCCTCTGCTGAAAGCAAGCAACTGGCATATTGTTCTATTAATTCCATTATAGCATGGTGGAGGCTTTTCAAAAGGGAGGAGAGAAAGGCCATTAAGAGACATTTTTTTTCTTCTTCAGGTGGGGTGTGGGCTCTGTCTCCACAGTAAGTTACTGCTATAAGATGAAGGTTCAGAGAGTAACGTTCAGATCAAAGGTAAGGGGAACGGGGAAGGCAGGCAGGAGCTGCAGGGATGTTTTAGAAGTCATCGTAAATAATATATGTTGATCTGTATAAAAAAAGAAATGGCAACCCACTCCAGTATTCTTGCCTGGAACATTCTATAGACAGAGGAGTCTGGCGGGGTCCACGAGGTTGAAAAGGAGCTGGACGTGACTGAACACAAACAAACAGAATGAAGAAAGAGCTGGAGGAAAAATAAAAGGTTGATGGTGAGAATCTTGTAAATTAAAGAGCTTGATGCTCTTCAGCCAAAACGCTGCTATTTGCAAATGGGAGAAAACAACATTCATTTCCTAGGTGATGTGATTGGCTTCACTGGGCAGGTATAAAGCGCTGCCCTGAGTATTCGGTGCTGCTCTCTGGGTGGTTAAAACCTGAGTGTCCTCTGGGTTGCCTGATTGGAACATCCTTTGTGCTGGGATTCACAAAAGTGCTTCCTAGTGAAGTCTTCAGGTCTCACCTAGATCAGAGGGTGTGGCTCTAGTTTAGTAACAGGATGTTACGAAACCAAACTTTGGTCTCTTGACCCCAACATCCTGTTACTAAACGTAACCCTTGTCTGCTTGCGCTCTCAGAGAAGTCTGTCCGTGGACGCCAGATTGTGATGAAGGAAAACGCAACGTTTATGGTAAAGGGACCAAGACAGGCAGGATGGGCGGCACGTGCTCTAAAACCCTGATCTCTGGAAGGCTTTCGGGGGAGTTTTTAATAGGGAAAATTGGGGTGAAGGCTGCAAGGCATGTGACTGTGTCCTCCCGACTGGTAGTGAGGCGGTGCTCCAGGGCTCCTGGCTCTGCCAGAGGCTGCCATCCTCTCCCTGGGTGGAGACCTACATTCTGCACAGAAAACAAACATACTGTATCCTTAGAGATGGAAACAGGACCCTGCCCCAAGGCTGACCTATTGTTTCTAGGCTCTTCCTCCCAGGGTCTGCAGACACCATTCCCTCCCCTGAGTCTGCCCTTTGGAGCTCTGGGGAGGTCAAGAGGCTGAAGAAAGCCTGTTTCCTACAAACAAGAAATAGGGGACACAGGTTTCAAAGAGGGGCCCTGAGAGGGTTTTAGAAGTCATAAATAATAGGCAGGCAGGAGCTGCAGGGATGTTTTAGAAGTCATCGAAATAATATATGTTGATCTGTATAAAAAAAGAAATGGCAACCCACTCCAGTATTCTTGCCTGGAACATTCTATAGACAGAGGAGTCTGGCGGGGTCCACGAGGTTGAAAAGGAGCTGGACGTGACTGAACACAAACAAACAGAATGAAGAAAGAGCTGGAGGAAAAATAAAAGGTTGATGGTGAGAATCTTGTAAATTAAAGAGCTTGATGCTCTTCAGCCAAAACGCTGCTATTTGCAAATGGGAGAAAACAACATTCATTTCCTAGGTGATGTGATTGGCTTCACTGGGCAGGTATAAAGCGCTGCCCTGAGTATTCGGTGCTGCTCTCTGGGTGGTTAAAACCTGAGTGTCCTCTGGGTTGCCTGATTGGAACATCCTTTGTGCTGGGATTCACAAAAGTGCTTCCTAGTGAAGTCTTCAGGTCTCACCTAGATCAGAGGGTGTGGCTCTAGTTTAGTAACAGGATGTTACGAAACCAAACTTTGGTCTCTTGACCCCAACATCCTGTTACTAAACGTAACCCTTGTCTGCTTGCGCTCTCAGAGAAGTCTGTCCGTGGACGCCAGATTGTGATGAAGGAAAACGCAACGTTTATGGTAAAGGGACCAAGACAGGCAGGATGGGCGGCACGTGCTCTAAAACCCTGATCTCTGGAAGGCTTTCGGGGGAGTTTTTAATAGGGAAAATTGGGGTGAAGGCTGCAAGGCATGTGACTGTGTCCTCCCGACTGGTAGTGAGGCGGTGCTCCAGGGCTCCTGGCTCTGCCAGAGGCTGCCATCCTCTCCCTGGGTGGAGACCTACATTCTGCACAGAAAACAAACATACTGTATCCTTAGAGATGGAAACAGGACCCTGCCCCAAGGCTGACCTATTGTTTCTAGGCTCTTCCTCCCAGGGTCTGCAGACACCATTCCCTCCCCTGAGTCTGCCCTTTGGAGCTCTGGGGAGGTCAAGAGGCTGAAGAAAGCCTGTTTCCTACAAACAAGAAATAGGGGACACAGGGAAGCTCTGTACCAGGGAAGACACCACGGGTCCTGCTGTCTCAATCTTACATGCACCACGGTGGGAGGAGAGGGTCTGCCCCCTGATTTCAAAGTCACAGGGGATCTATAGGGAACGCTATACTTCCGGATCCCCTGCTTTAAGATCCCGATTTAGAAAAAAAAGGGCGGGGCCACCGCGTTAAAAAAAAAAAAAAAAAAAGAAAGAAAGAAAAAGTGCCCGTTGGGTGAGGCTTTCTTTTGGTTCTTGTCACTCCCCCGCCCCACTGACGCCGCATATTTGAGAATGGAGGCTCCCCCAGACCCCTGAGGATTGCGCTGGGAGGTCGAGGGACCAGGCTGGGAATCATGGTCGTGCACCACGAGCAGGCTGAGTGTCGCAGCCTGTCGGGGAACTCGCTGGAAACAGCACGCCGGCCAGAACACATCATTTCAACTTTGACTCGGCATGTACTAATTCCCGGAATGACAACCGAGAGCGGTGGGGGAGGAAGAAAACCTAAGGAAACGGAAAAAAAAAGAGATCAGAGAACCAAGAGCTGCGGGGAGGGAAGGAAGGACCAGGGGTGCAGTGAAAGCAGCGGCCGCGGCGAGCAAGCGGGAGCCAGGGAGGGGCAGAGGCTGGGCTTGAGCGACCTGCTGCTGGATGCAGACAAAGGCGTCTGAAAGGCAGAGGCTGGGGCGGGATCAGTTGCTCCTGTCAGCCTGGGGAGAGCCCCAGCGGCTGGACTCCCGCGTGGAAACCGAACACAGTCACTAGCGTCTCCTTCAAGGGCAGGAATGACTGGAGCATGCCCCGACACAAGAACTCAGAGGCAAAAGTAAGTTTGGGAGAGGACTTAGCGGATTTGGACGATCTTTGAAACCTTACTCCTCTTGGAGGCATGCCTTCACTGATGCGTTCCCTCTTTATAGTTTCTGTCTCTTGTGTCATTGTATTCATCGTGTTCTATGTGTTCAATTTTGGGGGAGAGCAAGGCTTCCAGAGGCTAAATAACTCGGACGCTTGGGTGCTGACTCAAGTTTGCACATCCTTTCTCAAAGACAAAACACCTTTACGCTGGAGAAACAAGCTGACGATGTATGAGAAGTCCTCTTGCAAGGAATACCTGACCCAAAGCCACTACATCACGGCACCCTTATCTAAGGAAGAAGCCGAGTTTCCTTTGGCCTATATCATGGTCATCCATCACAATTTCGATACCTTTGCGAGACTCTTTAGAGCTGTTTACATGCCTCAGAACCTCTACTGTGTTCACGTGGATGAGAAAGCCACAGTTGAATTTAAAGGTGCCGTGGAGCAATTACTGAGCTGCTTCCCCAATGCTTTTCTGGCTTCCAAGATGGAGCCCGTGGTCTACGGTGGGATTTCCAGGCTCCAGGCTGACCTGAACTGCATCAAAGATCTTGCGGCCTCGGAGGTTCCGTGGAAATACGCACTCAACACCTGCGGGCAAGATTTTCCCCTGAAAACCAACAGGGAGATCGTTCGGTATCTGAAGGGATTTAAAGGGAAAAACATCACCCCGGGGGTGCTGCCCCCAGCGCATGCAATTGGACGGACCAAGTATGTCCACCGGGAGCATCTAGGCAAAGAGCTTTCCTATGTGATAAGGACCACAGCCTTGAAACCGCCCCCTCCCCACAACCTCACCATCTACTTCGGCTCTGCCTATGTGGCCCTGTCCAGAGAGTTTACCAGCTTTGTTCTCCATGACCCCCGGGCCCTCGACTTGCTGCAGTGGTCCAAAGACACCTTTAGTCCCGATGAACATTTCTGGGTGACGCTCAATAGGATTCCAGGTATGTGGGATGACCTTGTTCACGTGAAGGCGACAGGCTGTTCTTGAAAGGGCTTCTCAAGAGCCTGCTCCTTTTGATTAGAAGATAAAAGCTAAAGTATGTTGTTTTCACTTGAATTCTTTCTAGAGTCTGAAGAATGATGTTCTCTAGGGGATAATTCAGTGGTAACCAAGCCAAGTCAGTTCCTCTTAGTGATATTGCTCTTCAGTTCTTTGTGTTCTTTTTCGTTTATCATCTTATTCAATCTTTACCAGAATCGGTGTTTTTGTTCTCTGTCCCCATGAATGTTCTTTCTTTTCCCCAAATCTGTCAGACTTGCTGTAACCCCAGGACCATTGGCTTGGCCACTCCCCTGCCTACCCTATGCCATCACTGCCTCCCTCTTACCAGCTAGATCTGATCAACTCTGAGAAGCTGAACTGACTACCCCACTGTTTTCCTTCAAAGATTTTTCTCATCTTCTGAAATTATGAAATCTACTTATTTGTACGGATTTCGTTTTGGCCTCCTCTGCGTTAGGTCCATGAAGTGGATCATTTTCTATTTTGTTACCTGCTGTATCCCCCATGCAAAGAACATATAGTAAATGCTCAATAAGAATAAATGAGTGGGGGACTTCCCTGGTGGTCCAGTGGGTAAGGACACCGCCTTGCAGTGCAAGGGATGCCGGTTCGATCCCTGGCCGGGGAAGATCCCACATGCCACGGAGCAGCTGGACCGACATGTCCAATGACCCAGCCAGAGCTCTGAGCGCATGTGCCCAGAGCTGGTGCTCTGAGTCCGGCGAGGTCTACGGCAAACAAAAAGGAGATCTGTATCTGAAGATTTAAAGAAAAACATCACCGGTGCTGCCCAGCGCATGCAATTGGACGGACCAAGTATGTCCACCGGAGCATCTAGGCAAAGAGCTTTCCTATGTGATAAGGACCACAGCCTTGAAACCGCCCCCTCCCCACAACCTCACCATCTACTTCGGCTCTGCCTATGTGGCCCTGTCCAGAGAGTTTACCAGCTTTGTTCTCCATGACCCCCGGGCCCTCGACTTGCTGCAGTGGTCCAAAGACACCTTTAGTCCCGATGAACATTTCTGGGTGACGCTCAATAGGATTCCAGGTATGTGGGATGACCTTGTTCACGTGAAGGCGACAGGCTGTTCTTGAAAGGGCTTCTCAAGAGCCTGCTCCTTTTGATTAGAAGATAAAAGCTAAAGTATGTTGTTTTCACTTGAATTCTTTCTAGAGTCTGAAGAATGATGTTCTCTAGGGGATAATTCAGTGGTAACCAAGCCAAGTCAGTTCCTCTTAGTGATATTGCTCTTCAGTTCTTTGTGTTCTTTTTCGTTTTATCATCTTATTCAATCTTTACCAGAATCGGTGTTTTTGTTCTCTGTCCCCATGAATGTTCTTTCTTTTCCCCAAATCTGTCAGACTTGCTGTAACCCCAGGACCATTGGCTTGGCCACTCCCCTGCCTACCCTATGCCATCACTGCCTCCCTCTTACCAGCTAGATCTGATCAACTCTGAGAAGCTGAACTGACTACCCCACTGTTTTCCTTCAAAGATTTTTCTCATCTTCTGAAATTATGAAATCTACTTATTTGTACGGATTTCGTTTTGGCCTCCTCTGCGTTAGGTCCATGAAGTGGATCATTTTCTATTTTGTTACCTGCTGTATCCCCCATGCAAAGAACATATAGTAAATGCTCAATAAGAATAAATGAGTGGGGGACTTCCCTGGTGGTCCAGTGGGTAAGGACACCGCCTTGCAGTGCAAGGGGTGCCAGTTCGATCCCTGGCCTGGGAAGATCCCACGTGCCACGGAGCAGCTGGACCGACATGTCCAATGACCCAGCCAGAGCTCTGGAGCGCATGTGCCCAGAGCTGGTGCTCTGTGACAGCAGAGGCCACTGCAATGGGAGGCCCACACGGGCCAAAGACCAAAAAAAGGATGAATGAAAATAGATAAATGAAAGACCAATAGAAGTGGCCCGCCTGCCCCCTTTCCTCCCCAACCCGACACACTCCCCCCAATAAAGAATAAATGAGTGAATGAATGAATGGCCGAGCGTGGGACTTTGCCGTGGCACCACGGCTGTCTCCCTACGACCCAGTGAGCAGAGAAATATTGGTACTCATGTGTTGTACTACGTCATAGGTATAAAGTTTTTAAACATGTTTATTTTTAACTTCAGATAAATAATGAGATTCCAGGAGAAACTCTTTCCTTTCTGGTCAAAACCTGTGCTCATGGACCAGACTAGTGATATTTAAAACTGTAGAAAACATGGTAGGATTCCTTCTGAAGGAAACAGCACCCTTTGGATTCAATGAAAAATGCAAAATGGATCTCTGATGAACTCGACAGCATTATTATAGCCAGAGAAAAGCAATCATTGTTCTGGTTTTTGGGGGGCTGCCAAGTTGGAAATACTGGTAGGTGCTCTTAGGCTGCAGGGCAGGGCCTCTGGGCGGTAAACATGCCAGCATTCTCTGGAAAATGCCGTGTTTGGTCTCTGAGTCCCAGGGTGACTGGCCTGGGCGACAGGGCTGCTCCCATCCCGTGCAGGCTCTCCACACGCTCTCGTCCTGGTCGTCCTCCTCTTAGGGCCACCCCTCTTCCCTTTTATCTGCTGTTTTCATCTTTGGCATCTAAGTGGGGAACACTGGGTACTTAGAGGCTGATTTTCACATTTAAATATTTATCCCCTTTGTGTTTTCACTATTCTCTTGAGATTTATAAAGGTTTGATCTTAGCCACGTGGTTCCATAGATACCAGACTGGGAGGAAGGCTGCTGTAACTTCACAAAAGCCTGAGTTGTTGTTTCTTAAAAAAAAAACCAGAAAAGCGTGGGTTTGGGTGAGTGTTAAATGTCTATTTGCTTTGCAGAAGGATGCTCAAATGAACTTGAAAGAATCAAGGAAACAATAACCTTTTTCCGAATGGGCCATGATGGGACCCCAAAAATGACCCAGCCAGAGCTCTGGCATGTGCCCAGAGCTGGTGCTCTGTGACAGCAGAGGCCACTGCAATGGGAGGCCCACACGGGCCAAAGACCAAAAAAAGGATGAATGAAAATAGATAAATGAAAGACCAATAGAAGTGGCCCGCCTGCCCCCTTTCCTCCCCAACCCGACACACTCCCCCCAATAAAGAATAAATGAGTGAATGAATGAATGGCCGAGCGTGGGACTTTGCCGTGGCACCACGGCTGTCTCCCTACGACCCAGTGAGCAGAGAAATATTGGTACTCATGTGTTGTACTACGTCATAGGTATAAAGTTTTTAAACATGTTTATTTTTAACTTCAGATAAATAATGAGATTCCAGGAGAAACTCTTTCCTTTCTGGTCAAAACCTGTGCTCATGGACCAGACTAGTGATATTTAAAACTGTAGAAAACATGGTAGGATTCCTTCTGAAGGAAACAGCACCCTTTGGATTCAATGAAAAATGCAAAATGGATCTCTGATGAACTCGACAGCATTATTATAGCCAGAGAAAAGCAATCATTGTTCTGGTTTTTGGGGGGCTGCCAAGTTGGAAATACTGGTAGGTGCTCTTAGGCTGCAGGGCAGGGCCTCTGGGCGGTAAACATGCCAGCATTCTCTGGAAAATGCCGTGTTTGGTCTCTGAGTCCCAGGGTGACTGGCCTGGGCGACAGGGCTGCTCCCATCCCGTGCAGGCTCTCCACACGCTCTCGTCCTGGTCGTCCTCCTCTTAGGGCCACCCCCCTCTTCCCCTTTTATCTGCTGTTTTCATCTTTGGCATCTAAGTGGGGAACACTGGGTACTTAGAGGCTGATTTTCACATTTAAATATTTATCCCCTTTGTGTTTTCACTATTCTCTTGAGATTTATAAAGGTTTGATCTTAGCCACGTGGTTCCATAGATACCAGACTGGGAGGAAGGCTGCTGTAACTTCACAAAAGCCTGAGTTGTTGTTTCTTAAAAAAAAAACCAGAAAAGCGTGGGTTTGGGTGAGTGTTAAATGTCTATTTGCTTTGCAGAAGGATGCTCAAATGAACTTGAAAGAATCAAGGAAACAATAACCTTTTCCACCCCTTTCCTTTTTTCCCCCCTTAACCCCCTTCTTTCCAGCCCTGGTGAAATAAATGCAGGAGACTGGGAATGCTAAATCTAGATAGGCTCGGGAGACAAGACCATTTTTGCTGTAGGTCTGCGATGTAACTCGCTGACTTCTGCCCCGTGTCAGCGGCTGAATGGTGCGGGTGATGAGTTAGTCACTAAGCCATTACTGACTCTTGGCCCCCAGGGCCTATGGCCCGCCAGGCTCCGCTGTCCACGGGATTTTCCATGTAAATCACCTCTTGGAGCCTCCTGTCTCTCAAGCTATAAAATAAAGGAACCAGTAGGTAAGACCCATTTTTTTCCCTACATATCCCCCCCACCTTTTTTTTGGCAGAAGCCACAATCCGCGGAACCACATAAACACATAGCACGCAGCTGCTGAGAACTTTGAGAAAAGCCAAGCTACTGCGGAGTCTGGGCTGCATCCGCCTTGTTGCCCCTTAGCCTCGGCAGGTGCCCAGCATTTCCCGCGCCAAAACCTGGAGGCGAGAGCTGCGCGCCCTGGGAACCCCAGGGATCTGATTCTGCATGCGATGCCATTCCGAGTCATGTCTCATTCCTCGGGGTCTCGCTGCCTTCCTCTCTTACGTTCTGGATGCCGTCCTAGCTCAGGGAGAAAGCAGGAGGCTATCCGGCTTCTAAGTGGGCCCTTCCTGAATGACAGAGGACTTAAGCTTCAGCCCCAGGGGTGGGGCTTGCACCTTCAAAGGCCATGCAGAAGTCAGTCACTTGCCCGAGGCACTCCGGTGATCTCCCCCGCCCACCCCACCCCAGCATTCCTCATGGTTTACACTTGGGTGTGCAGGTCTGGCTCTTTCTTGCCACATACATCATCTAGTGCGTCTCCGTGCCTTCCTCAGAATTTCTTGCCCTCTTTGTTTTAAACATCCTAACTTTTTTTGTTTTAAAGTATGTTTTGATTGAATTTATTTACCTCTTTGGCTGCACCCAATCTTAGCTGCAGCACTCGAGATCTCCGGTTATGGCATGCAAATTCTTAGTTGCGGCATGTTGGATCTGGTTCCCTGACTGGGGATCGAACCCGGGTCGCCTGCATGAAAAGTGCCGTGGAGTCTTGGCTCTTGGGCCACCAGGGAAGTCCCACTAAACATCCTCAGTTAACGTATGTGGGTTAGAAAGACCATGCATAGTCGTAGCAGACTTCCTGAAACACCCACGGAAGGTTGAAGACCACGAACATGATTAGGATCCTGTTACGGAAAGGTATCAGACAACTAAATGAGAATAGCTTAAAATGAGTGAGACTCCATAGAAAGTATGTTCTGGAGGCAGGACTGAATCTCATATCTTCAGGCTGCCTTTTTTTTTTTTTCCATGTTGTCTTTCTATTCAGACGATGACTTTTCTCTTGGTTTCCAACACTTAGGTTTTTTCCAGCTGCGTTAAAATTAGAAATGGTGCTGGACCAAGCGAGAGAGAGTCCCCTGGGGGCCCCAGGCTCACTCCTTCTTTGGGGAGTCCATGGCTTTCCTTCCATCCCGTTTGGCTGTGTACAGATGGAGCGTCTAGATTTCTCCCTTCTGGCCATATTCTCCAGGGAAACCCTTCAGGAGCAGGGATCTCTCTGACTCGTACTACAGGGCAGGCGGGTTAGGCTGAGGGTTTGCTTGAGGTTCTGTGCTCTGCACGCGGTATGAATTCTGGTTCACACTGGTGTTTCCCTGCTTCTCCAGGCTTTGTCATCACTGATACCTGTCGCCTGAAAGAAGAGCCCATTTTACGTAGCTTTTCTAGTTCTTTCCATAGCATTTTCTTAGGCCTGCCTGCACTGGGGCCGAGTGCCAGAGACTGTTCAGATGTCTTGCTTTAAGTCTTGTGTGGTTGTTGAGCATCTGCAGAAGCCGCTGCTGGTCTAGTTTTCTCACAGTCCATTCCCATGGCTCACTTGTCTTCTTGTCCCACTTTACAAAAAAAAAAAAAAAATGCAAAACCAGACTTCCTTCCTAGTCCAGTGGTGAAGACTCTGCCTTACAATGCTGGGGCCATTCCTAGATCGAATTAGGGTTCTATCCCTAGTCTGGGAACTAAGATTCTGCATGCCACCACTAAAGAAACCTCATGCTGCAGCCAAAAAAAAAAAAAAAAAAGCCTCAGAATACTTTGAGAAAAGATAAAAGAAGGCAAAACTACTCCATGCTTTGACTTCAGCTCCTTTTTACCCCGCTCCCTGCGGAAGCTTCTTCTCCTGGATTTCTGCTCAAGCGTTCTTCCTCTGACCTTTCTCATGCCATGGGTTTTTCTTTCATGAGAATGTTTTCGTTTGCCTTTTCATTTTTCCACTTTGTATAATTGTTTTTTTTTTCTCTCTCTCAGAGTGTCTTTGTCAAATAGGTTACCTCAACCTCAGGAGTGACCACATTTCCTCATTTTTCAGTACTAAAAATAGCATGTTTCTTTGATTTATTTTGCTTTTTTTTAACTTTGAGTTTTATTTATACGAGGACATTCTTTGGGTGTGTGTTACAACACTTCAAGTTGCTTGTGACAGAAATGCAGCTCAGAGTTGTTTAAACAGACACCAGAACCTACTCGGTCCTATCAGTAGAACTGAGGGGCCCCAGGAAGGCCTTGGGGTAAAGGCTCAGAACAGTATATTTGGGACTGTTTCTTGCAGGGTTGCTCTCTGTGAGGTGACCAGTTGTCCCTGTGTGCCCAGGTCTGAGGGGCATTTTGGGCCTGGGATCTTCCATGCTAAAGCCAAGAAAGTCACAGTTTGGTCTGAGATGATTGCTCTGTCTCTGAGTTGGCTTGTTTCCGTTGCATCCTCCCCACACACTGTCAGAGAGGCTCAGATGGAACTCCAAGTGTTTGCTTCTCACAGCTGACACTCCAGGGAGAAAAGGAACTTTGTGTTTTTTTTTTTTCCCTTATAATCCCAGCGATAGCTCAGGGGAGTTGTCAGATTGGACCTGCCTCTGTGTGTGCGTGCTCAGTCATGTCTGACTGTTTGTGACTCCATGAATTGTACCCACCAGGCTCCTCTGTCCATGGGATTCTCCAGACAAGACTACTGGAGTGGGTTGCCATTTCCTCCTCCAGGGAATATTCCTAACCCTAGGATCAAACTCGTATCTCATGCATTGGCAGGTGGATTCTTTACTTCTGCATCATCTGGAAAGCCCAATAATAACTGAGAAAATACTAATTAAACTGCTGTTATGGAAAAAATGTGATCTCAATAAGCATACTTCTCTTCCCTCATAAAAATATTAAAAATGATGATTATATTTTTATTGTACTTATAAGTATAGAAGTATTGATAAGTCGATCAATCATGTCCAACTCTTTGCGACCCCAAGGACAGTAGCCTGCCAGGCTCCTCTGTCCATGGAATTCTCCAGGCAGAATACTGGAGTGGGTTGCCATTCCCTTCTTCAGGGGATCCTCCTGACTCGGGGACTGAATCCTCGTCTCTTGCGTCTCCTGCATTGGCAGGTGGGTTCTTCACCACTCGCGCCACCCGAGAAGGCCCATATGAGTATATCATAACTAATTATTTGATAAATTTGATAGTTTTGTACAGATATATATTTATATATTTTTAAAATTAATTTGTTTCTTTGGCTGCACTGGTTGTTAATTGCGGCACACGGGATCTTTAGTTGCAGTGTGGCAACTCTTGGGTGTGGCAGGTGGGATCTAGTTTCCTGACTGAAGATTGAATCCGCCCCTCTGTGTGGCTAAGGACACGGAGCCACTGGGCCACCAGGGAAGCCTCAGGTACCTATTTTGGGCCTGGGGGCATTTGGGCTAAAGCCAAGAAAGTCACAGTTTGGTCTGAGATGATTGCTCTGTCTCTGAGTTGGCTTGTTTCCGTTGCATCCTCCCCACACACTGTCAGAGAGGCTCAGATGGAACTCCAAGTGTTTGCTTCTCACAGCTGACACTCCAGGGAGAAAAGGAACTTTGTGTTTTTTTTTTTTCCCTTATAATCCCAGCGATAGCTCAGGGGAGTTGTCAGATTGGACCTGCCTCTGTGTGTGCGTGCTCAGTCATGTCTGACTGTTTGTGACTCCATGAATTGTACCCACCAGGCTCCTCTGTCCATGGGATTCTCCAGACAAGACTACTGGAGTGGGTTGCCATTTCCTCCTCCAGGGAATATTCCTAACCCTAGGATCAAACTCGTATCTCATGCATTGGCAGGTGGATTCTTTACTTCTGCATCATCTGGAAAGCCCAATAATAACTGAGAAAATACTAATTAAACTGCTGTTATGGAAAAAGTGTGATCTCAATAAGCATACTTCTCTTCCCTCATAAAAATATTAAAAATGATGATTATATTTTTATTGTACTTATAAGTATAGAAGTATTGATAAGTCGATCAATCATGTCCAACTCTTTGCGACCCCAAGGACAGTAGCCTGCCAGGCTCCTCTGTCCATGGAATTCTCCAGGCAGAATACTGGAGTGGGTTGCCATTCCCTTCTTCAGGGGATCCTCCTGACTCGGGGACTGAATCCTCGTCTCTTGCGTCTCCTGCATTGGCAGGTGGGTTCTTCACCACTCGCGCCACCCGAGAAGGCCCATATGAGTATATCATAACTAATTATTTGATAAATTTGATAGTTTTGTACAGATATATATTTATATATTTTTAAAATTAATTTGTTTCTTTGGCTGCACTGGTTGTTAATTGCGGCACACGGGATCTTTAGTTGCAGTGTGGCAACTCTTGGGTGTGGCAGGTGGGATCTAGTTTCCTGACTGAAGATTGAATCCCGGCCCCTCTGTGTGGCTAAGGACACGGAGCCACTGGGCCACCAGGGAAGCCTCAGGTACCTATTTTGTATATAGTAGTGTGTCTGGGTTAGTTCAGTCTCCTAATTTATCCCTCCCCCTAGCCTACCACGCACTGAGACACTGTGCTGGGGCTCGGATATGATAATGAATAAGCACGTAACCAGTGGATATCAGACAAGGCCTCTCCTATGAGACAGACAATAAAAGTCGGCTGATAAAGAGAATTGGAGACTCTTACGTGCTATGAAGGAAACAAGCAGGCTGACACAGGAAGGGACCTGCTTCTTGGTGAAACACGAACTGCAGACTGGAGCTGCACCTCCAAAGTGAGAAAAGCTGTGGGAACGAGTAGGGGGTTCCAGGCAGGGGGACGAGGAATTGCAGAGGCCCGGAGGTGAGCAGCATCCAGAAAAGCAACCAGTGTGGCGGTGGCCAAGAGAGCGGGGGTGAGGGCTGGAGCTGATGCAATGCCGGCGAGGCCCTCGTGGGAAGCCCACAGGGGAGACGTGAGCTGGCAGCACCCTGTTTAACGGGCTATTGGCAGCCAAGGCAGGGAGGGGTGCAGGGGCGTGGCTTCAGCCAGGTGAGGGGGACAACCCTCGAGTGGGATCTGGCTGCCGCCTCCTCCTCATGTCTGGCACCGTCCCCCACTCTGTTCCTCTCTCTCTGACAGTAGTCAGATTTCTTTCTAACGGCTTTCCCTGATGCCTTTCTCAGCCTGCTTTAATCCATCCTCCAAGGACAGAATGGCCTTGATGAAGGCACATCCGTCCGGCGATCAAGCCTCTCTCCTTAGACACTGGCTCTGGCTCCCATCACCTACAGCCTGATATCCCAGCCCCTCTGCTGGAAGGGGGCTCACGGCCTTGTGGCCTCTTGATTGTAGAAGCGCCTTCTGGCCTCTGCCTCGCCCCCATCCCATACAGCGCACCAGCTGTACCAGGGAACTCGCGGTCCCCAGGGTGCCGCTGAAGCCTTCCTGCCTTGACCCTTGCCTGCCCGCCACCAGGATGCTCTGGAATGCTCTTCCTCCCTTCCCTCCTCCGATTGGCATGTGCTTTCTTAGTTCAGTCTCGGGCTAAGTTTGATATCCGGCCCTCTGTGTGGCTAAGGACACGGAGCCACTGGGCCACCAGGGAAGCCTCAGGTACCTATTTTGTATATAGTAGTGTGTCTGGGTTAGTTCAGTCTCCTAATTTATCCCTCCCCCTAGCCTACCACGCACTGAGACACTGTGCTGGGGCTCGGATATGATAATGAATAAGCACGTAACCAGTGGATATCAGACAAGGCCTCTCCTATGAGACAGACAATAAAAGTCGGCTGATAAAGAGAATTGGAGACTCTTACGTGCTATGAAGGAAACAAGCAGGCTGACACAGGAAGGGACCTGCTTCTTGGTGAAACACGAACTGCAGACTGGAGCTGCACCTCCAAAGTGAGAAAAGCTGTGGGAACGAGTAGGGGGTTCCAGGCAGGGGGACGAGGAATTGCAGAGGCCCGGAGGTGAGCAGCATCCAGAAAAGCAACCAGTGTGGCGGTGGCCAAGAGAGCGGGGGTGAGGGCTGGAGCTGATGCAATGCCGGCGAGGCCCTCGTGGGAAGCCCACAGGGGAGACGTGAGCTGGCAGCACCCTGTTTAACGGGCTATTGGCAGCCAAGGCAGGGAGGGGTGCAGGGGCGTGGCTTCAGCCAGGTGAGGGGGACATCCCTCGCGTGGGATCTGGCTGCCGCCTCCTCCTCATGTCTGGCACCGTCCCCCACTCTGTTCCTCTCTCTCTGACAGTAGTCAGATTTCTTTCTAACGGCTTTCCCTGATGCCTTTCTCAGCCTGCTTTAATCCATCCTCCAAGGACAGAATGGCCTTGATGAAGGCACATCCGTCCGGCGATCAAGCCTCTCTCCTTAGACACTGGCTCTGGCTCCCATCACCTACAGCCTGATATCCCAGCCCCTCTGCTGGAAGGGGGCTCACGGCCTTGTGGCCTCTTGATTGTAGAAGCGCCTTCTGGCCTCTGCCTCGCCCCCATCCCATACAGCGCACCAGCTGTACCAGGGAACTCGCGGTCCCCAGGGTGCCGCTGAAGCCTTCCTGCCTTGACCCTTGCCTGCCCGCCACCAGGATGCTCTGGAATGCTCTTCCTCCCTTCCCTCCTCCGATTGGCATGTGCTTTTCTTCAGAGATTCAGCTTGAAGTCACATTCTCTAAAGAGCCTCTCCTGATGCTCGCTCTTGTGGACTCCATCCCCCATATCACATTTTACTGTTAATCTTGCAGAGGGCTTTGGGGACTGACCTGCAAGGGTGGCACCGGCACCTGCTCACTTCGTTTTCTTTATTCCTTGTATAATGCCTGGCATACAAGCAATGGAGTCCTGGCTCCTTGGAGTGGTTGAACTTGCCCAACATTATATTCTCTCTCTCTCTCTCTCACAGACACATGTACACAGTGTATACAGGTTTAAACGGTCACTCCTCCACTGCCCAGCACTCCACACAATGAGTCTGGGGTCCACAGTGAGCACAAGGTGAGTTCTGCTTATTCCCGTGCGGGGTCTTGGTTCAGTGGCTCACGAATCTTAAAGGTACATTGCGCATCTCATGACAAGGCTCCTCAGCTAAAACCAATTCTTCATCTGATGTTCATAAGAAGAAACCCCTATCTGGGCCAGGGTAAAGGGGAAAATGGGCAGCGCTGGATTATGGAGAAACCGTGTCGTCTGAATTCGGCACATCCCCAGGGGATTTCTCCAGAGGGCTTTCCCTGTGTACTCTCTTTCCTGTACATATGGACTTGGAAACCCAGCCTCCCTGTGGGATGTGTACCTTCTCTAAACAGTTGTTGAATTTATTGATCGGCTAGGAATTGGCAAAATCGGGGGACAGATTGAGATCATTCTGCTTCTAATCTAGTGTTCAGCCTCCGAGCCTCGATGCAATGCATAGAATCGCTCTTTTCTAAAAGTTGTTTTGACTTCGAAAAGGCAGATAAAATGCCATGAAGAGACAATTATCTGAAGCCAGCAGTCTTTGGATAATAGTTTGTCCCAGAACTTGGGGCAATGGCTTCCACATTAGGAAAAAGTTGCCAAATGTATTAAAAGGCACTGTTTCTATAATCCCTCTTTGGAAACGTATGTAAGTGGATTTTGATCATATTCTTGGTGACTGACTACTGAACTGAGACTTGGAAAATGCTTGATTGAGGGCCACTAGTCTCAGTGAAATGTAGACCTGAGGAGAGTATAAGTTCTCAGTGAACATCCCCCGAGAGTCTTTCCCCAGTTTGGTTTTTGGCTGTTGCTGTTCCAACTCCCCTGGTGACCTCGTTGGCCTCAAGCGCATCATCCTTCAGTCCTGATGAGTCATGACTCTCCCCTGGGCTCCCCAGGCCCTCTCTGCTTCCCCCCAGGCCTTTGGGGATCTCTTCCTGAGGCTCCACGGGCCCCTACTCATGTGCACCGCCTCCTCCCTGTAACCCCTTGCTGCAGCACCCCAGGCCGCTGCCCCCCACGTCAGCCAGCCTCTCCTCGTCCAGCCCCTCAGAGCCCACCCACATACTCCATGTGGGCAGCGTGTGCCCAGAAAGCCTTGCCATTCTAGTTCCATCATAACTGCTCTAGCTCTGGCCCGTGGTGCCCATCTCTCAAGTAGATCGTGAGACCCCTCCGCTGGCATCTCTGGCCCACCCGTCTCCCTCTTCAAACCATCTACCACTCTGGATAGATAGTTCTTCTAAGACTAACTTCTCAATTCGAAAAGCTTCAGTGATTTCCAGCAACACCTCATTGAAGTATTCAATACAAGCATCTCCACGTAGGACGTTGGGTGTTGGACGTGAGCAGGGCTGTGTGGAATCTCACGGCAACATCACTGATGAATGAATTCCCAAGGCTGCCTTCCCTGAAAGGTATGCACTTCTGCCTTTGCTACTTTTCTTCCTCTTTCCTTGAGCTGTTCAACTCTATTTCTCCTATTTAAATAATGGCCCGACGAGGTCTTCATTCATGCCTTGTCCTGTAGGAAGCACTCCTTGATTATTTTTCGGTTTTGTAATTTTGTAAAAGTTACAATTTCGTAAACCTTTGGGGTAACTCCTTTATGTTATTCTATGATCTTCTTTGTACTATAATTGTGAACGTGGATGTCATACTACCCGGACAGCTATTGTCTCTTTGGGGTCTTTTATATTTTTGGCCTCTCAGCACAGGGAACATCTAGTGGAATTAGAATAAATATTTACTGAATTGAGTCAAATGAAAATAACATTTAAAATGCCCATCAGTATGGACATTGTGGGGAATCAGCAGTGGGTGGGAGGCGTAAAGGAAGTAGCATGAAAACCTATACTATCATATGTGAAAAAAATAGCTGTTGTCATTGTGCTATGAGAAAAGGGGAGTTGCTTTCCCCAGTTTGGTTTGGCTGTTGCTGTTCCTCCTCCCGTTGGCCTCAAGCGCATCATCCTTCAGTCCTGATGAGTCATGACTCTCCCTGGGCTCCCAGGCCCTCTGCTTCCCCAGGCCTTTGGGGATCTCTTCCTGAGGCTCCACGGGCCCCTACTCATGTGCACCGCCTCCTCCCTGTAACCCCTTGCTGCAGCACCCCAGGCCGCTGCCCCCCACGTCAGCCAGCCTCTCCTCGTCCAGCCCCTCAGAGCCCACCCACATACTCCATGTGGGCAGCGTGTGCCCAGAAAGCCTTGCCATTCTAGTTCCATCATAACTGCTCTAGCTCTGGCCCGTGGTGCCCATCTCTCAAGTAGATCGTGAGACCCCTCCGCTGGCATCTCTGGCCCACCCGTCTCCCTCTTCAAACCATCTACCACTCTGGATAGATAGTTCTTCTAAGACTAACTTCTCAATTCGAAAAGCTTCAGTGATTTCCAGCAACACCTCATTGAAGTATTCAATACAAGCATCTCCACGTAGGACGTTGGGTGTTGGACGTGAGCAGGGCTGTGTGGAATCTCACGGCAACATCACTGATGAATGAATTCCCAAGGCTGCCTTCCCTGAAAGGTATGCACTTCTGCCTTTGCTACTTTTCTTCCTCTTTCCTTGAGCTGTTCAACTCTATTTCTCCTATTTAAATAATGGCCCGACGAGGTCTTCATTCATGCCTTGTCCTGTAGGAAGCACTCCTTGATTATTTTTCGGTTTTGTAATTTTGTAAAAGTTACAATTTCGTAAACCTTTGGGGTAACTCCTTTATGTTATTCTATGATCTTCTTTGTACTATAATTGTGAACGTGGATGTCATACTACCCGGACAGCTATTGTCTCTTTGGGGTCTTTTATATTTTTGGCCTCTCAGCACAGGGAACATCTAGTGGAATTAGAATAAATATTTACTGAATTGAGTCAAATGAAAATAACATTTAAAATGCCCATCAGTATGGACATTGTGGGGAATCAGCAGTGGGTGGGAGGCGTAAAGGAAGTAGCATGAAAACCTATACTATCATATGTGAAAAAAATAGCTGTTGTCATTGTGCTATGAGAAAAGGGGATCCTGCGGGGGGCTGTGCGATGGCCTGGAGGGGTGGGATGGGGGGGATATACATATGACTAATCTGGGAACATACATATCTATAAACAACAAAACTCTGTAAAAGTAAAAAGTAAAATAAAAATTAAAAAAAAGAAAATGCCCGTCAGCACTGCTGCCAGCTCAGCTTCAGATCAGCCACTCACTCTGTCACCACACATTCACTCGCACACTCACTCACACACACACACACACACACACACACACACAGAGGATCTAGAGTCCTTTTGCCAAATCTTAAAGGGTCAGCTTCCGAGAGCATCGTCCAGGTTATTCAGTTTTTCTTGGAATTTTCCTGAAGTCCTTTCTGCCGCTGGTCAACAGCAATGGGACTGTTCTCTCTGTGTCTGTTTTTTTTCAAAGCATCTGGTTCATCTCGGGAATGCTGCTCAATGCCAAGATCATCCTAGGGGCAGCACCAGCTCGAGCCAGACTGTGCTTCAGGCCACAGTCCACTGTCTGTGAACTTAACCACCGGGCACCTAGCTCTGCACCAAAGAAATAAAACGAGTAGCCTCGTCACAGGCGCAGCTGGGTTTTCATAGGGTTGTTGCTTTAATGGCAATAACCCATCACTTGATGAAGAAAATGATTCTGCTAAGATTTTTAATGATTTTTCCCCTGGGTCTTGGAGTGGACAGTTTGCAGTCTTAGAAAGCAACATCCAAAGCAACAGGGTTTTTCTTTGGCCAAAAAGCCCTCCATAAAACAGCAGTTATATTACTTTCTAACCAACCATTTCTCCTTTTCTTTCGTATATATTGCTTCTATTATCATCCCTACATCATTATTGTTTGATGTTCATCTGTTTAGATCAAGAATGATATGATATGAAAGCAATGTTGGTTGAACTTAAGGTAAAGAAAGAAGACATTCTGAGTGCAGGGAACATCTAGTGGAATTAGAATAAATATTTACTGAATTGAGCAATAAAATTTGACGTAATTGTGGGGAATCAGCAGTGGGTGGGAGGCGTAAAGGAAGTAGCATGAAAACCTATACTATCATATGTGAAAAAAATAGCTGTTGTCATTGTGCTATGAGAAAAGGGGATCCTGCGGGGGGCTGTGCGATGGCCTGGAGGGGTGGGATGGGGGGGATATACATATGACTAATCTGGGAACATACATATCTATAAACAACAAAACTCTGTAAAAGTAAAAAGTAAAATAAAAATTAAAAAAAAGAAAATGCCCGTCAGCACTGCTGCCAGCTCAGCTTCAGATCAGCCACTCACTCTGTCACCACACATTCACTCGCACACTCACTCACACACACACACACACACACACACACACACACAGAGGATCTAGAGTCCTTTTGCCAAATCTTAAAGGGTCAGCTTCCGAGAGCATCGTCCAGGTTATTCAGTTTTTCTTGGAATTTTCCTGAAGTCCTTTCTGCCGCTGGTCAACAGCAATGGGACTGTTCTCTCTGTGTCTGTTTTTTTTCAAAGCATCTGGTTCATCTCGGGAATGCTGCTCAATGCCAAGATCATCCTAGGGGCAGCACCAGCTCGAGCCAGACTGTGCTTCAGGCCACAGTCCACTGTCTGTGAACTTAACCACCGGGCACCTAGCTCTGCACCAAAGAAATAAAACGAGTAGCCTCGTCACAGGCGCAGCTGGGTTTTCATAGGGTTGTTGCTTTAATGGCAATAACCCATCACTTGATGAAGAAAATGATTCTGCTAAGATTTTTAATGATTTTTCCCCTGGGTCTTGGAGTGGACAGTTTGCAGTCTTAGAAAGCAACATCCAAAGCAACAGGGTTTTTCTTTGGCCAAAAAGCCCTCCATAAAACAGCAGTTATATTACTTTCTAACCAACCATTTCTCCTTTTCTTTCGTATATATTGCTTCTATTATCATCCCTACATCATTATTGTTTGATGTTCATCTGTTTAGATCAAGAATGATATGATATGAAAGCAATGTTGGTTGAACTTAAGGTAAAGAAAGAAGACATTCTGAGCCTTTTTTTTTTTTTTTTTTTTACATAAACACGGATTATATCATTTAACGCAGATCCAAGACCTTGTGTTTTTTGAAGGTAGGTTTTATTTCCATTGTAATTCTTTTCATGTAGATTATACAAATACAATGCAATGTGATGAGCCCAGTTCAAAAATTACATGCTGCTGCCCATGTCATCACTGATGGCTCCTTTTAGGGAAAAAGAAAATTAAATTTTCTTAGCCTAATGAGCTAGCTCTTAATGTGGTTTCTCAATACCTGTCTTTCATCCTCTGACTTGAATAGTATGTGACAGTCTTTGTTGACATAATTTAGACAAAGCCATTAGTAGAAGGTTTTTCCCAAATGTGTGGGCTAAGTCACTTCAGTTGTGTCCGACTCTTTGCAACCCTATGGACTGTAGCGCATCAAGGTCTTCTGTCCAAGGGATCCTAGGCAAGAATCCTGGAGTGGATCGCCATTTCCTCCTCTGGGGGATCTTCCCAACCCACAGACTGAACTCAGGTCTCCTGCGTCTCTTGCACTGGCAGGCAGATCCTTTACCACTAGCACAGCCTGGGGCACAGGCTCCAATAGTTGTGGCATGGGGGCTTAGTTGCTCCTAGGCGTGTAGAGTCTTCCTAGGCCAGGCAACATTTCCTCTCCTTCCACACTGATCAGTTATTGAACATCCTCTAGATGGTCTGTCTTTCAGCAGTGAAGGCTTAGGATCAATGATATCTAGGATAGTAAAAACATCCTGGTTTGCTCAGGACCTTCTCACTTTTAGCAGTAAACAACAACAACAACAACAACAACAAAACCCTTGTTGATCAGCCTGAGTATTGCCCTTACACATCCCTCTTCATCCTTCCAATGCTCAAGCCATCTTGGGATCGAAAATTCACCTGCCAGTGCAGGAGACACAGGTTGAATCCCTGCTACGGGAAGATCCCACATGCTGCGGAGTAACCAAGCCTGTACACCACAACTTTTGAGTCTGTGCTCTAGAGCCGGGCGTCACAACTACTGAAGCCCGTGAGCCTAGAGCCCGTGTTCCACAGCAAGGGAAGCCCCTGCAATGAGAAGCCCAAGCAGTGCAACTAGAGAGTAACCCCCGCTTTCTGCAACTAGAGAAAGCCTGCGCAACCACAAAGACCCAACACAGCCAAAAATAAGTACATAAATTAAATTATATGTGTTTTAAAAAAAGAAAACCACTTTAACCAGTGGGAGAACCAACTGTGAGGATTCGCTTCAGTTCAGGACAAACACAGAGTATATCCTGGAGGCAAATTTGTTCCAGCTCTCAATTCTAGGAAAGCAGAAGGAACATCTGCTTGTGGGGGTTTACCAAGCCACTCGGGCCTGGCAAGCAGTCTAAACTCAAGTAAGTGACAGGTTCTGTGGACAAGAAGTTATCTTCATGGTGGATTCAATAAACTGAAAGTGAGGCAAAACTTAAACAGGGCTGTTGAATTAGAAGTCAGAGGAAGCCCCTGGCTATCTCTATTTTAAAACAGTTTTGTTTTCATTTATTCAAAAATGTTGAGAAGAAAAAGAGTATCTTCAAGACACAGATCCTTGGTAGCAACTGAATGATCAGATACTGTCTCTTAGTGGAAAAGTCTCCTTGGAACCTCAATATTCAAAAATATGGGGCGGTGGAGGAGTAGGGACCAGAAGCATATTGAGATTTGCACAAAGGAAAGTCTTCTTATGAATTTGACGTCTTTGTTTCTCAGAGCAGACACTTGGAAACAGAAAAATTGCATAGAAAGACAAAGAGTCGCCAGTTCTGTCCCTTGGGATATAACAGAATAGAACCAAAGGTCAAATGTGTGTGTGTGTGTTTAATTTTTGCTTTTGTTTTTATTTTTGGCTTAGAAAAACTGGAGTTAAATCTGGGAAGTTAACCAGAGAGGGAAAGACATTTGGTACTCCGAGGAGGCTGCTAAGCAAGTAGAAAAAAGTAGTGTGATCTTAGAAGAATCAGGGTAAGCTGGTGTGATGGCATTGGAATCGCAGAGAAAAGTATAGAAGCCTTATTAGCCAGATTGAATTTCATAGACTTTATGTGACTCGTTTTCGAAAAATCAGCAACTGAGACCCAAGGATCCCAAGAAACTTTTTTAGGGTCATATAGTATACAGCCAAATCAGATTTAAACCCTGTGCTAAGGCCCTGGTAGCTTTAGAGCTTCACCGGCGTCTCTATCACAAGCTCTAAGAATAGGTTCAAGAGGCTGTGGTGGGGGGGGGATGCTTCCTTGCCGGTGGCTAAGACTTCGCATGTCCAAGGCAAGAGGCCCCAATTCAATCCCTGGTCAGGGAACTAGATCCTGCATGCCACAGCTAAGACTCAGTGCAGCCAAAGAATGTTTTGTTTTAAGAGGCTGCAATTGGGAATAAAGGGTAGCTCCCTCCCTCTGGGGTGTGGGAGAGCGCTGCAGAGGCTGGTGCTGCTCGAGATGATAACTGTGACCTTGAGGGCTCCCACCTGTCCTTTGGGGCCTTTTAGAGAAAGAATAACTCATCAGGGACTGCAGTTCTGCCTCACCAGAGGAACCTGGAAGGTGGACGTGTGCTCAGGTTGTATATGAACTGAGTTTGGCACCAGAGAGAGATGCTGTAAGCTCTGTTGGGTACACCTTCTGCGCAAGGCATTGCTCTAAGCTTTTCTCACGTGCCAGCCTCTCTACGTCTCCTTGGAATGCTGTGAGGTCAGCGTTCCTCACGCCTCCGGTTTATAGAAGAAAGGAAACGGGGTCATAGCCCAGCGCGCTGTTCCGTAACCCTGATGGGGCATGTGAAGAAGATTCATGCAGGTACAAGGATGGCCAACATGACCATCTTTCCTCACTTTGCGTTTCTTTATCTGAAAAGTGATGACAAAGACTCTGTTATAACAAAATTTAGGAACGTGGAGGAACGCGATTATTATTCAGAAAAGAAATCAGCCAGCAACATACAGCCTGTGAGCTACGATTGACCTATTTTTGACCACACCGCTAAGAATTATTTTACATTTTTAAGCCCTCGTAAAATAAACTAAAAAAAAAAACTATTTTATGACTCAAAAATAATATGAAATGGAGGTAATAATAAATAAAATAAAATAATATGAAATGGAAGTATCCATGTCCATGAGTAAAGTTTTAGCAGGATGCAGACACATCGTGTTGAGACGACTTTCAGGACGCAGTCCTAGGGTTGGGTGGTTACCCCAGAAGCCAAAAGAGCTCTCAAGCCTAAAATATGTCCTACCTGGCTCTTCACAAAAAAACTGCTGACATTTGATATAAAAGTGTGAGATAAGACATATTTGACTAACATTTTTTTTGTAAAAAGTTTTGGCAGAATTTTGAGTTTCCTGGGTAAGTTAGAGCCTGCCCTTGTGTGCACAAAATGGTTAATTAAAAAACAAACAAACAAAAAAACCCACCTCATTTAAATAAACATATTTCAGAAATACCTTTTTAAATAGGCCACTCAAAGTATATGTACAAGAGTATGTTGACATATTTGTAGTTCACTCAATGTTAGCACTCTGCTGAGTTTCAACCCCCAAATGCTGGGTTGGACTACACAATTTTCAAGCCTTTCCGTGAACTTATTTGATACTTTTATGTATTTTTAAACATTTATTCCTTTGTCTGGTTGCCTTGGGTCTTCGTCGTGGCACGCGAGGTCTTGTTTGCATCGTGCACTTTCTCTGTGGCACGTGGACGCTCCAGCTGCCGCATGCAGTTTCAGTGGCTGTGGTGCATGGGCCCACTGCTCCACAGCGTGTGGGATCTTCATTCCTCAACCAGGAATCAAACCCATTTTCCCGGCATTGCAAGGTGGATTCTTTTTCTTGCTTGCTTACTTTCTTGCTTGCTTGCTTGCTTCCTTCCTTCTTTTCATTTCTTTCTTTTGGATGGAGTCTGGGTGGCTGTGCACGGGCTTCTCATCACAGTGGCTTCTCTTGTTGCAGAGCTCCAGGTGTGCAGGCTCAGTAGTTGCCACTCAGTGGCTCTAGAGGGCAGGCTTAGTTGCCTTCTGGTAGGTGGGATCTTCCTGGACCAGGGATTGAACCCTGGTCCCCTGCATCGGCAGGCAGATTCCTCATCCCTGGACCACCAGGGAAGCCCTTCAAAGTAGATTCTTAACCACTGAACCACGAGGGAGTTCCCTTACTTGATAATGTTAAATATGGTATAAATGCCAGTCATTCTTTAATTGAATAATCTTGAAATACTTTTTGGAGTTTTTCTTTTTTTTTTTTAATTGAAATATAGTTGATTTATAATTTCAAGTGTACAGCAAAGCGACTCAGTTATATATGTGTCTGTGTGTATATATATATATATATATTTGTGTGTGTGTGTAATTTTATTTTTCAGGTTATTTTCCATTATAGGTTATTACAAGGCATTGAATATAGTTCCCTGTGCTACATGGTACATCCTTGTTATCTATTTGATATATACTAGGGTATGTCTGTTAATCCCATATTCCTAATTTATCTCCCCCCTTTTCCTTTTGGTAACCATAAGTTTGTTTGCTATATCTGTGAATCTGTTTCTGTTCTGTATATAGATTCATTTTATTAATTTTTAGATCCACATATAAGGGATATATTCATCTTTATCTGACTTACTTCACTTCATATGATATTCTCTAGGTCTATTCTTTTTCTGGCAAATGGTAGCATATCATCCTTTTTCATGGCTGAGTAAGATTCCACTGTGTTCCACATCTTGCTGAGCCAATCGTCTGTTGATAGGTATTTAGGTTGTGTCCTTGCCTTTTCTATTTTAAATAGAGTTGCTGTGAACATTGGGATGCATGTATCTTTTTGTACTTAAGTCTTCGTTTTTGTGGGATATATGCACAGGAGAGGGGTTGCCAGGTCATTTGGTACCTCTATTTTTAGTTTTCTGTGGAAACTTTTGGAGTTTTTCTTGAGCCTACTTCACTCTGAGTCTGTCGCTATTGCTGACAAAAGGGTGTCCCATCTACCAGCTCTCTATCCCTCTTCTAATTTGTGACTTATTATCTGTGGATCTAAGAACGTGTGTTAGGATTGTGTCTGAACTAAGAGTGAAGAAACTAAGCCTCAAGCGGGGTTCACACACAGGAACTTTTACGCGTGAAGTAAAGATGATCAACTGCATCATGGCAGCTAGTGTGGTCCTCAGGGTGCATCTGTGTGCATTCGCTTGGGTCTTAAACCTTTGTGAATCACTTGATACCATTTAAACAGACTGGAAAAAATGTTTAGTATAAAATTCAGGTTTCTCCCTCCTCTTAAGACATCTGCAGAGCTGGCAGCGCTGGCTCCATGACCCCACGTGTTGCTCGCTGCTGGCTGCCAGGGAGCTGCTTGCCGTAGGTGCTGGTGGAGGTTGTTCTGTCGCCTGGTTGTCTCCGGTTTTGGAGCCCCATGGACTCAGTGCACCAGGCTTCCCTGTCCTTCACGATCTCCTGTAGTTTGCCCAGAGCCTTGTGCACTGAGTCGGTGATGCCATCCAACTGTTGTGAGGCACACTCAGTGAAGCACCCAACTCCGCTCGTGGTGGATGGAAAAGAAGCTTATTAGGCTGGTGCCAGTGGCCACCCGCAGGAAACAAGGTTTCCTGCAAGGGCGTTTATTACACCGGTGGGTCCAAGGCCTCCATGTAGCCAAGGACCCTGAGCAACGCTTGTGGCTCACATGTATACCTAAAGCCTATGCGCACAAACCCACGTCCCCAACATCTAAGGTTGCCTAGGAGACGTGAAGAAAAAAAGTATGATTTGGTTGCAATCACAATGGTACAATCGAAAATCACCTAAGCGTATCGCTTAGCTTGTCTACAACAAGCATTGATTAACTAAGCTCACAAATGGCAATTCATCTTGTGACGGATGTTCCATTTCCATGGCCGAGGGGAGGCTTGGGTACAAGCTCTTCCTGCTCAGGTTTTCATCAGCCCCGGAGGCCTAGCGGACGGTTAATGTCTCATCTCCATGGCTACCGGTCCACACACAGTCCCGAGTTCACTGAAAGTGTAAGATGGAGTCCTCCTCCTCAATCACTTACAGGTAAATCTAAGTAAATGATTTCATATTGTATGTCCCCTTTTACACAGCCATCGCATCCTCTGCCGCCTCTTCTCCTGTCCTCTGTCTTTCCCAGCATCAGCGTCTTTTCCAGTGAGTCGGCTCGTCCCATCAGGTGGCCAAAGTATTGGAGCTTCAGCTTCAGCATCCGTCCTTCCAGTGAAAATTCAGGGCTCATTGCCTTTAGGTTTGACTGGCTTGATCTCCTCGCAGTCCGAGGGACTCTCAAGCGTCTTCTCCAGCACCACGCGTCCAGCTGTAGGAGGCACAAGCACTGAAGGCTGTCTACCCCACCCCACTCTCTCCATCGTCCACAGCACAGTGGCCAAGTATGAGCTGCCCCTTGGGAATGCCCTAGCCTCGTTTTTCCTGCCCTCCATTAGCTACACCTACTTTTTTTTTTTTTTAACTTCTCTTGCTTACCTGTCTGTACAATTCAAGTGTATGATCCAGCCTACAATGTGTGGTCTTCATTTTGGTTGCTAGGAGACCTTGTTTACTTTCCGAATTTCGATTGTGGCCAAAATGTTTGAGGTTGTCAGAATGATACCACCCGAGCCTTCGATGGGAAGCAGGATGGTGTGACCTTGGTGGACGTGAGAGGGCCCAGGGGAAAAAAAAAAAAAAAGCATCACCTTGATTCAATAGCCAGTAATTGTGTGAAAAGCAGCAGAGAGCTAAAAGGACTTGGGAACAGATCAGGCCCAGACTGTGAGCCTGGCACAGCAAGATGGCATTTCTGTTTACCTCTGAGAGCCCAGCTGGGGTGGACGCACAGCTCAGATGAGGTTCATGAGAACGAAAGTTGTTGGGGGAAGCGCACTGCCTGAAATCGCCCACCCTGGCCAAGAGCCACCGTAGCCCTGTGCATGAGCTATTTCAGAGCAGGAGGTCTCAGTAAGGAACACAGAACCGACAAGCCACCACCAGCGGGAGGAGTTTGGGAATGGTCAGGAAGAGACACCTCGTAGGGGCTTCCCTGGTGGTCCAGTGGGTAAGAACACTGCCTTGCAGAGCAAGGGACGCCTGTTCGATCCCTGGCCTGGGGAGATCCCACGTGCCACGGAGCGGCTGGTGCGTCCAATTACCGAGCCGGAGCTCTGGAGTGCATGCGCCCAGAGCCGGTGCTCTGCAGCGAGAGAGGCCACTGTGATGGGAGGCCCACACGGGCCAAAGAACAAAGATGAATGAAAATAGATGGATGAAAGACCAATAGAAGTGGCCCGCCCACCTCCCTCCCCAATCTGCCCCTCCCACCCAAAAAGCTTTAAAAAAAAAAAGAGACACCTCGTGTCCTACCACCTCCCAGCATCCTTCTTGCGGGCCTCTGCGTTGGCTGAGTATCGCAGGTGCCACCAGGAGGGACCCTGGGTTGGAATGATTGGGCAAAGACACCCTGGAAACTCATCCCTTCACCATAAAACCCGACACCGCGCTCCATGCCGCAGAGCCGTTCTCCTGGGCTCCCTCACCCTCCTGCTTTCACCCTGGCGCCGCTTCCCAGTAAAGTCTGGCTTTGTCCGCCTGTGTGTCTCCTCAGACAATTCATTTCCACGTGTTAGACAAGAGCCCACTTCCTGCAACAAAGTCTCTATAGAGGAGAAAAGATCCCACCGTGTTCTCCAAAAGCCCCCTGGCGGCTGAGCCTTTTTGTTTTGGTGTTTGAATCAAACTCAAGAAGTGCATGAGCAGCTGTCTCCTTGGGCCATCTCCTCGATTGTGACAATAAACTTATCCTGGGGGCAGAGAGAGGCAGAGAGGGATACAGAATGTCTGCTGGATGACAGGTTTCAATATGTTAAGCCTACAAGAGTGAACAGAGCAGAAATCCTGTCCTGGTGGGAAGTTAATAGCTTAGCCTGCCCAGTGATTTGCAGGAAGAAGACGTCTGCTCAGTTGCCACAGACAGCCAGCACAACAAGCCCACTGCTGGGCCAGACACGACAAAAGGCATCGCCTTCTAGTCTCTGACTGTTCATCTAATGCCTCGTAAACAAGGCAGCATAGACTATAGCAGGGGGTTTGGATCCTGTTATTTTGAATGGTTAGTCACGTCGTACGCCTTTCTTGTTTGCAACCTGCTTTGACTAAATCACGCTTGGAGATTTGTGGAGTTTGCTTTGCATTGGCATTGGACCAAAGCTCTCTGTTGTAGGATGAGGGGGAAAACCAACTGCACCTGCCATTCTTCCGAGTGAATTTAAGGTTCTTGCTTCAGGTCCTGTTGAGTTCTGGCCTTATACCATGAAGAAAAGGATGTGTCTCCAGTAAGAATGAAGGGGAAGTGAAAATATGAAAGCAGAGGCCACTGTGATGGGAGGCCCACACGGGCCAAAGAACAAAGATGAATGAAAATAGATGGATGAAAGACCAATAGAAGTGGCCCGCCCCCCCCCCTCCCCCATCTGCCCCCCCCCCCCCAAAAACTTTAAAAAAAAAAAGAGACACCTCGTGTCCTACCACCTCCCAGCATCCTTCTTGCGGGCCTCTGCGTTGGCTGAGTATCGCAGGTGCCACCAGGAGGGACCCTGGGTTGGAATGATTGGGCAAAGACACCCTGGAAACTCATCCCTTCACCATAAAACCCGACACCGCGCTCCATGCCGCAGAGCCGTTCTCCTGGGCTCCCTCACCCTCCTGCTTTCACCCTGGCGCCGCTTCCCAGTAAAGTCTGGCTTTGTCCGCCTGTGTGTCTCCTCAGACAATTCATTTCCACGTGTTAGACAAGAGCCCACTTCCTGCAACAAAGTCTCTATAGAGGAGAAAAGATCCCACCGTGTTCTCCAAAAGCCCCCTGGCGGCTGAGCCTTTTTGTTTTGGTGTTTGAATCAAACTCAAGAAGTGCATGAGCAGCTGTCTCCTTGGGCCATCTCCTCGATTGTGACAATAAACTTATCCTGGGGGCAGAGAGAGGCAGAGAGGGATACAGAATGTCTGCTGGATGACAGGTTTCAATATGTTAAGCCTACAAGAGTGAACAGAGCAGAAATCCTGTCCTGGTGGGAAGTTAATAGCTTAGCCTGCCCAGTGATTTGCAGGAAGAAGACGTCTGCTCAGTTGCCACAGACAGCCAGCACAACAAGCCCACTGCTGGGCCAGACACGACAAAAGGCATCGCCTTCTAGTCTCTGACTGTTCATCTAATGCCTCGTAAACAAGGCAGCATAGACTATAGCAGGGGGTTTGGATCCTGTTATTTTGAATGGTTAGTCACGTCGTACGCCTTTCTTGTTTGCAACCTGCTTTGACTAAATCACGCTTGGAGATTTGTGGAGTTTGCTTTGCATTGGCATTGGACCAAAGCTCTCTGTTGTAGGATGAGGGGGAAAACCAACTGCACCTGCCATTCTTCCGAGTGAATTTAAGGTTCTTGCTTCAGGTCCTGTTGAGTTCTGGCCTTATACCATGAAGAAAAGGATGTGTCTCCAGTAAGAATGAAGGGGGAAGTGAAAATATGAAAGCAGACCATTCAGTACATCCCTTCACACACACACATTTCTACTGTCCCCCATCCCAGGGTGAGGGGCAATACTGATGGGGAACGAAGAGTCAGAAAATTGAACCTTCACTCTTTTGGAATGGCAATCAGTCCACCCATTTGAAAGCTTGAAGAAGGTACATGGTTTTCTTTTCCCTTACTCAGCACAGAAGTCGAAATATCAGTTTCTTAACAGGATCAGAAATATTGAATATTTTTCAAAAAGGAAACAACAGGAACAAACAATTGCTGATGCTTATTGCACATACACGACCAGACATGTCCACCCTGGAGGGACGTCCACCCTGGAGGAGGGTTATCTCACTTAATGCTCTTAGCATCCATGTGAAACAAGAGCCACTGTTCTCTCCCGTCTCGAAGACAAAGAGCCCGATGCTTCGAGAGGTTGAGTAACTCTACCCTGCTCCTATGACTGGTCACTGACCAGCTGGGATTTGATGGCAACTGGAATTGCTCCAGCCCCTGGACCAGGAAGCTGTGGAAGCGTGACTCTGGATTCTACCTGGCCGAATGACTTTGGAAAAAATATTTGTATTGGCCTTAGTCTCCTCGTCCGTAACATACAGAATTGCATTGGGTGATCTTTAAGATCCCTGCCAGCTCCTGGGGTCTGTTTCCAAGTCAGTATCCATTGGGTACTGAAAAAAAGAGAAAAGAGCACAACCTAAAGTTGAGAATTATGTTTTTTAAGAAAACGCTTATGTATGTTCGTATTTATTTATTCGGCTGCGTGGGGTTTTGTTGTGGCATGCAGGCTCCAGGGCACAGGGCGTCGGTCGTTGCGGCCCGGGGGCTTCGTTGCTCCAAGGCGTGAGGGATCTGAGTTCCCTGACCAGGGACGGAACCTCTTCCCTGGCATCACGAGGTGGACTCTTTACCCCTGGACCACCAGGGAGGTCCCGAGGATTCTGTTTTATTCCGCTGACATTCTGAGGACTTCAAGCCTGGGACTGGCTCAAAGAGCCAGGACGTGTAGGAGTTTTTGTCCCGAGGACCAGGTCATAGGGACATCAAGAGATGACTGCCAGTGAAAGAAAACCAACGCTCTCGGGTTCATGAATTTAGCCCTTTTCTCTGTGTACAAAGATGCAAGAGTCTGGGCTCCGTGACGTCATGCCTTCAATATGCCCCTCAGCTGTCTGTGGAGGTCCGAGTGCGGGCTTGAAAAGAATTTCCAGACAAGAGGCAGGATGAGAGGGAGGTAGAGTTTATCAGAGCGGGGGAAGGGAGAGCCGACGTTGTTAAAGTGGAAGATGCCGCTAGATCTGACCCTGATCAAGGGGCCTTTGATCCATTTTATAGCCTGGGTCTAAGAAGAGGCACAGGGGTCTTAAGGGTCCTTGCCGACTGGAGGGTGTACTGGGTGGGGCAGCCTGAGGGGAGGACAGGAGGGCCAGGGAGTGGCAGAGGGGACTTAAGGGCTGGGCCGTGCCCTGCAGCCTGGGGGAGGCCTGGCCTATCTCCTTGCATTCCAAGACCCTCCTCATTGGTTCTTTTACCCTTGGGGCACCGCGCTCTCCAGGCCAGTATCTTGTGTTTGCATCCTGAGTTCCCTCGGGGGTTCGCCCCCTCGGGGGCGGCCGTCCTGTGATGATTTCGTGGCTGCAGCCTCCTTTGTTGATTGGAACGGGGGTGGCGTTTTTCATGCTCAGTCTCTTCCTTCGTTAGTCTAGTGGACTATCAGAAGTGGAGGGGTCGGTGGGAGGGAAGGCAGGCAGGTAGACTGCTGGGTGACACGCCAGTTTTCCTCACAGAAGCAGCGGCTCAGTCACCATGCTGGGCCTAGACAGCTAAGATCGTTGAGTGACTTTAGGAATGAGGCGGGAACAGGGCCGCTTTTAGCTCCTGTGGCTGCCAGAGTGGATCTGTTTCTTGGATCAGAAACTTTCCCCACCCCGAAGCATCCTTACCACCTGCCTTCATCCGGGCAGCACTCCACCTCTGCTGAACGCTGGAGGCTTCTGGCTCATCTGAGCTGTGGGAAGGCATCTGTAATGTGACCAGACCTGCCGGGCTTCTCATCCTGCTTCTCGGAATTACCATGACATTGTTTCCAGGAAGTTTGAAGCAGTGTCCCCCAAGCCTTTGTGAGGAAGTGGGAGAGGGGGTGGGATGGAAAGGAGAATCTTTTGAGCTCTAGGAGGTGACCCCCAGTCTGAGGATGTCAGGCTTTCAGAGAGACCTGGCGGCTGGCACGCCCCACGTGGTAGAGCTCGAGTTATCTGCAGCTCTGTGAAAGGGGAATCAACCTTGGCTTTCTGGGAACAACAACTATCACCTTTCTCCCAGGCAAGGGGAATTAGAGAGCCCTTCATTTATGCCTCCACACTAACCCTTTCATATCAAGTCACTTCCAAGTTCCTTCTACCCCATCTCATGCCCTCAAGAGCATAATTCTTTCCATCTACCCTTAGACGCATAAACGTTATGTAACATCATCAGAAATTATCTGATTTAATTCCAGGAACACCTACCTTGCCATCAGATTTTTTTTTTTGGCTCCAGTAATCTTCTACTTAGGCATGTTGCAAGGGTGTTTTTCTTCTTATCCGTGTCTGTCTACACTCAGAGGTAGAGATAGCACCGAAATGAAAGTGGCAGAGACTCAGAAGGATGGATAAACCTGAGGAGACACCCAGAGGCAGAGGTTTCCAAGGACTGCTACCGGGTTGGTGGGGCAAGCCAGAAAAAGAACCACTTCATTCGAAAAGGAAGGGGCAAGTGTGAGAAGGGAGATCCGGTCAGGTTGGATGGAGGTGGGTGGAGTGAAGCCTGAAACGGCCCCGGGGAAAGGAGCCGTCCTTCCAGACCGATCGCAATTTGCTGAGATCCACGGGCGTCTTGTATGCAAATGTTAAGTGCTTTCCGGAGGCTGGGCTGAGCAGGGAATACTCCGGAGCCGCCTGGACGCACCGCCAGACGACCAGGGCACTTTAAGAAGCATCTCTGGCCGACTCCAGAAGAGAGAGGGTGGGCAGCATCCAGAGAGGGTAAGTGAGGATTAAAGGATCCCGCAGAAGGAAGCTGTCTTGCGAAGCTGTCAAAATTCAAGATTGGCAGAAGAGTTTGATCTAGCCCCTCGCGCTTGTGGTTTCAAGCACTGATTTCTCAGTCCTTGGAGAGAGGTTCCCTCCCCAGGGAAGTGAAGATAATGAACTTTTGGAGGTGCTGGTTTTTTGCTTTCTTTGGGGTCAGCGTGATGATTTTTGTGATACTTTTCAGCGGCCAGTTAAGCCAGCCGAAAAGTAACTGGAATAGCTCCGTCGAAAGGGATTTGGGAATACATGCCTGTAAGGATGCCTTGGATGCAAAGTCCTCCTTTTTGTGGGAAAAGACACTGACCTCACCTGTGGGGCGTGGCCCCTGCAAGGACTACCTGATCCAGAATCGCTACATCACAAGGCCGTTGTCGAAAGAAGAAGCTGAGTTCCCCTTGGCCTATGTCATGGTCATCCATAAGGACTTTCCTACCTTCGAGAGACTCTTCAGGGCCGCCTACATGCCCCAGAACGTCTACTGCATTCACGTGGATGAGAAAGCCACAGCTCAGTTTAAGAAGTCTGTCTGGCAACTACTAAGTTGCTTCAAGAACGCTTTTCTTGCATCAAAGATGGAGCCCGTGGTCTATGGTGGGATTTCCAGGCTCCAGGCTGACCTGAACTGCCTGAAAGACCTTTCAGCCTCTGAAGTGCCTTGGAAGTACGCCCTCAACACCTGCGGGCAAGATTTCCCCCTGAAAAGCAACAGGGAGATCGTTCAGTACCTAAAAGGATTTAAAGGGAAAAACATCACCCCCGGGGTGCTGCCTCCAGACCATGCCGTAAAGCGGACTAAATATGTCTACCGGGAACACCTAAGCAGACATGGCTCTTTTATGAAGAATACTGGTATTTTGAAAACCTCACCTCCGCATCAGCTGACCATCTACTTTGGCACGGCCTACGTGGCCCTTACCAGAGAATTTGTCAGGTTTGTCTTCCAAGACCGAAGGGCCATAGATCTGCTCCAGTGGTCCAAAGATACTTACTCTCCTGATGAACATTTCTGGGTGACTCTTAACAGGATCCCAGGTGGGTACGAACTTCCATTCCCATTTTTTTCTTATCCATAGGTTGAGTTTGCTAGCATTCAGCTCTTCTTTGAAATTATATGGAAAAAAAGTGCCTAGAAAGCAGCTTGCTTTTTAGTGACACTCTATGGTCTTCTGGGCTTCCCTGGTGGTTCAGACAGTAAAGAATCTGCCTGCCATGCAGGAGACCTGGGTTCGATTCCTGGGTCGGGATGATTCCCTGGAGGAGGAAATGACAACCCATCCCAGTCTTCTTGCCTGGAGAATTCCATGGACAGAAGAGTCTGAGGGCTACAGCCATAGGGTCACAAACAGTCGAACATGACTGACACACATGACACACACACACATGACTGTCTTATAACTGTGTGATATAGGGATCCAAGAAATATGCCAGGTTCCCAGAGCCCTGGCAAAGCTATCTTTAAGGGTATATCGTGGAATTCCTGACCTTGAACTCATCTTTTTTTTTTTTTTTAAAGTATTTATTTGTTTGTTTTAGTTGCAGGGAGTCGGGGCTCCTCTCTAGTTGAGATGAGCAGGCTTCTTGTTGCCATGACTTCTTTTGGTGTGGAACGCAGGCTCTAGGGCACACGAACTCCGTAGTTGCAGCTCTGAGGCTCTAGAGCACAGGCTCCATTGTTGTGGCTCATGGACTTCGTTGCGCCGCAGCATGCGGGATCTTCCCGGATCAGGGATTGAACCCATGTCTCTTACATTGGCAGGTGACCTCATTACCACTGAGCTACCAGGGAAGCCCTCATTTTTTTTTTTTAATTGAGGTATAATTGATGTACCGTAGCTCAGTCTTTTGAATGAATGCCTTTCATAGTCCTTGATAAGAACAGCTATAAAATAATGAGACCGATTTTGAATAAGCATCCTAGAATTTATGAATTGACATAGGTGGTATTTCTCTTTGAGGCTGTTAACACAGTATTACAACTGATGCTCCAGGTTCACAGGGCTGTTTCATCTTTAGATATTAACGAATTATCACCCTGGCTTAAATGTCACTAGACCTGACCAGGTGTCCAGGTCTCAAGTGTCTTGGTTCATTACATTTAGTCTGATACTTTGTTGCCTGGGAGAATGAGTGACAGTGAGTTGAAACATACTGAGAGAATTCCTAGCTGGAGCTGACCCAAAGTCAGTTCTCAATTTTTAAGTCCCATTTTCTTATTAGATATTCCTGTCTGCAGTTGCTTGTTTTCATAGACTGTGACGTCTTTGCCATTGTTCACAATGATGTGAGGCCGAGATATTCGAGACTTGGAGGTAGGAAACAGCAGCAAATGCCCTGATCGATTCAGGGCTGGGTTTCTTTCCAACTTGCTGTTTCCCTTATGTTGTCTGGGAAGGCCCCTGTGACCTGCAGAGCCTTCCTCTGATGTCTCAGTGCACTGGTTTCTACTATTGGGTCAGCTGGGTGTCAGCCCTGCGGGGAGGTGACCTGAGGGAAGGCTTGCCACACTGGAGACCCCTCCCTCCTCTCGCCTGAAGTATCCCCGTTGTTGGAATACGAGTGCTACCTTCACGTGGGAACATGGACTCGTAGCAATTGGTAGGTGCCTAATCGCTCAGCATCCCCGGGAACTAATCTAGAGTGCTGGTTACAGAAACCTCCTTGAAGGGGGGTCAGAAAAAGGCCTGCAAGGTGGCTGGGGACAGAGGCATGCAGTGAATTTCAGACGATGATGCGAGGGGAATTGTTCACACAGGCTAGCGGGAGGGGAGGGGTCAACGTTTGCCACAGCGTAGCTGCAGTTGCAGGTGGGGAGCGTGGCTGGCCGCTCAAAGCCAATGGAGAGGCAAGCTTGCTGGAAAGGACGGTGCTTTGTTTTAGATGCTGACACCCGATGGGGAGGGCAGACTCCTCTCCAAAGGTGACTTCTCCTCACTGGGAAGGAAGTGGGGAAGAGCTTTCATAGGCTGAGGAAGGGGGCTATATACATAAACTCTGATTGTTCTCTTGAAATTGGTCATCAGTGGTCGGTGTGTTCCAATTTTATTGAGGCCAGTTGGACCTTCCTTGTGGCAGCTGTGTCACGGCCGCTGTATGATCACCATGTAATTCATTTACCTGGGCTTTCAGTACCTATTAGAGAGCTCACAGGATGTGGCTCAGAACATATTTATAGCCCTTGAGAAGGAATTGAAGGTCCTTGACTAAGCTTAATGGCTGCATTATTATTATTTGAACTTCTTTGACTCTTTCCCTTTGCCTCTGCATCTTCTCACTTCTGTGATTAAAGTTATTTTATGGCTAAAGTGTTTCCACAGACCGAAGACAGACAGAGGGCATGGGGGCAAGGACCATAGGCAGACTTCTGCCCCATTTTGTGTTGAGCATTCATCCTAATTGTTCACAAGTGACTACTTCAAACATTCTGTACATGGCATCTGATACTTTTTTCTTAATGCAGTTTGTGATGGGTATGTTATGCTCTGTAGCATCTCTTTTTAATTATGAGACATAATCATTGTTGACCTCTTGTGCAGATGAGGAAAATGAGGCTTCATAGTAGTGTTAGGTGTTCAGTTGTGTCCAACTCTTTGCCACCCCATGGACTGTAGCCCACCAGGCTCCTCTGTCCATGGGATTCTCCAGGCAAGAATACTGGAGTGGGTAGCTGTTCCCTTCTCCAGGGGATCTTCCCAACCCAGGGATTGAACCCAGGTCTCCCACATTGCAGGTGAATTCTTTACCAGCTGAGCCACCAGGGAAGCCCACACAGGAAAAGAAGAATGGTCCTTAATGTAGGCACCCTCTTGCCAACTCAGTGGAAAAGACCCTGATGTTGGGAAAGATTGAGCACAGGAGGAGAAGGGGGTGACAGAGGATCAGATGCTGGATGGCATCACAGTCGATAGACTTGAGTTTGAACAAACTTCAGGAGATGGTAAAGGACAGGGAAGCCTAGTGTGCGGCCGTTCAGGGGGTCGCAAAGAGTCAGATATAACTTAGCAACCCATCAACAAGTTGTGAGTGAGGGGAGAAAATGGACAAGATGCAGCCTCTATTTAAATAGATCATACGCAGACATTTAGGAAGCTAGTTTTCATTTAAAAATTTTTTGAAGCATTTTTGTTTGTTTGTTTGTTGCTTATTTTTTTGGCCATACTGTGGGGCATCTTAGTTTCCTCATCCATAATTAAACCCATGCCCCTTGAAGTAGAAGTAAAGAGTGTTAACTACTGGACCACCTGGGAAGTCCCATTAATTTATGTTTTTAAATTATATATATATATATATATATATATATGTATATGTATATATAAGTGTGTGTTTTGTTTGGGGCTTTTTTTTGGTAGATTTTGCTCATGCCATGCAGCTTGCAGGATCTCAGTTCCTTTTTTTTTTTTTTTCACTTCTATTGGTCTTTCATTCCTCTATCTTCATCCGTCTTTGTTCTTTGGCTCCTGTGGGCCTCCCATCGCGGTGGCGTCTGTCATTGCAGAGCACCGGCTCTGGGCGCATGCGCTTCAGAGCTCCGGCTCGGTGATTGGACACATCGGTCCAGCCGCTCTGCGGCACGTGGGATCCTCCCAGGCCAGGGATCGAACCGGCGCCCCTTGCAGTGCAAGGCGGTGTCCTTACCCACTGAAACATCAGGGGAAGCCCAGGATCTCAGTTCCTTGACCAGGAATTGAACCCGGGCCACAGCCATGAAAGTACCGAATCCTAAGCACTAGGCCTGCAGGGACTCCCCAGTATAGCAGGACCTCTGTGACCTGACTCCCCTCCTCCATCACCCCATCTCTCTAGACGTCCTTGTTTGTATCTGAGGCCTCGTACTTCGTGCTCCAGCAACTGCTTGGTCCTACACACTTCTGGGATTGTTCACGTAATTTTTTTTTGGTGGCTCTTCATGATGTCTCCTCTGGGCCAGCCATCCTCTCATCTCTGACCATTCCAGTGCATTCTTAGTAACCCTCCTTGATGTCATCTTCTCCAGAAGCCATCCTGGATGACCACCTCCCAGGGGGCTGGTGCTCCCATCCTTCCTGCCCCTGCTTTCAACACTGAACGGTAACTCTCTGCCAAGTGAAGAGGCCCTCTGCCCTCCCCTCCATGTGTGGGGTCCTTAAGGCTGAGATGTGTCACACCCCCTTTTATCTTGCCCATCACTGCCCCTGCACAGCGACCTGCCTCTGTGCCGCAAGAGGGCTGGAGGCTTGCGGGTTGGGCCCGGGAGGGGCTGGACAGGTATGAGACACTGCAGACATGTGTACGTGCCCACCGGCAACTCTTGCAGCATTGCTGATCAGCTGTGTGTGCTTAGGCCATCAGTCTGACTCTTTGCGACGGAATGGACCTTAGCCCTCCAGGCTCCTCTGTCTGTGGCATTCTTCAGGCAGGAATCCTGGAGGCCCGGCCCTCCCTCTCCCAGGGGATCGTCCCAACCCAGGACCTGGACAGTGTCTCCGGCATTGCAGGTGGATTCTTGACCGCTGAGCCACCGGGGAAGCCCATATTCCAATATAATACAAAAAATGGGGGGGGGGGGAAAGCTCAGAGGGATGTCCCCTACGTTGGGTGGGTAGAGTAGGAGACAATTTTTGATGGTAAGGATCCAAGAAACAGTGGGGAGGCTTGAAGGTATAATTCCATAATAGCTAGACCAACAAGTGATACCAGTAAAGACAAACATAACCTGTGCCTGTGGATTTAGCAAGAGTTCCTGCTAGATTGTTCACAGGGCAGAAGCATTCCTTAGAAAACTGATTCCCAGGGGTTCCCTGGTGGTCCAGACGTTCCCTGAAAGGGGTCCAGGTTCGATCTCTGGTCAGGGAACTAAGATCCTGCCTGCCACGCAGTCAAATAAGTAAATACATAATCACTGGGTCCCAGGTCGGCCATCTGGGTCCATCATGCAGTGTCCTGTGAGGCCCAGAGCCAGCACCGCTCCCTATGTGGACACCGCCACTGAGTTTCTGTCTTACCTGCTCTCTGAGTCTCTCCCACAGGCTGGCATTCATCAGCCCTGCCCTTTGTTTCCTGTCTGGCCCACTCCCAGCCCACAGGATGGGCTTCTTCTGTCTGAATCTGACCCAGAATACCCTTTTGGGGCTTCCTTGGTGGCTCAGATGGTAAAGAATCTGCCCGCCATGCAGGAGACCCAGGTTCCATCTCTGAGTCGGGAAGATCCCCTGGAGAAGGAAAAGGAACTGACGCTCCACTCCAGTATTCTTTCCTAGAGAACTCCATGGACAGAGGAGCCTGGCGGGCTACAGTCCTTGGGGTGGAAAAAAGTCAGACATGTCTGATTAACAAACACCTTCACCTTCACCTCTTAGCTACTGGCTTGGGAAAAACCGGAGCTTAAGGAAAAGAAAGGTTAAGGAAAGACAACAATAGAAAGAAACATGAGAAACATTTCTCCAGGTGCAGTTCTCAACAAATGTAAACACTGAGCTGTTGGGAAAGTTTGTGTTCTCTCAGAAAAGGTTACTGGAGCCTTAAATCTGGGCGTGGCTGGATCGGCCCCAGGCGTTTTCAGAGTATGCATTGTGTTCTTTGTCCATCAGCCTAAATTTAGAGTTCAGTTTCTAGTGCCACAAAGGATGTGTTCAGTCACATTGATTGTACCATGGATCGAGAATTATAAACTTAGTTGGATTGGTAGAATCCTGTTTTCTTGAAGGTCATTCGAAAGTTCAGGCTTATACTCAAGTTTTTTGTGTGTGCCTGGAGATCAGTCCACAGTGACACATTTTGTTGATAGGGAGATCAGATCTATGGAGAAATGACACAAAACATACTTGCTTGGGTTCCTACCCTTTGAACAGTTTTCAAGTGACATCATTTTTGTGTGACCACATAATAGTAAATACACATGATACCAGTGGACGTATTTTCAGAATATTGTATTAGGGACACGGGCCTGTTCTGCCTCTCCAGTAAATGTTGTAGGTGATTCTTGGGGCAATAAATAATTTGAGGTTGGAGGAGAAGGTTACGATGTATCCTGCCTCTTGAGAACCTAGGTGCCAGCCCCCACCCCAGTACAAAAACCTTAGATAGGTTACAGAGTATTTATATAACTAAGCTCTCCTGAACCAGGTGGCTCAGTGGTAAAGAACCTGCCTGTCTGTACTAGGTTCCATTCCTGGGTTAGGAAGATCCCCTGGAGAAGGAAATGGAAAACCACTTCCGTATTCCTGCCTGGAGAATTCCACGGACAGAGGGCTACAGTGCGTAGGGTTGCTAAGCGTCAGGTACGACCGAAACAGCTTAGCTCACAGCACACAGAGTGGAATGGTTCCCAGACTTCAGCAGCCACAGAAAGACTTCAGGGCCTGTTAAAGTGGATTGCTGGGCCCAAGCACCAGGGTTTCCCATCCAGCGGAACCGGAGCAGACCCCAGAATTTGTCTTTCTAACAAGTCTCCAGGCGATACTGATGCCAGAAGCTTACCTTGAGAACCGACCTCTGGCACAGGCTATTTTTTTTTTTTACCATGAGGTATGTTTGTAGACTTGCAGCAAATATTGGCTCTGTTTACTTTCATCTCCTTAACTGGCAGCCACCAGTAAAAATGAAAGTGAGTTCAGAGTGAGTACAGTCAGTTCCTTAGGGTGGATGTTGTGAAAGTGGCCTGGAAATGACAGCTGCTTGGGGAAGGACTCATGTTGAAGAAATATCCCGGGCTTTGGGGTGAGACCACCTGATGATGAATTTTGGCTCTGCCCTAGTAGCTTTGTGACTATGTGTGGGGTTGTTTAGTCACTAAGATACATCTGACTCTGCGATCCCAGGGACTGCAGCCCACCAGGCTCCTGTCCCAGGGATTTCCCAGGCACCAACTCGGGGCCTGGAGATCGTGTTGAGGGATCAGATCTATGGAGAAATGACACAAAACATACTTGCTTGGGTTCCTACCCTTTGAACAGTTTTCAAGTGACATCATTTTTGTGTGACCACATAATAGTAAATACACATGATACCAGTGGACGTATTTTCAGAATATTGTATTAGGGACACGGGCCTGTTCTGCCTCTCAGTAAATGTTGTAGGTGATTCTTGGGGCAATAAATAATTTGAGGTTGGAGGAGAAGGTTACGATGTATCCTGCCTCTTGAGAACCTAGGTGCCAGCCCCCACCCCAGTACAAAAACCTTAGATAGGTTACAGAGTATTTATATAACTAAGCTCTCCTGAACCAGGTGGCTCAGTGGTAAAGAACCTGCCTGTCTGTACTAGGTTCCATTCCTGGGTTAGGAAGATCCCCTGGAGAAGGAAATGGAAAACCACTTCCGTATTCCTGCCTGGAGAATTCCACGGACAGAGGGCTACAGTGCGTAGGGGTTGCTAAGCGTCAGGTACGACCGAAACAGCTTAGCTCACAGCACACAGAGTGGAATGGTTCCCAGACTTCAGCAGCCACAGAAAGACTTCAGGGCCTGTTAAAGTGGATTGCTGGGCCCAAGCACCAGGGTTTCCCATCCAGCGGAACCGGAGCAGACCCCAGAATTTGTCTTTCTAACAAGTCTCCAGGCGATACTGATGCCAGAAGCTTACCTTGAGAACCGACCTCTGGCACAGGCTATTTTTTTTTTTTACCATGAGGTATGTTTGTAGACTTGCAGCAAATATTGGCTCTGTTTACTTTCATCTCCTTAACTGGCAGCCACCAGTAAAAATGAAAGTGAGTTCAGAGTGAGTACAGTCAGTTCCTTAGGGTGGATGTTGTGAAAGTGGCCTGGAAATGACAGCTGCTTGGGGAAGGACTCATGTTGAAGAAATATCCCGGGCTTTGGGGTGAGACCACCTGATGATGAATTTTGGCTCTGCCCTAGTAGCTTTGTGACTATGTGTGGGGTTGTTTAGTCACTAAGATACATCTGACTCTGCGATCCCAGGGACTGCAGCCCACCAGGCTCCTGTCCCAGGGATTTCCCAGGCACCAATACGGGAGTAGGTTGCCATTTCTTTCTCCGGCAGTCTTTCTGACCCAGGGATGAAACCTGAGCCCCTGCACAGCAGGTGGATTCTTAACCGCTGAGTCACCTGGGAAGCCCGACCAATAGGTACCCAAACCATAAACTCCTTGTCTGTATAAACTCACAATAATGATGGCTACTTAGTAAAACTGCTTTGAGAACTGAATGAAAAAATGGGGTGGAAAGTGAGAGGGGAAGTGTTACGCTATATGTTAATATGAATACGTAGTAAGAAAACCTAAATATGGTGTAAAATTGTTAAACTAATGAGATTCTTGAGGAAGGTGTTAAATAAAATCTGTTTAAATCTCTTTCACTATTAAAGGATGTCTGTGATTCCACAACCATGTAAAACTAGATGTAGGGCTTCCCTGGTGGTCCAGTGGGTAAGAACACCACCTTGCAGTGCAAGGGGCGCCAGTTCGAGCCCTGGCCTGGGAAGATCCCACGTCATGGAGCGGCTGGACCAATGTGTCCAATTACCAAGCCAGAGCTCTGGAGCACATGCGCTCAGAACCGGTGTTCTGCAACATAGGCCACCGCGATGGGAGGCCCACATGGGCCAAAAGAACAAAGATGGATGAAAATAGAGACATGAAAGACCAATAGAAGTAGCCCGCTTGCTCTCCTCCCTCTCTACCCCACCCCTCCAAAATAAATAAATAAATCAATCTTTAAAAAAAAAAAAGCTAGATGTATATCCACCCAAAGAAAGAGGAAAAAGAAGGCAGCCCAGTCACAGGCTATTTTTTTTTACCATGAGGTATGTTTGTAGACTTGCAGCAAATATTGGCTCTGTTTACTTTCATCTCCTTAACTGGCAGCCACCAGTAAAATGAAAGTGAGTTCAGAGTGAGTACAGTCAGTTCCTTAGGGTGGATGTTGTGAAAGTGGCCTGGAAATGACAGCTGCTTGGGGAAGGACTCATGTTGAAGAAATATCCCGGGCTTTGGGGTGAGACCACCTGATGATGAATTTTGGCTCTGCCCTAGTAGCTTTGTGACTATGTGTGGGGTTGTTTAGTCACTAAGATACATCTGACTCTGCGATCCCAGGGACTGCAGCCCACCAGGCTCCTGTCCCAGGGATTTCCCAGGCACCAATACGGGAGTAGGTTGCCATTTCTTTCTCCGGCAGTCTTTCTGACCCAGGGATGAAACCTGAGCCCCTGCACAGCAGGTGGATTCTTAACCGCTGAGTCACCTGGGAAGCCCGACCAATAGGTACCCAAACCATAAACTCCTTGTCTGTATAAACTCACAATAATGATGGCTACTTAGTAAAACTGCTTTGAGAACTGAATGAAAAAATGGGGTGGAAAGTGAGAGGGGAAGTGTTACGCTATATGTTAATATGAATACGTAGTAAGAAAACCTAAATATGGTGTAAAATTGTTAAACTAATGAGATTCTTGAGGAAGGTGTTAAATAAAATCTGTTTAAATCTCTTTCACTATTAAAGGATGTCTGTGATTCCACAACCATGTAAAACTAGATGTAGGGCTTCCCTGGTGGTCCAGTGGGTAAGAACACCACCTTGCAGTGCAAGGGGCGCCAGTTCGAGCCCTGGCCTGGGAAGATCCCACGTTCGGCGGAGCGGCTGGACCAATGTGTCCAATTACCAAGCCAGAGCTCTGGAGCACATGCGCTCAGAACCGGTGTTCTGCAACATAGGCCACCGCGATGGGAGGCCCACATGGGCCAAAAGAACAAAGATGGATGAAAATAGAGACATGAAAGACCAATAGAAGTAGCCCGCTTGCTCTCCTCCCTCCCTACCCCACCCCTCCAAAATAAATAAATAAATCAATCTTTAAAAAAAAAAAAAAAAGCTAGATGTATATCCACCCAAAGAAAGAGGAGGAACTATAAGAAAATGTAAGCAGTTTAACACATTGGGATAGGTGCTTAATTTTTATATTGAATTCCGTTCATGCTTTTGTGACCTTGGATTTGACGGTATCTGTGATTCAGAATAAATAATAGGAACATCGCAAACCTAACTGGAAGAATAACCAAAACTGTATCCCACTTGTTTGTCAGAAACACAAATGACAAAGCTCCCTATCATGAGTTCTTTGAGTCAGACCGTGTGAGGACTTTATATTGTTTATGTCACAGTATCCCAATAGGATCTCTTCTCAGAACTCATGCAGGAGAGGATTTGTCTAGATTTGTAGATCGCTCAAGAGTTTATCTTTTCTTGTAAATTGAACATATTTGGTCTTGACCTAAAGATGTCCCCAATTCAGAGTTGCTAAAATATTGAAATAGTGTTTTATAATAAATAAGATTTTATATTATGTTATTTTTAATTCTATATTGTTTTATAATAATAATAATAATAATATTGAAATAACTACTGCACAAACGAAAACAGTTGCATTCAGGTGCTTAAAAATTCTCCCAAACCGAAAGAAAGCTGAAAACTGGCTCTTTGATCCCTAAATTGACCCTGAGCAGAAGGGGGCAGGGAACTGAGGGAACCAACATTCCTCGGAAGTCGCAGGTTTTATCTTCCTAATTTATGGAGGTATCACCATCCCACCTCCTCTAGAACTGTCTTGAAACTTCTAATGGAAATATATTGTTCAGCGTGTATCTCTGCCTGACACATGGTCATGTATGGCAGAAACCAACACAATATTGTAAGTATCCTTCAACTGAAAATAAGTAAATTTTTAAAAAGAAATATATTACACCTACAGAAAACTGCACATATCAGAATGGAAATCACTGAATTTTCGAACTGATCCTCACCTGAGTACAGGAACCCCTGTTCCTACAGGAACTTGGGAAGAGGCGTGATCACCTTGGCCCCTAGTTCTGCTGCTTTTGTATCATCTTAGAGCTGATTGTAGCCTAGTGCTTTTCATCCGGACCTTCAGGTTAAATAGATGTGTCAAGAAAAAATGCTCAGGCTACACTGTTGACTTCCCGTGCTTCTGAAAACTGCTGAAAACCCCATGGGCTCGGGGGTGAGGGGCGGGGGCGGGCTGCGATACCCACAGGCACCAGGCACCGCCTCGGCCTCCTTCTCCCACGTCTCTTCTCTTTTTTAAAGTTTCTTTTTATGTGTTAGATGTGTTTTATACTTGCAGAAGAGTCTAAGCAGAAGTGCTTGTGCTGTTCTGTATGAAAGGTTGGACTTGTTGTAGACAGGCAGTTAGTTGCCAGAATTAGCACTCTAAATATACCCCAGCGCATGGGGCAGCAAGTAGAATTTACCACTGACCTTCCACTCCTTTGGATCAGTTTCGGGTTGTAAACAGGGGTTAAAATTAGACAAGAGTCCTAAGTCAGCATGGCTTTTATTTGGCTATTTTTACATGGACTTGGAGGGACTGCTTTACAACTTGAGAATGCATTCTTGATTTCCATCCAACTGGGTGTAACCTGGCGCCTTGTTTTGAAGGTGAGGTACAGGGCTGTGTGCAGGGCGAGGTGAAAATTTGTCTAATGGATTCATTCCGAGCCTTCCTGCAGACGAGAAACACGGCGGCACAGGGCATGTTGTGTTCTGTTGATTCTCCTAAGGAACATGCTGGCCGTGCAGTCGCTTTCAGTATAATGGAGTGAGAAGGGCAGTCGGCACTGTGAGTACTGTTATTTGAAAGTCACATAAAATCTACGAGATGCCGCTTGAAATGCAAATACCTATTTCAACCTGTGAACAAGCACGTATAAACAAATAAACCACAGGAAAACTTACCACTCAGTGTTCACATGCTGCAGATAACAATGCTTAGTCCTAAGGAAACAGGTTTGGGGACTGAAAAACCTATAAACGTGGTGAGCATTTGTAATAGAGGATGCCCAGGCTTATTTAGGAAACACAGCCCGTGCTTCTCAATGCAAAAGGCCACTTAGGATGGGGATGCTCAGTGCAGCTGTCTTTGAAAAACACAAAGGTGCTCAGCCCTGGCTGCAGATTACAATCCTACAGAGCATTTTAAAAAGTTCCAGTGTCTGGGCCTCGCTCCTCACCAATGAATTCAGAATACCTAGGAGATGGGGCACAGTCGTTGGCACTTTTCTAGAAGTTCCTCAGGTGATTCTAATGTGTAGCCAGGGTTGAGAAGACTGATATAGATGAAGGCTGAGATAAACACTGAAGGATAGAATTGATCATCTTGATTACTTGGCCCACATTCATTCTCTACCCTTTGTACCTGCCAGCTCCTTTTTTTTTTTTTTTTGGCTATTCTGGGTTTTCACTGCTGCCACAGGCTCTTCTCTAGTTGCAGGGAGTGGGGGCTCCTCTCTAGTGGAGGTGAGCAGGCTTCTTGTTGCTTCTTGTTCTCTTGTTGTGGAACTTGGGCTCTAAGGCACACAGGCTTCAGTAGTTGTGGCCCATGGGCTCCATAGTTGCGGTTCCAAGGCTCTAGAGCACAGGCTCCATAGTTGTGGCTCACGGGCTTCGTTGCTCTGCAGCATGTGGGATCCTCCCAGATCAGGGATTGAACCCATGTCTCCTGCATTGGCAGGCGAACTCTTCACCACTGAGCTACCAGGGAAGCCCCTGAGCTTGCTTTTTTATATGAGATACTTGCATACAGCAGGGTACAGGGAATGACGTGAAAATGGAAGACCTGTTTGGGAATTCCCTGAAGGGTGGTGGGACAGTGGGGTGTGTTTGGACAGGGTGAGAGATGAGGTGGGCACTGGTGAAAGGGAGTGTGGGCAGTAATGGAAGGTGAGGCGTGGAGAGCCAGCGCTGCCAATATCATGTCCACAGGGCCAGGCAGGCGATGGGAGTCAGCGAAGCATGGGGAGGACCAGAGGAGCGGGAGGGCTCCAGCTGGGGGAAGTTCTAGTGGTGTGTGGATAGTCGACTCTTGGCCATCCAGACTTTCATGGGGATTTTTTTCTCAGTGTCCTACTTCCCTTCATTGGGGGTCAAACCAGCTTACCCATCAGATGTGCTTCTGGGCTGCCCACCTGCTGCCTATCGTCCAGAGACATGGCTGCAAACCTTCTCTGCCGTGCTCAGCATCTGGGTTTCTTCCTGGCCGGAATGTGACCTAGAGCAGCGAACTGCTGGACCCAACCAGGGTCACTGGTTCTGAGGATAGCTGGGGCAATTGAGTCATGGCAGCCTGGAGCAAAAGAAAACAGTGCCAAGTTACACTCAAGTTTTTTTTTTTTTTAAAGATTTATTTATTTACTTTCATTTTTGGCTGCGCTAGGTCTTCCTTGTGGTCCATGGGCTTTCTCTAGTTGCAGAGAATGGGGGCTACTCTTCACTGTGGTGCCCAGGCTTTTCATCGTGGTGGCTTCTCTTGTTGCAGAGCACGGGTTCTAGGCACATGGGCTCAATAGTTGTGGTGCACGTGGGATCTTCCTGGACCAGGGATCGAACTCATGTCTCCTGCATTGGCAGGCAGATTCTTAACCTCTAAACCACCAGAGAACCCCTACACTCAAGTGTTTGAGGGAAGAGATAACTTGGAAATGGGTCCCAAGGAGCAGAAGCAACCGTGTAAAATGACACATAGTGGGAGGAGGCAGAATTCTGGTAAGAGAGGGAGGGGTCTGGGAGGACGGCAGGTCTGAGTTTGTCATTGGTCAGAGGGTGAGTGGTTGGCGGGCAGAGAGTTCAGAGTTACCCCACATACCACAAATAGGAAGGCAACAAGGTCAACACTAATGATTGAAAGAGCCATTTTCTGGTATTGCCGACCAAGTGGGCAGACTGGAGGCAGAGAGACGGGTTCATAGGCAGTTAAAATAGCCTCAGTGATCAAAGTCAAGCACCTGAACCAGGGCAGTGCCAGCAGAGGAAAATGATGCTAGGCAAAGCCGGGCCAGGCTTGAAGAACAGCTGATAGATGAGAAATCAGTCGGGCTCACCTGAAAACCAGCTTATGGTTAACTGGACTTAGGGTGATGATCATTTTGCAGTACATACAAGGGTCAAGTCACTGTATTGTACACCCAAACTAGTATAATGTTTTGGTTTTTGTTGTTGTTGTTTTGGCCACTTCTATTGGTCTTTCATTTATCTATTTCTCACTTGGCCTCATGTGTGCTATCGTCCAGAGACATGGCTGCAAACCTTCTCTGCCGTGCTCAGCATCTGGGTTTCTTCCTGGCCGGAATGTGACCTAGAGCAGCGAACTGCTGGACCCAACCAGGGTCACTGGTTCTGAGGATAGCTGGGGCAATTGAGTCATGGCAGCCTGGAGCAAAAGAAAACAGTGCCAAGTTACACTCAAGTTTTTTTTTTTTTTAAAGATTTATTTATTTACTTTCATTTTTGGCTGCGCTAGGTCTTCCTTGTGGTCCATGGGCTTTCTCTAGTTGCAGAGAATGGGGGCTACTCTTCACTGTGGTGCCCAGGCTTTTCATCGTGGTGGCTTCTCTTGTTGCAGAGCACGGGTTCTAGGCACATGGGCTCAATAGTTGTGGTGCACGTGGGATCTTCCTGGACCAGGGATCGAACTCATGTCTCCTGCATTGGCAGGCAGATTCTTAACCTCTAAACCACCAGAGAACCCCTACACTCAAGTGTTTGAGGGAAGAGATAACTTGGAAATGGGTCCCAAGGAGCAGAAGCAACCGTGTAAAATGACACATAGTGGGAGGAGGCAGAATTCTGGTAAGAGAGGGAGGGGTCTGGGAGGACGGCAGGTCTGAGTTTGTCATTGGTCAGAGGGTGAGTGGTTGGCGGGCAGAGAGTTCAGAGTTACCCCACATACCACAAATAGGAAGGCAACAAGGTCAACACTAATGATTGAAAGAGCCATTTTCTGGTATTGCCGACCAAGTGGGCAGACTGGAGGCAGAGAGACGGGTTCATAGGCAGTTAAAATAGCCTCAGTGATCAAAGTCAAGCACCTGAACCAGGGCAGTGCCAGCAGAGGAAAATGATGCTAGGCAAAGCCGGGCCAGGCTTGAAGAACAGCTGATAGATGAGAAATCAGTCGGGGCTCACCTGAAAACCAGCTTATGGTTAACTGGACTTAGGGTGATGATCATTTTGCAGTACATACAAGGGTCAAGTCACTGTATTGTACACCCGAAACTAGTATAATGTTTTGGTTTTTTGTTGTTGTTGTTTTTTTTTGGCCACTTCTATTGGTCTTTCATTTATCTATTTTCGTCCATGGCCTGTGTGGGCCTCCCATCGCTGTGGCCTTAGTATAATGTTATATGGCAATTGTACTTCAGTTAAAAAAAAAGAAAGAAAAAGGGAAGCTCTGAGAATAGAAGACAATGGTTGTATCTTATGCACACCAGAAAGTTTTGATATATTCTGAAGCTTGCAAACGTCAAATTCTCTCTTTCTTTCTCTTCTCCCTTCTTTCCTTCTCCTTTCACTCAGCAGTGGACAGAATATTCGCTAGTTTTTTGGCCCCTTGTCTGGGGGTGGATCTATCAAAGACAGCGTTCTGGTGTTTGTTTAGACACTGCTGGTATTTCTGGAACGCCTGATAAAAGTCTCACGTGAGAGAATTTCTCTCCTGTTCAGGCCAGCCTGACCCAAGTCCCCTAAAGGACACTTACTATTCTGAGGGAATGGTTTGTCAACCAACAGTGGGGACCTCATGTGAGTTGCTTCTCCTAGGTGGTTTCGTGGACCTTAAATAAAAGGCCTACCCCTTTCAGTGTGGCCACACAACCTCAGATTTTCATGAAGCATCATTCTGTTGAATTTGCTGATGGTTTCAGACTTTACTCACGAAACTGGACACTCTCAAGAAGCCAGAGTACCTTGAGGACAGGTGTGATACAAAGAAAAAAGGAATGGTCGTTGTTTCAGCTGCTTGAGCTGTGAGATGTCAAAGAGAGAGGGTTCCTGAAATGAAACTAGAGAAATAATGACATGGAACAGCCCTTATACATCTAATCCAGCTGCTCTTCATCTCAGTATTTCTTTCCTTTATCCACTGAATTAGGCTAATTGTGCACTGACGACATGCAAATCAGATGTAAAGAAACTTGTTTCTCTTTGACATATTAAAAGGTACAGCATGTACGCACACAAATCAAACTCTTCACAAAGAAAATATACAGAGATGAGATGCTGAAAGACCAATTATTTATCCAAGCTGATGCTCAAAGAGCTTTCCTGGTGGATCAGACAGTAAAGAGTCAGCCTGTAGTACAGGAGACTGGGGTTCAATCCCTGGGTTGGGAAAATCCCCTGGAGAAGGAAAGGGCAACCCACTCCAGGATTCCTGCCTGCAGGATCCCACCGACAGAGGAGCCTGGCGGGCTGCAGTCCATGGGATCACAAATAGACAACACTGAGCGACTAACACTTTCACCCTGTTATTTTCAGAGCTAGAGTTCAGAAATGTGCTCTGTGTCTCTGGAAGCAATACTTTGGAGAAGAGAAATAGTTCTTAAAGTTTGATTTTTTAAAAATTCCTTTTGTTCCCTGTTGGCATAATTGTGGGCAATCATAGGAGCGGGCAGATTCTGGCCTCTCCTCACATGCTCGAGCCATTTTTGCCTCCAGACAAGGCCCGTGGGGCTGCTTTCTAGGCAGGAGGTGACCAAGTGAGTGGGTCAGGGTGTGTCATGAAGGTAGAGGGTATTGAAGGTTATCTGGGTGAGTGAGAAGGATAAGTCATCTGAAAGAAGTAAAAGGAAGACCTTCACTGCCGCAGAGAAATCTGCCGTGCCTAAAGTGGTGTTTGATGAGAGCTAAAGAGGATGAACAGAGCCGTGGAAGCGAAGGTCAGTGGATCGAGGTCAGCCCTTAGGTCAGGATCGTGCTGACACCCGAGCTGTGCTCCGGGGTTGTCAGATCATCTGCTTCTCAAAACACTGCACTGACCTTTCCTGTTCGTCCTTGGAAGACTGTCCAGGAAACACTCCTGAGTAGAGACATCTGGGCTGTTAATAGAAATATCAATACAACCCATAAGGGAAAGGATCTTCAAAAGAATATATATACATATATGTATATACCCATATACACACATATTTACCTGTACGTAACTGTTAGAGATATGTATGTACACACACACATATATATGTGTGTATAACTAACTGAATCACTGTTCTGTACATAGTAAGTCAGCTATACTTCAAAAATAACGTTTTTTAAAAAATACGTATAAACCTTTCTGGACATGCACCACAGCCAACGAGCTCATGCCCTCAGGCCCATGCTCTGTAAACAAGAAAAGCCCCTGCAGTGAGAAACCCCCGCGCAACTAGAGAGTCAGCCTGTAGTACAGGAGACTGGGGTTCAATCCCTGGGTTGGGAAAATCCCCTGGAGAAGGAAAGGGCAACCCACTCCAGGATTCCTGCCTGCAGGATCCCACCGACAGAGGAGCCTGGCGGGCTGCAGTCCATGGGATCACAAATAGACAACACTGAGTGACTAACACTTTCACCCTGTTATTTTCAGAGCTAGAGTTCAGAAATGTGCTCTGTGTCTCTGGAAGCAATACTTTGGAGAAGAGAAATAGTTCTTAAAGTTTGATTTTTTAAAAATTCCTTTTGTTCCCTGTTGGCATAATTGTGGGCAATCATAGGAGCGGGCAGATTCTGGCCTCTCCTCACATGCTCGAGCCATTTTTGCCTCCAGACAAGGCCCGTGGGGCTGCTTTCTAGGCAGGAGGTGACCAAGTGAGTGGGTCAGGGTGTGTCATGAAGGTAGAGGGTATTGAAGGTTATCTGGGTGAGTGAGAAGGATAAGTCATCTGAAAGAAGTAAAAGGAAGACCTTCACTGCCGCAGAGAAATCTGCCGTGCCTAAAGTGGTGTTTGATGAGAGCTAAAGAGGATGAACAGAGCCGTGGAAGCGAAGGTCAGTGGATCGAGGTCAGCCCTTAGGTCAGGATCGTGCTGACACCCGAGCTGTGCTCCGGGGTTGTCAGATCATCTGCTTCTCAAAACACTGCACTGACCTTTCCTGTTCGTCCTTGGAAGACTGTCCAGGAAACACTCCTGAGTAGAGACATCTGGGCTGTTAATAGAAATATCAATACAACCCATAAGGGAAAGGATCTTCAAAAGAATATATATACATATATGTATATACCCATATACACACATATTTACCTGTACGTAACTGTTAGAGATATGTATGTACACACACACATATATATGTGTGTATAACTAACTGAATCACTGTTCTGTACATAGTAAGTCAGCTATACTTCAAAAAAATAACGTTTTTTAAAAAATACGTATAAACCTTTCTGGACATGCACCACAGCCAACGAGCTCATGCCCTCAGGCCCATGCTCTGTAAACAAGAAAAGCCACTGCAGTGAGAAACCCACACGCCGCAACTAGAGAGTAGCCCTCGCTCGTCACCGACTAGAGAAAGCTCTTGCACAGCAATGAAGACCCTGCGCAAGCAAAAACAAAAAAAATTTCTTTAAAGTAAAATAAATATAAGCCCTTCTGGATACTCCGGGCCCAAAACTTCAAGACGCTCTCATGTGTGGCTTTACCTCCAGCATCTCCTCTGGGACACTGGAGGCGCTGGCATCAACTGTTTGAATGAGCGAGTCAGTTATCTTGGAGCAAAATTGACAAGCCCTTTAGCACGTCCACACTCTTGGGCAATTCACTTAAATATTCCAGGCTTTGGTTTGCACAGCTTGGCCATGAAGGAAATGTACTAAAATATGAAAATTTCTAAAATCCCTTCCACCATAAAATTCTTAGGTTTCTCTTTTCCTCATTTCATCTCTTCCTCCTGCAAACAAAGAGGAGTCCATTTGTTGGCAATTGTCAGAGGGGGATACAAAGTCATTACTCAGGGGCCACCGAACTCTTAAGGAAAAAAAACTGTATAAAAACAAAAGAGGATGTCTTTTTGTGTAAGTTACATGTGTTCAACCAACATGACATTGAAAAGCAATCATATTCCAACTAAAAATTAAAAAAAACTTTTTTTAAATTCTAAGGGATTAATTAAACATTGGAAGGTGAAAACAAATATATCTTCTTATTTCTCAAAATAACCCCAATGAGGGGGAAAAGGCTACAAGGTAGTTAATATACATTTCCCAAATATTAGGTAATTTTCCACTCATTTTTTAAATTGTTTATGTTAATCAGCAATGAACACTGTTTTTTCTTTGGCTGAATTTCACAAGCACAATTACTAACTCAGTGAGGCAAATCGGACTCGGATGTCTGTAAATAAACTTTTTTAAAATATAAAAGCAATGTAACATTAAGGGAAGTTTTGTAAACACAAGTCTGCACAATTCGTATTCAAATACTGGGTTGGACAAAAAGTTTGTTTGGGTGTTTCAGTGAGAGCTTATGGAACCAAGCAAACTTTTCGGCCAACTCAACATTTATCCGTGGTTTTATTAATAAGGTACAATTTCATGTTCTCACCCAGGGACACTCCCGACCCGGGGACTTTTGGACTTATCTGGAAACATTTTCAATTGTCACAACTCGGGGTTCGAAGGAGCAGGTAGAGATACCACTGTCGTCGAGTGTGCAGAGGCCAGAGGTGCTTCGAAATGTCCTCCAGTGCACAGGGACAGCCCCCACGACAGAGAGTTGGCCAGTCAAAGTGCCACTAGTGCAGAGGTCGAGGAGCTGGCTTTAGGTTAGAGTGAAAAAAAGCAGTCTCTTCCACACCCACTCTGTCCCCATGACTCTAATACAACAATTATGTTTTCAGCCATTTAGTTAAGCATGTGAGGCACTGTGCTGAACACAATGCAATTATTTAACAAAAACTTTCTAAGGTTTGGAAGATTCGTACATGATGTCTTAGAGAGATTATATAATTGTTCAGCCTGTAAATAGCAAAGACTGGGACTTGTTGTAAGAGGTAAACTCTATCAGTGGCTCGGTGGTAAAGAATCCCCCTGCCAGTGCAGGAGAGGTAGGTGACATGAGTTCAATTCCTGGGTCAGGAAGATCCCCTGGAGAAGCAAATGGCAACCCACTCCAGTATTCTTGTCCAGAGAACCCCACGGACAGAGAAGCCTGGCAAGCTACAGTCCACGGGGTCCCAAAAGTCAGACACAGCCTAGTGACTGAACAACAACTACAATGGCCTTTCCTGCTTTCCTGAATTGATTTTACGGAGTTGTGCCAATTTCTAGCACCACCATGAAGCTGTGTGAAAACCTCTTTCAATACTCTGACACCAGCATTACGTTTGACATTTAAAGCCAAAATTCTTGCTTATTTAAAAGCTGAAGATTATGTATCTGTGCTTAAATATTAAACAGTTGCTGGAATTTGTTCCCATATATACATCTCTGAAAATGAAGACCATGCTCGTTGTGTAAGAACAATAAGGAGAAAGTCAAGTGAATATAAATAAAGCTTGTGTTTCAAAGAAACAATCATTTGTTCAAGAAATGCAGTTATTTGTCTCATAGAGGCTAAGCCCCAAGCAGTTTTCTCAAAAGTTTGTTTGGGTGCACAACCAGTTTGATCCGTGGTTTTATTAATAAGGTACAATTTCATGTTCTCACCCAGGGACACTCCCGACCCGGGGACTTTTGGACTTATCTGGAAACATTTTCAATTGTCACAACTCGGGGTTCGAAGGAGCAGGTAGAGATACCACTGTCGTCGAGTGTGCAGAGGCCAGAGGTGCTTCGAAATGTCCTCCAGTGCACAGGGACAGCCCCCACGACAGAGAGTTGGCCAGTCAAAGTGCCACTAGTGCAGAGGTCGAGGAGCTGGCTTTAGGTTAGAGTGAAAAAAAGCAGTCTCTTCCACACCCACTCTGTCCCCATGACTCTAATACAACAATTATGTTTTCAGCCATTTAGTTAAGCATGTGAGGCACTGTGCTGAACACAATGCAATTATTTAACAAAAACTTTCTAAGGTTTGGAAGATTCGTACATGATGTCTTAGAGAGATTATATAATTGTTCAGCCTGTAAATAGCAAAGACTGGGACTTGTTGTAAGAGGTAAACTCTATCAGTGGCTCGGTGGTAAAGAATCCCCCTGCCAGTGCAGGAGAGGTAGGTGACATGAGTTCAATTCCTGGGTCAGGAAGATCCCCTGGAGAAGCAAATGGCAACCCACTCCAGTATTCTTGTCCAGAGAACCCCACGGACAGAGAAGCCTGGCAAGCTACAGTCCACGGGGTCCCAAAAGTCAGACACAGCCTAGTGACTGAACAACAACTACAATGGCCTTTCCTGCTTTCCTGAATTGATTTTACGGAGTTGTGCCAATTTCTAGCACCACCATGAAGCTGTGTGAAAACCTCTTTCAATACTCTGACACCAGCATTACGTTTGACATTTAAAGCCAAAATTCTTGCTTATTTAAAAGCTGAAGATTATGTATCTGTGCTTAAATATTAAACAGTTGCTGGAATTTGTTCCCATATATACATCTCTGAAAATGAAGACCATGCTCGTTGTGTAAGAACAATAAGGAGAAAGTCAAGTGAATATAAATAAAGCTTGTGTTTCAAAGAAACAATCATTTGTTCAAGAAATGCAGTTATTTGTCTCATAGAGGCTAAGCCCCAAGAAAAACATTCCTACTTCTTCTGTAAACTTTATCTCAAATCTTTTGTTTAAAGAAGCCTATGAAGAGCAAATGAGAGAATTGGATTTTATAGTTTAAAATGTTTTCTCTGATAATATTAGTGTCTTTTTTGCCCCGTCCTAGAAAGATGGCAACATAGATGCTTCCTAGGATACTTGTGAACCAAGGCAGGCTTGTACCCACATATCCCATAACCACCCTCCTGACAAACAACCATCACATTTATAACAGCAACAATCCCACAGTCTGGTCCAGTATTTTAAAATATATATTAACTGAATGCATGCGTGCTAGGTTGCTTTAGTCATGTCTGACTTTTTGTGACCCTATGGACAGTATTGCAGCATACATGCTATAATATATATAATGGATACCATGGTACATCCCATTAGTACGATCATTTTAGTAGGTCTTACTAAAAATTTTCACATGAAAGTCGACTAGAAAATAACATCGACAAAGTGCACTACATGTAATAAGCCTAAGTATTTTGTGAAGCTTGTGTGTGTGTGTGTGAGAGAGAGAGAGTGAAATTGTTTGTCCTGTAGGTTGCAGTCTAAAGGGTTGAAAACCTCTGATCTAATCTACCTACTTCGTTCAAAAGCTATGTCTTGGGGAGATAACGTGATGGCCAAGAATGCACAGCTAGTTCTGTGGTAAGAACTTAGTTCCCCAGGCCCTCGGCCAGTATCTGTTCCACTGAGTCATTCAGCCAGAGGCCAGTCTCTCTAGGGGGAATAGGAAAGAAACACAGAGGTGTTTCTAGGGGACTCAAGGGAGCACCTGGACATTGGCACAAGGAAGAGGATCAGTAGCGTTGGGGTCTCCATGTCTTTTTACAAATTAAGTAATTATTTTATTTTTTGGTTGCATCAGGTCTTTGTTGCTGTGCACGGGCTTTTTTCTCTAGTCGTGGTGAGTGGGGCCACTTTCTGCTGTGGCTCATGGGCTTCTCATTGCCGTGGCTTCTCTTGTGGCGTGCGGGCTTAGGTGCTGCATGGCTTGTGGAATCTTCCCCGGGCCAGGGATCGAACCCAAGTGTCCTGCACTGGTGATGGGGACAGAGTAGAATAGGTAGGTGGTTGTAGAGTCCTAGTAGGGGATGGTAGGTAGAAGGGAGACACCTGAGAGAGGTTGGGAGGCCAGTGAGTTGACGATAACTCAGGAGAGCTGCTCCTTGTTCAGTAAAGCAGGCTCAACTGGGTATAAACAGCTGATGAAGGAGAAGCTGGTGAAGAAGCAACCAATGATGTATGTCCTGCATCTGCATCTACTTGAGGGGGGCGGTCTTCTACCATCCTCTGTATATGGCTGCCCACTCAACTGAGGGAGAGCAGAGCAGAGCTTTCCTGCCTGCCCGCTTGCACCTCTTACAAGTACCCTATCCTCATAAATCCTTTTCTTGTCTATCCCTCGTTGAATTCCTTCTGCATTGAGGCACGAAGAACCTGAGCCTCAGTGGGTCCAGACATTGGGTGAGTGCTGGATTAAGTCCCGGCCATGTGGGTTCAAGTCCCAGACAGGGTTTTGGCCGGAATTGAGTCCTGACTACGTGGGTTCACGTCCCAAGCAGGGTTCCATCAGGTCTGGGTCCTGGCTTTGAGTCTCAAGTCGAGGTAAAACCCTTTCACTGGGATACAGATTCTTCACCACTGAGCCATCAGGGAAGTCTTCCACATATGTTTTAAGTGGGCACACTGGACATTCAAGCTACTCAATCTTTTGCTTGCCATTTTCACCTCAAAATAATAACCAAAGGATGCCTACAACGTGTTTGAATAGAGCCAGCAGCAGCAGCAGTGCTGAGTACTTTACCGCCTCCCTCAACTGGTTGTACGAGGTAGGACAGACAAGGGGGAGAGAAGCTGGATGGCCACCTAGGCCGTGGCTGTAGGGCCGACTGAAACAGGTTGGCCCTGGCTAAGAGGATAGAAGAAATACTTTTCAATGCTGAGAAATAGAACATTATTGTGCCTTACAGCAGAGGTCTTCAGTCTCCAGGATCTAATGCTGAAATGGAGCTGACATCATGATAATGAAAACAGAGTACAGTCCATGTAGCATGCTTGAAATCATACCCCATCCCACCTCTGTCCATGGAAAAATTGTCTTCTGTGACATCCATCCCGGATGCCCAAAAGGTTGGGGATCACTGCCTTAAAGTATAGTAGCCTATTGGGAAACCAGAGGAGCAGCCAGGCCTGCCTGATCCACACACAGGCTGAGCAATCCTCACCATCAGCCCTAAAGACTAAGGCATTGGTACATCCCTTACGTACCACACTCATCCATTCCTTGAATTTTAAAAAATTTTTTATTTATTTATTTTTGGCTATTCTGGGTTTTCACTGCTGCCACAGGCTCTTCTTTAGTTGCAGGGGATGGGGACTCCTCTCTAGCGGAGGTGAGCAGCCTTCTTGTTGCAGTGACTTCTCTTGTTGTGGAACTTGGGCTCTAGGGCACACAGGCTTCAGTAGTTGTGGCCCATGGGCTCCATAGTTGTGGCTCTGTGGTTCTAGAGCACAGGCTCCATCGTTGTGGCTCATGGGCTTAGATGCTCCACAGCATGTGGGATCTTTCTGGATCAGGGATCGAACCCATGTCTCCTGCATTGGCAGGCGAACTCTTAACCATTGAGCTACCAGGGAAGCCCTATTCCTTGAATGTTGATCAGCGTCTCCTGTGGACTAAAGTCAGAAGCACCATAAGGACTGACCCTGTGTTCAACACAGCTTTCCCATACAACAGGTAGGCTGATTGTCATCGAGGAGGATGCTGAGAGGTTTAGATGCATGTACAGTTGACCCCTGAATGGCACAGGTGTCAGGAATATAGACCCTCAAAAATCTGAGAATAACTTACAGTTGGCCCCAACAAGCTTCCAGGTAATTCTAAGTTCAACCCAAAACCACATTTGAAAAGCAAGGATCTATGTCCAGTCCTGCCAGATAGTTCTGTGCCTCACCCATTCATTACCAAAAAAAAAAAAAAAAGAAAAATCAAAGTATAATTCAACATCGTGTATATTTGTCCCTCTCTCTACTTCTGTTCTTAGAAGTATAATTTTTAAAGCACAAACATGGGTAATCTCTATATGTTTGAGATTTGTCATCAAGCAGAATGCATAAGAAGTTGAAATCTGTAATTTCCTTAGCAGGAGGTTAATAGGTGCTGTGTGTTTATTTTAAAGGCAACAGTCATTAACTATAAATGCTATGGTCTTGTCTCTAGAATAATGGAATGTGTTTTAAACTAAGAGCTTGGCATGATCAATATTAATGAGAATGAAAGAGGAAGAAAAACATTTTGTTCTTTTAAAAATTCAGTCCTTTGAAAGAGGACAGGACATGACAATGTTTTATTTATATCTTTCTACCATCGTTATTTAATTGAAAGAGACTTAGAAAAAACATCAGCTGATCTTGCTTACATGGGTAAATATACCAGGTTATCTCTTTGCTTTTCCAGACCACCTCTATCTATACCTCAACTTAACCAAGGCAAGTTTTATTCTAAATTCTTTCAACGTGTATACTGGGATTGCCCTGGTGGTCCAGTGATTAAGACTCTGTGCTTCCAACACAGAGGGGCACGGGTCCAATCCCTGATCGGAGAAGTAAGATCCCACGTGCCTTGAGTTACAGCCAAAACAAATTTTTTAAAATGTGTGCTTCTTTTTGGACAAGCAAAGACTAAAATCACTTTTAAAGGATTAAATGCAAACTAAAATAATAGGAAGACATATTGCTTGCTAAAGAGTTTTTCTTGAGTACTCAATACGAATAAGCAAAGTTTTCAAGTTTGGCGGCAAGGAAAGAAGAATCTTGCCTGATAGACAGCCCACAGAGGTGAAGACTCATGCTATTTACAGAAATGACTACAAAACTTAATTTTAGCTAGAAGACCTTTGTACAGTTCTTGATGTAAATCCTCATAGAATTATTATGTGACATAAGGTTGAAGGAACAGAGCTTTTCTTTCTGCCTAAAAGTGCACGTGTTCTCATCTGGTTGTTTTTTTAATATTTGATTCCTTTCTATTTGGCTGCGCCTGACCTCAGTTGTGGTTGTCTTTTAGTTTCATCCTTCAAGCTCCTGGAGTTGCGGCCCCTGTTTCTGGTATATTTGTCCCTCTCTCTACTTCTGTTCTTAGAAGTATAATTTTTAAAGCACAAACATGGGTAATCTCTATATGTTTGAGATTTGTCATCAAGCAGAATGCATAAGAAGTTGAAATCTGTAATTTCCTTAGCAGGAGGTTAATAGGTGCTGTGTGTTTATTTTAAAGGCAACAGTCATTAACTATAAATGCTATGGTCTTGTCTCTAGAATAATGGAATGTGTTTTAAACTAAGAGCTTGGCATGATCAATATTAATGAGAATGAAAGAGGAAGAAAAACATTTTGTTCTTTTAAAAATTCAGTCCTTTGAAAGAGGACAGGACATGACAATGTTTTATTTATATCTTTCTACCATCGTTATTTAATTGAAAGAGACTTAGAAAAAACATCAGCTGATCTTGCTTACATGGGTAAATATACCAGGTTATCTCTTTGCTTTTCCAGACCACCTCTATCTATACCTCAACTTAACCAAGGCAAGTTTTATTCTAAATTCTTTCAACGTGTATACTGGGATTGCCCTGGTGGTCCAGTGATTAAGACTCTGTGCTTCCAACACAGAGGGGCACGGGTCCAATCCCTGATCGGAGAAGTAAGATCCCACGTGCCTTGAGTTACAGCCAAAACAAATTTTTTAAAATGTGTGCTTCTTTTTGGACAAGCAAAGACTAAAATCACTTTTAAAGGATTAAATGCAAACTAAAATAATAGGAAGACATATTGCTTGCTAAAGAGTTTTTCTTGAGTACTCAATACGAATAAGCAAAGTTTTCAAGTTTGGCGGCAAGGAAAGAAGAATCTTGCCTGATAGACAGCCCACAGAGGTGAAGACTCATGCTATTTACAGAAATGACTACAAAACTTAATTTTAGCTAGAAGACCTTTGTACAGTTCTTGATGTAAATCCTCATAGAATTATTATGTGACATAAGGTTGAAGGAACAGAGCTTTTCTTTCTGCCTAAAAGTGCACGTGTTCTCATCTGGTTGTTTTTTTAATATTTGATTCCTTTCTCTATTTGGCTGCGCCGGCTCTCAGTTGTGGTTGTCTTTTTAGTTTCATCCTTCAAGCTCTGAGTTGCGGCACATGGGATCTAGCTCCTTGGCCAGGAATCAAACCTGGGATCCTGCACTGAGAGCACAGAGTCTTAGCCACCGGACCACCAGGCAGGTCCCTTATTAGTGTTCTTAGAGAGGAAAAACAAGGACCCACCGTCCATCACAGGGAACTCTTGGGTGATTTGGTTCTCATTAGCTTGTGTGTTAGTTTTCTATTTGCCATTGTAAATAGTACTACTATCAAAAATATTCAGGACTTTCCAAATAACATCTGGAATGCTACTCAATATTCTGTAATAACTTACATGGGGGTAGTATCTGAAAAAGCATGGATATATCTGTATGTAAACGGATTCACTTTGCTATACACCTAAAACTAACACAACATTGTAAATGATCTATACTCCAATAAAACAAAAAAGTTTAAGTATATTCAGTGAAATGGCATTGAGATATCAGGAAATTCCCAACTTTTTCATCTGTTTTGTGATTTCAAGCAATGGCATTTCTTGCAGGCTTGGGCACACATAATGGACAAAAAAACAAACAAGAAAAAAACAATAGATTTTTTTTACTGGGGCAAGTCTAGGTTCGAAACTACCAACAGTTCCCCTCACAAGCCTTTTGGAGGTTTTGTACCCGTCAGGAGAAATCCGATGTGAAAGAAACTATCCTGAGAAAATAAGCATGACTTGGAAGGTTAGTTGGTGAAATTGAAACCTTTCTCTCTTGGTTCTTATTTAATAGGAAGACATATTGCTTGCTAAAGAGTTTTCTTGAGTACTCAATAGATAAGCAAAGTTTTCAAGTTTGGCGGCAAGGAAAGAAGAATCTTGCCTGATAGACAGCCCACAGAGGTGAAGACTCATGCTATTTACAGAAATGACTACAAAACTTAATTTTAGCTAGAAGACCTTTGTACAGTTCTTGATGTAAATCCTCATAGAATTATTATGTGACATAAGGTTGAAGGAACAGAGCTTTTCTTTCTGCCTAAAAGTGCACGTGTTCTCATCTGGTTGTTTTTTTAATATTTGATTCCTTTCTCTATTTGGCTGCGCAGGCTCTCAGTTGTGGTTGTCTATTTAGTTTCATCCTTCAAGCTCTGAGTTGCGGCACATGGGATCTAGCTCCTTGGCCAGGAATCAAACCTGGGATCCTGCACTGAGAGCACAGAGTCTTAGCCACCGGACCACCAGGCAGGTCCCTTATTAGTGTTCTTAGAGAGGAAAAACAAGGACCCACCGTCCATCACAGGGAACTCTTGGGTGATTTGGTTCTCATTAGCTTGTGTGTTAGTTTTCTATTTGCCATTGTAAATAGTACTACTATCAAAAATATTCAGGACTTTCCAAATAACATCTGGAATGCTACTCAATATTCTGTAATAACTTACATGGGGGTAGTATCTGAAAAAGCATGGATATATCTGTATGTAAACGGATTCACTTTGCTATACACCTAAAACTAACACAACATTGTAAATGATCTATACTCCAATAAAACAAAAAAGTTTAAGTATATTCAGTGAAATGGCATTGAGATATCAGGAAATTCCCAACTTTTTCATCTGTTTTGTGATTTCAAGCAATGGCATTTCTTGCAGGCTTGGGCACACATAATGGACAAAAAAACAAACAAGAAAAAAACAATAGATTTTTTTTACTGGGGCAAGTCTAGGTTCGAAACTACCAACAGTTCCCCTCACAAGCCTTTTGGAGGTTTTGTACCCGTCAGGAGAAATCCGATGTGAAAGAAACTATCCTGAGAAAATAAGCATGACTTGGAAGGTTAGTTGGTGAAATTGAAACCTTTCTCTCTTGGTTCTTATTTCTGCTTTTCTTCTTTGTCACCACTGCAGGTGTCCCTGGCTCCATGCCAAACGCGTCGTGGGCTGGTGACCTTAGAGCTGTGAAGTGGGCTGATATGGAAAATAAACACGGAGGCTGTCACGGTGAGGCATTCTTCTCGAACTTTGAGGCCACTGTGTTTGTCGGTGTTGGCATGAGGTAGCTGGAATACAGGGGCTCTCACAGAGAGACCTCCTGGGTCCCTTAGACCGGATGTGAATCATTAAACATCATAGCTAGAGGCATTTGAGACCCAGTCCTTGAAAAGTATGTGTATCTTTTCTTTAAATAGTATTAATTTTTAAAATTGTTATTGAGTTACTTTGGCTGCACTGAGTCATCTTTGCTGCGTGTGGGGTTTCTCTAGCTGTGTTGGGAAGGGCCTCTTTAGTTGCAGTGGCTTCTCTTGTGGAGCACATGCTTAGTTGTCCCACAGCTTGTGGGGTCCTAGTTCCCAGACCAGGGATTGAACCTGTATCCCCTGCATTGGCAGGCAGATTCGTAACCACTGGACCACCAAGGAAGTCCCAAGTCTAAGTATCCTAAAGACATTCACCAGGGCTTCCCTGGTGGCTCAATGGTAAAGAATCCATCTGCCAATGCAGGAGACACAGGTGCGATCCCTCATCCAGGAAGATCCCACATGCCACGAAGCAATGAAGCCCGTGCGTTACAACTGTCGAGCTTGTGCTCTAGAGCCCGGGAGCCACAGCATCTGAGCCCACCTGCCCTAGAACCTGTGCTCGGAAACAAGAGAAGCCTCTGCAGTGAGAAGCCTGCACAGCACAACTAGAGAGTAACCCGCAGTCACTGCAACTGGAAAAGAGAGCCCGCACGGCAACAAAGACCCAGCCCAGCCATAAATAAAGACAAGACGTGCTTCGGCTTATAATTTACTTAGGGTGATATAGATTTGGGTCCAAAGTACAGTGGCACTTTCTTCTTGCTGATTTCCGCGTTCTTCATGCTCGTTCCTCTTTCTGTTCCTTCTGGGTGCGTGGCAGTCAGAATGAGCAGGTGGTCAGGGTGAGACGAGGCATCATCTTCTCACCAGGGACGCGTGTCCCTCTCCTGAGCCTCTGCTCCCCCGCTGACGGGTTTCCAGGTGGCGTGAAGGAGTTTTCTGTGGCATGTGGGCTGGGGATCACAGCAAGGGAGGTTTCCCCTCCAAATAGATAAGAACTAGAACACAAGTGGTTGTAAAGAAGATTTTCTGTCAGTCCAGATGTGTTTTCCGCGAAGGCTCTCCCCTGGTCCACGGCAGGCACGTGCATTTGCTGATGAGAGCAGACATAACAAAGTACCGCAAAACTGATTGGTTTGAACCACAGAAATGTGTTTGCTTACAGCCCTGGAGGCTGGACGTCGGAGATCTTCATGTCAGTAGGCTTGGTTTCTCCTTGTCCCCTCTCTCTGTCTTTGCCCTGCATCCTCCTGTGGCCTCCCCTCTGTGTGAGTCTGTTTCCTTATCTCTTCCTATGGAGACACCAGTCCTGCTGGATAAGGGCCCATCCGTTAGACCTCGTTTTCACTTAATTACCTCTTCAGAGGCCCTACATCTAACACAGCTACAGTCTGAGGTGCTGGGGGTTAGGATTTCAGCACATGAATTCGGGGGAAATACCATTCAGTTCACAAGAGCAGGTAATAAATACATATATATATATATATATATTTGAGTGAATGATTAAGCCAACAAGATGAATGAGTGAATAGCAAGGTTTGCCCTGTTCTCCCTTTGGTAATGATGACGTTTGGGCTCCTCCCCTCTGCCACTCAGTTTACAGCTTCACTTATTAGTCCTTTTATTCTACCCCTAGGATTTCAGGTGAAAACTTCTAAACTGCTGCTTCTCGCTCTCCATCACGCGAACCCTCCTTCCCGGGTCTGTCCTTGAGGCCCTGCCCCCATGATAGATGGCCACATCCTTGGGTCCTTGCACAGTTTTTACTCAAGTATAGTCATATCTTTGCCTTAAGCAGCCCACAATTTCCTGAGAGGAAAGCTCGCTGCCACCTGCCTGCCCTCTCGTCATGGCCCGCCCTCCTGGTGGGAAGACGAAGACAGACAGGAGGGTATTTTGCTCTTTGATCTCCTGGTGTTTCTTGGAAATGGACCATCTCTGTCAGTCAGAGTCCCAGTATTAGGGATCGGCTGTCTTCCCCACATCCTCGTGTACCCCTTGTCACCTGCCCTCTAGGGCCACTGCGGTCATCCTCTCGTCTGCTTCACCTTCTTTTCTCTGGCTGAAGCGCTTGAGGATTTCAACATCTACCCCATGGATCCATGCGATGTGATTACTTTGCAGCTCAAGCACCCGCCCCTGCCCCCGCCCCTACAGAAGTTCCTGTCCTCTGTGTACCAGCCACATAGACTCTTGATCCGAGAAGAGCCTTAGCTTCAGTCTCCTTGACATCACCTGTGTCCAGACCAGCCTCAGTAGAGAAACTATAGACTAGTTAGGTTTGCCTTGTTGTAAGGACTTTGGGGCTTCGCTAGTAACTCAGGGACAAAGAACCTGCCGGCAATGCAGGGGACATGGGTTCGATACTTGGATCAGGAAGATGCTCTGGAGAAGGAAATGGCAACCCACTCCAGTATTCTTGTCTGGAGAATCCCATGGACAGAGGAGCCTGGCGGGCTACAGTCCACGGGGTTGGGTCGCAAAAGAGTCAGATGTGACTTAGCGACTAAACAACAACAAGGGACTTTGACTGATCACATGACAGATGGGGTCCATGAACGTAACCTATAACCAAGAGCTAGGTAGCATCCAAAGTTTGGATAGCCCAAACCCCCTTCAAACAAACGTCTCATTTCTTTCTCTTCTCCCAGTACCTGCTATGCCATCTGAGAGCCTTAAATAGTTCATAGCATAAAAACTGTTTGTCCCCAGACCACTCTAGAGGGAAAAGAAAGAGACATAGTGTGGAGGAGATAGAACTTTATGCCAAACCAGCAAGTCTGTAATACCATCTAGACCTTGTCCCCTTGGCTGCAAGTAACTAGACTTGTTCCAGACCTGTGAGTGCCCACTTTCCGTGCCCTGTGAGCACTTGGAATCACAGAGCACCACTCTAGACCTGTGGTCTTGAACTCGGAGCTCCCATCTCTGATTACAGTCCCTACTAGTTTCCTTCGCCAACTTATATGCTATGTATTTTTACTGTCTTTCTTCCTGGAATGGAATAGAAGCTCCAATGGGGCTGAGGTTTTTGGTTTTTTGGTTTTTTTTTTAAAGATTTATTTATTTATTTTTGGGCGGGGGTCGGGTTGGGGAGGGAGGGGAGCGGGCGGGCCACTTCTATTGGTCTTTCATTTCTCCATTTTCATCCGTCTTTGTTCTTTGGCCCGTGTGGGCCTCCCATCGCGGTGGCGTCTGTCGCTGCAGAGCACCGGCTCTGGGCGCATGCGCTCCAGAGCTCTGACTCAGTGATTGGACACATCAGTCCAGCCGCTCTGCGGCACGTGGGATCTTCCCAGGCCAGGGATCGAACCGGAGCCCCTTGCACTGCAAGGCGGTGTCCTTACCCACTGGACCACCAGGGGAAGCCCGGGGCTGAGGTTTTTGACCAGTGTGTTCATTGCTATAAGCCCAAACCTAAAATATGATGTTGTCATTTTAGATGTTTGATTTTTTAAGAATTGGAATTGCAAGAGGTTCAACTTTCCTGTTTTCCTCCTCCTACTGGTTTCTTTATGAGGACCCCTTGTCCAGCCTGTGTACTGCGTCCGCTGTTCCATGCTGTTCTCTAATGGATTTTAGATTCCTTTGCCATTTGACCCTACGAGACTGAGTCCTACGCATAATCATTGCCATTGTCTGCTTGTGGCCATTTGTGGTTCCCTAGACAGAACATTGCAGAACTGCCCTAAATCCACTCATGATCTCCCTTCAACTGAACCCTCTGCTGCCTACTTGTTCTTTATATCGTTAGTGTCCTGGTACTCATCATAGTATACGCCTTTCATCTTTTCAGCTCACCTTCAAACACCCAGTCTTATGCTGAGACAGCCTTTCTACTCTCAAAAGATGATCCTTTCAATTTTAGGAAGAAATTTGAAGACATGTGGTTAAAATCTTACCAGTTGCTTTTTCAGGTCGTCCCTTTCCTCAATCTTAGAGCACTGTGTTTGGGGGAGGAGTGTAACTGCAGTGGGTCTTCATTGTGGAATGCAGGATCTAGCATATGGGATCTTAGTTCCCTGACCAGGGATCGAATCCACGTCCCCTCGCATTGGAAGGTGGATTCCCTCTGGACCACCAGGGAAGTCTTCATCATACAGCATTTTGGACCCTTCCTCCCACTGTTGCTTCCTGTTCCAAGAGGAAAAGTTACCCAGCTCACAATCAAGGCCGCCCTCTGGCCTCTGTTGTGTTGCTCCCCCCAGATGATCCCGTTTCTCTCTTGCATTCAGTGTGGCTCTGTCTCTGCCAGGTTTTCTCCTTCTCTCTGCAAAGATGCATTTACTGCCTCTGTCCTGAAGACCAAGCTGTCTTGGCTCTCTCTCCATGATCCAGCCTGAAATCTTCTCTCCTGTTCACCTTCATTTCTTAAGCACGGGCATGCTGCTTGTGGACCAAGTTCTTCTTACCTACTATCTGGTTATCCTTTAATGTCCGCAAACTCTGGCTTCTTTCCCCAGTGATTTTCGCTGTCTCCTGTCCCTCCTCCCAGCCATGGTGAGTTAATCATCCAGTCCCACTGGTCTTCTGTGCCCTCCCTCGAATAACTTTTCTTTCCCACTCATGGCAACCGTTAACTTCAAGCATACGCTCTGGTTTACACAATTACTGCAGTCTCTTGATTGGTTCCTAATGTACCTTGTACAGCTTTGAGAAATTAATCTTGCTGAAATATATTTCATCATTTGGTTTTTCTATTAAATGTCTCTGGTCCTTTCATTAAAAAGGGGTAAAAATGGCCAAAACCTTTCATCTGTTCTAAGAGAGTCAACCATCGGGGTTCTACCGTATGCCAAACAAACTCTGAAAGAGTACCAGCTTCCTACAGCTTCCTTGTTTTGAATCTGTTCCCCAACCAAACTCTATTCTAGCAGAAAATTCTCATCTCTGCATTCCCCTCAGCTGCTTTCTGAGCCATCTTGTGAGGTTTCTCAAGTCTACCCACCCGTGAACTCTCCACTCATTCTTCACTAGCCAATGAGTACCAAAAAGAAAATGAGTCCTGGGAGAAGGGAAGGAGGTCAGAGATGACCTCCCTGAGAAGATGGCCTGGAAGCAGAGCCCTGGATGGTGCCCAAGGGAGCCTGGAGGCTCTGGTGGAAGTCTGTGTGGTCTGAGGGAGAAAGAGCAAACATGGATGCCTGGGTTGCTCAGGACCAGCAAGGAAGCGAGTGTGGCTGATGTGAATGGGGAAGGGTTATTAAGGGCTATAACTGAATGAGCAAGTGGTGAGGGGTGAGTCCAGGTGAGGAGGGGCCAGACTCTGAGGAGACTTGAATGCCATTACTAGGGTTTTGGCTTCCTGTTCCAAGAGGAAAAGTTACCCAGCTCACAATCAAGGCCGCTCTGCTTGTGTGCTCCCCAGATGATCCCGTTTCTCTCTTGCATTCAGTGTGGCTCTGTCTCTGCCAGGTTTCTCCTTCTCTCTGCAAAGATGCATTTACTGCCTCTGTCCTGAAGACCAAGCTGTCTTGGCTCTCTCTCCATGATCCAGCCTGAAATCTTCTCTCCTGTTCACCTTCATTTCTTAAGCACGGGCATGCTGCTTGTGGACCAAGTTCTTCTTACCTACTATCTGGTTATCCTTTAATGTCCGCAAACTCTGGCTTCTTTCCCCAGTGATTTTCGCTGTCTCCTGTCCCTCCTCCCAGCCATGGTGAGTTAATCATCCAGTCCCACTGGTCTTCTGTGCCCTCCCTCGAATAACTTTTCTTTCCCACTCATGGCAACCGTTAACTTCAAGCATACGCTCTGGTTTACACAATTACTGCAGTCTCTTGATTGGTTCCTAATGTACCTTGTACAGCTTTGAGAAATTAATCTTGCTGAAATATATTTCATCATTTGGTTTTTCTATTAAATGTCTCTGGTCCTTTCATTAAAAAGGGGTAAAAATGGCCAAAACCTTTCATCTGTTCTAAGAGAGTCAACCATCGGGGTTCTACCGTATGCCAAACAAACTCTGAAAGAGTACCAGCTTCCTACAGCTTCCTTGTTTTGAATCTGTTCCCCAACCAAACTCTATTCTAGCAGAAAATTCTCATCTCTGCATTCCCCTCAGCTGCTTTCTGAGCCATCTTGTGAGGTTTCTCAAGTCTACCCACCCGTGAACTCTCCACTCATTCTTCACTAGCCAATGAGTACCAAAAGAAAATGAGTCCTGGGAGAAGGGAAGGAGGTCAGAGATGACCTCCCTGAGAAGATGGCCTGGAAGCAGAGCCCTGGATGGTGCCCAAGGGAGCCTGGAGGCTCTGGTGGAAGTCTGTGTGGTCTGAGGGAGAAAGAGCAAACATGGATGCCTGGGTTGCTCAGGACCAGCAAGGAAGCGAGTGTGGCTGATGTGAATGGGGAAGGGTTATTAAGGGCTATAACTGAATGAGCAAGTGGTGAGGGGTGAGTCCAGGTGAGGAGGGGCCAGACTCTGAGGAGACTTGAATGCCATTACTAGGGTTTTGGCTTTTACGCCAAAGGAGACAAGAAGCCATTAGAGGGCTTTGAGCAACTCAGATATCTTCTGCTTACATTCAAAACAATCACTCTGGCCATTGTGCTGAGAATATACCAACAGGCAAAAGTGGAATCGATGAGGAAGGATTGAAGACTTAGATGTACACAATGGACTTGTGGACACAGCGAGGGAAGGAGAGAGTGGGACAAATGGAGAAGCAGCCGGCTCTGTGATGACCTGGAGATGCGGTATGGGGGAGGCTCATTATAATATGTAAGCATACATATATAATTATATATGTGTCATTATGGCTGAGTTGCATTGTAGTATGGCCAAAATAACACAACATTGTAAAGCAATTTACCCCAACTAAAATTAATTATTTTTTTAAAAAGTGGAGGCACTGGAAACCAATCATGGTAAGAATCCAGACAGGAAGCTGGAAGCCACTTGGACAAGGATGGAGGTAGTGGAGGTGGTGAGACGCCGTCATCTTTTGTTGATATTCTGAAGGCTGAGTGGCCAGGATTGCTGCCGGGCTGGGTGTGGGCTGTGGAGGGAAGGCGGAGAAGAGCTGAATGTGCTGAAGAGTGGGCTCTCTCTGGATTATGGTAGAGGAGACTTGGAGAGGATTAAGGGGTTCATATCTGACTCATGGGTGAGGTTTATTCCTCATCTAAGATGAGAAGTAGGGACTTGCCTGGTGGTCCAGTGGCTAGGACTCCAAGCTTCCAATGGACGGGACTTGAGTTCAGTCCCTGGTTGGGGACCTGAGATCTCACCTGCCTTACAGCAAGACCAAAAGTTTTTCATTAAAAATTTTAATAAAAACAGGGCTTCGCTGGTGGTCCAGTGGTTAGGACTCCAAGCTTCCAATGGACGGGACTTGAGTTCAGTCCCTGGTCGGGGACCTGAGATCTCACCTGCCTTACAGCAAGACCAAAAGTTTTTCATTAAAAAATTTAATAAAAACAGGGCTTCGCTGGTGGTCCAGTGGGTAAGGACACCGCTTTGCAGTGCAAGGGGCGCCGGTTCGATCCCTGGCCTGGGAAGATCCCACGTGCTGCGGAGCGGCTGGACCCATGCGTCCAATCACCGAGCCGGAGCTCTGGGGCGCATGTGCCCAGTGCTGGTGCTCTGCAGCGACAGAGGCCACTGCGATGGGAGGCCTATACAGGCGGAAGAATAAAGATGGATGAAAAATAAAAATCAATAAAAAAAAAAGAGGTCAAAATTAAAAAATTTTAAAAACAAAAATAGAGGAGAGGGCTTCCCTGGTGGTCCAGTGTGGTAAATTGAGGAGAGGTACTGGATGGAAGGGGAAAGGCAAATGGAGAAGCAGGCTCTGTGATGACCTGGAGATGCGGTATGGGGAGGCTCATAAAGCATACATATATAATTATATATGTGTCATTATGGCTGAGTTGCATTGTAGTATGGCCAAAATAACACAACATTGTAAAGCAATTTACCCCAACTAAAATTAATTATTTTTTTAAAAAGTGGAGGCACTGGAAACCAATCATGGTAAGAATCCAGACAGGAAGCTGGAAGCCACTTGGACAAGGATGGAGGTAGTGGAGGTGGTGAGACGCCGTCATCTTTTGTTGATATTCTGAAGGCTGAGTGGCCAGGATTGCTGCCGGGCTGGGTGTGGGCTGTGGAGGGAAGGCGGAGAAGAGCTGAATGTGCTGAAGAGTGGGCTCTCTCTGGATTATGGTAGAGGAGACTTGGAGAGGATTAAGGGGTTCATATCTGACTCATGGGTGAGGTTTATTCCTCATCTAAGATGAGAAGTAGGGACTTGCCTGGTGGTCCAGTGGCTAGGACTCCAAGCTTCCAATGGACGGGACTTGAGTTCAGTCCCTGGTTGGGGACCTGAGATCTCACCTGCCTTACAGCAAGACCAAAAGTTTTTCATTAAAAATTTTAATAAAAACAGGGCTTCGCTGGTGGTCCAGTGGTTAGGACTCCAAGCTTCCAATGGACGGGACTTGAGTTCAGTCCCTGGTCGGGGACCTGAGATCTCACCTGCCTTACAGCAAGACCAAAAGTTTTTCATTAAAAAATTTAATAAAAACAGGGCTTCGCTGGTGGTCCAGTGGGTAAGGACACCGCTTTGCAGTGCAAGGGGCGCCGGTTCGATCCCTGGCCTGGGAAGATCCCACGTGCTGCGGAGCGGCTGGACCCATGCGTCCAATCACCGAGCCGGAGCTCTGGGGCGCATGTGCCCAGTGCTGGTGCTCTGCAGCGACAGAGGCCACTGCGATGGGAGGCCTATACAGGCGGAAGAATAAAGATGGATGAAAAATAAAAATCAATAAAAAAAAAAGAGGTCAAAATTTAAAAATTTTAAAAACAAAAATAGAGGAGAGGGCTTCCCTGGTGGTCCAGTGTGGTAAAGAGTCCGTCTTGCAGTGCAAGGGGCACTGGTTCGACCCCTGGCCAGGGAAGATCCCACATGCCACAGAGCAGCTGAACCTGTGTGTCCAATGACGAGCCAGCGCTCTGGGGCACACACGCCCAGAGCCGGTGCTCTGCAACGAGAGAGGCCACTGCAATGGGAGGCCCACACAGGTCAAAGAATAAACATGGATGAAAATAAATAAATAAATAACCAATAAAAGAGGCCAAAATTGAAAAAAGAAAAATAGAGGCGAGAGAAAGTAGGCACTTGTATGGACCAGGCTGGAGCTCAGGGAAGAGACCTGACCAACCCAGTCCAGAATGGCCCTTCCGTCTGTCCACATTAGAACTTCTCTCATGTGAAATCCAGAGTTTGCAAGAACCTGAATTGCCTTGTGAAGCCTACTGCATTACATCTTTGTATTATTTATTTAACTCTCACTGCCTGTGAGTGCGTATTTGTGTTTTTGTCTCCTCATAGAAAGTTTCACTTCCTTGTGGCTCTTTCATCACAGTCCCTGAGTGCCTGGCACAGGCCTAGCCATGCAGCCGTCAGGGCGTCGCCCTACCATTCTTCAGGCTCACCACCCTTGACTCAAAAATAAGCCTGTCCTGACTGTTTCTTGCCCTCTCCTTTACAGGCCGCTACGTCCATGGCATTTGTATCTATGGAAATGGAGACTTAAAGTGGTTGATCAATTCGTCGAGTCTCTTTGCGAACAAGTTTGAGCTCACTGCATACCCCCTCACTGTGGAATGCCTAGAACTGAGGCTTCGAGAAAGAACCCTGAATCAGAGTGAAATTGCAATACAGCCCAGCTGGTATTTTTGACCTACGTGTCACTCACGTCTTAAGGGAGATTGTCTCTGGGAAGGAGAGCCTTTCTTCATGAGACTAACTTTACCTGGATTATAAGTATGAACAGTCTCAGGGCCAAGGTTATAGCTTCAGGACCTGACGCCATGGTTACATGTCAAAATATCTGCTGGACACTGTGAAATCGGCTGTCAGGATGGTGGCCCAGGGTGATTCGGGCCCTTAGGCCACCCTGGCAGTTTCTGGAGTCCACCGCTCTTTCAGGCTCATGTCCTGATCAGTGGTAAACTGAACGGTTGTTATATTTTTGCATCAGGTTCTCATTATATAATGTTCTCATGCAAAGGAGAATGGTCGATAATACGATTTAGGAAAATAAGAATCAGGGTTCTTTGAAGAAGGACTCTTATCACAGATCGATAGCCACTCATGAAGGGACACACCCTGCTCTTTGCTCAGCTACGCCTAGGCACGGAAACTTCTCTGGGCAACTCTCCATTCTCCTTTAGAACTTGAGCTGCTAGCAACTGAGAACTCAGTCTTGCTTCTGAGTTTCAACAGTAGCATCTTCAGGTTTCCTGTGCCTACAGGTCTGTGTAGAAGGTAATGTCTTTCACAGGAAGACCAAGTTCAAGACAGTGGTCGCCGCCTGTTACTTCAGTAGAAGACCTCCGGGAGTCTGTTTCTTGAATATTGGTCAGAAGGTCCTCTGATCCCTCGCCCAACGTTTTCCATTGAGAACATGGGAATATTCTCAAAGAAGGAGGATGCTTCAAGAGGGGAGGTGCTGTTGAATGGGTGTAGCCTCGCGCCTCGAATATCTCAGAGAAAATCACTTTCCTTTTTGGCCTCCACCTCCACCAAAGTGGGGCTTCCCCAATGGCTCAGGTGGGAAAGAATCTGCCTGCAATGCAAGAGACACAGGAGATGCGGGTTCGATCCCTGGGTCTGGAAGATCCCCTGGAGAAGGAAATGGCAACCCACGCCAGTGTTCTTGCCTGCAAAATCCGTAGACAGAGCAGCCTGGCGGGCTGTGGTCCATGAGGTCACAAAGAGCTGGCACAACTGAAGTGACTAAGCATGCACACATCACCAAAGTGATCTTACCTGCAAAATGGAGACCAGGTTCTACCCCAGGAGGCTTTAAGGAGTCACAGTGTTCTCTGGTACCTTTGCAGTGCCTGGGGGGTCTTAGGAGTGCCTGGATTTTTAAGAGCTTTCCATTGCGACAGAGCCTCTTTGGCACTTACCCTTTATCCCATACATCCATGCAATCCAAGGTTATAGCTTCAGGACCTGACGCCATGGTTACATGTCAAAATATCTGCTGGACACTGTGAAATCGGCTGTCAGGATGGTGGCCCAGGGTGATTCGGGCCCTTAGGCCACCCTGGCAGTTTCTGGAGTCCACCGCTCTTTCAGGCTCATGTCCTGATCAGTGGTAAACTGAACGGTTGTTATATTTTTGCATCAGGTTCTCATTATATAATGTTCTCATGCAAAGGAGAATGGTCGATAATACGATTTAGGAAAATAAGAATCAGGGTTCTTTGAAGAAGGACTCTTATCACAGATCGATAGCCACTCATGAAGGGACACACCCTGCTCTTTGCTCAGCTACGCCTAGGCACGGAAACTTCTCTGGGCAACTCTCCATTCTCCTTTAGAACTTGAGCTGCTAGCAACTGAGAACTCAGTCTTGCTTCTGAGTTTCAACAGTAGCATCTTCAGGTTTCCTGTGCCTACAGGTCTGTGTAGAAGGTAATGTCTTTCACAGGAAGACCAAGTTCAAGACAGTGGTCGCCGCCTGTTACTTCAGTAGAAGACCTCCGGGAGTCTGTTTCTTGAATATTGGTCAGAAGGTCCTCTGATCCCTCGCCCAACGTTTTCCATTGAGAACATGGGAATATTCTCAAAGAAGGAGGATGCTTCAAGAGGGGAGGTGCTGTTGAATGGGTGTAGCCTCGCGCCTCGAATATCTCAGAGAAAATCACTTTCCTTTTTGGCCTCCACCTCCACCAAAGTGGGGCTTCCCCAATGGCTCAGGTGGGAAAGAATCTGCCTGCAATGCAAGAGACACAGGAGATGCGGGTTCGATCCCTGGGTCTGGAAGATCCCCTGGAGAAGGAAATGGCAACCCACGCCAGTGTTCTTGCCTGCAAAATCCCGTAGACAGAGCAGCCTGGCGGGCTGTGGTCCATGAGGTCACAAAGAGCTGGCACAACTGAAGTGACTAAGCATGCACACATCACCAAAGTGATCTTACCTGCAAAATGGAGACCAGGTTCTACCCCAGGAGGCTTTAAGGAGTCACAGTGTTCTCTGGTACCTTTGCAGTGCCTGGGGGGTCTTAGGAGTGCCTGGATTTTTAAGAGCTTTCCATTGCGACAGAGCCTCTTTGGCACTTACCCTTTATCCCATTCATCCATGCAATCCATTCACTCAGCATCTGGTCAGTAAGTATTTCTTGAGTGTTTATTATACACCAGACATGTGCAGAGATAAGGAGAAGTCAGAAGCTTTCTCACTCTGAAAATCTTGGCAATAACGCCAGCATTGGAAAGAGAATCTCCAGACCTCTAGAGAATTCCACTGTGTGTGTGTGTGTGTGTGTGTGTGTGTGTTTTCTTTCCCCTGCGGCTGCCCCACAATGCATGTGGCACTCCCCTGACCAGGGATCAGACCCACAGCCCCTGCAGTGGAAGCGCATGCTCCTAACCACTGGACCACCAGGGCATGGGTGTTTACAGCCAGAGTGGTGGTATTTTAACATATTCATGGTGGAGTTAACAGATTGTCATATCAGGCCCCAGATATCACCTATTATAAAGGGAGGTCTGGATTAGAGAATGTTCCAAAGAGAGGAGGGGAGGAGGAGACAGAAGCCACAGCTGATGGTGTTCTAGGCGTTCTGCTCTCTCTTATGTCTCAGGGCACTCGAGTTTCACAGCACTCTTGCAAAACTCACTAGATTATCCCCATTTTGCAGATGAAGTGACTGAGGCTTGGAGAGGTGTAGGAAGCATGCAGAAACAACTTCTCTGAGAATCAGGTTCTTTCACTGGCTCCTTAGCTCACTTCCTAAAGTGACTATTCGGAGTAGGGGAGAGAAGTCATTTATAGCACCTCAGGATGGTCTCTGTGTTCACACTGAGAGGACGCACTGAAGAGACATCCTGTCACCTCAGAAAATGTGAAGTATTCCATCCAGTTCCTTGATTTTATTTATTCTAATGGCAACCCACGCCAGTGTTCTTGCCTGCAAAATCCGTAGACAGAGCAGCCTGGCGGGCTGTGGTCCATGAGGTCACAAAGAGCTGGCACAACTGAAGTGACTAAGCATGCACACATCACCAAAGTGATCTTACCTGCAAAATGGAGACCAGGTTCTACCCCAGGAGGCTTTAAGGAGTCACAGTGTTCTCTGGTACCTTTGCAGTGCCTGGGGGGTCTTAGGAGTGCCTGGATTTTTAAGAGCTTTCCATTGCGACAGAGCCTCTTTGGCACTTACCCTTTATCCCATTCATCCATGCAATCCATTCACTCAGCATCTGGTCAGTAAGTATTTCTTGAGTGTTTATTATACACCAGACATGTGCAGAGATAAGGAGAAGTCAGAAGCTTTCTCACTCTGAAAATCTTGGCAATAACGCCAGCATTGGAAAGAGAATCTCCAGACCTCTAGAGAATTCCACTGTGTGTGTGTGTGTGTGTGTGTGTGTGTGTGTGTTTTCTTTCCCCTGCGGCTGCCCCACAATGCATGTGGCACTCCCCTGACCAGGGATCAGACCCACAGCCCCTGCAGTGGAAGCGCATGCTCCTAACCACTGGACCACCAGGGCATGGGTGTTTACAGCCAGAGTGGTGGTATTTTAACATATTCATGGTGGAGTTAACAGATTGTCATATCAGGCCCCAGATATCACCTATTATAAAGGGAGGTCTGGATTAGAGAATGTTCCAAAGAGAGGAGGGGAGGAGGAGACAGAAGCCACAGCTGATGGTGTTCTAGGCGTTCTGCTCTCTCTTATGTCTCAGGGCACTCGAGTTTCACAGCACTCTTGCAAAACTCACTAGATTATCCCCATTTTGCAGATGAAGTGACTGAGGCTTGGAGAGGTGTAGGAAGCATGCAGAAACAACTTCTCTGAGAATCAGGTTCTTTCACTGGCTCCTTAGCTCACTTCCTAAAGTGACTATTCGGAGTAGGGGAGAGAAGTCATTTATAGCACCTCAGGATGGTCTCTGTGTTCACACTGAGAGGACGCACTGAAGAGACATCCTGTCACCTCAGAAAAATGTGAAGTCTCCTTTTGTATTCCATCCAGTTCCTTGATTTTATTTATTCTAATGAAGAAAACAGCAACTACCACTAATAATATATATAATCCACGCAATGTTATTTTTTCTGCATCCATGCCTGTTGAATGTTAATCATACTTAATGGCCTTGAATTTAATGACTTTTAATGATTTTGAGGTAAAGTTGTCTTTTTTCCTACTGCCGAGAGTGATGACGTTTCAGAGGGCAGAGCACACACCCAGAGCTGAAGGCAAAATTTACAAGTTGGTTTTTTCAACCTCCTTACATGAGACAACTTGAGAAAGAACACTTTACACTGGGCCTTTCTCTTATAGAAATAGGTATCTTTTGAAACAGAGATGTTTACATGTCTGGTTGGTCATTTCCTCTGTGTCTTCTCGACTTTAATATTGCACGAGTGTAATGTTTGGAGTGGTGGGTTTCTTCTGGCCCCTGGCGATGTCCTGAAACCTTCGTTTTCAATGGTGTTCTACGCGATTTTCTTGGAAATAAAGTAATATATTGTTTTCCATTTGGGGGACTGTTGTATATCTTTCTTTGATTGATACTTAACAAGACAACCCTCTTAGCATGATCTTTTTTTTTTTTTTTTTTTTAATTATTTATTTGGCTGCTCTGGGTCTTAGTTGCAACATGTGGGATCTAGTTCCCTGACCAGGGCTTGAACCCGGGCCCCACTGCATTCGGAACACAGAGTCTTCACCACTGGATCACCAGGCAAGTCCCAGAGCCACGTTGTGACTCAGAGCCTCCGTCGTAGCGCACGGGCTCAGTCACACCATGGCGCTTGGCATCTTAGTCCCCCAACCAGGGATCAAACCCACACTCCCTACAGTGGCAGTGCAGCATCTTCACTGCTGGACCACTAGGGAAGTCCCAACCAGTAAGAATTTAGGCTAGCAGTCAACGCCAAGCGGGCAATGGGAGCAGAGGTCTGTTTGAACAGACTGAGTCATGTGAGTTTGGGAAGAGGATGTCAGAACTACAGGTTTCCTGTTGTGACTGCGCCTTCTGCAGGGGGCTGAGGGATTAAATGGTCAAAAACTAGTCAAAATGTGCTCCTTTTGTATTCCATCCAGTTCCTTGATTTTATTTATTCTAATGAAGAAAACAGCAACTACCACTAATAATATATATAATCCACGCAATGTTATTTTTTCTGCATCCATGCCTGTTGAATGTTAATCATACTTAATGGCCTTGAATTTAATGACTTTTAATGATTTTGAGGTAAAGTTGTCTTTTTTCCTACTGCCGAGAGTGATGACGTTTCAGAGGGCAGAGCACACACCCAGAGCTGAAGGCAAAATTTACAAGTTGGTTTTTTCAACCTCCTTACATGAGACAACTTGAGAAAGAACACTTTACACTGGGCCTTTCTCTTATAGAAATAGGTATCTTTTGAAACAGAGATGTTTACATGTCTGGTTGGTCATTTCCTCTGTGTCTTCTCGACTTTAATATTGCACGAGTGTAATGTTTGGAGTGGTGGGTTTCTTCTGGCCCCTGGCGATGTCCTGAAACCTTCGTTTTCAATGGTGTTCTACGCGATTTTCTTGGAAATAAAGTAATATATTGTTTTCCATTTGGGGGACTGTTGTATATCTTTCTTTGATTGATACTTAACAAGACAACCCTCTTAGCATGATCTTTTTTTTTTTTTTTTTTTTAATTATTTATTTGGCTGCTCTGGGTCTTAGTTGCAACATGTGGGATCTAGTTCCCTGACCAGGGCTTGAACCCGGGCCCCACTGCATTCGGAACACAGAGTCTTCACCACTGGATCACCAGGCAAGTCCCAGAGCCACGTTGTGACTCAGAGCCTCCGTCGTAGCGCACGGGCTCAGTCACACCATGGCGCTTGGCATCTTAGTCCCCCAACCAGGGATCAAACCCACACTCCCTACAGTGGCAGTGCAGCATCTTCACTGCTGGACCACTAGGGAAGTCCCAACCAGTAAGAATTTAGGCTAGCAGTCAACGCCAAGCGGGCAATGGGAGCAGAGGTCTGTTTGAACAGACTGAGTCATGTGAGTTTGGGAAGAGGATGTCAGAACTACAGGTTTCCTGTTGTGACTGCGCCCCCTTCTGGTCAGGATGGCTGAGGGATTAAATGGTCAAGCCCAAGACACAAAAGGTCATCCTTCCAAGGTCAAGTTCTGACCTTAGAAAGAGGACCAGTGACGTCCCTGGAAGGAGGAGAGGGGTAGGTAATGCTGACTGTCCTCACTATTCCACGAGGAACACACGCACACTGGAACATGGCGGGCTTCCATGAGGGCTGTCGGGAACATGAGTCTTGGTGAGTCCCACTGGGAGCCCAGGACGCCTGACCCGCATCTAGGGAAGGATCCTGGGGCCTGTATGAGACAGGAGGGCTGAGTGGTCTAAAAGGGACTTCCCAGGTGCGCTAGTGGTAAAGAACCTGCTTTCCAGTGCTATCGATGCAAGAGACACGAGTTTGATCCCTGGGTCAGGAAGATCCCCTGGGGAAGGAAATGGCAACTCACTCCAGTATTCCTGCCTGGAGAATTCCATGGACAGAGGAGCCTGGTGGGTGACAGTCCGTGGGGTCGCAAATAGTTGGACACAACAGCACGTACACACACACACACACAGCAGGTCTTTATGAAAAGAAGGTGAAATTCAGAAACCAACAGCCAGCATAACATGTCAGACTGTAAATGTGAATCTCGGGTGTGTGACCAGGAGCTGAGGCTATCAGGTGAATCACTGAAAAGGCTAGTGCAAGGTGAAGGTGAATTATGTATGAACTTCAGGCCATTTATTTCCACAAAGGTAAATTATCAGTGGACCTCAGGGCATGAGCTGTACACAAGAAAAAAATGGAAGGGTTTGGATGGTCTTCTAAAATGTTTTAAAAAACAGAAAAGTTGCTGAAATGGTACAGAGAATTCATGTATCCCCTTCTCCACTTCTAATGTTCAGTCACACCATGGCGCTTGGCATCTTAGTCCCCCAACCAGGGATCAAACCCACACTCCCTACAGTGGCAGTGCAGCATCTTCACTGCTGGACCACTAGGGAAGTCCCAACCAGTAAGAATTTAGGCTAGCAGTCAACGCCAAGCGGGCAATGGGAGCAGAGGTCTGTTTGAACAGACTGAGTCATGTGAGTTTGGGAAGAGGATGTCAGAACTACAGGTTTCCTGTTGTGACTGCGCCCTTCTGGTCAGGATGGCTGAGGGATTAAATGGTCAAGCCCAAGACACAAAAGGTCATCCTTCCAAGGTCAAGTTCTGACCTTAGAAAGAGGACCAGTGACGTCCCTGGAAGGAGGAGAGGGGTAGGTAATGCTGACTGTCCTCACTATTCCACGAGGAACACACGCACACTGGAACATGGCGGGCTTCCATGAGGGCTGTCGGGAACATGAGTCTTGGTGAGTCCCACTGGGAGCCCAGGACGCCTGACCCGCATCTAGGGAAGGATCCTGGGGCCTGTATGAGACAGGAGGGCTGAGTGGTCTAAAAGGGACTTCCCAGGTGCGCTAGTGGTAAAGAACCTGCTTTCCAGTGCTATCGATGCAAGAGACACGAGTTTGATCCCTGGGTCAGGAAGATCCCCTGGGGAAGGAAATGGCAACTCACTCCAGTATTCCTGCCTGGAGAATTCCATGGACAGAGGAGCCTGGTGGGTGACAGTCCGTGGGGTCGCAAATAGTTGGACACAACAGCACGTACACACACACACACACAGCAGGTCTTTATGAAAAGAAGGTGAAATTCAGAAACCAACAGCCAGCATAACATGTCAGACTGTAAATGTGAATCTCGGGTGTGTGACCAGGAGCTGAGGCTATCAGGTGAATCACTGAAAAGGCTAGTGCAAGGTGAAGGTGAATTATGTATGAACTTCAGGCCATTTATTTCCACAAAGGTAAATTATCAGTGGACCTCAGGGCATGAGCTGTACACAAGAAAAAAATGGAAGGGTTTGGATGGTCTTCTAAAATGTTTTAAAAAACAGAAAAGTTGCTGAAATGGTACAGAGAATTCATGTATCCCCTTCCCTCCACTTCTAATGTTCACATCTTACAGAACCAACACTCAGGGATCAAAACCAGTTTGGTTTGGTTTTTAAATCTGTGTTGGTCATGTGTCGAGAGTTGGAGTCACGTGACTTTTACCTTTGCACAAGACAAGACCAGATGGGTAAGGCACGTCCTGATAACGCAGGGTGCCTTCACATTGAACCAAGTGACAGAAACGGGTTGGACTCAAATGACATTTTCTGATGAAAATCATAGTATGAAAAGGACAAGTCCGGGCTTCCCTGGTGGTCCAGGGGTTAAGAATCTGCCTGCCAGTGCAGGGGACACCAGTTCGATCCTTTGCGCCTCAGCGCAACTACTGAAGCACTGTCTCTAGAGCCCATGCTCTGCAACAAGAGAGTAGCCCCTACTTGCGGTCCCTGGAGCAAGTCTGAGCACCACACCAAAGACCCAACAGAGCCATAAATAAATAAATAGTTAATTTAATTAAAAAGAAAAGGACAAGTCTGTATATTCTCTCGTCTAGATTATGGGAATGAGATGAAAGAATGAGAAAGAGGAGCAAATCCATGGCCACTGCACTAAGAAACCCATGGGGAAAGAGGCAGGGGAGGGCAGTTACAGCGTGTCTTGCATATTACAGATCACTGGTTGGGAAACTCTAGATTCATTTCCTCAGGCTCTTACTAAATAGGTGTAATGGGTCTTGACGAGCGAAGAGAAGAAAGCACTGTTCACTGCCGGGTCCACGGAGTACTCTGCCTCTTCCAACCTGTCCTAATCCCAGACACTTACCTCTGAGCAGGTGCGGCGTGGCAACTCCGTCCTTAGCATTCTCTGGCGGCTTTCACAAAGGGCTCAGCTGGGAGGGTCTGCATTAGGCTTTCCAATGCCACGGCTGTGGATCAGGTGACTCGGGGGAAGAACGATGGTTTCAAGAATAACCACAGTGGTACCATCAGATTCTTCGGGGATAATGCCTACAAAAAACAACAAAGTGACTTAAATACAGGCCAGATTGGTAGAGAAATACTTGAACACACAGGAAATTTAGAAAGACACTAGATTTACTAAACTGGGGGCTACTCCCTAGCTGCAGTACACGGGCTTCTCACTGTGGTGGCTTCTCTTGTCGTGGAGCTTGGGCTTTAGGGCATGCGGGCTTCAAGGGGTGCAGCTCCTGGGCCCTAGAGCACAAGCTCAGTAGTTGTGGCACATGGGCTTAGTTGCTCTGTAGCATGTGGGATCTTCCCAGATCAGGGATTGCACCCATATCTCCTGCATTGGCCAGCGGATTCTTCACCACAGAGCTACCAGGAAGCCTCCTGTATTTTATTATGATGTATTTTTATGGCTGCACCACAAGGCTTGTAGGATCTTAGTTCCTCAGCCAGGGACTGAAACCGGGTCCTGGCAGTGAAAACACAGAGTCCTAACTGCTGGACTGCTGGGGAATTCCTTAGACACATTTTGTAAATCATATTTTCCTTTTTACTCGTAAGATGGATATAAATGAAAGAAACTGGCTGTTTCTTGACACAACTTGACCTTAGCCCAAAGGCTGAGAAGCAAGTGAACTACAGTTGACATACAATGTGTATGTCCCAAATTTTTAAATGCCTGACAGTGCAGCCTGTTCTAACCTAATGATTCTGTGACCTCTTCTCTGTTGTTCAGTCGCTCAGTGTGTCCCCTTTCGTGACCCCCGTGGACTGTAGCCCACCAGGCTCCTCTGTCCATGGGGTTTCCCAGGCAAGAGTCCTGAAGTGGGTGGCCATGTCCTCCTCCAGGGGATCGTCTCAACCCAGGATAGAACCTACATCGTCTCTGGCATTGACAGGTAGGTTCTTTACCATCGAGTCACCAGGAAAACCAGATGTGAGCTCTTCTGGCTCTCACATAAAATAGCACACTTCCAGAAATGCATGCACAGGTAACGTTTATTTACATTACATTCTCTCATCTCAGTCAAGTTTAGGTCCCGGGAATCTGTATGTCCATAGAGGATCCAGTGCATTCCCGGGGAAATGATTTTAAACAAAAAAACAAGACAAGACAGAATAAACAGGAGAGCTAGGTCGCTTGATGAGCATCTTGCTCTTGGGGGGTCTTGTCTGGGATTTCCGAGTGCACTGAGTCGAGGGGCTGCCAGTGGCAATTCATGAGAGACTGGTAGAGCTCTTCACTCCTCACCATAAACTCCTTGTTTAGTTCCTCAACATTCAAATGGAGATTCGGATCTGCAGAAGCCGATACATATGGGGAAAAAAATAGAGTGTTACAGAAAACATATTAGAAATCACTTAAAACTAGAGCTTTTAAAAAAAATCAGCAGGAAATATTGCAAACATTTAGTCTTAAGTGTGTGCTTTTAAATTATGTGTTTACTGTCAGTAAGACTTTAAAAAGAGAAACTGAAGCTAGAAAAGCAGATGGTGGGAGAGATGGAGAAAATGGAGAGAGACTTTGGAGACACATGGACAGTACTTGGAAATGCATCCAGCTTGGAGCAGAAGAGAGAAGAAGGATGGAGGACGAGTCTGGAGCTTTTAGCATGAGGACTCGGGTGGATACAAGGCCAACCAGTGAGCCAGGCCCAGATCCCTAAGACAGGGCTTTAAATCATATTTTCCTTTTTACTCGTAAGATGGATATAAATGAAAGAAACTGGCTGTTTCTTGACACAACTTGACCTTAGCCCAAAGGCTGAGAAGCAAGTGAACTACAGTTGACATACAATGTGTATGTCCCAAATTTTTAAATGCCTGACAGTGCAGCCTGTTCTAACCTAATGATTCTGTGACCTCTTCTCTGTTGTTCAGTCGCTCAGTGTGTCCCCTTTCGTGACCCCCGTGGACTGTAGCCCACCAGGCTCCTCTGTCCATGGGGTTTCCCAGGCAAGAGTCCTGAAGTGGGTGGCCATGTCCTCCTCCAGGGGATCGTCTCAACCCAGGATAGAACCTACATCGTCTCTGGCATTGACAGGTAGGTTCTTTACCATCGAGTCACCAGGAAAACCAGATGTGAGCTCTTCTGGCTCTCACATAAAATAGCACACTTCCAGAAATGCATGCACAGGTAACGTTTATTTACATTACATTCTCTCATCTCAGTCAAGTTTAGGTCCCGGGAATCTGTATGTCCATAGAGGATCCAGTGCATTCCCGGGGAAATGATTTTAAACAAAAAAACAAGACAAGACAGAATAAACAGGAGAGCTAGGTCGCTTGATGAGCATCTTGCTCTTGGGGGGTCTTGTCTGGGATTTCCGAGTGCACTGAGTCGAGGGGCTGCCAGTGGCAATTCATGAGAGACTGGTAGAGCTCTTCACTCCTCACCATAAACTCCTTGTTTAGTTCCTCAACATTCAAATGGAGATTCGGATCTGCAGAAGCCGATACATATGGGGAAAAAAATAGAGTGTTACAGAAAACATATTAGAAATCACTTAAAACTAGAGCTTTTAAAAAAAATCAGCAGGAAATATTGCAAACATTTAGTCTTAAGTGTGTGCTTTTAAATTATGTGTTTACTGTCAGTAAGACTTTAAAAAGAGAAACTGAAGCTAGAAAAGCAGATGGTGGGAGAGATGGAGAAAAATGGAGAGAGACTTTGGAGACACATGGACAGTACTTGGAAATGCATCCAGCTTGGAGCAGAAGAGAGAAGAAGGATGGAGGACGAGTCTGGAGCTTTTAGCATGAGGACTCGGGTGGATACAAGGCCAACCAGTGAGCCAGGCCCAGATCCCTAAGACAGGGCTTTGAAAAATAAACACGCTGCTTTATCTGTTTAGTTAACAGATTGACACAAATGAAGAAATGGTTTATGACAAACTGAGGGCGTTTCTGAATTAATTGCAATTTTCCAATAAGATTTCTCAATGTATAGTCAGTCGAGTGAGTGAGGGACCTGGAAAGGGCTTAGTTTTGTTTTCAACGAGGGCAATGCAAAGCTTCTGTTACCTTCTAGTGAATTTTCATCTTGGTTTTCAGCTAGAGCTGTGGTTTCCTGCAATGAAAATCAGTATGTTCAGAGAAAAATAATTTTACTTAAAGGGTTGCTGTCAACACGCTTTCTTGGAAGAATTTGGTTCTCAAAAGTTGTATCGGCAACACTAAACTCCCTTTTGATCAAACTTTATTTTGAATTGTGATTAAAAGCATCGTCAGGGATCTTCCCGGAGGGTCAGTGGCTGACACTCTGGCCACTGCTCCCAGTACCAGGTGGGGTAGCAGGAGCCTTGAGTCTGATCTCTGGTCAGGGAAGTAGATGCCATATGCCATAACTAAAGCCTGGCAGAGCCAAATAAGTATTTTTCTTAAGTCCTATTTTTTAAAAATAATATCTATAACACTCCACTCCCTTTTGATCAAACCTTTGGATTTTGATTAAAAGAGTCTTTAAATGATATAATGCTACAATAACCTAATGGGTGAACTGAGTCCAAAGAAGAAAACTCACAGAAGAGGCACACCTGTCAAAGGTGTCAGCTTTCTCCAAAGTCTCAGGGAGCTAACTGGCCTCCTGGCGTCTGAGGGGAGGAAGGCCCCACCCTGCACCTGGAGCTCTCCCTGCCTTCCACGCGGCAATCGGCAAGGACTCCTGGGGCACGCACCCCTCGGAACCTTCGGTCACATCCCTGTCCCCACGGCTCAGCTAAGGACCAGAGAGTAGCTGCTAGAGGAACTGCAGAGCAAACCAACCCGTCATCTTCTTAGGTAAAGAAGGGAAGTAGATTCCCGAAGCACTCCCCACGCGAATCTTGGTTAGTTCATCCAGACTCTGTGGGCTCTCCCAGGGCAGTGTCAGTTATCACCATCCCTCTCTATGGGCACCGGTGGCTCAGGCGGTAAAGAATCTGCCGGCAATGCAGAGGACAGGGGTTCGATCCCTGAGTCTGGAAGAACTGGAAAAGGGAATGGGTAATTCATGCCTGGAGAATTCCATGAACAGAAGAGCCCGGCGTGCTACACAGTCCATGGGGTCGAAAAGGGTTGGATACAACGGAGCAACTGAGCACACAGCACACAGACACCTTAGGGAGCAGAAACCAGCACTGAGGGAACTTAGGGGAATACCTCCAGGGCGGGGAGAAAGGAGAAAGATGTCCCCACAGTGGACACATGAGCAGCGTAAATCAGGGAGAGAGGTACCTTGGGTGGAAGTGAAGTTTCAGCAGGGTAAGCAGAGGTCTCACGTGCAGCATAAAAGTTTCCATCCACCCTGTAGGCATAGCCGTGGTCGGGAGGAGAACAGCTCTGCCGCTGTGCGTACCAGTTGCCCAAGGGGTACGCCTGGCAGGACGGAAAGTCTGGCTTCACTCTACGAGCAGAGGCGAGAAGACAGGAGCGATATCATCAGTCAAGGCCGAGTGGCTCAAAACCCCAGGACTCGAGTTCTTCTTTCTGAAACACTCCAAGTAAGGAAGAGTTCGCCTTTCACTGTTTTAAGAACAGATCAAACCTTTGGATTTTGATTAAAAGAGTCTTTAAATGATATAATGCTACAATAACCTAATGGGTGAACTGAGTCCAAAGAAGAAAACTCACAGAAGAGGCACACCTGTCAAAGGTGTCAGCTTTCAAAGCAGGGAGCTAACTAGCCTCCTGGCGTCTGAGGGGAGGAAGGCCCCACCCTGCACCTGGAGCTCTCCCTGCCTTCCACGCGGCAATCGGCAAGGACTCCTGGGGCACGCACCCCTCGGAACCTTCGGTCACATCCCTGTCCCCACGGCTCAGCTAAGGACCAGAGAGTAGCTGCTAGAGGAACTGCAGAGCAAACCAACCCGTCATCTTCTTAGGTAAAGAAGGGAAGTAGATTCCCGAAGCACTCCCCACGCGAATCTTGGTTAGTTCATCCAGACTCTGTGGGCTCTCCCAGGGCAGTGTCAGTTATCACCATCCCTCTCTATGGGCACCGGTGGCTCAGGCGGTAAAGAATCTGCCGGCAATGCAGAGGACAGGGGTTCGATCCCTGAGTCTGGAAGAACTGGAAAAGGGAATGGGTAATTCATGCCTGGAGAATTCCATGAACAGAAGAGCCCGGCGTGCTACACAGTCCATGGGGTCGAAAAGGGTTGGATACAACGGAGCAACTGAGCACACAGCACACAGACACCTTAGGGAGCAGAAACCAGCACTGAGGGAACTTAGGGGAATACCTCCAGGGCGGGGAGAAAGGAGAAAGATGTCCCCACAGTGGACACATGAGCAGCGTAAATCAGGGAGAGAGGTACCTTGGGTGGAAGTGAAGTTTCAGCAGGGTAAGCAGAGGTCTCACGTGCAGCATAAAAGTTTCCATCCACCCTGTAGGCATAGCCGTGGTCGGGAGGAGAACAGCTCTGCCGCTGTGCGTACCAGTTGCCCAAGGGGTACGCCTGGCAGGACGGAAAGTCTGGCTTCACTCTACGAGCAGAGGCGAGAAGACAGGAGCGATATCATCAGTCAAGGCCGAGTGGCTCAAAACCCCCAGGACTCGAGTTCTTCTTTCTGAAACACTCCAAGTAAGGAAGAGTTCGCCTTTCACTGTTTTAAGAACAGATGTTTTCAAAGTGGTAGTTTGTCAATTGCCAAACTGTGTAAGAAACAGAACACCATCAGCCTTTTCATTCAGAATTGGAAAAGCCATCTCACCTTTGCCAGTACCAGTAATAACGACTCTGCTGAGCTGAGCCCAAACCTGCAAAACTCTCCTGTCCAGCCATTGATCCAGACACTTGAGCAAATGAGCCAGAAGCCACAGTCTTTGACTCCTGCATCAAAGATCCAGCCCCCGGTCGAAACCCTCCGACCCCACGAATAACACTTCCAGCTGCCTCAGAAATAGGCGATACCTGCAGTGGGAATTTCTGCCAGGTAATAACTCCTTGACTTTCACGTGGCTTAAGGAGTGGGTGGGGACGGGCAGGAGTGTATTGGGGTCACCTGGGGGAGCCCCTGCAAACTTCGGTGGGCTTCGAGCTGCCTGCCTCCTCCCCCAGGTGTCAGACCCCAGGAAGACAATCAGAAAAGGGAGGCTTAGCAGGGAGGGCGAAGAAAGGGAGCGTGTGTTGGGCACACTGAAGTCTCCACACACCCCCTACAATAATACCTAAGGGAGTCACTTTTAACCATTAAAACCTTAGGACACAGACTACAATTTGATGTTTCTCTGCTCAGGTCACTTATCTGCAAAGAATAACTATTGAAACCAGCATCTAGTGGACTTTTCTTTAACCATCCGCTGCAGGTTGAAATCATGCTAGGAAACCCAGGGCAGAAAGGAGAAAGATGTCCCCACAGTGAACACATGAGCAGCGTAAATCAGGGAGAGAGGTACCTTGGGTGGAAGTGAAGTTTCAGCAGGGTAAGCAGAGGTCTCACGTGCAGCATAAAAGTTTCCATCCACCCTGTAGGCATAGCCGTGGTCGGGAGGAGAACAGCTCTGCCGCTGTGCGTACCAGTTGCCCAAGGGGTACGCCTGGCAGGACGGAAAGTCTGGCTTCACTCTACGAGCAGAGGCGAGAAGACAGGAGCGATATCATCAGTCAAGGCCGAGTGGCTCAAAACCCCCAGGACTCGAGTTCTTCTTTCTGAAACACTCCAAGTAAGGAAGAGTTCGCCTTTCACTGTTTTAAGAACAGATGTTTTCAAAGTGGTAGTTTGTCAATTGCCAAACTGTGTAAGAAACAGAACACCATCAGCCTTTTCATTCAGAATTGGAAAAGCCATCTCACCTTTGCCAGTACCAGTAATAACGACTCTGCTGAGCTGAGCCCAAACCTGCAAAACTCTCCTGTCCAGCCATTGATCCAGACACTTGAGCAAATGAGCCAGAAGCCACAGTCTTTGACTCCTGCATCAAAGATCCAGCCCCCGGTCGAAACCCTCCGACCCCACGAATAACACTTCCAGCTGCCTCAGAAATAGGCGATACCTGCAGTGGGAATTTCTGCCAGGTAATAACTCCTTGACTTTCACGTGGCTTAAGGAGTGGGTGGGGACGGGCAGGAGTGTATTGGGGTCACCTGGGGGAGCCCCTGCAAACTTCGGTGGGCTTCGAGCTGCCTGCCTCCTCCCCCAGGTGTCAGACCCCAGGAAGACAATCAGAAAAGGGAGGCTTAGCAGGGAGGGCGAAGAAAGGGAGCGTGTGTTGGGCACACTGAAGTCTCCACACACCCCCTACAATAATACCTAAGGGAGTCACTTTTAACCATTAAAACCTTAGGACACAGACTACAATTTGATGTTTCTCTGCTCAGGTCACTTATCTGCAAAGAATAACTATTGAAACCAGCATCTAGTGGACTTTTCTTTAACCATCCGCTGCAGGTTGAAATCATCATCCTAAACAGCTGGTAGGAAGAAGTGGTCTCTCTCTCTCACTCTCTCTCATTCTCTCTCTGTCTCTGTCTCTGTCTCTCTCTCTCTCACTCTCACTCTCACACTCTCTCTCACTCTCACTCTCTCTCACTCTCACTCCCTCTCTCTCTCTCATTCTCTCACTATCACTCTCTCACTCACTCACTCTCTCTCTGTCTCACACACACACACACGCACACGCACACGCACACACACTCATACCTATCTACCTACCTTAATGTAACTATGGAAAAAAATGTTAAAGAAATATTTCTATGATTCAGTATTTCTTTAAAAGCATGACAAAGCAGGGCTTCCTGACCTTTGAGGCCCATTCAAATTGCCCGAGGGCATGTAAAATGTGGGTTGGGATTCCACTTGGAGGGGAGCCTCAGGTTCAGCCTTTCTAGCTGGCTCCAAGCACTTTAAACAGAAAATCTCCACACAATGTCAAAACTTAAGATAACTTTTGAGTCTAAACAGGGACACAGAGGGTCTGGCCATTTCCCTGTAGCTTGTTAGTAACTGTTCCACTACTCAAAGCTTGTGTGCGTGCTGAGTCACTTTAGTCATGTCTCTTTGTGATCCTATGAGCTGAAGCCCACCAGGCTCCTCGGTCCACGGAATTTTCCAGGCAAGAATACTGGAGTGGGTTGCCATGTCCTGTTCCAGGGGGTCTTTCTGACTCAGGAAATCAAATCCACATCTCCTGCATTGGTGGGCAGGTGCTTTACCACTAGCGCCACCTGGGAAGTCCCATTCAAATTCTTAATGTAGTCTATATTTACCTGTAATTTACCTGTAATGTGAAGAAGAAGAATCATGATGAATTCCAGTCGTTCAACCATGCACCTGTCATTTACTGAGCCCCCTCCTATACGCAAGGCGGGTGCCTGCCACTGGTGTTTCAGTGGAGCGTGTGTTGGGCACACTGAAGTCTCCACACACCCCCTACAATAATACCTAAGGGAGTCACTTTTAACCATTAAAACCTTAGGACACAGACTACAATTTGATGTTTCTCTGCTCAGGTCACTTATCTGCAAAGAATAACTATTGAAACCAGCATCTAGTGGACTTTTCTTTAACCATCCGCTGCAGGTTGAAATCATCATCCTAAACAGCTGGTAGGAAGAAGTGGTCTCTCTCTCTCACTCTCTCTCATTCTCTCTCTGTCTCTGTCTCTGTCTCTCTCTCTCTCACTCTCACTCTCACTCTCACACTCTCTCTCACTCTCACTCTCTCTCACTCTCACTCCCTCTCTCTCTCTCATTCTCTCACTATCACTCTCTCACTCACTCACTCTCTCTCTGTCTCACACACACACACACGCACACGCACACACACTCATACCTATCTACCTACCTTAATGTAACTATGGAAAAAAATGTTAAAGAAATATTTCTATGATTCAGTATTTCTTTAAAAGCATGACAAAGCAGGGCTTCCTGACCTTTGAGGCCCATTCAAATTGCCCGAGGGCATGTAAAATGTGGGTTGGGATTCCACTTGGAGGGGAGCCTCAGGTTCAGCCTTTCTAGCTGGCTCCAAGCACTTTAAACAGAAAATCTCCACACAATGTCAAAACTTAAGATAACTTTTGAGTCTAAACAGGGACACAGAGGGTCTGGCCATTTCCCTGTAGCTTGTTAGTAACTGTTCCACTACTCAAAGCTTGTGTGCGTGCTGAGTCACTTTAGTCATGTCTCTTTGTGATCCTATGAGCTGAAGCCCACCAGGCTCCTCGGTCCACGGGAATTTTCCAGGCAGGAATACTGGAGTGGGTTGCCATTTCCTCCTCCAGGAGATCTTTCTGACTCAGGAAATCAAATCCACATCTCCTGCATTGGTGGGCAGGTGCTTTACCACTAGCGCCACCTGGGAAGTCCCATTCAAATTCTTAATGTAGTCTATATTTACCTGTAATTTACCTGTAATGTGAAGAAGAAGAATCATGATGAATTCCAGTCGTTCAACCATGCACCTGTCATTTACTGAGCCCCCTCCTATACGCAAGGCGGGTGCCTGCCACTGGTGTTTCAGTGGAGCATGCACTCTATAGTGAGTCTCCTTCTGTCAAGGGAGATGCTATTGATCAGCAGCTGTGCACACATTGTGAGGGGCCACCCAATATCTGGCTTCCTTGTCTCTCTTCATGTTAGAACCCTGATTTTCGCTGAAAGTAGCAACGGGCCCCGTGACCAGGTGGCCAAAGTCTGGCTAATAAGATGTAATAGAACTATCATGCGGGGATTGAGGAAATTTCGTGGGCAAAGGGAGTAGGTTTGGCTGGAAGGAGGTTTTATTTTGTTTTTTGGTTTTTTTTTTTTCTGCCTAGAGCTGAGGTTACAGATGTGATGGATAAAGCCAAAATAATTGCCTCTCTCTTGGCCTACGAGGTGATATCAATGAGGACAACCAAACACAGGACCTTAAAGAGAGAACAGGTCGAATGATTGGAGACTCCCTGTACCAGCACTGGACCAACCTGCCTCCAGAGGCCTTTCTCTTAAGAGGGAAATGTCTTGTTTAAGTCACTGTTGTTGAAAGTTAAATACGTTAAAAATAATTTTTAAAAATTTTTTGTTCACGGAAGTTTATACAGATTTAAAGATTACTTTCCATAGACAGTTATTATATAGTATTGACTATATTCCTCCTGTGCTGTGCAGTTCCTCCTTCAGCCTGTCCAATGGTTTGTACTCTCCTCTACACACTGGTAATCAGTGGTTTCTTCTCTGTATTTATAAGTCTTCCTCATTTTTTTTTTTTTCGGTTATATTCATTAGTTTGTTGTAATTTTTAGAAAAAAAAAATACAACCCTGAATATTATAGAAGCTTAAAAGTCAAATTCAATAACAGCATCTTAATATTCCTTTTAAAGGGCTTCTCTGGTGGTCCAGTGTGGTAAATTTTCCAGGCAGGAATACTGGAGTGGGTTGCCATTTCCTCCTCCAGGAGATCTTTCTGACTCAGGAAATCAAATCCACATCTCCTGCATTGGTGGGCAGGTGCTTTACCACTAGCGCCACCTGGGAAGTCCCATTCAAATTCTTAATGTAGTCTATATTTACCTGTAATTTACCTGTAATGTGAAGAAGAAGAATCATGATGAATTCCAGTCGTTCAACCATGCACCTGTCATTTACTGAGCCCCCTCCTATACGCAAGGCGGGTGCCTGCCACTGGTGTTTCAGTGGAGCATGCACTCTATAGTGAGTCTCCTTCTGTCAAGGGAGATGCTATTGATCAGCAGCTGTGCACACATTGTGAGGGGCCACCCAATATCTGGCTTCCTTGTCTCTCTTCATGTTAGAACCCTGATTTTCGCTGAAAGTAGCAACGGGCCCCGTGACCAGGTGGCCAAAGTCTGGCTAATAAGATGTAATAGAACTATCATGCGGGGATTGAGGAAATTTCGTGGGCAAAGGGAGTAGGTTTGGCTGGAAGGAGGTTTTATTTTGTTTTTTGGTTTTTTTTTTTTCTGCCTAGAGCTGAGGTTACAGATGTGATGGATAAAGCCAAAATAATTGCCTCTCTCTTGGCCTACGAGGTGATATCAATGAGGACAACCAAACACAGGACCTTAAAGAGAGAACAGGTCGAATGATTGGAGACTCCCTGTACCAGCACTGGACCAACCTGCCTCCAGAGGCCTTTCTCTTAAGAGGGAAATGTCTTGTTTAAGTCACTGTTGTTGAAAGTTAAATACGTTAAAAATAATTTTTAAAAATTTTTTGTTCACGGAAGTTTATACAGATTTAAAGATTACTTTCCATAGACAGTTATTATATAGTATTGACTATATTCCTCCTGTGCTGTGCAGTTCCTCCTTCAGCCTGTCCAATGGTTTGTACTCTCCTCTACACACTGGTAATCAGTGGTTTCTTCTCTGTATTTATAAGTCTTCCTCATTTTTTTTTTTTCGGTTATATTCATTAGTTTGTTGTAATTTTTAGGAAAAAAAAATACAACCCTGAATATTATAGAAGCTTAAAAGTCAAATTCAATAACAGCATCTTAATATTCCTTTTAAAGGGCTTCTCTGGTGGTCCAGTGTGGTAAAGAGTCCGCCTTGCAGTGCAAGGGGCACTGGTTCGATCCCTGGCCTGGGAAGATCCCACGTGCCGCGGAGCGGCTGGACCGGTGTGTCCAATTACTAGCCAGCACTCTGGAGCATGTGCACCCAGAGCCAGTGCTCTGCAATGAGAGAGGCCACTGCAATGGGAGGCCCACACAGGCCAAAGAATAAAGATGGATGAAAATAATAAATAACCAAGAAAAAGCTCATGGCATGAAGTTAAAAAAAAGATTCTTTTTAAAATTGTTAATATCTTTTTTTTCTTCTCTTATTTTAGTGTTGTTTTTTTTTTTAAATTAAGACAGACAGTGAAATCTTGGCTGTCAGTGAGTGAGAAACGGAGCTGTAGTGGGAAAGGAATGTGGCAGCCGGCCCTTCTGATAAGGCGGTAAGTGGGCTGGGATTTGGGAGGAAGTCCATGGGGCATGTTGAACCCACCGAGGAAGGTGGCGGGGACCAGGGCATGAGCAAGACTCCAGCGATGAAGGTGGACATGATTCAAGTGACTTTCAGATGGTGACGAGGAAGAGTTCACAGACATTGCTTTGAACTCAGCGCCATGTGCAGACCTCTCATGGTTCACCTGGATGAGCCTCAGGGAGCAGGGGAAGCAAATCTCTCAGGCCACGGCCCGGAGGGGAGCCCCTCTGCCTCCTGAGCTCTGCAGGCAGAGGAGACCAACGTCGTCTGAGGGAACAAGCACACGCACCCTCTGTGGTCCCCAAGTTAACAGACTTGCCTCCTGCGACACTGGAGAAGGAGGGTCACTGAGCAGGAACGTTGGACTCACGCGGTATTTCTAACAGGGTGACTCCTCTCCACGGTGTCCTGCTCTTCGCTCAGGGCATCCAGCTTCTCACCACCCTCGCCCACCCCCCAGAAAGGAAAACTGGCTCTTGTTCTTTAGCGAACCAAACAAAAGCCACGGGACACCTCTATAAGTCTTCCTCATTTTTTTTTTTTTCGGTTATATTCATTAGTTTGTTGTAATTTTTAGGAAAAAAAAATACAACCCTGAATATTATAGAAGCTTAAAAGTCAAATTCAATAACAGCATCTTAATATTCCTTTTAAAGGGCTTCTCTGGTGGTCCAGTGTGGTAAAGAGTCCGCCTTGCAGTGCAAGGGGCACTGGTTCGATCCCTGGCCTGGGAAGATCCCACGTGCCGCGGAGCGGCTGGACCGGTGTGTCCAATTACTAGCCAGCACTCTGGAGCATGTGCACCCAGAGCCAGTGCTCTGCAATGAGAGAGGCCACTGCAATGGGAGGCCCACACAGGCCAAAGAATAAAGATGGATGAAAATAATAAATAACCAAGAAAAAGCTCATGGCATGAAGTTAAAAAAAAGATTCTTTTTAAAATTGTTAATATCTTTTTTTTCTTCTCTTATTTTAGTGTTGTTTTTTTTTTTAAATTAAGACAGACAGTGAAATCTTGGCTGTCAGTGAGTGAGAAACGGAGCTGTAGTGGGAAAGGAATGTGGCAGCCGGCCCTTCTGATAAGGCGGTAAGTGGGCTGGGATTTGGGAGGAAGTCCATGGGGCATGTTGAACCCACCGAGGAAGGTGGCGGGGACCAGGGCATGAGCAAGACTCCAGCGATGAAGGTGGACATGATTCAAGTGACTTTCAGATGGTGACGAGGAAGAGTTCACAGACATTGCTTTGAACTCAGCGCCATGTGCAGACCTCTCATGGTTCACCTGGATGAGCCTCAGGGAGCAGGGGAAGCAAATCTCTCAGGCCACGGCCCGGAGGGCAGCCCCCTCTGCCTCCTGAGCTCTGCAGGCAGAGGAGACCAACGTCGTCTGAGGGAACAAGCACACGCACCCTCTGTGGTCCCCAAGTTAACAGACTTGCCTCCTGCGACACTGGAGAAGGAGGGTCACTGAGCAGGAACGTTGGACTCACGCGGTATTTCTAACAGGGTGACTCCTCTCCACGGTGTCCTGCTCTTCGCTCAGGGCATCCAGCTTCTCACCACCCTCGCCCACCCCCCAGAAAGGAAAACTGGCTCTTGTTCTTTAGCGAACCAAACAAAAGCCAGGTACTCAATAAATATTTGTTGAATGAGTGAATAAATCAATGCCTGGCTCCAGTGTAGAAAGCTTTTCTAGCAATAATTTAAATGCAAACCTAGAAGCCCTGTTGTGCTTTGGAGTTAATGATCGCTGAAGGGCTGGTTGTTTCTTGGCAACTGCGGTTTTCACAGGAGTGAGACTGGCTTTTCACAACCTGTTTGGAAAGAGAACAGGAGGCTTGGCAGGAAGTATGTTGTTTGAATCCGGTTGAGCAAATACATGATATTGGATTGTGTGTTTTTCTTTAGACAATGAAAAACCATTTTCCCCCTTCATTAGAGAGCGTTAGTGCCCCGGGAGGTGTAAACACCAGCAGCAGCACCAGGGTCTCCTGTGACTTGGCTGTGTGCTTTTCACAGAGTTCTGGACCTACTTTGCATTTACAGCCTCAGACTGGATTAGAGTATTTGAACTTTAGAGGCATTCAGCTTTTTGAAAATGTGATGAAATTCTATGAGTGCCCTCCTCCATAAATGTACTTATACAATTTTGCATAGAATTTCAGAGCATTCATAGGCCCCAACACCTACCCATCAATTTTCCCAGATTAGGAACCCCAGGATGAGATGCTCTAAGGTCTTCTAAGATCTATGATTGGCTCCACTAACTTTTTACAACAAAAAAATTAACAAAATGAGTAAACCATTTTATGTTTACATCACTGACGCTGTGGTTTTCATTCTAGAACCAACTATATTCTAAAAGAATCCTGGTTGAAGCAAAAGACTTTTTTAAGCCACAAGGTTCTTCTCCAAAATGTGACAGATACTCAACTACACTCCAATAAACTTAACTAAAAATGAATTGTAATAGATACTTAAGCAGGTAAAAGTGTGACAGTCTAGTAACAGATGCTATGGTAATTATCCTGGTATGTTAAATTGATTTAAAATGAGTGCTAGGGCTTCCCTGGTGGTCCAGTAGGTAAGGACACCACCTTGCGGTGCAAGGGGCGCCAGTTCGATCCCTGGCCTGGGAAGATCCCACGTGCCGTGGAGCGGCTGGACAGATGTGTCCAACTACTGAGCTGAAGCTCTGGAGCGCATGTGCCCAGAGCCAGTGCTCTGCAGCAAGAGAGGCCACTGTGATGGGAGGCCCACACAGGCCGAAGAACAAAGATAAATGAATGAAAGATCAATAGAAGTGGCCACCCCCCCACACACAAAAAAAAATTAAAAAAAAGAAAGAGTGCTAATTCTTTTCAAACAGTGGTTGAGATTTTGCTGGGGTAACGATGCAGGGCACCGGGGGATTCAGGAAGCAACAGAATACATATGGCACGTAATTTTGAAACAGTTTTATTATTTTTTTTTACCTTTTTGGATGAGAGATTCTATTTTGGATTAAGTAGATTATACAAAGTGTCATATATTTAAAGAGAAACTATAAGACTTCAAGAAATGTCCTGCTTACTTTGTCCCGTGCCCAGGGGACACCCACTGTGGCAATTCACACTCTGACTCAGCGAGAGCGAAGACCCACCAGAAGAACATGTAGGAAATAGGAGAAGAAAGTAACTAGTATAGTAAAACAAATTGTGACTTTTTCTAACATAGTGACATAACTAGCACAAAGTGAAGGAATTGCAAGCATATCTCCCTTTTTTGTACTTTGATTTATTGTAATTTGTTGTGCTTTACAGATACCAGATATAGCTGGTTTTTTTTTTTTTTTTAACACAAATCAAAAGTTTGTGCAACCGTGCACAGAGCAGGTCGATCCGCACCATTTTCCCAAAAGCCTTTGTTCCCTCCATGTCTCTGTGTCACATTTTGGTAATTCTTAGACTATTTCAAACTTGTTCATTATTAGCTCATTTTGTATGGTGACCAGTGATCTCTAATGTTACTACTAGGACTTAGTCTCAAATGATAGACCGCTAGAACGTTTTTTTTCTCATTAACAGCAAAAGTGTGACAGTCTAGTAACAGATGCTATGGTAATTATCCTGGTATGTTAAATTGATTTAAAATGAGTGCTAGGGCTTCCCTGGTGGTCCAGTAGGTAAGGACACCACCTTGCGGTGCAAGGGGCGCCAGTTCGATCCCTGGCCTGGGAAGATCCCACGTGCCGTGGAGCGGCTGGACAGATGTGTCCAACTACTGAGCTGAAGCTCTGGAGCGCATGTGCCCAGAGCCAGTGCTCTGCAGCAAGAGAGGCCACTGTGATGGGAGGCCCACACAGGCCGAAGAACAAAGATAAATGAATGAAAGATCAATAGAAGTGGCCACCCCCCCACACACAAAAAAAAATTAAAAAAAAGAAAGAGTGCTAATTCTTTTCAAACAGTGGTTGAGATTTTGCTGGGGTAACGATGCAGGGCACCGGGGGATTCAGGAAGCAACAGAATACATATGGCACGTAATTTTGAAACAGTTTTATTATTTTTTTTTACCTTTTTGGATGAGAGATTCTATTTTGGATTAAGTAGATTATACAAAGTGTCATATATTTAAAGAGAAACTATAAGACTTCAAGAAATGTCCTGCTTACTTTGTCCCGTGCCCAGGGGACACCCACTGTGGCAATTCACACTCTGACTCAGCGAGAGCGAAGACCCACCAGAAGAACATGTAGGAAATAGGAGAAGAAAGTAACTAGTATAGTAAAACAAATTGTGACTTTTTCTAACATAGTGACATAACTAGCACAAAGTGAAGGAATTGCAAGCATATCTCCCTTTTTTGTACTTTGATTTATTGTAATTTGTTGTGCTTTACAGATACCAGATATAGCTGGTTTTTTTTTTTTTTTTAACACAAATCAAAAGTTTGTGCAACCGTGCACAGAGCAGGTCGATCCGCACCATTTTCCCAAAAGCCTTTGTTCCCTCCACGTCTCTGTGTCACATTTTGGTAATTCTTAGACTATTTCAAACTTGTTCATTATTAGCTCATTTTGTATGGTGACCAGTGATCTCTAATGTTACTACTAGGACTTAGTCTCAAATGATAGACCGTACTTCTTAGCAATAACGTATTTTTAAATTAAGGACTAGGCACTGTCAGTGAACACGGTTTTCAAGAGACTGGGGTGGCCTTCTGCATTTCAGTGCCTGAGGAGTCCATACGCTAGGAGTTGCCAAAGCACGCAGAAGACAAGGCTTTCCTTGCACTGCAATGACAGCCAAAGCAAAAAGACTCAAACCCCAATCAGTGAGAACAAACCTGAGTTCAACACGTACTGACGATTGCGAACACCGGTGAACAAATGAAAGGGACCAAGCGCGAAAGGACTGCGCTGCATCTTCAGTGTATGCTTCGACCTCCTATTCCTCATATCCACCCGCAGGGCCTTTAGGAGACTAGCTTCGTTCCAGGATGTACTCTATTTCACGTCTGCGGGAAGTTGTCCCTCCTGACACATCTCTGAATCTCCCTATCTCACGAAAATCTCAAATCTAAATTAGGGCGCCCTTTGTTTTCATTGTGGCTCAGACAGTAAAGAGTGTGCCTGCAGCGAGAGACCCGGGTGGGATCCCTGGGTCGGGAAGATCCCCCGGAGAAGGGCCTGGCTACGCACTGCAGTCTTCGGGCCTGGAGACTTCCATGGACCGGAGGGGCCTGGCGGGTTACAGTGCAGGGGTCGCAGAAGAGTCGGCCACGACTGAGCGACGAACATTTTATTCCATTACCGTCTTGACTTTGGACCTAACCTAGGAAAGGTGGCCAAACGAAAATAAATGAGACTCCCTTCTGGAACCTCACCAAGGACGACCACACCCGTCCTCTTCAAGGAAAGCTTTTACTCTCCTGCAGTGATGGGTCCTCCTCCTCCAGAATGTGCCACCACCTTGGCCCACGCGTCCCCAGAGTTCGACAAGCCATAACCAAGCTGAAAGGAAAGGTGCAGGCAGAGATGATCGGGGCCGGACGGAAATCGGACTCTTCTGATACGGTGAACCCTAAAGGCCAGACCTCCCCGCTCCATTACAGAGAATCTGAGCGACAGCCGGCTTCCAGGACAGGCTCCGGGGCGTCCACCTATTCCCACTGCGTTGCTATGCTGAACCACCTCCCCGCCTCCCACCCAGGCCGGAAGCTCCCGCCCCTTCCGCAGACGCCCCGGAAACGCGGGGCTTCCGCAGAGGCTGTCCCGCCCACTCGCCTTAGAAGCGCGTGGCGCAGGCTCCCTAGAAAATGTTTGCTGGCCCGCAGGTTTTTTCCTCTTTGAAATGAGCATCGCGTCAAGGGGTGTCCTTTCTTATTCCATTCCTAGAAATTCCGCGTGACCGTCTAGCCCTGAAACCCCGCTCACGGATGCAGGCGCCTACAGGGCAGCCCCACGGTCCTGCGCGCCGACCCAGGAAGGACCCGCCTTCCCCCGCGCAGCCGCTTTCGTCACTTCCGGCCCGCGTCGCGCCGGGCTAGTAGCGGGGAAGACGCGTGCGCTGCTGGATGGAGCTGGTCGCTGGCTGCTACGAGCAAGTCCTCTTTGGATTCGCTGTACACCCGGAGCCCAAGGCGAGCGACGACCCCGAGGTAGAGCTCGCGCGCGCAGGGACCGCCGGGGGTGGTGCGGCCGAAGCTCAGGCCTGGTTCCCACGCGCGGGTCTAGGTAAACAGCACCGCAGATGAACCGTCTGCTGTATCAGGGGCGGGTTCGTAGATGAATGAAACGCGGGAGACCTGGAATACACGCTAGCGTTTTAAAACATGGGGAAGGCGTTTCGTAAGACGAGATGATACCTGACTTTTGTCGTAAACATTCTGACTGCGGTGCATAGAGGAAGTTGGCGTTTTCTCAGGCCAATGAGAGGTTAAGATTATGGATTTAAGGGCCGCTCCCTTGAGTTGAAAGAGCAGTTCGCTCTCTCGCTGGGCTTCTGTTCTGAAAGTGTAGCAAAATACTAGCGCTGGATTTGGATAAACGCCTCGTTGGTCAGGTGACGCGAGTTCGTTATTGGGCCCTTAGAGTGGGACCATTACTTGCAGTGAAGATGCGAAGAAGCCATAGGTATGGATTCTGCACTGGGCAGCTTACCACATAGGAGATGAAGAGGGAGACAAATGACGTAGAGAAAGATTACAACAAAGTATAGTGAGTATTTTGGGCTATCTTGGGGGCTTAGTGGTAAAGAATCCGCCTGTCAGGGCAGGGCCTGCGGGTTCAGTCACTGGTCCAGGAAGATCCCTTGGAAAAGGAATGGAAACCACTCTGGTATTCTTGCCTGGGAAACCCCATGGACAAAGCTGCCTAGCGGGCTACAGCCCATGGGGCCACGAAAGAGTGGGACAGGACTCTGCAACTGAACAACACCAATGATAAGTGTTTTACTAGATGTGTGAGTGTAAATCTATGTAAATTGGCAGTACTTAAACAAGTAGTTAGGACATACTACCTAGAAGTAGAAATAAGATCTAATTATAGCCCAGTACTACTTTTTACCCACAAGGGAATTTCTTATATTTTGTAGAAACCTAATTTCATTGGGGACTTCTGTATGGAGAAATTGAGGTATCCATTTTGAATTAACCAGGGAATTGGAAGTCTATAACTTAGCTAAATTGCTTTTGTTTATTTTGTTGTCTGCTCTGGTTATTAATCTGCCTTGGGTTGAAAGGTGACATGTTTTGAATACTCCAGGATGATGCTTCTGATTGTGATTTTAAACTTTCCATGATTGTCTCACAGCTCTGATTGTCTTTGCCTGGTTCGCTAGATCTAGGTAAACAGCACCGCAGATGAACCGTCTGCTGTATCAGGGGCGGGTTCGTAGATGAATGAAACGCGGGAGACCTGGAATACACGCTAGCGTTTTAAAACATGGGGAAGGCGTTTCGTAAGACGAGATGATACCTGACTTTTGTCGTAAACATTCTGACTGCGGTGCATAGAGGAAGTTGGCGTTTTCTCAGGCCAATGAGAGGTTAAGATTATGGATTTAAGGGCCGCTCCCTTGAGTTGAAAGAGCAGTTCGCTCTCTCGCTGGGCTTCTGTTCTGAAAGTGTAGCAAAATACTAGCGCTGGATTTGGATAAACGCCTCGTTGGTCAGGTGACGCGAGTTCGTTATTGGGCCCTTAGAGTGGGACCATTACTTGCAGTGAAGATGCGAAGAAGCCATAGGTATGGATTCTGCACTGGGCAGCTTACCACATAGGAGATGAAGAGGGAGACAAATGACGTAGAGAAAAGATTACAACAAAGTATAGTGAGTATTTTGGGCTATCTTGGGGGCTTAGTGGTAAAGAATCCGCCTGTCAGGGCAGGGCCTGCGGGTTCAGTCACTGGTCCAGGAAGATCCCTTGGAAAAGGAATGGAAACCACTCTGGTATTCTTGCCTGGGAAACCCCATGGACAAAGCTGCCTAGCGGGCTACAGCCCATGGGGCCACGAAAGAGTGGGACAGGACTCTGCAACTGAACAACACCAATGATAAGTGTTTTACTAGATGTGTGAGTGTAAATCTATGTAAATTGGCAGTACTTAAACAAGTAGTTAGGACATACTACCTAGAAGTAGAAATAAGATCTAATTATAGCCCAGTACTACTTTTTACCCACAAGGGAATTTCTTATATTTTGTAGAAACCTAATTTCATTGGGGACTTCTGTATGGAGAAATTGAGGTATCCATTTTGAATTAACCAGGGAATTGGAAGTCTATAACTTAGCTAAATTGCTTTTGTTTATTTTGTTGTCTGCTCTGGTTATTAATCTGCCTTGGGTTGAAAGGTGACATGTTTTGAATACTCCAGGATGATGCTTCTGATTGTGTTATTTTTGTGTAAGCATGTTGCTTTCCATGGTCCACACACATGGTAGTCCTCACAGCCATCCTCTGAGGCAGATGCAGTTACCCTGCTTTACAGATGAGGAGCCAGAAGTTGATATAGGTTAAGCCACTTGTTCAAGGCCACTGAGCATCCTGGGACTCAAATTCCAAGGTGTCTCTCTTGCTTTTTCTTTTTTTTTTTTTGGAGGAAGATTGCTTTACAGTGTTGTGTTGGTTTCTGCTGTGCAACAAAATAAGTCAGCCATGATTATAGGTATATGCCTTCCCTGTGAGCCTCCCTCCCCTGCCCCTCAAAGTTCCTAACTAGGAACCTAGCACTGCTTCTGAGCCTAGGCAGGCAGTAGCCCAGATGACTGATGTTTCTTCTGTAAGATGTGCAGACAAAGGTTATTCCCTGATGTATGACCATAGCAGCCCCTCAAGAGATGCGGTGCCTTTATTCAAAAGAGGCCCCCTTGGTCCTGTTTGAAAGAAGGACTATCTTGCTATCTATTTCTTAGGAGTTTATTTATGATAACACATCCAAAGTGTGTTCAGACGAGTTTGGTGAATTTTTTTCCTCCTTGGTTTTGCTGATACTTCCTTCAGCATCTCCTTTAATTGGGGGGTGGTGTGGGTATGTGTGTGTGTTCATCTGTCATTCAGTATTTGATTGAATAGACCCTAATCAAAATTTGGACATTTAACTGAATGATTGGCATAGAGGTCTGACATAGAGGTCTTACGGATCAGTAAGTATACTGAGGAGTTAAGGATTTGGAAGATTTTAAAGTCCTGGTAGCCCAGTCTTCATACATACGTGTGCTCAGTTGCTCAGTCATGTCTGACTCCTTCAACCCAAGGGCTAGAGACCCCCAGGCTCCTCTGTCTGTGGGATTCTCCAGGCAAGCATACTGGAGTGGGTTGTCATTCCCTCCTCCAGAGGATCTTCCTGACCCGGGAATCAAACCCAGGTCTCCTACATTGGCACCTGGATTCTTTACTGCCGAGATAGTTGGGAAGGCCCAGCCCAGTCTTCATAATTGCTTTTGAAGTCATGGTGCTCCGTGTTGCCTTCCCATCTCTTGCTCTCCCTTCTTTATTCAATTCTGTGAACCTGCCTGCCACTGCATAGTCTTCACTATCTGTAGGATCCACTGGTAGTTTTCACAGATCATGAAACCACTCTCTAGAGACCAGTAATCCAGTCGTGGCACGGCACTGACCACACGGATCATATGTTTTGCTCTTTTACTGTTCAGCAGAAATGGGCTCCTGTGGCCGACTTCACTCACCACGCTCACACGGCCTCCTTGTCAGCAGTGGCTGTCAGCAGCCGCTTTGTCGTCACTGGGAGCAAAGACGAAACCATTCACATTTATGACATGAAAAAGAAGGTAGACCATGGGGCGCTCATGCATCACAATGGTAAGAAAATTGTACTCGTTTAGACAGCAGTGTTGAGTACTAGTTACTTTACAGTTTAACTTCAGCCGGACAATTCATTAAGTTCTCATATGAGTGGATTCTGTGCTGGGAAACACAGAAGGGGACAGAGTGTGGTTCTTTGCTCCTAAGTTGTTCCCAGTCTTTACTGGGCCGGGCGGTCAGCACCTGAGCTCTACGGGAGTTGAACTGTACAGGTACAAGAAAGGGACTGTCTTGGGAAGAGTGTAGCCAGGAGGTGAATGAAGGCCCCCGGCTCTTGCTTTCAGACAGCTGGTGATGGAACCCTTCAGCATCTCCTTTAATTGGGGGGTGGTGTGGGTATGTGTGTGTGTTCATCTGTCATTCAGTATTTGATTGAATAGACCCTAATCAAAATTTGGACATTTAACTGAATGATTGGCATAGAGGTCTGACATAGAGGTCTTACGGATCAGTAAGTATACTGAGGAGTTAAGGATTTGGAAGATTTTAAAGTCCTGGTAGCCCAGTCTTCATACATACGTGTGCTCAGTTGCTCAGTCATGTCTGACTCCTTCAACCCAAGGGCTAGAGACCCCCAGGCTCCTCTGTCTGTGGGATTCTCCAGGCAAGCATACTGGAGTGGGTTGTCATTCCCTCCTCCAGAGGATCTTCCTGACCCGGGAATCAAACCCAGGTCTCCTACATTGGCACCTGGATTCTTTACTGCCGAGATAGTTGGGAAGGCCCAGCCCAGTCTTCATAATTGCTTTTGAAGTCATGGTGCTCCGTGTTGCCTTCCCATCTCTTGCTCTCCCTTCTTTATTCAATTCTGTGAACCTGCCTGCCACTGCATAGTCTTCACTATCTGTAGGATCCACTGGTAGTTTTCACAGATCATGAAACCACTCTCTAGAGACCAGTAATCCAGTCGTGGCACGGCACTGACCACACGGATCATATGTTTTGCTCTTTTACTGTTCAGCAGAAATGGGCTCCTGTGGCCGACTTCACTCACCACGCTCACACGGCCTCCTTGTCAGCAGTGGCTGTCAGCAGCCGCTTTGTCGTCACTGGGAGCAAAGACGAAACCATTCACATTTATGACATGAAAAAGAAGGTAGACCATGGGGCGCTCATGCATCACAATGGTAAGAAAATTGTACTCGTTTAGACAGCAGTGTTGAGTACTAGTTACTTTACAGTTTAACTTCAGCCGGACAATTCATTAAGTTCTCATATGAGTGGATTCTGTGCTGGGAAACACAGAAGGGGACAGAGTGTGGTTCTTTGCTCCTAAGTTGTTCCCAGTCTTTACTGGGCCGGGCCGGTCAGCACCTGAGCTCTACGGGAGTTGAACTGTACAGGTACAAGAAAGGGACTGTCTTGGGAAGAGTGTAGCCAGGAGGTGAATGAAGCAGGCTCCTGATTTCCTTCATTCCTTCTGCAGCTCTTGCTTTCAGACAGCTGGTGATGGATAAGCTCTTTTCCAGGGAACAGGTGGAGTCATGGGCAGGAGCAGAAGACGTAGGAAAGTGACATTTCCAAAATAAGGGAAGAGCGAAGGAGGAAAACGTGGGCAGAGGCGTCTCCCACCATGAGGAGTACATAGGCCCATGTAGTATTCGTGGTTTTCAGAAGTTGGGGACGTGCAGACTTCCTCCTCACAGATCTCTGGCTCTTTCAGTGTAAGGGGCCCTGTGAAGAGCTCATCAGGATTTGTGCAGAGAGACAGCACTGGCCCAGGGCTTCCCACTCTGGTCTGACAAGGACAGTCTGCAGGCCGTGTCTGGCTGGTGGCTTGCTTCTGTAAACGCACTTTTACTGGCGTGCATGCTTAGTCACACAATGGCTGTGGCTGCCTTGGCGATACAGCGGCAGACGTGCGTACGTGTAACGGCGACCGTCGGCCTTGGTGTTTCCACAGGCACAATCACTTGCCTGAAATTCCACGGCAACAGGCACCTCATCAGCGGGGCCGAGGACGGCCTCATTTGTGTGTGGGATACCCGGAGGTGGGAGTGCCTGAAGTCCATCCGAGCGCACAGGTGGGTCCCGCCTCCCGCACCGCGGGTCTCCAGGGGCCAGCCACGCTGGGGACTCACTGTCGGTTTCCTTTTAGAGGACACGTGACCTTCCTTTCCATTCACCCGTCTGGCAAGTTGGCGCTGTCTGTAGGGACAGACAGGACGCTGAGGTGAGTCCTTAAGGCCCAGGGACACCTTCCCTGAGCTGTGGTCTTTGCTTTCCAGTTACAGGAACACCCACGTCTGTGGCTTTACGGGGGTCGCTTGGTGTCGTTTCTGTGCCGTCTGACGTGGTCGGACCCCAGGGAGAGGCTGACAGCTTGGGAACCTTTTCATAAGGAAAAGGGGGGAAGAAAAGACGGGGTCCTACATTGCAGTCGTAAGCGCGGAAGTAGAGAGTGGTCCTGTAAAGAAGTGTTTTAGGAAGTGAAACCTCTTGAGAATTTAGTGGACCCGGCAGAGGAAAGGGCTGTGGGACAGTGAGTTCTCGTCTTGCTTGATGAGAAGCGTTTCAGGCATTGCCGCAGAAGGAAGGCAGTTCTTCTGAACAAGCAAGTGGTTAGTGAATTTCCACTCGTGTCTTCCTTTAACTTGGCTCTACACCCAGTCAGAGTCCGTGATCGTGCGGTAAATGAGCTTCCTGTTTTGCAGGACATGGAATCTTGTGGAAGGAAGATCGGCATTCATAAAAAACATAAAGCAGAGTGAGTATTTTTGTTTGGAATGCATTTGAAAATGGCTGGGTCGTGAATGTGTGTCCACATACCTTCTCATGTCCATGTGCTTGCACAGCAGTTCCCTTACAGGGTGGGGTTCTCTGAGAAGCGTATGCCTTACATCACTTTTTTTTTTTTCCTAATCTGTGCTTTATTTTTAAAAAATTTTCATATTTGCAAATTAGGCCAGAAATAAGTAGGACCTCAGTGACATAAATAAACAAATCCCAGTGGAAGCCTGTCTTTGGCTTAGGTTACTTTTATCCCCCACTCTCTATTGAGATTCTTGACTCCGTCACCTACGAGCTGTATGACCTTTGTGATTCCTCAGAGCAGTTCATTGTCTAAAATCTAACCTACAGGATACATGTCATAGGTTGGCTGTAAAGATTTAACGGGATACTGGATGTGAAAATGTGCAGTGTAAATATTTGCTAAGTTTATGATGACCCCGATCAATGTCTTTGTTCACTTATGAAAGACAGCAGCTTTGTTCTTGTGACGTACAGATGCGCACATAGTGGAGTGGTCCCCAAGAGGAGAGAGATACGTGGTCGTCATACTGAACAGGATAGATGTCTATCAGCTCGACACGGCCTCCGTCCGGGGCTCCGTCACAAACGAGAGAAGAGTGTCCTCCATCACGTTCATTTCAGTAGGCGATAGCAGTCTCGTGTGCGTGGCGGTGTCGGACTTGGTGATGGCAATCTGGGTGCTAAGGCCTTTTTCCCTTAGGAGTCTGTCCTCGCCGTGGCTGGAGATGAAGAGGTGGTCAGGTTTTTTGACTGTGATTCCCTAGCGTGCCTCTCTGAGTTTAAAGCTCATGGAAACAGGTAGCTTTTTTTTTTTTTTAACACTGATCTCTGTGTGCTTGTATATGTCGTCTGTTATAAGTGCAATAGCTTAGCCCCGAGGATGGCTGGAAATGCTGTGGTCTCGGCCACAGTGGGCAGAGGTGGTGATGGGGTCCCACGGCTAGTCACTCCCACGAGGGACGTGTTTTCTCAGTAATTTTGTTAGACTTCAGCCTGAAACCCTCAGTCCATCCTTGAGCCGGGGAAACACGTTGCTCTGTTGTGACCACTCTTATCTTCTTTCTTCCTTCGCCTGTCTGCTCGCCTGTTCCTGCACTCTTTGCTTTTCCTGCAGGAGAAGTAAATGACCCTCTGACCTCTGTTTAGTGCCAGTCTCTGTGACCTCTTATTGCCCATTCTATCTCTGCAGGTAGCCATGAGTCTCAAGACAGATAGTTAAGTAACTGGACTGAGGTTATAAACCCCCCATTGGGCAAGGGAACTGGGAACCAGCCCAGTTCTGTCTGGCTCTGCTCCTGCTTTTGTCGCTGTCAGTTGTGAAACTGACATGTCTAATTGGATGATCATGTCTAATTATACTCTGCTGCACTGTGCTCAGTTGCATCCGACTCTTTGCAACCTCACGGACTGTAGCCCACCAGGCTCCTCTGTCCATGGGATTCTCCAGGCCAGAACACGGGGCTGGGTTGCATTTCCTACTCCAGAGGATCTTCCCGAGCCAGGGATCGAACCTGGGTCTTCTGCATTGCAGGTGGTTTCTCAACTGTCTGAGCCATAAGGGAAGTCCCACGGTTATACCTTTTTTTCTTTTTTTCTCCATGGTTATACTTTTAATGTGTTTTATTATGTGTTCTTTTATGTTTCAAACAACTCTGTTTTTTTTATTTGTTTAATGTTTATTTCTTCATTTGGCTGCACTGGGGTTTTAGTTGCAGGATGTTGTGGGACGCGGGATCAAGTTCCCTGACTTCCAGGTCGAACCTGGCCCCTGCATTAGGCATGGGGAATCTTAGCCACTGAACCACCAAGGAAGCTCCACACAACTCTCTTAGTTTTTGTTTTCTAAATAATAGTTTAGCTTTAAAAAATCTCTGTTTGCAAATGTTCAGAATACTGCCCTCACTAGACAGGCCCTGGGTTTCCCCTGTATTGGGAAGTGAGCCTGCTCGTCAAAGGCCGTGTCGCTCTTAGTGAGAGTTGGCCGTTCATTGAACAGGTGCTCCCCGAGCATCCGTAGTGAAGTACTGCAGCAGGAGCTTGCCCTCTCCTGGTCTTCTCTTGTAGCCGGGCAGCACGCAGGATCAACGAGTCAGTGGGTGCTCGTAACAGGAAGGAAATAGGTGTTATGATTTGGGAACAACACGGTAACTTGTTTGGGTAGGATGATCAGGGAAGAGAGGTGAGACCTTAGGAATAAAGGAGCTATTTCTAAAAAGAGAAGTGGGCACCGTGGCCCTGAGAAGGGGAAGAACTTGGTATATTTTTAGGAACAGACAGAAGATCCGTGTGACTGGGTAAGAGGGAGCCAAACGGTACTGGGCTTGACTCGTTGTGCGGAGAGTCTGAATTTTATACCAGGCGCCTTTGTGGACCTTGGGTTGTCTTGTCCCAGCCGCTTCCTCCCTCCCGTGTTACTTTAATGCCAATCCTACTTTTGTAGAATTTTAATTCTGGGGATAACACAGTTTGATTCTTTTTTGTTTTAAAGTTGTTAAGGGACAGACATGGAAGCAGAGAGGCCCGTTAGTGTTCTCCGTAATCCAGAAGGAAAATGAGAGTAGCTTAGACCACGGGTGGTGGCCCTGAGGACAGGAGAGAGGTGCAGGGGAGGGGCCTCAGCATCTCTGCCATCTTTCTCCTGGGGCCCACTCAGTAGCTTCCTGAGGTGCAGGGCTTGAAGTATCCTTGTTTCCTTTATGACAGTCTGATTATTTACAGTTGTCTGTCATCTTTTCCGTTCTTTCTCAAGGTGTGGTTGGCAGTTAATTATATCTTGGAATTCAGACCTTGCAGATGACTCACCAGCTTGTGGGGTCGTGAAGCTTGTTAAGTGCTAGGCACCATTCTCTTAAACAGTCAAGAGCCTGTGTGGCTAGAAGCTTTGTCACACCGGCATACTCTCCGGAAGAAAGGCTCTTTTATGGTGTCGCTGTTTTCTGTCCTAGGGTGAAAGACATGCTCAGTTTTGAAACTCCAGAGCATCACGTTCTTGTCACAGCATCGAGCGATGGCTTCATCAGGATGTGGAAGCTTCAGCAGGACAAGGTCAGTGTCTCAGCTCAGGGTGAGCATGCCACCGCCGCCGCTCTCCTGTCAGGGTAGCTTTAAGAGAAGTGGGATTGTTTTATGTGGTCCTAACGCACAGATCCTTGAAGGTTGGAAATTTCTTCCAGGCGTGTGATACTCATTGTTTTAAAATTCGGATTCCATAGTGCTGCCCGGGGATGGTGGTGGTGAGTCTGAGCTGGCTGGATCTCAGAACTCCTGTTAAGTCAGAGAAGCTGCATTTTCTTCTCTTCTGTGCATGACTCTTCTCTGTAAGCTTCTGTTAGATAAAAATCCTGCCACTACTAGAAAAATAATGGGGAATTTTTGATCAGTTGTATAATTAACAGTAGTTTTGAAGCAGATAATTAGAAATTTAAATTCTCTTTAGTCATCTCCCTCTTACAAAGTCTTGGTCTATTCTTCATTCTGTTATAAAACAGTCTGTGAGTGTGGTTTGTTACTTTGTGCAGGGTTCTTTGTTAAAACCTAGAAATGGACAAGATAGAATGGTCTTTTTCCTTATGAAGTAAGTCTTAGAAACTGACTCTTGTGAAGGACTCAGAATCAAGATAATGGATATTTTCTAAACAGCATTTGTTTTCTTTTTTTGGGGAGGGAGGGGAGCAGGCGGGCCACTTCTATTGGTCTTTCATTTCTCTATTTTCATCCGTCTTTGTTCTTTGGCCCATGTGGGCCTCCCATCGTGGTGGTGTCTGTCGTCGCAGAGCGCTGGTTCGGGGCGCATGCATGCCAGAGCTCCGGCTCAGTGATTGGACACATCGGTCCAGCCTCTCCGCGCACGTGGGATCTTCCTAGGCCAGGGCTCGAACCGGCGCCCCTTGCACTGCAAGGTGGTGTCCTTACCCACTGGACCACCAGGGGAAGCCCCAGCATTTGCTTTCTACTCGAGAAAATGCTGTGTAGGTTTTAAATTAAGGTAACTTCATTACGGAAAAGAAGAAGTAATTATTTAAAGCTCCTCTGTGTTATTCTCGTGTCTTTCTTACATTTTAGAACATTTCCCCGTCTTTATTGTGTGAAGTAAACACAAACGCTAGGCTGACCTGTCTTGGAGTGTGGCTGGACAGAGGCACAGACACGAAAGAAAGCCTGCCTCCCGCCGCAGAGCCGCCTCCTGGTAAGTGAAGTCATTTTTTAAAACATTTAAGCAGTCATTTATCTCTTGAGGTGTTAAAGTGGGGCACTCCAGATAATTTCACTTTATTGTCATCTTATTTTACTTCAGAAGGAAAATAGCCTTTAAACACACAGTCTCTTGTGTTTTAGTAAGTGAAGAACAGTGGGGGGGGCTGGCTGGATCTCAGAACTCCTGTTAAGTCAGAGAAGCTGCATTTTCTTCTCTTCTGTGCATGACTCTTCTCTGTAAGCTTCTGTTAGATAAAATCCTGCCACTACTAGAAAAATAATGGGGAATTTTTGATCAGTTGTATAATTAACAGTAGTTTTGAAGCAGATAATTAGAAATTTAAATTCTCTTTAGTCATCTCCCTCTTACAAAGTCTTGGTCTATTCTTCATTCTGTTATAAAACAGTCTGTGAGTGTGGTTTGTTACTTTGTGCAGGGTTCTTTGTTAAAACCTAGAAATGGACAAGATAGAATGGTCTTTTTCCTTATGAAGTAAGTCTTAGAAACTGACTCTTGTGAAGGACTCAGAATCAAGATAATGGATATTTTCTAAACAGCATTTGTTTTCTTTTTTTGGGGGGGGTACGGGGGTCAGGTTGGGTAGGGAGGGGAGCGGGTGGGCCACTTCTATTGGTCTTTCATTTCTCTATTTTCATCCGTCTTTGTTCTTTGGCCCATGTGGGCCTCCCATCGTGGTGGTGTCTGTCGTCGCAGAGCGCTGGTTCGGGGCGCATGCATGCCAGAGCTCCGGCTCAGTGATTGGACACATCGGTCCAGCCTCTCCGCGGCACGTGGGATCTTCCTAGGCCAGGGCTCGAACCGGCGCCCCTTGCACTGCAAGGTGGTGTCCTTACCCACTGGACCACCAGGGGAAGCCCCAGCATTTGCTTTCTACTCGAGAAAATGCTGTGTAGGTTTTAAATTAAGGTAACTTCATTACGGAAAAGAAGAAGTAATTATTTAAAGCTCCTCTGTGTTATTCTCGTGTCTTTCTTACATTTTAGAACATTTCCCCGTCTTTATTGTGTGAAGTAAACACAAACGCTAGGCTGACCTGTCTTGGAGTGTGGCTGGACAGAGGCACAGACACGAAAGAAAGCCTGCCTCCCGCCGCAGAGCCGCCTCCTGGTAAGTGAAGTCATTTTTTAAAACATTTAAGCAGTCATTTATCTCTTGAGGTGTTAAAGTGGGGGCACTCCAGATAATTTCACTTTATTGTCATCTTATTTTACTTCAGAAGGAAAAATAGCCTTTAAACACACAGTCTCTTGTGTTTTAGTAAGTGAAGAACAGCCCAAAAGCAATAAGGAGGAATCTGGCCATGCAATCCAGGAGGAAGAGAGGCAGCCAAAACCTGACGCAAAGAAATGCAGTTTACCTGGTGGCAGAAATAAGACAAAAAAGGGAAACAGCCTGGTGCCAGCCAAGAAGAGGAAAACGGTACAAGTGTTGGAAAAGAAGAGAAAAAAGAAGAAAATGTCAACAATGCAGTGAATCCCAGATTTCTCCTAAGAGCAGCTTTTTTAAATGTACTTTCTATCCTGAGTAAAAGCAAGGAATTTCTTCTTTTGAAGATAATGTACAGCTTGAAAGTCCTTTCAGGGTTTTTTTTTTTTAAACAGTGTTAAAACTTTATGATAGGCAATATTAATTATTTATCATGGTGGTATATAGTATGTCAATGTACAATATGGGCTTCCCAAGCAGCTCAGTGGTAGAGTCTGCCTGCCAGTGCAGATTGGCATCCTGGGTCAGGAAGATCCTCTGGAGGAGGAAATGGCCGCCCACTCTAGTATTCTTGCCTGGAGATTCACACAGTCAGAGGAGCCTGGCTGTCCAGGGGGTCGAAAAAGAGTCGCGTGACTTAGCGACTGAGTCCGCACACACACACAATGTGTAATACATAGTTTGTACTGCCGTGTAGAGCAAATAAAGATCTTTCTCAAAATATGGCTTAAAATAATACAGAAATCTCGAACATGTTTCTTTATCAGAAGTGAATAAAGGAGTGGTTTTTCAGATATTTTTTAAGTAGGGGGAGAATCAAAAGCCTGCATTCCTTTGACATCTCCAAAGGGTTCTAGTAATTTTAATGACGATTGTGTTTATTTTGGTAACAAAAAGTATAAAAAGACTTTCATACCAGGAAGTATGTGAAGACAAGCTTAAAAGCTACAGATATCAACAGAGGCCACCGCGATGGGAAGCGCACATGGGCCAGAGAACAAAGATGGATGAAAACAGACAAAATGAAAAGACCAACAGAAGTGGCCCGTCCACCCCGCTTCCTCCCCACCCCCACCCCCCCAAAAAAAATATGTGTGTACAATGCATATGCCAAAGGTTAGGGCTTTCAGCTTAAGAAGGTTACAGAGAGGCTGCCAAACTTCACTAAACTGTTCTCTTCCCAGTGAATGGCCAGAAAATGTTAAGACAGGAAAATGACATTTCCTTTTTTTTCCTTTGTCTCACTCAGCCCATCAAAAGAAATCACTTAGGTAATCTAACAAAGGTAGTCTTAAAACTTTTCTTATTTATTTGTATCTTAGTTTAAATAACAGCTCTCCCAAGGACTAGGGCTGTAGGTAATTCTCTGTGATTCAGTTTCTTTAAGCGTAAAAGGCAAGGAGAGGTTCATGGTGCGCTTAACTAAGGTTTGGAGCTTGCACCTGATGAGGGAGAAGCGACTCCTGGAAGCATCCCAGCTGGTTAAAGCAAGTCCTGTCATTTTTTTTTCAGGAGAGACTTCCTCACTATCAGCTCTGGCTGTTTAAAGTCAGCTGTGGTAAACGCAGGCTTGAGTTTTGGTATCTGAAGGGTAGGCACTGCTTCAAGTGGAGAATTTTCTCTTGGAATAGTATGCAGTCTGTCTCTACAAGAGTTAGGTCCCTAGCCACTGCAGTTGCTGACCTGTAGCACACCCTGAAAGGAGTTCTAGGTGGAGATCAGGAATAAGGGACTCTGCTCAGGGAAAGCTGGCAGAACAGGCCTTCAGATAGAGCCCAGTTTCTTGCATCCTCTCTTACCTAGGAAAGCACTGAAGTCATCACTGGAGACACCTGCTCATACTGACCCCCACAAACCTGTCAGAATGCTTGAGTGCACATAGCCCCCTTCACCAGGATCACCTCTACTGACGTCTGCCTCACCCCACTGAAGCAAGCAGCTCCCCAGAGCTGTCTGAGAGGCCGTTTCCTGGCCATGGCCCCCATTTTGCTCCCAATAAAACCAAGCTCACAACTCTCCTTGTGCATTTTTTTTTTCCGTTGATCATGAAATGTGATTTGCTTTTTCACTCAGGATTGTATATATACGACCTGTTCTTGTTATGTACTTATAGGGGATGAAAGAGCGACATCAAGGATGATGCCCACATTACTGTTACATCACTGAATATGGTGGTGTAGGGACAAGAAGCAGGTGTGCGGAGAGCCAGTGGAGAAACTTGGGCATGGACACTGCAGAGGTACTTGGTGATTTTACTCACCCGCAGTCCCCTTTAAGATGTTTTTCAAGCATCTTAAAAAGCATCTTTTATTTTCCTAAAACCAATGGAAATGAGTCTGGGTCTAGCCTGGGGCCACCATATCTTAGGCAGGTAGAAAATAGTCCTATCGTAATTCCTACGGTAGCAAACTAAGTGATCGGGCTAGAGGAGCGAGTTCCTACTGGTTACTGTTGGAGCCCTGCCTCCTTCAGAATCCAGCCCCCGCTGTAGATTCTCTGTGATTCAGTTTCTTTAAGCGTAAAAGGCAAGGAGAGGTTCATGGTGCGCTTAACTAAGGTTTGGAGCTTGCACCTGATGAGGGAGAAGCGACTCCTGGAAGCATCCCAGCTGGTTAAAGCAAGTCCTGTCATTTTTTTTTCAGGAGAGACTTCCTCACTATCAGCTCTGGCTGTTTAAAGTCAGCTGTGGTAAACGCAGGCTTGAGTTTTGGTATCTGAAGGGTAGGCACTGCTTCAAGTGGAGAATTTTCTCTTGGAATAGTATGCAGTCTGTCTCTACAAGAGTTAGGTCCCTAGCCACTGCAGTTGCTGACCTGTAGCACACCCTGAAAGGAGTTCTAGGTGGAGATCAGGAATAAGGGACTCTGCTCAGGGAAAGCTGGCAGAACAGGCCTTCAGATAGAGCCCAGTTTCTTGCATCCTCTCTTACCTAGGAAAGCACTGAAGTCATCACTGGAGACACCTGCTCATACTGACCCCCACAAACCTGTCAGAATGCTTGAGTGCACATAGCCCCCTTCACCAGGATCACCTCTACTGACGTCTGCCTCACCCCACTGAAGCAAGCAGCTCCCCAGAGCTGTCTGAGAGGCCGTTTCCTGGCCATGGCCCCCATTTTGCTCCCAATAAAACCAAGCTCACAACTCTCCTTGTGCATTTTTTTTTTCCGTTGATCATGAAATGTGATTTGCTTTTTCACTCAGGATTGTATATATACGACCTGTTCTTGTTATGTACTTATAGGGGATGAAAGAGCGACATCAAGGATGATGCCCACATTACTGTTACATCACTGAATATGGTGGTGTAGGGACAAGAAGCAGGTGTGCGGAGAGCCAGTGGAGAAACTTGGGCATGGACACTGCAGAGGTACTTGGTGATTTTACTCACCCGCAGTCCCCTTTAAGATGTTTTTCAAGCATCTTAAAAAGCATCTTTTATTTTCCTAAAACCAATGGAAATGAGTCTGGGTCTAGCCTGGGGCCACCATATCTTAGGCAGGTAGAAAATAGTCCTATCGTAATTCCTACGGTAGCAAACTAAGTGATCGGGCTAGAGGAGCGATCCTCTCCGCTGGCCTGCGTCTGGCTGACAGCTGGTTACTGTTGGAGCCCTGCCTCCTTCAGAATCCAGCCTCCAACACCCTCCTCCCCAATGGGTAATCACCGTAGGCCTGTCGCAGGCCTCTTGGAAAACCAGACTCCAATCCTGGGTTTCCGGCTTTTCGGCAGGCCCGCTTGGATCCGAAACTAGTGCAGGGCCCCAGCTCCCGGAAATACGGTGTGCTTGGCGACTCCCTGCCTCGGAGATACAGCGCGCCCGGCACGAGCCCTCTAGCCCCACCCCCGGGCCCCTCAAGCCCCGCCCCAGGGCGCAGAGAGCACCGCGATTCCAGGCCTCTAGCCCCGCCCCGAGCTCCTCAAGCCCCGCCCCAGGACGCAGAGAGCACAGCGACTCTAGGCCTCTAGTCCCGCCCCCGGGACGCAGAAAAAGCGCCGCCACACTTCCGCCGGGACCGCCAGTCCCCGCACCCAGGCGAGTACGTCCTGGTCGACCCGTGCAGACCTTCGGGAACGAGGTTCGTGTACTTCGGGATTATTATTATCTTATGTCCGTTTTAGCTTTTAGAAGTTACGTAAGAGACTTTGCTGCCGCCTGCTCTTCGTCCTCCGGATCCAGGTGGCGGCTTTAGGCTGTTAGGGGGTGTTTTTGTGGTCGCTCGTTCTTTGCTTTCTTTAAAGTGGGTTGTGGATCCTGCGGGAACTCGGAGCTCTTGAGACAGGTGCTTACGATTTAGCTGGAACTAATTAGTTACCTGGAGGTTTTATTTGTCTATCTCTTTGAAAATCTAAGTGCCTCATTGCTGCGTCGGGTTAATGACTGGTACGATTCCAAGCTCCCCTAACCGTTACTGACAATAGTTTAAACAGGAGAGGTATATATTGCTTTCAAGTTAAACCTCGATGGATACCAGATGCAATTCTTTAAGAAACTAGTTACACCCTACTTTGCGAAACGTTCTACATAATGTTTCTTGGGCCTTTGTGCAGGAAATGAGTCTGGGTCTAGCCTGGGGCCACCATATCTTAGGCAGGTAGAAAATAGTCCTATCGTAATTCCTACGGTAGCAAACTAAGTGATCGGGCTAGAGGAGCGATCCTCTCCGCTGGCCTGCGTCTGGCTGACAGCTGGTTACTGTTGGAGCCCTGCCTCCTTCAGAATCCAGCCTCCAACACCCTCCTCCCCAATGGGTAATCACCGTAGGCCTGTCGCAGGCCTCTTGGAAAACCAGACTCCAATCCTGGGTTTCCGGCTTTTCGGCAGGCCCGCTTGGATCCGAAACTAGTGCAGGGCCCCAGCTCCCGGAAATACGGTGTGCTTGGCGACTCCCTGCCTCGGAGATACAGCGCGCCCGGCACGAGCCCTCTAGCCCCACCCCCGGGCCCCTCAAGCCCCGCCCCAGGGCGCAGAGAGCACCGCGATTCCAGGCCTCTAGCCCCGCCCCGAGCTCCTCAAGCCCCGCCCCAGGACGCAGAGAGCACAGCGACTCTAGGCCTCTAGTCCCGCCCCCGGGACGCAGAAAAAGCGCCGCCACACTTCCGCCGGGACCGCCAGTCCCCGCACCCAGGCGAGTACGTCCTGGTCGACCCGTGCAGACCTTCGGGAACGAGGTTCGTGTACTTCGGGATTATTATTATCTTATGTCCGTTTTAGCTTTTAGAAGTTACGTAAGAGACTTTGCTGCCGCCTGCTCTTCGTCCTCCGGATCCAGGTGGCGGCTTTAGGCTGTTAGGGGGTGTTTTTGTGGTCGCTCGTTCTTTGCTTTCTTTAAAGTGGGTTGTGGATCCTGCGGGAACTCGGAGCTCTTGAGACAGGTGCTTACGATTTAGCTGGAACTAATTAGTTACCTGGAGGTTTTATTTGTCTATCTCTTTGAAAATCTAAGTGCCTCATTGCTGCGTCGGGTTAATGACTGGTACGATTCCAAGCTCCCCTAACCGTTACTGACAATAGTTTAAACAGGAGAGGTATATATTGCTTTCAAGTTAAACCTCGATGGATACCAGATGCAATTCTTTAAGAAACTAGTTACACCCTACTTTGCGAAACGTTCTACATAATGTTTCTTGGGCCTTTGTGCATTTTATCCTTCCCCTCGCCCCCCCCATCTAAAAATTACTACGGGTGATGCAAAATTAAATAACTGCCCAAACGTTTTACAAATACTGAGTATTGTGAAATGACCTAATTCTTCGGTCAGGGGTGAAAAACAGCACCCCTACCCCAAAGAAAGGGTAATTTCAATACTTGAATTAAGGAGACACAGGAAGTGTTTGCTTTCCAATTTAGAGAAAACTAACCAAGTTGGTTAGTTGATGAAAAGATTAGCTCATTAACTGTACAGAACTGGTTAGTGAAGTTTCCTGTGGGCCCCTGTTACTAGAACTTGAGATATGACCAAAATGGTTGGTATTTGATCAGCAATTACTGGGTGCAAAGCACTTCCACGTTTACCCCATTTAGTGCCGACAGTGGCCCTAGGAAATTTGTCCCATTGTTGCCGTCAGGGTAAGTCCAGTGACAGAAACCACGGCCTAAAGAGGTTGGGTAGCATGCCCCTTCCTTCTTAGCTCCCCGGGGCCGGGGCTGGCACTGGAGCTCCCCTTTTCCTGACTGCCCGCAGACTGTGCTGTTGACCACGTCTGATCCAGCCTTTGCTCTGCAGGTGTGGTCGTCTGTTTGGAGAGAGTGGAGGAGAACCATGCAGAGGAACTCCGGCCCACTGTAAGTGCCCGGCCGGTGGGGGTGGAGTAGCCAGGAGCTTGTCTACGCAGAGCTTCTTTCCTGATCAGAAAAGGGCGCTGAGCCGACACTGCCTGGCGGCTTGGGTTATGGGAAGGTGGACTGTACACCCGGGACTAGCGTTCGAGTCCCAGCTCTGCCGCTGACCTTGGCAGGTCAGCTAATCTGAGCTTTCTGTGCGTTTGTACAGTGACAGGGTTGTTCTGGCAGGATGACCTTTTTTGAGCCCATCTTACGGCTACGTGTCTTTGAGAATGTGTTCGGCACCCGTGTCTTCCTGTTCCGTTTTTCAGAGTGCCTTTACATTGGATCGGCTTGCACATGGGCTTCTGGCGGGATCATTCTGGCAGGATGACTGACTTAAGCTATATACCTTACGCTTTCAAGTTAAAACCTCGATGGATACCAGATGCAATTCTTTAAGAAACTAGTTACACCCTACTTTGCGAAACGTTCTACATAATGTTTCTTGGGCCTTTGTGCATTTTATCCTTCCCCTCGCCCCCCCCATCTAAAAATTACTACGGGTGATGCAAAATTAAATAACTGCCCAAACGTTTTACAAATACTGAGTATTGTGAAATGACCTAATTCTTCGGTCAGGAGTGAAAAACAGCACCCCTACCCCAAAGAAAGGGTAATTTCAATACTTGAATTAAGGAGACACAGGAAGTGTTTGCTTTCCAATTTAGAGAAACTAACCAAGTTGGTTAGTTGATGAAAAGATTAGCTCATTAACTGTACAGAACTGGTTAGTGAAGTTTCCTGTGGGCCCCTGTTACTAGAACTTGAGATATGACCAAAATGGTTGGTATTTGATCAGCAATTACTGGGTGCAAAGCACTTCCACGTTTACCCCATTTAGTGCCGACAGTGGCCCTAGGAAATTTGTCCCATTGTTGCCGTCAGGGTAAGTCCAGTGACAGAAACCACGGCCTAAAGAGGTTGGGTAGCATGCCCCTTCCTTCTTAGCTCCCCGGGGCCGGGGCTGGCACTGGAGCTCCCCTTTTCCTGACTGCCCGCAGACTGTGCTGTTGACCACGTCTGATCCAGCCTTTGCTCTGCAGGTGTGGTCGTCTGTTTGGAGAGAGTGGAGGAGAACCATGCAGAGGAACTCCGGCCCACTGTAAGTGCCCGGCCGGTGGGGGTGGAGTAGCCAGGAGCTTGTCTACGCAGAGCTTCTTTCCTGATCAGAAAAGGGCGCTGAGCCGACACTGCCTGGCGGCTTGGGTTATGGGAAGGTGGACTGTACACCCGGGACTAGCGTTCGAGTCCCAGCTCTGCCGCTGACCTTGGCAGGTCAGCTAATCTGAGCTTTCTGTGCGTTTGTACAGTGACAGGGTTGTTCTGGCAGGATGACCTTTTTTGAGCCCATCTTACGGCTACGTGTCTTTGAGAATGTGTTCGGCACCCGTGTCTTCCTGTTCCGTTTTTCAGAGTGCCTTTACATTGGATCGGCTTTGGCTATGCAGCACTGGTTGCTTCTGGCGGGATCATTGGCTACGTGAAAGCAGGTACAGTCTGTATTTGTTTAACCTCTTGAAATCTTATTCCTGGTGAAGAGCGAGTGCCCCCGTGCTCCCAGGCGACCGTCTTGCGGGAGTCAGGTGGGGTCAGGCCCTCTCGCTGGAGAGCAGGCTTATCATCCGTCCCGTCGCTACTCCTGCGCTTGCCTTGAGGTTAACTGGCTGAGCAAAACCAGGCTGCTTGTCCAGTCTTTTGCCTCTTTATCTAAAGATGCCAGCTAGGGATGGTCGTTGGTGGTTATTATCATCACCTGCCATGCGTCGGCAGGCCGGAGGGCCTGACCCCAGAGGGCCCCCTCTGCTGTCTTAAGTAGGAGGCAGCCTCTGGTCTTCACGGGAGCGGCTTTGACGTCTGCATGTGAAACCAGGCACAGGTGTGTTAGCACGTGTGCCTGTCTCCAGTCTTCCTTGCTGGCGTCCCCACCCCCAACATGCACAGAACTTACTCTCCAAATCATTTCTTAATTCACTGCCCCTGTTTCCCTTTGCTTTGAGGATGAGCCCGAGGTCGTGCCCATGGGTAGGTCCAGGCTTCTCATGGCTGATCAGGCCTGGCTAGGAGCCCTTCTCCTCTCCTCTGGAGGTGCTTTGCCTGTCAGAGGAGAGGAGGGCAGTATGGCTGCAACCCTTATGTCGCGGGTAATTAGCAGACCTCTCCAAACATTTTCCTGTGTGATGATGCCTTGATCCTGAATGGCCCTACGAGAAATTCCCTTTGCCGTTTCCTCTGCGGGTGGCGGGAGACGGGGCTCTGTCGGCGAGGTGAGGGTCTGCCCGGACGACACAGCTGTGTGCTTGCCTCCCTCCAGGCAGTGTCCCGTCCCTGGCCGCCGGGCTCCTCTTCGGCGGTCTCGCGGGCCTGGGCGCCTATCAGCTGTCTCAGGATCCAAAGAACGTGTGGCTTTTCCTAGGTATGTCCGGGTCCCCGCCTCCCTGATGGGCCCCTGGGTTGGTGGGATCCGGCCGGTCCTTGCCATTGAGATGCTTTCACTGCCTCTGCCAAGTCCCAGGGAAGGTTTGAAACGGCAGGGATTGTGCCAGGTGGTTTATCGTTTATGTAGAGAATAGGGAAAGGTTTTCCTCCCTCGTGAACATGCATGTGCCCAGTGAAGCTGGCGTTAAACATGTCGAAGGCAAGCACGTGTCTCTCAGCCGTCGTGGTGGCCCACTGAGGACTGACGGCTCGGGCTTCGCTGGAGGACCGGGTGTCTGATTGTGTCTGGTTAGGTCTGTTGATTAGCTGTTCAGATGAAAAGTTCGGTGTGTAAGACAGAGGCCTGGCCTTCAGAGAGCCTTTGCCTTCCCTGGGGACGTAAAAGTGACCGCAGGCTCCCGCAGTGTCCTGGGAACAGCACAGAGTGGGAGGAGCTCAGCAAGGAAGATTCTTTTTTTTTGGCCACTTCTATTGGGCTTTCATTTATTTATTTTCATCCGTGTTTGTTCTTTGGCCTGTGTGGGCCTTGCATCGCAGTGCCCTCTCGTTGCAGAGCACCGGCTCTGGGCGCATGGGCTCCAGAGCGCTGGCTTGTAATTGGACACACTGGTCCAGCTGCTCTGCAGCACGTGGGATCCTCCCAGACCAGGGATCTTCCCCGGCCAGGGATCGAACCGGCACCCCTTGCACTGCAAGGTGGACTCTTTACCCACTGGACCACCAGGGAAGCCCGGGAAGGTTATTTCTTATCCGCGTGGCTTTGGTGCATTTTTCCTGAACTCCACCCACGTGTCACACAGCGTGCTGGGCGCGTGGGCCCTCGGCTGTCTCCCCACCCCAGCAGGAGGAGGCACGCAGCCCTGGCCCTCAGAGCTCTGGGGGCGCCAGCCTGGCGCAGCGTTTCATCCGTGTCCACGTGGGTGGGGAGGGGAGGCGCCCAGCTCTTGGCTCTGCCCGAAGCTTCCTCGTTCTTGCCAGCCCCAGTGTGACTCAGAGCCCTCTGTCCCGTTTCTGATCCCGCTCCTCCACGCCAGCGAGGCCCCGTCTCCCCCAGGCTGCGGGTCTCTGCGCCCCACCCTCTCTGAGCTCTACACGGTCAGCCATGCCAGCCTCGCAGGTGGACCCCACCCCCGAGCGCGCCCCTGGGCTCAGCTCTCGCCCTTGTGAAAACACACCAGAAAGGGACCTTTTGTGACCCCACTTCTCTCTTCAGTTGCTGCCCTTCTTGCTCTTTAGGAACTTCTCTCCAGAGATCCCTTACCCTCCGTCTTCCCTTCCTCGCCTCACTCTCCACCCACTCCAGCCTCCGCTTCTGTCCTCTGAGGTTGCCGGGGATCGGAGGCTTTCAGAATTCACTGTCCATTTTTTATTCCTTACTATATTTGACCTTTTAGCTGTTCTCAGCACAGTATGCCAATCCATTTTCCCTTCTCTTGTTTTTTACTTTTTATTTTCTCTCTCTTTTCTGTTTCTCTTTTCTCTCTTGTTTTGTCGGGCCGTCTTTTTTGACCATTAAATACGACGGCTCTTTTTGTCTTGTTTATACTCACTCGCTTGGCAGTATCATGCAAACCCGGGCGTTAAATCACCACCAGTACACAGACGACCCAGAGATTCTCTCTCCGCCGAGCCTTGCTCGGGTAGATCCGCTTTCCTGCTTGAAAGCTTCCCAGTGTGTCAGGCGTCAGTGCCGCCCCGGCTTTGTGGCTCTCACACGTTTGGTCTCTCCGTCCTCTTGGGTCTCCGCGCTCTCTCCCATCCAGCCCTATGTCCGATTCGTCAGCAGGTCCTGTCAACACCCCGTCCGGTCACACACACCCCACGCTCTCCCTTCTGTGCTTCCACGGCCGCCCTCGGCCTCCCAGCCCGCCCCCCGCCGCCTGCGTTCCCGAGGAAGTGTCTTCCTTGGCCGCCCGCGTCCTGGGTTTGTTTCCTGTGCTTCGGCTCCGTCGTATCTTCAGACGGCAGCTCTGCCCGCGTGTCCTTCTGCTGAGTGTCTTCTAACGCTTTCGTGTTGCGCTTAGGATGAAGGCCGCCGTCTCTGCCGCGGCGGGGCGCGGGGCTCTGCAGGGTGTGGCCCTCTTGCTGGCTCCGTCTCGGTGGCCGCCAGGGCAGGAGCCCCGGGTTCAGTCTCTGGGCTGGGAGGATCCGCTGGAGAAGGCGATGGCGCCCACTCCAGCATTCTTGCCCGGGGAATGCCATGGACAGAGAAGCCTGGCCGGCTGTAACCCACGGGGTCGCAAAGCGTCGGACACAGCCTCAGCACTAAAACATCAGCGCATAAGTGTGTGTTTGCGTGATTCTTCCAAGTCAGTCCATCACCCTCGGAGCGCCGTTAGGGCAGAGATCTGACGATGAGGTGGTGATGGCGGCCGTGCCCCCAGCACCTGGTGCGTGAGTGACAGGCGTTCATTAGACGTCGAGCCGGGAGAGCCAGAGAGCAGGCAGGGCAAACAGCCTCGGCAACGAGGAGGGGACAGAAACCCCACACAGTGCAGGAGAAAGCAGAGAGGAACGGCGGACGAGTGGCGGAGGCGAGGCCAGAAAGGCGGGCCAGGCTCAGACACCGAGGGCCTTGGATTCCCACGGTTACGTGTTCATACTGCGTCCTGTTGAGCGTGGGCGGAGTGGAGGACCCCGCCTCGGGGCGGGGGGTGGGGTTCGAGACGGCTCTGGCCCTCTGAAGGGTGGGAGGGAGTTTGGCCGCCTTGCTGGCCTTCCACGTCCAAGACGCTGTGATCTTTGACTCCCATTTCCTCTTTCCACCAGTCACGTCCGGCACCTTGGCGGGCATCATGGGGATGAGATTCTACCACTCCAGGAGATTCATGCCCGCGGGCCTGATCGCGGGTGCCAGGTACTCTCGGCTCTGCCACTGGCTCTAGCTCAGCGCCCCAGACGCTTCGGGCCTCCACGGGGGCCCTTGTTTCATTTCAGCCAGGCATCAGCTGAAATGATTTAATTTATACATAAATAGGAAAGGCTGCAAAAACCGTTGATTGCATGTGAGAATGAAATAAGCATGTTCTTTCACTTGTGAGATGGCTTGGCCTTCACGTCCGCACGCTGGTCCCTCCTGGCTCCTTCCTGCCTGAGTGGAGGCGGTTCGGGTGCACAGTGTGCCGGCCGCCGCCGGGGGGCCTTTCAGCGTGGGGTCCATAGGTATCTCAGCCCTGCTGGTGTCCTTCGTTATCCAGAATTTTGCTAAAAGGAAATTCTGATTGGCTCCTGTTTTCTAAATAACTTGGATTACAGCATCCAAACCAGATTATTCTTATATGCTTTAGTAAAGATACTCCAAAGGTAGAATTCTTTAACATCTGCTAGGGAAAAACCTTTCTAGCCCCATGTTGATCCTTGTCACGACGCTGTCAGGAATAATGTCCTATCATCGGTGCTAGACCAAGGTCGGGAGCCATCAGCGAGGGGCTGGAGGTCTGCCGTTGACGAGCTCCGTGGCTGGCAGGACTCGGTCTCTCCAGCCTTGTTTGCTCGTCTTCTGAAGTGTTGGCAGTTTGGCCCTCGGGTACGATTTCACAGCCTCCGCCCAGAGCTCCCCTGGGCGGGTGCTTCCTTTGGCAGCCCCGCGGGGGTCGGAGTCCGTCTCTGCTGGCTCTCCCTTGGCACGGCCACGCCGTGTGCTTGTGCAGAACCTGCTGAGTCGCAGTGCCTTAAAAATAGTCAAGTGCCTGTGTTGTTCTTGACCTGACTTTTTTTTTTTTTTTAATGTGTTTCCTTTAAACAGTTTGCTGATGGTCGTCAAACTTGGAATTAGTGCCTTGGGTAAACCCCATCAGTAACAGTCATGGCCCAGCTTGGACTCGGGAAGAATTTTTAAACTTCTACTATTTTTCATGTATTATGATAGATAAGTATAGCATTTTCAGGTATTCTGACACTTTATTGAAAAAAGAGACCAAAAACCACACTCAATTTTGCAGAGAAAAAATCAGTCACTATCATTACGACCATGAACAGCTGGGTGATGTGTGGAACAGGAGTGTCTTTCTATTGTACCCTCACACACTTTGATTCTTGTATGTCGGTGTTGTCTGTTCCTTGGTAAAATCTCCGGCAAGAGTTTACATAAATAGGAAAGGCTGCAAAAACCGTTGATTGCATGTGAGAATGAAATAAGCATGTTCTTTCACTTGTGAGATGGCTTGGCCTTCACGTCCGCACGCTGGTCCCTCCTGGCTCCTTCCTGCCTGAGTGGAGGCGGTTCGGGTGCACAGTGTGCCGGCCGCCGCCGGGGGGCCTTTCAGCGTGGGGTCCATAGGTATCTCAGCCCTGCTGGTGTCCTTCGTTATCCAGAATTTTGCTAAAAGGAAATTCTGATTGGCTCCTGTTTTCTAAATAACTTGGATTACAGCATCCAAACCAGATTATTCTTATATGCTTTAGTAAAGATACTCCAAAGGTAGAATTCTTTAACATCTGCTAGGGAAAAACCTTTCTAGCCCTACGTTGATCCTCGTCACGACGCTGTCAGGAATAATGTCCTATCATCGGTGCTAGACCAAGGTCGGGAGCCATCAGCGAGGGGCTGGAGGTCTGCCGTTGACGAGCTCCGTGGCTGGCAGGACTCGGTCTCTCCAGCCTTGTTTGCTCGTCTTCTGAAGTGTTGGCAGTTTGGCCCTCGGGTACGATTTCACAGCCTCCGCCCAGAGCTCCCCTGGGCGGGTGCTTCCTTTGGCAGCCCCGCGGGGGTCGGAGTCCGTCTCTGCTGGCTCTCCCTTGGCACGGCCACGCCGTGTGCTTGTGCAGAACCTGCTGAGTCGCAGTGCCTTAAAAATAGTCAAGTGCCTGTGTTGTTCTTGACCTGACTTTTTTTTTTTTTTTAATGTGTTTCCTTTAAACAGTTTGCTGATGGTCGTCAAACTTGGAATTAGTGCCTTGGGTAAACCCCATCAGTAACAGTCATGGCCCAGCTTGGACTCGGGAAGAATTTTTAAACTTCTACTATTTTTCATGTATTATGATAGATAAGTATAGCATTTTCAGGTATTCTGACACTTTATTGAAAAAAGAGACCAAAAAACCACACTCAATTTTGCAGAGAAAAAAAAAATCAGTCACTATCATTACGACCATGAATAGCTGGGTGATGTGTGGAACAGGAGTGTCTTTCTATTGTACCCTCACACACTTTGATTCTTGTATGTCGGTGTTGTCTGTTCCTTCTGGTAAAATCTCCGGCGATAGGATGTTTAGGCGTCCCCATTGGAGCCCCCAGACCCCGTGTATGACTCAAGGAACAGGGTGAAGCGGGTCTCTCGATGAGATTTAGAATATCTGTTCTTCTGCTTGTCTTGGAGCACAGGCCTACTTTGAAATTATGTTAAATAAAATCAATTAAAATAAAGTTTACTGTCAGTAATGTTTTTTGCAGTGTCTTCGTTGCCCGAACTCTCTAGAACATGGAATGAGATGTGAATAACAAAGAAGATAAAAACATCAAAGTGTTTTATCTAATATTTAGTCATTACCCATTTTGAATCATTGAAAAACCAAGGAAGAAAAGTTATTATTTGATTATCCTTTGCATTTAGGCTTGGATTTCTAAGATTAATAGGACTTTGCAACTAAAGCAAAAATGAAATTATGGTTAACCAGTTAATTTATACATGTGAAACCCTAGAGAACTGTTTACAACTTAAATTCCTTAGTTGGGTCTCTACATACGGACGTATTAACTGATTACGCATTTTCACTTTCCTTCAGCATTGAGTTAACTTATTCTGGTACCCCTTTAATTGTCCCGTCTTTTAAAACAAAAATAGGGATCTTTTGGCTACCTTCCTCCACTCTCACTGGTATTGATTGGTTTTCTGTGTTATTCAGGCACTTATCAATCTGTTTTATGGACTGACTCAAGCTCCTTGGAAGGAGTCCTTTTCTCATCTGTGGTGTTGACATGGCCTCACATGTCTGCCAGAGCCTATTCTTTTTTTCTTAAGTTTATTTTATTGAACTATAGTTGATTTACAGTGTATTCACTTCTACTGTAGAGCAAAGTGATTCAGTTACACAAGTGCACATATATCTACATACATTATTTTTCATGTTATTTTCCATTATGGTTTATACCAAATACAGAATGTAGTTTTCTGTGCTGTATGACAGGATCTTGTTGTTTATCCATCCTGTATGTAATAGTTTGCATCTGCTAAGCCAGACTCCCAATCCATCCCTCCCATGTGCCCTCCACCGTGGAAACCCAGGTCTGTTCTGTGTCTGTGAGTCTTAATTCATAGGCGAGTTCATTTGCGTCATATTGTAGATTCCACATAGACGTGACACCATGTCTGTCTTCCTCATGTCATTTACTGTGGGAATCTCTGGGTCCATCCATGTTTCCGCTGTGGCATTCCTTTTCTGCGACTGAGTAATACTCCATTGTGTATATGTACCATGTCTTGATCCATTTACCTGCTGATGGACCTTTAGGGTGCTTCTCTGTCCTGGCTGTTGTCAGTCGTGCTGCTGTGAACACTGGGGTTGGCGTGTCTCTCTGAGTTACAGTTGCACTGGATGTGTGCTCAGGAGTAGGATCACTGGGTCATATGGTAGCTCCGTATTTTGTTTTTTCAAGCAACCTCCATGCTGCTCTCCATAGTGGCTGCACCAGTTTCCCACCAACCATGTAGGAGGTTCCCTTTTCTCCACACCGTCTCCAGCATTTATTATTTAAAGACTTTTTGATAATGGCCATTCTGAGTGAGTATTGCAGGATATTTTACAGTTTCATTACCATTCGTAACATCTTACATTAGCATGATACATTGATTAACACCTAAGGAATCAATGCTGTACGTTATCACTAGTATTGACCCGTCTTTTAAAACAAAAATAGGGATCTTTTGGCTACCTTCCTCCACTCACTGGTATTGATTGGTTTTCTGTGTTATTCAGGCACTTATCAATCTGTTTTATGGACTGACTCAAGCTCCTTGGAAGGAGTCCTTTTCTCATCTGTGGTGTTGACATGGCCTCACATGTCTGCCAGAGCCTATTCTTTTTTTCTTAAGTTTATTTTATTGAACTATAGTTGATTTACAGTGTATTCACTTCTACTGTAGAGCAAAGTGATTCAGTTACACAAGTGCACATATATCTACATACATTATTTTTCATGTTATTTTCCATTATGGTTTATACCAAATACAGAATGTAGTTTTCTGTGCTGTATGACAGGATCTTGTTGTTTATCCATCCTGTATGTAATAGTTTGCATCTGCTAAGCCAGACTCCCAATCCATCCCTCCCATGTGCCCTCCACCGTGGAAACCCAGGTCTGTTCTGTGTCTGTGAGTCTTAATTCATAGGCGAGTTCATTTGCGTCATATTGTAGATTCCACATAGACGTGACACCATGTCTGTCTTCCTCATGTCATTTACTGTGGGAATCTCTGGGTCCATCCATGTTTCCGCTGTGGCATTCCTTTTTCTGCGACTGAGTAATACTCCATTGTGTATATGTACCATGTCTTGATCCATTTACCTGCTGATGGACCTTTAGGGTGCTTCTCTGTCCTGGCTGTTGTCAGTCGTGCTGCTGTGAACACTGGGGTTGGCGTGTCTCTCTGAGTTACAGTTGCACTGGATGTGTGCTCAGGAGTAGGATCACTGGGTCATATGGTAGCTCCGTATTTTGTTTTTTCAAGCAACCTCCATGCTGCTCTCCATAGTGGCTGCACCAGTTTCCCACCAACCATGTAGGAGGTTCCCTTTTCTCCACACCGTCTCCAGCATTTATTATTTAAAGACTTTTTGATAATGGCCATTCTGAGTGAGTATTGCAGGATATTTTACAGTTTCATTACCATTCGTAACATCTTACATTAGCATGATACATTGATTAACACCTAAGGAATCAATGCTGCTACGTTATCACTAGTATTGATTCTGGTTTTCTTACTTTTAATACCCTTTTTCTCTCCCAGAAACTTACGTGGAATAGCAGATTACATTTAGTTGCCATCGAGGCTCCTCTTGGCTGTGCAAGTCCTTTAGACTTTCCTTGCTTTTGTTGACGAGTTTTGAGGCTTTGGTTTAGTGTTTTTCTCGTAATTAGATTGGGATCTGGGTTTTTTTTAGGAGGAAGACCACAGAGGTGAAAGTCGTTTTCATCGCGTCAGATTGAGGCTGCGTATGTTATGGTTGATGCTGACCTTGATCGCCTGGCTGGGGTCGTGTTCCTCAGGCTGCTCCAGTGGGAAGCCGCTCCCCTTCCCCCGCTTTCCTCTGTGGCGCTCTTGGAAAGGAAGGCCCTCTGCACGTTCCTTGCTTAAGAACTGGAGCGTGGTGCTCTGCCTCCTGGAGAGCAGAATGTCAGCGTCAGTTATGTGGAATTCGGCTGCAGGGGAAGTGTCTCCTCTTCGCTGTCTGTATGTCCGTCCAGCCGTCCATTTGTTCAGTACCGACTCGGGTATAATTATTTTCTGGCTTGAGGTGTAATCCAGTACTTTCCCCTTAAGTTTCTTGCTCAGATTGTTACTGTTGTGAACACCCGGAGCTCTTTAGTTGGCCCGTTGCCAGCCAGTCGGTGTGGTTTCTGCTTGCTTGCGTTTTGTTTTTCTGGAACTTCACTACTTTTTGTTACCCTTGAAGAGGCTCCAGGCCCCTCTTGATTGTTTCATGCCCCAACACTGGAATCAGCCATTTCACTGAGGAGCCCCAGTTTCTTTAACTGGACAATATGTTGGAAACCAACGCCTGGTGCTGGATAATGCTTGTTGATCCTGGGACATTAAGTTATACTTTTATGTTAATTGCTTTCTGCTTTTGAAAGTTATTTGTCCTCTTCCTGGTTTCTTAAGATGGATGCTGCTCTCCATAGTGGCTGCACCAGTTTCCCACCAACCATGTAGGAGGTTCCTTTTCTCACACCTCCAGCATTTATTATTTAAAGACTTTGATAATGGCCATTCTGAGTGAGTATTGCAGGATATTTTACAGTTTCATTACCATTCGTAACATCTTACATTAGCATGATACATTGATTAACACCTAAGGAATCAATGCTGCTACGTTATCACTAGTATTGATTCTGGTTTTCTTACTTTTAATACCCTTTTTCTCTCCCAGAAACTTACGTGGAATAGCAGATTACATTTAGTTGCCATCGAGGCTCCTCTTGGCTGTGCAAGTCCTTTAGACTTTCCTTGCTTTTGTTGACGAGTTTTGAGGCTTTGGTTTAGTGTTTTTCTCGTAATTAGATTGGGATCTGGGTTTTTTTTAGGAGGAAGACCACAGAGGTGAAAGTCGTTTTCATCGCGTCAGATTGAGGCTGCGTATGTTATGGTTGATGCTGACCTTGATCGCCTGGCTGGGGTCGTGTTCCTCAGGCTGCTCCAGTGGGAAGCCGCTCCCCTTCCCCCGCTTTCCTCTGTGGCGCTCTTGGAAAGGAAGGCCCTCTGCACGTTCCTTGCTTAAGAACTGGAGCGTGGTGCTCTGCCTCCTGGAGAGCAGAATGTCAGCGTCAGTTATGTGGAATTCGGCTGCAGGGGAAGTGTCTCCTCTTCGCTGTCTGTATGTCCGTCCAGCCGTCCATTTGTTCAGTACCGACTCGGGTATAATTATTTTCTGGCTTGAGGTGTAATCCAGTACTTTCCCCTTAAGTTTCTTGCTCAGATTGTTACTGTTGTGAACACCCGGAGCTCTTTAGTTGGCCCGTTGCCAGCCAGTCGGTGTGGTTTCTGCTTGCTTGCGTTTTGTTTTTCTGGAACTTCACTACTTTTTGTTACCCTTGAAGAGGCTCCAGGCCCCTCTTGATTGTTTCATGCCCCAACACTGGAATCAGCCATTTCACTGAGGAGCCCCAGTTTCTTTAACTGGACAATATGTTGGAAACCAACGCCTGGTGCTGGATAATGCTTGTTGATCCTGGGACATTAAGTTATACTTTTATGTTAATTGCTTTCTGCTTTTGAAAGTTATTTGTCCTCTTCCTGGTTTCTTAAGATGGATGCTTAGGTTCACCATGTCTTCTGTGGTTTTATTTTTCTCATAAATGGAACGGAGTTTATAGATTTTTTTCTTGGAGATTTGTTTTGACTGAATTATACAAGTTTTAACACGAGGTCTGTCATTGTCCATTTCTGTGTATTTCAGGTTGAATTTTCTCTTTTGACTTGTAAATGTTCAAAACAATGGTTTTCAGGTTTTAAGTGGATAACTTTTGAAGGCGTACTTTTTTATTCTACTTTTATGATACTGTGGAAAGAAGCTGTGGTTTCCATATTTCTATATTTGAGATTTTCTTTGTGGCTTAATAAGATCAAGGTCTTTTGTGTATGTTCAATGTATAGTATTTTGCCTCAGTGGTCAAAGTTCTAATGTGTTAGATACACTTTGTTTGCTGTGTTATTCATATACTTATTTTTAAGGCCTCTAGATTTCTTTTCTAAGAAAACCTCCTGTTCTGTGTTTGTCTTTTTTTTCTGGTATATATGATTAATCTTTGTTCACATATTTATGTTGCTTTAACATTTGATTTGAAAGATTTTCAATCCTAGAGAAAAGTTTTTGTCTCCATTTCTCTCTATATATATGAACATAGATGTAGAAGTCCTCAAAATATTAGCAAGACAAACCCAACACCATATACAGAGAGGGCTTCCCCAGGTGGTCCAGTGGATAAGGACACCGCCTTGCAGTGCAAGGGGCGCCGGTTCAAGCCCTGGCCTGGAAAGATCCCACATGCTGCGGAGAAGCTGGACTGATGTGGCCAGCTGGCACTGATGGCCGTACTTTCCCCTTAAGTTTCTTGCTCAGATTGTTACTGTTGTGAACACCCGGAGCTCTTTAGTTGGCCCGTTGCCAGCCAGTCGGTGTGGTTTCTGCTTGCTTGCGTTTTGTTTTTCTGGAACTTCACTACTTTTTGTTACCCTTGAAGAGGCTCCAGGCCCCTCTTGATTGTTTCATGCCCCAACACTGGAATCAGCCATTTCACTGAGGAGCCCCAGTTTCTTTAACTGGACAATATGTTGGAAACCAACGCCTGGTGCTGGATAATGCTTGTTGATCCTGGGACATTAAGTTATACTTTTATGTTAATTGCTTTCTGCTTTTGAAAGTTATTTGTCCTCTTCCTGGTTTCTTAAGATGGATGCTTAGGTTCACCATGTCTTCTGTGGTTTTATTTTTCTCATAAATGGAACGGAGTTTATAGATTTTTTTCTTGGAGATTTGTTTTGACTGAATTATACAAGTTTTAACACGAGGTCTGTCATTGTCCATTTCTGTGTATTTCAGGTTGAATTTTCTCTTTTGACTTGTAAATGTTCAAAACAATGGTTTTCAGGTTTTAAGTGGATAACTTTTGAAGGCGTACTTTTTTATTCTACTTTTATGATACTGTGGAAAGAAGCTGTGGTTTCCATATTTCTATATTTGAGATTTTCTTTGTGGCTTAATAAGATCAAGGTCTTTTTGTGTATGTTCAATGTATAGTATTTTGCCTCAGTGGTCAAAGTTCTAATGTGTTAGATACACTTTGTTTGCTGTGTTATTCATATACTTATTTTTAAGGCCTCTAGATTTCTTTTCTAAGAAAAACCTCCTGTTCTGTGTTTGTCTTTTTTTTTTCTGGTATATATGATTAATCTTTGTTCACATATTTATGTTGCTTTAACATTTGATTTGAAAGATTTTCAATCCTAGAGAAAAGTTTTTGTCTCCATTTCTCTCTATATATATGAACATAGATGTAGAAGTCCTCAAAATATTAGCAAGACAAACCCAACACCATATACAGAGAGGGCTTCCCCAGGTGGTCCAGTGGATAAGGACACCGCCTTGCAGTGCAAGGGGCGCCGGTTCAAGCCCTGGCCTGGAAAGATCCCACATGCTGCGGAGAAGCTGGACTGATGTGTCCAGTCACTGAGCCAGAGCTCTGGAGCGCATGCGCCCAGAGCTGGCGCTCTGCGACAACAGAGGCCACCGCAATGGGAGGCCCGCAGGAGCCAAAGAACAAAGATGGATGAAAAGAGAGAGATGAAAGACCAAAGAAGTAGCCCGCCTGCTCCCCTCCCTCCCCAACCCGACCCCCGCCCAAAAATAAATAAGTAAATAAATCTTTAAAAAAAAAAACCATATACAGAGAATTACATAATACGATCAAATGGGATTTAGGTATGCAAAGCTGGTTCAACATTTGAAAATCAATTAATGTAATCTATCATATTAACAGATTTATAACAAAAATTTTATGATCAGTGGTCATTCTCAGTAGATGCAGAAAAGCATTTGATGGAATCTAACAGCCATTCATAATAAAAATTCTCAGCAAAATAGGAAAAAATCTTCAACTTGATCAAGAAAATCTATTAAAAAAAAAACCCTACCGTTAACATCTCACTTAATGAGGCAAAACTGAATGTTTTCCTGTTACGGCAAGGGTGCTCATATTCACCACTTCTACTCAGCACTGTACTCGAAATCCTGGCTAGTCAAGAAAATAAGGAAATTAAAAGTATGCTAATTGTAAAGGAAGAATAAAACTGTTTTTGTCTGCAGATGACATGATTTTCTATGTAGAACATTTCAAAGAACAAAGAAACTCCTGGATTTAGTAAGTGATTATAACAGGTATTAGGGTACAACTTTAGTAGAAAAAAAAGTCATTTGCTTTCTTGTATATGAGCAAATAAATAATTCAGATTTGAAGTTAAGAATTATAGTAGCACTACAGTAAACATGTATAAATCCAACAAGTACGTATAAGATCTGTGTGAGGAAAATGACAAAATGCTAATCAAAGAAGTCAAAGCTGATATGACTCAATAGGGAGACAGTCCGTGTACGTGAGTAGAACGGCTGAAGAGGGGCGAGATGTCAGTTTTTCCCAGCTTGACCCACATGGCTCATCCACTGCAGTTCTCGTAGAAATCCCAGTTAGGCTGTGGATATTGGCAGACTGACCCTGGAAGTTAATGTGGAGCAGTGAGCGACCCCAGAGAGCCAAGCCAATACTGAAGGATAGAAGCAAAGTTGGTAGACTGACACCACGCGACTACTACAAAGCCGAAGTAATCAAGACAGCGTATCGGTGAGAGAACAAACACATAGATCAGTGGATCCAAACAGAAAGCCCAGAAAAAGAATCAGACCAAATCCCTTTCAGAAAACCTGCCTCAGGGTGAACCTAAGCTGGATCTAAATGCAAAACTACAAAACTTCTAGAATATAGGAAAATCATAGGTGACTATGGGTTGGGGGATGGTTTTTTTAGATACACCAGCAGCAGCTTGATCCATGAAATTAAAAATTGGTAAGTTGGACTTCATTCAAATTAAACACTGCTCTGCAGAAGACATTCAGGGAAATGGAAAGACAAGTCCTGGGCTGGGAGGTACCCTTCGCAAAACACAACTGGTAACAGTCTGTTGTTCAAAATATACAAAGAACTGTTCACACTCGACAGTAATAGAACAGTCTAAGTTTTGGAGATGCACAGATAAGCATGTGAAAAGGTGGGAGTTGCAAATTAAAAACAAAGTACTACTACACACTTAGAACACGCAAATCCCAAACTGACTATGCCACATGCTGGTGAGGCTGCCTGCAAAGGCCTCTGGTTTGCTGGTGCGAGTGCAGACTGAGACAGCCGCTTTGGAAGAGGGTCTCTTTTTTACAAAACCAGCCGTGGGGTCTTCCCTGGTGGTCCAGTGGGTAAGGACATCGCCTTGCAGTGTGAGGGGCACTAGTTCGATCCCTGGCCTGGGAGGATCCCACGTGTCGCGCAGTGGCTGGACCAATGTGTCCAACTACTGAGCCGGAGCTCTGGAGCGCATGTGCCCAGGGCCAGTGCTCTGCAGCGAGAGGGGCCACTGCGATGGGAGGCCCACACAGGCCAAAGAACAAAGATGGATGAAAATAAATAATGAAAGAGCAATAGTGGCCAAAAAAAACCCCAAAAAACCAGCCGTGCTCCTACCGTGTGACCCAACGGTGAATCAGGTGAAAACCAGCATCCACACAAAAACAATGTAGGTGAATGTTCATAGCAGCTTTATTCATAACTGCCCAAACTTTGGAAACAATCAAGTGTCCTTCAGCGGGTGAATGGATAAACTCTGATACAAGGGACATACAGACAATGGGCTAGTGCTCAGTGATAAACAGAAATGAGATACCAAGCCAAGAAAAGACAGCGACGAACTTTAAGTGCATATTACACAGCAAAAGAAGCCAGTCTGAAAAGGCTATATGGTGTATACTTCCAACTACATGACGGTGTGGAAAAAGAAAAACTACGGAGATAATAAAAAGATCACTGACTGCCAGAGGTTTGCAGGGAGGGAGGGACGGGGTAGAGCACGGGATTTCTAGGGCAGTGAAGCTGCCTTGTCTGGTTACGTGTCACTCTACCTGCAGTCAAAATCCACAGAATGTACAGCACAGAAACGTGAACCCTAAAACTGCGGGCTATCGTGAATAACTGACTCAACGGCGGTTCGTCAGCGTTAGCGCATGTTCCCGCTAAGGTGAGATACACGTCATAGGGAGAGTGGAGGCGGGGCCGTGGAGGAGGATATGCAAACTCTGTATTTTCCAATCAGTTTTCTCATAACGCTGAAACTGGCTAAAAGAAAGTTGACTAGCAATAAAAATAGGCCTCAGAGTATGAGTGTAAAGTTTCAGAATGTAAAGAAAACAGACCAGGCAACCATATGAGGTTTAATATCTATTCACAATTTAAAGGTTTCCCAGTAACACAAAAGGCTCTTTTAGCTTTGAAACATTTAAAATTGTACATATATATATATATGTGTATATAGCAGTCATCCCTAACCTTAATATACTCTTTAGATTTTAACATTTTGCAAGAAGGTGAGCCGAATCTTCCGTACAAAAATCCCATGTTCTTACTATTTTATACTGTGCCTTTATATACAGTGTCCACAAGATGATGCCAGTTACATTAGCATTTGTCACAAAGTCGTAAAACATCAGCAGTTGGATGACATCATTCTTTAAGAAGACTGTCCAGTCTGTAAAATAACAGGCTTAAATAGACTAGTCCTAAGTTCAAAATGTCTGTTTTAAAGACCAATTTAGGGGGCTTCCCTGGGGGTCCAGTGGGTCAAGAGTCCGCCTTGCAGTGCAAGGGGCGCCGGTTCAGTCCCTGGCCCGGGAAGATCCCACGTGCTCTGGAGCGGCTGGACCGGCGTGTCCAATGACGAGCCAGCCCTTTGAGGCCAAATGATTAAATATTATTTGGGCAAATACAAAACACTCTTAACATTTATTTCTGGAGGCATTTTTAAAATAAAGTTTCTAATCGTACTTAGTCTCTATTAATTTATAGATTAAATACTTGATACTTTGGCAGATAGTTTATTCAATACTTTGTAAAGTCCTACCCGTATATCAGCATTGTGGGCAACGGTGCGAAGAAAAGCATTTCCTTTCTAGGAAAGAAAGAAAATAGGGGATGATTTCTGCTCTTCAGAGTGCCCACTGTTATGTATTTTTTTCCAGAGCTCAGTAGAAATAGACACTGCGGGCTATCGTGAATAACTGACTCAACGGCGGTTCGTCAGCGTTAGCGCATGTTCCCGCTAAGGTGAGATACACGTCATAGGGAGAGTGGAGGCGGGCCCGTGGAGGAGGATATGCAAACTCTGTATTTTCCAATCAGTTTTCTCATAACGCTGAAACTGGCTAAAAGAAAGTTGACTAGCAATAAAAATAGGCCTCAGAGTATGAGTGTAAAGTTTCAGAATGTAAAGAAAACAGACCAGGCAACCATATGAGGTTTAATATCTATTCACAATTTAAAGGTTTCCCAGTAACACAAAAGGCTCTTTTAGCTTTGAAACATTTAAAATTGTACATATATATATATATATGTGTATATAGCAGTCATCCCTAACCTTAATATACTCTTTAGATTTTAACATTTTGCAAGAAGGTGAGCTGAATCTTCCGTACAAAAATCCCATGTTCTTACTATTTTATACTGTGCCTTTATATACAGTGTCCACAAGATGATGCCAGTTACATTAGCATTTGTCACAAAGTCGTAAAACATCAGCAGTTGGATGACATCATTCTTTAAGAAGACTGTCCAGTCTGTAAAATAACAGGCTTAAATAGACTAGTCCTAAGTTCAAAATGTCTGTTTTAAAGACCAATTTAGGGGGCTTCCCTGGGGGTCCAGTGGGTCAAGAGTCCGCCTTGCAGTGCAAGGCGCGGTTCAGTCCCTGGCCCGGGAAGATCCCACGTGCTCTGGAGCGGCTGGACCGGCGTGTCCAATGACGAGCCAGCCCTTTGAGGCCAAATGATTAAATATTATTTGGGCAAATACAAAACACTCTTAACATTTATTTCTGGAGGCATTTTTAAAATAAAGTTTCTAATCGTACTTAGTCTCTATTAATTTATAGATTAAATACTTGATACTTTGGCAGATAGTTTATTCAATACTTTGTAAAGTCCTACCCGTATATCAGCATTGTGGGCAACGGTGCGAAGAAAAGCATTTCCTTTCTAGGAAAGAAAGAAAATAGGGGATGATTTCTGCTCTTCAGAGTGCCCACTGTTATGTATTTTTTTCCAGAGCTCAGTAGAAATAGACACGTGTAGGCATTTCGCGGGGTCGGGGCCGTGCGCGCGCTCCGTGGATGCTGTGGGCTTCACGCTGGCCTCCTACCGGTGGCCTCCGTACTTGGCCACCCAGTCTGTCCTCCCGTGCACAGAGGCCGCTGGGTGTGTGCGGTTCACGGTGTTTAGGTTCCTGGCCGTAGGATTGTAATTCGGCCCTGGAAACTGCCCCCGACCAGTTTTGGTGTTCCAGGGATATTCTGAAAGAAAGCAGAATCAGAAATGAGAATTTTTTCCCGACGACTATGCATAATAAGCAGCTCATTTTATGGGGGAGAATCTGAATTGAAAAGAGTCACTCCGTGTTCTCTAAAGGTTTATTCACCCTAATATTTGGCTGAGGAGAATTTCCTGAAACATTTTACTGTTTTACATTTGTTACCTGAACACTTCATAAGCTCAGATTGCTTGAACGTCTCAAATGGCAAAGCAGTACATCATTTTACAGAGAACCTGATCATCCTCAGCCCCTCCTTGGCCCCTTCCTCACTTCAGACTGGCAGCCGGTGTCAAGCTCTTCTCGCTTTCGGTCCATCTTTCTGTTTGGGATTTAACTATCTTTGGACGCTATGTGGTCGCTGCCGTTCTTGGATTATTCTCCGTATGGGTCCATTTTGAAATGACGGACCAGGATGTGCACCTGACGCTAGCTGTGTGTTTATTTGCATGGTGTTCCCGACTTGACTAGAGAACCGGGCATGTGGGAGGGAATCGAGGGAGCGGGTGGCCCGGAGGTGCTGCTGACCGTGGCCTCACGGGAGCCCAGGCTTCCGGGAGGAGCCTCCCTGGTGACTGTCCCCCCGTGTGCTTCGTGGCGTGGTTGGGACGGGGAGGGCCGGCGCCGTCCTCCGTGTGACTGGTCGTTGCAGCCCACTCCTACTGGGTGTAAAGTTCTCAAAGCCAACACAGGGGCAGTGTCTAGAGGGGCCAGTGATGTGCACCATATTTTCTAGAAACAGCCCTTTAGGTATAACCCACTGGAGTAGAGACCCGCGTCAGTGTGATACATGAGCAGTCTCTCATCTGATGTCCCTGATCAGAATGGTTCCCTGGGAGGACCTGCGAGGGGAGGGAGGAGGCCGTAAGCTGCGGAACTCAAGAGAAGGGGCGAGGCAACCCGTCCTGATGGTAACGGGGTGAGAAGCGAGGGGCCTCGAGGGGCGTATCCTCCAGGTCACGGATGTTACTCTTGTTCCCGCATCATGACAGAGGCTGAGTCTCAAATGCATTTAAGGAGGCTGCGTCCAGGCCAGTATTTGTTAAACCTTCTCTGAAAGGGGAGTCCTTTTGCCAGGGAGGCGGGAGTCCCTTCTGAGAAGCACCAGTGTTTTAGGACTCAGGCATTCCCTGGGTGAAGACCCTAGCACCCACATTTCACCTCTCCCCGGAGCGGAGCTGTCAGCCCTCTGGCCCTGGCTGTGCACTTCTTTTAAGACCTACCTGTGTCCTAGCAGGGGCCGTTAGCTCCTTGCTGAAAATGTTAGCTAAAGGAAAAGGTGTTTGCCTCCAGTTGAGAAGGTGACCCGCACCACTACCATGTAAACTTTTCGCAAGACAGCAAACGTCTTCCCAGTGGAGATCATAATGGTGATTCTCCACTGGGAGACCTCAGCGAGTTAATGTGCCTTCGAACAGGCCGTGTCTGAAAGAAGTCGCTCCTCCAAATCCTTGTTCCTTCAGAGCAGGGGACGGGGAGGTATGAGAGGTTCGAAACAAGAGAGGATGTGGGGAGAGAGGAGGAAGGTAATTTGATTTTTCTTCTCCATACCTGAGGAGGAGCAAGAACAGCAGAGAGGGAGGCTGAGAGAAGGGGGAAATAGTCGAATAAATCTGGTAATGACCTGGTCTTATTCTCTGGTGGGAAACTGTCCCGCGGGTGGGAGGGCTGGAAGGCACACCTCTTAAGAACAGTGTTTTCCTAAGGCTCTGCATGGACCACTTGAGAAGGATTAACATTTACTTCTTTTTTTTTTTTTTTACCTTTCCTCCTATCACGATCTGTAGGAAAATTTGATAAGCAGAGTAAATGGAAGAGATGAGAAGAACAGGGGCAGTGTCTAGAGGGGCCAGTGATGTGCACCATATTTTCTAGGGTATAACCCACTGGAGTAGAGACCGCGTCAGTGTGATGCATGAGCAGTCTCTCATCTGATGTCCCTGATCAGAATGGTTCCCTGGGAGGACCTGCGAGGGGAGGGAGGAGGCCGTAAGCTGCGGAACTCAAGAGAAGGGGCGAGGCAACCCGTCCTGATGGTAACGGGGTGAGAAGCGAGGGGCCTCGAGGGGCGTATCCTCCAGGTCACGGATGTTACTCTTGTTCCCGCATCATGACAGAGGCTGAGTCTCAAATGCATTTAAGGAGGCTGCGTCCAGGCCAGTATTTGTTAAACCTTCTCTAAAAGGGGAGTCCTTTTGCCAGGGAGGCGGGAGTCCCTTCTGAGAAGCACCAGTGTTTTAGGACTCAGGCATACCCTGGGTGAAGACCCTAGCACCCACATTTCACCTCTCCCCAGAGCGGAGCTCTCAGCCCTCTGGCCCTGGCTGTACACTTCTTTTAAAACCTACCTGTGTCCTAGCAGGGGCCGTTAGCTCCTTGCTGAAAATGTTAGCTAAAGGAAAAGGTGTTTGCCTCCAGTTGAGAAGGTGACCCGCACCACTACCATGTAAACTTTTCGCAAGACAGCAAACGTCTTCCCAGTGGAGATCATAATGGTGATTCTCCACTGGGAGACCTCAGCGAGTTAATGTGCCTTCGAACAGGCCGTGTCTGAAAGAAGTCGCTCCTCCAAATCCTTGTTCCTTCAGAGCAGGGGACGGGGAGGTATGAGAGGTTCGAAACAAGAGAGGATGTGGGGAGAGAGGAGGAAGGTAATTTGATTTTTCTTCTCCATACCTGAGGAGGAGCAAGAACAGCAGAGAGGGAGGCTGAGAGAAGGGGGAAATAGTCGAATAAATCTGGTAATGACCTGGTCTTATTCTCTGGTGGGAAACTGTCCCGCGGGTGGGAGGGCTGGAAGGCACACCTCTTAAGAACAGTGTTTTCCTAAGGCTCTGCATGGACCACTTGAGAAGGATTAACATTTACTTCCTTTTTTTTTTTTTTTACCTTTCCTCCTATCACGATCTGTAGGAAAATTTGATAAGCAGAGTAAATGGAAGAGATGAGAAGTTATGAGAGAGCATTTCACTTAAAAAAAATGAAAACAGGAATATGCATGCTAATCTGACAGAATAATTAATATATAAAGGCCTCCAAGCTCTTATAAAAATATGTTCAAAAACACTTTTTCTGAGGTACTTAGGATAATCTTGAGACATGATTTTCTGTCATCACATTAAAAAAAAATTGGTAGCAGGCTGTGGCTTAAAATATTTGAGGCTTTAAAAAAAAATGATTGCTATAAAATGTTTATATATTTTCTTTCATCAGAGAGATAAGCCATTCTTTTCACAGGTAAGGTAACTGCGCACGGCTTAAGCACATCGACTGTGGTAGGAAATAAAATAACGCACGTCCAATAGTTTTTACAATTTTAAACTCCAAAAGTGTGAACTTTAAAGACTGGTACCTAATCAGGAGTTCTACCATAAGATCCTGGCTGGGAGAAGACTTTTGAAGTTAGCTTTTAAATTAAACAGTTAACTATGCACCTTAATACACTTGGAGTTGTCTGCCTCCGTGTTTATATTTTAGATGCTTTCATCAGGAGGTCTATTTTAGATTGAAATCATTCAGAGAACATTCACGGTCACCTCTGGCCAACTCAAGCTGAGAATCCTCAGCTCCGTTTCAAGGGCGTCCCCTTGCATGTGGCCGTCCCACGCCATGCCCCTGCAGAGCAGGTGACCTAATGGGGCATGACATCGGAGGGTGGGGAAGAAAACCTCGCCCCCTAATACACTGCAGAGCAAGGGCCAGCGAGCATTGCGCTGCAGTGGAGTCCCAAACCCTGAAATGGAACTGCAGGAGGGCGTCCGTGGACTGATACGGAGCAGGCTGGGCATCTGCCACACTTTGGCTTCCTGCCGGGTGCAGGGCAAGGAGCTCTGGCACGCGCGTGCTCCCATGTCTCATCGGGTAGCACGGGGCAGCCTCTGGACTTCGACCAACAGTGTCCGTCCCGGCGCCTCCATGGACGAGCTGACAGACCCTCGGCAAGCTCCTCAGAGCCAGTCTCCTCATCTGTAAGAGGTCGACCTCATCAGGTCGTTGGGACGATTCGGTGGCACCATCCGTGTGTCTGGCCATGAGCGAACACAGAATGAGAAGGAGCTCCTTTCCTGAGACTCTCAAACCACGTTTTTGGAAGGAAAACAGGACATTCCCCCCACCCCAAACAATTAGAACGGTAGTTAATAGATGAGCCTAAACGTCTTCATTCGGGAAAAATGACAACAGACTTTAAGAAGCTCCCTTCTCATCAGAATTCTCAGCAACTGGTATTTGAAGTTGTTCTTACCTGAGGCTGTTGCACCGAGCGGTGCCAGGTGTATCCTCTGGCCGGCTGACCCCACTTCTTTTTTGAGAAAGAAAGGAATATATCCTGACTGATTGTAAGAAGCGTAACTTCCAAGATTTCCTAGTGACGTATCATAAAGTTTCAGAGTCAGAAGGTTAATACTTTAAAGCACCGGAGAGTAACTTCGATTACAAGCACTAGTCATTCTATGTTCTCTTTGGAGGGCACTATGGTCTTACAGATACTCCCATTCGGTCCATACAACGGCCCCCTTGGATGGCATGTTACCCACCTGCCTCGACTCACTTCTCACAGGACGTGCCCACGAGAGAACGCGATCCCAAGGGGTCCCCCTGAGTGTAGCCAGGTTTTTATGACTCCCGTTCTTAACGCGAGAGTAGGTTTCCTTCCAGGACGCCCGCATCCCGCCCTGAGCCCCTCACCCTCCTGTAAAGTCACCCTGGTACGTGCACCTGTTCCCACAGGGGTGGTTGTACGGACTGGATGAGACGGGCCCAGAGCACTGAGCACAGGATCTGCTGTCCAACAGATGTCTGCTGTCTCCACCCTCAGCGCAGTCAGTGAAAATACTCTTCCAGTTGTTTTCACTAGATTCGCTTGGTTTCTATCAAGTGTCATAATTTGGAGAGCTCTTGGAGAGCGGACTACTCTTAGAATCCCAGCGACTGAAGAAAGTGCCCATCATGGTGCAGAGGCACCTGTCTCTCCTGGTTCTGGTTTGACCCCTGGAGGCAAGGGACCCTGGCCTTCACCGTGGCCTTTTATGACAAAATTTGGGGTAGATGTTGAGAGGGATGTTGGACAGGAGATTCAGACACTGGACGCATCTACAAAGCCTGGAAATTACCTGGTGGGTCCTCTAATTTTTCAGGAAAACTTTCATTGCATGATAGTTTTTCAATGGGTTTAATTATGCTTTCTTCTAAAGAGAAGGCAGACGGAAAGAAAGAATGGACAGTAAGGAGAATGTTCCAGGAAAAGCAGAGAGAAAAACGGATTTCACGATTAGTGATAAAGTCCAGAAAGAAACCTTACAGTGAGCTTGGGTTTTATTTGCTGTCACAGCTTTGATTCGATGGCAATCATGTATTCCCCCGAGACTCAAAGCTGGGGGGCTATTGTTTGAACTGTATTTAGCCAGTTGGTTCAGTGAATATTCTTTTTTAAGTGACTGAGGAAGAAGCAGCAGGTTGCCCTGCTGCAGTGTGTCAGCTCTCGGGACTGGTTCATGGGTAAGTCGAGTCTTGAGAGCAGGGAGGAAGCTTGTGAACCTCCAGAACACCTCAGCTGCTACACGGTGACCCTCAAACTCCTGATCCAGTACCGCCTGCATTTCTTTTAGAGCTCTGCCGGTGCACACACGTTAAGCTGATATCTCAAAGGCCTCATCTAAGTCTTACACTTCCAAAGGGTGTAACTTCTGGCACTGTGATTACAGACATTTAAAAAATAAACTATTCTTTACTCTCTCTTTTAAGTATAACCAATGCTCACCCATACTGACTTGAGAAATACATGACCACAGTCCTTTTTAACAGGTAGAAAGGTCACATGAATCCCGTTTCCATTAAAATTTTATTTTCATTCATATGTCAATTTGTTTTATCCAAACATAACTTTAGATTTAGAAGTCTTTAACCAGTCAAAAGTGTGTATAGATTAAAACCTTTAAAAAGGTGTCTTATAACCAACCATGAGTATATTAAAATATACTTTTTCTCTGTATTAAATTAGAATGATGAATTATATATAATTAGTCAAAAAGGTGAATATTATAAAACTTGATTATTAAAAGTAAAAAGTCAGGTGTTTTGGAAATTGCTCTCTTAATGAGAAAGATGGGACCTTTTACAAGCGGTTCATGTATCCATAAACCCATGGAGTGGGTTACCATGCCCTCCTCCAGGGGATCTTCCCACCTCACAGATTGAACCCACATATCCTGCATTTCATGTGAGTTCTTTACCAATGAGCCACCAGGGAAGCCCACATAAATATTGCTAAAATCAGACAGAATTTATTTTTGTTTTTTTAAAGATCGGAAGCAAAGAGAAATCTCTAGAAATCTCATTAACGCATAGTAGGGGATGAAAGGTGTTTGGTTACAGCTTTGTTACTGTAGTGTCTGTTCAGAGTTACAGACCAAATACCACACAGTGAGCTCATAAAAAAAATGATTAATTAAAAAAAAAATGTTATGTGTCAGTGTAGTGGATTTACAATGTTGTATTAGTTTTAACACGTTTTAATTATCAATAAGCTGTAACTCAGGTTCTCCTTCAGGTTTTTTTTTTTTCGGAAACCACTTTACTTAAAAAAAAAATTGTTTCCCAATCATCAGAGTTACTTCCTCAACACGGACACTAAGACATCCAATTAGCCCTTTGACTGGCACCCCAGATATTTTCATACTTTGGTGATGGAAGAGGGGGAAACACACGGTAGTGAACAGTGAGATGTCTTTTGTGTAAAATAGGAGGATAGAGACCCCTCGCTTGGGCAGATTCATTATAAGAAAGAACCCACAGGGAAGTTAAGATCTCGTGAGTGATCTCCTGAGGTCTATCCGTGCTGACTGCCAGCTGGAGACCCTCTTGTGCCCCCGAGGAAGGGGGCAGCCTGGTTGGAAGAAGGCAGCCATGGCACATTTAAAAGTAAAAATCTGCAGGAGGAAAACAAGGGGAGTTCACGCTTGGACTGTAATCCTGCTTTACCTGCATTACTCCTTTTGAAAGCAAGTTCTGACCCCGTGGGCCCCAGTGACTTGGGAAATAATTGGCTATTCCAGGCATATGGGTTCGTGTCCTTTCCACCAGCAACCAAGGTCACATTCTTGGGATTTACACCTTAGAAGAACAAAACAGTCATTTCAGAGCTGAGACTGTGATCATAAACTTGAAGGAAAAATATATCATACATTCAAACTAAGACTAGAAATAACTTGGGGGAAATGGAGATGAATTTTGGCAAGCACTTCCTCCGTGGACCCTGACAAGATCCTAACCCTCACCACGATTATCTGGACTCTTCCCAGTGTCTTTTTAGAAACATCAGTTATTTTCTGTAATGCAAATGGCAATGAACACGGGACATTTCTTGCTAAGTGTTTCATAAACACAGAGATGGCACAGACATTTTCTTCCAAAGGTATTTCCACGTTGTGCACTCTCGTTGAGTGTGCACACTGTGTCAGCCCCTCGAGGGTCGCTGGGTTGGTGGCGAGCTGGGGACGTGTATTGGGTTCAGCTGCAAAAACAGACACGTGGCCGAGAACCCAGGGAACTAAGAAGTTCAGAAGCACACGTAGGGATTCGTCTGGGAACCTTACTGGCATATTAATCTAAAGTTAAATTACTTGATTTTCCAAACTCTGGGAAAGGTGGGGTCAGCCTTGGACTTTGGTACCAAAGGGTGTTGGTTCAACATATTTTTAAGAGATGTGAATGCCTCCTGGATTTGCTTTCTTTTTCCTGCTAATTGGGTTCAGTTTAGGAGACGCCGGAGACCTCACATGTCTCAGCCTCCGGGTGGTACACGCAGAGTTCTCTACTGTTGGTGAGGGAGTCGGCCACCGAGCCCAGGTGACACAGGTGCTGGCTTCTTGCGCAGTGAGCGCCTTGGCAGGGTTTCACATGGACGATGCCTCCTTTTAAAGGCGGAAACCAGCCTGGTGGTTCTGAATCGAGCCTCAAGGTCACTTATCCATTCTCTAAGGAAACACTCACTCAGGTCAATCTTTTCCCTTTATTATAGGAGGTAGCTCCTTAGGGATTTTGGTTTCTGATAAAATACCTACACACAGAACTACAATAAGCAATTACCCAACAAAGTTGAGTCCCATACTTGGGAAATATTTGGCTATTCCAGGCATATGGGTTCGTGTCCTTTCCACCAGCAACCAAGGTCACATTCTTGGGATTTACACCTTAGAAGAACAAAACAGTCATTTCAGAGCTGAGACTGTGATCATAAACTTGAAGGAAAAATATATCATACATTCAAACTAAGACTAGAAATAACTTGGGGGAAATGGAGATGAATTTTGGCAAGCACTTCCTCCGTGGACCCTGACAAGATCCTAACCCTCACCACGATTATCTGGACTCTTCCCAGTGTCTTTTTAGAAACATCAGTTATTTTCTGTAATGCAAATGGCAATGAACACGGGACATTTCTTGCTAAGTGTTTCATAAACACAGAGATGGCACAGACATTTTCTTCCAAAAGGTATTTCCACGTTGTGCACTCTCGTTGAGTGTGCACACTGTGTCAGCCCCTCGAGGGTCGCTGGGTTGGTGGCGAGCTGGGGACGTGTATTGGGTTCAGCTGCAAAAACAGACACGTGGCCGAGAACCCAGGGAACTAAGAAGTTCAGAAGCACACGTAGGGATTCGTCTGGGAACCTTACTGGCATATTAATCTAAAGTTAAATTACTTGATTTTCCAAACTCTGGGAAAGGTGGGGTCAGCCTTGGACTTTGGTACCAAAGGGTGTTGGTTCAACATATTTTTAAGAGATGTGAATGCCTCCTGGATTTGCTTTCTTTTTCCTGCTAATTGGGTTCAGTTTAGGAGACGCCGGAGACCTCACATGTCTCAGCCTCCGGGTGGTACACTCAGAGTTCTCTACTGTTGGTGAGGGAGTCGGCCACCGAGCCCAGGTGACACAGGTGCTGGCTTCTTGCGCAGTGAGCGCCTTGGCAGGGTTTCACATGGACGATGCCTCCTTTTAAAGGCGGAAACCAGCCTGGTGGTTCTGAATCGAGCCTCAAGGTCACTTATCCATTCTCTAAGGAAACACTCACTCAGGTCAATCTTTTCCCTTTATTATAGGAGGTAGCTCCTTAGGGATTTTGGTTTCTGATAAAATACCTACACACAGAACTACAATAAGCAATTACCCAACAATAAATAAGATGCAGTAAGTAGCAATTACTCAGATTAAACACATCTTTAAATATTTACCCACAAAGAAGGTGCAAGGTCAGGGGGAAGAAACTACACATCTCTCTAGGTGCGCGTTTATATATATATATATATATATATATATATATATATATATATATATAATACAGTTCAACAAAGAATAGGCCCTGAATGGTTATTTTAATACAATTAGCGTTAAGTAAATACATACTACACTATTGAAGGTCATTGCTTCATTTCTTTATCTTTTTAAAGATTTCAGTTTTCTTGGAAATAGAGAAAATGTAGAATTTTAAAACATGCATTAGTTTACAGACTTTTCTAGACCACCTTCTATAACTAAACACTCTTGAAGAGAAACAGAAATGAATGTACTACGATCCCTCCCCTCAAAGGAAATTAAAAAGTCAGTGAGGAAATATTTACTGAGCACCTGCCATGTGCCAGGCTGTGTGCGTGGCTCTGGAGAGAAAAGTGGAGAGCAAAGCAGCCCAATCCCTGCCCGGTGGCTTAGAGTCTACTCTGATGAAAAGGGAGACATGGACAGCCAGAGAGAGATAAGTAAGTAAGTAGCAGTGTGGGTTTCACTGAGAAGAATCTGGTGCTGAGTAGGGGGCAAAACCCAGAAGCATCTAAGCCAGTCTCTCTTTTATATATATATATATTTTTTTTTTAAAAAAGATTTATTTATTTATTTATTTTGGACAGAGGTCGGGTTGGGGAGGAAGGGGAGTGGGCGGGCCACTTCTATTGGTCTTTCATTTCTCTATTTTCATCCGTCTTTGTTCTTTGGCTCCTGTGGGCCTCCCATTGTGGTGGCGTCTGTCGTTGCAGAGCACCGGCTGTGGGCGCATGCGCCCAGAGCTCTGGCTCAGTATGCCTCCTTTCAAAGGCAGAAACCAGCCTGGTGGTTCTGAATCGAGCCTCAAGGTCACTTATCATCCATTCTCTAAGGAAACACTCACTCAGGTCAATCTTTTCCCTTTATTATAGGAGGTAGCTCCTTAGGGATTTTGGTTTCTGATAAAATACCTACACACAGAACTACAATAAGCAATTACCCAACAATAAATAAGATGCAGTAAGTAGCAATTACTCAGATTAAACACATCTTTAAATATTTACCCACAAAGAAGGTGCAAGGTCAGGGGGAAGAAACTACACATCTCTCTAGGTGCGCGTATATATATATATATATATATATATATATATATATATATATATATAATACAGTTCAACAAAGAATAGGCCCTGAATGGTTATTTTAATACAATTAGCGTTAAGTAAATACATACTACACTATTGAAGGTCATTGCTTCATTTCTTTATCTTTTTAAAGATTTCAGTTTTCTTGGAAATAGAGAAAATGTAGAATTTTAAAACATGCATTAGTTTACAGACTTTTCTAGACCACCTTCTATAACTAAACACTCTTGAAGAGAAACAGAAATGAATGTACTACGATCCCTCCCCTCAAAGGAAATTAAAAAGTCAGTGAGGAAATATTTACTGAGCACCTGCCATGTGCCAGGCTGTGTGCGTGGCTCTGGAGAGAAAAGTGGAGAGCAAAGCAGCCCAATCCCTGCCCGGTGGCTTAGAGTCTACTCTGATGAAAAGGGAGACATGGACAGCCAGAGAGAGATAAGTAAGTAAGTAGCAGTGTGGGTTTCACTGAGAAGAATCTGGTGCTGAGTAGGGGGCAAAACCCAGAAGCATCTAAGCCAGTCTCTCTTTTATATATATATATTTTTTTTTTTAAAAAAGATTTATTTATTTATTTATTTTGGACAGAGGTCGGGTTGGGGAGGAAGGGGAGTGGGCGGGCCACTTCTATTGGTCTTTCATTTCTCTATTTTCATCCGTCTTTGTTCTTTGGCTCCTGTGGGCCTCCCATTGTGGTGGCGTCTGTCGTCGCAGAGCACCGGCTGTGGGCGCATGCGCTCCAGAGCTCTGGCTCAGTAATTGGACACACAGGTCCCGCCGCTCCATGGCACGTAGGATCTTCCCAGGCCAGGGATCAAACCGGCGCCCCCTGCCCTGCAAGGCGGTGTCCTTACCCACTGGACCACCAGGGGAAGCCCCCAGTCTCTCTTTTAAAAAGGTCCTTTGAAGCTGTAATATGGATCATGATGCAGACTTGGTAGGCGGTGGCGAGGTGTGTTCCTAGGAGGGGACAGAAGCAGGAGCCCATCTCAAGGATGTGGAGGGGACAGGGTGCGGCCTGAGGGGGGCTGGAGAGGGGAGCAGGCGGCAGATCTCGAGGGAATTTGTGTGTCTTGCTAAGAAATTTAACATACAGTTGGGAGAGGCACGCACAGAAATAACGCAGGACGTACTGGCTGCACCGGGTAGAGGGCCACGTGTGGTAAAGAGACTCGAGAAGGATCCAGGATCCACAGAGCTGGGTTTCACCAGGGCTGGGGCCAGGAGTGAGACCGGGGGCACCGTGGAGGCGGTCCGCATGTCCACTCTGTATGCAACAACTGCCTTGTAATAATTCAGTACCTAAGGCTTACAGGGTGAGCTGGCGGATGACTGCCGCCCCGTCGTAAGCAACAGAAAACTGAGGCTCAGAGCCGTGCTCCAGCGCACAGCCGGTCAGTGGCAGGTCAGTGACTGACTCTTGCGTCTCCCCCGAAGGCCAGTGTCACAGGTCTGCCAGTCCTTGTAGTATAAGGTCATGCTGCTCTGAAATTATATGGCACATTTCTGGGGCTCCCATGATCCTGAAGGTTGATGCTTAATAAGACCTTAATCCTTGGCTTTATGGTTTAAAAAAAAGGCGGGGGGCAAAGATAATATTCTTTGTTATTCTTGAAGATACTCTGTGAGTAACTATGAACCATAAGTAAATGGCAAAGATCACTTTCTCTTTGTGTATCTGTTCTCCACTGGCTCGCGACAGGTGCTCAGTAAATATCTGGCCAAGTGACTGAGCTGAGCCCAACTCTGGTTTCAACTCTCGCCCAGCTCTCGAGGGGCCGCCTCGAGACAGAACGTGCATACGCCCCAACAGGGTACAGTGAGGCTCAGGGTTAGGTTTCAAACAGTGCGCTCCCATTTTGAGTCTGTTTCTCAGGTTTCAATTACAGTCATGCTTCTGACCCAGAGTGCTTAGCGGGATTGGTTATATCTTTCTGGGAAAAAAAGAGAAATGACCAGACGGGTCTCAGGTATCCTGAAATGCTCTTTGAAAACCACGTTAGGAAACATGCCACGTGTCTGGGACACATTTCTCCTTCGCCCCAAATCTTACACTCCCCTTTCCCACCACCAGAGGGCGGACTTTCACAGGGAACATAAAGCACTGATTTTTGTTCCCTGAGGGGGTTTCAATTCTTTTTATAAACACACAGGGAAAAGTGACCCCCCCAAACCCCTCGAAGCTTATGTTCGGAAAACCTTATTACACCGCTGCTTTTGAGGTCAGAGTAGCCCCTCCTCATGGTTCCAACACCAAAGCTTACAAACTGACTGGTGTCTTTGCACCTTTGTAAAGTGTTCCCTCTCTCACAGTCTTAATTCTCTCACCACCCTAAGGACTGAAGTCATTGCTCTCTCCAGGTATGGCCAGCAGCCCTCGACCTGGCGCCTCGGGCTGCTTGACCAGTCCCCCGACCCCCGGAGTCCCTAGTGAGGTCTACCTAGCAGCGAGATGATCTTTTAAAAACGCAAATTATTTAGGCGACTATAAAATTCTATCTCTTAAAAAAGAAACTTGTAATGGGGGTGCAGAATTGTTTGAATAACATTTCGCATTTACTGAAGGCACAGCTTTGGTGGGGAGGGTGGTGTGTGTGAAGCACAGGCATTTCGTGAGCTGATTTCACCGAGGCAGGAGGTTCAGAGAGGCACCTGGTGCCAGGTGGAGCCCCCGAGGGCTGCGACTGGATTTCCCCGGGGTCCTTTCTTCAAGGGTTCAGATGCACCGGAGCCCGACCTGCTGAAGTGCTCTAGTTACCAGGGAACACTGGGCTTTCTCCACTTACCCGGAAGGTACCTTGATTGTTTCAAATAGTACTGTTTAGCTGTGGAGGCAGATGAAAGTTCCGAGTCCGATTTCAGGGTGACGGCAGGAGGCAAGCCCTTGTTTTCCCGGGTTGAGTGGCTGGAGCCTGCGGGGACCGACTCTGGAAGCCTTGAAAAGCAACGGAAAGTGGCGTCACCCGGTGAAGACCAGGAAGGTGGGCGCCCCTCCGCGCTCGCCCACCCTCGGCCCGTCTTTTCAAACCAGTCGGTGGTTTCTGTCAAGATAGGAGCACCGAGCAGAGAGCAGGCCGGGTGCAGAATCATTCTGAGTACTGGACAGTACACAGCAGGAAGGTGTAGAACTCAACAGCGCCTGCCTGCCTGCCTGCAGTGTGCTTCGCGCTTTCCATTCCTGCAGCCGCGGTGGGTCTAGGCTGTGGGAAGATGCTGTGTGCAAAGAGGGGAGCATCCCACCCATCCCCGTCCGGCCGTTGGCTGCAGCGGTGCGTGCCCACAAGCGCTCCGGAAATGTGGTTGGGCTGCACTAAGAGAACGGAAATGGGGAGAAAAGCCGGGAAGGTTCCCAGACAGAATTTCCAGCGAGCCTAATGACCTCCAGAGAGATCGTGTGTGTGTGTGTGTGTGTGTGTGTGTGTGTGAGATCTATGGCAGAAACCATCCCTGTATTGTGGAGTCATTATCCTCCAATTAAAAACAGATTAATAATAAAATAAAGACGACTAGAGATACCAAGCTTCCAGGGGAAGTTCAGAAAAGGAGCGAAATAATGGAGAGCAGCAAGCAGATAACTCATTCTGACCACCGGCAGGAGAAAGCGGGCCCTTTGTAGACGGTGCTTCCCTTTTTACGAGGAGGTGTGGGCGTGCCCAGTGGGAACACTGGTGATCAGTCCCCCGACCAGTCATTCAGCGGGGCACACTCACTAAGCACTGAACGTGAACCGCGCCCCCGTACCCTCAGCCGGGGCCACTGAGACCCATCCCTGCCTGGAGCCAGAGTCTTACTTTCTCAGAGGGAAGCACAGAAATGTGAGTTTTATAGAAGGAAATGACACAAAGCTACTTCATATTTTTCTGCCCTAATTTTGGCCTCTTTTATTGTTTTTTTATTTATCTTTTTTCATCCATCTTTATTCTTTGGCCTGCATGGGCCTCCTATTGCAGTGGCCTCTGTCGCTGCAGAGCACCAGCTCATAATTGGACACAGTGGTCCAGCCGCCGCGCGGCACATGGGATCCTCCCAGGTCAGGAATTGAACCGGTGCCCCTTGCACTGCAAGGCGGACTCTTTACCCACTGGACCACCAGGGAAGCCCTCGTATCTTTTAATATCTACATTCATGTCTGCTTAATGAGTAGAGGCTAGTGGATGCAGGATAAAAACAGACTTTCCCGAGAAATGTGAGGCCTTACCGGAACGGAGACTCTTTTCTCCTCGTTTCTTTGACAGCGCCCATGCTTGGCTTCTTGGAATGGGAGGCGCCAAGGTCACCGTTGTCTAACTCTTCCCAGCTGTCTCCAGCCTTGAACACAGCCTGGCCCCAGCGCCTCCGGGCGCCTTTGTGGCCCAGAGTGCCGATCGGCTTCTGTGGTGGGAAAGCAGCCTGGTCATCTTTCATCGGGTGCTGAGTGCCTTTTGTCCGTGGCTGTTACATTTAACGCTGACTGTGCCCATCCTCCAGAGGCCTTTCGTGCAGTTGAGCAGATACACATGGACATACGTAAAAGTACTGACAGAGACGGGCGGCACAGCCTAAAGGACTTCCCTGGTAGCTCAGCTGGTAAGGAATCTGCCTGCCATGCAGGAGACCCATGTTCAATTCCTGGGCCGGGAAGATCCCCTGGAGAAGGGGTAGGCTGCCCACTCCAGTATTCTTGGGCTTCCCTGGTGGCTCAGACGGTAAAGAATCTGCCTGGAATGTGGGAGACGTGGGTTCCATCCCTGGGTCGTGAAGAATCCCCTGGGGAAGGGACTGGCAACCCACCCAGTATTCCTGCCTGGAGAATCCCATGGACAGAGGAGCCGGGCGGGCTCCAGTCCAGGGGGTCGCAAAGAGTCAGACACGAGTGAGCGACTGACACGTTCCCTTGCAGACACTGTTCTGAGCTCTGGGTCTGTACGGATAGACGAAACAGACAAACAGCTTTTACATCTTCCCCAGCCCTTTGAGAATGCCTGGAGATGAAACCTAGTGGCGGGAAGCCACGGCATCCTAAGCATCCTCACGGGCTACTTACGGCAGGCGTGTTCTTGATGATGCTGGGGAAGAACGTTGGCGGCTGTTTCGGTCGGTCGTGCTGCTTGGGCGCGGGCGGGGCCCCCGCGTTCTGCGGCGGCTGCATGGACCGCAGTGGCTGGTGGCTGTTCCTGGGCTGGGGCTGCCCCACAGTCTGGTTATGTGTGTCTGGAAGAAGCTTGGGTTCTAGGTCTGCTACAGATGGCTTTGGCTCTAGCAGCTGCACGTGCTTATTTAAAGGCTGTTTCGATTCCAGATGATGCGAGGAAGGGCCTAACACTTGACCCACTTGAAAATACGGGTGTTTCAGTGCCTGTAGGAGCAGGGAAGTAACAGGTGGAACACGGTCTCGCCCAGGTTTATGGCACAGACACTGTTGTCCGGCGCTGGGCTCGGCCTGTGTCACTTGTCGAGGGAAGTCTCAGATTTAGAAAGCACCCACCTTTCCCCTTGTGTGATGACTAAAACGATACCCAGGAAGAGATCATTTGAGAAATAAATTTAATTTAAAAAGTGCAAAAGCACATATTAGTAGGAAGTATATAAAACTTACATTCAGTAATTTTCAAATTCAGTCCAAGCAACTGTTCTTTGAAAGACTTCGTATGAAGACAAAGTCTAGCCAACATTGGCTGAATCTGGAATTCAAACTGAAATGCTACAGACGGATAATGACTGAGACTCCACGAAGGCATCAGGGGAAATGAGTTAAGAAAGCCTTCTGTGTAGTTTAAATGATTCAGTCTAACATCATATAAAAGTCAGGGTTCTTCTCAGCCTTACCTATAACTATCTATCTACTAACAACAACAAAATAATTCTAAGAAAAGAGTGTACAGACACATACATGTAAAAGCTTATTTTAACCACATACCAGCAAAGAGAAGATGTTTGGAGAATAAACTATAAAAATACTCAGTAACAATGGTCACTGTTCCACTGGATAGCTGCTATTACGTGGAAATGGGGTGGGAGGGGCGGACGGCCCTCTGGGTGGCGCAGTCCAGAGCACTGGCTCTCAGCCGGGGAGACTTTGTCTCTTAGGTACTATTTTTTATTATCAAGCTCACAGGGAGGGAGGTGCTCCTGATGGCTAAGCATGCGGCCAGGAATGCTGCTAAATATCCTACAGTGAACAGGACGGAACCCCGCCCACCCCCCCGCCAAGAACAAAGAATTATTGGGTCAGAATGTCAGCAGTACCAAAGTTGACGACAGGTGGTCTGGGGAAGGTCGGAAAGGTTCTCTGCAGCTCAGCTGTGCATCGAGTTATTTATCAGTATTACATGTCTAGATGGAGAGGGATGTTCCCAGTTCTGCTCTCTTCTGTGTTGGGAGGACAGGCGGGCAGCCCTTTAAGTCACCCAAGCCCTGTTTCGATTCCAGATGATGCGAGGAAGGGCCTAACACTTGCCAGAAAGGGGCACTGTAGGAGCAGGAAGTAACAGGTGGAACACGGTCTCGCCCAGGTTTATGGCACAGACACTGTTGTCCGGCGCTGGGCTCGGCCTGTGTCACTTGTCGAGGGAAGTCTCAGATTTAGAAAGCACCCACCTTTCCCCTTGTGTGATGACTAAAACGATACCCAGGAAGAGATCATTTGAGAAATAAATTTAATTTAAAAAGTGCAAAAGCACATATTAGTAGGAAGTATATAAAACTTACATTCAGTAATTTTCAAATTCAGTCCAAGCAACTGTTCTTTGAAAGACTTCGTATGAAGACAAAGTCTAGCCAACATTGGCTGAATCTGGAATTCAAACTGAAATGCTACAGACGGATAATGACTGAGACTCCACGAAGGCATCAGGGGAAATGAGTTAAGAAAGCCTTCTGTGTAGTTTAAATGATTCAGTCTAACATCATATAAAAGTCAGGGTTCTTCTCAGCCTTACCTATAACTATCTATCTACTAACAACAACAAAATAATTCTAAGAAAAGAGTGTACAGACACATACATGTAAAAGCTTATTTTAACCACATACCAGCAAAGAGAAGATGTTTGGAGAATAAACTATAAAAATACTCAGTAACAATGGTCACTGTTCCACTGGATAGCTGCTATTACGTGGAAATGGGGTGGGAGGGGCGGACGGCCCTCTGGGTGGCGCAGTCCAGAGCACTGGCTCTCAGCCGGGGAGACTTTGTCTCTTAGGTACTATTTTTTATTATCAAGCTCACAGGGAGGGAGGTGCTCCTGATGGCTAAGCATGCGGCCAGGAATGCTGCTAAATATCCTACAGTGAACAGGACGGAACCCCGCCCACCCCCCCGCCAAGAACAAAGAATTATTGGGTCAGAATGTCAGCAGTACCAAAGTTGACGACAGGTGGTCTGGGGAAGGTCGGAAAGGTTCTCTGCAGCTCAGCTGTGCATCGAGTTATTTATCAGTATTACATGTCTAGATGGAGAGGGATGTTCCCAGTTCTGCTCTCTTCTGTGTTGGGAGGACAGGCGGGCAGCCCTTTAAGTCACCCAAGCCCTGTTTCCCCCCGCACCAAGGCAGTCCCCACTGTATAAGGTAAATGTGTGTGTGTGTGTGTGTGTGTGCATACAGACTTACAGTTTCTGAACTGCAAGTGCCTTATGCCAGAACCGTCACTACATTATCTTCTTATAATAAATACAATTTATTTATTTTCTTGGCCCCATCATGAGGCATGTGGAATCATAGTTTCCCAACCAGGGATCAAACCTGTGCCCCCTCCCAGTGGTGGAAGCTCAGAATCCTAACCACTGACTGCTTGGGAAGTTCCTTTACAGCTTATTTGAATATGTAATAGGTAAGCCGCCTATCCCTACCACCGTTCCCCAGTTATTTATTCTCGTTCAAGCCTGTCTTGGCTATTCTTTCCTGTTTGTTCTTCCAACTGACTTTTAGAAAGTATTGTCTCACGTTATATTTTTAAAAAATTGGTTTATTTCGACACTCAGTTTATAGTTAAATAGCAAGAAGAACACTATAAAACGTGTAATCACTTTTTCATTGAAGTCCTTTGCAGATAAAACTGTGCTGTTTTTAAGACCATGTGATTATAGTCTAGTTGTTGAAGGTATGGTCACAAAGGGGCCCAGCGCAGGTACCACATGCTGCCCTCCTGTGGGAGCCAGAGGGAGCGCATGGCTCTAGGCCCAGAGAGGGATGACACAGCCGGGATCAGGAATCCTCTAAACCACAGGAGAGCATCGGAAAGTTTACAAGACTGTGGCTGGAGACGTGCTCTCTTACGACCCGTGACAAGTTTCGTCCTAGGTAGCTTGTCCCATGCCTGAATTGTTATCAGTAGAGGCTGATTTCTTTCGGCCTCCACCTCCATGGGTGCCTCACTTGAACCACAAAGCACAGAGAATCACTACAGGCCTTGGAACCACAGAAGCATTTCAAGAACAAAGAATTATTGGGTCAGAATGTCAGCAGTACCAAAGTTGACGACAGGTGGTCTGGGGAAGGTCGGAAAGGTTCTCTGCAGCTCAGCTGTGCATCGAGTTATTTATCAGTATTACATGTCTAGATGGAGAGGGATGTTCCCAGTTCTGCTCTCTTCTGTGTTGGGAGGACAGGCGGGCAGCCCTTTAAGTCACCCAAGCCCTGTTTCCCCCCGCACCAAGGCAGTCCCCACTGTATAAGGTAAATGTGTGTGTGTGTGTGTGTGTGTGCATACAGACTTACAGTTTCTGAACTGCAAGTGCCTTATGCCAGAACCGTCACTACATTATCTTCTTATAATAAATACAATTTATTTATTTTCTTGGCCGCATCATGAGGCATGTGGGAATCATAGTTTCCCAACCAGGGATCAAACCTGTGCCCCCTCCCAGTGGTGGAAGCTCAGAATCCTAACCACTGACTGCTTGGGAAGTTCCTTTACAGCTTATTTGAATATGTAATAGGTAAGCCGCCTATCCCTACCACCGTTCCCCAGTTATTTATTCTCGTTCAAGCCTGTCTTGGCTATTCTTTCCTGTTTGTTCTTCCAACTGACTTTTAGAAAGTATTGTCTCACGTTATATTTTTAAAAAGTTGGTTTATTTCGACACTCAGTTTATAGTTAAATAGCAAGAAGAACACTATAAAACGTGTAATCACTTTTTCATTGAAGTCCTTTGCAGATAAAACTGTGCTGTTTTTAAGACCATGTGATTATAGTCTAGTTGTTGAAGGTATGGTCACAAAGGGGCCCAGCGCAGGTACCACATGCTGCCCTCCTGTGGGAGCCAGAGGGAGCGCATGGCTCTAGGCCCAGAGAGGGATGACACAGCCGGGATCAGGAATCCTCTAAACCACAGGAGAGCATCGGAAAGTTTACAAGACTGTGGCTGGAGACGTGCTCTCTTACGACCCGTGACAAGTTTCGTCCTAGGTAGCTTGTCCCATGCCTGAATTGTTATCAGTAGAGGCTGATTTCTTTCGGCCTCCACCTCCATGGGGTGCCTCACTTGAACCACAAAGCACAGAGAATCACTACAGGGGCTCTTTGGGCAATTCTCATGCCTAGAAGTTCATTCATTACTTACACTGGGTGCCTTACACTTTAGGGCTTAATTTTCTTGGTCAAAATATCCCCGGTATGGTAAAAACATCAAATTAAAAAAAAAAAAAAATACCAGGGAGATTTGTCTTACCTGGCTTGCTGTTGGTCGTTTCTTTGGGTCCCAGTTCAACATTTCAGTCATAAGCTGAATGGCTTCATGGCTGGCATTGGGAATAAGGGTTTTGAGGTTTATAGGAACACACTGGGGAAAGCGGAAATTCATAGCAGATGCGAGCTGGTATCCTTCTGGCCAGTCACTCTGTTTAAGGAATATGTACATGGGAGGGAGAGAGAGCAGGAAGAAAATTGTTTTTAGTGATCAGTTTAAAATGTAGTCATAATATAAAAAAAATCACTCGTATTGACTCGTATACATAAAGGTGAAAATTAAATGCCAATGGCATATACAATTCAGTGCGACAAACAGTATAGGAAGAACATTGAATTAAGAGTTAGTAAAATAGGGCTTCCCTGGTGGTCCAGTGGGTAAGGACACCGCCTTGCCGTGCAGGGGGCGCTGGTTTGATCCCTGGCCTGGCCTGGGAAGATCCCACGTGCCGTGGAGCGTTTGGACCAGTGTGTCCATCTACTGAGCCAGAGCTCTGGAGCACATGCGCCCAGAGCCAGTGCTTTGCAACGAGAGAGGCCACTGCAATGGGAGGCCCATACAGGCCAGAGAACAAAGATAGATGAAAATAAATAAATGAAAGACCAGTAGAAGTAGCCAAAAAAAAAAAAGGAAGGAAGCACACACACACACACACACAAAAGAGTTAGTAAAATAAAAATAATTGTTTTGGAAAAAAAAAGAGGGGGAAAAATGAGCACACACTTTTATAAATTTCACAACGATAATGATGATGGTGATGATGGTACCCAAGTGAGTTTGAACAAGGAAAGACAAGCGATTTACAAAGAGAGTAACTATTACAAAGATCCTCATTACATGTTATACATTGCCTCCAGCGTCAAAAACTGCACAGAGCTGGGAAATGACAGTTTTGTTAAAGCTCTCATAGCTGCGTTAGCTTGTCTAATGTTAACCAGGAGGTGCACACTTCATTAAGGTGTAATCATACGTATTTAAACTGATTAAATCAGTACACCTCAGAAAGTGAAGTAGAGGTGAGTGCAATGGTTAATGGAAAGTCCTCAGTTCAAGCTGTGAGTCCTCTGGGGCAGTGGTGTGTAAAAGTCAACAGGACAAGGGTAACAGGGTCAAAGTCTAGGACGCCTGGCGTCAGCGAGCCCTCCAGCCGACGGTCACAGAGCGAGCAGGAACGATTCTGGGCAAGAATGGCTCCGTAGTCATCAGCGGGTCCTCTTCTCAAAGTTAAATACACAGAATTCTCAATATAGGAAGTCTTCCCTTATGTTCTTAAAGAGAGGCAAGTACCTGTTTTTCTACCTGGTAGGATTCTGGCTTCTTGAAATCGTCATTCCATCCCAGTTTTTAAAAAACCGGATTATAAGAACATTAACCATTACAGCATAAGCCTATTTGAAAAAATGAAACCACCAGCTAGCTAGCCAAGAGTGATAAATTATGAAAAATAATGACAACTTCAGGGAAAGAGTACTCACTTTTTTGGGAGTCCCTAGAACTTGGCAAATCTTAAAGATTTCGTCGACCTCGCTTGTCCCTGGGAAAAGTGGTCTTAAGGTATACAGTTCGGCCATTATGCTGCCAACAGCCCACACGTCGATGGGAGAGCTGTAGGTTGAGGACCGTAATAAAACCTCAGGGGGGCGATACCTAGGAAGAGAGAACACGAAACCCGACAGGCTATTCTGGGGGGCATCTCGATGGACTGGCAGTCCCGGCGCTTGTTTCGTTTGGTCGTGCATTTCAGGCGAGGACCAGGTGTTAGGTGCCTTTCTGGGTATCAGGAATCTGCACAGTGTGTTGAATTTATACTGGATGGGACACATTTTCCTCACCACAAACACATAGAGGGGCTCATAGATGATGGTGATGAGGTACCCAAGTGAGTTTGAACAAGGAAAGACAAGCGATTTACAAAGAGAGTAACTATTACAAAGATCCTCATTACATGTTATACATTGCCTCCAGCGTCAAAAACTGCACAGAGCTGGGAAATGACAGTTTTGTTAAAGCTCTCATAGCTGCGTTAGCTTGTCTAATGTTAACCAGGAGGTGCACACTTCATTAAGGTGTAATCATACGTATTTAAACTGATTAAATCAGTACACCTCAGAAAGTGAAGTAGAGGTGAGTGCAATGGTTAATGGAAAGTCCTCAGTTCAAGCTGTGAGTCCTCTGGGGCAGTGGTGTGTAAAAGTCAACAGGACAAGGGTAACAGGGTCAAAGTCTAGGACGCCTGGCGTCAGCGAGCCCTCCAGCCGACGGTCACAGAGCGAGCAGGAACGATTCTGGGCAAGAATGGCTCCGTAGTCATCAGCGGGTCCTCTTCTCAAAGTTAAATACACAGAATTCTCAATATAGGAAGTCTTCCCTTATGTTCTTAAAGAGAGGCAAGTACCTGTTTTTCTACCTGGTAGGATTCTGGCTTCTTGAAATCGTCATTCCATCCCAGTTTTTAAAAAACCGGATTATAAGAACATTAACCATTACAGCATAAGCCTATTTGAAAAAATGAAACCACCAGCTAGCTAGCCAAGAGTGATAAATTATGAAAAATAATGACAACTTCAGGGAAAGAGTACTCACTTTTTTGGGAGTCCCTAGAACTTGGCAAATCTTAAAGATTTCGTCGACCTCGCTTGTCCCTGGGAAAAGTGGTCTTAAGGTATACAGTTCGGCCATTATGCTGCCAACAGCCCACACGTCGATGGGAGAGCTGTAGGTTGAGGACCGTAATAAAACCTCAGGGGCGCGATACCTAGGAAGAGAGAACACGAAACCCGACAGGCTATTCTGGGGGGCATCTCGATGGACTGGCAGTCCCGGCGCTTGTTTCGTTTGGTCGTGCATTTCAGGCGAGGACCAGGTGTTAGGTGCCTTTCTGGGTATCAGGAATCTGCACAGTGTGTTGAATTTATACTGGATGGGACACATTTTTCCTCACCACAAACACATAGAGGGGCTCAAGATAAATATGAGACATATGAAATGTCTCAGTGGCCTAAGATAAGGCCTCCAACAAATAAATGTGGGAATGCTGTATAGTGTGTTAAGGAAGTGGGGGGAATCTCTCGCTAGAAGCATGTATATTCTGAATGGGAACAGCTGTATAATTTTACAGTGCCTTAAATCCTGATGTAGTGATATGAAAACAACCTAACAAAAATTATCCCAGAGTAGTGGGGCTTTTTTCCCTCTTTTTTTAAAAAAGGTTTATTTTATCCAAGTATAGTGATTTACAATGTTGTGTTAATTTCTGTTGTATAGCAAAGTGATTCAGTTTGTATATGTGTGTGTTCTTTTTTCAGTCAATATGGTTTATCGCAGGGTATCGAATATATCCTGTGCTTGTTTTTCCATTTTTGTTTTTGCTTATCAGTTTGAAATCACTAATGCCTCGACTGACTCAACTCCCTTAACTGATAATATTTTTGGTGGAGAAAAATGCTCCATCTATAGTTTCCCTGGTAGCTTGGTGGTAAAGAGTCTGCCTGCAATGCAGGGCCCCAAGGGACGCGGGTTGGGAAGATCCCCGGGAGGAGGGCATGGCTACGCACTCCGGTATCCCTCCAGACTGGCATCATCTCACCGTTCTACCAACAGCCTATGAGGGTTCCAGATCCTCCACATCTTGCCAACATTCGTTACTACATTTGGATAGTTTTATGAAACAAGATTGTTTCAAGCATTTTGCCAGGTTTAAATACTGAAAACAAAGTCTCAATTTCACTCCATTTCCGTACAGAATCTAAATTTACCCAGTGGAAAACAGAAGCTCCTTAAAAAGATTCTTCCCTGCAGAAAGAAGTTTTTCAATTCTAAGTATATATTTAAACCAATAAAAACCCATACACTGGACTTCCCTGGTCGTCCAGTGGGTAAAGAGTTTGCTTTGCAGTGCAAGGGGTGCCGGTTCGATCCCTGGCCTGGGAAGATCCCATATGCCGCAGAGTGGCTGGACCGGTGCGTGCAATTGCGAGTCAGTGCTCTGGACCGCACGCACCCAGAGCTGGTGCTCTGCCACGAGAGAGGCCACTGCAATGGGAGGCCCACACAGGCCAAAGAATTAGGATAGATGAAAATACATAAATGAAGGACCAATAAAAAAAAAAGAGGCCAAAATTAAAAAAAAAAAAACAAAAACAAACAAAAGAAACCCATACACTTTGAGCTCTTAGCATTTAACCTGTTCAGTTCCTTCTTTGCTTTTGTAGGGATAAATACCATCATCTTCCTCTTTGCACATCTCATTTTGAGTAATTACAGTTTGCTATAAACTTTAGAAGTTTTGAATTTTGGGCACTTCTTTTATCAAAAATTCTGACGGAAGATTTCCAAGTGATTTGAAACAAAGTGCAACCAAAATGTGAAGGGGCTAGACACCACTGACATCATTAAAAGTGACTTAACAGGGCTTTCCTGGTGGCTCAAGGGTAAAGAGTTTGCCTGTCAATGCAGGAGACACAGGTTCGATCCCTGATCTGGGAGGATCCCACATGCTGCAGAGCAGCGAAGCCCGGGAGCCACAACGATGGAGCCTGTGCTCTAGAGCCTCGGAGCCGCAACTGTGGAGCCCAGGTGCCGCAACTACTGAAGCCCGTGTGCCCTAGAGCCTGAGTTCCAACAAGAGAAGTCACCGCCACAAGAAGCCTGCTCACCTCAGCTGGAGAGGAGCCCCCACTCCCTGCAACTAGAGAAGAGCCTGTGGCAGCCGTGAAAACCCAGAACAGCCATAAATAAATAAATAAATAACTTTTTTTTTTTAAAAAAGTGACTTAACAAAGTAATTTTTCAAAGGTTCAAATAATTCTAAAATTCTAATGACAGAGAGCAAAGAGAGAACACCCGTAGCAACTCTATGGCAGCAATTTTTGTAGTCAACCTCCCTGTCATCACAGGAAGTATGTAGTTCAGTTACCCTCTGTCTTCATGTCTGTGGAATGTGCAAATTCTGACAACTGCAACTTGTTATTTCAATGCACAGCGTGCAAACCGAGCCGCTTATCTGGATGCGGCTACAGAAAAGGGGTGTATCTTCACCCAAAACACTCCTACTCTCTAGGTTTTTCAATTTAGTACAAATGGTGTTTTTATGATGCTCGTGTCCTTGAAACTTATCACTGCAGAAACAATGTTACTTTCAACACAAAAGTGTTTAATGGAAATTAATTAGCATTCACAGTCATGTCAGACATTTCCCTTTGCAAAGAACAACCTTCCTAAAGCTTCACTTGGATTCTATGGATTGTGATGGAAAAGAAAAACAAACATTATTAGAAATAAGGTAACTGATTTTTCTCCTTGAAGACAGTCTGAAGGTATTCATTTTAAAAATTTGTTTAAAAACTTTAAAAATTGTTTACCGATTTTGAAGAAACGGGCACTGTGAATCAGCCACGTGTTAACGTGTGAACTTGGCTACCAGATAAGACGAGGGGAGAAGCGAGACGCCTGCGGTGGGGGTGGCTCAGACCCGGCCCCGCTTACTTTACTGAAACTACTGATAAAAGACACCGGCCGGGACTGTTCTGAGCAAACGGGACACACTGTCATTCTTTCCAGGCTCTGTTCTCAGAGTTCCTCCCCTACTGCAAACTCACTCCCTCGGTGACCTCATCCAGCCGGTGACTTTTGACGCTGACATCTCTCCCAGGTTAACCTCTCCAGCCCGGCCCTGCCCCGTGAACCCGCCACTGACCGTGACCTCTCAGGGCACCCCTCCCCTCCAGACACAACGGCGCGGCCCCCTCGTGCTGCACAGCAGCTGCCCCTCCATCCGGGCCGACGCCAGCCTCCCGGCCGCTCGCGGGAAAGACCCTGTAGGCGCTGGCTCCTTGACCTCGCCCCCTACGCCTGAGTCCCCAGGCCCAGGAGACAGGAGATCAGATCTGCTTTACCTTAAAAGCATACCCCGCATCGCACACCTCTCTCCACCGCCACGGCCACCAGATCCAACTCACTGCCATTTTCTTTCTTTCTTTTATTTTTTGCCTCTAAGTCATCATTCGTTTATTTTCATCCATCTTTTTTTTATTCTTTGGCCTGTGTGGGCCTCCCATGGCAGTGGCCTCTCTCGTGGAGTGGCAGAGCACCGGCTCTGGGCTCCCGAGCACTGGCTCATAATTGGACACACTGCTCCAGCTGCTCTGCGGCACCTGGGATCCTCCCGGGCCAGGGATTGAACCGGTGCCCCTTGCAAGGTGGACTCTTTCCCCACTGGACCACCGGGAAGACCCTGTTCTTTCTTTGTGTTGTTAGTTCATTGGTTCGTGTCTTTTATTACCCAATATACAATCACTTGTCCTCTGGTGTGTTGAAACAGTCGGTCAGACAGCATTTGCCAGTGTAATATCTGTCGACGTGGCTGGCCACGGAAACTCCCAGCACCGCGTGCATCTAAGGCCACTCCTGGCGAAGGCGGCTGATTCTGCCGTTCTCACCCACCTTAGAGTGCTCCAGGGCAGCCAGCTTAACCGTCTCTCTCAGGCTTGTTCTTCTCGGGAGGGGTCCAGAAGCCTCAGCACACGACGAAGAGTGAACCCCTTCAGAAGGCTGTAGTCAGACTGAGTGCTGACTGACCACCGCCCAGGCGCTCGTCAGCGAGGATCCGTCTTTGCTCGTCAGGAGGAATTCCGCCCTTATCCTGGGTCTCAGCCTTACTCTCTGTTGTATCCGAGGGCTCAGCCTCGAGGGTGATGGTCTTCCCCGGCAGGGTCTTCCCGAGCATCTGCATCCTGGGGGTGGTTCCAGTGCAGATCTCAAAGGGTCGCTGCCATTTTCTGCCCCAAATCATTTCCACAGCCTCCTCCTCGGTCTCCCTGTTCTTCCCTTTGCTCCTCGAGACGCTGTTTTCAATACAGCAGCTCCGAGCCCCCAGGGTCTCCTCGGTTTCCGCAGATCAGCCCGCCACCACCATCCTTCCAGTGACTACAGGGACCTCCGAGATCTGGCTGCCCACAGACTCTCTAACCCCATTCCCTGCTCCTGCCCTCCTTGTCCGCGCTGCTCTCTGCAGAGCGCTCCTGTCTCCAGGCCTTTATGCTCAGCATTTTCTCTGCCTGAAAACGCCCCTACCTCCCCGGCATCTCCCCCACCCCAGCAGCACTGAGACCTTCTGTTTAAAACAGCAACATGGGGCCGCCCTGGTGGTCAGTGGGGAAGGCTTTGCCTTCCAGTGCAGGGGATGCAAGCCATCTTTTTATTCTTTGGCCTGTGTGGGCCTCCCATGGCAGTGGCCTCTCTGGAGTGGCAGAGCACCGGCTCTGGGCTCCCGAGCACTGGCTCATAATTGGACACACTGCTCCAGCTGCTCGGCACCTGGGATCCTCCGGGCCAGGGATTGAACCGGTGCCTTGCAAGGTGGACTCTTTACCCACTGGACCACCGGGAAGACCCTGTTCTTTCTTTGTGTTGTTAGTTCATTGGTTCGTGTCTTTTATTACCCAATATACAATCACTTGTCCTCTGGTGTGTTGAAACAGTCGGTCAGACAGCATTTGCCAGTGTAATATCTGTCGACGTGGCTGGCCACGGAAACTCCCAGCACCGCGTGCATCTAAGGCCACTCCTGGCGAAGGCGGCTGATTCTGCCGTTCTCACCCACCTTAGAGTGCTCCAGGGCAGCCAGCTTAACCGTCTCTCTCAGGCTTGTTCTTCTCGGGAGGGGTCCAGAAGCCTCAGCACACGACGAAGAGTGAACCCCTTCAGAAGGCTGTAGTCAGACTGAGTGCTGACTGACCACCGCCCAGGCGCTCGTCAGCGAGGATCCGTCTTTGCTCGTCAGGAGGAATTCCGCCCTTATCCTGGGTCTCAGCCTTACTCTCTGTTGTATCCGAGGGCTCAGCCTCGAGGGTGATGGTCTTCCCCGGCAGGGTCTTCCCGAGCATCTGCATCCTGGGGGTGGTTCCAGTGCAGATCTCAAAGGGTCGCTGCCATTTTCTGCCCCAAATCATTTCCACAGCCTCCTCCTCGGTCTCCCTGTTCTTCCCTTTGCTCCTCGAGACGCTGTTTTCAATACAGCAGCTCCGAGCCCCCAGGGTCTCCTCGGTTTCCGCAGATCAGCCCGCCACCACCATCCTTCCAGTGACTACAGGGACCTCCGAGATCTGGCTGCCCACAGACTCTCTAACCCCATTCCCTGCTCCTGCCCTCCTTGTCCGCGCTGCTCTCTGCAGAGCGCTCCTGTCTCCAGGCCTTTATGCTCAGCATTTTCTCTGCCTGAAAACGCCCCTACCTCCCCGGCATCTCCCCCACCCCAGCAGCACTGAGACCTTCTGTTTAAAACAGCAACATGGGGGCCGCCCTGGTGGTCCAGTGGGGAAGGCTTTGCCTTCCAGTGCAGGGGATGCAAGACAATGCAACCAGTGGCTTCCAACGCAGGTTCGATTGGGGAGCTAAGATCCCACATGCCACAGGGCCCAAAACCCAAAACGTAAGAAAATAAAATTAAAAAATAAAAGAACAATGTGCCGTGGCCCTCTCCTGCCGTCTCCAACCCTTTCCAGACTTAATTTTTCTCTATAATAATGTATCACTGTCTGATACTCAAATCTTCTTCATGGCTTTTACGGGAGTAGTGACCCCATGGACTAGAGCCTGCCGGGCTCTTCTGTCCACAGAATACTCCAGGCAAGCATCATTGCCATTTCCTACTCTAGGGGATCTTCCCAACCCAAGGATTGAACCCGCGTCCTCCCACATTTGGGGAAGATTCTTTACCATCTAAGCCACCAGGGAAGCCGGAGTATAAGTACAGAAGAAAGCACATGTCCCAGGAATACAGTGTGCTAAATTTTTGCACTCAAGAGTGGATCTTGCACCCAGATCAAGGAACTGCACAATGTCAGCAGCCCAGATGGGCTCTGAACTCTTCTGGTCACTTCCACCCCCTCCCCACCCCCACCGTGTAACTGCTCTCCTGACTTTGAACAGCACAGAAGAGTTCTAGTTCTGTATTTTAAGTGAAATTGCGTAATGGGCTCCTTTTCCACTTGGCCTCTTGCTCTCGGCATGCTATCTGCGAGGCGCATCATATTGCTGTGAAGCTGTAGGCCTCTGCTCGTGGCTGTGAGGCAGTCTACCGAGTGAAGACACGCGCCTCTGGTGGTGGATGTCTGGGTAGTTTGCGGGCTGGGACTGTCACGTGCCCACTAATGAACATGTATGATGAACGTGTACATCTCTCTGTTGGTAACTCATGATACATATAATTTGTTTGTGTTTTGGCTGTTATGTAAGTAGCATGAGGCAGAGATTCTTTTCTGTTTAGTTCGCTTCGATGGTGGTGGTGGTGAAGGTGGTGGTGGTGTTTACTCACTAAGTCGTGTCTGACTCTTTGGGCCCCGTGGCTCATAGCCCGCCAGGCTCCTCTGTCCCTGGGATTTCTCAGGCAAGAATCTGAGACCTACTATTTAAAACAGCAACATGGGGGCCGCCCTGGTGGTCCAGTGGGGAAGGCTTTGCCTTCCAGTGCAGGGGATGCAAGACAATGCAACCAGTGGCTTCCAACGCAGGTTCGATTGGGGAGCTAAGATCCCACATGCCACAGGGCCCAAAACCCAAAACGTAAGAAAATAAAATTAAAAAATAAAAGAACAATGTGCCGTGGCCCTCTCCTGCCGTCTCCAACCCTTTCCAGACTTAATTTTTCTCTATAATAATGTATCACTGTCTGATACTCAAATCTTCTTCATGGCTTTTACGGGAGTAGTGACCCCATGGACTAGAGCCTGCCGGGCTCTTCTGTCCACAGAATACTCCAGGCAAGCATCATTGCCATTTCCTACTCTAGGGGATCTTCCCAACCCAAGGATTGAACCCGCGTCCTCCCACATTTGGGGAAGATTCTTTACCATCTAAGCCACCAGGGAAGCCGGAGTATAAGTACAGAAGAAAGCACATGTCCCAGGAATACAGTGTGCTAAATTTTTGCACTCAAGAGTGGATCTTGCACCCAGATCAAGGAACTGCACAATGTCAGCAGCCCAGATGGGCTCTGAACTCTTCTGGTCACTTCCACCCCCTCCCCACCCCCACCGTGTAACTGCTCTCCTGACTTTGAACAGCACAGAAGAGTTCTAGTTCTGTATTTTAAGTGAAATTGCGTAATGGGCTCCTTTTCCACTTGGCCTCTTGCTCTCGGCATGCTATCTGCGAGGCGCATCATATTGCTGTGAAGCTGTAGGCCTCTGCTCGTGGCTGTGAGGCAGTCTACCGAGTGAAGACACGCGCCTCTGGTGGTGGATGTCTGGGTAGTTTGCGGGCTGGGACTGTCACGTGCCCACTAATGAACATGTATGATGAACGTGTACATCTCTCTGTTGGTAACTCATGATACATATAATTTGTTTGTGTTTTGGCTGTTATGTAAGTAGCATGAGGCAGAGATTCTTTTCTGTTTAGTTCGCTTCGATGGTGGTGGTGGTGAAGGTGGTGGTGGTGTTTACTCACTAAGTCGTGTCTGACTCTTTGGGCCCCGTGGCTCATAGCCCGCCAGGCTCCTCTGTCCCTGGGATTTCTCAGGCAAGAATACTAAAGTGGGTTGACATTCCCTTCTCCAGGGGATCTTCCTGACCCGGGGATCAAATCCGCATCTCCTGTGTTTGTTCAGTTGCTAAGTCGGGGCCGATTCCTCGTGACCCCACAGACTGCAGCACGCCCGGCTTCCCTGTCCCTCACTGTCTCCCAGGTCCATTGAGTCAGTGATGCCGCCCAGCCGTCTCATCCTCTGTCGCCCCCTGCTCTTCTTGTCTCCTGCATTGGCAGGTGAATTCATTGCCACTGAACAACATGGAAAGCCCTCACTTCTGTGTTTCTGGTGCTTAAAATAGTATCCAACACTAGGTGTTCAACGACTATTTGCTGAATGAATGAATGGACGTGTGAAATCCTCTTCCCTTCTCCTTTCATTAATAAGAAGAGTCATGAGCCAATCTTTCTCTCTCTCTGAAGAAAACCAAAAAAATCAGTTCTGCATTTTTGTTTTAAGTACTTGATGTGGAACCTCCAGAGAGACACGTAACCATATTCTACAGGAAAACTCCAGCAAAGCAGACACCTCTGGACCTAAAACTACTCACCATCTGGTGGATACATAATCAGTGTATGGTGGCTGGGACCTTAATTCTCTTGCAAGTCCAAAGTCAGCAATTTTCACGAGTTCCGGACCCATACAAAGCAAATTCTCTGGTTTCATATCCCTATGAAAAAAACCTTGGTAAAATAGAAAAAACAATAAATATTCATATTGAGACATATTTGATTTATTAACAAGATACAGCTGAACCTCTCTGTTCTAATTAGGAATGTGAACGAGGAAAAACATCAACCATATTTATTATCTATAAAGGGATGGGAGGTGGGAACCTGGCTTTCAAAATAATTTGGCAAGGAGATTCATACGGCATATATGATTATTAAAGATAAATATCAAAAAAAGATAAATATCCACATGTATTTCTTTTTTCTTTCTTTTAAGCAATATATTTATTTGGCTGTGCCAGGTCTTCGCTGTGACACACAGGGTCTTTGATCGTCGCTATGGCTTGTGGGATCTTTAGTTGGGGCATGTGGGATCTAGTTCCCTGACCAGGCATTGAACTCAGGCCCTCTGCATTGGGAATCTGGAGTCTTAGCTACGGGACCACCAGGGAAGTCCTGTATCCACGTGGATTTCTGTCTGTGGATCTGGTGCATCCACACTGTGATCCTCCTCCTGTTAGTCTGCACAACAGCATGGAGGAGGCATTGTGATCGCGAGTGTGTGACAGACGAGGAGGCTGAGGCTGGAGCGCAGGCATTCGCGCGAAGCTCAGGGAAGGCTGCACGTCTGGCTCCAGTCGGCCTCGCGGACTTGAGCCAAGCAGCTGGTCTTCCTGCTGCTCTGTCACACTGCAGCTCAACCCCAAATTCCTTGCGTGCAATCACTCATTTAAGAAATCCATTAAACAAAACTGGACCACCACACATTTACAGGATCAATTCCTTCCTTTAAAATGATTTTATTAACAGCTCAGTTCTCCCCAGTAGCTGTCTTGTTGAAGATCCCAATAACTATAATGCTTATTTACCAAATTAATGTATAAAATAGTAGTTGCCAAAGCTATACAGCAGCCCAGTGGGAGTGAGGTGGAAAGCCCTTCTTGCAAAGGTCCAAGCAGTATATAAAGCACACTGGCTGCATCCTAAGGACCTTTGAGGGTGGAGAATTAGAACTGCCTGTGCATTGGTTGTAGGCGACCATCACTGTTCCAAGAAGGTTTAAGCTTGGAAGACTTCTCTCTAAGCCTGAACTGGTTTTTGTGGGGGGGTTTGGCCACTTCTATTTATCTTTCATTCATTTATCTTTGTTCTTTGGCCTGTGTGGGCCTCCCATCACAGTGGCCTCTCTTGTCGCAGAGTACTGGCTCTGAGCACATGTGCTCCAGAGCTCCGGCTCGGTAATTGGACACATCGGTCCAGCCGCTCCGCGGCACATGGGATCCTCCCAGGCCAGGGATCGAACCGGCACTGCGTGCAAGGCGGTGTCCTTACCTACTGGACCACCAGGGAAGCCCAGCCTGAACTGTTTTAATCCCTTTAGACCCAGCGTGGGCTGTATGCAACGTTGATATATGGACCCCATGTACTTGATACTCCTTATTCCAAATAGCTGTTGAGATCCTTTACGTGAATTTCCAAGAGAAGGGTAGCCATGCCCTCCTGCAGGAGATTTTCCTGACCCAGGGACGGAACCCCGTCTGTTGTATGACAGGCAGATTCTTTATCACTGAGCCACCAGGGAAGCCCTTAAACTATTTAAATGTTAGTAATTGGTCATGATAGAGCAAAGCATTCCAACCTTTTCCAAAAGAGAGGACTTATTATTTTTTCATTTCCATGGTAAAATTAGGTGGAATAAGGTATCGGGGGGGGGGGGTTGATAATGACTGAGACTAAAGGCTGATGATCAGACTGTCAAAAAAAATTCTGATATGGGGGAAGATAATTATAGATTATAGAAATTTCCGTTCAAATTGTAGAAAATCTAAATTTTTAAAATACGTCAGGTAGTAGGTACATACTCCAAAGCTGTAGTTGTCTGACATAGTATTATTTATTTACTAATAGCTTACATACAATTCCCATGCATGACTGGCAGTAACCTAAAGACGTAGGGATATAAAACCTACCGTGTTTATGGATGAAGGCTAGCCCTTGCAATATTTGGTACATAATATTTCTGATGACAGACTCAGGGAACAACTTGTTTCTGTGAAGAAATGAACAAATAAACAATGATACAATGCAATTTGTAAAAAGAACAGTATATGCTAAAGGTACAGCTATGGTATCAGAGCAAAGGTTTTTGTGCATGGGTCTTCAATTGATATGGAAAAGAAAGTTGATTGAATAAGTAAGGCTTGTCTTTTAATCCTCAAAAACAATATTTCCAGAAGTTAAGCTATCAAAACCTCAGTGAAAAATACCACTTTTTCCATGTGTAGTTGTTAGTGATTTCATTTATACTTTTTTCTTCTTCTTTTTTTAAATTATTTTTTAAATTATGAAAATCTAATACAGTTACAGGAGATCTGTAAATAATTCATACTTTTGACATAAAATAATATTCCAAACAATATACAATAATATATAATATTAATATGATATATATGATTGTTTTATTTCCATTTCATTTGGTAATCCAGAATTTAATCATGAAATTCCAAAGCTGATTCTTTTGAGTGTTCATTTGCAATTGTAGTAACTACTTCCACCAACAGGTTTAGATATTTTTTAAAAAATCAGATGAAAATATAGTATTTGATATATTTATATGTACTTAATTTTTTCTGCAAAACTGTATCTCCACAGATATTGATTACCCTATTTATCATTTCATATATTTTAAAAAGTATAAATTATTACTCAAAGCCAAAAAGATTACCCATAATCCTACCACCTGATGAAAAAACTACTTTGATTTTTCAGTATTCTACAAAAGCCATAATCCATCGGTGTATATAATTTTTACATTATTTCAAAAAGTATAGATAGATAGTGTGTTTATATAAAATAATTAATCTTGACTTCTAAGACATTACAACAGGAAAATGATGGCTCTTCTCCAATTAGAAATCATCCTTGGATAAAGATAACAACTAATTTAAAGCTACCCCTTGAGCCTACATATCTCTAAGTGTGACATGCTGAAGGGAACTTAAGGAACATGTAGAGGTGATAAGAAGGGAAAGATTAGTTTTCATAAAGACATACCTGTCTTTCATTAGCTGATAGAGGTTTTCTTTCATATATTCAAATATAAAATAAAGATGGTCATTTTCTCTGATAACTTCTTTCAGTTTAATGACATTGGCATGATTAAGTTTCTTCAGAGACTGAAATAGCAAAATTAAACATTAAATACTCTTAAAGCAAACGTATAGAATTTGCTAAAATCTCATCAATACTAGGTATCATACTTACCTTAAGTAAGTTTCTATTTCTTCTAAATTCATTAGTGAATTATGTTTTAATATTTATCATATTTTACACATCTTAAAAAACATCTTAGAACACCTATTTAAAGTCAGACTTCCCTAGTGGTTCAGTGGTAAAGAAGTAGGTTTGATCCCTAATCTGGGAAGATCCCATATGCCAATGCTACTGAAGCCCAGGCACCAATACAGTTACAGGAGATCTGTAAATAATTCATACTTTTGACATAAAATAATATTCCAAACAATATACAATAATATATAATATTAATATGATATATATGATTGTTTTATTTCCATTTCATTTGGTAATCCAGAATTTAATCATGAAATTCCAAAGCTGATTCTTTTGAGTGTTCATTTGCAATTGTAGTAACTACTTCCACCAACAGGTTTAGATATTTTTTAAAAAATAAGATGAAAATATAGTATTTAATATATTTATATGTACTTAATTTTTTCTGCAAAACTGTATCTCCACAGATATTGATTACCCTATTTATCATTTCATATATTTTAAAAAGTATAAATTATTACTCAAAGCCAAAAAGATTACCCATAATCCTACCACCTGATGAAAAACTACTTTGATTTTTCAGTATTCTACAAAAGCCATAATCCATCGGTGTATATAATTTTTACATTATTTCAAAAAGTATAGATAGATAGTGTGTTTATATAAAATAATTAATCTTGACTTCTAAGACATTACAACAGGAAAATGATGGCTCTTCTCCAATTAGAAATCATCCTTGGATAAAGATAACAACTAATTTAAAGCTACCCCTTGAGCCTACATATCTCTAAGTGTGACATGCTGAAGGGAACTTAAGGAACATGTAGAGGTGATAAGAAGGGAAAGATTAGTTTTCATAAAGACATACCTGTCTTTCATTAGCTGATAGAGGTTTTCTTTCATATATTCAAATATAAAATAAAGATGGTCATTTTCTCTGATAACTTCTTTCAGTTTAATGACATTGGCATGATTAAGTTTCTTCAGAGACTGAAATAGCAAAATTAAACATTAAATACTCTTAAAGCAAACGTATAGAATTTGCTAAAATCTCATCAATACTAGGTATCATACTTACCTTAAGTAAGTTTCTATTTCTTCTAAATTCATTAGTGAATTATGTTTTAATATTTATCATATTTTACACATCTTAAAAAACATCTTAGAACACCTATTTAAAGTCAGACTTCCCTAGTGGTTCAGTGGTAAAGAAGTAGGTTTGATCCCTAATCTGGGAAGATCCCATATGCCAATGCTACTGAAGCCCAGGCACCTAGAGCCTGTGCTCCGCAACAAGAGAAGCCACCACCATGAGAAGCCCACCCACCCATCACTAGAGAGTAACCTTTGCTGGCCGCAACTAGAGAGAGCCCCCAAGCAACGAAGAACCAGCACAGTCTTACATAATAAAGTAAATAAAACTCAAAAAAATAAATAAATAAATTAAGTGATAATTGTTTAAATAATGAATATAAGTGCCAAAATAATCCAGGCCACAATAGCTACCAAGCATTTCAGTCTGTCACTTTTTTTTTTCGTTGGTCATTAAATAGGTTTAACTTTTTTCTGACTTAGCCGTGTGAAATTCCATGCAAAAGTCTCCCCAAATTTATCCACATTATACACATAAAATATAAAGAAATGGCATGTGGTGACTTAAAAAGTTGTTGTCCCTTTGATTGTATGAATTAAAGTGTTCTTTCAATAGTGAGCGTGTAGGTTCACTGCTGTACTTAAAATGGATAACCAGGGCACTGTGCGACGGCCTGGAGGGGTGGGATGGGGGGATATACATACGACTAATCTGGGATCATACATATCTGTAAACAACAAAACTCTGTAAAAGTAAAAAGTAAAAATTAAAAAAAAAAAAAAAAGGATGACCAGCAAGGACCTCCTGCAGAGCGCAGGGAGGTCAGTTCTGAGCTGTGTGGGGGTCTGGATGGGAAGGGAGTCTCGGGGAGAAGGGAGACATGTGTGTTTAGGCTGAGTCCCTTCGGGGTTCACCTGAAACGATCACAACACTGTGCGTGAACTGGCTGTACCGCAATACCAAATAAAAAGGTTAGAAAAAAAAATAGAAATAAATGGAGCTCGTTGGCATTATAAAAGAGGCGCGTGTACTTTAACATGAGGGTGTCGTTATTTTCTGTTCTCCGGTGACATTCTGATGAGAGGTGAGAGATCAGTGTAAGAAGAGTGAGAAACACACAGCAAGGACGATGATCCTTGGGCTGCTTCCCACAGAGAACAGAGCAGCGTCCCGGGCTGCCCTCCCCGGAAAGAGAGAGGTGGGAGGCGGGAGGACTAAGGTCCTCTCGGATTTCTGGTCGGTAAAGAAGTAGGTTTGATCCCTAATCTGGGAAGACCCGCCAATGCTACTGAAGCCCAGGCACCTAGAGCCTGTGCTCCGCAACAAGAGAAGCCACCACCATGAGAAGCCCACCCACCCATCACTAGAGAGTAACCTTTGCTGGCCGCAACTAGAGAGAGCCCCCAAGCAACGAAGAACCAGCACAGTCTTACATAATAAAGTAAATAAAACTCAAATAAATAAATAAATAAATTAAGTGATAATTGTTTAAATAATGAATATAAGTGCCAAAATAATCCAGGCCACAATAGCTACCAAGCATTTCAGTCTGTCACTTTTTTTTTTCGTTGGTCATTAAATAGGTTTAACTTTTTTCTGACTTAGCCGTGTGAAATTCCATGCAAAAGTCTCCCCAAATTTATCCACATTATACACATAAAATATAAAGAAATGGCATGTGGTGACTTAAAAAGTTGTTGTCCCTTTGATTGTATGAATTAAAGTGTTCTTTCAATAGTGAGCGTGTAGGTTCACTGCTGTACTTAAAATGGATAACCAGGGCACTGTGCGACGGCCTGGAGGGGTGGGATGGGGGGATATACATACGACTAATCTGGGATCATACATATCTGTAAACAACAAAACTCTGTAAAAGTAAAAAGTAAAAATTAAAAAAAAAAAAAAAAGGATGACCAGCAAGGACCTCCTGCAGAGCGCAGGGAGGTCAGTTCTGAGCTGTGTGGGGTCTGGATGGGAAGGGAGTCTCGGGGAGAAGGGAGACATGTGTGTTTAGGCTGAGTCCCTTCGGGGTTCACCTGAAACGATCACAACACTGTGCGTGAACTGGCTGTACCGCAATACCAAATAAAAAGGTTAGAAAAAAAAATAGAAATAAATGGAGCTCGTTGGCATTATAAAAGAGGCGCGTGTACTTTAACATGAGGGTGTCGTTATTTTCTGTTCTCCGGTGACATTCTGATGAGAGGTGAGAGATCAGTGTAAGAAGAGTGAGAAACACACAGCAAGGACGATGATCCTTGGGCTGCTTCCCACAGAGAACAGAGCAGCGTCCCGGGCTGCCCTCCCCGGAAAGGAGAGAGGTGGGAGGCGGGGAGGACTAAGGTCCTCTCGGATTCTGGTCGCCTCTGGAGTTTTACCTTAACTTCTCTCAGGTTCATACACTCATCCCAGGAATAGAATTTTCTCTTCATTCTGAAATAAAAAAAGAGAAGGTGAGTGTATGGAGGCCGAGGATTTGAAGACACAGATTACCCCGCTGGCGGTCTTCCTCTCTTCCTCGCTACGGGCAAGCTGTGCTCTCTCTCCCACAGGTCATCGCTGGTCTGTAACTCTCAAGGCCATTTGGTGCAGGTCATTTCCTGGACTAATTACCTAATGACCCCTCTGTGCTGCAAATTCCTTAGCTATAGAGTGGAAACTACTGCATAAGAAAAGCTTCTTGTAAACTGCTTAGTTCAGCACTCGATAAACACTAGCTGGTCTAATTTTCACCATTATTTGTGGTTGGCTACAATAAGGTAAGAAGGGCATCGCCTCTCTTATTTCTAAAATATCCTTCATGAATCAGAATTTCACTTATACTCATTCAGGTGCTAGAAATTTGTGAAGAAGCTGGACGAAAAAAATTGAGGGTTTACTAAGTTACCAAAAGATACTTTTCAGTACTAGAGATTTATAAATGTTTTGCCAAAATGATGATAGTAAATCCAGCACAATGCTCAAATTGAAATAAAATAGTAGTCACATTCAAATACAGTATAAAAGTATTTTATCAAGTGATCAAATCCATCTAAAATTGTACATATAAATCTCTATGATTCTTAAAAAATAATTACAGAATTGTGAATACAACTTTTAGAGGTTAGTTAATATATTCAGGTTCTTTTTCAAAATTTAGTACAAATTGAAACTTTTTTTTTATAAAACAATTATCCCAATTTCTTAGATTTTTCATTAGATTTAGCTAGATAGAACCATCTAGAAAGAGCCTGGCTAGTGAGAGGAAATGAGAGACTACCTTAGGCTGATCCTTATTCCTTGAATGCCGAAAGCTGATCCTTAAAGAGTGGAGAGCTTAATAAACATTTGTTAATTTAATGAAGTGAGGAAATCTTACAACCAGCCCCTCGAAGGACCATGTTATAGCTTTTTTTTTTCTTTTCTTTTCTGAAATAGCAGCAGATACTAGAAGGTTTCTTACCAGTGACCTACAATACAATTTCCCAAAGGAAAATCTCTTCTGCTTCCAGACCTTCATATGTATTAGTTTTACAGGTTGGCTGTTCTTCCCTTTCCTCTTGATAAGTTTTTCTCATTCTTGAGATCTCATTTTCTGTGGGAAGCCTTGTAGGATGATACCTCGAGACCCAACCCTCATCCTCATTTTCTTACCCCTCTCTTTCCAGGGGCCACAGAGTTCATGAGTTTGACTGTACGTCTTTCCTTTCCTTTCCTTTTAAAGATACTTTTACATATACATTTATTTATGTGTAATGAAGTATTTCTGTGAATTTACGTAATCACTTAACCTGTAAATAAGGAGGATTTCATCTCATTTTGACTAAGACTTATACCTCGTTTGTTATTTTTTTCTCTTATTGCATCATTTAGGGTCTCCAGGGTAATCTTGATCGGTAGGGGATACAACAGGCATTCTGGTCTTAAAACCAACTTTACAGGAAGCACCTGTAATATTTCACCTTTCCAGTCAGGGATATTTCTTTTTATTCCTGTTTTTCATTTCCATTATTGTTCATTATATATTGACTGACCTGATACTAATGGCTATTTGATAATATTTTATAGAACTATTTCCTTACATGTGTCATGTTTTAGACCATGATATTGTACAGTTTTTTAACACTTGATAAGCATGTGTGAAAGCATTTTGATTTTAGAGGAGCATCCTTTGGTTGATGTGGTAATCAGTTTCCAAGACCTGTGGTGGTGGAAGCCAGCGACCATGTCATGAGGACACTCGTGCTCTGTATGGAGCCCCATATAAAGAGACACCGGGGCCTCTTTTTGTCCTTATATAAGGGAAATTTGGACACAGAAATATGCAGCAAGGATAGCTGGGGCGGGAGTGGTACAGAGAGAAAAGGCCATCAATAAGGCAATGAAAAAGGCCCAGCAGAGACCCCTCCCTCCGAGCTCTCAGCAGGAACCAACCCTGGGATGCCTTGTCTTTAGACTTGTAGCCCCCCAAAGGTCTCAGTACACCTCTGCTGGGTAAGCGCCCCGGGCTGCTTCAGCTTCTGTGTGGAAGTCCGGTATGCCACACTGTGTTCCCTCCAGATCCTCATGCTGAAGTCCTGACCTCCAGTATCTCAGAGTGGGCCTGTATTTGGAGGCAGACCTAAAGCGGTCATGTAGGTTACATGAGGGCTTTAGGGTGGGTCCTAATCCGGTATTACTGGTGTCCTTATAAGGGAAGGAGATTAGGACACAGACACACAGAGGGAAGATCATGTGAAGACACGGGAGGGCAGAACCGTCTGCAAGTCAAGGAGAGCGGTCTCAGGGGACACCAGTCCTGCCCACACCTCGAGCTCAGATGCGCAGCCTCCGGAACTGTGAGAAGATAAATATGCTGTTTAAATTGCCCAGTCTGTGGTACTTCATTCAAACTGATACAGCAAACCACCTTGTGAGGGGTGCTCCAGGCTGGTCCAGCCTCCAGGTCCCTGTGACCTTGGCTGACCTCTGCCAGCCCCGCAAGAGAGACTCAGAGCCAGAATTCCAGCTGAGCTGCTCCTGAATTCCTCACCCACAGAAGCCATGATGTAATAACCATGAGTAATAATAATGTTTGCTCTTATTTTATATCACTAAGCTGTGGGATATTCTTTTTTACATATGATAGATAACACACACAGTAGATTAAAAAATAATTAAGTTCATAATAATTCTGTTTCATTTGGTAAGCTCAGGAAAATACCCTTTGCCATTCAGAACTCAATTTGGTATTCTGAACACCATCTGACGTTGAGGCCTGTTGTTTTAAAGAAATAATAAGCTTTACATGGTACTTAACTTTAAGTGTCAAAAAAACCCCTCTAGACATTACCTTCGGTTTCAGGTCAGCTGTATCATACATAAAAAACAGAGTCCTAAAAGACAGTTAATGGGAAGTTGCTGTATACCTCAGGGGGCTCAGCCTGGTGCTCTGGCACAGCCCAGAGGGCAGGATGGGGCGGGAAGGGGAAGGAAGTTTCGAGAGGCAGGACCACATGTATGCTTATGGCTGAGCCATATTGATGTGTGGCAGAAACCAACATGACATTGTAAAGCTATTCCCTTACAATTAAAAATAAATAAATATTTTAAAAAGCAGAGCCTTTATATTTTTTGACCGGTCAGTATGCGTGGGGATCCGCAGAGCTCCTTTCCGGCAGTGTTGTCTGCAGAATGGCATTCCATGACAGCCTAACAAGGGTGAGATGTGAACCAGACCTCTCTCTGCGTGTGTGTATGTTCTCAAGCAAGCAAGCAAGGGACGGGACAGCTGGGTGACCTTGGCAGTGTGCTCGTGGTACCTTTTGATGGCCACCAGCTCCCCGGACTCGTTGCTCTTGCCCATGAGCACGCTCCCGTACGTGCCGTCCCCCAGCTGCCTCATGGTCGTGTATCGGTTCATCGCAGAAAAATAACGCAGCGCGGTGGGCGAGGGTAGTGCCTTCTTTGTCGAATATAAATATAAAAGCTTCTTTTATTTTTATTCGCTTTTGCCCTTAGACTGTTGTTGCTACACTGCTCACGGGTTTGTCATCATTAAACACAGGCTCTTCTCCAAGATTCTGTAGGTTTATCAGATACAGCAATGAGAAATCTGGCGAGAAAACTGTGCTTCCATTCTTATGAACACCCTGTGAAAAAAGGAAAACAATCAACAATTTTCATGAAAGTATCACTTCCAACAATGTACTAGTAGCTTAAGGCAGATTGTGAGATAAATACTCATTCTTCAAGGCGTGACACTGAGTCTTGTGTGCGATGCGGAATGACCTTCACCTATGATAGACCGATGACACGCACTGCCGAATGCTTCATTTATATGGTACCATGTATGAGAATTTATCCCCTTAACTACTAACTTAATGATAGGTATGATTGCCTTTTTATTTTTTTTTTTAGTGAAAACTCTTATGTTTGGAATTAGTCAGCTGGACTCAGTTGAGATGATCCCAGTTGTGTTGGCAACATCCAATGCGTCGTGGTCGGGAGCCAGTTGAACATACACCTTCCGTCCATCAGGCCTGATCAGGGTGTTGACCTCAGCCACGGCAGCGTCATGGAGCTTCTTCACAGCCTGTTTGATTGTTGGCCTCGGCATCCGCGATGAACACCAGCGTGTTGCCGTCTTTGTCTTCTTCACGCTGACACGGTGGTAAGGGGGGTTGGTGATGGGATCGTGGTCGTGCTTTGCTGCTCTTGGGGTGCTCTTCCGAGGCTATCTCAGCTGCCTCCTGCACCACAGTGTTTTGGGCTGCAAGAAGTTTGGTGACATCTAGATCTTCCTTTCTCTGTGGCTGAGGACGCCTATCAGCACCGCTGTCTTGGCCTTCAAAGCCTTTGCTGTGACCTTAGGAGGGGGCAGGAGATTCCTTCTTCGCCTTCGGTGCCATCTTCATGAATAGCACGATTCTTTTTTTGACTAATGGTAATAGAATCTGCATTCGTCCACATCTGACTGGAAAATCTGACTCTATTGGCTCGATTCTCAGTCAGTTGGGAGCAAGCCCCTTATGTGCAGGGGCTTCCATGGCGGCCTTCGTGGTAAAGAACTCCCCTGCCAGTGCAGGAGACAGCCTGGTTCGATCCCTGGGCTGGGAAGATCCCCTGGCAGAGGGGATGGCCAGCCACTCCAGTGTTCTTGCCTGGGAAGCCCCGTGGACAGAGGAGCCTGGCAGGCGACAGTCCATGGGGGTCACAAGAGTTGGACAAGACTGAGGCAACCACCAACCACAGAAAAGTGACAGTGTACAGAACACCTCCCAAAGAGCATCTACATGTACCCAGAGGAAAATGCATGAGAAGTACACTAAGTGAAATAAACGCAGTTTCGAGTGCTCGAGTATAGGATACTTATGTTCAGGGGAAAATAAATGAGGAATATGGCCATTTCTCAGCTTCTTTTGTTGGAAGGGTGAAGAGTATGGATATGACATGGCTTTTAAAAACTGATGTGTGGCCCCAAGAAAACTGGGCCAGTTTACTAACGTTTAAGTAATACAGGTTTACATGCTGTGTTCCCAAACAAAGATTTAGAGAGGCTTCTTTTGAATCATTTTCATTACAAAATGAACAGCTTTCCAGGGTGAGAAGCTGACCATTTCAGCTGTCTCCTTATCCCTCTGAAAACAGAAGGATAATGGCCCAAAGTAGAGAGACGTAAATATGTAACAGGTGTTTAAACTATTCCTATGTACTTACTCACAGATAGCTTGTAAACAACCATTTTTAAAAAAAATATTTATTTATTTGGCCACTTCTATTGGTCTTTCATTTATTTATTTTCATCCATTTTTGTTCTTTGGCCTATGTGGGCCTCCCATCACAGTGGCCTCTGTTGTTGCAGAGCACTGGCTCTGGGTGCACGCGCTCCAGAGCGCCGGCTCGGTAGTTGGACACGTTGGTCCAGCCACTTCACAGCACGCGGGATCTTCCCAGGCCAGGGATCGAACCGGCACCCTTTGCACTGCAAAGCGGTGTCCTTACCCACTGGACCACCAGGGAAGCCCTAAACAACCATTTTTTATCAATGTAGCACACTGATAAAAGGTCCTGAACAGATTTAGTAGTCAAAAAGTAGCACGTGTAATTTAAAAGACAGACTGCTTATTGGGTCCCAGTTCATGCCCAATACTGTTTCTCTGCAAGTTACATATATTCTTCTCTGTTTTGGAATTTTTCAGTCGCTAAGTTGGGTCCAACTCTTTGTGACCCCATGGACTGCAGCGTACCAGGCTTGCCTGTCCTTCACTGTCTCCCAGAGTTTGCTCAAATTCATGTCCTTTGAGTTGGCAATGCTATCCAACCATCTCGTCCTTTGTCACCCCCTTCTCCTCCTGCCCTCTCTCTCTCTCAACATCAGGTCTTCTCTGTGGAACTTTAGAAAGCTAATTCTACAAAATAGGGGTGTGTTAACATGATTTCTTATGCACATAAATATTTCCATATATATATATACTTCAATGTGTATGCAAAATGGCAAAACACAGGGGCTTCTTTTGTTGGAAGGGTGAAGAGTATGGATATGACATGGCTTTTAAAAACTGATGTGTGGCCCCAAGAAAACTGGGCCAGTTTACTAACGTTTAAGTAATACAGGTTTACATGCTGTGTTCCCAAACAAAGATTTAGAGAGGCTTCTTTTGAATCATTTTCATTACAAAATGAACAGCTTTCCAGGGTGAGAAGCTGACCATTTCAGCTGTCTCCTTATCCCTCTGAAAACAGAAGGATAATGGCCCAAAGTAGAGAGACGTAAATATGTAACAGGTGTTTAAACTATTCCTATGTACTTACTCACAGATAGCTTGTAAACAACCATTTTTAAAAAAAATATTTATTTATTTGGCCACTTCTATTGGTCTTTCATTTATTTATTTTCATCCATTTTTGTTCTTTGGCCTATGTGGGCCTCCCATCACAGTGGCCTCTGTTGTTGCAGAGCACTGGCTCTGGGTGCACGCGCTCCAGAGCGCCGGCTCGGTAGTTGGACACGTTGGTCCAGCCACTTCACAGCACGCGGGATCTTCCCAGGCCAGGGATCGAACCGGCACCCTTTGCACTGCAAAGCGGTGTCCTTACCCACTGGACCACCAGGGAAGCCCTAAACAACCATTTTTTATCAATGTAGCACACTGATAAAAGGTCCTGAACAGATTTAGTAGTCAAAAAGTAGCACGTGTAATTTAAAAGACAGACTGCTTATTGGGTCCCAGTTCATGCCCAATACTGTTTCTCTGCAAGTTACATATATTCTTCTCTGTTTTGGAATTTTTCAGTCGCTAAGTTGGGTCCAACTCTTTGTGACCCCATGGACTGCAGCGTACCAGGCTTGCCTGTCCTTCACTGTCTCCCAGAGTTTGCTCAAATTCATGTCCTTTGAGTTGGCAATGCTATCCAACCATCTCGTCCTTTGTCACCCCCTTCTCCTCCTGCCCTCTCTCTCTCTCAACATCAGGTCTTCTCTGTGGAACTTTAGAAAGCTAATTCTACAAAATAGGGGTGTGTTAACATGATTTCTTATGCACATAAATATTTCCATATATATATATACTTCAATGTGTATGCAAAATGGCAAAACACAGGGGCTTCCCGGGTGGTCCAGTGGGTAAGGACCTTGTAGTGCAAGGGGCACCGGTTCGATCCCTGGCCTGGGAAGATCCACGTGCCATGGAGCGGCTGGACCGATGTGTCCAACTACCAAGCCGGAGCTCTGGAGCGCGTGCACCCAGAGCCAGTGCTCTGCAACGAGAGGTCACTGCGATGGGAGGCCCACACAGGCCAAAGAACAAAGATGGATGGAAATAGATGGATGAAAGACCAATAGAAGTGGCCACAAAACAAAATAAAATAAAAAGGTAAAACACAAGTAAATATAGTTAAACTATGACCCTCAATTAATTTAACAGGACTGTTAGCAATTTGGGATTTTCTACAGTCAAGCTACAATACTTTCTTATGAGTTACACACACCTTATATTCTGGCTTAAAGCAAAAGACATTTATTGAGATGCTCGATTACAGACTTAAATTAAATAGGTACTCTTTACCATTTCTCTCCTGTTGTAGTTGCCTTATATTAGTTAAGTGCACAATCACTGTCAACTTGAGCTTTATGCTCAACAGCACAGCTAATAAGGGATTTAGAAAGGATTAAAGAACATTAAGAGAGAGGGCAAATGAAGGGTAAAATTTGTGTCTGCCCAGTCCCTAAGCAGATAACCTCTGCAATCTTCAACCTGCCTTGGTACAATCTGCTATAACACTCATACTCTAAGGCTGGAATTAACTTTTTGTTGTTGTTTTAAGTAACACCATAAAATCAGTAAGTTGTTTAAGAAGCAAAACAAAAAAGTTTTCAAATTTACCAAGTCATATGTTTACAGCAATTAAAAGGAGGGCTTTTGGATGGGAAAACAAACATTCTGTGTTAAAAAAAAAAAGTGAAAACATGGTGCTTTGTGCTAATATTCACAAACTGCTTTAAAACGACGCAAACTGCTCCCTCCCACCGCAAAAAATAAATAGATGAAATACCCTCAAGGCCAGTTTTGGGTAGGGAGAAGGGGGTTTTCCCTCTCGGGTCACCTGGCGGAGATGGAGGATGGGGTGGTAAAGGTAGGTCGAAAGGCTGAAAAGTAATTTCTGCCTCCATCACTATTTCGACTCTAAGGATTGTTTTTCTGATTAAAATAACTCCGATACTTTTGACTCTGTGAGAATTCCCTTACAATTAGAACACATTCCTGATCGTTTTAAGAGACTAAACACAATTACATAAACTTCTTTCTGTTTAGAGTGGAGATTACAAGCCACTAAAACCCCGGGTTTATTGCCTGCTCTCTCTCCCGACTGCAGCCCGGTCCGTAAACTGTCTTATTTGCAGTCAAGAAGCGGTTTGCATACCCAGACGCTCTCATCTCTGATTTTCTCCCGCAAACCCGGGCCCTTATGAGACTCCAGGGGCGGAGTCCTGCCAGGGTGCTGCAGGGTGGGCTCCTCTGGGGACCCGGGCGCCGCTGGTCCAGGGGGCCGCTGGGATTTTCTACAGTCAAGCTACAATACTTTCTTATGAGTTACACACACCTTATATTCTGGCTTAAAGCAAAAGACATTTATTGAGATGCTCGATTACAGACTTAAATTAAATAGGTACTCTTTACCATTTCTCTCCTGTTGTAGTTGCCTTATATTAGTTAAGTGCACAATCACTGTCAACTTGAGCTTTATGCTCAACAGCACAGCTAATAAGGGATTTAGAAAGGATTAAAGAACATTAAGAGAGAGGGCAAATGAAGGGTAAAATTTGTGTCTGCCCAGTCCCTAAGCAGATAACCTCTGCAATCTTCAACCTGCCTTGGTACAATCTGCTATAACACTCATACTCTAAGGCTGGAATTAACTTTTTGTTGTTGTTTTAAGTAACACCATAAAAATCAGTAAGTTGTTTAAGAAGCAAAACAAAAAAGTTTTCAAATTTACCAAGTCATATGTTTACAGCAATTAAAAGGAGGGCTTTTGGATGGGAAAACAAACATTCTGTGTTAAAAAAAAAAAGTGAAAACATGGTGCTTTGTGCTAATATTCACAAACTGCTTTAAAACGACGCAAACTGCTCCCTCCCACCGCAAAAAATAAATAGATGAAATACCCTCAAGGCCAGTTTTGGGTAGGGAGAAGGGGGTTTTCCCTCTCGGGTCACCTGGCGGAGATGGAGGATGGGGTGGTAAAGGTAGGTCGAAAGGCTGAAAAGTAATTTCTGCCTCCATCACTATTTCGACTCTAAGGATTGTTTTTCTGATTAAAATAACTCCGATACTTTTGACTCTGTGAGAATTCCCTTACAATTAGAACACATTCCTGATCGTTTTAAGAGACTAAACACAATTACATAAACTTCTTTCTGTTTAGAGTGGAGATTACAAGCCACTAAAACCCCGGGTTTATTGCCTGCTCTCTCTCCCGACTGCAGCCCGGTCCGTAAACTGTCTTATTTGCAGTCAAGAAGCGGTTTGCATACCCAGACGCTCTCATCTCTGATTTTCTCCCGCAAACCCGGGCCCTTATGAGACTCCAGGGGCGGAGTCCTGCCAGGGTGCTGCAGGGTGGGCTCCTCTGGGGACCCGGGGCGCCCGCTGGTCCACCCTGCGCCGGGAGCCCGCGTTTACCTGGGAGCCCTTTGGGACCCTGACTTTGGACCCCGTTTCTCTTTCTTCTTTTTCACTTTTATAACAGTTCTGACCTCACTTTCGCTGCCCTCTCGAGACCCGATCCTGCCCCTCACTCCTCCAAGGAGTGTCCCCGCCACCGGCACTAAAGGGAGAGGGGCAGGGCGGGGGGAGGGGGGGTGCGTTGAGAGACCCGGACTAGAGGTTTTGGGGTGCAGGTCCCTCAGGCTGATGGATGCCCGCCGTCACCCTCCAACCCAGGGCTGAACGCCGCCGTCTAGGAGCAGGAAAGCGGTCGAGGGGGCTTCGGAGTCAATCCACCGCCCCGGGAGCAGTTGTCCCGGTCCTGCCCGCCTCGCCCCTCCCCGGGTGCCCCTCCCTCCAGTCCCTCCCTACCAGTGTCCAGGCCGCTTCTCTCGGCGGAGGCTGGCCCTGGGAGGACCGGGCGCCGAGGGACATGCCGGGCCGGCTCGCAGGACAGGCTCCGGTCGGACCGGAGGGTGGCGGCCCCGCTGCCCGCTCGGGATTACCTGCCCGCGCCGGCCGCTTACCTCGTCGGCGCCCTTGTGAAGCTCCGGCGTCCTGTGTGTTTCATCTCCTAGGAAACGTCGGGGTGTGCCCCGCCCATGAGGCGTGGTTGAGCTGGAAGGCCCCGCCCACGTGCGCGCGCCCCGCCTCCCTAGGGGCGGGGCTTCCGGGAACCCTTGGGTGTCCATGGACTTCGTGCTTTCTTTTTTTTTTTTTTTTTTTTGGATTTTTTTTTTTAATTTTTTAAATTTTTTTTAACTTTATTTATTTATCTATTATTTATTTTTGTACATGTATGTTCCCAGATCATTCATATGCATATCCCTTGACCCTCCCCCCACCCAGTTCCCGCCCTCCCATCCCTCCAGACCATCGCTCCAAGTGGTTGTAGGTACTCCTATTCCCCTAGCACAATGACAATAGCTATCTTTTCTACACATGACAGTATAGGTTTCCATGTTACTCCCTCCCACTGTTCGGTCTCCACAATGTCTTTATGTCTATTCTCTGTTTTTTCATGAGTTCACTGCATGTGTTATCATGACCATCTTACTAGATCCCATATATATGAGTTAGTATACTATACTTGTCTTTCTCTTTTTGACTTACTTCACTTTTTATGATAGGTTCTAGAGCCACCCACTTCATTAGGACTGAGTCTTCTGCATTTCTTTTAACAGCTGAGTAGTATTCCATTGTATATATGTACCAGAGCTTCTGGATCCATTCATTTGTCGATGGACATCTAGGTTGCTTCCATGTTCTGGCTATTGTATAGAGAGCTGCAATGAACATTGGGGTACAGGTGCCTCTTTCAGTTTTGATTTCATCAGGATATAGGCCTAATAGTGGGATTGCTGGGTCATAGGGTGCTTCTATTTTTAGTTTTTTAAGGAATCTCCATATTGTCTTCCATAGAGGTTGTACTAATTTACATTCCCACCAGCAATGCAAGAGGGTTCCCTTTTCTCCACACCCTCTCCAGCATTTGTTGTCTGTCGATTTGTTGATGATGGCCATTCTGACAGGTGTGAGGTGGTATCTCATTGTGGTTTTAATTTGCATTTCTCTGATAATAAGCGAGGTTGAGCATCGTTTCATGTATTTTGGGGCCATCTGTATGTCCTCTTTGGAGAGGCGTCTCTTTAGATCTTTTTCCCATTTTTTGATTGGGCTGCTCATTTTCCCTGTGCTGAGTTGTCTGAGTTGCTTGTAGATTTTGGAGATTAATTCTTTGTCTGTTGTTTCTTTGTCTTGCCATGTAATTTGGGGCTTGGGACAGTCCTGCTTACCCTTGCAGTTATTTGTAAGAAGTTGGGTTATTCGCCCTTTATTTGTGTTTGTTCGGATTCATTCTATAAAGTCTTGATTCATTGAACCTGGTTCCTAGGCTTCTGAGGAGCAGAGGAAGGCAAGCTTGCTTCCTAGTCCTTGTATTCTCTTTATATCCCGGGCATGTACTGCGCTGGATTGCAGTTCCTTATATTGGTCAACTTCTCACATATGTCTTAACTCGGGCGCCACACTTCTGAATTCATTCTCACTCATTCGTTCAAAGAATTTGGTGTCAGTCATGGTGTTAGACTGTAGTAATCTCAAGATAAATGAATTAATGTGTGAATAAATGAGTAATAGTAACTAGTCTACCACATCCCTCGAAGTCAAAGCTATGGTTTTCCCAGTAGTCATGTATGGGTGTGAGAGCTGGATCTTAAAGAAGGCTGAGTGCCAAAGAATTGATGGTTTTGAACTGTGGTGCTGGAGAAGACTCTTGAGAGTCCCTTGGACTTCAAGGAGATCAAACCAGTCAATCCTAAAGGAAATCAACCCTAAATATTCATTGGAACGACTGATGCTGAAGCTGAAGCTCTAATATTCTGGCCACCTGATGCAAAGAGCCAACTCATTGGAAAAGATCTGATGCTGGGAAAAATTGAAGGCAGAAGCAGAAGGGGACGACAAAGGACACGATGGTTGGATGGCATCACTGAGTCAATGGACATGAGTTTAAGCAGTCTCTGAGAGATGGTGAAGAACAGGGAGGCATGGCATGCTGCAGTCCATGGGGTCGCAAAGAGTCAGACATGACTGAGTGACTGAACTGAACTGAACTAAGTAACTAGCCTAGAGTCGTGAGAGAAGGGCACACTTGTGTTACTACCAAGAAAAGGCTCAATTAGCTAGCAGACAGGTCCATAAATCAGAAACATGGAGTTGTAATGTACCTGCTAGTAATTATCCATTATATGTCAAGGATCTGGAATAAGGACAGGATTAGCAGGACAGCCATGTTCATGGTTCTCACAGCTTAAAGTGAAAAAGGCAGGAAAAGTATTAATAAGAAGCATACATTAGATAATGGTCATATATGTCTGACTATCCAGGCAGTAATGAAAAAACTATGAAGAATTTTCTTCAGAGGAGTGACATGTTCATGTTTGCATTTCAAAAAGATCACAAAAGCAGCAGTGAGTATGATAGATTTCAGCAGCGAGTCTAGACCCAAAAGAATAAAAAGAAGGCTGTGGCAATTGATCATGAAGAAGTGGGAAATCCACCTAGATGGAAATAGGACGGAGAGGGGCAGAGTTCAAGGGTATTTAGGAGTTAATATTGACAGGCCCGTGTGACTCAGACGGGTGGTGTCATTCCAGAACTGGAACCCTCTGCACCTGCCCCAGGGTGGTCCCGACGTTTCAGGCAGGAGCCAGAGAGGGCTCGCACGGAGTAGATCGACACTCAGCTGGAACTTTAGCCACAGAGAATCGCTGTGGATGCCTCTGATCGTCTTGACGGGCCACAGGACAGCGCTGGGAACCTGAAATGTGGTTGGTCTGTCAAGAAGAAGCCACTTCACTGCGTGATGTTTACACAGACTATTCAGTTCACTTCATGACTTTCATAAATAAGTCTAGAAGGCCTGTCCTGATCCAGAGGAAGTCATAAATTATATCCCTTCAAGTGTGTTTGCTTCTGTCAAAGGAATTTGTGGAGCTGATCTTTATCAATATGTTTCTAGGTTCAGCAACTTTGTTTATGTTTTATTCACTGACTTAGACGATTCTACTGTAATATGATATATCGTCAATTTCCTGCACAAAATGAAGTTCACAAGCTCTGAAAAAAATCTTTTTACATACTAGAGATACATCATAAAGAACAAGTGACTATGAAAATCCCAATTTTCATTCCCAGCTTTTCACTTCTTAAAATGCATACTTTTCATTGGGATCATGATGGGAGGTTTGGGGAGGTTATGAAGGGCACACTTGTGTTACTACCAAGAAAAGGCTCAATTAGCTAGCAGACAGGTCCATAAATCAGAAACATGGAGTTGTAATGTACCTGCTAGTAATTATCCATTATATGTCAAGGATCTGGAATAAGGACAGGATTAGCAGGACAGCCATGTTCATGGTTCTCACAGCTTAAAGTGAAAAAGGCAGGAAAAGTATTAATAAGAAGCATACATTAGATAATGGTCATATATGTCTGACTATCCAGGCAGTAATGAAAAAACTATGAAGAATTTTCTTCAGAGGAGTGACATGTTCATGTTTGCATTTCAAAAAGATCACAAAAGCAGCAGTGAGTATGATAGATTTCAGCAGCGAGTCTAGACCCAAAAGAATAAAAAGAAGGCTGTGGCAATTGATCATGAAGAAGTGGGAAATCCACCTAGATGGAAATAGGACGGAGAGGGGCAGAGTTCAAGGGTATTTAGGAGTTAATATTGACAGGCCCGTGTGACTCAGACGGGTGGTGTCATTCCAGAACTGGAACCCTCTGCACCTGCCCCAGGGTGGTCCCGACGTTTCAGGCAGGAGCCAGAGAGGGCTCGCACGGAGTAGATCGACACTCAGCTGGAACTTTAGCCACAGAGAATCGCTGTGGATGCCTCTGATCGTCTTGACGGGCCACAGGACAGCGCTGGGAACCTGAAATGTGGTTGGTCTGTCAAGAAGAAGCCACTTCACTGCGTGATGTTTACACAGACTATTCAGTTCACTTCATGACTTTCATAAATAAGTCTAGAAGGCCTGTCCTGATCCAGAGGAAGTCATAAATTATATCCCTTCAAGTGTGTTTGCTTCTGTCAAAGGAATTTGTGGAGCTGATCTTTATCAATATGTTTCTAGGTTCAGCAACTTTGTTTATGTTTTATTCACTGACTTAGACGATTCTACTGTAATATGATATATCGTCAATTTCCTGCACAAAATGAAGTTCACAAGCTCTGAAAAAAATCTTTTTACATACTAGAGATACATCATAAAGAACAAGTGACTATGAAAATCCCAATTTTCATTCCCAGCTTTTCACTTCTTAAAATGCATACTTTTTCATTGGGATCATGATGGGAGGTTTGGGAGAGGTTATGTTTGAAAACTCAGGAAATCAATGTAGCTTTTTAAAGCATGAGAAGTAACTGTAAGCTTCATGTTTTAAAACCACCACACATATATACAATGGAATATTACTCAACCATAAAGAAGAACACCTCTGAGTCAGTGCTCATGAGGCAAATGAACCTAGAGCCTATGATACAGAGTGAAGTAAATGAGAAGGACAAGTACAAATATCCTATATTAATGCATACATGTGCAATCTAGAAGGATGGTACTGATGAGCCTATTTGCAGGGCAGCAGTGGAGACTCAGACAGACAAGACCTGTGGACACAGCAGGGGAAAGAGAGGGTGGGATGAATTGAGAAAGTAACACTGAAAAATATACATTGCCTTATGTAAAACAGACAGCCGTGCGCATTGGCTGTGTGATGCAGGATGCTCAACCCCTGGACTCTATGACGACCTAGAGAGGTGGGCTGGGTGGCAGGTGGGAGGGAGGCTCCCAAGGGAGAGGCCATATGTGTGCCTATGGCTGACTTATGTTGATGTATGGCAGAAACCGGCACGGTGCTGTAAAGCAATATCTTCCAATACAAATTTAAAAAATAAAAGTAAATACTGACATCATCAATAAAAAATAAAAGGACCACACGTCTTTGATTGGTGAGTATAATTTTAACTGGCTTTATATGGATCGGAAGCCACTTTTCAAAACCTGCGTGATGTTTACACAGACTATTCAGTTCACTTCATGACTTTCATAAATAAGTCTAGAAGGCCTGTCCTGATCCAGAGGAAGTCATAAATTATATCCCTTCAAGTGTGTTTGCTTCTGTCAAAGGAATTTGTGGAGCTGATCTTTATCAATATGTTTCTAGGTTCAGCAACTTTGTTTATGTTTTATTCACTGACTTAGACGATTCTACTGTAATATGATATATCGTCAATTTCCTGCACAAAATGAAGTTCACAAGCTCTGAAAAAAATCTTTTTACATACTAGAGATACATCATAAAGAACAAGTGACTATGAAAATCCCAATTTTCATTCCCAGCTTTTTTTCACTTCTTAAAATGCATACTTTTTCATTGGGATCATGATGGGAGGTTTGGGAGAGGTTATGTTTGAAAACTCAGGAAATCAATGTAGCTTTTTAAAGCATGAGAAGTAACTGTAAGCTTCATGTTTTAAAACCACCACACATATATACAATGGAATATTACTCAACCATAAAGAAGAACACCTCTGAGTCAGTGCTCATGAGGCAAATGAACCTAGAGCCTATGATACAGAGTGAAGTAAATGAGAAGGACAAGTACAAATATCCTATATTAATGCATACATGTGCAATCTAGAAGGATGGTACTGATGAGCCTATTTGCAGGGCAGCAGTGGAGACTCAGACAGACAAGACCTGTGGACACAGCAGGGGAAAGAGAGGGTGGGATGAATTGAGAAAGTAACACTGAAAAATATACATTGCCTTATGTAAAACAGACAGCCGGTGCGCATTGGCTGTGTGATGCAGGATGCTCAACCCCTGGACTCTATGACGACCTAGAGAGGTGGGCTGGGTGGCAGGTGGGAGGGAGGCTCCCAAGGGAGAGGCCATATGTGTGCCTATGGCTGACTTATGTTGATGTATGGCAGAAACCGGCACGGTGCTGTAAAGCAATATCTTCCAATACAAATTTAAAAAATAAAAGTAAATACTGACATCATCAATAAAAAATAAAAGGACCACACGTCTTTGATTGGTGAGTATAATTTTTAACTGGCTTTATATGGATGGAGACTTTAGAGGTATTTACTCTGGTATGTTTTTGTTTATGTATTTATTTATTTTGGCCACATTTCCTGTGGCTTCCAGGATCTTAGCTGCCCAATCCAGGATGGAACCTGGGCCCTGACCATGAAAGCACTAAGTCCTAACCAGTGGCTCACCAGGGAATTTCCTTGTATCACGCTTTTAGAGATAGATTTACAAATAAATAAATAAAGCAGAATAAGGGGCTGTCTTGTGGTTCAGTGGTTAAGACTTTGGGCTCCCATTACAAGCGGTCTTGGTTTGAACCGTGGTTGGGGAGGGCAGATTCCACATGCCTTGTGGTGTGACCAAAAGAAATAAATATATATTTTTTATATCTCTTTTATAAGTCCTTCGCTTATTTTATTTTCATTCATCTCTATTCTTTGGCCTGTGTGGGCCTACCATCACAGTGGCCTCTCTCGTTGCTGAGCACCAGCTCCGGGCACATACGCTCCAGAACGCTGGCTCGTAATTGGACACATGGGTCCAGCCACTCTGTGGCCCGTGGGATCTTCCTGTGCCAGGGATCAAACCAGTGCCCCTTGCACTGCAAGGCAGACTCTTTACCCACTGGACCACCAGGGAAGCCCAAGATGGGTTTGTTTTAGTTTTGTTATTAGTTTTAGGATGCGTTCTTTGGACCTAGGATATAAAGTTTACTTCCTATGGTCCTTCTAGAGCTCCGATGGAAGGCCTACGGTGTTGGCAGGCCTTTCCAACTTGGTGAGATTAAACACCACGTGCATTCTCCCTGGCGGTGGGTGGGTGAGACCATTGCTGTGCTTCTGCAACTTTTCCAGCTGTTACTTTAACCATTTCCTTGGAGTCTCATCTAAGCAAACACAGGTCAGGAGTCAGCCAAGATTTAAAGTGAATTTGTACCCAGTTTGAGGGACTTCCTCTCTGTGGCTGCTCTTTTCCAAGGCTCCCCCACTCAATTCCCAGCTGCTCTGGCAACCCTAGCCTCCCTTCTCTGACCAGCCAGAAATGCTGCAGGGTGTGCTCCGGTTCCGGCTGCCTCGTTGGGTGTAGATGGGGACATGCCCTGTGCAGGCACGGACTGGAGCCATTGTGACTCTCTTCCCTTGGGGCTCCCATCCCCTGCAGTTTCTACCTGACTGGGCTAATGTTTCCAGGACCTCCAAATAGTGAAACTTTATATTTGTCCAGAGTTTATAGCTGTTATATGAAAGAGAGTTCATCCAATACAGGCCACTCCACCATTTCCAGAACTAGATATTCAACAATTTGCTTTTGAGTATTGATACTTGAAATATTGCAGAGCAATACTGTACTCATTGTTAAGTACTCCTCTTTGTAATTTGATGGACTGAGGTGTAGACATGTAACAGCGAAACGGCCAAATATGTGTTCCAAGCCCAGCATAGCATCAGGATGGACAGTGGTTTGATGTGATCAGTATCTGGGGAATTCCCATCTATAACCTGCATCTTTATACGCTCTGTAAATTGTTTCATCCTCAGTAATCAATGTTTCAGTGGTTAAACTTCAATCTATGTTTCTTCCAATTCTCCTTACAGGTTGAGGTGTTGAAAAGAGTGTATATTTTTAAACTACCTGCGTATTCCTTATCCAAGATTGGCAACGTATCCTTCATTACATGATTCCTATCAAAACTGTGGCTGACCTAGCAGCTTCAAGGTTCCTTAAGACTGCATTTCATGTTTTGAGTTTTTCATTTCCTAGGAAGATAAGCATTCTTGAAGAAGATGTTATTATGAGGCCTCCTCAGAACTTCCAATTAATAACACGTTGTAAGCCTGAAATCAGTGGAGAACCTCTGAACCTCTCAGTGGCTAAAATCGACAATAAAATAATTGAGAAATAGAGCAGACAAGAAAAGTTTAACAATTGTACATGTATCCTATTTACCAAAATATTTGTATTCTGTTAAGCATATCTTTCACAAAGTATCTTTTTAAAAAATTGAAAGATAGTTGATTAGTGTCCTGTTAGTGTCTGGTGTTCGACGACGTGGTTCAGAGATAGATTCTTTTTCAGGTTCTTTTCCATTGTAGATTATTACAAGGCAGTGAACATAGTTGCCTGTGCTATACTTTGTTGTTTATCTGTTTAATATAGAGGAGTTTGTGTCTGTTACCCCTAGCACACTGCACTTAGTGCTCAGTCCTGTCTGACTCTTTGCGACCCCACGGCTGGTGGCCCTCCAGGCTCCTCTCTTTGTGGGATTCTCCAGGCAAGAATTCTGGAGTGGGTTGCCATTTCCTCCTCCAGGCAATCTTCCTGACCCAGGGATCAAACCTGTGTCTCTTGTGTCCCCTGCGCTGGCAGGTGGATTCTTTACCAGTGCACCAGCTGGGAAGCACTCATTAATCCCCAATTCCTAATTTATCCCTCCCTGCCCTTTCTCCTTTGGTAACCATACCTGTCTTTCTTTACCTTCTGAGCCACCTGGGAAGCCCAGTAACCATATGTTTCTTTTCTCACCATACTAGTTTCTTTTCTAAGTCTGAATTTATTTCTGTTTTGTAAATAAGTTCATTTGTATCATTTTTTTAGAGTCCATGTCTAAGCAATATCATGTGATATTTGTCTTTTTCTGTCAGACTTCACTTAGTATAGATTCTTAGTTGAATCATCTCGAGGTCCATAAATGTTGCAAATGACTTGTTTCATTCTTCAAAGAGAAACTTTGGTGTTCCAAACAGAGGGCTTAGTGGGCCAGTGATGGGTGCCGTATTGCTGTTCATGAGTCACTACTAGTAAAGGTACTTTATATTTGAATAGCATTTCACAATCTACCAACGCCAAGTTTGATTGTATGTTGATGATTCCCAAACATGTATCTCCAATTCTGTGCCTGCCTCCTGAATTCTGGACCCAATCACTTACTCAGTGCTTCACTTCGAAATCTAATAGCTTGAACGTCACATATTCAAACGCAGCTCCTAATACTCTCTCCTTGCCCCTCTTCCCCAAAGTGCTCCCCCTTCAGCCTTCCCTGTTAAGGCAGTCTGAATGCTCATTGGAAAAGAATTTCCAGACACAGTGTACCACAGAAAGGAGTGAGTTCATGAAGAACAAAGAGCAGAGATGAAGGCGCTGCAAATGCAGCCCGGCCTCCTGATGGACTGGGAGACGCTTCTCCTTGAAAGTACTTCAATTTTTTTTTTTTTCCTGTTTCGGTTCAGAGATAGATTCTTTTTCAGGTTCTTTTCCATTGTAGATTATTACAAGGCAGTGAACATAGTTGCCTGTGCTATACTTTGTTGTTTATCTGTTTAATATAGAGGAGTTTGTGTCTGTTACCCCTAGCACACTGCACTTAGTGCTCAGTCCTGTCTGACTCTTTGCGACCCCATGGCTGGTGGCCCTCCAGGCTCCTCTCTTTGTGGGATTCTCCAGGCAAGAATTCTGGAGTGGGTTGCCATTTCCTCCTCCAGGCAATCTTCCTGACCCAGGGATCAAACCTGTGTCTCTTGTGTCCCCTGCGCTGGCAGGTGGATTCTTTACCAGTGCACCAGCTGGGAAGCACTCATTAATCCCCAATTCCTAATTTATCCCTCCCTGCCCTTTCTCCTTTGGTAACCATACCTGTCTTTCTTTACCTTCTGAGCCACCTGGGAAGCCCAGTAACCATATGTTTCTTTTCTCACCATACTAGTTTCTTTTCTAAGTCTGAATTTATTTCTGTTTTGTAAATAAGTTCATTTGTATCATTTTTTTAGAGTCCATGTCTAAGCAATATCATGTGATATTTGTCTTTTTCTGTCAGACTTCACTTAGTATAGATTCTTAGTTGAATCATCTCGAGGTCCATAAATGTTGCAAATGACTTGTTTCATTCTTCAAAGAGAAACTTTGGTGTTCCAAACAGAGGGCTTAGTGGGCCAGTGATGGGTGCCGTATTGCTGTTCATGAGTCACTACTAGTAAAGGTACTTTATATTTGAATAGCATTTCACAATCTACCAACGCCAAGTTTGATTGTATGTTGATGATTCCCAAACATGTATCTCCAATTCTGTGCCTGCCTCCTGAATTCTGGACCCAATCACTTACTCAGTGCTTCACTTCGAAATCTAATAGCTTGAACGTCACATATTCAAACGCAGCTCCTAATACTCTCTCCTTGCCCCTCTTCCCCAAAGTGCTCCCCCTTCAGCCTTCCCTGTTAAGGCAGTCTGAATGCTCATTGGAAAAGAATTTCCAGACACAGTGTACCACAGAAAGGAGTGAGTTCATGAAGAACAAAGAGCAGAGATGAAGGCGCTGCAAATGCAGCCCGGCCTCCTGATGGACTGGGGAGAGTCAATGCTTTCCTGGCCTTAGTAGCCAATTTTTATAGCCTCAAGACAAAGAAAGTTCCTGCTGGAAGGAGGGCACTAGGTGGTTGGTTAGGGTGCTATAGGGGGTGATGACGGGGGATGGGCATTTTGGCCCAATTTGGGGTCCAGAAGCTGGCTGCTACTGATCAGGGGGCTTTTGGCAACAGTGACCAAGGGGCTCAGCCAATTCTAGAGGTGACCTTGGTTCTGGACTCTGCCTCTGTGGCCATGGCACTTTGCTCCTGTGACCTTGGGGAGACTCTACACCTATCCCAGTTGATATATATATATATATATAATCAAAAACCCAGTACAAAGAAGGAGACTTCATCCCTTATTTCATTTCTACCTTTTTAAAAAAATTTTTTTTTTTAAATTTATATTATTTTTGGCCTCTTTTATTGGTTTTTTATTTTCATCCATCTTTACTCTTTGACCTGTGTGGGCCTCCCATTGCAGTGGCCTCTCTTATCGCTCATTCATAATTGGACAGACTGGCCGCTCCGCAGCACGTGAGATCTTCCCGGGCCAGGGATCAAACTGGCGCCTCCTGGACTGCAAGACAGACTCTTTACCCACTGGACCACCAAGCAAGCCCTCATTTCTACCTTTTTTTTTTTTTTTTTTTGGCTGCACTATGTGGCTTGTGGGATCTTAGTTTCCTGACCAGGGATCACACCCGAGCTCTGTGCTATAGAAGCTCAAGAGTCCTAACCAATGGAAGTCCTCATTTTTACATTTTAGAATTGGTTTTTTACTAAGTTTAGAATTTCCCTTAGAGAACACTTAAAAGAGTAAGAGGTAATCGTGGGGACTCGAATGATATTTACCCACTCTTTTCTGGATTACTTAAAATACGCAGATTTATATTTTTGAGATAATGTTGTATTTCCAGTCCAAGGGGTACTCTAGAAACTCAGGGCTTTGGAATGTCTGCTTGTCACTAGCCTGCAGCCACTTTTGATTTATGCTCTGTTAACAAGAACCTGAGAGCTCGCCTTGAGTGATTGTCCTGGCATTCGCACCCCTGATCCAGGTCCCTGGTAACGTTGTTATGCTCTCACCACTTCCTACCAAAGGCTTGGTACAGTGTTTTTACAGACTTAGGCAACTTGTCCTACTTAAACACATGAATCTCCAGGGTTTCATGACAATCCTGGCTAGCTCTTCTGTTTTTCCTCCAACAGTGCAGAGTGTAGAGAAATATTATTAGCTATTTATGCCAAATCGTAGCAAAGTCAGAGTTACAGATCAATATAGGATATTTACTATGCTGAGGAGTAGACAAAATCTTACCTGTATGAATTTTTTTTTTTTTTTTAATTTTTGGGCAGGGGTCGGGTTGGGGAGGGAGGGGAGCGGGCGGGTCACTTCTATTGGTCCTTCATTTCTCTATTCTCAGCTGTCTTTTGTTCTTTGGCCCGTGTGGGCCTCCCACCGCGGTGGCGTCTGTCGATGCAGAGCGCCGGCTCTGGGCGCATGCACGCCAGAGCTCCGGCTCGGCGATTGGACACATCAGTCCAGATGCTCCACAGCACGTGGGATCTTCCCAGGCCAGGGATCGAACCGGCGCCCCTTGCACTGCAAGGCGGTGTCCTTATCCAATGGACCACCAGGGGAAGCCCACCTCTCTTCTTTTCTCCACATAAAATGCATTTCAGTTTTTCAATGCCTGATCTTGTCTCATCTTTGTTGTTGTGTTAGTCGTTCAGTTATGTCTGACTCTTTGCGACCCCATGGATTGTAGCCCACCAGGCTCCTCTGTCCACGAAATTCTCAGGGCAAGCATACTGGGGTGGGTTGCCATTTCCTTCCCTGGGGGTCTTCCTGACCCAGGAATCAAACCCAGGTCTCCTATGTCGCTGGCAGATGCTTTACTATCTGAGCCACCAGGGAAGCNCCCNGTNTANTCTTAAATTANACTTANTAAATTTNATCAAAACAAATCAAAGCTTTATTTCATTTTTTTTAAAAAATGCATTGGTGTATAGTTACTTTATAATGTGGTGTTAGTTTCTGTTGTACAGCAAAATGAATCAGCTATATGTCAAACCAAATCTTCAAAATGGAAGTGTTCTAGGGACTTCCCTGGTGGTCCAATGTAGGGGTCCCATGTAGGGGTGCCATGTTCAATCTCTGGTTAGAGAACTAGATCCCACGTTCAACCACTAGAGATCCCGTTTGCTGCAATGACGATCCTGTGTAATGCCACTGGGACCTGGCACATGGAGGTAACTGTTTTATTAGAACACCAAAGTGTAAATATTCTAAGCTGGGTTTTATATGTAGGCAGTTTGTAGGTCTGACCTGAACTTTGGTCCCCAGTGAATCCGAAAAGAAGATAAACCAGGAGATGTGTGATGAAATCCATATCTGAAACGCTGGCGTCTTACCATCCGTCTCCCTCTGAGGGTGCACTGTGTCCCATTCTCAGAGGCTTAGCTCGATTGGTCCTTCATTTCTCTATTCTCAGCTGTCTTTTGTTCTTTGGCCCGTGTGGGCCTCCCACCGCGGTGGCGTCTGTCGATGCAGAGCGCCGGCTCTGGGCGCATGCACGCCAGAGCTCCGGCTCGGCGATTGGACACATCAGTCCAGACGCTCCACAGCATGTGGGATCTTCCCAGGCCAGGGATCGAACCGGCGCCCCTTGCACTGCAAGGCGGTGTCCTTATCCAATGGACCACCAGGGGAAGCCCACCTCTCTTCTTTTCTCCACATAAAATGCATTTCAGTTTTTCAATGCCTGATCTTGTCTCATCTTTGTTGTTGTGTTAGTCGTTCAGTTATGTCTGACTCTTTGCGACCCCATGGATTGTAGCCCACCAGGCTCCTCTGTCCACGAAATTCTCAGGGCAAGCATACTGGGGTGGGTTGCCATTTCCTTCCCTGGGGGTCTTCCTGACCCAGGAATCAAACCCAGGTCTCCTATGTCGCTGGCAGATGCTTTACTATCTGAGCCACCAGGGAAGCTCCCTGTCTAATCTTAAATTACACTTATTAAATTTTATCAAAACAAATCAAAGCTTTATTTCATTTTTTTTAAAAAATGCATTGGTGTATAGTTACTTTATAATGTGGTGTTAGTTTCTGTTGTACAGCAAAATGAATCAGCTATATGTCAAACCAAATCTTCAAAATGGAAGTGTTCTAGGGACTTCCCTGGTGGTCCAATGTAGGGGTCCCATGTAGGGGTGCCATGTTCAATCTCTGGTTAGAGAACTAGATCCCACGTTCAACCACTAGAGATCCCGTTTGCTGCAATGACGATCCTGTGTAATGCCACTGGGACCTGGCACATGGAGGTAACTGTTTTATTAGAACACCAAAGTGTAAATATTCTAAGCTGGGTTTTATATGTAGGCAGTTTGTAGGTCTGACCTGAACTTTGGTCCCCAGTGAATCCGAAAAGAAGATAAACCAGGAGATGTGTGATGAAATCCATATCTGAAACGCTGGCGTCTTACCATCCGTCTCCCCTCTGAGGGTGCACTGTGTCCCATTCTCAGAGGCTTAGCTCGATTCGTGGATTCCAAGGTCCGTGGAAAAGACTCTGAGGACGGGCTGCTCTTGCTTCATCTGATGCATCTTTCTCTAGTCATTGCCTCTGTATCTTCAGGAGGTTGTTCCAAGCAAATTTCTACAACACATCCCCTGTTTCTGGTTCACTTTCATCTTAATCATTTCAGTTGTAAAGCCCAGGTTTCCCATGTTTCTGTACAAATCCTCTAAATAATTTAGACTCTCAGGGACTTGCTGGGCAGAAGCCTGGGTTCAGTCCCTGGCTGGGGAACTAGATCCCACAAGCCGCCACTGAGAGTTCAAATGCTCAACTAAAGATCCCCAGGGCCTCCATGAAGCCCAAAGATTCTACGTGCCACAGTGAAGACTTGGCATAGTCAAATACACAGATAAATAAATAGTTAAAGATCTTTAGAACCTCTGCCCCTGAATAGGAAGGAGATATTTCAGTTCCCATGAGGGGAAGGAACTGCTGCCCTCAAGACTTTCCACAAAAGGAACCGCAGTGCTGGGAAGGGCGGGGTCAAATCCCACTCTCACAGCTGTGCGAGTCCTGACAATCTCTGCTATTTTCAAACTGTCTGAAGCCCATGTCCCTAAATGTCACATAACACTACAACATAGTCTGTGTTGGAGGTGATGGCCAATATTTCTAGACTTTTATTATGTCTCATCCAAGGCTTTTCTTCTAACTGAACATTGCTGATCCCTTTAATTCACCTTTATCCAGTGGGATGGTTAATTGTATGAAGCTACTGGTTAGCCTTCCCAGGTGGCCCTTTAGAGGTAAAATATTGGCCTGCTGATGTGAGAGATGCAAGAGAAGTGGGTCCAGTCCCTGGGCTGGGAAGATCCCCTGGAATAGGAATGGGAACCATGCCTGTATTCTTGCCTGGAGAATCCCATGGACAGAGGAGCCTGGCAGGCTGCAGCCCCTGGGGTCTCCCAGCGTTGGACACAGCTGAATGACTAAACAACAAAAACCCTTTCCATACAGTGCTCTATGGAGGGAAGTCACTATGCACAGCTTACTTTTTTTTCCCTTTTAGTATTTATGTATTAACTCAGCTGCACCAGGTCTTAGTTCGTGGCATGTGGGATTTAGTTCCCTGACCAAGGATTGAATATGGGCCCCCTGTACTGAGAACCCAGAGTCTTAGCCACTGTTCCACCAGGGAAGTCCCCACAGCTTACTCTTAAGGAGCAGGAGGTTTTACTCCATCTCCTTGAGGATATTTGAAATTATTCTGTCCGGAACATTTTCTCTCTTGCCTTGTTTCTTTATTTCATTAGGTATTTATATCAGGATGGACTCATGGATTTTTAAAAATACTTTCAATTTTAATCCAGTATGAGTATTTTTCTTAAACTGTTTCTGCTTTGGCCATCGATGCCTATGTCTTTTTGACCTGAGGCCTTCGTTGTGGGGTCTTGTTGTTACTGGGTTTGCTAGTTTGTTTGTTCAGCACTGCCTTCCTTTCTGGGATTGCAGGAGAGCCCAGGTTCCTCTTGCTCACTTGGAAGCAGATGAGAGCTTCTTTACTTAGACCCACTCTCACCGAGCCCCACACCGGGTGGCTGAGAGGCCCTAAGACTTTCCACAAAAGGAACCGCAGTGCTGGGAAGGGCGGTCAAATCCCACTCTCACAGCTGTGAGTCCTGACAATCTCTGCTATTTTCAAACTGTCTGAAGCCCATGTCCCTAAATGTCACATAACACTACAACATAGTCTGTGTTGGAGGTGATGGCCAATATTTCTAGACTTTTATTATGTCTCATCCAAGGCTTTTCTTCTAACTGAACATTGCTGATCCCTTTAATTCACCTTTATCCAGTGGGATGGTTAATTGTATGAAGCTACTGGTTAGCCTTCCCAGGTGGCCCTTTAGAGGTAAAATATTGGCCTGCTGATGTGAGAGATGCAAGAGAAGTGGGTCCAGTCCCTGGGCTGGGAAGATCCCCTGGAATAGGAATGGGAACCATGCCTGTATTCTTGCCTGGAGAATCCCATGGACAGAGGAGCCTGGCAGGCTGCAGCCCCTGGGGTCTCCCAGCGTTGGACACAGCTGAATGACTAAACAACAAAAACCCTTTCCATACAGTGCTCTATGGAGGGAAGTCACTATGCACAGCTTACTTTTTTCCCTTTTAGTATTTATGTATTAACTCAGCTGCACCAGGTCTTAGTTCGTGGCATGTGGGATTTAGTTCCCTGACCAAGGATTGAATATGGGCCCCCTGTACTGAGAACCCAGAGTCTTAGCCACTGTTCCACCAGGGAAGTCCCCACAGCTTACTCTTAAGGAGCAGGAGGTTTTACTCCATCTCCTTGAGGATATTTGAAATTATTCTGTCCGGAACATTTTCTCTCTTGCCTTGTTTCTTTATTTCATTAGGTATTTATATCAGGATGGACTCATGGATTTTTAAAAATACTTTCAATTTTAATCCAGTATGAGTATTTTTCTTAAACTGTTTCTGCTTTGGCCATCGATGCCTATGTCTTTTTGACCTGAGGCCTTCGTTGTGGGGTCTTGTTGTTACTGGGTTTGCTAGTTTGTTTGTTCAGCACTGCCTTCCTTTCTGGGATTGCAGGAGAGCCCAGGTTCCTCTTGCTCACTTGGAAGCAGATGAGAGCTTCTTTACTTAGACCCACTCTCACCGAGCCCCACACCGGGTGGCTGAGAGGCCCTGGGCTTCCGCACTGAGCACTAGCAGGCTTTGGAGCTCCTCCCTCTCTCTCTTCCCTTCTCCTTTTTGCAACACAAGGTCTAGGGTCTCTCAGCCTCACCAGGAGATGGTGGTGAGCAGCTGGCATGTGATGGCCTGTGATTGTCCGAACCATAGGGACCAAATTCCTCCAAGAAGGACATGCATTGTAAGCTAATTTCCCAAACAGCCAGTTCTTTGCTTTGCTTTTCTTTATTGCAATTTGTAAAAATTTACAGCAACTGCTATTGGCTGTCATGGAATGGTTTTTTCCTTTTTTAATTCTTGAGGATTTCAGCAAAATTTGATAGTCCAGTTTTCACGTTATGGTTATAACGGTGTCTTAAGAAATAGTCCGTTTGTCTTTGCCTCAGATGGCTCCTGTTATGATAGAGTGGAGCAGAAAGGTGAACTTAGCTGGGGGAAAGACAGGGAGCTCTGAGTAGCAGAGACGGCGAACATTAGGGCGTTAAACTCTTCTTCACTACAGCTTATATATAACTAAGGGCTCTGGTGCCTGAACACAGAGACGGAAATAGATCACATCTATCTATTCCTCTCTGGAATTCTGGGTGCCTTTGAATTAAGGTGTGTTTTTGTTTTTTGGTTTTTTTTTTTTTTTTTTTTGCTGCATCTTGGCAATAGGCAGAAAAGGTCTTTAAAAGCACGGTGCTTCGGGTGGTTCAGAGAAGGAGTTCAGGTGGTTTATGGAAACCTGGGTCCCTAAGACCATCTATTGGGAGAACATCTCCCAGCAGATGGCTTTTTCCACGGGGACTTTTTAAATCTCGCCCTTCAGAAACATCAGAAAAGAGCATTGCTTATTTTCCACAGGCGGAGGGCTCCATAGGTGGCCAGGTGGCGTTTTTACTCAGTAGTGCCCTTCGGGTCCATCAGCGGGAAGTGACCCAGGTGGCCAAGGGCACAGAAGGGCTTAGCCAACCTCTTCTCCCCACACCGTGGCTTGGACTGCCTCGTGTTTAAAAAGACTTCCCAGATGAGCTGTAAAATACAATGGTATGTGGGTAGCTCAGCTGCTGGAAAGAGGTTCAAAAGAACCAGGTCTAAAGGGCTGATGAATGGAAAATCCATTACTGGGAAAGAACACTCTTTGCTTTAACCAAGTGGTATAGAAATAGGAATAAACTGGGTGACCATCGACTGAAGAGGTTAGTGGTAGACCTCTGATGGCCTGGCCAGCGAGGTTGGTAAATTAAAATGTTAAAAGGTGATGCCTGGCTTTCTAAAATCTTTATTTTGAAGCTATCTCTGATTTTTTAAATTTTTTGATGAAAATATGCGAGTATATTTTTGTTTCATGAAGCAGTAGTTTTAAATCCAGGGAGAGAAACAAGTATCCAGTAGAAACAGCAATCTCATTAACAGAGTGACATAAACATAAAAAAGTAAAGGTGCTAGGAATAATTTCAAACTATGTTTTTTAAAAAATGAAAAACAAATAACTATAATTGGAAATTCACATACTATGATTTTTACCCTCTAAAGAATGATAAGATATATTCTCTCCCATTTAATTAGACTACTCAGTAAAAATAGAGGCTATTTTTGCACAAAAGTTCAGCAACCAAATCATTTTAGGTAATGACATTTTTAGCCTCTTAGTTTATCATATGTCATGTACCACATTTAGACCAGGAATGAAATTAAATTATAATATTCTCCCCAAGCAGGAATGCCCAATAAAATACAGGACACCCAGTTAAATTTAAATTTCAGAGAAACAATAATTTTTGTATATGTCCATGCAATATTTGGGATATACTTATATCACACTCAAAAACTACTTGTTGTTTATCTTAATTCAAATGTAATGTGTTATTTGCTACCTCTGGCAACCGTATCATCAAAGCACATATCAGAGGAAGGCATTTGAAACTCTCGATATAGTTTGTAATCGACATGTAGACTTTTTTCTACAGCTCGAAATCTACATCGTCCATCGAGTCATCGCCTTGGCACCAGCTGCTTTGTCTGGCTCTCGGCTTCTCCCCTCATGGAAATGGCTATAGTCACGGCTGCCAATGGTCTCCACGTTGCCAGATCCAATAAGCTAAATCCCTTAAGTTTCAATGGGCTGTTTTTGCTTTCATTAATCTCAAAGTATTTTCTACGTTTCCTTGCAATGTCTTCTTTGACTTACTGATTATTTAGAAATATAACTTCTAATATTGTTTAATTTCTATGTATTTGTGCATTTTCTAGATTTATTGTGTTATCGAGTTCTCTTCTATTATAGTTGGAGAACATACTTTGTAGGATTTTTATCTTGCACCCTAGATCAGTTTTTCAGAGCCATAGATATGACCCAGAGTCTAGACCTTCCTGGGCCTTCTTCAGTTGACTTCAGTCTGCAAGAACGGATCCTTGCTACACAGCCACTCTGTCCTGTAACCTGGCTCCCTCAGGAGAAACAAGTATCCAGTAGAAACAGCAATCTCATTAACAATACATAAAAAAGTCAAGGTGCTAGGAATAATTGTGAACTAAGTTTTTTAAAAAATGAAAAACAAATAACTATAATTGGAAATTCACATACTATGATTTTACCCTCTAAAGAATGATAAGATATATTCTCTCCCATTTAATTAGACTACTCAGTAAAAATAGAGGCTATTTTTGCACAAAAGTTCAGCAACCAAATCATTTTAGGTAATGACATTTTTAGCCTCTTAGTTTATCATATGTCATGTACCACATTTAGACCAGGAATGAAATTAAATTATAATATTCTCCCCAAGCAGGAATGCCCAATAAAATACAGGACACCCAGTTAAATTTAAATTTCAGAGAAACAATAATTTTTGTATATGTCCATGCAATATTTGGGATATACTTATATCACACTCAAAAACTACTTGTTGTTTATCTTAATTCAAATGTAATGTGTTATTTGCTACCTCTGGCAACCGTATCATCAAAGCACATATCAGAGGAAGGCATTTGAAACTCTCGATATAGTTTGTAATCGACATGTAGACTTTTCTCTACAGCTCGAAATCTACATCGTCCATCGAGTCATCGCCTTGGCACCAGCTGCTTTGTCTGGCTCTCGGCTTCTCCCCTCATGGAAATGGCTATAGTCACGGCTGCCAATGGTCTCCACGTTGCCAGATCCAATAAGCTAAATCCCTTAAGTTTCAATGGGCTGTTTTTGCTTTCATTAATCTCAAAGTATTTTCTACGTTTCCTTGCAATGTCTTCTTTGACTTACTGATTATTTAGAAATATAACTTCTAATATTGTTTAATTTCTATGTATTTGTGCATTTTCTAGATTTATTGTGTTATCGAGTTCTCTTCTATTATAGTTGGAGAACATACTTTGTAGGATTTTTATCTTGCACCCTAGATCAGTTTTTCAGAGCCATAGATATGACCCAGAGTCTAGACCTTCCTGGGCCTTCTTCAGTTGACTTCAGTCTGCAAGAACGGATCCTTGCTACACAGCCACTCTGTCCTGTAACCTGGCTCCTCAGAGAATGGCGGAGCTGAGGCCCCAGCCAGCCCTTGACGTATGTTCTGTCTTCACCCCCGTCCCCTGTGCTCAACTCCCACCGCCTAGCTCCTGAGCCTTGCCCACTGGTCTGGACTCCTTAATACTGGGGTTAAACTTGGAAACGTCCAAAGTCATCTCAGGGCTGGTCTGACCCATATGCGCCTGCTTTATACGATCTGTCATCACTATTTACCATTTTCAGTTGAGCCATTTCTTTTGAACCTACAGACCCATTGCTCTAGGAAAGTATTGTCACAGAGTCCAGGCTCATGCTGCTTGCTTGTTGTTGTTCAGTTGCTAAGTTGCTAAGACTCTTTGTGACCCCGCGGACGGCAGCACTGCAGGCTTCCCTGTCCTTTACCATTTCCCGGAGTTTGCTCAGACTTAAGTTCGCCGAGTCAGTGGTGCTCTTCAACCATCTCCTCTGCTGTCGCCGCCTTCTCCTGCTGCCCTCCAGCTTCCCCAGCATCAGAGTCTTTTCCAACGAGTTGGCTCTTCACAACTCATTGAAGTATTGGGACTTCAGCATGCTTTTTTTCAGTGAATGTTCAGGGTGGATTTCTTTGGGGATTGACTGGCTTGCATGGTGACAGGCTAATACGCCTAGGTGAGGTGTTGAGCAAAGAATAACTATTCTGAAAGCCAGCAGACCAAGAAGATAGTGCCATAGTGTCCTGAAGAATGTTACCCAAGTTAAAATCCAAGCTTCTTTTGTCTAACAGGGAAGGGGATGTAGCTGATTGTTCAGACTTGGTGTGGGCCTAACCCCGGAGGAATGTTTTAGTCTTTTGTCCTAAAAGCTGTCCAGGCAGGTCCAACAAGTTGCCACCCAGAAGACAAAAGTTATTCTCTGTTTTGCAGCTTTTAATCCATGTGTGAATGTAAAGTTTTATGTTTTTAAAGGTCAGGCTTGGAAAGCAGAGCCTTGAGGATGGGCTCATTTCAGGCTCTAGGCAATGGTCTTCTGTGCAGGTGCAGAGCCAGCTTGAGAGAGCCAAACCAAAAGGGAAAGGGTCTAATCTGAGAGGTTTGCTTTTTGTTACAGATCTTTCCTGTCCATGTTTTAGTTGACTTCAGTCTGCAAGAACGGATCCTTGCTACACAGCCACTCTGTCCTGTAACCTGGCTCCTCAGAGAATGGCGGAGCTGAGGCCCCAGCCAGCCCTTGACGTATGTTCTGTCTTCACCCCCGTCCCCTGTGCTCAACTCCCACCGCCTAGCTCCTGAGCCTTGCCCACTGGTCTGGACTCCTTAATACTGGGGTTAAACTTGGAAACGTCCAAAGTCATCTCAGGGCTGGTCTGACCCATATGCGCCTGCTTTATACGATCTGTCATCACTATTTACCATTTTCAGTTGAGCCATTTCTTTTGAACCTACAGACCCATTGCTCTAGGAAAGTATTGTCACAGAGTCCAGGCTCATGCTGCTTGCTTGTTGTTGTTCAGTTGCTAAGTTGCTAAGACTCTTTGTGACCCCGCGGACGGCAGCACTGCAGGCTTCCCTGTCCTTTACCATTTCCCGGAGTTTGCTCAGACTTAAGTTCGCCGAGTCAGTGGTGCTCTTCAACCATCTCCTCTGCTGTCGCCGCCTTCTCCTGCTGCCCTCCAGCTTCCCCAGCATCAGAGTCTTTTCCAACGAGTTGGCTCTTCACAACTCATTGAAGTATTGGGACTTCAGCATGCTTTTTTTCAGTGAATGTTCAGGGTGGATTTCTTTGGGGATTGACTGGCTTGCATGGTGACAGGCTAATACGCCTAGGTGAGGTGTTGAGCAAAGAATAACTATTCTGAAAGCCAGCAGACCAAGAAGATAGTGCCATAGTGTCCTGAAGAATGTTACCCAAGTTAAAATCCAAGCTTCTTTTGTCTAACAGGGAAGGGGATGTAGCTGATTGTTCAGACTTGGTGTGGGCCTAACCCCGGAGGAATGTTTTAGTCTTTTGTCCTAAAAGCTGTCCAGGCAGGTCCAACAAGTTGCCACCCAGAAGACAAAAGTTATTCTCTGTTTTGCAGCTTTTAATCCATGTGTGAATGTAAAGTTTTATGTTTTTAAAGGTCAGGCTTGGAAAGCAGAGCCTTGAGGATGGGCTCATTTCAGGCTCTAGGCAATGGTCTTCTGTGCAGGTGCAGAGCCAGCTTGAGAGAGCACAAGGTTACACAGGAGCTAAAGGAATGGATCTAATCTGGAGTCAGGTTTGCTTTTTGTTACAGTGTGTCTCATTATTTAGTAGTTCTCAACCCTTTTGATTATTTTTTGGCATTTATTGTAATATCTATTATTTGCTTAATTTTTTTTCCTTAAATTATCTTGCCTTCAAAACAAAAATGGCTTGGCTCTATCTTGGCAAAAATATCCTGACATCCTAGGTTCGATGTGTTGTTTACATCTTTCCCTATTACTTGTTAAAATAAATCCTTAACTATTAACACATGATATCCATGGACCATTTGGAATCACCCTGTAGCCCAGAGCTCCCTTGTACCACATTCGGGGAAATGCTCACCCTAGGGTTTGCCCAGGGTCTGTTCACTTCCATTCCTGCTCTTTCTACCATCCCGCGCGGATCCCTTGGGTCCAGTGTTCGGAGATAAATGCTTAGAAGCAGTAAGGCTCGCCACTCCATGCCAAATGCAACACTTGCTAAGTATGAGTGGGATTTCATTGATAGAGAGCTGTAATCAAAGCTGATGGAACGTGGTTAAAAGCGGGGACTCTGGAGATGAACTCAAATTCCAGCCCTGCCACGTACTGTGAAAATCACTTGGCCTCTGTCAGGTAGCTAAAAGGACTGTTCTCCAGGTTAAATAAATTAGTATCTGTTCAGGGTTTAAAACAGGGCCTGGCCCACATAAGTGCAATATAAACATTAGGTATAAATAGAAGCTGCCTGTTTTGGCAATGAAAGAAAAAGAAAGAAAAAAGTAATCCATGAGTGTACAGGCCTCCTTTCCTTTGGAACAGGAGTGTACTGATTTTTTTTTTTTAATCTTGTGGCCACGATGGCAGGTATTCATTACATCAGGATGTGAGGGCTTTACGGATCCAGTGAGCAGTATGTCACACTCGGGATTTAAAATGGCATCCGACTGACTGCAGTTTAGTTACACCAATTGGGTATTGTATACAAATTTGAAGATACTCCTTCTCTCCTTCCATTCTCCAAAATGTATCTATATTGTTTGTTTTCATTTGAACACTGAATATTTTCACTAAACACTTGGAGCTGTGCAGCTGTGTGTTTGTGGGCATGTATGCACACAGGTCTGGCTGTGATATTTTTGGTGTGTTGTTGTTCAGTTTCTAAGTTATTTGCATCTTTGCACCCCATGGACAGTAGTCCACCAGGCTCTTCTCTCCATGGGATGTTCCAGGCAAGAATACTGGAGTGCGTTGCCATTTCCTTCTCCAGGGGATCTTCCCAACCCAGGGATCAAACCTGCATCTCTTGCGTCTTCTGAATTGGCAGGCGGCTTCTTTACCAGCTGAGCCACTGGGGAGCACCCCCCTTTTGTGGTAATATTTATTTATTTACCTTGGTAGTATTTATTTATTTATTTGGCTGCACCAGGTCTTAGTTGTGGCACATGGGATCTTTAAGTTGTGGTGTGTAGGATCTAGTTCCCTGACCAAGGTTCAAACCCTGGCCCTCTGCATTGGGAGCTTAGGGTCTTAGCCACTGGACCACCAGGGAAGTCTCATGTACAGTGTTTTGAAGAGGACTTCTATTATTAGATTGCAAACAGATTTTTTTTTAAATAAAGCACAAAAGTTAAATAAACTTATATGTTTAATCTGTCATAAAAACTGTTTCCCAGGTCATAATATAAACAATGTTTTTACTGTTTTTGTTATGAAATAACTGAAGCTTCAGCTGCATTATTTTTAAATGTTTTTATTATGTTTAATGGAATAACATTATCAATTATATTTATGAGGAGTAACAAAGGAATAGTAAAGCTATGTTTGAATAAAACATCATAATTCTAATTTTGAAACCTAATGCAAACAAATTCATGTTTTAGTACAGTAGAAATCCATTAAATACGTATCATCAGTGTTAGGCTATCTCTGTTAGGAAAACATTTATCAATGTTGAGAGAAGATATTCAGCTGATACTGGTAACCAAAATTCACTTTTTAAAAACCCCTGCAGATTATCACTGTTACAATGTAGATTTCCTTAAAAGCTAGATATTTCCTTTGGAGGTAAAATGATCAAAATTACTTCCTGAAGTATGTTAACAGGTTGCAAAGCCTAAATAAAAGTCTCATGAAGACTGAGGAGGCAAGATTGTAAAGATATCTTCCCAAATCTATTTTGGCAATCCCTAAGAGCTAAATAAAGATTTGTGAATTTCCCTATATGTTCCAGTGGGGGAGGCTTAAAGTGAGAACCAAAGTTCTTGACTTCTACTCAAGGTAACAAACTAAATGAACTTAGCTCATTAACTTTGATGCTTGTGTGTGTGTGTGTGTCTTTTTTTTTTTAATTAATTAATTAATTAATTTATTTTTGTACATGTATGTTCCCAGATCATGTGTGTGTCTTTGTGTCTGTGTGCACGCGCGCTGTGTTAGGTCATATCTGATTCTTTGTGACCCCATGGACTGCAGCAAGCCAGGCTCCTCTGTCCATGGCATTCTCCAGGCAAGAATACTGGAGTGGGGCTTCCCTGGTGGTTCAGTGGGTAGACAGTCTGCCTTGCAGTGCAAGGGGCGCCGGTTCAATCCCTGGCCCGGGAAGATCCCACATGCTCTGGAGCAGCTGGACCAGTGTGTCCAATTAGGAGCCAGTGCTCTGGAGCGCATGCGCCCATAGCCAAGACTCTGCAACGAGAGAGGCCACTGCAATGCGAGGCCCACCCAGGCCAAAGAATAAAAGATGGATGAAAATAAATATAAAAACTAAAGAGGCGTGATGGGGGAACAAAAGGAAGACTACTGGAGTGGGTTGCCATGGCCTCCTTCAGGGACTTTCCTGACCCAGGGATCACACCCACACCTCTTGTGTTTCCTGCACATTGACAGGCAGCTTCCCTGTGTCATCTGGGAAGCCCAGTTGTCATACTTATTTGTCATTTGGAACAATCATATTCCAGACCTTATTTTGTGTACTATAGCAGGTTTTTCAATGCTGAGCAAAATTTCCCTACATTATCTAAATATTTTTAACCTATAATTTATTCAACTGATCATTGGTTCTACTATATGTATATACATATATATGTTATTGATATACATTCCTTTGCATGCTAAATGAACCTTCCAGCTTAAGACAGACTTGCCACGGCGTGTTCCACGGCCTGTGTGGAGCCCAGTATTATGTGGTTCCAGGTCTGTAGTTCAGAAGTCCTCACTGTCACAGCTAAAGAATGGACTGATTCTCTCTGAATAACCGACTGTAGACCCCATATCTTCCCAAATCTATTTTGGCAATCCCTAAGAGCTAAATAAAGATTTGTGAATTTCCCTATATGTTCCAGTGGGGGAGGCTTAAAGTGAGAACCAAAGTTCTTGACTTCTACTCAAGGTAACAAACTAAATGAACTTAGCTCATTAACTTTGATGCTTGTGTGTGTGTGTGTGTCTTTTTTTTTTAAATTAATTAATTAATTAATTTATTTTTGTACATGTATGTTCCCAGATCATGTGTGTGTCTTTGTGTCTGTGTGCACGCGCGCTGTGTTAGGTCATATCTGATTCTTTGTGACCCCATGGACTGCAGCAAGCCAGGCTCCTCTGTCCATGGCATTCTCCAGGCAAGAATACTGGAGTGGGGCTTCCCTGGTGGTTCAGTGGGTAGACAGTCTGCCTTGCAGTGCAAGGGGCGCCGGTTCAATCCCTGGCCCGGGAAGATCCCACATGCTCTGGAGCAGCTGGACCAGTGTGTCCAATTAGGAGCCAGTGCTCTGGAGCGCATGCGCCCATAGCCAAGACTCTGCAACGAGAGAGGCCACTGCAATGCGAGGCCCACCCAGGCCAAAGAATAAAAGATGGATGAAAATAAATATAAAAACTAAAGAGGCGTGATGGGGGAACAAAAGGAAGACTACTGGAGTGGGTTGCCATGGCCTCCTTCAGGGACTTTCCTGACCCAGGGATCACACCCACACCTCTTGTGTTTCCTGCACATTGACAGGCAGCTTCCCTGTGTCATCTGGGAAGCCCAGTTGTCATACTTATTTGTCATTTGGAACAATCATATTCCAGACCTTATTTTGTGTACTATAGCAGGTTTTTCAATGCTGAGCAAAATTTCCCTACATTATCTAAATATTTTTAACCTATAATTTATTCAACTGATCATTGGTTCTACTATATGTATATACATATATATGTTATTGATATACATTCCTTTGCATGCTAAATGAACCTTCCAGCTTAAGACAGACTTGCCACGGCGTGTTCCACGGCCTGTGTGGAGCCCAGTATTATGTGGTTCCAGGTCTGTAGTTCAGAAGTCCTCACTGTCACAGCTAAAGAATGGACTGATTCTCTCTGAATAACCGACTGTAGACCCCAGTCCGGAGGGACACACTTCCCAGCTCTCTGCTCCATCTGTCCGGGAGGGTGCCGCCTCTGGAGGAAAAGGGAGAGTGTGTCTGATGGCCCAGCAATCCCTGGGAATTTTCAAAGGAAGGGATCCAGTTGGAGAGGCTGCCGTGGCGACTGGAGCTGGAAGGTCCCGGGCTTCGGGGTAGACGGACATCGGAGTGTCTTCAGACGCATAGTTCCAGCTGGAGAGGCTCTTGGCTTCCCGCGTGTGGTCACGGTGTTTCAGAGCAGGCGGCTGGTAGGCCTGGTAGGACACCTTGGTGGTGGTGGTGATCACCGTCTGGAGGGGCCCGGGGCGCCGGGCGGGCGCCGAGAGGTACCTGCAGGCGAGCCGTGGGCTGTGATGAGGGCGGGCGGCCTCGGCCTGCAGCGGTCCTTGGTCAGTCCTCTCCGCCGGGCTAGCTTTTCCCGGAGCTGGTTTCCAGCCGTGCAGTTGGCTGGTGAAATCAAAGCCTCTCTCAAAGCTGCTGTAGGTGTTGACATTATATTGCAGTGCATTCAGATGAAGCCAGTCTGGGTCGTGAGGGAAACTGCTGGAATCTTTATGAAGGGTGGGATAGGGGCTCGAACATGCATAGCCAGGACCCTCCAATTCGTAGCTACAGGGCAAACAGATCCTTGGGTTTGGACCTTTCTGAAAGGGTGGCACTATGTCTGCCGGAAGGGTGGCGAGGTCACAGGCTGCTCTGTAAGCATCCGAGTTGGGAAAGGAAAAGCAGGGCTGCCCCGGCACCGGGAAGGCGGCGTCCGGAATTATTTCCAGCTCCTCCAGGTTCTCCAGGGAAGGGATGTTGAAATGTCTGCTGTGATCTTGACTCTCTCCTGCCTGAAGAAATGACGCCAATTTTTATTTGTAAATAATGATGTAAATTGCATGGACACCCTCACCTGGTCACAGTCACCAACCAACCAAATAACACGTTTCCAGTTTTGTGTTTGTAAATTATATAGACAGACTTCCCACGGCGTGTTCCACGGCCTGTGTGGAGCCCAGTATTATGTGGTTCCAGGTCTGTAGTTCAGAAGTCCTCACTGTCACAGCTAAAGAATGGACTGATTCTCTCTGAATAACCGACTGTAGACCCCAGTCCGGAGGGACACACTTCCCAGCTCTCTGCTCCATCTGTCCGGGAGGGTGCCGCCTCTGGAGGAAAAGGGAGAGTGTGTCTGATGGCCCAGCAATCCCTGGGAATTTTCAAAGGAAGGGATCCAGTTGGAGAGGCTGCCGTGGCGACTGGAGCTGGAAGGTCCCGGGCTTCGGGGTAGACGGACATCGGAGTGTCTTCAGACGCATAGTTCCAGCTGGAGAGGCTCTTGGCTTCCCGCGTGTGGTCACGGTGTTTCAGAGCAGGCGGCTGGTAGGCCTGGTAGGACACCTTGGTGGTGGTGGTGATCACCGTCTGGAGGGCCGGCGCGGCCGGCGGGGCGCTCGAGAGGTACCTGCAGGCGAGCCGTGGGCTGTGATGAGGGCGGGCGGCCTCGGCCTGCAGCGGTCCTTGGTCAGTCCTCTCCGCCGGGCTAGCTTTTCCCGGAGCTGGTTTCCAGCCGTGCAGTTGGCTGGTGAAATCAAAGCCTCTCTCAAAGCTGCTGTAGGTGTTGACATTATATTGCAGTGCATTCAGATGAAGCCAGTCTGGGTCGTGAGGGAAACTGCTGGAATCTTTATGAAGGGTGGGATAGGGGCTCGAACATGCATAGCCAGGACCCTCCAATTCGTAGCTACAGGGCAAACAGATCCTTGGGTTTGGACCTTTCTGAAAGGGTGGCACTATGTCTGCCGGAAGGGTGGCGAGGTCACAGGCTGCTCTGTAAGCATCCGAGTTGGGAAAGGAAAAGCAGGGCTGCCCCGGCACCGGGAAGGCGGCGTCCGGAATTATTTCCAGCTCCTCCAGGTTCTCCAGGGAAGGGATGTTGAAATGTCTGCTGTGATCTTGACTCTCTCCTGCCTGAAGAAATGACGCCAATTTTTATTTGTAAATAATGATGTAAATTGCATGGACACCCTCACCTGGTCACAGTCACCAACCAACCAAATAACACGTTTCCAGTTGGTGGCTCTGTGTTATGAGCACAGAAATATGGTCTGGGCACCTGGTGAAGGGATTTCACGGCCTGAGCTCAGGCTAGAATTCCACGCTGCTGAGCTTGGAGGGTCCACAGCAGCCCGGCAGGGTGGGTCTGAGTGGCAGAGGGTCCTGTCCTCCCCATACTATGTGCAGGCCAGCAGAGGCTCAGCAGCCTCCCGCAGACCTGGTTCAAATCCTGCCTGTCCCTCATGAATTGGACAAGTTCCTTAACTTCTCTGAGCCTCAGGTTCCTCACTTAAAAATGAGGCTTAAGGGGCTCCCCTGGTGGTCCAGTGGGTAAGGACACCGCCTTGCAGTGCAAGGGGTGCCGGTTTGATCCCGGGCCTGGGAAGATCCCACGTGCCGCGGAGTGGCTGGACTGATGTGTTCAACTACCGAGCTGGAGCTCTGGAGCACATGCTCTGCAGCAAGAGAGGCCGCTATGATGGAGGGCCCACACAGGCCAAAGAACAAAAAGGATAAGTGAATGAGAGATCAATAGAAGTGGCCCCAAAAAAGGGGGGACTCAATAACCGTAGTTTCTACTTAAGGTTTTTGTGATCAGTTCATGTGTAAAACTCTTAGACCCCATGTGCCTGGTACATAGCAAGTGCTCAAACAAGGCCAGTGGCTCTTATCTTCAGACCGATATTCTGCCTGTTTGGTGTGCTTGGTAAAAAGCCAAGCTGGATGAAGTTGCCCAAAGAAATTTTACTGTTCTCTGTTAATCATGCAAAGGGCTCTCTCAACGCTGCCCCGTTAACTTGTCGGGACGTCCCTGTTTCTTTCTGTATGACCGTTGGATAATTATCCCCGTGTTAGAATGTCAGCTCCTATCCTCACTCTGTCATTGACTCTAGACATATTCTGCTTTATTTTGTCTAGAAGAAAGGATTAGAAACCCTATTCAAAATTGTCATTCAATGACATTTTGTTAGAGAATAAAAAAGACTTTTTTCCAGCTCCTCCAGGTTCTCCAAGGAAAGGGGATCTTGACTCTCTCCTGCCTGAAGAAATGACGCCAATTTTTATTTGTAAATAATGATGTAAATTGCATGGACACCCTCACCTGGTCACAGTCACCAACCAACCAAATAACACGTTTCCAGTTGGTGGCTCTGTGTTATGAGCACAGAAATATGGTCTGGGCACCTGGTGAAGGGATTTCACGGCCTGAGCTCAGGCTAGAATTCCACGCTGCTGAGCTTGGAGGGTCCACAGCAGCCCGGCAGGGTGGGTCTGAGTGGCAGAGGGTCCTGTCCTCCCCATACTATGTGCAGGCCAGCAGAGGCTCAGCAGCCTCCCGCAGACCTGGTTCAAATCCTGCCTGTCCCTCATGAATTGGACAAGTTCCTTAACTTCTCTGAGCCTCAGGTTCCTCACTTAAAAATGAGGCTTAAGGGGCTCCCCTGGTGGTCCAGTGGGTAAGGACACCGCCTTGCAGTGCAAGTGGTGCCGGTTTGATCCCGGGCCTGGGAAGATCCCACGTGCCGCGGAGTGGCTGGACTGATGTGTTCAACTACCGAGCTGGAGCTCTGGAGCACATGCTCTGCAGCAAGAGAGGCCGCTATGATGGAGGGCCCACACAGGCCAAAGAACAAAAAGGATAAGTGAATGAGAGATCAATAGAAGTGGCCCCAAAAAAGGGGGGACTCAATAACCGTAGTTTCTACTTAAGGTTTTTGTGATCAGTTCATGTGTAAAACTCTTAGACCCCATGTGCCTGGTACATAGCAAGTGCTCAAACAAGGCCAGTGGCTCTTATCTTCAGACCGATATTCTGCCTGTTTGGTGTGCTTGGTAGAGAAGCCAAGCTGGATGAAGTTGCCCAAAGAAATTTTACTGTTCTCTGTTAATCATGCAAAGGGCTCTCTCAACGCTGCCCCGTTAACTTGTCGGGACGTCCCTGTTTCTTTCTGTATGACCGTTGGATAATTATCCCTGTGTTAGAATGTCAGCTCCTATCCTCACTCTGTCATTGACTCTAGACATATTCTGCTTTATTTTGTCTAGAAGAAAGGATTAGAAACCCTATTCAAAATTGTCATTCAATGACATTTTGTTAGAGAATAGAGACTTTTCACATAAAGTCAAACCTTTTACTATGACTTCCTATTTTATATAATTCTCCTTATATTTTGTGATGACCACAAACACAATCACAAGGGGTACGTCAGCTCCCCGTTACCTCCGGTTCTCGGACTCTCTTTTTCTGAGGTTGATAAAAAGAAGTCATTTGCCTCTTGATGGCACTTCTTCTAGCTTCCGTCTCTGATTTACTCTCTGGCCTTGGGTGATCGTGAACTCCCTTGGCCTGCATTAATAAGGGCATGAACACATTGGTGCCTCGAAGGGAAGCTGTTCAAAAAGTATGTCTTTCCCAACACCCCAAGTTGTTTTTTCAAAGAGACCGGGGGAAAAATTCTTGAACAAATGACAAACTGCACCAATAACAGACATCTTAAAAGATGACCTCGTAGTCCTTTTACCATACAAAAAGAACTATACGTAGGTTCACTCTCTCACTCCTATCCAGCACATCGTAGGTGAACTAATTTCTAGGAGTTCGCGGTAAGGCGCGGGGCACCTCAGCACCTATTTCTGGCTAGTAATTCCCTGGTGGCGTTAGTGGTAAAGAACCCGCTGGCCAATGCAGGAGACTTAGGAGGCATGGATGCGATCCCTGGCTCAGGAAGATGGGTTGAGAAGATCCCCTCGAGTGGGAATTGGCAACCCACTCCAGTATTCTTTTTTTTTTTTAATTGAAGGATAAGGCACTCCAGTGTTCTTGCCTGGAGAACCCCATGGACAGAGGAGCCTGGTGAGGTATAGTCCATGGGATCACAAAGACTCAGACATGACTGAAGCAACTTCCCATGCATGCAGAGATATTTGGTTTGGTCCAGATTTTCTAAGGGGCTTCCCTGGTGGCTTGGACAGTAAAGCATCTGCCTGAGATGCAGGAGACCTGGGTTTGATCCCTGGCTTGGGAAGATGCCCTGGAGAAGGAAATGGCAACCCCAGTGTTCTTGCCTGGGAAATCCCATGGACGGAAGAGCCTGGCGGGCTACAGTCCATGCGGGATGCATAAAGCCGGACACAACCAAGTGACTAAACCAGAAACCAGAGGCTTTAGGACACATGGCAGGTGGCCTGGTCCTCATGATACACAATGAGAGCATCCATCACAAACTGCAGTGTCCCCCCCACCCCCTGCCTACCTGAAAAAATATTGCGTTGCCGTCAAGTCGCCAGAAGTTGGTGACAGGGTACCCGCTGTGCCCTCGACAGGGGATCAATTCCAAAGCAGAATGACAGTTGGGACAGGGCTTCTCTGCAAAGCCAGGGCGACAGATTTTAATCACAAGGCGGCCCCAGGTCCCCTGGAAGGAAGGCAGGGGAAATTCCTCGGGAATAGGGAGCCGCCCCCCACCCGGGGCGCAGGCTCACTTTGCTGCTTCAGCCGCGCCTTGTCGCAGATGGCCGGCCGCAGCTGCAGCCGGGAGCCGTCGGGCAGGGCGCAGTCGCGCGCGCACACCACCACGCCCAGGCACGACTTCTTGAGGATGTGGCCGTTGTGGTTGTTGGTGTTGCGCATGGCCCAGCCGCTCAGGTGGCGCTGCGCCTTCTTCTCCTCTCTGCTGTAGATGAAGCGCACGTAGCCGTCCGGCCACTCGCAGAAGCGATCAAAGCGGGCTGGCTCCTGCAAAGGCGGCCCGAAGGGCGGGTAGTCAAGCGCATGAAGCCCAAACCCGACACAGCACAGTGTGAATCTTCCCCAAGTAGACTGGGATAAAGACTGAGTCCTTTAAATTCCAGGAATGTTGTAAGACTGTGCTCTTAGAACACATCACTCATCCTGTGTGTGTCCTACAAACTGATGCTTATCCTATGAAAACCCTACGTGTATTAGTTCATCTAGCTTTCATACTGCCTACAGACAACAGGTACCCATAGTGTCCCTGTTTAATCAAATAGTAAATGGAGACCAGAGAGGTTCATCGACTGGCCCAAGGTCACACAGCTAGTAAGACCTGGCTCTAGGATTTGAGCCCTCAGCGTTTGACTCCAGAGCCTATTCTCCTTACTACCACATTATAGCACTTCTTGGTATATGTATCTGTGACACACAGTGCCTAGTTAAGCATGAAAGCACCAGGGCAGAAAGCGATTAGAAAGTTCCATCACTGACATACATTTGAGCCTGTGTCTCTTCTTCCATCCAGTGGCTGTGCTTCAAACGCCTTGCCTGATACCCAGCACAACCAAGTGACTAAACCAGAAACCAGAGGCTTTAGGACACATGGCAGGTGGCCTGGTCCTCATGATACACAATGAGAGCATCCATCACAAACTGCAGTGTCCCCCCCACCCCCTGCCTACCTGAAAAAATATTGCGTTGCCGTCAAGTCGCCAGAAGTTGGTGACAGGGTACCCGCTGTGCCCTCGACAGGGGATCAATTCCAAAGCAGAATGACAGTTGGGACAGGGCTTCTCTGCAAAGCCAGGGCGACAGATTTTAATCACAAGGCGGCCCCAGGTCCCCTGGAAGGAAGGCAGGGGAAATTCCTCGGGAATAGGGAGCCGCCCCCCACCCGGGGCGCAGGCTCACTTTGCTGCTTCAGCCGCGCCTTGTCGCAGATGGCCGGCCGCAGCTGCAGCCGGGAGCCGTCGGGCAGGGCGCAGTCGCGCGCGCACACCACCACGCCCAGGCACGACTTCTTGAGGATGTGGCCGTTGTGGTTGTTGGTGTTGCGCATGGCCCAGCCGCTCAGGTGGCGCTGCGCCTTCTTCTCCTCTCTGCTGTAGATGAAGCGCACGTAGCCGTCCGGCCACTCGCAGAAGCGATCAAAGCGGGCTGGCTCCTGCAAAGGCGGCCCGAAGGGCGGGTAGTCAAGCGCATGAAGCCCAAACCCGACACAGCACAGTGTGAATCTTCCCCAAGTAGACTGGGATAAAGACTGAGTCCTTTAAATTCCAGGAATGTTGTAAGACTGTGCTCTTAGAACACATCACTCATCCTGTGTGTGTCCTACAAACTGATGCTTATCCTATGAAAACCCTACGTGTATTAGTTCATCTAGCTTTCATACTGCCTACAGACAACAGGTACCCATAGTGTCCCTGTTTAATCAAATAGTAAATGGAGACCAGAGAGGTTCATCGACTGGCCCAAGGTCACACAGCTAGTAAGACCTGGCTCTAGGATTTGAGCCCTCAGCGTTTGACTCCAGAGCCTATTCTCCTTACTACCACATTATAGCACTTCTTGGTATATGTATCTGTGACACACAGTGCCTAGTTAAGCATGAAAGCACCAGGGCAGAAAGCGATTAGAAAGTTCCATCACTGACATACATTTGAGCCTGTGTCTCTTCTTCCATCCAGTGGCTGTGCTTCAAACGCCCTTGCCTGATACCCAGCACAGCCTGAGAGAGACAAGGACAGCTTCCCAAAGTAGCCTCTGGGCTTTCCTGCATGGGTGCCAAGTCGCTCCAGCCCTGTCTGACTCTTCGTGACCCCGTGGACTGTAACCCACCGGGCTCCTCTGTCCATGGGGTTCTCTGGGCAAGAACGCTGGAGCGGGCTGCCATGCCCTCCTCCAGGGGACCTTCCCTAACCAGGGATTAAACCTATGTCTCTTACGTCTCCTGCGTTTGGCAGGCAGGTTCTTTACCACTCGTGCCACCTGGGAAGCCCGGCCTTCTGGGTTTACACGGGTGTTGTAAGGACAGCCTAGCCCTAAGGTAAACTCAAGCACTTGGTGGAACCTGCTGAGCCCTGGACCTCTTCCCAGAGCAATATAGATTCTCATTCTCCTACACAAAGGGCTGCCTGGCTACAATAATGTGGTATCTAAAACACTGAGCACTGCCCTACTATTCCTATTGGCTGTTCTCTGTCCATTTTATGCATTAGTTATGCTGCGGTGTCTTTCTTGTGCATAAGTTTGATATAAAATTATCCTTGCCTGCACACTTACTATTTACCAGGTACTCTCCAGGGCAGGGGTCTGCAAACGAGGGGCCTCGTGCCTAATTCATCCTGCCACTTGTTTTAGTACAGCTCACAAACTAAGAATGATGTTAACGTGTTTTGTTGTTGTTGTTGTTCACATGTTTTTAATGGTTGAGGGAACATGAAAAGAATTACATTTCGTGACACATGAAGGTCACATGAAATTCAAATTTTTGTATCCGTAATGAAGTTGTCTTCATGTACATTTGTCTGCGTATGGTCTGTTTTCACACGATAGGGCAGAGCTGAGTATCTGGGACACAGACAGGATGGGTCATGAGGCCCCATTTTGTTGTTATCCAGTCATTAAGTCATGTTGGGAGCATGCCAGGCTTCCCTGTCTTCCGCTATCTCCCAGAGTTTACTCAGATTTATGTCTGTTGACCTGGTGATGCTGTCTAATGAACGTATCCTCTGCCACATGATCTAGGGTCTATAATCTTCACGAGAACCTTATCTAATAGATAAGCAAGTGGAAGTTAGATGGCTAAGTCTCTCCGGTGGCATGGCTGGGGTTAAACAGAAGATCTGTGGCAGCCAGAAGCCACTGACCTCACAGAAGAGTATTAAAACACAAGAAGAAGCCAGTTACACGTTCCCTCCTCCACCCCAGGGAAATGAGATCCAACATTTGGGAAGCCAAAGTATTCTCGGGTGAACCATTTAGACTTGTGCATCACATTAGTCTTGTACATGCTAACAGTAATAGGTAAATGGGCAATTTTGTTTCTAAACCCACAAGAGATAGTGTTGAAATCATTATTATCACTAAGAGACATTATTTCTCTTTTCTTGGAAATATTGACCTAAATCATACACTGACCTATGGTACATCACAAATGAAATACGTAAGGATGTGCTAGCAACTCTAAGTTTACACTAAATGCTGTCTCTTTGTTTTGAAAGCGAGCATGTCAGTTTAAGGGCCTTCACGACAAATCATTTTCCCGAAGAGATTGTTTTGTTAGTACATCCCTGGAAGGGTGCAGACCAAATGGAGCAGCGCTAAAAACAAAGCCACACGGATGGCATTTTCACTTCAAAACAAGAATGAGGGGCTCCCAGATTGAGTTTCACTTACCCTCCTCTGTCAGGCAGGGGAGCACCCGCGTGCACACACACAGACAAGCGTGCACACACCAAACACGACAGTAGGTCGTGCGTTGAAGATCGTTATCTAACTCCACTGCGTGATGACAAGTGAATGACCTGAGACTGAGATAAGTTCAGGAACTGTCTCAAGGTCACACAGCTGTTTAGCTCTTCCTCCTTGGGTTAGCCAGAGTAGGACCGCCTTGCTCCAGTTCTCTTTCTATAGCCCAGTACCCCTGCCTCTTTAGAGATACCGCACACGCACATGCACGCACACACACATGTGCATGCACGCACACTCTGTTTAAGAACCAGTCTCCCAGAAGATAAAATTATTAACAGTTACAGGGGACATCTCCCCATTTGATTTATGTCTGTTGACCTGGTGATGCTGTCTAATGAACGTATCCTCTGCCACATGATCTAGGGTCTATAATCTTCACGAGAACCTTATCTAATAGATAAGCAAGTGGAAGTTAGATGGCTAAGTCTCTCCGTGGCATGGCTGGGGTTAAACAGAAGATCTGTGGCAGCCAGAAGCCACTGACCTCACAGAAGAGTATTAAAACACAAGAAGAAGCCAGTTACACGTTCCCTCCTCCACCCCAGGGAAATGAGATCCAACATTTGGGAAGCCAAAGTATTCTCGGGTGAACCATTTAGACTTGTGCATCACATTAGTCTTGTACATGCTAACAGTAATAGGTAAATGGGCAATTTTGTTTCTAAACCCACAAGAGATAGTGTTGAAATCATTATTATCACTAAGAGACATTATTTCTCTTTTCTTGGAAATATTGACCTAAATCATACACTGACCTATGGTACATCACAAATGAAATACGTAAGGATGTGCTAGCAACTCTAAGTTTACACTAAATGCTGTCTCTTTGTTTTGAAAGCGAGCATGTCAGTTTAAGGGCCTTCACGACAAATCATTTTCCCGAAGAGATTGTTTTGTTAGTACATCCCTGGAAGGGTGCAGACCAAATGGAGCAGCGCTAAAAACAAAGCCACACGGATGGCATTTTCACTTCAAAACAAGAATGAGGGGCTCCCAGATTGAGTTTCACTTACCCTCCTCTGTCAGGCAGGGGAGCACCCGCGTGCACACACACAGACAAGCGTGCACACACCAAACACGACAGTAGGTCGTGCGTTGAAGATCGTTATCTAACTCCACTGCGTGATGACAAGTGAATGACCTGAGACTGAGATAAGTTCAGGAACTGTCTCAAGGTCACACAGCTGTTTAGCTCTTCCTCCTTGGGTTAGCCAGAGTAGGACCGCCTTGCTCCAGTTCTCTTTCTATAGCCCAGTACCCCTGCCTCTTTAGAGATACCGCACACGCACATGCACGCACACACACATGTGCATGCACGCACACTCTGTTTAAGAACCAGTCTCCCAGAAGATAAAATTATTAACAGTTACAGGGGACATCTAGAAAATGCTTGCGAGAGGACACTTCCCTCCCTTATTTGGATATGACTCTTTTCTAAAATGCAGGATTACTTTTCTTTTTTTTCTATGAAGACCTAGGTCAACAGAAGGCAGTGAGAATGAGATGTCCCTGCTTACTGTGGTCCAGTTCTACAAACTGGCACCGTATGACCCTAGAGTAGGCAGGCTTTAAAACAATCACGTAGGTGTCCACGAGTATGTATGTCCCCAAAGTACTGACCTGAGAGGCCGCACACGGTTGCTAAGGAAGTACTGTCCACCTGAACACTTGACTGGCACATAGCATCAGTAGATGCTGAATAAAGGCCAAGTCTCTGACACCTGCACCACATCGCTCAGAAACCCACCTTTGTGAATGCTTCCCCAAACTCTCCCTCTATCTACACCCAGGACTTTATGAAGTCACTCCCCAGTTTTTGCCCCAACTCACTATCACCAAGGTTAAGTGCCCCACTCATTCCCTGGACTTGGCTCCAAACCCCTTCCTTCCATTAAAACAAAAACCAAATTCACCCTAAACAGATTATGTCAACTTCCTCATCTTAGAGAAGTACGTTCAGAAGTTGTGTCAGAAACCGGAGTTCCAGAAGCTTTCCTGGTGCCTGTGCCCTGGTGAGTACGACCACAGAGCTCCCCCAGAAGCCCCGTTTCCTCCTGGCAGCCATGGCGTCTGGATAAATGGCCCAAGTCCTGCTGTTTAGGATTCAGTTACTTTGATTTATGATCCAGTCTCAGAGTTTTGCTGTGTGAGAAATCATCAAGATTCTTCTCCACCTTTCTCATGGATGTCAACGAACGGACAAGGAGAGGCTCAGTGGATTTCTACCCCGGTTAAAAGTGGGGGCTTTCCTGGTGGCTCAGGTGACAAAGAATCTTCCTGCAATGTAGGAGACTCGGGTTTGATTTCTGGGCCAGGATGATCCCCTGGAGAAGGGACTGGCCACCCACTCCAGTATTTTTGCCTAGAGACTCCCATGGACAGAGGAGACTGGAATCTGGAGCCTGGTGGACAGTTTCTGCTGCTTTTCATGGTTTTCAAAACAGCCCGAGGAAACAGGTGGGAGAAGACACACCTCTGGCCCCAGCTCTGCCACGTGCGGAGTCCCTGTACACCGGTGGCCCCTCAGGGCTGTGTTTAGCGATGGTAGGGTCTCTGCAAGGACATCTCCCCTCCGTGAATGGAGAGCACCCTGCGCTCGGTAGGTTTCACGCACCTGAGGCATCTGCGGGTCATTGATGTCCCAGCTCAGCTTCATCCCCTCGGACCACACGCACTCCATCTGCTGCCCGTCTTCAGCTGGCATCTGGTCCTCCTCCTCCAGGGCTCCTGAAAGATAGGAGAAGAACAGACCAACCTAGAGCTGCCCAGGGAGACGTCACCCCACCTCCCACCTCCGCCCCGTTTTAAAAGAAAGTGGAGAGAGACAGACAAGAGAGGCCGACTTAGACATGCATCAGCGGCGGACAAGGGTTCACGGCTGCTCAGGTGGAGCCCGGTTCCTGGTCGCGATGCTGCGAAGTCTCCCCTCGCCGCGCAGCGGTGGCGCCCGGCAGCTGCCCGCGCGTTTATAAGGCTGCGCGCCCTCCCGGCCCAGCCCCACCGCGCCCTGCTCCGCCTTTCCTCGCTCGCCCGCGCGCTCCCACGCCCGGGACGCCAGCAAGGCCCGTCGCCTCCTCCACAGAAGAGACAGGGGCGGAGGGGGAAGCGGACCCGAGCCCTAGCGGGGACGAAAACGAAGCCTGGACCGGACCAGGGTCGGGGGGAGGTTGGAATATCTAGTACAAATTGAAAATTATGTTTCGTTTGTTTTGTTTTGTTTTCCCCCTAACTGCGCTCTGCCTCTGGGGTTTTGGGTTGCATCTAGAGAGAGGCTTTAGAGAGAATCCTTCCAGCAAAGGCCCCGGACAGACAATACTCAGTTTCCTGGGCTGATGGGGAACCACCTGTGAGCTCCTTGGCTGCGCGCTCCAGTCCAAGAAGGTGCGCGGGCACCTGCTAGCTTTGGTGCACGTCCGTTTGGGGGATTTCGTGGTAGTTGATGTGCTTGTTCGGTAATCTGTGTTCTGTGTTCATCTCGGGAGGACTGGCCACCCACTCCAGTATTTTTGCCTAGAGACTCCCATGGACAGAGGAGACTGGAATCTGGAGCCTGGTGGACAGTTTCTGCTGCTTTTCATGGTTTTCAAAACAGCCCGAGGAAACAGGTGGGAGAAGACACACCTCTGGCCCCAGCTCTGCCACGTGCGGAGTCCCTGTACACCGGTGGCCCCTCAGGGCTGTGTTTAGCGATGGTAGGGTCTCTGCAAGGACATCTCCCCTCCGTGAATGGAGAGCACCCTGCGCTCGGTAGGTTTCACGCACCTGAGGCATCTGCGGGTCATTGATGTCCCAGCTCAGCTTCATCCCCTCGGACCACACGCACTCCATCTGCTGCCCGTCTTCAGCTGGCATCTGGTCCTCCTCCTCCAGGGCTCCTGAAAGATAGGAGAAGAACAGACCAACCTAGAGCTGCCCAGGGAGACGTCACCCCACCTCCCACCTCCGCCCCGTTTTAAAAGAAAGTGGAGAGAGACAGACAAGAGAGGCCGACTTAGACATGCATCAGCGGCGGACAAGGGTTCACGGCTGCTCAGGTGGAGCCCGGTTCCTGGTCGCGATGCTGCGAAGTCTCCCCTCGCCGCGCAGCGGTGGCGCCCGGCAGCTGCCCGCGCGTTTATAAGGCTGCGCGCCCTCCCGGCCCAGCCCCACCGCGCCCTGCTCCGCCTTTCCTCGCTCGGCGCGCTCCCACGCCCGGGACGCCAGCAAGGCCCGTCGCCTCCTCCACAGAAGAGACAGGGGCGGAGGGGGAAGCGGACCCGAGCCCTAGCGGGGACGAAAACGAAGCCTGGACCGGACCAGGGTCGGGGGGAGGTTGGAATATCTAGTACAAATTGAAAATTATGTTTCGTTTGTTTTGTTTTGTTTTCCCCCTAACTGCGCTCTGCCTCTGGGGTTTTGGGTTGCATCTAGAGAGAGGCTTTAGAGAGAATCCTTCCAGCAAAGGCCCCGGACAGACAATACTCAGTTTCCTGGGCTGATGGGGAACCACCTGTGAGCTCCTTGGCTGCGCGCTCCAGTCCAAGAAGGTGCGCGGGCACCTGCTAGCTTTGGTGCACGTCCGTTTGGGGGATTTCGTGGTAGTTGATGTGCTTGTTCGGTAATCTGTGTTCTGTGTTCATCTCGGGGAGGAGGTGTGTCCGAGGCCAAAGGCCGCCTTTTGTTTGCCGCCTAGGAGCGTGCCTGCCTCCGAGGCCGAGTGGGAAGAGAGTTCTGAAAACTGAACTCGGAGGTGGGGAGATGAACTAGGGGGAAGGAAGGGGTGAGCTCTGCGCCCCCAAAGCTGTTAACTTTTCTGCTACTTCTGAGCCTGTTTCCTTAACTGTTTGAAAGAGGAGTTGCGGCTCGGTGACTTCTCTGTCGCCATCCACCTGTAATGCCTTTTTTTTTTTTTTGTAAATAGGGTTTACTGGCATTGTCGTGGAAATCCTGCAGCAAAATTGTCTTTGACCCATTCTGTCTGCGGGGGCTTTCTGGAGACTGGACAGACCAGGTGAGAGCGTAGGACGCTGTGGGCTCCCTAGGGCTGAGACCAAGATTTCTGTAGCTGTGCATCCGCTTCGTTAGGGCGATTGGAGGGGCTCAATACAAGGAATCAGCTGAAGCGACTTAAGTTGGGCGGCGGCGAGGGAGGGTCGGTTTCCAGACTTTATTCCATGCGCCTTTGTTCTGGAATATTCTTGGAGAGTCCTCACCTTGTAAAAGTGCAAATAAGCACATGTTTTAAAAAGTGAAAACCAAATCAATTAATCAACTACTTTCTTTCCTAAGTAGAATCTAGTATTCAAAGAAAAGTCATTGTCTCTACCATACTTAACCTGAGCAGAATTAGAATATATATTGCAAGTTGCCCTAAAATTATGTCTGGGTAAAACATGTTAGTAAAATAAACTAATCAAAGTGAAAACATAATTAAATAAATAAATGGTGTTGTATGTGATGTTATCTTTCATTTCTCCTAAATTTTTGAATGTATTAACAAGCATATAGTTTGAAAGGCTTTTGTTTCCCCAGTCTGAAAATAATTGTTTAAAACTTTTAAACGGATATTAAAAACCTTAAATTTTGTTATATATATGATATTCTTACTGTATTACCTATTTTATTTTCTAAAATAGTGCATTTAAACGGTATTGGTGTATTGGTTATTAGCCTTAACTTTTTCCTGCATTAATATTTACATTGATTCAGAATACTTTCTATTCACAGTTGGCTCTTCCTTGATTAGTATTCTGAAACTGTGAAAGTCCATTAATTCAAAAGTAAAGGAAAAGGGCTTTGCATTTGCTTTGTTTAGATTAAAACTGAACTCGGAGGTGGGGAGATGAACTAGGGGGAAGGAAGGGGTGAGCTCTGCGCCCCCAAAGCTGTTAACTTTTCTGCTACTTCTGAGCCTGTTTCCTTAACTGTTTGAAAGAGGAGTTGCGGCTCGGTGACTTCTCTGTCGCCATCCACCTGTAATGCCTTTTTTTTTTTTTTGTAAATAGGGTTTACTGGCATTGTCGTGGAAATCCTGCAGCAAAATTGTCTTTGACCCATTCTGTCTGCGGGGGCTTTCTGGAGACTGGACAGACCAGGTGAGAGCGTAGGACGCTGTGGGCTCCCTAGGGCTGAGACCAAGATTTCTGTAGCTGTGCATCCGCTTCGTTAGGGCGATTGGAGGGGCTCAATACAAGGAATCAGCTGAAGCGACTTAAGTTGGGCGGCGGCGAGGGAGGGTCGGTTTCCAGACTTTATTCCATGCGCCTTTGTTCTGGAATATTCTTGGAGAGTCCTCACCTTGTAAAAGTGCAAATAAGCACATGTTTTAAAAAGTGAAAACCAAATCAATTAATCAACTACTTTCTTTCCTAAGTAGAATCTAGTATTCAAAGAAAAGTCATTGTCTCTACCATACTTAACCTGAGCAGAATTAGAATATATATTGCAAGTTGCCCTAAAATTATGTCTGGGTAAAACATGTTAGTAAAATAAACTAATCAAAGTGAAAACATAATTAAATAAATAAATGGTGTTGTATGTGATGTTATCTTTCATTTCTCCTAAATTTTTGAATGTATTAACAAGCATATAGTTTGAAAGGCTTTTGTTTCCCCAGTCTGAAAATAATTGTTTAAAACTTTTAAACGGATATTAAAAACCTTAAATTTTGTTATATATATGATATTCTTACTGTATTACCTATTTTATTTTCTAAAATAGTGCATTTAAACGGTATTGGTGTATTGGTTATTAGCCTTAACTTTTTCCTGCATTAATATTTACATTGATTCAGAATACTTTCTATTCACAGTTGGCTCTTCCTTGATTAGTATTCTGAAACTGTGAAAGTCCATTAATTCAAAAGTAAAGGAAAAGGGCTTTGCATTTGCTTTGTTTAGATTAAAATGGATAAATTAACGTAACTATATTCATGTCATGTTTGCCAGAAATGGATATGCTGAGCTTTGACATAAGTAGTCTTGAGTGGATTGGAGGCACAATCCAGAGTTCAGGGCGGACTTGAAGAGACTTTGCTAATGTAAACATTACCAGACTCTTGATGTAAACAAATATTTTCTGTAAACGTCATGACACCGAGGTACCCATAACACTTACTTCTCATACAAGTCAATTTTATTTTTTTTTACAAAGAATGGGGTCTTTGAGCGGTCTTTTTGTCTGCTTGCCTTTTTTTTTTTTTTAAGAAAATTTCAGTCCAACTTACTTTTGCTACGGTGTTCACTCACAACCTCTCAGCCTACACCTGGCCGTTAGCACACACTCTTGTCGGCCTAAAGAAAGTGAGCAGAAAACAAGCAGACTGGATGAAAATGTTTGTTTAATTTCATTTTGACTGAGCACAGCAAGATATGTACATCTTAAACCCCGTTCGTGAGTGACGGCAGGAACAAACTCACAGTTTCGGGTACACATCTGGTTCCTATGGCGAAAGTTCGGTTTCAGTCTGTTAATATCAATGGATCAAAACCAGCTCTGTTAAATTAGGTGGAGAGAAAATGGCAGACTCCTGCACAGCGGAAGCCAATCCGTTTCGAATTTTGCCTATCAAGGCTGTTAGCTGATGTATTTGCATGCTTCGAGAAATCGCTTTTCTGCAGGCGCGTGCGTGCGCCCAGGCGGTCTCACCTGGCTTGCCAATTAACATGCAGGCGTTTCTCGGAGCTCAAACGCGGAACTCTCACGGCTTTTCAGGGGCGGGCTTATTAATTAGAGTTTGGGGCGGAGCTTGGCCTCCAGGAGCCGCGGGCCCTGGTCCGCAGCTCATTCCAGCGCTCTATATATGATATTCTTACTGTATTACCTATTTTATTTTCTAAAATAGTGCATTTAAACGGTATTGGTGTATTGGTTATTAGCCTTAACTTTTTCCTGCATTAATATTTACATTGATTCAGAATACTTTCTATTCACAGTTGGCTCTTCCTTGATTAGTATTCTGAAACTGTGAAAGTCCATTAATTCAAAAGTAAAGGAAAAGGGCTTTGCATTTGCTTTGTTTAGATTAAAATGGATAAATTAACGTAACTATATTCATGTCATGTTTGCCAGAAATGGATATGCTGAGCTTTGACATAAGTAGTCTTGAGTGGATTGGAGGCACAATCCAGAGTTCAGGGCGGACTTGAAGAGACTTTGCTAATGTAAACATTACCAGACTCTTGATGTAAACAAATATTTTCTGTAAACGTCATGACACCGAGGTACCCATAACACTTACTTCTCATACAAGTCAATTTTATTTTTTTTTACAAAGAATGGGGTCTTTGAGCGGTCTTTTTGTCTGCTTGCCTTTTTTTTTTTTTTAAGAAAATTTCAGTCCAACTTACTTTTGCTACGGTGTTCACTCACAACCTCTCAGCCTACACCTGGCCGTTAGCACACACTCTTGTCGGCCTAAAGAAAGTGAGCAGAAAACAAGCAGACTGGATGAAAATGTTTGTTTAATTTCATTTTGACTGAGCACAGCAAGATATGTACATCTTAAACCCCGTTCGTGAGTGACGGCAGGAACAAACTCACAGTTTCGGGTACACATCTGGTTCCTATGGCGAAAGTTCGGTTTCAGTCTGTTAATATCAATGGATCAAAACCAGCTCTGTTAAATTAGGTGGAGAGAAAATGGCAGACTCCTGCACAGCGGAAGCCAATCCGTTTCGAATTTTGCCTATCAAGGCTGTTAGCTGATGTATTTGCATGCTTCGAGAAATCGCTTTTTCTGCAGGCGCGCGTGCGTGCGCCCAGGCGGTCTCACCTGGCTTGCCAATTAACATGCAGGCGTTTCTCGGAGCTCAAACGCGGAACTCTCACGGCTTTTCAGGGGCGGGCTTATTAATTAGAGTTTGGGGCGGAGCTTGGCCTCCAGGAGCCGCGGGCTCCCTGGTCCGCAGCTCATTCCAGCGCTCCCGGGTTTCCGTCGGCGGGTGCGGGTACGCCGCGTTCAGCCGGAGCCTCGGGATGCAGGAGGTGAGTGACCTCCGGGGAACCCGGGCACCGTCGAACCCTGGCCCCCTCGCCCCGGTTCCTTCGGGCTCTGGGCTCCGAGCGGCGCGTGCTCGCCTGGAGTGCGCAGCTCGCTGAGTTGTGTCCGGCTCTGCAACTCCACGCACTCTCGCCTGCCAGGCTGCTCTGTCCGTGGGATTTTCCTGGCAAGAATTCTGGAGTGGGTTGCCGTTCCCTACTCCAGGGGAGCTTCCCGACCGGGGGGTCAAAGCCGAGTTTCTTGCGTTTCCTGCATTGGCCGGCGGATCTGTTACCGCTGCGCCGCCTGCGAATCCAGAGACTGCGCTCCAAGCCCCGGCCCTCGAGGGCAGCTGGAGCTCGTTAGCGTCCTTAGGTTTCCTAGGAGTTTATTGGCAGCTTTCAGTGATAGAATGGAAACTTCTGGACCTTCGCTAGTAAAGCGTTTGGGTCAGGGGGAACGGGAGACTTAATCTTTGAAGGCACTGAGATGCTTCTTTTCGAATTGCTCGGGATGTTTTCCCAGCCCTGTTTTCTCTCTGGCTGTGTAGAAAGTGCAATGACGCTAACCCCCGGGTCCCGGGTCCATCATCGCTAAGGCCCCGGCTTCTGTTTGCCCTGCCGCCCAGGCTTGCGGTGGAGTGGATGGGTTCCCTTAGCGCCCTACTTTTCCTCATTCCTTTTCTTGAATACACTGCTGGTGAAAAAGCAAGCCTAGATTTGAGTCTTTGCATTCACCTCCCCGCCCTTTTTAAAAATTATTAAATATCAATGGATCAAAACCAGCTCTGTTAAATTAGGTGGAGAGAAAATGGCAGACTCCTGCACAGCGGAAGCCAATCCGTTTCGAATTTTGCCTATCAAGGCTGTTAGCTGATGTATTTGCATGCTTCGAGAAATCGCTTTTTCTGCAGGCGCGCGTGCGTGCGCCCAGGCGGTCTCACCTGGCTTGCCAATTAACATGCAGGCGTTTCTCGGAGCTCAAACGCGGAACTCTCACGGCTTTTCAGGGGCGGGCTTATTAATTAGAGTTTGGGGCGGAGCTTGGCCTCCAGGAGCCGCGGGCTCCTGGTCCGCAGCTCATTCCAGCGCTCCCGGGTTTCCGTCGGCGGGTGCGGGTACGCCGCGTTCAGCCGGAGCCTCGGGATGCAGGAGGTGAGTGACCTCCGGGGAACCCGGGCACCGTCGAACCCTGGCCCCCTCGCCCCGGTTCCTTCGGGCTCTGGGCTCCGAGCGGCGCGTGCTCGCCTGGAGTGCGCAGCTCGCTGAGTTGTGTCCGGCTCTGCAACTCCACGCACTCGCCTGCCAGGCTGCTCTGTCCGTGGGATTTTCCTGGCAAGAATTCTGGAGTGGGTTGCCGTTCCCTACTCCAGGGGAGCTTCCCGACCGGGGGGTCAAAGCCGAGTTTCTTGCGTTTCCTGCATTGGCCGGCGGATCTGTTACCGCTGCGCCGCCTGCGAATCCAGAGACTGCGCTCCAAGCCCCGGCCCTCGAGGGCAGCTGGAGCTCGTTAGCGTCCTTAGGTTTCCTAGGAGTTTATTGGCAGCTTTCAGTGATAGAATGGAAACTTCTGGACCTTCGCTAGTAAAGCGTTTGGGTCAGGGGGAACGGGAGACTTAATCTTTGAAGGCACTGAGATGCTTCTTTTCGAATTGCTCGGGATGTTTTCCCAGCCCTGTTTTCTCTCTGGCTGTGTAGAAAGTGCAATGACGCTAACCCCCGGGTCCCGGGTCCATCATCGCTAAGGCCCCGGCTTCTGTTTGCCCTGCCGCCCAGGCTTGCGGTGGAGTGGATGGGTTCCCTTAGCGCCCCTACTTTTCCTCATTCCTTTTCTTGAATACACTGCTGGTGAAAAAGCAAGCCTAGATTTGAGTCTTTGCATTCACCTCCCCCCGCCCCCCTATTTATATATAATGATATTATTGTAAAATATGCGAACACTTAAGGATTTGGGTCAAGTACACATAAGAATAGTAGCCCAAGCTAGATTTTTTTAAAAAAAAATCTCTCTGGAAGGGGTAGGACATGTGTGTGTGTGTGTGTGTGTGTTTTTAAAGTTATTCTTTAATTGTTGGGAGCAGATGAGATGCCATTATTTAACATGTTTGTGAAAACCAGGTTGGTAATGGCTTCTTGAAGAAAATATGTAACAAGCCATTACTCAGTTTTGTAAATTTTCTTGTTGTTGCTCCTGGATTCTTGAAGTTTCAGGTTTAAGTCCTAGAGTCATATTTAAAATTCACGCAAGTGAAACTCATGACTGGATTTGAAATTCAGTTTTAAAAAACTTTATTTTACAAGCTCTTGTTCTGAAAATGGTTCATGAATTCAGAGCCTCCTCTCTTTTTAATTGCCGCTGTAGAGTTTAAATTCATTTTATGTGGTCATTGATTACAGTGATGTTGGCTTTGCTTCTTGTGGTAGTTTGTGTTTGTCATAGTGTTAAAGAAGGCTTACTTCTAAGTAGTCTTTCTTGGACTTATAATCAGTGGCGTGAATGAAGACAGTTTTGTTTAGGAAAATAATATAAACCTTTATTTCTTTTTAAAACAATGCATTTCTTTGAAATAAAAATATTCTTAATTTTCTTTCTTTTCTTTTTTTTTTTTTTGTACACAGGAAAAAGAAGCTCCTTTGCAGTCTATTCAAGAAAAGGATGAGACTGGAATACCCCAGGGTGCTTTCTATGTAAAGATCACATTTGTGCTCTTCTTTTTTAAAATTTTTATTTGTTTATTTTTGGCTATTCTGGGTTTTCACTGCTGCCACGGGCTCTTCTCTAGTTGCAGGGAGTCGGGGCTCCTCTCTAGTGGAGGTGAGCAGGCTTCTTATTGCAGTGACTTCTCTTGTTGTGGAATTTGGGCTCCAGGGCACACGGGCTTCAGTAGTTGTGGCCCATGGGCTCCATAGTTGTGGCTCCAAGGCTCTAGAGCACAGACTCCGTTGTTGTGGCTCACGGGTGGTGTTGCTCTGCAACCTGTTGAATCTTCCTGGATCAGGGATCAAACCTATGTCTCCTGCATTGGCAGGCGAACTCTTTACCACCGAGCTACCAGGGAAGCCCCAGGTGTAGTTTTTCTGAAGTCAGCCGGTCTCTTAGCATGATGAGGTTCACCTGAAGGGCCCTGCGCCCAGAGTTTGATTCCTAACAAGTCCCCAGGTGATGTCTGTGCCGTGCTGGTGGTCCAGGAACTACATTTTGCAAACTATCTTCAGCCCCGCAAAATCATCGTCTGTATGATTACTGTTCAAGGTATAACCCTCTATACTCACCTGCTTTTGTCCTGCACTGAATTATTATTGATGACAATTATTAGAAATATAACTATGAAATAACTATCTTTGGGGAAAAAGTCATTTTCAAATTGTCCGACTTTTCAGCTTCAGTCACTTATTACTGATGCATTCCATGATGAAGGATTTCAGAAAATCAAAGAATATTTTCAGGGACAACGCCGTGTTCCTCAAAAATATAACCGTCTTTTATTACGTCATCTTGACAGATCCATAAATAAGGCAAGTGAGTTTTTTTTTTTAGGTAAGAAATGGATTTATTCAGATTCAGAGAAAGCACACTCCATGGACAGAGTGTGGGCCATGGCAGAACAAATCCAGTGGCCATGAAAACATGGCGTGTTTAGCTTTTATAGGCTGGGTAATTCCATATGCTAATGAGTGGGAGGATTATCCCAGTTCTTTTAGGGAAGGGGTGGAACTATCATGACGCCTCTGGGTGTGGCATTTACCTTACTGACTGAGCATCAAGGTCTGGTCAGGCAAGTGAGTTTTGCATTCTTTTGTAACCAGCATACCAGGCTGTGTGTAAGGTTTTTAACTTGGTGTGGTCTAATCCCAAGGAACTGGATAAAAATAAATTTCAGCATGTTTCTCTGTTGCTGAAATGTGCTCAGCGATTCTTCATTGATGGCCTCAAAGAAGATGAGCCATTGCTCATTCAGCAGGGACTGATCCCAAAGATAAGTGTCATGTTAATTTTGTCTGGCTTTGGGTAATGTAAAGACCTAGAGAGGATTCACTTGCCGAGTTCAGTATTTTATGTTCCTTTGAAATCATATTTGAAAAAAGGATTGGTACTAGTGCTTATTGCCTGTATCCAATCAAAAACTAAGTTCCACGTGTTTCCTGCTGCAGGGGGTGGGCAGGACACTTGGGGGTTTATAGATCTTGATCCAGGTGTTAATCAGATAAGGTGGCATTTCCCTCACCTGTCTAAATCTATACTGAGTGTATTTTAAAGGGCTGGGGCAGGGGGACAGGATTTAGGGGCATAAATAGAATAATGACAAATGTATTTAAAAGTATAGAATTTTGAGCATGAACAGAGGGACTGCCTTCGCAGTGAGTTCCTGCTGTCTAGAGGAGCATTTTAAAAAGATTTGTATTAGAAAATGGTTCTTTTACAATGTGTTAGTTTCGGGCATACAGCCAAGTGAATCAATTATACATACATCCACTTTTTAAGAGTTCTTTCCCATGTTAGGCATTCCATGATGAAGGATTTCAGAAAATCAAAGAATATTTTCAGGGACAACGCCGTGTTCCTCAAAAATATAACCGTCTTTTATTACGTCATCTTGACAGATCCATAAATAAGGCAAGTGAGTTTTTTTTTTTAGGTAAGAAATGGATTTATTCAGATTCAGAGAAAGCACACTCCATGGACAGAGTGTGGGCCATGGCAGAACAAATCCAGTGGCCATGAAAACATGGCGTGTTTAGCTTTTATAGGCTGGGTAATTCCATATGCTAATGAGTGGGAGGATTATCCCAGTTCTTTTAGGGAAGGGGTGGAACTATCATGACGCCTCTGGGTGTGGCATTTACCTTACTGACTGAGCATCAAGGTCTGGTCAGGCAAGTGAGTTTTGCATTCTTTTGTAACCAGCATACCAGGCTGTGTGTAAGGTTTTTAACTTGGTGTGGTCTAATCCCAAGGAACTGGATAAAAATAAATTTCAGCATGTTTCTCTGTTGCTGAAATGTGCTCAGCGATTCTTCATTGATGGCCTCAAAGAAGATGAGCCATTGCTCATTCAGCAGGGACTGATCCCAAAGATAAGTGTCATGTTAATTTTGTCTGGCTTTGGGTAATGTAAAGACCTAGAGAGGATTCACTTGCCGAGTTCAGTATTTTATGTTCCTTTGAAATCATATTTGAAAAAAGGATTGGTACTAGTGCTTATTGCCTGTATCCAATCAAAAACTAAGTTCCACGTGTTTCCTGCTGCAGGGGGTGGGCAGGACACTTGGGGGTTTATAGGTCTTGATCCAGGTGTTAATCAGATAAGGTGGCATTTCCCTCACCTGTCTAAATCTATACTGAGTGTATTTTAAAGGGCTGGGGCAGGGGGACAGGATTTAGGGGCATAAATAGAATAATGACAAATGTATTTAAAAGTATAGAATTTTGAGCATGAACAGAGGGACTGCCTTCGCAGTGAGTTCCTGCTGTCTAGAGGAGCATTTTAAAAAGATTTGTATTAGAAAATGGTTCTTTTACAATGTGTTAGTTTCGGGCATACAGCCAAGTGAATCAATTATACATACATCCACTTTTTAAGAGTTCTTTCCCCATGTTAGGCATTCGAGTATTGAGCAGAGGTCCCTGTGCTATACAGCAGCTGATTATTATATATGTATTAATAGTGCTTTGTATCTATCAGCCTCAGTCTCCCAATTAAGCCCCACCCCTGACCTCTGGTCATTTCTTCCATGGGCTATTGGAGGAAAGTGTGCTTCAGGAGGTGGATGTTTCAATCAAATGCCAATATTTGCCTGATTTGAGATAACAGACACAGCACCTGGAACGTAATAGAGCCTCCAAACCATGCCCTTCGTTAGAATCACCTGGAGGGCTTTAACAAGATGCCGCGAGAGGGTCCCCTTGCCAGAGATGCTGATTGGCTGAGTCTGCAGTGGTCCCACTTAGGAGGATGTTTAAGCACTCCCCAGGATTTCATAATGTGCAGCCAAGATTGAGAGCTGATAGGTTCAGCCATGGCCTTCAGCTGGTACCTTGGGTTCTTGGCTGTAAAGGGGACAGTCTCCAAGGCCTCCTGGTCCTGTAAGAGTTCCTATTACAAAAACAGGTCACTTACCTGTTGCTTAGCTGATGATTTCTAACTATGCATGCAGGAGCTCTTTGTTTTCACAAGAGTGACTAGCCTCTGCCAAAACAGCCAAAGATGACTTTCACTTTATTGAATAAATATGTTCTAGGAAGGTTTATGGACTTCCTAGGTGGCTCAGTGGTAAAGAATCGGCTTGCCCATGCAGGAGACGTGGACTCAATCCCTGGTTTGGGAAGATCTCCTGGAGGAGGAAATGGCGATCCACTCCAGTATTCTTGCCAGGAGAATCTCACGGGCAGAGGAGCCTGGCAGGCTACAGGCCATAGGGAGGCATGGAATTGGCACAGCTAAGCGTCTGGACACACACACACAGTGCATAGGAAGGTTCATAGAAGTTCATTTTAAATCACACCTTCTAGCAGCATAATGTGAACTTGGATAGATGTTCCTACGGGAAAAAAAATCTCCACTTAGTTGGAGGCTTCTTGCAGAAGAAAGGTGGCAAGGCCTGTGGGCGGCACTGGCCCACTTCTGGAGCACTCTCTGGAGCCTACATGTCATTTAGTATTTGATGGCTTGTTTCTACACAGCTGGTTCGCCCGTGTTCTCTCTCTTTTTTTCCCCACTTCTATTGATCTTTCATTTTATTTATCTTTGTTCTTTTGGCCTGTGTGGGCCTCCCATTGCAGTGGCCTCTCTTGTTGCAGAGCACCGGCTCTGGGTGCATGAGCTCCAGAGCTCCAGCTTAGTAATTGGACGCATGGGTCCAGCTGCTCCACAGCACGTGTGATCTTCCCAGGCCAGGGATCGAACTGGCGCCTTGCACTGCAAGGCACCTCCAAAGCCCTTCGTTAGAATCACCTGGAGGGCTTTAACAAGATGCCGAGAGGGTCCCCTTGCCAGAGATGCTGATTGGCTGAGTCTGCAGTGGTCCCACTTAGGAGGATGTTTAAGCACTCCCCAGGATTTCATAATGTGCAGCCAAGATTGAGAGCTGATAGGTTCAGCCATGGCCTTCAGCTGGTACCTTGGGTTCTTGGCTGTAAAGGGGACAGTCTCCAAGGCCTCCTGGTCCTGTAAGAGTTCCTATTACAAAAACAGGTCACTTACCTGTTGCTTAGCTGATGATTTCTAACTATGCATGCAGGAGCTCTTTGTTTTCACAAGAGTGACTAGCCTCTGCCAAAACAGCCAAAGATGACTTTCACTTTATTGAATAAATATGTTCTAGGAAGGTTTATGGACTTCCTAGGTGGCTCAGTGGTAAAGAATCGGCTTGCCCATGCAGGAGACGTGGACTCAATCCCTGGTTTGGGAAGATCTCCTGGAGGAGGAAATGGCGATCCACTCCAGTATTCTTGCCAGGAGAATCTCACGGGCAGAGGAGCCTGGCAGGCTACAGGCCATAGGGAGGCATGGAATTGGCACAGCTAAGCGTCTGGACACACACACACAGTGCATAGGAAGGTTCATAGAAGTTCATTTTAAATCACACCTTCTAGCAGCATAATGTGAACTTGGATAGATGTTCCTACGGGAAAAAAAATCTCCACTTAGTTGGAGGCTTCTTGCAGAAGAAAGGTGGCAAGGCCTGTGGGCGGCACTGGCCCACTTCTGGAGCACTCTCTGGAGCCTACATGTCATTTAGTATTTGATGGCTTGTTTCTACACAGCTGGTTCGCCCGTGTTCTCTCTCTTTTTTTCCCCACTTCTATTGATCTTTCATTTTATTTATCTTTGTTCTTTGGCCTGTGTGGGGCTCCCATTGCAGTGGCCTCTCTTGTTGCAGAGCACCGGCTCTGGGCGCATGCACTCCAGAGCTCCAGCTAGGTAGTTGGACACATCCGTCCAGCTGCTCCACAGCACGTGGGATCCTCCCAGGCCAGGGATCGAACTGGCGCCCCTTGCACTGCAAGGCAGTGTCCTTACCCACAGGGCCACCATAGAAGCCCCTCCCGTGTTCTCTTAACCACTTACTAGCCCCCTTTATTAAGCTTTCTGGTGTGAATGATCCTGGCGAAATCTCCAGTTCCTGCTGATGTCTGAGAACTGCCTGCAGCTCTGTAGTGGTCTGAGTCCCTTCTGGAGTGGTCCAGATGCAGACTTCAGAACCAGCTGGGTTCTTTACCGCCTGAGCCACCGGGAAAGCCCATTGGAAGGACAGGACATGGGAAAAGGCCTTTACGATGATAGAATGGTGAAATTTTATCGAATGGGTAGTCGTAGTTCAGTCCTAGAGGTTGCATTGGTGTTTCTTCTCTCATGCACATGGTTTCCTGGTTTGAAAGAACAACGGGATTCCTGACCATGGCAAACCTCGCCTCGGATCCGTCTCTGAAGAACGTGACAGAAGACTTTTTTGACACCGCCTTGGTAAGGATCAGGGTGGGTCCTTTACTAAGCAGATGCCCGTGGCAATTTGCAGGACTCTTCGAGTTGTTTATAAAATTTGTGTTTTCTTAAGGCGTGGGTTTTGCTAAAAGACTCTCCTGTTTTATTATTAGAAATTGTAACAAACAATAACCACTGTTATAGAAAACTAAGGTGATTTATTTTCAAATATATTATTCACCTGATTGGCAATGATAGGCTGACTTTAATAAAGTGATTGAAGAGAAGATAGGACTTCTCTAATTCTTTTCCTACTTTAGTTGGAGTCAGCTTGTGCCTGTTAGCACATGATCACCATTAACACATTAAAGTTAAAGTTTATGATGCTTTTTAAAAATAATACAAGTTTTCCTTTTTTTTCCTTTTTATTAGACTATTTCCAGAAGTAGCAGCAAAGGTAAGTGTACTATTAACTACTCATTGGCTGTTGACCTTTCATTAATTCTTATATGGAGAAAAGAATTATTTATCTAAATCATATGTATAAGTGACAGGGGCTTAACTATTATATTTGTAGTATTTGAGCATCTCATGGTAGTCAGATTGTGGTGCTGCAGTGAATTTTTTTTTAGCTTTTTTTTTTCCCCCCACTTTTTGGCCTCTTCTATTGGTCTTTTATTTATTTATTTTCATCCATCTTTGTTCTTTGGCCCGTGTGGGCCTCCCATCGCGGTGGCCTCTGTTGTCACAGAGCACCGGCTCTGGGCTCACGCACTCCAGAGCAGTGGCTTGTCATTGGGCACACCGGTCCAACTGCTCTGCAGCACATGGGATCTTCCCAGGCCAGGGATCGAACCGGCGCCCCTTACTCTGCCAGGCGGTGTCCCTACCCACTGGACCCCCAGGGAAGCCCTGCGATAAATTTTGCTGTGAAGTGTCTCATTGACCGCTGTGTGCTAAGTTGCTTGAGTCGAGACTGACTCTTTGCAGCTCTGTGGACCATAGCCCACCAGGCTCCTCTGTCCATAGGATTTTTCAGGCAAAGGACACTGGTGTGGGTTGCCATGCCTTCCTCCTGGGGATCTTCCTGAGAGCCAGGAAGACCCAGAATTGAGGTTCTCTTGAGTTTTGAAATGGTAGATCCGATGCTTTCCTTTTGGCCTACCAGCTTTTCCGTCAAATTTTCTTTTGTTTCCTGAAGTAAGCGCTTTTCAAAAGTCACTTTTCTGCCATCTCTTGACTTCCTGTGTGTCTCCCTTTTTCACAGTCCTATGCTATTTGTTAATTTCTCTTTCCTGCTCTTTAAAGAAAAGGTTGAATGACATCTGACACCTGCCAATTGACAGAGTGCATCCGTGGGCTTCAGGGTCCCCTGCTGTCACCTAGGATCCCTGGGCTCTGTTAGCGTCTCTCTCGCAGGTTTTAAGCTGGCAAGCATGTTATTGGCTCAGCCTCTGCCCAAATGTCTAGTTGCCAGAAATCATCCACCAGTATCATTGTAGCTTTTTGTTGGACTGAAGAGGGGTCTTTTAAACATTTCTACTTCCTGACTTGGATTGCCATAATTTCATACATTATATGGAGATTAAAAAGTATACAGTAAGTTGGGCTCCCCTGGCTTTCCAGTGGGTAGAGTCCACCTGGCAGTGCAAGGGATGCCGGTTCGACCCCTGACCCAGGAAGATCCCACGTGCCTTGGAGCAGCTGGACCAGTGTGTCCAGTTATGAGCAAGCACTCTGGAGCGTGTGTGCCCAGAGCTGGTACTCTGCAACAAGAGAGGCCCCTGCAATGGGAGGCCCACACAGGCCAAAAAGAATAAAGATGGATGAAAAAAAGAAGCCAAAAATTTCAAAAAAAAAAAAAAGTATGCAGTAAATGGTAAAAGAACAAAAAATTTCACATATCCAAATTGTACCTCTGAACCTGTCCAAGTAGTGTTAGGACCTTCCCACGAATTTTTTCCACTGCCATATGTAAATATAATGGACATAGATGAAAAAATAATAGTTTATCATTTAATAAGCATAAAGCATTACCATTTATTTTTTTTATTATGTACTGACATAAGTAGCTGTTGAAGTTTCTATGATTAAGCTACTTAAGAAAGGCCAAGGCTTTGTTTAAAGATTCTTGCTTCTATGAGCATAAGATCTTTATAAAATTTTTATAAAATACACAAAGATAATGAATAGAAGCAACAGAAAGCTGTGTGCAGGAACTGCCCTTGGACTCAGCTCACTCTAGACACAAAGGGAGCTTTGCCCAGATGTACTCACACTCGTATGCTTGGTGTGCCCTGCTGCCGGTTCTCTCAGTGGGCGTCAAGGCCGTGCCGGTTGGTTGTGGCCTGGGGCTTTCTAGAACTTGCACTCGGCTGTCCTCTGTCGCTTGACTTTTTCCCACCTAGGATCCCTGGGGCATCTGTTAGAGTGCATCCGTGGGCTTCAGGGTCCCCTGCTGTCACCTAGGATCCCTGGGCTCTGTTAGCGCTCTCGCATGTTTTAAGCTGGCAAGCATGTTATTGGCTCAGCCTCTGCCCAAATGTCTAGTTGCCAGAAATCATCCACCAGTATCATTGTAGCTTTTTGTTGGACTGAAGAGGGGTCTTTTAAACATTTCTACTTCCTGACTTGGATTGCCATAATTTCATACATTATATGGAGATTAAAAAGTATACAGTAAGTTGGGCTCCCCTGGCTTTCCAGTGGGTAGAGTCCACCTGGCAGTGCAAGGGATGCCGGTTCGACCCCTGACCCAGGAAGATCCCACGTGCCTTGGAGCAGCTGGACCAGTGTGTCCAGTTATGAGCAAGCACTCTGGAGCGTGTGTGCCCAGAGCTGGTACTCTGCAACAAGAGAGGCCCCTGCAATGGGAGGCCCACACAGGCCAAAAAGAATAAAGATGGATGAAAAAAAGAAGCCAAAAATTTCAAAAAAAAAAAAAAGTATGCAGTAAATGGTAAAAGAACAAAAAATTTCACATATCCAAATTGTACCTCTGAACCTGTCCAAGTAGTGTTAGGACCTTCCCACGAATTTTTTCCACTGCCATATGTAAATATAATGGACATAGATGAAAAAATAATAGTTTATCATTTAATAAGCATAAAGCATTACCATTTATTTTTTTTATTATGTACTGACATAAGTAGCTGTTGAAGTTTCTATGATTAAGCTACTTAAGAAAGGCCAAGGCTTTGTTTAAAGATTCTTGCTTCTATGAGCATAAGATCTTTATAAAATTTTTATAAAATACACAAAGATAATGAATAGAAGCAACAGAAAGCTGTGTGCAGGAACTGCCCTTGGACTCAGCTCACTCTAGACACAAAGGGAGCTTTGCCCAGATGTACTCACACTCGTATGCTTGGTGTGCCCTGCTGCCGGTTCTCTCAGTGGGCGTCAAGGCCGTGCCGGTTGGTTGTGGCCTGGGGCTTTCTAGAACTTGCACTCGGCTGTCCTGTGTCGCTTAGACAGCCTAGATAATTTCTGAAATGTTTCCTACTCATGGCTTTTCAGCCTTTGCCTCTCCTGCCGTGTACGGTCATTTCCATATTCTTGGGTTTTTTTTTTTTTTTTTAGCATCCTTGTTATTCTTTGACCATTGTGCTTTCAGGGAGAAGTCAGATGCTGAATTCCTTCATATTTACCTTAGGATTTCTAGTGACAGAAGAGACCGTACATCATTTGATCCAACGGGAGGTGAGTCGCGAAGAACTATGGTACCAGGTGCCCTGGACCCCGTGGAGAAGCTTGTGCCCAGGTCTCTGTTCTGTTTCTTTCTGGTGAAAACTTTTCGCAACTCCCAACAGGCCCTGAAGACCTTGAACGGCATTCTGCAAGCTGTCTCTCGGGAAGAGAGAAAGGGGTTCATCTTGTCAGAAGGCCCGTGTCGTCTTATGTACGTGACCTTGACCTGATCGGGTGGCGATGTTAGGGCGAGATCTCTCCGGATTGTACGACCCCAGTGTTTGTCCTGTTGAGGTGTCTTGGGTGGCGGTGGGTTTTTCCTTTGATTTCCATCAAATCTGTGAGGGCACATGCTTTCTCAGGCTGTAGAGTGTTCCTCACAGTAAATGTGAAATGAATTAGAAATCCATGGGGGAATGTTATGCGTATAGACCTCAGTGCCAGACCTCAGGCTTCCGATTCTGGTTTGGCCCCTTAGGCTGGCTGTTCCTCCAAAACACAGTCTTTTATTTTCTCCCCGCCCCAAAATCATTCTTCTTGGGGTATAGCTAATTAACAATTCTGTAGTAGTTCCAGTTGAACAGTGAGGGGCTCAGCCATACCTGCACGTGTATCCATTCTCTCCCAACCCCCTTCTCGTCCAGGCTGGTACTTAACATTACGCAGAGCTCCAGGTCGAGCACAGTGGAACGCAGCTCAGTTTGCTCACTGTGAAGTGGAGCCCAGGGTTTCCCTGGTGGTCCAGTGGGTAAGGACACCGCCTTGCAGTGCCAGGGGCGCCGGTTCGAGCCCTGGCCTGGGAAGATCCCACGTGCCGCGGAGCGGCTGGACCCATGTGTCCAATCACCGAGCCGGAGCTCTGGAGCGCATGCGCCCAGAGCTGGTGCTCTGCAGCAAGAGAGCCCACTGCGATGAGAGGCCCACACAGACCAAAGAACAAAGATGGATGAAAATAAATAAATGAAAGACGAGTAGAAGTGACCAAAAAAAAAAAAACCACTTAAACAAAAATGGAGCCCAGATTAATATCTGATTGATAGTGTACAGGTTGAGTCAGGCAGTCCTTTGAAAGGAATAAGTATTTTACCAGGGAGAGAGCCAGTGCTCACAGGTGGCCTTCTCTTAGCTGGACCAGTACAGCCTGTGTTGCTTTCCACTGGATGGATCTTGGGGGTTTTGGTGACCCACTCAAAATTGCGTAGTTCCTAGGACATTGAAATTTGGAGAGAAGGTGGTAATGTTGGCTGTGGGAAGAGCCACACCAGCATCCTGTTTTTAAACTTGAACGTGAGCCTGCGACTGTGTGCTGGCTACCGGTCAGCATCGGGGGCATCCTTGTGGCAACACGGAACTGAAGTGACATGCAGCCATGACTGGCAAGAGAGAGGGGGTCCAGTTTAGCCCAGAATTGACCTGAAGCGGGTGGTGTGACTGTGCAGCTCATTGTGTTTGCTTAACTGGTCTTTGCAGGATGCGGTGTTTCCTCTGAACTTCTCCTGCTACATTTCTTTGAATACTTTAGTTTAATTATTACTTTAGTGTGCATTTAGATATGGAGAGATTCTGGTTTGGCCCCTTAGGCTGGCTGTTCCTCCAAAACACAGTCTTTTATTTTCTCCCCGCCCCCAAAATCATTCTTCTTGGGGTATAGCTAATTAACAATTCTGTAGTAGTTCCAGTTGAACAGTGAGGGGCTCAGCCATACCTGCACGTGTATCCATTCTCTCCCAACCCCCTTCTCGTCCAGGCTGGTACTTAACATTACGCAGAGCTCCAGGTCGAGCACAGTGGAACGCAGCTCAGTTTGCTCACTGTGAAGTGGAGCCCAGGGTTTCCCTGGTGGTCCAGTGGGTAAGGACACCGCCTTGCAGTGCCAGGGGCGCCGGTTCGAGCCCTGGCCTGGGAAGATCCCACGTGCCGCGGAGCGGCTGGACCCATGTGTCCAATCACCGAGCCGGAGCTCTGGAGCGCATGCGCCCAGAGCTGGTGCTCTGCAGCAAGAGAGCCCACTGCGATGAGAGGCCCACACAGACCAAAGAACAAAGATGGATGAAAATAAATAAATGAAAGACGAGTAGAAGTGACCAAAAAAAAAAAAACCACTTAAACAAAAATGGAGCCCAGATTAATATCTGATTGATAGTGTACAGGTTGAGTCAGGCAGTCCTTTGAAAGGAATAAGTATTTTACCGGGGAGAGAGCCAGTGCTCACAGGTGGCCTTCTCTTAGCTGGACCAGTACAGCCTGTGTTGCTTTCCACTGGATGGATCTTGGGGGTTTTGGTGACCCACTCAAAATTGCGTAGTTCCTAGGACATTGAAATTTGGAGAGAAGGTGGTAATGTTGGCTGTGGGAAGAGCCACACCAGCATCCTGTTTTTAAACTTGAACGTGAGCCTGCGACTGTGTGCTGGCTACCGGTCAGCATCGGGGGCATCCTTGTGGCAACACGGAACTGAAGTGACATGCAGCCATGACTGGCAAGAGAGAGGGGGTCCAGTTTAGCCCAGAATTGACCTGAAGCGGGTGGTGTGACTGTGCAGCTCATTGTGTTTGCTTAACTGGTCTTTGCAGGATGCGGTGTTTCCTCTGAACTTCTCCTGCTACATTTCTTTGAATACTTTAGTTTAATTATTACTTTTAGTGGTGCATTTAGATATGGAGAGATGTCAACCTGATGTCTCCTCCTAAGTTTTCAAACTAATGCAATGGTCCTGTCTTACTGTTTATGAGTGTTCTAGCCTGGAATGTTCTACACTCAAGTCAGATGTAAAATCTGCAAACGTAAAATTCAGTAGAACTCTCAGAAGGCCGTTCTAAGGCTTCTGTTGTGACGAATCGATCCATGTGTTATGAGAGACTGAGCTACTACAAGATTTCTTAAATCCATTAGTTTTACCTTGCAGTTATGACATTGAAAACAATCTGTATCACACTTGTTAGTGTTTAATTGAAATTCTTAAATGAACATGCAATTGGGAAGTCTGTGGTGGTTACAGTGGTGTGATACCTTAATTTCATTACATCTGTAGCTTTATCAGTTTTAAAAATTGATTCCCAATGCTGATAGGAAATACCCACAGGACCTACTGTATTTTCTATATCTTTTCTTCCAGGGCTTAAACTGTGTCATAATAGTAATACACATCCTCACAGGCTGGGTGAGGTAATGACAGAATTCCAGAATCTTAGCATTTCAAGACTCTTCGGAAATGATCAAATTTACTTCACAGAAGAACTAGAATCTTAGAATGTAAGATTTTACTGTATACTCAGTAAAGAGTTTATTTAAGTGTATGCAAACTTGAGGCTTTACCCATAAAAACACATTCTTGACATTGAAGACATTCTGATAATGAATTTGAAATACTTGTAAAAATATACATCTTGGTTTAAAATTTTAAAGCCTATGTGGATGGGGATTCTTGGGGTTTTGGTGACCCACTCAAAAGTGCGTAGTTCCTAGGACATTGAAATTTGGAGAGAAGGTGGTAATGTTGGCTGTGGGAAGAGCCACACCAGCATCCTGTTTTTAAACTTGAACGTGAGCCTGCGACTGTGTGCTGGCTACCGGTCAGCATCGGGGGCATCCTTGTGGCAACACGGAACTGAAGTGACATGCAGCCATGACTGGCAAGAGAGAGGGGGTCCAGTTTAGCCCAGAATTGACCTGAAGCGGGTGGTGTGACTGTGCAGCTCATTGTGTTTGCTTAACTGGTCTTTGCAGGATGCGGTGTTTCCTCTGAACTTCTCCTGCTACATTTCTTTGAATACTTTAGTTTAATTATTACTTTTAGTGGTGCATTTAGATATGGAGAGATGTCAACCTGATGTCTCCTCCTAAGTTTTCAAACTAATGCAATGGTCCTGTCTTACTGTTTATGAGTGTTCTAGCCTGGAATGTTCTACACTCAAGTCAGATGTAAAATCTGCAAACGTAAAATTCAGTAGAACTCTCAGAAGGCCGTTCTAAGGCTTCTGTTGTGACGAATCGATCCATGTGTTATGAGAGACTGAGCTACTACAAGATTTCTTAAATCCATTAGTTTTACCTTGCAGTTATGACATTGAAAACAATCTGTATCACACTTGTTAGTGTTTAATTGAAATTCTTAAATGAACATGCAATTGGGAAGTCTGTGGTGGTTACAGTGGTGTGATACCTTAATTTCATTACATCTGTAGCTTTATCAGTTTTAAAAATTGATTCCCAATGCTGATAGGAAATACCCACAGGACCTACTGTATTTTCTATATCTTTTCTTCCAGGGCTTAAACTGTGTCATAATAGTAATACACATCCTCACAGGCTGGGTGAGGTAATGACAGAATTCCAGAATCTTAGCATTTCAAGACTCTTCGGAAATGATCAAATTTACTTCACAGAAGAACTAGAATCTTAGAATGTAAGATTTTACTGTATACTCAGTAAAGAGTTTATTTAAGTGTATGCAAACTTGAGGCTTTACCCATAAAAAAAACACATTCTTGACATTGAAGACATTCTGATAATGAATTTGAAATACTTGTAAAAATATACATCTTGGTTTAAAATTTTAAAGCCTATGTGGTAAAGTTTTACTTATTTATGTTCATCTCAGTAAAATGAAATTTATTTAAATGTTTCAGGAAAGACCTTGCAAGGACGATCTTGACTGTGGGTGGTAAGACATATTTAGAATTTTATTTTATTTTTTTTTTTTAAAGATTTATTTATTTATTTATTTGAGGAGGGTGGGGTGGGGAGGGAGGTGAGCAGGCGGGCCACTTCTATTGGTCTTTCATTTGTCTGTTTTCATCCATCTTTGTTCTTTGGCCCATGTGGGCCTCCCATCGCGGTGGCCTCTGTTGTTGCAGAGCACCGGCTCTGGGCGCATGCGCTCCAGAGCTCCGACTCGATAATTGGACACATGGGTCCAGCCGCTCCGCAGCACGTGGGATCTTCCCAGGCCAGGGATCGAACTGGCACCACTTGCTCTGCAAGGCAGTGTCCTTACCCACTGGACCATCAGGGAAGCCCCATATTTAGAATTTTAAAAATGAGAATACTAAACATTGAGCTTGGTGGGGTTTATGAGCATTTTAGAACTATGGGGAATCAAGTATGGTCAAATTGAAAATAGGACTTAGAATTTCATTTTTAATTTATGATTGAAATGTTAAGCATGGTGAAACCAGAAAGAAGAATTAATGAATATTCCTTTACTCAACAACGAGATTAGTCAAGTTTGATCATTTTTCCACATTTGTTTTAAATTCTTTTTAAAGTAAATCAGAGTGAAGTCCCAAGTCCCATCCCAGTCCCCTCTCTATCTAAGAGATAATCCTTCACTTGGATTTGTTTTTCATTTTCAAGAATATTTTTATACTTCTGTGTATTCACAAGTAACATGCATTATTATTGTGCAGATTTAAGTTTGCAAATCCAGCTGCAGCCTTTAACATTGTTTGAAATCTAAACACGTTGGTAAATGTATTTTGTTTATCTGCTGTGAAATACCACAGTTTATCTTGGGATTTTTATTTTCACAGTAGAAATATTTCTTTTTTAAAAATTTTTGGCCTCTTTTATTGATTTTTTTTTATTGATTTGTTTTCATCCATCTTTATTCTTTGGCCTGTGTGGGCGTCCCATTGCAGGGGCCTCTCTCGTTGCAGAGCACCGGCTCTGGGCACATGAGCTGCTGGCTCGTAACTGGACACACTGGTCCAGCCACTCCGCAGCACATGGGATCTTCCTGCGCCAGGGATCGAACCAGTGTCCCTTGCACTGCAAGGCAGACTCTTTACCCGCTGGACCACCAGGATAGCCCCCTTTTTAAAATTTTTAAAAAATGAGAATACTAAACATTGAGCTTGGTGGGGTTTATGAGCATTTTAGAACTATGGGGAATCAAGTATGGTCAAATTGAAAATAGGACTTAGAATTTCATTTTTAATTTATGATTGAAATGTTAAGCATGGTGAAACCAGAAAGAAGAATTAATGAATATTCCTTTACTCAACAACGAGATTAGTCAAGTTTGATCATTTTTCCACATTTGTTTTAAATTCTTTTTAAAGTAAATCAGAGTGAAGTCCCAAGTCCCATCCCAGTCCCCTCTCTATCTAAGAGATAATCCTTCACTTGGATTTGTTTTTCATTTTCAAGAATATTTTTATACTTCTGTGTATTCACAAGTAACATGCATTATTATTGTGCAGATTTAAGTTTGCAAATCCAGCTGCAGCCTTTAACATTGTTTGAAATCTAAACACGTTGGTAAATGTATTTTGTTTATCTGCTGTGAAATACCACAGTTTATCTTGGGATTTTTATTTTCACAGTAGAAATATTTCTTTTTTAAAAATTTTTGGCCTCTTTTATTGATTTTTTTTTATTGATTTGTTTTCATCCATCTTTATTCTTTGGCCTGTGTGGGCGTCCCATTGCAGGGGCCTCTCTCGTTGCAGAGCACCGGCTCTGGGCACATGAGCTGCTGGCTCGTAACTGGACACACTGGTCCAGCCACTCCGCAGCACATGGGATCTTCCTGCGCCAGGGATCGAACCAGTGTCCCTTGCACTGCAAGGCAGACTCTTTACCCGCTGGACCACCAGGGAAGCCTGTAGAACTATTTCTTAAGGCTTGTAAAAGCTGCTCTTTTTTTTGGTTTGTTTTTAATGAGATCCAGTTGATGTATAATATTACATCAGTTACAGGTGTATAATCCAACGATTCACAGTTTTTTAAAGGTTATACTGAATTTATAGTTACTATGAAGTATCTGCTATATTTGCCATGTTGTACAGTGTATCTTTTTCGCAGACTTTACACACAGTACTCTGTTTCGCTTGCTCCTACTTTCCCCCACCACCTTCCCTTTTCCCACTGATAACCACTAATTGTTCTCTATATCTGTGAATCTTGGACATACTTGGTTTTAAACATGTTTTTTTTTTTTTTTTTATTGGGGTATAATTGATTTACAATGTTGCGTTAGTTTCAGGGGTACAGTGAAGTTATTGTTCTGTCTTTTTGCAGAGTTTTGTTGTTTACAGCTGTACATAATCCCAAATCAGTCATAGGTATATATATCCCTGACCTTTTCCATCTGAGCCCCCTTTGAATGTTTTAATGTATCTGAAATATGTAATGCAGAAATAACGTTTATTTTTTTTAATTGTTTCATATTGATCTATTGTTTGAATTTTTCTCCTAAATTTTCTTATAAATGAATTTAAATGATCATTGCAGCTTCCCTGGTGGCTCAGATCATAGAAAATCTCCCTGCAGTGCCAGAAACCTGGTTTCAGACCCTGGGTCGGAAAGATCCCCTGGAGAAAGGAACAGCTACCCACTCCAGTACTCTTGTCCAGAGAATTCCATGGGCAGAGAAGCCTGGCGGGCTGCAGGCCACGGGGTCGCACAGAGTCGGACACAACTGAGCGACTAACACTTTTATACTATAAATGATTATAATTGTTCCAGGATTTATCTTGCTGCTTCTAACTAGAAGCCACAGCACTGATCTTCTAACATGGAACTTCTTAGAGCAGATAAACGCTAATCTATGGCCCTCGTTTCTTCTTTCGCTTGTGCCCAGAATTACCCGTGCCTGCCGTGTTTTTAATCTCTAGATTATGACCAGCAGGTGGCTCTTTGTGAAGCATTGTGTAGACTGGCATCAAAAATCCAGGAACTTTGTCCCTCAGTGGTTTGAAGACGACACCATTGCTGGGGCTTTCAGAATAAACGAATTTGAAGGAACTAATTTCTTAAGGCTTGTAAAAGCTGCTCTTTTGGTTTGTTTTTAATGAGATCCAGTTGATGTATAATATTACATCAGTTACAGGTGTATAATCCAACGATTCACAGTTTTTTAAAGGTTATACTGAATTTATAGTTACTATGAAGTATCTGCTATATTTGCCATGTTGTACAGTGTATCTTTTTCGCAGACTTTACACACAGTACTCTGTTTCGCTTGCTCCTACTTTCCCCCACCACCTTCCCTTTTCCCACTGATAACCACTAATTGTTCTCTATATCTGTGAATCTTGGACATACTTGGTTTTAAACATGTTTTTTTTTTTTTTTTTATTGGGGTATAATTGATTTACAATGTTGCGTTAGTTTCAGGGGTACAGTGAAGTTATTGTTCTGTCTTTTTGCAGAGTTTTGTTGTTTACAGCTGTACATAATCCCAAATCAGTCATAGGTATATATATCCCTGACCTTTTCCATCTGAGCCCCCTTTGAATGTTTTAATGTATCTGAAATATGTAATGCAGAAATAACGTTTATTTTTTTTAATTGTTTCATATTGATCTATTGTTTGAATTTTTCTCCTAAATTTTCTTATAAATGAATTTAAATGATCATTGCAGCTTCCCTGGTGGCTCAGATCATAGAAAATCTCCCTGCAGTGCCAGAAACCTGGTTTCAGACCCTGGGTCGGAAAGATCCCCTGGAGAAAGGAACAGCTACCCACTCCAGTACTCTTGTCCAGAGAATTCCATGGGCAGAGAAGCCTGGCGGGCTGCAGGCCACGGGGTCGCACAGAGTCGGACACAACTGAGCGACTAACACTTTTATACTATAAATGATTATAATTGTTCCAGGATTTATCTTGCTGCTTCTAACTAGAAGCCACAGCACTGATCTTCTAACATGGAACTTCTTAGAGCAGATAAACGCTAATCTATGGCCCTCGTTTCTTCTTTCGCTTGTGCCCAGAATTACCCGTGCCTGCCGTGTTTTTAATCTCTAGATTATGACCAGCAGGTGGCTCTTTGTGAAGCATTGTGTAGACTGGCATCAAAAAAATCCAGGGAAGACTTTGTCCCTCAGTGGTTTGAAGACGACACCATTGCTGGGGCTTTCAAAGAAATTAACGACCGAGAATTTGAGACGGTAAGATCCTTGAATATGAAAATTCCCTTTAATCAGTACCCTGAAGCATCGTCTCAGAGCCTGCCTGTCGGCGAGGGTTTTTTCCTCAAGTGTGATTGTGCTGCCATTTTGAAGCTGCCTGTTTCCCACTTATGTGAAAATAACTTGAGGACAATAGAAACAGTATTTGTGGACCAAAGACTAGCAGAGTTAGGACATCTTTATAGGAAACGGAGCCTGGAGACAGCACCGTATGAATCTGATGGATTTAGTCAGAGACCATGTCATGGAGCCGGAAATGATTTTCAACAAACCTTGAAGGGTACGGAGAGTTGGAGAAAAAAACGAAATGTGCATTTCAGCCTTGTAGAGAGCAGCTGGGACAAGGGCAGGAGGCTGGAGCTGGCGCGGGTGCTCTGGTGGCAGAGGCATATTATGGGATGCTTGTGTCATGAGCCCTCCAACCTCCAGTTTAGACCATAGGTAAATTTCGGTGTCTCCCATGCAGCCCGGGCTCGTGGTGGCTGTCCTCAAGGAGCACAGATGGAATTGATAGCTTTGCTGTATACTCAGCTTTGTCCTAAAAAAAGTTAAAATATTTTTCTGCTCCTTTAAAAAGAATTCTTAAAATGTGGGTGATTCCATAGGAAAAGGTAAAATTCTTAGTGTTCCTGTTGAACAAAGCCTTTCTGGTCAAAACTGCTGAGCACATGAGCACATGGGATTTTATTAAATCAGACGTTTAAGTACATCTTTAAATAGACTGAACTTGCCTTTGAGCTAGTTGCCTGGTCCACAAGTAGTTGTTTAGCCAGAATGTAGTGTAATCTAACTGGGAAGACTGTGAGTTGGGTTTGGATCCGGTATCCCTGACTGACAGAATATATACATTTTGGCCAAGTAGTTGACTTTTGTTTTTTGATTTATTATTATTTTTTAAAAATATTTATTTATTTATTTATTTTCGTGGGGGCGGTGGGGAGGGAGGGGGTTGGGTGGTTCACTTCTATTGGTCTGTCATTTATCTATTTTCATCCATCTTTGTTCTTTGGCCTGTGTGGGCCTCCCATCACAGTGGCCTCTGTTGTCGCAGAGCACTGGCTCTGGGCATATGCGCTCCAGAGCTCTGGCTTGGTAATTGGACACATCGGTCCAGCTGCTCCACGGCACGTGGGATCTTCCCAGGCCAGGGATTGAACCGGCGCCCCTTGCCCTGCAAGGCGGTGTCCTTACCCACTGGACCACCAAGGAAGCCCTTGATTTATTATTAATCTTAACTGAAATACGGTTGTACAGTGTTATATGTTACATGTGTACAGTAGACTGATTCACAATTAGACATTTGCTTCATTAAGATTATTATAAATTTTTGGCTATATTCCTTGAGTTGTACAGCATGTCCTTGAAACTATTAGTTGACTCATGAAGCCTCAGCGTTCTCATCTGTAAAATGGGAATAAAATGAACTTCAGAATTGTGAGAATTAAATGCAAGAAACTAATTTCCCGGGATGTTGTAGACACTCCCATGTTACCTTTCTCCTCTGTGTTTATCTCTCCTCTGCAGGAAATTGAGGGAACATAAAACAAAAGCAATGATCTTGTTCATCAAAAATTTTTTATCAGAGCCATCAGATTCTTAGTTTGAAATTACTTTTAGATGACGGCTCACGTAAATGTCCATTTAGTGCTGAATCTAGACACACAGCGTGAGGACTATTTTACCACAACAGGCGATCCCTGCTAACAAAGGGGACACAAACCTGGATCAGTATCTCTCTAGTTTTAGAATCTTGGGGGTAACAAGTTTGCCTCCCTAATGGCTGTTGGTTAGACCTCTAAACATATTCTTTATTCTTAGAACCTATAAAGTGAAAGAGATTCCAGGAACGAGTGGGAGAGAGAATTCCCGAGGGAGGGACATTGGCAGTGAATGGATGCTCTAGGATGAACCCCAAATTGATAGGTGGTGTGGGTCTGTGGGTGATTCGTGCTGGAGAGGGGGATGCCCAGGGGTGAGTCAGGCATTCCAGTCTAGGTCATCAGGAAGAGGTTTCCTCTTGCTCACTCGTCTAACCCAGGGAAACATAATTGTACATAAACCTTTTGGAGACCTAAGCGTTCCTTAGCTGCAAGTCTCACAGCTAGGGGTTTGCAGCCATGAGCCTGGAGCCTGTGTTTGCAACACGAAGTGTTGTTTTAGTTATCATGGTGACTAATGAGTCCTTACAGAGCCTTGTGGTGTCACTAGATCCTGGACATGTGAACGCAAACACTGGCCTCTGCTTGCTGCAAAGTTCACAGTTGACTGTCTTGATTTTTTTTTTTTAACAAAAAGTTTGCATTATTTACTTTGAAGGATTGTAGACGGTTTATCAATCACCTAAATGACAGACTTGGTGACCAAAGACGGTAAGACATTTCCCTGAGCTTTATTTTCTTGACTAGTTCTATTCTGAATGACTTAAAAAAAATTTTTTTTTAAATTTTTGGTCGTATTGGGTCTTCATTGCCGCCATGGGCTTTCTCTAGTTGTGGTGAGCGGGGGCTACTCTTTGTCATGATGCACAGGCTTCTCGTTGTGGTGGCTTCTTTTATTGGAGAGCACAGGCTCTAGGGTGCATGGGCTTCCGTAGTTGTGGTGCAGAGGCAGAGTTGCTCAGAGGCATGTGGAATCTTCCCCGGACTAGGTATCAAACCCATGTCTTCTGCACTGGCAGCTGGGTTCTTATCCCCCCTACGACCAGAAAAGTCCCTGAATGTCTAATACTTTTTAAAAAAATTTTAAATCTGTTTTATTGTAGGGGAGAATATAGAATACAAAAATTTACTGAGCATCACTGAGTTATCCATTGAGTAGAAGAGTAAACTCATTCTGCCTAGAGATTCATTAGTGTGTGTTTAAAATGATTTCTATCGGCCTATAACATATTTGTGATTTACAGCAGTTGTAACATTATATCCTCCAGAGAGATTTTATGAAGAATGATTTCTTGTAGGTCTGAGGTTACTAGAGACAGATGTATTATGGACAGTTAAGTCTTTGAGAAAATATTGGTTAAATTCACTCCTTTCATTAAGACTCTTTGACAGGCAGCTGGGTTGAGGTGTACGTAATACTAGAAAACCTGGCTTGTAGCCTGCCAGGCAGGATTTGAATTCTGCCCATGATCACAGATCAACGTCTGCAAGTCTGAGAGCCTCTTCTGTACTTTGTACCAAGGGACATAACGGCACACCTAGTTCTCCATGTTTGTTTGTAGAACATCTGGAGGTTGTGTGTGGGGTCCATCCACATTTTATTTTACTTTTTAATTGTGAGCTGTTTTGCAGGGTTTATTCCTTTCCGTGCACTGCTGCTTTTGCTGATGAGAATGAGGTACGTTTGTCTTTTCTCTGGGACCCTGGAGGTTGGGTAGTATAGAATGAAACCCATTAGATGTAAAACTCCATCAGGCCAAACTGCTCTTTCTATGCAGAAGGGCTTTTAAAACAGGAATCTTGCTTCTCCTCCTAGAGACCTCAACTAGGAAGCTTATTCTTTATAGGCCCTACAGTTACTAATAGATAAAGAAACGATGACCAAGAAATACTGTCTGTTGGAAAAGCAGGTGGGAGCGTTTGTCCCACTTGTTGAAGAATAAAAACTCTATATATGCTTGCTGAGTGTGTCTAATACATCTGGGAAGAAGTAAAGGCATTTTCTCATGGTTTCCATGAAAGGGGACCTCTGGAAAGTTGGGAGATAGAGAAGGAGATATTGACTGTTTCTAGAAGCACCACATCATAAGCACGATATTGTTTGAATTTATCTTTCTTTTCTTTCCTTCTTCCTTCCTTTCTTCTTTAAGAGCATATATGTATTTTATAATACAGTCATTTCATGGTCACTTTCTGGATTTCTTTTTTCTGAATATTTTCAATCCACATTTTTTGAATGAACCCATGGGGGCACGGAGGACTGATGGTCATCAATGAAAATGAGGCTAATTGGAAATCTTCAGGTCTTCACCGTATTGTACCACATGGCAAGTTAGGCAGCAAATCACCATTTTTATTGGATCCCAGTACCTCCTTTGGGAGCATTCATAGGCATGTGGATTGTTACTGCTTTCACCTAGAACTGTTTTCTCTGTGATTTTCACTAGGGAAAAAAAAAGTGTGGATAAAGTTATCTGGCACATTTAAACATCTGTTAAATTGCTAAGTATAGAAGGACTTTTCCAAAAATAGATGAGTTATTAGAATGGAACCCATCTTCCTGTTTAACAGAAGTGAGGGAGACAATAAAGAGAGACCCTGTAATCTTCAAGTGAGATTATTCTAGGGAAAGCAGTGCTGTTTACAATGGACTTTTCATTCAACTCTTTCACACAATATTAACGCTGAAATCCTATCTTACAGATGAGAAAGCCTGCAGATGAAAAATTGGAGAAATTTTGGATTGACTTCAACCTGGGAACTCGGAGTGTAACTTTTTATATAAACAATCCTGAGGTAATCATGTTGGATTCCTGTTGAGACCTCAGTGTGTAGAGAAGGTTGACGTCCACGTAGGTGTTCCGTGCTCATGAGCCTCACTTATTTTTTTCCAAGAGTGATCTGTGGGACTCAGTCAGACTTTTGAAGGAAGAAGTGATTCATTTCAGCGTACTAGGTAAGATGTTCATTCTAAACTGCCGCACATTTTACTGCTGAGGGTTATTTCTGGTGTAGCCGCAGTGTGTGTGTAGTTCATTTCAGAGCAAACTTTGCTTGCACTTTAGGGAGAGGCCGGTGGTGAGCGTGGTGGAGGCAGGACGGCGCCCGGGGCCGAAGGACTGGCGACTCCTCCGATCTGTAACATTGGGGTTCAGTGACATGCTTGGTTTTCTCATTGTGAAAAACGGTTATAGTTCCTCAACCAGTTGAACATAGAATCCCCACGCAATCCAGCAATTTCACTTCTGGGTTTATATCCAGAGGAATTGAAAGTAGAACTGGAAGAGATGTGCACACCCGTGTTGGTGGCAGCCTGATTCACAATAGCCATGAGATGGAAGCAATCCAGTTGTTCCTAAATCGATGATCTATGCATAGAGTGGACTGTTAACGTAGCTTTTGAAAAATTCTGGCACATGTGACAACATAGATGAACCTTGAGGATGTCACGCTAAATAGTAATGCTCGTCACCAAAAGACACACGCTGTATGCTTGCACTAACACGAGGTGTCTGACGTCAAGTCCGATGGTAGAGACAGGAAGTAGAATGATGGTTCCCCGGGGATGGTGGGCTGGGGGGGCACGGGGCTGTTCAGTGGGTACAGAGCTTCGGATCTGTAAGATGAAAAAGCTCTAGAGATCCTAACAATGATGTGAAGGTGCTCAATACCACGGCCTCAACACTTAAAGGTCCACAAGGTAAGTGTTATAGCTTGTATTATAATTTTAAGAAGTGGCTATAGTACCTGGCTCTTGTTTCCCAGATATTTATACCAACGATTGGCGGTGTGGGTATGTACAACCTGTATGTAAATATCAGCCCTCTGCCTCCCTCTTCTTAAATCTCCATTGCTCACCTTTCTTCTCTGCTTGGTAGGTAGAATTGAGGGCCATGGAATTGGAAGTGATCCTTTCCTGGGTGGATAAAAGGAAGGTGTTGGTCCAGTTCTGCATTTCAGATATAATCACCCTTGACCAGGATTCCTGAATTGGGTCTCTTAAAAAAGAAAAAAAGGATGTTTTGAAACTAATACACATAATCATTTAAGTGATTGGGTTTTCATTCTAAACTGGCTGTAGGGTTATTTCTGGTGTAGCCGCAGTGTGTGTGTAGTTCATTTCAGAGCAAACTTTGCTTGCACTTTAGGGAGAGGCCGGTGGTGAGCGTGGTGGAGGCAGGACGGCGCCCGGGGCCGAAGGACTGGCGACTCCTCCGATCTGTAACATTGGGGTTCAGTGACATGCTTGGTTTTCTCATTGTGAAAAACGGTTATAGTTCCTCAACCAGTTGAACATAGAATCCCCACGCAATCCAGCAATTTCACTTCTGGGTTTATATCCAGAGGAATTGAAAGTAGAACTGGAAGAGATGTGCACACCCGTGTTGGTGGCAGCCTGATTCACAATAGCCATGAGATGGAAGCAATCCAGTTGTTCCTAAATCGATGATCTATGCATAGAGTGGACTGTTAACGTAGCTTTTGAAAAATTCTGGCACATGTGACAACATAGATGAACCTTGAGGATGTCACGCTAAATAGTAATGCTCGTCACCAAAAGACACACGCTGTATGCTTGCACTAACACGAGGTGTCTGACGTCAAGTCCGATGGTAGAGACAGGAAGTAGAATGATGGTTCCCCGGGGATGGTGGGCTGGGGGGGCACGGGGCTGTTCAGTGGGTACAGAGCTTCGGATCTGTAAGATGAAAAAGCTCTAGAGATCCTAACAATGATGTGAAGGTGCTCAATACCACGGCCTCAACACTTAAAGGTCCACAAGGTAAGTGTTATAGCTTGTATTATAATTTTAAGAAGTGGCTATAGTACCTGGCTCTTGTTTCCCAGATATTTATACCAACGATTGGCGGTGTGGGTATGTACAACCTGTATGTAAATATCAGCCCTCTGCCTCCCTCTTCTTAAATCTCCATTGCTCACCTTTCTTCTCTGCTTGGTAGGTAGAATTGAGGGCCATGGAATTGGAAGTGATCCTTTCCTGGGTGGATAAAAGGAAGGTGTTGGTCCAGTTCTGCATTTCAGATATAATCACCCTTGACCAGGATTCCTGAATTGGGTCTCTTAAAAAAGAAAAAAAGGATGTTTTGAAACTAATACACATAATCATTTAAGTGATTGGGTTTACTAAAGAGTTAAAACTAAGTATTATGCAATTATATGAATTTTATTATGATTCATCAAGGATCTAAGGCAGCTTGCGTATTTATCCCAGAGTAATAGAAACGGAAAATTGAAACCACAGACAAGAATGAAAGTGTGTCTCACGGAGACTGAATCTAAATTGGCTGCAGGGAAATTCAGATTTGGTGCTTAGCTTCTGGAAAAGTCCGGGTGAAAAATGGAACAGAATGTATGATATGGTTCTCATCCTACAAGTCCTGGAAAGAACCAATCTGTCCTTCCCAGCTTTGACCTCTAACTGAGGCTCTCCCAGGGGACTGTCAGGATAAGGGGATCCCTCCTCAGCTTTGAGTGCTCCTGGCTGGAATTTCTTGTGTTCGTACGTTAACTTTGGTGTTCTGTTAAAGAATAATTTTTTGGGAAAAGGGAAAATCGTGACCCTCATGCAAACATAAAATGAATGTGGGTTAAAGGTGACATTACTCAGTGAGAGAATTCGTAAATATAATAACGAAGAGGATGCAAACACACATGTATAAGCAATACCAAAGTTAATTTATTAACGGATATAAGACTGTATTCCACAGACACGATTAACTTTGAATAAGAGTCACTTGTATTATTTAATATCCCCTGTTACATACTGGTTAAATATTATTAGGAAAAGAGGGAAATCTGGGTGTGATTAGGCGGTGAAGGAAGAGGCAGAAGAGGAGAGCTCTCACCCTGAGCTCCAGGAGAATGAAGAGATGGGGACCGTTCAGATGCTAACTGCAGGTCTCAGGTTGATGCCTGCACTTCTGACCATCCGGGTACCAGTCAGAGGTTTCCATGAGCTCCTCCTCAGCTTTGATAATTTGCTGTAATGGTTCACAGATCTCAAGGAAATGCAGGTTTATATTTACCAGTTTGTTATAGAGGATATAATAAAGGATACAGATGAATAGCAAGGCAAAGAGATAACCTGGGAAAGATCCAAAAGTGTCTGGGAAGTGCGTCATAGGAGCTGAGGTTCCTAATTGGTCTCTTAAAAAAGAGAAAAAAAGGATGTTTTGAAACTAATACACATAATCATTTAAGTGATTGGGTTTACTAAAGAGTTAAAACTAAGTATTATGCAATTATATGAATTTTATTATGATTCATCAAGGATCTAAGGCAGCTTGCGTATTTATCCCAGAGTAATAGAAACGGAAAATTGAAACCACAGACAAGAATGAAAGTGTGTCTCACGGAGACTGAATCTAAATTGGCTGCAGGGAAATTCAGATTTGGTGCTTAGCTTCTGGAAAAGTCCGGGTGAAAAATGGAACAGAATGTATGATATGGTTCTCATCCTACAAGTCCTGGAAAGAACCAATCTGTCCTTCCCAGCTTTGACCTCTAACTGAGGCTCTCCCAGGGGACTGTCAGGATAAGGGGATCCCTCCTCAGCTTTGAGTGCTCCTGGCTGGAATTTCTTGTGTTCGTACGTTAACTTTGGTGTTCTGTTAAAGAATAATTTTTGGAAAGGTAAAATCGTGACCCTCATGCAAACATAAAATGAATGTGGGTTAAAGGTGACATTACTCAGTGAGAGAATTCGTAAATATAATAACGAAGAGGATGCAAACACACATGTATAAGCAATACCAAAGTTAATTTATTAACGGATATAAGACTGTATTCCACAGACACGATTAACTTTGAATAAGAGTCACTTGTATTATTTAATATCCCCTGTTACATACTGGTTAAATATTATTAGGAAAAGAGGGAAATCTGGGTGTGATTAGGCGGTGAAGGAAGAGGCAGAAGAGGAGAGCTCTCACCCTGAGCTCCAGGAGAATGAAGAGATGGGGACCGTTCAGATGCTAACTGCAGGTCTCAGGTTGATGCCTGCACTTCTGACCATCCGGGTACCAGTCAGAGGTTTCCATGAGCTCCTCCTCAGCTTTGATAATTTGCTGTAATGGTTCACAGATCTCAAGGAAATGCAGGTTTATATTTACCAGTTTGTTATAGAGGATATAATAAAGGATACAGATGAATAGCAAGGCAAAGAGATAACCTGGGAAAGATCCAAAAGTGTCTGGGAAGTGCGTCATAGGAGCTGGAGGAGGTAGCAGGGACTGGGTGGTTTGAGCATCGAGGAAGCTGAGGCTTGTGTAGCAAAATCGGTAAGCAAGACCTGCCCTTTGCGGGCATGGCCCTTCCTGCTAAGGGATCGGCAGTGTTTAGGAGCCTGTTGAGGGTTTGGCATAGCTCCCAGGCTATTTCTTCTCACCTTTGTGTCTCTGCCTCGAGCCCCACAACCCAACTACCTTTGCTTTTTCAGACATTGTTTAGAATTGTTTTTGCTGCAGAGTTTCAGAGATTCACCCTGTAGTGACTGAATGTCCAGTAAGGTCAGCATTTGGGGGATTGTTGAACTTTACTGTGAGCCAGCACTGTCCTATGGAAATATGATCTAAAACATGTATTGAATTAAAGGTTTTCTGGTAGCCTCATTAACGCTTTTTGTCAAATGGACTAATTTTAATATATATTTTACCTGTGGGTGTTAAGTCATTCAGCCGTGTGTGACTCTTTGCAATGCCATGAACTGTAGCCCACCAGGCTCCTCTGTCCATGGAATTCTCTAGGCGAGAATAAGGAAGTGGGTTGCCATGCCCTCCTCCAGGGGATCTTCCCAACCCAGGGATGGAACCTGGGTCTCCTGCATTGCAGGCAGATTCTTTACCACTGAGCAACCAGAAAAGCCCATTATTATTATTATTTTTTTTTTTTACGAGCATGTCCAAAATATTAACATCTTACCATATAATCAATATGAACAATTAGTGAGATACTCTACCTTCTTTTTTAGGTACTAAGTCATTACAAACTGTTGTTTTATGCTTGTAACGCATCTCATATTGTACTAGCCCTATTTTGAGTACCTATGGCCACAGTGTGTCTTTTTTCTCCTCTTTCCATTCTCAGTTTGTGGAAGAGCTTTGTCTGTTCTCTCATGGGTTTTACTCGTTTCATTCCTGCTGCTTCCAACGCAGCTTATACTTCCTGTGGCTTGTTCTTGGGCTCAGTATGAACTGTGGTCTAAGCTATTTCCTCTATTAAAACCAGTTACTATTTGTCAGTAAAGGGCTGATCCTGGTAAAGGACCTTCTAGGAGGCTATTGTCTGAGAAGCAGGCTTCTCCCAGGGATGTTTCCATTTCTCTTTCTGAAGTGGAGTCTGTTGAAATGACTGTGGATTATTTCCATTTGTATATTGGGAAACGGGATTTTATTTTGAATAGCAGAAATGAGGGGGAGTCTAAGAATGACAGTGGAGGCTGTGCTTAATATATTGAGAAGTAAAATACCTGTTAGAGATGATACTTTGTATTCACAAATTCTTTAAAAATTGGACTGAATTTTAGAAGACCTATGTCAATTGCTGTGCTACTATGTTACTTCTGTATCTGCAAGATTAGCTGCTTAAACATATTGTGTGTATATAAAAATACATCTGTATTTTATACAATTCTAGAGTGACTTTATTTAAATAATGTCTTTTCAACTTATCATGCAGAAAAATCTGGGCAGTGAGCAACTATGCCTATGTATTGAATTAAAGGTTTTCTGGTAGCCTCATTAACGCTTTTTGTCAAATGGACTAATTTTAATATATATTTTACCTGTGGGTGTTAAGTCATTCAGCCGTGTGTGACTCTTTGCAATGCCATGAACTGTAGCCCACCAGGCTCCTCTGTCCATGGAATTCTCTAGGCGAGAATAAGGAAGTGGGTTGCCATGCCCTCCTCCAGGGGATCTTCCCAACCCAGGGATGGAACCTGGGTCTCCTGCATTGCAGGCAGATTCTTTACCACTGAGCAACCAGAAAAGCCCATTATTATTATTATTTTTTTTTTTTACGAGCATGTCCAAAATATTAACATCTTACCATATAATCAATATGAACAATTAGTGAGATACTCTACCTTCTTTTTTAGGTACTAAGTCATTACAAACTGTTGTTTTATGCTTGTAACGCATCTCATATTGTACTAGCCCTATTTTGAGTACCTATGGCCACAGTGTGTCTTTTTTCTCCTCTTTCCATTCTCAGTTTGTGGAAGAGCTTTGTCTGTTCTCTCATGGGTTTTACTCGTTTCATTCCTGCTGCTTCCAACGCAGCTTATACTTCCTGTGGCTTGTTCTTGGGCTCAGTATGAACTGTGGTCTAAGCTATTTCCTCTATTAAAACCAGTTACTATTTGTCAGTAAAGGGCTGATCCTGGTAAAGGACCTTCTAGGAGGCTATTGTCTGAGAAGCAGGCTTCTCCCAGGGATGTTTCCATTTCTCTTTCTGAAGTGGAGTCTGTTGAAATGACTGTGGATTATTTCCATTTGTATATTGGGAAACGGGATTTTATTTTGAATAGCAGAAATGAGGGGGAGTCTAAGAATGACAGTGGAGGCTGTGCTTAATATATTGAGAAGTAAAATACCTGTTAGAGATGATACTTTGTATTCACAAATTCTTTAAAAATTGGACTGAATTTTAGAAGACCTATGTCAATTGCTGTGCTACTATGTTACTTCTGTATCTGCAAGATTAGCTGCTTAAACATATTGTGTGTATATAAAAATACATCTGTATTTTATACAATTCTAGAGTGACTTTATTTAAATAATGTCTTTTCAACTTATCATGCAGAAAAATCTGGGCAGTGAGCAACTATGCCTATGTAAAATTATCATATGTCGATATAGACTAGTAACCCTTATTTTCTGCCAGAAACTGAGATGAAGATGCTCAAAATTTACCTGAAGAATCCTATGAATATCAGAAATAAAGAAGTGATGAAAATAGAAATCCACTTTGAGTTGCAATTCAATATATCACAAGCTTCAATTAAAGCTTTAGGAGAAGACAAACAGGTAGCAAGTTGAGTTCTTCTTTCCTATTTGAAACATGTGCTCGTATGTTTCATTTCCGTGTTGGGGTTTTATGAATTGAGATACAGTTGGTGTTATTAGCTTCAGATATACATCATAATGATTAGATTTTGTATATATCGTGAAACAGTTGCCATAATGAGACTAGTTGGCAGCCGTCACCATTGTTAGAAGTTGTTTTTCTTGTGAGGACTTTTACTTGACTCTCTTGGCAATTTTCAAATATGCAGTCAAGAATTAACTGTAGTCACCATGCTGTAGGTCACACCCCCCGACTGCTTACTTTATAACAGGAAATTCATGCCTTTCAACCCGTCACTCATTTCACCTACCCTCCACACCTCCGCTGGAGTCCCAAGTCTGCTCTCTTAGTCTGTGAGCTTGTTTTTGAAGATTCCACATACAAGTGAGATCACAGGGGATTTTTCTTTGTCTGACTCACTTCAGTCTGCATAACACCCTCCAAGTCCATCCGTGTTGCTGGATGTCCATCCGTTTGCTTCTTTTTTTAATGGCTGTATGATATGCTGCTTTGAAAAATACACATGTGACTCCAGAGAAATATTTGTCAATTTTGTTTGATTTTCAAAGAACCAGCTCTTAGTTTCATTGATCTTTTCTGTTTTTTTTAAAGTGTCTATTTTGTTTCTTTTTTCTGTTCTTTTTTTCCCCTTCTATTAGCTTTGGGTTCATTTATTTTCCTTTTCTAGTTCCTTTAAGTGTAAAGGTATGTTGTTTATTTGAGATATTTCTCTCTCTCTCTTTTTTTTTTGATGTGAGCACATATCACTATGAACATCCCTCTTAGAACTGCTTCTGTTGCATCTCTTTAGTTGTTTTTTTTGCATCTCATTAGTTTTGATAGGTTCTATTTCCATTTGTCAAAAGGTATTTTTAAAATCTCTTGATTGCTTCAATGACCCATTGGTTTTCAAAACTGTGTCATTTAAGCTCCACATATTCATGAATTTCCCAGTTTTCTTCTTGTAATTGATTTCTGGTTTCACACCTTTGTGCTCTGTAAAGATGCTTAGTATGATTTCAGTTTTAAATTTATTAAGACTCCTATCATGGCGCAATATATAATTATCTTAGATTCCATGTGTGTTTAGAAGAATTTGTATTCTGTTGTTTTGGAGTAGAATGTGATGTGTATGTCAGGTCTATTGGATCTAAGGTGTAGCCTAAAGCTGATGTTTTCATGCTGATTTTCCATCTGAATGATGTGTCCGTAGATGTGAGAGGGGATTAGAGTTGCTTGTGGTGCTCAGTCACTAAGTTGTGTCTGCCTCTTGAGGCCCCATTGTCCATGGTATTCTCCAGGAAAAAGTACTGAAGTGGGGGGCCATTTCCTCCTCCAGGGGATCTTTCTAATCTGGGAATTGAACCCAGGTCTTCTGCACTGGCAGGCAGACCAGCTGGAAAACCCTCATTTGAAGTCCCTTATTATTATCGTGTTGCTGTCTATTTCTCTTTAGGTATGTTCATGTTAAGTTTTCAGAAGAAGTACTCCTTGTAAAAACCATGTGGTTTTGGTTTGCATTTCAGATGATGCCTGACCAGACAAAAATCTCAGACATTTCTGGGGAGTTAGAGAAAGAAGACACTGAGATTCCCAGCAGCCATATCATAGAGACAGGTATTTTGGGAAACAACAAGATTTTGTACTTGAATTCTCTATAGAAACAATGATAAAATACTACTTAAAAGGTGTCGCTGAAAGATCTGTGGTCATATAAGAGGAATTAATGCCTTACAGCTTTGGAGAAAAAAGTTATGAATTAAACCTTGAATTATTTTGTCTGCCTGTACAGTCTGTTTTGGGGTCCATTAGAAATGGCAAAGGAGAAATAATGACGGGGTGGCTGGAAGCAAGTGATCGGGGTGTGTGGGGGCCTGCCTGCCTACATAGCTGGCCCTGGACAGTTGACATATGTCTTATGAGTTAGACCCAAAGGCGAGGGTGCGTACGGATTTTTGATGTTTACGGCAGGTCCTCATTACCAGCTCTTACCAGGCGGTGGCGCTGTAGCCGTATGGATCCCATGAAGAGCGCTTGGAGGGTGAATGTAGCTAGTTTGTGGTTACTGTTACCATTTTTTTCCTTCCTTTTTTTCACATGTGGAGACCAAGCGAAGGATTCCACCGTGCTGGCAGCGTTCACCGAGGCTGAAGATGAGCCCCGCCTGCTAACTCTCCCCTTAGATAACCAGGCTGAGCCGGCTGTGAGTACAGAGACCTGGGGACAGGATTTCGCGGGGATGCTGGCAGGTGGAAGCTGACACTGCCAGCTTGTGGTTGATTTTCTCCTGGCCAGCCATCGCTCGCTTTTCTTGGCTGTCCCTCCTTCATATTATGTTCACTGGCTGTATATATTTTTTCTCGACTTTTCACTCAACGTGGCTCCCTCATGGAATGTGTGACTGGGCTGGCTTTGCCACATTCCCGCAGGAGACGGAGCTTGGAAAAGGCAGCATCATGTCTGAAATCAGACCTGGATTTTAGTTTCTGATTGTGGGAACTTGGAAAGTTACTTTATATCACTGGGCCTGTGGCTTCCATCTATAAAACAAAGGTAGTAGCTGGTTTGGGCTTCCTTGGTGGCTCAGTGGTAAAGAATCCGCCTGTCAGTGCAGGAGATGCAGGTTTGATCCCTGGGTCTGGAAGATCCCATTAAGAAAGAAGTGGCAACCTACTCCAGTATTTTTGCCTGCAGAATCCCATGGACAGAGGAGCCTGGAAGGCTGCAGTCCGTGGGATCATAAGGAGTTGGACACGACTTAGTGACTAAACAGCAACAAACAGGAGCTGGTTTATAGCATGAGCCTCTTAGGACTAGAAACGTAACATACATCAAGCACCTAACACAAGATTTGAGATGTATTTGTGTTCAATCCATTCTATTATGTTTGATTACATGGAAACACCATAGAGTAGTGTGAAGATAGTGTCATGATTTTTTAAGAACAAATAATACGCCAAAGATTCTTCATCCAGATATGTTGTTTTGGGGGGCACCTTGTACACCTCAACAATTATGATGCTGTTGACATTTTTGTAAGTCTTCCTTTGATGTTTCCCTTAGTAACTTTGAGACACTGATTTTCTTTTCTTCGGTGGCAAACCTTATCCTGAGGATGGGTATCATCTTTTTTCTAAACAGCCAATGGTCACTTGGAGCCAAATCTAATAAACAAAGAGCCTGATATCTTACTAGTACTGAAACACTTTTATTTGGAGATGTAAAGTGATTCCAGAAAGTCTCAAAGGCACCCTAATTAAGCATATGTTTATATGCACATTTTCCTATAGCAAACAAATACAGCTGAGAATTCACCTGAAAAATTGACATTGGATGATACTCAAAAAGGTCAGATTTTTTTTCTATCGTAACACTTGAATGGTATATTTAAATGTGTACTTGAGAAGCGTAACAATTTTTGTTTTTCCTTTTCACGCTTGGAAGTGACTCCAGAACTCGAGTCTTCTGTAGATTTGCAAGGACTCTCGACAGGAACTCAGGTTCCAAGTTTGTGGCTCCCTCATGGAATGTGTGACTGGGCTGGCTTTGCCACATTCCCGCAGGAGACGGAGCTTGGAAAAGGCAGCATCATGTCTGAAATCAGACCTGGATTTTAGTTTCTGATTGTGGGAACTTGGAAAGTTACTTTATATCACTGGGCCTGTGGCTTCCATCTATAAAACAAAGGTAGTAGCTGGTTTGGGCTTCCTTGGTGGCTCAGTGGTAAAGAATCCGCCTGTCAGTGCAGGAGATGCAGGTTTGATCCCTGGGTCTGGAAGATCCCATTAAGAAAGAAGTGGCAACCTACTCCAGTATTTTTGCCTGCAGAATCCCATGGACAGAGGAGCCTGGAAGGCTGCAGTCCGTGGGATCATAAGGAGTTGGACACGACTTAGTGACTAAACAGCAACAAACAGGAGCTGGTTTATAGCATGAGCCTCTTAGGACTAGAAACGTAACATACATCAAGCACCTAACACAAGATTTGAGATGTATTTGTGTTCAATCCATTCTATTATGTTTGATTACATGGAAACACCATAGAGTAGTGTGAAGATAGTGTCATGATTTTTTAAGAACAAATAATACGCCAAAGATTCTTCATCCAGATATGTTGTTTTGGGGGGCACCTTGTACACCTCAACAATTATGATGCTGTTGACATTTTTGTAAGTCTTCCTTTGATGTTTCCCTTAGTAACTTTGAGACACTGATTTTCTTTTCTTCGGTGGCAAACCTTATCCTGAGGATGGGTATCATCTTTTTTCTAAACAGCCAATGGTCACTTGGAGCCAAATCTAATAAACAAAGAGCCTGATATCTTACTAGTACTGAAACACTTTTATTTGGAGATGTAAAGTGATTCCAGAAAGTCTCAAAGGCACCCTAATTAAGCATATGTTTATATGCACATTTTCCTATAGCAAACAAATACAGCTGAGAATTCACCTGAAAAATTGACATTGGATGATACTCAAAAAGGTCAGATTTTTTTTCTATCGTAACACTTGAATGGTATATTTAAATGTGTACTTGAGAAGCGTAACAATTTTTGTTTTTCCTTTTCACGCTTGGAAGTGACTCCAGAACTCGAGTCTTCTGTAGATTTGCAAGGACTCTCGACAGGAACTCAGGTTCCTAAGTTAAATGATACATCTAGGTAAGTGATTTTCTTAAACCCTGTAGATTAGTGTTACTGTGACTCATTCATTCAGTTCGACTGTCTGGGTGCTCACCCTTCTGCAGTGAGTCGTTCCCTGCGAGGAGAGAGCACCGTGCGCAGCCTTTTGTAGAATGCTTTCAGCAGGGCTGCAATGTTCTCTTGACCTCTGGGTCTCTACCCGCCTCGTGGCTCACGGCCTTGTTGGGGCGGAGGGCCTGTGGAGCTCACTGAAGTCAGGAGCCATGCAGCGCAGGGCCTTCCGAGATGGAGAGCTCGCAGCACTGAGCTCTGAGCAAATGTGCTCCACAGGGGAGGAAACTGTGGCCCCAGTGTTATCTTTGTTGGTGTCGTTTTCCATAGCAAGAGACTGACACCCCTGGACAGAAAATATGCATCCTTGGCACTAATTTATGGGCCCTTTTTTCATGTGGGCCTCTGAAAAGTGGGTTATACGTGTGATTATTATTACAGCTTTCTTGAGATCTAGTTGAAATAAAGTGTGCATATTTAAAGTGTACAATTTGAGGGTTTTTTTAAAAATTTATGTATTAATTTTTGGCTATCCTGGGTGTTCACTGCTGCCACAGGCTCTTCTCTAGTTGCAGGGAGTGGGGCTCCTCTCTAGTTGAGGTGAGCAGGCTTCTTATTGCGGTGACTTCTCTTGTTGTGGAACTCGGGCTCTAAGCCACACGGGCTTCATTCGTCGTGGCCCACAGGCTCCATAGTTGCAACTCCGAGGCTCTAGAGCACAAGCCCCACAGTTGTGGCTCATGGGCTTCATTGCTCCTCAGCATGTGGGATCTTCCTGGATCAGGGATTGAACCTGTGTCTCCTGCATTGGCAGGCGAACTCTTTACCACTGAGCTACCAGGGAAGCCCTAAAGTGTATGTATTTAAAGTGTACAGTTTGAGGTTTGACATATGTCTACGCCCAGGAGCCAATACCACAGTCATGGTAAGGACCATACCCATCATCTCCAAGAATTTCTTCCTGCCCCTTGAAATCGCTTCCTCTTGCTTCATCCCCTCCCCGACACTTGGCAGTCACTGACCTGCTTTCTGTCTGTGGATGGATGAGTCTGTAGTTTTAAAAATTGTATTCAAACAGCAGGCACTTTTTTCCTAGCTTCTTTCATTCACGGTCGTTATTGGAATTGGCCAGGAAGTTCATTCGGCTTTCCCGTCGCTTACAGAAAAAAGCCAAGCTTTTTGGCCAATCCAGTATTTTGAAATCCATCGTGTTGTTGCATCAGCAGTTCATTCTTTTACTGAGTAGCATGGAGAATAGTGGATCCATTGTGTGGATATACCACAACAGGTCTACCCGTTCTCCTGTTGGTCGACATTGGGGTTCCCAGGTTTTTGTTGTTACAGGTGAAGCCCTTAGGAGTCATGTATGAGTCTGTGTATGGAGGTGGAGGTGGTTGAGCTGCATAGTCGTGTCCAACTCTTGTGACCCCAGCGACTGTAGCCCACCAGGCTCCTCTGTCCATGGGATTCTCCAGGCAGGAACACTGGAGTGGGTTGCCATTGCCTTCTCCAGGGGATCTTCCTGACCCAGGGATTGAACCCCGGTCCTCTACATTGCAGGCAGAGTCTTTACCACTGAGCCATGTGGGAAGCATCTCTGTATGGAGATGTGTTTTCTTTTCTCTTGGTTGACTGTATAGGAGTGGGGTAGCTGGATCATAACTGGTGAATATTTAGCTTTTTTTTAAAAAACTGCCAAAATGTTTTCCAGAGTCGGTGTAACATTCTACATGCCCATCGGCAGTCGTTGAGGGTGCTGGTTGCTAGACATTCTCATCATTAGGCTCAGAATTATAATTTCACTGATGGATGGACTAATGAATGAATGAACAGGTCCAGTACTGGTGTGGGCTGCTGCTGCATCCTCTGCCAGCACCACGGTCCCCCAAAGGGTCCTCAGAGTGTTGTAATTTCCTTTATTTCATTAATTTTTCCATATTACTGTGGCTCCGCCTCCCCAACACCATTCTTTTTCATTGAATTACTAGATATCTTTCCTATTATGGTTCTGAGTCAGCATATATTATTTGGGGGCTTTAAGAGTTTGCAACTTACATATGAACAGCTCTAGGACTGGCGTGTGTGTGCTCAGTCACATCCGACTCTTTGAGACCCCATGGACCAGGCTCCTCTGCCCATGGGATGCTCCAGGCAAGAACACTGAAGTGGGTTGCCGTGCCCTCCTCCAGGGGATTTTCCCAACTCAGGGATCGAATCCACATCCCCTGTATTGCAGGCTGTTACTTTACCAATGAACAGCTCTATTTCTCTTTAATGTTGTTAAGCACTCTTTGTCACAGTGAAATTTGTTTCTGCCTGACCTTAAAAAATGAGAGTCCTAAGCTAGGAATAGAGCCCACCTGTGTCGGGCCGTCTGCTGGAAGTGTAGACCACTGTGCTTCCTTCTCTTCACACTGTCTTGTTCAGACATCCAATGTTGTCTTCTGTAAGATCTTTGGAGCCATCCAGATTTCTTCTGATTTCACCTCTTCCTCTTATACTGGCCCCAGAAGGAGTGGGGTGCTGGCAGGGCTTTGCAGCATAGTTTGGAAGTGTGCCGCTCCTAGGCGACCCAGCTGCCGTCTTCTGGGGCTGTGCTCCTCCCAGCAACCTGCTGGCCCTCGCTGAGCCTGTCTGATCCTCCACTCAGCAGTGAGAGGTTTCCCCAGCCCCGCTGGAATCCAAGAATCCTCCTTCTCCATCTGGGAAGTGTGGAACATTGATGCTACTGCTCTGAGAAGTCCAGATTTGTCTTGGGAAGGGGCTGCACACTTGTCCTCCAGAATATCTCCAGGTGGAGCAGAGGGTAGGTCTTGGTCCTCTGGAGGGCACACGATTCCCCTAGAGCATCTAACAAAGCCACTGCAGACTCCAAGTTAAGGATTCTAGCTGGAGTCACCTGTTGATCTCCGGGTGTCTGTTTCTCTGTCTACAAAGGAGTACTTCAGTTAAAAGGGATGTTCAGATGCCTTTATTGCAAAGATGTCTTAGAGTCTGCTCAGAGCTTTTTACCTCTTTCATGGTAGAACACAACTGTACCTGCAACTGCTTTTACATTCAGACTGAAATCACAGGCCACACCATTCTTTTTCATTGAATTACTAGATATCTTTCCTATTATGGTTCTGAGTCAGCATATATTATTTGGGGGCTTTAAGAGTTTGCAACTTACATATGAACAGCTCTAGGACTGGCGTGTGTGTGCTCAGTCACATCCGACTCTTTGAGACCCCATGGACCAGGCTCCTCTGCCCATGGGATGCTCCAGGCAAGAACACTGAAGTGGGTTGCCGTGCCCTCCTCCAGGGGATTTTCCCAACTCAGGGATCGAATCCACATCCCCTGTATTGCAGGCTGTTACTTTACCAATGAACAGCTCTATTTCTCTTTAATGTTGTTAAGCACTCTTTGTCACAGTGAAATTTGTTTCTGCCTGACCTTAAAAAATGAGAGTCCTAAGCTAGGAATAGAGCCCACCTGTGTCGGGCCGTCTGCTGGAAGTGTAGACCACTGTGCTTCCTTCTCTTCACACTGTCTTGTTCAGACATCCAATGTTGTCTTCTGTAAGATCTTTGGAGCCATCCAGATTTCTTCTGATTTCACCTCTTCCTCTTATACTGGCCCCAGAAGGAGTGGGGTGCTGGCAGGGCTTTGCAGCATAGTTTGGAAGTGTGCCGCTCCTAGGCGACCCAGCTGCCGTCTTCTGGGGCTGTGCTCCTCCCAGCAACCTGCTGGCCCTCGCTGAGCCTGTCTGATCCTCCACTCAGCAGTGAGAGGTTTCCCCAGCCCCGCTGGAATCCAAGAATCCTCCTTCTCCATCTGGGAAGTGTGGAACATTGATGCTACTGCTCTGAGAAGTCCAGATTTGTCTTGGGAAGGGGCTGCACACTTGTCCTCCAGAATATCTCCAGGTGGAGCAGAGGGTAGGTCTTGGTCCTCTGGAGGGCACACGATTCCCCTAGAGCATCTAACAAAGCCACTGCAGACTCCAAGTTAAGGATTCTAGCTGGAGTCACCTGTTGATCTCCGGGTGTCTGTTTCTCTGTCTACAAAGGAGTACTTCAGTTAAAAGGGATGTTCAGATGCCTTTATTGCAAAGATGTCTTAGAGTCTGCTCAGAGCTTTTTACCTCTTTCATGGTAGAACACAACTGTACCTGCAACTGCTTTTACATTCAGACTGAAATCACAGGATGTGTCTCAGGGCTCAAAAGAGCACCGGGTTTTCTGTCTCAAGGCAAAAAGAACTCAGCGAGAAGCAGAGTGATGGGTAAGGAACAAGTTCAGTTGTTCTTGCCTGGAGAATTCCGTGGCTAGAGGGCTCCCGTCTGTGTGGTCGCAGAGAGCCAGAAATGCCTGAGCATGCATTCCTGAAAAGGTGAGAGCTGCAGGCGGACGAGAGGGCTTGGCTCTGAGCACATCTTAGGTTCCATTTTTATGATCAGAGGAACAGCCGGGAGAGGGGAAGACCACCTCCTTCCTCTTTCTTAAGCTCAGCTTCCATCTTCAGCGCCTCCTCCATGTGAGGCAGAAATCTGCTTGTCCCTACGTGGTCAAACCGGGACTGACATGGTGCTATTCACATCCGCAGAAGGGTGGCAATGTACGCTAAACCATGATGAGTCATGTCAGGTGCCAGTATGATGGGACTCAGTTGGTAGAGAATCCACCTGCCAATGCAGGAGATGCAGGTTCGATCCCTGGGACAGGAAGGTCCCCTGGAGAGAGGAGCCTGGAAGCTACAATCCATGGAGTTGCGAAGAGTCGCACACAACTTAGTGACTAAGCAACGACAATCCCTATAATGAGGGATTTCTACTTTGAATGTCACCTGTCCCCTATCGTGGGTTTTTTTTTGTTATTTTTGGGTTTTTTTGCTTTTTTGCTTTTACAGAGTTGTTTTTTGTTTTTTTCTTTTTTTTTTAATTTTTATTTTACTTTTTACTTTTACAGAGTTTCATTGTTTACAGATATGTACGATCCCTGATCAGTCAGATGTATACCCCTCATCCCACCCCTCCCGGCCATCGCACAGCCCCCCTGCAGGAGCCCCTGTTCCCACAGCACAATGACAATAGCTAATTTTTTTCACATATGATAGTATAGGTTTTCATGCTACTTCTTTCATGCCTCCAACCTACTGTCCATTCCCCACAATGTCCATATGTCTATTCTCCATGTCTTTTTACCGAGTTTTGTTGTTTACAGATATGTATAATCCCAGATTAGTCATATGTATATCCCATACCCCCACCCCACCCCTCCCCTATAGTTTTGTTTGTAACGTATGCAGAGGAGCATGTCCTAGGGATCATTAACTCACTGACCTCAGCCAGCAGGACGCAGATCTCAGGGACCTGATGTATACTTTTGTTGTTAGTTTCACTGGTAAGCAAACCTGCTTTGCTGCGTGGTTTTCCCTTTGTTTTCTGGAGTGATCATTAACTTACGGTGGTTTCCCAACATTCCCCCTCTACCTGTTGTCCCCTGGAGGGATTTTAACTATGGCTATTTGATTATCCTGCTCTATCCCTATCCTGACTATACATGTTTTGTAACATATAATACTCAATAACATTTAGTATAGGACTGACTTTTTTAAAAATTGTGACGAAACATACATCATGTAATTTGCCCTCTTAACCATATTCAGCGTGTGCCCTGTGGTGGTGAGCCCGTTCACACAGCTGTGGCTATCACCCGTCCCTCTCCTGACCGTTTTTCGTTTTCTGTGTTTGAAACTCTGTCCCCATTAACAGCTCCTCAGTTTAGCAAAATTGAATGATGCAAGAGACGTAGAAGGGCCCATCAAATGACAACCTGCTTGTGGTTATGAATGACTGTTTTTTGCTTTTTCTTCTTCTTTTTTTTTTTTGTTTCCTGTTATGGACATGTTAACTCTTTTATTATTAATTTTATCTATTTATTTATTTTTGGCCTGGGTTTTCACTGCTGCCACAGGCTCTTCTCTCATTAGAGGGAGTAGGGGCTACTCTAGTTGAGGTGAGCAGGCTTCTTGTTGCAGTGACTTCTCTTGTGGTGGAACTTGGTCTCCAGGGCATGTGGGCTTCAGTAGTTGGGGTGCATGGGCTCCATAGTTGCGGCTCCGAGGCTCTAGAGCACAGGCTCCATCGTTGTGGCTCACGGGCTTTGTTGCTCTGCAGCATGTGGGATCTTCCCAGATTAGGGATCGGACCCATGTCTCCTGCATTGGCAGGCAAACTTTCACCACTGAGCTATCAGGGAAGCCTTGGACACGTGAACTTTTTTTTTTTTTTGCTGGGGGAGGGTGGGGAGGGAGTGGGGCGGACGGGCAGACGGGCCACTTCTATTGGTCTTTCATTTATCTATTTTCATCCGTCTTTGTTCTTTGGCCCTTGGGGGCCTCCCATTGCGGTGGCCTCTATTGTTGCAGAGCACCAGCTCTGGGCGCATGCACTCCAGAGCTCCAGCTTGGTAATTGGACACATTGGTCCAGCTGCTCTATGGCACACGGGATCTTCCCAGGCCAGGGATCGAACCAGCGCCCCTTGCCCTGCAAGGCAGTGTCCTTACCCACTGGACCACCAGGAAAGTCCTATGTTAACTTTTAAGATAAATGTTATTTTTAAAACCTTAAAAGAGATTACTATACAAAAGTAAAGTTTCTTTCTATATGCTAGCTAATAGATAATAGCAAATCATATATCTGATGAGTAATATCCAGAATAAATAAGCAACTCCTACAATTCAATAGCAAAAAAAAAAAAAAAAAAATCACCTGATTAAATAAAGGGGGGGAAAGCTTTGAATAGACGCTTCTCCAGAGAAGAAATGTAGATGGCCATTAAGTGTTTGAAAAGCGGCTCACCCTCATTAATAACCAGGGAAGGCCTGCTTTAGTAGTGCCCTTTTGAGTCTAAGGCCGACCAGGCGGGAAAGCACTGCTGACTTGGTCACCTTACCCTGCCATCCTCGTCTTGATATGCCTCACAGAGAAGGGCTCGACAAAGGTTTAAATAGCCAGTTGTTGGCAGGCAGAAGATGTATGGAAGCAGATTACAAAACAAGAAGTTTGTTGCAGAATGGGGTCCTTCCCTCACGCTCGAATCACGTTAGACAGACAGCACATGGAGGGAAAAAGGAAAGTGCTATGAAGCTTGGAGAGAAGGTGTTGGAGCTTTATTTTTATTAATTTAATGCATTTTCTTTCAGGGAAGGTTCTACGTTTGAGGATCAGAGAAAGCGAGAAACAAGGATGTCGGTAATGGAATCTTTTCGTTCTTCTGGGGCAGTCCTTCCCATGGTTTAATTATTTGCACACCATCTTCAGACTTCACTTTAGCTCCGTGTCTATGTGTTTCTCACTTACATTTATCTTAAGCTCTTTTTTAATAGGAAGTGTGTCACTTTCAAAGGCAAAATCAACGTTAATTGTAGCAAATAGTTTGAAAAGCCCCCAAGTATGCAGTGGAGAACAACGAGGTTATACCGAATTGTAATACTTTTCCTTGTGTTAGGCTTTGAGCTGAAAGTCTGCCCTTTGTTAACAAAGACATAGGCATACCTATGGCTGATTCATGTTGTCTGCCAGATGTAAGCACAACATTGTAAAGCAATTATTCTCCAATTAAAAGTAAATTTTAAAAAGATTATGAAGTAAAAGAGAAGTGTTCAGGGCCTACCAGCAGCTGAGATTTACTCTGAATAGAACCAGAAGTGTTAATGAACTGAAATTTTTTGCTCTGCGTCAGTGATGCTTGGCTCCTGTGTGCGCCTGCTTCCAGGTTTCCTGCTCCTGCTCTGGAAGCTGAGTGCTTTACGTCGATCATCAGCGCTTAAAAAAAAACCTGTATGTGAACAATACATGAAATTTTTGTTCTTAAAATCGAGATCATGAGTTTCAAACAAACAAAGCGCCTTCTAGCTTTCTTTTAGCTGCAGTTCTCAGTGCTATCGACTAGCGTTTTGAACTTGGGGCTGGCGCAATAATCAGGTGCACCAGCTTTTGAAAGGTTACCTGCCATCTCTAGAGAGGATATTTGTCATCTTTTACAAGAGCTTGTCTCAGGAAATAATCGTCTTCTTTTTCTGTACTTCTGAGCCCTTTTATTATGTAAGACAGCCCTGTCTTCTAGAAGGAGTTACTTCTCTTTTATCAAACTTCATAGTTTAATTGCCCATAAGTGATATGAACATCTTTTTTAATAGGTTCTCATTTATCACCTGTGTTTGAAAAAGTTTGATTATAGGAAACACCTCTTCTCGGAGAGTAATCAAGATTCAAGCAGCAGTGCCAGTGAGCTGTCTTGGGCCAGGAACGAGAAAAGGAAATCCTTGAAGTCCTATCCTAGTAGGAAAAGACAAGAACCAAGTAGCATGAAAAGTGAGTCTGGGGTGTGCTTTCTTTCTAGTCACTTTCTGAATGAATCAGCAGGTATTCCTTTTGCAGTTGTGCTGGGAAAGGGAATCAAAGAGTTAGGGGCTTCCCTTGTGGCTCAGTGGATAAGACCGCTGCCAATGCAGGAGACAGGTTCGATCCCTGATCTGGAAAGATCCCACACGTTATGTAGCAAATATTGGGTATGCAGTGGAGAACAACGAGGTTATACCGAATTGTAATACTTTTCCTTGTGTTAGGCTTTGAGCTGAAAGTCTGCCCTTTGTTAACAAAGACATAGGCATACCTATGGCTGATTCATGTTGTCTGCCAGATGTAAGCACAACATTGTAAAGCAATTATTCTCCAATTAAAAGTAAATTTTAAAAAGATTATGAAGTAAAAGAGAAGTGTTCAGGGCCTACCAGCAGCTGAGATTTACTCTGAATAGAACCAGAAGTGTTAATGAACTGAAATTTTTGCCCCGTCAGTGATGCTTGTCTCCTGTGTGCGCCTGCTTCCAGGTTTCCTGCTCCTGCTCTGGAAGCTGAGTGCTTTACGTCGATCATCAGCGCTTAAAAAAAAACCTGTATGTGAACAATACATGAAATTTTTGTTCTTAAAATCGAGATCATGAGTTTCAAACAAACAAAGCGCCTTCTAGCTTTCTTTTAGCTGCAGTTCTCAGTGCTATCGACTAGCGTTTTGAACTTGGGGCTGGCGCAATAATCAGGTGCACCAGCTTTTGAAAGGTTACCTGCCATCTCTAGAGAGGATATTTGTCATCTTTTACAAGAGCTTGTCTCAGGAAATAATCGTCTTCTTTTTCTGTACTTCTGAGCCCTTTTATTATGTAAGACAGCCCTGTCTTCTAGAAGGAGTTACTTCTCTTTTATCAAACTTCATAGTTTAATTGCCCATAAGTGATATGAACATCTTTTTTAATAGGTTCTCATTTATCACCTGTGTTTGAAAAAGTTTGATTATAGGAAACACCTCTTCTCGGAGAGTAATCAAGATTCAAGCAGCAGTGCCAGTGAGCTGTCTTGGGCCAGGAACGAGAAAAGGAAATCCTTGAAGTCCTATCCTAGTAGGAAAAAGACAAGAACCCGAAGTAGCATGAAAAGTGAGTCTGGGGTGTGCTTTCTTTCTAGTCACTTTCTGAATGAATCAGCAGGTATTCCTTTTGCAGTTGTGCTGGGAAAGGGAATCAAAGAGTTAGGGGCTTCCCTTGTGGCTCAGTGGATAAGACCCCGTCTGCCAATGCAGGAGACAGGTTCGATCCCTGATCTGGAAAGATCCCACATACCGCAGAGCAGCTAAACCCACACATCAACAAAGACCCAGCACAGCCAAAAATAAATAAGTAAAAGTTAAAAAAAAAAAAAAAAGAGAGAGAAAGGATCATGTGATCCTGCTACCGTTCCACTGGAAAGGGAGAACCTATGTGAAACAATACCAAAGAGTATGGAATTGACCAATAATTGTGAAATAGGCTCTAGAGATAGAGTAAGGAGTTCAGAGAAGAGGAATCTGATGTAACCGGATGTAAACTGAAATGATCAGGAAAAGCTTCAAGGAAGGCTGGGTGGGACCTCAGCTAATCCTCGGGAGAATAGGATTGGAAGAGGTATGGAGAAGAGGAAGCATTCTGATTAGGTAAAACTAGAAGCCCCTGGGCTGGTCTGCTGGGAAAGATGGAAGGCAAAAGGAGAAGAGGGTGGCAGAGGATGAGATGGTTGGATAGCGTCTCTGACTCAATGGACGTGTGTTTTAGCAAATTCTGGGAGATGGTCGAGGACAGGGAAGCCTGGCGTGCTGCTGTCTGAGGGGTCGCAGCGAGTCAGACACGACTCAGCAACTGAACAGCCACAAGAAGAGCATGAGAACTGTATCCAGAAACAGTATCTGGAGCAGAGAAGTCATGCTGGCTCGTGCGAGAAACGAAGCAGATATTACATCTTAAGCGTTAGACATTTCGTCAAGTCATGGGAAGTCGGGATTGCTTCTAGCGTGTGTTTCCGTGTTTCTCATCGTCAACTTCTCCATCGAGCTCTTGTTTCCTTTCCTTCTAGTCTTGCCACTTTTCCTTCCAGTAGTGGCAGTGACCTTGAGAAGGATCAAGTAAGTAACTTTTGTCTGCGGTGTGCCCTACTTTGGCCAAAGGAAAGGAAATCCTTGAAGTCCTATCCTAGTAGGAAAAGACAAGAACCCGAAGTAGCATGAAAAGTGAGTCTGGGGTGTGCTTTCTTTCTAGTCACTTTCTGAATGAATCAGCAGGTATTCCTTTTGCAGTTGTGCTGGGAAAGGGAATCAAAGAGTTAGGGGCTTCCCTTGTGGCTCAGTGGATAAGACCCCGTCTGCCAATGCAGGAGACAGGTTCGATCCCTGATCTGGAAAGATCCCACATACCGCAGAGCAGCTAAACCCACACATCAACAAAGACCCAGCACAGCCAAAAATAAATAAGTAAAAGTTAAAAAAAAAAAAAAAAGAGAGAGAAAGGATCATGTGATCCTGCTACCGTTCCACTGGAAAGGGAGAACCTATGTGAAACAATACCAAAGAGTATGGAATTGACCAATAATTGTGAAATAGGCTCTAGAGATAGAGTAAGGAGTTCAGAGAAGAGGAATCTGATGTAACCGGATGTAAACTGAAATGATCAGGAAAAGCTTCAAGGAAGGCTGGGTGGGACCTCAGCTAATCCTCGGGAGAATAGGATTGGAAGAGGTATGGAGAAGAGGAAGCATTCTGATTAGGTAAAACTAGAAGCCCCTGGGCTGGTCTGCTGGGAAAGATGGAAGGCAAAAGGAGAAGAGGGTGGCAGAGGATGAGATGGTTGGATAGCGTCTCTGACTCAATGGACGTGTGTTTTAGCAAATTCTGGGAGATGGTCGAGGACAGGGAAGCCTGGCGTGCTGCTGTCTGAGGGGTCGCAGCGAGTCAGACACGACTCAGCAACTGAACAGCCACAAGAAGAGCATGAGAACTGTATCCAGAAACAGTATCTGGAGCAGAGAAGTCATGCTGGCTCGTGCGAGAAACGAAGCAGATATTACATCTTAAGCGTTAGACATTTCGTCAAGTCATGGGAAGTCGGGATTGCTTCTAGCGTGTGTTTCCGTGTTTCTCATACGTCAACTTCTCCATCGAGCTCTTGTTTCCTTTCCTTCTAGTCTTGCCACTTTTTCCTTCCAGTAGTGGCAGTGACCTTGAGAAGGATCAAGTAAGTAACTTTTGTCTGCGTGGCCATGTGCCCTTATGGTGTGAGTGTGAAACAGGTGGATCTGTTTAGGTTCGAAGTACCTTTATTTAAAGACGAAAAAGAGAACTCTTTTCCAGAATGTAAGAATAACAAACCAGTGGTTTACGAGGATGCAAACCACTTTTAGTAGAAGCTTCAAGGACTTGTACATACTGAGTATGAATCTTGGGTAAAGATGTAGGATCCTTCTACATGGGTTGCAAATTTATTGAAAGATGTTTGTCATGAAGTATGCTTGAAATGTAGGATGTTCTGATTTTCTGCCAATGTGTGTTCTTTTGAATTTATATTTTAAAAGTCTCGGTTTAATTCTTCCCTTAGTTTTCTGCTTGTGGACATGGTACTTGCAAAGATTTTAATTATTTAAACACTTAAATCTTTATTTTGCCAGAGGTTGAAATGCCTTCAGGCTTATATAAATATTGAATAAATTCTGAAAGTTAAATCCCCTCAGTTATCCTTGTTCTGTAGGAAAGTAGTTAAGAACTTGGGCATGAAGGTACCCTAGACGAGTTCAAAACTTACCCTGTTTTTAGTTGAACTCACTCTCAGCAGTTGGCTTTTATTCTTTGTGAAATGAAATTAGATATGGTAGGGCTTCCCTGGTGGTCCAGTGCGTAAAGACAGTGCCTTGTGGTGCAAGGGGCGCCGGTTCGATCCCTGACCTGGGAGGATCCCACGTGCCGCAGGGCGGCTGGACCGTGTGTCCAACTACCGAGCCGGAGCTCTGGAGCGCATGCGCCTGGAGCCAGTGCTCTGCAGCGGGCAAGGCCACTGCGATGGGAGGCCCACACAGGCCAAAGAATTAAGATGGATGAAAATAAATAAATGAAAGACCAATAGAAGTAGCCAAAAAAAAAAGATTAGATATAGTATATATAGTATAGTATGCGTGTATACACATGATTATATTTTATAGCATATATGATGTGTATATATATATATAATATACATGCTATACTATATATGCATGATTATATGTCATGTGTATATAGTGACTTCTCACTTCCACTGTGTAACATAGTATATAGTCATGTATATATGATGTATATTTTGAATCTGGTATGCCGTGAGACATATACTCATGCATATGTAGTATATGATGTATATTATATATAATTGTGTACATGTATGTAGAATACATATACTTATATATATATACACATATATTTTATATGTGTGTGTATATACACACACACACAAAAATATACACAGGCTACAGAATATAGTGCAAAGTTCTTAAGAATTTCTATGGACAGCTCTGGGATTCTTTTTTTTCTGGCCGGGAGTAGGGGGCGGGGTGGGGGGCCGGTTGGGGAGGGAGGGGGTGGGCGGGCCACTTCTATTGGTTTCATTTATCTATTTTCATCCATCTTTGTTCTTTGGCCCGTGTGGGTCTCCCATCGCAGTGGCCTCTGTCGCTGCAGATCCCCCGCTCTCGGCGCATGCGCTCCTGAGCTCTGGCTCGGCACTGGACACATCTGTCCAGCCGCTCTGCGGCACGTGGGATCCTCCCAGGCCAGGGATCGAACCGGCGCCCCTTGCACTGCAAGGCGGTGTCCTTACCCACTGGACCACCAGGGAAGCCCAGCTCTGGGATTGTGAGGGCATCCACAGCACCCTCCTTGCCCGTACAGAATTACGACGTAAGTGCTCTCATCATAGCTCATGATCTGCCCTCCGCCGACGGGCCTTCTTCCGTTTTGCCCAGCAGGACTCTCATGTTCTGTAATGACAGGGAGTGTTTATAGCTCGAGCCAATCAGCCGTAGCAGGTACCTAAATATCTGTTGAACAGTTCAACCTGAGATAAGGAGTTATCAGTTTGAAGTAGGCCACAGAGCGACGTCCCTTGGGGTCCAGCGTTAAGACGTTGCCTTCCAGTGCCGCTGGTGCCAGTGTGCTCCCTTGCTGGTGAGCTGTGATCCCACATGCCTCTGATCCAAAAACCATAACATAAAACAGAAGCAGTATGTAACAAATGCAATAAAGCCTTTAAAACTGTCCAAATCAAAATATCTTAAAAAGGAAATAGGCCAAAGGAGCAGTTTTTGAGAGCACTATACAGCTTAGAAACATATGTCATGTGTATATAGTGAATTCTAACTTCCACTGTGTAACATAGTATATAGTCATGTATATATGATGTATATTTTGAATCTGGTATGCCGTGAGACATATACTCATGCATATGTAGTATATGATGTATATTATATATAATTGTGTACATGTATGTAGAATACATATACTTATATATAGATACACATATATTTTATATGTGTGTTTATATACACACACACAAAAATATACACAGGCTACAGAATATAGTGCAAAGTTCTTAAGAATTTCTATGGACAGCTCTGGGATTCTTTTTTCTGGCCGGGAGTAGGGGGCGGGGTGGGGGCCGGTTGGGGAGGGAGGGGGGTGGGCGGGCCACTTCTATTGGTTTCATTTATCTATTTTCATCCATCTTTGTTCTTTGGCCCGTGTGGGTCTCCCATCGCAGTGGCCTCTGTCGTTGCAGAGCACCGGCTCTGGGCGCATGCGCTCCTGAGCTCTGGCTCGGTAATTGGACACATCTGTCCAGCCGCTCTGCGGCACGTGGGATCCTCCCAGGCCAGGGATCGAACCGGCGCCCCTTGCACTGCAAGGCGGTGTCCTTACCCACTGGACCACCAGGGAAGCCCAGCTCTGGGATTGTGAGGGCATCCACAGCACCCTCCTTGCCCGTACAGAATTACGACGTAAGTGCTCTCATCATAGCTCATGATCTGCCCTCCGCCGACGGGCCTTCTTCCGTTTTGCCCAGCAGGACTCTCATGTTCTGTAATGACAGGGAGTGTTTATAGCTCGAGCCAATCAGCCGTAGCAGGTACCTAAATATCTGTTGAACAGTTCAACCTGAGATAAGGAGTTATCAGTTTGAAGTAGGCCACAGAGCGACGTCCCTTGGGGTCCAGCGTTAAGACGTTGCCTTCCAGTGCCGCGGGTGCCAGTGTGCTCCCTTGCTGGGGAGCTGTGATCCCACATGCCTCTGAGCCAAAAACCATAACATAAAACAGAAGCAGTATGTAACAAATGCAATAAAGCCTTTAAAAAACTGTCCAAATCAAAATATCTTAAAAAAAGGAAATAGGCCAAAGGAGCAGTTTTTGAGAGCACTATACAGCTTAGAAACATAGGTAACAAATCAGTTTTGAACGTCCATAAATTGAAGGTATGCACCTGCCAAAAGCCCGTGCTGCCTGTCAGCGAGGGCATCGCTGTGCACAGACCTTGGTAGCTGAAGCTCACCTCTCTGGGCTGGAGTTTCAGAGAGTAACTCCGAGTAGGGGCTGGCCAACCTTTTCTGTGAATGGTCAGACCGGAAACAGTTTAGTCTGTGGGGGCACGGGGTTTCCGTGGCGGCTGTTCAGCGAGGGCCCTGCAGAGTGCAGGCAGCCGTGTGGACACTGCTCGAAGGAATGGGTGTGATGTGGTCCAAGAATACTTTATTGACGGGGCTTTATTGACACTGAGCAGTGGCGTGCCGCCTCCTGGTGTAGAGCAGTGGTTCTCGGCCGTCTGTGGTCAGCAGAATGACCAGGAAGGCTTGCTGAAATGCAGACCGCCGGGTCCTGTCCCCAGGGCTTCTGATGGATGGCACCGTCAGTGGAGCTTGAGAGTCTGCATTTCCATCAGGTTCCCAGGCCCTGCGAACACTGTGGTCTGGGACCACACGTTAAGAACTTAAGGGTCATCTTTGAGTCAGTCATTAACTCATGACCTACCGTGCTTCCAGCCATGGGATCTTAGGCTCTTACTGTTTTCTTTCTTTTTTCTTTCCCATGGGGAATATCCAATACTTTAAGATTTTAAAAGGATATTGGAAGTGTCTTGGAATGTTTTGATGACTTGTTTTGAGTCATTGTGAATGTGAACACTTTGTAACGAGAACTGTATTTTAGGCTAAAATTCTAACACCGTTATGGAGAGAGACCTCCCAGCAACATAATGTCACACCTCCAAGCATTTTTGGAACAGAATTTCAGAGGAGTTCTGCATTTTTAACTCCTGAAGATTCTGCCCAGAAAACAGGTATGTGGTTTTCAGTTGATTCCGTAGAAAAATTATATTTTGGAAAGGGTAGCGTGGATAAGCAAAATACGTTTCTCTTAATATCTGTTGAAGCCAGTGTGAAGATTCGATGGATGAATCTTCTCTTTATGTCCGTGAAAAATCAAAATATCTTAAAAGGAAATAGGCCAAAGGAGCAGTTTTTGAGAGCACTATACAGCTTAGAAACATAGGTAACAAATCAGTTTTGAACGTCCATAAATTGAAGGTATGCACCTGCCAAAAGCCCGTGCTGCCTGTCAGCGAGGGCATCGCTGTGCACAGACCTTGGTAGCTGAAGCTCACCTCTCTGGGCTGGAGTTTCAGAGAGTAACTCCGAGTAGGGGCTGGCCAACCTTTTCTGTGAATGGTCAGACCGGAAACAGTTTAGTCTGTGGGGGCACGGGGTTTCCGTGGCGGCTGTTCAGCGAGGGCCCTGCAGAGTGCAGGCAGCCGTGTGGACACTGCTCGAAGGAATGGGTGTGATGTGGTCCAAGAATACTTTATTGACGAGAGCTTTATTGACACTGAGCAGTGGCGTGCCGCCTCCTGGTGTAGAGCAGTGGTTCTCGGCCGTCTGTGGTCAGCAGAATGACCAGGAAGGCTTGCTGAAATGCAGACCGCCGGGTCCTGTCCCCAGGGCTTCTGATGGATGGCACCGTCAGTGGAGCTTGAGAGTCTGCATTTCCATCAGGTTCCCAGGCCCTGCGAACACTGTGGTCTGGGACCACACGTTAAGAACTTAAGGGTCATCTTTGAGTCAGTCATTAACTCATGACCTACCGTGCTTCCAGCCATGGGATCTTAGGCTCTTACTGTTTTCTTTCTTTTTTCTTTCCCATGGGGAATATCCAATACTTTAAGATTTTAAAAGGATATTGGAAGTGTCTTGGAATGTTTTGATGACTTGTTTTGAGTCATTGTGAATGTGAACACTTTGTAACGAGAACTGTATTTTAGGCTAAAATTCTAACACCGTTATGGAGAGAGACCTCCCAGCAACATAATGTCACACCTCCAAGCATTTTTGGAACAGAATTTCAGAGGAGTTCTGCATTTTTAACTCCTGAAGATTCTGCCCAGAAAACAGGTATGTGGTTTTCAGTTGATTCCCGTAGAAAAAATTATATTTTGGAAAGGGTAGCGTGGATAAGCAAAATACGTTTCTCTTAATATCTGTTGAAGCCAGTGTGAAGATTCGATGGATGAATCTTCTCTTTTATGTCCTGATTGACAAAAGACAGTTGTGTTTTATTTCCATTTCAACATTTGAAATCACATTGTGTCTAAGAATGGCTGGTGTTTGTCTGCCTTTAAGATAGCACAGAAGCGCCAATGATGATTGACTATAGTCAGCTTTTTCTGTGGAGGACCAGAGAGTAATTGTTTTTGATTTTTGGCCCCTTGTGTTGCTCTGGTGACCGTTCAGGTCTGCAACTGTAGCACCAGAGCAGCCACAGGCGGGATGTAAACCAATGGGTGTCTGGGTGTTGCCATAAAACTCACTTGAGCACTTGAGCGTGGGGATTTTATTTTCTTCCCTTTTATCCTTCTACCACTTAGCACCGTGGCAGGTGCATGATAGAACCTAGCAAGCATGTCTGCCGGCCTCTTCATTTGGTTGCCACTGGAAGAAAAGAAGTAGGGAAAGAAAAATAGAGAGGGAAGCATAGCATTGGAGAGGACGGGAATACGGGAGTGGGTCTATGAGAGGAAAGAGAAGAACCACAGCGGTAGAGCCCTTGCTATGTATTTGGGTCCACATGGGCAGTTACTGCAGGTGCTAACCTAGGGGAGGAAACTTGCTCTTCATTTGGTCTATAGGCCTGTAAACCTGATACCCATGCATATTCTGAAAGATGCAAAGTGTTTTTTTTTTTTTTTCCTGGTTTGAGTGTTTTCTTTTTTAAGAACTGTATCCCTTTCGCGGGGCAGGGTGTATTGAAATAATAGATTGATAGTAAATTTGATACTGATGGCCTTCACTGTCAACCTGTAAATTAAATTTCAATAGATCCTGACCCCTGAATGTTATCCTGGAGAAGGGAGTGGCTACCCACTCCAGTAGTCTTTTTTCTCTTTTTCAATAAATATCAACAGCCATACCATGCTGAATGCGCCCAATCTCGTCTGAAAAAGCAATTTATTTTCTCTTGCACATTATATACATATCTCTCTATTAAAACATCTGTCTCTTTTGGGGTGGGATAAGAGATGTACATGTAAACTGGGCAGTGGCCATAGCCAGAGAAGGAAGGGGCTCACAGAAACACATTTCAGAGGTTCTGGCACCAGGACCCTGTATGGGGTGGCTGGAATGGAGTGAGGAGTATTTTGGGGTGTCTGAGGTCTGGGGGACATTATTTCTCTGGAAGTGTGAGCCTTTCAAGTTATCTTCCACTCCTGTATTCTTGCCTGCAGAATTCCATGGACTGAGGAGCCTGGTGGGCTCTACAGTCCATGGAGTTGCAGAGTTGGACACCATTGAGCGACTAACCCACATAGGGAGTGTTATTTCCTCCCTTGTGTCGTTGTACCTATCTAAGGTACTATTTAATTGCTGGCTACTCATCTGGTTTCCCAAATTAATATTCAGTTCAGGTCTATGGCTCAGTCTGTCCTGCTGTTTGCAGCCGCATGGACGGCAGCACACCAGGCCTCCCCGTCCTTCACCATCTCCCGGAGCTTGCTCAAACTCGTGTCCATTGACCCAGCGACGCCATCCAGCCATCTCGTCCTCTAACACCCCCTTCTCCTTCGGTCTTCTTTCTTCCCAGCAGCAGGGGCTTTTCCAATGAGTCAGCTCTTCACATCAAGTGGCCAAAGTATTGGAGCTTCAGCTTTAGCATCAGTCCTTCCAATGAATACTCAGGGTTGATTTCCTTTAGGATTGACTGGTTTAATCTCCTCGCTGTCCAAGGGATTGCCAAGGGTCTTAAGCAGCACCACACTTCAAAGGCATCAATTCTTCGGTGCTCAGCCTTCTTCATGGTCCATCTCTCACATACATTCATGACTCCTGGGAAAACCATAGCTTTGAGTATACCAACTTCTGTTGGCAAAGTGATGTCTCTGCTTTTTAATATGCTGTCTAGGTTTGTCATAGCTTTTCTTCTAAAGAGCAGGAAATGAATATTAGACTTGTTTAATGTACAGGCTTATTCTTAAGGGATAATGTAATATCACTTGATTCTTATTTTGACATAAATACATGTTTGTGGCCTTTTTTTAAGACTCTGATATGAGTCATTGATGAAAGGTACTAGCTTCAAACATAAACTGCAGAATGTGGAAGACAGAGATGAGAGAATTCTAAACTTTTTCCTTCCAGAATAAAGCGAAATTCATCTCTCTTTGACAGACAGGGCTGTTATTCCGATTGAGGCAGATACGGTCACTATACAGAGTGACAGTTGCCAGGCCTTGAGAGGGCAGTGCCACCTGCTTAGTAGCTCCAAGTGTGTATTTGGGGTGTCTGAGGTCTGGGGACATTATTTCTCTGGAAGTGTGAGCCTTTCAATTTTTTGCCTGCAGAATTCCATGGACTGAGGAGCCTGGTGGGCTCTACAGTCCATGGAGTTGCAGAGTTGGACACCATTGAGCGACTAACCCACATAGGGAGTGTTATTTCCTCCCTTGTGTCGTTGTACCTATCTAAGGTACTATTTAATTGCTGGCTACTCATCTGGTTTCCCAAATTAATATTCAGTTCAGGTCTATGGCTCAGTCTGTCCTGCTGTTTGCAGCCGCATGGACGGCAGCACACCAGGCCTCCCCGTCCTTCACCATCTCCCGGAGCTTGCTCAAACTCGTGTCCATTGACCCAGCGACGCCATCCAGCCATCTCGTCCTCTAACACCCCCTTCTCCTTCGGTCTTCTTTCTTCCCAGCAGCAGGGGCTTTTCCAATGAGTCAGCTCTTCACATCAAGTGGCCAAAGTATTGGAGCTTCAGCTTTAGCATCAGTCCTTCCAATGAATACTCAGGGTTGATTTCCTTTAGGATTGACTGGTTTAATCTCCTCGCTGTCCAAGGGATTGCCAAGGGTCTTAAGCAGCACCACACTTCAAAGGCATCAATTCTTCGGTGCTCAGCCTTCTTCATGGTCCATCTCTCACATACATTCATGACTCCTGGGAAAACCATAGCTTTGAGTATACCAACTTCTGTTGGCAAAGTGATGTCTCTGCTTTTTAATATGCTGTCTAGGTTTGTCATAGCTTTTCTTCTAAAGAGCAGGAAATGAATATTAGACTTGTTTAATGTACAGGCTTATTCTTAAGGGATAATGTAATATCACTTGATTCTTATTTTGACATAAATACATGTTTGTGGCCTTTTTTTAAGACTCTGATATGAGTCATTGATGAAAGGTACTAGCTTCAAACATAAACTGCAGAATGTGGAAGACAGAGATGAGAGAATTCTAAACTTTTTTTTTCCTTCCAGAATAAAGCGAAATTCATCTCTCTTTGACAGACAGGGCTGTTATTCCGATTGAGGCAGATACGGTCACTATACAGAGTGACAGTTGCCAGGCCTTGGAGAGGGCAGTGCCACCTGCTTAGTAGCTCCAAGTGTGGCTGGAGGTCAAGGGGAGCGCTGGGGGTTTCATTCCTAAGCAAGAAGGTCCGTATCAGGAAGCAGAGTCCCATCACCCAGCCTGCCTCTGCTCTGACCCCGTGGACTGCATGGAAGTCCTGCACTAGTAGAGTGTTGTCACTTTCTCCCTTCAGATCTGTTAACGCTTGTGTAACATACTTAGGTCCTGTGATATCGGTGCATATACATATTTACAGTTGTTACCTTCTTTTTATGAATTGCCCCTTTATCATTTGTAATGACTTTCTTTTCTCTTGTTACATTTTTTAACTTAAAGTCTGTTTGGTCTAATAATATGCATAGCTATTCCTGCCTTCTTCTGGTGTCCACTTGCATAGGATATCTTTTTCCGTTCTTTCAGTTTGAGTTTTTGTGCATCTTAAAGCTGCGCTGAGTCTCCCTTAGCAGCATATAGTTGGGTCTTGTTATTTTATCCCTTTAACCACCCCTGTGTCATGTGATTGAAGAATTCTAGTATGTTTACATTTAGTCATTGACTTGTAAGAACTTACTAATGCCTTTGTATGAGTTGTTTTCTGGCTATTTCCTAGTTCCCTTTTGCTTTCATTGTTTTCTGGCTATTTGGTAGTCCCTCTCTGTTTTCATTTCTAGTTGATGATTTTCTCTAATGGTATATTTGATTGCCTTTTCTTTATGTGTCTGCTATAGATTTCTAATCTACGGTTACCCTGAGGCTTGCATAATGCATCTCAGAGAGTTTAAGCTGAAGACAACTTCTATTGCATATACAACTCTGCTGTTTTTTGTCCCCACTCACATGTTATGTCTTTGTTTTGTGTTCGGGATAATGTAATATCACTTGATTCTTATTTTGACATAAATACATGTTTGTGGCCTTTTTTTAAGACTCTGATATGAGTCATTGATGAAAGGTACTAGCTTCAAACATAAACTGCAGAATGTGGAAGACAGAGATGAGAGAATTCTAAACTTTTTTTTTCCTTCCAGAATAAAGCGAAATTCATCTCTCTTTGACAGACAGGGCTGTTATTCCGATTGAGGCAGATACGGTCACTATACAGAGTGACAGTTGCCAGGCCTTGGAGAGGGCAGTGCCACCTGCTTAGTAGCTCCAAGTGTGGCTGGAGGTCAAGGGGAGCGCTGGGGGTTTCATTCCTAAGCAAGAAGGTCCGTATCAGGAAGCAGAGTCCCATCACCCAGCCTGCCTCTGCTCTGACCCCGTGGACTGCATGGAAGTCCTGCACTAGTAGAGTGTTGTCACTTTCTCCCTTCAGATCTGTTAACGCTTGTGTAACATACTTAGGTCCTGTGATATCGGTGCATATACATATTTACAGTTGTTACCTTCTTTTTATGAATTGCCCCTTTATCATTTGTAATGACTTTCTTTTCTCTTGTTACATTTTTTAACTTAAAGTCTGTTTGGTCTAATAATATGCATAGCTATTCCTGCCTTCTTCTGGTGTCCACTTGCATAGGATATCTTTTTCCGTTCTTTCAGTTTGAGTTTTTGTGCATCTTAAAGCTGCGCTGAGTCTCCCTTAGCAGCATATAGTTGGGTCTTGTTATTTTATCCCTTTAACCACCCCTGTGTCATGTGATTGAAGAATTCTAGTATGTTTACATTTAGTCATTGACTTGTAAGAACTTACTAATGCCTTTGTATGAGTTGTTTTCTGGCTATTTCCTAGTTCCCTTTTGCTTTCATTGTTTTCTGGCTATTTGGTAGTCCCTCTCTGTTTTCATTTCTAGTTGATGATTTTCTCTAATGGTATATTTGATTGCCTTTTCTTTATGTGTCTGCTATAGATTTCTAATCTACGGTTACCCTGAGGCTTGCATAATGCATCTCAGAGAGTTTAAGCTGAAGACAACTTCTATTGCATATACAACTCTGCTGTTTTTTGTCCCCACTCACATGTTATGTCTTGTGTGTGTTCATGCTCAGTTGTGTCTGACTCTTTGTGACTCCCCGGAAGTGTAGCCCACCAAGCTTCTTTGCTCATGGAATTTTCTGGGCAAGAATACTGGAGTGGGTTGCCATTTTCTCCTCAAGAGAATGTTCCTGATCCAGAGATTGAACTCGAGTCTCCAGGATCTCCTGCATTGGCAGGCAGATTCTTTTATTTTATTTTATTTTTCTAATACTTTGTTTTAAAGGTTTTACAGAGTTTTGTTGTTCGCCAACATGTGCGTTCCCAGATCAGTCATATGCGTATCCCTGGTCCCCCCCGACCCAGGTCCCCACATCCCACCCCTCCAGACCATCGCCCCATGCCATTGTGAGCACTCCTATTCCCTTAGCACAATGACAATAGCTATCTTTTCCACACATGACAGTATAGGTTTCCATGTTACTCCCTCCATGCCTCCCACCCACTGTTCCTTCCCCACAATGTCCATATGTCTATTCTGTGTCTGTTTTTCCATGAATTCACAGGCAGATTCTTTACACTGAGCCAGCGGGGTGGCCCACATCATTTTCTTAGATGACCTTCTGCCCTCCTTCCCTCTTTTCTCCTCCTGGGACTCCAATAATGTGTAGCTTGTTTCTTTTTTTTAAATTGGGATGTCATGGACATGTAGCATATTAATTTCAGGTCTACAATGTAATGGTTTGCTCATCATACGTGTTGTAGTCATGTCTGACCCTTTGCAACCCCATGGACTATAGCCCGCCAGACTCCTCTGTCCCATGGGATTTCCCAGGTTAGTATACTGACATGGATTGTCATTTTCTTCTCCGAGAGATCTTCCTGACCCAGGAACTGAACCCGCATCTCTTGAGTCACCTGTGTTGGCAGGGTGAAAATTTGGCCCTCAATCAAAAAACTAGTTGATGATTTTCTCTAATGGTATATTTGATTGCCTTTTCTTTATGTGTCTGCTATAGATTTCTAATCTACGGTTACCCTGAGGCTTGCATAATGCATCTCAGAGAGTTTAAGCTGAAGACAACTTCTATTGCATATACAACTCTGCTGTTTTTTGTCCCCACTCACATGTTATGTCTTGTGTGTGTTCATGCTCAGTTGTGTCTGACTCTTTGTGACTCCCCGGAAGTGTAGCCCACCAAGCTTCTTTGCTCATGGAATTTTCTGGGCAAGAATACTGGAGTGGGTTGCCATTTTCTCCTCAAGAGAATGTTCCTGATCCAGAGATTGAACTCGAGTCTCCAGGATCTCCTGCATTGGCAGGCAGATTCTTTTATTTTATTTTATTTTTCTAATACTTTGTTTTAAAGGTTTTACAGAGTTTTGTTGTTCGCCAACATGTGCGTTCCCAGATCAGTCATATGCGTATCCCTGGTCCCCCCCGACCCAGGTCCCCACATCCCACCCCTCCAGACCATCGCCCCATGCCATTGTGAGCACTCCTATTCCCTTAGCACAATGACAATAGCTATCTTTTCCACACATGACAGTATAGGTTTCCATGTTACTCCCTCCATGCCTCCCACCCACTGTTCCTTCCCCACAATGTCCATATGTCTATTCTGTGTCTGTTTTTCCATGAATTCACAGGCAGATTCTTTACACTGAGCCAGCGGGGTGGCCCACATCATTTTCTTAGATGACCTTCTGCCCTCCTTCCCTCTTTTCTCCTCCTGGGACTCCAATAATGTGTAGCTTGTTTCTTTTTTTTAAATTGGGATGTCATGGACATGTAGCATATTAATTTCAGGTCTACAATGTAATGGTTTGCTCATCATACGTGTTGTAGTCATGTCTGACCCTTTGCAACCCCATGGACTATAGCCCGCCAGACTCCTCTGTCCCATGGGATTTCCCAGGTTAGTATACTGACATGGATTGTCATTTTCTTCTCCGAGAGATCTTCCTGACCCAGGAACTGAACCCGCATCTCTTGAGTCACCTGTGTTGGCAGGTGAAATGCATCAATCAGACAAAAGATTTTTCAGCGGTCTCCATCAAATTCAACAATAAAGATTAATCTTTAACGTCTCAGATTCTCAGCGTAGTATACACTGGTAGAAAAAGGAATCGGCACTGGGAAAATCCCTCCATGGGAATGATTCTGGTTAAGGCTTCTTGCCCCATTGAAGGCTGTTGGCCTTTATCATCTATAGCCACAGGGTGTCACTTCAGAGCAAGACTGGTTTGAAATGCCTCGACTTAGGAGACCTTGGCTATTAACCTATCACAGTGTGGCATTAAAAACAGTTTTTATGAGAAATACGAGTAGGGAAATGCAATGTGGACACCAAATTATTCACTACAAGCTGTGCCCAAAATAAATTCAGAAACTCCTCAGGTTGAAAAAATCTTCAGCTTTCACGGCACTGAACACATCTGTGTCCAGAAGCAAGCAGACACCCCTGTGACAGCCACCGGCAGGGCTAGCCTTCCTTCGAGGTCCCTTCAGCTTCAGCCGTGGTGTGTGAACGGCCTGTGCTCATTTCTGACATGCTGCGTGTACGTAGTATTAACCTTTATGAGAAGGTCCGAAAGTCCTGGGTCACGGAGGCCTGCAGTTGCCATGGAAACAAAGCGACGTGTCAGCTGCTTCACTTAGGACCTGCGTCCTTTCAGGAGGGTGTGGGTTTCCCTGGAGGAGCTAGTTCTCTCTGGAGAGCGGCTTCTCCGTTTCAAGTAATGTAACTCACAAGATGGCCCCTTCAGAAGGGTTTCTCTGTGCATGACCTTCTGCCCTCCTTCCCTCTTTTCTCCTCCTGGGACTCCAATAATGTGTAGCTTGTTTCTTTTTTTTAAATTGGGATGTCATGGACATGTAGCATATTAATTTCAGGTCTACAATGTAATGGTTTGCTCATCATACGTGTTGTAGTCATGTCTGACCCTTTGCAACCCCATGGACTATAGCCCGCCAGACTCCTCTGTCCCATGGGATTTCCCAGGTTAGTATACTGACATGGATTGTCATTTTCTTCTCCGAGAGATCTTCCTGACCCAGGAACTGAACCCGCATCTCTTGAGTCACCTGTGTTGGCAGGTGAAATGCATCAATCAGACAAAAGATTTTTCAGCGGTCTCCATCAAATTCAACAATAAAGATTAATCTTTAACGTCTCAGATTCTCAGCGTAGTATACACTGGTAGAAAAAGGAATCGGCACTGGGAAAATCCCTCCATGGGAATGATTCTGGTTAAGGCTTCTTGCCCCATTGAAGGCTGTTGGCCTTTATCATCTATAGCCACAGGGTGTCACTTCAGAGCAAGACTGGTTTGAAATGCCTCGACTTAGGAGACCTTGGCTATTAACCTATCACAGTGTGGCATTAAAAACATTTTTTATGAGAAATACGAGTAGGGAAATGCAATGTGGACACCAAATTATTCACTACAAGCTGTGCCCAAAATAAATTCAGAAACTCCTCAGGTTGAAAAAATCTTCAGCTTTCACGGCACTGAACACATCTGTGTCCAGAAGCAAGCAGACACCCCTGTGACAGCCACCGGCAGGGCTAGCCTTCCTTCGAGGTCCCTTCAGCTTCAGCCGTGGTGTGTGAACGGCCTGTGCTCATTTCTGACATGCTGCGTGTACGTAGTATTAACCTTTATGAGAAGGTCCGAAAGTCCTGGGTCACGGAGGCCTGCAGTTGCCATGGAAACAAAGCGACGTGTCAGCTGCTTCACTTAGGACCTGCGTCCTTTCAGGAGGGTGTGGGTTTCCCTGGAGGAGCTAGTTCTCTCTGGAGAGCGGCTTCTCCGTTTCAAGTAATGTAACTCACAAGATGGCCCCTTCAGAAGGGTTTCTTCTGTGCCGGATGATTTCCATGTCCCTGAAGTGGTCCATCTGGGATGATCGCCATTTAGCAGGTTCACAAATCCTGAGCATCTCATTCAGGGACCCCAGGTTATTGGCACAAGGTTCCTGGATTCCTCTCTCCACTGGAAGAGACCGTTACATTACTGATGCCAGTGGATGATTTGTTTTTCCACGGGCAGGACATGGACATGATCAGTTGAAATTCAAGGTTGTACTTTGAGCTGTTGCTACAGATGTTGTCAGGAGACGGGGGAGAAAGTCCAGAAAGGGCAGGACAGGTGGAGGCAGAGAAATGTAAAGAAGCGTGGTCGCTGTTCATGGGTCCCTAACTGGGGCTCGCTGGAATTCTAAGTGGTCTCTCTGGGTCTTGACTGGGGTGTGGGCACCATGTAAGATTTAAATACACGTGCTATTTGTTTTGAGGCTGGAAGAAGACGGGGCTGTGTCTGGATTCTTTCCAGAATGGTGAAAAACCACTTAGCCTTGAAAGAGTTCCACTCCCTAGAAAACAGCCGTCCGTGCTTTTCAAACAAAGGAACACACCCGAATCTAGGAGCAGTAAGAAGCCACTGGCACCTCTCCACCTTGAGAATATTGCTGATGCTTTTCATTTTAAAACAATTCAAGAAGCTGAATGTGAGCTCTTTGAAGTTCCAAGTGAGAATGTGGTCAGTGAGGAGCCAAGATGACCTTGGCTGTGAGGCCGCCCTCAGGTCGGTGCGGAGGCTCCCTGCCACCAGCAGGGGGCGCCCTCCTTGGGGTGATCGGATGGACTTCCAAGGGCCAGGCGCTTGCTACCTTGCCCTTTAGCTAGGAGCCCTGCATGTGGCTTTGATGGCAACCATTACTGCTTTCTGTTGGAGTCAGCGTGTGTCCTGAATGCTGCTCAGCTCATCAGTCAGTGCCAGGGCACTCTTTGAGGCCTCAGCACACCTCGTGCTGGGAGACTTGTTCTTAGCCAGCATGCGCAATGATAAGCAGTTTGTAGCAAGTAAGGAACATGTTGCACTTGCTGCTTATAATCCCTAGGTATGCACTGGCGAAAAGAGAACAAGGTAAATTTGGGACCAAAGAGACGCGTGTGTGGTCATCAGTGTGTCCCGCTTGTCTTCAGACAGAGCCGACAGCTGTGCCGCTGAGAGGGACCAGCCACGGCTGGAAGAACGCGACGCACCGGGAGCCCCTTCCTCAGTGGCAGAAGAAACGGGCTTGGCAGGTAATGCCGGGCACCCAGGATGTGGCAGATGTGTGAACACGGAGTGTCCCAGCGTGAATTACACGCCGTTATAGTTTTAAGATCATCACAGCTGCAGGACCCTGAAAAATAGGCGCATTGTCCTTGCAGAGACAATCGTTGCCCAAATTGTAGATAAAAGCAAGGACTCTCTGCTCCTGGCTTTTTGACGTCTGCCTCGTAACTGTGGCAATTTCCAGGGCCCAGGTGTTCTTACATGTACAGGTCTCTGCTTTAGTCGATGGAAATTAGCCAAATGTTTAAGTTAGAAATACTCACTCCACAAGGGAAGGAGAAGGACCTGAGAGGTCTGTACACATTGGGCTGGCCTTCTGCATGAGGGACACGGCTCTACTTTGAAACAAACAGCTCTGAGAGGGCAGCTTTGGAAGCCCCCGGGTGCCCCGGGGTGGTGGCTGAGAGCCAGGCCGCCTGGGTTCCCACCCTGGAGCTGTTGGCATGAGCTCGCACCAGTCGTAGGATATCCGTGTTAAAAGTGGACGTTAACAGTGCTTCCTTCGCTTGGAGTTTGTGAGAGTTAGAGTTGATTCATGCAGATCCCAGCGCCAGACCCTTCGTGAGCCCTTGTAAAAGTCCTTGGCACCCAGAAGCTGTTGTGCCAGACCCTAGAAGTGCCTTACCCGCCACATTCTCCTACAGACCTCTGACCACACCTCCACCCGCTGCTTAAACGTACTATCTGTTACTCTGATTTAAAGTGCTTGGAAAGTTTGTTGAAATGAGCGCTTGCCAGGGAGTGGGCTTTGGTGGGAAGCAATGTGAAGCATCGGCCGAGGCCTCTTGGCTCCAGCTGGCCTGGTGGGTGGTGGTTGGGGTCAGTCCTGCTGCAGCCACAGGCAGGCAGCCAGTGGGGGCTCTGTGGGTCCAGAGGGCCGTCCTTGCTCCGGGCAGTGGGCGAGCTGAACACGCCTACTTCCAGCCCTTTCTTCGTTTTGCTTAATGTTCTATTCTTCTTGTTCAGAAGGCATTTCGACTTCCTCCTTAAATGTTATGCCAGAGAACTTGACCGCCTTTGAAAACTTCACTAGAGAACTGAAGAAAAAGTACGAGGTAATGGTCCAGTAAAAGTGAAAAGCTAGCTCGTTATGTATTTAAAGCAACAGGCTCATATCATTAATACCTTTGTGGTCCTTCTGCACAAAGGTGACCCTGAGCCTCTCGGGAGGTGGGTTTGTCTGAGCTGCGGTCACTAAATTCAGTGTCTTTGCAAATTGTGGCTTGTATTTATAGGACAGCTATTCTAGGGACTTTCCTGGTGGTCCCTTGTAATTTATGTACAGGTCTCTGCTTTAGTCGATGGAAATTAGCCAAATGTTTAAGTTAGAAATACTCACTCCACAAGGGAAGGAGAAGGACCTGAGAGGTCTGTACACATTGGGCTGGCCTTCTGCATGAGGGACACGGCTCTACTTTGAAACAAACAGCTCTGAGAGGGCAGCTTTGGAAGCCCCCGGGTGCCCCGGGGTGGTGGCTGAGAGCCAGGCCGCCTGGGTTCCCACCCTGGAGCTGTTGGCATGAGCTCGCACCAGTCGTAGGATATCCGTGTTAAAAGTGGACGTTAACAGTGCTTCCTTCGCTTGGAGTTTGTGAGAGTTAGAGTTGATTCATGCAGATCCCAGCGCCAGACCCTTCGTGAGCCCTTGTAAAAGTCCTTGGCACCCAGAAGCTGTTGTGCCAGACCCTAGAAGTGCCTTACCCGCCACATTCTCCTACAGACCTCTGACCACACCTCCACCCGCTGCTTAAACGTACTATCTGTTACTCTGATTTAAAGTGCTTGGAAAGTTTGTTGAAATGAGCGCTTGCCAGGAGTGGGATTTGGTGGGAAGCAATGTGAAGCATCGGCCGAGGCCTCTTGGCTCCAGCTGGCCTGGTGGGTGGTGGTTGGGGTCAGTCCTGCTGCAGCCACAGGCAGGCAGCCAGTGGGGGCTCTGTGGGTCCAGAGGGCCGTCCTTGCTCCGGGCAGTGGGCGAGCTGAACACGCCTACTTCCAGCCCTTTCTTCGTTTTGCTTAATGTTCTATTCTTCTTGTTCAGAAGGCATTTCGACTTCCTCCTTAAATGTTATGCCAGAGAACTTGACCGCCTTTGAAAACTTCACTAGAGAACTGAAGAAAAAGTACGAGGTAATGGTCCAGTAAAAGTGAAAAGCTAGCTCGTTATGTATTTAAAGCAACAGGCTCATATCATTAATACCTTTGTGGTCCTTCTGCACAAAGGTGACCCTGAGCCTCTCGGGAGGTGGGTTTGTCTGAGCTGCGGTCACTAAATTCAGTGTCTTTGCAAATTGTGGCTTGTATTTATAAGACAGCTATTCTAGGGACTTTCCTGGTGGTCCCGTAGGTGCATGGTTAAGAATCTGAGCTTCCACTTCATGGGGTGTGGGTTTGATCCCTGATCAGGGAGCCACATGCCACACAGTATGACCAAAAAAAAAAAAAAAGTAACACAGAAAACAAAAATCCAGCTTAAACCAGGGTGGCTACTCCTCGTCCATTTGCTACCGTGGGACCAGAGATGCGGAAGGGTTTGGTTTTGTTCATTACATTCTCAACAAACTGGACAACCAGGAAGCAGTGATTGGGTCACAGTGAGAGACGAGGAAGAGATGGCGAGGCATCACGTGGGAGAGAGAGGTGTCTGGGACAGAGGTGCGGGGGGACTGTGGGTGGGCCCACGGAGGAGGACACATCTTCAAGATGCCACACACGCAGCCTGTCACAGAACCTTGTCTGCAAGAGCGCCTGCAAAACCATGTCCGCCCCTCCGTTTGTCCCACTGCTTATAGATCCCTCTATTAGCACATTCGAGTAAAGTGTTTATGGTCTGACCCTAACATATACACACTGAACTGACTTGGAAGAGCTCCAGTTTTGTCTTCTGCCATACTAATGTCAGCTAATTTATAATGGAAGTTTGTTCAGGATATATTCGATATGTGTATCAATAGCCTGAACGTAAGTCTGCCTGTTTTAGCTTACTGCCCTTTACGGGCGTCAGACGTGAGGTAGTACACCAGGTGTGCAGCTCAGCGACTTATTACAAGCTTTAGTGACAATGTTGCTGTCGGTTTATGTGATGGCAGCATCTTTTAAACGCACAGCCCATAATGCTCATTTTGTTGTTGTTTTGGTTTAGCCTAGGTACGGAAGGAGCCCACTTCATTCAAAAAATGCAAAGGAAGCACCGGATTGCCTAAGAGAACTTCTAAACCAGATACATCAGCGCAGGTAAGTGGCGTTTCGGCACAAAGTGTCTGGAGTTGTGATGCCTCGCAACAACGCTTCCGGGGGAAAGAAGAGAAAGGAGCTGTCTATGCCTAAAATAAGAAATATCCAGAGAAAAATGCGAAGTATCTTTGCAGTAAGAAGTTTAAGTAGGAATGGCTTTTGTCACATCCAGCGGTCCCAGGGAAGCTTGCTGCTCTTGTTTTTGCCAGACTGAAGAAGCTACAGCAGTTTCACAGTGTTGTTCTTCAAGAGCTGAGCGACCTTGACCAGGACATGCAGCGCCTGCAGCGCCTGGAGGAGGATGTTCTGGTAAGTTCTTTCTGTTTGGAACATTCTCTGTCTCCGGGGGATCTGTTCTCGAATGGAAAAACTGTCAGCCACTTTACCAGGCAACCTCTTGTCCATTTTTAGGAATTTTGGGGGAAACAGTCTGATGATCTGAAATCATTCTGCGAACGGCAGCTGCTGAGGTATTTTTTTTTTTTCTAACAAGTATCCTTTCTAGAAGTATCTTCCTTGACGTATGGGGTATTTAGCTAAAGCAGCAGTGGTTGATATGGGTAAAAGTTTACTTAAGTAGTTAGTTAGCTGCCTCTTTTCTAGCCAGTCACTTCTGTGGAACTCCCTGGGCATAGAGCGTGTCTTGTGATATCCATCAGGACATACTCATTTTGAAAAGCATCAACAGGGTCATCCAAATTTCAGTGTGTTTGACACACATTGTCTTCTTTTTAAGCAAGGTTTTTAACAATTAGATTTTGAGAAAAATATTGAGGTTTCTGACTGAATAGTAGATTTTCAGTTAAAGTGGACTGTGTACTTGAAGAATGTATTTTATACACATTATATACATAGTATATGTATATATTTCCTTTGTATTTTTTTTGAGGAAAGAATCATTTTTGTTTATTTTTAAATTTCATTTATTTGGAATAATTTTTTTTTTTTACATTTTTATTTTACTTTTAACTTTTACAGAGTTTTGTTGTTTACAGATATGTATGTTCCCAGTTCCTTTGTATTTTAAAATTTTGTTAAGTGTTTTATTTTTGACTGCCCTGGGTCTCCGTTGCTGCACCCAGGTTTTCTCTGGTTGCTGCGAGGAGAGGCAACTCTTCGTGGTGGTGCGCAGGCTTCTTGTTGTGGTGGCTTCTCTTGCTGCCGAGCAGAGGCTCTAGGAACGCGGCTTCAGTCGTTGGGGTGCACGGGCTTAGTTGCCCTGTGGCCTGCTGGGATCTCCCTGGACCAGGGACTGAACCCGCGTCTCCTGCATCGCAGGTAGATTCTTAACCACTGGACTACCGGGGAAGCCCACTTTTAAACACGTTTGTGTGTATCTTAAAGCAGTGAATGGGTTTATCTGGCTGCACAGTCCTCTCCCTGTGGCTCGTCCGTGTCCATTCTGAGCGTTTCACTTTTTAACTCAGGACATGCAGCCTCATTGTTCTTTTTTTGTTTGGAACATTCTCTGTCTCCGGGGATCTGTTCTCGAATGGAAAACTGTCAGCCACTTTACCAGGCAACCTCTTGTCCATTTTTAGGAATTTTGGGGGAAACAGTCTGATGATCTGAAATCATTCTGCGAACGGCAGCTGCTGAGGTATTTTTTTTTTTTCTAACAAGTATCCTTTCTAGAAGTATCTTCCTTGACGTATGGGGTATTTAGCTAAAGCAGCAGTGGTTGATATGGGTAAAAGTTTACTTAAGTAGTTAGTTAGCTGCCTCTTTTCTAGCCAGTCACTTCTGTGGAACTCCCTGGGCATAGAGCGTGTCTTGTGATATCCATCAGGACATACTCATTTTGAAAAGCATCAACAGGGTCATCCAAATTTCAGTGTGTTTGACACACATTGTCTTCTTTTAAGAAAGGGTTTTTTAACAATTAGATTTTGAGAAAAATATTGAGGTTTCTGACTGAATAGTAGATTTTCAGTTAAAGTGGACTGTGTACTTGAAGAATGTATTTTATACACATTATATACATAGTATATGTATATATTTCCTTTGTATTTTTTTTGAGGAAAGAATCATTTTTGTTTATTTTTAAATTTCATTTATTTGGAATAATTTTTTTTTTTTACATTTTTATTTTACTTTTAACTTTTACAGAGTTTTGTTGTTTACAGATATGTATGTTCCCAGTTCCTTTGTATTTTAAAATTTTGTTAAGTGTTTTATTTTTGACTGCCCTGGGTCTCCGTTGCTGCACCCAGGTTTTCTCTGGTTGCTGCGAGGAGAGGCAACTCTTCGTGGTGGTGCGCAGGCTTCTTGTTGTGGTGGCTTCTCTTGCTGCCGAGCAGAGGCTCTAGGAACGCGGCTTCAGTCGTTGGGGTGCACGGGCTTAGTTGCCCTGTGGCCTGCTGGGATCTCCCTGGACCAGGGACTGAACCCGCGTCTCCTGCATCGCAGGTAGATTCTTAACCACTGGACTACCGGGGAAGCCCACTTTTAAACACGTTTGTGTGTATCTTAAAGCAGTGAATGGGTTTATCTGGCTGCACAGTCCTCTCCCTGTGGCTCGTCCGTGTCCATTCTGAGGCTGCTGCTTCAGTCTGTTTGGAATATTGTTCTTTCTAGAGGGGTGGCATGGGCAGATGGAGAGTGAAGTCCTTTATTCTGGTGCTCGTGGCCTGGGGGAAACTGTAGTGTTTTTTTCCTGTTTGAATCAAAAGGGATCCCTGTATGAATTTATCATGGCTAAAGCTCCCTTGATCAGTTGCAAATCAGCTTTTATCACAGACGTCTAAGGCATGTGGTTTTAGGAAGGATATTATTCTAATCACATCATGTGATTTCAAACCAGAACAGCAAATGTCAGTCTTTGAATTATCCATCCACCTGTTTCATCCAGTTAACACGATGAATCATATTGACAATGTAGTCTCTGGATTTTTACAGTTCTTACACACGCACATTGTACTCTGTATATCATTCATTATACATGAGCAAAGTGGATAATATCTATTTCAAATCTCTTCACTAAATGCCCACGGTTGTTGTGAGTGCTTCTCAAACTGACTGGAGTTAAGATCTCCTAACACTTTTAAAATTTATTGAGGATCCTCAGAGAGCTTTGGCTTCGTAAGTTCTGTCTGTGAATGTTTTCCACCATAAAAATTGAGACTGAGTTTTTTAATTTTAAAATATATTTATCATCATGTAGGAAATATTCTGAGACTGAGTTTTTAAAATGTATTTGTTTAAAAGGAACAGTCATAATAAAAATAGAACAGTAACAGGTCTTTACATATTGATGTAGAAAACAGATTTTAATGAAAAGTAATGACTTCTTTTCAAAACAAGAACTATGAGAAGAGTAGCATTGTTTTATGTTCTGCCAGATCTCTCTGATGTCTGGCTTAATCTAAGATTTTATATTACTTCTCAATTCTGTCCATGGTGACGCTGCATATCAGGTAGCCTCTAGAAAATTCTGCCATGTGTTTATGAGAGAGTAAGAATGAAGAAGGGCTTCCCTGATGGCTCAGACGGTCAAGCATCTGCCTAAAAGGCAGGAGACCCGGGTTCAACCACTGGGTAGGGAAGATCCCCTGGAGAAGGGAATGGCTACTCACTCCAGTATTCTTGCCGGGAGAATCCCATGGACAGAGGAGCCTGGCGGGCTACAGTCCATGGGGTCACAAAGAGTTGGACACGACTGAGCGACTAACACTTTTAAGAATAAAGAAAGCAAATTTTGTCGTAGTATTTAGTCACGTTATTACCAGGGTAGGATTGACCTCACAGAATCTTTGGAAACTTAGGTGTTCCAAAGGTTCAGACTTTGGAAACTCCTGGTAGCCGTCAGTGAGTGTGGGTCTGTGTGTGAAGACCGGGAGAGGTCCAGTGTTATTGGCGTGGGGAGGAGGAGGACACGGCTGGGATTTCAGCATCGGAGTGGAGCTCCCAAGTGGGTAATGGATCCCCAAGACTGAAACGCCTGGCAGAGGGTCTCAGCACGAGACTGGGTGAGCTGAGGAACCAGTTACAGAGAGAGGAAGTTGTTTCAGGGCGGAATTCTCGGGCTGCTCCGGCGTGCTGAAGTTTGCTAAGAGAGAGGAAGCCAGCAGAAGAGGACGAGGAAGAACTGTCGAGGGGAGGGGTGGTGTTCCAGAGGATGAGAGCAGGTGCACACACATATGCAGTGAGAGGTTTAGATTCTAGGAGATCCTCGTTAGAATGTCAGCTGTGGTTATTTCTGTGTGGTGACATTTTAGGTGACTTGACTCTTCTAACTTAGGCCGTTCTGTAGGTTTCGAATTGAGTGCACGATACAAATGACTTTTGTGAAATAAGCAATATAACATGTCTAAAGTAAGAGTAGCTTTTCCCTTCTCCCTAACCTCCCCTCTTTTCTATGATCCAGAGAGAACTCTGTTTACTGTTTAGTATATATTCTTCTTGATATTTTTCTAGGTTTACATAAGAATATATACAAATGTCTTTATATGTTTACATATGTATATTTCAAATGACATAAATGGCATACTAAATATTATATGCGTTGTTCTTTCTCTGCTCTCTAGCAGAAATAGGGCTTTTTTTCCAAGTCAGTAATAAAGATCTGCTAATTTTTTAAACAACGTGATTTCCTGCTGATGAATATTTAGGTTACCTTAAATTATCATAAATAAATCTGTAGTGAATACTCTATGCTTACATCGTGAATGACTTTCAGTATCAGGAAAACATGACTGTTGTAGGTGGGGAAAACAAAAATAACACATCTCCAAATCAAAATAGTACTAAAAGAGGATGTGGATAAAAGCCTAATCTGGGCTAAGAATATTAGAATTCCAGCCCTGAGGGGAATTGGATCTAATGCGAATTAAGCGTGCGTGTCAGGGCTGGTCACATGTAAGAGAAATCAGACTCCAGCAGCTGAACCAAATCGGGGTTTTCTCTGAACCAGGGAGGTTGTTCGGGACGGGTGTGTGCTCAAGTCGTGTCCAACTCTTTGGGACCCCATGGGCTCCTCTTTCCGGGAGACTTCCCAGGCAAGAATCCTGGAGTGGGTTGCCCTTTCCGCTTCCAGGGAATCTTCCCAGCTCAAGGACTGAACTCCCATCTCCTTTGTTTTCTGCCTTGCAGGCATATTCTTTACCCGCTGAGCTATTGGCACCTTGAGGTGCTCCTTAGGGACCGGGTTCTTTTCGCCTCCCCCTCTGTTGTCCTTGGTTTGCCCTGGGGCTTCAGGGTCACCAAATGGCAGCATGTCCTCTGTACTCCAGGCAGGGAGGAGCGTACGACGAAGGATTTGGTAAAAGATGTGAGCCAATAGAATCTAGTCTCTTGCATTTTTAAACAATTAGGGAAACTGTTCTCGTGGAAGCCAAACCAGTCGACTTCTGTCTCCATCTTATGGGCCAGAACTGAATCACATGGAGCTCGCTAGTTACTAGGGAACCCAGGGTGGCAAGAATTTAACGGAGCGTGTTTCTGCCCTCCCTAGAGTGGGGTCCTGTTAATAGGGAAAAGGGGAGCAGAGGGGTTGCATAGGTCACCAGCATGGTCTGTCACGCCTGAATTAGATCCTATGTGCTGAATACAGGAGAAGATGGAGAAGATGGAGAAATAAATCACAGAGCTGATTCTGCCTGCTGTTCTTCTCAATGAGCGTGGGCCCCCAGTGTTTGCATTAGGATGGGAGAATCCCATCCCTACCTACCTCTTGTTTTGTGAGCCTCCAGTCGGCCTCACTGACAGTCTGGTTAGTAACAACAGGCGTTTTCCCAAAAGCGAGCCCAGCTGCTTTATCTGGTCCTCCACCCGAGAATAGCTGTCTTTCCTTCAACACGCAAGGAAAAAAGTAACGTTGTGCGTTAGCCTGTTGAGAGGCGGCACATACATCTCGAAAGCAGCTCCTGTTTAAGAGATTTCTGAGAGTGATTTTGACCCCGGGCAGTTCCCCGCAGTGCACCAACCTTAGCTCCCACCGGAGCCGGATAGGGGAGTTAGGGGTGCAGCCGATGGCAGGGAGTGGCATTCATGGTGCAGGGACGGGACGGAGATCGTTCAGGCTTCACTGACTGCCCTTCTCCTGTTCCTTTTCCACCAGCCTGAGCCACGGGAAGGAGGCCCAGCAGCCTCAGGCCACAACAGCGGCTCCTTAGTGCTCTGTGCTCCTAACGGAATTCCTGAGGTCTGCCAAGCTGGGGTAGACTGTGATATCTTTGTTCACTTGTTCACAAAGGTTAACCTTTTATGTTTAAATTTGGTCAGAAAATAGGAAGTTGAGGATGTTCAGCAGCTTGGAGTGATGCTTTTTTTTTTTTTGCAATGATTTTTAAAGGTAAAATGGATTCTTATTTGAGAAGCGTCTTTGAGTTACTTGGGGGCAGGGAAGACTTAGCATCTGTATATATGTGCTACTTCATGTGTCTCCTTAAGAGAGAGTTGACTTTGGGTGAGATGAAACGGTGTTATATTTTGAAATAGTTATTCTTCTGTTTGATCGCAGATATTCCAGTTTCTCTAGAACTTTAGCAAAACTTCCAGCTTTAGCAGAGGAAAAATCTTCGTCTTTTGAAAATTACTACATACTCTAATAAAAAGATTGGTGCGTGACATTGTCTACACAGTTGAGTGGATTTATTTTAGAAAAATGAAACTAAGCTAAGTCCATCTATAAAGTAACTATGCCCCTGATTGGATAAATACAGTTAAAGATAATAGACTGAAAGCCATCTTATACATTGTGTAACTTATATAATATAGCTTACTTATAATCTGCCTAAAGCAATCTTTGTCATCATTTTTCTCGAGTTTTTTAATGAGTTATGTTTTAGTGTGTTGTTGTAAACTTTATTAAAGTATCAGAGCACTCATTTAATTAACTTTGGTTTTTAGATGCGAATGACGTTTAAATCAGTAGACTTTGAGGAAAGCAAATTGCCCTCCATAAGTGGTTGGGCCTCGCCCAGTCAGTTGAAGGCCTTCAGTGCAAAGACCATGGCGGCTGAAAGAAACAATTCCGTTTCAAGATGGCAACCTAGGAACTCCACTTGAGCGTCCAGCCTACTGGCCAGCCCTGCAGATTCCACAGTGGCCTGCTCCCACAATTACAGGAGGCAATTGCTGAAAAATATCTCCCTCGCTTTCTCTTTATATACAATTTGTATCAAGATATTTTTATCCATCCTATGGGTTGCCTTTCTCTGGAGAATCCTAATACAGGATGTCTCCAGGCCAGCGTCCCTGGGACAGCTCCCGGGAACCTGTGGAATGACGTGTGTGTGTGTGTGTCTGCCTGTGAATGTGTGTGTGGCAGGAAGGTGGGAGGGGCTGGCGGGGTTAGAACACACAAACAGTGGATTGTCAGCGCAGAATTCAGATGCTTTCAGAAAACGAGGGGGTTCATTAAGAAAACAATACATCTCCAAGATGAGACGAAAACTGGCTTTGCCTTAGGTCAAAGAGAGCAGGAGACGCTTGTTTCCACGTGAACTGGGATCAGTTGAGGAGGAGGCCCGGCTGTTCTAGGTCGACCTCTTATGTTTCTGGTTCTTTAATGGTTTGATTCTCCCATTTATGATTCGGTCATTACTGCGGACCAGAGCATAGCGAAGCGGACACTGTCGGGGATCCAGAGGCCCGGCCACAGCTGATAGCAGCCCCCTTGCTGGGAATTCAGGTAAGCTCAGCAAGGGGCTTGTCATTCAGCTTTTCTGCTGGATCACTGGGTTTCTTGCTGTACATGCACAGGGGGCTTCGACTGTTCCCGCAGGACACGGTGGGTTTGCAGTGTGCCCCCTTGGCCTGGCTGACCCACATTCCTATACTTTTCTGGTGAGAGTGGCCGCAGAGGGGAGTCCAGGGGGCGGTGTGCAGGCAGCGTATAAGGGTTGCCATTTGTGTGTGCCCACCTTGTGTCTGGTCCGCTGGCTCCCCTCGATGCCCTGGGGCGGATGCTGCCCCGGTAGCTGCTCGGCTTTCCCCCGATCCTCTGTCAGTTCCTCCTCCTGGGCCAGGCATGGACACAGCTGTGTGACACAGGCCTCGGCTTCTGCAGGTCACCCTCAGCACCAGGGCCAGAGGCAACAAGGCCGACCGTCTGTCCTCGTGGGCTCCAGCTCAAGGCTTGCTCTCGGTCTTCTCCACTCCACGTCCGCCCTCTCCTCCTATCTGCTTGTGGACCTCAAGCTCCGACCTCAGAGCAGATGACAGCAGTCTTGCCCTTGGACTTGACCGAGGTAGGCGCCAGGCGTGGAGGGCGCAGAGGATGGCGTGCCTGCCGCACCCCAGCTGGGCTGTCAGATGGGGTTTGGCTTCAGGTAGGGCTGTAATGGGGCTTCCCTGGTGGCTCAGGGGTAAAGAATCCGCCCGCCAGTGCAGGAGACGTGGGTTCAGTGCCTCGGTGGGGAAGATCCCCCGGAGGAGGAAATGGTAGCCCACTCCAGTGTTCTTGCCTGGGAAGTCCCATGGACCAGAGGAGCTTGGCATCCATGGGGTGGCATTGTCGGATTCAGCTTAGCAGCTGAGCCTACACTCACACATGGGGTCGTACGTGGGCTCCCGCTGGGTTGCCTCTGAGAGCCAGACCAACTGCACTTAGAAGGTGCCCGAGCGGGCAGGGCTTGCAGGTCGACCTGTCCCGGGTCTACGGCTTCCTCCACGCAGCTTCTCAGGACGGAAGCAGGACCTCCGCGTCGGCAGCTTTTGCTATCCCCCCCATGACTGAAGTCGTGTGTTAGTGACGGTCAAGGGGTCTTTTAGGTGAGTGTAGTTTAGGTGTTGCAACAGTGATTTCTTTTTTTTTTTCCTAAACTTTCCCTGGAGTTGAACCTTTATTATTTTAGTTTTAGAATCTTCTTTGGTGTGAATAGAATTTGATTTTGAAGAAAGCCTACCTAATAAATTTAGGTAGTAATAATAAATACATTGAATTTTTCTTTATAGGGAGAAACTTGGGGTGAACATTTGTCAAATACAAGCAGCTTTTTTTTTAAATTTTGGTCTCTTATTGGTTTTTAATTAATTATTATTTTTTGCTATTTTAAAAATAATTATTATTTTCCTTTTTGCTTTTATAGTTTTGTTGTTAACAATATGCATAATACCAGATTAGTCATATGTATATCCATGACGTCTCCCTCCTCCAACCCCCTCCCAAACCCCCGCCCCACCCCTCCAGGCTGTCGCACAGCCCCTCTGCAGGATCCCCTATTCCCACAGCGCAGTGACAATAGCTCTCTCTTCCACCTACGATAGTCTAGGTTTCCATGTTACTCTTTCCACGCCTCCCACCCACTGTTCTGTCCCCACAGTGTCCATACGTCTGTTCTGTTTTTCCATCGCTTCTCTGCGTGTGTTACCATTACCATCCTACTGGATTCCATATATATGTGTTAGTATACTGTACTTGTCTTTCTCTTTTTGACTTCCTTCACTTTTTATGATAGGTTCTAGATCCAGCCACCTCATTAGGACTGGTTCGTCTGCATATTCCATTGTATACATGTACCAGAGCTTTTCTATCCATTCATTCGTCGATGGGCATCTAGGCTGCTTCCATGTTCTAGCTATTGCATAGAGAGCTGCAGTGAACATTGAGGTACAGGTGTCTCTCTCTATTTTGACTTCATCATGGTGTAAACCTAATAGTGGGATTGCTTTCTTTATTTTCGTCCATCTCTATTCTGTGGCCTGTGTGGGCCTCCCATCATAGTGGCCTCTCTCGTCTGGGCACATGAGCTCCAGAGCGCTGGCTCGTAATTGGACACACTGGTCCAGCCGCTCTGCAGCACTTGGGATCTTCCCAGGCCAGGGATCGAACTGGTGCCCCTTGTACTGCAAGGGCCTTTGGGACAGCTTGATGTTTTAGGTTTGCAACAGTGATTATTTATTTTCCTAAACTTTCCCTGGAGTTGAACCTTTATTATTTTAGTTTTAGAATCTTCTTTGGTGTGAATAGAATTTGATTTTGAAGAAAGCCTACCTAATAAATTTAGGTAGTAATAATAAATACATTGAATTTTTCTTTATAGGGAGAAACTTGGGGTGAACATTTGTCAAATACAAGCAGCTTTTTTTTTAAATTTTGGTCTCTTATTGGTTTTTAATTAATTATTATTTTTTGCTATTTTAAAAATAATTATTATTTTCCTTTTTGCTTTTATAGAGTTTTGTTGTTAACAATATGCATAATACCAGATTAGTCATATGTATATCCATGACGTCTCCCTCCTCCAACCCCCTCCCAAACCCCCGCCCCACCCCTCCAGGCTGTCGCACAGCCCCTCTGCAGGATCCCCTATTCCCACAGCGCAGTGACAATAGCTCTCTCTTCCACCTACGATAGTCTAGGTTTCCATGTTACTCTTTCCACGCCTCCCACCCACTGTTCTGTCCCCACAGTGTCCATACGTCTGTTCTGTTTTTCCATCGCTTCTCTGCGTGTGTTACCATTACCATCCTACTGGATTCCATATATATGTGTTAGTATACTGTACTTGTCTTTCTCTTTTTGACTTCCTTCACTTTTTATGATAGGTTCTAGATCCAGCCACCTCATTAGGACTGGTTCGTCTGCATATTCCATTGTATACATGTACCAGAGCTTTTCTATCCATTCATTCGTCGATGGGCATCTAGGCTGCTTCCATGTTCTAGCTATTGCATAGAGAGCTGCAGTGAACATTGAGGTACAGGTGTCTCTCTCTATTTTGACTTCATCATGGTGTAAACCTAATAGTGGGATTGCTTTCTTTATTTTCGTCCATCTCTATTCTGTGGCCTGTGTGGGCCTCCCATCATAGTGGCCTCTCTCGTCTGGGCACATGAGCTCCAGAGCGCTGGCTCGTAATTGGACACACTGGTCCAGCCGCTCTGCAGCACTTGGGATCTTCCCAGGCCAGGGATCGAACTGGTGCCCCTTGTACTGCAAGGTGGACGCTTTACCTACTGGACCACCAGGGAAGCAGCTTTTAATTTGCCCCAACAGTAGTTATGCTTTTAATGAACTGGTTGCACCCATTGCTTAAGACAGTGGAAGCCCAGTAAGTGAAGGGGAAGCAGGCCCCCACTCAGGGAGGTGAGATAAAGGTTCCTCTCTCCAGGACCACCTTCTCGTCCCTCTGTCACCTCCTGTTCTTGCATATATATTCTGCCCTATCCGTGTTACTGTCCAGGAATTTAAGTTACTTCTAGGCAGCCCTGGCCCCCTCTTGGACCATTCTCTTTCGTCCCTGACATCACATTAACCCTCCACTCTGTTCATCAACTCTGTGCCGAGCTGTGATCCGCTGTATGACCGCAGGTCTCGCCCAGACCTCGCCGTGGTCACGTCTCAGCTTGCGTGCACGCTCCTGAGCTGCAGCGGCCTCCCCTCTGCCCAGCTCTGCAGCGCGAGCCCGGGGCTGCCGAGCGAGGCAGCGAGTGGTCTGTGCTCAGCCTAGAGCGCGGCCAGCCCGGCGCTCCTCCCGGGCTCGTCCCGGGCAGCGGCTCCTGCGGCATGCTGTGCTCCCCGTGCGCCGCGCCGCGTGCCCAGTCGCTCCGGTCGTGCCCGGCTCTGCGTCTCTATGGACGGGGGCCCACCGGGCGATTCTTCCTCTAAAATTAGTTGCTAAAATACCACTTTGTTCAAAAAAATTCCTGAGTTAACAGGTCATTTGGAATAGCATGCAAACACATTTTAACTGCTTGGAACCAAATGAAAACAATCACAAGATATTTTAGTGTAAAATCAATTTATTATACAACAATCATACAGATGCTTATCTACAAAGAAGAAATGGCTTCTCCCACCTCCCTGGCCACCCCAGTCATGATACTGTGTTCTTAAGATATAAATGTTTTCAAAGGAATACCAAAGTGAAAAAGCCTATGAATGGTCCAGCCGGGCTTCTGCATCTCTATTCTGTGGCCTGTGTGGGCCTCCCATCATAGTGGCCTCTCGTCTGGGCACATGAGCTCCAGAGCGCTGGCTCGTAATGGACACACTGGTCCAGCCGCTCTGCAGCACTTGGGATCTTCCCAGGCCAGGGATCGAACTGGTGCCCCTTGTACTGCAAGGTGGACGCTTTACCTACTGGACCACCAGGGAAGCAGCTTTTAATTTGCCCCAACAGTAGTTATGCTTTTAATGAACTGGTTGCACCCATTGCTTAAGACAGTGAAAGTCCAGTAAGTGAAGGGGAAGCAGGCCCCCACTCAGGGAGGTGAGATAAAGGTTCCTCTCTCCAGGACCACCTTCTCGTCCCTCTGTCACCTCCTGTTCTTGCATATATATTCTGCCCTATCCGTGTTACTGTCCAGGAATTTAAGTTACTTCTAGGCAGCCCTGGCCCCCTCTTGGACCATTCTCTTTCGTCCCTGACATCACATTAACCCTCCACTCTGTTCATCAACTCTGTGCCGAGCTGTGATCCGCTGTATGACCGCAGGTCTCGCCCAGACCTCGCCGTGGTCACGTCTCAGCTTGCGTGCACGCTCCTGAGCTGCAGCGGCCTCCCCTCTGCCCAGCTCTGCAGCGCGAGCCCGGGGCTGCCGAGCGAGGCAGCGAGTGGTCTGTGCTCAGCCTAGAGCGCGGCCAGCCCGGCGCTCCTCCCGGGCTCGTCCCGGGCAGCGGCTCCTGCGGCATGCTGTGCTCCCCGTGCGCCGCGCCGCGTGCCCAGTCGCTCCGGTCGTGCCCGGCTCTGCGTCTCTATGGACGGGGGCCCACCGGGCGATTCTTCCTCTAAAATTAGTTGCTAAAATACCACTTTGTTCAAAAAAATTCCTGAGTTAACAGGTCATTTGGAATAGCATGCGAAACACATTTTAACTGCTTGGAACCAAATGAAAACAATCACAAGATATTTTAGTGTAAAAATCAATTTATTATACAACAATCATACAGATGCTTATCTACAAAGAAGAAATGGCTTCTCCCACCTCCCTGGCCACCCCAGTCATGATACTGTGTTCTTAAGATATAAATGTTTTCAAAGGAATACCAAAAAAGTGATATCCTTATTTTCCAAATAAGGAAGTCCCCAGAAACATAAAATGATATGGAAATATTGGGAGGAACCAGACTGGTTTCTTAGACACAAAGTGTAGTTCTGCCCATCACAGTAAATAGCGTTTTGCCTGAAAAATACTTCCCTAATGGGAGAGGGGGATCTTTACCCGCCAATATGTTTGAATAGTTCAGTATGTACTTTTGATGGGTGGAGATTTTTATATTTAATTCCAGTAAGTAAACACTCTATTTTGTTAGTTTACAAAACTGGAATTAACATATGCTTACCATATTCATTTAACTGTTCTCATTCATAGGAATGAAAAGAAATTTATTTGGGAGAGGAAAATATTTCCGTTTTTTTTTTTTTAACAAGGTATACAGATTTCTTTTTGTACAGCTTTGTTTTAGGAAAATCATATTAAAAGTAAACAATCTGTTTAAAGTTGTAACAACACTTAATAGCAGGTGAAGATATTTACCTGATTCAGTTTTTGTGACTAAGGCTTCATAGCTGTTTTTATTTTTACCAGCCCTTTGAATGATTTAAGGCTATAAGAGTTTCATGAAGCTTCTGTAGGATTAAAGACCAAGTTGGAAATAAGCATCCTGAAATCTCTATCTAAACTGAACTGCAAAGCGTAACTGAGTGTTTCCCTTTGATCAGAGGTCTCCAGCTGTCTAAGCGTTCTGCCTCGGCTGCAGGCCGCCTCTCCCCTTGCCGTGTGGAGCTGGAGCCTGGCGGAGCGACGAGAACCGCGGCCGTGAGGCCGGGGCGAGCCAGATAAGTGAGAGTGAGAGGAGACCACAGCTCCCCAGGGATCGCTGCATTCCGAGTCTCACTTTTACCTGTGGTGAGTGCACTTCAAAAACAGATTTTAGCTCATGTCCGAGATCTAAAACTGAACTGGGGTCCAGCTGCTCCAAGGGGCTTTCTCCCCGATCCACCGTGGACTTTGTCACCGGAGTTGAGAGGCACGCTTAAAGCGGGCCCTCGTTTTGAACTTTGTTTCTAGGAGAGCACAGTATGTGGAACCGTGCAGGTCTGGTGGGACGGGAGAGGGGGCTGAGCACCCTGGAGCAGCGGCGTTAGGAAAGCAGAAAGACCCAGGAGAAGGCGCGTGTCAGATGGCAGGGGAAGTAGACTGCCAGAGCAGGGCACCCTGGGGCGCGTCCATGATTCTAGGTTTCCTTTCTTAGACACAAAGTGTAGTTCTGCCCATCACAGTAAATAGCGTTTTGCCTGAAAAATACTTCCCTAATGGGAGAGGGATCTTTACCCGCCAATATGTTTGAATAGTTCAGTATGTACTTTTGATGGGTGGAGATTTTTATATTTAATTCCAGTAAGTAAACACTCTATTTTGTTAGTTTACAAAACTGGAATTAACATATGCTTACCATATTCATTTAACTGTTCTCATTCATAGGAATGAAAAGAAATTTATTTGGGAGAGGAAAATATTTCCGTTTTTTTTTAACAAGGTATACAGATTTCTTTTTGTACAGCTTTGTTTTAGGAAAATCATATTAAAAGTAAACAATCTGTTTAAAGTTGTAACAACACTTAATAGCAGGTGAAGATATTTACCTGATTCAGTTTTTGTGACTAAGGCTTCATAGCTGTTTTTATTTTTACCAGCCCTTTGAATGATTTAAGGCTATAAGAGTTTCATGAAGCTTCTGTAGGATTAAAGACCAAGTTGGAAATAAGCATCCTGAAATCTCTATCTAAACTGAACTGCAAAGCGTAACTGTTTCCCTTTGATCAGAGGTCTCCAGCTGTCTAAGCGTTCTGCCTCGGCTGCAGGCCGCCTCTACCCTTGCCGTGTGGAGCTGGAGCCCGGCGGAGCGACGAGAACCGCGGCCGTGAGGCCGGGGCGAGCCAGATAAGTGAGAGTGAGAGGAGACCACAGCTCCCCAGGGATCGCTGCATTCCGAGTCTCACTTTTACCTGTGGTGAGTGCACTTCAAAAACAGATTTTAGCTCATGTCCGAGATCTAAAACTGAACTGGGGTCCAGCTGCTCCAAGGGGCTTTCTCCCCGATCCACCGTGGACTTTGTCACCGGAGTTGAGAGGCACGCTTAAAGCGGGCCCTCGTTTTGAACTTTGTTTCTAGGAGAGCACAGTATGTGGAACCGTGCAGGTCTGGTGGGACGGGAGAGGGGGCTGAGCACCCTGGAGCAGCGGCGTTAGGAAAGCAGAAAGACCCAGGAGAAGGCGCGTGTCAGATGGCAGGTGTCTGTTGACGCCCTCGCCCCGAAGACTGGCCTCAGGGCCACTGCCGCGCAGAGCAGGGCACCCTGGGGCGCGTTCACAGGAAGCAGCAGGTGGAAGCGCTGGCAAGGTCAAGGTCGGTGCACGCGGCAGGACTAAAGTCAGGGTGCTTTTGTTTTCCTGTGTAAAAAACTGTGTTTTCAAACTGAAGCTCGGAAAACAGAAATGGCCCCAAAAGGACAAAGTCCGTTTGTGCTGTAATGTGTTGGGGCATTTAAGCCTCTGATGTCAATGTTACAACCTGAAAACTTCTTGAAATAAGAAAGAGGATAGAAGTGTCAGAGTTGGCAACTCTTGTTTTACAGGCTATAAATAATAATTGTATAGGGTATAAATCGGCATCAGATCTTCAGAAAATATCCTCCGTTTCCATTCTTGGACCAGCTTAACCGTAAGTAAGAGTGCGGCGCTGGGGGAGCGAGGAGTGCCCGCTCCTGCCTTCCTCCGCGTGGGCCGCTCCTCGGAGCTCGCGGCGCCAGCAGGGCGGGCAGCGCTGGGTCTGCCAAGCCCGGGCTTTCTACAGGGGCCCGGCCCAGCCCGCCGCTCAGGCTGCCACGTTTCCCCAGCCCTCTCTTCCTGTTATCAAAAGCTTAACCCTGTAAGGTCTCTGGGGATAATATTCACAAGTAGGCTCATAAGAAATTGTTTCTAGATCAGTGTCTATTTTGCCCTCAGTGTGCTGTGACTTTTAAGATACAAGTCATTCTAAGTGACAAATCATTCTGAGGAAACGGGCCCCCTAGACTAGAGTCTTTGTTTGGAACGGAAACAGGCTTTTAAAACTGAGCATTGTCTGTGTCCTAACCCAGGGCACCTTAACAGGGGATGTAGGTGTGAATATAACTAAGAAAAAAGTTAAAACTGAAGAACTAGGCCTATCCAAAGACCCTGGGCTATGAAAGTTTGGGGGAAGATTTTTCTTGGGGAAAAAAAAAAAAAGCTACAAACTTTCTAACCATGTCACTAAGTTGAGAATCAGGAGTAGTTGTGAGAATTTGAGATTCCAGAGACAGACAGACTTGAGAGTGGGAAGGTTTTTGCTGGGTTTTCCATCTATGTGACCATTGTAATATTCTCTGGGGCTGATTCCTAAAGAAACAAGAGGACTGACGCCTTTAATAACTGACAATTATTGCTGAATACAGATCAGAGCATACCCTGTGTATTTCGACAATAACATTTTGTTTTAAACATTTTAACCTGAACAGAACTCTAACTTATTTGCAGACCTGCGGTGGGAGACAGTGCTCCCCATGTCCTGGCTTTACCGAGGCATAAGGCCCTGTCGAGAGCGTGTCTGGCGGGGAGGAGCGAAGGCGCACCAGGTCTGCGGTCTGCAGCGTGGCCACCTCGCAGCTGATGAAAGCATTCCGCTAACGGGTCAACCTAACAGCCATATATGAACACATTCCAGGTACAAGTGATTTATAAACTCAAACAGGTTAGTTTATGCTAAAACATATATAACTTTCAGTTCAGTCTTTGCTTTAAAACAAGCGAATCTGTTAGGCTGTTGTCTATGCCTTGTCCCTCATGCGACACTTACTGAGCCTTCTTGGTTATGACTCCGTTTGCTGCGGTGAAGTAGGCTTTGGAAAACCCATTCTTAACTTCCTTCCCTGCAGGGGGCTCTTCCATAGCTTTCTGCACGGGCTTTTTCCGGTATGTCTGTGGGATATGTACATGTGGAAGGGAAACAGAGAGAGGGAGTCTTTGATGAGGCCTTGTCTGCAATGTGACACAGGGTTAAAACAATGCATGATGTCCTTGAGGACGGAACTTTATAGTAAGAATTCTTATTTGTTAAATGATGATTGTTAAGCCTCTGGTTGAAAACAGAAATATGGGTAAAAAGAAGACAAATGCATGAATTCCAATGAAGAGTTGTTTCACCTTATTCACATTTATCATGTGGATTTATTATGTTTTATGGAACTGGCATTCAAAGTCTGCATTAGTTGCTTATGTGGAAGGAATGAGTTTTCTATAGTCTTTTATAAAAATCAAGGTGTAAGTGACATGCAACAGAGTAGTCTGGTGTACAGCAAGGTTTAACGTTTGTATATCCCGTTCAATGGTCACCCTCAGTGTAGCTTACCATCCCACACGTAGGGGCAGAACTTTTTCTTGTGATGAGAACTCTTAAGATCTACTCTCTTAGCCGCTTTCAGATATGTACTATACGATGACAAACTAAAGTCACTACGCTGTTACATCCCCATGACTAATTTAAGGATATAAATTTTAAAAAATACAATTTTGGTGAAAAAATGCTGTTCTTTTAAAAGCCCTGTAGCTGAGATTGTGGCTTGATCTGCATTTTGGCTCAGCCTTCCTTTTCTGACGAAACACCTCATCTCACTTTTGTTGTTGAATTGAGAGCATCGACAAGGGTCAGGCCTGACCCTGGCCACGGCTCTGAGCGCCAGCGCCGCGCCCGGCTGGGCTGCAGCCTCCCTTCAAGCTCCAGCACCAGGACGATTCCCTCGGTCGTCCAGCCACATTCATCGTCTTGCTTTTTTGGACGAGGGGTGGCTTTGTTTGAGTCTATCAATGGCTGTTTCTTTAGAAATTCTCAAAGGAAACTTTCTTCTCATAGAAGACAATGCCTCCCCAGTCCAATTTCCAAAACACAAGAGCTGAAAAGCTGCCACGGGTTCAGGTCCCACAGCTGTACTCTGTGTAAAACCACAGTGCCTTTGCTCAGTCAACCAAACTAGAAAATCAGAGAGCTCTTATGTGTCTGTAGGAGAGAATACAGTTGAACACAATTTAAAAATACTGCTTTGAATCAACTGTGTTCTCGTTTTTCTTAAGAAGCTTTCTACTTCTGCAGCCAACGGAGGAGGGCAGGTTAAACTCCACAGCACCTGGGTCTGTGCTGGCATGGCTGCCCCCCAGCTCTTTATGTACTTATTTTAATTTTTATTTTACTTTTAACTTTTACAGAGCTTTGTTGTTCACAGATATGTGTGTTCCCAGATAAGTCATAGATATCCCCCCATCCCACCCCTCCAGGCTGTCGCACAGCACCCCTGCAGGATCCCCTTTTCTCACAGCGCAATGACTATAGCTGTTTTCTTCACGTATGCTAGTACAGGTTTTCATGCTACTTCCTTTACGCCTCCCACCCGCTGTTGCCCCCAGCTCTTTAGAACAGAGTTGCTCTGATACTGCATTTTGAGAATCTCTTTCATTTAAATTGAAAATGACCCTTAAGGAAAAGTCACTGTGACCTTCCCATCCTGGTTCCCCTCGAAAGTTTTTTTTTTTTTTTTTCAAATAGTCTGCCACGTTTGTGGTAGCTGATCTGGAAACAGTTTTTCACTGTTAGGTTCATTTGATCCTTGTTTTCTTCTATCCGTAGAGATTTCTTGGATCTGTGTTACTATACACAGTGTTTACCTTTCAGAGGTTAGCCTTTGGTAGTGTGGTGCAAATACAAGATTCCAATGCATACTATTTTTGATAAAACTTCAGATGCATGCATTGGAAACCGTTTCACACAGCACCCGCCAGGCCAGGGACAGGGGCTGGTGTCCTGGGAGGAGGAGGACGCAGAGGAGCCGGGCACGGAGGGTTCACTGTGCACCCCGTGGGCCTCTGCTCTTGGAGGGTGTCAGCGAGCCTCCGCTCCCAGCGCCTCTGACTGGTAAAATTGAACACGTAACACAGAGGTGCCCAGGCCAGGGTCTGGCTATTGACTGTTGGTGTTTAACGTACCTGAATGTAGAAGTTTAAGAACAGGATGACCAGCGTCATCATGTAAGAAGACTGGAAGATGAGGCAGCCGAAGGGGAAGCCGCAGGGCCTGACGACGGCGCTCAGGGTGTGGGTGATGGTGAGCAGGAACTGCACCTGCGGGCGGCAAGGGGGATGCGCTCGGCGTCCAGGCACTTGAGGCCCGCTCCCGAGTCGCGCAGGGACGAGACAGGCAAGCGAGCGCGAGAGCGGCCCACTGTCCCGCCCTGAAATGCTGTTGGAGATTAGCAAGTAGGTAAAATCGGCCATGATTGATTCTCTCTTGGAAAAATCTCAGACCTTTAGTAGAAATGCTTCAGCAGGCGTTAATCTCAAAGTATTCACCTGCATTGCAGAGCAAGCAGTAAGCTAGCTGTGTATTCCATAAGCCAAGGACACATTCCACACACAGAGGACATTTTAGCAAGGTTTCTCTTAGAGAGACACCAGCAGCCTCATGGCCCACAGCCAAGCCCCCCCGCTCGGGCCGGGACCGAGAGCGTGCGGACACGTCGCGCGGAGGGAAGACGTACCAGCTGGGCCTGCGTCAGGTACTTCTTCCACCAGAGGTACTTGTGCATGGACGGGAAGACGGAGAGGCCGTAGTAGGCGTACATGAGGATGTGGATGAAGCTGTTCAGGGTGGGCCCGAAGAAGCCTGGCGAGCACAGACGAGTTACCGTTCCCCAGGAAGTGGGGCTGCCTCCTTTGTCAAGTACTGTTCCTCCTGAACATCACAGCTGAAGATAGGGAACACGGTGCCGCCAGAGCTCGCCTTGACGACTGGGCCGCTGCCGCGGGACTCAGCCAGCCGTCTGGCCTCACCTGGGACTCCGAAAACCACACAGGTCGTCCCTGGTTTTGCAGAGGCCCTGCTGTCTCTGTCGTGACTGCCATCTAGCCAGACGGCAGAATTTGAGAGAGCGCAGGTGTCTGCTTTCACTAACCCTTCCAGCTTTTTGGACCTGAGAGCCTTCGTACACGGCTGAAGAGGGTGCTCGAGAGTCAGGGAGTATGTACTGCTCTCCACAGCTCACTAAAGGGCGTCTCCCTGAAAGGGATCTGGGAGCAGATGATCCAGGCAGCAATCCAGGCAAGGTCCCCAGGACCAGGAGAGGCGCTGGCGGGGCTGGGGACTTCCCCGGGGCCAGGTGGACCCACGGGCTTCTGAGACAAGGGATGTCTAAACGGTCTGGGGCACCTGCTGTGGGGAGCTGTGCCGGGGCAACCTGTCCCCGCGGTCACCTTCATGAAATGTGCCGTCATCCATGTGGGTGGGTCGTGTTTCAGGAGACCAGGGAGTGAGGGCTAAGTTCCGTCCGTGCTGGGTCAACCAGGGTCAAAAGGGTTGAGCTGCAGGCTTCCCTGGCGGGCCAGGGGGGCAAGGACACCGCCCTGCAGTGCCAGGGGCGCCGGTTCCATCCCTGGTCTGGGAGGACCCCACGGGCCGCGGAGCAGCTGGACTGTGTGTCCAACTACCGAGCCGGAGCTCTGGAGCGCATGCGCCCAGAGCCGGTGCCCTGCAGCAAGAGGGGCCACTGCGATGGGAGGCCCACCCAGGCCAAAGAACAAAGACGGAAATAAATGAAAGATCAATAGAAGTGGCTCAAAACAAAAGAAAAAAAGATGCAGCCTCTATAATATATAACTGTAGCTGGGCCTGCGCCAGGTACTTCTTCCACCAGAGGTACTTGTGCATGGACGGAAGACGGAGAGGCCGTAGTAGGCGTACATGAGGATGTGGATGAAGCTGTTCAGGGTGGGCCCGAAGAAGCCTGGCGAGCACAGACGAGTTACCGTTCCCCAGGAAGTGGGGCTGCCTTCTTTGTCAAGTACTGTTCCTCCTGAACATCACAGCTGAAGATAGGGAACACGGTGCCGCCAGAGCTCGCCTTGACGACTGGGCCGCTGCCGCGGGACTCAGCCAGCCGTCTGGCCTCACCTGGGACTCCGAAAACCACACAGGTCGTCCCTGGTTTTGCAGAGGCCCTGCTGTCTCTGTCGTGACTGCCATCTAGCCAGACGGCAGAATTTGAGAGAGCGCAGGTGTCTGCTTTCACTAACCCTTCCAGCTTTTTGGACCTGAGAGCCTTCGTACACGGCTGAAGAGGGTGCTCGAGAGTCAGGGAGTATGTACTGCTCTCCACAGCTCACTAAAGGGCGTCTCCCTGAAAGGGACCTGGGAGCAGATGATCCAGGCAGCAATCCAGGCAAGGTCCCCAGGACCAGGAGAGGCGCTGGCGGGGCTGGGGACTTCCCCGGGGCCAGGCGGACCCACGGGCTTCTGAGACAAGGGATGTCTAAACGGTCTGGGGCACCTGCTGTGGGGAGCTGTGCCGGGGCAACCTGTCCCCGCGGTCACCTTCATGAAATGTGCCGTCATCCATGTGGGTGGGTCGTGTTTCAGGAGACCAGGGAGTGAGGGCTAAGTTCCGTCCGTGCTGGGTCAACCAGGGTCAAAAGGGTTGAGCTGCAGGCTTCCCTGGCGGGCCAGGGGGGCAAGGACACCGCCCTGCAGTGCCAGGGGCGCCGGTTCCATCCCTGGTCTGGGAGGACCCCACGGGCCGCGGAGCGGCTGGACTGTGTGTCCAACTACCGAGCCGGAGCTCTGGAGCGCATGCGCCCAGAGCCGGTGCCCTGCAGCAAGAGGGGCCACTGCGATGGGAGGCCCACCCAGGCCAAAGAACAAAGACGGAAATAAATGAAAGATCAATAGAAGTGGCTTAAAAAAAAAGAAAAAAAGATGCAGCCTCTATAATATATAACTGTAGCATTAAAAAAAAAAAAGGGTTGCGCTGCAAGAGGCAGGGAGCTGCACAAGGCAAGGAGGTGGCACCAGAGTGTGAGGACGATATCCGTGTGTGTGAAGGCTCCAGACGAGGCCCAGCACAAGGCGAGCACTAGGGGTCCGCCTGGGAGCCTGGCACCTGGTCTGAGACAGTCCTGGGGGAGAGGGGACAGGCTGTGGAGCTGGAAGACCACCGAAATAATGCTGTCCCCTTGGATACATTACTTTGTGAATCTTGTTTTCCATCTAGAAAATAAGTAAGTACCTCTTACAGTTGCAATAGGGTTAAATGAGATAATACTACATAAATGTCCAGCACTGCTCATATGTTGGTTGATTAATCAATTTAAATTGTCCTGCCTGGTTTCCCAATCCTGGATTAGCGAGTCAGAGAGATGAATGCCAGTCAATGAATAGGAGGTGGATCTAGCAGGTCCTTACATACTGGCTGGAATAAATTGTCAGGGCACTGGATTTATATGAAAACACAAATACAGCTTCAGAGTTCTGGGCAGCACAATATTAGTGATTTTTTTTTTAACCAATCTGAGTTTTCATTTCCATCAGTTAATTAAAGAAAGTAGTTGCTGCTTATAATTTTCATGATATTCTAGACTGACTAGAAACCATCACACACAGAATTCCTGTGAATGAAATACAGTGTCTTTACACAGTGATCATGTAAGATTCACTTTTAGATGCTTTAGTGATTTATAAATGAAACTTGATAATCATAAAAAATACTTAGCTTTAACAACTGTCCTTTGATATTGATTTTAGTGTGTATATATATATATACACACACACACATCTATATATATTTAAGGTTTTTCTTTTTGCCTCTAAGTCATTGTTTATTTTTCTTTGATCATTATTCTTTGGCGTGTGTGGGCCTCCCATCGCAGTGGCCTCTCTCGCTGCAGAGCACGAGCTCTGGGTGCACACGCTCCAGAGCACTGGCTCGTAATTGGACACACCGGTCCAGCCTTTTCTCGGCATGTGGGATCCTCCCAGGTCAAAGAACAAAGACGGAAATAAATGAAAGATCAATAGAAGTGGCTTAAAAAAAGAAAAAGATTCAGCCTCTATAATATATAACAGTAGCATTAAAAAAAAAAAAGGGTTGCGCTGCAAGAGGCAGGGAGCTGCACAAGGCAAGGAGGTGGCACCAGAGTGTGAGGACGATATCCGTGTGTGTGAAGGCTCCAGACGAGGCCCAGCACAAGGCGAGCACTAGGGGTCCGCCTGGGAGCCTGGCACCTGGTCTGAGACAGTCCTGGGGGAGAGGGGACAGGCTGTGGAGCTGGAAGACCACCGAAATAATGCTGTCCCCTTGGATACATTACTTTGTGAATCTTGTTTTCCATCTAGAAAATAAGTAAGTACCTCTTACAGTTGCAATAGGGTTAAATGAGATAATACTACATAAATGTCCAGCACTGCTCATATGTTGGTTGATTAATCAATTTAAATTGTCCTGCCTGGTTTCCCAATCCTGGATTAGCGAGTCAGAGAGATGAATGCCAGTCAATGAATAGGAGGTGGATCTAGCAGGTCCTTACATACTGGCTGGAATAAATTGTCAGGGCACTGGATTTATATGAAAACACAAATACAGCTTCAGAGTTCTGGGCAGCACAATATTAGTGATTTTTTTTTTAACCAATCTGAGTTTTCATTTCCATCAGTTAATTAAAGAAAGTAGTTGCTGCTTATAATTTTCATGATATTCTAGACTGACTAGAAACCATCACACACAGAATTCCTGTGAATGAAATACAGTGTCTTTACACAGTGATCATGTAAGATTCACTTTTAGATGCTTTAGTGATTTATAAATGAAACTTGATAATCATAAAAAATACTTAGCTTTAACAACTGTCCTTTGATATTGATTTTAGTGTGTATATATATATATACACACACACACATCTATATATATTTAAGGTTTTTCTTTTTGCCTCTAAGTCATTGTTTATTTTTCTTTGATCATTATTCTTTGGCGTGTGTGGGCCTCCCATCGCAGTGGCCTCTCTCGCTGCAGAGCACGAGCTCTGGGTGCACACGCTCCAGAGCACTGGCTCGTAATTGGACACACCGGTCCAGCCTTTTCTCGGCATGTGGGATCCTCCCAGGTCAGGGATCGAACTGGCGCCCCTTGCAATGCAAGGCGGAGTCTTTACCCACTGGACCACCAGGAAAGCCTGACTTTAGTCTATATATTATGATTACATTATCAGTTTACCATAATCTTAATAATTAAACTGAAACCTGAGTAAGTCAGTCTAGGAGAGATGGAAAGCATCTCCTCTTCATTTCCAGCAGTTTAAATTAACTGGAGTTTAAATCTACATCTTCACAGTCAATGTATTACAAATCCCCCCTGGCGTTTTAAAAATATCACCTCTACTAGAGCCTAGGACAAAATCATTTTGATCTAAGTTTTACCTGTTCTGATTTTTCACAGAATAGTTTTAAAATTCTTGGGCAAAAGACAGTAAGTATCCAACAAAAAAGTACTGTTCTCTCAAGCTCAGTGTTTCTCAAACTGCAGGTGAGAACTGGGCCATCAGCCAACCAGGAAGTCAGTGTAGTGAGAGTTGCTACCAGTTTTTTGACAAAGACCCTTTTTGGGGGCCACTTCTATTGATCTTTCATTTATTTCCATCTTTGGCCTGTGTGGGCCTCCCATCGCGGTGGCCTCTGTTGTCGCAGAGCACCAGCTCTAGGCGCATGCGCTCCAGAGCGCTGGCTCGGGATTAGACACATCGGTCCAGCCGCTTCACGGCACGTGGGATCTTCCCAGGCCAGGGATCCAACTGGTGCCCCTTGCACTGCAAGGCGGTGTCCTTACCCACTGGACCACCAGGGAAGCCCTCCATTTTGGCTTTTTGCAGTGCATCACACAGAGCAAGGTTAAACATTGTTTCGTGAAATTTGCTTCATACTATATACACACATATGAATGAGTGCACTGGGTTAGATATGACGTATTACTTACTGATGTCTCAGTAAAAAAAAAATTAAAAGCCACTGCTCCGTGGGTCACAGCGATGCGACTTCAGAATGGATAAACAAGGCCTTGAAGCTGAAAGGACTCGATGTGCATCCCAGCCGGGTGGGGGCTGGAAGGCGCTGTGCTGCTGCAGCCAAGGCGGTGGGGCAGGCTGCCCGGCTGGGGCACGCACGGGCATCGGATGTATGGTGCATGGAAAAGACGCTTTTAAACTTCACCGCGATACTCTTAAGATTTTGCTGAGATCAAAGACGAGAAACAACAGGGCCACCGGCAAACGTGTGCTTCCGGCGGACAAGCCGGAGACCCATCACGCGGCACCGAGAACCCGCCAGACTGACTTACTCTGCCCACAGGGTATCCAGTTCAAGACGCACCACCAGATGTTGAACATGGAGGCGTGGTGGTAGACGTGGAGGAAGGTGATCTGCCTGGTCTTCTTCCGCAGCACGAAGAAGATGGTGTCCAGGAACTCGATCAGCTTGGAGAAGTAGTACCACCACAGCACCCGGGCCACCTGCGCAGGGGACGGCGGGGAAGGGCGGGAGCTGTGACGCTGCGCCCCTGCCCGTCTCCCACGCGCGCTCGCGGCAGCTCCTCTGCGGCCAAGTTCCCCAGCCAGCAGCCCCCTCGAGTGAAAGGAATTGTATCTTTCCAAAGTACTGGGTGGGCCAGAAAGCTCCTTCCCTTTCCCAGCTCCCTGCCTTCTTTCACGTCTTTTGTTTCTTAAGCCAGATCCGTTATGCAGAATGCCTAACTGTGAACTGGGGTGACTGCCTCTTCCTACTGCGGTGTAACTTGTTCCTCTACCCCCTCGTTTTCTATAAACAACAGTAAGACTTAAAGGCTTGACTAGACTCTGGTTTAAGGTTGGGGCATGAATAGTTTGACCCTTCAACAGCAGGGGTGGGGTGTGGCATGGCACTGGCCCTCAGCGCGGAAGAGCGTCTGGGGGTTCAGTGGCCACACGGCCTCCGCCGCGGCCTGGCGGGCTTCCGGGGGAAGCACCGCAGGGGGCACCGCCCCTGGCCGCTCCACGGACGCTCGGGTCAGCAGGAGCCCGGGGCCGCGAGCCTGGCCCGGTCACCAGGAGGTCCGCTCCGCTCTCACCCAGCAGCTCGTCATTTACAGACGACGGCCGCCTGCACCCTCCCCCGTCACCAGCAGCTAGCTGGTGACGGGCACATTCTCTGCATACTTATGCATTTTCCTTTTATAGAGGACAGTTCTGCTTCTTTAGCTGTTTGGAAACTTACAGGTGAAAGGCAAGATAAAGGTTTGATTCTTTTCCTTTAATCTTTTTTTTCTAGACTGACTTGGTTTTCCAAAAACCTTCAAAAAGTAACAAGGAGGTTTTAGGGTCATTTGAAACTCACTCACTTTTTATAAATTTTATATGTTAGCATTCCTTCTGATACACAAAATGTCCCCCCTTTAGCTTTAGGGTGGCTCCTATATGCTCTTGTCGTGACCCTGGCTTCCTCGCTGTGTCACAAGGCCCCCTGCCTTCTCCTCACATGGACTTGCCACCCCAAACAGGACTCGGCCAGCTCTCTAAGAACACAAACTCTCGTGGAGCATTACATTCAGAGAGCGTGACCTGGGGGTCGCTGCTGGGTTCTCAGAGATTAACTACACCTTTCCTGTACACAGCTAAAAGCACACTTTAGAAAGAATAACACTAATTTTGCTAATTCAGATTTGAATCTATGATGACCGAGTTTGGTGTCTCCCTCCTATGTTTCAGGTAGCAGTTGCAATGATATCCTGTACTTTGTCTCAAGCGTGCCTGTGCTACTCTCACAAGAGCAACGCCAGCAGCTCTGTTCGTGAGAGCAGCACCCCCCACCCTCCCCGTCAGCGCCGCCTCCCTGGGGGTGTGCTGTCAGCACCCTGCTCTAAAGGAACCTGAAAGAATTACTCGGGGGGGGGGGGGGCGTCCTTGCATTCTTTTCAATGTGCTTTTTATAAGTGTGAGGACCCCTTCTGGCTCTGAACATGAGACAAGGGGCGTCCAGAGAAGCCCAGCTTCCGTCCCTGACCCCTCTGTGCCCCGTTCTCTCCACCAAAGGGAAACCATCTGGCGAGCTCATGGATTGTTCTGCCCTTCTTTTCAAAACCATAAGCACACACACACCTTTCCTGTCGTGTCGTGCACTCGAGGCGCGGCACCGTGAGCTCGGCCCGTTTTCCCTGAGCTGCATCTGCAGACGGTCCTGCCACAGCATGGAGGTCATCCTCAGCCCTCTTGCCGAGGGACCCCTGCGGGGACGCGCCCTGGCTCACTCAGGCTGCCCCCAAGGAAGCCCTCCTGCTAGGACCAGCCCCCTCCTGGCCTGAGCCAGCCTCCAGCCTCGCCTCTGGGAGGACAAGGCCTCCCCTCCTTCTCGGTGAGCACCGCAACCGCGCACGGACGCTGACTCACCCGGACGTCGGCCGCCCCCGCGCTGGTCAGATCCTGGCACTGCAGGTTGTAGCCGCCTTCCCAGCTGGAGAGAACAAGCTGCCAGAGAAACAGGGAGGGAGAACGCTCAGTGCAAGGCTTTGGATGGAAACTGAATGCTCCATGTTCCTGACGGACATCTAGTTCAGACCGGAGTTCTTCCAGCGTGAGCCTGGTTCGGTCCCAGGCCCCAGGCACAGTGTCAAAGGCTCCAGCTCTTGCTGTTGAACTGCTAACAGTGGTGCAGTCCCCGGTCAGCCCAGCATTTGCTTCTCACCTTCACAGCCACCACGAATGGTTTACTTATCGTCTGAGCAACAAAATAGCTTAGGTAAGGAATTCATCTAATCAGATGCTCTACAAATAAATGTAGAATTAAACGTAAATGAGGAAAAATGTGACACACTAAAATGTAATTATAACATGAAAAATGTTATTACACTAAAATCTTAATGCTTTATTTTATATATTTATGTTACTTGATCATCTCAATAATGTTATGCACTACATTAATTACCATTTTCCATGTGAAATTACTTCTAATGGCTACTGAGCAACGCCAGAGCAGCCCACCCCTTGGGTGTGCTGTCAGCACCCTGCTCTAAAGGCACCTGAAAGAATTACTCGGGCGGGGGCGTCCTGCATTCTTTTCAATGTGCTTTTTATAAGTGTGAGGACCCCTTCTGGCTCTGAACATGAGACAAGGGGCGTCCAGAGAAGCCCAGCTTCCGTCCCTGACCCCTCTGTGCCGTTCTTCCACCAAAGGGAAACCATCTGGCGAGCTCATAGATTGTTCTGCCCTTCTTTTCAAAACCATAAGCACACACACACCTTTCCTGTCGTGTCGTGCACTCGAGGCGCGGCACCGTGAGCTCGGCCCGTTTTCCCTGAGCTGCATCTGCAGACGGTCCTGCCACAGCATGGAGGTCATCCTCAGCCCTCTTGCCGAGGGACCCCTGCGGGGACGCGCCCTGGCTCACTCAGGCTGCCCCCAAGGAAGCCCTCCTGCTAGGACCAGCCCCCTCCTGGCCTGAGCCAGCCTCCAGCCTCGCCTCTGGGAGGACAAGGCCTCCCCTCCTTCTCGGTGAGCACCGCAACCGCGCACGGACGCTGACTCACCCGGACGTCGGCCGCCCCCGCGCTGGTCAGATCCTGGCACTGCAGGTTGTAGCCGCCTTCCCAGCTGGAGAGAACAAGCTGCCAGAGAAACAGGGAGGGAGAACGCTCAGTGCAAGGCTTTGGATGGAAACTGAATGCTCCATGTTCCTGACGGACATCTAGTTCAGACCGGAGTTCTTCCAGCGTGAGCCTGGTTCGGTCCCAGGCCCCAGGCACAGTGTCAAAGGCTCCAGCTCTTGCTGCTGAACTGCTAACAGTGGTGCAGTCCCCGGTCAGCCCAGCATTTGCTTCTCACCTTCACAGCCACCACGAATGGTTTACTTATCGTCTGAGCAACAAAATAGCTTAGGTAAGGAATTCATCTAATCAGATGCTCTACAAATAAATGTAGAATTAAACGTAAATGAGGAAAAATGTGACACACTAAAATGTAATTATAACATGAAAAATGTTATTACACTAAAATCTTAATGCTTTATTTTATATATTTATGTTACTTGATCATCTCAATAATGTTATGCACTACAAATTAATTACCATTTTCCATGTGAAAACCAGGGTTTAGAAACATTCTTAAGTCCTTTTCCTCACTGTATTTATGCTATGTAGTTACCAGCCATTAGTGCGGTTATAACTGATAAACATCTGCTTTCCCCCTAATTCTCAAAAAGCAGCACTCTAAGAAGTCTGTGCCTCCTCCTCTGCTCAGGTTTCCCTCCACAGCTCGCCGTCGAATGCCTAGCACAGAGACAGTCCTCAGTGACTATCTGCTTGTGATCACACAACTATTAATCAGTGAAACAGTGACTGGATTCAGGTCTTCTAATTCCGCGTCTAGTGTTCCTTCCACAAAGTCGTAAGAAAAGGAACCTGCTTGGTGGGAAATTCTACAAATGTTTTCTCCCTTCTTTCCCACTGTTACTAATAAAATTCTAGAATATAAGGCTTTGGGCTTTGATTTATGTAATATATTGTACATGAAAGCCTACAATTTTCTGTAGCTTATCAGAACTGTGTAAAGGTGCAGACTGTTAAAACCTAAGACACAGCAGGGGGGAGGGGGTGGTTTAGTCGCTCAGTCGTGTCCGACTCTTGCGACCCTGTAGACTGCAGCCCGCCAGGCTCCTCTGTCCATGCAAGTCTCCAGGCAAGAAGACTGGAGTGGGTTGCCATTTCCTTCTCCAGGGGATCTTCCTGACTCAGGAATCAAACTGGAGTCTCCTGCATTGCATTGCAGGTAGATTCCTTACAGACGGAGCTACGAGGGCAGCCTTGGATGGGTTAGTGAACTGAATACCAAGAAGAGATAAACTCTAAAACCACTGAGAGTGTTTTAGAGCCTTCATGAGACTTCTCTCCACTATCCTTATTTGCGTCTCTTTCCTTCTAAGAGAGTCACCGTTCAGTTAACATCATAAGAAGAACAGATTCTCAGGATCAATGAGCACGAGGAAAGCAAAGCGGACGGAACCTCTCCAGTGGGTCTGTTACTGATCAGTTCTCCCGCAGGTTCCAGGTTCTCAAGTGGAAACCAGCAAGAGGCCCCGTGGATCCAGGAATATCTAGAAGCGCACGGAAGGTCTCTGTGTGCCCTTTTCAGAATAAAGTCACCTGACTTCGTTTCGAATGGTTAATGAAAACGTCCGTGGTCAGGCTGCGGTTCTGCAGCCCGGCCTCCACCACCTGCCGTGGGTAGTAAGCCTGCTGCGGTGGGAACGCACGGCCCTGCCCGCCTGGCCCGCCCCGCCCGGCCGCCGCCTCCCCGCGGCACCTCCGGGGGGCTCCCTCTGCCTCCCCCTCGACAGTCCCACCTACATGTTAAAGAGGACGAAACCAGGCTTTCAAACAGGGTTATCAGCCTTCAGGTGGTGTCGCCACCCCTCCATTTTGACAAAAATCTGCTTGTGATCACACAACTATTAATCAGTGAAACAGTGACTGGATTCAGGTCTTCTAATTCCGCGTCTAGTGTTCCTTCCACAAAGTCGTAAGAAAAGGAACCTGCTTGGTGGGAAATTCTACAAATGTTTTCTCCCTTCTTTCCCACTGTTACTAATAAAATTCTAGAATATAAGGCTTTGGGCTTTGATATGTAATATATTGTACATGAAAGCCTACAATTTTCTGTAGCTTATCAGAAATGTGTAAAGGTGCAGACTGTTAAAACCTAAGACACAGCAGGGGGGAGGGGGTGGTTTAGTCGCTCAGTCGTGTCCGACTCTTGCGACCCTGTAGACGGTAGCCCGCCAGGCTCCTCTGTCCATGCAAGTCTCCAGGCAAGAAGACTGGAGTGGGTTGCCATTTCCTTCTCCAGGGGATCTTCCTGACCCAGGAATCAAACTGGAGTCTCCTGCATTGCATTGCAGGTAGATTCCTTACAGACGGAGCTACGAGGGCAGCCTTGGATGGGTTAGTGAACTGAATACCAAGAAGAGATAAACTCTAAAACCACTGAGAGTGTTTTAGAGCCTTCATGAGACTTCTCTCCACTATCCTTATTTGCGTCTCTTTCCTTCTAAGAGAGTCACCGTTCAGTTAACATCATAAGAAGAACAGATTCTCAGGATCAATGAGCACGAGGAAAGCAAAGCGGACGGAACCTCTCCAGTGGGTCTGTTACTGATCAGTTCTCCCGCAGGTTCCAGGTTCTCAAGTGGAAACCAGCAAGAGGCCCCGTGGATCCAGGAATATCTAGAAGCGCACGGAAGGTCTCTGTGTGCCCTTTTCAGAATAAAGTCACCTGACTTCGTTTCGAATGGTTAATGAAAACGTCCGTGGTCAGGCTGCGGTTCTGCAGCCCGGCCTCCACCACCTGCCGTGGGTAGTAAGCCTGCTGCGGTGGGAACGCACGGCCCTGCCCGCCTGGCCCGCCCCGCCCGGCCGCCGCCTCCCCGCGGCACCTCCGGGGGGCTCCCTCTGCCTCCCCCTCGACAGTCCCACCTACATGTTAAAGAGGACGAAACCAGGCTTTCAAACAGGGTTATCAGCCTTCAGGTGGTGTCGCCACTCTCTGCACGGTGCGACTGGAGCCCACGCCCCGCCTGCACCGCCGGAGTCCGGGCCACGCGGGACGGGGGCACCGTAATCGCCCCCTACGCAGGCCCCTGCTTCCCGCCTGCCCCCCGCGCTCTGGAGTCCACTTCCAGGCGGGGGATCCCGTCACTCCTCCCACCACCCCCAGTGGCTGTTCCTAGGGACAGCCAAGGTCCTGCGAGGCCCTAGGTGACTCGCCGCCTGGCCGCCTCGTCTCGAATCATCTCTCCTCTGTCCGCTCTCCCCGCTACGCCTCTGCTTCGCCTGGTCCTCAGACAACAGCCCGAGCCTGCTGCGGCCTCGAGGCCCCCACACCCGGCCCTCCTCCTGCGCCAGCGCCTCCCCAGGTCCGCACCCGCGGCCGGCTCTCAGCAGCCTGCCCCAGCTCCCACATCACCTCCTCGGAGAGGCGGCCGGCCCCCGCCCAGCCCAGCGGCCTGGCGCCCCGGGCGCAGGCTGTGCTCCAGAGCCTAAGGCAGACCTGGCACGGGGCAGGGGCGCAGGTTTGCTGGAAGACGCTAGGGGTTCCAGCGCTGCTCCCTGGCCTCAGGCACGCCTGGCCCGGGTGTGACAAGCTAGCAAAGTTGAGGGACGCTACCCTCGTCTGGCCTGCCAAAGCCCGGGGCATCAAGACGAGGACCTCGGGCCCCGAGAGGGATCACAGTCAGGAGACCGGGAGGCGATCGGCCACGAGCAGTGACTCTGAACAGAGACGGCAAAGTGTGAGAAGAGACACAGCGGGCCGGTGGGCGCGAGAGCGCGCGGTGGAGAAGGAGCCCTGGGCAGGGGTTTCTTCCTGTAAAGACGGCCCAGGCACGTGGCTGTGCGAGCACGGAACCGAAGTTCCCGTTCCTGTGGACGGTGCCGGGTGTGGACGCGGTCCTGGCTCACAGGACTGACTGCGCCCGCGCTCGTCTGTGAGCTCCTCGAGAACAGCAGCCGCCTCGGACCAGCCCGTGCCCCCGGGCGGCGGCCAGCAGGTGCCTGCTGAGTGCGAGCGCAACAGAGGGGACGCACCCTGGCGCTCCCGAGGGAGGGAAGCAGGACAGAGCTGCCTGAGGCTCAGGGAGCCCGCGGAGCTGCCCAGAGCTGCAGAGGCGGCGGCGCTGACCCTGCACTCGGCTCTCCTGCCTCCGCCACGCGGACACTGCCTGCAGGGCTAGAGCGCCCGACCTCATCCGAGGGCCAGGCCGGTCCTCCTGACGTAACTGCCGCGCCGAGACCTTTCCCAGGGAGAGACTAAGCCCATAAACCGCTGTCTGGCAAGCTCATCTAGTGACCTAACCTTCACCCAGAAGAGAAACTGAAAGCCCCCCATGTGGACTCAGGGACCTGAGTTTCAGCCGGCGGCAAGCCTGCTCGACCCCAGGCTGTCTCCTGAGCTGTGATGCCTCAAAGCCCCTGGTCAGAGTCCCGGACGGTCTTGGTAGCCACTATTAGACAGGTGTGTATTAGACTAACGCCCAGATCAAACTCTCTGGGTGAGAGGGCCTGTGCTTAGAATTTATTTTCCTTTAGAATCCAAGGACCCGGGAAGGCAGCAGTATGTGTGCCATTATCAGTCATTTATAATTTATACGAATGATTCTATCCTCACTTCTCTCCAAAAAGGTTTTGTTATGTTTTAGTTTTCTCTCTCAAGGTCTATTTAACACTTGCAGATTTTCTTTACCGAAGGTAAAGTCGCCTTTGGGTGAAGCGGCAGAACCATCGTTACCTGCTCCTTTTCTCGCGAAACTACTTAGGTCTGGCAGATTTTCAAAGAGGGAAGACACAAAGCCACGCGGCAGCCTCGCCTGGGCCAGGACGCCACCGCAGACCTGCGGGGGTCGGTGGTCGGGACGCGCGGGCCCGAGGCTGAGGAGCCTCCTCCACAGGGTGCTGGAGCTGCATCTGAGATTCAGTTTAAAAAGTGCCCTTACCCAGTAGCTGTCTACCCTCAGGCATTCCAGGTGAGCCTTTCTGAGCCTCAGGATCATAATCTATAAAAGCAGCAAACCATAACATACTATCGTTAAGCCCATTCAGATGTAAATTGTGGTTTTACATTACAATGAAAGACTCAGGACTAAAGAAAGAGGTCTAAATTGCGACAAGAAAAATTCAAATTAGAAACACCGACTTCCAGCCGCCTGGAAGGAATCATCTCAGAGGCTAGAACGGGCTCCTGAGACGGTGAAGACGGTCGGGACAGGATCGGGCGAGCCCTGGAGCGCCCGGCGTGACTGCACACTCACCTCTACCAGCATGTACGCGGAGAGCAGCGTGATTCCGAGGTTGTACAGGGTGAGGACGCCCCTGAGGGGGAGCGCAGGCCTGTCCCTCATGAACCTGTTGCCCAGCCATATCGACAGCAGGTACAGGACGGTGAAGGAAAAGGTGGGGAGGTAGGAGTCCAGCATGAACCAGCCTCTGACTCGAGAGTCTGAAAAGAAAGGCACAGTGAGAGCCCCGGGGAGCAGCCCGCGCGCTTCGTTTGCGGACAGCGCCTCGTGAGCCGTGTCGGCCACACCGGGACGACAGGGAGCCGCAGGCCGCAGCGCGGGCAAGCTGGGCTTGGGCTACACTCGACGAAGAAGCCCGTGGGGCTGCAATAGCGAAGGAAGGCTCCCCGGAGCGCACAGGGCTCGGGCTGAAGGCTGAGGGGCCAGGACAGGCAAGGCGGGTGGGAAGTGACCGTTCTTGGAGGCTGGACTCGGGAGCAGCTCTGCAGCCAGTCCCTAAGTGGGAAGCCCGTGATGCGTGCCGTCCCCTGGAGGCGCACACGGCTCAGAAAGCACCAGCTCCTGCAGGAAGCCAGCGGAGTCAGAGCCTGGACCCACACCCAACTCCCGGGCCGCGGCCCTTGCTGCTGCCTCCGCAGAGCACTCTGGGCAGGCGGGAGCGCGCGTCCACACTGCACCCTCCCTCCGAACACCCACGCCCCCTGGAATCTGCTTAGGATGGCTGTGCGGCTAAGACTTCAGCAAGCACGAGAGGCTGGAGACGGCAAGGGATGAGCCTTGGAGCTGAGAGTTCAGAACCAAGAACAGAAAACAAACCAAGGACCCAAACCCGATCGTGGGCCAAGCGTACCACAGCCAGGAGGCGAGAACGTGGACCCAAGGGTCCCTTCCTCTGGAGTGTGAACGTGTAAAATCCTGAACAGAGCACGCACAGTGGAGCTATAGCAGAGCCAGTCATCAGGAAATAACTGTGGGCACAGAGTGACTTCTGTTCCCTGCTCTGCTCCTTTGAGTTGGTGTCTGAAGAGAAAATGGTTTGGCCCCGTATTAGGAGAACTGCAGACTGACTTTGGTTTCTAAACAGCTGTAGGAGCTGGATTCTCCCTTTCCTGGACCCCTCCGGTCCCCTCCTGTTCCCGCCACCCTGCCCGCCGGGGCCTCTCGGCACGCCACCCTGCGGAGCACCATTTCCACGAGCCAAGTCTCTCCCGTTCTCAAGCTCTGTCCCACCTCTTAGGCTGTGAGCGTCCCCTGCTTGTGACAGAGATAAAAGGAAGAGGGGAGCACCCGCAGCTAACGTGCTGCCCTTCAAGGCACAGGGCCCACGGCTCTCCATCCTCACGTCTGGGCTCCGCGTCACTTCCCCACGTCCGCCTCCACACGTGAAGCCTGCCTGTCCTTCGCGCCGGGCTCCGTCCTGGCCTCCGAGAGAAGCCACGTCCCCCTGCTCTCCCACACCTCCAGCTCGTCGGCACAGCAGATCAGCCATCGCTCTACCGTGTGCACGTTCCCACGGCGACAGCACGGCCGTTACAACGAACGCTCCTGAGCTCTGATCTAACACGAGGCTGGACCGGACCAGGTGGGCCCTGCTCACCGACAGGGGTCCTTCTACGGAGGGCAGATGCCAGGAGGAGGGGGCCGCGTGGAGACAGAGCCAGCGTCACGGCGACGCAGCCGGGGCAGCAGCCAGAGGGCGCGGAGGGAGAGGCGTGGGCAGGCCGCCCTGGAAGCGCAGGGGCCCAGGCGCTGCTGGCGCCGTGGTCCAGGACGCGGAGAGAGGAAACTGCGGCTGTGGCAGGTCGCACGGCCTTTGGGATTCTGGGGAGCTGACAGCCCCAGAAACAGACAGCTTCCTTCCCCGCCTCCCAGCTCTGGGACGTGCGGGGCTTGCCACTCAGCCGCGGCGTGCGCCCTGAGAGGGGACCCTACCGCGCGTCTCTCCTGTGCCTCGCTCGTGACCTGTGCCCACTGAGCGAAGAGCTGAAGGAGACCGTCGTGAAATGCAGGTCCATCCACTCCGCAAGCCAAGCTCATGTCACCTGACACAGCCCCGAGGCTGCCGCGTTCTTCTGTCATAGTCCAGGAAACGTTTGCCGAGGTTGCCAGCAAGGACCACAACTGTTCCAACCGAGAGATGAGAGCAGGCCCCTACAACACCGACCGCCTCAGGAGCCTGAGACATTAGCTCAGCGTCTCAGCGCAGCATGTCCTCTCTGGATGTCACCACATAGCCTGGGGGCAGGTGGACACCTGTCAGCTCCCCAGGGGCCTGCCGCACCACTTTAGCCCGCCAGCCCCTCAAAGGAGAGGAGGGGGCCTCCCTGGGGGTCCAGAGGGTAAAGAGTCCGCCTTGCAGTGCGAGGGGCACCGGTTCGATCCCTGGCCTGGGAGGATCCCACGTGCTGCGGAGCGGCTGGACCGCTGTGGCCAATGACGAGCCAGAATTCTGGAGCGCATGCGCCCAGAGCTGGTGTTCTGCTACAGGACAGGCCACTGCACGGGGAGGCCCACACGGGCCAAAGAATAAAGATGGATGAAAACAGATAAATGAAGGACCAATAGAAGTGGCCAAATTTAAAAGACAAAAGGAGAGGAGGATACCTGACGGCCTGGAGGCTCGGCCCTCCAGTGTGGACATCACCTTATCTGCGGTCAACGGTCAAGCTCAAGCTCACTGGTTTCCTCGCAGCAAAGGAAATTTCCATAAAAATGACCAAAGCTGAGCAAACAACTGCAATCCCTGTCCACAGAGTTCCAGGTGACAGTGACCTTACTGATGGCCTCCGTGTGACCCTGGCTCGCTGCCTGTTAACTCTCGTGGAAACATCAGTGCCAGCCGGTCACCTGGAGTCCCCGCGAGCCCACCAGCACATCACACTATCTGCTACAACAGCACGGCGGAACCCACGTCACACGGAGCAGGCTGGGGCTACAGGGATTCCAGGCTGCCCGCCCCATGCAGTCGTCACAAGGAGAAAAGGGAAAACAAAATGAAAACCGAAGACAATGAGAATATATATATAAAGATACTCTATAATCAGAGTATCAGATCACTGAGATGACGTAAAGAGTCCCTCGGGACAGTGCACGCTGCCCAGGTGGAAACGGGGCGTGGCCTGAGCCACCTCGCTGTGACTCTGTTTAAGGGATCTGAGGCACAGGCAACCTCCCCGGTTCCCTCGCCTCCAGCCCGAATGCTGAAGAGGCACCCTGCAGATTCCCCAGCTGTGTGACCCAGCAAGGCTCGGGGCAAAGAACGCATGCTGTTGAGCACTTACTCATTTATGTGCAAAAATACACGGTGTCTAGTAAGTTCCTGGGACTGTAGTCTGCCCTGGAGAGAACAGGCCTGGGTCCTGCCCTCGTGGGAGAACGAGTTATTAATCAAGGGCATGAAGGAAATAAAGAGAGGCTGAAGCAGAGGACAGTGGGAGGCTTCCGCTGCTGCGGGCAGACCTCGGCCGTCCCGGTCGAGGCGAGCCTGTCTGAGCGGGGGACGTCTCGGCCGACCCCGCCGGAGGAAGGGGGAGCTGACCGCACTGTGGCAGCGTGGGAGCAAAGCTGACGCACAGAGGAAGCAGATGTCTAGAGCACGGGAGGGTGGACGCTGAGGCTGGACAGGCCAGGGCCGCGAGGCCCACCAGGAGGAACTGGGCTTCCAGCCGGAGGGGGAAGACCCGAGGCGTTCCATGTCAGAGTGTCGCACGACATGATGTCAGCTTTCCGTCTCACTGCAGCTGCACCTGAACAGCCGAGGCGGCGGGGCAGCCGCGTCACGAGGCCCTGCAGGGTCTGCGTGGGGCCCTGGAGGCACCACCGGGACCCTCCGTGCTGAGGAGCCCGACCCCATGGCCCCAGGCAGGGAAAGCCCAGCATCTCTAGAGGGCCTTCGCCAGGCTGGGAGGGGCAGAGAGATGGCTGCGAGGAGGCAGGGGTGGTGGGGCGGGGAGGAGGGAGGAACACCAGCCAGGAGGGAACGGACTGCGCCACCGAGACCGCCGAGGGGCCGGAGGCAAGGACAGCCGGCCTGCGCCCCTGCTCTGAGAGCCTGGAGCCCGGAGAGGCTGGGCCTCTCAGCAGAAGGTGCCCTACTGTCCACGAGACACCAGCGAGGGCCCCCGCCTCCTCTCTGACTGGATTGTGTTCCTTCCACACTGAGTTCTCAAGTTCTCACTCACCCCGAGGTCCAAACATATTGTCCAAAAACGCGTTGACTTCATCATCAAAGGCCTTTAGATGCTCCTGAAAAAAACAAAGAAAAGATGATTTAAGTGGCGCTTCTGGAATCTCTCAAAAGGAACTGCTGCCAACAACACGTAGCTGGCGAAACCTCCAGGGCTCCTGGGCTCGGGGACTTCTGACAGCAGAGGCTCACGGCAGGTGCAGCGGGGTGGGCGGCCTTGCCATCACCCGCCTGGGAGACCTGGAAGGAAACGATTCCTCTCTCCATGTCGTAGGCGGGAGGAGTCCTGGAAGACAGGTAGGCACCTTCCAGTGCTGAGGGGTGACTGGCCGTCCGCCTGCCTGGAAGATGCCTCCAGAGGCCTGGGCTTCTCCACGAGCGCCGCCCGTGGCTGCGGCTCCCAGGCTCTGTGCAGCCGCAGGGGAAGTCCGCCCCCGCGGGACACGGTGCAGTTATTAAAGCAAAACTCAGATGCCTTGTATTTCACAAAGCTGGACGCAAAGCCACAAAGACAGCTCGGTGTTCAAGTGAGGGAGTCGGGGACTACAGCTCCTCTTCCCACCGCCTGGGTGCTTTGTGTTCAGTGTGTCCAGTACAGGACGCGTGCGTTCACTCCTCCAGTGGAGAGGGTCACCAGGCACCCCAGGGCAATCGCCGCCACTTCAGGGAGCTAGGCTAGGACTGGAGAGCTTCTGCTGCACGTCTGAGCGCTGGTAAATCAGCTGCAAGCTGCTCTTCAGGCGGGTGTGACGTCACACCGCTCAGAGCACCTGCTCGGGTGTCCCCGACCCCACTGCTGAGGCTGGAGCGCCTCCTCTAGCAGAGCGGGCACACGGGCCACGCACGGTGCTCCCGGGAAGGGCCTTCAGTGAGGGCTCGGGCAAGTGGACGGGCGCCTGGCAGCGAGGGAGCCTCCTGGACGGGCCTCGGGAAGTCCAGCCAAACCGCCTCCAGAGTCGATGGCTAGCACGCAGACGAGGGCCAGAGAGGAGAACGGAGTCACTGGCGTCTCAAAGGACGCCACCGGGGGTCGGCGCACTCTCTGCATCGGCCCCGCACTTGTGGCTCTGACTCAGAGGGGATCTCAGGGCAGCGGGGGTCCCCCGGAGCCTCGGGCAGCTTGGGAAGGAAGACGAGGGTGACCGAGTCACATGTGTTAGCACCCGTGGCTTGCTGCCACATGAATCAGGACCTTATTATTTCACAGTATCTCAATGCAAAGTATCTGGACTGAAGCAGGATTTTTCTGGTGGCCCAGGGGTACAGGTCCCACCAAACTTGGGTTTGATCCCTGGTCCGGAAAGATCCCACATGCCGCGGAGCAGCTAAGCCCAGACCCCACGACGACGGAGCCCGTGCTCTGAAACAAGGGAAGCCACCCCAGCGAGAAGCCCACGCACCACAAGGGAGGAGCTTCCCCCCCCCCCCCGCCCACAACTAGTGAAAAGGCCACACGGCAAGGAAGACCCAGGGCAGCCAAAAATAAATGAATAGATAAAATTATGTTTTTTAACTACCTGAATTAAACCAACCTTGGGAGCTTTTAAGTAGTGTTTTGATCTTTGGTTTCCCTGCAGGACATCTTGGGAGACCTCCAGACTGGGGACAGGTCGGTTACCTTGCCCTCGGGGGAAACACTTCTATCTGTGCTGCCGCATGAACCGGGCAGACAATGCCAGCCTCACAGATGTCACCACCCGGCGACAGCCACCCACGGGGTCTCCTCCACTGCCACGCCCACCCCGTGTTTAGACTTCTCCAGCTTGTTCGCCAGGGTTCAAACTCCACCTTCCACATCAGTAGATCCAACACAACTCTAAAGGTCGCAGAGCCTGCATTACTGCTGCCGTCTTTCAGAAATTTGGTCACAGTGGAGAAAAACAGAAACAAGAGAAAAGAGGGGAGGATGTGCAAAGGAAATAGAACAAAGGTGAATATGAATGAATTCTTTCAGTCATTAACTTACTGGTTCGTTTATCACTTTTCTGGACATGTGCCAGCACCGTGTCAGATGCTGCAATACAAGGTCAGGTGAGGCACGGTCCTCACCGTCACACAGGATCACAGACAAAGCCATCAGTACTTAGGGGCCAGTTTCTTAAGTACAATGAGAGGGGTCGACAGTGTTGTGCTTTAAGAACCATGAGAAAAGAAGTATTATTCAGCCATAAAAAAGTCCTGAGTTTCCTGGTGGCTCAGTGGTAAAGAATACCCCTGCCACGGCAGGAGACATGGGTTCCATCCCTGGTCCAGGAAGATCTCACGTGGTGTGGAACAACTGAGCTCATGCACCACAGCTGCTGAGCCTGTGCTCTGCAGCCAGGGGCCACCGCTACTGAGCCCACGTGCTGCAACCACTAAAGCCCAAACACCCTAGAGCCCGTGATGTGCAAAAAGAGAAGCCAGCACAATTAGAAGCCCACACACTGCGACTAGAGAGTGGCCCCTGCTTACCACAAGTGAAGAAAAGCCTGCACAGCAACAAAATCCCAGCATATCCAAAAATAAGTAAATACTTTTTTTTTTTTTTTTAACTGCACATACTTTAAGAAAGAAAACTCCTGCCATTGAGACAACATGGATGGACCTGGAGGGCATTACGCTAAGTGAATACGTCAGAGAAAAACAAATACTATATATATGATCTCATTTATGTATGGAATCTTAAAAGATACAAAACAAAAAACCTAAACTGAGATACAGAGAAGAGACTGGTGGTAGCCAGAGGTGAGGGCCGGGAGGTGGGAGACATGGTGAGGGGTGGAAAGAGACAACTTTCAGTTATGAAGGAAAACCAGTTAAGCAGTGGGGTCACCATGCACAGCGTCAGAGGCCGGTCGCCACTGCCGAGGGCGCCACAGCTGGCCGGCTAGTGGGCAGCCGCCGTGCAGCTCGGGACGCCCGAGGCGGGCAGGGTCGGGGAGGAGGGGATGTGTGTGAGCTTGTGGCTGGTGGCTGGGCTTTCTCTGCGGGTTCAGATGGCCAAGAATCCACCTGCCATGCAGGAAACACGGGCTCGATCCCTAGGTGGGGAAGACCTCCTGGAGAAGGAAATGGCAACTCACCCCAGGATTCGTGCTGGGGAAATTCTGTGAGCAGAGGAGCCTGGCGGGCTACGGTCCAGTGGGTCGCAAAGAACCAAACACAACCAACCAACTAACACTAGGCTACTGCGGCTGATACACGTCGCACAACAGAGACTAACACAACCCTGTAAAGCAATTATACTCCAATGGAAACAATAATAGTAATACTGTATTGAACATTTGAAAAATGCTGAGAGAGTAGATCATAAAAGTCCTCATCACAAGAAAAAAAATGGTAACTAGACTTAATGTGATGTTCATTTCTCAGTATCTACAAATACCAAATCATTATACTGCACACCTGACACAAAAGGGAAAACACTAGGTTTCACTGGAATTTCTTAAAAAGACAGCCTTCCGGGAAGCGCGTCTGCACTGCTGCATCCTGAAGGACCCCAGGGCGCTGTCTAGACCGAGACGAAGGAGCAGCGAGCCACCGGGACGCGACTCCCGTGGGCGACGCTCCCGGCCAGCGTCCCCAGCGACCCTCTGAGAGAGGCCAGCCCAGGCTGGGAAGGCCAGACTCCTGGGAACAGCTGCCTCTCCGGCGCTGGGGGAGTTCACGCAGCTGGTGAGGATGCGTCTAAACCGACGAGGACGCTTCGGCACCAGCAGAACAAGGCTGAGGTGCCGCGGGGTCAGGAACTGACGGCCTGCGCACAGAGTCGGGGTGGCGGCAGTTGACCCGGGCGAGCTCGGGAAAAGGGTGAGCAGAGCCCGGCAGCGAGCTCGCGGCTGCACCCGGACCAGCGGACACACAGCCAGTGGGACATGGTGAGGGGTGGAAAGAGACAACTTTCAGTTATGAAGGAAAACCAGTTAAGCAGTGGGGTCACCATGCACAGCGTCAGAGGCCGGTCGCCACTGCCGAGGGCGCCACAGCTGGCCGGCTAGTGGGCAGCCGCCGTGCAGCTCGGGACGCCCGAGGCGGGCAGGGTCGGGAGGAGGGATGTGTGAGCTTGTGGCTGGTGGCTGGGCTTTCTCTGCGGGTTCAGATGGCCAAGAATCCACCTGCCATGCAGGAAACACGGGCTCGATCCCTAGGTGGGGAAGACCTCCTGGAGAAGGAAATGGCAACTCACCCCAGGATTCGTGCTGGGGAAATTCTGTGAGCAGAGGAGCCTGGCGGGCTACGGTCCAGTGGGTCGCAAAGAACCAAACACAACCAACCAACTAACACTAGGCTACTGCGGCTGATACACGTCGCACAACAGAGACTAACACAACCCTGTAAAGCAATTATACTCCAATGGAAACAATAATAGTAATACTGTATTGAACATTTGAAAAATGCTGAGAGAGTAGATCATAAAAGTCCTCATCACAAGAAAAAAAATGGTAACTAGACTTAATGTGATGTTCATTTCTCAGTATCTACAAATACCAAATCATTATACTGCACACCTGACACAAAAGGGAAAACACTAGGTTTCACTGGAATTTCTTAAAAAGACAGCCTTCCGGGAAGCGCGTCTGCACTGCTGCATCCTGAAGGACCCCAGGGCGCTGTCTAGACCGAGACGAAGGAGCAGCGAGCCACCGGGACGCGACTCCCGTGGGCGACGCTCCCGGCCAGCGTCCCCAGCGACCCTCTGAGAGAGGCCAGCCCAGGCTGGGAAGGCCAGACTCCTGGGAACAGCTGCCTCTCCGGCGCTGGGGGAGTTCACGCAGCTGGTGAGGATGCGTCTAAACCGACGAGGACGCTTCGGCACCAGCAGAACAAGGCTGAGGTGCCGCGGGGTCAGGAACTGACGGCCTGCGCACAGAGTCGGGGTGGCGGCAGTTGACCCGGGCGAGCTCGGGAAAAGGGTGAGAGCAGAGCCCGGCAGCGAGCTCGCGGCTGCACCCCGGACCCGCGCGCGGACACACAGCCAGTGGGACACGCCCCGGTGACGCCAGGAGCAGCGCAGAAATGGCGGCGGGGAGCGCACAGAGCTGCCCGACAGCGGGGCCCTGTGCGAGGGAGGACCCGGGCGGCCTAAGGGTGGCTGGGCCTGGATGAGAAGGGACAGGACAGCTCCGCCCTGCAGCCAGGCGAGCTGCGTCCTGCACGCTGCGCGGCCGAGGCCCGCAGGAAACATCCTCTCAGCCAGGGGAACGCCCACCTGGTGACCGCCTCCCCTCCAGACTGCCTCCCGAGGTCCCCAGGGCACAGAATCCTCGGCCCAGTGACACTTCTCCGAGCTCGATCCAGAGCAACGTCAGCGACTCCTCCTTGCCCACGTCGTGCCGCCCACACTCTACGGCTCCGAGCGCACTGTGTGCACAGGTGCAGCGCAGCTGAAGCACGGGAAGACGGAGCGCAGACAGATCACCTGGCTGTGCATCCCCGACCGTCCTCCACGGGGGGTGAGAATGTCAAACGGTCCAAGCACACTGGGGACAGTTCACCAGTTTGGTGAAAATCGTATGACCCAGCACGCCACGTCTAGGCCACCTGAAACAGCACAGAGCAAGCGCGCGTTCACACAGAGACTTCCACACAAATACTCGTGGCAGAGGAACGGGTAAGCACACGCAGACACACGCAGACGGACATGGAAACACTGCTCTTACTACGCGGCAAAATAAAGGAAGGAACCATGGCGCAAACTCAGGCGGATGAGCCTCAGAATGACGATGCTGCACTGAAGAAGCTAGACAAAGAAAAAAATACACGGTTTCCATTTACATGAAATTCCAGAAAATAAAAACCTATCTGTAATGACAGAACATCAGAGGTTGCCTGGGACGGCAGGAGAGGGGGCAGAATACCCTTCAAACATGAGAGTGAGACAAGGACATTCACATCCAGTAAGTGAGAGGATCTGCAGCGGCTGAACCACGCCACCAGGCATGCTAAGGGTGGTGCTCTTTAGGAAAAAACCTAGAGGGAAGCGACTCCACACGGAAAGTAGCATCTACAGAGAAGAATAAAGGACTTCGGAATGTCCCTGCCTGATCACAGAGCCCTGACCCAGAGCCGCTGGCCTCCGCCCACCCCATCAATCCACGGCCACTGCCACGCCCCGGGCATCCCACCCGGAGCAGGGTGGGGCGTCGGCACGGTGATGTCCGCACCGCCCCTCGTCCTTCTGCCGGAAGGGACGCCACTTGGATGTGGGGACCGCACGGGGCAGACCCGCCGGGCTGACTTCTTGGGGAAAGGTGCGACGGTCGTCCCCACCACAGGGCGTCTCCCAGCACAGGTGGACCGGGTCACCACGCGCCTGCTTTGGCGACCGTTCTCTGAGTGCGCCCGGGGCCCAGGCGAGCCATCTGGCCGCCGCAGTGCTGACCGGGACTCAGCATAAACCGGAGGCCTCTCCAGTGGGAGGCTGCTGCCTGGTCTGTTCTTGAAGGTGCGGACTCTGATGGACACGGCGTCTGCCTTGTCCCAACCCCCTGGACTGTCCCCAGCGAAGGCTGTCTGGCCATCAGATGAGATCCCCATCACCGTGGTCCGGAGCGGTCCTGCAGAAGCCGACGGGCAGCAAGGCAGAACGGCCAGACGACCGGAAACGTGGCCACGTTTGTGAGCCCTTCTGGGAGGCTCGGAGGAGAGGAAAGGCGGGCGTCTAACATTCTTCACATTTCATGCAGCTGAGCTCCCACAAGGTCAGCTCTGCTTATTTTGCACGGATCCCCCAAACTGCCCCGAGAGGCCCACCCAGCCAGCACTCCTCGCCCACCACAGCAGCCTGCAGGGAGCAGCTGACCGCCAGGCGGCGGGGCGGCTCGAGGCAGGGACTCTTACTCACCTATGGGAAGTCTAACTTGATGGCCACGTCTTAAGGCAGACATAAATGGACTAATAACCACAGTGGTGAGTAACAATCAGCAGCGCCTGTTTTTCAAGCACGCGATCTATGCCAGGCATGGATTTGCCAGGCATACGTCTCTTAGCTATCATTTTCACAACAGCCATGCGAGCTGGGTGCTCTCCCGGATGTATGAAGGTGGGAACAGACTGAGCTCAGGGGTGGGTTTCTCGTGCTTCGCCCGCCCTAGGTCTGGTGCCCACTGCTCGGTGTGCTGACGCCACCGGAGGACCTGAGGGGAGGGGCCGGTGGTGGCGCTCTGAGGTCTCCTGCGCCGGCCCGTCTCAGGACGGGAGCTGAGGGAGGCAGCCGGGGCCGAGAGGTGGGCCTTCTGGTGCAGCCCTGCGGCCGCAGGCGCCTTCACTCAGGTAAGAGCTGCGAGGTCGTCTTCAGAAGCGAATCCTGCTGCAGCTGCGTCTAGACGCCACCTCCCCCGTGTCACTCGGTGTCCTGTCTAATGGGGACTCCTTTCACGCTCCGTGGACACGTCTTGCAGGGGCCTCGTCACCAGCGAGGAGGAACGCCCCTGCTCTGGGCGGCCCTGCTCGGCCTTCGTCCCCATGCCGGCTCCACTTTCTCCCGACGGCACCCAGCAGGATACAAAAGGGCACTGCCTGGCTCATCTGCTCACCGCCTGGTCCTCCACCACAGCATACGCTCCAACAGGCCATCCTACCCCAAGTGCAAGACCAGTGCCTGGCGCCTCGTGGGCTCCTGATGCCCAGGGAACGTCTGGACAAAACGCTCCTTCTAAGCCTTCGCAGCACGCGCTCAGTACTTGTTTCTTATCGCCCTACATTCCTAGCTATATTCCCATGTATACGATCTGCTTTCCAGTATATTTTAAAAGACCCTTAACACCTGGTATATTATCAGGACCTTCTGGACCAAATTTTATTGAACTTTCCACCCCCAAGAAGATTCTTTCAAAACGCACACATAAACTGTGTATCTTTAAAGCAGAATAAATTTCATTCTATTAAAATACGAATCCAATAGACTCTTTTATAAATCTAAGGTACACTGTAAGATCTTAGCGATCATATTTTTTTCTCTATCTTGAAAAATTTTGCTATTTAATCATCTTAGGAATTATCTCAGTAATATGCAATCCTTTCATCTTGTGCTAAAAAAAAAAGAGAAAAATACAAAAATGTAAGAATGACAGAACTGCCCAGAGGGACGAGGCAACAGTCGCCCGAGCTGCGGCGGCGGCCGCCCCAGTTCTCGCTCCCCCTGAGGCGCGGCGGCGCTCCTCACGAAGGCACAGAGGGAAGTGTGCGGACATCGTCATAACCTTTAAAGCTTTCACTGAACACAACTGAAAGGTTTTCATGCTCTGATGATCATGCTCTTGAAATGTGCTTTGATGATCATCAAGGCATTCATTCTTTAATGTGCCTTTTATCATAAAGATGTCAAGTTGTTGTTTCCTTTCTACAAAGCCAGCATGTACTTTGCTGCATACTCTGCTCTATGAAATTCAAACCCACTGGGTGCTGGTGGGCGACTGGCACCTCACCGGCTCTTCAGTCACCACCCGTCTCCACACCCATCAGACAGCATCTGCACAGTGCAGAGAGACACACAACCACCGGCCTGTGACCTTCCTTGCACGCGCTGTGTCTGAACACTCTATTCTGGAAGCGGCCTGCTGAGGAAGCAAGCAGAGGAGCTGCTGGCCTCTCCTGAGCAGGGCGCGGGGTTCCTCGCGGCAGCAGGAGGCAGCGGCCACCCACCCCCGCCGCCAGGCACTGTCGACAGCAGCTCCAGGTCCGTCTCCCGCGGTGTGTGCGCTCGGCCGCGTCCGACTCTCTGTGACGCCGAAGGCTGCAGCCCGCCAGGCTGCTCTGTCCACGGGGTTATCCAGGCGAGAGTCCCGGAGTGGACGGGCATGATGCTCCATGTTTATTGCTATCAAATTCAAGCTGTACCCGTTCTATACTTACGCGATTTTTTTTTTTTACTTTAATGGAATTTTAGACGTCTATTCCTTTTGAATTTATCTTCATTTTCAGCCCCGTCTTGTACTCTGAAGATTATCCAAACTCCTAATACGTATTTTCCCTTTGGGTTTAGTCATTTTTAAAGTGTTGACAGCTCTATTCAAGTCACTAATTAAAAGAAGTGGCATAGTCGGGGTGTTATGGACTGAATGTTTGCGTGTCTTGTGTTTGTATGTGGAAGCCTCTCCTTCAGTATGATACTGTTGGCCACAGGGCCTCTGGGAGATAATTAATAATTATACTTTGATGACCTGATGAGGGTAGGTTTTCATGATCAGATTAGTGTCCTAATTATATTTCCTCTGCCAGTCATTTTGCAAGATACAGCCTTTTCTCCAAGAATATGGAAATAAAACCCAAACAACATTATTATTTTATAATATTATGGTCTGATTAAATTATTAAATAATTCACCTTAATTTCAAGTACATAAAATGAAGCATGCTACACAGAAAAACAGAGAGTCAGTTTCACAACTGGAAGATACAGTGGGCTTCTCTGGTGGCTCAGTGGTGAGGAGTTCACCTGCCAATACAGGAGCCACTGGTTCGATCCCTGATCCTGGAGGATCCCACAGGCTGCAGAGCAACTACGCCTGTGAGCCACAACTACTGAACGTGTGCTCTCGAACCCCAGACCTGCAACTATGGAGCCCATGGGCCGCAACTACCAAAGCCCATGTGCCCTAGAGCCCGAGTTCCACAACAAGAGAAGTCACCGCAACAAGAAGCTTGCTCACCTCAACTAGAGAGGAGCCCCCACTCCCTGCAACTAGAGAAGAGCCCGTGGCAGCAATGAAGACCCAGAAGAGCCAAAAATAAATAAATAAATAAAATTAAAAAAAAAAAAGAAGATACATCCATTCAGGGATCAATCCTGGTTATGTGAGAGTCAGGGAATCTGCTAAGGCTGCCGTGCAGGATATTTGCAATGACTATTACAACGTCCATTTCCCCAGGAAGCTGCGAGTGAATACCAAACTCCTTGGAGATTTAACCCAAGGCCAGATAGTTGCATTCAGGACACCTTGGAACTGGACCAGCTTCTGTATTTGGGAACATGGGGAAGAATAAAGCTCTTTCACAATTAACAGCAGCGATGAAAGGCAATTCTGTCTGTATGTGCTCTGGTTGTCAAGTGCTGCACCAGAGGGGAGGCAGGTTGGCGATTCTGCATGGACAAGTGCTGTCCTTCCAAAGCGAGAACAAAGGAAAGCTTTTAATGGTTTCCTGTAAAACAGTGGACCAGGCTTTATTCTAATTTTTAAGCAATACCTTTGTATTCTACATATTTATACATCTATGGTCTAGTCTAATTTTATATGGTTTAAAAATACCTACAGGGACTTCCCTGGCAATCCAGTGGTTAGCACTTTGCCTTCCAAAGCAGACGGTACGGGTTCAATCCCTGGTCAGGGAGCTAAGATCCCACATGCCTCAGGGCCAAAAAGAAAAACAAAAAAAGACATAAAACAGAAACAATGTTGCAACAAATTAATGAAGACTTCTAAAATGGTCCACATAAAAAAAGCAAGACTACACTATCCATCAAGGATCTCACTCAAAATTGATGGAGAAATCGAAAGCTTTACAGACAAGCAAAAGAGAATTTAGTACCACCAAACCAGTCTTACAACAAATGTTAAAAGGACTTATATAGTCATCGAATACAAGAGAAGATCTACAAAACAAACCCAGAACATTTAAGAAGATGGCAATAGGAGCATTTGTATCAATATTTACTTTAAATGTAAATGGATTAAATGCTCCAATCAAAAGACAGAGTGGCTGAATGGATACAAAAACAAGACTGGTATATATACCATTTACAAGAAACCCACTCCAGACCTAAATACCCAGACAGACTGAAAGTAAGAGGATGAAAACACATATTCCATGCAAATGGAAATTAAAAGAAAACTGGAGTAGCAATCCTCATCAGACAAAATAGACCTCAAAATAAAGAAGTTTGTAAGAGAAAAGGCAGGACACTACATAATGATCAAGGGATCAATTCAAGAGGAAGACATAACAATTATAAATATCTACACATCCAACATAGAAGCACCTCAATACATAAGGCAAACACTATCAGACATAAAAGAAGAAATTGACAGTAACATAATAATAGTAGGAGACTTTAACACCCCCACTTACACCAATGGACAGATTTTCAAAACAGAAAATTAATAAGAAAATCCAAGCCTTAAATGAAACATTAGATGAGATATATCTCATGGAAATCTTTAGGACATTCGATCCAAACGCAGAAGAATACACTTTCTCCTCAAGTGTACATGGACCACTCTTCAGGATAGACCACACTGTGGGTCACAAACAAACCTCAATAAATTTAAGAAAACTGTAATTATATTAACCATCTTTTCAAACCACAATGCTATGAGACTAGATATCAATTTCAAGAAAAAAAAAACCATAGAAAACACACATACATGGAGACTAAACAATACATTTCTAAATAGTAAACATTACTGAAGAAATTAAAAGGGAAATAAAAAATTCCTAGGAGGAAATGACAATGAAAACATGCCAACTCAAAATCTATGGGATGCAGCAAAAGCAGTTCTAAGAGGGAAGCTTATAGTAATATAATCCTACCTCAAGAAACAAGAAAAACATCAAATAGATGACCTAACTCTATACTTAAAACAACTGGAAAAAAAAGAACGAAAAACCTCCGAAGTTAGCACAATAAATCATGAAGATTAGAGTAGAAATAAATGAAAAAGAAATGAAAGAAACAATAGTAAGGATTAATAAAACCAAAAGCTGTTTCTTCGAAGATAAACAAAATTGACAAACCTCTAGCCAAACTCATCAAGAAAAAAATAAGAATCAAATCAACAAAATCAGAAGTGAACAAGCAGAGGTTACAACAGACAATGTAGAAATACAAAGGATTACAAGAGACTATCACAAACAACTACATAGCAATAAAATGGACAACGTGGAAGAAATGGACAGATTCTTAGGTAAGTTCAATCTTCTAAAACTAAACCAGAAATAAACAGAAATCACAAACAATCCAATTACAAGTACAGAAATCGAATCTGTGATCAAAAATCTCCCCCAAAATAAAAGCCCAGGGCCAGATGGCTTCACAGGTGAATTCTACCAAACATTTAGAGAAGAGCTAATGCCTATCCTTCTAAAACTCTTTCAAAAAAATCACACAGGAAGGAGCACTTCCAAACTCATTCAACAAGGCCACCATCACCCTGATACCAAAACCTGGAAAAGACAACACAAAAAAAGGAAATTATAGACCAATATCACTGATAAATATAGACATAAAAATCCTCAACAGGGCTTCCCTGGTGGTCCAGTGGGTAAGGACACCGCCTTGCAGTGCAAGGGGTACCGGTTGGATTCCTGGCCTGGGAAGATCCCACGTGCTGTGGAGTGGCTGGACTGATGTGTCCAATTACCGAGCTGGAGCTCTGAGGCGCATCTGCCCAGAGCCGGTGCTCTGCGACAACAGAGGCCACTGAGATGGGAGGCCCACATGGGCCAAAGAACAAAGATGGATGAAAACAGATAAATGAAAGACCAATATAAGTGGCCTGCCTGCCCCCCTCCCTCCCCAACCTGCTCCCCCCACAAAAATCCTCAACAAAATTCTAGCAAACAGAATGCAACAACACATCAAATAGTTCATATGCTATGATCAAGCTGGGTTTATCCCAGGCATACAAGGATTCTTCAATATCCACAATCAATCAATGTGATATACCATATCAAGAATTTGAAAGATAAAAATCATATGATAATCTCAATAGATGCAGAAAAAGCTTTTGACAAAATCCAGCATAAATGATAAAAAAAAAGTTTTTCAGAAAATGGGCATAGAAGGACCTACCTCAGCATAGTGAAAACTGTATATGATAAGCCCAGAGCAAGCATTATTCTCAGTGGTGAAAAACTAAAAGCATTCCCTCTAAGAACAGGAACAAGACTGGGTTGTCTATTCTCACCGTATTATTCAACGTAGTGTTGGAAGTTTTAGCTATACCAATTAGAGAAGAAAAAGAAATAAAAGGAATCCAGATTGGAAAATAAGTAAAACTGTTTGCAGATGACATGATACTATAAGTAGAAAACCCTAAAGATACTATCAGAAAATTACTAGAGCTAATCAATGAATTTAGCAGTTGCAGGATACAAAATCAATACACAGAAGTCACTTGCCTTCCTATATACAAACTGAAAAGTCAGAAAAAGAAATGAAGGAAGCAATCTTATTCACCACTGCAACAAAAAGCAGAAAATGTCTAGGAATAAACCTAGTGAAGGAGAAAAAAGAACTGTACACAGAAAATTATAAGACACTGATGAAAGAAATCAAAGATGATAGAAACAGATGGAGAGATAGCCCACGTTCCTGGGTTGGAAAAATCAATATCATGAAAATGACCATACTACCAAATATAATCTACAAATTCAATGTGATCTCTATCAAATTACCAATGGCGCTTTTCACAGAACTAGAACAAAAAATGTGACAGTTCGTACGAAAACACAAAAGACCCCAGATAGCCAAAGCAGTATTGAGAAAGAAGAATGGAGCCGGAGGGATCAACCTTTCTGACTTCAGATGATACTACAAAGCTATAGTCACCAAGACAGTATGGTACTGGTACAAAAATAGAAATATAGACCAATGGAACAAGATAGAGAGTCTAGCGATAAACCCATGCATCTACAGGTACCTTATTTTTGGCAAAGGAGGCAAGAATATGCAATGGGGCAAAGACAGCCTCTTCAATAAGTGATCCTGGGAAAACTGGACAGCTACATGTAAAAGAATGAAGTTGGAACACTACCTAACACCATACACAAAGATCAACTCAAAATGGATTACAGACCTAACTGTAAGACCAGAAACCATATAAACTCTTAGAGGAAAACACAGGCAGAACACGCAATGACATAAATCAAAGCAAGATCTTCTATGACCCGCCCTCTAGAGTGACGGAAATAAAAACAGAAATAAGCAAGTGGGACCTAATTAAACTTAAATGCTTTTGCACAGCAAAAGAAACTATAAACAAGGTGAAAATACAACCCTCAGAATGGGACAAAATAACAGCAAATGAAACAAGTGACAAAGGATTAACTTCCAAAATATACAAACAGCTCATACAACTCGCCACTGAAGAAACAAACAACCCAATCAAAAAATGGGAAAAAGACCTAAACAGACATCTATCCAAAGAAGACATACACATGGCCAAAAAACGCATGAAAAGACGCTCAACGTCACTCATTATTAGAGAAATGTAAATCAAAACTACAATGAGATATCACCTCACAACAGTCAGAATGGCCACCATCCAGAAATCTACAGACAATAAATGCTGGAGAGGGTGTGGAGAAAAGGGAACCCTCTTGCACTTCTGCTGGGAATGTAAGTTGACACAGCCACTATGGAAGACAGTATGGAGATTCCTTAAAAAACTAGGAAGAGAACTACCATATGACCCAGCAATCCCACTACTAGGCATATACCCTGGGGAAATCAAAATTGGAAAAGACACATGTACCCCATTGTTCACTGCAGCACTATTTACAATAGCTAGGACATGGAGACAACCTAGATGTCCATCAACAGATGAATAGATAAAGAAGCTGTGGTACATATATACAATGGAATATTACTCAGCCATAAAGAGAAATGCATTTGAGTCAGTTCTAATGAGGTGAATGAACCTAGAACTTGTTATACAGAGTGAAGTAAGTCAGAAAGGGAAAGATAAATATTGTATACGAACACATATATATATGGAATCTAGAAAGATGATACCGATCAATGTATATGCAGAACAGCTATGGAGAAACAGACATAGAGAACAGACTTATGGACATTGAGGGGAGGGAGGAATGGGTGAGATGTACGGGAAGAGTAATAAGGCAAATTACATCACCATATGTAAAATCAGACAACCAATGTGAACCTCCTGGAAGACTAAGGGAACTTACACAGGGGCTCTGTAACCACCTAGAGGGGTAGGATGGGAGGGAGATGGGAGGGAAGTTGAAGTGAGAGGGGACAGGTGTATACCTGTGACTGATTCGGGCTTATATATAGCAGTAAACAACAAAACTTGTAAAAGGAAAATAAAAATAAATAAAACAGAGCTTGGCTGCACCAAAAAAACACACAACACCAAACCTACAGTAGAAGTCAGTATATTCATGGTAACATCAAAAGATGTGTTCTTTCACTGCTAATCCTAAGAGACAACCTGTGAGTCACTTGGATACACTGGATTACATTTTCCTTCTTCCACACTATAACAGCCACTAATAGTCAGAGGTGCTGAGCAATCCAGAATCTTGCCCTGTTGAATGAAATCCTTCTCCCAGCCTCTTTGTTTGAAGTATGTCATAGGGACAGTCGGCTCACACTTCACTGGGTAAAGCCTTTTCTAAAAGGTAAAGGAAAGTCGTACCTTTTCCTTAACATTTGAATCCAGATGTCAAATCATATTGAGCACCATTAGCAGGCTTGAAGAGGAAGAAAAGTCACAGAAAGGCAGAATGCAATCTGAATGGTATGTGAAAAAACATGGCCTTTTTTGATGGCTATCTAGCTTTTTAGAGTTTCAGAAGCTGATTTTAGGTGTTTAATGCTATTTTGAACACTTTCTGGGATATCACCTTAATTAATCAATCAACATTTAATCCTTAGCCTAACATTGTCTCCCAAAACACTGGGCTGATGGCACAAAAACAGAAATATCGACCAATGGAACAAGATGGAGAACCCAGAGATAAACCCATGCACCTATGGGTACCTTATTTTTGACAAAGGAGGCGAACATATAAAATGAGACAAAGACAGTCTCTTCAACAAATGGTGCTGGGAAAATTGGACAGCTACATGCAAAAAAATGAAGTTGGAACATACCCTGACACCATGCACAAAAATCAACTCAAAATGGATTAAAGACTTAAATGTAAGGCCAGAAACCATCAAACTCTTAGAGGACAATATAGACAAAACCCTCAAGGACATAAATCAAAGCAAGATCTTCTCTGACCCACCTACTAAAATAGCGGAACTAAAAAGACAAATGAACATGTGGGACCTCATGAAACTTAAAAGCTTTTGTACAGCTAAAGAAATTACAAAAAAGCTGAACAGACAGCCCACAGAGTGGGAGAAAATCATAGCAAATGAAACAACAGACAAAGAATTAATCTCCAAAATCTACAAGCAACTCAGACAACTCAGCACTGGAAAAACGAACAACCCAATCAAAAAATGGGAAAAGGACCTAAACAGACCCCCCCATACAGATGGCCCAAAAGTAGAAGTCAGTATATTCATGGTAACATCAAAAGATGTGTTCTTTCACTCTTTAAGAGACAACCTGTGAGTCACTTGGATACACTGGATTACATTTTCCTTCTTCCACACTATAACAGCCACTAATAGTCAGAGGTGCTGAGCAATCCAGAATCTTGCCCTGTTGAATGAAATCCTTCTCCCAGCCTCTTTGTTTGAAGTATGTCATAGGGACAGTCGGCTCACACTTCACTGGGTAAAGCCTTTTCTAAAAGGTAAAGGAAAGTCGTACCTTTTCCTTAACATTTGAATCCAGATGTCAAATCATATTGAGCACCATTAGCAGGCTTGAAGAGGAAGAAAAGTCACAGAAAGGCAGAATGCAATCTGAATGGTATGTGAAAAAACATGGCCTTTTTTGATGGCTATCTAGCTTTTTAGAGTTTCAGAAGCTGATTTTAGGTGTTTAATGCTATTTTGAACACTTTCTGGGATATCACCTTAATTAATCAATCAACATTTAATCCTTAGCCTAACATTGTCTCCCAAAACACTGGGCTGATGGCACAAAAACAGAAATATCGACCAATGGAACAAGATGGAGAACCCAGAGATAAACCCATGCACCTATGGGTACCTTATTTTTGACAAAGGAGGCGAACATATAAAATGAGACAAAGACAGTCTCTTCAACAAATGGTGCTGGGAAAATTGGACAGCTACATGCAAAAAAATGAAGTTGGAACATACCCTGACACCATGCACAAAAATCAACTCAAAATGGATTAAAGACTTAAATGTAAGGCCAGAAACCATCAAACTCTTAGAGGACAATATAGACAAAACCCTCAAGGACATAAATCAAAGCAAGATCTTCTCTGACCCACCTACTAAAATAGCGGAACTAAAAAGACAAATGAACATGTGGGACCTCATGAAACTTAAAAGCTTTTGTACAGCTAAAGAAATTACAAAAAAGCTGAACAGACAGCCCACAGAGTGGGAGAAAATCATAGCAAATGAAACAACAGACAAAGAATTAATCTCCAAAATCTACAAGCAACTCAGACCAACTCCGCACTGGAAAAACGAACAACCCAATGAAAAAATGGGAAAAGGACCTAAACAGACACCTCTCCAACGATGACATACAGATGGCCCAAAAGCACATGAAACGATGCTCAACTTCACTAATAATTAGAGAAATGCAAATCAAAATTACAATGAGATATCACCTCACACCTGTCAGAATGGCCATCATCCACAAATCGACAGACAATAAATGCTGGAGAGGCTGCGGAGAAAAGGGAACACTCCTGCATTGCTGGTGGGAGTGTAAATTGATACAGCCTCTATGGAAGACAGTCTGGAGATTTCTTAAAAAACTAAAAATAGAAGCACCATATGACCCAGCAGTCCCACTCTTAGGCTTATACCCTGATGAAATCAAAACTGAAAGAAGCACCTGTACCCCAATGTTCACTGCAGCTCTCTATACAATAGCTAGAACATGGAAGGAACCTAGATGCCCATCGACGAACGAATGGATCCAAAAGCTCTGGTACATATATACAATGGAATATTACACAGCTATAAAGAGAAATGCAGAAGAATCAGCCCTAATGAGGTGGCTGGATCTAGAACGTAGCGTAAAAAGTGAAGTCAGTCAGAAAGAGGACAAATACAGTATATTAACACATATATATGGAATCTAGTAGGATGGTGATGATGGCACATGCAGTGAAGCGACGGAAAGACAGACATGGACAGTGGACATATGGACATTGTGGGGAAGGAACAGAAGGTGGGAGGTGTAAAGGAAGTAGCATGAAGGCCTGTACTATCATAAGTGAAGAAAATAGCTCTAGTCATTGCTATGTGAGAAAAGGGGATCCTTCAGGGGTGCTGTGTGATGGTCGGGAGGGGTGGGAAGTGGGGGGATATACATGTGACTGATCTGGGAACATACATATCTGTAAACAACAAAACTCTGTAAAAGCTAAAAGCAAAATAAAGGTTTAATAAAAAAACACTGGGCTGAGGATAAAGACAGACAACTTCCCGGGGTGTGTGTGGAGAGAAGAGGGAGGCCAAGCACTATCTATCTGAGAGAGGAGATAAGGCAGAAGATGAAGATGAAATAATTACATTAGACACTGTGTATGGCTGAGTCCACTGTCTCTGCCAAGAAACTATGTCAAAATTCACAAAATTCTGTATATGTAACCCGACTCCCATGTTTTTGTTTTATTGGTACTTCAAAAGGTTCTTATAAGCATCTCAACATCGACAAACATAATTAAAAAGATGGCCCAAAAGCACATGAAACGATGCTCAACTTCACTAATAATTAGAGAAATGCAAATCAAAATTACAATGAGATATCACCTCACACCTGTCAGAATGGCCATCATCCACAAATCGACAGACAATAAATGCTGGAGAGGCTGGAGAAAAGGAACACTCCTGCATTGCTGGTGGGAGTGTAAATTGATACAGCCTCTATGGAAGACAGTCTGGAGATTTCTTAAAAAACTAAAAATAGAAGCACCATATGACCCAGCAGTCCCACTCTTAGGCTTATACCCTGATGAAATCAAAACTGAAAGAAGCACCTGTACCCCAATGTTCACTGCAGCTCTCTATACAATAGCTAGAACATGGAAGGAACCTAGATGCCCATCGACGAACGAATGGATCCAAAAGCTCTGGTACATATATACAATGGAATATTACACAGCTATAAAGAGAAATGCAGAAGAATCAGCCCTAATGAGGTGGCTGGATCTAGAACGTAGCGTAAAAAGTGAAGTCAGTCAGAAAGAGGACAAATACAGTATATTAACACATATATATGGAATCTAGTAGGATGGTGATGATGGCACATGCAGTGAAGCGACGGAAAGACAGACATGGACAGTGGACATATGGACATTGTGGGGAAGGAACAGAAGGTGGGAGGTGTAAAGGAAGTAGCATGAAGGCCTGTACTATCATAAGTGAAGAAAATAGCTCTAGTCATTGCTATGTGAGAAAAGGGGATCCTTCAGGGGTGCTGTGTGATGGTCGGGAGGGGTGGGAAGTGGGGGGATATACATGTGACTGATCTGGGAACATACATATCTGTAAACAACAAAACTCTGTAAAAGCTAAAAGCAAAATAAAGGTTTAAAAAAAAAAAACACTGGGCTGAGGATAAAGACAGACAACTTCCCGGGGTGTGTGTGGAGAGAAGAGGGAGGCCAAGCACTATCTATCTGAGAGAGGAGATAAGGCAGAAGATGAAGATGAAATAATTACATTAGACACTGTGTATGGCTGAGTCCACTGTCTCTGCCAAGAAACTATGTCAAAATTCACAAAATTCTGTATATGTAAGTCCCTGACTCCCATGTTTTTTGTTTTATTGGTACTTCAACAAAAATCTCCCCTGGTTCTTCCTGAGCTATTGTTTTGAATCCTGCTAGATGAACAGTTTTATGAAATGTTAGGATCGTTTTTTTTTTTTTTTTTTTTGGCTTCATAGCATGTGGTATTTTAGTTCCTAGACCACCTCAGTTCCTTGCAGTGAAAACTCAGAGTCTTAACCACTGGGCCACCACAGAAGTTCCACTATCCTTAATCTTATTGATAAGTCATTTCTATTCAGTGGACAATAGAAAGCATTGCATTTTGCAGTGTGTTTTCTCTATTTTCTTTAAAGTGCTAAACAACAGATGCTTCAAGCCCTCCCCCTGGGGTCCCCATCCTCTATCTCCTCTTCCAATTAGACGGCTGTCCCAGTCTTTGCCTACAGACTGAAGGTGCTACTGGAGCTGAAGACACAGTAGTCATGTATGGATGTGAGAGCTGGACCATAAAGAAGGCTCAGTGCCAAAGAATTGATGTCTTTGAACTGTGGTGCTGCAGAAGATTCTTCAAAGTCCCTTGGACTGCAAGGAAATCAAAGCCGTCAGTCCTAAAGGAAATCAACCCTGAATATTCACTGGAAAGAATGATGCTGAAGCTGGAGCTCCAAAACTTTGGCCACCTGACGCGAAAAGACAACTCATTGGGAAAGAGCCTGCTGCTGGGAAAAATAGAAGGCAAGAGGAGGAGGGGACGACAGAGGACGAGATGGCTGGATGGCCTCACCGAGTCAACAGACATGAGTTTAAGCAGGCTGGGAGATGGTGAAGGACGGGGAAGCCTGGCGTGCTGCAGTCCACGGGGTCTCAAAGAGTCAGAGAGACTGAGCAACCAAACTGGAGATAAACATAAAACATTATAGTGATTTACTTCATGATAGAACTGAATTAAAATATTTTCAACTTCATATATGGTGCCAGTGTCTAAAGCATGTCAGCCCAACGGGTAATCTGGAAATGAACTGGGCAGACGGGACTGAACTCAGTGAAACTGAAATCTGCAGCCTTTCAGATGAACATCGAGTAGTCTGTCTGGTAAGCTGGGTTACTTCACTCATTTTCATTCACTAATATTTTAGTTCAAGTTCATGGAAGCAAGGTCTTTTGAATGCTTACCTGCTGTGTAACTTTTAATAGGGTAGAAGAAATGTTTTTAAAGTGAATATATGCCTATTTAAAACAATTATAAATGTGCCATAAAAATTAAAATGGAGTCAAAGGAGCACAACCATTGGAAGTCATAAGTTATTTCAGAATATTACCAAATTTTTTTCTAAAGTTGTGTGCACATCCACCTATTCCGTATTCTATTAGAAATCAGCTAGCTTCTATATAAAGTAAACATGCACAAAGCACACTGATTGCTATCTTCATAATCTTAATGATTGACAGAGCTTCTCTCGAAAGAGGTCCTTCCTGGCTTTAGCCTCTCGGTACTCAAAGAGTATTTGACTGTTCTTTCTGAATGCAGGTTTTCAGAGCTGTGTCATGACAGAGGATGGTCCCCACCACAGCTAGTACAGCTGGAAGAGGCTCCCAAGTGTTCTCCCTCCCAGGCTCTAAAAGAGGAAGGATAAATTCAGCGACGCAAACGGGTAGTAACTCTGGGCAGTGGAAGGGGTGGGTGAGAAACAGTCCCGAGTTTTATTTAGGAAGGTATTTGATACAGCCCGGTTTTCAGGAAGCTTATGTGAGCACGTGCACTCCACTAGTGATCTCACTTGATTAGTAGTTCTAGCTGTTTCTGACGTTGTGGCCCAAGTTAGTCTCTAGAGACTTATAGACAAAAAAAGCTCCCTGATCTGATTGTGTGAAAATGGGTGCTGGATTTAGATAAATGTGAAAAGTTAAAGAAGGAGATGTTAGACTCTATTTCTTTTCTTTTTTTTTTTTTAAAGAAAGTCTGTCCAACTAATTTGCATGGCTTTTGAATAGCCCCAGGGTTGAGAGTGGAAAGGACCGCCCGGGTCAGCAGCAGGCTGGGGCAAAAGCTCAGTGTGGTGGCCGGGCTGCGAGCTTCAGCTGCACCGCGCGGGGTGGGAAATCCTTGGCGATCCTTGGCTGTAACAGGAGGGACCAGCCAACTCTTTCACATTAATTTACTCTGCAGTGTCACTTTTCAGATGAACGGGATCAGAGTAGTCTGTCTGGTAAGCTGGGTTACTTCACTCATTTTCATTCACTAATATTTTAGTTCAAGTTCATGGAAGCAAGGTCTTTTGAATGCTTACCTGCTGTGTAACTTTTAATAGGGTAGAAGAAATGTTTTTAAAGTGAATATATGCCTATTTAAAACAATTATAAATGTGCCATAAAAATTAAAATGGAGTCAAAGGAGCACAACCATTGGAAGTCATAAGTTATTTCAGAATATTACCAAATTTTTTTCTAAAGTTGTGTGCACATCCACCTATTCCGTATTCTATTAGAAATCAGCTAGCTTCTATATAAAGTAAACATGCACAAAGCACACTGATTGCTATCTTCATAATCTTAATGATTGACAGAGCTTCTCTCGAAAGAGGTCCTTCCTGGCTTTAGCCTCTCGGTACTCAAAGAGTATTTGACTGTTCTTTCTGAATGCAGGTTTTCAGAGCTGTGTCATGACAGAGGATGGTCCCCACCACAGCTAGTACAGCTGGAAGAGGCTCCCAAGTGTTCTCCCTCCCAGGCTCTAAAAGAGGAAGGATAAATTCAGCGACGCAAACGGGTAGTAACTCTGGGCAGTGGAAGGGGTGGGTGAGAAACAGTCCCGAGTTTTATTTAGGAAGGTATTTGATACAGCCCGGTTTTCAGGAAGCTTATGTGAGCACGTGCACTCCACTAGTGATCTCACTTGATTAGTAGTTCTAGCTGTTTCTGACGTTGTGGCCCAAGTTAGTCTCTAGAGACTTATAGACAAAAAAAGCTCCCTGATCTGATTGTGTGAAAATGGGTGCTGGATTTAGATAAATGTGAAAAGTTAAAGAAGGAGATGTTAGACTCTATTTCTTTTCTTTTTTTTTTTTTAAAGAAAGTCTGTCCAACTAATTTGCATGGCTTTTGAATAGCCCCAGGGTTGAGAGTGGAAAGGACCGCCCGGGTCAGCAGCAGGCTGGGGCAAAAGCTCAGTGTGGTGGCCGGGCTGCGAGCTTCAGCTGCACCGCGCGGGGTGGGAAATCCTTGGCGATCCTTGGCTGTAACAGGAGGGACCAGCCAACTCTTTCACATTAATCCTGGACTTGGGTTAGGTGTTATATTACAGATCTCTGGAACAGCCACCAAGCAGCTGACTCTTAAATAGCAAGTCTCCTTGGTTTCACCAGACAAGCTAGAAATTGTGGGAAAATGGATGCCATTTATTTTCTCCATGTCCACTGTCTCTTAAGTCCACTGGACATGTAGTATGAGGCAGCAGCTGCTAAGGATCAAAGGGAAAACCTTGTAACATACACACATGCTTTCCCACTTTCTCTCTTGCCTTTGAAGGACTCGAGTGAGGAGTCTGATTTCCACCAAATTGTTTATTCTAGCTTGCTATTCCTTCAATCTCTAGAGTTTCCTAATAGAGTCATTTACGTTCACAGACAAAGCTATTTCATTCCATGCCAGCAATGGTTACTTCAGCTTAGGATAAAATCTTTTAGAATAACACATGTTCATGTCAGTCTATAAAGTTAAGCAAGCACTTAGCATGCACTTAGCAGAATGTAGGATAAACACAATGCTATATAAATATTAATTACAGGTCTCATTTAACCTGAATGGGCTTTTGCAATTCAGTGGGATCATTTAAAGGAGATGCCCACCCATTGATCCACTTCCCTATATAGTCAACAATCATCATCACGAGGCAGGAAGCACTGGAATGGAATTAAGACACCCGGGTTCTTGCCCAGACACTAGCACCAACAATTACTGTGGTCATGAACCTCATTTACATAACACGGGGGGAAGAAATGAAGGAGCAGTTTATTGGCTCTTAGAACATCACAGAATCATAGGCATCTAATTCAACTTTGCAGCCAAAGTTGGAAAGTTGGAAAGTTGCTTCCACAGTAACTCTGATAAAAATCCACCCACTGTGCTTGGAAAGCTCTAGAGGAAGACTTTTGCTCTGCAAGGTAGCACAATCTGTTTTTAAAATGTTCTTCATTTTTAGGAAACCATTCCTTATTCTGGGTTTAAAACTCTTTCTCCATCCAACAGCTACCTACCATTCTACTCCTCCCCTCTAAAATCACACACAACAAGGGCCATTTTCCTCTGGCCCAAGAGCCCTTATCGTACTAGGCATTTCACACCAAGCCTTCGTTTCACATCAACAGCCTGAGTAAACTCCCCTCCTCCCACTCTCCTCCCTCCCTGGCTTTGCTCTCTGGCCTTTCCTGCTTCCCTTCCCTCCTCCTTCCACAAGCCCGAAATGACCAAGCTAACTATTAGCCACACATCCACATACGTGACGTCCACTGCGGACCCTCGCCTTCAGCACTCTCTGGACTTATTCCAGGTAGTCTGTCAACATCTGTTTACAATACAGAGCCTTCAGAAGTGATCATTTAGAGAATGTGGTAGAACTATTACCTCTCTTCCCATGAATATTAGCAACCAGTTTCCACTGATGTAACCAATCTGTCTTGCTGTGACTAGTTAAAAAGCTTTCCCTAATACCATTCCTCCAAAGGAGCCTAATTTGGACTTTTGTTGAGGAGAATCTACAGACACAGATTTCTCTTTCTTCCACTGACCAAATGATGACTATGGAGGTTTTCTATGGCAATGTGTAAGTTGCTTTATTGTCTTTTTCTCTTTGGGATTCTTTTTTTTTTTTTTAGCCTCTTTCATTTATTTATTTTCATCCATCTCCATTTGGCCTGTGTGGGCCTCCCACTGCGGTGGCCCCTCTCGTTGCAGAGCACTGGCTCTGGGCGCATGCGCTCCAGAGCGCTGGCTCACAATTGGACACACTGGTCCAGTCGCTCTGCAGCACATGGGACCCTCCTGGGCCAGTGATCAAACCAGTGTCCCTTGCACTGCAAGGCAGCCTCTTCACCTACTGGACCACCAGGGAAGTCCTCTCTTTGGGTTTTGCTTTAGATTTGGCATTTTGCTTTAATATTTTAACTCTGTAACAGATGAAAATAGGTTCTTGTCCGAGACTGGTGTACAAGTCCTTTGCTGTGGCTGCCCTGATAAGTGCCTGCTTGATTTAACTTATACTTGTCGGACTCTTCAGTTTGGCCACATTTATAAAGAGATTTTACTCTTGGCTAGAAGCAGGTGGCAACAAACAGGCTGATCTGAGATTAGATGGCTTCAGACCAAAGTAACATTTTCATCAGCAGAGAACTGCCTACAGGTGGTAATAGTGGTTATAGGTTCTCTTTTCTTTTATAAAATGTACTGACTGGTTCCTAAAGAAAGCCTTACATTCTCCTTCATTAGTTACCCACAGCTATCAGGAAGCAAAGTTCAAAACTTTTTTTTTTAATTTTAAAACAATCTCTCAAAGAATTCCTAATTTTGGAATTACCTCCAATGTCACACTGATTTTTTTCTTTAAGGAAACCAGAGGATAATGGTCTCCCCGGGTGGCGCTAGTGGTAAAGAATCCTCCTGCCAGTGCACGAGACACAAGAGACTCAGGTTCAATCCCTGGGTCGGGAAGAGGCCCTGGAGGAGGAAATGGCAACTGACTCCAGTACTTTTGCCTGAAAAAATCCATGCACAGAGGAACCTTGTGGGCTACAGTCATGGGGTCCCGAAGAGTTGGACACGACTGAGCACACAGATGATAATTGTAGCAATAATAAATTAAAATAGAATATGTTTATCAAGTATCAGCTGTTGTATTTATTGGGCAATTACCTACTACTATTTCAGTTCTCTCACCTACTCAATAAAATAGGCACTTTCACCTCCCTTGACAGAGCAGGAAAATGAGGCTTTGAGAAACAACTTGCCTAACCTCACAGAAGTTAATAAATGACGAACCACTACCCGCCCTGCCATTTAGAGGCATGTTGTGTCCTCTTGCCACCCACTCACCTAGTGATTATTTTTAGCTAATCCTGGTGTGGTGTGTGTGCGGGGGGTGGGGGGGGGTTAGGTTAAAGCAGCAGACGCAAAGAATGGGAGTTTTAGGGAGGTTCCAGCCTTGGTTCTGACCCGGAGGAGCTGCGAAGCCTCGGGCAAGATCCATCTCCACGAGGCGTAAAACAAGCATCCTGACTTCAGGCGAAGCTCAGAGGACGTCCTGCCTGTGGAAGCAGCTACGACAGGCCTGCACCAAGCAGACGCCCGACAGACCTTCATCCGCTTCCCGCATCTCTGGGCCCCACGGAGCAGCACCTGGCCATGCCTGTGTCTCCTTCCACCCCCCGGGCCACCCAGAGGGAGTGACATCACAGGGGAAATGTCCCTTCTTGCATTTATGCTTGTCTCAACAGTGATATCTTTAAAAACGATTTTTAAAATGGTATCTTTTTAAAAAGATTAGAAGAGGACACACAGTAGCATACACAGGGGGCAATGAGGTTCCTGTCTGAGTTGTAACACAGGAAAAGGAGCCAACCTTGAGCAGGAAGACTCTCGGAGAGCACTGGCGAGGCGGGCAGCGAGGGAGAGGGAGCGGCTGCCGCATGCGGGGCTCCTGAGCCCTCCCCACGGCCTCCTGCTGGACACACGAGTGCCAGGGGGCTCCTCGTGCCTTTAGGCATCTCTCCCCAGCCGGCCTCAGTTTCCCCGTCTGCCAAAAGGAGGTGAGGGTACCAACCCCCAGGCCTGCCGTGAGCATGAGTAAACTCAGGACAGGCTGCCTTACGAGGTCTGGAGCGCTGTCTCACTAAGCACGGTCAGGGGCTGCTCTTGCTGGTACCTGGCTATTCTTTGGCGCATGGGAACACAGCCTTCTTCCTCTGACGCATGTTGACAACAACGAGCATGCCTGTCAGTGTTTGACCTCGAGTCCTCTAAACCCACACGGCTGTCGAGCCGGACATCGTGCAGACAGGTCCCATCAGTCAAGAAGGGTGGACGAGGGGCTCGGAAAGCAGAAGCGCGTCCTCCTGTCTTGTGGCTCTTCTGTCCTGCCTGTGCTATTCCTACCGGGGCGCTAATGCAGATCCCAAATTCACTTTCAACTTAGGGAACATGTAAGGGCATAGAGATGTAAAGGAGAATAAATGAAGGACCACATGTTAAACCTGCATCACATCTGTCTCACATCTTTAAAAATTAATTCAATAAATACTTACTGAATACACCTAGCAGGTGCTGGGACCAGAGAAATAAAAATATAATCAATAAAGCCACCCTTCCCTTTGTGTACCTCCCTGACCCTGTGTCCCTTGTTCCTTCCTCAGATACAACCACTGCAATAGATTTGATACCAGGCCTTCTTGTTCATTTAGACACAGATATTCAAACAAAAATCACACTGTTTTGTACATTTTCAAGGTGCATATAAATTATACCATACTTGATTTCTGCAGTCTGATCTATTCTAGTTCATTTCCTATAACTGCTGTATCTCATCATATAGATATTCTATAATGTCATGCATTATAGGTTTTTTAGGCTTTATAGGTTATTTTAGGTTCTTTCCAGTTTTTTGGCTATTACAATGATGCTTTATACAAATCTTGTGGTCATAAATGAGAATTTCTCTGGGAATAAACCTGGTTGTGGAATTGCTATTGTGGTTTATTAAAATCTGAAATTTTGGTAAAAACTACTCTAGAGCTCTAAGAAAAGTTATTGGACTTGTTACCGTCAGTGTTTTTAAGTTTTTGCCAAGTCCATGGGCGAAGCATGGCTTTAATTTGCATTTCCTTATTACTACTGCGGTTGTGCATGTCTTTCAGTGTTTACTGACTTGTGGTTTCCTCTGCAGTGAGCTACCATTTAACCTTCATCAGGTTAACTTTCTAGCAGAGTGCCTGTCTTTTGCTAGCATGTATGTGTGCGTGCTCAGTCGTATCTGACTCTTTATGGCCTCCATAGACTGTAGCCCGCCAGGCTCCTCTGTCCATGGGATTCTCCAGGCAGGAAGACTGGAACGGGTGGCCACTGCCTCCTCCAGGGGATCTTCCCCACCCAGGGATCCAACCCCGGTCTCCTGCGTCTTCCGCACTGGTAGGCAGATTCCTTACCACTGAGCCACCTGGGAAGCCTTCTGTTATCGATCTACAAAAGTTACCTGTATATTTAACAATCTATACCCTTATACAGACGCCAAATGTTGCTTAACTCTGCCTGTGATGTCTTCTGTCATCTCAACATTTTGACATGGCCAAACCTGACACTTTTTAAGGCTTGTGATTTTTCAGTCTTGCTGAAATCACCATGAGTAGCAGCAAGGTCAATTACTATACAGAAACAAGGGATGAGGTGGAAGGATGGGCATCAGGTGTCAAGTGGGCCGGACCCCTGACCCACCATGGACAGCTGCAGGCCTCTGAGCAGAGTGAGCTGAGCCTGTTCCCGCCCGCTGTCCGCATCTGTCCGTCCACCCCGCGAGCACTCTCAGGGTGTCTGTTCCACGCCGGCACCGTCCGAGTGCGGGAATCGCAGGGGCAAACAAGACATACAAAGCTCTTGCCCTTACAGACCTTATACTGCAGTGGGGAGGACAGATCATGAACTAAGCAACTAACCTACAACGGAGACGCTGTGAGTGTGCTCTGTAAATGGAAAAGCAGTATACAAGCACAGGGTATAGTGATGATCACCATGAGGGACACTGTGAAAAGCTCTTCTAAAGTTGCTCACACACTGAAGGTGCGAGTAGTCTTTTTTTTTTGGAAAATGAACTGACACGGAGTCAGGCCATACAAGGCAAAATAACTCTACCAGGTAGAAAGGGTGCTATGCTGGAGGGCCTCACGGATGCTGACCAGAAACCCGGAGACTTCAAAGTCCTCCTCCAGCCGAGCCTGGGCCACTCCGCCCAGCAGCCATGACTTGTGGTTTCCTCTGCAGTGAGCTACCATTTAACCTTCATCAGGTTAACTTTCTAGCAGAGTGCCTGTCTTTTGCTAGCATGTATGTGTGCGTGCTCAGTCGTATCTGACTCTTTATGGCCTCCATAGACTGTAGCCCGCCAGGCTCCTCTGTCCATGGGATTCTCCAGGCAGGAAGACTGGAACGGGTGGCCACTGCCTCCTCCAGGGGATCTTCCCCACCCAGGGATCCAACCCCGGTCTCCTGCGTCTTCCGCACTGGTAGGCAGATTCCTTACCACTGAGCCACCTGGGAAGCCTTCTGTTATCGATCTACAAAAGTTACCTGTATATTTAACAATCTATACCCTTATACAGACGCCAAATGTTGCTTAACTCTGCCTGTGATGTCTTCTGTCATCTCAACATTTTGACATGGCCAAACCTGACACTTTTTAAGGCTTGTGATTTTTCAGTCTTGCTGAAATCACCATGAGTAGCAGCAAGGTCAATTACTATACAGAAACAAGGGATGAGGTGGAAGGATGGGCATCAGGTGTCAAGTGGGCCGGACCCCTGACCCACCATGGACAGCTGCAGGCCTCTGAGCAGAGTGAGCTGAGCCTGTTCCCGCCCGCTGTCCGCATCTGTCCGTCCACCCCGCGAGCACTCTCAGGGTGTCTGTTCCACGCCGGCACCGTCCGAAAAGGGAATCGAGGGGCAAACAAGACATACAAAGCTCTTGCCCTTACAGACCTTATACTGCAGTGGGGAGGACAGATCATGAACTAAGCAACTAACCTACAACGGAGACGCTGTGAGTGTGCTCTGTAAATGGAAAAGCAGTATACAAGCACAGGGTATAGTGATGATCACCATGAGGGACACTGTGAAAAGCTCTTCTAAAGTTGCTCACACACTGAAGGTGCGAGTAGTCTTTTTTTTTTGGAAAATGAACTGACACGGAGTCAGGCCATACAAGGCAAAATAACTCTACCAGGTAGAAAGGGTGCTATGCTGGAGGGCCTCACGGATGCTGACCAGAAACCCGGAGACTTCAAAGTCCTCCTCCAGCCGAGCCTGGGCCACTCCGCCCAGCAGCCACCTCACGCCACCCGGCAGGCCCTTTCCCTGCCCGCAACACATCCGACGAGTCTTCCCCTTCTCTCCCCTAATCCCAGCCTCTTCCAACACTGTCCTCTCCTAGACCATGAACAGCAATAAGCCCCATACTGCCTACCTATTTCATTCAGTTTTACACATACACTAAAATTTCTAATCAATTTCCACTACTTCTAAACTGACAGGGGAAAAGTAGGAAAAAAAAAGTAGTAAGTATATATAATCATATATATGATGTATTCTTTCCTCATTATTTGCAATACAACGTAAAAATCCAAGAACCTGTTTTATCTCGGGTTTTAGTATGCGAAGTAATGACAATCCAGTGGCAACGGCAGAGCTGCAAGATCTGTCTTCTTGGATACTTTCAGGGGTTAAGGCATTAGATTAAGCACGATTAAGAGGCTCAAGACACAGGCAATTTGATGTGGGAGGTTGGGCAAATAGCTGAAGTCTAATCTGATTACATGGAGTTCTTAGGAGGTTCTAAATGGTGCTTCAAATCCATAAAACAATTTTCAAAATACACTCAGTTCTGTGACTGCATCTCCAGGTGAGACCCATTCAATGAGAAAATGGGCACACAGTTCAGCTTTTCATTTTTCACTAACAGAACTCACACAGCCCAAAGGACCCTCACATCAGACAATTAAGTCTTTATCACTTTTCCTTTCTCTCCAGAAAACGTCCTGAATGTTAAAACTAAAATCTAAGAACACGAAAAGCTTTTATCACAGGAAATGTATCAACCAAGTTAGATGTTTAAAGGTCTCTATCTCAAGCACAGAGGAAAGTTAGGTTTGTAAGTAAGAGTTTGATGATGTTTCTGTGGGCAACAGCCACCAGTTTTGAGTACCTACTCTCAGCTAGCTTGTATATTATAAGGAGCTGAATATATTATCTTACTTGACCCAATATTCATCTTATTTTATTATACGTATTTTATAGATAAGACAAATGGAGAATTGAACCCAGGAGTATGTGGTGAAAGAGATACGTTTTCAAAACTTGACAACAAGAAAATAAGAGAAGGACTAACATATTAGTTCAGCTCTTTTATAACCTCCTTATCAGGCTCTTCCAGCCCCAGATATTATGGAATCTTCCTAATTAATTAATCTTCCTAAATAATGCCTTCATCATTTGACTCTCCATTCCAAAATCTGGTTTACAGCATCTAGAAACTTTCCAATTTCAGATTCAAGACTTCTCAAAATCTAATTCCCTTGGTGTTTAACCTTCAAACCCAACTCTTTTTTGAGCACCTCGTCTATGCTAGGCTTGGCAAAGACATGGCCTTGTCTATAAGCTGCTCGTAGCATATAGCTTTTACTCAAATATATTTGTTACTGTTTTCCGCTTCCTTACCAAGTTATATCCCTAGATGGAATGTTCCGCTCAATTCTACCTTTCTCCTTTTTCCTATCTACTAAAATCCAACCTACTCAAGATCCATTGTTGATCCCGACTCCTTTATAACACGCTAAACATCTTTGCTAGAAAGTGGTCCCTAGTTCCTTTGAGAATTCCCTCTAGAAACTAGATTTCAAATTTGTGTGCACCGGGTTCTAGGCGAGCAGAGTCCATACCGTTTATTCTGAGTCAGTACATGTGGCTTCACCAAATCTGGGGATGGATGTTTACAAATGTCTGCTTCCTATTATCGGCCATTAAAAAGAATGAAATAAGGCCATTTGCAGCAATATGGATGGACCTAGGGAGTGCCACACTGAGTGAAGTAAGTCAGAGAGGAGAAATATCATAGCATCCCTTTTATGCAGAATCTAAAAAGAAATGATACATATGAACTTATTTACAAAACAGAAAGAGACCCACAGACTTAGAGAATGAACTTACGGTTGCAGGGGGGAGGGGATGGCTGGATCCTCTGGGAAAGTCATGTACACACTGCCATGTTTGAAATGGAGAACCGACAAAAATATACTGTACAGCACGTGGAACTCTGCTCAATGTTATGTACCAGCCTGGATGGGCGGGGGGCTTGGGGGAGAACAGATATGGGTTCACCGGAAACTACCACAAAATTCTTAATTGGCTACACCCCAATAAAAATATTCTTGGTGTTTAAAGAAAAGAAGCCCAATTCCTAAGCTCTGGCTCCTCCCGCCCCCGCTGGCTCTCGGACGACTGGCCTGAGGTCCTCCCCTCTCACTGAACTGCCTCCCCTCTGAGGATTCTCCTGTCACAGGCTCAACCTCGACCGCACCTTGATCAGCTCTGATGACCTGGGCTCTTCAGTGATCAGCCATGTGCTGCCCCTGACCACATTCTTGGCCTGATATTGAAGCAAACATGCCTCGTGGTGCAGGGTTTAGATTATTTTTTTAATAGCACAACTCGTCACCTTATTACTGAAGTCTGCTTAAGGAGGAAATGTTACACGGACGTAAAGCACATTTATTGGCCTCAGTGACCAGAAGCCTCAGCTACTGACTTGTTCATATGCTCCCAATGGGGGACACGCGACGCTCCCGCTCACAGCTGACTTCCTGAAGCAGGAACTGTCTTTTCTATTTAAATTGGCAGTGCCGGCACACTGCCTGCGACTGATCAAGTGCCAATGAACCAGCGGGTACACCTGACCAGAAGTTTCCTGAAGCAGTAGATCGCCGCATCTGCTTGGTACCGATTTTAAAGAACATGGTGCTCAGTGCAGAGCACTGCTCTTTCCGTCAAAAGATAAATGCAATTCCAAAAAGTAGCGCAATTCTATCAATTCCAAAGTTTGCACCAAGGACTTAAAGACTACTAAGACACTTGTTCTATCTCATACAAAGCAAGCACCAGTAAGATTAGTGCTCTTTTCAGAAACCTGTTACAACTGGGACGTTTCCAGTTACTTTTAAATGGTAAAAAGAAAAAGACTTATGGTATAGTAAGCCTAATTTACAAAAAAAAAAAGACCCCCCCCCCGCCCCCCCCGCAGCGCTTTAGTAATAGCGGCAGGGGCTTTAAGGGGTCAGTGTAGGCACCTGCTGAATGAAGAAACAGGTTACACAACAGTGAAGCAGTAAATCCCAAGATGGCGGGTGACACACGCCATTTCTCTTTAGGAATAGGAATAGATGAGAGGCCAAAGGACAGGCAGTGCTTTCCCTGAGAACACACAGATCTTACAGCTCCCCCGTCTGTGGAGGAAAGGGATGCGAAACAGCCCCGGGGCACCTCTGACGGCTGAGGGTTTTCCTGACAACGCAGGACGCTCTCCTCCCTCCGCCGTAACTTCACCGACATTAAAGGTCTGACACCTGTATTTCATAGAAGCTGCTGGCTCCAAGAGAACGAGTCTTCCCTGCACGAATTAAAGGGAAAGGAAGCTGAGAAGGTCAACACACACCCGTCCTTTCTTCCCACCGTGCCCTGGAGAGCCCTGCACAGACTCCCCAGAGGCAGAGAGGAAAGTCAGCTCTCAAGCTGAGCCCTCAGGAAGGTGGCCTGCTTGGTTTTTGCATTCTATACACTTTCTGACTTATTCCGCAAAGGCTTGAGTTAAATTTTAATCTACCTCTTCAGTGTAATGGTCAATAAACCTTTTGACCCTTCCAAAAACAAATTTTAAGGTCTCCTGAGTTGCCACAGTATCTGTAAAACTCAAAGATTCTAGCAACCAAATTCTGCTGAGCCTTATAGAAAAATCAGTACCTTAACGTACTGGAAATTTAAACCCAAGCAGTGAATTCTCATTACGAAACAAAACTTCATGTGCAGAGCGCTACTGGTCTCTCTGAGCGATGTCTCCATACCACAGTCATTCCACTCAAAACCAGACTACTTCCTTTGTTAAATGACCTACTACACGGGTGCTCCCCTACTTATTACACAGGAAAGTAGATTAAGTCTGATATGTACACATGTTGTTCGTGATCAGCTCCATTTAAAGTAACACTTTCCCTTATATGCCCCATTTCCATACATATAAACTTTAGGTTTTATACACAGTCAATATTTTTATATGTACGTGTGTATATATACAGGTCTACCCACCTACCTACCCCTGTAACTCATGAGAAAGAAGTCACGCGGGGAGCCACTCTCATTGTAGAAACAGGAAGTGCTCTTTCATCACATCTGTATGAAAAGAGCACATCTGCACGGGGTCTAGGAGGCGGTTGTGTGGGTGAGCAGAAGAGGGGACATTCTTGGTGCCCGAAGGTTTATGCCTGGTTTTGTTACCTCTAGTATGGGACCCTGGCTAAATCATTTCTCTTCTTTGAAACTCAATTTTCTCACCTGTAAATTGGTAGAGTGACACAGGACTTGTCTTTCAAAAGGTTTTTGTGAGACTTCAGAAGAGATAATGCGTGTAAGAAAAACATTTTACTGATTAATATGTATAAAAATATTACTATACTTGTAGTGCACTGAATAACAAAGTCAAAAACGCCAACAGAAATAAAAATAATTATTCAATAAATTTATGAATCTAGCTTTGTTTCTATTACTATTAAAATAAATATTCATTTTTAAAGAACTTAATACTATATAGATCTCATTATACAAAAGCAATTTACCTGGCCTGGTCTACAAATCATGAAATGCAAACATGATTATAGAAACACATACAGATTTTGATTTCCATAAGAACTTAAGAGATTATAGGTTTCCTTATTTAGAAATAACGACCTAACTTCCCATACATACAAGGACTGTGAAGTGTGACCACAGCTGTAGGAATACACAGTATCATTTACTAACAGGTCACTCGAGCACATGTCTCTGGTGAAGCCTCTATATTACTAAAACACGCCTAAACTGAACTGTGATGATTTTAAACACACCGAGAGATTGCCCTTTGAGGGAGTTTACTGTGCATATGTCTGCAAAGCACGGTTTCATTTCCCAGTCCCTCCTGCAGAGACGGGAAGCGGGGCGGGAGGAGACGGGCGCAGCGCTCCGGGGCCAGCGGAGCCCGTCCGCACCCTGTCCCAGCGGCTCAGCGTCCGCCACGGGCCAGGGGCTAGTCCCAGCGCCTCGGATGCGTCGCGGAGCAACGCCAACAAACATCGGCCCTGGCGAAGTTCAGGTAGGAAGGACGAGTAAGCACACAACATCATCAATTACCAGAAGGTTCCCAGGGCTACGTGAATGAGAAGGTTATAAAGCTATAGTGTCATGGGGACAGGCAGAGCCGTGCAAGGAGATGCGTGTGCACACGGGTGAGCAGGCTCCGGGGTTAAGCAGAGAGGTCAGGGTAAGCCCAGTTAAGAGGGCATTAGGAAGGCGGCCACAGAGGCCTCAGGAGAAAGACCCAGAAGGAACAGCCAGAGTGAGGGCCCCGCTCGATTCCGACAGGCAGTCCTGTGCGGAAGAGAGTAGCCCACTTTGCTGATGAGTAAACAGGGTCCCAGGGTGACCTGGTGAAGGGCACAGAGCTGGTCCACAGCAGTCAGGACGGAGAGCCAGGGCTCCTGGCTCCGGTCCAAGCCTTTCCTCTGCCCCAGCTCCCCAGGCACAGAGGAAAGCGCCCCCACCCTGAAGGCGCTGAGCAGCGCAGGGGGTCACCACTGATGCGCTGGTCGCCGCTGCTGATCCTCGGGACCACGGAGGGTTCTTAAGAAGTACATAAAGCTCGATTTCATTTTCGCTCCGTGTGGTTTATTTTTCCCCTCCCTTTACCTGTGCTGCTTTTCTCAGGTGTTTTTGTATCATATTTCCAGTTTACCTGGCCTGGTCTACAAATCATGAAATGCAAACATGATTATAGAAACACATACAGATTTTGATTTCCATAAGAACTTAAGAGATTATAGGTTTCCTTATTTAGAAATAACGACCTAACTTCCCATACATACAAGGACTGTGAAGTGTGACCACAGCTGTAGGAATACACAGTATCATTTACTAACAGGTCACTCGAGCACATGTCTCTGGTGAAGCCTCTATATTACTAAAACACGCCTAAACTGAACTGTGATGATTTTAAACACACCGAGAGATTGCCCTTTGAGGGAGTTTACTGTGCATATGTCTGCAAAGCACGGTTTCATTTCCCAGTCCCTCCTGCAGAGACGGGAAGCGGGGCGGGAGGAGACGGGCGCAGCGCTCCGGGGCCAGCGGAGCCCGTCCGCACCCTGTCCCAGCGGCTCAGCGTCCGCCACGGGCCAGGGGCTAGTCCCAGCGCCTCGGATGCGTCGCGGAGCAACGCCAACAAACATCGGCCCTGGCGAAGTTCAGGTAGGAAGGACGAGTAAGCACACAACATCATCAATTACCAGAAGGTTCCCAGGGCTACGTGAATGAGAAGGTTATAAAGCTATAGTGTCATGGGGACAGGCAGAGCCGTGCAAGGAGATGCGTGTGCACACGGGTGAGCAGGCTCCGGGGTTAAGCAGAGAGGTCAGGGTAAGCCCAGTTAAGAGGGCATTAGGAAGGCGGCCACAGAGGCCTCAGGAGAAAGACCCAGAAGGAACAGCCAGAGTGAGGGCCCCGCTCGATTCCGACAGGCAGTCCTGTGCGGAAGAGAGTAGCCCACTTTGCTGATGAGTAAACAGGGTCCCAGGGTGACCTGGTGAAGGGCACAGAGCTGGTCCACAGCAGTCAGGACGGAGAGCCAGGGCTCCTGGCTCCGGTCCAAGCCTTTCCTCTGCCCCAGCTCCCCAGGCACAGAGGAAAGCGCCCCGACCCTGAAGGCGCTGAGCAGCGCAGGGGGTCACCACTGATGCGCTGGTCGCCGCTGCTGATCCTCGGGACCACGGAGGGTTCTTAAGAAGTACATAAAGCTCGATTTCATTTTCGCTCCGTGTGGTTTATTTTTCCCCTCCCTTTACCTGTGCTGCTTTTCTCAGGTGTTTTTGTATCATATTTCCAGTTAGAATAAGTCTATTTCTTTGGATATTTGATTTAAAAAAAAAAAAAAAGATGTTCAACATGGAAATAAGTGATCAAATAAAGAACATTTGTGACCGGACATGAAGAAGAGCCAGCGAAGGCGTGGAGAGTGTGGGGGCCGCTGACTTGCAGGAAGAGGGGAGGCGGGAGGAGGGGAGCAGACAGGAGAGACGGCTGGAGTGTCAGGGCCAGAGCCCCCAGCGCGAAGCCACCGGGCGGGGAGGACGACGGTGCACAAGCCTCGAGGAGAAGCCAACCAGACGACGAGAGGGGAAGCCTGTACAACCTGCAGGAGCGGAAGGGGGCCGCAGAGAAGAGCCTGGGGGGCATCTTCAAGTAAAAACTTGAGATTAGACAACAAACAATGCAAAGAAAAGAGAGTAAGAATCAGATTTCCGACACAGTAGACACCAGAGCTGGTGGAATTACTGCCGGTAAGAGGGGCCGGGGCGAGTCTGAAAGGCGAGGAGCTTTCTCTCAGTCACGCCAGGTTTAAGGTGGCAGGGAGGTTCTCGTGAGCCGAAAGGGTCCAGCAGACAGGAGGTAACTGTGGAAGGGGAGTACTCTCCAGAGCTATTTTGTCTAATACAGTAGTGGCCTTGAAGCACGTGGAGCTCTTGAGAAATTGTAGTGGGCCCGAACTGAACATTCTCGGAGCATAAAACACACACTGGATTTTAAAAATTTCTTTTGGGAAAAAAAAAAAGTATCTAATGTTTCTACACTTACTACATGCTGAAATAAAATTGGTGTGAATTAGGTTAAAAGTACGTTAAAAATCATTGCACCTGTCTCTTTTCACTTTTTAATGTGACTACAAGCATATTTTAAATGACGTATGTGGCTTGTGTTATATTTCTCGCAGAAGGCGCTGATACAGAGCAATACCAGGCATGTTCTAGGGTCACATAAAGGGAAGAGAATTCCCTGAAGAAACGCAGACATCATTCAGAAGGGTCTCAACGGCAAGCAGATACACAAGTCATTATGAAAGGTAACATTTACTCAACTGCTTGATTTCATTTTCGCTCCGTGTGGTTTATTTTTCCCCTCCCTTTACCTGTGCTGCTTTTCTCAGGTGTTTTTGTATCATATTTCCAGTTAGAATAAGTCTATTTCTTTGGATATTTGATTTAAAAAAAAAAAAAAAGATGTTCAACATGGAAATAAGTGATCAAATAAAGAACATTTGTGACCGGACATGAAGAAGAGCCAGCGAAGGCGTGGAGAGTGTGGGGGCCGCTGACTTGCAGGAAGAGGGGAGGCGGGAGGAGGGGAGCAGACAGGAGAGACGGCTGGAGTGTCAGGGCCAGAGCCCCCAGCGCGAAGCCACCGGGCGGGGAGGACGACGGTGCACAAGCCTCGAGGAGAAGCCAACCAGACGACGAGAGGGGAAGCCTGTACAACCTGCAGGAGCGGAAGGGGGCCGCAGAGAAGAGCCTGGGGGGCATCTTCAAGTAAAAACTTGAGATTAGACAACAAACAATGCAAAGAAAAGAGAGTAAGAATCAGATTTCCGACACAGTAGACACCAGAGCTGGTGGAATTACTGCCGGTAAGAGGGGCCGGGGCGAGTCTGAAAGGCGAGGAGCTTTCTCTCAGTCACGCCAGGTTTAAGGTGGCAGGGAGGTTCTCGTGAGCCGAAAGGGTCCAGCAGACAGGAGGTAACTGTGGAAGGGGAGTACTCTCCAGAGCTATTTTGTCTAATACAGTAGTGGCCTTGAAGCACGTGGAGCTCTTGAGAAATTGTAGTGGGCCCGAACTGAACATTCTCGGAGCATAAAACACACACTGGATTTTAAAAATTTCTTTTGGGAAAAAAAAAAAGTATCTAATGTTTCTACACTTACTACATGCTGAAATAAAATTGGTGTGAATTAGGTTAAAAGTACGTTAAAAATCATTGCACCTGTCTCTTTTCACTTTTTAATGTGACTACAAGCATATTTTAAATGACGTATGTGGCTTGTGTTATATTTCTCGCAGAAGGCGCTGATACAGAGCAATACCAGGCATGTTCTAGGGTCACATAAAGGGAAGAGAATTCCCTGAAGAAACGCAGACATCATTCAGAAGGGTCTCAACGGCAAGCAGATACACAAGTCATTATGAAAGGTAACATTTACTCAACACTCGCAGCACTGAACCAGCCACATCAAGCACACTATCTTATTTGTTCCTCAAACAACCTGATGAAATAACATGACCGTCTGTTCTCACAGAAGAAAAAGCTGAGGCCTACAAAAGTTGATACTCCCAAGGACACAGCTGGAATTCAATCCACGACTGACTCCACACCTCAAGCTCCTAATGGTTGCATCAACCCCAGCACAATTCACATTCTGCAATTATTAAACTGTTAAATTTTAAATGGCTATGTCTAAACTAGCAATTTATTATAATGGCTCATTGTCAGAGTTCGTAACATACCAGCAAGGCCCTAACTGGAAGATAAAGAGAAAATACAAGTGAGCAAATTTGTAACTTTGGAATGACGGAGGAGGACGGATGTTGGCATGCTTTGGCCACGCCGAGCATAAGAAACAGCTCCCAGTGCAACTTCCTGCCTTCAGCACGTCTACTCCCACCAAACCTGACAAGGCAGACAGTGCACGACTGGCTGTCCAAAGGAGGTGACCCTGGATGCAGCCCCGCCAGCAGGACCCTGCCTTCTAGAGGCCACTAGACAGGTGGTGTGACCCACCTACATGTGCAACACGGTGTCGGACAATGAACGCACCTGAAACTCCTCAACTGCAACTCACTGTTGTGAAGGGATCCATGATACCTTGCCTGAAAAAACACGTCCTGAAGGGCGCTCAACTCAACTGCCGCCCTTTGGTGAAGAACCAAAAAGCAAGCTTACCCAGCTGGATGCATTAAGACTGGATTTCATACTCTTGATATGTGTTTGAAGGTAAAAAACAGCTCGACTGGAGTCACACCTGGCAAAATCTCCTACCAATATAAACTCGGCATAAAAGTGAGGTGTCTTTCATTTGGCTTGGTTGCTTGCTTGCTTTATAATCTCAAAGACGCTTTTCTCTCGTTTCACCTTTAATTCTTACTACCTGTCTGCACAAGACAGCAGTCAGAACCGCAGAACTTGTACAATGATGGCTAAAATTATATCATTCTCAGAAACGTTCCCAGATGCGTTTCATTAAGCAGTTTGGCTCGCATTATAAAAGCACATCACACCTTCCCAGGCTTAAAACAGAGGATGATCATAAATGTACACACTGGAAGTGGGAAGAAAAAGGGCACTTGAAAAGAGAAATGGGTCTTGGAATAAGATGAATTAGCAGGCACGCCGTGAGAGACAGTTCAGGCTGGGCGCCCATCTAGAGGGGCGTCTCCGAACCGAACCACTTCCTTATAACCCCTGAACTTTCACATTCTGCATCGTTTTTATTTTCAAGTCGGAAGACCTGGATTTGGACATGAACAAGAGAAATTGTTCTCTGAAGACCCAGAGTTTCTGAAAAACACTTTTCTGATGGCAGTATCAATTTCTGAGGGCTTGCCCTTTATTTTGGTTCTCCTGGGCTAATTCCCCTGGCTCTCCCATCCAGTTAAGGACTTCTCCCCTTACTGGTAATTCACAATAGTTTGAAGCAAAGGTTTCATCTCTGGACGACACAGCCAGTTAGCCCTAAAAGTGCTTCGTCCAGAGCTGTCAAAAGCACGGCCAACTAACCTCTTACAAAGGGCCACCAACGGGGTCCCTCCTGTCCAAGAGCATCTCTTCTACCAATGTCACCTGAGATTCTCATCATGACAACTGTTAGTTGGAGAGAGAACCCTGCAGTTACGCTGCTGTTTCTCATTTGGACATTAGCATCAGTACGCTGCTTTACTGGGCTAATTCTTTCAGCTGTCTGAGCACTCACGAGGTGCCAGGCACTGGTGCAGGTACGAGTAATAGAGTAGTGAACGAGATGACCAAAAAAAAAAAGACAAAAATCTCTGCCCTCCTGAAACTGACAGTCTAGTGGGGAACAGATTCCATAAAGTCCGTAAACGAAACAGAGTGTGTTAACTGAGATGCTGGAGAGGGAGAAGGGACTCGAGGCCGCCTAGGGTAATACCAACTGTGGTTAGTGCGAATGGGAAAGACTGGATTCTTTACGAAGAGCGGAGGGTGGTTTCTCCAGTCATGTGGGAAACTGCCTGTGCCTGAAAGGGGAGCGAGGACCAAAAAATCTTCGACCTGATTGGCGTCAGCTGGAGTGGGGAACGGAGCAGCGCAGATTTCAACGAGCCCTGAAGCGGAGAGGAGGCCAGATGGGAGGGAGGAGAGAAGCGAAAGATAGAACGGGGGCCGCACGAGACTCCGCGGGGGGCCCGGGGCTCTGAGCGGGGCGCGCCCTTTCCTCTCCGGGAGTCGCAGGAGCGCGGGCGAGTCCCGGGACACGGACGCGCGGGGACACACGCGCACGCCCCCCTCTCCCCAGGAACACGGCGCGGCGCCCCGCAGAGCGCCTCGTGAGCGCGGAGCGGGGCCGGAGCCGCGGGGGAGAGCAGCCGCCGCAAGCGGGACCCCGCCGGCCGGCTCACCCCGGGAACCCCGGCGCCGGCCCCGCCGCGCGAGCCCGGGGAGGCGCGGGCCGCGCACAGACACGCCCCCGGGCGTGCAGGCGCTCAACCGCCCGCGCCCCGCAGCCGGCCGGGCCCCGGCGGGGTCGCTCGGCGCGCAGGGGGCGCGGGGCCCGGGCGCGAACGGCCGCCGCGGGAGGCGCGGGCGGTTTGGCGGGCAGCCCCGCGCGCCTGCAACAGGGGGCCGGCCCCGGCCCCAACGCTCCCCGCCCGCCGCCCCCGGCCCCGGCCCGCCGGCCGCGACGGTTCCAGCGGCCGAACCCGCGGCCCCCGCGCCGCCGCCCGCCGGGAGGAAGAAACGAGCGGCGCGCGGCCCCCCGACTCACCATGGTCCGCGGCCGGCGACGCGCTGTCCAGGGCGGCCGGCGTGCCTCTGCCCGGCGCTCCCGCCGCGCCCGCTCCGCGTGCCCCCACCCGCGCCCGGCGCGCGCACGCCCGCCGCCCGCGCCTCCCCGCCCCCCGGGCTCGCGCCGCGCCGGCGCCCCGCCGCGGGGCCGTTTCGGGCGCCCGCCCCTCCCCTCGCGCGGCTTCGGCGGCCCCGGCGCGAGCGGCGGCGGGGGCGGGGCGCGCGGGCGCGGCGGCGCCCCCTGCCGGCCGGGCGGCGATTTGCAGGCCCAGCCGGCGCCCGCGCGGCCTCGGCGAGGGTGCACCTGCCGCGCGTTCGCCAGCGCCCTCGAGGGTGCGACCGCCGCCGAGCGGGGGGAGGCGCGGGCGGCGGGGGCCCATCGTCCTGCGACGACTCGGCCCCGTGGCTTTCAAGCGCGCGCGAAAGGGAAATCATAAAGGGCCCCACTCACGTCGTTGGGCAAGGTGCCGTGGTCAGACGGAGGGGTCAGTTCGGTTCTTTTCGGGACTGAGGTCGGCAGCGGCTCAGTCGCAGCAGGAAACCCCTTGTCTCGCGTGATTCTGGCTCCGGAGGAGGGTCTTGGTTCATGGGCTTCTCAGCTGAGGCCACTAAATGGTTAGTGCAACCCTTGATTGTGAACAGAAAGTTCGAGATCATAGATCCTAGGCTTTGAATTAAAAAAAAAAGAAAGAAAGAAAATTGCCTCTCAAGTGAAAGATGTGAAAAGGTAGATTTGTGAGGGTCACATGAGCTTTTCTGGTTTTAATCATTAAGGATGTGTGCTGGGGGGCTTTCCAGGTGGTCCAGTGGGTAGAGTCCGCCTTGCCGTGCAAGGGGCACCAGTTCGATCCCTGGCTCAGGAGGATCCCACGTGCCGCGGTGCGGCAGGACCGGTGTGTCCAATTAGGAGCTGGCGCTCTGGAGCGCATGCGCCCAGAGATGGTGCTCCGCAACAAGAGAGGCCACTGCAGTGGGAAGCCCACACATGCCAAAGCATAAAGATGGATGAAAATAAACGATGACTTAGAGGCAAAAAATAAAAGAATGTGCACTGGAAGGAACTTCACCCCAGTCCTCACCAAATATTGTTTTCCTCCATAGCAGTATTATGGAATGGTTTTTCTTTATATTTTCCTCTTCATTTTTGAGGTTTTCTGTATGTATTATTTTATATTTTTAAAGCCACAAAAGTAACTTCCATGTTCTTTGGATATTGAGCTAGAAAAATACTGGATCTCAGTTGAAATGGGTCATTAATTTGATCTAGGAACTAGAAAGTACATTCTCAGGGTATTCTCAGACATGATTGGGTATAAATCACACCTGAGGATTTAATCCAATACAGAGACCTGGGCGCCTCAAGGCGGTCTCAGGTGCAGACCAGTAGTCCAAATTTTTAACAAGCATTACCAGTGATGCTTCTGCAAGCAGGTGGGCCGTGGACCACATTTTGAAAACATAAGTCCATCATCTGGGAAAGGTTCTCATCTATTTTTCCAACAACATTAAGGGGGTGGGAAAGATAACCAGCCTCAACACATTCTGATCTTTGCTTATAGGAATTACACCATTAATGTCATCAATACTGTGCGGAGAACACCAAGTTCACACATGGAAGGATTCCCTAAAATTTGAATTATTCTTATATTTCCTATTTAACCTGACAAATTGTTATTTTATGTTTATTATGTAAAAACATATATTAACCCACAGGTCCAGAAAGAGATCTAAAAAGTCACCAATATATTATTTCTCACTTAAGATATTTTCTGGCTTTTTTTGTCACTGCAATAAAGGAACATAGGAGATGGAAAAGGTCATGTGTTTTGTGTTTTTCTTTTTTCCCACTAATGAGTTCATTAAATAGAAAAGGGAAGTGGTTCTAAACCACGAAACCATTAAAACACAGAACTGGTATCATACCTTGACATTCTGACCAGAAATAACATAAATACCCATTTATTTATCAAAAAAATATTTTATGTACAATAAACATGCTTTTATGAGATTTTCTTCTATTTTATTACAGTAGTCTAGAACAAAAGTTGGCAAACGACAGCCACAGGCCAAGTCTGGCCAGCTGACTGTTCTTTGTAAGTAAGTTTTATTAGAGCACAGCCTTGCCCATTATGTTTACATATTGTTGATGGTGACTCTCAGGCTATATGACAGAGCTGAATAATTGTGAGTGAAACTCTATGGGCTCTAAATCCAAGGATCTCCTCTTTGGTCCTTAACAAAAATAAGTGCACCAGGCCCTGTTCACTCTAGATGTTATAAATAAAGCCTCGAAGAGTATAGCTCCTTTTCTTTTATAAAGCTTTTATTTTGATAGGAAGGAAAAAGACAACAAACAAAATAATTTTAGAGAATCTTGTGAAGAAATAATGAGAGAGAGACATGGTAGGAGGAGGCACTTTAGAAAGGATGGTAGGAAAGGGCCCTCGAAGTCAATATCTGAGTTGAGAGCTCAGTGGCACGACTAGCCCGTTGTGAAGCCATGAGACTAGGGGAAGTCCTTCTAGATGAAGAAAACAGCAAATAAAAGTGCTCTGAGATGGGAAAATTGGGCCCTACCTTTGAGGACATAGGTCCCTCAGGAACATGGCCTTGGTAGGACTTCCTTAAATGATGTCCACTAGTCAGTTCAAGAAACCCTGCTGGGACCATTACTTTGTACTTTTTCAGTCATTTGACTGTAGATAAGCGCTGAAAAGGAAAAACATATATATATATATATATTAACAGAAACTTTCATGGGATTGATCCTTTCCTAGGAAATAGGTCAGAACTCGGAAGGAGAATGGATCATAAAGAAGTTTTTGAATGAAGCATTTTGGTTCTTGCTTTAACCTAGATAGAATGTGCTATGCTCAGTCATGTCTGGTTCTTTTGCGGATCCCTTGCGTGGCAGACCACCAGGCTCCACTGTCTGTGGGATTCTCCAGGCACGAATACTGGAGCGGGTTGCCATGCCCTTCTCCAGGGGGTTTCACAACCCCAGGGACTGAACTGGGTCTCCTGCATTACAGGCAGATTCTTTACCACTGAGGCCCCTGGGGATCCCAGAGAGCATAGTACCTGACAGTAATCTATTTTCTGTAAAAGATCATTTATAATGAATTTAGTTCTACAAGTACTTCAGCCTAGGCCAGAATGTGATTTATAATGTGAACTTAGACTGTCTTTATAGTCCGTGTCACACAGTAGGCGTTTAATCAACATTTAGGACAGACTTGCCTGTTTTTTTAACTGCCTTCTGTGACAGGCTAATGAGACTCTCATCAGATTCAAAGGTCTTTGGGAAATATATTGGTATTAGCTAATGGAAGTGTAGTCCCTGAAAAAAACTAATTTAATGTCATCTTTTATAGAAACGATACTATGGGAAAAAGTGTGGTCATTACCAATTCAAAGCCTACACTGGGCCAGTACGTTAATACATCGTGTTCATTCAGGACCCATATTTGGAGGATGACCTCTTTCATTGTGCAAGTTTAGACTCTTCCCCAAGCCCTGCCTCACATCCAGACTTTCTAGAAAGTTTTGCATAGTTGTTGGTTTCCCTTTTTTTCTTATTGTTCAGTCACTAAGTCCAATTCAGTTCTTTGCAACCCCATGGGCTGCAGCACGCCAGGCTTCCCTGTCCTTCACTGTCTCCTGGAGTTGACTCAAACTCACGTCCATTGAGTCAGTGATGCCACCCAATCGCATCCTCTGCAGTTTTCGACATAGGTCCCTCAGGAACATGGCCTTGGTAGGACTTCCTTAAATGATGTCCACTAGTCAGTTCAAGAAACCCTGCTGGGACCATTACTTTGTACTTTTTCAGTCATTTGACTGTAGATAAGCGCTGAAAAGGAAAAACATATATATATATATATATTAACAGAAACTTTCATGGGATTGATCCTTTCCTAGGAAATAGGTCAGAACTCGGAAGGAGAATGGATCATAAAGAAGTTTTTGAATGAAGCATTTTGGTTCTTGCTTTAACCTAGATAGAATGTGCTATGCTCAGTCATGTCTGGTTCTTTGCGGATCCCTTGCGTGGCAGACCACCAGGCTCCACTGTCTGTGGGATTCTCCAGGCACGAATACTGGAGCGGGTTGCCATGCCCTTCTCCAGGGGGTTTCACAACCCCAGGGACTGAACTGGGTCTCCTGCATTACAGGCAGATTCTTTACCACTGAGGCCCCTGGGGATCCCAGAGAGCATAGTACCTGACAGTAATCTATTTTCTGTAAAAGATCATTTATAATGAATTTAGTTCTACAAGTACTTCAGCCTAGGCCAGAATGTGATTTATAATGTGAACTTAGACTGTCTTTATAGTCCGTGTCACACAGTAGGCGTTTAATCAACATTTAGGACAGACTTGCCTGTTTTTTAACTGCCTTCTGTGACAGGCTAATGAGACTCTCATCAGATTCAAAGGTCTTTGGGAAATATATTGGTATTAGCTAATGGAAGTGTAGTCCCTGAAAAAAACTAATTTAATGTCATCTTTTATAGAAACGATACTATGGGAAAAAGTGTGGTCATTACCAATTCAAAGCCTACACTGGGCCAGTACGTTAATACATCGTGTTCATTCAGGACCCATATTTGGAGGATGACCTCTTTCATTGTGCAAGTTTAGACTCTTCCCCAAGCCCTGCCTCACATCCAGACTTTCTAGAAAGTTTTGCATAGTTGTTGGTTTCCCTTTTTTTCTTATTGTTCAGTCACTAAGTCCAATTCAGTTCTTTGCAACCCCATGGGCTGCAGCACGCCAGGCTTCCCTGTCCTTCACTGTCTCCTGGAGTTGACTCAAACTCACGTCCATTGAGTCAGTGATGCCACCCAACCATCGCATCCTCTGCTGTCCCCTTCTCTTCCTGCCCTCAGTCTTTCCCACCATCAGGGTCTTTTCCAATGGGTTGTTGCTTCACATCAGGTGGCCAAAGTATTAGAGCTTCAGCTTCAGTATCAGTTCTTCCAATGAATATTCAGGGTCGATTTCCTTTAGGATTGACTAGTTTTATCTCCTTGCTGTCCAAGGGACTCTCAAGAGTTTTCTCCAGCACCACAGTTCAAAGGCATCAATTCTTCACTGGTCAGCCATCTTTATGGTCCAACCTCACATCCATATACGACAGCTGGAGAAACCCTAGCTTTGACTATATTGACCTTTGTCGGCAAAGTGATGTCTCTGCTTTTTAATATGCTGTCTAGCTTTGTCATAGCTTTCCTTCCAAGGAGCAGGTGCCTTTTGAATTTCATGGCTGCAGTCACTGTGATATTTTGGAACCCAAGAAAATAAAATCTACCACTGTTTCCTCTTTTCCCCATCTGTTTGCCAAGTTTGGACCTTGCTGAAAAAAATTCTGCTGCTGACTCTACACAGTTTTACCATCCAGACTAAACTGTAATCAGTAGCCAGACTATCTCTGGGAAGTTTAGCTTGCTGTTTTCTGACAGTACTCAGAGAACACTAATAAATAAATACAAAGGCGTCACCACCTTTTGAATCTTTTGAAAAAACAATTTAAAACAAACAGACCTCCTTTGGAACTCACTGGGGAACAGGTCAGTACATGTTACTCCACTTCTGGAAAAGAGAAAAAAAAAAAAAAAAAAAAAACACGTGCTCAGGAGATTCGGATACTTTACTCTTCCAAGTATCCAAAGTTGTGAATGAAATTTTTAAATGCGAAATAGAGACCCAGGGAGAAGCACATAATCTCAGAGGCCTCTTAATCCTCTAATAAATTCTCCTTGAAAAGAAGGCAATAACAACTTTGAACCCTGCTTTCTGCAAAGGAAGAGAGCTGTAAAAATGAACTGTTAAACTGAAACAAAGAAGAAACTCCCGCTGCGGCTCAAGTGCAGTGGGGTGGGGTCTTCTCAGACAAGTGGCCTCATTAGCGTCATGGATTGATATCCATCTGTATTCTTTCTGTCTAGTTGTATATCTTGAACTTGGGGGCTTCCCAGGTGGCTAAGGGGTAAAGAATCCACCTGCCAATGCAGGAGATGTGGCTTTGACCCCTGGGTCAGGTGGATCCCTTGGAGGAGGAAAGGACCACCCACTCCAGAATTCTTGCCTGGAGAGTCCCTCCAATAGAGGAGCCCGGCGGGCTACCATCTACAGCGCTGCGAAAGAGTCAGACACAACGAGCGACCGAACAACAAATATCTTGAACTTGACACTGACTATTCCAAAGCCTAGTTGAGAGAGGAATTTTTCATGGGAATTTGTCATTTTGTAGCCTTATTAGAATATCTAAATGCACCCCTGCATTAAGGTAGCTCTTTAGCCACCTGGGTATAAAAAAGCTCAAGCATAGCACTGAATTATGAGACCCCATGTGAAGAGCAAGAAGCCACGTGGGGGAACACCGGGTTCCAGGTGTGTAAGTAAAGCCCTCCGGGACCTGCCAGCCCGGCCACCTGCTCCACACACTAAGAGTGTGACCTCGGCAGATCCCACGCAGAGCGGGTCCCCTTATTCCTGCCCAGATCGCACGCCCCATCACACGGTGATAATAGAAGTTAGAGGTGGAGTCCATTTAAGAATGTTATTATCCTCCCGACAGAGGATACGCCCTCTGTTGTTTGACCCAGATGGAACTGCTCTACGGTAGGCCCCTGAAGGTGTGAAAACACTAGAAACTGCATGAGCCCAGCCCTCCCACTTTCCAGTAATTCCAGGTGTCCACTGGCTGACGTGTGGACCAACGCCGGTCATTTTTCTGTGTACACTTAACTCCCAGTTTGGCTAGATATAGCTTACATCTCCTCTTCAACTACTCTTGGCAAGAATTCAGATATTCAGGATCTACTACTCAGAGGAAAAAAACCTTGCCTTTTTCCTTCATCCAAATGTTAACATGTGTTGCAGCAGAAAAGAGCAGAGATTCTTTTAGCCGCAAGCCTTTGTGCCCTGAGGCCCGAGAACTGTATCTGGACTCAGCAAGCTGAAACTCTCTCCTGAGATGGCATTGGAAGCCTGCCCTTCAGCCCCTGGCGAAAACAAAACTGGCAGCGATCATATGCGGAGGAAACAAAACAAAAGCGATAATGTTCATCAGTTATCATGTGTAATCAACTAAAGATTTAATATCCTCTTGAAAAGAAAAGTAAGTGATAATGTGTTTACAATATGACTATCTAGGAATTGATTCTCTTTATTTTCTCCAGCTTCCTCTCAACGTTTCAAGAGAAAACTCCTCCCTGTCTACCTGAAGAAGCACATGAGCACACACGCCTCGTGCGTTTGCCTGCCTTCCCCAGCTATGGCTGGTAACAGTAATAAAGAGAAAGATGATTTCCTGTTGTTGTTCAGTCCTCATGTCTGACTCTGCGACCCACGGACTGCAGCACACCAGGCTTCCCTGTCCTTCACCATCTCCCCGAGTTTGCGGAAACCCATGTCCGCTGAATCCATAATGCCATCCAACCATCTCACCCTGCGTTGCCCTCTTCTCCTCCTGAAATACGTACAAAAATGAAATGCCTGCTCTCAGGCGGTCTTGATTAAGGCTTTGAATGGACTTTGAATGGGCGATGGAGGCTTTCATCGTACTTTGGATGGGATGAATAAACGTTTTGGCTTTTTGTTTGTCTACTGATAGTTCCCGTTATTCTTTACTTGTCACAATTACCATCCGTCATGTCCAGTCACTCCCCAGCTGCTGTGAGCGCTGGCTGCAGGCCCCGAGGGTTCCAGGACTGACCCTGGGCTGGAGAGCCTTGTCGTCTTGCTTAGATTACAGTCCTTATGTCCATGTGATGTCCATGTTCAATGACTGGTCATTGTCGTGAGGCACGCTCAGTGAAGCATCCAACTCCTCTCGTGGTAGATGGAAAAGAGGTTTATTAGGCTGGCGCCAGCAACCACTCACAAGAAACTAGGTTTTCTGTGAGCGCCCGGACTGGAGGTAAAGGGCGGTTTTTAAAGACTGGTCCAATCAATGGCGCAAGACCCTCCCCTTTGATTAAGATTGGCCACACAGGCTCATTCCCTCTTACAATCAACAGAATAGTCTAGGGGCTTCTTCGTCAAGTGCAGTCAATTACAATCAATAAAGATTAACAAACAACAATCGATGCTGACAGATGAATCACTAACCAGTATCCACCAGCAAACCATTATGCATTCCCTTTTACAGTCATTTGAGATTAGAAAGGCCCAGTTCCCTTGACCTAACTCAGGACAACTCGAAGGCCTCTCCCATACCCGGAATCCCCAGGGGACGCAAACTGTTGGCCTCTCCTCCTTCTCTCCCTTTTCACATATGCTGATCCCAAGAGCCCTCCTGGGACATTTTCTCCAGCTTCTGCTTCCCAAAAGGAAACTGACACGTGTAGCTGAATGTTTACGGGAGACTCCAAAATTTCAAATAAATGAAACTGCCAGGTTCCCACTACCCAGCTTCAGGGGTCAACTAACAGCCGATTTCGTTTCCTCTAAACCTCGTTTGCTCCTTCATCCACCAGGCTCCCCTTGTCCTTCACCATCTCCCGAGTTTGCGGAAACCCATGTCCGCTGAATCCATAATGCCATCCAACCATCTCACCCTCGTTGGCCTCTTCTCCTCCTGAAATACGTACAAAAATGAAATGCCTGCTCTCAGGCGGTCTTGATTAAGGCTTTGAATGGACTTTGAATGGGCGATGGAGGCTTTCATCGTACTTTGGATGGGATGAATAAACGTTTTGGCTTTTTGTTTGTCTACTGATAGTTCCCGTTATTCTTTACTTGTCACAATTACCATCCGTCATGTCCAGTCACTCCCCAGCTGCTGTGAGCGCTGGCTGCAGGCCCCGAGGGTTCCAGGACTGACCCTGGGCTGGAGAGCCTTGTCGTCTTGCTTAGATTACAGTCCTTATGTCCATGTGATGTCCATGTTCAATGACTGGTCATTGTCGTGAGGCACGCTCAGTGAAGCATCCAACTCCTCTCGTGGTAGATGGAAAAGAGGTTTATTAGGCTGGCGCCAGCAACCACTCACAAGAAACTAGGTTTTCTGTGAGCGCCCGGACTGGAGGTAAAGGGCGGTTTTTAAAGACTGGTCCAATCAATGGCGCAAGACCCTCCCCTTTGATTAAGATTGGCCACACAGGCTCATTCCCTCTTACAATCAACAGAATAGTCTAGGGGCTTCTTCGTCAAGTGCAGTCAATTACAATCAATAAAGATTAACAAACAACAATCGATGCTGACAGATGAATCACTAACCAGTATCCACCAGCAAACCATTATGCATTCCCTTTTACAGTCATTTGAGATTAGAAAGGCCCAGTTCCCTTGACCTAACTCAGGACAACTCGAAGGCCTCTCCCATACCCGGAATCCCCAGGGGACGCAAACTGTTGGCCTCTCCTCCTTCTCTCCCTTTTCACATATGCTGATCCCAAGAGCCCTCCTGGGACATTTTCTCCAGCTTCTGCTTCCCAAAAGGAAACTGACACGTGTAGCTGAATGTTTACGGGAGACTCCAAAATTTCAAATAAATGAAACTGCCAGGTTCCCACTACCCAGCTTCAGGGGTCAACTAACAGCCGATTTCGTTTCCTCTAAACCTCGTTTGCTCCCTTCATCCACCCTCGCTTATTTTGAAGCAAATCCCAGTTATCATCCATTTTAATCTGTGAACCTATCAGGATGTGTCTCTAAAAGATAAGGACCCTTCTGTTTAAAAACCGTCACTGCGATGCCGCTGTCACATCCTAAAAAACCAACAGTCATTCCTTAATACCAACGAAGCCAGTGTTCAGCCGGTGTCCCTTATAAAGTTTCCGTATTCTATAACCGGGCTTCCCAGGTGGCGCTAGTGGTGAAGAACCTGCCTGCCAATGCAGGAGACACGAGAGACTCGGCTTCCATCCCTGGGTCGGGAAGCCCCCCTGGAGGAGGGCACGGCCACCCACTCCAGTGTCCTTGCCTGGAGAAGCCCATGGACAGAGGAGCCTGGTGGCTACAGTCCAAGGGGCTGCAAAGGGACATGACTGAAGCGACTTACAGAGCGCGGCGCAGGGTGTAGCTGACGGATACATCTTTGAATGTTCTTTCAGCCTATAGGTTCTCTTTCTTGGCCTCATCAGTTTTTAAACAGTTCACCTGTTGTCTTGTGTTTCCACATTTTGAATGTGGACCATTTTTAAAGTATTTATTGAATCTGTTACAATATTGTTTCTGTATTATGTGTTTGAGGGTTTTGGCCACTAGGCATGTGGAATCTTAGCTTCCTGATCTGCCCCAGCATTGGAAGGTGAAGTCTTAACTACTGAATCGCCAGGGAAGTCCCACCGGTATACTTTTTTTTTTTTAATATTTATTTTTATTTATGCATTTGGCTGCACGAGGTCTAGTTGCAGTAGGGGGCCCTTTAGTTGCAGCATGTAGGATCTAGTCCCCTGGCCAGGGATCGAACCCTGCACCCCTTGCATTGGGAGCATGGAGCCTTAGCCACTGGACCACCAGGGAAATCCTCCACCGGTGTACTTTTTGACATTTAGGATTGCCATGCTTGAGGGGTCACAAGAGTTCATGGTCATGTTTACTATCCTAACAATGGCTGCCTTTTATGGCATTCTTACTATGGCAAATGCTTGCATTTATTAACTTACTTAATCCTTAAAGCAGTCCAGCAAGTTAGGTATTATCAGTCCTTATTGATAGACAGAAAGATAAGAGAGATGAAGAACTTTGGCTGGAGACACCTGTGTGCTAAGTTGCTTGCGTCATGTCTGACTCTTGGAGATCCTGTGAGCCCTAGCTCATCAGGCTCCTCTGTCCATGGGGATTCTCCAGAAAAGAATACTGAAGCGGCTTTCCACGCTCTCCTCCAGTGGATCTTCCTGACCCATGATTAGTAAGAAGCAGAGCTGAGATCCCAAACCACCTTATTGTGATTCCAAAGTTCACGTTCTTAACCTCTAGGCTATGCTGTCTGGGATTCTAAATGCCTCAGGAGAAACGAATGCTCTCAAGAGTGGTTTTTATTATTCTTAGCACTTTCATGGGAGCTTGAAGTCTTTCTTAGGTTCAGAAGGGAAATGGACCATCATAAAATGTCCATGTAGTGGATCTAAGGCAACAGACATGTATTGAGCACCTTCTGCATACACAGACGTGGGTAGGAGCTGGGCAGAACCTGCAGATAAACAGCATTTGATCATGGCCTTCTAAATGCCCACAAGCCAGAGGCGGGTGTGGAGGGAGGCAGGCAGTTACACGAGCAGATACAACGCCAAGTGGACAGTGGTGTGCCCACAAATTACTGCCCAGGAACAGAGATGCCAACAGAGAAGAGGAAGTCTGACATGGGGGATGAGGGAGCTGAGAAAGCCTTTGGAGGGCACGGGAGCTGCAAGGCCCTTGAGGGAAGCAGAGTGTTAGGTTTAGGATAAAGTTCAGGCACATGGGGAGTGAGGAGGACGGACGAGGCCAACAGGGCAGCAGCACATTCCAGTGACGCTCACCTGAGGCCGTTGTCCCGCCTGCTGCCCTGATGGAAGCACGCAGGTGCTCCTCTAGCTTCTCTGCCGACCGGCATCCTGCACCCCAGGCAGATGGGCACCGACTCCAGGCAGTGTCCAGGTAGGGGAGACCGTCACAGGGCTATGCTGACCATTCAGATGAAGCGCCTGTGCCTCTGTGCTGCTCCCTTTTTGAAAGCCCAGACTGTCTTTGATTCCTAGTGGCCACGGACCCCGGGACCCTTGCCGCTACTTATGCATCCACTGGCTTCCAACCTGCAGCATCTGTGGGCTTTGCTGAGGTCAGGCAACGCGGGAGCTCCGTGCCGGCGGGAGGGCCTGGGTGCCTGAGATCACCAGCTTTGCGCCGCTCTGAGTGCGAGCTGCTGACTGCCTGGGTGGTTCTTGGTGAGCTACGACGGCTCTCCCTGCCTGGGGGGGCAGGCCCTGTGCTTAGTGGCCGATCCACCTGAGATACCTTTCAGGTCTGTGACATTAAGAAAGGAAACTCTTCTTCTTTTTTACCTTTTTTTTTTACACCAAAAACATTTTTGTTGGGAGTAGCCAATTAGCAATGCTGTGATAGTTTCAGGTGAACAGTGAAAAGGCTTGGCCATTCATATACATGGATCCATTCTCCCCCGAAGTCCGCTCCCAGCCAGGCTGGTACCTAACATTAAGCAGAGTTCCATGCGCTATACAATAGATTTCTGTTGGTTCTCCATTTCAAACACGGCAGTGTGTACATGACTTTCCCTGAGTCCCCAGCCATCCCCTCCCACCTGCAAGAGAAAGGAAGCTCTTTCCAGGACTTGGAAGGACTTTATTTGGCAACTTTTAGAGAAATCTGTTTCTCTGACTTGATGAGGCTAAGCAAAAGGGATTGCTGAGCACCAAGTGCTTAAGTTTATTTTTGGCTGTGCTTGCGAGGCTTGTAGGCAGAGTCCTAACCGCTGCACCATCAGGGAATTCCTTTTTCATGTCTATTCTGACGGGGAGACGTGGGTTTGATCCCTGGGTTGGAAGGATTTCCGGGAGGAGGAAATAGCAACCCACTTCAGTATTCTTGCCTGGGAAGTCCCGTGGACAGAGGAGCCTGGTGGGCTACAGTCCATGGGGTCACAAAGAGTTGGAGGCAACTTAAGAGACTAAACAACAACACAACACGGCGGAAATGACCCTTGTATGTCATTTAATATTAAAAATGTCCCCTTTAAAAAACTTTGGTTCTTAAGCCCTAGTATGCGCATATTCTACAAGGCTAGCCCTATTAAGATGTGTTTGCTGTAAGAGCCTGACGAATTACTTAAGTAAGCAAAGTTGCTAAGCGGCACTGTGCTGAAGCGATATGTTAGCGCCCTCTGCTGGACAAATTGCAGGCGCCTCTGATTAACGGAGGTGATTTCTGCCAGGGTGATCTGCTTTGATTTGGGCTTTCAAACACAGGCTCTGGAGCAATATTATAGTCTGCACTGAAAGAAGTTTTTCCTGTAAACAGATGCCTCTGATAAACTATCCAGCTACCTAGTGCTATTTGTCTCTTTCAGATCCCATAGGGGAAAAATACAGATGTACGTGCAGTCTTTAATGTGTGTATACTTTACACACAATGTAAAAATGTACTTAGTGAAAATCAGAAATCTGTAATATTTAATTTTTGTCATTTAAATTATAACTGGTGTGATCCTCTTTGAAATGATCCTGTTGGGGTCTCTTGGTTGCTCCTAGTCTCCCAGAAAAGAGGATTTAGCCTAGATCCATAGATAATAGGATTTTTTTTTTGGCTACAGCCCACAGAAATAAATATTTTTTAGGTTGTTATCCTATTCATAAATAAAACTTTCATAAATAAGACAGTACCTTTACTCTGTGTAATGTACTCTAATGTTCCTTTTTTTCTATTGCAATCTATCCAGAAAGAAATCCTTTTCACAATTCATGAATGCATGCTGACCTGAAGCCTGAGAAATCTAAACTCGAGGACTCTTTCAGTTTTTTTTTCTTTTTCTTTTTCTTGCTATTCAATAACAAAATGTCATAAAACTGTGCTGTATTTAGGCTCCAGAAGCATGCATTTGTCTTTTCTGATGGCGTGAGGGGGACTGTAGGAAGGTGGGATTTAGAGTAGGCTGGATGGACGAGAAAACGTGCTGTGTCGTCCCGGGAAATTTATATTATAGATCCCAGTTACTTTATTTTTCTCCCAATGTACAACGTAAGTACACAACTGATTCTTGGAATTGCATGGAGGCATGTGGAAGTATTTCTCCCCCTTGTAACCACTTCCCTCTCAGTTAAGCTGGCAGAATAAGCACAGTGGTTAAGAGTTTGGCCTTGGGGCTGACCGTCTGAGTCTGCATCCTGGTTCCCCATTGCTAGCCGGGTAACTTTGGCCTGGTTACGTAACCTCTTGTGCTTCATCTTCCTCGTCTACAAAATAGGAATAATAATAGGTTCCTACCTAGTAGAACTGAGGCAAAGATTGAGTTATCACAGTAGACACACAGAACAGGAGAATTATTACCTACTGTTAGCCAGACTTCCATTAGGTAACAGTGGAACATTTGAGCCTAACTGTACCTTTCTCTGATCATACAGAAGAGTACTATATTGATAAGTCCTTTCAAAACAGTGGCTTTAGTGTCTTCAGCTTTAATAGTAAGCTTTTATAACAGTGCTTTTAGTAAGAGCATAGCCGTCTTTTGCTGTTCTAGATTGTTTAGCCTTTCTTAATAATAAAAACTGGTGTGATCCTCTTTGAAATGATCCTGTTGGGGTCTCTTGGTTGCTCCTAGTCTCCCAGAAAAGAGGATTTAGCCTAGATCCATAGATAATAGGATTTTTTGGCTACAGCCCACAGAAATAAATATTTTTTAGGTTGTTATCCTATTCATAAATAAAACTTTCATAAATAAGACAGTACCTTTACTCTGTGTAATGTACTCTAATGTTCCTTTTTTTCTATTGCAATCTATCCAGAAAGAAATCCTTTTCACAATTCATGAATGCATGCTGACCTGAAGCCTGAGAAATCTAAACTCGAGGACTCTTTCAGTTTTTTTTTCTTTTTCTTTTTCTTGCTATTCAATAACAAAATGTCATAAAACTGTGCTGTATTTAGGCTCCAGAAGCATGCATTTGTCTTTTCTGATGGCGTGAGGGGGACTGTAGGAAGGTGGGATTTAGAGTAGGCTGGATGGACGAGAAAACGTGCTGTGTCGTCCCGGGAAATTTATATTATAGATCCCAGTTACTTTATTTTTCTCCCAATGTACAACGTAAGTACACAACTGATTCTTGGAATTGCATGGAGGCATGTGGAAGTATTTCTCCCCCTTGTAACCACTTCCCTCTCAGTTAAGCTGGCAGAATAAGCACAGTGGTTAAGAGTTTGGCCTTGGGGCTGACCGTCTGAGTCTGCATCCTGGTTCCCCATTGCTAGCCGGGTAACTTTGGCCTGGTTACGTAACCTCTTGTGCTTCATCTTCCTCGTCTACAAAATAGGAATAATAATAGGTTCCTACCTAGTAGAACTGAGGCAAAGATTGAGTTATCACAGTAGACACACAGAACAGGAGAATTATTACCTACTGTTAGCCAGACTTCCATTAGGTAACAGTGGAACATTTGAGCCTAACTGTACCTTTCTCTGATCATACAGAAGAGTACTATATTGATAAGTCCTTTCAAAACAGTGGCTTTAGTGTCTTCAGCTTTAATAGTAAGCCTTTTATAACAGTGCTTTTAGTAAGAGCATAGCCGTCTTTTGCTGTTCTAGATTGTTTAGCCTTTCTTAATAATAAAAAAAACCAACCTAAACAGCTACAACATAAATTTTATACATATGGTCTAGAAGTAAATATTCTCCCTGTCACTGGAATAATTAGACCAAGAAAGGAAATGAGGATCAGCGTGTGCCTTCTTGCTCATGACTAGCTGTTGCTCTCCATGTAGATAAAAACCTTCTGGGCTTCCCTTGTGGCTCAGTGGATAAGAACCCATTTGCCAATGCAGGAGACACGGGTTCGATCCCTGATCCGGGAAGATCCCACATCCCACAGAGCAGCTAAACCCACACATCAACAAAGACCCAGCACAGCCAAAAATAAATAAATAAAAGTTAAAAAAAAAAAAAAAACCTTCTGCTATAGGCAGCTGTTAAAGTTGTCACCGGGAAACTGATAGGCGTGCAGTGCCCAGGAATGATTTAACTAAACCACTTCTAAGACTCACACCTTGGTTATGGGGGTTTCCACGAGGTCAGGGTGAGAACAGGAGACAATGTACTTGGAAAAAAGATAGTTTTCCAGGGACTTCCCGGGCTGCCCCGTGTTTAAGACTCTGCTCCCACTGCGGGGGCACAGGTTGAATCCTTGCTTGGTGAACCTAGATCTCACATGTTTCAGGGTACAGCCCGTCTCCCCAAAAGATATTTTTCCAAATAAGATCCAAAAGGAACAGTAGAACGCTTTCCTTTCTCTGGCTTCTCCCTCTTGATCGTCACAAAGCATGCCGTTTTTAGTGACGTCCCCTGAACCCTCCTCTCCCAGCCACCTGGCTTTCCTCCCCACGCCCCTGCCCGTGGACATCATTAGCCCACATTTTTGCCGGGTTCCTGGCGGCATCTTCCTGACGTGTAAGGTCTTGTAGGGGCAAAGATTGAGTTATCACATAAAAGAACAGGAGAATTATTACCTACTGTTAGCCAGACTTCCATTAGGTAACAGTGGAACATTTGAGCCTAACTGTACCTTTCTCTGATCATACAGAAGAGTACTATATTGATAAGTCCTTTCAAAACAGTGGCTTTAGTGTCTTCAGCTTTAATAGTAAGCCTTTTATAACAGTGCTTTTAGTAAGAGCATAGCCGTCTTTTGCTGTTCTAGATTGTTTAGCCTTTCTTAATAATAAAAAAAACCAACCTAAACAGCTACAACATAAATTTTATACATATGGTCTAGAAGTAAATATTCTCCCTGTCACTGGAATAATTAGACCAAGAAAGGAAATGAGGATCAGCCGCGTGTGCCTTCTTGCTCATGACTAGCTGTTGCTCTCCATGTAGATAAAAACCTTCTGGGCTTCCCTTGTGGCTCAGTGGATAAGAACCCATTTGCCAATGCAGGAGACACGGGTTCGATCCCTGATCCGGGAAGATCCCACATCCCACAGAGCAGCTAAACCCACACATCAACAAAGACCCAGCACAGCCAAAAATAAATAAATAAAAGTTAAAAAAAAAAAAAAAACCTTCTGCTATAGGCAGCTGTTAAAGTTGTCACCGGGAAACTGATAGGCGTGCAGTGCCCAGGAATGATTTAACTAAACCACTTCTAAGACTCACACCTTGGTTATGGGGGTTTCCACGAGGTCAGGGTGAGAACAGGAGACAATGTACTTGGAAAAAAGATAGTTTTCCAGGGACTTCCCGGGCTGCCCCGTGTTTAAGACTCTGCTCCCACTGCGGGGGCACAGGTTGAATCCTTGCTTGGTGAACCTAGATCTCACATGTTTCAGGGTACAGCCCGTCTCCCCAAAAGATATTTTTCCAAATAAGATCCAAAAGGAACAGTAGAACGCTTTCCTTTCTCTGGCTTCTCCCTCTTGATCGTCACAAAGCATGCCGTTTTTAGTGACGTCCCCTGAACCCTCCTCTCCCAGCCACCTGGCTTTCCTCCCCACGCCCCTGCCCGTGGACATCATTAGCCCACATCTGCGTTCCTGCGGCATCTTCTGGGTTGTCTTCAGACTTGCAAGCGAAGCCAGATTTGTCCTCTACTCTCTCAGATCTCTAGCTGTGCCTGAGAATTAAAAAGACGTAAGACAGATAAAAGGGAGAAATGCATACAAATCTAATTAATTAATTTTCACAGGTACCTAGGAGCCTTCACAAAAATAACAGAGACTGGAAGAAGGAGTTAGGGGCCACGCTCACACATTAGGTTGGACAAAGAGCAGCGAACTGTGAACCCGTGACAAAGCACAAGGGTGGAGCAGTGGCTGGGAAGATAGGGGTACCGTGACAAAGCTTGTTTGCTGGGATTTCTCTTGCCCGTGACTCCCCGTCTCTGGTGATAAGATGGTTTTTCGTCATCCCGGGGAGGGCATCTACCACATGAGAATTTTATCTCCTACTTTAAGGAAGAAAAAGGAAGGCTAGAGAGACCTGCTTACACACGCTGGTTCTCAAGTGTGTTTAACTCAAAATATCGATATGCCAAAGTGGCATCGCTTAGGTGATGTGCTCTAAACTCCTTTAAGACTAAGGTGTTTCCAATATATCTTCCAGGCCACTGCGAGGACTAATCTGTTTTTTTGTTTGTTTTTTTAAGTTCCTTTTTTCAAGCCCAGTCTTTTTCCAAGCCCAGTCTTTTTCCACCCCGCCCTCCTCATTAATGTATGCATTTGGAAGCCATTATTGAGAGATGAACATGCAGGTAACACAAATGTCAAAACCTTTGCTCTGAAAAAGCACACTGGCGTGGGAGAAACAGAGAAAAACATTGCGAGAGTACTTTGCGAAGAATAGATGAGTCACCCCTGTCTAATTAAAGTTTTCATGAAAGCAATATTGTCCAAGAGTTTTAAAGAAGGAGCTTGTCAGGAAGACAATTTTTCAACAAATAGGTATCACCCTCAAAATCGGGGAAAAAAAAAAAACGTAATAAAGAAGAACCTCCCTGACGGTCCAGTAGCAAAGGCTGCATGATCCCAATACTGGGAACTTGGGTTTGATCTCTGGTCAGGGAGCTAGATCCCATGTGCTGTAACAATGACCTGGCACATCCAAATAACTATCTTCTTCCTCTTTTTTAAGTGATAAACAGGCATTATTTCAAGACAAAGCCCGACCTTTTCAAAATACTCCTCGGAACTCTCCATCCCCTCTTCGTGGACAGCCATCACTGCTTCAACTTCCGCTTTGCCAGCTCTGCAGACGGCCCCTCGAGTCCAGACTGCTCTTGGACAGCCCCTGCACACCCCTGGGATCTTCCAGCTGAACATCTTTATCCACGTGACCCGCCACCATCATTCAGATCCAGCGGAGCCCCGTTCCCCAAGTCAAAGGTTTCTGCCCAGGGCCCTGACTTCCACTCAGTCACTCGGGCTGACGACTTAGAAGTTATCATCGGGGGCTTCCCTGGTGGTCCAGTGGGTAAGGACACCGCCTTGCAGGGCAAGGGGCACCGGTTCGATCCCTGGCCTGGGAAGATCCCATGTGCCACGGAGCGGCTGGACCGATGTGTCCAATGACCGAGCTGGAGCTCTGGAGCGCATGCGCCCAGAGCCGGCGCTCTCCAGCGACAGACGCCACCGCGATGGGAGGCCCACAGGAGCCAAAGAACAAAGACGGATGAAAAAAATAGATAGATGGAAGACTGATAGAAGTGGCCCACCTGGCCCCCTCCCTCCCCAACCCGTCCGTCCCCCCCCAATCCCCCCAAAAAGAAGTTATCATCGTCCCTTCAGCAGTGCAGACAAAGTGCGTCTGTGTCCACTGCGTTCTCCCTGCTGCTCCTCCGTTCCTTTCCTCTCGCCCCCGCCCCGCCCCCAGCAGTGTTCAAGAACAACTAACAGGGACTTCCCCGGCGGTCCAGTGGTTAAGACTCTGGACTTTCACTGGAGAGGATGCCGGTTCAGTCCTTGGTCAGGAAATTGAGATCCCCTGTGGCCCTGTGGTGTGTGGCCAAAGGAATAAAGAAACAAATGTATGTGCTCAAAAAAAGTGTTTTTAAAACTAAGAAGGACAAGCAGCTAAAAAGATAGAAGTTTAAGAATGTGCTGGAAATTGTGTTTGAAAAGTTAGTTGCCGAAATAATTTGAGGCCTTAGATACTGAGCCTCTTAACTTGTTTCTGCCAGGCCTTGGGCTCCTAGTAATCCAGGATTCCTTTAATCCCATTTCAGGATTTGAGCTTTTCTGGGTCAGCCAGATCAGACAGAGCTGACCCAGCCTGCAGGTTTATTTTTGGTTCTTGCTCACTCCTGTGATGCAGCCTTTTGGTATCTCAGCCCCACGTGGCTGGCCTCCCAGTGCCCAGAGCCAGGAGCCCCCCAGCGTGGGAAGTGCTTCTGAGCATCCTCTTTAAGACCCTCCAGTGCCCTTCAGGTAAAACAGCCCTGAATGCCTGGCTTTCTGGATTTCCATTTCCATTTGCTCCCCTATCTTGGAGCAATTATTCCTCATTAATTTCTTAGTCTTTTAAGACTTAGGTTTGTATTTTTTATTCAGATTGTTCTTGTATTCAGCCAAAGGGTCAGTCCTATTTATCTAGGGTATCATTACAAAAAGCACAAAGAAATTTTAGGGACTCCTATCTTAGAGGCTCAGTCCCTAAAGAACCTGCCTGCAGTGCAGGAGAAACGGCTTTCTGGGTCGGGAAGATCCCCTGGAGAAGGAAATGGCAACCCACTCCAGTATTCTTGCCTGAAGAAGCCCTTGGACAGAGGAGCCTGGTGGGCTACAGTCTGTCGGGTCGCGAGACACGACTTAGTGGCTAAACCACTCCCCCGCCCCCAGATTGTGCCAACGATCTCTTAACATCTCCGATCTTTCTTCCTCCCACTCTCTCCTTCTCTCTGGTGCCAGAAAGAAAATATGAATACTTTTTAAAACAATATTTTCATCAAGTCATTTCCCTGCTGAAAAACAAACAAACGAAACTTCAGCCATGACGTGTGGTGCTCTGTACTGTATCAGCGTAGCTAGGCTGGAATTTCCCAGAATTTCCTTTCCTGCATGGTTCTGGATTGGCATTGGCCAATAGAGACACTGTGGATCATATTTGTGAGGTAGAAATAAAGCAGCTGCCAATTTATTAAAATGCTTTCATGGCTGGTGGAGAGTGCCAGGTACTTTGCCTTGGCTGGCAGGCAGATCCCGCCTGTGGTCAAGGGACACACTTACCACAGTTCTTCCTTGCGGGGGTTGAATGGTGTGTTCCTTCCCTGCTCCCCGAATTCACATGCACCTGGAATCTCAGAACATAACCTTATATGGACCTAGGGCCTTTGCAAATGTAGTTTTAGTTACATAAAGATGAGGTCTTGCTAGGCCAGGGCAGATCCTAAATCCAGTGACTGACGTCCTTGAAGAAGGTGGCCACGTAAGGGCAGAGAAACGTGGACACATTAGGAGGAAAGCCATGTGAAAACGGAGGCAGAGACCAGAGGGATGCAGCCGTAAGGATGGCCAGCACCCCAGAAGTCAGAGAGGACTCTCTCCCAGAGCCTTCGGGGGAGGACACCCCGGCAGAACCTTGATTTCTGACCCGTAGCCTCCACAACTGGAAGCAAATCCATGTCTGTTGTCTCAAGCTGAAGGATTGCTGCGATTTGTGGTCTTGGGTCAGGGCAGCCCAGCAACTGAATGCACTCCTCCTCCTGGCAGGCCTCCTCTTCTGCTTCCTCCAGCTCCTGGACCGAGTGTCTGTGGCTCCCTAGTGACGGGAGACAGCTTCTCCTACACGTCACATACTGCAGCCCACGGCTTGCGGGAGCCTAGCTGCCTGGCCAGGGATTGAAGCCCTGGCCCCTGCAGAAGGAAGAGCCTTTGTCACTGGGCCACCAGGGAAGGCTCTGGGGTTCTTTCCATGAAAACTTAAGGGCCCTGACCCTCACTGCCCCCTCCTCAAATACATTTTCATGACTTTATCATTTTGCATACGCCTTTCCCCAAGAACTTTCCCAATGTCACCTTCAGTCTTGTGGCACATCTCAGTTAAGTCAGACTGACCTGGGTTTGATGGTCAGCTCTATCTGTAACCAATTTTTTAGATTCTCTAAGCCTCGATCTCATCTCATAAAATTCCTATGTTATACACATACAATAATACTTAATATAGTCACTTATATATGTGTCTAGTCCCCCGGTTAGACTACAGACCTTCAGCGTTTTAAAAACTAGAACCCACTGCAAGAATATATTTTGTACTGTAACTCAATTCACACACGCACATACAGCCCTCCCCCGCCCCCACACGCGGATAATGGAAACAAGTGTGGTGAGTAGGCTCGTCCTTCCTGCTTGAAGCCCACGTTATTCTAGTCTGTTCTATTCTCTTCCTTCAGATACTGGTCACGACTCATTGATCTCATGAAGCACAGATATTGAAAACTACGGAGGCCATGTGGGTGCTTTTATGCAAGGGAGCCCATTTTAATTTATTTTTGTATTGTTGTTGGCAAGCACCGTGCCTGGCACAAAGCGGGCATCTGACAAACACTTGTCATAGACCTGGGTTGCGGTTGAGGGCAGGAATCTTGTCTCAGTTATCTTGTATCCATCCCACAGCTCATATCTTCCCACAACATCGAGAGATCAAATGGCTAAGACCAGGCCTATTGCCAGGCTTTAGAGATCAAGCATGTGCTGTTGTCTTTTTTAAAACGTTTATTTTTATGTATGTATTTATGAGGCTGCCCTGAGTCTTAGTTATGGCCTGTGGGATTTATTCATTTATTTTTGGCTGAGCCGGGTCATCAAGGCTGTGCAGGCTTGTCTCTAGTTGCAATGAGCAGGGACTACCCTTCACTGCCACGCGTGGCTTCTCATTGCGGTGGCTTCTCTCGTTGCGGAGCGCGGGCTCTAGGTGCTCGGGCTCCGGTAGTTGTAGCCTGAGGGCTCAGACGTTGTGGTGCTGGGTTTAGCTGCGCTGCGGCATGTGGAATCTTCCCAGACCGGGGATCAAACCTGTGTCGCCTGCATTGACTGGTGGATTCTCAACCATTGGACCACCAGGGAAGCCCACATGCAGTATCTTTAGATGCAGCATGCAGGATTTTTAGCTGCGGCATTTGGACTCAGTCGTAGAATGTGGACATGAGTTCCCTGACCAGGGGTGGAACTGGGGCCCCTTGCATCGGGGGTGTGGAGCCTTAGCCACAGGACCAGCAGGGGATTTCCAGAGATCAAACACTTGGATCAATCACTATCTGAAAAGCAGCTACTATGTTGTGATACTTAAATGCCAAATTGATAGCTCCTTCCCCTACTACCTGAAAAGCCGTGCAGGATTGCTCAGAGGGGGACACTGAACACTGTTGCCTAACTGAGAAACCGTAAAAAGAAATAAGACACATGGAGGCCAAAGTATCACCTCTATTAACTCAGAGAACATACAATACTGTGAGAACCAGTCTGGCCTGTTAATTAAACCTGAAGTTGAGACAGTGTTGAACTCGGGTGCCCTCCCTATGCTGAAGGTCTCCACAGCCCAGGCAGAAGGCCGCTCAGACCCAAGAGGAGTGTAGGAGGAGCCGAGCTCAGCAAACCGTTTGTTTTTCGTGAAATGCACCTGTTAGAGAAGTCACTACTGCTCTGACCAGAGACACAGGGGATTAAAAGGGGATAGAGAGACCAGACATATGACTCACTGAGTTCATAGAGATGGCATGTGCTAACAGCAGGAGAGGGATTCTCTCTTCATAGGAAACCTGTATTAAATCTTCTGCAAAGTCATTTTTCCTTAACATATTTTGATACACAGTATTTGTTCATAATACTGCTGCTTAGGGAATTTGCCGTTGTTTACGCGCTAAATTGTGTTTGACTCTTTGTGTCCCCAGGAACTGTAGCCTACCAGGCTCCTCTGTTCAAGAGATTTTCCAGGCAAGAGTATTCCAGTGAGTTGCCATTTCCTTCTCCAGGGTATCTTCCCAACCCAGGGATCGAACCCGCATCTCCTGGCATGGCCGCTGGCTTCTTTACCACTCGACCACCAGGGAAGCCCACATGCAGTATCTTTAGATGCAGCATGCAGGATTTTAGCTGCGGCATTTGGACGCAGTCGTAGAATGTGGACATGAGTTCCCTGACCAGGGGTGGAACTGGGGCCCCTTGCATCGGGGGTGTGGAGCCTTAGCCACAGGACCAGCAGGGGATTTCCAGAGATCAAACACTTGGATCAATCACTATCTGAAAAGCAGCTACTATGTTGTGATACTTAAATGCCAAATTGATAGCTCCTTCCCCTACTACCTGAAAAGCCGTGCAGGATTGCTCAGAGGGGGACACTGAACACTGTTGCCTAACTGAGAAACCGTAAAAAGAAATAAGACACATGGAGGCCAAAGTATCACCTCTATTAACTCAGAGAACATACAATACTGTGAGAACCAGTCTGGCCTGTTAATTAAACCTGAAGTTGAGACAGTGTTGAACTCGGGTGCCCTCCCTATGCTGAAGGTCTCCACAGCCCAGGCAGAAGGCCGCTCAGACCCAAGAGGAGTGTAGGAGGAGCCGAGCTCAGCAAACCGTTTGTTTTTCGTGAAATGCACCTGTTAGAGAAGTCACTACTGCTCTGACCAGAGACACAGGGGTTTAAAAAGGGGGATAGAGAGACCAGACATATGACTCACTGAGTTCATAGAGATGGCATGTGCTAACAGCAGGAGAGGGATTCTCTCTTCATAGGAAACCTGTATTAAATCTTCTGCAAAGTCATTTTTCCTTAACATATTTTGATACACAGTATTTGTTCATAATACTGCTGCTTAGGGAATTTGCCGTTGTTTACGCGCTAAATTGTGTTTGACTCTTTGTGTCCCCAGGAACTGTAGCCTACCAGGCTCCTCTGTTCAAGAGATTTTCCAGGCAAGAGTATTCCAGTGAGTTGCCATTTCCTTCTCCAGGGTATCTTCCCAACCCAGGGATCGAACCCGCATCTCCTGGAATGGCAGTTGGGTTCTTTACCACTACGCCACCTGGGAAGCCACTTAGGAAATACAGGCCACAGAATGGAGCAGTTGGGGATGGGCAGGATCTATTTATCAAGGCAGCAAGGGACTGCTGCTAAGATTTTGTTTGTTTTGGGAGACAGTGTTACCCCAAAACTGTTACCAATGGACAATCAATCAGTTGATTTAGGAAAGAAATGGAAATGTTTCTTTGAGCGAGATGTGAGCATTATAACCAGAGAAAACTTTGAGAGCTGTTCCACCCATTCGGGTGCATAATGTTAAATGTTGTATGACTGATAGCTTACACAGTCCAGATTTGAGCACTGTGGGTCACGTGACCTCTTACAAGCTCAAGAAGGAACCTCATCTTTGAAGGAGTTGTTCTGAAGGTAGGGGGGTGTTTCCTTTCATGGCTGATTTCTGCCTACCTGATGTCTGGCATAAAGCAGATACACAATGCACAGTAGTGGGGAGTGAGGAGGACCCGGGCCAGAGAAAACTTCTGTTTACAGTTTTCCTGTCTTGCCATAAACTGAATTTTATTTCACACTGGGTTGGCCCAAAAGACACTACCAAGCCAGAGAATGGCATTAGGAAGGATTTATTATTTGCAGCAAGTAAGGAGAACACTAAGGATATTCCCCAAAGCAGTGACTTCCTTAACAGCAGAACTGAAGAAATTCTGAGCTAAGGGCATAAGCATATTCTTGAAGGGCCTTGGAGGTCAACAGAGTCCAACTTTAATTGACTGACGTCAGGAGAGTCAGAAAAGGTCAACATCCTCCCTTAGTGCTGGGGTTGGGGAAGGGGTTTAGATTCCCTTAGTTTTTTCTGGGGTTGATAACAGCAGGAGAGGGATTCTCTCTTCATAGGAAACCTGTATTAAATCTTCTGCAAAGTCATTTTTCCTTAACATATTTTGATACACAGTATTTGTTCATAATACTGCTGCTTAGGAATTTGCCGTTGTTTACGCGCTAAATTGTGTTTGACTCTTTGTGTCCCCAGGAACTGTAGCCTACCAGGCTCCTCTGTTCAAGAGATTTTCCAGGCAAGAGTATTCCAGTGAGTTGCCATTTCCTTCTCCAGGGTATCTTCCCAACCCAGGGATCGAACCCGCATCTCCTGGAATGGCAGTTGGGTTCTTTACCACTACGCCACCTGGGAAGCCACTTAGGAAATACAGGCCACAGAATGGAGCAGTTGGGGATGGGCAGGATCTATTTATCAAGGCAGCAAGGGACTGCTGCTAAGATTTTGTTTGTTTTGGGAGACAGTGTTACCCCAAAACTGTTACCAATGGACAATCAATCAGTTGATTTAGGAAAGAAATGGAAATGTTTCTTTGAGCGAGATGTGAGCATTATAACCAGAGAAAACTTTGAGAGCTGTTCCACCCATTCGGGTGCATAATGTTAAATGTTGTATGACTGATAGCTTACACAGTCCAGATTTGAGCACTGTGGGTCACGTGACCTCTTACAAGCTCAAGAAGGAACCTCATCTTTGAAGGAGTTGTTCTGAAGGTAGGGGGGTGTTTCCTTTCATGGCTGATTTCTGCCTACCTGATGTCTGGCATAAAGCAGATACACAATGCACAGTAGTGGGGAGTGAGGAGGACCCGGGCCAGAGAAAACTTCTGTTTACATTTTTCCTGTCTTGCCATAAACTGAATTTTATTTCACACTGGGTTGGCCCAAAAGACACTACCAAGCCAGAGAATGGCATTAGGAAGGATTTATTATTTGCAGCAAGTAAGGAGAACACTAAGGATATTCCCCAAAGCAGTGACTTCCTTAACAGCAGAACTGAAGAAATTCTGAGCTAAGGGCATAAGCATATTCTTGAAGGGCCTTGGAGGTCAACAGAGTCCAACTTTAATTGACTGACGTCAGGAGAGTCAGAAAAGGTCAACATCCTCCCTTAGTGCTGGGGTTGGGGGAAGGGGGGTTTAGATTTAGCAAAACCGCTCAAGAAAGTGCTGCAGGCTAATCTTCGTCTTTAAAACTAGGAGTTTACTATTGCGCTGTTATCTTTGCTATTGTTTCTTCTATTGACTGATAACAGTCTTTTGTTCCCTTGGGTCTAGGGCGTCTGTTGTGGCCAGGTTGGAATCACAATGGCTTAGGTCAAAAATGGCTTCCGTTCGCTCCCTGCGAGGACTCTCTATCTCACCTCCTTTAAAGATGCCAGGGGACAGGAACCCGTAGAAGGATGGAAAGGTATGTAAGCAACAGAGTTACAGGAAATCACGAGAGCTATACCTGGCTCCTTCTAAAAGCGGAAACACATCTGTCCTCTTTTCTTCTGGGGGCACCTCTTTAAGGAAAGCGGTCATCTGGCGGAATAGCCGAGTGTTCATCTCAGAGTCCAGTAACTGAGATGATTACATCGTCCTGGGTCCCGGGGGTTTGTCCAAGCCAGCGCGGCACCACCGTCACTTGTGGGTCATCTATTGCTTGGTCTCGAGAAAGCAACGGAATTACATTCACAGCTCAGGCGAATTAAGGACAAAGATTCTGTCCTTAACTCCCTCGCGGGCCCTTTCCGACATACCGTATCCATGAAAACATGTAACGACATCTATTACGGGGGCAAAAGCGAGGTTGCATGCCTCTGGCCCCTCTCTGGCAAGGGACGTTGGTCTTTCCTTAAAAGTCCCAAGCATCCAACCCTCGCGGCAGGGCTAGGTTTACAAGCCACCCGTTTTCAGGCAAGGATGCGTTTGATCCCCCATAAAGCAGATACACAATGCACAGTAGTGGGGAGTGAGGAGGACCCGGGCCAGAGAAAACTTCTGTTTACATTTTCCTGTCTTGCCATAAACTGAATTTTATTTCACACTGGGTTGGCCCAAAAGACACTACCAAGCCAGAGAATGGCATTAGGAAGGATTTATTATTTGCAGCAAGTAAGGAGAACACTAAGGATATTCCCCAAAGCAGTGACTTCCTTAACAGCAGAACTGAAGAAATTCTGAGCTAAGGGCATAAGCATATTCTTGAAGGGCCTTGGAGGTCAACAGAGTCCAACTTTAATTGACTGACGTCAGGAGAGTCAGAAAAGGTCAACATCCTCCCTTAGTGCTGGGGTTGGGGGAAGGGGGGTTTAGATTTAGCAAAACCGCTCAAGAAAGTGCTGCAGGCTAATCTTCGTCTTTAAAACTAGGAGTTTACTATTGCGCTGTTATCTTTGCTATTGTTTCTTCTATTGACTGATAACAGTCTTTTGTTCCCTTGGGTCTAGGGCGTCTGTTGTGGCCAGGTTGGAATCACAATGGCTTAGGTCAAAAATGGCTTCCGTTCGCTCCCTGCGAGGACTCTCTATCTCACCTCCTTTAAAGATGCCAGGGGACAGGAACCCGTAGAAGGATGGAAAGGTATGTAAGCAACAGAGTTACAGGAAATCACGAGAGCTATACCTGGCTCCTTCTAAAAGCGGAAAACACATCTGTCCTCTTTTCTTCTGGGGGCACCTCTTTAAGGAAAGCGGTCATCTGGCGGAATAGCCGAGTGTTCATCTCAGAGTCCAGTAACTGAGATGATTACATCGTCCTGGGTCCCGGGGGTTTGTCCAAGCCAGCGCGGCACCACCGTCACTTGTGGGTCATCTATTGCTTGGTCTCGAGAAAGCAACGGAATTACATTCACAGCTCAGGCGAATTAAGGACAAAGATTCTGTCCTTAACTCCCTCGCGGGCCCTTTCCGACATACCGTATCCATGAAAACATGTAACGACATCTATTACGGGGGCAAAAGCGAGGTTGCATGCCTCTGGCCCCTCTCTGGCAAGGGACGTTGGTCTTTCCTTAAAAGTCCCAAGCATCCAACCCTCGCGGCAGGGCTAGGTTTACAAGCCACCCGTTTTTCAGGCAGCTGCGTTCCCTTTCTTCCCTCTTCGTGGTTCGGCGGTCAGGACTTCAACACAAAACGACTCCGCGTGTTTGAAATCACCCCGGCGCTTTGGCACAGCGCAGGAGGGGAAGCCCACTGCACGGATTCCGAGAACCGCAGTCAGTAGACAGAGGTTGGGCTTGGGAGTGGAGCGAGATGGAGGGAGGGAGGAGGAAAGCGACCGAGTCGGCGGTGCATCCTGGGAGTTGTAGTCCGCGCGGGGCGGCGCCCTCTAGGCTCCGCTCGGCTCTGCACTCCGTCTCCCAGCAGGCCCCGCGCCACGGAGGCGGCCCGCGGTGGGGGCGCCCGGAGAGGCGCTGCCGCAGGGGGAGGGGGCCCGAGGCCGAGAAGCGCCGCGGAGGCCGCGGGGAGACGTGATCCGCAGCGCGCGGGGGCCGAGGGACCTCCGGGTGGGCGATCGCGAGGGCCGGCCGGCCGCCGCACGTTCCGGGGCTCGCCCTCGGTCCGCTCCGGGGGCGCGCGGCTCCCGCCATGGAAGCACATCCGCCTGCCTCCGGGGTCTCCGGGAGCCGCGTCCCCGGGTCCCCCGGAGCGATGACCGGGTAGGGGCGCCGCACGCTCCGCCCCCGCCCCGCCCCGCCCCGCCTCCCGGGGCACTGCCGGGGGGCGTCCGCCGCTCATGCCGCCCCGGCGCCCCGGCCGCTGAAGCCCCGGCCGCGCCGCCCGCCGCCGCCCTCCGGCCCCCAAGATGTGGCACAACGTGGGGCTGACGCTGCTGGTGGTCGTGGCCACGCTGCTGATCGTGCTGCTGCTGATGGTGTGCGGTGAGTGGGCAGGGGGGCCCGGACGCCGGCTCGACCCGTCCTGCCGACTGGCCAGTTCTGTCTCGTTCCGAAGAGAAAGAAAGAGAAAAGAGGGCCTGGCTGGGCAAGTGTCTAAAAGCCTCCGGTTCTCCGCCTGAGCCCTCGGGAGGGAGCCCGCGGCGAGGTGCCCCTGCCCGCCGGCATCCCGGAGGGGAAGGCAGCGGGTCCCGGGCACCCGGGGTTAAACCAGAGCCTGCTTCTCCGCAGCGTCTTGATTGCCGCCCTTGCCACAGCCTGCCCAGATTGTAACCTTGGCCTGTAGGCGAAGGTGAAGCGAGCGGGTGCTCCTTTTTCTGTCTTTACACGTCCTGACGCTGGTGATCGAGCGAGGTTTCCTCCCCTTCACTGAACCAGGGCTTGGCTTTGCAGCCCGCGTGAAATTGTTTACTTGGAGTTTCAGGCTCAAGCTCAATTCCAAACAGCAGGGCTGAGATCAGACAGAACTTAGAAACACCGGCTATATTAAACTTCCAGGGTTAGGTAACCTAACTCTTAGTTTTGTAATAATGGTGCTATTTTGTGTGCTGTGATTTTTTTCCCCTCCGTGAAATGGAACGAGAGAACGTGAAACTTTTTTCTCAAGGTAATATCAGCGCAATTGTAGGGTTTCTTTTTTTTTTTTTCCAAATGCACAGTAGCTGATGGCTACTCTTAGCAAAGTGGCTGAGCAACTGAAAATCTGGGAAGTATTTAGAACCGGATGTCAGTGAGCTTATTTTTTCATAATTATCTTATGGAAGTATGAGTTCAGGTTGATGCAATCATTGGTCAACATTCAAAATACTATAGGGCTTATTCACTACATGATTAATGCTCTAAATGGTCACTACCAGTTGTGTTTGGAAGCATGTACGTATATACATACATATATGTATTTGTGTTTATGTACTTCTACGTGTATTTTTAATTCTCTTGCTTTTATTAAGGCACTAGAGTTCTTCAAACTTAACAGCCTTTCTTTCCTGATGATAAAGCAATTGGAAGGCCTTTCTCAATTTCCTGCTTGTGATGCAGAAATTGGGGCTAATTGTAGATGTTTAAGGATCTTTGAAGTAAGGAAAACCAGATCTTTGTGATTTGTGTGGTTGTGAGGAAGGAGCTAAGCATATGCTTTCCTTTCTGATGTGAATGTGTATATAAGCTACCTGGAGATGGCAATGTAACGTGTAAACCATATACCATCTTGTTGTTCAGTTGCTGAGTGGTGTTGAGCCCGCGGCGAGGTGCCCCTGCCCGCCGGCATCCCGGAGGGGAAGGCAGCGGGTCCCGGGCACCCGGGGTTAAACCAGAGCCTGCTTCTCCGCAGCGTCTTGATTGCCGCCCTTGCCACAGCCTGCCCAGATTGTAACCTTGGCCTGTAGGCGAAGGTGAAGCGAGCGGGTGCTCCTTTTTCTGTCTTTACACGTCCTGACGCTGGTGATCGAGCGAGGTTTCCTCCCCTTCACTGAACCAGGGCTTGGCTTTGCAGCCCGCGTGAAATTGTTTACTTGGAGTTTCAGGCTCAAGCTCAATTCCAAACAGCAGGGCTGAGATCAGACAGAACTTAGAAACACCGGCTATATTAAACTTCCAGGGTTAGGTAACCTAACTCTTAGTTTTGTAATAATGGTGCTATTTTGTGTGCTGTGCTTTTTTTCCCCTCCGTGAAATGGAACGAGAGAACGTGAAACTTTTTTCTCAAGGTAATATCAGCGCAATTGTAGGGTTTCTTTTTTTTTTTTTCCAAATGCACAGTAGCTGATGGCTACTCTTAGCAAAGTGGCTGAGCAACTGAAAATCTGGGAAGTATTTAGAACCGGATGTCAGTGAGCTTATTTTTTCATAATTATCTTATGGAAGTATGAGTTCAGGTTGATGCAATCATTGGTCAACATTCAAAATACTATAGGGCTTATTCACTACATGATTAATGCTCTAAATGGTCACTACCAGTTGTGTTTGGAAGCATGTACGTATATACATACATATATGTATTTGTGTTTATGTACTTCTACGTGTATTTTTAATTCTCTTGCTTTTATTAAGGCACTAGAGTTCTTCAAACTTAACAGCCTTTCTTTCCTGATGATAAAGCAATTGGAAGGCCTTTCTCAATTTCCTGCTTGTGATGCAGAAATTGGGGCTAATTGTAGATGTTTAAGGATCTTTGAAGTAAGGAAAACCAGATCTTTGTGATTTGTGTGGTTGTGAGGAAGGAGCTAAGCATATGCTTTCCTTTCTGATGTGAATGTGTATATAAGCTACCTGGAGATGGCAATGTAACGTGTAAACCATATACCATCTTGTTGTTCAGTTGCTGAGTGGTGTTCAGCTCTTTGTGACCTCAAGGACTGCAGCAGCCCAGGCAGTATCTCCTGGAGTTTGCTCAAACTCAGGTCCATTGAGTTCCAATGCCATCCAACCTGCTCATCCTTTGCCGCCCCCTTCCCACTCCGTTAAAGTGTTTGCCAAACTTGCCTCAGGGGCCTCAACGTTTCTACTTGCCGTGCTCTAGACTTGCTCTCTTAGCTTCCTATGGCTATTTGATTTAAACTGTATTCATTTATCTAAAAATACCCTGCTCCTGGCTTCAGAAAGCCTTGTGGAATTAGAGGTGAGGTGTGGCGAGTAAAAGAATGCCTTATTTTGACTGGTGTGGTAGAGACGGGTAGCTCTAAGAAGTAATCTGAGCACTTTTTTGTTGGGAGAGTGAATGCTGGGATTACGTTGTATTTTGACTAGGAGGGGCCTGGGGCACAGGGTGGGGAGTGAAGGACCCACCATCTTGGAGAGAAACTTGGTGTGTTGTAAACAGTGTAGACAGTAAGCCACAGAAACGTATTTTCTTGCGACCTGGAGGCTAGCGGTTCATGATCATGGGGTCAGCAGGGTTGATTTCCGCTGAGCCTCTCTCTCTCCTTGGTTTACAGGTGACTGTCTTCTCTGTGTGTCTTCACGTGGCCTTTCATCTGTGTGTGCTGTGTCCTCATCTTATATAAGAAGGGCACCAGTCATACTGGGTTAGGGCCCCACCCTTAGGAATTCATTTAACCTTACATAGCCTGTTAAAGGTCTTACCTCCCAACACAGTCACAGGAGGAGGAGTTCACAGTCGATGACACAGGTCTGCCGCAAGAAACTCACATAGCCGGGCGGATCGTAGAAACATGATGGTCAGATTTTTAAATTTCAGGTTCCTTGGGGAGATCTTCCTTCTCCTGTCTGTAGAAGTTGTTCTTTCTTGCTTCTCATTCATTTAAAAAATATTTTCCACTCCCACTGTTCGCCGAAGCTGCCCTTGTTAAGGTCTGTAACAAATCGCTGCATATAATTCCACTTATATGCACAGAGTCTGACAGGACTGAGCAGCTGGACTGAATCCTACTTGGCCTGGTTATCTACAGGTGAGCTTCCTCCCGTGAAGCCTTTCTCGTGGCTTCTAGACACCACAGAGACTAATCATTTTCTCTTTTCCTGGGTTCTCATTCCCTAGAATTGAGCTTCTTTTGACTGGATCTATGATAGGAAATAAAGTTTACATTATTCCCAGTATGTTCATAAGTATATAAACTACATATATATCACTCAGTTTATATATACATCTATCTGTCTACCCATCATCTCTCTTATCTCTGAAATAAAAATTTTACAGATTAGTACTTGCCATTACTCCATGAGGTGCATACTGTTTCTATATTTCTGTAATACATTATGTTATAATCCATATATATTTGTTTTCCCATTCCTTCTGCCTGCCCCTTGTCCAGTGCTAAAGGTTTACATAGTAGCTACAGCTACTGACTTAAATTCGTGTCTCCAGCTCTCAAGCCTTTCCTGCACCCCAGGCTCACATGAGACATTTTTTCCGTGTCCCTGCTTGGCGGTAAGAACCGTCTCAAGCTAAACATATCTTAACAGAACTCCTGATTCCTGCCACCTGTTTGTCCCTCCCCACTCACGTGTTATCAGCAACCAGGGGCTTGGTGTCGTCTGCAGATTTGCCCTTTTCTTTCCTTAAAAATATTCCCTCCCATCTGGAAGCCATTTCAGTTTTGTCTCTTTTTTCTTTCAGTTTTACTGAGATAGAGCTGACAGACAGTACTGTATACATTTGAGGTTTCCCAGATGGCTCAGTGGTAAAGATTCCACCTGCAAGTGCAGGAGACCTGGGTTCGATCCCTGGGTCAGGAAGGTTCCCTGGCAAAGGAAATGGATGTCACTTTAGTATTCTTGCCTGGGAAATCCCATGGACAGAAGCAGTCTGACAGACTACAGTCCGTGGGATCCAGAAGAGCTGGGCATAACTGAGCGACCTAATAACAACTATAGATTTCAGGAGCACAACATAATAGTTTGATTTACACACATCATGAGATGATTATCATAGTAAGTTTAGTGAACATCCATCATCTCATAAAGATACAGGCTTAGAGAAATAAAATTTTTTTTCCAGTGATCAGAACTCTCAGATTAACTCTTTTAACTGTCATATATAATATATACATAACTTTCATATATAACATATACATAACTTTCCTACACAACATCCAACAGTGTTAATCATATTTATCTTGTACATTGCTTCCTGGTACTTACTTTGCCTATAACTGGAAGTTTGTGCCTTCATCCGATCCCCTCATCAACCACAAATCTGACCTCTCGCTGCATTTGTTTGCTTTAAGTATTCAGTGACCTACCACACTGCTGTAGTTCCTGTTATTGGACATAGGGATTTGATATTTTTATACATCTCCAAATTAATCACAATGAAAGTCGAGTAACATTTCTCACCATACAAAGATAGTACATGATTATTGACTTAATTCCCCATGCTGTACATTTCCTACCCATGACCCATTTCTTTTGCAGCTGTACATTTGTACTTTTTCTTCTTTGAATTTTGACCTCTTTTATTGGTTTATTTTTTTATTTTCATCCATCTTTATTCTTTAGCCTGTGTGGGCCTCCCATCGCAGTGGCCTCTCGCTGCAGAGCACCGGCTCTGGGCGCATGTGCTCCAGAGCGCTGGCGCGTCATTGGACCCACCGGTCTAGCCTCTCTGTGGCACGTGGGGTCCTCCCTGGCCGGGGATCAAACCAGCGCGCTGCAAGGCGGACTCTTTACCCACTGGACCACCAGGGAAGCCCCAGATTTGTACTTCTTCATCTCCCTCACCTATTTCTCCCCATCCCGCCCCCGCCTTTGGCAGCTACTTGTTTGTTGTCTCTGTTTATGAGTACTTCTCTTTAGTTATGCTTGTTTATTTATTTTGTTTTTTAGATTCCACATGTGAGTGCAATCATGGAGTACTTTTTTCTGTCTAACTTCTTGCACTAACGTAATACCCTTGGACGAAGCAGTCTGACAGACTACAGTCCGTGGGATCCAGAAGAGCTGGGCATAACTGAGCGACCTAATAACAACTATAGATTTCAGGAGCACAACATAATAGTTTGATTTACACACATCATGAGATGATTATCATAGTAAGTTTAGTGAACATCCATCATCTCATAAAGATACAGGCTTAGAGAAATAAAATTTTTTTTCCAGTGATCAGAACTCTCAGATTAACTCTTTTAACTGTCATATATAATATATACATAACTTTCATATATAACATATACATAACTTTCCTACACAACATCCAACAGTGTTAATCATATTTATCTTGTACATTGCTTCCTGGTACTTACTTTGCCTATAACTGGAAGTTTGTGCCTTCATCCGATCCCCTCATCAACCACAAATCTGACCTCTCGCTGCATTTGTTTGCTTTAAGTATTCAGTGACCTACCACACTGCTGTAGTTCCTGTTATTGGACATAGGGATTTGATATTTTTATACATCTCCAAATTAATCACAATGAAAGTCGAGTAACATTTCTCACCATACAAAGATAGTACATGATTATTGACTTAATTCCCCATGCTGTACATTTCCTACCCATGACCCATTTCTTTTGCAGCTGTACATTTGTACTTTTTCTTCTTTGAATTTTGACCTCTTTTATTGGTTTATTTTTTTATTTTCATCCATCTTTATTCTTTAGCCTGTGTGGGCCTCCCATCGCAGTGGCCTCTCGCTGCAGAGCACCGGCTCTGGGCGCATGTGCTCCAGAGCGCTGGCGCGTCATTGGACCCACCGGTCTAGCCTCTCTGTGGCACGTGGGGTCCTCCCTGGCCGGGGATCAAACCAGCGCGCTGCAAGGCGGACTCTTTACCCACTGGACCACCAGGGAAGCCCCAGATTTGTACTTCTTCATCTCCCTCACCTATTTCTCCCCATCCCGCCCCCGCCTTTGGCAGCTACTTGTTTGTTGTCTCTGTTTATGAGTACTTCTCTTTAGTTATGCTTGTTTATTTATTTTGTTTTTTAGATTCCACATGTGAGTGCAATCATGGAGTACTTTTTTCTGTCTAACTTCTTGCACTAACGTAATACCCTTGTTACAGATGGCAGGATGTCGTTCGTTTTTTCCTTGGCTGACTGATCCACTGTGCACGTGCACTTCATCTTCGTTTTCCATGTGTCTCCCTTAGCACCACATGCCTTTTTCCGTCTCCTCAGTGGCCGTCCTGTGTGTGTCAGTTTCGTCCGTGGTGGTTTGAATCCTCAGCGGTGGAGCACATGGATGTGGAGAGCTGGCTGGGTTTTGTGTGTGCATCTCCTCCGGCTTGAGTGTAAGCTCAGTGAGGACAGGGGCCTCCTCTGGCTCGTTCACTGTTCTGTTCCTGGATCTTGGTGAGTAGTGCCTGGCAGGTAGAAGGCCCTGGTGTGTCTGAAGTAGAAGTGAAGAAAGATAGCTTTGTGTAAATATCAGATTCCTATTACAGACAGGGTCTTAAATGTGGTGCAAGCAAGGTTGTCTCAAACTGGATAACGCTTGTATTACTCAATAAAATACACTTAATAAACATAATTCAGATGCTGTGCTGGACGTCATGAGTGTTCAAAAATTAATAAAGTATAATCCCCGGTATACTTTCTTAAATGTCTGGTAGAATTAATTTAGGCCAGGACTTTTCTTTTTAACTACAAATTCCCTGTGTGGGCAGTGGGCTGATACCGGGCTATTTCAGTTTCTTCTTGAGTGAGCTTTTGTAGTTTCTGTGTTTCAAGCACTCTGTCTATTTAATCTGGATTACTGTTCTGTCATGATCATTTAATATCTGTAGGATCTGTGGTTATGCCTTTTCTTTCATTGCTCAGAGCTGGCCATTGGACCCACCGGTCTAGCCTCTCTGTGGCACGTGGGGTCCTCCCTGGCCGGGGATCAAACCAGCGCGCTGCAAGGCGGACTCTTTACCCACTGGACCACCAGGGAAGCCCCAGATTTGTACTTCTTCATCTCCCTCACCTATTTCTCCCCATCCCGCCCCCGCCTTTGGCAGCTACTTGTTTGTTGTCTCTGTTTATGAGTACTTCTCTTTAGTTATGCTTGTTTATTTATTTTGTTTTTTAGATTCCACATGTGAGTGCAATCATGGAGTACTTTTTTCTGTCTAACTTCTTGCACTAACGTAATACCCTTGTTACAGATGGCAGGATGTCGTTCGTTTTTTCCTTGGCTGACTGATCCACTGTGCACGTGCACTTCATCTTCGTTTTCCATGTGTCTCCCTTAGCACCACATGCCTTTTTCCGTCTCCTCAGTGGCCGTCTGTGTGTGTCAGTTTCGTCCGTGGTGGTTTGAATCCTCAGCGGTGGAGCACATGGATGTGGAGAGCTGGCTGGGTTTTGTGTGTGCATCTCCTCCGGCTTGAGTGTAAGCTCAGTGAGGACAGGGGCCTCCTCTGGCTCGTTCACTGTTCTGTTCCTGGATCTTGGTGAGTAGTGCCTGGCAGGTAGAAGGCCCTGGTGTGTCTGAAGTAGAAGTGAAGAAAGATAGCTTTGTGTAAATATCAGATTCCTATTACAGACAGGGTCTTAAATGTGGTGCAAGCAAGGTTGTCTCAAACTGGATAACGCTTGTATTACTCAATAAAATACACTTAATAAACATAATTCAGATGCTGTGCTGGACGTCATGAGTGTTCAAAAATTAATAAAGTATAATCCCCGGTATACTTTCTTAAATGTCTGGTAGAATTAATTTAGGCCAGGACTTTTCTTTTTAACTACAAATTCCCTGTGTGGGCAGTGGGCTGATACCGGGCTATTTCAGTTTCTTCTTGAGTGAGCTTTTGTAGTTTCTGTGTTTCAAGCACTCTGTCTATTTAATCTGGATTACTGTTCTGTCATGATCATTTAATATCTGTAGGATCTGTGGTTATGCCTTTTCTTTCATTCTTGGTATTGTTTGTGTTCTTTTGTTTATGCTCAGTCTAGAAGATCAGATTCTATTGATCTTCTCAAAGAATCTGAATTTTCTGTTTTACTGATTTTTAAAATTTTTTGTCCATATTATTTCATTGGTTTATGATTATTGTATCTTTATTTTCTTCTATTTTGATTTTAATTTGTACTTCTAGTTTCTTATGATAGAAGCTTAGATTATTGATTTTAAACTATTCTTGTTTTTAAAAATAGATATTTAATGATACTAATTTCTTTCTGGTATTTTGATTTTTTTTAAAAAAACCTTTATTTGGTTGAAAATATATTTCAATTTCACTTGTGATTTCTCCTTTGAACTGTGAGTTACTTAGGACATTTCTTCCCCTCCACCCCCATATATCATTTTATTATTTTCTAGTTTAATTTTATTATGGTGAGAAAATGTACCTTGTATCATAGAATTTAAGAAGGCTTATGCTTAATGAGACTAAGCAATGGTCTATTTTGATAAATGTGCTACATGTACCTGAAAAGAATGTTTATTTTGGTACTGAGTGGAATGTTCTCTACCTGTTGGTCAACTTGGTTGATAACGTATGTTGAAGTGTTATCACCTTGGCTGATAGCATTGTTCAGCAGTTCTATTTTATCAGCTATTTTATTGCACGGGAGGAATCTTAAGAGCCCTGAAATGGGTCAATTGGTGTCATTGACCAATGACAAAAAAAAGTGATTCAGCCTTTGAATTTATGGTGCTTTCGGTGTGTTGGGCGGAGGTGGGAGGGGAAGTTGAATGTTGGTAAACATAATTCAGATGCTGTGCTGGACGTCATGAGTGTTCAAAAATTAATAAAGTATAATCCCCGGTATACTTTCTTAAATGTCTGGTAGAATTAATTTAGGCCAGGACTTTTCTTTTTAACTACAAATTCCCTGTGTGGGCAGTGGGCTGATACCGGGCTATTTCAGTTTCTTCTTGAGTGAGCTTTTGTAGTTTCTGTGTTTCAAGCACTCTGTCTATTTAATCTGGATTACTGTTCTGTCATGATCATTTAATATCTGTAGGATCTGTGGTTATGCCTTTTCTTTCATTCTTGGTATTGTTTGTGTTCTTTTGTTTATGCTCAGTCTAGAAGATCAGATTCTATTGATCTTCTCAAAGAATCTGAATTTTCTGTTTTACTGATTTTTAAAATTTTTTGTCCATATTATTTCATTGGTTTATGATTATTGTATCTTTATTTTCTTCTATTTTGATTTTAATTTGTACTTCTAGTTTCTTATGATAGAAGCTTAGATTATTGATTTTAAACTATTCTTGTTTTTAAAAATAGATATTTAATGATACTAATTTCTTTCTGGTATTTTGATTTTTTTTAAAAAAACCTTTATTTGGTTGAAAATATATTTCAATTTCACTTGTGATTTCTCCTTTGAACTGTGAGTTACTTAGGACATTTCTTCCCCTCCACCCCCATATATCATTTTATTATTTTCTAGTTTAATTTTATTATGGTGAGAAAATGTACCTTGTATCATAGAATTTAAGAAGGCTTATGCTTAATGAGACTAAGCAATGGTCTATTTTGATAAATGTGCTACATGTACCTGAAAAGAATGTTTATTTTGGTACTGAGTGGAATGTTCTCTACCTGTTGGTCAACTTGGTTGATAACGTATGTTGAAGTGTTATCACCTTGGCTGATAGCATTGTTCAGCAGTTCTATTTTATCAGCTATTTTATTGCACGGGAGGAATCTTAAGAGCCCTGAAATGGGTCAATTGGTGTCATTGACCAATGACAAAAAAAAGTGATTCAGCCTTTGAATTTATGGTGCTTTCGGTGTGTTGGGGCGGGAGGTGGGAGGGTGGAAGTTGAATGTTGGGTGGGGTTTCTCCTCTGTGCCAGGTACGTAGAAGAAGTAGTGGACAAAATAGACAGGCCGTTCCTTAAGTTTCCCTTAAGGAATTCCTGTCTTGGGGGGAGGACGGTTATTAACACTACGAAGGATGGCAGCAAGCATGAAACGCGAAAGCAGTCACCCAAGAAAGCGTGATGCTAAAGAGACAGTATAGTAGAAAGACGTAAACATCATGTGTTCATGCTGCTTTAAAGGGCTGCCCTGGTGGCTCAGATGGTAAAGAATCCTCCTGCAATGCAGGAGACCCAGGTTCCATCCCTGGGTCAGGGTTGTTTAAGAATCTCAGTGCCACTGGTAGCAACCCCATGAGAGAGGGCATTCTTCTTGGCAGGTGACAGACATCCATCCTTTTTATTACTGTATTGACTCTTTGAAAGTGTGTGGTGTTGTCGTCACTTTATAGAAGAGGAAACTGAGACACGTGCTCAACTTGCCCAGATTTCAAGTGAGTTTTTGAGTTAGGATTCATGGCCAAGCAATGTGGCTCCAGCCTGCCTCTGGGTTATAAGAAATGGCAGTGGTAATCCAGTTGACAGGTAGGAAGGATTTCATGTAGAAGAGAGGATGGCACTGAGACTGTAGTGAAGGGAGCAGGTGGGAGAGGGTTTATTAGGGTAGAAGCCACAGCTTGGCGGTAATGTAGGGGGACGCCAACAGACGCTCTTTCCCCCTGAGGGACGGGGAGGAGATCCAGGACCCACGACGGGGAGTGAGCATCAGAAGAAGGAGTTTATATTAGGTAACTTTCTGTGTGTAACATCTGTTACATTCCGGGTACTCAGGAGGAAGTGTGAGGCCTTCCCTGGTGGCTCAGGGTAAAGACCCCACCTGCAATGCTGGAGTCCCTGCGTGGGGAAGATCCTCCGGAGAAGAAAATGGAGAAGGAAATCCCACGGACAGAGGAGCCTGGAGGCTGTTGTCCGTGGGGTCGCAAAAGATCAGACACGCCTTAGCTTCTAAACAACAGCAGAGGAACCTGGACTACGTGCATGTCATTTACATCCAGCTCTTCTCTGCTCCTCTGTTGCTTATCCTTCTCTCCTTTTCCTGGGCCACTTGCTGTTGTTGATCTGCATTCAGCACTCGTGTTTCTTCTTCATTTCTCTTTTCCAAACCTGTGTGTGCCTCAGACTCAGCTAGGGAGCGTGAGAAAGATGAGCAAGCACACTCCTGGAGACAGATTGGAAGCATCTGCCGTCTGGGGAATCTGTAGCTTCTCAGGGCTCCCGAGCAGAGTGTGGTGAGCAGCCCGTTGGGGTGATGCTGCTGTGAACAGCTGCAGTGTGGTCATCACGTGTCTTCAATGGGCCCTTCCGTTGCCCAGCAAATAGCTGCTCTTGAAATTGCTTTACACTTACATGTGTTCTCCTCCCTAAAAGCGAGAATATGACTTGTAGCCCCAGCAGGTCCTACCTCACCTGCATAGAACGGAACATACCAGAAGTTTATGTTGAATAAAATTTGGCCATGAAATGCTATGTGGAGAACATTCCTCACCTAACCCAAAATTAAAAGTTTGTTGTTTAGTCACTAAGTTGTATCTGAGTCTTTGTAACCCCATGGACTGTAGCCCTCCAGGCTCCTTTGTCCATGGGATTTTCCAGGTGGGAATTCTGGAGCGGGGATTTCATTTCCTTCTTCAGGGGATCTTCCCAACCCAGGGATTAAACCCGTATCTCTTGCATTGGCAAGTGGATTTTTGCTGAAAGAAAATGCTGTGTTTATTTCCGTGTCTAATTAAGGTAACCAGTGATTACTAGCAGTTTTATCTGGCACTGTAGTACCTCTCTTAATTTCCTTGCTAAGTCACGCCTTTCAAGTATACATACTGGAGCTTTAATGGTGGTCCTTTTTCCAAAATAAGTGTTGTGTGTGGTGGTTTTTCCATTCAGACTGCCCGGCGTTTGATAGCACTCTCTGATGCACGGTCTGTTTTGGAAGCATGAGATCGTCGCGGCTCTAAATGCTGTGACACGGAACCCCCCGCCCCCACATCCTCCTTCCGTCTCCCCAGGATTACAGCTCTGTGAGAACTTAGTCATTTTACTGGGAGAATAGCTTGTGAACTTCCCCGAGTTTCATAAATACCACTGCAGTTGTTGCTAGCGTTAGGGTTCACTGCTACAATTTCCTTTTTCACTTTACCCTGCCGTTACAATAGCCATTGAGGAAGACAGCGCAGTGGATGTTTATTCCTGGCTGCCCAGCGCATGGACTCCACGTTGGTATTAGGGGGACTCTCTTCCTCACGATTTTTCCTGGGAAAATCCTGGTGGAAGCATCTGCCGTCTGGGGAATCTGTAGCTTCTCAGGGCTCCCGAGCAGAGTGTGGTGAGCAGCCCGTTGGGGTGATGCTGCTGTGAACAGCTGCAGTGTGGTCATCACGTGTCTTCAATGGGCCCTTCCGTTGCCCAGCAAATAGCTGCTCTTGAAATTGCTTTACACTTACATGTGTTCTCCTCCCTAAAAGCGAGAATATGACTTGTAGCCCCAGCAGGTCCTACCTCACCTGCATAGAACGGAACATACCAGAAGTTTATGTTGAATAAAATTTGGCCATGAAATGCTATGTGGAGAACATTCCTCACCTAACCCAAAATTAAAAGTTTGTTGTTTAGTCACTAAGTTGTATCTGAGTCTTTGTAACCCCATGGACTGTAGCCCTCCAGGCTCCTTTGTCCATGGGATTTTCCAGGTGGGAATTCTGGAGCGGGGATTTCATTTCCTTCTTCAGGGGATCTTCCCAACCCAGGGATTAAACCCGTATCTCTTGCATTGGCAAGTGGATTTTTGCTGAAAGAAAATGCTGTGTTTATTTCCGTGTCTAATTAAGGTAACCAGTGATTACTAGCAGTTTTATCTGGCACTGTAGTACCTCTCTTAATTTCCTTGCTAAGTCACGCCTTTCAAGTATACATACTGGAGCTTTAATGGTGGTCCTTTTTCCAAAATAAGTGTTGTGTGTGGTGGTTTTTCCATTCAGACTGCCCGGCGTTTGATAGCACTCTCTGATGCACGGTCTGTTTTGGAAGCATGAGATCGTCGCGGCTCTAAATGCTGTGACACGGAACCCCCCGCCCCCACATCCTCCTTCCGTCTCCCCAGGATTACAGCTCTGTGAGAACTTAGTCATTTTACTGGGAGAATAGCTTGTGAACTTCCCCGAGTTTCATAAATACCACTGCAGTTGTTGCTAGCGTTAGGGTTCACTGCTACAATTTCCTTTTTCACTTTACCCTGCCGTTACAATAGCCATTGAGGAAGACAGCGCAGTGGATGTTTATTCCTGGCTGCCCAGCGCATGGACTCCACGTTGGTATTAGGGGGACTCTCTTCCTCACGATTTTTCCTGGGAAATAGCATCGCTGCCCACAAACTTCTCCACCTAACTCCCCTCACCCTCAGGCAGAAGAGGAAAATGAGCTTTTGGTCACGTTTGCTTAACTGCAGAGGAGGGTATAAGTTAAAGAGGTGTGGCGAGCTTCAGCTGGGCCGGTGGCGGGGTGTCGGGTCATGGTGAGCCTGGAGGCCGGGCTGTAACTTGTGCCCCAGCCCCTGGGCGTTCTCTGATTGGTCCACACATTGTGAATTTTGGCTTCCGATTGAATCCCTTACATTGCTTGGCTGCTGGCAGTGATTTTTTTTTTTTTAATCCTTTTTTTTGGATGTCTTTTATTAAAATTGAGAGAGACAGCTTGTGATCTCACTGACTGCTCCACTCAGTCACATAAGTGTATCTCCCCTCGCTGATTGCTGAAGCAGTCTTCAGCTCCTTACTGTGCAGATTTCTATCCTGGGAGACGGGGCTTTCTCTGAACCAGCCCAAGGGCAGGCGTATTTCACCATGGGAGCCCCCCTGGTGACAGCCCGTCTCACTTCAGTCAGAGAGAGTTCCAGTCACTTCTCTTCACTTTCTACACGCACGGTCATTTTAAGCCTCGCTGCTGCTGTTGGTGCCGTTGATGATGTTTATTAGGCCAAGACTATCAGCATCTTTGATTGAGCTTGCTTGTAATTTCCTGACGGTGAATTTACCTCCATAATCTGTTTAGCATTTAACTTTTAGGTTGGGTCCTCAAGATTAACCTAAGAGAGGTTTCCTGTATAATCCCAGAGTTTGTCTTGATGCCTTTACACAGTAAATGCTTGATAACTGTTGTATAAATTGTAACCACATACATGTTTAGATTACACATTCTGTTTTGTAGTGTACACCCGACACACGATTAACTGGAGTGTTCTCAATGGATAATACTGTGTGTAATAATTTTTCTGAATGTTCTTTATCTCTCTTTAGGTTGGTATTTTGTTTGGCATCTTTTTTTATCAAAATTCAAGTTTCTTGGGAACTGGTGGGAGACACGGGCTCCCAGGAGGAGATCGCAGTGGATGTTTATCCCTCTCCCCTTCACGTTGGTATTAGGGGACTCTCTTCCTCACGATTTTTCCTGGGAAATAGCATCGCTGCCCACAAACTTCTCCACCTAACTCCCCTCACCCTCAGGCAGAAGAGGAAAATGAGCTTTTGGTCACGTTTGCTTAACTGCAGAGGAGGGTATAAGTTAAAGAGGTGTGGCGAGCTTCAGCTGGGCCGGTGGCGGGGTGTCGGGTCATGGTGAGCCTGGAGGCCGGGCTGTAACTTGTGCCCCAGCCCCTGGGCGTTCTCTGATTGGTCCACACATTGTGAATTTTGGCTTCCGATTGAATCCCTTACATTGCTTGGCTGCTGGCAGTGATTTTTTTTTTTTTAATCCTTTTTTTTGGATGTCTTTTATTAAAATTGAGAGAGACAGCTTGTGATCTCACTGACTGCTCCACTCAGTCACATAAGTGTATCTCCCCTCGCTGATTGCTGAAGCAGTCTTCAGCTCCTTACTGTGCAGATTTCTATCCTGGGAGACGGGGCTTTCTCTGAACCAGCCCAAGGGCAGGCGTATTTCACCATGGGAGCCCCCCTGGTGACAGCCCGTCTCACTTCAGTCAGAGAGAGTTCCAGTCACTTCTCTTCACTTTCTACACGCACGGTCATTTTAAGCCTCGCTGCTGCTGTTGGTGCCGTTGATGATGTTTATGAGGCCAAGACTATCAGCATCTTTGATTGAGCTTGCTTGTAATTTCCCTGACGGTGAATTTACCTCCATAATCTGTTTAGCATTTAACTTTTAGGTTGGGTCCTCAAGATTAACCTAAGAGAGGTTTCCTGTATAATCCCAGAGTTTGTCTTGATGCCTTTACACAGTAAATGCTTGATAACTGTTGTATAAATTGTAACCACATACATGTTTAGATTACACATTCTGTTTTGTAGTGTACACCCGACACACGATTAACTGGAGTGTTCTCAATGGATAATACTGTGTGTAATAATTTTTCTGAATGTTCTTTATCTCTCTTTAGGTTGGTATTTTGTTTGGCATCTTTTTTTATCAAAATTCAAGTTTCTTCGGGAACTGGTGGGAGACACGGGCTCCCAGGAGGGAGATCACGAGCCTTCAGGGTCTGAGACCGAAGAAGACGCTTCCGCCTCTCCACACAGGATGAGATCCGCTCGCCAGAGGAGAGCCCCTGCCGAGGAGGGCCACTGAGCCGGCCAGTCCTGTGACAGCGAGTGACCGCAGGCTCTGCGAGGCTCCCTGTGATGACTGGGCTTTGGGAGCACAGAACATTCACTCTTAGATTCTAAGTCCAGTTCAAAAGAAGTTTTCCATGTAAGCCATATGAAAATAAAGGGAATTTCAACCAAATTGGACTTTTGCAAATTTCATTGTTAAGAAATTTTTGCTTATGTACTTCTATGTATATACTTTTTCTTTGACCCTTGGGCTTATAATTTTCTTGCACTGGTGTTAATCTGATAAATATTACAGGCTTAAAGAACCATACTTTATTAATGTTAGTTTTATGCTATGCTTCCCCTCCTCCCCCGCCACCACGTCATACCTTGTCTGAAATTGGAATGTATCTCAGGCTGTAGTCAACCAGGCAGGTGTCTTGATATCATTATCTGCACCTGGGCATGTGTGGACCTAAGGCTTGCCGCGGCATCATGACTGATTGTTGGTATCAAATGTATCAGGTTTAATAGGCTTTTCAGAATGTCTTCAAAAAGATTGCACTACGATTCAGCCTTGAAACGAAGAGTTATCGTGTATGCAGAAAAGCATGGGAACAGAGCGGCAGGGCGTGCGTTCCATATTAGCGAAGCAAATATCCGCCGCTGGAGGGGCGACCGAAAGTCCATATTTTCTTGTAAAGCCACTACAAAATGCTTTACAGGACCCAAGAAAGGAAGATACCCACAAGTAGACGAGGGCGTGCTACACTTTGTCAGTGAGACGCGTGCAAAAGGACTGCCTGTCACACGTCAGGCAATGCAGTTGAAGGCAGGAGAAATTGCCAAAACCCTCGGTATAGACGACACGAAGTTCAAAGCCACGAGAGGCTGGTGTGATCGATTCATGCGTCGAGCGGGACTGTCCTTGAGGCGACAAACATCATTTCGTCCCAAGCTTCCTGCCGAGGCTCGCCCGCGGGCGGTGCCCGAGCGCTGTTTTAAGAGACGCTCCATCACCAGCACTCTCGAGGGTGCCAAGGGGGCTGTGGTCTGGAAGAACACAGACCCCGATCTGAATGATTCCGAAGCGTTAGACTCAGACTATGAAGTTATAGTTATAACTTAACCGGCTTGTTTCATCGTACACTGTCTTTACAGGTGTGCAGGATTGATGCGATAAATAAATACGTTTAAAAGCTCTGTTTGAGTAAATTTTAAAAAAAGTAGGCATTAAACAATACAAAAATTTTGTGTCCTACTTTAATTGCCTGTGTCTTTTCCTAATGATATATATGGTGCATCTTAAAACTGATAGTATCTTAGGTTAGGAAAAAAAAAAAACTAGTCTGTAAATCTATTTTTGTTTCTAGGATAGTAACTATTTATTGGGGAACTTAATTTTGATTCTTTGTTAAAATAGCCTCTGAGATGCATTTTGGGGCACCCTGGTCTTGATTCTAGAGGCGGGATTGGGGAACCTAGGCTCTGTCTTGCCCTTCAGGAAGGGCAGGGTTCGCTGCTCCGTGCGCGTGGCAGGACCACATGCTCGCGGCACGTGCTGTGGAGAACACCCTTCCCCACAAGCAGCAGTTCAGGGGCGAGGCCTCAGGGGCACTGGGTGTTGAGGAAACAGCAGAGAGTGGGTGAACATGCCTGCCCTCCTGTAAGATGAGTCCTGCCAGCTTCCCTTGCCTGTCTTCATGGAACTTGTTTCCTGGGGAAGAGAGAGATGCATTAAAGAGCCTTCCCGTTCAGTGTTGCCTGCTTTACATGAGAAGGCATTGCAAAGCCGACTTTATTCATCTGAGTTCTTTCTGTGTTTCAAACCGTTGTGTCTCAAGAGCTGGTCATTACAGAATATCACCTCTGTTTCAAGGACAGTGTGTGATTTTGTTTGATACCTCATACTCCATGCTGACTGTTTTGTTGGCAGTTCCACAGCTCCGCCCCGGCCTGATGAGCCCTCTGCTGTCGCTGCGGCCCTTGGCATGTCCTGAAAGGGAATCGACAGACCCTCACTCTACCTTTTGCCACGCGGAGAGGTCCCCAGCAGCTGAGAGGGGGCGCCGTCTTTATTTCCATACTGGGTGCAATGTTCTGTCTTTATGTAACCATATTGAGCAAGCATTCACTTTAATGCTTTGTCTTAGCTAAATATCGCAGTGAGCTGCTCATCAGTTAGAAAAAGACCTCATGTTCCTGGTGCTGGGAGGATATTTGAATTAGATCTCTCTAGGCGGATGTTTGGCGCTGTGGATTCTGCTTTGTGGCGGATGTCTTAGTTTAGACAGTGGTTGCTGACAAACTTGTAAGTAGCTGGAGAGCTTCCTATGGTGTCAGTATTAAGAATGATGGCTGATGTCACCCCTAGAATCTGCAAGGGTCATCCACAAGTTAATCCATGAAAAGATGTACATGTTGATACTATTTATTGATATTTATGCTTTTATGGATGTCTTTTTAAAAATAGAATTTTAAGAAATATCCTGCTTGACGTGTTTGGAAACTATACCCAAAGCGTATTAATTAGCTTACGCTCTGCCACGCTTTTAGGAAAGTAAAAAGAAATGACTGCTGCCAATATGAAGATTCTACAAACTGATTCCTTTGTTTGAAACGTTTTTTTCCCTGCTGCGTGCCTCTTTTACCAATAGACTCACCACAGGGCGTATTTCTAAGGCCACTCCGAGAGGCAAGAGAAAGTCGTCAACACAGAATTACTTGCGTGATACGGTGTTTTTCTTCTTTTTCCTGTTCTAGTACTTTTGTAGCTGAACTGAGAGAACTCATCACAAGTGCATATTCCGTTTCTTAGTAGGCGATGGGGTAGGCTGAGGTTCATTTTGAGAGTTAGAGGATTCTGAGCATGAAAAACACAGGTATTAGTCTTATCTGAATACTCTCAAACAGGGATGGTGACCACAGATGCCCTCATATGAAGAGTAATTCTAGCACGAGGACTCTGGTGTGTGCTTTTAGTTCTGTCCCGACCAACCACTTCCAAATCTTTTTCTTCTGAAACTTCTGTCAAAATTGCCTGTGTCAAATGTATTGCTTGGATTTCAAGGCCAAAAAACACTAACTTTGTGTGACACTGTAAAGGTTTTTAAGATTTACATTCATCCAGTGGATTTCTGTAGTGATGTTTTCATGGTGGGAACATAAATAGGTTGTTTGGTGGTGGGTAGCCAGTTTACATGCTGACCCATTTCTTCACATGGTATTGGATTTAAAGACAACTTCAACCTGTCTTTTTTTTACTGAAAGTTGGGAATATAGTAAGTAATGGTCTCACAAACTAGGGCATTTTTTAAACCAAAATGTATTGAAAGATTTGAAAATAGTGCATTTTTACTTTTTAGAGCAACATGCAGTATTTTTAAAGTCCATTTTTCCTAAAGGGTATGTTTTAATGTAAGATGTAACCACTGTAACATTAGCTTTTGACTGGTAAGCTTCAAGTGCTTTTATATTTCAGGTTGAGTTTAAAAAGCCAATGAGCAGTACTCAAAGGCTATTGGTCTTAAGCAATTAATGGAGTAGTATTTTGTTATGGAGTTGAAAATTAAAGTACCTTGTATTGTCTGCTTTTAAACTATTCTATCATTTTTAACTTAAAGCATACAGAGTAACGTTTTATCTTATATTAATAAAAATTAACATTTTTCCACTTGTTCATGTACATGTGTCCCTTGCTTTATGACCAGTGTTTATCACCTTTTGAGTCAGTTCTGTGCATAATTGTTCACCAAATACCGCTGCTCTGGTTTCTTGAAGGAAACATTCTGTGCTCTGCTATGATGTCTTGTCATCTTGCTGCTTGACAAATAGGTTTATAAGGAATTAGAACTGTGTGTGCTGATACTACCTTTGTATAACGAGATGCAAAATTAGAGATGAGTCCGTGTAAATGATTATTCACTGCTACTGTTTTAAAACTGGTCAACATTATATCTAAAGCTTCTGTGGTTTGTCTGTATGATGTCACTTTACACAGAATAAAATAAAATGAAAGCAAAAATTGTGTTGGTTTCATTTATAAAGTGTAAGAAATATGAAAGGCGTTTTGGATGTGAGAGATTGGAGACCATCCATTTTTACTGGTGGGCTCACCCTTCACCTCATTTGTCAAACTAAACAGCTACAAGAATGAACACAAGGTAGCAGTGATATTCCTAGTGGTTGGAAGTAGTGGACTTGGAGCCTAAGGATGTCTAGTGTTAGAATTCATCTACACTTAATGTTTAGCCTCTTTTCTTCACATGCTTTATCCAGTACCCTCAAGATTGTTTGGAAAATCCGTTTACCATGGATCATGTCTCTCATCTTGCCAGTGTTAACCCTCAAGAAGACCAGGTGAGGGTGCTGACCAGAGCCACGTAAGCAGATGGAGGGACGCCTGTGAAGCCCACTGGAGAGGAAGCCATGAGTCATGTGACTGGGTGTCGGGTTCTGGTTTCTCTGCGGTGCTCAGCTGCCAGGCATGCAGTGTTAAAGGCCTGTGCCAGGGCTTCCCTGGTAAGATGTAACCACTGTAACATTAGCTTTTGACTGGTAAGCTTCAAGTGCTTTTATATTTCAGGTTGAGTTTAAAAAGCCAATGAGCAGTACTCAAAGGCTATTGGTCTTAAGCAATTAATGGAGTAGTATTTTGTTATGGAGTTGAAAATTAAAGTACCTTGTATTGTCTGCTTTTAAACTATTCTATCATTTTTAACTTAAAGCATACAGAGTAACGTTTTATCTTATATTAATAAAAATTAACATTTTTCCACTTGTTCATGTACATGTGTCCCTTGCTTTATGACCAGTGTTTATCACCTTTTGAGTCAGTTCTGTGCATAATTGTTCACCAAATACCGCTGCTCTGGTTTCTTGAAGGAAACATTCTGTGCTCTGCTATGATGTCTTGTCATCTTGCTGCTTGACAAATAGGTTTATAAGGAATTAGAACTGTGTGTGCTGATACTACCTTTGTATAACGAGATGCAAAATTAGAGATGAGTCCGTGTAAATGATTATTCACTGCTACTGTTTTAAAACTGGTCAACATTATATCTAAAGCTTCTGTGGTTTGTCTGTATGATGTCACTTTACACAGAATAAAATAAAATGAAAGCAAAAATTGTGTTGGTTTCATTTATAAAGTGTAAGAAATATGAAAGGCGTTTTGGATGTGAGAGATTGGAGACCATCCATTTTTACTGGTGGGCTCACCCTTCACCTCATTTGTCAAACTAAACAGCTACAAGAATGAACACAAGGTAGCAGTGATATTCCTAGTGGTTGGAAGTAGTGGACTTGGAGCCTAAGGATGTCTAGTGTTAGAATTCATCTACACTTAATGTTTAGCCTCTTTTCTTCACATGCTTTATCCAGTACCCTCAAGATTGTTTGGAAAATCCGTTTACCATGGATCATGTCTCTCATCTTGCCAGTGTTAACCCTCAAGAAGACCAGGTGAGGGTGCTGACCAGAGCCACGTAAGCAGATGGAGGGACGCCTGTGAAGCCCACTGGAGAGAGGAAGCCATGAGTCATGTGACTGGGTGTCGGGTTCTGGTTTCTCCCCTGCGGTGCTCAGCTGCCAGGCATGCAGTGTTAAAAGGCCTGTGCCAGGGCTTCCCCTGGTGGTCCAGTGGGTAAGGACACCGCCTTGCAGTGCAAGGGGCTCCGGTTCGATCCCTGGCCTGGGAAGATCCCACGTGCTGCGGAGCGGCTGGACCCATGTGTCCCATCACCGAGCCGGAGCTCTGGAGCGCATGCACCCAGAGCCAGTGCTCTGCGACAACAAAGGCCACTGCGATGGAGGCCCACATGGGCCAAAGAACAAAAATGGATGAAAAATGGACAAATGAAAGACCAATAAAAGTGGCCTGCCCACTCCCCTCTCTCCCCACTCCCAACAAAATAAATACATAAATAAATCTTTAAAAAAAAAAAAAAGGCCTGTGCCAGGGCCAGGCTATGTGTGGTGTGCGTGTCTCCAGGGCACGGTCACTCGAGGTCGCAGGAGACGGGCGTGGGCTCTGGGCCGGGTCGTGAGAGAAGCCAGCGTGTCAGGGCACGTGGGAAGGAAGGGTGATGGGAGATAACAAGATGTGTGTATAGAAGAGCAGAAACACTGAGTTGGAGATGGGTTTTAGAGGGAAAGCAGCCATTGAAGAGGGGCGTCTGAGAACTGTGCCACGTTCTAGGGTGTGTGGGCCACCGGCATGGCCACTCCCGCATGGTGGCAGGAGTCAGGCCAGAAAAGATGACCGTGACCTGGAGACCCGGTCAGGGACCTGGAAGACCGCTCTTCGGGTCTGGGATGTCAGGCGCCCCTTGAAAGGAGAGAGTTTCCTGACAATGAGAGACGCATTCCTGGGGAGCTGTGAGAAGGGCTTGTTTCCATCCTGCCCACCCCACCCCACCCCAGCCCGGCAGCTCTCCAAGCCAGAGCGTGACTGCTACACACAGTGGAGCACTCTGGTTATAAGAACGCTTCTGTTGAGGAGGAACTTTGTTGGGCACAGGGAGAAGGGGGGGAGGAGGACAAAGGCTTCTCCAAGAATCTTAGGGGAGGAGGAGGAATTTTCCTGGGAGAGGGTGAGAAGAGGGTTCTGGGCAGAAGAAGAGGGGGCGCAGGTGCAAAGTCAGAGCTGAGGAGGTACCTGGCCTGGAGCACTGTGGACAGTTGGCTCTTCCTGGAGTGGAGAGTGGCTGTAGCGGGCAACATTTTAAGGCTGGAGAAACAGGAACAAGCTCGGTCATCAAGGACCTTGCCTGCAGCGTCCGCGGCTCTGTCATCTTGAGTGGACCAACCGCAGCGGCTTAGGGAGCTTGTGCGGACGGCACCGAGGCAGTATTCTGCGAAGACAGTGGAACCAGGCTAGCCAGCGGCGGGCTGGAAGGAGCATCCGCGGCGGGACGTTTGAGGACATGAAGAACCCACAGGGCCCGAGACGGGGTCGTGAAGGCCAGTGACAGAAGTGAAAGGTGATTTCAGCATTTGAGATAACACTGAGGGATGCGTACAGAAGAGGCAGGCTTGAGGCGGCTCGAGGGGAGATGGGAGACAGGAGTCCAGTGTGGGGCAGGCCTTCTGGAATTTGAGGCGCTTACAGGCTGCTGGGTGGACAGATCTACAACGCGGCTGCAAAATGGTCGGACGGTCATCAGTGATCATCCGAGTGTGAACGCAGTAGAAGCTATTGGCAAAAATAAGGTCTGCCAGGGAAGAAGCCAGAATAAGAGGCCCAAGGAGTGGCCCCTAAGGAGCGTCGATATTTAAGAGGCTGGTAGAAGAAAAAGAGGCCACCAAGGACACTGAGAAGGACCGCCGAGAGCCAGGGGCACACCTGGAAGAAGGCAACATGCTCGAGGCAAAGTGAAGAAAGAAAGGGAAGGAGCAGGTGTCAGCCCGATACATTAGTAAAGAGTGATGCGCTCAGATCCCGCGCTGCCGGCGGCTTCTGTACCCCTGAGCCTCACGGCGTGATGGCTGGCAGTTATTTAACCTCTGCTGCATGGGAATGAACGTGTGTACAGTTGTTGTAAGGAGTCACATTCTAGAATTATCTCTTAAGCATACTCCTTAACATACAGTAAGCATCCTGTAACTTAGCCCTGCCTCTCTTCCTTCCACACTCCTTGCTCTCCTCTGTAACGAAGGAACCCTTCTGACGGCGCTTGGTCCAGGAGTTGGTCAGTTCTCTGAAAACAGCTGAAACAGGGAGTCACAAAAAGACATTCACTGAACAGTATGTTGAGGCAAGGCCAAGGCTTTGTTCACTGAATGCAGATCCGTTAGAGTTCAGCCTCATTTTCTTTGCAAAAGCCAGACTTAACAATCTAGTGATCTCTAGTTTCGTTCTCTTAAAATTGGAACGAGAGAAGGACCTTGTAGAGCAAAGATTTTTACTGTAGTGTTTTTCTACCTTCTACGGTTGCCTGGCTTACCCCTAGATGGACAGGATTTTTTCCATCTTGCTCAAGTCGTCTGTCTCTTTTGCCACTCCATGGACTGTAGCCCGCCCGGCTCCTCTGTCCATGGGATTCTCCAGGCAAGAAGACTGGAGTGGGCTGCCATGTCCTTCTCCAGGGGATCTTCCCGACCCAGGAATCAAACCGGGGTCTCCTGCACGGCAGGCAGATTCTTTACCATCTGAGCCGCCAAGGAAGCCCTGGTCCAAAGAGCCCGTCAAAACGGCGGGAACGGCAGCTTCTGACCACAAGATGGCGACAGACTTCAAGAATTCACCAGGGGGTCCAGTGGCCTGTCACAGGGGTGTGCCTTTAAAAGGACAGAGAGCTGGGCATTTATGTGGCACCCAGTTTTGCGTCATAGGTATTTAGCTTAATCCTCTTGACCTAAAGCAGTTAGGTGAGCGTATAAGTCTTGGATCAATCTGGAAGGAAGGGGCATTCATCCCCGGGTCAGGACAGAATCGAACCCAGGACTCTTCTGGCCACGCAGGGACCTCTTTCCACTCCATCTGAATGTATCTACTGTCCCTCCGAGGAGGGCTGGAAGTTAGCGGAAGAGGAGCGAGTGCTCCCAACAGCGTCTGAACGCCACTGCCCATGTGGGACTCCAGAAACCGGTCAGTTTCCGGAGAGTGGATGAGTGACAGCTGGTCCAAAGGCCCGGGTGCTTACTTGTGGGAGCCTTGGGCCCTTGGGGAGAAGCTTCAGGATCGTAAGACCGTGTCAGTAGGAAGCGCCTTTGATCTGCAGAGGAGCCTGGCAGGGCTCCAGTCGGTGGGGTCACAAGAGTCCGACACAGCACAGCTAACAGCAGACTGAACGCGATGGTTCCGTATATCTGAAACAGGGAGTCACAAAAGACATTCACTGAACAGTATGTTGAGGCAAGGCCAAGGCTTTGTTCACTGAATGCAGATCCGTTAGAGTTCAGCCTCATTTTCTTTGCAAAAGCCAGACTTAACAATCTAGTGATCTCTAGTTTCGTTCTCTTAAAATTGGAACGAGAGAAGGACCTTGTAGAGCAAAGATTTTTACTGTAGTGTTTTTCTACCTTCTACGGTTGCCTGGCTTACCCCTAGATGGACAGGATTTTTCCATCTTGCTCAAGTCGTCTGTCTCTTTTGCCACTCCATGGACTGTAGCCCGCCCGGCTCCTCTGTCCATGGGATTCTCCAGGCAAGAAGACTGGAGTGGGCTGCCATGTCCTTCTCCAGGGGATCTTCCCGACCCAGGAATCAAACCGGGGTCTCCTGCACGGCAGGCAGATTCTTTACCATCTGAGCCGCCAAGGAAGCCCTGGTCCAAAGAGCCCGTCAAAACGGCGGGAACGGCAGCTTCTGACCACAAGATGGCGACAGACTTCAAGAATTCACCAGGGGGTCCAGTGGCCTGTCATAGGGGTGTGCCTTTAAAAGGACAGAGAGCTGGGCATTTATGTGGCACCCAGTTTTGCGTCATAGGTATTTAGCTTAATCCTCTTGACCTAAAGCAGTTAGGTGAGCGTATAAGTCTTGGATCAATCTGGAAGGGGAAGGGGGGCATTCATCCCCGGGTCAGGACAGAATCGAACCCAGGACTCTTCTGGCCACGCAGGGACCTCTTTCCACTCCATCTGAATGTATCTACTGTCCCTCCGAGGAGGGCTGGAAGTTAGCGGAAGAGGAGCGAGTGCTCCCAACAGCGTCTGAACGCCACTGCCCATGTGGGACTCCAGAAACCGGTCAGTTTCCGGAGAGTGGATGAGTGACAGCTGGTCCAAAGGCCCGGGTGCTTACTTGTGGGAGCCTTGGGCCCTTGGGGAGAAGCTTCAGGATCGTAAGACCGTGTCAGTAGGAAGCGCCTTTGATCTGCAGAGGAGCCTGGCAGGGCTCCAGTCGGTGGGGTCACAAGAGTCCGACACAGCACAGCTAACAGCAGACTGAACGACGATGGTTCCGTATATGGCTGGCCTACGCTTTGTGAGAGTAAGGAGAGCAACGAGCATGGTATCCCTCCTTTACAGGTAAAGAAATGGAGGTTCAAGCTCAAGGGGCAAGGCAGCTTGGCCATGGATGTACTAGTTCCAATCCCTGGGCCCCCACCTTGTTGCTTAGACAAGGCAAACTATTTCTTTTTTATTTAGCATCCACATCGCCTTTAGTCATTCAGCACAAAGGAGAATATGTGGACGTGTTCAAATACAAACACAGGATACAGCCTGACCCCTGAGAGCCTGCAGGTGGGACACAATAATGGGGGTGGTCACCGTGTTTCTTTGTCTTTCTTCCAGGCTCCCCTGACAGGAGTCAGACTCTTTGTCCTGTAGGAATGGCCTTCCTCATCCCAGGAGCCGCTCCGCAAGTTGGGCTCACTGGGATCCAACGGAGAGGGCCTTGCAATGGGTCAGCGGGGAAGGGACATTTGGGGAGAGTGCCCAGCAGCCTGCGGGGTTTGCAGTTGGATTCCTAGGGACCAAAGGTGGAGCCACTTCCTGTTCTCACGCAGACCCCGGAGGTGGCAGGTCTCTGCCGGGCGTGACCTGCGGGTTCTGGCTCAGCTCTGGCTCCGCAGAGTGTGGTCAGGTCTCCTGGGGCCCCTCTGGGGCCAGGGACTGATGCTGAGAGTGGACCTCCTGGGGCCGGATGCTGAGCACCTCAAAAGGTGGCCCCGAAGGACTGAAGACCAAAGGTTTCTTTTGCTGGGGTTCCGGGTCCACGTGGGACCCTCGTGGCTCTCAGGGAGGGAGCTGGGCTGTCTTTCCACTCCATCTGAATGTATCTACTGTCCCCCCGAGGTGGGCTGGAAGTTAGCGGAAGAGGAGCGAGTGCTCCCAACAGCGTCTGAACGCCACTGCCCATGTGGGACTCCAGAAACCGGTCAGTTTCCGGAGAGTGGATGAGTGACAGCTGGTCCAAAGGCCCGGGTGCTTACTTGTGGGAGCCTTGGGCCCTTGGGGAGAAGCTTCAGGATCGTAAGACCGTGTCAGTAGGAAGCGCCTTTGATCTGCAGAGGAGCCTGGCAGGGCTCCAGTCGGTGGGGTCACAAGAGTCCGACACAGCACAGCTAACAGCAGACTGAACGACGATGGTTCCGTATATGGCTGGCCTACGCTTTGTGAGAGTAAGGAGAGCAACGAGCATGGTATCCCTCCTTTACAGGTAAAGAAATGGAGGTTCAAGCTCAAGGGGCAAGGCAGCTTGGCCATGGATGTACTAGTTCCAATCCCTGGGCCCCCACCTTGTTGCTTAGACAAGGCAAACTATTTCTTTTTTATTTAGCATCCACATCGCCTTTAGTCATTCAGCACAAAGGAGAATATGTGGACGTGTTCAAATACAAACACAGGATACAGCCTGACCCCTGAGAGCCTGCAGGTGGGACACAATAATGGGGGTGGTCACCGTGTTTCTTTGTCTTTCTTCCAGGCTCCCCTGACAGGAGTCAGACTCTTTGTCCTGTAGGAATGGCCTTCCTCATCCCAGGAGCCGCTCCGCAAGTTGGGCTCACTGGGATCCAACGGAGAGGGCCTTGCAATGGGTCAGCGGGGAAGGGACATTTGGGGAGAGTGCCCAGCAGCCTGCGGGGTTTGCAGTTGGATTCCTAGGGACCAAAGGTGGAGCCACTTCCTGTTCTCACGCAGACCCCGGAGGTGGCAGGTCTCTGCCGGGCGTGACCTGCGGGTTCTGGCTCAGCTCTGGCTCCGCAGAGTGTGGTCAGGTCTCCTGGGGCCCCTCTGGGGCCAGGGACTGATGCTGAGAGTGGACCTCCTGGGGCCGGATGCTGAGCACCTCAAAAGGTGGCCCCGAAGGACTGAAGACCAAAGGTTTCTTTTGCTGGGGTTCCGGGTCCACGTGGGACCCTCGTGGCTCTCAGGGAGGGAGCTGGGCTGCCTGCAATGACTAAGACTGAACGTGTCACCCGCCGCTGTGAGAGGCTCAGAGTCACAGTTCATTTGGTTTGGACAAAACAACGCAAAATAAAACACGTAACGAGTCTCGCACGGAGTGCTGTCAAGTTAATCCACACTCGCTCATGAGTACACGTGTGGAAACACGCTCGCAGAGCTCCTTCCTGGACCAGAAACAGACACGGGAAGCAACCAGAGCCCTGGGCTGCCTCGCGCCTTCCTCGGCGTCCTGGGTCCTCTGGCGCAGCTGAGAGCCAGGCTCTGTACTGCAAGCCCGAGTCACCTTAACTGGCCACCTCCTCTCGCGTTTAACTCTCCCCTGCCCACTCACCCTGCCTCCCGGTCATCTGAGCTCCTAACTGGGTGCCTGCAGAGCGCCTGCAGGGTCACCGAGAGGCTCAGTGCAGGCTTCCTGATTTCAGTCGACTTCACTCAGGCTCTCAGGCAGGCCAGAACTGAGAATCTGTGTTTTTAACATGTTTCCTCAGGTGATTATGATCCTTTTTCTTTCATTTGTGTGTGTGAGTAGAGTGGCTCCTCTGGAAAAGTGTGCTTAGGCCCCAGATAAGTACTGAGGAAAGCCTAGGGTTTTCTCAGAAGAGAAGAACACCTTAGGTGCCATAGATAAGCGAGGAGAGCTTAGGTGATATGTAAATTGGGTAAAAGTTAAGGTGTGACTATAAAGTTATGCTACTTTGGAAGGCATGTTATGGAAATAATTTTTATCATGTTATTATCTTTTTAATCATCAAAATTTATGTTCTTGTTTGTGGAGAAGTACCTGTTTCTAAATGGTAGTTCAGACCCACCTGGAAATCTTTCACACATTGAAAATGGTGACTTCAAACACTGCTTCCTCAGTTTTTTCTCTTTCTTTTTTCAGACTCTGGGATATAGCCCCTTAAGTAGACTGGGAAATTATTTTCGTGCCACAGATAGGTTGAAATATATGCCCATATCTGATTTTTTTTTGACTGCACCATGTGGCATGTGGGATCTTAGTTCCCTGAGGAGGGATGGAACACATGCCCCCTGCAGTGGCAGCTCAGAGCCCTCGCTACTGGACCACCAGGAAGGTTCCTCTTTTTTCTCTTTATTGCTTTTAAATTTTATCTCCCCTTTGTTGTCATCAAATAGCAGTGCTGCTTTTGGTAACAGAGGATGTGGGGATTCAGACCGTCTCTCTTGCTAAAGATGAAGCAAAGCTTGAGAAGATATAAAACGCAGCTTTAAAATCATCAAAGAATTGACAAGGTAGAAGAAAGTAACGGCCAAGATCCAGGAGAAGACAGAAATCAGGAGACGGAGGCTAGTATTAAGGGCTACTCTTCACCTGGATCAGGCTATGTCATCAAGTTATTTCTGCAAATGATTTCTCAAATACAAATCTTTAGCATACACACAAAAAATTAGCTTGAAAACACTTTTCTTAAACCTAATAAAATGTGTGTGTGTTTGTGTGTGTGTGTGTGTGTGTGTATCAGTCCAAGAGCCAGCTTCTTGTTTGACTGTCTAATGTCAAACGCTTTTAGGGAGGCATTTCCTTCAAGTGGACAGGAAGACAAGGAAGCCTGCTCCCTCGGTAGTTCCTTCATGTTGCATTGGAATGTCAGCTAATGCCACTAAGCTGGAGAAAACAGACTCGTAAGAACTGGAAAGGAAGAGGCAAACTCTTTGTTGACAATATAATTACATATCTGGAAAAACCAGAAGAATCAATGGAAAAGTACTGCAAACCCTAAGATAATAAAGGAGCAGCACACAAAATTATCCTGGTAAAACTGCCAGCCTTCGTAAATAGAGACGATAAGCCCCTTGAAGGCGTAATGGAAGGGAAGACCTTGTATATAGTAACAAAATTTTAAACACCTAGACAGAAACCTAGTAAGAAGTATGCACAAATAACAAGAAAATTGCAAAACACTCATGAAAGATATAGAAATAGCTGTGATCCAACTGAGTAAAGAAAAAAAACCATAACCTTGAGTAAGAAAACTTAACATCATAAAGATGTTATTTCTCTCTAAACTAGTTTTATATAAATTTAATGCAATCTCAATAAAAATTTCCTCAGTTTTTTTTCCTCTGGAACTAGACAAGTTGATTATAAAGTTTGTATGGAAGAATAAACAACCAAGAATAGCCAGGAAATATTTGGAAAACATATTGAATGCATAGCAAATCCTATTAGAGTTAGGGAAAAATTTAACATCACATAAATTAAAAAAGTGAGGAATTTTACCCTTTGTTGTCATCAAATAGCAGTGCTGCTTTTGGTAACAGAGTTCAGACCGTCTCTCTTGCTAAAGATGAAGCAAAGCTTGAGAAGATATAAAACGCAGCTTTAAAATCATCAAAGAATTGACAAGGTAGAAGAAAGTAACGGCCAAGATCCAGGAGAAGACAGAAATCAGGAGACGGAGGCTAGTATTAAGGGCTACTCTTCACCTGGATCAGGCTATGTCATCAAGTTATTTCTGCAAATGATTTCTCAAATACAAATCTTTAGCATACACACAAAAAATTAGCTTGAAAACACTTTTCTTAAACCTAATAAAATGTGTGTGTGTTTGTGTGTGTGTGTGTGTGTATCAGTCCAAGAGCCAGCTTCTTGTTTGACTGTCTAATGTCAAACGCTTTTAGGGAGGCATTTCCTTCAAGTGGACAGGAAGACAAGGAAGCCTGCTCCCTCGGTAGTTCCTTCATGTTGCATTGGAATGTCAGCTAATGCCACTAAGCTGGAGAAAACAGACTCGTAAGAACTGGAAAGGAAGAGGCAAACTCTTTGTTGACAATATAATTACATATCTGGAAAAACCAGAAGAATCAATGGAAAAGTACTGCAAACCCTAAGATAATAAAGGAGCAGCACACAAAATTATCCTGGTAAAACTGCCAGCCTTCGTAAATAGAGACGATAAGCCCCTTGAAGGCGTAATGGAAGGGAAGACCTTGTATATAGTAACAAAATTTTAAACACCTAGACAGAAACCTAGTAAGAAGTATGCACAAATAACAAGAAAATTGCAAAACACTCATGAAAGATATAGAAATAGCTGTGATCCAACTGAGTAAAGAAAAAAAACCATAACCTTGAGTAAGAAAACTTAACATCATAAAGATGTTATTTCTCTCTAAACTAGTTTTATATAAATTTAATGCAATCTCAATAAAAATTTCCTCAGTTTTTTTTCCTCTGGAACTAGACAAGTTGATTATAAAGTTTGTATGGAAGAATAAACAACCAAGAATAGCCAGGAAATATTTGGAAAACATATTGAATGCATAGCAAATCCTATTAGAGTTAGCGAAACATTTAACATCCTCTAAATTAAAACAGTGAGGTACTGGCTCAGGGAAAGACTTATAAACTAATGGATCGGAATGGAATGCCCAGAAATATACACAAGGAAAATTTAGTATATGACAAAAGAGACACTGAAATCAGAAGGGAGCCTTAAGTAGTACTGGGCCAAATGGACTTTTGTAAAAAGAAAAAAAAATTGAATCTTTTTCTCATAATATATTCCAGGAGAAATTATAAATATGTTAGATATCCAAATGAAAATTAAAAAAGAAAAACATATAAAAATACTAGAAGGAAACTGGGTAAATCTTATAACCCCAAAGTGGAAAATTTTTTTTTTTTTGGCCCTTCATCTTTTTTTTTCTTTTTTTAAACTTTTATTTTACTTTTGACTTTTACAGAGTTTTGTTGTTTACAGATATGTATGTTCCCAGATTAGTCATATGTATATCTCCCCCATCTCACCCCGGAAATTTCTAACTAAAAGAATCTAGACAATAAAAGAAATTTGACAACATTGCAAACAATAAAATAAGTCACAAGATAATTGTTGTTGATATTCAGACGCTAAGTCTTGTCTGACTCTTTGCAACCCCATGGACTGCAGCACGCCAGTCTTCCCTGTTCTTCACTGTCTCCTGGAGTCTGCTCAGACTCATGTCTGTTGGGTCGGTGATGCTGTCTAACCATTCTCGTCTGGAGAATTCCATGGCAAGCAGAGCCTGGCAGGCTACAGTCCGTGGCCCTGCAGAGCTGGACACGACTGAGTGACTAGCACTTTCACTTTCATAAGATAGTTATGAATTGGGAAAAAATTTGCAGTTCATCTCACAAGGTGCTCAGGAAACCTGTGTCTCCTGCATTGCCGGCAGATTCTTTACCTGCTGAGTCACTGGCAAAGCCCTTAAGAGGATAAAGATTTCCCAAGAATTGGAACGGAAGATGCACAACCTGACTTTTAAAAAAATAACCAAAGGTATGAACAGAGAGTTCACAGAAAAGGTACACTTACTAGCCCTCATTCACAACAGGAGCAACAACACATCTCCAAATGACTGAGGTTTCATCTCTCATCAATCAGATTGAAAAAAAAAACTCTCCCAAATTTGACAACGTAAATTTTGGCAAGGCTGTGTGAACATGGGCCCTTTCAGACACCGCAAGTGGGGGCCCCAGGTTTACAGTTTCTATGAAATGAAATGAGCAATATCTAGCCAAACAGCACAGGCACGTACTCTTTGATCTGGCGATCACACGTCTAGGCTTCTATCTCAAATATTCCGTTGTGGATACATGAAGACACATGCAGAAGGGTATTCACCATGACCTTATTTGTTGCAGCAAAAGGTTGGAATAACTCAAATGTCTGTCTGTAGAGAATCAGTTAAGTGAGCCATAGTCCATCCATGAAGTGAAGTACTATGAGGTGTCAAGAGAAACCAGAAGACCACGCCCATGTCCTGTGATGGCGTCCTTCGCAGAAAACTGTTGCTTCTACTGAGAGCAACTGAAAAAGCGGGCACGATTACAACTGATCTGTTTGAAGATTTCAGCGTGCCACTACAGGCACCTGAGTTGAAGGGTCAAGGCACCAGAGAGAGGCATTCTGCTCATGGTCGGATACCAGAGCGAAGGGAGGCTCACTGAAGTGAGCCCAGCATCCCGAAAGCTGCTTTTCTCCTCTTGGCATCTCGTCACTCTTGGCCTTGAGAAAGAGGCTGAGAGACTCTAGAAGCACCACCGCTACCAGCAGCCTTATAGGTCTGGGGAAACGAACCCTGGGGAGTGGGGCTCCCACATCGGCCAGGATTCCAGAGACAAAGGGAGGTGCAGAGGAATGAGCCTGGCGTTTGGGGGTTTTCGCTTTGAAGTCCTTGGTGAATCTTAGTCACATCAAGTGAAAGGCTGAGAAGCCAAGAAAAGCAGCTGGAAAACAGAGTGGGATTTTTGGCAGTCTTGTGCTCTTGTGGAGATAAAAACTGGAAACTAGGAACTGACCAGGAGACTGCACTCCAGAAATCTTCTAGGCTTTCAGTTGGGGCCCTAAGAAGGGGTTTCTTAGTATCAACCAAGCCTCACCACAACTTAGCCTCGAGTCACCTTAGTTCCTGACTGAATTGAGACAAACTTCCGCTACGTTCGCTGCCCACCAGGCTGCAGAGTGGGTCCTCTTTGGAGGAAAATAACTTCATCCAGGTCTCTCTCTCTCTCAGGCACAGGGCTGAGCGTCCTACCCAGAATGGCTAAGATCCAAGATAGAGAGCCAAGAGAGAAAAGCAAAACAGGAGTACACTCACATGTGTCTGAGAATATCACCCTTATCAGACACAGATTGAAAAATAACTGTAGTTAATGTGGAAATAAATGGAAAAAAATGAAGACTTTTACTACGGATCAGGAATCAATAGTTTCAACAAGAGAAAGCAAATAGGAATTCTAGAACTGAGAAATAGATAGTAATCAACTTCTGAACTGAAAAATGGGGTTTAACAGCAGACCGGACACAGCCAAGGAGGGGACTGGGGGCTGGAGAGGACGCAGAAGAAAAGACCCTCTGACTTTGACTTAGCCACTGAAAGCCTCAATCAAGTTAAACGAGTGGAAAGGTCTCTCTTGAATGTCACATTGCACCTGAGAATATTTGGGTTATTTTCAAATATCTTTTGATGTTTATCTCTAATACAATTCCACAGGGGTAGGAGGACAGACTCTGCATGATTTCAATACCTTTAGACAATCAATTTTGCCCTGGAGCATCCCAGCTGCTTTTCTCCTCTTGGCATCTCGTCACTCTTGGCCTTGAGAAAGAGGCTGAGAGACTCTAGAAGCACCACCGCTACCAGCAGCCTTATAGGTCTGGGGAAACGAACCCTGGGAGTGGGGCTCCACATCGGCCAGGGTTCCAGGGACAAAGGGAGGGTGAGGGGAATGAGCCTGGCGTTTGGGGGTTTTCGCTTTGAAGTCCTTGGTGAATCTTAGTCACATCAAGTGAAAGGCTGAGAAGCCAAGAAAAGCAGCTGGAAAACAGAGTGGGATTTTTGGCAGTCTTGTGCTCTTGTGGAGATAAAAACTGGAAACTAGGAACTGACCAGGAGACTGCACTCCAGAAATCTTCTAGGCTTTCAGTTGGGGCCCTAAGAAGGGGTTTCTTAGTATCAACCAAGCCTCACCACAACTTAGCCTCGAGTCACCTTAGTTCCTGACTGAATTGAGACAAACTTCCGCTACGTTCGCTGCCCACCAGGCTGCAGAGTGGGTCCTCTTTGGAGGAAAATAACTTCATCCAGGTCTCTCTCTCTCTCAGGCACAGGGCTGAGCGTCCTACCCAGAATGGCTAAGATCCAAGATAGAGAGCCAAGAGAGAAAAGCAAAACAGGAGTACACTCACATGTGTCTGAGAATATCACCCTTATCAGACACAGATTGAAAAATAACTGTAGTTAATGTGGAAATAAATGGAAAAAAATGAAGACTTTTACTACGGATCAGGAATCAATAGTTTCAACAAGAGAAAGCAAATAGGAATTCTAGAACTGAGAAATAGATAGTAATCAACTTCTGAACTGAAAAATGGGGTTTAACAGCAGACCGGACACAGCCAAGGAGGGGACTGGGGGCTGGAGAGGACGCAGAAGAAAAGACCCTCTGACTTTGACTTAGCCACTGAAAGCCTCAATCAAGTTAAACGAGTGGAAAGGTCTCTCTTGAATGTCACATTGCACCTGAGAATATTTGGGTTATTTTCAAATATCTTTTGATGTTTATCTCTAATACAATTCCACAGGGGTAGGAGGACAGACTCTGCATGATTTCAATACCTTTAGACAATCGAATTTTTGCCCCTGGTCTTACCTCCCTGTGAAAGGGTTTTGCCTCAATTTGAGACTTAAAGCCAGGGCCCAGACCTGATCAAACCCTGTCTGGGACTTGAACCCACGTGGCTGGAGCTTGAACCCAGCCAAAACCCTGTTTGGGACTTGAATCCATGTAGTCAGGACTCAATCCCGGCCAAAACCCTGTCTGGGACTCGAACCCACGTGACCGGGACTTAATCCAGCACTCACCCAACGTCTGGTCCCACCAAGGCTCTGGTTCTTCGTGCCTCAATGCAGAAGGAATTCAGCGAGAAGCAGAGTGACAGGCAAGAAGAGGATTTATGAGGATAGGGTACTTGTAAGAGGTGCAAGCAGACAGGCAGAAAAGCTCTGCTCTTTTCTCTACAATTGAGTGGGCAGCCATATATATAGGATGGTAGAAGATCGCCCCCCTCGCAGATGCAGGACATACATCATTAGTTTCTCCTTCACCGGCTCCTCCTTCATCAGCTGTTTATACCCAGTTGAGCCTGCTTTACTGAACAAGGTACAGCTCTCCTGAGTTATCATCAACTCACTGGCCTCCCAACCTCTCTCAGGTGTCCCCCTTCTGCCTCTCATCCCCTAATAGGATTCTACAACCACCTACCTATTCTGCTCTGTCCCTCTCACCTGGATATGTTCTAGTGTCCCCTGGTTTATAGTCTATGGGAACTTGAATAGAATTTGTATCCTACTATTATGTGAAAACTGTGTAAATCTTTATTATGTTGAATTGGTTCACAGTGTTTTTCAGGTCTACTCTATCCTTCTACTTCTCTGTATATTCATTTGATTAATTTTTGAGAGTTTTATATTGAAACTCCAACCACAAATCTTAATTGATCTTCTTAAAAAATAATTATAATACTTAATGGAACTATATGTAATTTTGTTCTGTATTTTCCAAGTCTCCTGTAAATGTGTTACCATATTTTTATAATTTAAAGTGAAAAGAAAAAAAGAAAAAAAAAAGAGAAAATACCTTGACTGAAGTACAAAAAGCAAAAAAGATGGAAACACAGGAAGCATATGAGACCTGTGACACGGTCTACCACATGAGTCACTGTAGCAAATGTAACTGGAGTCCAAGAAGGGAAGAACGAGAGAAGCAAGATTTGAAGAGATAGTAACCAAGAATTTCCCAAAAGGGAAAAAGAAATTTAAGTCACAGAAGGAAAAATTACTAACAATCCTAAACAGGATAAAGGCAACAAATACTATGCTTTGACACATCATAATTGAGTCAAAAGAGAAACCGCAACAGCACATGGAATAAAAAGACATCTTCCTTTTAAGACTGAACGCTAACATGGAAACCAAGTGATGAAATGACTGCTTTTAAAAGCTAAGAGGAGATAACAGGCAGTTTAGAATTCCATACCTGGTGAAAATATCCTTCTAAAGTGGAGGTAAAATAAAGATATTTCCAGAAAAAAAAAACAAAACACTGAGGGAATAGATCACATACATTGCAAGTAGAATATTAGAAGGAATATTAAATGGAGTTTTCTTTTTTTGCATCATGATTGTGGGTAGATTCTCTTAAGGCACTGAGGTAAGTTATTTTCCTAATTTACTAATATCCTGTTTCAAATTTTTGCATCTTTCTCATTCATTTAGACTGTAATTTCTTTTTCTTTCTTAGTATTTAAGATTAGGTAAGATGAAAGAGAAACTCCTCATTTTTTTCTGTATTCTAGAATAGTTTACTCACATCCTTATGCTTGCTTATTTCTTCCTTGATAGAATTCTGGAATCCATCTGAATCTAGTGACATATAGTACTTTGTGACTTTTTCCCCCAAAGGTTAGTGTTCATGCAGGTTTCTATCTTTCCGGATTTTGATTATTTAAAATTTCCAGGAACTGTCCTACTTCATCCAGATTCTCAAACACATGAACAGAACTGCATAGAGTAGTCTTCCTCTAGACCATGATTATTTCTCTTTCTTTTCTCATGTTATAGATTCATATTTTTATCCTCTTTACTTTCCTGCACATAGGTGCCAGGGGCTTGTCTTTTTTGTTGGGCTTTTAAAGGCAAAAATCTTGATTTTGCTTATTAATTCTACATTTTGTTTATTGTCTAGTTTACTGCTTTTGCTTTTATCTTTACCTATTCTTTTTCTCAGTTCATTCTGATTTATTTCGTATTCTTAAAATTGTGAAAATTAATTTAGCTTAGTTCCTTAATTTCCAATTACTTTTTTTGATGTTCTTTATTTAAATGTAAATTTAAAGATAGATGTCTTTTCAAGAGAACTGAAAACATTGTTTCCAAATTCTGACTGTGGTACTGTATGAATTGTGATCTCTTATTTAAGGAGTCAGTCTGAGAGATTTCACATGAAAATATAAAGTTAGATATACAAGAGAGAAAAAGAGATTGTATTTAACCTTGCAAATTAGAAATATGTGTCTCTACGAAAGCATTAAGAAATGTAAATGACCATGTTTCTCTTCTTTTATTCCTACTTGAACTAAGGATTATCCAAATTTCCATTGCCTAAAGTTGCTATTCAAAAAAGGAACACTTTGTTTTTAATTTTGACCTCTTTTATTGTTTTATTTATTTATTTATTTATTTTCATCCATCTTTATTCTTTGGCCTGTGTGGGCCTCCCATTGCAGTGGCGCCTCTTTCTCCTTCTCTCTCTCTCTCTGTCTCTCTCTCTCTCTCTCTCTCTCTCTCTCGCTTCAGAGCACTGGCTCTGGGTGCATGCGCCCCAGAGCTCTGGCTCACAACTGGACACACCAGTCCAGCCGCTTCATGGCATGTGGGATCTTCCCCAGCCAGAGATCAAACCCGTGCCCTTTGCATTGCAAGGCAGACTCTCTACCCACTGGACCACCAGGGAAGCCCTGTTTGTTTGTTGAACACAGAACATCTTTTCTTTAAAATGTCATCCTCCTTACCCCAAATCTTTATTATTAACATTACTTGACATGTCTCATTCCTTTTTGACCAACCAGTCCTCCAAGTTCAACCAACTTTGTTCAGAAATGTTTACCATTTTTTGCAATGTGGAAAAGTTCTAATTGAGACAGCCTGTTCAGAATTTCCGAAATGAAATTTGAGGTTTCACAAAGAGAGCCTCAGACAGAGAGGGTAATTTTTCATAAACCACTGAAAATGGGATGCAGAATGGGTGCTGTTGGTGACCTTAGCCTTTGTGGCTTCTGCCACGGAACTGCAGGGCGATTCTTCATTGTTCTGTGGCTCAGCCGGACGCATGTATGCTCGAGCACAACAGAGGCAGACGGAGGGTGATTCTTCCCAGTTCAAACTGTTTATAGTTTCTTTATTTAAATGTAAATTTAAAGATAGATGTCTTTTCAAGAGAACTGAAAACATTGTTTCCAAATTCTGACTGTGGTACTGTATGAATTGTGATCTCTTATTTAAGGAGTCAGTCTGAGAGATTTCACATGAAAATATAAAGTTAGATATACAAGAGAGAAAAAGAGATTGTATTTAACCTTGCAAATTAGAAATATGTGTCTCTACGAAAGCATTAAGAAATGTAAATGACCATGTTTCTCTTCTTTTATTCCTACTTGAACTAAGGATTATCCAAATTTCCATTGCCTAAAGTTGCTATTCAAAAAAGGAACACTTTGTTTTTAATTTTGACCTCTTTTATTGTTTTATTTATTTATTTATTTATTTTCATCCATCTTTATTCTTTGGCCTGTGTGGGCCTCCCATTGCAGTGGCGCCTCTTTCTCCTTCTCTCTCTGTCTCTCTCTCTCTCTCTCTCTCTCTCTCTCGCTTCAGAGCACTGGCTCTGGGTGCATGCGCCCCAGAGCTCTGGCTCACAACTGGACACACCAGTCCAGCCGCTTCATGGCATGTGGGATCTTCCCCAGCCAGAGATCAAACCCGTGCCCTTTGCATTGCAAGGCAGACTCTCTACCCACTGGACCACCAGGGAAGCCCTGTTTGTTTGTTGAACACAGAACATCTTTTCTTTAAAATGTCATCCTCCTTACCCCAAATCTTTATTATTAACATTACTTGACATGTCTCATTCCTTTTTGACCAACCAGTCCTCCAAGTTCAACCAACTTTGTTCAGAAATGTTTACCATTTTTTGCAATGTGGAAAAGTTCTAATTGAGACAGCCTGTTCAGAATTTCCGAAATGAAATTTGAGGTTTCACAAAGAGAGCCTCAGACAGAGAGGGTAATTTTTCATAAACCACTGAAAATGGGATGCAGAATGGGTGCTGTTGGTGACCTTAGCCTTTGTGGCTTCTGCCACGGAACTGCAGGGCGATTCTTCATTGTTCTGTGGCTCAGCCGGACGCATGTATGCTCGAGCACAACAGAGGCAGACGGGAGGGTGATTCTTCCCCAGTTCAAACTGTTTATAGTTTCTTCTGTATGTGTAATTCACAGTTTAAACATCCCTCTAAGGGTATTTGTCTGTATGTTAGTCGAGGTGACTGCTGGGGCTTTGAGACCTTCCTATGGACTGTTCCACTATGAAATGTCTACTCGGCAAGGGTGAGAAGGCAGTAGCGGGGAATGGAGACTATGACCCGATGCCCCGAGTACATGACTGAGGAACTGAGAACACCTACGAGTATCTGGGGGGAAAGTGGTTCCTCCAGACGCTGCATGAAGAGGGGGCAGCGGGACTGGGACGAGACCGGGGACAGAGGCTGGATTTAGGAGGTGGACAGAGCCACGAGGCGACTCCTGGGGGATGAAGAAGGATGAAGCCAGTGAAGAAACGTGGTGGTGAGCCCGGCGGCAGAGATGGAGTGAGAAAGTCGGGAAGGTGTGGGAGGGCCGGTGTGTGCAGAGCGGCGTCACGCACGGCTGAAGCACGTGTGGGCAGGACACCGGGGCTGAGGCTCCTGGCAAGGCGGGCCTTGAATGCCACCAAGGAGGGCACCCAAGAGGGCCACAGGGCCCTGGAACTGGACGAAGAGTGGGTGGGAAAGGGCTGCGGGAGCGACTGGGAGGCCCTCCACGTCCTCTTGCTGATATTATGATCGCTGGCATTCAGGGCGTAGACCCAGAGTAACGAAAAGTGGACCCATTTGTGATACCGGAGGCACAATTCTATCACTGTCCTCTGGTTGGACGTGGGGCCTGAAGGAACAGAATGACTAGTGATACCCGGCTTCACCAGTGGGGGGCTGGCAATGCCATTTTCTGAGACAAGCCAGCTCCCGAGACCATCGGCAAGATGGCGAGGGATGCCATGGTGTGGGGGGAAAAGTTCTAATTGAGACAGCCTGTTCAGAATTTCCGAAATGAAATTTGAGGTTTCACAAAGAGAGCCTCAGACAGAGAGGGTAATTTTTCATAAACCACTGAAAATGGGATGCAGAATGGGTGCTGTTGGTGACCTTAGCCTTTGTGGCTTCTGCCACGGAACTGCAGGGCGATTCTTCATTGTTCTGTGGCTCAGCCGGACGCATGTATGCTCGAGCACAACAGAGGCAGACGGAGGGTGATTCTTCCCAGTTCAAACTGTTTATAGTTTCTTCTGTATGTGTAATTCACAGTTTAAACATCCCTCTAAGGGTATTTGTCTGTATGTTAGTCGAGGTGACTGCTGGGGCTTTGAGACCTTCCTATGGACTGTTCCACTATGAAATGTCTACTCGGCAAGGGTGAGAAGGCAGTAGCGGGGAATGGAGACTATGACCCGATGCCCCGAGTACATGACTGAGGAACTGAGAACACCTACGAGTATCTGGGGGGAAAGTGGTTCCTCCAGACGCTGCATGAAGAGGGGGCAGCGGGACTGGGACGAGCCCGGGGACAGAGGCTGGATTTAGGAGGTGGACAGAGCCACGAGGCGACTCCTGGGGGATGAAGAAGGATGAAGCCAGTGAAGAAACGTGGTGGTGAGCCCGGCGGCAGAGATGGAGTGAGAAAGTCGGGAAGGTGTGGGAGGGCCGGTGTGTGCAGAGCGGCGTCACGCACGGCTGAAGCACGTGTGGGCAGGACACCGGGGCTGAGGCTCCTGGCAAGGCGGGCCTTGAATGCCACCAAGGAGGGCACCCAAGAGGGCCACAGGGCCCTGGAACTGGACGAAGAGTGGGTGGGAAAGGGCTGCGGGAGCGACTGGGAGGCCCTCCACGTCCTCTTGCTGATATTATGATCGCTGGCATTCAGGGCGTAGACCCAGAGTAACGAAAAGTGGACCCATTTGTGATACCGGAGGCACAATTCTATCACTGTCCTCTGGTTGGACGTGGGGCCTGAAGGAACAGAATGACTAGTGATACCCGGCTTCACCAGTGGGGGGCTGGCAATGCCATTTTCTGAGACAAGCCACAGCTCCCGAGACCATCGGCAAGATGCGAGCAGAGGGCTTATGCCTCCTGGATGGTGTGAGGAAGGCGGAGACCACCTGAGAGCCATGTGGAAAGAGTGGAGAGCCAACCAGAGGTGTGTGAAACACTGTCTGTGCCTAGCTGAAGATGGGGGCTGTGAATGGCTGTGTGTGTGTGTTAGTAAACAAGAGGATCTATTACTGACAAGGTGAAAATACCTGGTTCCATGTGGATCAGAATTCAATAACTTAGGTGGATTTCTGACAGGCTCTTCAGTCTAATTTTTCATATGTTTACAAGAGCATACAAATGCTAGTAAGAGAGATGGATGCTGATTGATGCCCAGGCTTGGTTAGGTGTCCCTCCACCAGAGGAAGCTGCACACGGATGCAGAAGTATTCCATCCAAGGAGAGCCAAGAGGAGGAAGTAGCCCAGCTGTCTACCAATGGATAACAAAACACGATGCAGGCACACGAAGGAATACTATTCAACTCCTAAAAAGACAGGCAAGCTTTCATGCGTGACAACAAGGATGAACCCTGGGGACATTAGCCTAAAGAAAGAAAGCCAGTCCCAAAAGGACAGTGACTATATGATGTCACTTACCTAAAGTGGTCAGATGACTAGAAACAGGAAGTAGAATGAGGTGGCCAAGGACTGCGAGGATGGGGAACGGGGAGTCGTGGTTTAATAGGGTAGAATCTCAGTAACGGTGGGTGTGAGAAGGTTCTGGAGAGGTTCTGAGTAACAAGGAAAATATACATAACACTGCCAAACTGAACACAAAAATGGTTAATATAGTAAATGCTTTTTGGTGTTATGTTTTAAACCACAGTTTAAAAAGACATGCAGGGGCTTCCCTGGTGGTCCAGTGGGTAGAGAGTCTGCCTTGCACTGCAAGGGGCACCAGTTCAATCCCCGGCCCGAGAAGATCCTGCGTGCTGCAGAGCAGCTGGACTGGTGTGTCCAATTAGACGACAGTGCTCTGGAACGCACGTGCCCAGAGTCGGTGCTCTACAGTGGGAGAGGCCACTGTGATGGGAGGCCCACACAGGCGAAAGTGAAAGGGTTCTACCTGGATTTGAGACTTAAACCAGGGCCCAGACCTGATCAAACCCTGTTTGAGACTTGAACCCACGTGGCTGGAACTTAACCCCAGCCAGAACCCTGCTTGGGACTTGAACCCACGTGGCTAAGGCTTAACCCCAGCCAAAACCCTGCTTGGGACTTGAACCCACATAGTCAGGACTCAATCCCGGCCAAAATCCTGTCTGGGACTCAAATCCACATGGCCGGCACTTAATCCAGCACTCACCCTACGTCTGGACTCATTGAGGCTCAGGTTCTTCGTGCGTCAATGCAGAAGGAATTCAGCGAGAGGCAGAGTGATAGGCAAGAAGAGGATTGATTAGGATAGGACACTTGTAAGAGGTGCAAGCGGGCAGGTGGAAAGCTCTACTCCTCTGCTTGACTGGGTGGGCAGCAACATATACATAGGAGGGTAGAAGGCCCCTTCCTCAAGTAGACACAGATGCAGACACAAGGCAGACATCATTAGCTCCTCCTTCCCCAGCTCTTCCTGCTTTATGGAAAAGGAGCAGCATTCTTGAGTTACCGTTAACTTACTGGCCTTCCAACTTTTTCCAGGTTTTTTCTCCACCTACAGTCCCCTACTAGGACTCCACAACTACCTAACTATTCTACTCTGTCCCTATCAAAAGAATAAACAAAAGATGGATGAAAATAAATATAAAAATAAAAGAGGCATGGTGGGGGAACAAAACACACACTGTAACAATGCTTAGTTTGATTTAGGATTTATTTATTTAAATTAGAGGATAATTGCTTTAGCTACACGTGTGTTACTTTCTGCTGTGCTGTGAAGCGCATTGGCTGTACGGATGGTGCATCCCCTCCTTGGAGAGCCTGCTCCCCCCCATCCCACATCCGCCCCCAGGTCATGGCAGAGCACGGAGCTGAGCTCCCTGGGCTATGCAGCAGCTTCCCACCAGCTGTCCTTTTTATTTTATTTTTTAGCTGTCTGTTTTAAGCATGGTAGTGTGTTTATGTTGACCTTTATCTCCCAATTCATACCACCCTCCTCTAAAGAAGATGTAGTACCTATATGCAATGGAATCCTACTCAGGCATAAAAAGGAAGGGAACTGTGTTATTTGTAGAGGCGTGGATGAACCTAGAGTCTGTCATACAGAGTGAAGTACGTCAGAAAGAGAAAAAAAAAATCATCTATTTACTCAAATACAGAATCTAGAAAAATGGTACAGAGGAACCTATTTGTAGGGTAGGAATAGAGATGCAGAGAGCGAATGCGTGGTTTGCAATTTTAAGAAAAGGGGTCCCATCTCGGGTGGCGGAGTGGGCGCGTCCTGTGCTCTCCTCTCTTCCTGCTCGCCTTGCCTGGTCCTGGGCCCCAGCCTGGTGTCTGCTCTCCTGACGCCCAGGACCTGCTGTGGATGTGAGGACTCGATGGCCCCTGGTGTCCCCCAGGGCAGGACTCATGCGGAGATCTTTGGGCTTCGCGCTCACCTCTGGTTAGTGCATAACACGGGGGGCTGATGCCTCTTGTTACCTGCAGGACTCTAGCTCCTCATATTTAGCAAAAGGCTCCCTGTAGGATTTATTTACACACCACTATGTGCAATTGAGTTGAAGGAAGTTTAGTGGTCCATTCGGCCCTTTATAACTGCTTTTTAAGATGATCAGGACAGATGCTTAGAATGGATTTAGCCAACAAAGCCTTAGTGTACATCAGAGGGAACTCTGCTTAACGGTGTGTGGCAGCCTGGGCGGGAGGAGGGCTGGGGGAGAATGGACACAGGTATACCTGTGGCTGAGTCCCTCTGCTGTGCACCTGAAACTCACAGCATTGTTAATTGGCTATACCCCCAATACAAAATAAAAAGTTTAATGAAATTATAAGAAGATGAGTCAGTCAGGGTAAGAGGAAAATGAGAGAGACCTGAGAAAGGCCCGAGTCAAGGCTGCTTCCTGAGATGCATGGTGTGAGGTCTGGTGGGGGCGGAAGGGCGTCTCACTTTTGACCTTGGCCATGAGAGAAACATTCGTGCTGCAAAGCCTGCAAAGTTCTGAAGACGCATGCAGTACGTGCTTGGTGACTCGTGAACGTGCTAGAGGGTGGCCGAGAGGCGACCTTGAGGTCTGGGTGACGACGGGAGCTGGATCTCGAGCATCTGGGAGGGGAGCCCGGGGGCAGGGGGCAGCTGAGGCAAAGGAATGACCCCAGCTTATCCGAGGAACAGAAGGGAGGCCTCTGTGGTTGGGACATCGGGGGTCAGGGCAGCTCGGTCTGAGGTCAGAGGTCAGCAGTGATCACCTCGGGCTTTGCAAGTCAAGGCTGGAGTCAAAGGGCAGAGGTGAGGCCTGGTGCTGGGCGGGCGGGGACCAGGAAGTGATTTATGTTTCTGAAAGGTGTCTGTGTGGTCGCTGCGTAGCAGATGTGCTGGTGTGGAACTGGGAGCCAGTTTGGAGAGAAGTGAGTTTGGCTCCAATAAAGCTGATGAGACGGCGTGAGACCCCGCAGTGAGCAGGGACAGGTAGGTTGGGAGTTTGGTGTTGTCTGGGTGACATGACAACCAGCTCGGGGGTGGCCCTCCCGCAGGTCCCCGATCTGTCTGCCCTCCCTGGCTACGAGCCCCGTGGGACTGGTTCCGTCCATCCTACAGGGAGCATCTTGGGGGGGGGTACACCCCATAAACATCCAAGCTCTTACAGGCTCAAACTCTTTCACATGAATACCTGTGATAGCCCCTTAGTTTACACACCACTATGTGCAATTGAGTTGAAGGAAGTTTAGTGGTCCATTCGGCCCTTTATAACTGCTTTTTAAGATGATCAGGACAGATGCTTAGAATGGATTTAGCCAACAAAGCCTTAGTGTACATCAGAGGGAACTCTGCTTAACGGTGTGTGGCAGCCTGGGCGGGAGGAGGGCTGGGGGAGAATGGACACAGGTATACCTGTGGCTGAGTCCCTCTGCTGTGCACCTGAAACTCACAGCATTGTTAATTGGCTATACCCCCAATACAAAATAAAAAGTTTAATGAAATTATAAGAAGATGAGTCAGTCAGGGTAAGAGGAAAATGAGAGAGACCTGAGAAAGGCCCGAGTCAAGGCTGCTTCCTGAGATGCATGGTGTGAGGTCTGGTGGGGGCGGAAGGGCGTCTCACTTTGACCTTGGCCATGAGAGAAACATTCGTGCTGCAAAGCCTGCAAAGTTCTGAAGACGCATGCAGTACGTGCTTGGTGACTCGTGAACGTGCTAGAGGGTGGCCGAGAGGCGACCTTGAGGTCTGGGTGACGACGGGAGCTGGATCTCGAGCATCTGGGAGGGGAGCCCGGGGGCAGGGGGCAGCTGAGGCAAAGGAATGACCCCAGCTTATCCGAGGAACAGAAGGGAGGCCTCTGTGGTTGGGACATCGGGGGTCAGGGCAGCTCGGTCTGAGGTCAGAGGTCAGCAGTGATCACCTCGGGCTTTGCAAGTCAAGGCTGGAGTCAAAGGGCAGAGGTGAGGCCTGGTGCTGGGCGGGCGGGGACCAGGAAGTGATTTATGTTTCTGAAAGGTGTCTGTGTGGTCGCTGCGTAGCAGATGTGCTGGTGTGGAACTGGGAGCCAGTTTGGAGAGAAGTGAGTTTGGCTCCAATAAAGCTGATGAGACGGCGTGAGACCCCGCAGTGAGCAGGGACAGGTAGGTTGGGAGTTTGGTGTTGTCTGGGTGACATGACAACCAGCTCGGGGGTGGCCCTCCCGCAGGTCCCCGATCTGTCTGCCCTCCCTGGCTACGAGCCCCGTGGGACTGGTTCCGTCCATCCTACAGGGAGCATCTTGACCCGACAGGAGGAGAAGCAGAACGGATGCTTTGGTACACCCCCCATAAACATCCAAGCTCTTACAGGCTCAAACTCTTTCACATGAATACCTGTGATAGGAAAGAGGATGGGTCAAAAGAGAGGACAGGGAATAATTTAGATTGAAAGGGTGAGATGAAGAGAAAAGCTAGAACCCAGATAGTCAAGCCTTGGGTTACTAAATAGTTACCGACACTGGGTCCTGCATTTGGTTTTGATTCTTCTTGGTAGTAAAGGCAAAAAGGAAAATACCAGTTAGTTACAAAAAATCTCATTTCCACGAGAAAGAGCTTGTCTGTTACCCAGGAGGAACAAAACACTCCCCAGTGCTTAACTATGAATACGTCTGCCTATAATCTGTTTATTGGCAGTAAAGCTTTTCTTCCATTTAGCCTTTTGTCAGTTTTTTCTGTAATTGATTTTTACTCGTAGGTGTCGTGGATAAAACCTCTGCAGATGCTGGCATGTGCTAAAGATGTGGGTATCAGGGCCGGGAAGTAACAAAAGTGTGGAGTCATTTTGCGAGAGCACACGGTGATGTCACATCACAGTTATCCAGAACCATGGACTCTGAATCCAGGGACCAAGGGTTTGGTCTCCTTACACCAGCTGTGCATCGGGGTGCCCTGGAGCTGGGGCCACAGGGAGCTACGAAACACAGACTCAAATTTCAGGAATCAGCAGCGCAGACATCCAACAGCAACCAAAAGAAAGGCACCGAGGTCAAAGATGGGAAGTCACTTATATCATGAGAAACAATGCAATGGATTGTATGTCAATCCACTACAGATATTCTCAATCCTGTCCTATGGAGAGATTTCAGTTCTTTTATTATCTTTAAGGATCCTTCAGAGTCCTTTGGTTTCAAAGGGCTCCTCCAGTGTGGGATTAGTGGGGGGTACTTGGAGGCTGGACTCATTCATTTGGTCACTTAGTCAATCAACAAACATGAATTGAGCTCCTTTGTGAGCCAGGCCAAGAGACAGAGAGAATGAACCTCAAGATACTCCATGGTATGAAATGTAGCAAAGAATAGGGAGACGTGCCGGCAGAGAAATCCTGGTATAGCTGTGTATGTGCAGAGCACTTAAGAATGATTTAAAGTGCTTGTTTTCACAAGGTCGAGCAAGGCCTGCTTGGTTGTTGAGTTGTTAAGTCGTGTCCTATCTTTGCAGCCCCATGAACTGCAGCATGCCAGGCTTGCTTGTCCTTCCTCCCTGAGTTTGCTCAAAGTCATGTCCATCGGGTCAGTGATGCCATCCAGCCATCTTGTCCTCTGTCGCCCCCTTCTCCTCCTGCCTTCAAGCCTTCCCTGCATCCTGGTCTTTCCAACAGACTCAGCTCTTCGCATCTGGTGGCCAAAGTATTGGTGCTTCGGCTCCGGCATCAGTCCTTCCAAAGAATACTCAAGGTCTGCCTGCCTTCAGGACCCCCCATTTCACGTGGCAGAATCTGGCAGAAGAATCAAATTGTCCTCCGAGGCCTTCTGTTTCCCCACCAGTCAACAAGGGGGTGCTGGGGGGCGCCCCCCTGTGGGGTTCCAAGTGAGCTCTGCTTCAGACCCACAAACGCCAGACATGAGCACAAGAACCTTGCCCACCAGGCTCGGTGGTGCCCACGTGAAGACCTTGTTATCTAGAGTGACAGCTTGCTTGCCATTTGCCCAGGGGGAACATAAACTCTGGAGGGACCCCCTTCCAACCCTGGGACAGGTACTGGTTTACTCCTTGGGGAGAATTTTCTGTAGAAAATTTTCTCCTCACAGCAGGCCCCAACAGGCCCTGTTCTTAATGCTCCTTGCTTTCCTTCTGTTTCCCTGCTTATTGCTTTTCCTTGTGCAAACGGGAAAGGGATACCCATTATTCTTCTTTTGTCAAATCTCAGGCCTTTTCCAGGGTTGACTGGCTAGATAGACAGAGAGGTAGGGATATAATTGCCCTCGGGCAAGGACACCCTCAGCTATGTTGTCTAGTTATGTTTTTACATCTTCCTAAAACTGCATCTGCGACACCCGTTGTCTTGGAGTTTCAACAGGGGCCAGACCCAGGAAAACGCAACTTCTCTTGCCAGTGTTTAAAATGCCCGTTCACAAGCAGCCTACTCAGAGCACTCAACTTCTTTAATAGAGATTTAGGTCACAAAGGGCCCAGGCAGAAATGAACCTCAAGATACTCCATGGTATGAAATGTAGCAAAGAATAGGAGACGTGCCGGCAGAGAAATCCTGGTATAGCTGTGTATGTGCAGAGCACTTAAGAATGATTTAAAGTGCTTGTTTTCACAAGGTCGAGCAAGGCCTGCTTGGTTGTTGAGTTGTTAAGTCGTGTCCTATCTTTGCAGCCCCATGAACTGCAGCATGCCAGGCTTGCTTGTCCTTCCTCCCTGAGTTTGCTCAAAGTCATGTCCATCGGGTCAGTGATGCCATCCAGCCATCTTGTCCTCTGTCGCCCCCTTCTCCTCCTGCCTTCAAGCCTTCCCTGCATCCTGGTCTTTCCAACAGACTCAGCTCTTCGCATCTGGTGGCCAAAGTATTGGTGCTTCGGCTCCGGCATCAGTCCTTCCAAAGAATACTCAAGGTCTGCCTGCCTTCAGGACCCCCCATTTCACGTGGCAGAATCTGGCAGAAGAATCAAATTGTCCTCCGAGGCCTTCTGTTTCCCCACCAGTCAACAAGGGGGTGCTGGGGGGCGCCCCCCTGTGGGGTTCCAAGTGAGCTCTGCTTCAGACCCACAAAACGCCAGACATGAGCACAAGAACCTTGCCCACCAGGCTCGGTGGTGCCCACGTGAAGACCTTGTTATCTAGAGTGACAGCTTGCTTGCCATTTGCCCAGGGGGAACATAAACTCTGGAGGGACCCCCTTCCAACCCTGGGACAGGTACTGGTTTACTCCTTGGGGAGAATTTTCTGTAGAAAATTTTCTCCTCACAGCAGGCCCCAACAGGCCCTGTTCTTAATGCTCCTTGCTTTCCTTCTGTTTCCCTGCTTATTGCTTTTCCTTGTGCAAACGGGAAAGGGATACCCATTATTCTTCTTTTGTCAAATCTCAGGCCTTTTCCAGGGTTGACTGGCTAGATAGACAGAGAGGTAGGGATATAATTGCCCTCGGGCAAGGACACCCTCAGCTATGTTGTCTAGTTATGTTTTTACATCTTCCTAAAACTGCATCTGCGACACCCGTTGTCTTGGAGTTTCAACAGGGGCCAGACCCAGGAAAACGCAACTTCTCTTGCCAGTGTTTAAAATGCCCCGTTCACAAGCAGCCTACTCAGAGCACTCAACTTCTTTAATAGAGATTTAGGTCACAAAGGGCCCAGGCAGTTCCGGATAAAAAAAAAAAAGAAAGAAACATTATGCTCTGGGGGTCATAAAGGAGGCTCATAAACAGCTCTTGGGTGATGCGCCAGGGGAGGCATCCGGATGGCCGGGTGGAGAAAATTACGGGTATGTTTTTTGTTTAACATCATTTCTTGCTGACTCTTGTCTCCCTGGAAAATTATCCGTGAGGAGACGAAAGAAGGTGCCCTTTCTCTTAACTCAGTTTTCTTAATTATAGTTGTTGGGGGATGGCTTGGATCACGAGAGCTATGGGTTCCTTCCCCCACTCTGCCTCTCCCAGCCCCTAAGCTCCCGAGGAATTTGTTTTTGAGGCTGTTAATAGTCCACTCTGAGATAAAAGTCAGTGCGCTCACTGTTCTTAGTTGCCTCTTTTTAGAGGTTTCCCCTGCCCCTGCATGGCGGCCTCTACTCATTAAATCCCTTTCAAGGTTGTTTTTCTTTTCTTTTCTTCTCCCAGCCACAAAATAAACCTGTGCGGACTTGTTGGGGACCCGGGAAGAAGGAAGGTGGGCCTCCTCCTGCTGTAGCTTTCGGGGTTTTGACCAGGTGTCACGCTCTTGCTCTAGATTTCTTTGCAGCCCCGGGTCCCATGCCTGGTGGGAATGGTGCAGGGAAGCCCTCTCCTTTCTCTTGCTTGGAAGGATGTTGAGCTCAGCGCAAAGCCCTGTCCCTGTGCTGTGGAGCCCTAGCCAGTCCCTTATGGCCCCCAGATGCCTCTGCCCTGCCTCTCCCCACTGCCTGCTTCAGCCGGCCCCCCACAGCCCTCTGTCCATCCACTCAGCCCTGCCTTTGCCGTCAGTCTCCTCAGCCCTGCCCTCGGTGTGTGCTTTCTCCCCATCCCAGACTGCTCTGTTGCCCTCTTTCTCTGAGCCCTGAGGCTTTGCCTGACGCTCTCAGCTGGACATTGGTCCATCACCTGTCTTGACTTGTTTAAGAGGTGTGTTTACATTTGGTCCTAAACAATGAAGAACAGAGATCAGGGCTCCCTTTCCTGCCCCTTGGGTGCTGCTAAGCAGGGACCCTGGCTATGAGGCTGGGGGGCTCCTCAGGCTGGGACAATTGCATTGTTTCCATTTAGGGACTGTGGTAAATAAAGCAGTTCGTCTCGTGGCCATATAGTTTCTTTTTTAAAAAAAGTTTTAATTGAAGTATATTTGATTTACAACGTTGTGTTAGTTTTAGGTGCAAGCTAAGTGATTTTTTTCCAGATATTTTCAGGTTATTATAAGATATTAAATATAGTTCCTGTGCTATACAGTAGGTCAGGTCCCTGTTAATATACATTTTCATTTCTCCGGCCTAAGTACCTTTGGAATGGCTGAGTTATATGGTAAGTATGTAGTTCACTGTATGAGAGATTGCCAAACTGACTTCCGAAATGGTAGTACCATTTCACATTCTACCAGCAAGGTTAGGGAGTTCCAGAGCACTCTACTTATTACCGTTTTTCATCACTGACTCAATGGACGTGAGTTTGAACAAATTCCAGGAGATAATGAAGGACAGGGAAGGCTGGTGTGCCGCAGTCCTCGGGTGGCAAAGAGCCAGACGCGACTTAGCAACTGAACAAAAACGAACAAGTAAGCACCGAGAGAATCTGAATCGCTACCTGTAATTACAGACGTTCCATCTCTCCTTTCAGTTCTCTCCTTTTCTGCTTCATCATGTGTTGAAACTTTGTGATTAGTTACATTTGCATTCAGGAACGTTTTTGTCTCCTTTCATGAGGAGGAGACCCTGTGTGCCCAAGTTTCAAGTTCTACTTGGTCTGCTGAGATAACCAGGCCAGCTTTGCGTTTTAAAAGTTAGAATGTGTGGTATACTTCCTCTCTTTGTGTTTAACTTATCTGTCTATTTTAACAAATTGGATTTCTGGGTGCCATTTGCCGTCAGTCTCCTGCCCTCCGTGTGTGCTTTCTCCATCCCAGACTGCTCTGTTGCCCTCTTTCTCTGAGCCCTGAGGCTTTGCCTGACGCTCTCAGCTGGACATTGGTCCATCACCTGTCTTGACTTGTTTAAGAGGTGTGTTTACATTTGGTCCTAAACAATGAAGAACAGAGATCAGGGCTCCCTTTCCTGCCCCTTGGGTGCTGCTAAGCAGGGACCCTGGCTATGAGGCTGGGGGGCTCCTCAGGCTGGGACAATTGCATTGTTTCCATTTAGGGACTGTGGTAAATAAAGCAGTTCGTCTCGTGGCCATATAGTTTCTTTTTTAAAAAAAGTTTTAATTGAAGTATATTTGATTTACAACGTTGTGTTAGTTTTAGGTGCAAGCTAAGTGATTTTTTTCCAGATATTTTCAGGTTATTATAAGATATTAAATATAGTTCCTGTGCTATACAGTAGGTCAGGTCCCTGTTAATATACATTTTCATTTCTCCGGCCTAAGTACCTTTGGAATGGCTGAGTTATATGGTAAGTATGTAGTTCACTGTATGAGAGATTGCCAAACTGACTTCCGAAATGGTAGTACCATTTCACATTCTACCAGCAAGGTTAGGGAGTTCCAGAGCACTCTACTTATTACCGTTTTTCATCACTGACTCAATGGACGTGAGTTTGAACAAATTCCAGGAGATAATGAAGGACAGGGAAGGCTGGTGTGCCGCAGTCCTCGGGTGGCAAAGAGCCAGACGCGACTTAGCAACTGAACAAAAACGAACAAGTAAGCACCGAGAGAATCTGAATCGCTACCTGTAATTACAGACGTTCCATCTCTCCTTTCAGTTCTCTCCTTTTCTGCTTCATCATGTGTTGAAACTTTGTGATTAGTTACATTTGCATTCAGGAACGTTTTTGTCTCCTTTCATGAGGAGGAGACCCTGTGTGCCCAAGTTTCAAGTTCTACTTGGTCTGCTGAGATAACCAGGCCAGCTTTGCGTTTTAAAAGTTAGAATGTGTGTGGTATACTTCCCTCTCTTTGTGTTTAACTTATCTGTCTATTTTAACTTAAATTAGGCATCTTGTGGCGGGGGGTTGGTGGGTGGGAGGGAGGCCCAAGAGGAAGGGGTGTATGTGCACCCTGAGTTGACTCATGTTGTGTAGCAGAGGGTAACACAACAGTATAAAGTGACTGTGCTCCAATAATGAGCCTAAATACAAAGTTAGCCTTGCTTTTTTCTTTTTTTCCTTAAAAAAAATGTCTAGTCTGAGAATCTCTGACTCGTAATTGGAGTGCTTAGACCATTTACAGAATAATGATAGTAACTGAAAAGAATAAACTGCATTTCCAGGGTAGAGTCTGGTGAGTTTCGGCATGCATACACCTATGCAGCCATCCCCGCAGTCAAGGAGATCAGCATTTTCATCTTTCCCCAGTCTCCCTGAGCTCTTTGGTACCCCACCCTCTTCCTCAACAACCACTGATCTGCCTTCTCTCCCTGTCATTGGACTTTTCTAGAATTCTGTATAAATGGAATGCACTATGTGTGCTCTTTCTTCTTGTATGCATTGCAATGATTCTGAAACTCATTCATGTTGTTCTTTGTTTCACCTTCTTTTGTTCCTTTGTGTGTCTGTATGGTATTCCACTGTGTGGATATGTTAACAATGATTAGGAGACTTCTGGGTTTTTTCTAGCTTTGGGCTATGACAAATACAGCTGCTATAAACATGCTTTTACAAGTCTCTGTATGGACTTTTATTTCTCTTGGGTCAGTACCTAGGAGATGAATGCAAGCATGCTTGATAGAAATACTTTTAACTTTTTTTTAAAAAAACTGCCGATCTATTTTTCAAAGTGTTTTCCATTTTCCCCAATAGTGTAGGAGAGCTCTGTTCGCTCCAGTTTCTAGTCAACAGTTGGTATGGCTTATCTTTTTTTTTTTTTTAATTGTTATTATTTTTAAATTTTGACCTCTTTTATTGGTCTTTTATTTATTTGTTTTCAACCATCTTTGTTCTTTGCCCCGTGTGGGCCTCCCATCGCAGTGGCCTCTCGCTGCAGAGCACTGGCTCTGGGTGCACGCGCTCCAGAGCACTGGCTCCTAACTGGACACACAGGTCTAACCGCTCGACGGCACGTGGGATCTTTCCGGGTCAAGGATCAAACTGGTGCCCCTTGTACTGCAAGGTGGACTCTTTATCCACTGGACCACCAGGGAAGCCCCGGCTTATCTTTTTAACTTTAATGATTCTATCTGGTGGGTTTGTATTTCACTTACTGTTTATTAATATCTTTTTTTTCTTTTTGCTGTGTTGTTTGGCTTGTGTGATCTTTGTTGCCTGACCAGGGATCAAACCCTACAGTGGAAAGGTGGCGTCCTAAGCACTGGACCACCAGGGAAATCCCTCATGTGCCTTCTTTTTTGAGGTTTCTGTTCAAAATTTTTGCCCAGTTAAAAAAAAAACTTAGCTATTTGTATCCTTATTCTTATACACATCTTTGGCTGAGGTAAATATTTTGTTCTGGTTTGTGGGCTGACTTGATGTTCACAGATTCCAGAATTCTCTTCAAATGCAAATACATCCCAAAGTGATAACAAAATGGAAAATTAGCTGTCAATTTTACTCAAAAATCCAGATCTATAGGAGTGCTAAGTCATCATAATTTAGCTTTCTAGTTCGGAATGCCAAAATAAGCTAACATTTAAATCTGTGACAAAGAAAGAAAGATAGAAAAAACCCTATGAAAACAGATGTCTAAAATTTTAATGATTTAAAAATCGTCTTTACGTAACAATATGGGAAAGGGATTAAGTCAGATTGAACATTCTGGTTTTGAAAACAGAAAATGTCACCTCTTAGCTTAGAACAAGTCTGTCACCTCCTAAGAAATACATATTATACAATGAAATCTACAAGGACACTTCTCAGCCTTTGGGTGATTCCCAGCATTAATAGTTCAGGATTCTAAACCATTTTCCCCAATAGTGTAGGAGAGCTCTGTTCGCTCCAGTTTCTAGTCAACAGTTGGTATGGCTTATCTTTTTTTTTTTTTTAATTGTTATTATTTTTAAATTTTGACCTCTTTTATTGGTCTTTTATTTATTTGTTTTCAACCATCTTTGTTCTTTGCCCCGTGTGGGCCTCCCATCGCAGTGGCCTCTCGCTGCAGAGCACTGGCTCTGGGTGCACGCGCTCCAGAGCACTGGCTCCTAACTGGACACACAGGTCTAACCGCTCGACGGCACGTGGGATCTTTCCGGGTCAAGGATCAAACTGGTGCCCCTTGTACTGCAAGGTGGACTCTTTATCCACTGGACCACCAGGGAAGCCCCGGCTTATCTTTTTAACTTTAATGATTCTATCTGGTGGGTTTGTATTTCACTTACTGTTTATTAATATCTTTTTTTTCTTTTTGCTGTGTTGTTTGGCTTGTGTGATCTTTGTTGCCTGACCAGGGATCAAACCCTACAGTGGAAAGGTGGCGTCCTAAGCACTGGACCACCAGGGAAATCCCTCATGTGCCTTCTTTTTTGAGGTTTCTGTTCAAAATTTTTGCCCAGTTAAAAAAAAAACTTAGCTATTTGTATCCTTATTCTTATACACATCTTTGGCTGAGGTAAATATTTTGTTCTGGTTTGTGGGCTGACTTGATGTTCACAGATTCCAGAATTCTCTTCAAATGCAAATACATCCCAAAGTGATAACAAAATGGAAAATTAGCTGTCAATTTTACTCAAAAATCCAGATCTATAGGAGTGCTAAGTCATCATAATTTAGCTTTCTAGTTCGGAATGCCAAAATAAGCTAACATTTAAATCTGTGACAAAGAAAGAAAGATAGAAAAAACCCTATGAAAACAGATGTCTAAAATTTTAATGATTTAAAAATCGTCTTTACGTAACAATATGGGAAAGGGATTAAGTCAGATTGAACATTCTGGTTTTGAAAACAGAAAATGTCACCTCTTAGCTTAGAACAAGTCTGTCACCTCCTAAGAAATACATATTATACAATGAAATCTACAAGGACACTTCTCAGCCTTTGGGTGATTCCCAGCACCCCCTTCCTCACACATGTACTTGCTTGTCCTCCGGCAGCCCGGCCACTTTTGAGCAGAACATCAAGGATGACAACCATGGTTGTTCCAGAAAGCACTTTCTAGGGTGAGCTTTACTATTCTTTTTTTTTTAAATCCCACTTTGATTATGCAACCCGCTCACCTAAATTCTTCCCTGTTCCAATATTTTGGTTGTTTAAACGCGCATGCTTAATTAAGTCAAGGCCTGTATTGCAAAGCAAACATTTCCCAGTTGGCTGGAATAGGATCATTAAATAAAAACCGGACTGAGAGACCATACATAACTTGCTTCTTGGTGACACGTGAGCACATTTTCCCATCAGGCTGGAGTCTCTCACACACTGTGATGAATCTGAGGGCCTGTGGCGTGTCTGCGCTCTGCCCACCCCAGCAGGTACCAGAGGACAGACGGCGGAGCGGCCGCCGTGCTGAGCGGGGGGATGGTGGCGGGCCGTGGACACGCGGTCACTGGCTCCACAGAGCCGCGACGCCTAGAGGGGCTCCAGTAGCTGCTCTGGGTGTTGGGTCTGCAGGTACATGTTTTGGGGAGCGTGCAGGATCAAGCCCCAGCTTCTCTTGGAGTGAGACCTGGCCTGGTGGCCCTCACACTCAGGTGATCGAGGAACCGGCCCGTTTCCCTCAGGTGATGGACAGTAGACCTCGGGGCGGATGGAGCCTCAGGAAGGCCTCTGCTCACAACTGGCAGGTGGAACGTTCCCGGTTTTCTGCTCAAAAGTGAAAAAGGATTAGCTGTCAATTTTACTCAAAAATCCAGATCTATAGGAGTGCTAAGTCATCATAATTTAGCTTTCTAGTTCGGAATGCCAAAATAAGCTAACATTTAAATCTGTGACAAAGAAAGAAAGATAGAAAAAACCCTATGAAAACAGATGTCTAAAATTTTAATGATTTAAAAATCGTCTTTACGTAACAATATGGGAAAGGGATTAAGTCAGATTGAACATTCTGGTTTTGAAAACAGAAAATGTCACCTCTTAGCTTAGAACAAGTCTGTCACCTCCTAAGAAATACATATTATACAATGAAATCTACAAGGACACTTCTCAGCCTTTGGGTGATTCCCAGCACCCCCTTCCTCACACATGTACTTGCTTGTCCTCCGGCAGCCCGGCCACTTTTGAGCAGAACATCAAGGATGACAACCATGGTTGTTCCAGAAAGCACTTTCTAGGGTGAGCTTTACTATTCTTTTTTTTTTAAATCCCACTTTGATTATGCAACCCGCTCACCTAAATTCTTCCCTGTTCCAATATTTTGGTTGTTTAAACGCGCATGCTTAATTAAGTCAAGGCCTGTATTGCAAAGCAAACATTTCCCAGTTGGCTGGAATAGGATCATTAAATAAAAACCGGACTGAGAGACCATACATAACTTGCTTCTTGGTGACACGTGAGCACATTTTCCCATCAGGCTGGAGTCTCTCACACACTGTGATGAATCTGAGGGCCTGTGGCGTGTCTGCGCTCTGCCCACCCCAGCAGGTACCAGAGGACAGACGGCGGAGCGGCCGCCGTGCTGAGCGGGGGGATGGTGGCGGGCCGTGGACACGCGGTCACTGGCTCCACAGAGCCGCGACGCCTAGAGGGGCTCCAGTAGCTGCTCTGGGTGTTGGGTCTGCAGGTACATGTTTTGGGGAGCGTGCAGGATCAAGCCCCAGCTTCTCTTGGAGTGAGACCTGGCCTGGTGGCCCTCACACTCAGGTGATCGAGGAACCGGCCCGTTTCCCTCAGGTGATGGACAGTAGACCTCGGGGCGGATGGAGCCTCAGGAAGGCCTCTGCTCACAACTGGCAGGTGGAACCGTCCTTCTTTTGTGGATGATCATGATCAAATGGGTCTTTAGGAATTCATGCTGCAAAAAGTATGGTTTTTTGTTGTGTGTTTTTTTTTTTTTTTTTTTTTTTGCAAATCTGAAAGTATCCTTTTAAGTGTCACGGCCAGAGCATCACAAATGCCGATGATCATAAAGCCCTGGGGATGGACTTCCCTGGTGGTCCAGAGGTTAGGACTGCACACTCCCAATGTAGGGGACATGGGTTCCATTCCTGGTCAGAAAATGAAAATCCTACATGTTGCCTGGTGAGGCCAAAAAGAAAAAAAAAATCCTCTGGGGAATCACGTGTTCTCCTTTCATGGGACAGCATCTTCTCTCTGATGAAACAACCCAGCCCTAGTTGGGGACATGGCCTTAAAAATACATGTGTCTCTACGCGTCAGAATTTGGATGCACATATATTAATATTTTCTGAAACTTGCTAAGAGGGCTTTCTTAACCACAGTGAGGCAGCTTGCGATAATGTACCCAAGATTGCCAGTTTTCAGAAGAGGGGCTTCAAAAATGAAAACGAGATGCTAGACCTGCCTCCTTATGGAAGGTGAACACTTGTAAATATATTGTATGATGCTTCTCAGGTGTGGGTGGGACAGGCTCGGCAGCATTACTAGTGTATGTAGAGCAGGATTACAACCAGCTGGTGTGTTCTCTAAAAAAAAAAACCCACAGCATTAGGAGGTGCTTATAAGGTGCTTCTCAAAATCTATGGTTTTCAATGGAATGTATCAGACAAACATCTACAAACAAACATGGACACACAGTCACGCCCACGTGGACGAGGTTCTGTACAGTTGTGTCTTAGATGCTTCTGTGTGTACATAAGAACCGCACAGGGTCGGGGGAAAGCCCCCATTTGGAGTTCCCTGAATTTCTGAATGCCATCTAACCCAGCAAATGTTCAAGAATGTCCTTTTTATACAAAATATCTACAAAGATTTACAAAAACCAGAGAGTATTTCCAGTTTGCCCTTGTCACCCAACTCAGTCTGCCTTCTCCCGCAGTTCTGCTCAGAACGTCGCCATCTCCAGCAAGGAGCGCTTGAAGAGCTGTGCGTTCCTGGACAGGTCGGTCACCTGGTGGACCATCTCCTGCAGGGCGGCGGTGCTGGGATAGTGCAGCGCGGCCGTCTTGGTCGCCAGAACGATCGTCTTGAGCTGCTCGCACAGCTGGTTGCTGGAGTTCATCACTTTGTGGCGCACGTCCTGGGCGGCCACCTGCCGGGTCAGCGTGTCGCCGATGAACACCAGTTTGTGGGCGCTGAGGATGACAAACTTGCTGTGGGCCACGAAGATCCGTGGGGGCTGGGCTGAGCTGAGGCAGCTGAAGAGAGCGTCGATGGCGTTGAGGAGCGAGACGTAGTGCGTCTCGCACTGGTCGTAGTAGAAGCACAGCAGCTGCCGGTCCTGGTCGCCCACGCCGCTGCTGGGGGGCGGGAGGCTCTGCGAGGGCTTCCACTTGGAGATGTCGTTCTCCACGGGCTTGGTGATTTCCTGTTCCAGCAGCTGGAACTGACTCAGCTGCAGGCAAGGAAAAAGCCGAGTTGGTTAAGGAGGAGACGGGTGTGTGCCGATATGGAAATTCAGCAGGGCTTGCAGCTAGAAAGGCATGGCTGTCTGCCCCGATCCGCATCGGGTGCTTATAAGGACAGCTGCCGGGCCTTGTCAAGTTGCCCAGCTTTCCTGAGTTGTAAGATGCAGACGGTGAGAACAGACTCCCTATGGAATTCTCCAGCTCTGACTTCTGTGATGGGACATGACTGGTCTCTTCTGTCCTCGGGCTGGAAGGCAGCATAGGGTTTCAACCCAGTTCTGTTACCTACACCTTTATGAAGGTTAAATGAGCTAATATTTGCAAAGTGCTTAGGATAGCGCTTGGTATTATGTAGGCTCTAGGTAAATGTTTATTAAACGTTGAGTGATGGCCAGGGAAAAGCAAATGTAGGGATCTCTTTGCCACTGGCATTTTCTTCTTCTGGAGAAAAGACTTGAGTTTGTTCCTTTAAGACATTTAGATAAAGGATAATCCATGACCCTTTTCTATTTCTCCTACTCTTTCTGTCCAGATTTATAAATGTCCATTATCCAGAGGGCCTCCGCAGTCTAGCCCATCTCCAGCAAGGAGCGCTTGAAGAGCTGTGCGTTCCTGGACAGGTCGGTCACCTGGTGGACCATCTCCTGCAGGGCGGCGGTGCTGGGATAGTGCAGCGCGGCCGTCTTGGTCGCCAGAACGATCGTCTTGAGCTGCTCGCACAGCTGGTTGCTGGAGTTCATCACTTTGTGGCGCACGTCCTGGGCGGCCACCTGCCGGGTCAGCGTGTCGCCGATGAACACCAGTTTGTGGGCGCTGAGGATGACAAACTTGCTGTGGGCCACGAAGATCCGTGGGGGCTGGGCTGAGCTGAGGCAGCTGAAGAGAGCGTCGATGGCGTTGAGGAGCGAGACGTAGTGCGTCTCGCACTGGTCGTAGTAGAAGCACAGCAGCTGCCGGTCCTGGTCGCCCACGCCGCTGCTGGGGGGCGGGAGGCTCTGCGAGGGCTTCCACTTGGAGATGTCGTTCTCCACGGGCTTGGTGATTTCCTGTTCCAGCAGCTGGAACTGACTCAGCTGCAGGCAAGGAAAAAGCCGAGTTGGTTAAGGAGGAGACGGGTGTGTGCCGATATGGAAATTCAGCAGGGCTTGCAGCTAGAAAGGCATGGCTGTCTGCCCCGATCCGCATCGGGTGCTTATAAGGACAGCTGCCGGGCCTTGTCAAGTTGCCCAGCTTTCCTGAGTTGTAAGATGCAGACGGTGAGAACAGACTCCCTATGGAATTCTCCAGCTCTGACTTCTGTGATGGGACATGACTGGTCTCTTCTGTCCTCGGGCTGGAAGGCAGCATAGGGTTTCAACCCAGTTCTGTTACCTACACCTTTATGAAGGTTAAATGAGCTAATATTTGCAAAGTGCTTAGGATAGCGCTTGGTATTATGTAGGCTCTAGGTAAATGTTTATTAAACGTTGAGTGATGGCCAGGGAAAAGCAAATGTAGGGATCTCTTTGCCACTGGCATTTTCTTCTTCTGGAGAAAAGACTTGAGTTTGTTCCTTTAAGACATTTAGATAAAGGATAATCCATGACCCTTTTCTATTTCTCCTACTCTTTCTGTCCAGATTTATAAATGTCCATTATCCAGCAATATAGAGATGACGAGTGCATATAAATAGGGCCTCCCTGGTGGCTCAGTGGTAAAGAAGCCACCTGCCGACGCAGACAGACACGATTTGGATCCCTGGGTCAGGAAGTTCCCCTACAGAAGGCAATGGCAACTCACGCCAGTCTTCTTGCCTGGGAAATCCCATGGACAGAGGAACCTGGTGGGTACTCCACAGGGTTGCAAAGTGTAGGACATGACTTAATGACCAAACGGCAGATGCGTATAACACACATGTATTGTGGAAGAGAGCTTCTCTAAAGGGGCCTGAATGTTGCTTAGGCCTCAGAACACCTAGACCCCCAGAGATATCTAAAGGAAGGGACCTCACACTGGGTCAGACTCAGTGTGAACTTTCTCTCTTCTCGCCTCCTCGTCCCTAGCTGGTGCACTATTCAAACTGCAATGATAATAATTTCCAGCTACTGCACCGAGAGTCAGGAGAGACACTTGCAGGCAAGGACTACCTGTCACTGGAGCTTAGGGCCCAGTCAGTCTTTCATCCTGAGAGAGAGCTGAGTCTGAGCAGGGTTAACCTCTCCCCGCTTCTCCCTGAGAAATGCACAGTGAGCTTTCCTTTTCCTTAGACTCTGTTTTCTTCGTAGGAATCACTATGATTTCAACAAGTCCCCTTAAGCCCTCCAGGCTCACTTTGCCAAATGCCAAAGCAAACATGAGCAGTCACAGGGGGGTGCTTCAGAGTAGTTAGCTTATGCTTTTCCAAGTGTGAATTCTCCAGTTACCCAGTTCTTTTTGGGGAAGGCAGCATAGGGTTTCAACCCAGTTCTGTTACCTACACCTTTATGAAGGTTAAATGAGCTAATATTTGCAAAGTGCTTAGGATAGCGCTTGGTATTATGTAGGCTCTAGGTAAATGTTTATTAAACGTTGAGTGATGGCCAGGGAAAAGCAAATGTAGGGATCTCTTTGCCACTGGCATTTTCTTCTTCTGGAGAAAAGACTTGAGTTTGTTCCTTTAAGACATTTAGATAAAGGATAATCCATGACCCTTTTCTATTTCTCCTACTCTTTCTGTCCAGATTTATAAATGTCCATTATCCAGCAATATAGAGATGACGAGTGCATATAAATAGGGCCTCCCTGGTGGCTCAGTGGTAAAGAAGCCACCTGCCGACGCAGACAGACACGATTTGGATCCCTGGGTCAGGAAGTTCCCCTACAGAAGGCAATGGCAACTCACGCCAGTCTTCTTGCCTGGGAAATCCCATGGACAGAGGAACCTGGTGGGTACTCCACAGGGTTGCAAAGTGTAGGACATGACTTAATGACCAAACGGCAGATGCGTATAACACACATGTATTGTGGAAGAGAGCTTCTCTAAAGGGGCCTGAATGTTGCTTAGGCCTCAGAACACCTAGACCCCCAGAGATATCTAAAGGAAGGGACCTCACACTGGGTCAGACTCAGTGTGAACTTTCTCTCTTCTCGCCTCCTCGTCCCTAGCTGGTGCACTATTCAAACTGCAATGATAATAATTTCCAGCTACTGCACCGAGAGTCAGGAGAGACACTTGCAGGCAAGGACTACCTGTCACTGGAGCTTAGGGCCCAGTCAGTCTTTCATCCTGAGAGAGAGCTGAGTCTGAGCAGGGTTAACCTCTCCCCGCTTCTCCCTGAGAAATGCACAGTGAGCTTTCCTTTTCCTTAGACTCTGTTTTCTTCGTAGGAATCACTATGATTTCAACAAGTCCCCTTAAGCCCTCCAGGCTCACTTGGCCAAATGCCAAAGCAAACATGAGCAGACACAGGGTGGTGCTTCAGAGTAGTTAGCTTATGCTTTTCCAAGTGTGTTTATAAATTTATCATCTCATTAGATGGAGGGAAGAGGGAGTTCCTTATTTTATAGACAAATAACTGATGTTCTGGGAGGTTAAGTGACTTGCCTGAGGTCACACAGGTTGGTCAGAAAGCACAGACTGGAACTCTGGTTTCCTGAGTTTTACGTGCCATTTCATGTCTCTGCACCATTTCAATTCATGTTAAAAGGCCTAGAAATCCTTGATCCAGTTCTTTTTTTTTTTTTTGTGGGGAGGGAGGGGGATGGGTGGGCCACTTCTATTGGTCTTTCATTTGTCTATTTTCATCCGTCTTTGTTCTTTGGCTCCTGTGGGCCTCCCATCGCGGTGGCCTCTCTCGTCGCAGAGCACCGGCTCTGGGCGCATGCGCTCCAGAGCTCCAGCTCAGTCATTGGACACATCGGTCCAGCCACGATCCTCCCAGGCCAGGGACTGAACCGGCGCCCCTTGCAATGCAAGGCGGTGTCCTTACCCACTGGACCACCAGGGGAAGCCCCTTGATCCAGTGCTTGATATATGAGCAATCATACATATTTTTACACAAGCAATGCCCATCATTGTGTGCCCCATTCATGCCTGACTTTTGAACAAAACTGCCTTGCCCAAAGCCCGTAGTAAACGGACTTGGATATTATTTTGAAAACACTGAATACTGCCCCTTGATCCTTAGAGAATAGCCACATCATAGGCTTGTGTTGGAGAGACAGAGAGAGAGAGAGAGGAGAGAGAAGGAGAGGGGTAGATACGGCTTAGCCTCTTTTTTTGGGGGATTTGGCAAACCACAGAAGGAGGTCTCAGTTGAAGAGGCAGAGATGAACAGGCATCTATAGGGAAGACTCTGAGTGGCCAGTCTACGGGTTCTGTAAAGTTACAGTTAAGTCGAACAAGAAAATAACCAGAGGAAACTGCCAGAAAACAGAGGCAAAGCAAGTCAGTTTAGACAGAGGTGAAGGAAGCACAGGAAGGAGAGGGAACCAACAGTCCTAGTTCTTTTAGACGTGGCTTTATCTTCATTTTCTTTCTTGAATCCCCCCATTATGGCTTTATTGTGAAACTGTTTGCTTGGGCCAGCGTGAGTTGGGCTCCTTGAGACAAGCCACCTTAACCCAGACAGTCCTAATATATTAGACGTACAGGCTTAGCCTGGAAAATGGCTATTTGAACAGAGTACAGGTGCACTCAGCTGGATTACCAAGGCCATAAACCTTCTCTTTGTTCTTACACTCTATTATGTGCCTTGGAGCTTATTTATGCCAAAGTGTGCTAGAAGAATCAAAACCATGATCATTTGAAGTCAGGCCTTCCTTATTGAATGGGATGTCTTTTCAATACCAAGGAGTTTTTGTTCTGATCGTACCTGATGATGTTCCAGCTGCATCTTGTTCTGTTTGATGATATTTTCTTTTTCCAAGAGCTCTTTCTGTTGCCTCTCGAACTCCTCCTTCCCCTATTATTTTTCAACATAAAGAAAACATTCCATCACCACTATGATTCACTTATGCTAACAGTTTCATTGACAAACATGTAAGTACTCTTCTTTTTTCCAGTTTCTTGACAGTTTCCTGCACGTGAAACCCAGAGAGGGGTTCCCAGCCAGACTTGGAGAGTCACTGGGTAGATCAGAAGTCAGAATTGAGACCCATACCATGTGGCGCCATGCCTCTGCTCTACTTGTCCATTTTTGGAGGACTATCCATGACTCCTCTCCTCTAAGCCCCCTTGAGCAGTAATTTTCTCAGGGTACTTTTCTAGTAGCTGATATGCAAACCCATAAACTTCCTAGGTTTATGGCCTAACTGTGGTCCACATTGCATTTCTAGTCTCTTCAAATTATCTACAGCTATTCATCAAAGTAGTATTTTCCAAAATGCAGAGTTGGTCAATCAGCCGGGTAAATGACTTTTTGGTGTTTGCTTTTCATCTTTTGGCCTGGCCGTGTGGTATGTGGGATCTTAACTCCCTGACCAGAGACCCCAGCCATGCCCTCTGCACTGGAAGCACAGAGTCTTGACCACTGGACGAGAGTCTTGACCACTGGACAGCCAGGAGTGTCCCCGGCTAAATGGTTAACGCCTCCATCTACTCTCTCCCTACTCTTCGGCACCAGGTGGCTCTGTTCTCTCCTCTCCCAGTGGCCTGCAAAGGAACAGTGTTTAATAATCCTCAGGATAATCCATGGCTGTCAGTCAAATGAAAAGAGTGGCAGAATGAGATAGTAAGTCAAAGTCAAATGGAAAATGAGGGGTTGGCGAGACAAGCCACCTTAACCCAGACAGTCCTAATATATTAGACGTACAGGCTTAGCCTGGAAAATGGCTATTTGAACAGAGTACAGGTGCACTCAGCTGGATTACCAAGGCCATAAACCTTCTCTTTGTTCTTACACTCTATTATGTGCCTTGGAGCTTATTTATGCCAAAGTGTGCTAGAAGAATCAAAACCATGATCATTTGAAGTCAGGCCTTCCTTATTGAATGGGATGTCTTTTCAATACCAAGGAGTTTTTGTTCTGATCGTACCTGATGATGTTCCAGCTGCATCTTGTTCTGTTTGATGATATTTTCTTTTTCCAAGAGCTCTTTCTGTTGCCTCTCGAACTCCTCCTTCCCCTATTATTTTTCAACATAAAGAAAACATTCCATCACCACTATGATTCACTTATGCTAACAGTTTCATTGACAAACATGTAAGTACTCTTCTTTTTTCCAGTTTCTTGACAGTTTCCTGCACGTGAAACCCAGAGAGGGGTTCCCAGCCAGACTTGGAGAGTCACTGGGTAGATCAGAAGTCAGAATTGAGACCCATACCATGTGGCGCGCCATGCTCTCTGCTCTACTTGTCCATTTTTGGAGGACTATCCATGACTCCTCTCCTCTAAGCCCCCTTGAGCAGTAATTTTCTCAGGGTACTTTTCTAGTAGCTGATATGCAAACCCATAAACTTCCTAGGTTTATGGCCTAACTGTGGTCCACATTGCATTTCTAGTCTCTTCAAATTATCTACAGCTATTCATCAAAGTAGTATTTTCCAAAATGCAGAGTTGGTCAATCAGCCGGGTAAATGACTTTTTGGTGTTTGCTTTTCATCTTTTGGCCTGGCCGTGTGGTATGTGGGATCTTAACTCCCTGACCAGAGACCCCAGCCATGCCCTCTGCACTGGAAGCACAGAGTCTTGACCACTGGACGAGAGTCTTGACCACTGGACAGCCAGGAGTGTCCCCGGCTAAATGGTTAACGCCTCCATCTACTCTCTCCCTACTCTTCGGCACCAGGTGGCTCTGTTCTCTCCTCTCCCAGTGGCCTGCAAAGGAACAGTGTTTAATAATCCTCAGGATAATCCATGGCTGTCAGTCAAATGAAAAGAGTGGCAGAATGAGATAGTAAGCCAAACTCTTAAATAATGGATCTTATAGACTGTTTTAATCCCCCAAAGGGAAAGGGCAAGCTGTCATGATCCTGGGTCAATCAGGCAGAATTGCCACTTACAGGAGGCAGACTGTGATGGCCTCATGTCCCAGATGCAGGTTGACCTCTAGATCAATTGGCAAATGCCTAGTGGTCTTCAAAGTAAGTCTACGGTGGGGTTCAGTTTCTCTGTGAGTAATTTACACACACACACCCACACGCGCGCGTGCGCACAGTACAGAGCTGAAGGGAACTTAGAAATTTGCTAGTGCAGAGGTTTTCAAATCTTTTTTATAACAGTGAAGCTCCGCTCCTCCTTTTTTTTTTTACGTTAAATGAAACATCCTGCAGCACCGTATCAGGAAATGCAAATACAAGTGGAGCCGGTATGATTACCTGAGGGCCCACGATTGGACTTGGGCGGCCTCTTCCTGCGTGCCCGAGGCAGCGTATCAATCAGATTCAACTCTGTGCTTCATTCATTTTGAAAATGAGGGGTCACACAAGCTGGTGTCCTGGAACAGTCTGGAGGACTCCAGACCCTCAGACCAGGGTTCTTCCCACTGGCCAGCACTGCCCCAGCGTGTGGACCACTCCCCCTGCTTCTGAACCTTTCACCGTGGCCTCCACCCAGGGGGTCGAGCCTACCACCTTTCGGGCATGCGCCCCAGGCCCCTGTAGGTGCAGGTAGGTGCCTTAGGAGTCCCGGGTCTTTACCTGGAGGTGGACATAGTCGTAATCGTCCATCCAGCTCCTTTCAGAGCCGTCGCTGCTGCTGCAGTCTGGGGTCTGCTCCTTGCCCAGGCTGGGGGGCAGTGGCTTGCTGAGGCCGGGGCCCTTGTGCTCCCCGGGGGGCAGCAGCTGCACCTGGCAGCCGGTGGGTGGGTACTCTGGGGAGTTCGTGGGGTTCTCCTGCCCGCCCTTCCCAGGGCCGAGTCTGAAGAGGGCCTCCGCGTTGGTGTTGATGGTCGTGCTGAGCTGCTTGGCGTCGTCGGGCACCGTCTTGGCCACCATCGCGAACCGGTCCAGGCTGTCCCACTTGTTCTGGGGCTTGTTGACGGCCAGCACGTTCAGGGACCAGCTGCACTCGTTCAGGTCGTGGCTGGTCTGGCTCAGAATCTGGTGGGAGTCCTCCACCCTCTGGAGCTCGCGCTTCACCTTGTTGTGGAGGCCGAGCTCGGGGAGGCAGGAGGCGTTGGCCGCGGCGCCCTGGGCAAAGTGCAGGTAGTCCCGGAGGGCCAGCTCCACCCGGTCCACGCCGGCACGGATCTCGTTGACGTGCCGCTCCATGTAGCCGTAGCAGCGCCAGTCGGTGGTGACCAGCGCCATCAGGCCCGAGACGGCCCCCTCCAGGGCCTGCTGCAGCCGGTGCAGCCTCTCGATGGCCGTGTCAGGGTCCAGGAAGAGCCTTCGGTCCTGAGCCGGCGAGGCGGACAGCGAGGACTCCTTGGAGGTGGTGGAGGACGTGGACATGGTGCTCCGCGTGCTGCCGGTGCTGGAGAAAGACAGCCGGTTGATGCCGTCCACCACGTCGGCCAGGGGGCCTCTGGCGTCCGGCGGCTGGTGCAGCGGGACGTCGTACACCCCGTCTCTCTCTTCCAGGCTGGCCTTCTCATTGGTGTCCGCCAGAGGCTCCTGAAACTGGATCCCCCGGGGGATGTCGTAGGCGTCGTTCTGGGAGCCCGCGGGCGGGCCGGGCTGCGGGGCGGGGTGGGTCAGGGGCGTGCCCTGCTGTCTCCGAGGCAACGACTCGCAGGTTCCGGGGGTGTCGCCGTTGCATTTGGCCTGGAGGTCCTTCCCCAGGGGCTTGGTGCCCGTCGGGGGGACGTCATAGACGCCCTCGGGCCTCAGCGGAGGCGGGAAGTCGTACTCTTTCTCCCGGAGCCCCGCCTCATCTGTGCCGGCGGAGGCTGGGCTGCCGTATCCCTGAGAAGCAGGTGGACAAGGACGCGGTTACTCGCTCAGCTGGTTTCAGAGGCTGCGCGGTGGGTCCAGACGAGGGCCCGGTACCCCTGGGTGCTGTCCCCACCCCTGCCCTCCGCACACTGTCTCCGGAGGCCCCACCCGGCTTTCAGCCTCACCCTTTGCCAAGTGCAGCCTCCCTGGCTCTCCCGGCTGCCTTGGATGTGGACCCTCCTGCCTGAGCCGCTCTCGGGGTCCCCGGCCCACTTGTCAGGAGACCCGAGGTCTCTCTGGGGACCTGCCAGCTGGGTGATGCTCAACAAGCTGCTTGAAGGTTCTGACAGGCAGGTCCCTCATCTGTGGAATCAGGCTAACGGCCCTTCCTGCGCGGACGTGGCTGAGAATGAGTCCCTCAGGTTAACCCGTATGTATACACAGCCCGAGTCAGCTGTGATGTCCTAGATAAACATGAGCCATATGACACGGACAAATCGTTTGCCAAACAGAATTGATTGTTTTACCTAGAATCCATGTGCGTGCGCCAGTCAAGGCCCGGGAGACGGCCCCTCCAGGGCCTGCTGCAGCCGGTGCAGCGTCTCGATGGCCGTGTCAGGGTCCAGGAAGAGCCTTCGGTCCTGAGCCGGCGAGGCGGACAGCGAGGACTCCTTGGAGGTGGTGGAGGACGTGGACATGGTGCTCCGCGTGCTGCCGGTGCTGGAGAAAGACAGCCGGTTGATGCCGTCCACCACGTCGGCCAGGGGGCCTCTGGCGTCCGGCGGCTGGTGCAGCGGGACGTCGTACACCCGTCTCTCTCTTCCAGGCTGGCCTTCTCATTGGTGTCCGCCAGAGGCTCCTGAAACTGGATCCCCCGGGGGATGTCGTAGGCGTCGTTCTGGGAGCCCGCGGGCGGGCCGGGCTGCGGGGCGGGGTGGGTCAGGGGCGTGCCCTGCTGTCTCCGAGGCAACGACTCGCAGGTTCCGGGGGTGTCGCCGTTGCATTTGGCCTGGAGGTCCTTCCCCAGGGGCTTGGTGCCCGTCGGGGGGACGTCATAGACGCCCTCGGGCCTCAGCGGAGGCGGGAAGTCGACTCTTTCTCCCGGAGCCCCGCCTCATCTGTGCCGGCGGAGGCTGGGCTGCCGTATCCCTGAGAAGCAGGTGGACAAGGACGCGGTTACTCGCTCAGCTGGTTTCAGAGGCTGCGCGGTGGGTCCAGACGAGGGCCCGGTACCCCTGGGTGCTGTCCCCACCCCTGCCCTCCGCACACTGTCTCCGGAGGCCCCACCCGGCTTTCAGCCTCACCCTTTGCCAAGTGCAGCCTCCCTGGCTCTCCCGGCTGCCTTGGATGTGGACCCTCCTGCCTGAGCCGCTCTCGGGGTCCCCGGCCCACTTGTCAGGAGACCCGAGGTCTCTCTGGGGACCTGCCAGCTGGGTGATGCTCAACAAGCTGCTTGAAGGTTCTGACAGGCAGGTCCCTCATCTGTGGAATCAGGCTAACGGCCCTTCCTGCGCGGACGTGGCTGAGAATGAGTCCCTCAGGTTAACCCGTATGTATACACAGCCCGAGTCAGCTGTGATGTCCTAGATAAACATGAGCCATATGACACGGACAAATCGTTTGCCAAACAGAATTGATTGTTTTACCTTCCTAGTAGCTCTCCTTATTGACTGTCCCATTTTCTCAGGGGGGAATCCCTAAAAAACAGGATCCCTTGTGTTTTTCTTCCTCCCTCCCTCTCCGCAGACCGTGCCACTCACAAAGACAAGCTTTTCCTCTTTGGGTTATCTCAGCAGATGCATGCGGGTGCACACGCAGATACACACGTGTGTGCACACACGCTCTGGGCTGCTCTGCAGCAACTCACTCACCCCTTTGGCAGGAGGGATGTCATAGACCCCTTGAGGTTTTATTTCTCCCACTGGGATGGAAAACACGGGGCCTTTCACAGATGACGGCGGGATGTCGTACACCTGCGGAGAAACACCTGCGTTACCCAGTGCGGAAAGGCCTTGCACCTGTCCTTTGTGTTGTTATTCATGCACGGCTCTGCTGGGTCTTCTTTCTCTAGTTGCGGTGGGTGGAGGCTCCTCTCTGGGTGAGGTGCGCAGGCTTCTCACCGAGGGGCGTCTCCTGCTGCCGAGCCCGCTCTGGAGCCCCCGGGCCACGGCTGTGGAGCACGGACTGAGCTGACCCCTGGCGTGTGGGACCTTCCCAAACCAGGGATCGAACCCACGTCTCCTGCACGGGCAGGCGGATCCTCGCCCACTGGCCCACCAGGGAAGCCCTGCTTGTGATTTTTCACGTACTAAGCTTTTAGCGATGGGTCAGTCTGAATGCTATAAAAACGCTGATGGAATCTTTCCGTTTTGTATTCTTTGACTTAGATTGAAAATAAAAATGATCTTAGGTGAAAACTCTACACTGTGTGTCATTTATTAGTTTCTAAAACTAATTTATTGTCGTTGGCCGTGCCAAATGGCGTGAGGGATCTTAGCTCCCTGACCAGGGATCCGACCGGTGCCCCCGCACCACTGGATCTCCAGACAATTCCTAAGACTGTCTGTCCTTTACATTGCCGTTCAAAATGTATGCTTCCTGAGAAACCGATAAGCAGCAAAAGCTTTGTTAGATCAAAGCCTCGGATATAATAAAGCAAATCCAGAAAACAAGTCATACTGACCCCTGGATAGAACCTAAATAAAGCTTCATGTGGAGTGTGCGTCTCTTGTGCACGTCCCTTTGCCCTGGAGCCCAGCGGGAACGCTGCCCTGAGAGGCCCTCTCCCCTGTGACCACCGTCTTGGTACGCACCCCATGCGTCGTCTGAAACGGAGGGACATCATAGACGTCCTTCTGGTATCTGGTCGGGTGCTCATACACGTAGCTGTGGCTTGTCCTCGCCGGCGTGATCACCTGAGGATAGGGAGACAGGGGGTGAACCTCCAAGCCGGGTCCTCAGGGCATCTCCCAGCCTCTTAACGGGACATGCTGCCCCCGTCTCTCCCCCATGAGGAACAAAACAAAGAAAAGGGAAGAAACCGAAGGAAGGAGACAAGGAGACACCAAAGTGGTACTCTTTCAAATCCCTCTTGAGTCTCAGTGAAGAACCAGTCCCTGAAATACCTCTATCTGCCTTGCTCAAAAGTTGGAAAAATCACCTCCACGTTGGCCAGATAAAGCCCCAATTCCCAAAGGTACCTGAAGGGAGTGTGTTTCATCGCTTCAGTCATGACTGACTCTTTTGCAACCCCAGGGACCGTAGCCCCCCAGGCTCCTCTGTCCCTGGGATTTCCCAGCAAGAATACTGGAGTGGGCTGCCGTTTCCTCCTCCAGGGCATCTTCCTGTCCCAGGAATCAAACCCAAGCCTCTTGCATCTCCTGCATTGCAGGCAGATTCCTTACCCACTGAGCCACCATGGAAGCCCACTTGAAGGGAGAATCACGTTTAAATTATGAGAAGTCCTCAGTCAACTCTCTGGAGCACAGCATAATGAAAGAAAAAGGGTCTGAAACTATTTGTAAAGTGAACAATGTAAATAGACTTGAGCCACTTAAAATTCCTCTCATACCTTCCCCAGGAAGCCTTTTCATCTGATGTGATTATGATTATAACTAAAATTCCATAGGCCACGGAGGAGAGTCCTTGTATGAAGCTAAAGACCGCACAACAGCGCTGCCCTGAGAAGCCCCCAGGGGCTTTCATGCTAAAGAAGGAAATGCGTGAAATACTGAGTCCCGGAGCCGACCAGGAAGACAGCTCAGGTCTAATCATTTCCCCATTCTCACCAGGGAAGCAAACAGCCAGACGGTGCCCACGTCCAAGTGATGTCAGAAATCAAACACTCACCCCGGCCCCGGCATCTGGAGCCAATGTCAACGAAACAAATCTCACCCGACAGGCTCGTATTTTCCTATCTACACACTTCATTGTGTCCTGAGCTTGGGTAGAGAAACGACTGGAATTTAAACTCCTCTGAAAATATATGTAATCTCCCCAAAGCTTCTAAATGACCAGGGTCTTATTTCTGCCTCACCCCTGGGGGGACAGGCTGCCCCGTCTCTCCCCATGAGGAACAAAACAAAGAAAAGGGAAGAAACCGAAGGAAGGAGACAAGGAGACACCAAAGTGGTACTCTTTCAAATCCCTCTTGAGTCTCAGTGAAGAACCAGTCCCTGAAATACCTCTATCTGCCTTGCTCAAAAGTTGGAAAAATCACCTCCACGTTGGCCAGATAAAGCCCCAATTCCCAAAGGTACCTGAAGGGAGTGTGTTTCATCGCTTCAGTCATGACTGACTTTTTTGCAACCCCAGGGACCGTAGCCCCCCAGGCTCCTCTGTCCCTGGGATTTCCCAGCAAGAATACTGGAGTGGGCTGCCGTTTCCTCCTCCAGGGCATCTTCCTGTCCCAGGAATCAAACCCAAGCCTCTTGCATCTCCTGCATTGCAGGCAGATTCCTTACCCACTGAGCCACCATGGAAGCCCACTTGAAGGGAGAATCACGTTTAAATTATGAGAAGTCCTCAGTCAACTCTCTGGAGCACAGCATAATGAAAGAAAAAGGGTCTGAAACTATTTGTAAAGTGAACAATGTAAATAGACTTGAGCCACTTAAAATTCCTCTCATACCTTCCCCAGGAAGCCTTTTCATCTGATGTGATTATGATTATAACTAAAATTCCATAGGCCACGGAGGAGAGTCCTTGTATGAAGCTAAAGACCGCACAACAGCGCTGCCCTGAGAAGCCCCCAGGGGCTTTCATGCTAAAGAAGGAAATGCGTGAAATACTGAGTCCCGGAGCCGACCAGGAAGACAGCTCAGGTCTAATCATTTCCCCATTCTCACCAGGGAAGCAAACAGCCAGACGGTGCCCACGTCCAAGTGATGTCAGAAATCAAACACTCACCCCGGCCCCGGCATCTGGAGCCAATGTCAACGAAACAAATCTCACCCGACAGGCTCGTATTTTCCTATCTACACACTTCATTGTGTCCTGAGCTTGGGTAGAGAAACGACTGGAATTTAAACTCCTCTGAAAATATATGTAATCTCCCCAAAGCTTCTAAATGACCAGGGTCTTATTTCTGCCTCACCCCTGGGGGGACAGGCTAACAGACCCAGCTCAGCGCTGCCCGTGACATTTGTGAGAACAGACGTCGAGGATTAGGAAAAGTTGGTTGTTCCCTAAGAAACCATCATCTTTTATCCTTTCACTAATGTGAAACCTCTGGTGACAAGCTGCCTACAAAGCTATGCAAAAAATGCTCACGTCTGTCTTATCCTGAAATGGGTGGAATTCAGCCAAGAGCACCAGTGCCCTCTCCTCACAGGCTCTGAACGCCTGGGTTCAATTTGCTTTTAACCCCCTGGGGCTTGTAGCTGACGATGGTTTGCAGGAAGGTAAAGAGATTCGTTTGCAGTCACCAGACCAGTCCCTCTCTCCACCGCCCCGGACTTAAAGAAGGAATCTCTTGCTTTAAGGTTTGCTGACTCGGAGCCCAGAGGGCAGGTTCACAAAGTGCCCACTGTACCCTGCAGAGCCGCTCTTCCTTTCTAAAGCAGGGTGCTCTTCGCGCAAGAAAGATACACGATGTTCCCCATGCTGTTCTGGGATCTTGTTGCTTCGCTTACTATTGTCCAAGAGAGAAATGAGGTACCTTCTCTCGGTCTGTCTCCTCCGTGCCTCTATTTATAGCTCTCTGTTTGGGCTGTTCAATAGAACCTGCTCACAACCCAGCTTTTGTTCCGTCTACGAGCGTCTAAGAGTGGATTCTATCCAAGGCTGCCAAGTTCGTAATAATGCTAATGGAAAACCAAGGCTGGTTACGCTGAAGGTCAGCCGAACGGTTTCATCTTTAGTTTGAAAAAGGAAGTGGGGCTGGGAGATAGACGGGGTGGTGCTGGTATCTGAAAATAGCCCGTGGCGACATACAAACAGGACGAGCGGCCTCAGGAAGGCGGGTTGCAGGGAGGCTCTCGGAGCCTCCCAGCCTTTAGCCGCTCACTTCCTGACGAATGTCACTGGAACCCCTGTGTGCTCGCCTTTCTCGTGGCGAGGATGCCTGTGGTCATCTTTTTTTTTTTTAACTTTGCATTCCACACCCGTCATTTTCCTTGTTTGTGCGTTAAAAGCAACAGATGGTGTATATGTAATCTCCCAAAGCTTCTAAATGACCAGGGTCTTATTTCTGCCTCACCCCTGGGGGGACAGGCTAACAGACCCAGCTCAGCGCTGCCCGTGACATTTGTGAGAACAGACGTCGAGGATTAGGAAAAGTTGGTTGTTCCCTAAGAAACCATCATCTTTTATCCTTTCACTAATGTGAAACCTCTGGTGACAAGCTGCCTACAAAGCTATGCAAAAAATGCTCACGTCTGTCTTATCCTGAAATGGGTGGAATTCAGCCAAGAGCACCAGTGCCCTCTCCTCACAGGCTCTGAACGCCTGGGTTCAATTTGCTTTTAACCCCCTGGGGCTTGTAGCTGACGATGGTTTGCAGGGAAGGTAAAAGAGATTCGTTTGCAGTCACCAGACCAGTCCCTCTCTCCACCGCCCCGGACTTAAAGAAGGAATCTCTTGCTTTAAGGTTTGCTGACTCGGAGCCCAGAGGGCAGGTTCACAAAGTGCCCACTGTACCCTGCAGAGCCGCTCTTCCTTTCTAAAGCAGGGTGCTCTTCGCGCAAGAAAGATACACGATGTTCCCCATGCTGTTCTGGGATCTTGTTGCTTCGCTTACTATTGTCCAAGAGAGAAATGAGGTACCTTCTCTCGGTCTGTCTCCTCCGTGCCTCTATTTATAGCTCTCTGTTTGGGCTGTTCAATAGAACCTGCTCACAACCCAGCTTTTGTTCCGTCTACGAGCGTCTAAGAGTGGATTCTATCCAAGGCTGCCAAGTTCGTAATAATGCTAATGGAAAACCAAGGCTGGTTACGCTGAAGGTCAGCCGAACGGTTTCATCTTTAGTTTGAAAAAGGAAGTGGGGCTGGGAGATAGACGGGGTGGTGCTGGTATCTGAAAATAGCCCGTGGCGACATACAAACAGGACGAGCGGCCTCAGGAAGGCGGGTTGCAGGGAGGCTCTCGGAGCCTCCCAGCCTTTAGCCGCTCACTTCCTGACGAATGTCACTGGAACCCCTGTGTGCTCGCCTTTCTCGTGGCGAGGATGCCTGTGGTCATCTTTTTTTTTTTTAACTTTGCATTCCACACCCGTCATTTTCCTTGTTTATGCATTAAAAGAAACAGATGGTGAAAACCACAGAGGGAAGAAAGCCAACACAACACAGCCTTCCCCGACGTGACTGTCCAAGGCGCGCGGGTCCGCCGACGGCACGGGCAGGGGCTGGGCCTCTGGTCAGGCGCGGCGGCGAGGGCGGGGCTGGGCCTTCTCCTCCGGCCCCGCTGCTCGGGTCACTCCGTGCCAACTGCACCTTCTCTCCCAGAGGAACGTGCTGACAGTCTGTGCCTTACCACGTATCCAGCTGTGTGGTTTCCAAGGCCGTTTCTACTGGACACAGTACACGGAAACCTGTCCCCTCCTCCAGAACCGTGAGCCTCCGCCTAGCCGGAACACCGCGGTCTGGCTCCGTGGACGGACACTTGGGGCGAGACCTCCCGGGCGTCTTCCCGGTAGGGAAGGCGCAGATGCCACTGGTCCACACGAAGGGCATCGTAAAAGCCAATTTTCTCAATGAAATTAAGTCAGGATTTTAATTTCCTTTCTCCCTCCATTTTTCTTTCCTGCATTCCTTTCGTTCTGCGTATGTATTTATAGTTGCAAGGGCTTAGCTTTAGGAATTACCAAAGTGACCTCTTAGTTCCTTAGTGTTGCCACAAAACGGCGGGCAAACTGTGGGCTTCGCGGGCTCTGCGACAGCCTGAGCTGGAAACTGCTTTCCTGGCTCCCCTGAAGAGGAGTTTCTGTCCAGAGGAGGAATCCACCCTTCCTGGAGTGTTTGTACGCCTACGAACTAACGGAAGAGTCTGAAGGTGAACACTGAGAAGAGCTGCAGAGCAAAGGACAGACTGTAGACATGTAGAAAGGGGACAGTCCACTGAATAAGTCCAAGGCTGGGCCCTAAGAGGGGAGGATCAAAAGTCTGGGAACCAGGGTTATCTTAGCTCTCTACTAATTTTTTTTTTTAGATTTTTTAAAAGTTAGTTTTGGGCTTCCCTGGTGGTCCAGTGGGTAGGGATGCTGCCTTGCAGGGCAGGGGGCGCCGGTTCGATCCCTGGCCTGGGAAGATCCCACGTGCCGCGGAGCGGCTGGACCGATGTGTCCAATTACCGCGCCTGAGCTCTGGAGCGCATGCGCCCGGAGCCAGAGCTCTGGAGCGAGAGAGGCCACCGCGATGGGAGGCCCATACGGGCCAAAGAACAAAGACGGATGAAAATAAATAAATAAAAAACCAGTAAAAAAAAAAAAAAAAAAAAGTTAGTTTTAATTGTAAGATAATTGCTTGACAATGTTGTGTTAGTTGCCGTAGGATCGAGCAATCCCACTCCTGGGCATATATCCTGAGAAGATCATAACTAAAAAAGACACATACACACCAGTGTTCACTGCAGCCTCATTTACAACAGCTTGGACAAGGAAGCAACCTAGATGTCTGTCCATCGACAGAGGAATGGATACAGAAGCTGTGGTATATATATATAACGGAGTATTACTCAGCCATAAAAAGGAATGAAGTTGAGTCAGTTCTGATGAAGTGGATGAGCCTAGAGCCTGTTATACAGAGTGACTTAAGTCAGAAAGAGAAAAACAAATATTGCATATTAATGCACATATATGGAATCTACAGTTTCTGCTTGTAAAGAGAAATACACAAATGCACATGGCTCCCCCTGCCCCAGACTCTGATTCACACCACTTTGTGCCTCAGATTCTGGTGGCACAAGCTCTTTAAAGACGCTGTGAAGACTCCCTTGTCTCATAATTTTGAGAGCTGAAATTTGAATGATGGGATATGTGTGTCCAGGGTGGCAGTGAGGGCTGGGGACACTGCAGACCACCGGGTATGAGGGTCGCTGGGCTGGGACGGAGCCCTGGGTCTGCCACCCGTGTCTCCACATGCCGCTGGCCTGAGCGTGCACCTGCGGCAGGGCCCAGGCCTGATGCCGAGCTGCCTGCGGGCTGAGCAGGTTGAGGGGAAGGGAGAGACAACCAGGGTCCTGTGCTGGGGGCACGGACATCCTACCCTGTTGAAAGGTGGCAGCCAACTGCCATCTTGAAAAATAATACTCCCTGTGACAGATCTTTCCAATGTTCATGAGAAGCCAGAAATCTGGAATTTTATGTGATATCTGATTTTAGAAATTGGCTCAAATATTTCAAACAGCACCTTGGCCAAATGACACATGCCTCTGGCCCCCTGGGGGGCTGGTTCTCACTTTCATCTGCGTATTTCTTCCATTCTCACCACCCCTCCCTGTCCTGCCCTGTCTGAGAGCAGGACCCCAAAGTTCTTCACCAGCAGTTCTGTGCTTTAGCAAGACCGAACTAGCCTATTTTTCACAGGGACCCTGTGTGTCACACCTCTGCATGTTTCCCTGCACTGTGTCTTCGTCCATGATACTGGGTTTTCTTTCCTCACATGCAAGCTTTACTCAACTTTTAGGGCCAACCCACGGGCCACTCTCCCACAAAGCCCTTCCCAGCGGGATGTAACATCTCCGCCCTCGGAACTGTTCGTGTGTGCACCTACATCTCTGCACAGCTTATCCCTTGAGGGCTGACTGTTTCAGGCCAACTCAGCTTTTCTTTTCTCCTCTCTTCTCTTGTGGATACAGGGACAAGGCTGAGCACAGTGCCTTGGATATGGTAGCTCTTGGATAAACATGTGGACTGAGTGCTGGGGAAATACACAAATGCTTAAGTCAGAAAGAAAACAAATATTGCATATTAATGCACATATATGGAATCTACAGTTTCTGCTTGTAAAGAGAAATACACAAATGCACATGGCTCCCCCTGCCCCAGACTCTGATTCACACCACTTTGTGCCTCAGATTCTGGTGGCACAAGCTCTTAAAGACGCTGTGAAGACTCCCTTGTCTCATAATTTTGAGAGCTGAAATTTGAATGATGGGATATGTGTGTCCAGGGTGGCAGTGAGGGCTGGGGACACTGCAGACCACCGGGTATGAGGGTCGCTGGGCTGGGACGGAGCCCTGGGTCTGCCACCCGTGTCTCCACATGCCGCTGGCCTGAGCGTGCACCTGCGGCAGGGCCCAGGCCTGATGCCGAGCTGCCTGCGGGCTGAGCAGGTTGAGGGGAAGGGAGAGACAACCAGGGTCCTGTGCTGGGGGCACGGACATCCTACCCTGTTGAAAGGTGGCAGCCAACTGCCATCTTGAAAAATAATACTCCCTGTGACAGATCTTTCCAATGTTCATGAGAAGCCAGAAATCTGGAATTTTATGTGATATCTGATTTTAGAAATTGGCTCAAATATTTCAAACAGCACCTTGGCCAAATGACACATGCCTCTGGCCCCCTGGGGGGCTGGTTCTCACTTTCATCTGCGTATTTCTTCCATTCTCACCACCCCTCCCTGTCCTGCCCTGTCTGAGAGCAGGACCCCAAAGTTCTTCACCAGCAGTTCTGTGCTTTAGCAAGACCGAACTAGCCTATTTTTCACAGGGACCCTGTGTGTCACACCTCTGCATGTTTCCCTGCACTGTGTCTTCGTCCATGATACTGGGTTTTCTTTCCTCACATGCAAGCTTTACTCAACTTTTAGGGCCAACCCACGGGCCACTCTCCCACAAAGCCCTTCCCAGCGGGATGTAACATCTCCGCCCTCGGAACTGTTCGTGTGTGCACCTACATCTCTGCACAGCTTATCCCTTGAGGGCTGACTGTTTCAGGCCAACTCAGCTTTTCTTTTCTCCTCTCTTCTCTTGTGGATACAGGGACAAGGCTGAGCACAGTGCCTTGGATATGGTAGCTCTTGGATAAACATGTGGACTGACCATGGAAATGAACTGAAGGAAAGCACAAAGCTTTTCTTAAGCAAATGGCTGTGGCTCTGAAAAGGAGGCCTAGGAGGATGAGGTTGGTGTCTAGGCATGTTGGCTCTAGGATGCGTGAGACCCCTGGGACGAGGGGGCGTGTCCCATCAGCCGGGCAGGGCAGTGTTGGACCAGTGGGGTGGGCAACAAAGCAAGGGGAGTCTTAGGTGGAGCTGAGAAACCAGAAACCATGGAAGAATGACGGGGTGCAAACCACGACTAGATGGAGGTCAAGCAGGACCAGGGGGTGGTTTCCTTTTCCCAAGTCTAGAGTCTGCACGTGGCCCAAATGCCTGCGTGCTTCTCAGCCACAAGCCAGACACCTATGGGGAAGTTTTGCAAAAGAAATGAAAACAAACTTCGCTATTTACCTTCACATCAGAAGGAAGATACAAGAGAAAGGATCGGGAGTCATGCTTTCCCTAGTTCAGAAAATACGGGACACGTCAGTGTCACATGAAGCCTTGTACCTGAGGCCAAGGTCACACTGGGCCCTGGGCTCATGAAAAGATTAGGTCTGATGAGGGAGTGACTGAGAAGGCAGGCTGGACCCAGGCAGAGCTGGGTGTGCATCCTGGTCCTACCGTTTAGTGGCCATGAGGACACGGCCAAGGTATTTGTCCATTCTAAGCCTGTTTCCTCATGGTTGTTATTTAGTTGCTAAGTTGTGTCTGACTCTTTTGTGATCACGTGGACTGTAGCCCACCAGGCTCCTCTGTCCATGGGATTTTCCGTAGCCCACGAGGCTCCTCTGTCCATGGCATTTTCCGTAGCCCACCAGGCTCCTCTGTCCATGGCATTTTCCAGGCAAGAATACTGGAGTGGGTAGCCATTTCCTTCTCTAGGGGATCTTCCTGACCCAGGGATTGAACCCACGTCTCCTGCATTGGAAGGCAGATTCTTTACCACTGAGCCACCAGGGAAGCCCGTTTCCTCATTAGTAACACACGAATAATAATACTTATAGGCTATTAGGTCGGCTATTAGGAGTATTAAATGAGATCAAGTACACAGGGTACCTGGCCTAGTATAAAACTGTAATTTTTTTTTTTTAAATCATAATCGTTACCTTGGTTATGCAGATGTTACTTCTGGACTTAAATTGGGCACGAGGTGACCCAATGCACCATCCTAATGAAGATGGTTTTAAAAAAGTGAGGAGACAATATGAAAAATCCTCTTGGGAGTATCAAAAGTTCAAAGATAGTAAAGAATTGCCACGTCAGAAGTGAAGAGTGGAGAATGGGGAACCGTCCTGGTGGCCCAGTGGTTAGGAGTCCGCCTTGCAATGCAGGGGGTGCAGGCTCTGTCCCTGGTGGGGAGCTGAGGTCCCACATGCTGTGGGGCAACTCGGCCGGCCTGCCCACCCCAAGAGCCTGCGAGTCACAGGGAGAAGGGCCCACATGGTGCAGGGAAGAGGCCGTGTGTGGCAACTAAGATCCGACGCAGCCAGATACATTTTTTTTTTTTTTTTAAAGAAGAAGATGGGCTTCCCTGGTGGTCCTGTGGGTAAGGACACCACCTTGCAATGCAAAGGGCGCCGGTTCGATCCCTGGCCTGGGAAGATCCCACATGCCGCGGAGCGGCTGGACCGATGTGTCCAATTACCGAGCCGGAGCTCTGGAGCGCATGCGCCCAGAGCCGGTGCTCTGCGACGACAGATGCCACCGCGATGGGAGGCCCACAGGAGCCAAAGAACAAAGACGGATGAAAATAGAGAAATGAAAGACCAATAGAAGTGGCCTGCCCGGCCCCTCCCTCCCCAACCCGATCCACACCCCCTCCAAAAAAAAGAAGATGAAGAAAAGGAAAACGGAGAAATTCATAGAGAGAAGCCTAAATTTTGAGGCTTCTTTTTCTCTTGGGGTATTTGGTGGCCTACAATAGGTATGAGAGCTGACATTGTGTCTGTCCAGTTTCTGCGGGGCAGGGGTCTCTGGGGCTCATCAAGGTAGGTGGGTACCTTGATAACCATCCTCCAGTTTGGGCTGGGACCCTAAGAGCTGTGTGTGAAAGTAAGGATTAACCGGAAGAGAATCTACCCTTGTACAGGCTGAATATAGGTTTGAAGTCACCTGGGTTTGCAAGGACATCTCAAAGCCTGAAATTAGATTTACAAGCACCTTTGAGCTGGCAGAAAGAAGTAAAATCCTCTCTGAAAGTAGAGAACATCTTTATAGGCCTTTAGTTATTTCTACAAATATATTTTTTTTTAAACCCACAGATATTTAAAAAAAACCCCACAATGTCCAACACACACTCAAATATAACCAGGAATGCAGGAGACAAGACAACAGAAACAAGAACAAGACAGCCAGTTCCTGCCTCCTTCCTAATAGGATGAGGATGTCTGTCTGAATGGTCACAGATTTCAAAGCCATTTGCTTTCAATATGTTACATGATTGAACAAGAGGAGAAAACAAAATTTCATCATTCTTAGATGTAAGTCATATAGGAAGAAACTGATCTTCGCAAATGAGTAACGATGGAAATTTCAGATTAAAGCAGGACATGACAAGAGACCTTGGCCCTGGTGACCATCGGTGGGATTTACTTGGATCACTGTTTTACTTTATGTGCTTTGTAATCTGAGAGAAACAGATATTTATCCAAGAGAAAGATAGCAAAATCCGCAATCCAAGAGACTATTGACTTTCTCCACAGTGGGCTTCTCTAGTTGGGGAAAGCAGAGGCTACTCTCTGCCTGTGGTGCTCAGGCTTCTCACTGTGGGGGCTTCTCTTATTTCAGAGCAAGGGGTCTAGGGCGTTCAGGCTTTGGTAACTGCAGCACGCGTGCTCACTGGTTTCGGCTCCTGGACTCTGGAACACAGTCTCAATAGTTGCGGTGCACAGGCTAAGCTGCTCTGCAGCATGTGGGATCTTCCCAGATCAGGGACTGAACCCATGTCTTGCATAGGCAGGTGGATTCTTCATCACTAAGCCACCAAGGGAAGCCCTGAGTGGACCATTTTTAAACTCTTTATTGGAGCTGTTAAAATATGGCTTCTATTTTATGTTTTGATTTTTGGTGGGGCGGGGCGTGGGTTGGGGAGGAAGGGGGGCAGGCAGGCCCCTTCTATTGGTCTTTCATTTATCCATTTTCATCTATCTTTGTTCTTTGGCCTGTGTGGGCCTCCCATAGCAGTGGCCTCTCTTGCTGCAGAGCACCGGCTCCAGGCGCATGCGCTCCAGAGCTCCGGCTCGGTCGTTGGACACATCGGTCCAGCCGCTTCACGGCACGTGAGATCTTCCCAGGCCAGGGATCGAACCGGCGCCCCTTGCACTGCAAGGTGGTGTCCTTACCCACTGGACCACCAGGGAAGCCCTGTTTTGGTTTTTTGACTACAAGGCATGTGGGATCTTAGCTTCCCAACCAGGGATGGAACCATGGCCCATGCACCAGAAGGTGAAGTCTTAACCACTGGATTACCCCAGGGAAGCCCCCAAATGTTTTATTATTATTAGTTATTATGATTCATAGTTCTATAGTTGATGTATGTATGTATAAAAAATTACAAAGTCACAAAAATAGGACTTTTTACAGTTTTAACAGAAATAAAAAATATATATATATAAGAAATCCTATTTGGAAGGGTAAGAAGGAGTCTTCTGCAATTGTTTTAATCTCTGTGTTCCATGATTTGATTCTGAGTCCCTCTTTACAATCCAAAGCAACATTCGGAATGTTCTGAACCACACAGTCCTTTGCTTCTGACACCAGCTAAGGCTTCCCAGTGGCAAGAGTGGTAAAAAACACACCCGCCAAGGCTGGAGATGTAAGAGAATGTGGGGTTGATCCCTGGATCAGGAAGATGCCCTGGAGCACAGCAGGGCAACTCACTCCAGGATTTTTGCCCGGAGAATCCCATGTACAGAGGAGCCTGGCGGGCTTTGGTCCATAGGGTCACAAAGAGTTGGCCACGAATGAAGCGAGTTAACGTGCACAATGCATGGCTCGTGGACCGATGGAGTTGGCCAGTGAGTCCAGCAGAGAAGGAATGTGTGTAACCCGCTCCTGGTGTGCTGTGCTACGGCCTCATCGAGAGCTGGGCGGCCCAGGCAGTGCTCGGGATGTGTAACGGGTAACTGACGAGAAGTTAAAAAGTGCCACTGTGACATAAGGGCTGCAGCACCTATTGATCACCTCGCCACGAACAGCACTGAAGATCGTCTGGACTCAAAAGCAGGCCTCACCAACTAGCAGTCTTCTTTTGCATTTGTTTAGACATATGTGGAAAGTAAAATTAGATGACTTCCTATCTTTAATCCCTGAACATCATGCTTTATTTATACAGTCTCTGAGACTCGTGCATGAACAAAGCTATTTCGATTTCTACAACTGTCTGTTGGAAAGGACAGACACTTATTTCACTTAAATGCCCTTAAAAAGCATTAAGACAGCACCACAGTGTTTATTCCATCTTATAATAATCTCTTTGTCTTGACGCCCATGAGTTGTGTGACCTATTCCCTTTAAAGAAAACCCCGGGAAAAGACACATCAGTATTTATCAGAGCCCACTCATTAGAACCTGGATCCCATTTTCAGAATCGGCAAGGTTATAGAGGTTCGTTTGTTTAAAGTACAAGATGACTGGTTGCTTTTCTCCAACTGGGGGAAAAGTCACAGGCTGCCTATGCTGGGTGTATTAATTCTCTATAAACTCTCCCTGCTCTGCTGGGGTGTAGCAGTGAGCTCATTTATTTACTCTCATAGCAACAATATAATGAAAACGGAATCTGGCCTTAAAAAATACACCCTCCTGAGCCATGCCCGTGGCTAACCCTTCCTAACGCTTCCCTCGTGTGCATCGAGATTTCTGCCCCCGCATCTGGGGAGGTGATCGATTTTCCTTCAAAAACATCTGGGTGTCTGATTTCAGGCTAGAACGAAGCCTTTTGCTAGCCACGTCTAATCACACCCACGTTCTTTTTCCAAATGAGAAAAAAGTCACTGACGCTCAGAGGTGGAACGGCGCTCTTGGGTCCTGCTCCTTGGACACGACATTTGGACGGCAAACCACTCTGTGCAAACAGTGGCCTGATTGTTAGGCCCCCAGCACGTCTCCCACTGCTTTCAGGAAGCGCTCTGTGTGGCAAGTGCTAAGGCAATATTTAGCTGTGGAGTGACTGAGCGCCAGAGAGCAGCTAGGAGCCTTTAAACGTGAAAGAACATGATGGGAAATGACGTCGTGCTTCGGCAAGTGTTTGAGCTCTTTCTCTGGAGGAAGCTGAATACAGCCTGTGACAGAGCTGGTCACAGCTCAGCCATGGGTTTTTTTTTTTTTTTTTTTTTAATATCCCAAGGAACAAAATGTTCTTTGAGTGAAAACTATAAAAGGCACAGGCATTTTGGTTCTTTTCTTGTCCAGATAAATTCAACAAAACGTGAATCACTCAATCTAGAGTGTGAATCGGGTTTCAGAGAGGTGCCCACCGACTGCCGGAAAGGGATGTGATTCTGGAGAGAGGGAAGGGGTGGGAATTTCTGCACCCAAGGCCGGTGGGTATCACTTCCTCCTGAACAGGATGAGGGAAGATGCTGGGACTTCACTGGGAGAAAAGGCGCGATGGTGGATGGAGGGACCGGCTCACGCAGCAGGTGCTGGCAGGTGCGGCATGGTGCCCGTGCTGAGAGGGGCTGACCTGGCAGGGCTCCACCTCGAGAAGCACCAGGCTCATCAAGGGCCCAGCCAGGCCCAGAGGATTAAGCAGAGGAATATGCGCACAGCAGGACGCACGCTCTTAGCTCTTGGTAACAAAGCAGGGACAAGCGCGCCTACCAAGATGCTCCTGGAAGTGCTCTCTGCGTGGGCCTGACTCTGTTGCCCCCGGCTCCGCACCCATGATGCCCGCTCCAGTGTTCCTGCCTCTCTAAGACAGCTTCCGTCTTCTAGGGGAGCCTGTGGCTTCCAGGGAAGAAGGAGGGCGGGATCCCAAAGGAAAGGGTGTAAGAAGGATGTGGACAAATGCAAGGGTCAACTGAAACTGACAGCAACGCCCGAGTGCCTTCTCTTCTTGTTTAAGGCCAGGTCGTTTAATTAAACTTTTCCAGAGACTCTGGGAAGGACTCAGATAAGGATATCTGGGTCATAAAATTTTAGCTTAGACCATTAAGCGATAATCCAACCCTGCTTCCCAATTTGCAGCGAGGGGACTCAGGGCCAGAGGCTCTTCAGCTGGGTGATGACAGGGCCTGGAGGGCCACGCGGTGGGCGGTGCCCGCCAGCTCAGCAGCCCCCCAGTGCCCCACGGGCTGCCAGCCTACACAGGCTTCACAGGGAGACACACTGGGCAGCAGCGCTCTAACTTCTGGCTTTCCTGGTGCCTCAGGGGTAAGAATCTGCCTGCCAATGCAGGAGACCTGGGTTCGATCCCTGGCATAGGAAGATCCCCTGGAGGAGGAAATGGCAGCCCACTCCAGTGTTCTTGCCTGGAGAATCCCATGGACAGAGGAGCCTGGCGGGCTACAGTCCACCGGGTCCCAAAGAGTCCGACACAACTGAGTGACTAAACAACGCAATCGCACCCCTCGAACTTCACAAATAGATACTTCTAAAGGAAGTTACTTCCTTACTTGAGAAGCAAAACTTGAAATGTTATGTTTTGGGGGCGCCCCTTTCGCTGGCAAGGTGGTTCTGGGAGATATGACTGTATCTGGTTAAATGAATGTATCCACCACTTGAAACAATTTAAAGTCATTTGAAAAGGCAGTGTTTCCAACTGGCAGGGAAGGCCATCGCAGCAGTGTTCTCAGCCGTACCGTGGCCTTTACAGCACCCGGCTGACCTGCTCAGGCCTTCTGAGGGTCGGCCTGCCCTGGAGCCGATGACACGGCCAAGTGGCCGGCAGCTCCGGGGTCCTTGCCTCCGACTCCCTCAGCTTTGAGGCCGCACTCTGGAACTGAAGTGGGAGCTTTTGGAAGTGACTTTCATTCCTTCTGGCCAACAAGACGCTTCTTAGCACCCAGGGCTCCGGTGAGCTGGAATTGCTCATAGAGTGTTTAAGTACACTTCTTCCTTTAGGGCTTGGCAACATCGGTCATCAGCTGGGATGTGAAACTCATTAGCTTCGGAGTCAGACAGACGTGGTCTCCGATATGAATCCTGCCCCTTCCTAGAACTCTGTCCTTCAGCGAGGTCACGTCTCAGACCTCAGACCCCGCCCCTGGAAAGTGCAGGCTGCCACGAACACCGCAGGAAGCCGTTGGGAAGAGGACGGGCGTCTATGCACGACGCAACGTTGCTAACATGCAGGTAAGCTCCGAGGGACCCGTGGGACACTCCCACTTTAGATCTAAACCATCCTTAAAACGAGTCACTTCGTAACATCCTGAAGGCTGCACAGTTGATGGGTGGAAAATGTGAAAAAAAAAAAAGAAAAAAAAAGAAAACTGATCTAAGAAATAACTGGTGTAAGCATGCCGTGCTCTAAGGAAGCCAAGTATTACAGAAAATGATTTAAATAAACCTTAGAGGTGAGTGTGGCCTTACTAAGGGACTTTTTTGCTCCAAAAACGGATCTACTGTGGGATCCCTTAGGGGCGATGCCTTGTGCTTTTCATCTGTTGCTGGAATTACGACTTTGAAGGAAGGCATCCTGTCCTGGTCACACCGGTGCAGTGAGGCACACCTGTGCTCCTGAGAGAGGAGCCGCCCGCCTCTGTACCACAAGGTTTATGGTGTAGCTATTTAGAACCAAGTGCATTTCTGTCTTTTCCTCCTATTTTTTGGCCACACCTGTGTAGTGTGCAGAATTTTAGCTCCCCTCCAGGGATTGAACCTGTGCCCCACCCCCTGCAATGGAAGAGCAGGCTCTTAACCACTGAACCACCAGGAAAGTCCCCCAGGTGCATTTCTGACTGCACCTACCTCAGTAAGCACAATGCACTCAAACAAGTCTGCTTCTAAGGATGTGTCCAACTGAGAGTAAGTCTGCTTCACCATCAGATCACCAAGAGTTATGTATTCTTTCCTCTGCCTGACAAACAGAGCTCTGTCCACAGGGCTGGACAAATCCACAGCCTCTGGTGCTGACCGGTTCTCTCTGATAAGCACAGTCACGAAGCATGAAGTCATTCTAGAAGGATGGAACACTACCTCTGTTTGCTCTGGTGTGAGCTTGTGAGAAGTTACTAAATCATTCCTAAAAATATGCATTATCTATGAGCTTTGTAATCAGTTGCAATGGAGTTGGAAGGCGTTGGCCTTAACCAAACAAGAGAGACCTTTGTTCCTTCTGAAGCAGGTGTTAGGGTTTGCGCATCCCACTGGTGTGGGTGACTAATGGGGAAGAAATAGTTTTCATTTTTAAAGTGAGGTCATAGAGTCCTTGACATGTTCAAGGACCTCCAATTTTATGTAAGATTAAATTAAAAAAAATTTATTTGGCTGCGTCAGATCTTCGTTGGGGCATGTGGAGTGTAGTTCCCTGACCAGGGATCCAACCTGAGCCCCTGTGCTGGGCACGCAGAGCCTCAGCCTCTGGACCCCCCGGGAAGCCCCTGAAGATTTAACTTTGTATCTTGACCCTTGAAGGCAGAGCTCTTAGGTGAAAGTCCACTTTTCTGCGTACCTGGAAGAGCCATGTATTGAGGGAAGAATTCATTTAAATTAGGACTGTCTTGATCTAGACATGCACACTTCTGGAATCGGGTCATATTGTATTGAATTTGTAAGTGAAGACACTGAAACTACCTCTGCTTCATCAAACTCTGATTGTCCCCGTGACTTGTCCAGGTGTGTAGGTATGGTTTTGTGTGTCTGTGTCTGTCTAAGAAAGAAACAGAGGAAAGTGAGGTGAAGTCAGAGTGTATCTTCTCGATTTCCTCTTCATCTATTTTTACGTGCTGGTAGATGAGTCATATTGCTAATAGACAGCGGCTAGCTGGCTGGTATCTGAGGGCTGTTTGGGCCAGTCGGATCTCACAACGGTTCATATCCCCATAAGGGAAGTCCTTCGCCCCCTAACCAATGGCCTCGGGGGGCGGGGTGAGTGTGGGTGTGTGTAATTTATGATGACTCAGTGTCTAGGAAGGTACAAACATTGTAGCTTCAACTGTTCATGGTTCTTATATTACCTTTCAAGGAACGGTCCTGGAAGACCTGGCTGAAGTCTTTGAATCATTTCCTGCCAATACTGGGCTATGTCTTACTTTGGAAGGTAGGAGATGATCCTTGTAAGGACGACATCAGGGGCTAGATAAATCTTGACATTACTGAGGTTTTCTGCATGCCATCCCTGAAGTAGTACTTGGCCCAGCCTGGTCTATCACCATGTATTATAATGGCAGGCCATTGTAATGGCCCTGTGAGCTATAGCACTAGTGTTAAAGAACCTACCTGCTGATGCAGGAGATAAAAGACTCAGGTTCGATCCCTGGGTTGGGAAGATCCCCTGGAGGAGGGCATGGCAACCCACTCCAGTATTCTTGCCTGGAGAGCCCCATGGACAGACGAGCTTGGCGGGCTACAGTCCATGGGGTCACAGAAGAGTCAGACATGACTAAAGTGAGTTAGCTCACATGCACAATCTCCGTTAAGATGAAGTGAAATTTACAACATACTCTGGGACCTTAGAGGACCTTAGAGAAACTTCTGGGGTGCAGGGAAAGCTTTCCAGAGGAGATAAACCTTGAAATACGGGTTTTGAAGTATGAATAGGAGTTCACAGGTAGCCCAGAGGAGGAAAGGAAGTAAGTAGTAGCACAGGCAAAGGAGGCTCTGCTCCTCAGGAGAAAAAAGTGTGGTCCTCCTCTTTCACGACTACAGAAGTGTTCGCCCATCCTGTTGTCTAAACTGGGCAAAATGAATACAACCTGTGCCTTCAGAAAAGCTGAACGTGAGCTCAGTCAGGCTTTGGATACTCCCTGGTCATGAACAGAGGGTTATGGTTACAAAAACCAGATAGCGACATTCTCTAAGACCCTTCTGGGGGAAACTGACTGTGTTTCATCTGACATGCGACATAACAGACGAATGCGCTGGATTCAGGATCTGAATCATGTGTGCTGGTGAAGGGGTGATAAGGCCAGACCCACTCTTCAGCCTATTTAAAGGTCAGCTCAAATTAAATGCCTCCTTTCCTGCTCCTGCCTGTGCATTTGCTCATTGGCTGTTATCTGTGGGCTGATGGTTTGCTAGGAGCTTGGCCTATAGCTGCAAAGAGACTGACATGCCCAGCCTGGATGGAAGGGCAGTCTGGGGGAGAATGGCTACATGTCTGTTTATGTCTGAGTCCCTCCACCTGAAGATTTTTTGGGGAGTAGAGGCCTTGTAAGGACGACATCAGGGGCTAGATAAATCTTGACATTACTGAGGTTTTCTGCATGCCATCCCTGAAGTAGTACTTGGCCCAGCCTGGTCTATCACCATGTATTATAATGGCAGGCCATTGTAATGGCCCTGTGAGCTATAGCACTAGTGTTAAAGAACCTACCTGCTGATGCAGGAGATAAAAGACTCAGGTTCGATCCCTGGGTTGGGAAGATCCCCTGGAGGAGGGCATGGCAACCCACTCCAGTATTCTTGCCTGGAGAGCCCCATGGACAGACGAGCTTGGCGGGCTACAGTCCATGGGGTCACAGAAGAGTCAGACATGACTAAAGTGAGTTAGCTCACATGCACAATCTCCGTTAAGATGAAGTGAAATTTACAACATACTCTGGGACCTTAGAGGACCTTAGAGAAACTTCTGGGGTGCAGGGAAAGCTTTCCAGAGGAGATAAACCTTGAAATACGGGTTTTGAAGTATGAATAGGAGTTCACAGGTAGCCCAGAGGAGGAAAGGAAGTAAGTAGTAGCACAGGCAAAGGAGGCTCTGCTCCTCAGGAGAAAAAAGTGTGGTCCTCCTCTTTCACGACTACAGAAGTGTTCGCCCATCCTGTTGTCTAAACTGGGCAAAATGAATACAACCTGTGCCTTCAGAAAAGCTGAACGTGAGCTCAGTCAGGCTTTGGATACTCCCTGGTCATGAACAGAGGGTTATGGTTACAAAAACCAGATAGCGACATTCTCTAAGACCCTTCTGGGGGAAACTGACTGTGTTTCATCTGACATGCGACATAACAGACGAATGCGCTGGATTCAGGATCTGAATCATGTGTGCTGGTGAAGGGGTGATAAGGCCAGACCCACTCTTCAGCCTATTTAAAGGTCAGCTCAAATTAAATGCCTCCTTTCCTGCTCCTGCCTGTGCATTTGCTCATTGGCTGTTATCTGTGGGCTGATGGTTTGCTAGGAGCTTGGCCTATAGCTGCAAAGAGACTGACATGCCCAGCCTGGATGGAAGGGCAGTCTGGGGGAGAATGGCTACATGTCTGTTTATGTCTGAGTCCCTCCACCTGAAGCTATTGCAACGTTGCTAATCGGCTATATCCCAATACAAAATAAAAAGTTTTTTTAAAAAAAGAGAGAGAGAGAGAGTGAGCCATGGCCTCGGCCTGCCTTAATGGAATTTATAATTTAGCCCCCAACTGACCTTCAGAAAGATGGAAAGAAAATCTAACTGCACCATTTAGAATAAAAGTGACATGACCAAAGGCTAACCAGAGAAATACACATGATTCCCCATGAAGATCAGGCATGGAATGGATGAACTCAGGCGGTAGGCTTTGAGCTCTGAAGCAGGGAAGTTTACCTCTTTTAGACCCTGTAGACCTTGTGCTTTTGAAGTTTGGGTCTAAATCATCCCCTCCAAACCACAGCCCCATATTAAGTATAATTTTGCCTTGAAAAAATTGAGGACACTTAAAAAAATATATAATTCAGCTTTTCAAATGATTGGGCTATGAGTAACTCATTTAATTTAGAAATGGCTGTGAGTTCTTGGCAATCACAGGGCATATTTAGAGGTCTTTGCAAAGTGAGAAGAATCTAACCTACAAATTGTTTTCACATGTAATGAAATAGTTATGACATCTAAATATAACAATTAATGAGGTTGACATTGTGTTGTTTCCTGCACATTTGTCTAAACGTTTATTAATTTCTATTAATTTCTGTTTTGCAGTTTTCATATTTTGGAGCCAAATTTTTTTATTCAGCACTCCAACATTCTCTGAGACCCTGGGCATTCTGCCCACAGCGCCTAATGGATCTAGCGGCCCTGCACACAAAACCCAGACTGAAAAAGCCCAATGAAATTAAGTCAAGGCGTTAGTATGTATGGTTTCCAGATAACTCGGAGAGTTCTTTCCACTCTGTGCAGGATTTCTTCCTGTCTGGTGATTGTATGGCGTATCTTCAGCCTATTTAAAGGTCAGCTCAAATTAAATGCCTCTTTCTGCTCCTGCCTGTGCATTTGCTCATTGGCTGTTATCTGTGGGCTGATGGTTTGCTAGGAGCTTGGCCTATAGCTGCAAAGAGACTGACATGCCCAGCCTGGATGGAAGGGCAGTCTGGGGGAGAATGGCTACATGTCTGTTTATGTCTGAGTCCCTCCACCTGAAGCTATTGCAACGTTGCTAATCGGCTATATCCCAATACAAAATAAAAAGTTTTTTTAAAAAAAGAGAGAGAGAGAGAGAGAGTGAGCCATGGCCTCGGCCTGCCTTAATGGAATTTATAATTTAGCCCCCAACTGACCTTCAGAAAGATGGAAAGAAAATCTAACTGCACCATTTAGAATAAAAGTGACATGACCAAAGGCTAACCAGAGAAATACACATGATTCCCCATGAAGATCAGGCATGGAATGGATGAACTCAGGCGGTAGGCTTTGAGCTCTGAAGCAGGGAAGTTTACCTCTTTTAGACCCTGTAGACCTTGTGCTTTTGAAGTTTGGGTCTAAATCATCCCCTCCAAACCACAGCCCCATATTAAGTATAATTTTGCCTTGAAAAAATTGAGGACACTTAAAAAAATATATAATTCAGCTTTTCAAATGATTGGGCTATGAGTAACTCATTTAATTTAGAAATGGCTGTGAGTTCTTGGCAATCACAGGGCATATTTAGAGGTCTTTGCAAAGTGAGAAGAATCTAACCTACAAATTGTTTTCACATGTAATGAAATAGTTATGACATCTAAATATAACAATTAATGAGGTTGACATTGTGTTGTTTCCTGCACATTTGTCTAAACGTTTATTAATTTCTATTAATTTCTGTTTTGCAGTTTTCATATTTTGGAGCCAAATTTTTTTATTCAGCACTCCAACATTCTCTGAGACCCTGGGCATTCTGCCCACAGCGCCTAATGGATCTAGCGGCCCTGCACACAAAACCCAGACTGAAAAAGCCCAATGAAATTAAGTCAAGGCGTTAGTATGTATGGTTTCCAGATAACTCGGAGAGTTCTTTCCACTCTGTGCAGGATTTCTGGAGGACCAAAGAGAGAGCCACACAGGTAAGGGGAACAGCATCTGTGCGAGCAATGAAGTATTTGCATATTCGGTGCAGAGTATGAACCACAAACAGAGCTGACAAGTTCAAAATAAACTCTGAGGAAGGAAAGAAAAACACAAGGCCAGAGACACTAATCTTTTTTTTAAGGCCCTGCTTTGCCAAATGCCTTTCCATACAGTGTGTCATTTAATTTTCACCGCAACTCTAGGAGGTGGACTATTCCCATTTCACAGATGGGAAAACTGAAGTCTAAAGAAGCTCAGCCACTTGTCGAGGGGTTCACAGCTACAAAGAAACAGGCAGGAGTGGCCTGAGCCCGAAGCCCAGGCTCTTTCCACAATGCTCATGCTGTCTTCTCTCAGGAAAGGGTGGGGATGATATGATTTTCTTTCTTTCTCTAACTGCTGATTCAGTAAGTGATGAATGTCATTTTCTGTGGATGGGAGGCAGGAAGGGGGTGGGGGCTGGAGTTTCCCAGAGAGCAAGATTGAATTGACACAAGGCAGAATTCACTGTCCCTTTTTTTTTTTCCTAAGTGATTCATTAGTAGAAAAAAAAAACAAAACTGTGGTGGATAAAACTTCTGAAGCCCACAGGCTGTAGCAACATCAAGGGAATCTTTAACTGTGGAAAGTCCCGAATCACAGATTTTGGATGACATCCAACCCCTTTCACAGCCCCATCACAGCGCGGCTCCAAGTGGAGTCCTGGACCACACATGCCCCCACCTCCCCGGCTATCCCAGGAGCTTCCTAAAATTCCCAGCTTCCCCGGGCCTGGGAATCTGCATTTAGACTCCCCTCCCCTCCCTCTCCAGGTGAGAGGTAAATTTTAAAGCACACTTGAGTGGTTCAGAACCAGATTCCTTCCTCTTTTTCTCCTGGTAACAGATGTTAAGGATTGGAGTGTAAGCCACCAGGAAGGCCCAGTTCTGGGTTAACTATCATTTTACAGACGGGAAATTATGAGAGAAAAATGGGTATGGGGCTATTCAGTTAGTCAGTAAAACTACTCCAATGAGAACTCGAAAAACAAACAAGCAACCCCCCTGCAGGATCCTCCCCTGCACGGAGATGGACTCCTGGAGTCCCGGCTTAAGTCATCGGTATGAGTCTCACCCAGTGAGACGTTCTTGAGTCAGACAAGATTGTTTATTTTTTAACCCCCACAAAGAATTTTTTGCTTTATTCTTCTAAATCCAAAGTGACAAAGATACTATCAATCAGTTTCTGGGTAACACGTTAAGTTTGCCGGTATTTTTCTCACGTTGAAAATTTGAAGGGAGAATGGGTATTTTTTTCTATCAGCTTCAAAGAGTTTAGAAAAATCTGTGGCCAAAAATCCCAGACCAGGTGGACGTATATGTTTTTAGCAAAATAAACTAAAGAAAGAGTTCACGTGTGTGTACTACCGAAAAAAAAAAAAAAATCACACCTCTTTACCTCATGGGTCAGGAATTAATTCAAGGTTTTAAAATTTTTCCATAAAAGATTATCTTCTCACTTTAACACGAGAAAGCTGGGCCTAAGCAAAGCTATTCTTCACGGAATGTTAACATAAAGCCCCACTTTTCCCAGAGAGCAGAATTGACACAAGGCAGAATTCACTGTCCCTTTTTTTTTTCCTAAGTGATTCATTAGTAGAAAAAACAAAACTGTGGTGGATAAAACTTCTGAAGCCCACAGGCTGTAGCAACATCAAGGGAATCTTTAACTGTGGAAAGTCCCGAATCACAGATTTTGGATGACATCCAACCCCTTTCACAGCCCCATCACAGCGCGGCTCCAAGTGGAGTCCTGGACCACACATGCCCCCACCTCCCCGGCTATCCCAGGAGCTTCCTAAAATTCCCAGCTTCCCCGGGCCTGGGAATCTGCATTTAGACTCCCCTCCCCTCCCTCTCCAGGTGAGAGGTAAATTTTAAAGCACACTTGAGTGGTTCAGAACCAGATTCCTTCCTCTTTTTCTCCTGGTAACAGATGTTAAGGATTGGAGTGTAAGCCACCAGGAAGGCCCAGTTCTGGGTTAACTATCATTTTACAGACGGGAAATTATGAGAGAAAAATGGGTATGGGGCTATTCAGTTAGTCAGTAAAACTACTCCAATGAGAACTCGAAAAACAAACAAGCAACCCCCCTGCAGGATCCTCCCCTGCACGGAGATGGACTCCTGGAGTCCCGGCTTAAGTCATCGGTATGAGTCTCACCCAGTGAGACGTTCTTGAGTCAGACAAGATTGTTTATTTTTTAACCCCCACAAAGAATTTTTTGCTTTATTCTTCTAAATCCAAAGTGACAAAGATACTATCAATCAGTTTCTGGGTAACACGTTAAGTTTGCCGGTATTTTTCTCACGTTGAAAATTTGAAGGGAGAATGGGTATTTTTTTCTATCAGCTTCAAAGAGTTTAGAAAAATCTGTGGCCAAAAATCCCAGACCAGGTGGACGTATATGTTTTTAGCAAAATAAACTAAAGAAAGAGTTCACGTGTGTGTACTACCGAAAAAAAAAAAAAAATCACACCTCTTTACCTCATGGGTCAGGAATTAATTCAAGGTTTTAAAATTTTTCCATAAAAGATTATCTTCTCACTTTAACACGAGAAAGCTGGGCCTAAGCAAAGCTATTTCACATTCCATTCTTGGAAATGATTAACATAAAGCTACTTTTCAACTTGACACAGTAATAATTAAATCATCACAGACAAGGATTCTGTAACGAAGGACCATGCTGATGGGAGGTTTAAAAAAATTGTTTCGCTCTTCTTACTGTCATTTGATGTGTTCTCTGGCTGTGCTCCACAGCCTGTGGTATCTTAGTTCCCCAACCAGGGGCTGACCTCTCACCCCTCGCAGTGGACGCTACAGTCCTAACCTCTGGACCGCCAGGGAAGTCCCGATGGAAGTTTTTAAAGCAGCTATTGTTACTCAGAGGATTTAAACCACCTGTTAGCAGCCAAGTCCTCTCCACTAGGAAGGAAGGAAGAAAGGAGGGAAGAAAAAAAGGGAGAGAGAGAGAAAAATAGCAGAAGGCAGAGAGAGGAGGCGGAGGAAAGCAGGGAGAAGGAAGCATGACCCAGGGGACGGCATGGAGCAGGCAGCCTGAGAGCCCCGGGCCCTGAGGTGACTCCACGTGAGGCCAAGTGTCCCGGAGAACACAGAGGAGCTGCCCTCCTGCCTCGCCACCTCACCCCCTCAGGCCCCAACTGCTCCACGCTCCACACTCTAGCCTCCGTCCGTCCATCCCGTGCCCTTCTGGAATCTTGACTCGCGATGACAGCCGTCACCTACCACCCTTCACTGATTTTAGAACTGAAAAAAAGAATCAACTCAGCACTGCGTCTCCAGTGCCCGCAGGTAACCCCACCACTCCAGCCTCCACCCCCGGGAAGCCCTGTCACAGTCTCCCCCATCGAGAAGGCTGGAGGGGCGGGGAAGTCAAGGTGTAGGACAGAAACGGCAAATAAAACGGGAAGATGTCCAAACTTTTAGACTTTGCAGACTTGGGACTAAAAAGGTTGAGTCCGAAGATGAAAACATGTCACCTTCCCATCAGAATAAACTGTGATGAAAGCTCAGACGCCCCTGCCGCCCCGCCGCCAGCACTTCCTGTCATGCCCCCTCTGGCTGCCTCCCACCAGCTCCCCTCCTCCCACACCAGGCTGATGTGACACCTGTGCTCTTGAGCCGCATTTTGTAAAACAGGTTTTGTATAAAAGATGATTGGAAAATGCATTTGCGGCTTTGTTATTTAAAGATTGCAACGTGCATCCCCCTCCCTCTTTTTCCAACAGAGGATCCCATTGTCATGCAAATCGATAATTCCATTCTCTGCCTGAGATTATAAATTCAGACTCCCCTTGCTGGTTTTTTTCAAGGCAGGACGCATGCACACATCATTCCTGGCATCAACAAGCTCTTTCTGGTGTTCGACTGTACCCTTCCACTCGCGAACCAGGAGTCTTTTCTCATTCTGTTCAATGAGTCCCTTCTTAACACCAGACCTCATTGGACCCACTGATGTTCCGTGGAGTTTTCCAGTGAAGCAAAAGGAAACGCCTCCCTGTAACGCAAGGACACTTCCTCTTCGAGCTGCCTACCGCCCTGGTCCCTGCACACACACAAGTCCACGGCCACTGTGATTCTCCTCACAGCTGTTTCCCCACCTGACGCTGGGTGTTTGCTGATGTTTCTGGCTACAGTGTATGTATCGTGGAAGCTACATGATACTTGGACTACTCTTGAATTCATCACAGTATCACAAGCCTCAAAAATACTCTAGACGCTCAAAATTCATTCTGTTTTCTACATATCTCAAATTCTAACAGTATTTGGAATTACAGAGAGTGATGAAGAGGTCCTTCATTTTTTTAAAAAGAAGACTTATTTGATGTGGACCATTTTAAAAGTCTCTATTGAATTTGTGACAATATCGCTTCTGTTTCATGGTTGTTGCTTTTTTTTTGGCTGAGAGGCATGTGGGATCTTAGCGCCCTGTTCAGGGATCAAACCTGCAATTCTTGCATTGAGGCGGCAAGTGTGGACAGAAACGGCAAATAAAACGGAAGATGTCCAAACTTTTAGACTTTGCAGACTTGGGACTAAAAGGTTGAGTCCGAAGATGAAAACATGTCACCTTCCCATCAGAATAAACTGTGATGAAAGCTCAGACGCCCCTGCCGCCCCCCCCAGCACTTCCTGTCATGCCCCCTCTGGCTGCCTCCCACCAGCTCCCCTCCTCCCACACCAGGCTGATGTGACACCTGTGCTCTTGAGCCGCATTTTGTAAAACAGGTTTTGTATAAAAGATGATTGGAAAATGCATTTGCGGCTTTGTTATTTAAAGATTGCAACGTGCATCCCCCTCCCTCTTTTTCCAACAGAGGATCCCATTGTCATGCAAATCGATAATTCCATTCTCTGCCTGAGATTATAAATTCAGACTCCCCTTGCTGGTTTTTTTCAAGGCAGGACGCATGCACACATCATTCCTGGCATCAACAAGCTCTTTCTGGTGTTCGACTGTACCCTTCCACTCGCGAACCAGGAGTCTTTTCTCATTCTGTTCAATGAGTCCCTTCTTAACACCAGACCTCATTGGACCCACTGATGTTCCGTGGAGTTTTCCAGTGAAGCAAAAGGAAACGCCTCCCTGTAACGCAAGGACACTTCCTCTTCGAGCTGCCTACCGCCCTGGTCCCTGCACACACACAAGTCCACGGCCACTGTGATTCTCCTCACAGCTGTTTCCCCACCTGACGCTGGGTGTTTGCTGATGTTTCTGGCTACAGTGTATGTATCGTGGAAGCTACATGATACTTGGACTACTCTTGAATTCATCACAGTATCACAAGCCTCAAAAATACTCTAGACGCTCAAAATTCATTCTGTTTTCTACATATCTCAAATTCTAACAGTATTTGGAATTACAGAGAGTGATGAAGAGGTCCTTCATTTTTTTAAAAAGAAGACTTATTTGATGTGGACCATTTTAAAAGTCTCTATTGAATTTGTGACAATATCGCTTCTGTTTCATGGTTGTTGCTTTTTTTTTGGCTGAGAGGCATGTGGGATCTTAGCGCCCTGTTCAGGGATCAAACCTGCAATTCTTGCATTGGAAGGCGAAGTCTTAACCACTGGACCACCAGGGGAAGCCCTCCTCAGCCTTTTTTATTTTCCAAACACGCTGCCTTCCTAAATACCCTAGCTCCACTATCCCCACTAACCGCCTCAGGTTGCCTCGGGGATTATGACGGGAACTCCTACAAAGACAAGACGGGCTCTTCTCTGAATCCACCAGTCCGTGTGTGTGGATTGAGTCGACCTGGAAGCTCAAATCTCCAGGAGGCACCAGCCTGCCTTCGTGCTGCCTCTACTTCTCGTGGGTCATTGGTGCGGCCAGGCCGGAGGGGTCCTGACTCAGCTTTTGGCGAAAGGAGAGTCCTTGCTGCATCACTGGGCTTGGGCAAACTAGGGTGCCTTGTGTGGCTCAAAGGAGAAAGAGAGGAGACTGGAAGCTGTCTGAGTGCAGAGCCCGGGGATACAAGCAGGTCTGCCAGAAAGACGAAAACACTTGCTGCTACGGTACAGCCTGCTCACCTTGGGAACTTGTAAAGGCTACGGGTCAACAGCGCTTGCCACAGGGCGGATGTTCAAGAAGGTTTTACGGACCAACGAATGGGAACATGATGCCAAAAAAGAAAAAAAAAGAAAGCCCAAGCTCATGTATGGAGATAGTCTTACTTCTTGGAAGAATTACTTACTTTTTCGACGTACTTCTTGGAAGTTCAAGTTCTTATTTTAGGCACACATACTTGGAACGCAATGGAAAGAAATAAGAGCAAAAGTCCATCTGTTGTTCACTCACCTTTTTACTGAGGTGGGGGCCGTGAGCACCCCCAGCGCCTCTCTGCCCTGACGCTGGCACCTGATACACGTCTTGCTCCAGGGTGCTGTGGCCAGTGGGGACCTGGTAAATTCCTGATTTTGGTAAAGGAAGGGGGCCCGGGCACCTGGTGATGAAGAGGTCCCTTCATTTTTTTTAAAAAAAGAAAAAAAATTCTTATTTGAATGTGGACCATTTTAAAAGTCTCTATTGAATTTGTGACAATATCGCTTCTGTTTCATGGTTGTTGCTTTTTTTTTGGCTGAGAGGCATGTGGGATCTTAGCGCCCTGTTCAGGGATCAAACCTGCAATTCTTGCATTGGAAGGCGAAGTCTTAACCACTGGACCACCAGGGGAAGCCCTCCTCAGCCTTTTTTATTTTCCAAACACGCTGCCTTCCTAAATACCCTAGCTCCACTATCCCCACTAACCGCCTCAGGTTGCCTCGGGGATTATGACGGGAACTCCTACAAAGACAAGACGGGCTCTTCTCTGAATCCACCAGTCCGTGTGTGTGGATTGAGTCGACCTGGAAGCTCAAATCTCTCCAGGAGGCACCAGCCTGCCTTCGTGCTGCCTCTACTTCTCGTGGGTCATTGGTGCGGCCAGGCCGGAGGGGTCCTGACTCAGCTTTTGGCGAAAGGAGAGTCCTTGCTGCATCACTGGGCTTGGGCAAACTAGGGTGCCTTGTGTGGCTCAAAGGAGAAAGAGAGGAGACTGGAAGCTGTCTGAGTGCAGAGCCCGGGGATACAAGCAGGTCTGCCAGAAAGACGAAAACACTTGCTGCTACGGTACAGCCTGCTCACCTTGGGAACTTGTAAAGGCTACGGGTCAACAGCGCTTGCCACAGGGCGGATGTTCAAGAAGGTTTTACGGACCAACGAATGGGAACATGATGCCAAAAAAGAAAAAAAAAGAAAGCCCAAGCTCATGTATGGAGATAGTCTTACTTCTTGGAAGAATTACTTACTTTTTCGACGTACTTCTTGGAAGTTCAAGTTCTTATTTTAGGCACACATACTTGGAACGCAATGGAAAGAAATAAGAGCAAAAGTCCATCTGTTGTTCACTCACCTTTTTACTGAGGTGGGGGCCGTGAGCACCCCCAGCGCCTCTCTGCCCTGACGCTGGCACCTGATACACGTCTTGCTCCAGGGTGCTGTGGCCAGTGGGGACCTGGTAAATTCCCTGATTTTGGTAGGAAGACGGCACCTGGTAGACGGCGTCCCGAGCGGCGCTCTGTGGATTTGGCACTTGGTAGAGCTTCTGCTGGCCGAAGGACTGGTGCCTCAGTCCAGAGGCGGGCGGGTCCTGGCCCGAGGGGGCCTCCTGCACGGGGCCGATGAGAAGCTTCACCCGGTTGCCGGGGACGATGCCCTGCCGGCCGTGTAAGGAGCAGAGCCACCATCCTTCCAGGCCTCCCGTGTTCTGCTCGATGACAGTCAGGATGTCTCCCTTGCGGAAAGCCAGCTCCTCGGTGCACTCGGGGATGTTGTCGTACAAAGCTCTGGCCATGAGATTCTAGGAAGGAGAGAGGGGAAGCACATCAGCGCACGGCTCCGTCCCTGTGCCACCCAAGCCCGTGCTCCCGTGGAGAGGCACGCGTCCTGGAAAGAGGAGAATCCGAACGATCGCCTGTAAGGAGAAAGCCAGATGGTGCAGACAAAAGCCAGATCCATACGTCCTGTGTCTGCCACCAGTGACATCAGACCGCCTCCTTGGAAAGGCTCCGAACACCACAGAGGGCCGCGTTCCAGCAGCGGAGCCTGGGCCAAGGGGCTGAGGAGGAGTGTGCTTAAGGAGCTGAGGAACGGTTCACTCTACAGAGCAGTTTTCTTCCTTTCTGAAACCTAGCTGAAGGAGGAACATATTCCAAGATATTCAGATGGACGACAACGGACATTTCATTTTTTAAAAAGTATTATTGGAGGCACAAAGAGTCAAATACAATCCCCCCCCCACCCCCAAACAAACAGCACAAATGGCAAGTATATTCAGGGTTAAAATGGCCACAGAAGTACGCTGAGCTCGGCCCTGGCAGGGCTGAACAAGTCTTGCTCTCAGGTGACCGAGAGGTCCTTGGATACGGGGAGACTCTGCAAGCAGGGCCCTGCTTCCAGGTTACCGTGCACGGAGAGCAGTGGGGCGGTGGTCCACTTCTCTGGAGACGGTGTAGAGCAGCAGAGTCGCCCACGTGGGCAGCGAGAGGCCCTCAGGTCCTCTTTGGGCATTTCTGCCCGCCTTTCCTGAGGGCCCCTCCCCACCCGGCCACTCTGTTTCCTCCTGCCTGAATCTCACCATTCACGGCGTCGTCGGGAAGGCGCTGCCCTCCCCTTCCAGGGGCCCCAGACACTTTCTCTCTTTGTGTGCAGGCTGTCTGCTGCTTGCCGCACTGAGCAGACGGCCAAAGGCGGCGTTTGGCGGACAGCGGGCAGGCAGGACGTGCTGACATTCTTGGAAGCCTTTCAAAGGCCCCACGGTTTCAGTTCTTGGCATCAGTTGGGTCTTGCGGCCCCATGGCAGCCGCCCCCCTCCCCAGCCCCATGCAGGCCCCTTCCCAGCACACGGCGAGTCTGGGAGCCTTGCGAATTCATCTCAAGCCGTCGGAGAACTCGAAGTGGTCTCTCCGGTGCTTCGCTGGAGAGCGGGGATGCCCACGATGCGGTGGGGACGATGACCCCTCGTGGGAGACAAGACTGCTGCTTGGAGGGAGGGTGCTGTGCGTACACAGCCGGGGAAGTTGGGGCTGGTGCTTGGACTTCTGCCCACTGTGTTCGTCTCTGAAAATGTGGACTTGCTCTTTGAGCCTCATGCTTCCCGTTCCTTCACCGCTGACCTGCGCTCACTGTCTCCCCTGCCCCGTGACCCCGAACCACAGGTCCTGCGCCGTGGGCTCTGCGGCGGAGAGGCTGGGCCGGGTGAGGGATCCGCCTCCGGGCCAGAGGCTGGGGAGGGTCCTCCTTTAACCAAGTTCCTCTTCGTACAGCGCAGCTACTCAGCCTGAGGACAGGCGGCGGAGCCCTGGAGCTCCGCGTCCAGGAGGCCGGGCGAAGCTCTTTAAGAAAAAGGCTGACGTCGTTGTTCTCCACAGTCTCCTCACCCAGGAAGTCAATGATGTAGACAGGAGAGCAGAAAAGGGAAGTGGAAGGGATACTGAGGGGTTTGCGTTCCAGGAGAAATTTGCACTTGGTATTTCTGTTCTAGGAAGCTGTGGGTTCCTTCTAACAAAAGTTCACATCCACAAAAATAAAGCCGTGCACCAGGCTAACCTGACCCGAGAGCCGTTTAGGATTGTCTTCATCCTAAAATCTCATGTTTCTCTGCTTCCATCTCTTGGGTGTTCTGTGTTTGAAAGAAATGTCAATGAATTGAAGAAGACGAGATTCTCATCCTCTGCATCTAACCGATGGGAAGGCAATGACTCCACCAGGACTGCCCTGTGACGACCGGGCAGAAGCGGGGCTGACCACGCTGGTCTCCGTCTCCTCTCTGCGGCGCTCTCGAGAGCCGGGGCTGGCGGCTAAGGAGGCTCCGAGGTGACATCAGGAATGGAGGGCTGGGCCAGTTCAATGGGCGCAGAGGGTCCAGAGCTGTGCAGTCACACTGGTGACCCCGAAGGGGAAGAAAGGAAATAGAGAACGGGGACTTCCCCAGGTCCCGTGGATACGACCCTGCCGTCCAGCGCAGGGGCCTGGGCTCTGTCTCGGGAACTGAGAGGACGCCAGAGGCTGACCGACGGCAACCCTCACCAGCACACGGGCGCTCCAGGCATCTGGAACTGGGTCACGAGGCAGACAGAGATCCCCGTGTGAAAGCTGTCATAGACGCTCCCTGTCTCCTGCCCCTGTGACCTTCCACCACCAGCTACGCAGCATGGTAACGTTTTGAGATGGGCTGTCAGCGCGGCGTCTCCTGGAAAGCCTGGGGAGCCACATGTGGACACACCGTGGGTGACTTCTGCCGACCTGTCCTCCCCAGGATGCAGAGGTTCAGAGACAGGGATCCAGAAAGGCTGCTGGCGGGGGCCCCTGAGGCCAGCCGGGCGCCTCACGTGCTAAGCGTGGTTCTCAGCGTCGGCCGAGTGGGCATCAGTTATTTAAGATCTGTGCCAGCTGCAGGGAGCCGGCAGTCCCTCCCCTGGGAGGGTGCGGTTCCTGAGACCTTCAGAGAACACCTGGACCCAACGTCTCTGTTTCACAAATGCGGTAACAGGCCTGGTGGGCAGGGGGCAGTTTATCACCTGTCCAAGGCCCCTGCCCGAGTCAGAAATGGGAAGAGAACTGGTCTCTTGGCTCAGTTCTCTCTCCAGGGCTCTAAGCCACCTTAGCTCTGCTACACAACGTCCTCCGAACGGGGCTCCATTCTGTTTTACAGTCCCGCTCCGAGAGGACGATTCTTTTTGTCATGTCTAGGGAATAAGTCAATTCTCGGGGTCTGGGGTCCTGGCTGTGTGACTTGGGTAGATTACTTCCCCACTTTGCACCCTGACTTCCTCATCTGTAAAACGAGACTGAGGGCAACACCCCTACGGCCTGGGTGTGCATTGAGGATTCAGGGAGTTCACTCGAGTTCAAGGACTTGAACATGGCAGGAGTCGTGGGGAAGCCACGATGTCTGCTGGTTTTGCGTGCTGCTGCAGCTTTGATGGGAAGCTCCCTCGCAGGTTACCTTCTCAGTTCTCATCAAGGGTTGGTCTTAGTCACATGGTGCTATTATTTATACTGTTACACACATCCGATGTTCCTCTTGTTCACAATTACACTTCAGGAGAACCGTATCCTGAAGCAGTATTTCTCTGAATTAAGAATGAATCCTGGGCTTCCCTGGTGGTCCAGTGGGTAAGGACACCGCCTTGCAGTGCAAGGGGCGCCGGTTCAACCCCTGGCCTGGGAAGATCCCATGTGCCGCGGAGCGGCTGGGCTGATGTGTCCAACTACCGAGCCGGAGCTCTGGAGCGCATGTGCCCAGAGCCGGTGCTCTGCAGCGAGAGAGGACACTGCTATGGGAGGCCCACACAGGCCAAAGAACAAAGATGGAAACAAATAAAAGACCAATAGAAGTGGCTCAAAAAAAAAAAAAAAATGAATCCTGGTCACGGCACCCTCTTGTTGAGTATTTGTTTGTAAACAACAAACAAGAAACTATTGATTGCATTCAAAAGATGTTCTGAGAGAAAGTAAAATAAATAATAATTATACAAGCTTTGCATGTGACTCAGTGGTAAAGAATCCTCCTGTAGCAGCAGGAGACATGGGTTTGATCCCTGGGTCGGGAAGACTTCCTGGAGAAGGAAATGGCAACCCACCCCAGAATTCTTGCCTGGAAAATCCCATGGACAGAGGACTCTGTTGGGCTACAGTCCATGGGGTCACAAAGAGTCAGACATGACTTACTGACTAAATAGCAATATTTCTGCACAAGTTGCATTAGCTTCCAGAACAGTATAGTCCATCAGAAAAGTGTGGGGAAACACAAAGAGGAGCTTGGCTTTTGAAACCACGTGGTGTGTTGAGGTAAGAATTTAGTAAGAAGATAACAGCAAAATGAACCTCAACCAGAACACCAACCATCTCATTCAAAAGTGCACAGGTTACTTCCCACTTTGCACCCTGACTTCCTCATCTGTAAAACGAGACTGAGGGCAACACCCCTACGGCCTGGGTGTGCATTGAGGATTCAGGGAGTTCACTCGAGTTCAAGGACTTGAACATGGCAGGAGTCGTGGGGAAGCCACGATGTCTGCTGGTTTTGCGTGCTGCTGCAGCTTTGATGGGAAGCTCCCTCGCAGGTTACCTTCTCAGTTCTCATCAAGGGTTGGTCTTAGTCACATGGTGCTATTATTTATACTGTTACACACATCCGATGTTCCTCTTGTTCACAATTACACTTCAGGAGAACCGTATCCTGAAGCAGTATTTCTCTGAATTAAGAATGAATCCTGGGCTTCCCTGGTGGTCCAGTGGGTAAGGACACCGCCTTGCAGTGCAAGGGGCGCCGGTTCAACCCCTGGCCTGGGAAGATCCCATGTGCCGCGGAGCGGCTGGGCTGATGTGTCCAACTACCGAGCCGGAGCTCTGGAGCGCATGTGCCCAGAGCCGGTGCTCTGCAGCGAGAGAGGACACTGCTATGGGAGGCCCACACAGGCCAAAGAACAAAGATGGAAACAAATAAAAGACCAATAGAAGTGGCTCAAAAAAAAAAAAAAAATGAATCCTGGTCACGGCACCCTCTTGTTGAGTATTTGTTTGTAAACAACAAACAAGAAACTATTGATTGCATTCAAAAGATGTTCTGAGAGAAAGTAAAATAAATAATAATTATACAAGCTTTGCATGTGACTCAGTGGTAAAGAATCCTCCTGTAGCAGCAGGAGACATGGGTTTGATCCCTGGGTCGGGAAGACTTCCTGGAGAAGGAAATGGCAACCCACCCCAGAATTCTTGCCTGGAAAATCCCATGGACAGAGGACTCTGTTGGGCTACAGTCCATGGGGTCACAAAGAGTCAGACATGACTTACTGACTAAATAGCAATATTTCTGCACAAGTTGCATTAGCTTCCAGAACAGTATAGTCCATCAGAAAAGTGTGGGGAAACACAAAGAGGAGCTTGGCTTTTGAAACCACGTGGTGTGTTGAGGTAAGAATTTAGTAAGAAGATAACAGCAAAATGAACCTCAACCAGAACACCAACCATCTCATTCAAAAGTGCACAGGTGACTCAGACAGCAGATCAAGAGTTAACTTCTCTGGGGAGGACAAAGCATCCTCTCCTTTAGTCAGTCCTTAAGGCTACAAAGTCAGAAGGTAATTATCTACATATCTCATAAAAACCCAGGAGAGGCAGTTTGTCTAGTTGAGACCAAGTCCTTCTCCCACTCTCCCTGGGATATTTATCTCCAGGGTAGGAAAAGTCAACACAGAAACTCATCAAGGAAAGAGAAGAAGGTTATGTAATTCTATATCCAGCTGAATGGTCAGCCTCCAGAAGCTGGCAGTTAGAAATGCAGTGAAAGCTTGGCGAAACACCAAAACAGTTGGGGCACAAAACCTGAAGTCAGAAGAACATCAAACAATTATCCTTCAACATGTTCACTTTAAAAATGAGAAAAACGAGACCCAAGAAGTCAACAATATACCAAGTCACCTGGCAAGAAGGTCATAGAGCTAAGAACTTGGGCCTCTTGTCTCCAGATCCAGAATTAGGAAGATATTTAATAAAGTCAGGAGGCTTCCCTGGTGGCTGAGATGGTAAAGAATCTGCCTGCAATGTGAGAGACCCAGGTTCAGTCCTTGGGTCAGGAAGATCTCCCAGAGAAGGGAATGGCAACCCACTCCAGTATTCTTGCCTGGAGAACCCCAAGGACAGAGGAGCTTGGCAGGCTCCTCTGTCCATGGGATCACAAAGAGTCAGACATGACGGAATGACTAACACTAACACTTTAATAAAGTCCAAGGCGTGTGATATAGAAGCCGTGGTTCTAATAGAACGGGAAATCTCCATTCACAGTCGTAAATCCTACTCGAGGGACCCTAATCGTAGCAGCCTGTCGCACTGACCCACCCTGGTCTTCGCTGAACCTGTCTTGGGTTTCCACAATTCCCCAGCCTGGTTCTCCCTCTTCCCTTCTGCTCATGACCACTCATCTTCCTCCTCCTTCACAGACTAATTTTTAAAAATTTTAAAAAGTTTATTTTTAATTTATCTGGCCACATGGCACAGCACGCCGAATCTTAGTTCCCTGACCAGGGATCGAATCGGCACCCTGTAGAGTGGAAGTGCAGAGCTTTACCCACTGGACTCCCATTTTTCCCTGTCCCTTTAGTGGGAATGTTCCAAATGGATCTCTTTCTGAGCTCACTCTCCCCAGGACATCTCACCCACGCCGATGGCATCTAAACACACAGGTGTCCCTCAGACCCACAGCTCCGGCCTCCATATCTCCTCTGCTCTCCAGTCCAACATTTCCCATCATCTAATGAGTATCTTCACGTCTTACTCAAGTGGAAAGCCCCATTTCTCCAGATCTTCCTCCGTGAACAGCACACACACAGAGCTCTGCTAGATCAGAGCCGCATAGGTTGGCAGAGTCACTTCACAACCTGAACGCCCACTGCTGGGACCCGCCCTTCCTCCTCACTGCCACTCCCCCATCAGGCCCTCAGCAACTCTTTTTTGAGGCGGGGGAAGGGGAGAGGGAGCGAGTATGGCAGCTGCTTCCCAATTGGTTTTCCTGCCTGTGACTTCTTCCTACCTCCAAGCCTGTCTTTTGCATGGCCAGAGTTCTCTTCCTAAAGTCTATCTCATTGTTTCCCTCCCTAGTTCTCAGTGGTAGCATTTCTTGAGATCAAACCAGTCAGTCCTAAAAGAAATCAGCCCTGAATATTCATTGGAAGGACTGATGCTGAAGGTGACGCTCCAATACTTTGGCCACCTAAGACAGAGAGCCAACTCATTGGAAAAAGGGGGCTTGGCAGGCTCCTCTGTCCATGGGATCACAAAGAGTCAGACATGACGGAATGACTAACACTAACACTTTAATAAAGTCCAAGGCGTGTGATATAGAAGCCGTGGTTCTAATAGAACGGGAAATCTCCATTCACAGTCGTAAATCCTACTCGAGGGACCCTAATCGTAGCAGCCTGTCGCACTGACCCACCCTGGTCTTCGCTGAACCTGTCTTGGGTTTCCACAATTCCCCAGCCTGGTTCTCCCTCTTCCCTTCTGCTCATGACCACTCATCTTCCTCCTCCTTCACAGACTAATTTTTAAAAATTTTAAAAAGTTTATTTTTAATTTATCTGGCCACATGGCACAGCACGAATCTTAGTTCCCTGACCAGGGATCGAATCGGCACCCTGTAGAGTGGAAGTGCAGAGCTTTACCCACTGGACTCCCATTTTTCCCTGTCCCTTTAGTGGGAATGTTCCAAATGGATCTCTTTCTGAGCTCACTCTCCCCAGGACATCTCACCCACGCCGATGGCATCTAAACACACAGGTGTCCCTCAGACCCACAGCTCCGGCCTCCATATCTCCTCTGCTCTCCAGTCCAACATTTCCCATCATCTAATGAGTATCTTCACGTCTTACTCAAGTGGAAAGCCCCATTTCTCCAGATCTTCCTCCGTGAACAGCACACACACAGAGCTCTGCTAGATCAGAGCCGCATAGGTTGGCAGAGTCACTTCACAACCTGAACGCCCACTGCTGGGACCCGCCCTTCCTCCTCACTGCCACTCCCCCATCAGGCCCTCAGCAACTCTTTTTTGAGGCGGGGGAAGGGGAGAGGGAGCGAGTATGGCAGCTGCTTCCCAATTGGTTTTCCTGCCTGTGACTTCTTCCTACCTCCAAGCCTGTCTTTTGCATGGCCAGAGTTCTCTTCCTAAAGTCTATCTCATTGTTTCCCTCCCTAGTTCTCAGTGGTAGCATTTCTTGAGATCAAACCAGTCAGTCCTAAAAGAAATCAGCCCTGAATATTCATTGGAAGGACTGATGCTGAAGGTGACGCTCCAATACTTTGGCCACCTAAGACAGAGAGCCAACTCATTGGAAAAGAACCTGATGTTGGGAAAAATTGAAGGTAGGAGGAGAAGGGGGTGACAGAGGATGAGATAGTTGGATGGCATCATCAACTCAACGGACATGAGTGTGCAAACTCTGGGAGACGGTGAAGGACAGGGAAGCCCGGCATGCTGCAGTCCATGGGATTGCAAATAGTCGGACAGGACATAGCCATTGAACAATGACGACTTGTACCGTCCCATTCAAGACCGAGAACTGAAGTTCAGGGAAGCTGTTCTTCCTTGGGCATTTTCAGAACGAGTGTCTGAAACAAAATACACACTCATTGTGTTTGTTAATCTGAAATGGAGTCTGGACTCTGATTCTGCTTCTCTTCAGAGCGGGTGAACATCTAGAGATTGCTGATATCTAGAGACATCAGCAAGATACTTGGTTGAGATTTTCAAATGGACATGGGGAGATGAACTAACAGAACCAGAAAGATAAATGCTGTGTCCAAGTCACTAAGCCTCACAGCCAGAGAACGTGGGAGACGGCCAGCAGGAAAGGGCCCGCCCCGCCCTGCTAAAACAGGATGGGGACGTAGATGGGAGCCTGGGTCGAGTGCCACCACCACTGAGGAAACAGGAAAGCCAAGGGGAGCCAGCCATCCTGGTCTGATGGAATACAGTGGTCCCCGCAAGAATCTTTTTCTCCCTTTAGTGTGGCAACCTACATCTGGCGGCCAGTGACGAGGCACCATTCACACATGGCCAGAATGTTTGGTTTCTGTGGTTCCTGGTTCCCAGGCTGTGCCTGAGGGCTGGGAGGAAAATGCCCTGCAGTGTTACAGCAAGTCCGGAGAGCTCTGGGCCACCTGTTCAGTTCCCTACCACTCTACTCTTCCCGGCCCTCCTATCAAAATGTCAAGAAAGGGCTTCCCTGGTGGTCCACTGGGTAAGGACACCACCTTGCAGTGCAGGGGGTGCCGGTTCAGTCCCTGGCCTGGGAGGATCCCACGTGCCATGGAGTGGCTGGACTGACGTGTCCAATGACCGAGCCGGAGCTCTGGAGCACATGCGCCCAGAGCTGGTGCTCTGCAGCGACAGACGCCACTGCGATGGGAGGCCCACAGGAGCCAAAGAACAAAGACGGATGAAAATAGAGAAATGAAAGACCAATAGAAGTGGCCCGCCTGCTCCCCTCCCTCCCCACCCCACCCCACCAAAATAAATAATAAATAGATAAATCTTCAAAAAAAAAATGTCAAGAAAGCTTATTACTCCTACTACCAGGGAAATTATCTGCTATTCCAAATACAGAGAGGTGTGACTCAGAATTACCATGACTGTTCATGCTGCTCTGTGAAGAGACGTGAGACACAATGGCTGGTGTGTCACCCCCTTCACCCTCCCTGCCCTCCACCTGCACTGATAGCATCATCAATGGCCCAGCTTCCTCTTATTATTTTACTTCATCCTATATTTATCATGCAGGATCTCTTGCCAAGGCCTTGGGGCTTCCACACTCTCAACAATGTGATTTTCCTGTACCCAACCCCCCAAACTGTAGCCCTGGACTCAGGCAGGGACACACACACAGACAAACACACACACACACACACACACACACACGTACACACACACACAGTAAATGAGGAAATGGCCATTGTCAATGAAATCGGTCCCAAAGGAAGTGGTGGGAAATAAACATCAGCAAGGTCAACCTCAGGACACGCTGGAGAGAGGAGGATCCTGTGCGTTTACGTCGGCCGACAAAAATCAGCTTAGGTCTTTTGCATTATAGTTTATTATAAGACTGTGAATATAGTGTCCTGTGATAAATTATAATGGAAGATAATTTTAAAAAGAACATAGCTACACACACACCTGTGTGTGTGTGTATATACATATATATGCATATATACATATGTGTATGTATGTATGCATGTATGTATGTATACATACACATGTGTGTGTGTGTGTGTCCATGGAATTCTCCAGGCAAGAATACCGGAGTGGGTTGTCATTCTCTTCTCCAGGGGGTCTTTCTGACCCAGGGATTGAACCCAGGTCTCTTGCATTGCAGGCAGATTCTTTACCATCTGAGCCACCAGGGAAGCCCTGTATGATCCCATATCTATGGCTTCCTAGGTGACACTAGTGGTAAAGAACCCATCTGCCAACAGGAGACTCAAGAGAAGCTGGTTCAACCCCTGGGTCGGGGAGACCCCCGGAGGAGGGCATGGCAACCCACTCCAGTACTTCTTCCACAGACGCACTGCGATGGGAGGCCCACAGGAGCCAAAGAACAAAGACGGATGAAAATAGAGAAATGAAAGACCAATAGAAGCCGCCCGCCCGCTCCCCTCCCTCCCCACCCCACCCCACCAAAATAAATAATAAATAGATAAATCTTCAAAAAAAAAATGTCAAGAAAGCTTATTACTCCTACTACCAGGGAAATTATCTGCTATTCCAAATACAGAGAGGTGTGACTCAGAATTACCATGACTGTTCATGCTGCTCTGTGAAGAGACGTGAGACACAATGGCTGGTGTGTCACCCCCTTCACCCTCCCTGCCCTCCACCTGCACTGATAGCATCATCAATGGCCCAGCTTCCTCTTATTATTTTACTTCATCCTATATTTATCATGCAGGATCTCTTGCCAAGGCCTTGGGGCTTCCACACTCTCAACAATGTGATTTTCCTGTACCCAACCCCCCAAACTGTAGCCCTGGACTCAGGCAGGGACACACACACAGACAAACACACACACACACACACACACACACACACGTACACACACACACAGTAAATGAGGAAATGGCCATTGTCAATGAAATCGGTCCCAAAGGAAGTGGTGGGAAATAAACATCAGCAAGGTCAACCTCAGGACACGCTGGAGAGAGGAGGATCCTGTGCGTTTACGTCGGCCGACAAAAATCAGCTTAGGTCTTTTGCATTATAGTTTATTATAAGACTGTGAATATAGTGTCCTGTGATAAATTATAATGGAAGATAATTTTAAAAAGAACATAGCTACACACACACCTGTGTGTGTGTGTATATACATATATATGCATATATACATATGTGTATGTATGTATGCATGTATGTATGTATACACACACATGTGTGCGTGTGTGTGTGTCCATGGAATTCTCCAGGCAAGAATACCGGAGTGGGTTGTCATTCTCTTCTCCAGGGGGTCTTTCTGACCCAGGGATTGAACCCAGGTCTCTTGCATTGCAGGCAGATTCTTTACCATCTGAGCCACCAGGGAAGCCCTGTATGATCCCATATCTATGGCTTCCTAGGTGACACTAGTGGTAAAGAACCCATCTGCCAACAGGAGACTCAAGAGAAGCTGGTTCAACCCCTGGGTCGGGGAGACCCCCGGAGGAGGGCATGGCAACCCACTCCAGTATTCTTGTCTAGAGAATCCCATGGACAGAGGAACCTGGTGGGATACAGTCCATGGGGTACAAAGAGTCAGACACAACTGAAGTGACTTAGCACGCACACATATACACACATGTATGTGTGTATATATATGACCAAGTCACTCTGCTGTACGCCCGAAACTACCACAATACTGTACATCAGCTCTACTTCAGTTTAAACAAATCACCTTCTGTTTGAGGGCCATCACATCCCTTCGGCTTCCTCCTCCTATCATCTTTTGGATACAGTGAGACACGAGATTTCCCCAAAGAAGGACACAGCCGCAGTCAGAAAACCTGGGTATCTCCGAGTGTCTGGAATTTGATTCTTGGAATGCTTGGCTTACACCTGGGTTCTTTCATTAGATGACATCTAGCATGTTGAAATTTTTTTAAAAGAACTGAATTCTCTGGAGATTAAGTAGTAGATACAAGGCTTTCAGGTTTAGGAGTCAGAAGATAAGATGCAGAGTGCATCGAAGTCTTTCTTCTCAGCAATATTTTCCCATTGCAATCTGACACTTTCGATTAGGTATCCTGACGCCAGCCACAGAAAGGCAGTGTGACATCCTGCAAGTTGTCTAGGGAAACTAGTCCCTCGTCGTGCTTCCTAACCCCAGGGGAGGACTGTCCACCAAAGCTCCTTCTGGCGCCTGGACCATAGTCAATGATTTTCATATTCCAGAAAGTGGTCATAGAGCTCACACCAGCATCCTGGGCTTTCTCTGAATATCAAGCCATTACTTTGCCCCAAGTCCTCATGTTCTCTGAGATGTTCATTCACGGAGGTAAGATGCTTTGTGGCCTTGGCCACTCATCTCTTAAAGGTGCTCTTTGACACGTGGTCCTCATGTGCTCCAGGGGTCTTTCTGACCCAGGATTGAACCCAGGTCTCTTGCATTGCAGGCAGATTCTTTACCATCTGAGCCACCAGGGAAGCCCTGTATGATCCCATATCTATGGCTTCCTAGGTGACACTAGTGGTAAAGAACCCATCTGCCAACAGGAGACTCAAGAGAAGCTGGTTCAACCCCTGGGTCGGGGAGACCCCCGGAGGAGGGCATGGCAACCCACTCCAGTATTCTTGTCTAGAGAATCCCATGGACAGAGGAACCTGGTGGGATACAGTCCATGGGGTACAAAGAGTCAGACACAACTGAAGTGACTTAGCACGCACACATATACACACATGTATGTGTGTATATATATGACCAAGTCACTCTGCTGTACGCCCGAAACTACCACAATACTGTACATCAGCTCTACTTCAGTTTAAACAAATCACCTTCTGTTTGAGGGCCATCACATCCCTTCGGCTTCCTCCTCCTATCATCTTTTGGATACAGTGAGACACGAGATTTCCCCAAAGAAGGACACAGCCGCAGTCAGAAAACCTGGGTATCTCCGAGTGTCTGGAATTTGATTCTTGGAATGCTTGGCTTACACCTGGGTTCTTTCATTAGATGACATCTAGCATGTTGAAATTTTTTTAAAAGAACTGAATTCTCTGGAGATTAAGTAGTAGATACAAGGCTTTCAGGTTTAGGAGTCAGAAGATAAGATGCAGAGTGCATCGAAGTCTTTCTTCTCAGCAATATTTTCCCATTGCAATCTGACACTTTCGATTAGGTATCCTGACGCCAGCCACAGAAAGGCAGTGTGACATCCTGCAAGTTGTCTAGGGAAACTAGTCCCTCGTCGTGCTTCCTAACCCCAGGGGAGGACTGTCCACCAAAGCTCCTTCTGGCGCCTGGACCATAGTCAATGATTTTCATATTCCAGAAAGTGGTCATAGAGCTCACACCAGCATCCTGGGCTTTCTCTGAATATCAAGCCATTACTTTGCCCCAAGTCCTCATGTTCTCTGAGATGTTCATTCACGGAGGTAAGATGCTTTGTGGCCTTGGCCACTCATCTCTTAAAGGTGCTCTTTGACACGCGGTGGCATTTTGAAATCACTTTGTTAGTTTCTGGTTGTCCTGGGTCATGTGGCTGCCCGCGGGCTTTCTCTAGTTGCAGTGAGCGGGGGCTGCTCTTGGTTCCAGTGCTAGGGCTTCTCACTGGGGTGGCTTCTTTCGTTGTGGGGCACAGGTTCTAGGTGCACAGGCGTCAGTAGTTGCAGCACACGGGCTCACTAGTTGTAGCTCTCAGGCCTAGTTGTTCTGCGGCATGTGGAGTCTTCCCAGACCAGGAATTGAATCTGTGTTCCCTGCACTGGCGGGCGGATTCTTATCCACTGAACCACTGGGGAGATCCCAACAAATCTAGATATATGGATCTCAGAAAAAATTTTCTATGTGACTCGACTTGGTAACATGATATGGAGAGCATAGCTGAGATTAAAAAAAGTGTTTCTTCAAGTGCTGGCTTCCCGCCTGCCTCGAATGAATGTTATATAGTCGCCCTTGATTTAAGGTCAATGCAGGACAAAAACATCCATGTGCTGGACCTGTTTACCAAGAAACGGATGGCAGCCAGTGGCAAACCCTCTGTTCCAAGTACGAAAAACGACCAATGGCTTGTGAGGTGGTCTGGGTGTACGTGTGTATGCGTGTGACTTCACAGCCAACTTCCATTGCTTCTAGGCTGGTTGTGGAGGATGGATTTGATTGCTGACAGCATTTGAGGAAAATAAATGAGCTTTTGCTCACAAGTCTGATGAGCATAATACATAAGTAACACACATGGCTTTAAGAGCTCAATTATCTGCTTTCTGTGGTTTTTTTCAGCATTCTGACAGGAGGGCACCAGGATGTCCAAGTTGTCTAGGAAACTAGTCCCTCGTCGTGCTTCCTAACCCCAGGGGAGGACTGTCCACCAAAGCTCCTTCTGGCGCCTGGACCATAGTCAATGATTTTCATATTCCAGAAAGTGGTCATAGAGCTCACACCAGCATCCTGGGCTTTCTCTGAATATCAAGCCATTACTTTGCCCCAAGTCCTCATGTTCTCTGAGATGTTCATTCACGGAGGTAAGATGCTTTGTGGCCTTGGCCACTCATCTCTTAAAGGTGCTCTTTGACACGCGGTGGCATTTTGAAATCACTTTGTTAGTTTCTGGTTGTCCTGGGTCATGTGGCTGCCCGCGGGCTTTCTCTAGTTGCAGTGAGCGGGGGCTGCTCTTGGTTCCAGTGCTAGGGCTTCTCACTGGGGTGGCTTCTTTCGTTGTGGGGCACAGGTTCTAGGTGCACAGGCGTCAGTAGTTGCAGCACACGGGCTCACTAGTTGTAGCTCTCAGGCCTAGTTGTTCTGCGGCATGTGGAGTCTTCCCAGACCAGGAATTGAATCTGTGTTCCCTGCACTGGCGGGCGGATTCTTATCCACTGAACCACTGGGGAGATCCCAACAAATCTAGATATATGGATCTCAGAAAAAATTTTCTATGTGACTCGACTTGGTAACATGATATGGAGAGCATAGCTGAGATTAAAAAAAGTGTTTCTTCAAGTGCTGGCTTCCCGCCTGCCTCGAATGAATGTTATATAGTCGCCCTTGATTTAAGGTCAATGCAGGACAAAAACATCCATGTGCTGGACCTGTTTACCAAGAAACGGATGGCAGCCAGTGGCAAACCCTCTGTTCCAAGTACGAAAAACGACCAATGGCTTGTGAGGTGGTCTGGGTGTACGTGTGTATGCGTGTGACTTCACAGCCAACTTCCATTGCTTCTAGGCTGGTTGTGGAGGATGGATTTGATTGCTGACAGCATTTGAGGAAAATAAATGAGCTTTTGCTCACAAGTCTGATGAGCATAATACATAAGTAACACACATGGCTTTAAGAGCTCAATTATCTGCTTTCTGTGGTCTTTCGTTTTTTCTTGAGCAACTCCTGAGTGTCTGAAAGATGACAGGAGGGCACCTAGGTTCCTTTGAGCACTGAGCACCAGAATTCACCCATGGAGTGGCCGGATGGACCAGGCGAGAATTTTACAGATTTTTTTTGGCCACTTCTATTGATCTTTCATTTATTTATTTCCATCCATCTTTGTTCTTTGGCCCATGTGGGCCTCCCATCGCGGTGGCCTCTGTTGTCGCAGAGCACGGGCTCCGGGCGCATGCGCTCCAGAGCTCCAGCTCGGTAATTGGACACATCGGTCCAGCCGCTCCACGGCACGTGGGATCTTCCCAGGCCAGGGATTGAACTGGAGCCCCTTGCCCTGCAAAGCGGTGTCCTTACCCACTGGACCACCAGGGAAGCCCCCAGGCTAGACTTTTAGACTGAGGAGAAGGTCCCAGGGATCAGGCCGGCCCAAGCTGTTTGTCTAAACAGCCCAGGCACTGGCTCTCAGATGAGCAGCAGGGCAGAACTGGCATCTGCTTTCCCTCCTTATCTCAGATTTTTTCCCATTGGACGAGGGTGTGGTTTCCGAGAACCGTCTCCAGCTTAGAATTTAGTACTGTTGCTATAAAGCCTCGGAATCTATAGGCATGTGCCCCAGGTCGCCTGGTTTTGATAGATTTTAGTATAGTGTATTGGCAAAGGATCAAAAACACGGGGCAGGCACAAACGCTGTTCAGGGTTGGTCCCTAGATGAATCCGACAGGCGCCATATAATGACGACGGCCTCACTACCCACTCACCTAAAAGACAGGCTTTCCTGACAGTAAAGCAACCATTTGGATTTCAGCCAACATTACAGCACTGGCACCGAACGGCTTCTGTTTGCCTGTCTAGACAAACCCCGCTAACATTCAGGTACTCGGGGAAGTGAAATGAGAATTAAGTCATAAAAGAGCAGCAGGCTGTAGTCCACAAATACTACAACACACTCCCCAAACTGGATCATGTCCCAACAGTCGAAGCACAAAAAAGTTATAACATCTCATAAAACATTTGAAAGAAGGGAAAGACCTTTTACATTTCCATACATCTTATCTTCCTGCATCAAAGGTATGTAACCCTCAAGTGATGAAGTTGACTCTAAACCCACGAATACCAATATGTACACACAGCAGCAGCCCTCATCTGCCTCCTACCAAGAACCGCACCAATGTAGCTAGGCTGGCCCCTCATCACTGGACATCCTAGATGACTCCTGACCTTGGTGTGGTGCCTGATGGTTATTATCCTACTTGATTTGTGAAGTCCTCAAAGAATTTAAAAAAATCCCATGCGGTGGCCTCTGTTGTCGCAGAGCACGGGCTCCGGGCGCATGCGCTCCAGAGCTCCAGCTCGGTAATTGGACACATCGGTCCAGCCGCTCCACGGCACGTGGGATCTTCCCAGGCCAGGGATTGAACTGGAGCCCCTTGCCCTGCAAAGCGGTGTCCTTACCCACTGGACCACCAGGGAAGCCCCCAGGCTAGACTTTTAGACTGAGGAGAAGGTCCCAGGGATCAGGCCGGCCCAAGCTGTTTGTCTAAACAGCCCAGGCACTGGCTCTCAGATGAGCAGCAGGGCAGAACTGGCATCTGCTTTCCCTCCTTATCTCAGATTTTTTCCCATTGGACGAGGGTGTGGTTTCCGAGAACCGTCTCCAGCTTAGAATTTAGTACTGTTGCTATAAAGCCTCGGAATCTATAGGCATGTGCCCCAGGTCGCCTGGTTTTGATAGATTTTAGTATAGTGTATTGGCAAAGGATCAAAAACACGGGGCAGGCACAAACGCTGTTCAGGGTTGGTCCCTAGATGAATCCGACAGGCGCCATATAATGACGACGGCCTCACTACCCACTCACCTAAAAGACAGGCTTTCCTGACAGTAAAGCAACCATTTGGATTTCAGCCAACATTACAGCACTGGCACCGAACGGCTTCTGTTTGCCTGTCTAGACAAACCCCGCTAACATTCAGGTACTCGGGGAAGTGAAATGAGAATTAAGTCATAAAAGAGCAGCAGGCTGTAGTCCACAAATACTACAACACACTCCCCAAACTGGATCATGTCCCAACAGTCGAAGCACAAAAAAGTTATAACATCTCATAAAACATTTGAAAGAAGGGAAAGACCTTTTACATTTCCATACATCTTATCTTCCTGCATCAAAGGTATGTAACCCTCAAGTGATGAAGTTGACTCTAAACCCACGAATACCAATATGTACACACAGCAGCAGCCCTCATCTGCCTCCTACCAAGAACCGCACCAATGTAGCTAGGCTGGCCCCTCATCACTGGACATCCTAGATGACTCCTGACCTTGGTGTGGTGCCTGATGGTTATTATCCTACTTGATTTGTGAAGTCCTCAAAGAATTTAAAAAAAAAAAGTGAATTTGTACACTTGACTGAAAGGGTATGCATGATCATATACCATCAGCACTATGGTTGTGGAGTTGCCTCCAGGAAGAATCTTTAGATTCTTAGAAGTGAAGAGTCTTGGCTTCTCCAAAGAGAAAGGAGGCATGGCAGGAGCAGGTGGAGGCGAAGCAAACCTCAAAATGAAACCGATGAAACTGTCCAGTGGCTGGGGACTCAGACAAGCTCCTGTGTGGACACAGGGTGCCCTGGCTTATGAGAATAAAACAGTTCTCTTCAAGGCCCATGATGAATGAAGCATGCATTTAGTACTGGGCCCTGAGGGAAACTATACTATGTATTTTTATTTTATACATGATAGGAAGGTTATTAGGAAAATGAAGCCAAAAGAAGGCTCCAGAAGGCTCAGGAGGCCTGAGAGATGGTCTGATGGTTTCACACATGACCTGCTGAGGCCCTCTGCTTCTCAGTATCTTGTGGTATTCACTTGAACCAACTGGGGCTAAGTGCCAAAGAGGAAGTTTGGTTAGGAACTGTGACATGTGAAGCCCAGCCTCGGTCATGATAAAGGGACGGCGAGCAGGTCTATGGTGTATTTGTGTGCTTCTCTCACATAAGACCATTTAGGTGATTATTTTTAAGCAGATAGGAATTGAGGCTTTATACCAGCGATTCTTCATGAGCAGGGATTTTTGTCCCCAGCAGAGACCTGACAAAGTTCAGAGACCTTTTCGGTTGCCCCACTGGGTGCATGTGTGCATGTGAGACTGGTAGCCGGTGGGTAGAGGCCAAGGAGGCTGCTCGGCACGCCGCAGCGCACAGGACCGTGCAAAGAATCAGCCCGCCCTAACGGCCAGTCGGGCTGGGCAGAGGGCTATGCACAACATCATTAAGCTGGTAGAGTCTCATCTCAGTCCTCGTTTTGTCAGACTACTGACCACAAAGCTCTGTCTGTTGTGCCTCTGCTTCCCCACTTGCAAAACGAGGATAATGAGCACCGTCTTAATATCATGAGGAGTCAAGAAGTTACATAGGCAAAACACTCTGGTTTCTTAAAAAGAAGTGAATTTGTACACTTGACTGAAAGGGTATGCATGATCATATACCATCAGCACTATGGTTGTGGAGTTGCCTCCAGGAAGAATCTTTAGATTCTTAGAAGTGAAGAGTCTTGGCTTCTCCAAAGAGAAAGGAGGCATGGCAGGAGCAGGTGGAGGCGAAGCAAACCTCAAAATGAAACCGATGAAACTGTCCAGTGGCTGGGGACTCAGACAAGCTCCTGTGTGGACACAGGGTGCCCTGGCTTATGAGAATAAAACAGTTCTCTTCAAGGCCCATGATGAATGAAGCATGCATTTAGTACTGGGCCCTGAGGGAAACTATACTATGTATTTTTATTTTATACATGATAGGAAGGTTATTAGGAAAATGAAGCCAAAAGAAGGCTCCAGAAGGCTCAGGAGGCCTGAGAGATGGTCTGATGGTTTCACACATGACCTGCTGAGGCCCTCTGCTTCTCAGTATCTTGTGGTATTCACTTGAACCAACTGGGGCTAAGTGCCAAAGAGGAAGTTTGGTTAGGAACTGTGACATGTGAAGCCCAGCCTCGGTCATGATAAAGGGACGGCGAGCAGGTCTATGGTGTATTTGTGTGCTTCTCTCACATAAGACCATTTAGGTGATTATTTTTAAGCAGATAGGAATTGAGGCTTTATACCAGCGATTCTTCATGAGCAGGGATTTTTGTCCCCAGCAGAGACCTGACAAAGTTCAGAGACCTTTTCGGTTGCCCCACTGGGTGCATGTGTGCATGTGAGACTGGTAGCCGGTGGGTAGAGGCCAAGGAGGCTGCTCGGCACGCCGCAGCGCACAGGACCGTGCAAAGAATCAGCCCGCCCTAACGGCCAGTCGGGCTGGGCAGAGGGCTATGCACAACATCATTAAGCTGGTAGAGTCTCATCTCAGTCCTCGTTTTGTCAGACTACTGACCACAAAGCTCTGTCTGTTGTGCCTCTGCTTCCCCACTTGCAAAACGAGGATAATGAGCACCGTCTTAATATCATGAGGAGTCAAGAAGTTACATAGGCAAAACACTCTGGTTTCTTCAGAAGAAACGTTCTCTATAAAATTGAAGCACAGGTATGATTACTGCACTATTATGAGCTCACGTAGTTGTGTTTTAAGAACTGTTCTCCTCCTCATCAAAAAAAAAAAAAATTCCTCCGAGGAAAGAAAACAAACCAGAATGACCTCATGATTACACCTGCCACACCAAAAAACAGACACAGTTCAGAGAAGCTGAATTCTTTCCCTCCAGCAAGAAGTGATCTGCGTCTGTAATTAAGATCTTAATAAGGGAGGGCAGGAGGCTGGCGCAGACGCTGCAGGCTGTGGAGCATAGAGCCATCCCGCCAGGTTTCAACAGGAATGACTGAAACACAGCCCCGGGGCGGCGTCACACACTCAGGTGTTCCCTGCACCGTCCGCATTTCAGAGTGGACTCACCTTCCTCTCTAAAGACACTACTTCTGCAAGGAGACAGGAAAGGACTGTCTCATTCTTTACAAGTAACTGTCATGCTGTAAATATTATTCACAAGTAAATATAAAAAGTTTTCCAAAATCCACTTTTTAAATAAAAAAGCCCCTGGACAATTTTCTGATAAAAAGCTGAAAAAAGACAGAGTAAAACTGGCACAAGGCAAGAGGGATGATCATGCCTTCAACAACCCGTCAGTCTCTGGAGCAGCTTGTGTGGACGGTCTAGAACTGCCACGTTCCTGAACTTTCCAAGATGGTCCCCGTTTCAAATTGCCTTCCCATGGTCAGGCCATCTGTCCCATTTTGAGGTCTGAGAAACAAGAATACGTAACCACAGAAACGAAATATCTTTTAAGCTACATATAAAAGACAGGCATCCAAGTATGTATATCTTGCCAATGGATCTGCCCTGGCTGAATTTAGGATTTAGGAGAAAAACAGACAGGCACTGATAAGAGACTGGTCATTGGACATGTTCTCTCATTGACAAGGAATCGGGGTCGACTCCAAGGGCACCCAGGCCTTTGTGAGACGGTCCAGTCATCCAACTTGGCAGTGAACGCCATGGGCCACCCGGGTTCTTACCATCCCGTTCCCTATCCCCCTCCCCTGTTTAAGGGGATGCTCATCACTCTCAGTGCTGAGTGGAAAAGGTTTGAGAATCAGAGAATAACACGGAAATTTTACCCCAAAGAGGGGTCCTGAAGGGAAAAACTTCAACCTTTGGTCTACTAATGCTGGGAAGCAGCACTGATCCTCCCCGCCATTTCCTGCCGACTCTCAGTCACACCATGAATGATCAGTGACAACAAGCAAACAAGCAAAAACACAGCAACAATCACAAGCCCACTGACAGACCACGGACACGTCCTGTTAGAAGGCTGCAGGGTCTAGGTCCAGGTTCCTGCCTCCGCAGGGGGCTGGCTGTGCTTAGGAGGGCTACTCGGGGTTGAAGGGGGGAAGCCCAGCTCATTCTTTCAGTCGAGTGCAGAGCTGGGACAGAGAGGCCTGAGTGCCGAGGCAGCCCCGTCTCCAGGGCGAGTGAGGCGCTAAACAAGTTAGGGGCAGCACACCGACGACCACAGATCAACAAGACAAGGGCTAATTCATACAAGAGACAGCAGTGGGATTCCACATAAGTAGAAGAAATTAGGGAAAAAATTAATGACACGTCATACTGTCTAAATTCATACTGTTTTAATTAAATAGAAAGATCTGTTTCAAATCTTAACCGTATATGCCTTTTGGTGGTGGCAACTTAAGAGTTTCACAAATAATCCCCCCTTTCCCAGCACACGCACTAAAAGTAAAGGAAGGAATTAAATTCAAAAGGTGCTATTATGCATTTTTTGTGGAGTGCTTGCACTTTCACATATTCATGGTTGCTCAGTCTTTATTTCTGGCAAGTGTAAACAGCAACATTCCACCCAAGGAACATTTCTGGTAACACCTTACCTTGACATATTAGAAATATCAGGAGGAATTCTCATTTGCAACATATATATACCAAGATCTACCAAGAAATAAGATGCCTCCAAACCAGTGAGGCCAACCTCAGAATACGGATCATGAGCCACCTAAACACCATTTAGCACAATTCACGTGCTAAATTAACTGGGAAGAGGTTGAGGAAAGGACTACTAGCCCTTCCTTTTTTAATGTTTTTATTTTTAACTTTTTGGGGCCACTTCTGTTACTTTATCCCTCCCTGTTTAAGGGGATGCTCATCACTCTCAGTGCTGAGTGGAAAAGGTTTGAGAATCAGAGAATAACACGGAAATTTTACCCCAAAGAGGGGTCCTGAAGGGAAAAACTTCAACCTTTGGTCTACTAATGCTGGGAAGCAGCACTGATCCTCCCCGCCATTTCCTGCCGACTCTCAGTCACACCATGAATGATCAGTGACAACAAGCAAACAAGCAAAAACACAGCAACAATCACAAGCCCACTGACAGACCACGGACACGTCCTGTTAGAAGGCTGCAGGGTCTAGGTCCAGGTTCCTGCCTCCGCAGGGGGCTGGCTGTGCTTAGGAGGGCTACTCGGGGTTGAAGGGGGGAAGCCCAGCTCATTCTTTCAGTCGAGTGCAGAGCTGGGACAGAGAGGCCTGAGTGCCGAGGCAGCCCCGTCTCCAGGGCGAGTGAGGCGCTAAACAAGTTAGGGGCAGCACACCGACGACCACAGATCAACAAGACAAGGGCTAATTCATACAAGAGACAGCAGTGGGATTCCACATAAGTAGAAGAAATTAGGGAAAAATTAATGACACGTGATACTGTCTAAATTCATACTGTTTTAATTAAATAGAAAGATCTGTTTCAAATCTTAACCGTATATGCCTTTTGGTGGTGGCAACTTAAGAGTTTCACAAATAATCCCCCCTTTCCCAGCACACGCACTAAAAGTAAAGGAAGGAATTAAATTCAAAAGGTGCTATTATGCATTTTTTGTGGAGTGCTTGCACTTTCACATATTCATGGTTGCTCAGTCTTTATTTCTGGCAAGTGTAAACAGCAACATTCCACCCAAGGAACATTTCTGGTAACACCTTACCTTGACATATTAGAAATATCAGGAGGAATTCTCATTTGCAACATATATATACCAAGATCTACCAAGAAATAAGATGCCTCCAAACCAGTGAGGCCAACCTCAGAATACGGATCATGAGCCACCTAAACACCATTTAGCACAATTCACGTGCTAAATTAACTGGGGAAGAGGTTGAGGGAAAGGACTACTAGCCCTTCCTTTTTTTTAATGTTATTACTATTTTTTAACATTCTTTTTTTGGGGGGGCCACTTCTGTTGATCTTTCATTTGTTTATCCTTGTTCTTTGGCCTGTGTGGGCCTCCCATCGCAGTGGCCTCTCTTGCTGCAGAGCACCGGCTCTGGGCGCACGCGCTCCAGAGCTCTGGCTCGGTAGTTGGACACATCGGTCCAGCCGCTCCGTGGCCCGTGGGATCCTCCCAGGCCAGGGACCGAACCGGTGCCCCTTGCACTGCAAGACGGTGTCCTTACCCACTGGACCACCAGGGGAGCCCCCTCCTTTTTTTAAAATTGAAGAATAAATCAGCATTTAGTGGTCCGTGATGTGTGTGTGTGCTCAGTCCCTGAGTTGTGTCTGACTCTTTGCAACCCCATGGGCTGTAGCCCACTAGGCTCCTCTGTCCTTGGTATTTTCCAGGCAAGAATACTGGAGTGGGTTACCATGACCTCCTCCAGGGGATCTTCCCAACCAAGGATCATACCCATGTCTCTTGTGTCTCCTGCACTGGCAGGTGGATTCTTTACCACGGAGTCACCTGGGAATCCCAGTCCATGATGAGGCCCAAGTGTATGTATTTGAAAACATTCCAGTGATGGTTTTATTGGGCTGGCCCAAAGGTTCATTCTATATGGCAGACAGATGGGAAAACCCCAATGACCTTCCAGCCAACCCCCTGTTAGCGCTCTGATTAGCCGCTCCGCCCCCACCTCAGCCTCGAGAAGCCCCGGTCGCCTGCCGTCCCATCCTCCTCAGTGCCCATGCCCCGGGCCTCTCGAGCACACTGTCTGCCTCCTGGAAGAGTTGCTCTTTCCAGTGGAGGGTGGAAAAGGTCACCAACCAGGCGTTTATCTTCAATGAAGACTCCTCAGGAAGACGGTCTTTTGCAGCTAAGCTGTAATGTCCCCCAGGCGGGCGAAGTCCCCCTTTACTAGTGAGAAATCCTGCAGGGAGATGACTGGAATGTTTCAAGTAAAGAAGGTGGAGGCGGGGTTGTTGACAAAGTATAAAGGGGTTTTTCAGGGGGACCCCTTTGCCATGGCCACCGTTCTTTGCCATCATCCTAAACACCATTTAGCACAATTCACGTGCTAAATTAACTGGGAAGAGGTTGAGGAAAGGACTACTAGCCCTTCCTTTTTTAATGTTATTACTATTTTTTAACATTCTTTTTTTGGGGGGGCCACTTCTGTTGATCTTTCATTTGTTTATCCTTGTTCTTTGGCCTGTGTGGGCCTCCCATCGCAGTGGCCTCTCTTGCTGCAGAGCACCGGCTCTGGGCGCACGCGCTCCAGAGCTCTGGCTCGGTAGTTGGACACATCGGTCCAGCCGCTCCGTGGCACGTGGGATCCTCCCAGGCCAGGGATCGAACCGGCGCCCCTTGCACTGCAAGGCGGTGTCCTTACCCACTGGACCACCAGGGGAGCCCCCTCCTTTTTTTAAAATTGAAGAATAAATCAGCATTTAGTGGTCCGTGATGTGTGTGTGTGCTCAGTCCCTGAGTTGTGTCTGACTCTTTGCAACCCCATGGGCTGTAGCCCACTAGGCTCCTCTGTCCTTGGTATTTTCCAGGCAAGAATACTGGAGTGGGTTACCATGACCTCCTCCAGGGGATCTTCCCAACCAAGGATCATACCCATGTCTCTTGTGTCTCCTGCACTGGCAGGTGGATTCTTTACCACGGAGTCACCTGGGAATCCCAGTCCATGATGAGGCCCAAGTGTATGTATTTGAAAACATTCCAGTGATGGTTTTATTGGGCTGGCCCAAAGGTTCATTCTATATGGCAGACAGATGGGAAAACCCCAATGACCTTCCAGCCAACCCCCTGTTAGCGCTCTGATTAGCCGCTCCGCCCCCACCTCAGCCTCGAGAAGCCCCGGTCGCCTGCCGTCCCATCCTCCTCAGTGCCCATGCCCCGGGCCTCTCGAGCACACTGTCTGCCTCCTGGAAGAGTTGCTCTTTCCAGTGGAGGGTGGAAAAGGTCACCAACCAGGCGTTTATCTTCAATGAAGACTCCTCAGGAAGACGGTCTTTTGCAGCTAAGCTGTAATGTCCCCCAGGCGGGCGAAGTCCCCCTTTACTAGTGAGAAATCCTGCAGGGAGATGACTGGAATGTTTCAAGTAAAGAAGGTGGAGGCGGGGTTGTTGACAAAGTATAAAGGGGTTTTTCAGGGGGACCCCTTTGCCATGGCCACCGTTCTTTGCCATCATCCATCCCCTAGGCAACTGGTAGCTATTTTCTGCATTTGAAGTTGAAAACAGAGGATTTCTTTCCAGTGGCCCGGCTTTGTTTATCTTGGCAAGATGGCCTGGTAATTAAGCCTATATGGTCCTGGAGGGCTGGGATAGCAGGGGCTGGGATTTCAAACCAATTTGTTTAGTTTTCTCTCTAACCCTGAAGTGCTCTAAAAATAGACCACCAACACCTCTAACGTCAGCTTTCCACCGCTCTGACTGCAGAAGGATAAGGGATGTGGTTTACCCCAAGCCCCATCTCCACTCCTCTACCCGTCACCTCTGATTCTTTAGGCATGACTTTTCTCTTTACCTCAGTAATATTTTTGTTATAGATGAACAATTCGAGTGAAGGTCTGCTCTTACATTTTTATCTATGATAATGTTTCATTGATATACTTGTATATATGAGGATATACTGAATATATTATATATATATATATCTTATAATGCATCATATGATAGCTGCCTTTTTAAAATGCCTACTGTGGGCTAAGTCCATATAGTTAAAGATACATTTTTTTCAGTAGTCATGTACAGATAGATGTGAGAGCTGGATCATAAAGAAGGCTGAACACCAAAGAATCGATACTTTGGATCTTGTGGTGCTGGAGAAGACGCCTGAGAGTCCCTTGGATGGCAAAGAGTTCAAACCAGTCCACCCGAAAGGACATCAACCCTGAATATTCATTGGAAGGACGGATACTGAAGCTCTACTACTTTGGCCAGCTGAGGCAAAGAGCTAAGTCATTGGCAAAGACCCTGATGCTGGGAAAGACGGAGGGCAGGAGGAGAAGGGGGCGGCAGAGGAGGAGATGGTTGGGTGGCACCGGCGACTCAATGGACATGAGTTTGAGCACGCTCTGGGAGGCAATAAAGGACAGGAAAGCCTGGTGTGCTGCAGTCCATGGGGCTGCAAGGAACTGGACGTGACTGAGAGACAGAACAACATGTCCTAGAAACTGATGATTTCCATATATTACACCCTTACGACTGATCGATAAGACAGGTATTATTACTCCCATTTTATAAATGAGGAAATGGAGGCTTGCCTCAAGTTAACACTGTTAGAAAGTGACAAAAGTGGGATTTGAAATAAAATCCATGTTCTTGCCAGTGTGCCATAAAGGGAGACTCTTCTAACAGCTATCTGTGTAAGTATTTTATGTAATTCAACATTCAATTCAGTATTTTGCTGAGTACCTAGTATGAGCAAGGTCCTGTGACTTCAGGAATACCAAATCTTATTAATAACAGCAAAGACACCAATTCATTAATATATTAGCAAGTGGGGCACAGGTGTGCTAGGAAATCCCTGTGTCTGAAGTCTGCATTTCTACAGGACACCTCCAGGCCATGGAATAGTTACTAATACTCAATTATGTTAACTTAGGAAATGGGGTTCTGACATAATTCAAGTCTTGAGTCCATACTATCTTTTCAGCATCTGTTGGCATCTACTTGTAGAAAGAGCATTGCCACTGACGAGAGCTGTCTGCTTCCAATGCTCAGGAGCCATGGAGACACCTTGTGTAGACTCTAGAACAATCACGAGACATCATCATCCCTGTTTTGGTGGTGGTGGCACTCATCCCCTCAAGTCGTGTCTGACTCTCTGTGACCCCAGGGACTGTAGTCTGCCAGGCTCCTCTGTCCATGGGATTTCCCAGGAGAGAATACTGGAGCGGGTTGTCATTTCCTCTTCCAGGGGATCTTCCGGGCCCAGGGATAGAACCAGAGTTTCCTGCACTGCAGGTGGCTTCTTTACTGCTGAGCCATTTTCCAGGTCAGAGAGCTGAGACGCAGAGAGCTTAACTTGCCCAAGGTTACAGAGCTTCGAGTCACAGGGAAACAGACATGCTTTCCTCCAAACCTCATACTCTATCTTGCCTTTACTACAAGAGCACATGAGACTGAGTCCCTGCCCAGGTACAACACATAACAGGTCCCAGATCCTACTTTTTATTCAAGGACTTGTCTGTCAGTCTGCCTCCACATACAGATAAAAGGTGAGTCTCTCATATTGAGCGGGGCTTACCTCAAACTGGACAGCCACAGTGGGCAACCAAGGTGAGCTCCAGGCGTCATTTAGATAGTGTTTTGATTGCAAGGGGTTGGTGAGTAAGGCAGTGATAACAGAGAAGGGCAGAGGTGAAAAGCAGAAAGCCTACTGCAGAGGTGACAGGAGACGAAGGTTTAGGCTTCTACTTGTTTTGCAGAGTGGATGGATCAGGAGACTTGACCCATGGGAAGCAACAGACAAACCGGGCTACACAGGCACAAAGAGACGGGGGGCAAGGCATGGGAGCAGCCAGGGACCAAAGCTTCCCCCAGAGAGAGGCGAGAAAGATGAAGGAGGGAGGGGCTGAGAGCGCGCTTTAAGTGGGTCGTGTCTGTGTGGGCGTGGGGGGCGCCCACACTACAGAAGTGTGGTACTGGAGAAGCAGAATGTCTGAATGAGAAAAATGAGAGATGATGAGGTCATAAGGGCACAAAAGGGGAGGGAATTGGCAAAGAGGCTTGAAAAGTGGAGAGGAAGTTTCTTTAGAAGTGGGGGGCAGACAGGAAGCCATGGTGAGTTCTCAGAAGAGCACTGATGCCTATTCCAGCAAAGAAAGGATGCTGAAGGGATCTTTGTTACGTGCCGCTTGCAGATTGGGTGTGCGCAGACCTCCTTCAGCTCTGTAAAGACTTTGATCTCCAAGTAGATAAGTCATTTAGCTCTGCAAACCGGCTTACTCAATCAATGAATAAATACCTAACCAAACAGTTGATTTTTTCAAAGCCTCTTCTGTTGCTTTGAAATCTCACATGGGATTTAGAAAGGAGGCAGTGGGCAGGAGGCCAGAATTTGGAGGATGTGCAATACTTCATTTAGGAGAGAATAAAACATTTAACACCCAAATGTCAAAGCCACGAAAGAAACGGGAATTATATAGACTGTAAGTAACCATGCTGACTAAATTAAAGACTCAATCATGTCTTCTCCAGCCACCTTGAGAAGATAAAAATGTTTCCAAGGTCCCCTTGAAAGCTTTTCTTAGTACACACTTTCTGCTTTCCCTAACCCACATTATTATGCACGTTCAACCGGTACACAACAGTCTGAATTTTCTAATGTCGTTTTCTTAGTGGTAGTCTAAGTCCCATCTGTAATCGCCTTCAATCAAAACATTCAAGAATGAATTTGTTGAATGGCAGGCTAGATAAATAATTTAGAATTTTAATGTAGGCCTAGGATACAGAAATTCGGCCAAGCCACAAAGGCTGCTTGGCTATTAGAGATCAAACAGGGCCTGTGGGGCGCTGACCAGGCCTGGGCCTGCACAGGTGGGCGGGGCCTCTGCTCAAACACAGCTGTGACTCCACCTTATAATTACCTTCTGGGCAGAGAGCAAAGGCAGCGACCCACCCCCAACCTTCAGGAGGGAGGCCCTCACGAAGGGAGGCGCTGTCACGCAGGCAAAGCCCCCCGTGCCAGCACCGCCCCCAGGATTTCAGAACATGCTATGTGTACTCAGAGGAGCTTGGGGAAAATTCTCAATACATGAAGCCCTCCACAATTTATTAATCAGGGGACTTCATAATCCTTTAAAGAGAAATGGAACATTAAGTGCCTATGAGAGAGATTGTACCCTTCATTTTTAAAAAATTAAAAAAAAAATTTAGCCTGCTTTTTATCGGTCCTTCATCTATTTATTTTCATCCATGCTAATTCTTTGCCGTGTGTGGGCCTCCCATTGCAGCGGCCTCTCTCGCCGCAGAGCACCGGCTCCGGGAGCATGGGTCCAGCCCGCTCTGCGGCATATGGGATCTTCCCGTGCCAGGGATCGAACCTCCGCCCCCTGCATTGCAAGGCGAACTCCCCACCCACTGGACCACCAGGGAAGCCCTGTCCCCTTCTTTTGAACAAAAAAAACACATACAATGCAACCCAAACAGACTAGCTATAGGCTCACTCCTCCCCCATATTCACCAGAGCAGTCGCTTGCGTTCCCCAGTGTTCAAGATAACTAGAGATACAGAGCCGGGCGGACTTGGAATTGTGCGTAGGTTCAAAATGAGCAAGGCTTTGTTGTTACCTAGTTGTGATCCCTGAGGTAGCCAAACCAGATAATCTGGTTAAAAAAAATCTTCCAGTGGCTGGACTATAAATCTCTCAACACTTTTAAGTCTGTGCTGAATTTATATTGTTTAGAGCAACAGAGTGTCTAAAAGGAATTCCCAACTCCAGGATTTTACAATCTAATAATCATCTGGTTTTACTACTTAGGTGGCTTGAATTAAATAACTGCCGGGCATGCATTTCACTTTGCTTTGGAGAGGTTCTGTCTTAAAAACAAACCAAAGGAAAAAAACAAGAACCTATTCTGCAGAAATAATACTCTGACAGAAAGTCCTAAGCTTCCTGGGAGAAGAAAAAAGTCACAAAGGACCTTTTAGGGAGGCCATGGATAATTCTTTGTTTAATGAGATAGTGCTTTTAAGGTTATAGATTCTGGAGCCAAACTCCAGCTCCACCATTTTTCAGCTGTGTGGGTTTGGATAAATTACTTAACCTCTCTGTGCATATCTGAAAATGAGTCTAAGGAATTAACACTGCCCCATGGAGGTAATTGGGAGATTTACATATGACACCCCTATACTGTCACGGTGAGTCTTAAGACTGTTAGGTATCGTCCCTCTACCTTTGTGTCACCTCCTCTACTTTAAATTACAAAATCCTTTCCTGAAATCGTCCATTATTAACTAGAGAGAAAACAGGCTTTGAAAGAAAGGGAAAGTAGATCGCTTCAGCTATTGGTTCTTTTTATGGTCTCCATGAGGTGTCAATCTGTCATTTGGTTAGCTGGGGAAGATAGTAGTTTTACTGGTAAAGATGCCCCCAGGCTGATAAAAATCATAGGTTTACAGCACTGGGCAGGGTGTCTACCGCTGGGAAGACACAGCAGAGAGGAAGGGTTTCCCTATGAATGCCAACCACGATTCACATCATCAGCTGCCACGGTGTTTTCTTTCCACAAAATAAAGCTAAACACGAGGAGGTCACTGAATAAAAGTGACTTTAGACATCACTTCTGCCACTTTCCAGACTGCAGCCCTCGATGTTAAAAACAGCCATTTATACTTTCCACTAGCAAGTATAGGAATGTACTCACTCCCCCCCCTGCCTCCCCCCGCCCCGCCGCTTCAAGCTGGTTTTTATGAATCTAAAGGCATTTACAGTAGGAAGTGGAGGGCAAAGAGTCACTGAAGGCTAGCTAATATCAGGAGACTTAGCAGTAGGGATCTCCTATTATTGTTCTAAATAAGAGAGCTGTGGAAACGTGAGTGAACCATTGTAAGAAAGAGCGGCTTTCCTGTCAGGTAGAAAGATCTGCCTCTGGGTGTATCCTGAATTCAAAAGTAATGAGACTCTTCGGACTCTCCATTCCCCTGGTCTTTCCTATTGAGGCAGAACATGGGAAGCTGATGGTCGTGATAACTGATATCTGTGCCTTCAGAGGGTCCTAACCTTTTCAAGGAGAATCATGACTCATGCATCACAATAGACCTTTCAACAGTTGGATTTAGAGCTATCGAACATGATTTATAGTTGCTGAATAAAAGGCTTATCACCGAGCCTAGCCAGTGGCTATTAGCCAGGACTGAGTATTTACAACCTCACATTAAAAAAGGATGAGCCAGAGGCTAGATAATTCAGAAAGAAAGCAAAGCAGCTCTCAGCTCGCACCATCCTGCAGGGCAGAAAGGTAGGTTAAACTGCCAATCCCAAAGCATAAACACTTTGCCTAAGTGCATCTTAATAATAGCATGCTCCTTCAAACGTGCTCCTGTAACAATAATGCTCTGACTCTTGGTCGTGTCTGACTTTTTGGACTGCAGCCTGTCAGGCTCCTCTGTCCACGGAATTCTCCAGGCGAGAATACTGGAGTGGGTTGCCATTCCCTTCTCCAGGGGATCTTCCCAACCCTGGGATCAAAGTCTATCTGTCTGTTCTAGAACAGAAGTATTCATCCTTCAAGCAAAATTCACATCCAGTTCCGTGCAGCCTCCTCTGAATAGGGTCTCTGGTTAGATCAAGGCAACTTAGACAAAACGGGATATTCTAAACAAGTTACAATCCTTTTGCCAAGAATAAACACACCAATGCACCGGAAAACCCGCTGCTGAGGGTCCTGACACTCTTGAGTTTCAGAAACAATAAACTGGCTGGAGTCTTCAGACGCTCGGGCCACTCATACACCAATGAAAGAGTTTTCAAGAAATGGCGAATATTCAGTTGGTTCTGCATCCAATATTTATGGCTGTCAAAATACTCCACCATCACCTGTATAATAGTACCCGGGGCTTTTAACTTCTCCCTCTAAAAGTATACATGGCAAACTGCTTCCCAAAGCAAACGCTTTAAAGCAAAGGGTGAAAACTGCTTTTAGAGCCAGGCTGAGAGACCCAGGACTTCTGATTCGTCTCTTACTACAGTGGAAGCCAGGCCCGGGAGCCCGGAATCCTGAGATCAGGCGTGCTCCCTTGGACTAGAAGCCCTGGGTCTCCAGTGGCTGCGGCAGCCGGGCTCGAAGAACTTGCAGGGGAGGTGGGACGGGCGTGCTGCGAGCTCCGGCGTGGGTCTTAGGGGTTGGAGCTCCGCCTGTCCGCTCTTCCGGCAGCCCCAGGGACTGGGACCCAACTCAGAACCCTCCTGGGGCACAGCAGAGGCGCTGCCACAGTGGAACAGACACAGAAGTCTCGTGTTGAAAGACATTCTCTTACCTTATACTTCATCTTGGCAGCGGTGAATCGAGCCGTTTTCCTGCACTAGTTAGACCGCATTAAGCCCTGGTGTGCCCGCCCCTCCATCGAGCGCCGGGCTAAATGAAAGTAGGAACCGCCAGGCTCCGCCGGTTGTCGGCAGCGCAGCACGGAGCTCCGGCACCGCTACGCCCGCCAAGCCTCTGAGCTCACTGTTTTGATTGAGGAAGACCAAGCACGGAGCTCATTTGCATACAGCCCTGCTATTGGCTAGTGGGCCAAGGTAACGCGGACGCTCCGCCCACCCTTAACTCCTGGAAACTGACAAAGAACTTGTAATGTGATCATTTCTTTTTACGCTGTCAGAGAGGGTGGAAAAGACAGTCGGGAACCTTCCTCCACTCCCCTCTACCAAAACTCTGGGAAGAGGAGCGAAGTCTTTTTTAGGACGAATCCAAATTTTAAAGAAATCGAATTCACAAAGCAGTCTGACAGTCGAGCTTCCTGTGACCTAGCAACTCCTTCGTAAACCCATTTCATTTCAAAGCCGTTCACCTCCCCATCTCTACATGAAACGAACTCGGGGAACAAAAGGTTTTCTGTCTCCCGGGCCCCTTTTTACTAACTACCCCTGCTGCTATCTCTCTCTCCCTTTCTCTCCTCCCTCCCCTCTCTTTTCTTGTGGCTGTTTGCTTTTTTGTTCTCTTCAGTGTTCAAAGTGCTTGCAGTGTCAGTCAGCGAGGAGGCAGAATACAATTCTCCCTCGGTGAAAAGGCGCTCTGGAGCTCGGGCACCAGGGATGCCCCGGCCGGCTTCTCACCAGAGCCTCACAGAGCCGAGTGTCAGCCGCATTCAGAGACCTCTGGCTTCGCTGAGGATAAAGGTTACGGTGACCTCTCAGACGGGGCTGGCCCGTGCACGCCCTGTACATCATCGCTGTTCATCACGGACTGGGCGCTTTGATGGCGGGCGTTTCTAGCTCCAGCTTTGAACACTGCAGCTGTTCCTTCTGACCTCTCTCCTGAAGGTGACCCATTAACCCATCAACACTTATTATCCGGGGAACAAAAAAGAATGCCTGCTATTTGAGGAGGCTGGTTTAAAAGACCAGTCTTTTCCCAGTGAAGCACAGAACATTTGATTCAGCTTCATGCTTTCTATAGAGAGAGAAATCACCCAGGAGAGGAGAGAAGTGGTCACCGCCATCAGCTCTTCTCAGGGGTGCAGCCACTAGGGGAAGATTGCTTTCATGGCACCTGGGACTTGAAACGTGGTGAGCACAGACAATGGCTGTCCCTGAAAGGGTAGGACTCCAACCAGACTACACGACTCAGGAGGAAAAATCAGCCCTTGGTTTTTTCCCTGACCGAGTTGGATCAGAATCAGTTTGATTTTTTTTTTTCCTTCCCAGTTCCCAATGGATTAAAATTCTACTTTTATGATCTAAGCAAAAATGAACAGGAGAGCAGCTGTCCTGCAAAAAGTGGTTTCCAGATCCAGGGCTCACAGTTTAGATCACAGCTGAACCTGGCACCTAGTCCCAGGACCGGACATAATGAGGTTGCTGCACAGGTTCTGGACCTCCACTAGGCCTCCTTCCCTCATTTGGCTTTAGAGGGAAAATGAGCCCGAGGGATTCTGCAAGATGCTTCTGAACACACATTAGCATGTGGCATATTACACTGCCGAGGGCAGAGGAACCTGGTGGGCTACAGTCCACGGGGTTGCAGAAAGCTGGACAAGACCAAGAAACTAAGCAACAACAGCAATATATAATTACTACCTGCAGAGATCTTCCTAATAGTCCCACAGACTCATGGGAGAGTCACTAGCTTGCAGGAAATTTTTTGGTGTCTGCCTGGATACCTCAAAGGCTTTCTCATCTGTAAGATGAGTCTTTGGCCTCCAGGAGATATAGATAACATTCCTTTGGCTTCCTAAGCAGTATTCAGCAGAAAGCTGAATCGCTTTCTGTTTTGTTTGATGAGCTTCATTGAATAGTGAACACTATCTCACCCCATTTTAAGCTTTCACACAGTTTCCCAAAGCAGAGTTAGGGCTTTTTCATTCTCTAGGTAAAAAACTTAATTCACACCAAGTGGCTCTCTTGCTTTCCTGTTTCTGTCCTGTACAGAATATACCTGAAAACCTACTTGAAGTTCATTTCAAGGTAGTTGGTTGTAGTCTTGTTTTATATATATATATACACACACATATATATGTAGCACAAGGGTTTTAGAGTCAGGTAAATGTGTGTTAGAATCTCAATAAATTTCCAACTTCCTAATTTTAGTGTTCTGAAATGTAAAACAGAGAATAATACCAACCCACCAGGGCTATAATGAGGATTAAATGACATAATGTGGATAAAAGCTAATAGTATTTGGCACATAATAAACTTTAGTTTTACTATGAAATTAAAAGACCCTTGCCCCTTGGAAGAAAAGCTATGAAAAACATAGACAGCATGTTAAAAAGCAGAGACATCACTTTGCCGACAAAGTTCAGTCTAGTCAAAGCTATGGTTTTTCTCATAGTCATGTACGGATATGAGGGTTAGAGTATAAAGGTGGCTGAGTGCTGAAGAACTGATGCTTTCAAACTGTGGTGCTGGAGAAGGCTCCTCAGAGTTCCTTGGACAGCAAGGAGATCAAGCCACTCCATCGTAGAAGAAATCAACCCTGAATATTCCTTGGAAAGACTGATGCTGAAGCTGAAGCTCCAGTACTTGGGCTAGCTGATGTGAAGAGCCAACTCACTGGAAAAGCCCCTGATGCTGGGAAAGGTTGAAGTCAGGAGGAAAAGGAGAGAAGAAGATGGTTGGATGGCATCACTAACTCAATGGATGTGCATTTGAGCAAACTCCAGAAGATAATGAAGGACATGGAAGCCTGGCACGCTGCAGTCCATGGAGTTGCAAAGAGTCAGACACGACTTAGCAAATGAACAACAACAAAACCTGAGTAAATAATTACTTACTAGTATCATTTACATTATTACTTTTTAAATATTAAATTTATTTCACATTATTTTATTGCTATATAACATTTTGACATATATCATAATACCGGTATTATTGTTATATGATATAAATTATTTTTAAGTTATTATGTTACTTGTAACTATTATCACTACTAGACTGCTATTGATATTGTAAGTGTGGCGGGCATTGAGCAGAAGCTGGAGGAGTGCCCCCAGCTCTGTGCCACCCTGTCACCGGGCAGTTTTCTAGTGTAACAAACATCAATTCAACACCTACCCCACGCCAGGGGCTGTTCTAGAAAGGCAGGATACAGCAGCCCGGATAAAGATCAGAGTCTTACAAAGGTCACAGGCTAGTAGGAGTAGAGGACAATACTTAAAAGATTATAGAGTTTTGAAGTGGTAGATGCCATAAAGAAAAATCAAGCCGGAAAAATTGCTAGAAGAAAACAGAACAGGGCTGGTGAGGAGTGTTTTGCTTTAGAGATGATGCTCAGGTAAGCCCTTCTAGGGAGGAACTTGAATATCATGTGGGATCCACTCAAAGATCTGGGGAAAGAGCATTGTGGACAGAGGAAGGGACCCACAGAAAGGGCCTGAGATGCGAGTGTTAATAGCAAGCAGCTCGGGATGAGAGGCTGACCCAGGGAGGGATGGAGAGAAGGCGGCAGTGTTTGGATCTCCTCCCGAGTGCGACAGGAAGGAGGAGACATTCTGAGCAGAGAACGATAGGATCTGGTCCTCTCTGGTTTTACCCTTGGTTTGTGTAAACACTCACGGACAGTAGACTTAAAATATTGAGCTCTTTCTTAATTCAACTTGCATAATCACTTTGCTAGTACCATCTGCTCTGCTTCCTTCAAAACCCTTTGTGTATTTTTTCTTCTTTGCCTCTAAGTCAACGTTTACTTTTCATGCATCTTTTTTATTCTTTGGCCGGTGTGGGCCTCCCATGGCAGTGGCCTCTCTTGTTGCAGAGCACCGGCTCTGGGCACATGCGCTCCAGAGTGCTGGATCGTCATTGGACACACACCGGCCCAGCTGCTCCGCAGCACGTGGGATCCCCCCGGGGCCAGGGATCGAACCGGCGCCCCTTGCACTGCAAGACGTACTCTACCCACTGGAGCACCAGGGAAGCCCTTCAAAACCTTTTGGAGAAACACAAATTCTCTCAAGGAAAGCAGCAACAGCCTGCCGCCACTGACTGAGTGAGCTTTGGGATGCAAAGCTAGCTGTTTAGACTGTGCTGTATAAACACTGAGGACTGCCTCCCAAAGTGGTGCAGGCCCCCGGGGCTCGAACACTTGCCTGTCTCTCAGTCTGTCTGTCTTGCCACCTGCCTGCGCCTCTGTCACTGCAGGCCGGACATGGGGAAATGGGGCAGATGCCATCCAAACCATTTCCAGCTGCCACTGGGCACTGGCATAGAGGCAGCAAAGAGCCAGAGAGGACGCTGGAGGGAAGAGATCCTTCCGTCCACGCTTGGGGGAGCCCACGTGGCCGCTCTCTGAGAGTGAGAGGCAACATCAGAGCCTGCGAGGGCAGGCAGCGGCCTCAGCCACCCGTTCAGCCCCAGGTAAAGCAGATGAAGCTGCTGCTCTGGGGAGACCCTGCCTAGGGGATCCTAACTACAGACAGTGCTTAGGTCAGTCCTCTGTATCTCCTGTCTGATTTATTCCAGCCATTCCTTCCCATCCCCCTGCCTGAAATCTCTCCCCACTCCCATCTATATTCTGCACTGCTACCGGCTTAATTTCTAGAATGCAGGGTTGGGCTTCCCTGGTGGTTCAGTGGGTAAGGACACCGCCTTCCAGTGGAAGGGGCGCTGGTTCAATCCCTGGCCTGGGAAGATGCCACACGCCTTGGAGTGGCTGGACCGATGTGTCCCACTATCGAGCCAGTGCTCTGCAGTGACAGAGGCCACTGTGATGGGAGGCCCACATGGGCCAAAGAACAAAGATAAATAAGTGAAAGATCAATAGGAGTGGCCAAAAAAAAAAAATTCAGAATAGAATGCAAAGTCAATCACATTATTACTATTTTAAAAACCTTTAAAAATACTCCAGAGTCTTAACGTAGAATCCACGCACTTTGGCATGGACCATAATCCGTGTCCACTCTCCCGTTCTGGCCTCATCTCCCGTCTCCATGCCCAGAACCCCACATCCTCCACACACGCTGGGGCAGAGTGGGGGTGGGGGACACAGGCACTGCCTCTGAGACGCCTGTACGGTCCTGACTTGACAGAGACCCTCCTCTTCGGCTCTCAGACCCAGTCCCAACACGAGCTCTCGGTGTGTCCTCATCTACACCCCCACCCAGACCACATGACCTTTCAGAAGGAAACCCTCCCTCTTTTTACTGTGCCCCTATCAGCCTTGGACGGTGGCCCTAGCTGAAGGCTCCTCCACGTGGCACCACGTGGCCACTGGTGATGTCTGTTTCCAAGTTCCCTGCTATCTTGTCCAACCCTGTGTTCCCTGCAGGCTCATACCTTCGAGAAGCTGAAATGCTTGCTGAAGGAATAAGAGGGCCAGTGCATCTCAGAAGAATGTTGTTAACGAGGTTCTGCCTGTTCTTTAGGAAGAGAGGAACCCGCAGGAGCGAGAGTGGCGCTGCCAGTTCCCATTTCTTAAACGTGAAGCTGTGGACGCGCCCAGCGCCTGCTGCCTGCCTGGCTCTAGGTCACAGGTTGGGGGGGGGGGGCGGGTAACTGTGGCGCGTGGGTCGCCTGGTTTTATATGACCTACGAGCTAAGAAGAGCTTTTACATTTTTAAATGACTGGAGCAAAATCTAACTCAAGATAATATGTGAAAAAAAATTTACGTGAAACTCAAACTGCAGTGTCTATAAATAAAGTCTTGTTTGAACAGGCACGCCCCTTCCTTTCCACGCCCTTCCAGCTGCCCCAGCCCACCTGAGCGAGGGCGACGGAGGGGCACGAGGTGCAGAGCTGGAAACGAGCCTTATCAGCGGACCCACAGCCGAGGGCGCCTGCGGACCCCAGTTCAAGTTCCGCTTCTCCTGGGAAACACTCCAGAAATACTCCCTCGACAGCCACGTTTTGCCATTTCTAGTTTGATATTAGCTTTTTCTAAAGTCTACATTATTCCAAAATTATTTCAAAAGAAAAAATCTGAGGCAGCAACTTTCAAGTCCACAAGTCCCCAGAAACTTCTCCAAATAATGCTGGGCCATTGGGAATTTTCTGCGTCAGTCCACTGACCCCGGCTCATTCAGGGGTCGGTACCTGGAGCCCTCATCCCGGGGACCAGGCCCCGCGCTGGGCCAGTCACAGACACTGTTCCACACAACATTCATCTCACCACCCTAATGACCTGGGTCAGAGTACTCCAGTTTTACACGTAACAAAGCTGAGGTTCGGAGGGGGTCTTCAACTGCACAAAGGCTGCGCCGGCGAGGGCCAGGGCTGGCGTGTGAGCCCAGGCTCTCTGGCTCGGGCTCTGTGGGCTGCACGTGGCCTGGCGTCCCCTGTGCGCTTTGGTGATTTGAGCCTCGGTTGTCACTTCAGTCAACTAGCACCTCCACCCTAGTGGGACTAAGTCTGCCTGAGGACCAGGCGCAGTCCTCCAGCCGTGACAGGGCTCGCAGTGCTCGTGGACGCACACGCACCTTACGCACACGCTGAAGCCTCTGCGTGTGTGTGCGTTGTCCCTCCTGCCTGGACTGCCTCCCTTCCGTCCCCTGTGTCTCCAAAATCCTGTCTTCCAGCCAGTGTGCACCCTCCCCACCATGCCGCCTTTCCTAGAAAACCTCCACTGTTGAACGCCCCTCCCCAAAACCTGGTCACAGGTTGGGGGGGTAACTGTGGCGCGTGGGTCGCCTGGTTTTATATGACCTACGAGCTAAGAAGAGCTTTTATGTTTTAAATGACTGGAGCAAAATCTAACTCAAGATAATATGTGAAAAAAAATTTACGTGAAACTCAAACTGCAGTGTCTATAAATAAAGTCTTGTTTGAACAGGCACGCCCCTTCCTTTCCACGCCCTTCCAGCTGCCCCAGCCCACCTGAGCGAGGGCGACGGAGGGGCACGAGGTGCAGAGCTGGAAACGAGCCTTATCAGCGGACCCACAGCCGAGGGCGCCTGCGGACCCCAGTTCAAGTTCCGCTTCTCCTGGGAAACACTCCAGAAATACTCCCTCGACAGCCACGTTTTGCCATTTCTAGTTTGATATTAGCTTTTTCTAAAGTCTACATTATTCCAAAATTATTTCAAAAGAAAAAATCTGAGGCAGCAACTTTCAAGTCCACAAGTCCCCAGAAACTTCTCCAAATAATGCTGGGCCATTGGGAATTTTCTGCGTCAGTCCACTGACCCCGGCTCATTCAGGGGTCGGTACCTGGAGCCCTCATCCCGGGGACCAGGCCCCGCGCTGGGCCAGTCACAGACACTGTTCCACACAACATTCATCTCACCACCCTAATGACCTGGGTCAGAGTACTCCAGTTTTACACGTAACAAAGCTGAGGTTCGGAGGGGGTCTTCAACTGCACAAAGGCTGCGCCGGCGAGGGCCAGGGCTGGCGTGTGAGCCCAGGCTCTCTGGCTCGGGCTCTGTGGGCTGCACGTGGCCTGGCGTCCCCTGTGCGCTTTGGTGATTTGAGCCTCGGTTGTCACTTCAGTCAACTAGCACCTCCACCCTAGTGGGACTAAGTCTGCCTGAGGACCAGGCGCAGTCCTCCAGCCGTGACAGGGCTCGCAGTGCTCGTGGACGCACACGCACCTTACGCACACGCTGAAGCCTCTGCGTGTGTGTGCGTTGTCCCTCCTGCCTGGACTGCCTCCCTTCCGTCCCCTGTGTCTCCAAAATCCTGTCTTCCAGCCAGTGTGCACCCTCCCCACCATGCCGCCTTTCCTAGAAAACCTCCACTGTTGAACGCCCCCCTCCCCCAACCGTCCCTCTCTCACCACCTATGGTCAGTGCTTCCCAGAACACGCCCCTCTTAAAAACCAGTTGCGACATTTCTGTATTGACGTCAGCCAAAGAAATCTGCGAGACGTAATGGCATCGACTCTTGACGTTTAGCAATTGCAATGACATACGAAATGCCGCATATTTCATTGAGGACCTTCCCTCTGCCATCCATCTCAGACGCCACACTGGGGAAGCGCCATCATGTGTATGGCAGTGTGTCATCTGAAAAGAAATCTGGAGAAACTGGCGGCTTAAAAAGCAAATGGGAAACCCAAGGACTCACTGGCAGTTAAAAACAGCATCCTTTTACATGTCACATCCTTTGTGTTCAAAAGGAGCAGTGCACCTGTGAAGCAGAAAGTCCAGCCTGGCGCATGGGCACCATGCCCAGACGCTGCCACGGGACACTCCACGGCCACTTTCTGTGCACGTGAAAGAAAAATAAATGTGGGAATTTCATCCTGGGGGAAAGAAAGGAAGAAAAAAAGAACGTGACTGCTTCGGCTTCTCTCCTCTAAGTTGGGTCCAGTAGGCCTGATGGGAGGCCTGGGTGCCCACGGGTGAACAGAGATCCTCATAGGATTCTCTACACAGCGTTATGTGTGGGGCATATCAATTAGTGCTTAGTTCATGCCTGGTCCCATTTCACTCGTGAGAATGCTTTCCGCAGAGTGAGATTTTAAGCAGCTTGTAGAAGAGGACCCCCTTCTGCACTTGCATAGGTCCCGCCCTTGTGTCTACGTCTTCTCAAAGCCCTATCTACGTCTTATCCAGCCTTCACTGATGTCAATTTGGAAAAAACAAGCCAGAGTTCAGGAGGCAGGGGTAAGAACACCTCTCAGTCTTGCCGATCGCAACCCCCACCCCTTTTGGGGGCCACTTCTATTGGTCTTTTCATTTATTCATTTTCATCCATCTTTGTTCTTTGGCCTGGGTGGGCCTCCCGCAGTGGCCTCTCACTGCAGTGCACTGGTTCTGGGCACAAGTGTCTAGGGCTGTGTCTCCAAAATCCTGTCTTCCAGCCAGTGTGCACCCTCCCCATGCCGCCTTTCCTAGAAAACCTCCACTGTTGAACGCCCCTCCCCAACCGTCCTCTCTCACCACCTATGGTCAGTGCTTCCCAGAACACGCCCCTCTTAAAAACCAGTTGCGACATTTCTGTATTGACGTCAGCCAAAGAAATCTGCGAGACGTAATGGCATCGACTCTTGACGTTTAGCAATTGCAATGACATACGAAATGCCGCATATTTCATTGAGGACCTTCCCTCTGCCATCCATCTCAGACGCCACACTGGGGAAGCGCCATCATGTGTATGGCAGTGTGTCATCTGAAAAGAAATCTGGAGAAACTGGCGGCTTAAAAAGCAAATGGGAAACCCAAGGACTCACTGGCAGTTAAAAACAGCATCCTTTTACATGTCACATCCTTTGTGTTCAAAAGGAGCAGTGCACCTGTGAAGCAGAAAGTCCAGCCTGGCGCATGGGCACCATGCCCAGACGCTGCCACGGGACACTCCACGGCCACTTTCTGTGCACGTGAAAGAAAAATAAATGTGGGAATTTCATCCTGGGGGAAAGAAAGGAAGAAAAAAAGAACGTGACTGCTTCGGCTTCTCTCCTCTAAGTTGGGTCCAGTAGGCCTGATGGGAGGCCTGGGTGCCCACGGGTGAACAGAGATCCTCATAGGATTCTCTACACAGCGTTATGTGTGGGGCATATCAATTAGTGCTTAGTTCATGCCTGGTCCCATTTCACTCGTGAGAATGCTTTCCGCAGAGTGAGATTTTAAGCAGCTTGTAGAAGAGGACCCCCTTCTGCACTTGCATAGGTCCCGCCCTTGTGTCTACGTCTTCTCAAAGCCCTATCTACGTCTTATCCAGCCTTCACTGATGTCAATTTGGAAAAAACAAGCCAGAGTTCAGGAGGCAGGGGTAAGAACACCTCTCAGTCTTGCCGATCGCCAACCCCCACCCCCCCCCTTTTTGGGGGCCACTTCTATTGGTCTTTTCATTTATTCATTTTCATCCATCTTTGTTCTTTGGCCTGGGTGGGCCTCCCATCGCAGTGGCCTCTCACTGCAGTGCACTGGTTCTGGGCACAAGTGCTCTAGAGCGCTGGCTCAGTAGTTGGACACATTGGTCCAGCTGCTCTGCGACACGTGGGATCTTCCCAGGTCAGGGATTGAACTGGCGCCCCTTGCACTGCAAGGCAGTATCCTTACCCGCTGGACCACCAGGGAAGCCTCCCCAGCTTTATTTTGACAGGCTAGGACTTCCCAGGTGGCACAGTAGTAAAGAACCTGCCCGCCAGTGAGGGAGAGGCCAGAGACGAGGGCTCAATCCCTGGGTCAGGAAGATCCTCTGGAGGAGGAAATGGCACCCCACTCCAGTATTCTTGCCTGGGAAATCCCATGGACAGAGGAGCCTGGTGGGCTACAGTCCATGAGGCTGCCAAGAGTTGGGCACGACTGAACACACACGGCCGGGAAGAGCTTCACCGTACAGGACGCTTGTGGGGGGCACAAGCGGGTAGGAGAGGCAGCTGCACACAGAACCTAGCGGCTACACGTTTACAATCAAAGGAGAAGCAGGGAGGGGGAAAAGAGCATCTTCTTCCTCATTCTTAAACAGATGCCAGACTTCCATCAATGGCTGCTCCTCCAGGTCGGACAAGGGAGCTGTCTTGTCCTCCCACGGTCAAACTGGGACTCTCATGACACGACGGAGATGAACAAAGAGGCAGTAACGTGTACTAAAATATGACAGATCCTCTGAGGTTTCCGTGTGTCACATGTTCCTGAGGTTCTGGTTTCTCGTGTGCACAGAGGAGCATGTCCGAGGAACGGCTAACTCTCTGACCTTCCCAGGCAGGATGCGGGCTCATTCCGTAACTGAGCTCGGCCTTCCTGGACACCGCTGCCGAATCAAATCCTGGCGACAGAGTTTTGGGTGAAGGAGAACAGGATGGCTTTAGTGCTTTGCCAGGCAACGGGAGCCGCCACTAGGCTTCTGCGTTGAGAAACGGTCTGTCTGGACCCTAGAGAACCTGCTGAGGGTCCTTCCAGCAGCGGGGCAGGGTGGGTCTCCGGTAGGACTGGGTGGGAGCGGGGCGTGCACTCCTGTAGCCTCGGCTCGGGTGGTCGTGGTCTCCTCGTCTCGAGGAGCTTCTCCGGTGCCTGTCGTCTGAGGCAGTCGCCCTCTAGGATCAGCTGAGCTGGTCACGCTCCGGGAATAACCGGCAGTCTGTGATTCTCGAGGCGCCCAGAACAACCTCCAGCTTCCTCACGTGTGCGGGCTGGAGTTTTCATTCACTTTCCCTCGGTTCATATTTTAGCCAAGAGACCCCACGAAGGCTGCCCCAACCCGGCCCATCTTCCCCCACCTTTTCACAGCGTGTTTCAGGAAGAGTCGCTGTTTTCTGGAAGAGCTGTACAAAGTGCTGTTTTCACACAGCTGCCTCTGCAGACGGGCAATGAAAGGTTGTTTAGTCGCTCAGTCATGTCGGACTCTTTGCGACCCCATGGACTGTAGCCGGTCAGACTCCTCTGTCCATGGGGTTTCCCAGGCAAGAAGACTGGAGTGGTTGCCGTGTCCTTCTCCGGGGGGTCGTCCAGACCCAGGGACTGAACCCAGTCTCCTGCACTGTGGGCAGATTCTTTACCATCTGAGCCACCAGAGAGAGGGTGGTGTTCACTAAAAGGACTTGTTGACTCATGATCCCCAAATTACTTCTGATTTGGTTCCTCACTGACATATTTCTTAATCTCATAGAGTTACGAGTCACCCAGGGTCGGGTGGGGCTCTCAGCAGATGAGAAGTGCTTCCTCCAGATGTCTCTTCACCGCAGGATGTGTGAAGTCCCACGCTAGGAAGACTTCATAAGGTCTGGCTGACCCTCTCACTCAGTCAAGTTTATAAGTGTCTCACTGTTACTGTCCTTTTCAAAGTCTACCCTCTCCTTCCCACGGCCCTCTGCCATCCATCTCAGACTCTTTGAGGGGGCTTTTCATTTTCTCAAGGGTGAAGTGCTCACCTTGAGGGTCTTAGGCCCCTCTGTGCGTGCATGCTCAGTCGTGTCTGACTCTGTGTGACCCCATGCACTCTAGCCCTCCAGGCTCCTCGGTCCATGGAATTCTCCAGCAGCGGCAGGGTGGCCTAGGACTGGGTGGGAGCGGGGCGTGCACTCCTGTAGCCTCGGCTCGGGTGGTCGTGGTCTCCTCGTCTCGAGGAGCTTCTCCGGTGCCTGTCGTCTGAGGCAGTCGCCCTCTAGGATCAGCTGAGCTGGTCACGCTCCGGGAATAACCGGCAGTCTGTGATTCTCGAGGCGCCCAGAACAACCTCCAGCTTCCTCACGTGTGCGGGCTGGAGTTTTCATTCACTTTCCCTCGGTTCATATTTTAGCCAAGAGACCCCACGAAGGCTGCCCCAACCCGGCCCATCTTCCCCCACCTTTTCACAGCGTGTTTCAGGAAGAGTCGCTGTTTTCTGGAAGAGCTGTACAAAGTGCTGTTTTCACACAGCTGCCTCTGCAGACGGGCAATGAAAGGTTGTTTAGTCGCTCAGTCATGTCGGACTCTTTGCGACCCCATGGACTGTAGCCGGTCAGACTCCTCTGTCCATGGGGTTTCCCAGGCAAGAAGACTGGAGTGGTTGCCGTTTCCTTCTCCGGGGGATCTTCCAGACCCAGGGACTGAACCCAGTCTCCTGCACTGTGGGCAGATTCTTTACCATCTGAGCCACCAGAGAGAGGGTGGTGTTCACTAAAAGGACTTGTTGACTCATGATCCCCAAATTACTTCTGATTTGGTTCCTCACTGACATATTTCTTAATCTCATAGAGTTACGAGTCACCCAGGGTCGGGTGGGGCTCTCAGCAGATGAGAAGTGCTTCCTCCAGATGTCTCTTCACCGCAGGATGTGTGAAGTCCCACGCTAGGAAGACTTCATAAGGTCTGGCTGACCCTCTCACTCAGTCAAGTTTATAAGTGTCTCACTGTTACTGTCCTTTTCAAAGTCTACCCTCTCCTTCCCACGGCCCTCTGCCATCCATCTCAGACTCTTTGAGGGGGCTTTTCATTTTCTCAAGGGTGAAGTGCTCACCTTGAGGGTCTTAGGCCCCTCTGTGCGTGCATGCTCAGTCGTGTCTGACTCTGTGTGACCCCATGCACTCTAGCCCTCCAGGCTCCTCGGTCCATGGAATTCTCCAGGCAAGAATACCCGCGTGGGTTGCCATTTCCTCCTCCAGAGGATCTTTCTAGCCCAAGGACTGAATTTGTGTCCACTGTCTCTCCTGCATTGGTGGGCGAGTTCTTCACCATTGATACACCTAGGAAGCCCTAGGCCCCTCTGAGTCCTTGATAAATCTTCCAAGAATACATGGAACCACAGTATCACTGACGTGCTACAAAGAGTCTTGTCAATGGGTGATTGGTGGCAATACCTGGCCTTGATTTTTCAAAAACTTGTGCAACTGCACTGTTTTTCTACCTACAGAGTACTGCTATGGTAACTTCAGAATACTAAATTACTACTTTTCCTCCGGCAAAGAACAACAACAACAATAAAAGTAACAGACTAAAGTATATGTTAGGTAAGTCCATTCACCTCCAGTGAAACATGACAAATATTTGTGAGGCTCCATCTGAGCATTTAGTCTTTTCTTGAAGGTTTTGGGGCAGTTAACTCAGTGGTGAGATGATAAGCAAAGTTAGAAACCCATAGTAAAGATTTAGGTTTACTGATCATTATAAATGTGCAAAGGCTTAGATTTCTACCATGTGTATGTATCCAGCTGGGCAAAGGAATGAGGCTCAGTGGAGCAGGAGGAGGTTTTCACAGTCAGACGAGGCAGGCTCCTGGCGAGGGCTCCCTCCTCTTCTCCCCAGCCCTAAGGTGTTCCATTCACGCATGCTTTAGTTTGTCCAAATAAACAATTTGTTACATGAAACTGTCATGGAAATCTCTTCTGCTGGTAGAGACTTGGGCTGCGGGTTCTTACGTAGGTCACGGTGATCTGCCAAGACCAATTACACAGCAGTGCTGGGAGGGGACGGAGGATGGCCTCTGCTGTTTCAGAAATCAGGATCCAACACAGAGGTTCGTGTGTATTCAATCGTTGTTTAGTCGTTCAGTCGGGTTGGACTCCCTTATGACCCCGTGGACTGTCGCCCTCCAGGCTCTGTTCATGCGATTCTCCAGGCAAGAGTACTGGAGTGGACTGCCATTTCTTTCTGCAGGGGATCATCTGGACCCAGGGATCAAACCTGCATTGGCAGGTGGATTCTTTACCGAAGAGCCACCAGGGAAACCCAAGAAGTGACAAAGGCACCATGCGTCCTCCTGGGTAACTTTTGTTCTGCCTTTGTATGTTGTCAAATCTGAGAAGACCTCCCGGCTGTTCCTCACATCCACAGCATCACCGTCTCTGTGCCCGAATGTGAGAGCACGGGTGCTCTGTGCGGGAGCTTTGCCAGCCCCTTCTCACGCTTCAGCGTTGCTCTGGTCAAGGTCGAGACGGCACGGGCTTGCAGCCTTGATTTTTCAAAAACTTGTGCAACTGCACTGTTTTTCTACCTACAGAGTACTGCTATGGTAACTTCAGAATACTAAATTACTACTTTTCCTCCGGCAAAGAACAACAACAACAATAAAAGTAACAGACTAAAGTATATGTTAGGTAAGTCCATTCACCTCCAGTGAAACATGACAAATATTTGTGAGGCTCCATCTGAGCATTTAGTCTTTTCTTGAAGGTTTTGGGGCAGTTAACTCAGTGGTGAGATGATAAGCAAAGTTAGAAACCCATAGTAAAGATTTAGGTTTACTGATCATTATAAATGTGCAAAGGCTTAGATTTCTACCATGTGTATGTATCCAGCTGGGCAAAGGAATGAGGCTCAGTGGAGCAGGAGGAGGTTTTCACAGTCAGACGAGGCAGGCTCCTGGCGAGGGCTCCCTCCTCTTCTCCCCAGCCCTAAGGTGTTCCATTCACGCATGCTTTAGTTTGTCCAAATAAACAATTTGTTACATGAAACTGTCATGGAAATCTCTTCTGCTGGTAGAGACTTGGGCTGCGGGTTCTTACGTGAGGTCACGGTGATCTGCCAAGACCAATTACACAGCAGTGCTGGGAGGGACGGAGGATGGCCTCTGCTGTTTCAGAAATCAGGATCCAACACAGAGGTTCGTGTGTATTCAATCGTTGTTTAGTCGTTCAGTCGGGTTGGACTCCCTTATGACCCCGTGGACTGTCGCCCTCCAGGCTCTGTTCATGCGATTCTCCAGGCAAGAGTACTGGAGTGGACTGCCATTTCTTTCTGCAGGGGATCATCTGGACCCAGGGATCAAACCTGCATTGGCAGGTGGATTCTTTACCGAAGAGCCACCAGGGAAACCCAAGAAGTGACAAAGGCACCATGCGTCCTCCTGGGTAACTTTTGTTCTGCCTTTGTATGTTGTCAAATCTGAGAAGACCTCCCGGCTGTTCCTCACATCCACAGCATCACCGTCTCTGTGCCCGAATGTGAGAGCACGGGGTGCTCTGTGTGCGGGAGCTTTGCCAGCCCCTTCTCACGCTTCACGCGTTGCTCTGGTCAAGGTCGGACGGACAGAGCTCGGTGGACTGCCTGCCCTCCCTTCTCAGGTGGGGCTGGTGCTCTGCTTCCAGTCCACTCCCGAGCTTTACCATTCTCCAGACACCCAGGCGACTCAAAGTCAGCCTCCCCATCGGGTCCCCCGCCTGACTCCGGGGTGAAGGTGGGTGGAAAAGAATGGAGCGGCGGGGGAGGTGAGGGGGATGGGGCAGTGTTTCAAACACCAAATAGTCTCTCTCTCTCTCTTTTTTTTTTTGGCCACTTCTATTATCTTTCATTCATTTATCTTTGTTCTTTGGCCCGTGTGGGCCTCCCATCACAGTGGCCTCTCTCGCTGCAGAGCACCGGCTCTGGGCGCATGTGCTCCAGAGCTCCGGCTCGGCAGTTGGGCACATGGGTCCAGCCGCTCCACGGCACGTGGGATCCTCCCAGGCCAGGGATCAAACCGGCGCCCCTTGTACTGCCCGGTGGTGTCCTTACCCACTGGACCACCAGGGGAAGCCCCAGTCTCTTAACTGGAATGGCATGCTCAGTTGCTAAGTCCTGTCCAACTCTGGGGTTCTTCCCAACCCAAGAATCAAACCTGTGTCTCCTGCACTGGCAGGTGGATTCTCTGTCACTGAGCCAAATGGGAAGTTTTTCTTCACTGGTGGCAGAGGATAAATCATTTCTTTAGGATTTAGAGATGCATTTATCTGCCCCCGTCCTCCCTTACCCGGGTCCTGAAAAGAACCTGTTGGCCCAGTGTTTCAAGAACCCGTGCCTCCTGCCCCTCACTACCCTCCTCAGCTGAGGCCAGTGAATGTCTAACAGGCCCTGCCGCCCGGCGGGCATCTGGCCCGTCTGAGCAGCCCTCCGTGGCCGCCAGCTGGTGCTGACTGACAGCGGATCGAAGGAATCCTAGCAATGCAGGGCCCAGGTCGGCGGGGCAGAGCAGGCGGGGGAGGAATGCAGCGTGGGGACACAGCACACCCGGCTCTGTTGGATCCAAGCTTTTGATTCATTTTCGAGAGCAAACAAAGTGCTCCAGCGATCAGCGATCTTTTATTTTGTCTGCTGGAGGAATGCCTCTCCAGCGTGGGCTGGAGACGGGGCGGCGGAGGAGACACCAGCATCCACCCTGGGCGGGCTGGGAGAGTGCGGACTGCGCATTCCTTCCTGCCCACCGACGCTGGGAACGCGCAGCCACTCTCCTCTCTGTAAGGAACGCCAAGGGGAGCCCAGCGAACAGGCAGACGCAAGACCTAGAGGTTCACTCACAGCCCTGAGATTGACAAACGCTAGGTGTGTGTTCCCTTAATTTGCTTAAGTCCGGCACCCTGTGGTTTAGACCAGAAGATGTGAAGAGGGAGGGAAGTTTGGGAGGGTTTTCGTGAACTCTGAGTCTCAGGATTCAGGCTCTGATCAGCCTGTGGAGCTTCTAATCTTCAGAAGGGTGGAGGGCCGGGGGAAGCAGCAAGGCCATGGCCCTCTTGTCTGTAGAAGGTGGAGGCCATGCGCTCCCCACCTTTAGACTTTCCCACCTCAAGAGCCAACCCCTATGCAGTCAGGTCACCAGGAAATAAGATCTGCCCTCCTTACCTGACAGCCCTGGGCCTCTGCTCCTCCCTGCTCAAGGCCGCCCCAGGACTCAGCCCCCACCTCTCCCGGCTCCCACTCCCAGGCCTGGTCTTTTGAATCCCCTTCTCTACAAGGACCTCCACGCCTTCCTCAGCCTGAACACAGATCCACGGTTCCTTGCTCACCAGACAGTGGGCCTCCCAGCCCCGGCCACCTCCTCTGACCTCTGCCTCCACCATCCGCCTCCATCTGGGCTGGCGCATCCATGTACAAGCTCTCCACTGTAAGGCCTCAGCTCTTTCTGCTCTCAGGCCACCAGGCGACACTCAGAAATACATTACTAGAAAGATGGGATGAAAAAGACTTAAGAGATGCAAGCTGAGTTTGTTGTTATTATGTTGTTGTTGTTGTTCAGTCACTAGATCATGTCCGCCTCTTTGCGACCTCACAGACTGCAGCATGCCAGGCTTTCCTGCTCCTCACCATTTCCCGGAGTTTGCCCAAGTTCATGTCCATTGAGTCGGTGATGCTATCCAATCATCTTTTTCTCTGCTGCCCTCTTCTCCTTTTGCCTTTAATCTTTCCCAGCATCAGGGTCTTTTCCAGTGAGTCGTCTGTTTGCATCAGGTGGCCAAAGTACTGGACCTTCAGCTGCAGGATCAGTTCTTCCAATGCATATTCAGGGGTGATTTCCTTTTGGATTGACTGGCTTGATCTCCTGGCTGTCCAAGGGACTCTCAAGAGTCTTCTCCAGCACCACAGTTTGAAGGCAACAATTCATCGGTGTTCAGCCTTCTTTATGGTCCCTTATTATTTCGAATGACTCCTAATTGCTGTCAGATTAGTAAGCAGCTACTTCTAACTGTTCTATTTTTATTCCTGAAGCCACCATTGTCCCAGGTGCCCAGAACCAAAAGCTCACATTGATCTTTTGTTACTTTTCCCTCCTCTTCCCATATCTAATCAGCTATGTCAACAGGACATAGGATTTAGGATGGCCTCAGTCTGTGGGTTGCACTCAATCCCCAGCTTGGCCTTGAGCTACCAGATACCTTGTGATATTGTGTGTGAATGAGGAGAGAGAGAAATGACAGAAAGGAGTGTTTTTTCCTTTGTCTTCTAAGAAATGGGAAATAAAATGGAGACTTACGTATTAGGAAAATTCCAGCTGGGAATCTGGTCACTCAAATGAGAAGCAGATCTACCCTTTTCTTTCCAATTCAGTGATGGAGATACACAGATTGAACAAAGAAAGGAAAGGCCAAGCAGAGCTTTACCATTAAGTGTGGGTAGTGGTATCTTGTCTACCTGGAGATCCATGTAAATGTTTATATTACACCTCCTTTGCCTATTAATGTGTACTTGTTAATCAGGGCTGAGGTCTCATTCGTCCATCCACCAGGACTTAACTAATTGTCCAACAGAATGCCAGGCACAGTGTAAATTACAGAGATGTATAAACATGCACACGCTGCCCTCACTTCTTAAATAACTATTATGATAGCAGCCAAGGGACTTCATGAAGATAGGCTTGTGTAGAAAAAAAATACCACCGTGAAGTTCCCAAGTTCATGTCCATTGAGTCGGTGATGCTATCCAATCATCTTTTTCTCTGCTGCCCTCTTCTCCTTTTGCCTTTAATCTTTCCCAGCATCAGGGTCTTTTCCAGTGAGTCGTCTGTTTGCATCAGGTGGCCAAAGTACTGGACCTTCAGCTGCAGGATCAGTTCTTCCAATGCATATTCAGGGGTGATTTCCTTTTGGATTGACTGGCTTGATCTCCTGGCTGTCCAAGGGACTCTCAAGAGTCTTCTCCAGCACCACAGTTTGAAGGCAACAATTCATCGGTGTTCAGCCTTCTTTATGGTCCCTTATTATTTCGAATGACTCCTAATTGCTGTCAGATTAGTAAGCAGCTACTTCTAACTGTTCTATTTTTATTCCTGAAGCCACCATTGTCCCAGGTGCCCAGAACCAAAAGCTCACATTGATCTTTTGTTACTTTTCCCTCCTCTTCCCATATCTAATCAGCTATGTCAACAGGACATAGGATTTAGGATGGCCTCAGTCTGTGGGTTGCACTCAATCCCCAGCTTGGCCTTGAGCTACCAGATACCTTGTGATATTGTGTGTGAATGAGGAGAGAGAGAAATGACAGAAAGGAGTGTTTTTTCCCTTGGCTTCTAAGAAGGGGGAAATAAAATGGAGACTTACGTATTAGGAAAATTCCAGCTGGGAATCTGGTCACTCAAATGAGAAGCAGATCTACCCTTTTCTTTCCAATTCAGTGATGGAGATACACAGATTGAACAAAGAAAGGAAAGGCCAAGCAGAGCTTTACCATTAAGTGTGGGTAGTGGTATCTTGTCTACCTGGAGATCCATGTAAATGTTTATATTACACCTCCTTTGCCTATTAATGTGTACTTGTTAATCAGGGCTGAGGTCTCATTCGTCCATCCACCAGGACTTAACTAATTGTCCAACAGAATGCCAGGCACAGTGTAAATTACAGAGATGTATAAACATGCACACGCTGCCCTCACTTCTTAAATAACTATTATGATAGCAGCCAAGGGGACTTCATGAAGATAGGCTTGTGTAGAAAAAAAAAAATCACACCGTGAAGTTATGTAAGTTTCTATTTTAAAATCATCTGGTTCTAATTTACTAAATTTAATGCTTTAGAGTTAATGCCAAAGTGCGACATCTGATTTATGGAAATACTCAGCACGTTTTTCCATTGCTCTCTTGTACAAGGTATTTACCACCCTTTTGTTATGGTGAGAAAGATTATGGACCTTAAAAAAAGCCCTCTTTACGAGCTTGCTGATATTTTATTATAAAATACCACAAGACAGAGTAAGAAGTCTAGTAAACAATAATGCTCACTTAGGAGCATTCCACACGGTGAATATGTATATTTAACAGAGAGGTCTATCTGGAAAATGGATGCTTAAAAACTTTCATTTTATGCAAAACCACTTTTTTTCACAGCCAAGTACTGAGGGATGGAGAAGAGAGATTTAAATAGCAGTCTTATTATGCTACGTTGCTAGTAAAATGATAACAATGTTAATACCAAAGGGTGAAAGGATGCCAGAGATGCAGACCGCTATTGCCCCCAGAAGGGGGAACCTGCAAAGTCTCCCAGTGAAGTGGAATATGAGAATATGGACATCTGTACCTCTGTATGGCTTTCCAGGCCCTGGGCTCGACCAGCCTACCTGGCACCGTAGTTTGGCGACTACCCTCTGGCATTTTACAGAAAAATCAAGGCCTCGGGCCAACCTCTTCACTGAAACCTTCCAGACGTGCTGTGGTTTAGCCAACACAGTCCGCCCTGAAATTTCAAAGTGGTGTTGAAGCCCAGGCATACTCATTTTGCTCCTGCTCTACCCCGGTTTTGCTCAGCTTATAGAACATGAGAGGTTTTTTACTTCACACCCACATAAAATACGATGGCGGCCTAGGAATTCCCCGCGCCTTGCAGCACAGTGCGTCTTTCAAACAAAGAAACCTCATTTTCCTCAGAGCTTAAATAGCTCTTAACAACACACAATTGCAAAGACCGGGCTGGTCAACACATTTTTTACTTCAGCATGTTTTTATTTCACCCTCCTGGCGGGTGAGAGGACCCAGGATACAGGAGCTTGAAGGCGTGGGAGAGGGATGACCCCACTTCTTAAATAACTATTATGATAGCAGCCAAGGGGAATTTATAAAGATAGGCTTGTTTAGAAAAAAAAAAATCACACCGTGAAGTTATGTAAGTTTCTATTTTAAAATCATCTGGTTCTAATTTACTAAATTTAATGCTTTAGAGTTAATGCCAAAGTGCGACATCTGATTTATGGAAATACTCAGCACGTTTTTCCATTGCTCTCTTGTACAAGGTATTTACCACCCTTTTGTTATGGTGAGAAAGATTATGGACCTTAAAAAGCCCTCTTTACGAGCTTGCTGATATTTTATTATAAAATACCACAAGACAGAGTAAGAAGTCTAGTAAACAATAATGCTCACTTAGGAGCATTCCACACGGTGAATATGTATATTTAACAGAGAGGTCTATCTGGAAAATGGATGCTTAAAAACTTTCATTTTATGCAAAACCACTTTTTTTCACAGCCAAGTACTGAGGGATGGAGAAGAGAGATTTAAATAGCAGTCTTATTATGCTACGTTGCTAGTAAAATGATAACAATGTTAATACCAAAGGGTGAAAGGATGCCAGAGATGCAGACCGCTATTGCCCCCAGAAGGGGGAACCTGCAAAGTCTCCCAGTGAAGTGGAATATGAGAATATGGACATCTGTACCTCTGTATGGCTTTCCAGGCCCTGGGCTCGACCAGCCTACCTGGCACCGTAGTTTGGCGACTACCCTCTGGCATTTTACAGAAAAATCAAGGCCTCGGGCCAACCTCTTCACTGAAACCTTCCAGACGTGCTGTGGTTTAGCCAACACAGTCCGCCCTGAAATTTCAAAGTGGTGTTGAAGCCCAGGCATACTCATTTTGCTCCTGCTCTACCCCGGTTTTGCTCAGCTTATAGAACATGAGAGGTTTTTTACTTCACACCCACATAAAATACGATGGCGGCCTAGGAATTCCCCCGGCGCCTTGCAGCACAGTGCGTCTTTCAAACAAAGAAACCTCATTTTCCTCAGAGCTTAAATAGCTCTTAACAACACACAATTGCAAAGACCGGGCTGGTCAACACATTTTTTACTTCAGCATGTTTTTATTTCACCCTCCTGGCGGGTGAGAGGACCCAGGATACAGGAGCTTGAAGGCGTGGGAGAGGGATGACCCCCTGTCCGGCTCCAGGCCCCGGATGACCATGTCCTGCCTCCTCCATGTCAAGACGAGGCCAGGCGATCCTCAGAGTGGACCTGTCTGCTCTGCCCTGTTCTGCCAGGATCTGCTTTCCTAACTCCTCTGCCCTGGAGACCAGTCTTCCTGCCTCCCCTTGAAAACATGGTAATGAGAAATGAAACTGAAAAGGCAACGACAACCTAGTAAGGACACCACCACGGTCTCTTACTTAAGTCTTTGGAATGTCTCTTGTTTCATCTCTTCAGGTTCATCCACTCCTCCCTCCTCCTCAGCTCAAGTCTCACCCTCTCCCTGAAATGCCCTCCAGTTTCTGTGTTGTTCACAGTTGTGAACAACACAGTCGTGTCCCGTCGCTATGGACGAGTCCTTTCTGTGACTCTGTGCTGTGCTCGCCTCCGGGCCTCCTCCTCCTCTCACACTGGTGTCCTGGCGCCATCGTGCATGACTTGTGAATCTCTAACTGTGCCTTCTGCGTGGGGGCGCCTCTCCTTTGCACCACGGCTGATCCCGGAAGCAGGCAATCCCCTATCTGACCCAGGCAATTTATTAAGACACAATTCACATACATGCAGGTCACCATTTTAGAGCGGGCTCTTCGTTTTGGTCTATTCGCAGAACTGTACCACCTCCATCCCTCTCTCACTCCAGAACATTCCCGTCACCCAGAAAGAAGCCCCAGGCCCCTGAGAAGCCCTCTCCATCCCTCCCCCGACCCCGACAACCATAACCACCATTCCAGAGTGTTTCTAGCAATAGCCATTTGTAACTGGCTTCATGCATTCTAAAAAGATGGGGTCAGCTGTATGAACACATTGAGTACTTGTGAGAGAATGTAAAATGGTAACAACCAATAAATACTAATTCGATATAGAAAGGAAAAGCAAGAGTTGGGGACTGTTGGGGAGTGAAGTCTTTAGAGAGAGAGAAGTAAGTTCTCCCAAAGTCAGGGAGACTGATCTGTTTGCATTTACCACACAGACATCTTATCACGTGCCAGATGCAGCTAATATGCATGTGTGTTCTCAGTTGTTCAGTCATGTCCAATACTTTGTGACTCCATGGACTTGTAGGCCTCAGGCTCCCCTGTCCACGGGATTTTTCTGGCGAGAATACTGACGTGTGGTGCCATCTTGGTGCATCATCTAATCTTCATAACAATCAATCAGAGAGGGGCGAGGCGTCCCATACCAGAGAGGATGAGTCAGATCCTCAGAGCGTGAATGCCTTGCTCAGGGCCACACAGCCAGGGTTTCGTCAAGACTCACCAGGTTTCAGATCTCATGGACAGGGCTGAGGACAAAGTGCTCGGTACCTAGAATGGCGTTCATTCACTTTTTTCACTGAATCATCCAGCAAATCAGTCAGTCAGTCACACAACAAACATTTATTGAGTCCCACGGAGGGTTAAATTGGACTGCGAATGATAGAAAAACCCTAGAGGGGTGTGCTTAAACAAGGTAGAAGTTAATTCTCTTCTTGTTTATTAGAAGTCCGGAGGAAAGGAACCCAGGGCTATCTGAGGGCCTCTAAAGGCTGCCGAATTTCAAGTTCCTCCTATCTTGTGCTTTGGGATCCTCAATACAAGGTCCAGGGCTGCTCAAATTCCAGCCATCACAGCCACAGTCCAGCCAGCAGGAAGAGAGGGGTGAGAAAAATGGGCCTCTTTCCTGAAGGGTCCCCATGGACCCTCTGCTGACATCCTGTTAGCCAGACGTGGTCATGGGCCAAAATGAGCTGCAAGGGAAGCTGAGAAATGTAGTCTTTATTCTGGGTGGCCATTCCATGACGGGGGGAAGAGGCGAGTGGGCCCCAGGATGATAGTGTCAGCCACTGGTATCGACTAGGTCAGCAGAGAACACGTGTGATAACTTGAAGGTACACACGTCAGGCTTTCCCGCCTGTCAGGAGAGCCCGTTGCTCGTGGCATGCACCCATATGGGCCAGGAGGGTATATACTGTATGTTCTTCCCCCTGCCCAGAGGCTGTGCTCTGCTGCCGTGGGCTTCCTCCCAGCCTCGGCTGCTGGTCTGCCCTCCTGGTGCACAGTGGCACACACATGGAGAGGTCCTCGTGAAGGGGCTCCTGCCAGGAGCAGGCCCTTCCCGGTCTTCTCCAGCCCACAGGGGTGTGTGGGCCACGGGCCCTCCCTCTTTCTGTCACGCCGCAGGAAGAGGTGTGCTTCCCGAAGGGTACGGCCAGAGCACAGCCAAACATCCCACCCAGCGTATGCCTGAGGAGTGGGAGGGAGGGAGAAGCTGTGACCCCAAGGGGAAAGGCTCCCCACCACCACCCCGCTGCTCCGTCTCCCAACTGGCCATTGTCCTTAGAGGTCAAAGATGGTGTAAAGTCATAAAGTCGGTGAGTTGTTGGCTGTGGATGAGTTACAGCCCCAGGATGAGCCTAGCAGTCAAAGCCTAAATTTAATCTGACAGGCCATGAAAATGAGACGATTGAATGCTAGTCCTGCTGGAATCCCCACATGTCACCCTCCATTAGCTTCCTCCTCAGAGTGGCTTCCAGCATCTCTGCTTTTCCTCGGCATCACACACAGACGGGAAGCCTCCCTGGGCGTCTTTAACCACCAAAGAGGAGGGAGATGGCCTGGTACCCAGAATCCGTTCCGAATCTACGAGGAGGTTGCAGCTGATGGTCCCGTGATTCTCCCACCCGCGTCACCCAGTCCTTGCTCCCTGGATCTGAGACACCGGCTAGCTGGGTCCAGCAGCAGTCTCTGTGCTGGACTACAACCGGGAGAAAGGCGTTGGGCCACCCGCTGAGATTGCAGACGTGGGCACAGCAGCCCCTCCCGTCCCTCCAGGCACTGAGGCGCCTTTAAACTTCACCACCCGCCCCCAGGTTTCAAAGTTCTCATTTGCAAATCAATTTAGTAAGGCCCCAGGCTGAACTCTGTGGTTAACACCATTAAAAAGGTTCTTTTGACTAGTCTGGGGAATAAAACTACACACCTGCAAGTTCCTTACTACCTTTAACTGTAATCTTTAACTGCAGGTCAATGTACCATATTTTAATTTCTCTAGGTATTGTGCTGGATTTTTCACCTGTGGAGACAGAATTTTACTCTTATAAGAAGGCTTAAGGAGACAATGGAGTATGGGATAAGGTGCTGTTTAATTTGAGTTTTAAAGAAATACAACCTACGATGGAAACAATTAAAGCAATCCTATAGAAAAGAAAGCCCTATAAAACTGCTGGCCTATTACTTCATTCTCTTGCTCTGAAGTCTCTGAACATGGAAATGTCAGTTCAAACATAAATTCTATGGCTTACATTTCAGGGAAGATAAAGGTTCAGGGGAACAAAGATGTTACGTGGTGGCTGTTTCGCTTAAATCACCTTTCTGGAGCTCTTGTCTTCTATTAATGGGATGCCTGTGATGGGGCAGGGAGGGTGCTGGTGAACAGGGGCCTGGGGCCTGGAGCCCGGACAGTTGAGTAAGGCGCTCAGATCCACAGGAGAGAGGAGAACCCCAGCCTCCCGGTGGAGACGCTGCGTCCAGAGGCACCGGCTCTCGTGGTTCTCTCTCCTCTAAGGAGGGCAGGATGCGTATGAGGATCCTGGTGGCCCAGACAGTGAAGAATCTGCCTGCAGGGCGGGAGACTCAGGTTCGATCCCTGGTCCAGGAAGATCCCGGGAAAAGGGAATGCCAACCTACTCCAGTATTCTTGTCTGGAGAAATCCATGGACAGAAGAGTCTGACGGGCTGCCGTCCACGGGGTCGCAGCATCGGACAGGACTGAGTGATGAACACTTCACACTTTGGAGGGAAAAGGCTGAGCCCGCTCATTTTCTGTGGAAGTGATCACGGGCAGCTGTGCAGGTCCCACCTAACTTCAGGCTTCTCCCATTCACACCCAGGTCCCCCCACTGCCAGGTGCGTTTCCAGTGGCCCGTGAGACAGACGCAACCACTCTGGGGAGTTAGAACAGAGCTACAAGGGGAAGAGGAAGCAAAACAGGGAGTAGGCAAGGTTTCGCTGAAGAATATGGCTCTTTTTTGGTGCTTCTGCAAAGAGGTATCTCTCCAACTCCAGTTGCCTTACGGCCTCTGACTGTTCCCCTGGGGGTCAATCCCAGGGTATGTTTGCTGTGGGCTCTGGGATGCTGTGTACCTCAGCCTGAGCCCGTGTGTGTGCGTTAGTGACACTAACACCACTCTCTGTGGGTCTGAGGGGTCCCCTCCTAGAGCACAGGCATCCCTGACTCCTCCCTCCCCCACAACACACACAGATAGACACTACGATAGACACTACGATGGAAAGAATTAAAGCAATCCTATAGAAAAAAAGGCTCTGTAAAACTGCTGGCCTATTATTTCATTCAGTGCAGACTGGCATTAAAGACCCTGGAAGCTATGCTTGATCTTTTCCCACGCCTCCTAAAAGCACCCCCTTCCGTGGTCACAGATCACCACGGAGATTAGAAAGGAGCTGCTCGGAAGTCGACATCTTTGTTCCATGTCACTTACACTGTTTGACTATCCAGAGCCTTCTACACATGCAAAGCATTGCAATTACGTGCAAAGTCAGAAATGGAGAGAAATCAGAGAGAAACTCATTCTTGGCCTGGTGGAGTTCTATTTGCCCTGAAAAAGTTCTGCCTCTTAAATACATGGTTTGTTTTGTGTGTAAATTTTGTATCCTGGGGTCAACATATCCGTTAAAAAAAGAAATAAAAATTAGAGAGATGATAGGAATGTACTACCCCTCCACCCCCGCTCCATTTCAACACAGAAATCATTCTTTTGGAAAATTGGGCTTGAGCAAGATGTTTTTGACGGTTCCTGATGGTCGCCTAGGAACAAAACATTATCATCTGAGGCAATGGTAGGGACAGAAGAGTCTGACGGCGCAGGCAATCGGACAGGACTGAGTGATGAACACTTCACACTTTGGAGGAAAAGGCTGAGCCCGCTCATTTTCTGTGGAAGTGATCACGGGCAGCTGTGCAGGTCCCACCTAACTTCAGGCTTCTCCCATTCACACCCAGGTCCCCCCACTGCCAGGTGCGTTTCCAGTGGCCCGTGAGACAGACGCAACCACTCTGGGGAGTTAGAACAGAGCTACAAGGGGAAGAGGAAGCAAAACAGGGAGTAGGCAAGGTTTCGCTGAAGAATATGGCTCTTTTTTGGTGCTTCTGCAAAGAGGTATCTCTCCAACTCCAGTTGCCTTACGGCCTCTGACTGTTCCCCTGGGGGTCAATCCCAGGGTATGTTTGCTGTGGGCTCTGGGATGCTGTGTACCTCAGCCTGAGCCCGTGTGTGTGCGTTAGTGACACTAACACCACTCTCTGTGGGTCTGAGGGTCCCTCCTAGAGCACAGGCATCCCTGACTCCTCCCTCCCCCACAACACACACAGATAGACACTACGATAGACACTACGATGGAAAGAATTAAAGCAATCCTATAGAAAAAAAGGCTCTGTAAAACTGCTGGCCTATTATTTCATTCAGTGCAGACTGGCATTAAAGACCCTGGAAGCTATGCTTGATCTTTTCCCACGCCTCCTAAAAGCACCCCCTTCCGTGGTCACAGATCACCACGGAGATTAGAAAGGAGCTGCTCGGAAGTCGACATCTTTGTTCCATGTCACTTACACTGTTTGACTATCCAGAGCCTTCTACACATGCAAAGCATTGCAATTACGTGCAAAGTCAGAAATGGAGAGAAATCAGAGAGAAACTCATTCTTGGCCTGGTGGAGTTCTATTTGCCCTGAAAAAGTTCTGCCTCTTAAATACATGGTTTGTTTTGTGTGTAAATTTTGTATCCTGGGGTCAACATATCCGTTAAAAAAAGAAATAAAAATTAGAGAGATGATAGGAATGTACTACCCCTCCACCCCCGCTCCATTTCAACACAGAAATCATTCTTTTGGAAAATTGGGCTTGAGCAAGATGTTTTTGACGGTTCCTGATGGTCGCCTAGGAACAAAACATTATCATCTGAGGCAATGGTAGGGACAGAAGAATATTTCAGTTTGTCTTAACAATCTAAGATTCTTGCAAACAGCCGAGTCCCAAGGAGGCCAGGACATACCTTGTAAGAACTTCTAGACAAGAATCAGATTATGGGCCAAAGAAAATGCAGAGAGGTGAGTCCTAACAGGTGCTCCAGGAAACATCCTCTGTAGGTTTTGCTATGTTTACAGGTACACATGGTCCCTTAACTCAAACGCACTTGTTAAATCAAACTGAGTCTTAATTTTTGTTAATAATAATAATAATAAAGTCTCACTTTGCAGGATTGTAAGATAAGGAAAAGATACAAGGAAATCAGACAGAGCCTCCCCATTTGTGAGCGTCTGGTCTCCTTGATCGAGGTTACAGGGAGTAAGCGGACTGTAGCCACCGGTACCTCTGCACGGAAAATTTGAGCAGAGCCTCTGTCTCATTCTTCACTTTTGTTTCCTCCTCCTTGAAAGGCTGTATGTCTCCAGGAAAACTGCAGGAGAATTTATGCCTTTTCTTTTCCCTGCATAACCCCACTCACATTGGATTGTGAGTTACAGCCTGAAGTTTCAGGTTCACGTATTCAAAATGTTCAGAATGGGTTTCTGCTTCTCTATTTGTTTAAATGGGTAATTGGACACAGGGGACACCATGGTATTATTTTGAAGTTTATCTTTAACTCTGTGAGAAGTTATAAAGACAATGAATAAAGTTCATTCCTTCTTCCTGGACATAATAGGCAGCAAGACAAGTAGGCATTCAGGGCGTGTGTGATGGCAACACCATCCTAAGGGTCGTGTACAAACAGGGAGCTGGATACAGCCCCCGCCCTCTAAGACGGTGGTGATCCAAGGGATGGAACGACAGCCGCCCAGACAGCCCAGGAAGCACCGGAGGAACTGCGTTCCTGTGACCAGCTCTTCTTGGCCCTCATGTGCTTGCATCTGTGTGTCTGGACTGTTATTTGGAGCTACCAGTTAATACCACAGCATCGTCCACCAAATGGTAAGAGCTTGTGGTTAAGATTTTTAAATAAAATACAGACTACATTCCATTTGAATTTCAGATAAATAAGAGTAATTTAAAATAAGTATATCCCATGAAATATCTGGGATGTATTTCCACAAGAAAAGATTAGTTTATGAAATTCAATAAGGATAAGCCGTGGCTCCAAAAAGACAAGAATCAGATTATGGGCCAAAGAAAATGCAGAGAGGTGAGTCCTAACAGGTGCTCCAGGAAACATCCTCTGTAGGTTTTGCTATGTTTACAGGTACACATGGTCCCTTAACTCAAACGCACTTGTTAAATCAAACTGAGTCTTAATTTTTGTTAATAATAATAATAATAAAGTCTCACTTTGCAGGATTGTAAGATAAGGAAAAGATACAAGGAAATCAGACAGAGCCTCCCCATTTGTGAGCGTCTGGTCTCCTTGATCGAGGTTACAGGGAGTAAGCGGACTGTAGCCACCGGTACCTCTGCACGGAAAATTTGAGCAGAGCCTCTGTCTCATTCTTCACTTTTGTTTCCTCCTCCTTGAAAGGCTGTATGTCTCCAGGAAAACTGCAGGAGAATTTATGCCTTTTCTTTTCCCTGCATAACCCCACTCACATTGGATTGTGAGTTACAGCCTGAAGTTTCAGGTTCACGTATTCAAAATGTTCAGAATGGGTTTCTGCTTCTCTATTTGTTTAAATGGGTAATTGGACACAGGGGACACCATGGTATTATTTTGAAGTTTATCTTTAACTCTGTGAGAAGTTATAAAGACAATGAATAAAGTTCATTCCTTCTTCCTGGACATAATAGGCAGCAAGACAAGTAGGCATTCAGGGCGTGTGTGATGGCAACACCATCCTAAGGGTCGTGTACAAACAGGGAGCTGGATACAGCCCCCGCCCTCTAAGACGGTGGTGATCCAAGGGATGGAACGACAGCCGCCCAGACAGCCCAGGAAGCACCGGAGGAACTGCGTTCCTGTGACCAGCTCTTCTTGGCCCTCATGTGCTTGCATCTGTGTGTCTGGACTGTTATTTGGAGCTACCAGTTAATACCACAGCATCGTCCACCAAATGGTAAGAGCATGTGGTTAAGATTTTTAAATAAAATACAGACTACATTCCATTTGAATTTCAGATAAATAAGAGTAATTTTTAAAAATAAGTATATCCCATGAAATATCTGGGATGTATTTCCACAAGAAAAGATTAGTTTACTGAAATTCAAAGTGAGCTAGGAGGCCCCTAAGCTGACACCCTTCCCTGCAGAGAAACAGCTTTACGGCCCCGACAGCCAACAGGAACGAGAGGAGAAATCCCAGAGAGGACCACAGCTTATTCCTAATTGGAAGATGCTCATAATATGCCTAGTCTCTCTCCCCCATGAAGAAAGCAGCTCTTCCCTTCTCCTGGGAGCTCAAGCGGATAGAATGTCATGGGTGTTAGTGTGAGCTCGGAGTGACTCCTTGAGATTTTTCGTCGCTGTTGTTTTAACGAGTGGCACTTCAGTTCCACCAATATTTATGAAGCACAGACTGCTTTGCAGAACAGTGTGGTAGGCGGAGTCTCTTTTCTCCAGAGTTTAGAATTCAAAGAGAGTGGCTACCATGCCTACAACAGATGTTCCTTAACCTGTGTATCTGATCATTCAGAGCTTCCCCAGTGCCTCAGCAGTGAGAATCCACCTGCATGCAGTGCAGGAGCCGCAGCAGCCTCAGGTTTGATCCTTGGGTCGGGAAGGTCCCCTGGAGGAGGACACAGCAACCCACTCCAGTCTTCTTGCCTGGAGAATCCCACGGACAGAGGAGCCTGATGGGTTATAGTTTATAGAGCTGCAGAGAGTGGGACATGACTGCAGCAACTGAGTATGAGTTGATAATTCAATATATATTTTACATATTTACTAAAAAATTTCATTTACAAATATAAACAAAGAGCCCCAGGATCACAGAGAGGGATATGAGAACGCTTTGGGAGATGAGAGAAGAGTTTATGGAGGAAAGAGTGGGTGGGACTTTCCCGGTGGTCCAGTGGTTAAAACTTCATTCTCCAAATGCAGGAAGCACGGGATTCCTGGTCAGGGAACTAAGATCCTGCATGTTACACAGCCAGCCAAAGAAAAAAAAGTGGGTGAACTGGGTTTGGCAGGAACGAACAATTCTCCCTGGGGAGATAAAAGCCAACAGCTTCCCGTGCTGAAAGGATGGAACCATTAAAGAGAGAGAAATAACAAAGCGTGGTCAAGGAGAGTAGGCCACCTGGGAGGCGATGACTGATTTGCTTGTTTATTCAGTAGGTGTTTATTGAATACGTATGCACACATCACTGCAGAACTGTGTAAAGGGCCTTATGACCGCCTAAGCTGACACCCTTCCCTGCAGAGAAACAGCTTTACGGCCCCGACAGCCAACAGGAACGAGAGGAGAAATCCCAGAGAGGACCACAGCTTATTCCTAATTGGAAGATGCTCATAATATGCCTAGTCTCTCTCCCCCATGAAGAAAGCAGCTCTTCCCTTCTCCTGGGAGCTCAAGCGGATAGAATGTCATGGGTGTTAGTGTGAGCTCGGAGTGACTCCTTGAGATTTTTCGTCGCTGTTGTTTTAACGAGTGGCACTTCAGTTCCACCAATATTTATGAAGCACAGACTGCTTTGCAGAACAGTGTGGTAGGCGGAGTCTCTTTTCTCCAGAGTTTAGAATTCAAAGAGAGTGGCTACCATGCCTACAACAGATGTTCCTTAACCTGTGTATCTGATCATTCAGAGCTTCCCCAGTGCCTCAGCAGTGAGAATCCACCTGCATGCAGTGCAGGAGCCGCAGCAGCCTCAGGTTTGATCCTTGGGTCGGGAAGGTCCCCTGGAGGAGGACACAGCAACCCACTCCAGTCTTCTTGCCTGGAGAATCCCACGGACAGAGGAGCCTGATGGGTTATAGTTTATAGAGCTGCAGAGAGTGGGACATGACTGCAGCAACTGAGTATGAGTTGATAATTCAATATATATTTTACATATTTACTAAAAATTGCATTTACAAATATAAACAAAGAGCCCCAGGATCACAGAGAGGGATATGAGAACGCTTTGGGAGATGAGAGAAGAGTTTATGGAGGAAAGAGTGGGTGGGACTTTCCCGGTGGTCCAGTGGTTAAAACTTCATTCTCCAAATGCAGGAAGCACGGGATTCCTGGTCAGGGAACTAAGATCCTGCATGTTACACAGCCAGCCAAAGAAAAAAAAGTGGGTGAACTGGGTTTGGCAGGAACGAACAATTCTCCCTGGGGAGATAAAAGCCAACAGCTTCCCGTGCTGAAAGGATGGAACCATTAAAGAGAGAGAAATAACAAAGCGTGGTCAAGGAGAGTAGGCCACCTGGGAGGCGATGACTGATTTGCTTGTTTATTCAGTAGGTGTTTATTGAATACGTATGCACACATCACTGCAGAACTGTGTAAAGGGCTATGAAGAAGAGGCATGTGGGGCTTCCCCTGGTGGTCCAGTGGGTAAGGACACCGCCTTGCAGTGCAAGGGGCGCTGATTTGAGCCCTGGCCTGGGAAGATCCCACGTGCCACGGAGCGGACGGACAGATGTGTCCAATTACCGAGCCGGAGCTCTGGAGCACATGCGCCCAGAGCCGGCACTCTGCGGCGACAGACGCCACCGCAATGGGAGGCACACAGGAGCCAAAGAACAAAGATGGATGAAAATAGAGACATGAAAGACCAATAGAAGTAGCCCGCCTGCTCCCCTCCCTCCCCAACCTGACCCCGGCCCTAAATAAATAAATAAATAAATAAATCTTTAAAAAAAAAAAAAGAAGAAGAGGCATGTGGTGCCAGGACCTAGTGAGGGAAGTGGGACAGGCTTCGATGAGGGAGGCAATGGAAGGCTACGCTCTAAAGGGAAAACAGAATAAACCAAGGCCTGGGAGGAGGAGGACATAAGGCAGTTTAAACACTATGTGCAAGTGCCCCATGGCAGAAGCAAGCAGGATGCCTTCAAAGAGCTGAAAGGAAGTCAGTGTGTGTGCAGCCCAGAGAACACGGTGGGATATGAAGCTTGAGCGGCAATTGCATGCAGTTGGATCCATGCAAAGCCTTCTGGGATCTGTGAAGGAATTCCATTGTAATCTGCAGCGCACTATGGAGCCATTCTACATGGTTACTTAGGAATGTAACCTAGCTAGCTTTGGGTTTGAAAGAATCTCTCTGGCTGGGCTGGTGCGAAGACTGGAGGAGGAAGCAGACTGCAGTGAGGAGACCAGTGAGGGCGCAACGTCAGGAGCTGAGGACACCTGTCTTCTCCATCTCTCCTGATGATTTTTCTACATCTTCAGGAACTTTTCTCCTGGGAAGAAAGATAAAAGCTCAAAAAAAGCTTCCCGTGCTGAAAGGATGGAACCATTAAAGAGAGAGAAATAACAAAGCGTGGTCAAGGAGAGTAGGCCACCTGGGAGGCGATGACTGATTTGCTTGTTTATTCAGTAGGTGTTTATTGAATACGTATGCACACATCACTGCAGAACTGTGTAAAGGGCTATGAAGAAGAGGCATGTGGGGCTTCCCCTGGTGGTCCAGTGGGTAGGACACCGCCTTGCAGTGCAAGGGGCGCTGATTTGAGCCCTGGCCTGGGAAGATCCCACGTGCCACGGAGCGGACGGACAGATGTGTCCAATTACCGAGCCGGAGCTCTGGAGCACATGCGCCCAGAGCCGGCACTCTGCGGCGACAGACGCCACCGCAATGGGAGGCACACAGGAGCCAAAGAACAAAGATGGATGAAAATAGAGACATGAAAGACCAATAGAAGTAGCCCGCCTGCTCCCCTCCCTCCCCAACCTGACCCCGGCCCTAAATAAATAAATAAATAAATAAATCTTTAAAAAAAAAAAAAGAAGAAGAGGCATGTGGTGCCAGGACCTAGTGAGGGAAGTGGGACAGGCTTCGATGAGGGAGGCAATGGAAGGCTACGCTCTAAAGGGAAAACAGAATAAACCAAGGCCTGGGAGGAGGAGGACATAAGGCAGTTTAAACACTATGTGCAAGTGCCCCATGGCAGAAGCAAGCAGGATGCCTTCAAAGAGCTGAAAGGAAGTCAGTGTGTGTGCAGCCCAGAGAACACGGTGGGATATGAAGCTTGAGCGGCAATTGCATGCAGTTGGATCCATGCAAAGCCTTCTGGGATCTGTGAAGGAATTCCATTGTAATCTGCAGCGCACTATGGAGCCATTCTACATGGTTACTTAGGAATGTAACCTAGCTAGCTTTGGGTTTGAAAGAATCTCTCTGGCTGGGCTGGTGCGAAGACTGGAGGGAGGGAAGCAGACTGCAGTGAGGAGACCAGTGAGGGGGCAACGTCAGGAAGCTGGTCAGGAGCTGAGGGACACCTGTCTTCTCCATCTCTCCTGATGATCTTTGTTCTACATCTTCAGAGGGGTCCGAGAAGAGCACCGCCAGGCCTCCAACTACATCACAGAGCATCCGGGTCTTGATGACGCGGCCGCATGAGGAGAATTTCACAAGTCACGACGTGTGCTTATCGCTGGAGGGTGATAGGGTCTGGGTAGCAGGCCTGTGCCCCCGAGCGCCAGGGCCGAGCCGGGCCTTCGAAGGTGGTGGAATGCAGGAGACTGACCAGCTTACTGGTCGCGGGCACTGGGAACCTCCTTTCTTAGGCCAAGGCCCCTGTGCCCCAGCAGGAGTCTTCCTGTGGTGTCTTTCCCCCTCTCCCGTCCACCCCTGTCCCGCCAGGGGTGTCTGGGGCAGAGGGCAGCATGGGTCTGTAACTCCTGGCAACCTCTCGCCACCTCTCCGCGCGTTCTAAACCGCAGGAGCGCTCTGTTCCCGCGGGCTGCACTCACCAGACAAGGGCCAAGAAGTGTAGGTGGCGTCCCTTGCAGAGTGCTCTTTGATATTTAATTCTTACATGATACCTCTAATTGTTCCCTGGGGTCACAGAGTCAGACACGACCCAGCGGCTGAACGATACAGAACTGTGAGTAACTGGTGGACTCAGAAAGGCCTTTGCTGGAGTCTTTTAGGATCAATGAGTATGAGTCGATTTAGGTGAATCACATGCTGTGAAAACTCAGAGCAGAAGCCTCACTTATCTAAAACCAGGACCTGGGGAGGGAAGAATGCTGCCTAAAGGCCCACACCTCCAGGGGACGACAGGAAACAGGTCGCTGGAGTCCAGCTTGAGGTCTGTCTCCTCAACAGACCGGCTTTCTGAACTGGACTTTGTTTCTGTCACCATCCCCCAAGCCAGATGCTGCTCCTTACCCTTCTCTTCTGTTCGAGAATTTTTCCTGATTTGAGTCCCCTTTCTCCTGAGGTCTGTCAGGAAGCACTACGAGATTTGCAAGGTCAAATTCCAGGCCAACAGAAGAGTTGGTCTCAGCAAAAGTCTCAACAGGATAAGCACTGTTCAGCTGGGCTGGTGCGAAGACTGGAGGGAGGAAGCAGACTGCAGTGAGGAGACCAGTGAGGGGGCAACGTCAGGAAGCTGGTCAGGAGCTGAGGGACACCTGTCTTCTCCATCTCTCCTGATGATCTTTGTTCTACATCTTCAGAGGGGTCCGAGAAGAGCACCGCCAGGCCTCCAACTACATCACAGAGCATCCGGGTCTTGATGACGCGCCGCATGAGGAGAATTTCACAAGTCACGACGTGTGCTTATCGCTGGAGGGTGATAGGGTCTGGGTAGCAGGCCTGTGCCCCCGAGCGCCAGGGCCGAGCCGGGCCTTCGAAGGTGGTGGAATGCAGGAGACTGACCAGCTTACTGGTCGCGGGCACTGGGAACCTCCTTTCTTAGGCCAAGGCCCCTGTGCCCCAGCAGGAGTCTTCCTGTGGTGTCTTTCCCCCTCTCCCGTCCACCCCTGTCCCGCCAGGGGTGTCTGGGGCAGAGGGCAGCATGGGTCTGTAACTCCTGGCAACCTCTCGCCACCTCTCCGCGCGTTCTAAACCGCAGGAGCGCTCTGTTCCCGCGGGCTGCACTCACCAGACAAGGGCCAAGAAGTGTAGGTGGCGTCCCTTGCAGAGTGCTCTTTGATATTTAATTCTTACATGATACCTCTAATTGTTCCCTGGGGTCACAGAGTCAGACACGACCCAGCGGCTGAACGATACAGAACTGTGAGTAACTGGTGGACTCAGAAAGGCCTTTGCTGGAGTCTTTTAGGATCAATGAGTATGAGTCGATTTAGGTGAATCACATGCTGTGAAAACTCAGAGCAGAAGCCTCACTTATCTAAAACCAGGACCTGGGGAGGGAAGAATGCTGCCTAAAGGCCCACACCTCCAGGGGACGACAGGAAACAGGTCGCTGGAGTCCAGCTTGAGGTCTGTCTCCTCAACAGACCGGCTTTCTGAACTGGACTTTGTTTCTGTCACCATCCCCCAAGCCAGATGCTGCTCCTTACCCTTCTCTTCTGTTCGAGAATTTTTCCTGATTTGAGTCCCCTTTCTCCTGAGGTCTGTCAGGAAGCACTACGAGATTTGCAAGGTCAAATTCCAGGCCAACAGAAGAGTTGGTCTCAGGCAAAAGTCTCAACAGGATAAGCACTGAGGCTTTTCATGTCTGCCTCCCCCCATGCACAGAGCATCAGGCACAGCATAAATACTTAGTATGCGAGTGTTTTGACTGAGGAGAATAAAGGTCCACGTTCTAATTCCTTGTCTGGTGTTCTAGTGATTCGTCTCTTGCTCACAGAGAAGTGTCCTACGTCCATCTGTTGCCTTCGAAACGGAATCTTATAGCCTTCGTTCATGCTGAGATATGAAAGCTGATAATAACCGCAGATGAAAAGTTTCTGCAGAGCTGGCATCTTCTGAAAGAGGTGAGGCCTGTGTGGAAGAGGCCCTGCCACAGCTGTGGAGCGGTGGCTCCTCTATAGCACCAAAGAATGGGCCTTCTTCTAGGCGAATCATCGAGACGCAAAGTCCACCGCGAATGCAGATGAACTCAGACTTCACCCCAGCCTCTTGCAGCACACGCAGCAATTTCCTGGCGTAGCTACATGTTTACAAGACTGCAGGCACTGGGCTGTGGAGCTCTCTGAGGCCGGCACGTGCCTATCGGTGCGGCTCAGGGGCTCGGTCCAGCCCCCACGGCTTGCACATCAGCATTTTCTCACAGGGACCAGGGTGAGCGCGGGGCTCCGGCGCCCGGAAGATTGTGCTGCAGAAGGTGTGAATGCTCTTCTCTGAACTTTGCTGCCTTAATGATCTATCATGTGTGCTATCAAGAATTTGAAGGGAAGTGGTTTTGTGGGTTAAGTCATGTTTCACATTAAACGTTTGGGTCTGAAGCCCAGGTTTTTTGCTGTTTGACCAGCGTTGAAAGCCAGTTTGCCATCTACGTCCTTAGCCTGGCCTCTGGGCCGAAGGGCACGGGTTCTGAAGCATCTGGAGCCACACAGGTGTGAGAGCACACGGCTGACCGTGCCCACGTAGCGCCTCTGGAGTGAGGTCATGGCAGCCTCCGAGGGGGTGACGTGGATCTGGGCGGAAGGGCCCAAAGCCATCCGGGGGTCAGGGCTGCCTGACTCAAAGTGCAGCAAGGCTGCCGAACGTCTGGGGAAAAGGCTCTTGATAACTTCATGGGCTTCTGGCATGGCCGATGTCGCTCTGTCCTAAGAGGAGCTGCAGCGGGAAGCCAGGAAACACGCACATCACTCCTCTCTGCTGGCGCCCGGTGCTGCTGCTGTTTCTCTTGGGGGTCCACGAGTTTCTCTGTGCAAGACTGAGGGGGACCCAGAACACAACCCCGCTCTGGGCAGTTCATGCGCTGGACGGGGACGTGGCTTCTAGGTGAAGAGGGACACACGTGTGGCCTTTGTGGTACAGCAGGCGGGTGCCCCTGCCTCTCTTCCCCTGGGGACCCCAGGCCAGCTGAGAAAGCTTTTAAAATAAGACCCTTTGGGGCTTCCCTGGTGGTCCAGTGGGTAAGGACACCGCCTTGCAGTGCAAAGGGCGCCGGTTTGATCCCTGGCCTGGGAGGATCCCACGTGCCACAGAGAAGCTGGACTGATGCGTCTAACTGCTGAGCCAGAGCTCTGGAGCACATGTGAGGGGCCACTGCGATGGGAGGCCCACACAGGCCAAAGAACAAAGATAAATAAATGAAGGATCAATAGACGTGGCCAAAAAACAAAAAAAAAAGTAAAAAAAAAAAGACCCTCTGGCAGGATGAGGGCGGCTCCCCTTGCCCGGCTCTGCCAGCCTTGCCAGGAGCACTGTGCCTGCCAATAAAGGCATTCCCGGGAGGCACTGCCCACCCGGAACCCGGTTATTCAAAAGCATTTTCCAGATAACCTAAGCTAAAAGGCCTTCTGCCTCCAAAGGCCAACTTGAAAGAGGGACAGAAATGGTGAATTCCAAGTTTTTTAAAAGGCACACCATTGTTTATATTTCTATTAATTATGTGATCATATCCTTGGAAAGTGTTAGTCACTCAGTCGCACCTGACTCTTTGCGGCCCTGTGGATTGTGGCCCTCCAGGCTCCTCTGTCCGTGGGGTTTTCCAGGCAAGAACACTGCAGTAGGCTTCCTTTTCCTTCTCTGGTCCCTGGAAAGAGCAGGACCCAAGACCTGATGTAAAAGGTGGATTTTGAAGGTGAGTGCTAGTCCTCTTCTCCAAAGTCAGGCAACAAAGGGCGCCTCTGTGCACAAGTTTATGAGCACGTAGAATCATCCAATCGTAGAGCTCTGGGCCTGCATTATTACTAGCAAAATTGACTGCTCATACAATGGAATTCTCTTTATGTGCTCTTATTCAAAGCAAAAAAAGAGACACCCTGAAAAAATAATGCAAACATATGTGGGGTCTGAAACATACTCTCTCCCCTCTCCCTGGAGTTAGAAAAATTAGTCAGATCTTTGGCATATTGTTTTAAGATCGACTGACCAAATACTGGGGATTCCCAGGTGACTCAGTCGTCAAGAATCTACCTGTCAATGCAGGAGACACAGATTCCGTCCCTGGGTTGGGAAGATCCTCTGGAGAAGAAAATGGCAACCCACTCCAGTATTCTTGCCTGGAGAATCCCATGGACAGAGGAGCCTGGTGGGCTACAGTTTGTGGGGTCTCAAAGAGTCTGACATTGACTGAGCACACACAACCAAATATTATAGTCAGCAACTAGCCATTTTTACATCTAGGACAAAGCCACTGACAGCCCCATCCATAAGATGGGAACGATGAGTGATCAGAGCAGATGGTGGACTGAAGGGTATGGTGTTACGAGTTCAGTGACATCCCCTTTAAAGCAAACACTCACACGCACACACACACACACACACACGCACAATATTTGTCTTGATTTTCATCAAGTTAGTCGTTTTCCAATTTATTCATTCATTCAACTTACACAGAGCTCTTTTCGTTTGCTATGTGTCAGAAAAGGTACCAGAAATCTAAAGAGAAAGTCATTGTCCTCAAGGTGCAGTTAAACCATGTCCTGTCTTTTACAAACTGTACCCAGTTTATAATTTTAATTTTCCTAATTAAAAATGGAGACGCACCACCCGGCAATTATGAGTGTGTCTATGCGAACAACTGGAGATGGAAAACCAGGATGATGGAAATCCAGGGTAGATGGTAGTTGCTGACAACCTTGTTTGTACCTCATTTTATCTGCTCTCCTTTAGCTCCTCTGTGCACAAGCTTTTTTTTTAAAAATGAGGTGGATTTTGAAGGTGAGTGCTAGTCCTCTTCTCCAAAGTCAGGCAACAAAGGGCGCCTCTGTGCACAAGTTTATGAGCACGTAGAATCATCCAATCGTAGAGCTCTGGGCCTGCATTATTACTAGCAAAATTGACTGCTCATACAATGGAATTCTCTTTATGTGCTCTTATTCAAAGCAAAAAAAGAGACACCCTGAAAAAATAATGCAAACATATGTGGGGTCTGAAACATACTCTCTCCCCTCTCCCTGGAGTTAGAAAAATTAGTCAGATCTTTGGCATATTGTTTTAAGATCGACTGACCAAATACTGGGGATTCCCAGGTGACTCAGTCGTCAAGAATCTACCTGTCAATGCAGGAGACACAGATTCCGTCCCTGGGTTGGGAAGATCCTCTGGAGAAGAAAATGGCAACCCACTCCAGTATTCTTGCCTGGAGAATCCCATGGACAGAGGAGCCTGGTGGGCTACAGTTTGTGGGGTCTCAAAGAGTCTGACATTGACTGAGCACACACAACCAAATATTATAGTCAGCAACTAGCCATTTTTACATCTAGGACAAAGCCACTGACAGCCCCATCCATAAGATGGGAACGATGAGTGATCAGAGCAGATGGTGGACTGAAGGGTATGGTGTTACGAGTTCAGTGACATCCCCTTTAAAGCAAACACTCACACGCACACACACACACACACACACACGCACAATATTTGTCTTGATTTTCATCAAGTTAGTCGTTTTCCAATTTATTCATTCATTCAACTTACACAGAGCTCTTTTCGTTTGCTATGTGTCAGAAAAGGTACCAGAAATCTAAAGAGAAAGTCATTGTCCTCAAGGTGCAGTTAAACCATGTCCTGTCTTTTACAAACTGTACCCAGTTTATAATTTTAATTTTCCTAATTAAAAATGGAGACGCACCACCCGGCAATTATGAGTGTGTCTATGCGAACAACTGGAGATGGAAAACCAGGATGATGGAAATCCAGGGTAGATGGTAGTTGCTGACAACCTTGTTTGTACCTCATTTTATCTGCTCTCCTTTATTCTTGCTCTGCTAAAACCCCAAGAGGCCAGAGCGTGGGCCGTGAAAGATCATGCTGGCCCAGTGGTGAAGTTCATAGATCCCCCCACAATCGTGGCCGGGATGTGTTAGATTCTTGTCTTACCCTGAGGATGTCACATTTGGAATTGATCTCCTTGGAAGAAACCTGCGTCTTAACTACCTCCCAAATTCCTCAACTTCATCTGACTTTGAAGCATTATCTTTTTAGAGAAATAGACACATCAAAGGCCTCAAGTATTCTGGAATATGCCCCAGTGTGGTGTCTGCTGGACATGTGTCCAGGCTAGATCTGCACAAGGCTGTGGTTTGCCGAGGCCTTTTGTCTTGCGGCCCCCTGGCCCAGGGCTCTATTTGCTACGAGTAGCTGGTGCAGATGCTTCTGCTTTCAAGACAGCCTGCAAAGGGCAAGAGGAAATTAACAAGTAACTTTCAAACTGAAAGCGCCAAAGAGGCTTTGCTGTAAAGATTTACTTTCCTCTGCACTTTGAGAACTTCTGGCAGGGCTCTCTTGGTGACAGGTTTGTGGCAACATTCTCCTGGCCTAGGTCAATGTTTGTGCTCTTTTTTCCCTCCCAGGTTGTGCAATTATGGGTCTTGATTCCCTCCCTGCCCTGTGGTGGAAATGTGCCACCTGCCCTTTGGAGTGTAGAAGAAGGAACACAGGGACTCTGTTCGCTTCCCGGATTCTCTGCTTGAAGTAAGTTTAGGAATTTATGTGTGGTTGGAATGGGGAGTTTCGACGATTCTGGAGCTTGCATACCACCTCACATTTCCAATTTGGCTTCCATTGTTATCCTGGGATCAGGCTCTTAGAGAAAAGCATTTCCATCCAGAGAGCCCGGAAAACCAAAATAGAAAACTCCGAGTTAAAAACATAATATATATTTACTAAAAGACTAAAATAAGTGAAAGTTCAGTAAACACACAGGAAAATGTTTGTGGAGGAGCAGGGTAGAGGGATGGTCCTGGACGTCAGACAGGTGTGGTATTTTAAATCACAACAACTGCTCTTTGTGAAGGTCACAGATAAAATTGGGTGACGTTGTAACATACAGAATTCTACAATATTCTTGCTCTGCTAAAACCCCAAGAGGCCAGAGCGTGGGCCGTGAAAGATCATGCTGGCCCAGTGGTGAAGTTCATAGATCCCCCCACAATCGTGGCCGGGATGTGTTAGATTCTTGTCTTACCCTGAGGATGTCACATTTGGAATTGATCTCCTTGGAAGAAACCTGCGTCTTAACTACCTCCCAAATTCCTCAACTTCATCTGACTTTGAAGCATTATCTTTTTAGAGAAATAGACACATCAAAGGCCTCAAGTATTCTGGAATATGCCCCAGTGTGGTGTCTGCTGGACATGTGTCCAGGCTAGATCTGCACAAGGCTGTGGTTTGCCGAGGCCTTTTGTCTTGCGGCCCCCTGGCCCAGGGCTCTATTTGCTACGAGTAGCTGGTGCAGATGCTTCTGCTTTCAAGACAGCCTGCAAAGGGCAAGAGGAAATTAACAAGTAACTTTCAAACTGAAAGCGCCAAAGAGGCTTTGCTGTAAAGATTTACTTTCCTCTGCACTTTGAGAACTTCTGGCAGGGCTCTCTTGGTGACAGGTTTGTGGCAACATTCTCCTGGCCTAGGTCAATGTTTGTGCTCTTTTTTCCCTCCCAGGTTGTGCAATTATGGGTCTTGATTCCCTCCCTGCCCTGTGGTGGAAATGTGCCACCTGCCCTTTGGAGTGTAGAAGAAGGAACACAGGGACTCTGTTCGCTTCCCGGATTCTCTGCTTGAAGTAAGTTTAGGAATTTATGTGTGGTTGGAATGGGGAGTTTCGACGATTCTGGAGCTTGCATACCACCTCACATTTCCAATTTGGCTTCCATTGTTATCCTGGGATCAGGCTCTTAGAGAAAAGCATTTCCATCCAGAGAGCCCGGAAAACCAAAATAGAAAACTCCGAGTTAAAAACATAATATATATTTACTAAAAGACTAAAATAAGTGAAAGTTCAGTAAACACACAGGAAAATGTTTGTGGAGGAGCAGGGTAGAGGGATGGTCCTGGACGTCAGACAGGTGTGGTATTTTAAATCACAACAACTGCTCTTTGTGAAGGTCACAGATAAAATTGGGTGACGTTGTAACATACAGAATTCTACAATAAAATGTGTAACCTGGGTCACAGTCTCATCTCATAAAATTAGATCAAAACGGTTCTATAGAAAATAAGCTATTCTATTGTTTCCCATATTGTTTCTATGAAATCTAGAAGCTATTCCATTGTTTCCCATATTGTTTCTATGAAATCTAGGATAGCCAGTGTGTTAACAGATAATCTAAAGGAAGCGAACAATAAGTCAGTGGCTGATTTTTTTTTTTTTTTTTTGCCATTTCTATTGGTCTTTCATTTATTTATTTTCATCCATCTTTGTTCTTTGGCCTGTGTGGGCCTCCCATCGCAGTGGCCTCTCTTGCTGCAGAGCATCGGCTCTGGGTGCATGCGCTCCAGAGTGCTGGCTCGGTAGGTGGACACATTGGTCCAGCCGCTCTGCGGCATGTGGGATCTCCCCAGGCCAGGGATCGAACCGGCTCCTCTTGCACTGCAAGGCGGTGTCCTTACCCACTGGACCACCAGGGAAGCCCCCATGGCTGATTTTTTTTTTTAAGATTTATTTATTTATTTTGGGGGGTTGGGGAGGGGAGGGAGAGGAGCAGGCGGGCTACTTCTATTGGTCTTTCATTTGTCTATTTTCATCCATCTTTGTTCTTTGGCCCGTGTGGGCCTCCCATCGCAGTGGCCTCTCTTGCTGCAGAGCATCGGCTCTGGGTGCATGCGCTCCAGAGTGCTGGCTCGGTAGGTGGACACATTGGTCCAGCCGCTCTGCGGCATGTGGGATCTCCCCAGGCCAGGGATCGAACCGGCTCCTCTTGCACTGCAAGGCGGTGTCCTTACCCACTGGACCACCAGGGAAGCCCCCATGGCTGATTTTTTTTTTTAAGATTTATTTATTTATTTTGGGGGGTTGGGGAGGGGAGGGAGAGGAGCAGGCGGGCTACTTCTATTGGTCTTTCATTTGTCTATTTTCATCCATCTTTGTTCTTTGGCCCGTGTGGGCCTCCCATCGCAGTGGCCTCTGTTGTCACAGAGCACGGGCTCTGGGCGCATGCGCTCCAGAGCTCCGGCTCGGTGATTGGACACATCAGTCCAGCCGCTCCGCGGCACGTGGGATCTTCCCAGGCCAGGGATTGAACTGGCGCCCCTTGCACTGCAAGGCGGTGTCCTTACCCACTGAACCACCAGGGAAGCCCGTGGCTGATTTTTAATTCCTATGATTTCATGATACACATGGTGATTGCATTCTTGGTTTTGTTTGAGTCCATTTCAAACCTATCAAGCATATATTCCATGTTGGGTATATGTATCCCAGTTAAACTATCATTTAAATGTTTCAAATCATTTAAATCAAATAACCAGGTGGGATTTTGCAGCTTTCTGGGGGTGAGCTGGGGGTGAGGGGGGCGATTCCGATTAAATGTAGAACAGTTCAGAGAAGTTCAAGAGTCTGGTCTGCACGATTAATAGTCTGCGGTAGATATTAGAAATCCAGACAGACTAAAGGCAAAATGCCTTCCCCTTGTAGACAGACTGTATTCTAGCCTCCAAGGACTCGGAGTATGTAGTCACTCTCAGCTGAACCGTCTCTGCCTGCCCAGGCTTCACTGCTTTAGAGAGCAGTGGAAAAACCCCCTCCCAGGAATGACTGTATCAAATTCACCATGTGTTTAATCTGTCTGGCACACGGAGGGCCCTCTTGAGTCGTAGAGAATGCGGGGCAGGAGAGCCGTCTCGGGCTGGCAGAGCTTGTGCTCGGAAAGTGGAAGTAAGCTGTTATTTTCTCCTCCTCAACGCACATTCCTGGCCTTGGACGGCATGAGGTCACCGTTCAGTTGGAATAGAAGAGTGTGTGTTGAGGTCACACGTGGATAGGTGTCATTTTTGTCTGGGACATCGACTCGGCGAGTTTGTAACCTCCTGGGCGATGGAGTGCCATCATTTTTACAGAAAGAAAGTTCATGAGTCCTAACCAAAATTTTAATTCATGGTTAGTTAAGCCTGTATCTTTGCAACACTAAATCAAGATGGTGGACAGTTTTGTTTCCCTCACAAGCATTCCTGAAGAACATCTCCTAGGCTTCGTGGGTTCAGGTTCAGACTTGCCTGGTTACTAGCTGTGTGACCTTGTTTTTAAAAGAGAGACACTGTAAGGCTCCCCCCACCAATTATTTTTTGTATCCACAGTATTTAATGCATTGCTTAGCAATAGAAGGTTCAGTTAATATTTGTGAAGTGAGTGAGTAAGTGTGTGAATAAACAAGTCAATGAATAAAGCAATTAATGGGAATGCAAGGCGGTGTCCTTACCCACTGAACCACCAGGGAAGCCCGTGGCTGATTTTTAATTCCTATGATTTCATGATACACATGGTGATTGCATTCTTGGTTTTGTTTGAGTCCATTTCAAACCTATCAAGCATATATTCCATGTTGGGTATATGTATCCCAGTTAAACTATCATTTAAATGTTTCAAATCATTTAAATCAAATAACCAGGTGGGATTTTGCAGCTTTCTGGGGGTGAGCTGGGGGTGAGGGGGGCGATTCCGATTAAATGTAGAACAGTTCAGAGAAGTTCAAGAGTCTGGTCTGCACGATTAATAGTCTGCGGTAGATATTAGAAATCCAGACAGACTAAAGGCAAAATGCCTTCCCCTTGTAGACAGACTGTATTCTAGCCTCCAAGGACTCGGAGTATGTAGTCACTCTCAGCTGAACCGTCTCTGCCTGCCCAGGCTTCACTGCTTTAGAGAGCAGTGGAAAAACCCCCTCCCAGGAATGACTGTATCAAATTCACCATGTGTTTAATCTGTCTGGCACACGGAGGGCCCTCTTGAGTCGTAGAGAATGCGGGGCAGGGAGAGCCGTCTCGGGCTGGCAGAGCTTGTGCTCGGAAAGTGGAAGTAAGCTGTTATTTTCTCCTCCTCAACGCACATTCCTGGCCTTGGACGGCATGAGGTCACCGTTCAGTTGGAATAGAAGAGTGTGTGTTGAGGTCACACGTGGATAGGTGTCATTTTTGTCTGGGACATCGACTCGGCGAGTTTGTAACCTCCTGGGCGATGGAGTGCCATCATTTTTACAGAAAGAAAGTTCATGAGTCCTAACCAAAATTTTAATTCATGGTTAGTTAAGCCTGTATCTTTGCAACACTAAATCAAGATGGTGGACAGTTTTGTTTCCCTCACAAGCATTCCTGAAGAACATCTCCTAGGCTTCGTGGGTTCAGGTTCAGACTTGCCTGGTTACTAGCTGTGTGACCTTGTTTTTAAAAGAGAGACACTGTAAGGCTCCCCCCACCAATTATTTTTTGTATCCACAGTATTTAATGCATTGCTTAGCAATAGAAGGTTCAGTTAATATTTGTGAAGTGAGTGAGTAAGTGTGTGAATAAACAAGTCAATGAATAAATCAATTAATGGGAAAAACGCCACAGGGCCACTAAGTATGTTTCTCCTAGGGCTGTTATCAGGATGCGACAAGACCACTTCTGTAAACAGCTTCAAGTGTGCCATGGACACAGGAAGCTGTACATTAATTATTAGGATGATTAAATTCATAATCTGATGTTTCACCGATTTTGCTATTTCCTTATACATCCTTTCCTCCCCCCACCTGAGTTCTGGAGCATATTCATGGAATTCTTAAAGACATCCCCTTTATCAACAGTTGTCCACTGAGTACCTCTATGGTAGAGTATTCTGTCTTGAGAGACTTTTTTTTTTGATAGAATCTAAAAAGATAACTGTTCATACAGTCTGGACTTTTCCTGTGCTAAGATGGAAAATGCAGTCAAATTCAGCAGGGAGAGAGCAGGTGAGAGTCATCTGAGCGACACTTGAAGAAGCTGGAGCCTCGAAAGAAAGAGAAGCGCTTAATACCAGAATGTCATCATGGAATCAGCTAAGGGGCAGTCAGTCTTTGGTTATTTCATATGCAGGATGTGAGAGTGAGTGGAGAGCTTCAGAGGACACAAGAAGACCTCTTTGGTACCTGATACTGAAGCGGAAGCACCAGTCCTCTGGCCACATGATGCAAAGAGCCGACTCACCGGAACAGACCCTGCTGCTGGGAAAGACGGAGGGCAGGAGGAGAGGGGGGCGGCAGAGGAGGAGGTGGCTGGAGGGCATCACTGACTCCATGGACATGAGTCTGAGCAAACTGCGGGAGACGGTGAAGGACTGGGAAGCCTGGCGCGCTGCAGTTCATGGGGTCACAATGAGCTGGACACGACTCAGCGACTGAACAGCAACAACAGAGCACCGGAGGAACTAGAAGAACAAGGTGCGCCCAGAGGGCGGAACTCAACTGCACATCTTAAGTGGGAAAATTAAGCAGAAAGAAGACAGGAGGAGAGAGAAATGGTGGCTTACTTAGGGGAAGGGAGCGAGCGATGGCTCTGTAAATTCGGGACCCAATGGGAAGAGAGAGGGAAGGGAAAGAGGTGGCATCAGAGCTCCCTGCATGTGGGCGGGGGGCACTGGAGACGAAGGAGGGTCTGCTTCTCTCCCTGTGGGAGGCAGCTCTGAGCCCAGCACAGGCTGCAGCGGTGGGAGGAGACTCGTCAGAACTGGCAGTCCACCACCTCCATCTTCTGAAGGGCAGCAAAGGCCATCAGGTGACTGGGGCAGGTCAAGGAAGCGACTCAGCAGAGACGAGGACCCAGGAAGCCCCATGGAGCCACCGTGCCCAGGTCCAGTGGGCTCAGAGGTCTCTGCAGTGGGTGTTGGCTGAAAACTCCAGGGCTAAATCGGGAGTGGAGTCTTGAAGCTCAAGGGCAAGAAATGATCACCTGGGAATTGAATCTCTAGTCAAATTATCCTTGGAGTACGAAAACAGCAGACAGCTATCATCGAGGATTCAAAAGCTTAAGAAATACAGTCTCAGTGGGTCCTTTTGGCAAGTAAAAATTGTCTTTAAAAACAATACAGCCATAAAGAAGATATGAAAGGTTTATATATATATCACATGTATGTGCATGCACACATACACACAATGAAATATTACTCAGTCATAAAAAAGAATGAAATCATGTCATTTGCAGCAACATGGATGAATTTCGAGATCATACTACGTGAAGTAAGTCATAAAGAGAAATGTCATATGAAATCACTTATATGTGGAGTCTAAAATATGACCACAAACGAACATATTATCAAACAAGAACTGACTCACAGACATAGAGGACAGACCTGTGGCTGCAAAGGCAGGGGTGTGGTGGGTGGGGGAATTAGCAGATGTAGACTAGTATACACAGGACCGACAAACAATAAGGTTCTATTGTACAGCACAGGGAACTGTAGTCAACATTCTGTGATAAACTATAATGAAAAATGATATGGAAAATAATATACACGTAAAACTGAATCACTTTGCCGTGCATCAGAAATGGACACAACACTGTAAATCAACTACACTTCAATTAAAAAAACCAATCTAAAATGGATAACCAACAAAAATCTCCTGTCTGGCACATGGAGCTCCACTCCATGCTATGTGCCAGCCTGGATGGGAGCGGGCTTTAGGGGAGAGCAGAGTGCACGCATGACCGAGCCCCTCCACGGTTCACCTGACGCAATCACACCCTTGTTAACTGGCCATACCCCAGTCCAAAATGTTTCTGGTGTTAAAAATTGAAAAAAATATACAGTCTAGCTAAATTTAAAGAATGACTTAAAATAAGAATTCAGGAACTAAGAGGCTGTAGTGTCATTTAAAATGGAACCGAGAGGAAACGACTATAGGAACTATGGCCGAGGAAGAGAACTTAAAGGTCACATGTAAATATTACAGTTAATCAAATTGGGGATGGGAGGAACAGGAGTAGGAGAAAACTGTAAGTTATCTCATTTCCTCTTTCCTGTTAGGGAGACATTACATGTCGTTTAATGTGGAAAGTGACAGTTTAAAAATAACAATAATTTCAGCACTTAAAATTTTGCATCAACATTTTCTTAATTTAAGGAGATTTTTTAAGAACCAGTCTCTCCAGTGGTGAAGACACATTTTCAGTTTCTTTCCCATCTGAAGATTAAATATAACCCTTGTAATTTAAAACTGCATTGGTATTATCTTTGTTTTTGTAAATTTCAATAGGGAATCATGGGATAATCAGTCTTGGGCCATTTTGTAGAACTTCAGTACGGAATCGGGCTTTACACCTGTCTGTGTTCATGAAGAGTGGCTGGAAGAATACTCACCAAAGATAAGTAATAGCTATTTCTCGGTGGTCAGGGTTTTGGGTGATTTTTAAATGTTAATTTAAGGGCTTCCCTGGTAGTTCAGATGGTAAAGGACACACCTGCCAATGCAGGAGACTTGGGTTCGATCCCTGGTCTAGGAAGATCCCACACGCCACAGAGTGGCTAAAACCGGGTACAACTATTGAGATCCTGTGGCACAAGTACTGAAGCCCGCATGGCCTAGAGTCTGTGATCAGCAACAAAGGAAGCCAGCACAGCGAGAAGCCTCTCATGATTAGACAGGAGTCCCCCTGCTCTTGCAACTAGAGAAAAGCCCATGAAGCAAAGAAGATCCAAAATAAATTAACAAAATTATTTATAGCCAAAAATAAATACAATTATTATTTTTTTTAATGCTAGCTTAAAAAAAAAAAATTCTCTACCGCTTGAAATGTTGGAGTGTATGTGCTGGGCTTTAACTTATTCTTTCAATGAATCTGTACTATGAGCTTTCAGTTTTAGTTTTCCAGGATATGTGAAGGAAAACAGTTTTCTCTAAGAACTCTATCTTGGGATAACAAATAAATCCATGCATGTACTGTCCTTAACCAGCAATATTGATGGGAAAGTCATATAAACTAAAGTTGGTTATCTTTTTACAGAACAAGAGGTAATTCTTTTGTAGGGCTTGGGAGTGAGGAGCTGGGGGTGGGGAGCCATGGGTACAGATGAAATGTGTTTATTAAATAATGGCCAACACCAGCACTTTTCAACTGGGGTGCTTTTGTGTCCCCTCCCCCTCCATGGGGCATTTGCTCTTGTCTTCTGGGGACATTTTTATTACAACTGGGGTGGGGAAAGCGCGACTGGCCTCTAGTAGGTGGGGTCCAAGGAAGTTGAATACACAGACAGCACCCACAACAAAGAACTATCTGGCCCCAAATGTTAATAAAGCCAGTGCTGAGAAACCCTGCCCTAAAGTCTTAGAAAAGAAACTATTATAGAGACAATTACTTCACTCAAGAGTAAGCCTCGGACAGAGGATCCAAAAGAAGCTGAATTTATGCTCTCTGGCCACTGGGAGTTTTAGCCAATTTATTAAAAGCTTCCTGGTAGTTCAGATGGTAAAGGACACACCTGCCAATGCAGGAGACTTGGGTTCGATCCCTGGTCTAGGAAGATCCCACACGCCACAGAGTGGCTAAAACCGGGTACAACTATTGAGATCCTGTGGCACAAGTACTGAAGCCCGCATGGCCTAGAGTCTGTGATCAGCAACAAAGGAAGCCAGCACAGCGAGAAGCCTCTCATGATTAGACAGGAGTCCCCCTGCTCTTGCAACTAGAGAAAAGCCCATGAAGCAAAGAAGATCCAAAATAAATTAACAAAATTATTTATAGCCAAAAATAAATACAATTATTATTTTTTTTAATGCTAGCTTAAAAAAAAAAAATTCTCTACCGCTTGAAATGTTGGAGTGTATGTGCTGGGCTTTAACTTATTCTTTCAATGAATCTGTACTATGAGCTTTCAGTTTTAGTTTTCCAGGATATGTGAAGGAAAACAGTTTTCTCTAAGAACTCTATCTTGGGATAACAAATAAATCCATGCATGTACTGTCCTTAACCAGCAATATTGATGGGAAAGTCATATAAACTAAAGTTGGTTATCTTTTTACAGAACAAGAGGTAATTCTTTTGTAGGGCTTGGGAGTGAGGAGCTGGGGGTGGGGAGCCATGGGTACAGATGAAATGTGTTTATTAAATAATGGCCAACACCAGCACTTTTCAACTGGGGTGCTTTTGTGTCCCCTCCCCCTCCATGGGGCATTTGCTCTTGTCTTCTGGGGACATTTTTATTACAACTGGGGTGGGGAAAGCGCGACTGGCCTCTAGTAGGTGGGGTCCAAGGAAGTTGAATACACAGACAGCACCCACAACAAAGAACTATCTGGCCCCAAATGTTAATAAAGCCAGTGCTGAGAAACCCTGCCCTAAAGTCTTAGAAAAGAAACTATTATAGAGACAATTACTTCACTCAAGAGTAAGCCTGCGGACAGAGGATCCAAAAGAAGCTGAATTTATGCTCTCTGGCCACTGGGAGTTTTAGCCAAATATGTTTATTAAAAGCAAATTTTCTGCTGTTTATTGGTTTTTAATTAGTCTTCAACTACTGGATTGTTAGTTTCTCAATGAGGGATAAAAAACTGCCATTGGAATCCACGGTCTAACCAAGGGTAGATGTACTTTCTTGTAGCACCTTGACTGAGGTCAGTGGTACTCTTGATAATGGTGAAAGAGGAGAGTGAAAAAACTGGCTTGAAACTCAACATGAAAAAGCTCAAGATCGTGGCATCCAGTTCCATCATTTCATGGCAAATAGAAGGGTAAAAAGTGGAAGCAGTGGGTTTTATTTTCTTGGGCTCCAAAAATCACTGCAGACAGTGACTGCAGCCATGAAATCAAGACACTTGCTCCTTAGAAGAAAAGCTACAGCAAACCTAGACAGCGTATTAAAAAGCAGAGACACTGCTTTGTTGACAAAGGTTCGTATAGTCAATGCTATATTTTTCCCAGTAGTCATGTACAGATGTGAGATCTGGACCATAAAGCAGGCTGAGTGCTGAAGAATTGACACTTTTGAATTGTGGTGCTGGAGAAGACGCTTCACAGCCCCTTGGACAGCAAGGAGATCAAACCAGTTCATTCTACAGGAAATCAACCCTGAATGTTCATTGGAAGGACTGATGCTGAAGCTGAAGCTCCAATACTTTGGTCACCTGATGCGAAGAGCCAGCTCACTGTAAAGACCCTAATGCTGGGAAAGACTGAAGGCAAAAGAAGGGGGCAGCAGAGGATGAGACTGTTAGATAGTATCACTGACTTAATGGACATGAATTTGAGCCAACTCTGGGAGATAGTGGAGCACAGAGGAGCTTGGCGTGCTGCCATCCATGGGGTTGCAAAGAGCTGGACATGACTTAGCAACTGAACAACCTTGACTGAGCCTTCCTCTGATCTCATTTTTTCAAGCGGAGCCGGGCTATTTGGAGTCTCTGAGAAGCCTGGTGATGGTCCAGATCAGTTGCATTAAGCAGGAAGTTAGAGGAGGAAGACTGGACCCATTTTAGCATATGAGCATGTAGGGCATGAACTATCCATCCGTCACTCATCATAAGCAGCATCCATTACTGTGGATCAAGACACCAACAGATGGGAGCAGAGATGGCTTCCGAGGAGAGATTTTGCTCTCAGCCCAGCAGTTTTTCTAGCACCTGCACCAAAGAAAACCTGCACGAGCTGACATGACCTGTCTGGCTTATAATCATAAACAGCCCTCCCGTGAAAATCGCGGCATCTGGCTGCTGCCTTCAGCAGCTCTCACTGAAGTCAGCAGGCCTTGATGTTAGTTATTGTATTTCAGGCACAGCCATTCTCTGGCAGTGCTCCCTGCCAATGTGTCTTCTCAAGAAAACTAAAGCTGGAAATGGCTTGTGACAGGCCATCCGACTCTATCAGGCCATGGACAAATGACTCTTGGGCTAATTAGATGCCAGATGAACTGATGAATTCTTGGGCTGAAGCTCTAATGAGGTCAGACGTCTCTGCAAAATAAAGAGCTATCACCTCCTTGGTGGCAGGGGTGAAGCTCCCAAATGCCTTCTATTAATAATAATGTCTTGATACTTGTACTCTGACTTGCCTTGAGTGTATATATTTTAAAAATGTAGAATTGGATTTACGTGTGCACATGCTCAGTCACTTAAGTTGAGTTCTACTTTTGGCGACCCTGTGCACTGTAGCTCCTGTGCTCATGCGACTCCCCAGGCAAGAAGATGTGAGTGGGTTGCCATTTCATCCTCCAGAGGATCTTCCTGACTTGGGGATCGAACCAGCATCTTTGGTGTGTCCTGCACTGCAGGCAGATTCTTTACTCCTGAGTCACCAGGTAAGCCCTGGCGTTATAGAAGTAGAGAATCTTCTGGTACCACAGAGCAAAAGCGAGGCATTTAGGACTGTTAGAGGCACTGGCTTGCAGCAAAGTATCCTGATTGTTGCATGTATTATTAATTTAAAACAGAGAGCCGAGCTAGTATGAACAAAAAATAAAGCTTTTTGTGTCTACTGAGATAAGGCTTTTATCTGGGGTGGAATGATCACCTTTCTTCTATATTCCGTAAACTAATTATATTTGAATATTATATCCAAGGCTTATAATAAGGTTTATTTCTAAGCCATAAAAGTGGATTCGATTAAAGTAGATAAATGTAAAAAGGGAACCAAGTGACCCCTGAGTCTTCTCCCAATAGCGTCTTTGACCACAGCAGTTGGCCCCCAGCAAGGCTGAGATTGGAAATTTTGCATACAATTTTTAGGAATAAGTTATATTACATGTGAGAGAATTGGAGCTTTTTTAGTTCTAAAATAATGCCCTTCCTTCCTCCCCTGACAATTTCCCTCTTATTTGGAAGGTTTGGGAAACCACTAGGATAGTGGCCTCTAGTCATATCTCAGAAAGAAGCTTAAGCTCAGTCGCTTGGGCCCCGTGTACGGCCCTTGCCATGCGTGGACACGTGCTTCGGCTCTTCTGTCTAGCCAGACCCCACGTGGTCTGCTAGCTGTCTGCAGGCCAGCCTTTCCCATGCATGTTGCAATGTAATTGCAAACTATTGCAAAATGATACTCCCTTGACAGGGACTTATGTATTTCCTATGTCCCTCTTACCACACATTTAGAAAACCTGGTGTATGTGCCCAGAGCATGCACCCGCCCCGGCATCAGGCCACCACACCCTCACTCCAGTTCAAGTCCATTTCCCTGGCCACTGGGGAGAAAGGCAATCTTACAGGACACGTTTGAACCATTCTTTGAGTCTCTGGAGAACACAGAAATAAGTATACTTTGAAGTATTCTATATTTTGATTTCACGATTTAATTCTGAAGCATAAAGCTTATTTTTCTAATTTCCCAGTTATACTAAGGCACCTTTCATGATCTCTCACAAACTCTAGACCTGGGCTGATAGGTCAGTTTACTGATGTATGATGCATTTATGTTTTCTCTGTGACTTGTGCGCTTTGGGACACTATCTCTTCAGAGCAGGGCATGTGAGCATCAGAATCAGGTATCAGGAATATGTATGGAATTGGAGAAAATGAACTCTTCATGTCTGGTGAGAAACTTGGCCTCAACCTTCGAAAAATCTGATGCAAAACTCCTGAGTTGACAACACAATTGTCCAAGGTTCCCTTCTGGTGATTACTTGACTTTCTCCGCAAGTTTTCTGGTAGGGATGACATGAAATGCCAACATTCTATTTCTTATGAGAACAGTTCTTCAGAGTGCACCAACAAGAGTGGCTCCAGATAGGACAGCCCTCTCCACACGGCCTGAGAACAGGAAGGGTACTACCCCCATGGCTGCTTAGTCGGGTCCCACTGTATTTTGAATAGATGAGGGATGCCAGAGGATACCCTAAGCACATCCGCATTTTGACTGATGTCATCCCTGGACACAAATAAGAGCAAGCTTCTAGGGTTCCAAAGCAGAGTATGAAGACGGTAGACTATAACTACTTCAGAAGGACCGATCTGTGGGGCGCTGCCTGGCCTGGACTCCACTGACTGTCCCACCTAGTCTTCTTCATCTGATCTCTACTCAGTCTTTGCTTCTATTTAGTCGATCTGAGTCAGCTCCTGACAGTCTGATGAGTTCTGGGACAAAGAACAAATTTACTTATTTATTTAGACTTCTAGGAGCGAGTCCTGGAACGTGGTGACACGGCCCCAGAGTTCTGTCCTGTGCTCTGCTTGGTTAGGTCGTGGGGGCGTTCTCGCTGCTGGGAGTGTCTTCTCTGATGTCTTAGGCTATTTAGAGAGCTGGTGAGACCTTACGCAAGAAGACTGAGAGACCAGTAGCTGTTCCACTTGTTATGGTTTGTTTTTATTCCCAGGGATACATTGTATTATGATGACAAACTGAATCGCTTATTATAAGCTTGTGGCGGGCCAAATACCAAGGTGGTGCGCTTGACACATAGCTGGACTTTCCCCTCCCTCACCCCAGGATGTTCCTGAGAATAATCTCTACTTCCTCAGCTACAAACCTAGAGTAAGTCATAAAAAATAAACAAACACTCCCTATTGTTAAACAAAGAGAAAAGAGGTAAGAGGTGTGCCAGGAGGCTCCTTCTAGCCTTCTGTCAACTTCAGTTAACAAGCAAAGTCTTGGAATCTGGAGAAAACTCCTGAGTTGACTCTTCATGTCTGGTGAGAAACTTGGCCTCAACCTTCGAAAAATCTGATGCAAAACTCCTGAGTTGACAACACAATTGTCCAAGGTTCCCTTCTGGTGATTACTTGACTTTCTCCGCAAGTTTTCTGGTAGGGATGACATGAAATGCCAACATTCTATTTCTTATGAGAACAGTTCTTCAGAGTGCACCAACAAGAGTGGCTCCAGATAGGACAGCCCTCTCCACACGGCCTGAGAACAGGAAGGGTACTACCCCCATGGCTGCTTAGTCGGGTCCCACTGTATTTTGAATAGATGAGGGATGCCAGAGGATACCCTAAGCACATCCGCATTTTGACTGATGTCATCCCTGGACACAAATAAGAGCAAGCTTCTAGGGTTCCAAAGCAGAGTATGAAGACGGTAGACTATAACTACTTCAGAAGGACCGATCTGTGGGGCGCTGCCTGGCCTGGACTCCACTGACTGTCCCACCTAGTCTTCTTCATCTGATCTCTACTCAGTCTTTGCTTCTATTTAGTCGATCTGAGTCAGCTCCTGACAGTCTGATGAGTTCTGGGACAAAGAACAAATTTACTTATTTATTTAGACTTCTAGGAGCGAGTCCTGGAACGTGGTGACACGGCCCCAGAGTTCTGTCCTGTGCTCTGCTTGGTTAGGTCGTGGGGGCGTTCTCGCTGCTGGGAGTGTCTTCTCTGATGTCTTAGGCTATTTAGAGAGCTGGTGAGACCTTACGCAAGAAGACTGAGAGACCAGTAGCTGTTCCACTTGTTATGGTTTGTTTTTATTCCCAGGGATACATTGTATTATGATGACAAACTGAATCGCTTATTATAAGCTTGTGGCGGGCCAAATACCAAGGTGGTGCGCTTGACACATAGCTGGACTTTCCCCTCCCTCACCCCAGGATGTTCCTGAGAATAATCTCTACTTCCTCAGCTACAAACCTAGAGTAAGTCATAAAAAATAAACAAACACTCCCTATTGTTAAACAAAGAGAAAAAGAGGTAAGAGGTGTGCCAGGAGGCTCCTTCTAGCCTTCTGTCAACTTCAGTTAACAAGCAAAGCTCCAATGCTCACTGCCCTGAGTAGAGAGCTATTCTCTGCTCTCACAGGGAAGCCCTCATCACCGCACCATCCGATGCAGAGGACGCGCGCTTCCCTTCTCCCTTCAAATGTGCCAGAGAGGCCAACATGTCTTCACACTGTTCTAATCAAAAAGCTCTCCAGCCATCTCTCCAGCCCCGGCATTTCCTCCTCCCAGGAATAACAGCAGCACTTATCTAAAATAAGCAGGCAGGTACTTTCAGGACAGCCAGAGACCTCGAACGGTCTTGGCCGCAGTTCATCAGCCTCCGGTGATGCAGCCGCAGAGCCAGGGAAGTCCTGAGCACATCGCTTTGCCGTGAGCAGCCACGGCCCTGGAAGTGGCCCATCTATGCTCACGAGCTGAAACTCCAGGAGGTTCCGTGACTACGGGCACATGTTAGTGTTGCTCATTTACTCAATGGGCTTCTCAGGTGGCACCAGGGGTAAAGAACCAGCCTGTCAAGGTAGAGGAGATGTAAGAGACACAGGTGGGATCCCTAGAACGGCAGCCCACTCCAGTATTCCAGCCTGAAGAATCCCATGGACAGAGGAGCCTGGCGGGCTATAGTCCATGGGGTTGCAAAGAATTCGACACGACAGAAGGGACTCAGCACGTACGCATTTATTCATTAGCTGAGTGCCTACCGTGGAGATTTGATTTGGGGAACACAAAGATCTGCTTTTGGTTAGGAGTCTTCTCTGATGTCTTAGGCTATTTAGAGAGCTGGTGAGACCTTACGCAAGAAGACTGAGAGACCAGTAGCTGTTCCACTTGTTATGGTTTGTTTTTATTCCCAGGGATACATTGTATTATGATGACAAACTGAATCGCTTATTATAAGCTTGTGGCGGGCCAAATACCAAGGTGGTGCGCTTGACACATAGCTGGACTTTCCCCTCCCTCACCCCAGGATGTTCCTGAGAATAATCTCTACTTCCTCAGCTACAAACCTAGAGTAAGTCATAAAAAATAAACAAACACTCCCTATTGTTAAACAAAGAGAAAAAGAGGTAAGAGGTGTGCCAGGAGGCTCCTTCTAGCCTTCTGTCAACTTCAGTTAACAAGCAAAGCTCCAATGCTCACTGCCCTGAGTAGAGAGCTATTCTCTGCTCTCACAGGGAAGCCCTCATCACCGCACCATCCGATGCAGAGGACGCGCGCTTCCCTTCTCCCTTCAAATGTGCCAGAGAGGCCAACATGTCTTCACACTGTTCTAATCAAAAAGCTCTCCAGCCATCTCTCCAGCCCCCGGCATTTCCTCCCCTCCCAGGAATAACAGCAGCACTTATCTAAAATAAGCAGGCAGGTACTTTCAGGACAGCCAGAGACCTCGAACGGTCTTGGCCGCAGTTCATCAGCCTCCGGTGATGCAGCCGCAGAGCCAGGGAAGTCCTGAGCACATCGCTTTGCCGTGAGCAGCCACGGCCCTGGAAGTGGCCCATCTATGCTCACGAGCTGAAACTCCAGGAGGTTCCGTGACTACGGGCACATGTTAGTGTTGCTCATTTACTCAATGGGCTTCTCAGGTGGCACCAGGGGTAAAGAACCAGCCTGTCAAGGTAGAGGAGATGTAAGAGACACAGGTGGGATCCCTAGAACGGCAGCCCACTCCAGTATTCCAGCCTGAAGAATCCCATGGACAGAGGAGCCTGGCGGGCTATAGTCCATGGGGTTGCAAAGAATTCGACACGACAGAAGGGACTCAGCACGTACGCATTTATTCATTAGCTGAGTGCCTACCGTGGAGATTTGATTTGGGGAACACAAAGATGAAAAGGAAATTGCTCCTGCCCCGCAAGGGGTTTTCCATCTAGTTGGACGGACCCAAAGAGATACTTAGGGATACAAAGAAGACAGTCGGTGACAGAGAATTGCTTGAGGATTTGAGGGAAGCTTCTAGGAGGAGGTAAGACTTTAGATAGTATTGGTGGAAAAAAAAAAAAGAGGAATTGGATGACAGAAGGGAACTGGGGCGTGGGAGGGGTGGGAGAGAGCCTTCTAAGTCGAGGTCATGGTGGAAGCCAAGACAGGCTGCTGAGAAACAGCAATGGAGCAGGGCTTGTGGCTGACATGGCCCTGCTGCAGAGCTGCCGGCTGGGCGGAAAGCCCTGCTTGGGCCACGTTGGCCCATCCCGGGTGGCCGTGTGATTTGGTTGCAGAGCTGGTCTGACTCTTAGTATTTTTTTTTTAAACATTTATTTATTTATTTATTTTGGGAGGGGATGGTGTGGGGAGTGAGGGGGGCGGGCGGGCCACTTCTATTGGTCCTTCATTTGTCTATTTTCATCCATCTTTGTTCTTTGGCCCATGTGGGCCTCCCATCGCGGTGGCCTCTGTTGTCGCAGAGCACCGGCTCTGGGCGCATGCGCTCCAGAGCTCCGGCTCGGTATTTGGACACATCGGTCCAGCCGATCCACGGCATGTGGGATCTTCCCAGGCCAGGGATCGAACCAGCGCCCCTTGCACTGCAAGGCGGTGTCCTTACCCACTGGACCACCAGGGAAGCCCTGGCACCCAGGGTAAAGAGACTGAAACTCCAGGAGGTTCCGTGACTACGGGCACATGTTAGTGTTGCTCATTTACTCAATGGGCTTCTCAGGTGGCACCAGGGGTAAAGAACCAGCCTGTCAAGGTAGAGGAGATGTAAGAGACACAGGTGGGATCCCTAGAACGGCAGCCCACTCCAGTATTCCAGCCTGAAGAATCCCATGGACAGAGGAGCCTGGCGGGCTATAGTCCATGGGGTTGCAAAGAATTCGACACGACAGAAGGGACTCAGCACGTACGCATTTATTCATTAGCTGAGTGCCTACCGTGGAGATTTGATTTGGGGAACACAAAGATGAAAAGGAAATTGCTCCTGCCCCGCAAGGGGTTTTCCATCTAGTTGGACGGACCCAAAGAGATACTTAGGGATACAAAGAAGACAGTCGGTGACAGAGAATTGCTTGAGGATTTGAGGGAAGCTTCTAGGAGGAGGTAAGACTTTAGATAGTATTGGTGGAAAAAAAAAAAAGAGGAATTGGATGACAGAAGGGAACTGGGGCGTGGGAGGGGTGGGAGAGAGCCTTCTAAGTCGAGGTCATGGTGGAAGCCAAGACAGGCTGCTGAGAAACAGCAATGGAGCAGGGCTTGTGGCTGACATGGCCCTGCTGCAGAGCTGCCGGCTGGGCGGAAAGCCCTGCTTGGGCCACGTTGGCCCATCCCGGGTGGCCGTGTGATTTGGTTGCAGAGCTGGTCTGACTCTTAGTATTTTTTTTTTAAACATTTATTTATTTATTTATTTTGGGAGGGGATGGTGTGGGAGGGAGGCGGGCGGGCCACTTCTATTGGTCCTTCATTTGTCTATTTTCATCCATCTTTGTTCTTTGGCCCATGTGGGCCTCCCATCGCGGTGGCCTCTGTTGTCGCAGAGCACCGGCTCTGGGCGCATGCGCTCCAGAGCTCCGGCTCGGTATTTGGACACATCGGTCCAGCCGATCCACGGCATGTGGGATCTTCCCAGGCCAGGGATCGAACCAGCGCCCCTTGCACTGCAAGGCGGTGTCCTTACCCACTGGACCACCAGGGAAGCCCTGGTCTGACTCTCAGAGGTTAGCAAGCAATGCAAGCTCTTAGACTTCTTGGTGGGCGACTAGTCCCCTAAGAGAAGGGCCCATAGGTGCATTCGAAGCACTTACAATATTGCACCTGCAGAAAAAGGGGCCTGGTGCAGAAATGGGGTAAGTAAGAACTCAAAGAAGTCATGGCAAACAGTCACCTGCTGGGCTTCCCTGGTGGTCCAGTGGGTAAGGACACCACTGCCTTGCAGTGCAAGGGGCGTCGGTTCGATCCCTGGCCTGGGAAGATCCCACGTGGCATGGAGCGGCTGGACCCATGTGTCCAATTACCGAGCCGGAGCTCTGGAGCGCATGCACCCAGAGCCGGCGCTCTGTAGCGACAGATGCCACTGCGATGGGAGGCCCACAGGAGCCAAAGAACAAAGATGGATGAAAATAGAGAAATGAAAGACCAGTGGAAGTGGCCCGCCCATCCCCCTCCCTCCCCACCTCTGCCAAAAATAAATAAATAAATAAATGTTTTAAAAAAAAGAAAAGTCACCTGCTTTATTTCCAGCCGCTTCATGTCCACCCTTCCCTCTAGGTTTGGAAGGATAAAGGCAGAGTCAGGACTCTCTGACACCAGTTACGTAACGACTGAATCTGGAGCTTCGTTCACCAGGGGAGGCGTAGGTCATCTGCTCCAGCGTTTCAGCGCTCCCTCCATCTTCCTTCCCTCCTCCCGCCTCCCTGAGCCATTCTCTCCAGCCGTCCTTGGAAGGAAGTCACGAACACGTCCAGAGCTCAAGCATGGCAATACCATATGGAGCTGCGCCCGTGCCGCTGCTGCTGTGTAAACCAGGCTCGGGGATCCTAACACCTCGACCAGCAGCGCTGCGCATCCCTGCCCTGAAGCCCAGTTCCATCTGGTTCTCCTATTGAGACGTTTCCCATGCTTATCTGAGGCGGCCCCACCACAGAAGGCAGCTGTCCTAGCAAAGAGAGGCCCAGTCGGGACCTGCTCCCCGCCTGCTGTCTCCACTGGCCCTGAGCTCTGGGACTCAGTTTACCTTTCACTTCCCAAGCTGAAGACACGGCCTCCCCACCTCTCACAGATCACTCCTGTGACGGTAACAAGTCAGATCTAGGCACGTCCTCCCTCCTCATGCCTGTCTTCACTGGTCATAATCGGAGCCTCCTCCCACCTGCCCAAGCGCCCTGGAAGGAAGGTGGGCAGTGACTGGAAAGAAGGGGGCCGTGGGGGAGGCCAGTGAGGGGTGTTGATGCAACATGACTTTTTAACGCTTGGCACTTCCCAAATCTGCAATTGCTTTTTCAGTACATGCTCAGTTGCTCAGTCGTGTCTGTTTTCGACCGCACGGACTGTAGCCGCCAGGACCTTCTATCCATGGGATTCTCTGGGCAAGAATACTGGAGTGGGTTGCCATTTCCTCCTCCAGGGGATCTTCCTGACCTAGGGATGGAACCTGTGTTTACCCACATCTCTTGCACTATGGGCAGATTCTTTACGCTGAGCCCCTGGGGAAGCCGGTGGAAGGCACGGTGGAGGCAGGCCAGGTGGGATCTTAGTTCCCCTACCAGGAATCAAACCTGAGCCCCTGGGGTTGGAAGCAGTCTTAACCACTGGATCACCAGGGAAGTCCCTGCAATGTTTTAAATTAAGGTGGGATGTGTGGGCACCGGGTGAAAGAATGAACACCTGCTGATGTGCCAGTGAATTTATTTCGAGATTATGAATTGGAGAAATTCTATTTTTTTTTTTTTTTTTACCAGTGGCAGAAGGTATGTTTCTTTCATCCCTCCTAACCCTGCAAGGTGGGAGCCTTGCTTCCCCCTTGCACTGGCCTTGGTTTCCACAGACCCTGGAGATGTGTGATCTAGGTACAGAGCCCCGGCAATGAGGCCTTGGGGAGGTTCTCTGAGGGAAGGAGGGAAAAGCCATGCTTGGGAACCGCAGTTGGAAGCATTGTGGCTTTCTCACCTCACCCAGTTCCCGTTGCATTGCACATTTTGCAGTGTGCAAAGGAGACTCCTGTTGATCGACACAGATAGCAGATTGTTACGCTTCTACTCTGGTCTTCATAACTGTCTCCTTGATTTTCATGTCTCTTCCCTCCTGGTTTGCTTAATCACTTCTTTCTTGACCCTGACATTGTTGGTCTGTCCAAGCGAACAGGCTGCCTCCCACAGCCGTGGGGCCCGGGGAATGAATGAATCCGTCACACAGCACTCCTTGTTTTCCAGTCTTTGTTACTAACAGATCATCAGGAGGAGGACTGGCTTTGTGCTGGAGTATGAAAGAGGGCCCTGTTGCTTAATTGTTGCCTAATTTAACTCAGTCAAGGATGTGGTTTCTTTGGGATAGGCAAGGTGAAGGCTTGTTGAAAGGGGTATCTGAGGTTATGATGTTGTAAATTAAACAGCTATATGGTTATCGATTTACCTTTCCTTATATGAGTGTATTGTATAATAGCTACTTCCTGAATATAGATGCTGACATTGAAATTTTGTTTATTTATTCATTTATTTTCCTGACCTAGGGATGGAACCTGTGTTTACCCACATCTCTTGCACTATGGGCAGATTCTTTACGCTGAGCCCCTGGGGAAGCCGGTGGAAGGCACGGTGGAGGCAGGCCAGGTGGGATCTTAGTTCCCCTACCAGGAATCAAACCTGAGCCCCTGGGGTTGGAAGCAGTCTTAACCACTGGATCACCAGGGAAGTCCCTGCAATGTTTTAAATTAAGGTGGGATGTGTGGGCACCGGGTGAAAGAATGAACACCTGCTGATGTGCCAGTGAATTTATTTCGAGATTATGAATTGGAGAAATTCTATTTTTTTTTTTTTTTTTACCAGTGGCAGAAGGTATGTTTCTTTCATCCCTCCTAACCCTGCAAGGTGGGAGCCTTGCTTCCCCCTTGCACTGGCCTTGGTTTCCACAGACCCTGGAGATGTGTGATCTAGGTACAGAGCCCGGCAATGGGGCCCTTTGGGGGAGGTTCTCTGAGGGAAGGAGGAAAAGCCATGCTTGGGAACCGCAGTTGGAAGCATTGTGGCTTTCTCACCTCACCCATTTCCCCGTTGCATTGCACATTTTGCAGTGTGCAAAGGAGACTCCTGTTGATCGACACAGATAGCAGATTGTTACGCTTCTACTCTGGTCTTCATAACTGTCTCCTTGATTTTCATGTCTCTTCCCTCCTGGTTTGCTTAATCACTTCTTTCTTGACCCTGACATTGTTGGTCTGTCCAAGCGAACAGGCTGCCTCCCACAGCCGTGGGGCCCGGGGAATGAATGAATCCGTCACACAGCACTCCTTGTTTTCCAGTCTTTGTTACTAACAGATCATCAGGAGGAGGACTGGCTTTGTGCTGGAGTATGAAAGAGGGCCCTGTTGCTTAATTGTTGCCTAATTTAACTCAGTCAAGGATGTGGTTTCTTTGGGATAGGCAAGGTGAAGGCTTGTTGAAAGGGGTATCTGAGGTTATGATGTTGTAAATTAAACAGCTATATGGTTATCGATTTACCTTTCCTTATATGAGTGTATTGTATAATAGCTACTTCCTGAATATAGATGCTGACATTGAAATTTTGTTTATTTATTCATTTATTTTAAGTTTTAATTGGGGTTTCATTGCTTTGTAATGTTGTGTTAGTTTTGATGGTGAAGTATGAATACATATAGCAAAGTGAATCAGCTATATGTATACATAAATCCCTTCTTTTTTGGGCTTCCTTCCTATTTAAGCTCCCAGCTATAGACTAGGTTCTTGTTAATTATCTATTTTATACACAGTATCAATAGTGCACATATGTCCATAGTATCAATAGTGTATATATGAAGCAGAAATTTAAAAAAAATTATGATACCTACTAGGGCGGAGGTGTTATTTAAGACTCTGGTGAAGTGAAAAAGCTGTTAGCAAGTGGCTAATTCTTCTCTAATTTAGTTTCTACAAAAGGAAGGACACCGAAGGTTGAGTTTAACTAAAAGCCAAGGCAAGCTGCATTGTGCCGCATGTCACACAGAGCCGCTGAGACGGAGGTGTGCCTCCTCATCTCCGTCTGCTCACCTGGCCTGCCCTTGTGCCTCCTCATCCCTGTCTGCTCACCTGGCCTGCCCTTGACGTGGTCCCCGCCGGTGGCCAACCCACTGCCACTCTCCTGCTGGCAAATTCCACTCTGCCAGTGACTCACGGTGACGTCATTTGCACTCATGTTATCACGGCCGGAAGGACTCCGGGGCTCGCCCCCACACCTGCATGCAGGATAGGCAACCCAGGACCTGCAGAGCACCTGTCACAGCTCCCAGCACGTCATTCAAGACGGAGCTGATCCCTAGAAGACGACTGTCCCTCTGCACAGTCTGACCGCCACGGATGTGATTCCCACGTCCCATTAGAGAAACACTGCCGTCCAGGGGCGCGGGCCTCGTGTGCTGGGTCTGATCCTTCTTCGGAAGCATTTCCCCGGGTGGAGCCGAGAGGGGAGCTGCCAGCACTGGTGGGCAGGGACACGCCCATCTCCAAATGTGCTTTCTCCCTGTGTAAGAATAACTTCACTTTAACTATTCCTATCTTGACAGCACCTCAGGAAGATCCTCTGGAGGAGGGCGTGGCAACTCACTCCAGTGTTCTTGCCTGGAGAATCCCACAGACAGAGGAGCCTGGCGGGCTGCAGTGTGTGGGGTCACACAGAGTCGGACTCGACCGAGGGACCGAGCAGAGCACATTCACTGTTGACATCATCTCAGGACAGGTCTTCAGATACTGACAGATACATCCTCAGTGAACGTGTGCATGTGACACAAATTCAACATTTCAATTAACTGACTAGATTTGGAAATGGGAGACATTTTTCAGCCATCAGAGTTATGTGTATAAACAGAGATGGATTAAGAAGTATGGAAAAATCCCAAAAAAACAATCCAATTGAAGCAGAAATTTAAAAAATTATGATACCTACTAGGGGAGGTGTTATTTAAGACTCTGGTGAAGTGAAAAAGCTGTTAGCAAGTGGCTAATTCTTCTCTAATTTAGTTTCTACAAAAGGAAGGACACCGAAGGTTGAGTTTAACTAAAAGCCAAGGCAAGCTGCATTGTGCCGCATGTCACACAGAGCCGCTGAGACGGAGGTGTGCCTCCTCATCTCCGTCTGCTCACCTGGCCTGCCCTTGTGCCTCCTCATCCCTGTCTGCTCACCTGGCCTGCCCTTGACGTGGTCCCCGCCGGTGGCCAACCCACTGCCACTCTCCTGCTGGCAAATTCCACTCTGCCAGTGACTCACGGTGACGTCATTTGCACTCATGTTATCACGGCCGGAAGGACTCCGGGGCTCGCCCCCACACCTGCATGCAGGATAGGCAACCCAGGACCTGCAGAGCACCTGTCACAGCTCCCAGCACGTCATTCAAGACGGAGCTGATCCCTAGAAGACGACTGTCCCTCTGCACAGTCTGACCGCCACGGATGTGATTCCCACGTCCCATTAGAGAAACACTGCCGTCCAGGGGCGCGGGCCTCGTGTGCTGGGTCTGATCCTTCTTCGGAAGCATTTCCCCGGGTGGAGCCGAGAGGGGAGCTGCCAGCACTGGTGGGCAGGGACACGCCCATCTCCAAATGTGCTTTCTCCCTGTGTAAGAATAACTTCACTTTAACTATTCCTATCTTGACAGCACCTCAGGAAGATCCTCTGGAGGAGGGCGTGGCAACTCACTCCAGTGTTCTTGCCTGGAGAATCCCACAGACAGAGGAGCCTGGCGGGCTGCAGTGTGTGGGGTCACACAGAGTCGGACTCGACCGAGGGACCGAGCAGAGCACATTCACTGTTGACATCATCTCAGGACAGGTCTTCAGATACTGACAGATACATCCTCAGTGAACGTGTGCATGTGACACAAATTCAACATTTCAATTAACTGACTAGATTTGGAAATGGGAGACATTTTTCAGCCATCAGAGTTATGTGTATAAACAGAGATGGATTAAGAAGTATAGCAAAAAGAAAAATCCCACCAATTCCAATTGAAATGGAAGTGACCTGGATAGAAAACAAGCCTTGACCAAGGGAAGTGCCGTAATTACAGATTCTTAAAATGCAATTCAATTATTCTTATTTATACGCTATTTGATGGGCATTCGCTCTGTGCCAGCCTGCGTGATCAGGCGTCGGCGTGTGTTGCACCGCGTCTCCCTCCTTATCTAAAATGTAAGATCCTTGTTTAGTCGCTCAGTCCCGTCCAACTCCTGCGACCCCCAGGGCTGGAGCCCGCCAGGCTTCTCTGTCTGTGGGATTTCCCAGGCAAGAATACTGGGGCGGGCTGCCATTCCTTTCTCCACGGAATCTTCCCGACCCAGGGACTGAACCCGTGTCTCCTTCACCACAGGCAGGTTCTTTAGCGCCGAGACCCCCGGCAGCCTGTAAGCTCCTTCAGGCTAAGGAGTCACTGAACCCCCAGGACCCATGTGTCCATGAGCTCTGCTATTTCTGCTCCTAATGCTCCTGGCCCACTCACCCAGACCAGCGACCAAAGTCCTGCCCACTCGCGCCTCCCCACTCACGCCTCGCCAGGCATCGTTTAACTCCGTCTCCAGCCCCGTCCAGAGGCACTGGCAGCCCCGCTGCGCTGCTGCTGCTGCAGGGAACCTGGGTTCTGGGAGAGCAGCAGAAAGGGTGTCATCTCCTCTCTCTCTTTACTCAGAAGAGCCCAGAAGCGGCATCTGCCAGGCTCCCGAGGGGGAAGGCGCCAACCAGCGGCACGCACCGGGACACGACGGCACGCACCAGGACAGCCCAGTGTGTATGTGACGGAAAGCCCAAATCCGGGGGAAGTGGACTGACCTGAATGGCGTAATGAGGATGAGGCGTTCCATTAAGTCTAGTCAAGGAATATCTAGTTATAGGATCCGGGAGAAAAAAAAAATCTGATGATGATGGAAATGAGGACGGGGTCACAGCACGGTCTCCAGGGCAACCGAGCCCTGGAATCCGCACCGTAAGAGAACCGCCAGACGCACCCCAGCCTGAAGCTCCACGTTAATCATTTTCACTTGCAACGTGGGACGGTGGCCAAGCACCGGGAGGAGATGTCCCACGGGGTGGATGTCTACGGGGAAAGTCACGGTCACCCTGAGCACCCGCCTGCAGCCCGCACCCTCGGGCGGGGAGCTGCTGGCCCACAGGGGCCTCGGCGCAAGCCGCGCTCAGAGCCCCTGAGGCTCCACGGGTGGTTTTGTGGGGCAAACGTAAACACGTCCAAGAGGGCGGCTTAAGCTGAAAGTGGGCGAAGGGGAAGAGTGAAGGCTTTATTGGAGGAAAGGTCACCATCCACGCGTGAGAAGAAAGAGCTGGTGTCTGTCGGCGGGGAAGGGATGGAGGAAGACATTCCAGAGTAAGCTGGTCAGGCTCAGGAATGTGTTTCAATGAGCAGAGGAAGGAAGCCAGGAGCTCTGCTTTCTTTTTTGAATGTATTTTTTTTTTTTTTTTTGGAGCGGTGGGTTGGGGAGAGAGAGGGGCGGGCGGGCCATGGTCTTTCATTTCTCCATTTTCATCCGTCTTTGTTCTTTGGCTCGTGTGGGCCTCCCATCGTGGTGGCGTCTGTCGTCTCAGAGCGCCAGCTCTGGGCGCATGCGCTCCAGAGCTCCGGCTCGGTGATTGGACACATCGGTCCAGCCGCTCCGCGCCACTTGGGATCTTCCCAGGCCAGGGATCGAACCGGCGCCCCTTGCACTGCAAGGCGGTGTCCTTCCCCACTGGACCACTGGGGAAGCCTGGAACTCTGCCTTCTGAAGCACAGGGGCAGCAGGTGGGGAAGAGACCCCGGCGAGCCAGCAAGCGAGAGGGAGGCCAGCCAGGAGCATGGACTAGTCCGAAGGGGTCAGGGGCTTTTCATGGAGCCCTGAAAGACCCAAGGGGCTCAGGATATTTTTTAAAAACTTGGACTTTTGCCCACAGCCATGCGTAACCGTCTCAGTTTGCTGGGAAAGGTCTGTGTGGGGGACACCTTTCTCCCAGAATGAGAGGGGTTTGAGGGGCCGCTCTCTTTCTGCCCCTGCGGCTGACGCCCTGGCATGTTCCTCTGTGCCAGGGCAACCAGCACTTTCTCCGGTGACTCCGCAGCTCATGGAACAACTAATAGCAGCGACCTGAGTTGGCTCTTCTCAGCTGGCCTCCCCACCCACTTGGAATCCTTCTCCCCCCTTTTCTGCTCAGCTCAGCACCCTGGGAGGCTGGCCCTGAGGGCTGCTTCCCCTCTGCTCCCTGGCTTCTCACCGGGTGCAGAGGCTAGAAGGAGAGAGAGAGGCCGTGGCCTTTCCTCCCTGCTCTCTCTCCGCTCTCTGTCTTTGGTAGCTAGTTTCTCCAGCCTCAGTGTTCACCGGACCCTGGTAACATGACTGGCTGCCCGTGCCCTTCCAGACTAGACTGGCCACACCTCGCCCCGGCTGCCGGACTCCGGGAGCCATGAGGCACCTGGTGTGCTCCTTTAGCCCCGCCCACGCCCCAGCTCACACCTCGCCCAGACGCTGAACTGGTAACACTAGCTCTGTCGAGTGCTAGGTCCCAGGCTCTATTCCCAGTCCTCTGTGTTTGGATCCGCTTTGTCCTTCCGAACTTTATTAACGAGGCCAAGGCACAGACAGGTTGAGACACGTGGCCAGGGTCACACACTAAGTGACAGAGTCGAGTCGGAACCCAGGTATGTGAACTCTGGCCTCTGAGTACCTACCCACTGATTCATCCTACCTCGCTCCTCGCTTGAGTCACGTCCCTGGAACATGGCTAAACATGAGAAAGTGAGACGCAAGAGCCTCTAAAATACATGCCCCAAAGAGGGATCGAACCGCGCCTTGCACTGCAAGGCGGTGTCCTTCCCCACTGGACCACTGGGGAAGCCTGGAACTCTGCCTTCTGAAGCACAGGGGCAGCAGGTGGGGAAGAGACCCCGGCGAGCCAGCAAGCGAGAGGGAGGCCAGCCAGGAGCATGGACTAGTCCGAAGGGGTCAGGGGCTTTTCATGGAGCCCTGAAAGACCCAAGGGGCTCAGGATATTTTTTAAAAACTTGGACTTTTGCCCACAGCCATGCGTAACCGTCTCAGTTTGCTGGGAAAGGTCTGTGTGGGGGACACCTTTCTCCCAGAATGAGAGGGGTTTGAGGGGCCGCTCTCTTTCTGCCCCTGCGGCTGACGCCCTGGCATGTTCCTCTGTGCCAGGGCAACCAGCACTTTCTCCGGTGACTCCGCAGCTCATGGAACAACTAATAGCAGCGACCTGAGTTGGCTCTTCTCAGCTGGCCTCCCCACCCACTTGGAATCCTTCTCCCCCCTTTTCTGCTCAGCTCAGCACCCTGGGAGGCTGGCCCTGAGGGCTGCTTCCCCTCTGCTCCCTGGCTTCTCACCGGGTGCAGAGGCTAGAAGGAGAGAGAGAGGCCGTGGCCTTTCCTCCCTGCTCTCTCTCCGCTCTCTGTCTTTGGTAGCTAGTTTCTCCAGCCTCAGTGTTCACCGGACCCTGGTAACATGACTGGCTGCCCGTGCCCTTCCAGACTAGACTGGCCACACCTCGCCCCGGCTGCCGGACTCCGGGAGCCATGAGGCACCTGGTGTGCTCCTTTAGCCCCGCCCACGCCCCAGCTCACACCTCGCCCAGACGCTGAACTGGTAACACTAGCTCTGTCGAGTGCTAGGTCCCAGGCTCTATTCCCAGTCCTCTGTGTTTGGATCCGCTTTGTCCTTCCGAACTTTATTAACGAGGCCAAGGCACAGACAGGTTGAGACACGTGGCCAGGGTCACACACTAAGTGACAGAGTCGAGTCGGAACCCAGGTATGTGAACTCTGGCCTCTGAGTACCTACCCACTGATTCATCCTACCTCGCTCCTCGCTTGAGTCACGTCCCTGGAACATGGCTAAACATGAGAAAGTGAGACGCAAGAGCCTCTAAAATACATGCCCCAAAGATTCACATACTTAAGCTTATTTATAGGAAAACCTCTCAGATCACAAGTTGTTTCATGCCTCATTATGACAGGGTGTCTGATTTCCCGTCCCCGTGGTTCTCAGCCTTGGTCGTACAACAGGACCAGCTGGGGAGTCTCAGCCTGTCCCCACTCCCAGGCCACGCCCTGGGTGAAGGCCTCCACAGCTCTGCGGATGGGGGCCGAGGCGTGGATAAACTCTCAAGCTCCCGGGAGGTTTCGGCGTGCGGCCAGAATCTGAGAACCCCTGTCCCAACCCACAGCAGCAGTTACTGGAAGGCAGGGCGGTTACGACGGGTCAGGCCTGGCAATATAAATGAGCGGTAGCAGCTGGCAGGTCTCCAAGCGGAGGATGGAGAGGAGCCATGGAGAGCTTGCACAAGAACCAAAAATAAATAACCAATAAAGCAGGATACGGGGTCATTTAGTGCCAAGTGCTCCTAAATCGGAAGACGTCTCACTATTTCCTCGTTCTTACATTCTAATTACGGCCCTGAGTCACTTTAAAAGGTGGAATGATTCTCCACATGCTGTGCTGAATGAAGCAAAGGGACATGTATACCTTTTAGAAAACTTTCAATGCCAAAGATTACATCCGTAGGTTATTCCGAAATAAAGGATCTGGAAGATAAGTTTAAAATACGGTATTTTGGATCGATCTATGGATGCAAAATAAGGCCGGTAATGCTATGTGTCAGCAAATGTCTATATCAAGATACAGCTGTTAAAAGAAATGCAGAAGACTCAGTCCTAATGAGGTGGCTGGCTCTAGAACCTATCATAAAAAGTGAAGTAAGTCAAAAAGAGAAAGACAAATACAGTATACTAACACACATATATGGAATCTAGTAGGACGGTCTTGATAACCTACGCAGGGAACACATGGAAAAACAGACAGAGCATAGACATAGGGACATTGTAGGGAAGAAATAGGGAGGGGGAAGCATGGAGGGAGTAACACGGAAACCTATACTGTTATGTGTGGAAAAGATAGCTAGTGTCATAGTGCTAAGGGAATAGGAGTGCTTACAATGGCTTGGGGTGAAGGTCTGGAGGGGTGGGATGGGGGGAACTGGGCGGGTGGGGACCATGGATATGCATATGACTGATCTGGGAACATACATGTCTGTGAACAACAAAACTGTAAAACTTTTAAAATAAAGAATAATAATAATAAAAAGATACACTCGCTGACCTTTAGTGGGAGCTGAGCCCACCTGCTCTTGATTCGTGGTCACAGCTGACGTTTTTAAGGTCTTTGGTCCTAATGTGGGTGTTTGGAGAGGGCTCACCAGGCCTTGGTAAAAACAGAGGATGTTGGCAGGGGCCCGTCCTCCTGGAAACGGCCGGGACAAGGCAAATGCAGGCTTCCCGTGTCTAAATGTCGGATGCGGTCTTCTCGTTGTTTTTGTTGGTTGTTCCTTTCGGACTGGGGTTGGAATATTCCAACAGTCTGTTCCTGATGGCAGACCAAACAACGTTTATTCCTTTCTTACGTTTCTCGTGGCTGGTCTTGTTTACACGCTTGCCTGCACAAGGCTGATGTGGGATGTGGTGGCGGTCTGTGCGCTGCCGAGCCGCTGGCGCTGGTCCATTCTCTGCGCCCTGACGGCTGGCTTCTCCGCCCCTCCCCACGCCACCCGCCCGGAGCTCAGAAGCAGGGCCGCCGACAGAGGGGAGATTCCACCAAGGGCATTCCACCTGCACTAAGGGCACTCCTCTTCTCTCAGCCGCCTCACCGGCACCTCTACTCCCAGGACGGCCCCCCTCGCCCTCCTGCTCTCAAAGGGCCCGCTGCTTCTTTTGATTTTTTTTGGTTTTGGTCACTTCTATTGGTCTTTGATTTATTTATTTTTCATCCATCTTTGTTCTTTGGCATGTGTGGGCCTCCCATCGCAGTGGCCTCTCTTGCTGCAGAGCACCCACTCTGGGACCATGTGCTCCAGAGCTCCGGCTCAGTAGTTGGACACATGGGTCCAGTTGCTCCATGGCATGTGGGATCTTTCCAGGCCAGGATCGAACCGGCGCCTTGCACTGCAAGGTGGTGTCCTTATGCACTGGACCATCAAGGAAGCCCCACTGTTCCTTTTTATTAGCTCACCATGAAAATGCAGACCCAGTCCAGGGCCCTGGGTTGTGGGAAAAGATAGCTAGTGTCATTGGGCGAGGGGAATAGGAGTGCTTACAATGGCTTGCGGTGAAGGTCTGGAGGGTGGGATGGGGAACTGGGCGGGTGGGGACCATGGATATGCATATGACTGATCTGGGAACATACATGTCTGTGAACAACAAAACTGTAAAACTTTTAAAATAAAGAATAATAATAATAAAAAGATACACTCGCTGACCTTTAGTGGGAGCTGAGCCCACCTGCTCTTGATTCGTGGTCACAGCTGACGTTTTTAAGGTCTTTGGTCCTAATGTGGGTGTTTGGAGAGGGCTCACCAGGCCTTGGTAAAAACAGAGGATGTTGGCAGGGGCCCGTCCTCCTGGAAACGGCCGGGACAAGGCAAATGCAGGCTTCCCGTGTCTAAATGTCGGATGCGGTCTTCTCGTTGTTTTTGTTGGTTGTTCCTTTCGGACTGGGGTTGGAATATTCCAACAGTCTGTTCCTGATGGCAGACCAAACAACGTTTATTCCTTTCTTACGTTTCTCGTGGCTGGTCTTGTTTACACGCTTGCCTGCACAAGGCTGATGTGGGATGTGGTGGCGGTCTGTGCGCTGCCGAGCCGCTGGCGCTGGTCCATTCTCTGCGCCCTGACGGCTGGCTTCTCCGCCCCTCCCCACGCCACCCGCCCGGAGCTCAGAAGCAGGGCCGCCGACAGAGGGGAGATTCCACCAAGGGCATTCCACCTGCACTAAGGGCACTCCTCTTCTCTCAGCCGCCTCACCGGCACCTCTACTCCCAGGACGGCCCCCCTCGCCCTCCTGCTCTCAAAGGGCCCGCTGCTTCTTTTGATTTTTTTTGGTTTTGGTCACTTCTATTGGTCTTTGATTTATTTATTTTTCATCCATCTTTGTTCTTTGGCATGTGTGGGCCTCCCATCGCAGTGGCCTCTCTTGCTGCAGAGCACCCACTCTGGGACCATGTGCTCCAGAGCTCCGGCTCAGTAGTTGGACACATGGGTCCAGTTGCTCCATGGCATGTGGGATCTTTCCAGGCCAGGGATCGAACCGGCGCCCCTTGCACTGCAAGGTGGTGTCCTTATGCACTGGACCATCAAGGAAGCCCCACTGTTCCTTTTTTATTAGCTCACCATGAAAATGCAGACCCAGTCCAGGGCCCTGGGGGAGCCATGGGTGTGGCTCCTGGGGACTGTCTTACAGGGACAGCCTTGCCCAGACAGGTCCTGCCGAGTGTCTCATCCTGGACACTGGTGACATGCGCGTGTGCATCATCCCCCGGGAGGTGGCTCTGTGCACTGTAGGATGCTCCCCAACATCCCTAGACTCCACCCACTAGATACCAGTAGCGTCTCTTCCCCCAGGCTGTGACAATGAAAATGTCTCCAGAGATTGCCTAGGGGGCACTGTCACCCCTGCTTGGGAACCACGGATGTAGACCCTAACTTTTAACTTCCTCTGGACGCTGGGGTCAAGGACTAAAGTCTGCATGGCTTTCACGCCAACACTTGGCAGTGAGATGTGTGGACGGCTGTCCTCTGCCGAAAGCATCGTCACAGGATGAGCAGTGACACCTGCTCCTTAGGGATCCCCCGCGGCCTGCTCCCCTCCCCACCGCCCGGCTGACAGGGAACTTTCCAGCAGTCAGCACTATCCCAAGGTGGAATGAGTGGCTCGGTGGCTGGTCTTCCCTTCCTGGGTAGGCTGGTATCTTCTCTTTGCTCTTCCAGAAACATCTCTATCCTTCTCTCTGCTCCTCGTGGCCCAGGCTCTCGCCTGTAGGGACTCCATGGAGCGAGGAGGTGAGGTAGGCGCTGATTCCCCACGGTCCCTCGCGTGGTGGAGGCACTGGGAGCTGGCCGTGGCCCTTCAGGGCGCGCATCCTCCCCGGGCCCACGGGTGGTAACGAAGGCCTAGCTGCACAGGCCTGGGTGGCCGCCTCATCCAGCGGTTTTGCTCTGCTCAGCCCCGGATTGTTGCACCACGTCCTCCGAGTTCCTGCTAAACTGGGATAATTCAGGCAGACCACATATTTCTTGCTGGGACCTTGTCTAGTATACAAAGCCATGGGAAATTTATATATATATTTTAAATTAAATTAAATTTAATTGGAGGATAATTACTTTCTTTTTTTTTTTTTTAAACTTTTATTTTACTTTTAAGTTTTACAGAGTTTTGTTGTTTAGAGATATGTATGTTCCCAGATTAGTCATATGTATATCCCCCATCTCACCCTCCAGATCGTCACACAGCACCCTGCAGGATCCCTTTTCTCACAGAGCAATGACTATAGCTATTTTCTTCACATATGATAGTACAGGCCTTCATACAACTTCCTTTACGCTCACACACTGTTCCTTTTCCTTTCCCCCCAGGATGCAATGAAACTATAGCTATTTTCTTCACATATGATAGTCACTCATCCCTAGACTCCACCCACTAGATACCAGTAGCGTCTCTTCCCCAGGCTGTGACAATGAAAATGTCTCCAGAGATTGCCTAGGGGGCACTGTCACCCCTGCTTGGGAACCACGGATGTAGACCCTAACTTTTAACTTCCTCTGGACGCTGGGGTCAAGGACTAAAGTCTGCATGGCTTTCACGCCAACACTTGGCAGTGAGATGTGTGGACGGCTGTCCTCTGCCGAAAGCATCGTCACAGGATGAGCAGTGACACCTGCTCCTTAGGGATCCCCCGCGGCCTGCTCCCCTCCCCACCGCCCGGCTGACAGGGAACTTTCCAGCAGTCAGCACTATCCCAAGGTGGAATGAGTGGCTCGGTGGCTGGTCTTCCCTTCCTGGGTAGGCTGGTATCTTCTCTTTGCTCTTCCAGAAACATCTCTATCCTTCTCTCTGCTCCTCGTGGCCCAGGCTCTCGCCTGTAGGGACTCCATGGAGCGAGGAGGTGAGGTAGGGCGCTGATTCCCCACGGTCCCTCGCGTGGTGGAGGCACTGGGAGCTGGCCGTGGCCCTTCAGGGCGCGCATCCTCCCCGGGCCCACGGGTGGTAACGAAGGCCTAGCTGCACAGGCCTGGGTGGCCGCCTCATCCAGCGGTTTTGCTCTGCTCAGCCCCGGATTGTTGCACCACGTCCTCCGAGTTCCTGCTAAACTGGGATAATTCAGGCAGACCACATATTTCTTGCTGGGACCTTGTCTAGTATACAAAGCCATGGGAAATTTATATATATATTTTAAATTAAATTAAATTTAATTGGAGGATAATTACTTTCTTTTTTTTTTTTTTAAACTTTTATTTTACTTTTAAGTTTTACAGAGTTTTGTTGTTTAGAGATATGTATGTTCCCAGATTAGTCAGATGTATATCCCCCCCATCTCACCCCTCCAGATCGTCACACAGCACCCCTGCAGGATCCCCTTTTCTCACAGAGCAATGACTATAGCTATTTTCTTCACATATGATAGTACAGGCCTTCATACAACTTCCTTTACGCCTCCCACACACTGTTCCTTCCCCACAATGTCCATATGTCCACTGTCCATGTCTGTTTCTCCATCGCTTCACTGCATGTGCCATCATCACCATCCTACTAGATTCCATAGATATGTGTTAGTATATTGTACTTCTTCTCTTTTTGACTGACTTCACTTTTTATGATAGGTTCTAGATCCAGTCACCTCATTAGGGCTGATTCTTCGGCATTTCTTTTTACAGCTGTGTAGTATTCCATTGTATATATGTAACAGAGCTTTTGTATCCATTCATTTGTAGATGGGCATCAAGGCTGCTTCCATGTTCTAGCTATTATATAGAGAGCTGCAATGAACATTGGGGTACAGGTGCTTCTTTCAGATTTAATTTCATCAGGGTATAAGCCTAAGAGTAATATTGTGACGGTTTCTGCGATACATCAACAGGGACTGAAGAGTGAGGGTCCACGGATCCTCAAGGCCTCTGTGAGCCCCAGACCTAGGAGGCCGTGGTAGGCCCACGTGAGTGTTTCAGGAGTTGCTCTAACACCACTCTGAGAAGAAAAATCTCTTCATCATGGCCGAGACACAGTGAATATTTATTCATAATGGTCGATATTTGTGCCATTGCGGTGGAGGAAGGATCGGCATGTTTACAATGCCAAGCACTTGCTTTGCAGACAGCATCCGTGACTGGATCAAGAACCTGTTCGACAAGCCCTTCTCTCTCCTACAGAACCCTGGCTGTTTTTGCCCTCTGCAGAGCAGCCATGCCCTTTAAGAGTCTGCAGGCTGCTCCTCAGCCCCAAGGTGCAAATACTGATTCACTTCACTCTTCCTGATAAGATGAGCTTAGGCGGGTGTGTGACGCATTGGGGATGAGTTGGAAAGGGAGCTTTTTTGGAGGGGCTACTAGTGAAGCTTCCTCACTTGTAAAAAGATGCACAAGAAAAGGCTCTTCCCTTTGTTCCCCCTTGGGACATGCGAGGGCTGTGACAGCCAGAGTCACAGCAGCCTTCTTGCCACCACGAGGAAAGTGGAGCCCAAGATGGCGAGATCTTGGTCCTTGATGCCATCTTTGAGCCAAAGAACTGACCAAACTCAGAACTTCTCTCCTTCCAGAGTTACAGCATGTGACAGAATACATGTTCTTACTGTTGAAGCGATGTCTGCATGGGATTTCTGGTGCTTGACCAAAGCACCCTCGTGCCCTGTTCCAGGGGTTCATGCCATTTGATCTGGTAACGAACTACAGGGACTTAAATGTCATCTTACGTCTTGCAGCGTCTTTGCTCACCCTTTGAAAATCTTGAAATCCAGCGTCGCTGTTGGCGTGCTCCCCAGCTTTCCCCTTGGCCCACTGGCTGCCGTGCTTCCCTCTTTCTCATGTGCTCCTCTTCTTGGGGGGCTCTGCTCTTCTCCAGCAGTTGCCACCATGTGGGTGCCCTCGGTCAGAGCCACGGAGCTCATCACCGGGCAGACCCAGGCGGCCGTGAAGGTGAACCTTGAGTTCCAACTGCTCCCCTCTCTCCCAGCCTTAGCTAAAGGACAATCCCAATTTCATGCATGCCTAGAAAGACGGTTTCTGCGATACATCAACAGGGACTGAAGAGTGAGGGTCCACGGATCCTCAAGGCCTCTGTGAGCCCCAGACCTAGGAGGCCGTGGTAGGCCCACGTGAGTGTTTCAGGAGTTGCTCTAACACCACTCTGAGAAGAAAAATCTCTTCATCATGGCCGAGACACAGTGAATATTTATTCATAATGGTCGATATTTGTGCCATTGCGGTGGAGGAAGGATCGGCATGTTTACAATGCCAAGCACTTGCTTTGCAGACAGCATCCGTGACTGGATCAAGAACCTGTTCGACAAGCCCTTCTCTCTCCTACAGAACCCTGGCTGTTTTTGCCCTCTGCAGAGCAGCCATGCCCTTTAAGAGTCTGCAGGCTGCTCCTCAGCCCCAAGGTGCAAATACTGATTCACTTCACTCTTCCTGATAAGATGAGCTTAGGCGGGTGTGTGACGCATTGGGGATGAGTTGGAAAGGGAGCTTTTTTGGAGGGGCTACTAGTGAAGCTTCCTCACTTGTAAAAAGATGCACAAGAAAAGGCTCTTCCCTTTGTTCCCCCTTGGGACATGCGAGGGCTGTGACAGCCAGAGTCACAGCAGCCTTCTTGCCACCACGAGGAAAGTGGAGCCCAAGATGGCGAGATCTTGGTCCTTGATGCCATCTTTGAGCCAAAGAACTGACCAAACTCAGAACTTCTCTCCTTCCAGAGTTACAGCATGTGACAGAATACATGTTCTTACTGTTGAAGCGATGTCTGCATGGGATTTCTGGTGCTTGACCAAAGCACCCTCGTGCCCTGTTCCAGGGGTTCATGCCATTTGATCTGGTAACGAACTACAGGGACTTAAATGTCATCTTACGTCTTGCAGCGTCTTTGCTCACCCTTTGAAAATCTTGAAATCCAGCGTCGCTGTTGGCGTGCTCCCCAGCTTTCCCCTTGGCCCACTGGCTGCCGTGCTTCCCTCTTTCTCATGTGCTCCTCTTCTTGGGGGGCTCTGCTCTTCTCCAGCAGTTGCCACCATGTGGGTGCCCTCGGTCAGAGCCACGGAGCTCATCACCGGGCAGACCCAGGCGGCCGTGAAGGTGAACCTTGAGTTCCAACTGCTCCCCTCTCTCCCAGCCTTAGCTAAAGGACAATCCCAATTTCATGCATCCCAAGCAAACCCTTGCGGTACCCCCAAAACTTCTCCAGGCTTCTCTGTCTCCATCATGGCACCCTCTGTTTGCACAGCCTGAAATATCGGAGTTGTCCTTGACTCCTTTCTTATCCCACAACACGGCACCTGTATGGGCTCAGTACCCACCAGGCTCCTCTGTCCATGTGATTTCCCAGGCAGGGACACTGGAGTGGGTCACCATGCCCTCCTCCAGCGGACCCTCCTGACCCAGGGATCAACCCATGACCTCTGCGTTGGGAGGTGGATTCTTTACCACTGAGCCAGCTGGGAAATCCACGGAATCCACACCCTACATCTACCTGTTCAACAAATGTTCCAAACATTTATTTCTTATTTCTTTTTTTAATCTAAGCCACAAATCCCTTTGTCCTGTAGCACAGCAACAGCTTCTAGTTCCTCCTGCTTCTCTGGCCACCCTACGCTCTGCCTGCAGCACATCAGCCCCAGAGATTTTTCTAGAATAACTCAGACCTTGTCATTTTCCTGCTCAGACCCCTTGTAGCTTCCCACCTCACTTAGGGTGCACTCAGAAGTCATGAGGCTGGCCCCGGAGCATCCTCCGGAGGGTCTGCTTCCGAGAGTCCCCTCAGCTCTCTCTCCCAGGCAACCACATGGGCCCCTTGTATTTCCCTTGAACATGCTTTCTTTCCCTCGAGCACACGTCGACCTTGCGACCAGCTAGCCTCGTGTCACATTGCTATTTTTTAATTGAAGTAGAGTTGATTTACAATATTATATTGACTTCAGGTGTAGAACATAGTGATTCAAAATTTTTACAGGTTATACCTTAAAGTTATAACAAAATATTGGCTCTATTTTCTGTGTTGTACAAGATAGCCTTTAGCTTATATTTATTTATTTTTTAGAAGTTTGTGCCTGAGTCCCCTGCTCCTATCTTGGACCTCCCCGCTCCCTCCTCCCATCTGGAATCACTTGTTGGGTTTCTGTAAGGGACACCGCTCCCTCTCCTCGGGCCTCCCCTGAACCGCCACCTGCCTCAGAAAGACCTTCCTCTAACTCTCCACCAAACCAGCATTTCTCTTCATTCTCCACCTCTTTACCTTGCTTTATTTTTATCTTCAAAGCCCCACTCCTTGACAACCGATTACATATGTGATTTTTTGCTTACTCTCTGACTCTCTGGCTTGAATAGAAGCTCTGTGGGAGCAGGGATTTTTGTTTTGTTTGTGGTAGCGTCTCCTGAACTCTGAACAACACCTGGCCGTGTAGGGTTTGCTGAATGAATGAATGGTTCGGATCCATTATCCCTTTATTGCACGGTGAGGAGCTTATGTGGGAACTTGGGGTACAGAGCGGGGGAGGAAAGGCAGCTACAGTTCCAACCCAGACCCGTGCTTTGCTGGTCCAGGGCTTTTTCTATTACTTTACACTGTCATGTACATGAATGAGTTAATGGCTATTTTCCTTCAGAGGTAAGTTGTGATTTTATAGGGAGCAAAGTTGTCAAGCGTAAGAATGGGTTTCCAGTTAAAGCCAGGAGGGAGTGTGTGCGTGTCTGTGTGTGTGTGTGTGTGTGAGTGTGTGTGCTGGGTGACAAGAGGCACGAAGAGTCTTCCTGGATGTGCGTATCATATTGCACCACAAAACCAACTGAGCCTGCAGCCTGGACCCTTGCTTGCCTACAGCAAGCAGACGCCTTATCCGGAAGGAGTCAGCTGTCTAAGAATTTTCAGAGCAGTGAGAGAAAATGAAATGCAACACCCAAGCTGCAGGATGCAGAGTGGGTGCTCAGGATCAGGACCAGGTCTTTTAAGACCAAACCTTCTTCCAGAAAACTCCGTTCAGTCTGAGGTATTCAAATCAGTCGAGAAACATACCTGATGGTGTTAACCAAGTAGCCGGTTTAGATGGATCAGCTAATAATAAAACCTATCGGTTACTGGGAGCTTACTATGTTCCAGATGCTTTGTTTGAGCACTGTTTATGATAAAAATCAACCTCCATTGCTAACATTTATTTGTGGCTTATTACATGACAAGAATATGTAGTTTTCAGCGTTTAACAAGCTCATTTGACCCTTGTGAGAACCCTTATAAGGAAGGTGCTGGTGTTTACTGCATTTTTCTAATTAGAAAGCTGAGTTCTAGAGGAACCACGAATGTCCTAAGATTGCTCAGCGGTCACTGGCCGAGCTGGGGTTTGAACCCAGGCAGCTTGACACAGAGGCTGTGCTGTATTAAACCGCATAGTTGTGCTCTCTCATTTAAAGATCACAAGTCTAGGGAACAGATACTATCATCTTCTCTTTATCATCCCTGTCTCGAATTGCTGTAAAATGATACAGGGGCTTAAGCCTCTGGGGAGGGCCCTTAAGATACTGGTCTTAAAGAAAGGGGTCAAGACCAGCTCCCTTACGGTTTGTGACTGAGAAACGTTCACAGTTCCCTGTACACTGAAAAGTATAAAAACTTTCTGAGAAAATTAAAGAAGACCCAAAGAAGCGGAGAGATATAATATGTTCACGGATCAAGGCATTCAATAGTGGTAAGATGTCAATTCTCCCTAAATTCAGCACCGTATCAATTAAAAGAACAGTGGGTTTTTTTGTTGTTGTTGTTGGAAACTGACAAGCTGACTCTAAACCTCTTAGAGAAACGCAAAGGACCTAGAAAAGTAAAAAACAAAACAAACAGTAGTTTAAAAACAATAAAAGAGGAACAAAGTTGAAGAACTAATGCTACTTGACTTCAAGAATCGTAAGCTACGCTAATCAAGATGGTGCATTTCGGCTTAAAGGTACACAAAGATATCAGTGGCTGATTTTAGATAGAAATGCAGCAAAATTCAGCAAGGAAACACAGTCTTTCAAACAAATGGTATTGGTACAGTTGGATATCCATATAAAATGATGAACTTCAATCCATAACTTCTGTCATGTAAGTATTAACAAAAACTGATCAGAGAGAAATGTAAGACCCAAATCATAAAGCTCTGGAAGAACATGTAGGAGAAACTGTTTGTGGCCTTGGGGTGGGTGAAGATTTCTTAGACACCAGACCAGAAGCACAATCCATAAGAGCACAAATTAATGAATCAGACTTCACCCAAGTTAAACATGCCTGCTCTTCCAAAGCTAATGCAAACAGAATGAAAAGAAAGGCAGAACCTGGAACAAAAGGCTCACAATACATCTATCCAACAAAATAATTCCATTCAGAATTGCTAAGAAGCTCTCAAAACTCAATATTAAGTAGACAACCTTAAAACTGACAAACTATATGAAGGGGCATTTTATTAAAGAAGACACTTAGATGACAAGTAATCACATGAACAGAGGTACAGCATCACCAGTCAAAGGAATGTAAGGAACAGATACTATCATCTTCTCTTTATCATCCCTGTCTCGAATTGCTGTAAAATGATACAGGGGCTTAAGCCTCTGGGGAGGGCCCTTAAGATACTGGTCTTAAAGAAAGGGGTCAAGACCAGCTCCCTTACGGTTTGTGACTGAGAAACGTTCACAGTTCCCTGTACACTGAAAAGTATAAAAACTTTCTGAGAAAATTAAAGAAGACCCAAAGAAGCGGAGAGATATAATATGTTCACGGATCAAGGCATTCAATAGTGGTAAGATGTCAATTCTCCCTAAATTCAGCACCGTATCAATTAAAAGAACAGTGGGTTTTTTTGTTGTTGTTGTTGGAAACTGACAAGCTGACTCTAAACCTCTTAGAGAAACGCAAAGGACCTAGAAAAGTAAAAAACAAAACAAACAGTAGTTTAAAAACAATAAAAGAGGAACAAAGTTGAAGAACTAATGCTACTTGACTTCAAGAATCGTAAGCTACGCTAATCAAGATGGTGCATTTCGGCTTAAAGGTACACAAAGATATCAGTGGCTGATTTTAGATAGAAATGCAGCAAAATTCAGCAAGGAAACACAGTCTTTCAAACAAATGGTATTGGTACAGTTGGATATCCATATAAAATGATGAACTTCAATCCATAACTTCTGTCATGTAAGTATTAACAAAAACTGATCAGAGAGAAATGTAAGACCCAAATCATAAAGCTCTGGAAGAACATGTAGGAGAAACTGTTTGTGGCCTTGGGGTGGGTGAAGATTTCTTAGACACCAGACCAGAAGCACAATCCATAAGAGCACAAATTAATGAATCAGACTTCACCCAAGTTAAACATGCCTGCTCTTCCAAAGCTAATGCAAACAGAATGAAAAGAAAGGCAGAACCTGGAACAAAAGGCTCACAATACATCTATCCAACAAAATAATTCCATTCAGAATTGCTAAGAAGCTCTCAAAACTCAATATTAAGTAGACAACCTTAAAACTGACAAACTATATGAAGGGGCATTTTATTAAAGAAGACACTTAGATGACAAGTAATCACATGAACAGAGGTACAGCATCACCAGTCATTAGGGAAATGCTGTGTAACACCATGGTAAGGAAGATCCCACTACACTCATCTGAATGGCTGAAATTCAAAGAAAAGTCTGGCCCTACCAAGTGTCAGCAAGGACATGGAGGCACTGGACCTGCTGATGGGAATGTAAACTGGTACAACCACGCCGGAACCCAGTCTGTCAGTTTGTTACAGAGCTACATACAGGGCTTCCTGGTGGTCCAGTGGGTAAAGAGTCCGCCTTGCTGTGCAGGGGGCGCCAGTTTGATCCCTGGCCCGGGAAGATCTCACATGCTGCGGAGCGGCTGGACCGGTGTGTCCAGTTATGAGCCAGCATTCTGGAGCGCATGAGACCAGAGCCAGTGCCCTGCAAGGAGAGAGGCCACTGCAATGGGAGGCCCACACATGCCAAAAGAATAAAAAAGATGGATGAAAATAAATATAAGAAAATAAAAGACGCATGGTGGGGAAAAATGATTAAAAAAAAAACAAAGCTAGGCATAAACCTACCACATGACCTATTTATTCATTATAGGTATCCATTTAACCAAAAGAAAAGAAAACATATCCATGCAAAGGCTTTTGATTTTGCTGAGTAAAAAGTCAGCAAAAGGGTATGTACTATAGGCTTCATTTATTAATATACACATTTCTAAGAACTGAAAACTAACACGCAATGACAGAGAGGAGATCAATGATTTCCTGGGACAGGAGTAGGAAGAGGTTGCAGGTGGGATTATAAAGGAACGTGAGGAAACTGGGGAGGAGGTGATGGATATGTTTGTTATTCTGAACGTATGTCAAAACCACAGTAATGGTTTACAGGTGTACATGTATGTCAGTACTATCAAAATTACAGTTTAAATTGTGTCATTTATTGTATGCCAATTACACTTCAATAAAGCTGTTAAAAAAACAAGTAGTTAACATCTCGTGGACCTGGGTTTACACGTGTGTGCCAAGCCGGCACGAAGTCACGAGTACACACACCCTCTCCCTAGACACACAGGGAGACAGGCAGACACAAACATGCACACACACGAATAAAAACACACAGAAACTAGAAATGGCACTCTCGAGTTTTCAAGCTGTACTGTTTATCCCCCGTCTCTGCCCTTTATATACTGTCCTGCATATTCCCGAGGTTCTGCAGCAGGACCTCTGGCTTTATTTTCGCTTCAACAGGACTGTGTCAACTCTGAGGCCTCGAGCGCACAGGTGGAGTGGAGAGCGGAGAAGGACCCATTGTCCAGCAGAATGGAGGAAGGACAGGGCCAAGGCGATAACCCATCACCCGACATGGGAGAGATGCCACTGACCTTCCGCTTCTGGAAGGTGAATTTTATAATGAGCTGTTACTGCATTTGTCCCCTAATAACGACTGTAATTGGAGAAGGCATGACGAAAACCTGGAAAACACCACCTGTCAATGACCGTGGTATCTTTGACAAACCTGTCTGTGGCAGGGTCAATTGAAAATCAACCTGTTAAAATGGTTTAGGTGCTTTCCACCCCTCTGTTCTGTTTCTGACGTGCACTAAGGCAACTGTTGTGTCAGATCACTAAAGGCAGTCATGTTATTAGAACATCTTGATTTTGACTTTACGCATGATTCCGTGAAAACTGTGTAAGGCCGGTTCAGCCATAGTTCAAGAAGAGTGACCTATTTATTCATTATAGGTATCCATTTAACCAAAAGAAAAGAAAACATATCCATGCAAAGGCTTTTGATTTTGCTGAGTAAAAAGTCAGCAAAAGGGTATGTACTATAGGCTTCATTTATTAATATACACATTTCTAAGAACTGAAAACTAACACGCAATGACAGAGAGGAGATCAATGATTTCCTGGGACAGGAGTAGGAAGAGGTTGCAGGTGGGATTATAAAGGAACGTGAGGAAACTGGGGAGGAGGTGATGGATATGTTTGTTATTCTGAACGTATGTCAAAACCACAGTAATGGTTTACAGGTGTACATGTATGTCAGTACTATCAAAATTACAGTTTAAATTGTGTCATTTATTGTATGCCAATTACACTTCAATAAAGCTGTTAAAAAAACAAGTAGTTAACATCTCGTGGACCTGGGTTTACACGTGTGTGCCAAGCCGGCACGAAGTCACGAGTACACACACCCTCTCCCTAGACACACAGGGAGACAGGCAGACACAAACATGCACACACACGAATAAAAACACACAGAAACTAGAAATGGCACTCTCGAGTTTTCAAGCTGTACTGTTTATCCCCCGTCTCTGCCCTTTATATACTGTCCTGCATATTCCCGAGGTTCTGCAGCAGGACCTCTGGCTTTATTTTCGCTTCAACAGGACTGTGTCAACTCTGAGGCCTCGAGCGCACAGGTGGAGTGGAGAGCGGAGAAGGACCCATTGTCCAGCAGAATGGAGGAAGGACAGGGCCAAGGCGATAACCCATCACCCGACATGGGAGAGGTGCCACTGACCTTCCGCTTCTGGAAGGTGAATTTTATAATGAGCTGTTACTGCATTTGTCCCCTAATAACGACTGTAATTGGAGAAGGCATGACGAAAACCTGGAAAACACCACCTGTCAATGACCGTGGTATCTTTGACAAACCTGTCTGTGGCAGGGTCAATTGAAAATCAACCTGTTAAAATGGTTTAGGTGCTTTCCACCCCTCTGTTCTGTTTCTGACGTGCACTAAGGCAACTGTTGTGTCAGATCACTAAAGGCAGTCATGTTATTAGAACATCTTGATTTTGACTTTACGCATGATTCCGTGAAAACTGTGTAAGGCCGGTTCAGCCATAGTTCAAGAAGAGTGTGGAACGAGTCTGAGCCATTGCTGGGTACCACAACTGCTGGCCCAGGTGCACCCCATAAAGTGAAGTTTACCTTGAAGTATATGCCATGGCCTAAGGTCTGCTAGGTTCATAAAACTGACTTTGTCAGAATGCTGAAGGTAGAATGCTGAAGGCTCACAGCGTCAGCTATAGTTAGAGCAGTTTAAAGTAATAAATACAACTGGCAAGTAGACCAGAAAGCCTTGAGACAGCTCTGCGGAAAGGCTGACTGAATGAGGAGCCTAATTACCACCAGGCTGCACAGTGTCCACAGAGCCACCCGCGCTACTGTCCATGGTCTGAGGCACTTCCGCCCCCATAGGGAGGGTCTCGCCAAGAGGACCACCATGCCTTGGTCAACACAGCCAAACCTGGGTCTTCCCTAGATGCTTCTACTTTCTGAGGGGCTCTGGCATGCAGAGGGCTTCTGTGACCCTCCGCCTCTTCTTACTACTTCCTTGGCTACCTGTTCATATAGAACTCCAGCCACACCAGCACTTACTTTTCCACTCATTCACTTGCACTCATGTGGGCGTCCTCCTCACCACTGCCCCCAGGTCTGGGGGCTGAAGTGGGCGACGCTCCCACACCCTTCGACTCGGCCGACTTCCACAGCGGGCTCGTTGTGTCATTCTGCTTGTGCCAGTGTGCATGCACTCAATCCACGGATTTTCCTAGCTCCCCTCTGAAGGCGACCTGGTCTCCCAGTTCTCTATAGCCACTTAACCAGCCGGCCACCATCTCTCCTGCTCTCTGTACGGACCACTATTTTGGGATCAAGCTTTGCCACAGAATAACTCGAGTTCAATGAACTCACTCATCTCACTGTCTTAATAAGACAGTCACGATATTCCTTCAACTTACAGAAAAAAATTTTTTTAAAGAAGGGGAGGGATTTGCCTGGTGGTTAAGGCTCTGTTCTCCCACCACAGGGGGCACGGGTTTGATCCCTGGTCAAGGAACTAAGATCTAGCATGCCTGTGCGGTGTGGCCAGAAAAAGAAGGAAGAAAAGAAAAAGAAGGGAAATGGTGAGCATGGAGAGAAGAGAATGAGGTAAAAAGACTGTAGAGTAAAGGCATGTAATTAAATTCTGTGCTATTTTAAATATCTGATATGCAAACATGAAAATGTGATTGTACTTTGGTTAAATAAAGTAATACGACTGGGCACTGCTGTGCTATAAACCTATTATGCTTGTTACTTGATTTCCTGTGATAATGTTTAGATTAGATCAGCACCTTAATTTCCAGCCAAGTGGCAATTATTATTTTTATTTCCTTTCCTTCCCTCACTGTTAACAGCGGCCGAGGGGAGACCTCAGTTTGTTAAAGAGTTTGACTGAGATTCTTAAACCAAGAGAACTGATGCGCAGTCTCTGTTCCGTGTCAGATGAGAATGTCAAAAGTCGGGCAAAAAAAGTCCTGATTACAGAACCTTCATGGCTGTGAAGTCAGAATTTAAAGAAACAGACACGTCACTGGGTGTTCAATGGTCGTTACGGTACACGCTCAGAGGTATGCCAAGGCCTCCCCAGGCAACGTTCAGAACCTCACAAGGCCATGGGCCCTCCCTGGGCCACTTCCTCATTCTTCATCAGGTATTTTTTGGCAGTCTGTTTCTCCTCCCATTTGATTTCAACTGTGAGGAGGACATCAGGGCGTCTTTTCCGTGAGACCACGTGGCGGCTGGGAACCGGGCTGACACCGCCCAGAATTTCTCCACTCACCCTGTCTCCGCCCGTTAGCTCTCCTGACAGAATCAAGCACAAAGCACGAGCCCTAATAGGTGACTTTGGCCTTCGAATAAAGCATCATAGGGTGTTCTGTTTCTATTTTTCTTGACTTTCTGCAAAGTAATTTCATACCCCTTGGGAGCCAGGAGGCATTTCCTGTAATCGGGGCTGGCTACTGGCGCTCGCTCCCTGAAACAGCTGTCTGTCCCGCCCCCGGGCCGAGGACTGTGCGGGAAGTGCGGCTCAGGGCAGGGTGGCCACAGTCCTCCTCGCCCTGGAGTCTTGGGTAGAGAGTTTAAGAAGCAATGCTCTGACTGTATCTTGAGGCTTTTATGAGCCCTTTTATACATTAATTGGAAGCAACAGGAATGGGCAGGAGCCTCCTGGCCATGGCTGAACTGAGCTGCCGACGATGAGCTGTGTGTAACTTACACTCTTTGGGTCTCTGTTGCCTCAAGTGAGGAAAAAAAAACTTGAAAGCATGGAAAGCAAGGGGCATTTAAGGACTCTCTGCGGCGAGCACTACTATCATCTTTGCACTTCTCAGTTCTCTGCCAGGAGCCTGCTGGTGGAAGTGATTTACTCCACTGGCCTGGCCTGCTCCCAGAAGGCCCAGCACCCTCTCTCTGTCTCGTCCACACTGCCGAGAGGGACGGACCCTGAGACGGCGGGGCCCGTGAAGGAAAGCCCATTTCTGAGAACAGCGGCTCAAGAGAGCCACGGCTGGTCACAGGAGCGAGGACTGAACCATCCTGGGCTAAGCCCCTGAGATGACAGGGCTTTCTTGTTACACCATCTCACCACGACACGATGCTGACGAGCGTGTTCTCCCAGCTCTAAAATGCTGTCTAACAAATGGCAAGTACAAGGCAGAGGAGAGGGAGACTGACAGAGGAGGGAAGCTAGATGCAAAGCTCCTGGACGTCTCTCAAAGGCGCATCTCTCGAAGAGCCCGTGCAGAGCCACAGGGGGCTGTGGGTAACACCTAAAGTCTGGGCGGTTACGATTCTTCGTGGTGTAATGGGGACTGTGTGTGTTACAGGGCCCTGGTCAACCTGGAAAAATAGGTTTTTAAAAGAGAATAAAGAACAATTGTGGGAAAATTGTAACAGAAACCTCCGTCTATAAGAGAACTCAGAATTGGTCTCAGGACGAAAAGCTCGCCAGTTCCTGAACTTGTGATATTTGTGTGGAGATGGTGAGTGTAGGCGCACCTCCGACTTCTTGGTGCTTGTGATATTTCTGTTGTGCTGCTTCTAGAATTTCTCTGTCATACGGAGAGTGATTAGGTCTAGGTGGCTACTGATCATTTGCGGGGGAACAGACAAATCCATTCTTTTTCTAGAACGGAGTCCCACAGGTAGTGTCTTCATCTTGACTTATTTTTACTGTGCAAAAGTACAATTTTAAAGAACCCCCAGAGCTTCATATTTTAGAATAAATGAGGCCTCTCCATGTCAAAAGAGAGCCACAGAAGATGCTGCGAAACCACGTGGCCTTGTGTTCAATCAGGGGAATGACTGATTTAAGGAATAAGGAGGCTGGTCCGAGCTCGGGGGTCACCGTCTGTGCCTTGGCTCCTGGTCACTTTCTGGACCCTAGTCAGGTGTCTCTGACCATGTGATCTCCGGGGGGCTCTGTGGTCCAGAATCAAACACAGTCAGCCCTCAGCATTCCCATCCAGGGGCTTCACCTGACTCGCTTTAGGTGAGAGAGTGCAATCTCTCTCCAGACGGGCCTCTTTGCAGACACAACGACTCTTACATGTGTGGGCCACTTCATCTTGGAATACGCCTCCCATTTTCCAGACAAGCCCAGGAGATCTGCGTCCCCCGATACGATTCCTGTCTGCACTAAATTGACTTGTAGTACTGATTTATACCTCAGTAAAACTACATCTTGACACAGAGAGTTGGTCTGATTGTAGAACTGACATAATTTATGCATATTTTAGTTTGGGAATAGACTTGGTATTTATACAAGTAAGGGGATATCTTTGTGATGGGATATGTATTTCCACATCGACAGAGCTCAGATGGTGAGGAGAGAGAAAAGAAATGCCCCCAGGCATCTTTAGATCACCCGGCAATCTGAGAAATGTCCTTCAATTTAGGAGAGCAAACCTCTCTTGACCGTTTGCTGAAAGAAAGGGAAATGAGCTAATGCTTTTTTGGAGGGCTTCTTGGTATTAAACATTGTGCTAGATGCTCGAAGTACATATGTTTACTTCAAAAGGCTAACATCAGTTGGCTTTATTCTCCTCATTTTGAAGAGGAGAAATTGGAGGTTGGGAGAGGATAAGAAATGTTAGTAAAGAGTGGGGTAGAGATTTGAACCCAGATCTTTTTGGCTCCAGAGAGCAGCCTTTCCTCACTAGACCACTCACTCAGCATCCTCCTGGGCTTTCTCTGTGTGCAGAATTGGGCTCCATGTTTTAGAGTTTAGAATAGTCACCTTCTAAACTACTGAGGGATGTGATAAGAAACTTCTTAAGAAGATGCTGGGGAATCCTTCTACCCACTTGGGGACCGTCAGGCCCTGTGAGTCACTGTGGACCCTGCCGTGCACTGACCAAGGGCCCCACAGGAGACCAAGCAATCATTCTGTCAGCACCTAAAGACCTGGCCAGCGGCAGCGCGTGACCGAGTCCCGCTGAGATGGTCCTCCACCTAAGACAACCTCTCAGGGAGCTCATGCCTCCTCCCCGGGGCAGCCCACTTCCTGTGGCTGGTCCACCCCCTCGCTTCAGTTCTGGGCACTCTGGAGGGCCACCCAGAGGGTCTGTGTGACTAGCCAGGGCCTTTGCGGTGACTGCTCTGCGGTCCAGCCCTCCCTCCAGCTCATCCGAGATGGCTCCCCATGACCCCCCGCAGGCCCGTCTCCATCTCTCCCGCGTCTGCTTCCCTGGAACTCGACCGTGAGGTTCTTACACCAAATCTTCCCTGTGGATACATGAGGGACCCTTTCACATTCATATGTCAGCATATGAACATGATTTTGACTTCAGAGTCCCGACCCCCCACGTCTCAGAATGCGGCTGTACCCAGAGATAAGGACTATAAAGCGGTGACGGAGGTCGGTGGCGGTGGTTTAGTCACTGTTGTGTCTGACTCTTTGCCACTGCATGGCCTGTAGCCCGCCAGGCTCCTCTGTCCATGGGATTCTTCAGGCAAGAAGACTGGAGTGGGCTGCCATTTCCTTCTCCAGGGGGTCTTCCCAGCCCAGGGATCCGACTGGGTGAAATGAGGTCGTTAGAGTGGCCGCTCCTCCAGCAGCCCCGGCGTCCCTGTAGGAAGAGCTGAGGGCCCAGGCACCCACAGAGAGAGACCTCGGGAGGGCACAGGGCGAGGAGGCCGCCTGCCCGCCAAGGGGAGAGGCCTCAGGTGAAACCAGACCCGCTGACAGCTCGGCCCCGGACGTCCTGCCTCCAGGTCAGGGAGGACACAGCTTCTGCTAAGCCATCCGGCTGGAGGCCCTGTGACGACGGCCCTGGGGACGAGCACGGGCAGGCTTTGAGGTCCCTCGTCATCTCAGTCGCTCTCCTTTCATCTTTCCTCTCAAGGAACCACTCAGAAATGTGACCAACTTACACCGTCCTTCAGGTGTCAGAGGTAGGGTAATGATTCTCAGCAGACAGATGACCTATTCTCTAGAATATGTCACAATAATCATGTATTTTTAAAGAGGTGAAAAAAGGAGTATGCGGACCGCCCCTCTTCAGTGCGTTTTCCTGTTTGGGACAGTCCTCACACGCCTGTGAGTCCACAGGGTGACAACTGGTCTGGACCCGGAGTGAACACAGAGTTAACGAAAAGAAGGACACGCTTTCAAGCTGTCTGTCACCACTTTCCTGGCCCTCTGCGCGGCAGGGAGCCAGTCTGGATGTGCTTCTTTAAAGAAACCCTAACAGACCATGTCCGGCTCCCGGCTCCCTGCCTTCACACAGAGGGGAAGAGGCGAGAACGCCAGGCAAAAATCTCCGCAGTTTAAAAGATTTTTCTTTCGGTTTTTCCCAGCCAGCCTTGGATCTTCCCCAGTGGTGTGCTGGGTTATGCTTGACTCCCAGTTTTCCAAACACAAGACAAAACGAGGCGGTTTCTGCCGATTTGTGTGCCGTGAACACCCCACTCTGGCTGACATCAAGCAACGAGGGGAGAGCGTGCAAGTGGGTCTGGGGGCTGGATCAGCTGCCCCAATCCCACCCCCCGCACTGACTCCAGCTGGACACAGCGAGAGGTTCGCTGGCCTCTCGGCAGCCCTCCAGGAGGGAGCTGAGTTCTCACTTTAAAAAAAAAAAAAAAAGAAAAAAAAATATATATATTGATTTATTTGGCTGTGCTGTGCCTTAGCTGCAGCATGCAGGATGCAGTTCCCTGACCAGGGATAGAACCCAGGCCCCCTGCACTGGGAGCACCGAGTCTTAGGACTGGACCACCGGGGAAGTCCCTCCACACTCTCCTCACATATACTGATTGATTTTTTTAGGCTTCAGGTGAAACCAGACCCGCTGACAGCTCGGCCCCGGACGTCCTGCCTCCAGGTCAGGGAGGACACAGCTTCTGCTAAGCCATCCGGCTGGAGGCCCTGTGACGACGGCCCTGGGGACGAGCACGGGCAGGCTTTGAGGTCCCTCGTCATCTCAGTCGCTCTCCTTTCATCTTTCCTCTCAAGGAACCACTCAGAAATGTGACCAACTTACACCGTCCTTCAGGTGTCAGAGGTAGGGTAATGATTCTCAGCAGACAGATGACCTATTCTCTAGAATATGTCACAATAATCATGTATTTTTAAAGAGGTGAAAAAAGGAGTATGCGGACCGCCCCTCTTCAGTGCGTTTTCCTGTTTGGGACAGTCCTCACACGCCTGTGAGTCCACAGGGTGACAACTGGTCTGGACCCGGAGTGAACACAGAGTTAACGAAAAGAAGGACACGCTTTCAAGCTGTCTGTCACCACTTTCCTGGCCCTCTGCGCGGCAGGGAGCCAGTCTGGATGTGCTTCTTTAAAGAAACCCTAACAGACCATGTCCGGCTCCCGGCTCCCTGCCTTCACACAGAGGGGAAGAGGCGAGAACGCCAGGCAAAAATCTCCGCAGTTTAAAAGATTTTTCTTTCGGTTTTTCCCAGCCAGCCTTGGATCTTCCCCAGTGGTGTGCTGGGTTATGCTTGACTCCCAGTTTTCCAAACACAAGACAAAACGAGGCGGTTTCTGCCGATTTGTGTGCCGTGAACACCCCACTCTGGCTGACATCAAGCAACGAGGGGAGAGCGTGCAAGTGGGTCTGGGGGCTGGATCAGCTGCCCCAATCCCACCCCCCGCACTGACTCCAGCTGGACACAGCGAGAGGTTCGCTGGCCTCTCGGCAGCCCTCCAGGAGGGAGCTGAGTTCTCACTTTAAAAAAAAAAAAAAAAGAAAAAAAAATATATATATTGATTTATTTGGCTGTGCTGTGCCTTAGCTGCAGCATGCAGGATGCAGTTCCCTGACCAGGGATAGAACCCAGGCCCCCTGCACTGGGAGCACCGAGTCTTAGGACTGGACCACCGGGGAAGTCCCTCCACACTCTCCTCACATGGATATCTGCACGGTTGCTTCAGGCTGGCCTCTTTTGTAAGCGCTTCCTTTTAAGAGTATTCATGGATTTAGCACAGGTCTTCCCAAACAATTTTTTGGGCCATACCCTCATGGTGTATTCATTGTTGTTCTTGGAGCCAGAAAACTGTAGCCTGAGGGGGGCTCAGGAGAAGAGCCACACCAGCATACGCCCGACTCCCAAAGGCTCACTGTCTCTCCCCAGGCCTTCCCTTACGCTCTGCTTCCCTGAACCCCACAGCCCCCACCCAGGCACGGCACGAGAGTGAGCTGCCTGCCTCCACTAGAAGTCAAATAACAGGCGCGACCACACATTGCTTCTTTTACTTGGTTTCCATAAAGCCTTAAGAAGCCTTGGTTTGATAGGAGAATTGATTCTTTTAAGCCCGACCTCCACCCCCGGCCAAGGAGGCTTTCTATTGGACTGGTCGAATGGAAGAGGAATGGTTTAGAGATGACTGGCAGACAGAGAGAGGAGACGCCAGAGACTGGCTAGCTGGCAACCTAGGTCAGGGGTTCCCAACCTTGGGGATCTAATGCCTGATGATCTGAGGTGGAGCTGATGCAATAACAATAATAGGAATAAAGGGTACAATAACTATAATGTGGGTGAATCATCCCCAAACCACTCTCATCCCTGGTCTGTGGAAAAACTGTCCTCCACAAAACCAGTCCCTGAAGACAAGAAGGTTGGGGAGCGCGGACCTAGGTGCTCAGCTTCTGATCGGTTTAGAAGCAAAACCTCCAGACTTGCCTGGGCATTCATTACACGAGCTAGAATATTCTCTCTCCCTCCCAGAAGGCTCTCCTCCTGAGATTTCAGTGAGTGCAAGAGGATTTTCATGAGCATCAGCCACCCATGTAAAATGATCCACCTAACAGAGCAGAACTGGGGGCCTAGCATCAACCTTTCCATGTCAAGGGCTAGTTGCAATCCTGAGCGGGAACGGAATCCCATTTCTCTTCCTGTTTCACAAGCACTCATCTGAGCTGGACGAGAGGGACGCGCACGGGAGGAGGCATGGTTTCTCATCAGTACTCACCCTTGCCCACATTTTCCCAGGTCCTTCTGCCGATTAAGCCAGAGAGTGCTGCGGCTCTGGGGCTGGAAGAGGACAATTCCAGTGTTTCAGCTGGCTTCTCGAGTGCTTCGTTTTCATAACTCCACTTCAAGAGCACACGATGTTCTCAGGCCGGTGCATGAGGTTAGGGAGCTCACAGCTTCCTGAGCCTGAAAAGGGAAGTGACAAAGAGTGGGCAAACTGTCAGAGGCCAAGATGCTTCTCATCCCACCAGGGAGGCATCACAGCAGCTGGAAAACTCATTAATAGAGTTCATAGTCTCATCAATGAAATGGTCTCATCAGTGGAATCCATCATTCATGCATGCAGTCAAGGGGAACAGTTATGGCTCTTAAAGATCCCCTGGCAGAGGACATGACAATCCCTGCCAATACTCTGGCCTGGAGAATCCCATGGCGGGGGAGAGGAGCCTGGTGGGCCCCAGGGCACAGGGTCGCAAAGAGTCGGACACGACTGAAGTGGCTGAGCAGAGCACGATGAGTTAGCCGGGAGTTTGAAGATGTGTAGAATATGGTCCCGTACTTAAAGAGCCCATGGTCTGGGAGGCCAGCCATACAACCCGGTCCTGGAAGGCGTCACGACAGCTCTGGTAGAAAACAGAGTGGGCCTGGGGAGAGCACAGAGGAGGGAGAAGGTGAACGTGGCTGGAGTTCCGAGCCAGATGCTCGCGAGGTGTTTCTTACTGGGGAGAAACGGTAGAAGTGACTGATCCTTCATTGTCAGCTATCACTTTAGTTCTGTCCTTGATTTATCTCGTTTGCCCTAGCCCTCGACCCAGTTGCCTCATCTGCTGCTGCTGCTGCTGTTTCGTCGACAAGTCAGGTCTGACTCTTTGCGACCCCATGGACTGCAGCCCACCAGGCTCCTCCTGGGATTCTCCAGGCAAGAAGACTGGAGTGGGTTGCCCCGGACAGTGGAGAGGACCAGCAGTGAGAGTGGTCACGTGTCCAGCGTCTGTCCACGTCTCACTGAGGTCTTTGCACCTGGAGGCATTTTATCTGCCCAACGGTGTCTGAACTTCAAGGCTATCACCCAGAGCTGATCTGTCTACGGGGATCCCATAAACTGCAGCACCAGGGATAGAATATACAGGGAGAGTTCATTCATTCGTTCTTGTGAGATATGACACACAGGCAGAAGACGGTATAAAACAAAATGTAGGGCTTAAAAATTATTACCCATGTAACCACACCCAGGCCAAGGTACAGAGTATTTCCAGGATGCCAGAAGCTGTCCAGTGCCTTTCCGAATACAAGTATCTTTCCTTTTAGAGGCAGCACATATCATCCAGTATGTATTTATGTTGGCTTCTTCCGCTTGGCATTATGCACGTGAAATTCATCCATGCTGTTGCCTGTAACTATAGCCTGTCAATTTCACTGCTGTAGGGTTTTAAATTTTTCATCACATGTCTCCAGTTTTTTAGCTTTTTTGAATGGCAGAGGACATGACAATCTGCCAATACTCTGGCCTGGAGAATCCCATGGCGGGGGAGAGGAGCCTGGTGGGCCCCAGGGCACAGGGTCGCAAAGAGTCGGACACGACTGAAGTGGCTGAGCAGAGCACGATGAGTTAGCCGGGAGTTTGAAGATGTGTAGAATATGGTCCCGTACTTAAAGAGCCCATGGTCTGGGAGGCCAGCCATACAACCCGGTCCTGGAAGGCGTCACGACAGCTCTGGTAGAAAACAGAGTGGGCCTGGGGAGAGCACAGAGGAGGGAGAAGGTGAACGTGGCTGGAGTTCCGAGCCAGATGCTCGCGAGGTGTTTCTTACTGGGGAGAAACGGTAGAAGTGACTGATCCTTCATTGTCAGCTATCACTTTAGTTCTGTCCTTGATTTATCTCGTTTGCCCTAGCCCTCGACCCAGTTGCCTCATCTGCTGCTGCTGCTGCTGTTTCGTCGACAAGTCAGGTCTGACTCTTTGCGACCCCATGGACTGCAGCCCACCAGGCTCCTCCTGGGATTCTCCAGGCAAGAAGACTGGAGTGGGTTGCCCCGGACAGTGGAGAGGACCAGCAGTGAGAGTGGTCACGTGTCCAGCGTCTGTCCACGTCTCACTGAGGTCTTTGCACCTGGAGGCATTTTATCTGCCCAACGGTGTCTGAACTTCAAGGCTATCACCCAGAGCTGATCTGTCTACGGGGATCCCATAAACTGCAGCACCAGGGATAGAATATACAGGGAGAGTTCATTCATTCGTTCTTGTGAGATATGACACACAGGCAGAAGACGGTATAAAACAAAATGTAGGGCTTAAAAATTATTACCCATGTAACCACACCCAGGCCAAGGTACAGAGTATTTCCAGGATGCCAGAAGCTGTCCAGTGCCTTTCCGAATACAAGTATCTTTCCTTTTAGAGGCAGCACATATCATCCAGTATGTATTTATGTTGGCTTCTTCCGCTTGGCATTATGCACGTGAAATTCATCCATGCTGTTGCCTGTAACTATAGCCTGTCAATTTCACTGCTGTAGGGTATTCCATTGTATGGCTATCCTTCCATTTTAGTCCTGATGGACAACTGAGCTGTCTCCAGTGTTAGACCATTTTGAATAATTTATGCTACGCAGAGCTTTATTTCTGCTGCGTATATACCCAGGAATGGAGATGCACATCCTCAATCTTAATGAAAAATAACAAACTGTTTTTCAAAGTGGTTGTACCAGTTTATATTCTTACTGGCAGAGTATGAGAGTCTCCACTGCTTCTGACAAAGTTTGGCTCTTCTTTTTTGTTTTAATCATTCTGTGCTAGTATTTTTAGTATGCCACTGAAAAGTTGCCCCCCATCGCCAACTCACCGGCAAACCCCACCATGGTTATTCTGTATCTGAAAATACTAAAAGTGAGTCTAGTAACCTGGAGTTCTGAGCTGGCTACTAATATCAGTAGAGGTACATCAGGAGAAGACCTGTGGCCTTGGAAGATTCGCAGTCATAACATTCCCATAAACAGAATTGGCCCATATAAGATTTAAAAATAACACAGAGAGTAGAACACTGATGTAGGGGGTGAATCAATACACCAGCTGCTGTTGATGGCACCCTTTCACAGGGGCGTGCGTGCCCCAGAGCGTCTCCGGCCCCTCGTGCCTGGGTGCAAGTGGCTGCCTCTGCCAGCTGGGGCCGGCCAGGGCCACCTGAGAGGAGGAAGGCCCGCGCCGGAGCCAGTCGGCTCATGGCCTGTCGGCGCGCACGGCGGCAGCACCGACCCTCCAGCAGAGTCACGACCAGGTGTGCGAGGCTCTTCCGTGATGCACCCTCTCTACACGCCTGGCCCTGAGCATCCCCACCGCACCCCGTCCTGTTGAGATATGACACACAGGCAGAAGACGGTATAAAACAAAATGTAGGGCTTAAAATTATTACCCATGTAACCACACCCAGGCCAAGGTACAGAGTATTTCCAGGATGCCAGAAGCTGTCCAGTGCCTTTCCGAATACAAGTATCTTTCCTTTTAGAGGCAGCACATATCATCCAGTATGTATTTATGTTGGCTTCTTCCGCTTGGCATTATGCACGTGAAATTCATCCATGCTGTTGCCTGTAACTATAGCCTGTCAATTTCACTGCTGTAGGGTATTCCATTGTATGGCTATCCTTCCATTTTAGTCCTGATGGACAACTGAGCTGTCTCCAGTGTTAGACCATTTTGAATAATTTATGCTACGCAGAGCTTTATTTCTGCTGCGTATATACCCAGGAATGGAGATGCACATCCTCAATCTTAATGAAAAATAACAAACTGTTTTTCAAAGTGGTTGTACCAGTTTATATTCTTACTGGCAGAGTATGAGAGTCTCCACTGCTTCTGACAAAGTTTGGCTCTTCTTTTTTGTTTTAATCATTCTGTGCTAGTATTTTTAGTATGCCACTGAAAAGTTGCCCCCCATCGCCAACTCACCGGCAAACCCCACCATGGTTATTCTGTATCTGAAAATACTAAAAGTGAGTCTAGTAACCTGGAGTTCTGAGCTGGCTACTAATATCAGTAGAGGTACATCAGGAGAAGACCTGTGGCCTTGGAAGATTCGCAGTCATAACATTCCCATAAACAGAATTGGCCCATATAAGATTTAAAAATAACACAGAGAGTAGAACACTGATGTAGGGGGTGAATCAATACACCAGCTGCTGTTGATGGCACCCTTTCACAGGGGCGTGCGTGCCCCAGAGCGTCTCCGGCCCCTCGTGCCTGGGTGCAAGTGGCTGCCTCTGCCAGCTGGGGCCGGCCAGGGCCACCTGAGAGGAGGAAGGCCCGCGCCGGAGCCAGTCGGCTCATGGCCTGTCGGCGCGGCACGGCGGCAGCACCGACCCTCCAGCAGAGTCACGACCAGGTGTGCGAGGCTCTTCCGCGTGATGCACCCTCTCTACACGCCTGGCCCTGAGCATCCCCACCGCACCCTCCGCTTGCTAACCTCCTCAGCCTCCCCGGCCCGTGGTCCTCCCAATGCAGCCTCCTGGGAAGAGCCCAGCTCTGGACCGGCTTCGCTGTTTACTCGCCCCACCTCAGTCTCCCAGCTGTTGAGCATCGCTGGAAAATCCTCACACCCTGCAGGCGGTGCCTCTATAAACGTCGGTCGCCGACGCCACCTGGTCCCGTGTTAGGGTCGGGCAGCCCTTGTCTGTTCCCCTGCTCGGCTCACCTCCCTTTCTCCCATTTTTCTAATACAGCGATAACAGAGCGTCTTCCGTAACTACTCAAGACAGAGCCGGCTACTGCCCGTCATGCACAGGGCTTGTTCAGACGCTCTCTGCCCTCCTCAGGTCTCTGGCTCCAGCTCCTGTCCACCTACTGAGCACCAACCCCAACCTCTGCTGTCGGCCTCAAGAGGCTGGCCATCTGAAGCTACTTCCTTGACTTCCCTCCTCCATATCTGTGTATCATCCTGCATCCAAAATCATCCCTTTCTCCTTCCCACCTCCTTGTGACAATACGGGAAGTGCCTCCCTTCCCGCTAGGGCTTCCTCCTCTCCCTGGCCTCGGGGCGGCCTCTCTTGCCTTCCCAGGGGCATCGCTGTGCACCTGCTCTCTCCCCTGGCTCCCTCCCAGCAGGGGTCGAATAGGCTCGCGACTCGCCCTGAAGGACCCGCTCTCAGGGACGTCCTCGGCTTGACTGAGACGGGCAGGAAGCAGCGCTACGGGGTGAGCTGCGTCGCTCCTGCCACGACTCCCCAGTGCGTATGTTTACGTACTGACTCTTAGCATCTCAGGGCGTGACCTTGTTGGGAGCAGGACGGTTGCCGACGTAATTCATTCAACTGAGGTCGCATTCTCTTTGGGTCACAGTGTGCCCACGCGGGATGTGATGGGTGGCCGGACAGCCCTTTTTGTGGAGTGCAGGTCCAGCCTCTGGGGGACAGAGGTGGCGGGAGGGGAGAGCGAGTTCAGGAGAGAGGGCTCTGAGCTCTCCGTCTCTCCTTTGGCCAAAGCCGGTCCGTTTTTTTTTTTTTTTAATAAAAACAATATTTATTAACTAAAATTTAACTATATATTGATTTAGTCAAACCAAGACTCACACAAAAGCTTAAGTAAAATCTTTAGACTCCATTCTGCCTGAATTTCAAATTATGGACAGGGCAGAAGACTGTCTTTTGCTTAAAAGAAAACGAAGAAGCAAAATGGCTTCAATTACGCTTGCAGAGACTACAGAACTGTGGGGAGGGAAGGCTGAGTCAATCAGGCACTGGGGCTGATCTAATGACTTTGCTGCCCATGTCAGAGCCAGCCTGCTCAGTCCTAACGCTGGCTTCTTTGTTATTAAGGATAGGATCCTTGTTATAAAAGTTCAAACAAATGTACAAAGCCTTCATATATTCCTTGAGGTGGAAGCTGAAATCACTGTGTTGCAGCCTTTTGTGCTTTGGCAGCATTTTCCAAAATTTTCCTTTTCCACTCTTCATAATCTTGTGTCAGATCTTCATCTTTTTGCGGTTTATGTAGGATCTCTACTACATTCTCTACATCCTTTGCTGAAGGTCCAATCACTGTCTTTTTTTTCTTTCTTGGTGGAGTAGCTGAATCTCCAGGCTTTCGGTCGATCTGCTGCCCAATCTTCTCTAATTGTTTACAGAGTCGATCAAATATGGCCTTTTTTACACCAGATGTGGTTGCCAGTTTATTTCTGTCCACTTTTAGCTTTAGAATCTTGCATACCGAAAGTAGTGCAGCAGTGGTGAAAAGGGGCCTGGATAAGTCAAGATCCACTTGCTGTGTTTGAGGAAGACTGGACTCATAGCTCTGCAGTATCTGCGAAGCCATGTTCACTGCATCTGTACAGCTAAACTGCACAGCTAGGTCTCTTATTCCGATATTTGAGTTCAGGCCCAGCAAACACTCAAAAGATTTAACACAACTCTGATACGTCTTCTTGTTCAAACCAGAAAGCTTAATTAAATAAGTCCTGTCCAAGGGGCATGCCATGCAGGAAGCTGCAAGGTCCAGGCACATGACTGCATTGCTGGTTTCTGTGGTTCGTGCAGACAGGCCAACACACTTCACATGGGACAGCTGTAAGTATTCCTCTGCTTTCCTCAACACCTCCGGCTCCGCGATGCCCAGATGCGAGGCTAAACGCCGGATCAGACCAGATTCCATGGTGCGGACCAGAAAGATACCAACAAACTTTGACGAAACTCGCGCGCAGCCGGTCCGGTTTTGACTGTTTTATATTTGGGAACTTTGGGTAACATTTGGCTTAAAAAGTGTTTCATTATTTGAAGAATAAAATTAAAAAATTCACAGCTACTGGCTTAGGTGTTACCTCGGACTTTTTTCCAATTGCAATAGCCTGTGATTATGAGGTTTTACAAGTTAACACATATGGGTTTGATGAACATGTAGCATAGATTTTTCTCAAAAAAATCCTGATTTAATAAAGTGTATTTCTTTTCAGTAAAGGAAATTTGTTAAAAGACTTATGAAAGCAATTTAACTTTTAAGCCTTCTAAAGACGTTCATATAGAACAGTCACAAATCAGAACAGCAGTTCTTTTGGACCATATGTTGGGATCTGGGATTTAGAAATACTCCCACGGTCAACACGGGGTGATCAGACCCATGAGCAAGCACTTGTACATGGACAGGACCTTCAGATGATGAGCGCTGAGGAGAAGAGCCGTGTCTGCTCCCCTCATCTCCCCAGAACCGAGCTCAGTATGTGATCCACTAGGTACTACGTGCGTGTGTGCTCAGTCCTGTCTGACTCTTTGTGCCCCACGAACTGTAGCCTGCCAAGGCTCCTCTACCCATAGGATTCCAAGCAAGACGACTCGAGTGGGTTGCCATGCCCGCCTCCAGGATCTTCCCCACCCAGGGATCGAACCTGCGTCTCCTGAGTTGGCAGGCTGATTCTTCACCACAGAGCCATCTGGGAAGCTCCAAGCATTTATCAGTAATGAACATTAGAAGTTGAAGGTATTTATCTGGTCGCCCTTTCACCATGTGAGCCGTATCCTGAGGGAACGAGGCTCGGTCTGGGCCAGGTTTATGGGTAAAGGTGTCAGAAAGACTTCATCGGCGGGCCAGGAAATGTTCTCTAGAGGACAGTATCCGAGGACTGAAACCTGCGGGGCCCCCTTAGGCTGAGGACGGCTCTGGGCCACTGCCACGCTGGCTGCTCACCGCCCAGCCACTGATAACACCTGAAACAGAGGCCTCGGGAAACCACACACTTCCTGACTTGCCTTCCTTAGTCATTTCATGTCCCTAGACTATGGAGCCTTGTCAGCTGATGACAGAGTTCTTCTACCATAGCCAGAGTCACACGTTTTTTCTGGTAACTAAGATGGAAAGGCAGAGTTAATCAAACCCTTCATAAAAACAGTCCACCAGCCACCTGTTCACAGAGCAAAAACTCAGGCTTTTTGCTGCTCTTTGGACGAAAGATCAGCCTTCTCTTGAGTTCTCCCATTTGGGATTCTAACCAGATTACCTATGAAAACTTCTTCATGTATAGATATATATTTTCCATTTGTGTAAAAACAACAAATAAGTACCATTCATCTCACCTGGCCATGTCAAAGAAGACTGTTGAAAATTGAATACCCTCATGCATTAGACATACTCGAATTTGATGTAATTGGGCTCAACTTCGCCATTTTAAATATTGTTGGTATATAGGTTTGCAAATGACTTTGGTTGTTTCAGAGTGATCCCTGGAGGGGAAAGACTAAGTGAATTGGAAATGCTCAGGTATGTTCGTTTCAAAGATCTATGGAACAAGCCTTTCCTTTGTTTTAACTTGGTAAGACTCAGTGAAGAGAGTGAGATGGTAAGAGCTGTCAGTTCATCTATGTGCAAATCTAAATATGCACCCGGGAGGTAGAGATACCAAATATGTCACGTTTAAAAAGTTTCTGCAAACAGCGAGATATTCTAAACTACCGTCAAAACCCCAACCAAGACAAAAGGGAATAGCAATGCTCATGAAATAAACAAGGATGGAAGTCAGAGTTCTAAGTCCATTAACCCCTTTTGCAATTATCTCTGAGGCACAGCCCTAACTCTTCTCCCGGCCTCTGGGAGCAAACGCTTAGGAACCTCCTGGCAGAAGAGAGGACGCCGCTGTGCCTTCCACTCCTGCAGAGCTCTCGAATGCTGGCTCCTTACAGGGACGTTCAACGGCGCCTTCTCCCATCTGGTATTCATTTTAATTTCTTCTTCTTTTCTAGGTTCTGACTCATCTCCGCCCAGACCGACAGGTTTCCTGGAGGCCTTGTTTCCCCAGACGTGGGGCTCCACCCAGGTAACTCGACCGGCTGTGGTCATGGGGGAAAGAAGGCCTGAGTCCCCTGTCTCAGAGGACCAGGCCACGATCACTAGCTACCCAAGCCAGAGATGGAGAGTCTTCCTTGGCACTTCCGTGACTCCCCTGCTCACACCTCAGCGGCAATGAGCGCGCGTCCCTCCTCGCTCCCTAGGCCCTCCGCTCCCCCTCTTCCTCCCCACCTCTCCATCTCGGCCGCCACTGTCTCAGCTCACTGCGTCTCTCCCGGACTGCTGAACTGTCTTCACATTTCATCCCCAAAACAATGGGGAAGACTTTGAAACGTTTTAACTGGAAAGTAACTGGATTGTATTTTGATGTCATGAAAAATCACGCTGAATCTTTGGATGAACTGGAGAGGCGGCTGGAATGGTGAGGGAGAGAAATCCATTACAAAGCTCTTCTCAGGTCCAGATGAGAAATGAGGAGGGCCCAGGGAGAGGTGAGGTGGTGGGAGTTTAGCAAGTAGAATGGACAGAGCATGGCAGGTGACTGGAATCAGAAGCTGAAGGAGAGGGAGTGTTGGTCAGGAATGTCTCCCACGGTATTGATAGCAGCTTAGCAGTCTGGTTGGATGACTGTATCATTAGGAGAAAGAGGCAATGAAGAATTAAGTCTGCGAGGAAATGATGAGTTTAACGTGACAAGTGACGTTCCAGCTTCATGTGGGGAAAGAAGCCATGAGCAGTTACATACAAGTCTGGGATTCAGAGAAAGGTTAATGTGGAAGACAGACTGAGTCTGAGCTTAGAGCTGGTGAAGCAGAGAATGTCTGACACTGATGGACAGAGCTTATAATGTAAGAAAGGAAGACGAGATGGTGGGCCCCTGGGGAACACCATGCCCGGAAAGCAGCTGGAGAGGTAGGAGGAAATTCAGAAAGCAAGAGAGGAAAGAACCTGACATCAGATCATGGACACCCTTGATAGTGGTGATTGAGTCACTAAGTCGTGCCCAGCTTTTGTGACCCCACGGGCTACAGTCCGCCAGGCTCCTCTGTCCACGGGATTTCCCAGGTTAGACTACTGCAGTGGGTTGCCATTCCTTTCTCCAGGGATCTTCCCAACCCAGGGACAGAACCTGGGTCTCCTGCATTACAGGCGGATTCTTTACTGACTGAGCCACCAGGGAAGTCCCATGGACGCTCTTATAAAGACCAGGCCACGATCACTAGCTACCCAAGCCAGAGATGGAGAGTCTTCCTTGGCACTTCCGTGACTCCCCTGCTCACACCTCAGCGGCAATGAGCGCGCGTCCCTCCTCGCTCCCTAGGCCCTCCGCTCCCCCTCTTCCTCCCCACCTCTCCATCTCGGCCGCCACTGTCTCAGCTCACTGCGTCTCTCCCGGACTGCTGAACTGTCTTCACATTTCATCCCCAAAACAATGGGGAAGACTTTGAAACGTTTTAACTGGAAAGTAACTGGATTGTATTTTGATGTCATGAACACTCACGCTGAATCTTTGGATGAACTGGAGAGGCGGCTGGAATGGTGAGGGAGAGAAATCCATTACAAAGCTCTTCTCAGGTCCAGATGAGAAATGAGGAGGGCCCAGGGAGAGGTGAGGTGGTGGGAGTTTAGCAAGTAGAATGGACAGAGCATGGCAGGTGACTGGAATCAGAAGCTGAAGGAGAGGGAGTGTTGGTCAGGAATGTCTCCCACGGTATTGATAGCAGCTTAGCAGTCTGGTTGGATGACTGTATCATTAGGAGAAAGAGGCAATGAAGAATTAAGTCTGCGAGGAAATGATGAGTTTAACGTGACAAGTGACGTTCCAGCTTCATGTGGGGAAAGAAGCCATGAGCAGTTACATACAAGTCTGGGATTCAGAGAAAGGTTAATGTGGAAGACAGACTGAGTCTGAGCTTAGAGCTGGTGAAGCAGAGAATGTCTGACACTGATGGACAGAGCTTATAATGTAAGAAAGGAAGACGAGATGGTGGGCCCCTGGGGAACACCATGCCCGGAAAGCAGCTGGAGAGGTAGGAGGAAATTCAGAAAGCAAGAGAGGAAAGAACCTGACATCAGATCATGGACACCCCTTGATAGTGGTGATTGAGTCACTAAGTCGTGCCCAGCTTTTGTGACCCCACGGGCTACAGTCCGCCAGGCTCCTCTGTCCACGGGATTTCCCAGGTTAGACTACTGCAGTGGGTTGCCATTCCTTTCTCCAGGGGATCTTCCCAACCCAGGGACAGAACCTGGGTCTCCTGCATTACAGGCGGATTCTTTACTGACTGAGCCACCAGGGAAGTCCCATGGACGCTCTTATAAAGATAAACTTCAGCGGAGTGATGGGGACAGATAACAAATGCCACTGGGTTGAATAGAGAGGGAGAGGTGAGACATGTCAGACTGCGAGTCTAGATTTCCCTTTCTAGAAACTTTACCATAAAGACAAGAGGAGAAATGGGCCAAACAACTGGCGCCATGCAAGGTCGCTGCTGTGGGAGCATCCAGCAGTGCCTGTGCACATGAGAACAGAAAGGCGCCAGTGATAGCTCATTTTACGTGTCACTGTGACTGGGCCACGGAGTGCCCAGGTGTTTGGTCGAACACTATTCTGGGTGTTTCTATGAAAATGTTTTCAGATGAAATTAACACCTAAGTAAAGGGAACAGTTCAGGCTGAAACAAAGAGATAGGACACCAACTCCATATAGAACATAAATTTATCTAGTTAAAGGCAATATCAAAAAATATAAAAATGAATATTATTATTATTTTTGTTTGTAACTCCACTCTTGGTTGTTTTACAGGGTTTAAAAGACAAAAACTAAAAAAAGCTATTATAGGGCTTCCCTGGTGGTCCAGTGGGTAAAGAGTCCGCTTTGCAGTGCAAGGGGCACGGGTTCAATCCCTGGCCTGGGAAGATCCCACATTCTGTGGAGCTGCTGGACTGAGTTAGCGCTCTGGAGCACATGCACCCAGAGCCGGTGCTCTGCAATGGGAGAAGCCACTGCAATGCGAGGCCCACACAGGCCAAAGAAAAAAGATGGACAAAAAATCAATCAATCAATCAATAAAAAGAGGCCAAAAATGTTTTTAAATGTTATTATAAAGTCTGCACTTATATGTATGTCTATACTATATAATATGTAAAGATATAATTTGTAACACAAATAACATAGACTGGGGAGGGCATTTAAAGTAATTACATGATGTAAGTGAGTAAACGGAGTAAAGCAGATTGCTTTCCCTAATGCGGGTGGGTCCTATCCCGTCAGCTGGAGGCCTGAACAGAGCAGCAGGACCAAGTCTCCTGCAGCATGAGCGCGTCTGTCCTGCCTGACCGTCTCTGAATTGGGACAGTGGCCTCTTCCTGAGTTTGGACTCGAGACACCAGCTCTTCCGGGGCCTGTCAGCTTCTGAACAAGCTCAGATGCCACCATTGGTCTTCCTCAGCCTCAGGCCGTCAGACTTGGGCTGGAACTAGGTCACGGGCTCTTCCGGATCTCCAGCTCACCTTCCCACCCTGCAGACCTTAGGAGCTGCCCCTCTCTATCATTACATGAGCTACTTCCTTATAATAAAACATATCTGTATATATATGTCTATGTCTTCATGTTATTGTATCTGTTTCCATGGAGAATCCTGACTAATACAGCACACAATGGAAAGTAAAAGGGAAAGAGAGGAAATAAAGAAGGGAGAGTGAAGGTCAGGTGTGGGCTGGATGAGGTCCGTGAGAGCCTACGCGCTTCAGAACTGGAGGGCGAGGGCAGGCGGCCATTTGGCTGTCTGTGATCTCGCATCGCACTGGTGACTCACTCCTGTTATGTAATCAGAATCCGCCTGCAGACTTCGCTGTCTAGGAGGCTCTTGTCCCATAGAGGTGAGACTTCTTCACTCAGCCTGTTTTCTTGCTACTTGGGAGCCACTGCTAGCATAAGGTCATACTTAGAAAATTGAACCCTCACTGAGATTACTCAGAGTCTTGGCTGCGTTCTCCCTGGCCATTGTGTCTTTAGGTTGAAAAAAATAAAATAGATCACTTTCCTAAAGTGACATCACACATCACTTTGAAATAAAAACGCTCTATAGGTCAGCCCTGAAATCTATGGGGGTTTTTCGGAAACTCACGAAAGAGAAATTTTTGTTTCAAAAAAGTGTGAAAAAATTTTTTTTATTCTACGAGATTTCTCTGCTACCCCAGTTATTAGGAAACGACCTGCTAAATAGGAATAGTAGCCGGGGTGAGAACCTGCCCACTTTATATCTGACTCACTTTTGCCACAGTGACATGGACTACCTTAGAAACCACTAGGGCAATTTAAATGAGAGATTTACTGGGCACTCAGAACTCATTCCATGTCTGCTCTATTTTTGTAATTTTTTTGCTACATGATTAAAGGGACTACGATCAATCATTTCACGTGTGGCTGTAGCCGATGCCACCTGGAGTTTCTGCTCAGTCGCTCTGCTCACTCAGAGTGGCAGACTCCAGATGTCAGTCTGGATAACACGATGCTTTATTGTTCACAGCTGCCTGGACCCGGGCTGGGCGACTGACCCGAGCTCAGAGTCGGAGTCCGTCCCCACACACACACTGAGTCACTCACGCGGTCCTCCGCCAGGTGCGCCTGAGCCGCACGGGCGTGCGTCTGCCTCTGACACACAAGTGAGCTCTCCCTGTCCTTGCAATGGCCGCCTCCCTCCCCTCCTCACTGCCCCAGCCCCACAGAGCTGAGCTGAACTCTATTTTATTACTTGCAGCCAGAGGAGTCCCAATTCATCTAGTCATAATTTAAAAAATAAAAGTAGTCCCTACTTGAGCCGAAATAAGCATTTCAACAGTGATACCTGGGAGCAGTGCAACAGGCAGTCAGTTTTCTAGTTAATCAAGCACCCATACTCTCTAACCCCTTTCTCACCCCAAGACAGCCTCAAGAGAGAGCCCAGGCAGGCACGGCCACAGCCTGGGAGGAAGGGTGGTCGGCGCTGTGCGTCTGACAGGTGACTGGTCTGGAAACCTCAGGATGACGTGCACGCCCCGGGGAGCCAGGAGAGCACCTGCAGGAGTGCAGGGAAAACTGGACACGGATATCGCTGTTGTTTAGTTGCTAAGTCGTGTCCGACTCTTTCCGACCCCGCAGTTCTTATCTTGAGAGTGCGCTCTATAGGTCAGCCCTGAAATCTATGGGGGTTTTTCGGAAACTCACGAAAGAGAAATTTTTGTTTCAAAAAAGTGTGAAAAAATTTTTTTTATTCTACGAGATTTCTCTGCTACCCCAGTTATTAGGAAACGACCTGCTAAATAGGAATAGTAGCCGGGGTGAGAACCTGCCCACTTTATATCTGACTCACTTTTGCCACAGTGACATGGACTACCTTAGAAACCACTAGGGCAATTTAAATGAGAGATTTACTGGGCACTCAGAACTCATTCCATGTCTGCTCTATTTTTGTAATTTTTTTGCTACATGATTAAAGGGACTACGATCAATCATTTCACGTGTGGCTGTAGCCGATGCCACCTGGAGTTTCTGCTCAGTCGCTCTGCTCACTCAGAGTGGCAGACTCCAGATGTCAGTCTGGATAACACGATGCTTTATTGTTCACAGCTGCCTGGACCCGGGCTGGGCGACTGACCCGAGCTCAGAGTCGGAGTCCGTCACACACACACACACTGAGTCACTCACGCGGTCCTCCGCCAGGTGCGCCTGAGCCGCACGGGCGTGCGTCTGCCTCTGACACACAAGTGAGCTCTCCCTGTCCTTGCAATGGCCGCCTCCCTCCCCTCCTCACTGCCCCAGCCCCACAGAGCTGAGCTGAACTCTATTTTATTACTTGCAGCCAGAGGAGTCCCAATTCATCTAGTCATAATTTAAAAAATAAAAGTAGTCCCTACTTGAGCCGAAATAAGCATTTCAACAGTGATACCTGGGAGCAGTGCAACAGGCAGTCAGTTTTCTAGTTAATCAAGCACCCATACTCTCTAACCCCTTTCTCACCCCAAGACAGCCTCAAGAGAGAGCCCAGGCAGGCACGGCCACAGCCTGGGAGGAAGGGTGGTCGGCGCTGTGCGTCTGACAGGTGACTGGTCTGGAAACCTCAGGATGACGTGCACGCCCCGGGGAGCCAGGAGAGCACCTGCAGGAGTGCAGGGAAAACTGGACACGGATATCGCTGTTGTTTAGTTGCTAAGTCGTGTCCGACTCTTTCCGACCCCACGGATTCTTATCTTGAGAGTGCCGTGAACAGTGGAAAAGGCAAAGAGACAGAACAGGTGCAAAGAAGACACGGGGGAGAGCCACTTGGTGTTGGGAAGAGCGGAATAGCAGAGACACGCTCTGATTCTATTAACAGAGAATTGGTTAAATGTGTCACACAGATCCTCCCAACTGGAGAACTATGGTGCCGTAAAAAGCAATGAACATGGTCCTTCTGCATGGAAAGATGGCCCAGTGAGGACAGCACAGTGCAGGCGAGCAGGTTTTGTAGGCCATCACTGGCGGATAAGGACAGCTATTTAGATTTGCTTGTGTATGCACTGAAAACAACTCTGGCCAGAGAAACAGATGAATGAATACCGGTTGTTTACTTGTGTCTATGAATGTGTGTGGCAGGGAGCTGGGGATAGGCAGCTTAGATTGGAGTAAGAAGGCCACTGTGCCTGTGTATCTCTTATGAGATTTTAAACTGTGTGTTGTCAACTATTCAAAAAAAAAAGAGAGAGAGTGAGAAAAGGGAAGGAAGGGAGGGAGGAAAGGAGAGAGCGAATGAGGGAGGAAGGGAGGGAGGCAGGAAGCTGACAGCCTGCCTTCTGAATGGTTCATAGGACTGGAGACAACACCGTGAACAGGGTTTGGCTTTCTGGAAAAGGTGGGTCCATGGAAGAACAATGAAAGACAGTAGCCGCGCTAGATTGTGTCCACAGGAGAGGACTGGCTCTCTCTTAAAGCTGCGGCTCACCGAATAAAAGCCAAAGGCCGTCAGCAGCCACAGTCTGAACAGAGAAGGGCAACCTGCCGCAGTCATGATTCAGAGACTGAACCCCGCAGGCACGCGGGCAGAAAGCCAGGTGTGTTACATCACAGGACTGACTTCAGAGCGGGGCGAAGCCCGCGGGGGTGTTAGGGCGGACGCACAGCGGCTTGCACACAAGTGGCAGGAGCTGTGAGCCGCGTTTCTCTGCGGGTTTTCTCTTTGGTGTCTCGAGGGAGCTGGGCGGAACCCAAGTCCGAAAATCAAACCTGCCTGGGCCGACAGTCTCCCTTACGCCAGATCTGAACCTCTTCTGGCTTCATCTGCCGAACTCTAAGGGGAACGGAGCCCTCCAAATATTATTCTTATTCTGTTGTGCTAATATTTTTTGCTGGAAACACATCATAGCAAGACATCTTGGACCCCTTCTTTGGCCAGACTGTTTGAAAGCTCACGTGAGCAGACATCCAACTTCTGTGCTGATCCAGGTTTTTCACGATCAAGCCAGGGCAGGCAACGATTACAGGAAAAGTCTCCCGGGGAGACCAAAGATTTCTGAAAGTATCTGTGGACAAACAGATGCAACTTTACTGGGCTAATTCCCCTCACTTGGCTGCACTGAAGGAAGCACTCTGTGGAGCACAGGCAGGTGGGCCGACGGCGGCCGGGCGGCTCCTGAGGCCTGAGCCGGGGGAAGCGCCGGCCCTTCGGATGCTCTCGCTGCAGCACAGGGGCGGGGAGTCAGTGCGCATTCCGTGGGGACTGCATTTCTGGACACAGCAGTGCCAGGCAGGGGCTTCCCAGGTGGCTCACTGGTAAAGAACCCGCCTGCCAATGCAGGAGACATGGTTTCGATCCCTGGGTTGGGAAGATTCTCGGGAGGAGGGCAGGACAGCCCACTCCAGTCTCCGTGCCTGGAGAGCCCCATGGACAGGGGAGCCTGGAGGGCTGCAGTCCACGGGCTCGCAAAAGACTCAGACCTGAGTTAGCAACTAAACCACCACAGCACTGGCAGGCAGTCAACCTGGCCGAGCCTGCGGCCATGTGCGACGGAGCCCAGGGGCCTTTCATCTCCCTGGACCCTTTCTCTCTCTGTTCCTCTCTCCTCTTCGTCCCTCCCCAGCAGCTCACCAGAAATCAGGGCCTCGGGTAGCAAGATGCCCACCCTTCCTCCTTTTCCTTTCAGCCCCTCCTGACTCATCAGTGAGCAGAAGGTAGAGCCCCCGCTGGTACCGCGAGCATGCCTGAGAGGTGAGACAAAGCAGAGGACTGAGCTCTGTGCAGCCTTTCCGCCATTTTGGAAGGAATGAAATATGCAAATTGCGTAATTCTCGGGACGGGCGAAGTCCGAAAATCAAACCTGCCTGGGCCGACAGTCTCCCTTACGCCAGATCTGAACCTCTTCTGGCTTCATCTGCCGAACTCTAAGGGAACGGAGCCCTCCAAATATTATTCTTATTCTGTTGTGCTAATATTTTTGCTGGAAACACATCATAGCAAGACATCTTGGACCCCTTCTTTGGCCAGACTGTTTGAAAGCTCACGTGAGCAGACATCCAACTTCTGTGCTGATCCAGGTTTTTCACGATCAAGCCAGGGCAGGCAACGATTACAGGAAAAGTCTCCCGGGGAGACCAAAGATTTCTGAAAGTATCTGTGGACAAACAGATGCAACTTTACTGGGCTAATTCCCCTCACTTGGCTGCACTGAAGGAAGCACTCTGTGGAGCACAGGCAGGTGGGCCGCGGCGGCGGGCGGCTCCTGAGGCCTGAGCCGGGGGAAGCGCCGGCCCTTCGGATGCTCTCGCTGCAGCACAGGGGCGGGGAGTCAGTGCGCATTCCGTGGGGACTGCATTTCTGGACACAGCAGTGCCAGGCAGGGGCTTCCCAGGTGGCTCACTGGTAAAGAACCCGCCTGCCAATGCAGGAGACATGGTTTCGATCCCTGGGTTGGGAAGATTCTCGGGAGGAGGGCAGGACAGCCCACTCCAGTCTCCGTGCCTGGAGAGCCCCATGGACAGGGGAGCCTGGAGGGCTGCAGTCCACGGGCTCGCAAAAGACTCAGACCTGAGTTAGCAACTAAACCACCACAGCACTGGCAGGCAGTCAACCTGGCCGAGCCTGCGGCCATGTGCGACGGAGCCCAGGGGCCTTTCATCTCCCTGGACCCTTTCTCTCTCTGTTCCTCTCTCCTCTTCGTCCCTCCCCAGCAGCTCACCAGAAATCAGGGCCTCGGGTAGCAAGATGCCCACCCTTCCTCCTTTTCCTTTCAGCCCCTCCTGACTCATCAGTGAGCAGAAGGTAGAGCCCCCGCTGGTACCGCGAGCATGCCTGAGAGGTGAGACAAAGCAGAGGACTGAGCTCTGTGCAGCCTTTCCGCCATTTTGGAAGGAATGAAATATGCAAATTGCGTAATTCTGGTGATTAGCATACGCATTAAATGCTTGTATTTTTGCATTTAAAACAGGCACTGCACAATACTGAAATGAAAGGGGTAAAATTTCAACTACCAATTTAAAATTTAAATTTTCCTTTGCTCAGAGCGGCATTCAGTAGTGGCATTTAAAAAAGAAAAACATGACAAGTGGAGAGAGAGGCTGAGGAAGAGAGGAGAAGGCTTTTGTCTCAGAACCTCTACAGGCGCCTTTCCTCTGCTTTTTCAAGGAGGGCCCCCACCTTTTCACTGTGCTTTTCTTCCTCTAGTTACCGTGCCCGGCCCTGAGGCTGTAGGATCCATCCGCGGTGCACAGGTGGGGCCGGGCGGAAGTGCCCTGGGAGCAGAGGGGAGCCAGTGGCTAGCGAGGAGGAGGTGGACACGCCCCACTCCTGTGCTGCCCCGTGGGCGCCGGCCTGGAGCAGCCTCTCCCGGGGTCTGATCACGACGCCCTCTCTGCAGCCTCTCTCCTGGGAGTGCACCTTTCCCTGTCCTTCACCTTCACTGTCCCTCTTCCTCACTCCGTGCTAGTTTTTCCTGGGGCGATTTCTGCAATGATCACTTTCATTCCACCAGCATCTGTATCCCGGGAAACCTGGGTCCCAGTCAGCTGCAGCATCCGAGGGTCTGTGGACAAACGCACCTGTCCTGCTCCCTTCTGTGATCTGTCCCTGACACGGCCAGTGTGTTTAGCCGTTAGGCTGTGGGGCAGGAAGCCCGACACTGTTGCTGTTTGGCCGTGGAGGCGTGTCCAACCCTTTGCAAGTCCAACGCTGTGGACCTTCCCAGAGCGCTCCTCCAGAAACGTTGTCAGGTTTACACGAAACCCTTTCAAGCAGAAACCTTCCCTTGCAGGTCAGAGGGAACCTGGAGCACCCTGGACCCTCAGCTCCACTGGGAGTGGCCCTGCTGCAGGCAGCGCTGCTCTGGGCAGTTTCGGGCCAAGCCCCAGTGGAAGACCCGACCACTCGGGCCTCGGGCCTCGGGCCTCGGGGAGAGGGGTCCTATTTACCTAACGAGATGCGTGATGTCACAGTGTCCTCAGCTCTGCTGGCCTGGCTCGGGGGAAGGAGAGCAAAACCGAGCTGCAGAGCACAGGCTCCCCAGCGCGAGCTCAGCAGGTGTGGCTCACGGGCCGCGCTGCACGTGGAATCTTCCTCGGCCTGGGACGGAAACCCTGCTTCCTGCATTGGCAGGTGGATTCTTCACCACTGAGCCACCAGGAAGCCCGATTATGGCTGATTGAAGAAGGTCAAACAAAGCCCGTTGTTTCTAAGTGTTATTCTCCCCTTTTTTCACAACAAGGGAGACTGAGGCCAAGGAAAGTTAGGTAAGATCTTGCCTAAGATCACACAGCTCCACGAGCCATAGAACAGAGCCTGTGTTGTTTGCCACAGAATAAATGAAGTTGGTGAGCAGGTATTTTCCAAGGTTGTCAGGAAGAGAGCTCATTAGAAGGCATACTCGTCTGCACAATGGCCTCTTAATTAAATAGAATAGCAAAATTCCTTATATTGAAAAGAAGCCATGTTAATCTCCCAACTCGACATGGAACCAATTTTCATTTTAATCAGTTTTGCCCACATCTGCTGAGCTCTGGTATCAGGTCTTGTTACACAGGTATTTAGTTCTGCTGCAAATTAATAGCATTAAAGAAACCGAGCACAGCTGCAGAACCAGGCCCCTCCCAGTTCATGATTACAGCTTGCTGGGGGACTCCACCAAAATTGCATTGTGTGTTTACAGCAGTTAAGAAATTCTTGTGGGTGGTACCAATATACCAATTAAAGGCACTGGTATTTTTGGCCCCATGGGGCAGACAAGGAAAAGGCCGACACTGTTGCTGTTTGGCCGTGGAGGCGTGTCCAACCCTTTGCAAGTCCAACGCTGTGGACCTTCCCAGAGCGCTCCTCCAGAAACGTTGTCAGGTTTACACGAAACCCTTTCAAGCAGAAACCTTCCCTTGCAGGTCAGAGGGAACCTGGAGCACCCTGGACCCTCAGCTCCACTGGGAGTGGCCCTGCTGCAGGCAGCGCTGCTCTGGGCAGTTTCGGGCCAAGCCCCAGTGGAAGACCCGACCACTCGGGCCTCGGGCCTCGGGCCTCGGGGAGAGGGGTCCTATTTACCTAACGAGATGCGTGATGTCACAGTGTCCTCAGCTCTGCTGGCCTGGCTCGGGGGAAGGAGAGCAAAACCGAGCTGCAGAGCACAGGCTCCCCAGCGCGAGCTCAGCAGGTGTGGCTCACGGGCCGCGCTGCACGTGGAATCTTCCTCGGCCTGGGACGGAAACCCTGCTTCCTGCATTGGCAGGTGGATTCTTCACCACTGAGCCACCAGGGAAGCCCCGATTATGGCTGATTGAAGAAGGTCAAACAAAGCCCGTTGTTTCTAAGTGTTATTCTCCCTTGTTTCACAACAAGGGAGACTGAGGCCAAGGAAAGTTAGGTAAGATCTTGCCTAAGATCACACAGCTCCACGAGCCATAGAACAGAGCCTGTGTTGTTTGCCACAGAATAAATGAAGTTGGTGAGCAGGTATTTTCCAAGGTTGTCAGGAAGAGAGCTCATTAGAAGGCATACTCGTCTGCACAATGGCCTCTTAATTAAATAGAATAGCAAAATTCCTTATATTGAAAAGAAGCCATGTTAATCTCCCAACTCGACATGGAACCAATTTTCATTTTAATCAGTTTTGCCCACATCTGCTGAGCTCTGGTATCAGGTCTTGTTACACAGGTATTTAGTTCTGCTGCAAATTAATAGCATTAAAGAAACCGAGCACAGCTGCAGAACCAGGCCCCTCCCAGTTCATGATTACAGCTTGCTGGGGGACTCCACCAAAATTGCATTGTGTGTTTACAGCAGTTAAGAAATTCTTGTGGGTGGTACCAATATACCAATTAAAGGCACTGGTATTTTTGGCCCCATGGGGCAGACAAGGAAAAGGGATTTTATTTTGTTATGAAAAACACTTTCTTGCTCATACTTAACTTTCATGGATCACAAAGGAGTTCAAAGTATTACCACAGACTATGAACACCATACTTGAGTCATCTGGACATACTGGACTTTCAAAGCCTAATGGGTGGTGTTTCACGCTGCATTTCTTTTCAATCCATCTTGGATTCATTAAAAAAATACCAAAGAAATTCACCAGAGTCTCTGCCCCCACCCACCTCTAGCCTTGCTCACTGAGGATACAGGAGCACATGGTGGCTTTCCAAGGCTTGGTCAAGGCTAAGGACTTGCCTGGGACCAGCTGCTCCTGCTCCTGGGTGTCTTGCTTCCTTGTCCACTCAGGAACCAGAGGCCCATCGTTCAGGCCGTCTGGACTTGGAGTCATTATTCATAGCCACCCGAACTTCAAGGAGTTCGGAAACTTCAAGTTTGTGTCTCACAAACACATGAGAAATGGACTCAGAGAGGAGGAAAAGCTTGGAGAAACATCAAAAAGGGAAAGGGGCAGGGCTGTGGAGTGCTAACATGATAGACTGATGATTTGAGGGACCTGGGCGTTAGGTAGGTGGTCACATAATTTATTATCCAACTTGGGACTCCCTTGGTGTGAGGGCTTCCCTGGTGGCTCAGACGGTAAAGAATCTGCCTGCAATGTGGGAGACCTGGATTCGATCCCTAGGGTTGGGAAGATCCCCTGGAGAAGGCAATGACAACCCACTCCAGTAGTCTTGTCGAGGGAATTCCATGAGCTGAGGAGCCTACCTGTGGGCTACAGTCCACGGGGTCACAAAGATATTACTGCTAATCACTGCGCTGGGACGGCAGGCATGTCCTGGGGTGGGGGCCGGGGGGTGGGCCCCACAGTGCCAGGACATGAACTAGCTGTCTAGGCTCAGTGAAAGGCAGACACCACTAGCATTTGTGCCAAGAAGGTGGGGATACTAAATGCCCTGCTACGTGCCAGAGACCCTTGCATAATAGAGAGTCAGCCTATTGCCTGTGTGAGAAGCACCCCAATGAGAAACACTGATAGATGCATTGTGTGTTTACAGCATTAAGTTCTTGTGGGTGGTACCAATATACCAATTAAAGGCACTGGTATTTTTGGCCCCATGGGGCAGACAAGGAAAAGGGATTTTATTTTGTTATGAAAAACACTTTCTTGCTCATACTTAACTTTCATGGATCACAAAGGAGTTCAAAGTATTACCACAGACTATGAACACCATACTTGAGTCATCTGGACATACTGGACTTTCAAAGCCTAATGGGTGGTGTTTCACGCTGCATTTCTTTTCAATCCATCTTGGATTCATTAAAAAAATACCAAAGAAATTCACCAGAGTCTCTGCCCCCACCCACCTCTAGCCTTGCTCACTGAGGATACAGGAGCACATGGTGGCTTTCCAAGGCTTGGTCAAGGCTAAGGACTTGCCTGGGACCAGCTGCTCCTGCTCCTGGGTGTCTTGCTTCCTTGTCCACTCAGGAACCAGAGGCCCATCGTTCAGGCCGTCTGGACTTGGAGTCATTATTCATAGCCACCCGAACTTCAAGGAGTTCGGAAACTTCAAGTTTGTGTCTCACAAACACATGAGAAATGGACTCAGAGAGGAGGAAAAGCTTGGAGAAACATCAAAAAGGGAAAGGGGCAGGGCTGTGGAGTGCTAACATGATAGACTGATGATTTGAGGGACCTGGGCGTTAGGTAGGTGGTCACATAATTTATTATCCAACTTGGGACTCCCTTGGTGTGAGGGCTTCCCTGGTGGCTCAGACGGTAAAGAATCTGCCTGCAATGTGGGAGACCTGGATTCGATCCCTAGGGTTGGGAAGATCCCCTGGAGAAGGCAATGACAACCCACTCCAGTAGTCTTGTCGAGGGAATTCCATGAGCTGAGGAGCCTACCTGTGGGCTACAGTCCACGGGGTCACAAAGATATTACTGCTAATCACTGCGCTGGGACGGCAGGCATGTCCTGGGGTGGGGGCCGGGGGGTGGGCCCCACAGTGCCAGGACATGAACTAGCTGTCTAGGCTCAGTGAAAGGCAGACACCACTAGCATTTGTGCCAAGAAGGTGGGGATACTAAATGCCCTGCTACGTGCCAGAGACCCTTGCATAATAGAGAGTCAGCCTATTGCCTGTGTGAGAAGCACCCCCAATGAGAAACACTGAATAAAAGACTGGGCTTTTAATTCCTACCTGTGAGGAATGACTGAGATTCTAAGAGGGCTCAAGGACTTCCCATGTGGTCCTAGTGGTAAAGACCCCACCTGCTAATGCAGGAATGCAAGAGGCACCGGTTTGACCTCAGGGTCTGTAAGATCCCCTAAAGGGGGGAATGGCAACCTTCTCTGAGATGGCTGAGCAAGTGAGCACACACAAGAGGGCTCCGGTCACACTGGACCACTTCCTACGGTGCCAGAGCACTGGAGCGAAATTCTCGATGGAGCCACTTGGTTCTGGTAGGCCCTGAACACAAGGGAAGGGCCCAGCTGGCTGCAGAAGTCATCAAGTAACCCATTCCCACCCCCATCTAAAGCACACAGTATTTTGTGGGGCGGTTTCTTTTTTCTCTCAGTGCTTACAGAATTGTCGAAGCACGTCTTCATTCATGTATGAGATGACTGACATCATTCCTCAAAACAGAAAACCACCTGAGCTCGGTCTAAAACGCAGGCATGCAGCCTGCAGGGCCGTCCTTGGTCTCTGCTTTGCCTTCTATGGTAAGCTGGGACTTTTCCTGGGTTTGCTTTCATTCATTTCAGCTACGAGCGTGGGGTGAATACACTTTCACAAGTGTCCACGGAAGGAGTGTGGGGTGCGTACGCTTTCATAGGTGCCCCGTGGACTGGCTGCCTCGGCTGGGCAGTGTCAGCGGCCCTGGGCGGGCAGCCGGGGCCTCCCCTCCGTGCGATGCCTCCTGGAAGGGAAGAGGCTGACGAGAGGCTGGGCATACGTATTTCAGAATCTAGTTTCCTTAGCATCTTAAATAATGGAAAACATTTGCCTGTTTAAGGCTTTTAAGTCCTCCAGTCGCTGGATTCAATCTCCAGTGGTGAGGAACAAGCATGATATCATGGTCAGGAGGAATGCACAGCACAGAAAGCCGTGCCCGGGGCAGAGAGAAGTGCTAAGCTCTTGAGCGGGGCCTACAACAAATCAACAGATGCAGCCTAGCACACGTCCAAGATCTGTGCAAGGGCAAAACAGCTTTGTGACTCTGGTCCTGGGAACAGACCCAGCCCGGGATTAGAATTTACAGCTGACAAGCTGCTGAGGAGGCAGTTATGGGCACTGAGTGCATGAATGGCCACTCTGGGGCTGGGGGGCTGGGCATACCAGGCTGGCGATCTCCGAGTGAAGTGGGGGCATCCCTGGTGCCCCGGGATAAGCTTCCTCACCCACGGTCTGCTCCCAAGGCCTGCCTTTGATTTACATACAGCCTTCCCTGCATTTCTGTAGAGCCCCGATGCATGTGACAATTTAGCATCAGTGGATGTCCAAAGACCAGGGGAAGAACATCTTTCTTGGCTGTAAACATTGCCCTGGAATTCTCCTCCTCTGCAGTCTTTCAAGAGCATTTGAGACGCGCGTGGCCTGCGCCTGCAGAGTCCCCGTCCTCTAGGCACTCATGACTCCCTGAACCAGTCTTGTGCACAGGTGTGCTGGTGGATGGACTCTGGTCCCAAAACGTCAGCCAGCTCTCCTGCAGTCGTTCTCAGATGGAAGCAGTTTTGTCCCACAGGGGCCGTATGGTAATGTCTACAGACTTTCTTTTTTTTTTGGCCACACTGAGCAGCAAAGTGGGATCTTAGTTCAGTGAGACTGAACCCACACCCCCTTCAATGGAAGCTTGGCCTCTTATCCACTAGACCGCCAGGGAAGTCCCCAGAGGCATTTTTGATGGTGACAGCTGCATGAGAAGGGCTACCAGCATGCAGCCGTGATGTTAACAGATGTTTGCTCCTGGGAAGGAAAGCTGTGACAAACCTAGGTAGTGTGTTGAAAAGCAGAGACATCACATTGCCAACAAAGGTCTGCCAGTCAAAGCAGTGGTTCTCCCAGTAGTCATGTACGGAGGCGAGAGTTGGTCCATAAAGAGATGAGCACCAAAGAATGGATGCTTCCCAATGGCGGGGCTGGAGAAGACACTTGAGAGTACCCTGGGCAGCGAGGAGATCAAACCAGTCCATCCTAAAGGAAATCAAACTTGGATATTCATGGGAAGGACTGGTGCTGCAGCCGAAGCTCCAATACTCTGGCCACCTGATGGGAAGAGCTGACTCCTTGGAAAAGACCCTGATGCTGGGAAAGGCTGAAGCAAGAGGAGAAGACGGTGACAGAGGAGGAGATGGTTGGATGGCATCACTAACTTAATGGACTTAAATTTGAGCAAACTCCCCGAGAGAATGAGGAACAGAGGAACCTGGAGTGCTGCCGTGCATGGAGCTGCAGAGTCAGACATGACTTGGTGACTGAACAACTACAGTGATGGGGACAGATGCAGAGAAGCTTCTAAACACTCCACAGGGCAGAGAACACCCCACGACAAAGGAAGATCCAGTCCAGAAATGCTTCTAAACACTTCACGGGGCACCGGGCAGCCCCAACAAAGGAAGATCCAGTCCCACAGTCAGTGGTGCCAAGGCTGAGAAACCCTGGACTGGGCTAAGGGAAGACCACGACTGCACAGGCCAAGAAAGTGATTCTCTAAACTCACACTGTCTGATGGAACTTTCTGTGATAATGGAAGCGTTTAGTATTTGTGCTGTCTGATACATTTGCTGGGAGATGCATGAGGTTATTTAGCACTTGAAATATGGTGAGTGTGACTAAGGAACTGAATTTTTACTTAAAACTTTAAAAAGTTAATTAATGAATGTATTTATTTATTTTCACTATGGGTGCAGCCCCTGGCATGAAAGAAACTGAACCCACACCCCCTTCAATGGAAGCTTGGCCTCTTATCCACTAGACCGCCAGGGAAGTCCCCAGAGGCATTTTTGATGGTGACAGCTGCATGAGAAGGGCTACCAGCATGCAGCCGTGATGTTAACAGATGTTTGCTCCTGGGAAGGAAAGCTGTGACAAACCTAGGTAGTGTGTTGAAAAGCAGAGACATCACATTGCCAACAAAGGTCTGCCAGTCAAAGCAGTGGTTCTCCCAGTAGTCATGTACGGAGGCGAGAGTTGGTCCATAAAGAGATGAGCACCAAAGAATGGATGCTTCCCAATGGCGGGGCTGGAGAAGACACTTGAGAGTACCCTGGGCAGCGAGGAGATCAAACCAGTCCATCCTAAAGGAAATCAAACTTGGATATTCATGGGAAGGACTGGTGCTGCAGCCGAAGCTCCAATACTCTGGCCACCTGATGGGAAGAGCTGACTCCTTGGAAAAGACCCTGATGCTGGGAAAGGCTGAAGCAAGAGGAGAAGACGGTGACAGAGGAGGAGATGGTTGGATGGCATCACTAACTTAATGGACTTAAATTTGAGCAAACTCCCCGAGAGAATGAGGAACAGAGGAACCTGGAGTGCTGCCGTGCATGGAGCTGCAGAGTCAGACATGACTTGGTGACTGAACAACTACAGTGATGGGGACAGATGCAGAGAAGCTTCTAAACACTCCACAGGGCAGAGAACACCCCACGACAAAGGAAGATCCAGTCCAGAAATGCTTCTAAACACTTCACGGGGCACCGGGCAGCCCCAACAAAGGAAGATCCAGTCCCACAGTCAGTGGTGCCAAGGCTGAGAAACCCTGGACTGGGCTAAGGGAAGACCACGACTGCACAGGCCAAGAAAGTGATTCTCTAAACTCACACTGTCTGATGGAACTTTCTGTGATAATGGAAGCGTTTAGTATTTGTGCTGTCTGATACATTTGCTGGGAGATGCATGAGGTTATTTAGCACTTGAAATATGGTGAGTGTGACTAAGGAACTGAATTTTTACTTAAAACTTTAAAAAGTTAATTAATGAATGTATTTATTTATTTTTCACTATGCCGGGTGTTTGTCGCTGCACGGGCTTTTCTCTTGTTGTGACAAGTGGGGGCTCCTCTCTAGTTGTGGAGTGTGGGCTTATTGCAGTGGCTTCTCTTGTTGAGGAGCGTGGGGTCCAGGGCACGTGGGCTTCAGTAGTTGCAGTTCTTGGGCTCCAGAGTACAGGCTCAGTAGTTCAGTTGCTCCAAGCCATGTGGGATCTTTCTGGGTCAGGGATCAAACCCATGTCTCCTACATCAGCCGGCAGACTCTCCACCACTGAGCCACTTTTACTGCACGGGCTTATGATTAAAATCCCACAGTTAGGCACTCCTTGTTTAGCTAAGACTTTGACCCATATTGATATGATATTACCTTGAAAAGGAGACAACCTTAGCTTATCAAGAACTGATGCTAATTTAATATGATGAATGGACCTGAAAGATGTCTCGGGTGCCCTGAAGTGAAGGAGAGGATGCCACGAGATGGGGGACTTTGTAGAGGACACTGGAGAGGCTGGTGACAGGCTAGAGGTAGCAGAGTCACTTGCGCCTACTTTGCTCACATAGACTCTGGTGAGTACAGAAGCCTAATCCAGTCATCCCTTAGTGGTTCTAGGATCCTCCACGAATACCGGAATTTGCAGATGCTCAAGACCCTTATGTGAGACGGGGCTGGCCCGAAGAACAGCGGAGGAGGATGCCAGGAAAACTGAAACTGGGTTGTGGAGGGGGCAGAACCTGCAGAGGCAGAGCCCCTGAAAGCAAACACTGGAAGTGGAACTCACAGCCACAGAACCCCCGGACTCACCATTCCCACGAGGATAATATTTACGGCAAAACTAAAGCCAGAGGCAGGCGGAAAAGACCAAGACGTCACGAAGGCCGTTTCCTGCTCCTTTTTATCTGTCTTTTGCTCTTAGGCAAAGTTTCTGGCCACTGAGATATGAGGGTGCCTTCCTTCCTTCCTTATTTGGCCCCAATGGTGGTGGTGGTGTAGGTGCTGAGCGGCGTCTGACGCTGTGGGACCCTGTGGGCAGCAGCCCGCCAGGCTCCTGTCTGTGGGATTCTCCCAGCAAGAGTACTGGAGTCAAGTGCGCTTCCTCCTCCGGGGGCTCTCCTCCCCCCAGGGATCAAACCCGCGTCCCCCGCACTGCAGGCAGACTGCCTGCCAGCGAGCCACCAGGGAAGCCCCATGTAGCCCAAAGAGAAGCAGAAATAAACCGCAGAACATGAAATGGTTTTCCTCTTTGATCTGATTATGAAATCTGGGGGAAGCTCAGCTGTGCTGTTGTGATTCCTGGTGCCCTGCCTCTTTCTAAATGGAACTCTGCTTTAGGGTCTCAGTCGTGGGACCTGCCATCTATCTACGGAACCCACCAAACAGTCGGCTTATGGGACACGCGTTCCTTGCTGAGATGCTGTATCCTCAACTTTCAAGACTTCTGGAGGTGGAAGCACCCGCCTCGCTTGGTGAACTCCATCGTCCCTGTTCCCTGAGGTGGGGAAAGACTAATGGGACCAGACCAAGCACGAGCCCTCTCCTCCTCCGTCTGCTCCAGGGCCCAGCCTGGAGCTCCGGGCGGCACTGGCTTTGGGCACTCTCAAGGGAAACAGTGAAGACGGAACAGAAACAGTAAGCCCACCAACATCATCAGAGGGGCTGGGAACTGAGATACAAGGAAAGCTAAAGAGATGAGACGTCTTCTGACTAGATAGTTGCAAGATGAGAGCAATGCACAATGAGAGAAGACAGAATTTTAAACGTTTGCACAAATCGCTAGTTCGTCTGACCACGGCAGGGTGAGGGGTGCAGAGGGGAAGGCGGGTAAACGTAAGACAGTGAAAGGAAGCATTTCTGTCTCAGTCCGTTCAAATTACTAGACCCAGTGTAGTAACTGGGGGTTTATAAACAGTAGATTGGGTGCTTATAAACAGTAGAAGTTGATTACTCCCAGTTTCGGAGGCTGGGAAGTTCAACATCAAGGCGCCAGCAGATGTGGTCTCTGGTATGGGCTCACTTCCTGGTCTTTGGACGTCCTGTCTCCACATCCTCATGTGGAGGGACGGACAAGACGGCTCTGGGGTCTCTTTTATGAGGGCATTATCACATCCGTGAAGACTCCACCCTCATGATCCAACAACATTTCAGAGGCCTCACCTCCAAACACCATCACGCTGGGGATTAGGTTTTAATATATGAACTCTGGGGGGACACAAACATCCAGTCTACAGCTTTCTGCCCCTGGTCCTCTGAAATTCATATCCTTCTAGCACACAAAATACTTTCATTCCATTTCAAATACCTCTCAAGGTCCTATTTCAGCAACAGTTCTAAAGTCTACAGTCCACAGTCCAAGATCTCACCTTAATATCTAAGTCATACATGCGCGAGACTCAAGCTGTGAGTCACCCTATGGAATCTCCTCTGCAGCTGTGAGTCTCTGACACCAGACAAGCTGTGTGCTTCTCGATACAAAGGTAGGACGGGCACAGGACGGGCCTTCCCCTTCCAACAGGGAAATAGGAAAGGAGGAAGGAATGTCAGGTCCCAACTCTGTCAAAAATCTAACAGGATACACAGCAGTTGAAACTGACAACTCTAGCAGAACACTCCTCTTTGGCTCAATGCTCTCCCTTCCAGGCCTGCTGGGGCAGCAATGTCCTGCTGTGTCCGTGGGACAGCCTCTTGGTGGCTCAACTAGGGCTCTTCTCTGTCCTGACAACAGTTCTCTGCCCCACTGTGGTTCTCTGCTGGGACCCTCTGCCTCTCCCAGGGGCCCTTGTCCATGCCACGGTTCCGCAGGGTGCAACCCAAGCCGGGGTGTCTCTCTGCAGGGACCCCACACCTGATGTGGAAAGGTGGCCCCACGCTGCAGTCCCTCTGCTCCCCAGGTCCTCGGACTCTGGGGCTGTGACACGAGAGGAGTGCTTAATGACCTCTGAATGGGGTCCGTCTTCAGGGTCTGTCTTCCATAGCCCTAAGGAAGAGCCGTTGGCTTGAGGTGGCTGAGCCCTACTCACCTCCTAGGAGATAGTTGCTGGCCGTCGTCTTCATTTGTTGCCATCTGGAAAGGCTGAGAGTTTTGAAGTTCTGCTTCCCATGTTTAAGCTTCTGCCCTCCTCTCTAATCTTGCTATCAGCAGCAGGGAGGAGCCACGCCGTCCCTTCCACACTGTGCGCAGAGCAGCCTTAGCTACAGATCTGATCACGGGTTCCACTTTCCACAAAGCCTAGAGCACAAACGCAGTTCAGCCAAGCTCGTTGCCAATTTATAACAAGGATGGCCTTTCCTCCCGTTTCCAGCAACATGCTCTTCATTCTCTTCTGAGACCGCACAGACTGACGTTTTCTGTCTACGTTGCTACCAACGTTCTGCTCAGGATTAGTTCGGTGTTCTCTGCGAAGATGGAGCTCTCTTTTCTTTCAGAGCACTGACCAGAATCACCCTTAAAGCTTCCATTTCTTGCCATGTAGGATTCTTCGAGCATGCACCTCAAAATTCTTCTAGCTCCTGCCCAGTAGCCTTGTTACCCAGTGCCTCCATGTTTTAAAGTATTTGTTATGGCAGCTTCCCACTTCTCAGTAGCATGTTCTGTCTTAGTTTGTTCGGGTAGCTACAACAAAAACACCACAGACTGGGTGGCTAAAATCAAATGTCTAGTTCATACAGCCCTGCATGCGTGCTAAGTCACTTCAGTCTGACTCTTTGTGACCCCATAGCTCGCCAGGCTCCTCTACTCATGGGATTCTCCAGGCAAGAATACTGGAGTGGGTTGCCATTTCCTCCTCCAGATCTTTCCGACCCAGGAATGGAACTCACGTCTCTTAGATCTCCTGCATTGGCAGGCGAATTCTTTACCATGAGCGCCACCAGGAAGGCCCTTCATACAACCCTGGAGGCTGGTAACTCCAAGGTCAAGGCATCAGCAGACTTGTCTGGTGACAGCCCTATTCTGGGCTCATGGACAGATGGCATCTTATTACTGTGTCCTCACGCAGCATAAGGTACAAGGAGGCTCTTAAAGGAGCACTGAGCCCATTCCTGAGGGCGCCGCCTTCATGACCGATCACCTCACAAAGGTCCCACTTTCTGACGCCGTCACCACCAGGGTTGGGTTTCAACAGATGAATGGCGGAGGCACAAACACTCATTCTACGGAGATTATTCAACACAGTGCAGCAGTGAGGGGGCACGATTTAAGAGCGTTTTATCTCAATGCCAAAGGCTACGTAAATAAAGAGCTCAGAGATGTTGAAACAGAAAATGACAGCTCCATCATGAAAGCCTGACTGGAGGAAGCCAGGGGGTTTAAAGCTAATCTCTTGAGCAAGCATAAACAGGGGCCCCACTTCCTTCCCCTGAGGACCCCTGAGCCCTTCTCCACAAAGGGACACTGGACCGGTCTTGCCACCAGTCTCTGTGTCTACCTCATTCTGCCACGCGTGCTGTGGAATGGAGGTGAGCTGAGCTAAGTGAGCTTGCCTTCCGCCATGTCTGACACAAGCAGCTCTTGCGCGTTCGTGTTACAAAACAGGCTGCTAAACGCAGAACCTCCCTGGGAAGAAGCGCGAGCGTCCCCGTGGCAGCAGCAAGCCCAGGCATCGGGGCTGGGGGCTGTGGTTCAAATGCACTAATAGCTGTTTCTACTCTGATCCACTCAAGTCGCTGAGTGCAACGGCTGATTATTGGGTCAACAAACATGAAAAGCTCTGTCACTGGCCCAAGTTTGAACCAGAAGAAACATGTCTTTCGTGAGCATTTAGGATGAAAGATCTAAGATTAAAACAGAAAATCTTGGTAACAGTGAGCACCATTTGAGGGTCGTTTTTTATGTGTGTTTTGCCCTAAGAGAAAAAGTAAAGCAATAAGGTCTACGAAATGTCCTTGATCTCGTTTCTTTTAGCCCAGGGTTATAAACCCTGAGTTACTGTCATGTTTCCATTACAGGAAGTGTAGGGTAGGGTTTCCAACGGGACTTCCGACTTTCAGCTTAATAAAGCGATGACGCTCATATATAGCGGCGCAGTGGGCAGAGGTTCAAGGAACATCGACTGCGGGCACACCTTTTCTTCACACCCTTAGGATTCCTCAGAGGCTCCCCATTCCTGCAGGTCGGGGCCTCCTGGTTAGCACCGACAGCTCTCACCTTTGCCTCCGCCTCCCCGAGCCGTCTCAGCTCTCCAACGCTCCACGCTCTCCTACAGCCCCGCCCCCGTGCACACGCTGTTCCCGCACGTTCATACGCTTTCTCCCAGCAAAACCAATCCAGGGAGCCCTTGAGTTAGCTCTGCTTTGCTTCCTTACAGCTTCCATCACGTCCTGTTGAAATGGCCTCTCACCTCAACTGGGAGATTCCTGAGGCCGGGGCTGGGGGCTAGGCTGCAGTGGTACCTACTTTCTCAAGGCCCAGCTCCATGCCAGGCCCAAAAGGAGTAGCAGGCCCATAAATGCTCAGCGAGGGACCGTGTGATTTCAGTGAACTGTACACGATGGAAATTATTTCTTTTGATAAAGGTGCAGCCCTTATTTTCTCTTTGGCAGAATACAATGAGACTGCCTTGCTATGGGCTTCACATAAAGGATATTCCTAAACCCCACAGTTTCCCTTAAGACCAACAACAAAAAGTAAGAATAGAAATAGATCATATGCTTTGGCAAAAGACCAAGGAAGACGGGAAAGGAGGAAGGGGGAAGGAAGGACTGTGGCAAGGTTCTTTGCTTCTGAAAGTCCAGCTCATTCACAAGAGAAGAGATTATTCATATTTTGCTCTGAGGCTTGGTCCATGAACACAAAGAAGAAAGTGACTGAAATTTATCACCTTCCATTCAGAAGATGAAAAGAGGAATGTCTTTCAGTTCCTGATTGGTCCATAGACACAAGTTATATTTTAGCCATAAACCTTTTCTAAAGAAGCTCAGAAGTGGAGGTGGGAGCTGCATTAGACAATGGAAACCAAGCTGCACCCAACATGAGGCACCTGATTAATTAGTCTGTTTCCCAATACCTCCCCTTTCCATTTTTTGGAAATGACTCCGCTGTAGTAATCGCCTCCACTGGACTCATCGTGCCCCACGGGACCAGGGCCCACCCTGGAAAGAGGCGCTCCTTCTCCTCCCCTTCTTGCGGTGGAAAGACGAAGCGCCGTGGAAGGCGGGGGCCAGGACAAGCCGCCCGCCCAGGACGCAGGGACAGCGTCGGCTGAGTCACAGGTGCAGAGGCCCGGCAGGACGGGGCCGCCTGGAAAGGCTTATCCTCCAGGCAGAGAAGGCCGTCTCTGCTTGCTTCTCTCTGAAGCGGCTCGTCAGGTGCGGCTGGATTTGGGTAGCCCGCAGCTGTGTTTAGGGGTGCATTTGTTTTATCTCCGCACATCCTTTGAGGATTTCAGGGAAGGCCGTTTTCATCTCTCTTAATGAACGCTCTGGCAGGTTCTGAACGTGGGGCTGTGCCTGCATGCCTGAGCAGCGGCTGCTCTCCCTACGGCTGAGCTGGACCGGGGCATGTGTTCACGCATCCTTCTGGATGCCTTTTTTCCTCTGACCATGCCTCTGGTTCAGGCCTGAACAGGAAGACAACCGCAGGGAGAAAGGCTTTCCCTGGAAGCTGGGGTTGCCCGGGTTTTCCCCCCTTTTCTTCACATCTTACCAGCTTAGCAGGCACCTCTGCATACTATTTGTAGTCCTTTCCTGGTTTCCAAATCTGTCGCCTAGCTTGGCTAAATAAATATGTCGCATCAATTAAAAACCAAGTTATACAAATTCAATTAATGGGATAGGGAAGTCTCATAGATATTCCAATAAGACTAGAAAAATTGTTGCTGATGTAATTAGTTGAGTGAACATGAAGTCATCAGGGTGGGACCCAAGCCCAATATGACTGATGTCCTTGCTTCTAGAAGGGAGCATTTGGAAACACACACCCAAGGAGAGGGCTTCCCAGGTGGTGCCACTGGTAAAGAACCTACTTGCCAATGCAGGAGACACAAGAGACATGGGTTCTATCCCTGGAAGGAAACGGCACCCCACTCCAGTATTCTTGCCTGGGAAATCCCATGGGCAGAGGAGCCTGGTGGGCTACAGTCCATGGGGTCACAAAGAGTCTGACATGACTAAAGTGACTTAGCACACATGCACGCACGCACCTGGGGAGAACACCATGTGAGGATGAAGGAGGACATGGGGGTGGTGCTTCTGCGAACCAAGAAATGCCAGAAAACCACTAAAAGTTAGAGGAGAGGCACAGATTTTCCTCAGCGCTCTGAGAAGGAACTGACCCGTGGCCACCCTGAGGTCACACTTGAGCCTGCAGAATTATGAGGTCATAAATTGCTCTTGTTTGATCAGCTCAAGTCTGTGGTACTTTTGGAAAGGCTTCTCCAGGCAGAGAAGGCCGTCTCTGCTTGCTTCTCTCTGAAGCGGCTCGTCAGGTGCGGCTGGATTTGGGTAGCCCGCAGCTGTGTTTAGGGGTGCATTTGTTTTATCTCCGCACATCCTTTGAGGATTTCAGGGAAGGCCGTTTTCATCTCTCTTAATGAACGCTCTGGCAGGTTCTGAACGTGGGGCTGTGCCTGCATGCCTGAGCAGCGGCTGCTCTCCCTACGGCTGAGCTGGACCGGGGCATGTGTTCACGCATCCTTCTGGATGCCTTTTTTCCTCTGACCATGCCTCTGGTTCAGGCCTGAACAGGAAGACAACCGCAGGGAGAAAGGCTTTCCCTGGAAGCTGGGGTTGCCGGTTTCCTCCCTTTTCTTCACATCTTACCAGCTTAGCAGGCACCTCTGCATACTATTTGTAGTCCTTTCCTGGTTTCCAAATCTGTCGCCTAGCTTGGCTAAATAAATATGTCGCATCAATTAAAAACCAAGTTATACAAATTCAATTAATGGGATAGGGAAGTCTCATAGATATTCCAATAAGACTAGAAAAATTGTTGCTGATGTAATTAGTTGAGTGAACATGAAGTCATCAGGGTGGGACCCAAGCCCAATATGACTGATGTCCTTGCTTCTAGAAGGGAGCATTTGGAAACACACACCCAAGGAGAGGGCTTCCCAGGTGGTGCCACTGGTAAAGAACCTACTTGCCAATGCAGGAGACACAAGAGACATGGGTTCTATCCCTGGAAGGAAACGGCACCCCACTCCAGTATTCTTGCCTGGGAAATCCCATGGGCAGAGGAGCCTGGTGGGCTACAGTCCATGGGGTCACAAAGAGTCTGACATGACTAAAGTGACTTAGCACACATGCACGCACGCACCTGGGGAGAACACCATGTGAGGATGAAGGAGGACATGGGGGTGGTGCTTCTGCGAACCAAGAAATGCCAGAAAACCACTAAAAGTTAGAGGAGAGGCACAGATTTTCCTCAGCGCTCTGAGAAGGAACTGACCCGTGGCCACCCTGAGGTCACACTTGAGCCTGCAGAATTATGAGGTCATAAATTGCTCTTGTTTGATCAGCTCAAGTCTGTGGTACTTTTTTCAGCAATCCTAGCAAGTGAATGCACTCAGGGACCCATGCGTGAAGTATCAAAAAGGAGCACTTGATTCTAAACCTCCTTATTGAACACTTGGTTTGGTCCTAGCATCTGGCATGATTGTGCTTTGTTTCGCAAATGGAAAAGGGGAGGACCTATTCCAGTTTTTTCGAAAATTTCTTTATGGGTATTATTTTGTTTTTCCTAAACTTTGACTTATTTTCAACTGAGAGAAACAACCTATCTGAATTTAAGTACACAGAGAAATAAATTCAAGGGTTAAAGGGTGGACTGAAAAATAAGTCTCCTGCTTACTCTCAGCTACTCAACCCCTGTCCCCAGAGGCTGCCTCTTTCATGTCTGTGCATACTTATATTTCATTGTTACGTTAATACTTGTATAATATAAACATCATTCAGTCTGTACCTTGATTTGATCGCTGAGTTTTCATTGTTGGAGATGATTCTTTATTAGAATACACAAACATGCCTCATTCTCTTTGAGGACTACATTGTGCTTCTTCGACATATTTTCTGCCTGTTCTTAATAACCTCTCTGGAGAAGGAAATGGCAACCCACTCCAGTATTCTTGCCTGGGGAATCCCATGGACAGGGGAGCCCAGTGGGCTGCAGTCCATGGGATCGCAAAGAGTCAGACACGACTGAAGCGACTTAGCAAGCGTGCAGTAACTGTCTCAGCCGACCTTTTTTAATCGGAAGACACAGAAGGCATTCCCAAAGTTCTCTTTGCAGCCTGGACTGGGCTGAGCCTGCCCACGGCTCTTATCCCATTAAACAGACGGATACTTTCTTTGTCACCGGGGGTTGTTAAATTTGCTTTAAACCCTAAGGTTTAAAGCTGGCTTTCCTCATGTTTTATACAGGTATCTCCAAAGCACAGCAGCTTAATGTTTGGTGTAGGACTGGCCCTTCTTAGCTCACTAGATCTTGTTTCAACAAGTTTTTCTTCTCCCGTGGGCTCTGATAGAAATGACCAATGCCTTACATGTTGGACCAGATGAAATATGAGACCGCATGCATTAGTCAAAACTTTGAGTAATGTATCCATTCCTTCCTGTGGCTCGGGGGGCCATCCTTCACTGCCCAAATGCTACTTCCCTGGGGCTGCAGGACTCACCTGACTTCTCTGCCTGCACTTCTTGAATCTGTCCTACATTCTCCCAGAAGATTCTGTCTGCAGTCATCCTCTCATTTCCCAAAATAAGTTAATAAAGCCATTCAGCTGACCTCTAACTCCATGCTACTTCATATGGAAATAATTAGGAAGCTGGATAAGCATTTAAGATATTTGGGGGGCTGCCCTGGTGGCTCCATGGTAAAGAATCTGCCTACCAATGGTTCAATCCCTGGGTCGGGAGGATTCCCTGAAGTGGGAAAGGGCAACCTCCTCTAATACTGTTGCCTGGAAAACCCCATGGACAGAGGAGCCTGGCGGGCTACAGTCCATGGGGTCACAAAGAGTTGGACATGACTGAGCAACGAAACAACAGTAAGATATTTTTCAGGTGACGGAAAATAGCCAGCACACAACCTCAATGCCTGGGAGAAGGGAACCCACTGCTGGAAGGCAGGCCCTAGAAGTCTCTGCAGGTGTGTGGACGGTCCCTCCTGGGTTCACAGCGGCATGGTACACGCTCCGGACAGAACCATCGGCTGCCACGGGGGTGAAACCGAAACAACTGTAATAAAGGCTGAGCAGTTCTAGGGATAAACAGGTGAGTATTTAAACAAATGAATAAAAAGTAGGTGAAATTTAAATTTTTAAAAAATTCAGTTCCTCAGTCATGTTCAAGCATTTACTCTATTGCATGGTGCAGACACAGAATACTTTCCTCAAGGCCGGACGCTTTGTTGCTGATCTTGCGTCTCTAGGATGCAAAGTTCACACTATCCAGGAGTCAATCATAAATCAGTAGATGTGGAAAAACACAAATAAATAAACCAGGATTGTGTAATCCATAGTAGACAATAAAGGAAGTAAGAAAAAAAAAAAAATCCTGATTTTAAGATAGACCAAGTGTTTACCAACTTAGAAGGTAAAAACTCTAAAACCTATGTGTTTTACATTAGATACTCAATTAAAATGAAAAATATATCATTTTTAAAAAAAGGTCCTAATGAGTGCATAGCTTAGGATCTTAGTAGAGAACTAGGTACCACAAAAAGAATCACACAGAAACTCTAACACTGTGCACGACCTGAAGCAAGTCACTCACTGGAGGGGCTTAGAGTGAAGATGGGAGAAGCCTCAGTGAAGCTGGGAACAGATCAGCAGAAACTATCAAAGAGAGCAAAAACATTAAGGAAAAATGAGCAGAAGGGATTCGTAGACGAGTATCAAACAGTTTAACACATGTGTAACTGGTGTCCCAGAAAAAGAAGAGAGTGAGGAAGGGAAAAAAAAAAAAAAAAACTTAAGTAACAGTGGCGAAGAAGTTTCAAATTTTTTAAAAAATGACTTACAAATCCAAGAAGCTCAAGAATAAAGATAAAGAAAATCCTACATTGGAACATCAAAGTCTAACTACTCAACACTGAACAGAAAAATAAATTTTGAAAGCAGCCAGAGAGGAAAAAAAAAAGACAAATTATATACAGGGGAACAGAGTTAAAAATGACCGCTAGTTTTTCATCAGAAATAACAGAGACTAGAAGATCATAAAGCAACATTTTTTCAATATTAGATGAAGAATCCTGCCCACCCAGAATCCTATATGAAACAAAAATGCTCTTCAGAATTAAAGGTGAAATAAAACATTCTCAGATTTTAAAAAATCTGAGAAAATTCGTCACTGGCAGACCACGGCAAAGCATGTCCTTCAGTTCAAAGGGAAACAATACCAGATGGAAACTGGTATACAGAAAGAATGAAAAGAGGGTGAAATGATAAATAACTGAATACATAAATTATGGTATATTCATACAATGGATTGACACTTGGTAATAAAGAGCAGTAACCACTGATAAAAGTGCAGTACCACGGATTAAGCTAACAAATTGAAGCCACCTAGCATATGATTCCATTTATACGACATTCTAAAATAGGAAAAACTAACCCACAGAGACGTAAGGAAAATCCAGGGTGCCTGGGGGCGGGACTAGGAGAACGACAAGGGGCAGCACTTTCGGGGAGCTGGGAATTCTCCACGGCTTGACAGCGTGGGGTGTGTACGCGACGGGCCGATTCATCGATCTACACGCTGAGACGTGTGAACTTCACAGCAGACGAATGACAAGGTGGGCGAAAGTTATTTAAGCTGCCTTCTTAGGGAAGGTCTGCCCTCTATTTAAAGCTGCAGCCCACTAGTACTTATTTTCAGTTTTCTCCCTCGTGTGTCTGTCTTTCCCCCTCTCTCTCTACACACACACACACATATCGTGGTCTAACACATTCTAGGTGGGCGAAGACTTTTGCGCAGTTGTTTCATTTCTGTGAGCAGTGCCAAGAACACTACTTGGCACATGATATACACGTAGTAAATGCTGAACAAATGGATGCGTGAATGGATGGATAAATGAGCGAACGCGCTGACCTCCTTTACTGTCATCAAATGCAAAATTGAGTAGATAGGCTAAAATATACACTGAAATCTTATGAAACTCAAGACTCTATATTTTTTAACTCTAAGTTAAAAGGCAAGAAACCTGAGTAAAACAGTAACATGGACTGAATATATAAACAAACAGTTGGCATGTCATGTGAGACACCTCACCCAGGCTCTCAGGTGGACTATGGATGTTTACAATAAATATTTCCTCAGCTCTTTTTCTGTACTTTACCCACTAGAAAACAGAGCTGTGCCTTGGGAGTCAGGATAACACGAGGGTGGGAGGTGGAGTTGTAGTTGACGAGAGAGAGAGACAGACAGACAGAGAGAGAGAAAGAGAGAGAGAGACAGACAGACAGAGAGAGAGAGAGAGAGAGAGAGAGAGAGAGGTGAGCAGCCTCTACTCTTCCTAAGACCCATCAGCCGAGGCTCCCCTTTTGTTCTTTCAGAAAATCAGTAAGAATAAACTCTCTGACATGTGCCACCCAGGTCTGGCACATCTCTGATTACAAAAAGCCCTGAGAAGCACTTGTGAGGGACACAGTATTAGACTGAGTGTGGCCTCCATTCCCAGGAGGCAGACCCCTCACCGGCTCCCGTTGTGACCAGCTTGGAAGCTCAGAGAGCAGGTACCTTTGTATATCCCTATTTTAAACAATGACAACTTTCTTCTCTTCGTTTTCATCCTTTTTTCTTCCTCAGCTCCTGTCCCCCTCCCCCATGGGAGAGTACTTAAAGAAACTGGAGACTGAGACTCGGGGATGGGTGAGAGGTGGGGAGCCCTCAGACTTCTCAGTCCACGGCCTTCTGACTGTCGGAGTGACAAAGGCCAGGAGTCAGCCCTTCCAACAGAAAGAAAAGCAATCTGGGAGGATTCTTGTAAAAGTAGTTGCTGTTCAGTTGCTAAGTCATGTCATACTCTTTGTGGCCTCATGGACGGCAGCACGCCAGGCTTCCCTGTCTTTCACCATCTACCAGAGTTTGCTCAAACTCACGTCCATGGAGTGAAAGTAGAGAAGACATCAGGATCATTTTGTCTGGAGCAGGGTGGTTGGAAAGGGGGACCACGGTGAGGCAGGATGGAGAGGGGTGGCAGTGAGGGAGGAAGAAACTTGAAGATGCTCAGAGAAGAAAGAGAGACCAGAAATACCCCACCCCCACTCAGGGAACATCTAAGATTTAACAGGGAGTTTCTGGGAGTTGGGGATGAGAGACGAGGAAGACGTGCTGATCGGTGCTTTGAACCAAGTGAAAAAAAATTGTTTTGACTAACAAGACACCATGACATTTATGACTTACTCCTACAGTATGTGGTTTGGGACATTGTGAGGGAAGTTTGGAGTTTCGATTTCTACTTGTGGTGTTATCTTGGTCATGTCGGTGTGCAGGACAGAGGTGGAGGAGACAGAAAAGTCGCCCCCAAAGGAGCAGGTGTGTCTGTATGTGTGAGTGTGTACCGCACTTCAACCAGCTCTAGCTCCGCACAAGGAGAGCTGCATTTCCAGGGAACCTCAGACGGCCCAAGCACACGAAGATTGCCCTTAGTCCCCCTGTCCCCACCCCACGTTTCCAAACAGCCTTTCTAGAGGAGAGATGATTGTCTTTTCAACCCCATGAGCATGTGTAGAGGCGTTATCTCCTGGTTCAAAGTACGCAACATCATGTGCTGGTTGTAAATACCACTCTCTAGAAGTCAGCAAAGCGGCCTTCGTGAACAGTGGTGTAGCCAAGATCAGAAAGCCACGTCCGTGTGACGGAACTCGGTGTAAACGACTCCCACGCTCGCCTCCTGCTGCTTCTTGGGCTCCTGCCCTGCAGCGCCCTGGCCTTCTGCTGTGCCTTGAACACAGCCTCTGCCCCGTCCTCCTTGCCCCAAGGCTATGACCCCTGACCTCTTGGGTCACAGGCCAGGAGTCAGCCCTTCCAACAGAAAGAAAAGCAATCTGGGAGGATTCTTGTAAAAGTAGTTGCTGTTCAGTTGCTAAGTCATGTCATACTCTTTGTGGCCTCATGGACGGCAGCACGCCAGGCTTCCCTGTCTTTCACCATCTACCAGAGTTTGCTCAAACTCACGTCCATGGAGTGAAAGTAGAGAAGACATCAGGATCATTTTGTCTGGAGCAGGGTGGTTGGAAAGGGGGACCACGGTGAGGCAGGATGGAGAGGGGTGGCAGTGAGGGAGGAAGAAACTTGAAGATGCTCAGAGAAGAAAGAGAGACCAGAAATACCCCACCCCCACTCAGGGAACATCTAAGATTTAACAGGGAGTTTCTGGGAGTTGGGGATGAGAGCGAGGAAGACGTGCTGATCGGTGCTTTGAACCAAGTGAAAAAAAATTGTTTTGACTAACAAGACACCATGACATTTATGACTTACTCCTACAGTATGTGGTTTGGGACATTGTGAGGGAAGTTTGGAGTTTCGATTTCTACTTGTGGTGTTATCTTGGTCATGTCGGTGTGCAGGACAGAGGTGGAGGAGACAGAAAAGTCGCCCCCAAAGGAGCAGGTGTGTCTGTATGTGTGAGTGTGTACCGCACTTCAACCAGCTCTAGCTCCGCACAAGGAGAGCTGCATTTCCAGGGAACCTCAGACGGCCCAAGCACACGAAGATTGCCCTTAGTCCCCCTGTCCCCACCCCACGTTTCCAAACAGCCTTTCTAGAGGAGAGATGATTGTCTTTTCAACCCCATGAGCATGTGTAGAGGCGTTATCTCCTGGTTCAAAGTACGCAACATCATGTGCTGGTTGTAAATACCACTCTCTAGAAGTCAGCAAAGCGGCCTTCGTGAACAGTGGTGTAGCCAAGATCAGAAAGCCACGTCCGTGTGACGGAACTCGGTGTAAACGACTCCCACGCTCGCCTCCTGCTGCTTCTTGGGCTCCTGCCCTGCAGCGCCCTGGCCTTCTGCTGTGCCTTGAACACAGCCTCTGCCCCGTCCTCCTTGCCCCAAGGCTATGACCCCTGACCTCTTGGGTCACAGCGCCTGAGGCCGCTCCATCGAAAGGGTCTCCTGGGTCACATCACCACTTCTGCTTCCTGATGGCACGTGGCACGTTCTGGTACCACCTAGCGAATCCAAGCTCCACGAGAACCTCGTCCATCCTGTCCTGCACGGAGGACGGTCTGGAGCACAAAAGTGCTGAGTGCCCACTGGATGAAAAAACATGCCTGTTGATACAGGATTTGTATCTTTTATGCTACGTAGACGGCATTTTTCTGCACTTGGTACTGATTCAGCAGCCTTTCCCAGCCCTACCAGTTCACACAGTGATGAAAAGAAAGTGAAAGTAAGGGTCACTCAGTCGTGTTCGACTCTTTGTGACTCCATGGACGGTAGCCCGCCAGGCTCCTCTGGCCATGGGATTCTCCAGGCAAGAACACTGGAGTGGGTAGCCATGGCTTTCTCTAGGGGATCTTCCCGACCCAGGGATCAGTGTGTGTGCAGGTGTGTTCTCTACTGTCTGAGCCACCAGGGAAGCCCAATACGGTGACAATGATGGCCCTTAAAAGGCCAGGGGCCAGTGTTAGGTGTTAGAGACCCACCCCAAAGAGCAATGCCTGTTACAGGAAAGCAGTTATCTGTAGTTTATCTGTAGTTCACTCGTGTTGTGTGGTCACGAAACGGCTCAGAGGCCCCTCTGACTGCTGGCTGGAATACATCTCGCTATGAGACACACGAGAATTCGCGGGCAGGGAGGGCTTGGCCCTGTCTTGGACTGTCTCCAGAGTTTCTGTCTGAGGCCGGCGTGGACTCTTGCTGGGGAGGGGGAGGTCAGGGCTGGGAGCGCGGGCGCTGAGGGAGGATCCGGGCCGATGCCGATGGAGCAGCCCCTGGCCCCACTCAGCTTTTCAAGGCTCTCTGACTGGCTTTGATCACTCAACCAGTAACTGCTGCAGGCAGCGGCCCCAAGCCTGTGCTCGGGCCCCACGTAGAGCGGCTGTGAAATCTCTTTTCTGTGGATCCCAGATGGTCAGCTTCAGTCCAGGGGCACGAGGCAGGCGCCAGGGTGAGCTGTGGGCTCCTGCAGCAGCCTCCCCCACCACTTCCTTTCCCCCCTATGACCCCTGACCTCTTGGGTCACAGCGCCTGAGGCCTCCATCGAAAGGGTCTCCTGGGTCACATCACCACTTCTGCTTCCTGATGGCACGTGGACGTTCTGGTACCACCTAGCGAATCCAAGCTCCACGAGAACCTCGTCCATCCTGTCCTGCACGGAGGACGGTCTGGAGCACAAAAGTGCTGAGTGCCCACTGGATGAAAAAACATGCCTGTTGATACAGGATTTGTATCTTTTATGCTACGTAGACGGCATTTTTCTGCACTTGGTACTGATTCAGCAGCCTTTCCCAGCCCTACCAGTTCACACAGTGATGAAAAGAAAGTGAAAGTAAGGGTCACTCAGTCGTGTTCGACTCTTTGTGACTCCATGGACGGTAGCCCGCCAGGCTCCTCTGGCCATGGGATTCTCCAGGCAAGAACACTGGAGTGGGTAGCCATGGCTTTCTCTAGGGGATCTTCCCGACCCAGGGATCAGTGTGTGTGCAGGTGTGTTCTCTACTGTCTGAGCCACCAGGGAAGCCCAATACGGTGACAATGATGGCCCTTAAAAGGCCAGGGGCCAGTGTTAGGTGTTAGAGACCCACCCCAAAGAGCAATGCCTGTTACAGGAAAGCAGTTATCTGTAGTTTATCTGTAGTTCACTCGTGTTGTGTGGTCACGAAACGGCTCAGAGGCCCCTCTGACTGCTGGCTGGAATACATCTCGCTATGAGACACACGAGAATTCGCGGGCAGGGAGGGCTTGGCCCTGTCTTGGACTGTCTCCAGAGTTTCTGTCTGAGGCCGGCGTGGACTCTTGCTGGGGAGGGGGAGGTCAGGGCTGGGAGCGCGGGCGCTGAGGGAGGATCCGGGCCGATGCCGATGGAGCAGCCCCTGGCCCCCACTCAGCTTTTCAAGGCTCTCTGACTGGCTTTGATCACTCAACCAGTAACTGCTGCAGGCAGCGGCCCCAAGCCTGTGCTCGGGGCCCCACGTAGAGCGGCTGTGAAAATCTCTTTTCTCTGTGGATCCCAGATGGTCAGCTTCAGTCCAGGGGCACCGAGGCAGGGCCGCCCGAGGGCTGAGCTGTGCCCGGTCAGCCAGTCTTCCCCGCTGCTTCTCTCACGTCAGCCTTTCCACCCCTGTGCCTCTCCGCCCTTCATGGATCCCCATTTAGGAGAGGGGGCCGCCGTGGCCACAGTGGAGCCAGGCTGCTCTGCCCAGCCCTCACCTGGCTCCCATGGAGGGAACAGAGGCAGGAGGGGCCCCTGGAGAGGGAGGGCGGGGCGGGGGGCAGGTGGAGTGGGTGAAGATTGGAGGCCTGGTCGCATCTTTGGGCAAGTCACTTCTCTCCGAGACTCAGTTTCTTTCCTTGTAAATCGGTGCTAAAAATCCCCAATCTATCCAGCTCAGACTAGCTCTGGGTTCAAAAGAGAGGGTGGATAGTGTCCAGAGTCTCATCCAACCTTCTAAACTGAGACGCTCATGGTTCACAGTTCTTCAGGAGCTAGTCTGGGCAATGTGGTTTGATCTAGTAAAAAACTAAACTAATTTTACAATTGGTCCTTCATGACTAGGTATGGGCTTCTCTGGTGGATCAGATGGTAAAGCCTCTGCTTGGCTTGGTCCCTGGGTGGGGAAGATTCCCCGGAGAAGGGAATGGCAACCCTCTCCAGTATCCTTGCCTGACAAATTCCAGGGACAGAGGAGCCTGGTGAGCCACAGTCCATGGGGTCGCAGACAGCTGGACATGACTGACTAACACGCATATTTAATGGCCAAAAGTGACTTCACGCGTGACAGCACTTGGGTAACATGTTCTGTCCATGTCATCCTCTACCTCCAGCCTCAAGGAGGAAGCATTCAAGGTGAGGACTCCAGGTGTCAGGCTGATCTCCAGAGGCAATGCCTCGAGGGAGAAGAGGCTTGGAAACACTCAGATCAGAGTCTGGACAGCTGTCCTTTCGGCTCCTACACAAAGCCGACTGCCCTGTCCTCCAGAGCTTGTCTAATCTGAGCAGGCCACAGTGGGCTAAGATGCCACCATCGCTGTTACACAACTCGTTCTTGCCTCATCAAAACTATTCTTGTTTTCTGTTGGTTCAGTTTCTCTTTTAAATATCTGAACTGCAAAGACGAGGCAGATCTGGGCAGCCCCAAACAGAAGTCTTACCCTCTATCTTTGGCAACTTCCTGTCCTCTGTGGCTAACTGTGGGAGCAGAGAGAGAGACTCACAGGCTCTCAGAGTAGATGGGATCTCAGAGGTCGGCGGGCCGGCCCGCCGAACATGTCACCAGCTGGTGGACAAGCTTACTGAGCAGCCACTGTGTGCTAGAAGCTAGAGTGGGGCTGGGGGGCACATGACCAAGATGCTACACAAGACCCTTGCGGGAACAGAGGCAGGAGGGGCCCCTGGAGAGGGAGGCGGGCGGGGGCAGGTGGAGTGGGTGAAGATTGGAGGCCTGGTCGCATCTTTGGGCAAGTCACTTCTCTCGAGACTCAGTTTCTTTCCTTGTAAATCGGTGCTAAAAATCCCCAATCTATCCAGCTCAGACTAGCTCTGGGTTCAAAAGAGAGGGTGGATAGTGTCCAGAGTCTCATCCAACCTTCTAAACTGAGACGCTCATGGTTCACAGTTCTTCAGGAGCTAGTCTGGGCAATGTGGTTTGATCTAGTAAAAAACTAAACTAATTTTACAATTGGTCCTTCATGACTAGGTATGGGCTTCTCTGGTGGATCAGATGGTAAAGCCTCTGCTTGGCTTGGTCCCTGGGTGGGGAAGATTCCCCGGAGAAGGGAATGGCAACCCTCTCCAGTATCCTTGCCTGACAAATTCCAGGGACAGAGGAGCCTGGTGAGCCACAGTCCATGGGGTCGCAGACAGCTGGACATGACTGACTAACACGCATATTTAATGGCCAAAAGTGACTTCACGCGTGACAGCACTTGGGTAACATGTTCTGTCCATGTCATCCTCTACCTCCAGCCTCAAGGAGGAAGCATTCAAGGTGAGGACTCCAGGTGTCAGGCTGATCTCCAGAGGCAATGCCTCGAGGGAGAAGAGGCTTGGAAACACTCAGATCAGAGTCTGGACAGCTGTCCTTTCGGCTCCTACACAAAGCCGACTGCCCTGTCCTCCAGAGCTTGTCTAATCTGAGCAGGCCACAGTGGGCTAAGATGCCACCATCGCTGTTACACAACTCGTTCTTGCCTCATCAAAACTATTCTTGTTTTCTGTTGGTTCAGTTTCTCTTTTAAATATCTGAACTGCAAAGACGAGGCAGATCTGGGCAGCCCCAAACAGAAGTCTTACCCTCTATCTTTGGCAACTTCCTGTCCTCTGTGGCTAACTGTGGGAGCAGAGAGAGAGACTCACAGGCTCTCAGAGTAGATGGGATCTCAGAGGTCGGCGGGCCGGCCCGCCGAACATGTCACCAGCTGGTGGACAAGCTTACTGAGCAGCCACTGTGTGCTAGAAGCTAGAGTGGGGGCTGGGGGGGCACATGACCAAGATGCTACACAAGACCTGCTGCTGGCCCTGAGGAAGGGAGGCGGGCGAGGAGACAGCGGCTGGGATGCTCCAGTGAACAGAACGTAGGTGTAGGTGTGGGGGCTCGTGGAAGCGATGGGAGGTCAGCCAGGCTTATGAGAATCAGAAAAGGCTTTAGGGGAGAGGGGAGGTTCTGAAGGAAGAAGAATGAGCCAGCAGATGATCAAAGAGCTGGAGGAAAAGATGTTCGGCGGGAGTGTCCAGCATGCGCGGGGTGCAGAGGCGGCCAGAGAGGAAACAGCAAGGGGGACGAGGGGCGGGGCGACGAGGAGGACCAGGGTCAGGGGAGCGGCTGAGCTCAAGGTCCAGGCGAAGGGAGGCGAGGCTGGAGCTGAAGCCTGGAGTCAGGACTTCCTCTCGAAGACAGCACGGGGACTCTGAAGGTTTTGAACAGCACGGCAGTCAGGGACCAGCACATAAACTGTACGATGTCTTCAGTAGGGCCCTGGCGGATAGCGAGGCGGGTCAGCTTGGCACAGCGGCCAAAGTCCCGTCCACAGCCCAGGCCCTGGCCCGCCCTCGGCAGCTAGCTCTCCACCTGCGGAGCTCGCGACTGGGGACGACATTCCCTCAGCCCTCCGCGCCCTGGGCTTCCTCTCCTGCAGTGCTCACAAGCCCGGGTGCTTCCGCTACGTCTCACGGGACGCAGGAGAGCTTCTCCCCAGAAGTCTGGGGCTGGGGAAGTCCTGCTTTCCCTGGTACCTCTCCTCCAGAGAAGTGAGTGGCCAACACCACAGCCATCCAGGCAGAGACGGCGCTGAGGGACCCTCTGCGGGCAGGCAGCATTAGCGTTGACACTGAGCCCAGCCTGCCATGCCCCGTAGCCATCACCATCCGGCCTCCGTTTCATGGATTAACTGCCACCGGCCACTCCTCTTCACGCTCCTCTGTTTCCCAGGAACACCACGCTCTTTCTGTTGTTTTATGGCTGCTTTGTTCCCTTCTGCCGCAAGTGTAACTGCTCAGCTTTGTCCGGCAGCTTCGTTCTCTGAAGCTAGGTCCGTGCTAACCTGGGTGTCTTCACACCACGTCTTCTTCCAGGCAACGTGGTGCCATGATTTGAATTTGAATTTTGGTTCAGTTAACTATTAATTGTGTGACTTCAAGCAAGTGATTTCACTTCTGGCAAGTGTCTGAGCTTCCGTTTCCCATTGGTATAATGCTGACACTATCTATTCCACAGAGCTGTAGGGAGCTTAACTAATTTATTAATAGGTAATGTCCTTGGTCCATAGGAGGCACATGAGAACTGATAGCTACTAAGAATAAAAACAACCACTGTACTAACGATGATGGTTCTGTTCTTCCACTCACAGCTCCGAGTCTCCTGAGCTAGAGTCTCAGTTTTCCCACACATTATGTGAGGATGAGAGCAGTCATTTGGCAGAGTGACTGGGGGCTCCGATGTGGTCGACGGTAGGCTCTCAGAGCATGGGCGCAGCTCTGCCTCCTCGCCCCCCAGAGGCTCCCTTCCGCTTTGAGCTGTCGCCTCTGTTGCCAGGCCTTTTCCTTCCATCTTCAGGTGCTCCTAGATGGAGTCTCAGGTGCTATTTAGGCAAGCAGCTTCTGAGATGAGGTTCCACGTTTGAGATGCCCAAGATCAAAGACTCATTTTTTCCACTTGGGCTCTCTTTCTTGCCTGTAACAGGTTGAATTGTGTCCCCTACCCTCTCTCCCCCCAAAAGACACCTTGCAGTGCTAATGCCCAGCACCTGTGAGTGGGACTTTATGTGGACATAGGGTCTCTACAGATTTAATCAAGTTAAGACAAGGTCGTCAGGGTGGGCCCTAGTCCAGTATGACCGTGGGCCGGGTAAGAAGAGAAGAGAAGCCGTGTGGAGCTAGAGACCCGTGGGTAGGAGGCAACAGCGTGAAGATGGAGAGAGGTGGGACCTTTGTCACCAGAGCCAAGGAACATCCGGGGCTGCCAGAAGCTGGGAGACGCAAGCAAGGCTTCTCCCCAGAGGCTGCGGGAGCTCGCGGCCTCACCATCCTGATTTTAGACTTCCGGTCTCCAGGGCCATGAGAGAAAAAGTTCTTCTCATTTCAAGCCACCCAGTTTGGGGCACTTTGTTACGCAGCCCTAGGAAACTAACACACTGGCCCCATTACTAGTTTGGGTCCACATGACCAGAGGTTTATTTATTTGTGAAATGAATGCTCGTGAAGTCCACCTTTAGTATCAACTAGCTGTTTATAAAATTAAGGATATATTATGCAATTATTTATAACACAAAATGGATCAAACGGAGTAAGGTTAAGCTGATCAAGAAGAGGGAAGAAAAAAATGCTTAAGAAGACCCAAACCCTACCTTGTTGCTGCTCTTCAGCTGTGTAGCGTCTGACTCTCTGTGACCCCATGGACTGCAACACACGAGGCTTCCCGGCCCTTTGCTATCTCCCAGTTCGCTCAGATTCATGTCTAAAACGCTACCTGACTGACGGACAGAGGAAAGCAACTTTCTTCAGGATGAGCTGGACGGGTCACACATGCGTCTCGGGGGGAAGAGCTCTAGGGGGTGACGATTCAGCTGTCTTTGGGGAGCTGGCATTTTCGTGCTGATTTGGTCTAAGATTTCCGCTCATGAATGGATCAGATTTACAGATGAAAAGCTAGCCACAAGGTACGGCTCTACTGCTGGCTTCACAGAAGACTGAAGGAATGAAACGAGCAGCTGTGTCTGGACCTGCAGGCCCGCGTGAGCGGGAGGCTGTGGTCTGAACAAAGCCTCACTGGCTTGAGTATAAATTACAGGAAGAAAGGAAGGAAGAGAATGAGCTCCAGGGCTATTTATTCCTTTTCTGTGGGGCACACTGAAGAAAAGATCGAGTCACATGCCACACACCCAGCTGGAACGGGGGCTAGGAGAGGCTGAAGCCCCCGTGAGTGAGTCAGCAGCTCCCAGCGTTCAGGAGCTCTGTATTTGGGAGCCCAGCAAAAGTGCGTCATGATTCTAGTGGAATCACGGTTCTCGGGCTGCTTCAAGCATCAGCCCAATGTGGGTAGGTCTTAAAAATTAGGACAGAGGCTCATGCCTTGGGCTCACACAGTCTGGTGTTTCAGGGCAAACAGTACTTAGAGCACAGCTGCATGGGGGTGGGTAGGAAAGCAGGGTGCACACGGTTGGAGGGAGTGTGATCAGATACGATGGGGCGGGCATATGCCTACTGCTGGCCAATCAGACCTCTCTGTCGTGCTGGCTACAGTACTGGCTTAGGAATGGGCACAGGCACACATCAGCCCAAGGAGAGTTGATCTGGGGACTTTTACACAAGCTATTGGCAATGCGATGCAGTCCGCTGGGGTGCTGAGGGAAGAGAGTGTGCACCCAGAACTGCTGGGGGCCTCTTGTTACCATGCTTTAAGAGCCAGCTTGAGTGAGCTCAGGGGAAAGAGAGGCTCAGGCCTGAGGAGACTGAGCCCCTCTATCCAGCTGCCACCAAAGCTCTTTTCTGTTACAAGAACCAACATTTTCCTCAGCCACTAGAGGTTAGGTTTCTTTCACCGGCAACCTAAAGAGTTCTGACTAATACACAGACCTCAGCAAGACACACCAGGACCACAGCAAATACCACAAAACATACAGAAGGCCAGACAGAAGATCCTGGTTGTATGCATAAGGCATATTGCACCTGGGGCTTGTAAAATAAAGAATGCAAACAAAGGAATGGTTATAAGAGTATTTTAGAGTATTTTAAAATACAAAATAGTGGCATATTTCTTTAAATCCATGTGGATTTAGGAAATAAAAAAAGTTAAACAGTCAAGAAACCCAGTGATCTGGATCCCTGTGGTAAGATGGCATCCCCCCACCACCATGCCATCCCCAAGGCAAGAAGGGCGGGTTTTGTCCAGGTTCTGATCTAGGCAGATCCTCCGGGTTTGGCCACTGGGGCTGTTCCTGTTGTCAAATCGGAAGTCCCACACCCTCCAGACTTCCTCAGCCCCTGGCCAGTCAGCCACACCGAGTGTTGGGGAGGCCAGGTTTCTGTGGGGCGCCAAGTGCCCCCTCCTGCAACTGGAGCTTCTCCTCTGTGTGTTTTCAAAGTCGGAGAGCCACTGGGGGCAAGAAAGGCTGCTCTCTGAGGGATCTCCCTCTAGAATTCCAGGATTTATTTATTTTTATTTCAGGACAAACTGGGTCTTCCAGACCGGAGGTTCCGTGTCTGGCTGGCGGTTAAGAGTCACGGCGGGAGCTTCCAACCAGGATTTGTTCTTGGCTGCCGCACCCAGAGGTTCTGACCCAGACAGAATCAGGTGGAGCCAGAGGTCAGTATTTTTAAAAAATCGTTGCACATGACATATATATATTATTCACAAATGTCAGTGTGCTAACTATCATTAATAATAAATCACTTTCCACACACCTCCGTGGCTGAGGCACACACATTTTCCAACCATGGGGCGGGGCTTGTGGAAACAGCTGGCTGGGCCCCACCTTCAGGGTTTCTGCTTCAGGGGGCTGGGGTGACAGGCGATTTGCATTTCTAAGATGGTCCCTGGAGGCCATCAGCCGCCTTTAGTCACATCTTTGCAGCCTGTAAGCTCAGTCAAGTGTCTAGTCCCGTCTCCTTAATCTCTGTCATCGTTATACCATTCTGAATTATTGATACATGAATGTGCAGATAAATGTTTGTCGGCCTAAAGACAGTGACCTTTCCACCAGCTTTCTAAAGACTCTTGTGCCCCACACCCCTTAGCAGGGCAGAAAGGTCTCTACTGGTTAACTGAGGAATAATGATTGTATCTGGGGACCTCAGCTGAGGACATGGGTGGAAACAACAGGATTTCCTGTTCTCAGCTTTAGGGGCTTTGTGCTGGATACAGGGAAGTACAGCCGGCTCCATCCTGGGGCCTCCAGCCGCACCCACTGGACTCTCAAAGACGCCACTCTCTAAAGACGGTGGATCTATTTTTCACCCATTACCTCCTTTGTGGCTTTCTTTAGCTTGTCTTCTTACTCAAGTTTTTAAATTGATTTGTCGAGATGGTGGTGGTGCTTAGCAGGGCGGGTTTTGTCCAGGTCGCACAATGTTTCCTGCAACTGACTTCCTCAGCCCCTGGCCAGTCAGCCACACCGAGTGTTGGGGAGGCCAGGTTTCTGTGGGGCGCCAAGTGCCCCCTCCTGCAACTGGAGCTTCTCCTCTGTGTGTTTTCAAAGTCGGAGAGCCACTGGGGGCAAGAAAGGCTGCTCTCTGAGGGATCTCCCTCTAGAATTCCAGGATTTATTTATTTTTATTTCAGGACAAACTGGGTCTTCCAGACCGGAGGTTCCGTGTCTGGCTGGCGGTTAAGAGTCACGGCGGGAGCTTCCAACCAGGATTTGTTCTTGGCTGCCGCACCCAGAGGTTCTGACCCAGACAGAATCAGGTGGAGCCAGAGGTCAGTATTTTTAAAAAATCGTTGCACATGACATATATATATTATTCACAAATGTCAGTGTGCTAACTATCATTAATAATAAATCACTTTCCACACACCTCCGTGGCTGAGGCACACACATTTTCCAACCATGGGGCGGGGCTTGTGGAAACAGCTGGCTGGGCCCCACCTTCAGGGTTTCTGCTTCAGGGGGCTGGGGTGACAGGCGATTTGCATTTCTAAGATGGTCCCTGGAGGCCATCAGCCGCCTTTAGTCACATCTTTGCAGCCTGTAAGCTCAGTCAAGTGTCTAGTCCCGTCTCCTTAATCTCTGTCATCGTTATACCATTCTGAATTATTGATACATGAATGTGCAGATAAATGTTTGTCGGCCTAAAGACAGTGACCTTTCCACCAGCTTTCTAAAGACTCTTGTGCCCCACACCCCTTAGCAGGGCAGAAAGGTCTCTACTGGTTAACTGAGGAATAATGATTGTATCTGGGGACCTCAGCTGAGGACATGGGTGGAAACAACAGGATTTCCTGTTCTCAGCTTTAGGGGCTTTGTGCTGGATACAGGGAAGTACAGCCGGCTCCATCCTGGGGCCTCCAGCCGCACCCACTGGACTCTCAAAGACGCCACTCTCTAAAGACGGGTGGATCTATTTTTCACCCATTACCTCCTTTGTGGCTTTCTTTAGCTTGTCTTCTTACTCAAGTTTTTAAATTGATTTGTCGAGATGGTGGTGGTGCTTAGCAGGTAAGAGTCATGTTTGACTCTTTTGCTAGTCATGTCTGACTCTTTGTGGTGAACGCCACCAGGGAAGCCCTGGTAGAAGCTGAAGTAGAGAGAGTTCGTGGTTTAAAGAGACTGATGAACTGGTTAGTACCAAGAGGAGCTTCCCTGGCTCAGAGGGCCCAGACAGTACAGAGTCTGCCTGCAGTGCAGCAGGCCCGGGTCCCATCCCTGGGGAGGAGGGCACGGCAACCCGCTCCAGTGTTCCTGCCTGGAGAGTCCCATGGGCAGAGGAGCCTGGTGGCCACAGTCCATGGGGTCGCAAAGAGCTGGACATGACTGAGCGACCAACACGTTCATTTTTATTGAGAGGAGGTGGCGGGAGAAATGTCTGTCAGAGCTTTTTGAAGCCTAAAACTGACTTACAACTGAGTAACTTCAAGTATCAAATAAAGATTCACTATCTAGAGCTTATAAAAGAACCTTCTTAGGGCACAGTTTATCTGTACTCTGAAAAATAAGTGATGTTAATAAAGCATGCCTAATTGAGCAGGAGGCAAAGACTGCGGTGAATCCAAAATGCGCTCATTTGGGGCAGGAGAGTACTAGGCCATGTCTACAGTCCAGGAGCAGGTGGAAGCAACGAAGATTCGGCACCGCCGCGCGATACTGCTCGTAGCTGGAGGAAGCTACCTCTTCAAAACAGCTGCACTTAAAGTCCCCATCAGCTACATGCCAGAGGACGGAGGAATCCACCATCCCCATTCCCAGCTGATACCTGAAGGATACCATTTTGTTTCAGCTTGAATGAAGTGACTAATATATAGATGCTTTCAAGGCAGGTGCATGTGAATTTCAGATTCTTGGCCTTGTGGTCATTTTTGTTATTTAGGCGCTCAGTCGTGTCTGACTCTTCTGCGTCCCTGTTGCCCACCAGGCCCCGCTGCCCATGGGGTTCCTCAGGCAAGAACACAGGGATGCATTGACCTTCCTTCCTCCAGGAGACCTTCCCCAGTCAGGGAGGGAACCTGGGTCTCCTGCATTGGCAAGTGGATTCTTTAACCAAGTTTCCTGATCAGGGACTGAACCAGTGTCCCCTGCACTAGAATGCAGAGTGCTAACCACTGGACCATCAGGGGAATCCCACCAGCAGTCTAAACCTCAGTAATTTTTTTTCCATTTAATAATTATGGCTAAAACCTTTTTCAGGGCTTCTTAAGTGTAAAGCACTGTTGTAAGCAGTAGATATATGTTGCTTCCTCTAATTTCACAACATCCAGTGTGGTGATGTGCAAAGAAGAGTTACCGCAGCATGCCTGAGTGGCCATCCTTAAAAAGCCTTGCTGGCAAGGTGGACCCTCAGCAGCATCGGGAAACTTGGATTTCAACAGGGTTCCCCATCAGTCCCTGAGAAGAACTGCTCACTGTACCTAACTGCACAAACAATGGGGTTTATGCTGCTCCCTCCTGGGCGTCTAGAGTCTGGGTATGTGTCACAAAGAGGGCACCCAAGCGACCAGTGCTCAGTCACCACTTGAGCCCTGAGTCTCCAACGAGCTTCCTGGTAGACAGTTTCATACCCGCATAACTCACTGCAGGAAGATTTTAGCACAGCCTGTGTGATTCCCCTGAGAGACGAATCTTGGTAGCTTCTGCCTGGTTTCCCCTGGGCTTTGCCCTGATTGTTTTCCTTTTGCTGAGTTTGATGTGTATGCATTTGATGTAATAGTTGGGCTTCATGGTGGCACTAGTGGTAAAGAACCTGACTGCCAAAGCAGGAGATAAAAGAGCCTCAGGTTTGATCCCTGGGTCAGGAAGATCCTCTGGAGGAGGGCACCGCAACCCACTCCAGTATTCTTGCCTGGAGAACCCCCTGGGGAGATGCAATAGGTCTCAGGATGGTTATATGCTGAGTCCTATGAATCCTTCTAAAGAGACATCCATCACAGGGCTGGGTGTGGGGACCCTGACGCAGGTGTGTGACATGGTTACTACTTTAATTTTGACGGTGAGGAAGCTGATTCACGGAGAGGTGAAGTAGCTGTCCTAAGGGCACATGGGCACATGACACAACCAGGATTTGGACCCAGGCAGGCTGGTTCCAGAGCCCCTGCTTCTAACACCTATGGAGGCTCTGGAATTATAGTAATAATACCTCCTTTGTTGGAGGGATTTGAGTTAAATGAGGAGTGTATGCTCACAACATACTAAACGTGCAATAAAGGTACTATTATTTTATTACGCATCGGCCACCCACCCTTTCTGCCAGTTAATCAGGAAATGTACAGTAGGTTTCCTGCAGCTCAGCGACAAGTAGAATGTCTTCAAGAGGCTGAAACACCTAAGAGGAGGGAGAAGGGAGGGGAATGACATGGAACTCATCCCACTAACTTCAACAACATTTACGGTAATACTTTTGCCCTACAAGCTAACTGGAGCCTGGACACTTTTCTCCTGCTGACCCCTTCCCGTGGTCTCCGCGTGTCCGCTGGAGGCCGGACGCCGCGGGTCAGCGATGGAATCAGTACCGCAGGCGGAGTGTGTGGACGAACCGGGGCAGAGCTGGACAGGAAGGGGCGGTGTCAGCCCCCTTCCCTGCGGCGGGGGTATTTTCTACCACCCATTCCCTAAACGGAACATACTGTCTGACGATACCATACTTAACATTCCACTTGCCGAAATTATTTCTCAATCACCCTCATTCCTTCCTACTTTTCAAACCTTCTAATTAACAGAGAAACATCCTGTTTCTTCCCACTGAGGAAACTAAATGACCCCAGCATTCCACCAACATATTCTTGCACTGCTTTCAAAGAGAAACAATTTTCATTTTCTTCTGGCCACACCACATGAAACGTCCCGCTCCAGGGATGGACCCCAAGCCCCCTGCACTGGAAGCGTGAAGTCTTAGCCACTGGGCCACTAGAGAAGTCCAAAGAAAAACAGCTTTTGGCCAAATGCCTGTTTTCTACGCGTCACAGCAAACGTGTGGGAGGCTGCTCTGATACTTTAGTTGATGGATCCAGATGCCCTAGGGCCCTCGGTAGAGATGGAGCTGGCGAGGTGGGGCACGGTGGAATTTAGAGGGTAAAGGAAGCTGTCCCTGTTTAAAAACTTCCCCTCCATCTGCTCCCCAGATGATTCACGGAGAGGTGAAGTAGCTGTCCTAAGGGCACATGGGCACATGACACAACCAGGATTTGGACCCAGGCAGGCTGGTTCCAGAGCCCCTGCTTCTAACACCTATGGAGGCTCTGGAATTATAGTAATAATACCTCCTTTGTTGGAGGGATTTGAGTTAAATGAGGAGTGTATGCTCACAACATACTAAACGTGCAATAAAGGTACTATTATTTTATTACGCATCGGCCACCCACCCTTTCTGCCAGTTAATCAGGAAATGTACAGTAGGTTTCCTGCAGCTCAGCGACAAGTAGAATGTCTTCAAGAGGCTGAAACACCTAAGAGGAGGGAGAAGGGAGGGGAATGACATGGAACTCATCCCACTAACTTCAACAACATTTACGGTAATACTTTTGCCCTACAAGCTAACTGGAGCCTGGACACTTTTCTCCTGCTGACCCCTTCCCGTGGTCTCCGCGTGTCCGCTGGAGGCCGGACGCCGCGGGTCAGCGATGGAATCAGTACCGCAGGCGGAGTGTGTGGACAAACCCGGGGGCAGAGCTGGACAGGAAGGGGCGGTGTCAGCCCCCTTCCCTGCGGCGGGGGTATTTTCTACCACCCATTCCCTAAACGGAACATACTGTCTGACGATACCATACTTAACATTCCACTTGCCGAAATTATTTCTCAATCACCCTCATTCCTTCCTACTTTTCAAACCTTCTAATTAACAGAGAAACATCCTGTTTCTTCCCACTGAGGAAACTAAATGACCCCAGCATTCCACCAACATATTCTTGCACTGCTTTCAAAGAGAAACAATTTTCATTTTCTTCTGGCCACACCACATGAAACGTCCCGCCCAGGGATGGACCCCAAGCCCCCTGCACTGGAAGCGTGAAGTCTTAGCCACTGGGCCACTAGAGAAGTCCAAAGAAAAACAGCTTTTGGCCAAATGCCTGTTTTCTACGCGTCACAGCAAACGTGTGGGAGGCTGCTCTGATACTTTAGTTGATGGATCCAGATGCCCTAGGGCCCTCGGTAGAGATGGAGCTGGCGAGGTGGGGCACGGTGGAATTTAGAGGGTAAAGGAAGCTGTCCCTGTTTAAAAACTTCCCCTCCATCTTCTCCCCCAGATCCCCCTCATGAGAGAAGCAAGCTTCTCATTCCATAGCAAGAAGTATGACTTAAAATGTAATGAGCAGGGGAGCAACAGCTTGACGTCCCACCGGTTGAGATCCAAATTTTCCGTACAAATACATTTTGACAAAAGTAAAATGGAGAGGAGCCCATGGACTATCACGTATATGGAAAGAGGACTTGGTTCTAACAAGTGCCAGAAAAAGGAAATGGATTTAAGAACAAAAACTGGTGGTAGTCAAGGATCACTTCACAGAGATGGTAGATTTTTCCCCAAAATACCTTAGCTCTTGGTGGCTAGCTCTTGATAAGCAACATGGGAATAAAATGACAAGCCTCCTCTCTTTAAATAAATGCATTTTCCTCCAAGAATAATCTGTATCTTCACACCAAAGACATCTGTGCTGTAAGAATGCACTGCAAGGACTTGCTGAGTCATTAGATGAACATCTTTATGCAAATGACTTATTTAAAAGAGCGCATTTCCGTTCTAGCAGTTGTCACATGATCCCTTGCCTGACTTCACAGAAGCTACTTTATAGCACCTTGGTCTCCTCAGTTTCATTATCTGTAGAGTGGAGGATGTCACTCTCCCCAGGACTGCTGTGGACATTACATAAGTCGATGTGGGTCAGTGTTCTGATGTGATTGTAACTTAGCACCTAAATGTTGGCTTCCCAGGTGGCTCCGTGGTAAAGAATCCGCCTGCCAATGCAGGAGACTTAGGAGACCCAGGTTCAGTCCCTGGACTGGGGAGAAAACAACGGCAACCCACTCCAGTATTCCTGCCTGGGAAGCCCCATGGTCGGAGAAGCCTGGCGGGCAACAGGCCAGGGAGATGAAAGGAGTCAGACGCAGCTGAGTGGGCACACATCCGAAAGTCAGCTACTGACATCTCGATCCAGTGATGCTCACTGGCGCCGAGACTGCAGAGGGGCATGAAAGCAAACCAGAAACCTCGTTTTCGCCATGTTGGATGTCAGGACGGGAGCGGGACCTCAGGAGGAGAACCTTCGAGAGCTAGATCACAAAGGGAGGGGGTGTCGCAGTGAACGCACAACACAGTAAGAATGTTCGCCATCCTCCCCTGCGGCCACCTCCGTCCTTCCTCCTGGTTTCTTCTGGCTGCAGTCGCACACGGCGGTCTCCAGAGGCAATGGCATCCAGTAAGACTGAGGTCAGTGCCTCCGAAGCAGCCAGGGACTTAGTTTCTGGGATTAAGGAGGACAGAATCTTACCAGTGGCTGGAGAGGAGTAGCATTCCTCTGCATTGCGATCATCCTGCAGCAAGGGAATGTTTGAAATTAGGCAGCTTAGGATGATGTGCCTGCTAAAGTTATTAGATGGTTGAACTTCTGAAAAACACAGCAGCACAGATGTGTTTTATCAATCTCTCCTGTTGGTACGTCTTGGAGAAGGCAGATTGGGCTCATCTCCCCCATAGAGTTTGCTACTAAACAGGTCGTTATCCTAAAGTGCCCATCCCACCCTGCTGCGTCCCGGTCTATCTGCTGGGAGTCTCCTCCGCTGCCTCCATCAGTCAAACATCCTGTGCTTCCTCTATAAACGCTGAAGACCCTCATTAGGCTCAGAGAATGCTGCAAATCAGCACGTCTCTCAGCTTCTCTTCCAAGGCACTATTTTTCGGTGGAAATTTTTGTAATGTTCCTAATTTTTTTTAACTCTTCCCTGGAGACCAAACTCCTCAGCTCAGTCCTTGGCAATGCACTTCTAAGGGTGAATGATATCCTTTGGACCAAACAATTACTATCACTTCTTAAATCTAGCTACTAGCCGTTTTGGCATCTTTCACACAGCATCCCTTGCAAATTAATCCTGCCGAACTGTGAAATGTCTGCCTTTTCTGTCTGAACAATCAGAGACAGGCAAGATCTTGGCTCTCCTAAGGCAGCGTGATTGGGGTAGGACGCACAAGCCGGGGACGGGGGGGCAGCAGTGAGTGGGCACACATCCGAAAGTCAGCTACTGACATCTCGATCCAGTGATGCTCACTGGCGCCGAGACTGCAGAGGGGCATGAAAGCAAACCAGAAACCTCGTTTTCGCCATGTTGGATGTCAGGACGGGAGCGGGACCTCAGGAGGAGAACCTTCGAGAGCTAGATCACAAAGGGAGGGGGTGTCGCAGTGAACGCACAACACAGTAAGAATGTTCGCCATCCTCCCCTGCGGCCACCTCCGTCCTTCCTCCTGGTTTCTTCTGGCTGCAGTCGCACACGGCGGTCTCCAGAGGCAATGGCATCCAGTAAGACTGAGGTCAGTGCCTCCGAAGCAGCCAGGGACTTAGTTTCTGGGATTAAGGAGGACAGAATCTTACCAGTGGCTGGAGAGGAGTAGCATTCCTCTGCATTGCGATCATCCTGCAGCAAGGGAATGTTTGAAATTAGGCAGCTTAGGATGATGTGCCTGCTAAAGTTATTAGATGGTTGAACTTCTGAAAAACACAGCAGCACAGATGTGTTTTATCAATCTCTCCTGTTGGTACGTCTTGGAGAAGGCAGATTGGGCTCATCTCCCCCATAGAGTTTGCTACTAAACAGGTCGTTATCCTAAAGTGCCCATCCCACCCTGCTGCGTCCCGGTCTATCTGCTGGGAGTCTCCTCCGCTGCCTCCATCAGTCAAACATCCTGTGCTTCCTCTATAAACGCTGAAGACCCTCATTAGGCTCAGAGAATGCTGCAAATCAGCACGTCTCTCAGCTTCTCTTCCAAGGCACTATTTTTCGGTGGAAATTTTTGTAATGTTCCTAATTTTTTTTAACTCTTCCCTGGAGACCAAACTCCTCAGCTCAGTCCTTGGCAATGCACTTCTAAGGGTGAATGATATCCTTTGGACCAAACAATTACTATCACTTCTTAAATCTAGCTACTAGCCGTTTTGGCATCTTTCACACAGCATCCCTTGCAAATTAATCCTGCCGAACTGTGAAATGTCTGCCTTTTCTGTCTGAACAATCAGAGACAGGCAAGACAGGATCTTGGCTCTCCTAAGGCAGCGTGATTGGGGGTAGGACGCACAAGCCTCAGTGTTTCAGGAACCCTCTTGCGTTTCTTTACTAGGAGAAGGCGATCAGGTGTTTGCTGAGGTCGCTGCATTCAGTGACCAAGAGGTGGCTCAGAACTTACTGTGGAGAACCTGACAGCGGCGTCCCCCATCTCCCCTGGGCCCACATGGCCATTTTCATATCAAGAATGAGAGAAGCAGATGGAGGATAAGCAGAAATCCAAACAGATGGGGGGAGGGCTTTGAACTTAAAAGGCAAATAACGATGATTTAACTTACAGATAAACATAATCTATCGACTATATTTATTCCTGTGATTCCCCATCAGCACAGAAAACCAAAAATTGTCTACGCTTCACAGGTGGCATGGAGACTTCCTTGGTGGACCAGTGGTTAGGGCTCTGAGCCTTCACTGCCAGTGGGGAGGTTCAATCCCTGGTCAGGGAGCTCAGATCCTGCAAGCCCTCATACATGGCAAAAAAAGGCAAAGCAATGATTCGTTTCTGTTTATTAATAAGTCACCCCGAGGGAACTAACACTTGGGTACCTTACAAACTAGCACACATGAAACAAATGACCCCAATAATTTTCTAACTCTAGACTCACTTGAAAAAGACCCATGCTGTCAGGGACTTCACCGATACTGACCGACAGCTGGTCAACAGGATGACAAAGGAAGGCTAACTTTCAAAAAGCCCTCCTCGATCTCCTTCAACACCTGTAGCTCCCAGATCCTGTTTACCACCTAAGTACATGCCATTTTGACTTTCTCGAGGGTGGCTGAGCTGAATTTAATTGAATCGATTCCTTTATCCTAGAAGACCTGTCTCTCTAGAAGCACATTTCCATACTCTCCTCTTCTGGAATGCTCTTTTCCCGTCAAACCCCGCTCATTCTTCAGATTTCTTCTCCTTTTTGAACACGTATTCTGTCTCCTCCTCTTCCTCTTACCGGCTATAAACACCGAGCGTTCAATGTGTCAAATACTGCTTTAGGTACTTGCGATACACTGACTTACAGAACACTCAAAACCCAGTGTTGACTCAGCCTGCCAAGCCACCCGGTGAGGGAGGGCTGTTAGTGCCCTTTCTGCAGATAAGCAACTGAGAAACGGAAGGTGAAGTAACTTGCCCCGGAGCACACAGCGGCTGGGCGGCAGAGGAGGGCTTCTCGCCCGGGCAGCTGGCTCCAGAGCTGGCCGGCAGGCACTCCACCAGCTACTCCAGCAGACCAGCGGCAGGACCTCACTAAGGACCTCAACGTCTCCACTCCGTGGAGGGGACGAGAGCATCACCTGCCCAGCGCTGCGCTTCTCTTGGGATGTAAGGCGCCGGCATGCTTCCCCACTAGAGAAGCAGGTGCTCAGAGAACATGGAGCTTGCTAAAGTCGTGCTGCGATGGTGTTCTGGGAGGCGCAGGCTCACGGCTGGGCTTTTAGGGGAAAACGCTTCCCAGGGCGATGCTCAGCCACTCACAGCGTCACTTCCTCTCAATGTTTCCACTCTGCATGGGTGAGGCTGTGGGCGGGGAATTTCAGAGTCACGGAAACAGCCTAACAGGTTATGAAAGGTTCACGGACCAGCACCATCTGATGACTATGGGCTGATGAGTCCCTCACGCTCTGAGGAAAAGATGAATCTACAGCCACACCAGGGGGAGGCCCCAGGGTGCTCTGGGTGAGAAGCGGAGTCTGCAAGAGCTAGCAGAGTGGTGGGCTCTCTGCTGAAGGGGTGGAGGGTGCTCTTGAGAGCTGAGAATCGCAGATCCTTGCACCTAGGGTTTCTGCGGCAGGGGACGTGGGCAGTGAGAGTGAAGCCTTCCTGAACGTGCCCACCATTGGCACAGTTCTCCGTCCAGAGTCAAGTCCTATTTCTTCTTTCCTGCCACGCGTGTGTGCTCAGTTGTCCTGTTGTGTTGCGATCCCACAGCCAGTCATGTTTACTTCTCCTTTTCTTCCATTTAGAGACTCTTTCCTCCTTCGATGCCTTTTTCCTCTGGCTCTCAGGTATCTAGTCCATTCACCCTTTGTATGTGTGTGTCAACGTATTCTGTCTCCTCCTCTTCCTCTTTACCGGCTATAAACACCGAGCGTTCAATGTGTCAAATACTGCTTTAGGTACTTGCGATACACTGACTTACAGAACACTCAAAACCCAGTGTTGACTCAGCCTGCCAAGCCACCCGGTGAGGGAGGGCTGTTAGTGCCCTTTCTGCAGATAAGCAACTGAGAAACGGAAGGTGAAGTAACTTGCCCCGGAGCACACAGCGGCTGGGCGGCAGAGGAGGGCTTCTCGCCCGGGCAGCTGGTTCCAGAGCTGGCCGGCAGGCACTCCACCAGCTACTCCAGCAGACCAGCGGCAGGACCTCGCTAAGGACCTCAACGTCTCCACTCCGTGGAGGGGACGAGAGCATCACCTGCCCAGCGCTGCGCTTCTCTTGGGATGTAAGGCGCCGGCATGCTTCCCCACTAGAGAAGCAGGTGCTCAGAGAACATGGAGCTTGCTAAAGTCGTGCTGCGATGGTGTTCTGGGAGGCGCAGGCTCACGGCTGGGCTTTTAGGGGAAAACGCGATGCTCAGCCACTCACAGCGTCACTTCCTCTCAATGTTTCCACTCTGCATGGGTGAGGCTGTGGGCGGGGAATTTCAGAGTCACGGAAACAGCCTAACAGGTTATGAAAGGTTCACGGACCAGCACCATCTGATGACTATGGGCTGATGAGTCCCTCACGCTCTGAGGAAAAGATGAATCTACAGCCACACCAGGGGGAGGCCCCAGGGTGCTCTGGGTGAGAAGCGGAGTCTGCAAGAGCTAGCAGAGTGGTGGGCTCTCTGCTGAAGGGGTGGGGGGTGCTCTTGAGAGCTGAGAATCGCAGATCCTTGCACCTAGGGTTTCTGCGGCAGGGGACGTGGGCAGTGAGAGTGAAGCCTTCCTGAACGTGCCCACCATTGGCACAGTTCTCCGTCCAGAGTCAAGTCCTATTTCTTCTTTCCTGCCACGCGTGTGTGCTCAGTTGTCCTGTTGTGTTGCGATCCCACAGCCAGTCATGTTTACTTCTCCTTTCCTTCCATTTAGAGACTCTTTCCTCCTTCGATGCCTTTTTCCTCTGGCTCTCAGGTATCTAGTCCATTCACCCTTTGTATGTGTGTGTCAGTCGCTCAGTTGTGTCTGACTCTTTTGTGATCTCAGGGACTGTGGCCCGCCAGGCTCCTCTGTCCATGGGATTCTCCAGGCAAGAATACTGGAGTGGGGAGCCATTCCCTTCTCCAAGGGATCTTCCCAACCCAGGGTTCAAACCTAGGTCTCCTGCATTACAGGCAGATTTGGAGCCACCAGGAAAGCCCCATTCACCTTTTTTTTTTTTTGGCCACTTCTATTGATCTTTCATTTATCTATCTTTGCTCTTTGGCCTGTGTGGGTCTCCCATCGCAGTGGCCTCTCTTGCTGCAGAGCTCTGGCTCAGTAGTTGGACACATCAGTCCAGCCGCTCCGCGGCATGCAGGATCCTTCCAGGCCACGGATCGAACCGGCGCCCCTTGCACTGCAAGGCTGTGTCCTTACTCACTGGACCACCAGGGAAGCAACCCCCCATTCACCTCTTATCCTCAGTTAAAAACTGGTTTCTAACACGAGGCAAAACTTCACGTCTCTGCTGGTAGGATTCTGTGCCTGAGAGAGGGAGAACTTTGGGAGGCATTACACCTCCCTGCAGTCATATTCCAGTCTTCATCTCTGGCAATGACCTGCCAATCGACGGGGATGAGTCGCTTGTTTACACAACAGAATGAAAATGAGTCAGCAGCTCCTATGTGCATCTACATGCATGACCCTCCAAAACAACACTGAGCCACACGGTCAGCTATGGAGGAATGCATATGGCACGACTGCACGTGCTAAAGTCCCAAATGGCAAAACTGCATATACACAGAAATGGCATATAAATGAATTACATATGAATTGTATACACACGTATGCCTGTATGTACACACATATGCACATGTATTGTGGGCTTAGTTGCTCAGTCATGTCCAAATCTTTGTGACCCCACGGACTGTAGCCCACCAAGTCTGTCCGTAAGATTTCCCAGACAAGAATACTGGAGTGGATTGCCATTTCCTCCTCCATGGGCTCTTCCCCACCCAGGGATAGAACCCACAACTCCCTTATCTCCTGCCATGGCAGGCAGATTCTTTACCGCTGAACCACCAGATAATGTACAACATGAGAAATGTAATTAACAGTGCTCTATGTTATATATGAAAGTTTTTTAAGGGCACAAAAAAATAAAAAATATTTTTTCAATTTCTTTAATCTTGAATCTACATGAGATGATGGGTGTTCTGCTATGATAATCATTTCATGATGTATGCAACTCAAATCATTAGGTTGTACTTAATCTTAAACTTATTCAGTGCTGTATGTCAAGTATATCGCAATAAAACTGGAAGAATACAAAAACAAAAGAAATAAATAGATGCCTTCTTTTAAACTTAAAGACATGTAAATTTTTACAAAAGCTGTCAGTCCACTTCTGCAAATAAAAAGCCAGTGCCAATGCTGTTACTAGAAGGTAACCATAAAAAATAAATGCAGGAAGACAAAATCATGCTTTTAAATCTTAGCCAGCTACCACTGCCTGCCGATGGCTCACAGCCTGAGGTGTACCTTCTCTTTGTGTAAAATGTAAGCGGCCGCGGGTAGAGGGCTCTTCAGATCAGCGCTCCATCAGAGGGTCAAAAGAGCAGAATGGAAAAGATCTTTCTCGTGACGAGTGACTCGGTGTGACTAAATGCCACATCTGGGGGTCGGGGACCCTATCAACTTATTCTGTCCCACACTTGGAAATTTTGATCAGATGAGTTACGGGAAGGCAGGGAGGCAGAGTGGGGTGGAGGCGGTGTGAGGCGGGCACAGATGTCCTCGCGTGGCGCTGTTTTGTACAGGACGTGGTGAATCTAAAGGCGCTTCCCCTGCTGGTGCCTGGGTCCTTGGTCCCAGTAGGAGCTCAGAAGTGGGTGAGAAGCGCCTGCCCCCCGGGGCCCTTGAGTGGGCAGGAAGTGTGTCGAGGGGAGGGAAGGGTGAACAGAGAAGACAGGAAGGTCAGAAAGGGCACATGACCATGCCCGCCACGACCGTGGGCCACAGGGCATACGCCCCAGGGGAAACTTTCAGAGAAGGTAAGAAGGTCTTGGAGTAGTCCACTTGGGTCCAAGGGAGCTGGGACATTTATAGCCCACAAGAGCGTTAAGTCTTCAGATGGGCATTTTTACATGAAAGTTTCTTACTGAACCACCAGATAATGTACAACATGAGAAATGTAATTAACACTGCTCTATGTTATATATGAAAGTTTTTTAAGGGCACAAAAAAATAAAAAATATTTTTTCAATTTCTTTAATCTTGAATCTACATGAGATGATGGGTGTTCTGCTATGATAATCATTTCATGATTATGCAACTCAAATCATTAGGTTGTACTTAAACTTATTCAGTGCTGTATGTCAAGTATATCGCAATAAAACTGGAAGAATACAAAAACAAAAGAAATAAATAGATGCCTTCTTTTAAACTTAAAGACATGTAAATTTTTACAAAAGCTGTCAGTCCACTTCTGCAAATAAAAAGCCAGTGCCAATGCTGTTACTAGAAGGTAACCATAAAAAATAAATGCAGGAAGACAAAATCATGCTTTTAAATCTTAGCCAGCTACCACTGCCTGCCGACGGCTCACAGCCTGAGGTGTACCTTCTCTTTGTGTAAAAGGTAAGCGGCCGCGGGTAGAGGGCTCTTCAGATCAGCGCTCCATCAGAGGGTCAAAAGAGCAGAATGGAAAAGATCTTTCTCGTGACGAGTGACTCGGTGTGACTAAATGCCACATCTGGGGGTCGGGGACCCTATCAACTTATTCTGTCCCACACTTGGAAATTTTGATCAGATGAGTTACGGGAAGGCAGGGAGGCAGAGTGGGGTGGAGGCGGTGTGAGGCGGGCGCAGATGTCCTCGCGTGGCGCTGTTTTGTACAGGACGTGGTGAATCTAAAGGCGCTTCCCCTGCTGGTGCCTGGGTCCTTGGTCCCAGTAGGAGCTCAGAAGTGGGTGAGAAGCGCCTGCCCCCCGGGGCCCTTGAGTGGGCAGGAAGTGTGTCGAGGGGAGGGAAGGGTGAACAGAGAGGACAGGAAGGTCAGAAAGGGCACATGACCATGCCCGCCACGACCGTGGGCCACAGGGCATACGCCCCAGGGGAAACTTTCAGAGAAGGTAAGAAGGTCTTGGAGTAGTCCACTTGGGTCCAAGGGAGCTGGGACATTTATAGCCCACAAGAGCGTTAAGTCCTGGCCTTTTCATCTGCCTCCGAGCAAGAGCAGTGGCTCCACTTGGACGGGAGAGAACCCTCAGGTCAGGAAGTCAAGACTCAGGCTGTTGAAGTCAGCTCAGTCCTGCTGAGGCCTGAGGACTCTGACTGCTTCTACTACACCCTCTCCCTGCTGGATAGTTTACAAAAAAAAAAAAAAAGACAAAGATCACGTTTAGTCCTTACCACAGCCTTTCACAAGAGTGACTCATTTCCCTGTATTTACACAGAGAGGAAGTGGAGCCGGAAGTGATGTCATTTGACAAAACCCAAACCGTTTGTGTTCTTCTGTTCTCTGATTACACGTTTCTAGCGTTTTTTTCCCCCTAGTCTTCTTTTTCCTTCCCTCACTCCTTTCTTTAAATACTAAGGTAAAATTCACACAACATAAATGAGCCAACAGAACCATATGCACAATGTGGTGCAGTCACCGCCTCTGTCTAGTTCGAAAACACTGGTATCACTGGTATCAAAAGGAGGCCGCATACCCACGAAGCAGTGGTTCTCCATAGTTTCCTGCTCCCAGTCCCCAACCTGCATTCTGTTCCTATTCTTGATGTTTCATTTAAATAGAATCAAACACTTTGGGGACCTAGTTTCTTTTACTTAGTACGACATACTAAGTTATGTCTTTACTTAGTACAAGTTCACATATGTTGTAGCGTGTATCAGACCTTCATTCTTTTTTGTGGCTGAATAATATTCCACTGTATGACTGTAGAAGAATTTATTTATCCAGTTCATCTGTTGATGGACATTTACACTCTTTCTACTTTTTGGCTGCTGTGAATACTGTGAATACTGCTGCCATGAACGTGTGTGCATGTTCTGATTTGAGCCCCTGTTTTTCGTTCTCTGGAGTGGTATGTAGGTAGGAGTGGACGTGCTGGGTCATGCGGTCATTCTGTGTTTAACTCTACAAGAAAGTACTCCGTCTTCTTAGAGAGCTCAGGCTTCTCTCCCTCTAGTTCAACGTTAGGATCTCCTGAGGCTCATCCTAAGCTGCCCTCTTTCTTTTTTTCTGTCCAAGCTTTTCCCACAAGAGCGTTAAGTCCTGGCCTTTTCATCTGCCTCTGAGCAAGAGCAGTGGCTCCACTTGGACGGGAGAGAACCCTCAGGTCAGGAAGTCAAGACTCAGGCTGTTGAAGTCAGCTCAGTCCTGTTGAGGCCTGAGGACTCTGACTGCTTCTACTACACCCTCTCCCTGCTGGATAGTTTACAAAAAAAAAAAAGACAAAGATCACGTTTAGTCCTTACCACAGCCTTTCACAAGAGTGACTCATTTCCCCGTATTTACACAGAGAGGAAGTGGAGCCGGAAGTGATGTCATTTGACAAAACCCAAACCGTTTGTGTTCTTCTGTTCTCTGATTACACGTTTCTAGCGTTTTTTCCCCCTAGTCTTCTTTTTCCTTCCCTCACTCCTTTCTTTAAATACTAAGGTAAAATTCACACAACATAAATGAGCCAACAGAACCATATGCACAATGTGGTGCAGTCACCGCCTCTGTCTAGTTCGAAAACACTGGTATCACTGGTATCAAAAGGAGGCCGCATACCCACGAAGCAGTGGTTCTCCATAGTTTCCTGCTCCCAGTCCCCAACCTGCATTCTGTTCCTATTCTTGATGTTTCATTTAAATAGAATCAAACACTTTGGGGACCTAGTTTCTTTTACTTAGTACGACATACTAAGTTATGTCTTTACTTAGTACAAGTTCACATATGTTGTAGCGTGTATCAGACCTTCATTCTTTTTTGTGGCTGAATAATATTCCACTGTATGACTGTAGAAGAATTTATTTATCCAGTTCATCTGTTGATGGACATTTACACTCTTTCTACTTTTTGGCTGCTGTGAATACTGTGAATACTGCTGCCATGAACGTGTGTGCATGTTCTGATTTGAGCCCCTGTTTTTCGTTCTCTGGAGTGGTATGTAGGTAGGAGTGGACGTGCTGGGTCATGCGGTCATTCTGTGTTTAACTCTACAAGAAAGTACTCGGTCTTCTTAGAGAGCTCAGGCTTCTCTCCCTCTAGTTCAACGTTAGGATCTCCTGAGGCTCATCCTAAGCTGCCCTCTTTTCTTTTTTTTTTTTTTTTTTCTGGTCTCATGAGCTTTTATTTTTCACTTTGACTTTTAGCATTTCTTAGCACTGGTTGTTGGGAGTGAAGAGAATGACCTGTTTTCCAAAGTCTGAGATATTCTTGGGACAAACCCTGATCTTTCCTGGTTGATGGCTCCCCCCAAAAAATAGTTTGTTGAAAACCAGATGGCAAGAATGGAAATGCTATCCATCCATTTGTTCCATTTCTTCATGGTTTTCATATCCAAAGCACCTGAAGTATATCACTTGTGTTCAACACAAAATTGCACTGGGTGCTGAAGAGAGGATGATGTCCCCTGCCCTTGGTATCAGCCGAGGTGACACAGGTTCTGGACTACCCACAAGGTCTTCACTGGCAAACTTGCCCAGCACCAGGGCCTCCCGAAGAGAAGAGGACAAGCAGCCGTGCATGCTCAAATAGCAAGACGTGCAAAACACATCATCACTCTGCTAGGAATAAAGAGCACACAGGAAGTACACTGACAGCAGGGAGCAGCTTCAGACTGCTGGGGCCAGTACTGAAGACATCTCTGCACTGAAGGTGGGGTGCGCAGAGACATGGCAATGACACATGGGGGTGGGGCAGGCTGACGGAGGGAGAGAGAAGTACATACACGCAGCCTCACACACACACACACGTGGTGCCTCTGAAGGTGCCCTGGGTACTCTGGGCTAACAAGGGGACATCTGACAACCTGACGATTTGCCTGGCTCAGAACTTCCTCTGCCACACCACCCTCTTTAACTACACTTCCTTCTTTCCTTTTAAGGCACAAACATATTTAATGGTTTCAGGCACACCTGTTAAGTTCTGAGAACCACACTAAGCGAGTTAATCATGGACTAGCACACAGAAGCCAGTTGGTCCTTTTCGGCTGACACATCAATGAAGGACGGTTTCAGGTGTGAAGCAGCCAGAAGGTGTGAGCCTTCTCTCTGCGCCACTGTGGCAGGTGGTCAAATCTAACCCCCACCATCAAGGCAGGGTCACAGGAGAGGCCAAAATGGCAAAAGCATGACTGGGATCTGGGATGTTTACTATTTTTACTTTGCTTTTAACAAGCCCTACATAAGGTGGTAGCTCTTGCCTGCCTCACTGACTCTCACAAACAAAGGCAAGCAGAGGCTACCATGGAGCATCTGTCACTCCACATGAAGTCACTGTGATAGTCTGCTCACGTCTTACCCTCCAACAAAGTCACACACACACACACACACGCACGTGCGCACACACACATACCCCCTTCCACCATGGAGGAAATCTTTGCAACAAGAGGCACTTGAATGATATTTGGAGAGTTCTCATGAAAGGCCTTCCCCTCACAGTGAAGTGGGATCAACAGAACAGAAACCAGATACTCAAGACTCCATCTCTTCTTGGTCAAGGGGTGGTGGCACAAAGCTGATGACTTCATCATAGGTCAGGCTTTTCCATTCGTCTATAAGGAGGTCCCTGCTTTCAAAAGACTGATCGTAAGGATCAGCCACTGGTTCATCGTCAGGATCGTGGTACTGGGAAAAATAGGCATGTGCAAGGGCTTGGGCCGCTGTGATTCTCTTATCTGAGTCCAACACAAGCATCTTCTCCAGTAAGTCGACAGCCAAGGGATTGGCACCAATAAATACATTTGCAAAGTTCATTTTCGGCATCTGGGTCAGAGACTGAATGTAGTTCCTTGCAGACTCTGAGGAGATTTTCTTCAAAAGCTCAGCCCCTGGGGTTCCAACGAGTCTTAAAATGAGCTTCAACTGATCAATATGGTCTGTACCAGGAAACAACGTTCTTCCAGTCAACAGCTCGGCCATTATTCATCCCACTGACCAAATATCAACTGTCTGGTTGTAATGCATCCAGTTCAGCATGATCTCGGGAGCCCTGTACCACCTGGTGGCCACATAGCCTGTCATTTCATCATCTGTATGTCGAGCCAATCCAAAATCCAAGATCTTCAGCTCACAGTCTTCATTCACAGCTAGATTACTAGGTTTTAGGTCCCTGTGAATTATGTCGGCAGAATGTATATACTTGAGACCTCGGAGGATCTGGTAGATAAGGAACTGAACATGGTCATCCGTAAGCTTCTGACACTTCACAATGTTGTTCAGATCTGCCCCCATGAGATGGGTCACCAGGTACACATCGTTGAATTCCTCCAAAGACCTTGCAGGTGTGAAAACATCCAACAGACCAATCACATTTTCATGTTTCATATGTTTAAGTAACCGCAGTTCTCTGTAGGTCCTTTTGGCATGAATAATGGACTGAAACGGTCTAGACAGCTTCTTCACTGCGACACGTAGCCCAGTTTTTGTGTCAAAAGCAGCACACACGGAGCCATAAGCACCGGAGCCCACTGGGGACAGGTTCTGGTAACGCTCGGGCACCTCCCAAATTGTCTTGTTCAGCTCCGTCTGAGGGGTGCCCAGCTAAGGGCAGGAGCGCGCTCCGGGACCCTAGGCTGCGCCCGCCAAGCTCTCCCTGCACCCTCTCCAGACCAGGCCGACTCTCGGCTGCGAGGCGGGGCTACAGCTCCAGCTGCAGCCCCGGTGGAGGTTCCAGTGGTCGCCGTAGAGAGCCAGCGAACAGGAGCCTCCAGCCGTACTCTCGCGATAGCAGCTTCTGCGCCTCTCCCCTAGCCGAGATTTTACCCAATATCTGCCCTCTTTTCTTACTTGATATTCTCTCCAAAAATGCTTCATCCATACCCACAGCACCAATTAGCACCTAGATGCTAAGGATCCCCAGACCTCTGCTCTGAGCCCTAGGCGGGAACCTCAGCTGCTTGGCTGACATCTGCCTCTGGCTGTGCTCAAAGCTGTCCAAGTCCAACCCAGGACAAGATTCAGCCCAGGCCAGGTCGTTCATCAGCGCTTCTAGTCCCTGCAAGCCGATGTCCCCACCAGGACGCTGGGGACCGTCTTCCACCCTGCCACCAGGATCGCTTTCCTGTCTGCCCCCAGGTCCTGCTGCCTGGCTTCTCCTGATGACTCTTTACCAGTCCCTTCCGTCTCCACTGTGGACCCTCGCTGGACACCCTTGTCTTGCCTGGACCCCCACTGACGGCCTTGCTTGGCTGGCCTCGTCAGCCTTCCCACCGGTCTCCCTGTCTGTGGGTGTGGCCCCTCTCATCCATTCTCCACAGGGTAGCAAAAGAGATTCCTTAAAAATGCACAGAAAGACTATGACGCCCCAAGCTTCCCCACCAACGTCAGAGCAGCAGCGTCTTCGGCTCTGCTTCCTGGTGCAGCCTCCCGCTGAGCGCGCTCTTCCTCCCTCTGGCCACACGGACCTCAATTCAGCCTGCCAGTCGGGTCCCCTGGTGGGCTCCAGCCAGCTTTGTCTTGCGCTTTGTCTGTCCTCTTCCAGTTCTCATGGCCTTCGTGTACGGAAACGACGAGGACTGAGGTCGCTGACCCCCAGACAGGCCAGGCTCCCTACTGCGTGCTCTGGCCCTCGTCACGTCTGTGTGACGACGGAGCAATGTCCGCCTCCAGCTTCCGGAGCGGGAGCAGTGCCAGTTCTGCTCCATCTTGCTTAATTTTCGGCCTAAACGTGGCTTTCCTACTGTGGATACTCACTAGACACTTGTTCAATAATTTTTAGCCAACTAGTTCAGGAGAGACGGTGGGCCCCAGCATGGAACGGTAGAGCCTTCCACCCTGCCCTGTCCTCTGCCCGCCTTTGCTCCATTCTTAGAACGAGCATGTCCTGAAAACTAAGCCAACCTGGGGGAAATAGAACTAGGAGGAAAACTGCTTGGCTGGTGCCCGCTCCGAAGAGCGGCCCCCAGCCGTAGATCTCTAGCCCATAACTGCCCTCTTTTCTTACTTGATATTCTCTCCAAAAATGCTTCATCCATACCCACAGCACCAATTAGCACCTAGATGCTAAGGATCCCCAGACCTCTGCTCTGAGCCCTAGGCCGGAACCTCAGCTGCTTGGCTGACATCTGCCTCTGGCTGTGCTCAAAGCTGTCCAAGTCCAACCCAGGACAAGATTCAGCCCAGGCCAGGTCGTTCATCAGCGCTTCTAGTCCCTGCAAGCCAATGTCCCCACCAGGACGCTGGGGACCGTCTTCCACCCTGCCACCAGGATCGCTTTCCTGTCTGCCCCCAGGTCCTGCTGCCTGGCTTCTCCTGATGACTCTTTACCAGTCCCTTCCGTCTCCACTGTGGACCCTCGCTGGACACCCTTGTCTTGCCTGGACCCCCACTGATGGCCTTGCTTGGCTGGCCTCGTCAGCCTTCCCACCGGTCTCCCTGTCTGTGGGTGTGGCCCCTCTCATCCATTCTCCACAGGGTAGCAAAAGAGATTCCTTAAAAATGCACAGAAAGACTATGACGCCCCAAGCTTCCCCACCAACGTCAGAGCAGCAGCGTCTTCGGCTCTGCTTCCTGGTGCAGCCTCCCGCTGAGCGCGCTCTTCCTCCCTCTGGCCACACGGACCTCAATTCAGCCTGCCAGTCGGGTCCCCTGGTGGGCTCCAGCCAGCTTTGTCTTGCGCTTTGTCTGTCCTCTTCCAGTTCTCATGGCCTTCGTGTACGGAAACGACGAGGACTGAGGTCGCTGACCCCCAGACAGGCCAGGCTCCCTACTGCGTGCTCTGGCCCTCGTCACGTCTGTGTGACGACGGAGCAATGTCCGCCTCCAGCTTCCGGAGCGGGAGCAGTGCCAGTTCTGCTCCATCTTGCTTAATTTTCGGCCTAAACGTGGCTTTCCTACTGTGGATACTCACTAGACACTTGTTCAATAATTTTTAGCCAACTAGTTCAGGAGAGACGGTGGGCCCCAGCATGGAACGGTAGAGCCTTCCACCCTGCCCTGTCCTCTGCCCGCCTTTGCTCCATTCTTAGAACGAGCATGTCCTGAAAACTAAGCCAACCTGGGGGAAATAGAACTAGGAGGAAAACTGCTTGGCTGGTGCCCGGGATTCTGTCGTGGAAGATCCTACCTCTCACCCAGTTCTGGATGGAAAACCAGCTTCCAAGGGGAAGGGGCTCTCCAAGCAGGAGCTGAAAAGATCAGATCCCCGACCCCGCCGCCCCTGCTCTCCCTTCTGGTCTCCAGCGCAGGGACTGGGCTGTTCACCAACCTCCCGGCAGCTCTGGACAGCACCTGACTCTTTTAGAAGGGCTTTCCCCCTTTTAAGTTGTGTGCGTCTCATTTTGAAGTATTAATAATTTCAGTAAGATAAAAAGCTTGCCTCAAGTCCTTTGTGGAAGAAAGGTAACTGAATGAACACAGACAGAGAAAAGCAAGGGCGGCGCTGCTGGGTGGCCCCGTGCGGACGCGGGGAGCGGAGGACTTTGTCCTCAGCCCTGTGCGGGGGATGCTGAGGACCCCGCCCCTGCAGAGTCTAGACACGCACGGAGTCTGTTCTCCATCACCGCCTCCTGCCCCTCAGTCACTCCCACAGAGGCTGAAAACCAAGGCATAAACGACTCTGATTCACCATCAGCTGTGACAGCCCACACGTCGAGGTTCTTAACTAATTCAAGGAGAGGAAAAGCTCAGGGTCATCTCAGGAAACCCCTCTGACGGGTAGGAAGTGGGCAGAGCCACGCACCTTACCCACAGGAAGCACCCGGCCAGGAGGATTTGAAATGCAGAACCACCGAGGTTTGGAGCTGCATGAACCCCCCGAGTCCAGGTCAGCCGGCAGGAGATCTGGAGCCGCTCACCCCGCTGGGGGCACGGAGTCCCTCCCGGCAGCTGCAGAGAAGGCTGCCCACAGTGGGGAGCACCACTGGCCGTCTGACTCCAGATCGGGAAGTCAGAATCGAAGCGGACCCCCGCCCTTCCCCTCAGGCCACAGCAAGTGTGGGGGAGCTCACCATGGTGGGGTCTTCGGGCTCCCTGGCGTCCCTGCCTTCCCTCGGGGCGGCAGGCTGGAGGTGGCTGGTCAGTCCTGCCTCACGGCTGTGTTCCTCTCTGGCTGCGGCCACCGGACCTGCCCTGAAGGCAGCTGTGAACCACTGCCCCGCCGAGCGGCCGTGCGCGCAGACTGTGAGTGGCAGCCTCTGTGTGTTTTTCTTCCGGTTGCTGAGAAGGTGTGGGCTCAGTTCATTTCCTCTCTGTGCACCTTTTCTTCCCTTCTCTGTCAGACCTCCTGATACACGGGGGACGGTGCGCTGTACAGTGACAGGGGCGACGTCCAGTTCTGATCCGCACCCTTTGCTGTTTCGAGAAAGACAGGTGATCTTTAGGTTATTATCGTCGTGAAATTCTGTGAGATGTACTTTCTAAGTGGCACAAGCACCTTTTCAGGCTGCACTGAAGTAAAAATTCGGCTATTTAAAACCTATCGATTCAGGGCCTGGCCGTTTTATCAGCTCAGCCTGTTCTGCTGTTGCTCTTCAGTTGCTAAGTCGTGTGCGACTCTTTGCGACTCCATATGGACTGCAGCATGCCAGGCTTCCCTCTCCTTTCCTGTCTCCCGGAGTTTGTTCAAACTCATGTCCATTGGGCTGAGGATGCCACCCACTTATTCTAAGTGTTTATTTTACAGTGGAGAGCTCTCACAATAAGTCAGTGGAGCTAGAGGAGAAGCACAGACAGGAAATCATTTTTCCAAAATGCTCCACTATGCATTCCCCGTGGCATTTGAATACCTTGAAGTGAAGTTGCTCAGTCACATCCAACTCTTTGCAACCCATGAACAAGCCACAGAATTTTCCAGGCAAGAATACTTGGTCGGGGGGTGGGGGGGCGGGGGAGGGGGCTTCCCTGGTGGAAACTGTCTTGCAGTGCAAGGGGCGCCGGTTTGGTCCCTGGCCTGGGAAGATCCCATGTTCCGCGGAGCGGCTGGACCGATGTGTCCAACTACCGAACTGGAGCTCTGGAGCGCATGCGCCCGGAGCTGGTGCTCTGCAGCAAGAGGGGCCACTGCGATGCGAGGCCCACACGGGCCAAAGAACAAAAGAAATAAATGAAAGACCAATAGAAGTTGCAAAAAAAAAAAAAGACTACTAGAGGGGGTAGCCTTTTCCTTCTCCAGAGGATCTTCCCAGCCCAGGGACTGAACCCAGGTACCCCGCATTGCAGGCAGCTTCTTTACCTCTGAGCCACCAGGGAAGCCCTAAAATACCTTATCAATGAAATAGTATTTTCTTTAGTAGATGTCAGTGCCATATACATTCAAATGCTAAATCTTAGGAAAATGCTTCACAGTTATATAGTATAACTCAAAAATTAATGCCACTGAGTTGTTTCCGTAGGTCAGTGACACCCTTGGATACACCAAAACAAAACTAAGCTTGGGCTGCTTTAAATAAAGGCCTTGAGCTCGGCAACTTGATTCTCCTTAGCTCTGCCATTTCGTCTCCATCCACATGGCTTCTTTCCCCACTCCGAGCTGCAGGAACCCCGCCGCTGGGCTCTGGGACACGGAGGGTCACATCTGTCAGAAACTCGGCAAAGCTTTTGATCTCTGACGCTCTGTTGCTCTTCAGTTGCTAAGTCGTGCGACTCTTTGCGACTCCATATGGACTGCAGCATGCCAGGCTTCCCTCTCCTTTCCTGTCTCCCGGAGTTTGTTCAAACTCATGTCCATTGGGCTGAGGATGCCACCCACTTATTCTAAGTGTTTATTTTACAGTGGAGAGCTCTCACAATAAGTCAGTGGAGCTAGAGGAGAAGCACAGACAGGAAATCATTTTTCCAAAATGCTCCACTATGCATTCCCCGTGGCATTTGAATACCTTGAAGTGAAGTTGCTCAGTCACATCCAACTCTTTGCAACCCATGAACAAGCCACAGAATTTTCCAGGCAAGAATACTTGGTCGGGGGGTGGGGGGGCGGGGGAGGGGGCTTCCCTGGTGGAAACTGTCTTGCAGTGCAAGGGGCGCCGGTTTGGTCCCTGGCCTGGGAAGATCCCATGTTCCGCGGAGCGGCTGGACCGATGTGTCCAACTACCGAACTGGAGCTCTGGAGCGCATGCGCCCGGAGCTGGTGCTCTGCAGCAAGAGGGGCCACTGCGATGCGAGGCCCACACGGGCCAAAGAACAAAAGAAATAAATGAAAGACCAATAGAAGTTGCAAAAAAAAAAAAGACTACTAGAGGGGGTAGCCTTTTCCTTCTCCAGAGGATCTTCCCAGCCCAGGGACTGAACCCAGGTACCCCGCATTGCAGGCAGCTTCTTTACCTCTGAGCCACCAGGGAAGCCCTAAAATACCTTATCAATGAAATAGTATTTTCTTTAGTAGATGTCAGTGCCATATACATTCAAATGCTAAATCTTAGGAAAATGCTTCACAGTTATATAGTATAACTCAAAAATTAATGCCACTGAGTTGTTTCCGTAGGTCAGTGACACCCTTGGATACACCAAAACAAAACTAAGCTTGGGCTGCTTTAAATAAAGGCCTTGAGCTCGGCAACTTGATTCTCCTTAGCTCTGCCATTTCGTCTCCATCCACATGGCTTCTTTCCCCACTCCGAGCTGCAGGAACCCCCGCCGCTGGGCTCTGCGGGACACGGAGGGGTCACATCTGTCAAGGCAAACTCAGAACTCAGACTCTGTCCAAAGACAGATCAGCTTTGTTTTAGAAAAGCAAGCTAAATACGTTTCCTACTTGGAAAGACACACGTTTTCTGTCTGTTTTCCTACTTACAGCCTTAGACTTTCTTCTTCTTTTCCTGGTTTGCCTTCCTCTTTTTGATTAGTGGCAGGTTATGCCACATGTCAGACTTTTCACAAACCACAGATGGTTCTGACAACAAACCAGTGTGATTTCTCATCACTGTACCAAGTGGAGAGTGTGTTTACATTTTCCTCTTTCTTGTAAACAGCCTTCTTGACGGCTTTAATTAGCTTCTTTGTGCCACCTCGGCTGGAATCTCAGCACCACATGGTGGTTTATAACTACCTGTTCGGCAGCCATCAAGCTCCAGGCAGCTGTTCTGAATCTGTCATGGACGTCTGGCCAAGGAAAGAGCTGCATGCAGTGGAGGCTGCGGGGTGAAGGTGAAAGAAGGAAGGAGGATTTGAGATGAAAAGTTAAAAAAAATCCACCGTCAAATTGTGCCCATGTCTGTGCGTGCATGCGTGTGTGTGCACGGATGATTCCGCTTGCTTGACTCATTTCCCTCCGCGACGGAACACAGCATTAGCCACGGGGAGTCCGTTGCCCACTGAGGAATTTAAATGAATACGTGCAAGAGTTGGCTTGGCAGCTTTTACGAGCGAGCTGCGTTGTCTAGGATTATAACATGCGCCTCCTCCCTTCTTGGGAGTGGGAGTCGGTCTTGTGGTTTTCATTTCCAGATGAAGAAATCAGCGCTGAGAAGGACCCGGCTCATCTGCGCGGTCAGTGACTACGGTGGAGCCGCGGGCTCCCCTGAGTGCGCCGCTCCGCTCGCCATCGGGCCGCCCTCGCAGAGCTCCCGCAGGGCATGGGGCTGGCCGCAGCGCTGTCCCCGAACCGGTTCGCTCACAGTGTTAAGAGCATTTATGGAACAAGTGCTGTGCTAGACAAAAAATGAGTGAAAATCTGTTCCTTCCCTGAGAGGCTACAGTCGAGCTGGAATGACATCCTCACTCCAGCGTTCTTGCCTGGAGGATTCCGTGGACAAAGGACCCCGGCGGGCTGCGCCCGTGGGGTCTCAAAGAGTCAGGCACGACCGAGGGAGTGACTCTCTCCTGCGCTTTTAGGTATGGCAGAGTGAGCCTTGTTCCCTTTTCTCTTCTGGTCCCCTGGTGCTTGCAAGCCTTCTTTTCTCTCTCCCGGAACAGGACATCTTCCATCTCTTCTACTCTGCCGGGCCATCGGCCAAGTCTGGAGTGTCGCACTCTCACACGACCAGAAGCCCACGGTAAGGTGCTTCGGCAGTGGGCTAATGCTGAGATCCCTGGTTTTTTCCTTCTTTTTGTTCACCCATTTCTAGCTCCAGGTGGAAGTCCTGTCTGCTTTCTCTCGTGCTACAGAGCGACCCAGACTCACTGAGAAAGATAACACAGACCACACTATTTCCTGGCAAATTCTCTCCCAATAACCTCTGCCGCTCGTGAGCCTTTCTGCTCATCTCCTGCTGACAGTCCCGGCCTCCTCCCAAGCTCTCCTGGCTCGCCAGCAGCCAGCAGCTCCGAGCCCCCCCTCAGCGCGGGCCTTCCTGCCGGGGGAGTCGGGGGAGTCGCAGTGAGCTCTCCCGGCCTCCCTGGTGATCTTGGCAGAACCTGAGGCTTTCCTGCCCCCGGCTCCTCGTCCTCTGCTCATTCTCCCATCCTGTGAATTCTGTTTTCGAGAATTCCCATTGGATTCATAAAAATGTTTATCATTAGGCGGAAAAGGACATTTTCAGCGATGAAATCATGCTTCTGGCTCACACAACAGCTGTTAGAAGACACACGGGTCCCAAGAAGAGCGAAAGGAAGGAAGACTGAATTCTTTTTGGAGAGAATTGAGGACAAATATAAAAGCTTCTGATGTACTGGAGGTGCTCACTGTGTTTAAGCAGCTGGTAAACAGCAGCACGTCGCCATGACGGACCACCTGGCCACCTGTTGCTTTACTGGACGGTAACCATCTTGGACTTGCCAAAAAATAATTAGGAACATCTTGTCAGTGCTGATTTTGCCCTAATTTTAAAATATACAACTAGGACTTCCCTGGTGGTGCAGTGGATAGGAACCCACCCACCTGTCAATGCAGGGCTTAGCTGCTGGTCTGGGGGGATTCCAGATGCCGAGGAGCAACAAAGTCCGTGAGCCGCAACTCCTGAAGCCCAAGAGAAGCCACCACACGGGGAAGCCCGGGCAGTGCGGCGAGAAGCCGCCACACCACGAGAGGGTGGCCCTCGCGCTCCACAACAGAGAAAGCCCCACACAGCGGTGAAGACCCAGGGCAGCCAACAATAAAAAAGAATCGAAACAGAAAATTACTGAAATCGGAGCCGAGGGCTGGAAAGCAGTTTAGTGTCACTCGCACTGTTAGTTTTTTACCAATCTATGTAAAATACACAACTAACACACTGATACTGTAAACAGAATAATCACATTGCAGGCAAAACTAGGACGCTTTCCGACCATCAGCCCTAATTTCCGTTTCCTCCTGAGCGTTGCCCACAGGCAATTCCTGCCGTCTGTGTGGTGTGTATTCTCCCAAGACACGTGCCAGGCTTTTGTGTGAACATGTGTAGCCACTCTCAGTGTGCGGGTGAGCAGCCACAACTGTGAGTGTGCTCTTGTGCACACACGGAGCACAAGACTGAAACCATCACGTTCTGCTCAGTTTCTGAAGGAACTGTTCAAACGGCTGTTCTGGTTTCACATGAAACAGGAATTTGAAAACAACACCTTACTCATGAGAATATATGCAGTAAAACCACATGGCTGTTTTTCATGCTTGAAGACATTAGACTGCTCTTTCTATCCAACGTTGGATCACTTGTTTCCTAAATACACAGAAATGTGGGCTTACATCCAACTGGTCTGCTCCTGAGTAGAGATTCCCAGATCAAATACGACAGGCTGATCAGTCACTTGATAAAGTGATTTTTCTGGATTGTTCCTTTCTGCCTACACAATCACTTAATGAAAAAATCAAGTTCAATCATGCATCTCCCAAGGTAGGTAGGTCTGCTGCCCTGACCATGACCCAGTCCCAGAGGGACTGCTGTGTGTTAGGATAATTTATGGCCCCTTTTATCTTTCTCTACAATGGCTGGTTCCTTATCTTCCTTTCCTTGAACATTTCCTTCTTGTGACTCTCAGCTCGGCCTCCGCTGATTTTGCCCTAATTTTAAAATATACAACTAGGACTTCCCTGGTGGTGCAGTGGATAGGAACCCACCCACCTGTCAATGCAGGGCTTAGCTGCTGGTCTGGGGATTCCAGATGCCGAGGAGCAACAAAGTCCGTGAGCCGCAACTCCTGAAGCCCAAGAGAAGCCACCACACGGGAAGCCGGGCAGTGCGGCGAAGCCGCCACACCACGAGAGGGTGGCCCTCGCCTCCACAACAGAGAAAGCCCCACACAGCGGTGAAGACCCAGGGCAGCCAACAATAAAAAAGAATCGAAACAGAAAATTACTGAAATCGGAGCCGAGGGCTGGAAAGCAGTTTAGTGTCACTCGCACTGTTAGTTTTTTACCAATCTATGTAAAATACACAACTAACACACTGATACTGTAAACAGAATAATCACATTGCAGGCAAAACTAGGACGCTTTCCGACCATCAGCCCTAATTTCCGTTTCCTCCTGAGCGTTGCCCACAGGCAATTCCTGCCGTCTGTGTGGTGTGTATTCTCCCAAGACACGTGCCAGGCTTTTGTGTGAACATGTGTAGCCACTCTCAGTGTGCGGGTGAGCAGCCACAACTGTGAGTGTGCTCTTGTGCACACACGGAGCACAAGACTGAAACCATCACGTTCTGCTCAGTTTCTGAAGGAACTGTTCAAACGGCTGTTCTGGTTTCACATGAAACAGGAATTTGAAAACAACACCTTACTCATGAGAATATATGCAGTAAAACCACATGGCTGTTTTTCATGCTTGAAGACATTAGACTGCTCTTTCTATCCAACGTTGGATCACTTGTTTCCTAAATACACAGAAATGTGGGCTTACATCCAACTGGTCTGCTCCTGAGTAGAGATTCCCAGATCAAATACGACAGGCTGATCAGTCACTTGATAAAGTGATTTTTCTGGATTGTTCCTTTCTGCCTACACAATCACTTAATGAAAAAATCAAGTTCAATCATGCATCTCCCAAGGTAGGTAGGTCTGCTGCCCTGACCATGACCCAGTCCCAGGGAGGGACTGCTGTGTGTTAGGATAATTTATGGCCCCTTTTATCTTTCTCTACAATGGCTGGTTCCTTATCTTTCCTTTTCCTTGAACATTTCCTTCTTGTGACTCTCAGCTCGGCCTCCATGTCACCATCCCACACGGAAACATTCCTACTCTAAAGACCTACAAGGATTTTATTTTAATAATTCCTGGTGCCTAAAACGCTAGCGTGTCTGGGTCCCCCCCTTTAGCTTTCACATGATTCTTTTACTCTAAGACAGGAGAAATTCTGAAAAGAAACCCAACGTGCCTTCCTCTATGTTGACCACCGCTTTTCCTATGACGCCAGCAAAGCCTTCTGCCCGCAGGCCCGTGGGAGCCCTGCTCCTGCTGCGGCTCTGTGCGCCCTCTGCACTCGGCACCCTTGTGTCACGCTCAGCTTGCTGGGAAGAGTCACCTACACTTGGCTCACCTCCTTCATGCTCACGGCACCTCCTCTGCTTGGCTGCCCACATTTCCCCACTGGCCCTCACACATCTTCACGCTTCTTCTCCCTGGACGGGCTCCTCGACTCCTGCGTACGTCTGCAGCAAGCCGCCTCCTCCCGACGCTCCACCAAGGCTGCGGGGCCACAGAGCCCATGTGCTGCAGCCAGAGAACCCGCACGCCCCAGTGAAGAAGGCCAAGCGCAGCCAAAAACCCAACCCAACCAAAAAAACAACTCTCCCACCAAATCCCTGTTGCCTACAAAATAAAGTGAGATGACGTGGTTGGTGAGTTGAGACCCAGGGGCTCTTCTCGGATTCTCTACGGTTATGGGCACCCCGCGTGCCTCCCACCCTCCCCTCACCCTCCTGCTAACTCTCTCCTTGTATTTCGTGTCTCCTCATGACTCGGGGATTGCAACGCCCGCTCCCCAACCCAGAACGCTCTTCCTCCTTTTGTCAACATCCTTCAGGACCGCTCTCCCCTGGACAGAGACTCTCTCCCGTTCACTCTCGCCAATGCCTCTATTACTGTGCTCGGCACACAGGATCACCATACGGTGTCTGCCTCCTTGGACTTTCAGGCTCCTGATGCCGAGGAACTGTGGCTGATTTGTTTTGGAGACCAAAATAAATATTTTGCAAAGTGCTCCGTAGAGATCTTACATTAAAACCACCCACTAGGAGATTAAATATAGATCCCCGGGCCCCACCCTTGAATTGCTGAATCAGTTTCTCTAAGGAGCAGAACCCTCCCAGGTAATCCTTAGGCATATGGGCATTTGGGGACACAGTTACTTATCCAACACATATTTGATGGCTAAGGGCGTGATGAAAAGTGCTAAGATGTCTACTCCTGATCTCCGCCCTATTTCCTTCATTCCTCTGGGGTGTATTTTGGCTGGAGACACGTCCAGGGAATCTGGCTCAGCCATGGATCACAGTGACCTCATGGGAACAGCTCTGCATTATTTTCTAATCAGGTCATGCAAAGCACCTATTGTCCTGTCCAAATGCCAAATTAGGTCTAGGGCCATTCAAAGCTCTGGAGATGGTTGGTCGTGATAAGAATCAAAAAATTTTTGCTCAAGTGAGAACTGGTACCTCGAGCGTGCTCTGCATTTTTAACGCACCAAAGCCGAGTCCTCTGCTTAAGTGGACCACAAGTACCTTCCAAGGAGTCTCACTGTCTCATTTGCTGAACCGATCACCAGAATTCCCAACTCTAATATCAGTTAACAATCCTCCCTCGTAGACACTGGGTAAATTGTGAATGAGCCTAAACATTTTTAGACTTCATGTGAGGCTGATGGACTTGTGAAGTCCCAATGTCTCTTTTTAAATTTCTTCAGTAGATTTTGAGCTCTATCAACATGACCTTGAGATCGGACACAATGCACAATACCAGGCTTAATGAAGACTAAAATATATGCATTATCTAAATGACGTCAGGACTACACTAAGTACCTTCAACAATGTTTGCTGAACTTACTATTTACCAAATAAATCTTACTAAAAATACACATAACAACTTCTTTATAACACAAGGAACTCATATTCATTTTTGAAAGCAGAAAAAGTAGGTAATTCAAAAAGACAACATTGGAATATACATGGTACATTGGAATGTATATTTCTTTTAAATTTTCCATATATATACAGAGTGGTATTATAGGGTTGTTTCGCCCAATATATAGTTCTGCCGCACTACCATACGGTGTCTGCCTCCTTGGAATTTCAGGCTCCTGATGCCGAGGAACTGTGGCTGATTTGTTTTGGAGACCAAAATAAATATTTTGCAAAGTGCTCCGTAGAGATCTTACATTAAAACCACCCACTAGGAGATTAAATATAGATCCCCGGGCCCCACCCTTGAATTGCTGAATCAGTTTCTCTAAGGAGCAGAACCTTCCCAGGTAATCCTTAGGCATATGGGCATTTGGGGACACAGTTACTTATCCAACACATATTTGATGGCTAAGGGCGTGATGAAAAGTGCTAAGATGTCTACTCCTGATCTCCGCCCTATTTCCTTCATTCCTCTGGGGTGTATTTTGGCTGGAGACACGTCCAGGGAATCTGGCTCAGCCATGGATCACAGTGACCTCATGGGAACAGCTCTGCATTATTTTCTAATCAGGTCATGCAAAGCACCTATTGTCCTGTCCAAATGCCAAATTAGGTCTAGGGCCATTCAAAGCTCTGGAGATGGTTGGTCGTGATAAGAATCAAAAAATTTTTGCTCAAGTGAGAACTGGTACCTCGAGCGTGCTCTGCATTTTTAACGCACCAAAGCCGAGTCCTCTGCTTAAGTGGACCACAAGTACCTTCCAAGGAGTCTCACTGTCTCATTTGCTGAACCGATCACCAGAATTCCCAACTCTAATATCAGTTAACAATCCTCCCTCGTAGACACTGGGTAAATTGTGAATGAGCCTAAACATTTTTAGACTTCATGTGAGGCTGATGGACTTGTGAAGTCCCAATGTCTCTTTTTAAATTTCTTCAGTAGATTTTGAGCTCTATCAACATGACCTTGAGATCGGACACAATGCACAATACCAGGCTTAATGAAGACTAAAATATATGCATTATCTAAATGACGTCAGGACTACACTAAGTACCTTCAACAATGTTTGCTGAACTTACTATTTACCAAATAAATCTTACTAAAAATACACATAACAACTTCTTTATAACACAAGGAACTCATATTCATTTTTGAAAGCAGAAAAAGTAGGTAATTCAAAAAGACAACATTGGAATATACATGGTACATTGGAATGTATATTTCTTTTAAATTTTTCCCCATATATATACAGAGTGGTATTATAGTGGATTAGTTTACTGCTGTTGCTGTAACAAATTACCATGCAGTTAATTGCTTAAGACGAAACTGCATTTACTATCTTGCAGTTCTGTAGGTTAGAAGTCCAACATTGGTCTCTCAGGCTACTTATCATGTAGGCAGGGCTGCATGTGTACAGAGGATCTAGGAGAAATTCTGTTTCCTAGCCTTTTTCTGCTTCTAGAAGTTGCCTTATTATTTGGCTCCTGGTCCCTTCTTCCATCTTCAAAGTCAGTACTGTTGACTCTCTCTGACTGTTCTTCTGTACTTACATCTCACCCTACCTTACCTGGGAAAAGTTCTCCTATTTGATTGTAAGGACTCATGGGACTAGCCTGGACTCTCACGGATAATACGGAAGCCCAATTTAAGATCTCGAACTTTATCAGACTCTCAAGATCCCTTTTTTCATGTACAGTAACAAGGTTTCTTGGGTGGCTAAGTGGTAAAGAATCCATCTGCCAATGCAGGAGACACTGGAGACGTGGGGTTGATCTCTGAGTCAGGAAGATCCCATTAAGAAAGAAATGGCAACCCACTCCAATATTCTTGCCTGGGAAATCGCATGAAGAGAGGGGTCTGGTGGGTTATAATCCACGGGGTTGCAAAGAATCAAACCCAGAAACCAAACAACAATAAACAAAACAACATGTTAGGTTCCCAGAATTAGGACAGGAGCATGTTGGGGTCATTCCTACATAGAGACGGTACATTTCACGCTCAGGGAGGTTAAGTGACTAACCCAAGATCACAGAGTTTGTAAATACAGAACCTAGTAGTTAAATCATTTCAGATGACAAGAGTTTGACACAATCAGATTTTCAATGAATGAAGATTTCTGATAAAGGCATAGAAGAAGCACAGCCAAGAGTTTGCATAAGCCTAGAATGCCCCTCCCAAGAGCTGGCACTTCATCCCCAGCCTGCAGGTAGCAGGACCCTGCAGGCGCTCAGGAGGCCACTGCCCACAGCTCTGCGTGAGGCCACTGCCTACTTCTGTGCTGATCTTTTTTTTTTTTTTTTTTTTAAGATTTATTTATTTATTTATTTTGGGCGGGGATCAGGTTGGGGAGGGAGGGGAGCAGGCGGGCCACTTCTATTGGTCTTTCGTTTTTCTATGTTCATCCGTCTTTGTTCTTTGGCTCCTGTGGGCCTCCCATCGCGGTGGCTGCTGTTGTTGCAGAGCACCGGCTCTGGGCGCATGCGCTCCATAGCTCTGGCTCAGTAATTGGACACATCAGTCCAGCCGCTCCGCGGCACGTGGGATCTTCCCAGGCCAGGGCTCGAACCGGCGCCCCTTGCACTGCAAGGCGGTGTCCTTACCCACTGGACCACCAGGGGAAGCCCACTTCTGTGCTGATCTTGACACTTCCCATATCCTGTTTGGTTCCCCGCAGCAAGCATCCTGTTGAACTTCTTAAATCATAAATTCTACTGATTCAGGGCTTTGGCCCATTGCCTCTTTTCCATGAATCTCTTGATTTTTGAACCCTTCTGTCACTTGTATTTCTGTGTGTTTCTGTATTTCACCTTCATGCTTTCTAAGAGAAAGGATCCAGTGGAGTCTGCTGGTCACTACAGGACACTGGACACTGCTGTCCTAGGGAGGGCTGCCACAGGGCTATCTCAGTGGCTGCTGGTCAGCTTATGGATGGCCATCTTCCAAACTGCCCCTTCCGGTTTCCATCAGCCAGGACGAGGGGCTCAAGTGTGACAATCTATATGAAAGAAATCACTTCAGGTCCCTTCCCTCAGAAGAGACCGTGAGCAGGTGGGCACAGAGAACACAGAGGCTCTTCTCCAAAGCCAAGGCAGGAATGTCTTCCCTAGGCACCCCTGCGGACACCGCAGCTGAACCACATCCGAGAACCCTAAGGGGAATAATTTCGCTGAATGAAAGCACGTAAGCAGGGCTGAACAAGAAGAAGAGAACAGTGCCCAGAGGGAACACTGAATATGGACATTCTGAAAATGATTCGGGTAATTGCCTTGAGTTCTGTAAGGCCCTAATTGCTGATCCTCAATAAAGAGGCCACACAGGCTTATGAAAGTTCTAAAATTATGCCATATTTATCTGTCACAGGGACTCCAGTTGCTCCCACAAACCACATAGGGTCTTATGAAATAAGACTTTGGAAGAGGGGCTCTGAGATCACTAAATTTTCACCCTTCTGTTTCTCCATCTGCATTTGCTCTGAAAGGGGAAAGCAGCCTCATTAATCTGGAAAGTATGAGTCAAAACAGGTTTCAGAAGGAGAAACACTCTCTGGGCCATGCTGCAGCCTGCCCCCGCCACCCGCTTCCTCATGGAAGAATGCTGCCGTGGAAGATTCATCTGATCGTTTCCACAAAAATGCGCGCTGCGGCTGCAGTTCAGAGATGCCAACACAAATCTCAAAACACAGCCACCTCCTGATGGAGAACACAATTTAGGCTGTTCTTTAAGTCTGGGCCTTGGTAACTAGCGACAGAAACGGATTTCCAATTTCAATTAATTATGCGGGAGGAAATGACCGTCTGATAGACAGAGGTCTTAGCATAAATATTTCCCCTGGTGAAAGGCCTTGGGATGTTGCCATGTTACACACAACCAGGGCTTTCTGTGCATGGTTTTCTCTTTTTTTCTCCTCCTCTTTTGCTTTTAGAGAGAATGCCAGTGGCGTGTTGTCACCTTGATTTTCTATACCCCACTGAATCATTTGTCTTTACTCTGAAGCACACAATGTTCTTCACGCAGACAACCAAAACATATTTTTTTGTGCAGTTGGGATCTGGGGATAAACCAGTTAGTGAGAATATACTCAGTATAATGTATATGTCTGATGCTTAGGCTACCAATAATGTAAAGATAGAATTTAAATTGACTTGAGCCGTAAGTACCTGTCACCTCTCTAAGCAAGAAGTCTGGGTCTAGATGAAGAAGTATCTTCGTGTCAATTTTATTCTCAGGCGGTTGGTTCCCTCATAACTGCAAAGTGGCTGCAACACCTCTAGGCAGCACTTCTCAACCACGTCCAAATACAAATAAGTGCATAAACAGATAAAGCCAAAATGAGAACACTCCCCTCTCAGGTCCCACTTCCCAGCAGAAACGCTCTCAGGCCTTGGGAGGCACAACTAGATCTCAAGCCTGTTCCTGAGCTGATCAACAGCAAGGCAGAGCGAGTGGCCATCGCTGGCTTAGGCCAGTCAAATGTTGCCTCTGGGGACTAGGAAAGGGCCCCTCTTTGCTGAAGCATGGGGTGCCTCACACACAAAGAACATCCAGTTCTGTGAGCAGGAAGAAAGGATTAGCTATTGGACAAGAATTCAACAACTCAGTGTGCAATGTCCAGATGACATACGAGGAAAGGAGAAACACTGCTCAACGTTCATGCTTTTCATAGGGAGTCCAAAAGACAGAGGTTCCAGTATCTGCCTTGCTACTTAGCAGTTACAGGATCTTGGGTTAACCTCTTGGAACCTCAATTTCTGAAGAGGTAAAACGGGCAATTGTACCTATCTCACTGGGTTGCTCTGAGGATCAAATATATTAGCACTTGTAAAATACCTTGCACTCTGCCTGGCCAGTAGGGACTGGCCAATGAATGCCACTTCCTTCCTCAAAGTCCCCAGGGTTCTCAAGTCTAAACGGCTGGGTAACTGACAAATTAATTTCAACTTGGATTCTGACTAATAAGCACTGGGCTATGAGGATTTCCAGAGGCTTCCAGGTGGAGGTGTTACTGTCACAGTTGCTAGGAACCGTTCAGATGCCCAGAATGCTCTGATAACACCCAATGATCCCTTTCCATTTTTTCCCTATTACTTTCTGTAGCGATGCTACTCTAATCGATCTGTTGGATGTGGGCAGTGAAGTAAAGGAACCAGGGTTACACTCAAAGGTTTGGGCTCTGGCAAGTGGAAGAATGAGTGGTCATCTTCAGAAGGAGGAAGGGCATGGGGGGTCTTGTGAGGGTGGGACAGAGGGTCAGATTTAGGGCAGGTTAAGTTCTGGTGGTGGTTCAGTTGCTAAGTCATGTCACCCTTTTGCAACTCCGTAGACTGCAGCCCTCCATGCTCCTCTGTCCTTGGGATTCTCCAGGCAAGAATATTGGAGCAGATGGCCATGTCCTTCTCCAGGGGATCTGCCCAGCCCAGGGCTCGAGTCTGCGTCTCCTGCACTGTGTGTGGATGCGTTCCTGACTGGGTCACCAGGGAAGCCCAGGGTAAGTTCTACACGATTCTTAGACCCTGAGTATAGCCACTGAGGAGGAACTAGGCTATACGAATGTGGACGCAAGGGAGAGGTCTGATAATAGACTTCTGGATGTCACCAGCATGGAGGATGACATTTGAAGCAGTTGATCCTGGGGAGATCTCCAAGGGTGTGTGTTCGAAAAGAGAAGCAAACTGACAAGTGAGCACTGGGCTGGGAGAGGCCAGGCACAAGCCAGGGAGACTGAGGAGGGCTGACCCAAGAGGGAGGACGTCTGTTAATACGTGGTGTCCTGAAAGACCACTCAGGCACATCCAGGGGGACATGAAGTAGGCCAGTTGTTGAAGGGGGAGCATGACAGGGGCCTAGGACTGATGGATTAGGGGACGTGGGGACCACCGAAGACTTTGACCAAGCACTTTCAGTGAAGGGTAGGAGGGCATGAGAGGAGAAGTTGGAGGCTGCAAGGCAGACAGCTTCTTCCAGAGCCGTGCTGTGAAGCAGAAGAATGGGACGAGCGTGGAAAGAGGGTAGAGGGTCAAGGGACGCTTCTCTGGTTGTTGCTAAGACAGGAGATTTAATGTGCTTGAGTAGCTAACAATGCAGCAGGGAGACTTCATGACATGGGGAGAGAGGAGTGACTCGTAGGAGGGAGGTCTAGAAGAAGGCGGGGGCAGGGATGGGACACAGGAAGTAGCATGGAGGCTGGCTTCTGTCAAGAATGTAGTGAAACTTTTCTGTGGCATTGCTACCTCAGCCTCCATGCTGCTTGGCCAAGCGGCCTACGGGGGCCTTCAACAGACACCAGCCCCTCATCCCAGCTGTGCCCCAGAGAGTGGCTCCCAGAGTCAGGAGCAAATGTGAGTTCCTGACCTGAGTTCCCCAGCAACCCTGTGATCAGCAAGCTCCCGTCTCCCAGGGCCTTCCCCCCTGCACACCCTGCAGGTAAAACCCCATGGAGCCTACCACTCTTACTTTGGTTTGAGTTTGGTCTGAGTTAACCAATCTAGCTTTAGCCTGGGACCCCCAACGCCCTTCCCCCGTGACCCTCATAAAGACATGTGCCCCAGATCCCATCACCCCCTCAGCCGGCACCCCTCCTTGGCCTCTTTCCCCGGCCCATGGCACCATGCCCTGCACCTCCTCCAGGACCCAGGAGGAATGAGCCTCTTTTGACATTTATTGTGGTCTTCTGTTGAACCTCTGTCACCATTCTATACTCTGTGCTCCCCTCAAACAAATAACAGAGTCGGTAACAGCGCTTCAAGAAGAATGAAGGGCAGACGACAGGTATGGGATGTGAGTGAGTGCATGACCTCTGCTGACCCTTGCAGCTTCTCTATGACACAGAAAATAAAGCCATCAGCCAAGACTGAAATCTGGGGAGGAGGCGATGGAGGGTCAAGGGGACGGGACAGGATGTGGCACAGTCACCTTGAAGACTGAAGGGGTTGGCACGGGACTCGGTCAGGTCACTGACTCCACACTGGCTGCTGCACAGTGGCTCCTATACCCATTTTTGAGTCCTGACATCTCTCCTGAATGGAGTAGGACATGCCAACCCACTCTAGTATTCTTGCCTGGAGAATCCTCATGGGCAGAGGAGCCTGGCTGGCTGCAGTCCACAGGGTGGCAAAGAATCAGACATGACAAAGCCACTTAGCACACACACATCTTTCCTGAACTCCAAACCCACAGATCCAGTTACCCACTGGTCGCGATTCCCTGGACTTCTCAGGGGAAAATTAAAGCCTTCCTTTCTCTGCCCGCCTTCAGTCCGTCCTCCACTGCAGTGACTCCCTTAAGGGCCCCCGTTTCCAAAGCAGAATGATAAAACCTTTGAATCGCTAGCTCACGATCTAGCCTATTTCTTATTTTCTGAGGTTGAGAACATTGAAAGTGTTCATTACAAACTGGCATTTACTAATCACACTGCCAATGACTGGACAACAAGGACATGTGCCCTCTGCCTCTGCAGAGACCAGGCCCCGGGCTGTTGAGAGCTGCTGACCTTCCAGACCCCCTGAAGGGGATCAGGGTGGGGTAGAGACACTCTGTGCTCCAGGGAATCTGGTGGGGCAGGTCTTTAGATAGGCAGACGCTTTTAGGAACAGATTTTATTATATCAATCCTTGCATCTCCTCATATTTAGAAAAGCACTAAATCTCCTCATGGTGACATCAGATCCTCGTGATTAACGGGGGACCCTTTGTAAAATGACTGTGTAATGGTATTGAACTCCCTCTTCTCAAAATCCTACATATTGAACTTCCTCCTGTTGCCTCTTTGGAGCCGTCTCTCAGAGCTATCAGGGGTACTGCCTCCCGGGCTGCCGTCCTAATTATGCCCCAAGTAAAACTTAACCCACAGCTCTCAAGTTGTTCATCTTTTTCAGTCGACAGAAGAGAACTCCATTTTGGAAGGACCGTGGTTGGTTCAGTCTGAACATCATCTGGGGGGGCTGGGAGGGGCGAGCGGTGAAGCTGAGACACACTGGCCCCTCAGCTGTGGCCCTTATTTGTATTTTAATGCAAATGAGTTTCAGGTCCTTCTTGAGAGACGACTTTGGCTGGGAAACTGTGGACCCTTCTGTGCCAGGAGCTGGGGCAGAGGCTGGGGAGGAGGAAGGGGAAGGGAAAGGGGAAGGAGCTGGCCCAAGGGTGCTCAGCTTCACTTCCTTCCAGGGTCTGCAGGCGGAGCCAGGGGTCAACCACCCATTGCCCCAAGCCTCTCAAAACATTCAATGAAGAAGAAAAAAAGGAAAATCTGGTTTTACAACTTTGCATTATCTGTGCTTGATTAGATTCTCATGTGAACTGGGCACCTGGGTGGTCACCTTAAAATATGCGTTTCTTTAATAAGAAAAGTCCCATCTGCATTTTGACCTCTTTCCTCCGTGTTACTGCTGGGCTGAGCTCAGCCAGCTCCAAACCAGAAAAGGTTTCATGGGCACAGGGAACTACCAGGTAGAGCAGGGAGAATTGTGCTCTTGACTTTCAACTTCACGGAAACAGGAAGATGACCAAAGTGGAAGGAGGGAAAATCATCACTTACCGAGGGCCGCCTGGGTGCGGGTCAGCTTGGACACGCCTCGTGGAGGTTCTCTTGGGGACTCTTCACTTCTTCTGGTTCTCCTCCAAATCGACAGGATTAGAGATAAGCCCGGATGGTGAATACTCCTTCTGCTGAGTCATTAATATGAGTATTAGTAACAATCAATATTTATCGAGCACATAATGTACGTCAGGTGCTTTAAAGGTGCATTTTGTTCTCCCAACACCTTAGGGGAGGGTTCCCATTCATACACTCATGTGCAGACAAAGTAATTGAATCCTCAAGATTCTAAGTGACCTGTCCAAAATCAACAGTGCTGTGATTCAAACTCGGGCCACCAGCTTCTTGAAATCACATGTTTATTAATGGTTGCTATGGGATACCCCCTTTTACTGAGACAGGAAAGGAATTACACCTGATCCCAGTAGAACCTGCCCCTACATTTATGTTTGACGTCTTCAGTCCCTTAATTTTTGCCTCCTTTTTCTCCCTAAAGACATCCTTTCTTCACTTGAGGTACCTGTAGCCCTCCTACTGGGCTTCCCACGTGACAAGGCTCTACTGCTGAAGAGGCCTGCCAGTGTAGGAGATATAAGAGAGAGTGGTTCGATCCCCAGCCCTCCCCTGGAGGAGGGCGTGGCAACCCACTCCAGTGTTCTTGCCTGGAGAATTCCATGGACAGAGGAGCCTGGTGGGCTGCAGTCCAACGGGCTGCAAAGGGACATGACTGAAGCAACTTAGCACACATGTGTGCAGCCCTCCTGTATTCCACACTTCACTACACTACAGTCTCTTTTCTAAAAAATAAAAAGTTATCTAGGACAATTCACTCATTCATACTGACACTCTGTCTTCCAGGCATAAATATAGTTTTGAACTTTTTATCTCTAACTGTAGAGGCTTTTTTATTATTCTGAGAATTGTCAGCGATCAACTCAGGGGTAAAAGATCTGTCTGTCTCTTTTTAAAATTTATTTTTAAATTAGAGTAGAACTGCTTTATGAGGTTGTGTTAGCTTCTGCTGTCCAATAACATGAACCAGCTGTAAGTACACATCTACCCCCTGCCTCCTGAGCCACCCGCCCATCCTTCTTGGCCATCACAGAGCACTGAGCAGACGGCCCTGTGCTACAGCTGTTTGTCTCTTGACAATGGTTCTGGGATAGCCTGGGCTGGTGACTGGTTGGAGTATCTAGGTGTAAGAACCTCTCTGGACAGGGTGTGCTCCAGAACCAATCACAGGAGGCGTGTTCTCTGGGGGATGTGCGTTATAGGCACCAGCGTCCTGGTCTCATGAGCTCTGAGAGCTGCGATTCTGAGACTCGGAGCCTGCTCGGCCGCAGCTTTCACCAAGCAAACGTGGCTGCTTTCACTGGCACCAGGGATGCTCTGCAAGCGAGACAGATGTTGCTCCCGCTGCCCCAGAGCTCCCAAGGCGGAGGGGGAGACAGACATAAGAAACTTCAGCGGAGAACAGGCAGGTCTCCTCTCTCCCTGGTCTTCTTCCTTCCCTTCTTCCTTACTCCACGGACACAGTCATTTCACTCTCATCCTTTTGCTCCAAGGCTGCCGGACGCCCTGCATCCAGAGCACCCTCCACCTCTGTGCCAGGATCCCATCTCAGACTTTCCTATCTCACTTCTGCCTCGTGGGTGATCGCTGTTTGGTCCAAGTCACGGCCAGCCGGAAGTTCCATGGCGTGCAGCCCATTATTCTCTGGCCCATTTTTCACTTTTTGGTCATTCCAAACACACAGAACTAGGATCTGTGTCAAGAACAGAGAATAGCTGACGATCGGATTCAGAACTGTCTTAGTCCCTCAGTCGCGTCCGGCATTCAACAGACAGTGACTGAGTATCCTCTAAGTGCTATAGCGTATGTCAGGACCAACGCAGTCCTTGCCCTTAGGAGCTTTACAGTTCAAAAGCTACACAAGTATGAGAGCTGTGATAAACAATGTGAACCAAGTGCAGCATCACAATATAGAAACTACTGTTTTGTGCATTTATTTTATTTATTTGGCCGTGTCTGGTCTTAGTGCCAGCACGTGGGATCTAGTTCCCCGACCAGGGATGGAACCCAGGGCCCCTGCACTGTGCAATCTCAGCCACTGGACCACCAGGGTAGTCCCTGGTACGGCTACTACTGAAGTGTTGTTATAAAGTGTGTTATTACTCACGGATGCCCTAGGAAGACAGGCTGCCTCAACCTTTAGGTTTAACTATTCCACCTCTTTACCTGCATAAGCTCTGAGCAAGAATGAGAGTTCCCAGCTGGAACTTTCAAATTTTCCACTATTTCCTTATCTTTCCTCCACGTGTCCGCTCACACACATTTCATGGAGGCAGAGTCTGAGTGCCAACTCTCTGCGCGAGGGAAATGCGGTGGAATGTGGGGACAGAGAGGAAGGGAGCTTGAAGAGTAGCTTAACTGAGTTAACGGATCTTTAGAAATGTTCTGGCCAGAGGGAATCAAGTCATCGCACTATGAGACTTAGCATTTTAGCTACTCACGTAGGACAGGGCTCACATCCACTTGGGCATATGAATTTTCTTTAAAGAAGAGTATGAGATATAAAAGCCATGGAAAGTTGCCTGAAAGGAAAAAACAACATGCATTAATTGGATTCTTTGCAAAAGACTGAAAAAATGTCCCAGGCTGATGAAGCAAGTTATTTTCAGACAATTCTGTCTGAAGATACAGTGATGCCTCTGTGAATGAGTTCATAACACATGCTAAAATCTCCTTTGGCCTGACCCTTTTAAAAAAAAAAACTCCATTTTCCCTTTTTATTATATAATAAAAGAAAATGAGCTGTCGCCCAGTGCTGTCTCCTGGAAGCATTCCTAAACTGAAATGTCTTTTTTCTGCTTCCATCTCCATGTTTACCTTCAGATAAGCTCTCTTCCTGTTTTTTTTTTTTTTTTTTGGTATGCCCTACTTTTGTAGCCTGAAGACATTAACAGTAATTTAAGTTCTTTCCACCATGTATTCAGTATTTTAGTTGTCCCTGCTTTTAACCTATGAGCTCACCCTTATGACTCATCAGATTTCCTACGTTTCAGCCCTCTGCTCCTTTTCTGATGAAAAAGCTCAGGACTCACACTTTATAAGGCATTGTAAGGGAAGGATTAAGCCACCGGCAGTTACAGAGATCTGTCTGTGATAAGAAAGGCCCCTGCACTGTGCAATCTCAGCCACTGGACCACCAGGGTAGTCCCTGGTACGACTACTACTGAAGTGTTGTTATAAAGTGTGTTATTACTCACGGATGCCCTAGGAAGACAGGCTGCCTCAACCTTTAGGTTTAACTATTCCACCTCTTTACCTGCATAAGCTCTGAGCAAGAATGAGAGTTCCCAGCTGGAACTTTCAAATTTTCCACTATTTCCTTATCTTTCCTCCACGTGTCCGCTCACACACATTTCATGGAGGCAGAGTCTGAGTGCCAACTCTCTGCGCGAGGGAAATGCGGTGGAATGTGGGGACAGAGAGGAAGGGAGCTTGAAGAGTAGCTTAACTGAGTTAACGGATCTTTAGAAATGTTCTGGCCAGAGGGAATCAAGTCATCGCACTATGAGACTTAGCATTTTAGCTACTCACGTAGGACAGGGCTCACATCCACTTGGGCATATGAATTTTCTTTAAAGAAGAGTATGAGATATAAAAGCCATGGAAAGTTGCCTGAAAGGAAAAAACAACATGCATTAATTGGATTCTTTGCAAAAGACTGAAAAAATGTCCCAGGCTGATGAAGCAAGTTATTTTCAGACAATTCTGTCTGAAGATACAGTGATGCCTCTGTGAATGAGTTCATAACACATGCTAAAATCTCCTTTGGCCTGACCCTTTTTTAAAAAAAAAAAAAAAAACTCCATTTTCCCTTTTTATTATATAATAAAAGAAAATGAGCTGTCGCCCAGTGCTGTCTCCTGGAAGCATTCCTAAACTGAAATGTCTTTTTTCTGCTTCCATCTCCATGTTTACCTTCAGATAAGCTCTCTTCCTGTTTTTTTTTTTTTTTTTGGTATGCCCTACTTTTGTAGCCTGAAGACATTAACAGTAATTTAAGTTCTTTCCACCATGTATTCAGTATTTTAGTTGTCCCTGCTTTTAACCTATGAGCTCACCCTTATGACTCATCAGATTTCCTACGTTTCAGCCCTCTGCTCCTTTTCTGATGAAAAAGCTCAGGACTCACACTTTATAAGGCATTGTAAGGGAAGGATTAAGCCACCGGCAGTTACAGAGATCTGTCTGTGATAAGAAACCTGCCAGTGACTAGAAGACTCACTTACTTGGTCTTAAAATGGAATTAGTCCAGATGGTGCCAATGGGAATTAAGGGCTGCATGGTCTTGGAGCAAATACAATGCCTGTCTTATGGAGGTTTTTAATCTCAGAGGTAAATGAGGGAAATGGGGCTTTCTGGGACCTGGCCACACATTCCCTGGTGATTATAGTACCAAATACTCATGATTCAAAGTGACTGGTTATCAGATACCAGAAACATCTTCTAAATCACTAAAGGATTTAAAGATCTGCTTGATGGTCCCATGGATTGAAATTAATCGTTTTAAAGTCATTTATTGTATTTCTGAGCCTACAGCTACATAAGTTTTCAATAATCTTGGTCACGTATATCACTGGAAGCAAAGACAAATTAACTTCTTCTAGAAAGCCATCCTGTTTATGTTGCTTACAGAACCTCTTAGTTGCTAAGTCGTGTTGAACTCTTCGGTGACCCCATGGACTGTAGCCTGCCAGGCTCCTCTGTCCATGCGATTGCCCAGGCAAGAATACTGGAGTGGGTGCCATTTCTTTCTCCAGGGATCTTCCCAATCCAGAGATCAAGCCCACATTTCCCGCTTGGCAGGCAGATTCTTTACCACTGAGCCCCCAGAGAAGCCCTTCTACTGTGTATATCCTAGACAAATTCCTGGAACTCTTTGCAAACAGGCATACTTAAGAGTGCTTCCTTCTTTATTCTGGAAGCTTAGAATTTGACATCAGAGTTAAAACACATTCTCACTATACACACTGCATTCAGGGGTTAGGAAAACCCAGAGGCCTCCTGCACTCCCCTAATCTTGCCTTTTAAATGATTCCCTATACAATTGTCTGGTGATAGAAACAATCATCTTCCAGTCTTGAGGTGCCAGCTCAAATCTGAAATGCACAGTCTGACTGAAGCAGTCTTTACATTTTTATCACTCATCTCAACTTTAATGCAAGTAACTCTGAGTACAAAAAATTGTCTGATGAACAAGTGGCTTTTAACCTATGAGCTCACCCTTATGACTCATCAGATTTCCTACGTTTCAGCCCTCTGCTCCTTTTCTGATGAAAAGCTCAGGACTCACACTTTATAAGGCATTGTAAGGAAGGATTAAGCCACCGGCAGTTACAGAGATCTGTCTGTGATAAGAAACCTGCCAGTGACTAGAAGACTCACTTACTTGGTCTTAAAATGGAATTAGTCCAGATGGTGCCAATGGGAATTAAGGGCTGCATGGTCTTGGAGCAAATACAATGCCTGTCTTATGGAGGTTTTTAATCTCAGAGGTAAATGAGGGAAATGGGGCTTTCTGGGACCTGGCCACACATTCCCTGGTGATTATAGTACCAAATACTCATGATTCAAAGTGACTGGTTATCAGATACCAGAAACATCTTCTAAATCACTAAAGGATTTAAAGATCTGCTTGATGGTCCCATGGATTGAAATTAATCGTTTTAAAGTCATTTATTGTATTTCTGAGCCTACAGCTACATAAGTTTTCAATAATCTTGGTCACGTATATCACTGGAAGCAAAGACAAATTAACTTCTTCTAGAAAGCCATCCTGTTTATGTTGCTTACAGAACCTCTTAGTTGCTAAGTCGTGTTGAACTCTTCGGTGACCCCATGGACTGTAGCCTGCCAGGCTCCTCTGTCCATGCGATTGCCCAGGCAAGAATACTGAAGTGGGGTGCCATTTCTTTCTCCAGGGGATCTTCCCAATCCAGAGATCAAGCCCACATTTCCCGCTTGGCAGGCAGATTCTTTACCACTGAGCCCCCAGAGAAGCCCTTCTACTGTGTATATCCTAGACAAATTCCTGGAACTCTTTGCAAACAGGCATACTTAAGAGTGCTTCCTTCTTTATTCTGGAAGCTTAGAATTTGACATCAGAGTTAAAACACATTCTCACTATACACACTGCATTCAGGGGTTAGGAAAACCCAGAGGCCTCCTGCACTCCCCTAATCTTGCCTTTTAAATGATTCCCTATACAATTGTCTGGTGATAGAAACAATCATCTTCCAGTCTTGAGGTGCCAGCTCAAATCTGAAAAAATGCACAGTCTGACTGAAGCAGTCTTTACATTTTTTATCACTCATCTCAACTTTAATGCAAGTAACGATTCTGAGAGTGACCTAGAGTAGAGAGGTGAATTGGGGTTACTGGGTGGCTATTGGGCAATAAGGAGGACAGATTCGCTGAGAGTGGAAATGAATCAATCCTGTTGTTCGGCTTCCAAGTCGTGTCTGACTTTGCAACCCCGTGGACGGCAGCACGCCAGGCTTCCCCGTCCTTCACCATCTCCCAGTTTGCTCACACTCGGGTCCGCGGACCAGTTCTGACTTGGCTCAATTCAACAACTGCGCACAGGATGGCCTTGCTCTCAGTCATGAATCCAGTGTAATTCCTTTGAAAGAAGGAGCTTCCTCCTTTCTGTAGCTAGGAATAGAATTCAAGACCAGCTCTCATTTCCAGAAGGGATATGAAGGAGATCCTTCTGGAAGTTTATGAGGATAGGTGTTCTTTTTAAACTGTTTGGTAGGATGTACTAGTGACACCACTGGACTGGGGTTTCTCCTTCTGGAATGTTTCTGGATGACTACCTTGTAGAGAAAAAGCAAGTAGATTAGCCCCCAGCTTGTGGCTGATTGCCTAGTAACTGCTAAGGGGTGGCGGGTTTCTTTTCTGAGGGTGACAAAAATATTCTAAAATCAGCTTGTGGTGATGGCTGCAGAGTCGTGTGAATACACTAAAACATGGGACTGTTCACTTTGAGAGAGTGAACTCTACGGTATGTGAATTACATTTTCGCAAAGCTGCTTAAAGAACAACTATTTATTCCATTCATCATCTCTACTGTTTCTGTTTTCAGTATTTATTAATTGCTGCTTTTTCCTTTCTTTTAAATTTCTTTAGGTTTGCCCATTTTTTCTAGCTTAGGTTGTGAATTTAATTCATTCATCTTCAAGTTTTAATTAGCTTAAAGTTTATATTAACTTTTAAAAACATTTCTAGCTATATCTAACAATTTTTAAAAATAATACGTTTATTCTGTTGTGAATATTTTGTAGCCATCATACATTTCTATGTCTCTAAAATTATAACTTCCAAATACATAAACTATATGAATATTTTGCAATGTCTACTGTGAAAAACATTCCAGTCTTGAGGTGCCAGCTCAAATCTGAAAATGCACAGTCTGACTGAAGCAGTCTTTACATTTTTTATCACTCATCTCAACTTTAATGCAAGTAACGATTCTGAGAGTGACCTAGAGTAGAGAGGTGAATTGGGGTTACTGGGTGGCTATTGGGCAATAAGGAGGACAGATTCGCTGAGAGTGGAAATGAATCAATCCTGTTGTTCGGCTTCCAAGTCGTGTCTGACTTTGCAACCCCGTGGACGCAGCACGCCAGGCTTCCCCGTCCTTCACCATCTCCCAGTTTGCTCACACTCGGGTCCGCGGACCAGTTCTGACTTGGCTCAATTCAACAACTGCGCACAGGATGGCCTTGCTCTCAGTCATGAATCCAGTGTAATTCCTTTGAAAGAAGGAGCTTCCTCCTTTCTGTAGCTAGGAATAGAATTCAAGACCAGCTCTCATTTCCAGAAGGGATATGAAGGAGATCCTTCTGGAAGTTTATGAGGATAGGTGTTCTTTTTAAACTGTTTGGTAGGATGTACTAGTGACACCACTGGACTGGGGTTTCTCCTTCTGGAATGTTTCTGGATGACTACCTTGTAGAGAAAAAGCAAGTAGATTAGCCCCCAGCTTGTGGCTGATTGCCTAGTAACTGCTAAGGGGTGGCGGGTTTCTTTTCTGAGGGTGACAAAAATATTCTAAAATCAGCTTGTGGTGATGGCTGCAGAGTCGTGTGAATACACTAAAACATGGGACTGTTCACTTTGAGAGAGTGAACTCTACGGTATGTGAATTACATTTTCGCAAAGCTGCTTAAAGAACAACTATTTATTCCATTCATCATCTCTACTGTTTCTGTTTTCAGTATTTATTAATTGCTGCTTTTTCCTTTCTTTTAAATTTCTTTAGGTTTGCCCATTTTTTCTAGCTTAGGTTGTGAATTTAATTCATTCATCTTCAAGTTTTAATTAGCTTAAAGTTTATATTAACTTTTAAAAACATTTCTAGCTATATCTAACAATTTTTAAAAATAATACGTTTATTCTGTTGTGAATATTTTGTAGCCATCATACATTTCTATGTCTCTAAAATTATAACTTCCAAATACATAAACTATATGAATATTTTGCAATGTCTACTGTGATTTCTGGTTTTCCCATGAGCTATTCAGGAGTACACATAAAAGTTTTTAAAATATGTGCTTAAAATATGTGCTTTACTATTTCTTGATGGGCTTTTATTTACTATTATGTAGTACTAGAATTCATTAGTGTTGTTGTGTGTGAAATTCTATTTTGTCTTATATGGATATTGCTATACAAAATTTCTCTGGTTATTAACTGAATGAAACCACTGTTCCCATAACTTTTCATCATCTGTATGACTGTATTTTTTATTTTGTTTAGGGTTTCTTATAAACAGCAAGTAGCTGGATTCTCTGTCCTTTATCGGACAATTTTATTCCATTTCATTGGTATAATCACTGATGTATTTGCATTTATTTCTACCATCTTATTTTTTTCCTATTTTTGTTGGATATATATACACATATATACATATTCTTCCATGATCTTTGTGGGTAAAATTGTGTTTTTGTGATTGTTACTGTTGCCATTGTTCTCTTAAATACTATCCACATACCTTTTTTCTCTAGTCTGTTGGTCTGGAAGCATTTCTATTATTTTCATTTTATTATTTCTATTATTTTAATTGCCATCTCCAATCTTTGACTATAATATTTTCAGCAAAGTCCAAATTTATTTAAGAAATTTTGGAATCTTACAAACTCCCTGGGCATATTTAACTACTCATTCAACAACCACTTCCAGGAGATTTTAAACTTTGCCCTAAAACTGCTAAAATAACTTCTAAGATAGTTGATATTGCATGAAATTAATCAACATGTTTTGTGAGTATTATGTTTACCATCCTTTCTTGTATCCCATGCCCTCCCTCTGGGTCCATTTTTAAAAACTTGAACACAGCCTTTATTATTTGTGCTCCTAAATATCAATGGATGGTAAATTCTCTCATTCTTTCTTTATGAATCTACAGCCACCTTTATTTCTCTTATTTTTTAAAATGATAGTCTGTCTGGGTATGAGAGTCTAGACTGAGATCATATCACTTAGCATTTTAAGTACATTATTCTTCTATCTCCTGATATCTACTGTTGCTATCAATTTCTCGGTTCTTTGTAAGTAATCTGTCTTTTTTACACCTGTCTCTGTTAAGATTTCTTCCCTCTCCCTTTGTTCTTGATGATTTGTAGTCTCACTACATTTGTAACTTCTGTAGTAATTAGTATTTATTTATCCCCGAGTGCTTAGACTTAATTTTTACTCTGAGGACTTATATCTTTCTGCAGTTGTGGATAAACATTAGCAAATCTCTCTTCATATATTGCTCTTCTACCTTTCTGGTAAATTCTATTAAACAAATTAGACTGTCTTGTCATGTTTTTGTCTTTCTGTGATGCAGTCTAGTAGAATCCTCGGGGCTACCTTTTGGTTCCCTGGTTCTGTACGGTCTAGCTGTTTATGAGAACGTTCTCATGTCTACGTGTTTTACGTTGTCTCTTTTAGGTCTACCAGTTTTGTTTCCTTTCTTCCAGTTTTATTTTTAGTGGATGCTATTCTTTAACTTACTTCCTTTATCATCCTGGAAGTCCCTTGTCAGGCTATTCTTGTACTTTAGCTTTGGCTAAATGTATACCCTTCTTTATATTGATTTATATGGGCTCTCTGTCTTAGCATTCTTTTCTTTGGCTTTGATATCATGGATTCTAGGCTCATTTTGAGAAGGAATTTTTTCTTTTTCTTTTTGCATTTTCTGCTTAGCCCTCTCCCTCTGGTTTTTATAATTGCCTCCATCTGGCTTCTTGGGGCTTGCTGACCAGACAAGTCTTAGGTTACAAGTTCTGGGCTCACATACCTCAAGGATTATGGGTCAAGGATTAAGGTTTATGGCCAGTTCCTGGAGATGGGACTTTCTTTTTATGTCCTAGCAATTCAAAGAGGCAATATTCCCAGGCAACAATTAGCAGAGTTTTTCTCAGTCTTTATTATTATTACTACTACTACTATTATTTTTTAATAAGGGGAAGTTCTACCTGAGTATGCATCTTGAGAGCCTTGCCACTTTGTATAGAGTAATTTTAATGGCCACAGCCTCAGAGGAGCAAAGCTCCCAGGTGTGCTTGCGTGCTGCCCCAGCAGCAGGCCCAGATCTTTGTGCCACAAGCTACTGACGACCTTGCTTTTCTGGTCAGCATACCGGGTCCATGCAGGTGTCTACTGTGTGCTGGACCTACTTAGGTCACTTTACTTTTTATTTATACTTTGCCTATCATTGTGTTTATTTGAGGCGGGAGGGACTGAGTATACAAAGCCTGTACTTACTATGATTGATGGTGTACAACTCTAGGGCGTGTGAGCTTCGGCAGCTGCAGCCTGCAGGCTCTAACGCACAGCTCAGCAAACTGGGGCACACAGGCTCAGCCGCTCCGAGGCATGGGGGACCTTCCCAGACCAGGGGTCAGACCCACATCCCTGCACTGGCAGGCCGATTCTTATCCGCTAGGCCAGCCACCAGGCCAGTCCATAAACACCTTCTTAACGCTTTCTTAAACTCTGGAGCAATTTGTCCAAGAGCGATAAAATACAAGCCGCATGTATACTGTCTCATTTTCTAGCAAATACACTAAAAATATGTTTTAAAAACAAGTAAAATGAAATCTCATTATGTTTTCGTTAACCTAATATTATCATTTTAAAATAAAATCGATGTAAGATTATTGACGCGGTATCTTTCTTCTTTTCACACTGAATCTTTGAAGTCTAGTGTGTATCTTACACTCACAGCACCTTGCAATTCGTAGGAGCCATGTTTCAAACACTGCAAAGCCCCGTGTGGCCAGAGGCCTCTAGACTGGACGGTGCAAACGTAGTGTTTATGAAACAACGAGAACTCTCAGCACCACTGTCGCCACTTCAGATCTGCAAAACCTTTTTTGTTCCAAGAATTTCATTAAGTAATGAAGACACACACACACACACCACAAAATTGAGATGGCCTCAGGGGCTGTCTGGTCCTCTGTCTTACGTCGGTCATCACAATGCTGGTGTATATGGAGAATGGTTCTTATCTGCGTTTCTGAATTGAAGGAAGATAGAGAAAAGCCTTGTGTGAACAAAACGACAACAGGAATAAGACCATCTTTCCGCCTCGACAAAACTGGTTTCTGAAAAGTCAGTTTTGGATTCTTTCTGAGTGACAGGAAATGAGAATGCATAGGGTTCGAAATGGTCATTGCTCTAATTACCTGATACATTAAGAAGTTAAACTCCATTTACTCTCCAAAAGCATTCGAAGTTGCTAAGAGAAATGTAAGGTATGATGGAGTTTTAGAAGTTTACATGGATTCTTTGGGTTAAGATTAATGTTCAATTCCCCTCAAAGGGCATCTGGCTTTTCTGGGGGTGGCGCTAGTGGTAAAGAACCACCTGCCAATCAGGAGACCAAAGAGACGTGGGTTTGACCCCTGGATCAGGACGATCCCCTGGAGAAGGGCATGGCAACCCACTCCAGTATTCTCGCCTGGAGAACCCCCAGGGACAGAGGAACCTGGTGGGCGACAGTCCATGGGTTGCAAAGGGTCGGACACAACTGAGCAACTGAGCATGCACACGGCATCTAACAACGCTCCTGACAGCCTGTTCACCGTTGGACATCCCAGGCATCTCAGGTAGCGAGGTAGGTCTGACCTCCTTGGCCCAGTGTGGGCACTACTAATCTTGGCTACTTTCCAGAGAAAATAATCCTTTCAAAGTACTTGGTTATGCTGTTAGATCATTTGGTTCCTAAACCATGGGACTACCTTCTCTTAAGATCTCGAAATCACATTTTATAGAACTACTTATTTTTACTGCTTAGAAACATTGATAGTTCATTGACTTCCTGACTTTTTTTATGGCCAGTTTTTAGACGTGCTCATTTGTCGCATCTTTTCAAATGCCTTCCTTGGTGGGGAGTGGTTTTCCCCAGGAATTCCCAAGCATGTAGCATTTAATGAGCACAATACCAGTAATTACTCCGGGATATACAGCCCCTTTCTCTCTGGAATCTCTAAATGGTTTCCAGATTGGTGGGGGATTGGTTTTCAAAAGCTCCTTGTGGAGTAGGAAGAGGAGAGAATTAGTTCCCAATCAAGGCAGCAGGGAGTGACGCTCCGGACAGGACGCAGCGTCCCCTACGTCCCTCAGTCCATCTGTGCTGCAGTGCCTCCACCCTGCCCAGAGGCTCCACGGAGCTGAAAGGCACCTCTTTGGCCAAGTCTCCTCTTATGCTGGCTAGGGAGCCATCATGCCCTCATCACAGCTGGCCGTGACAGGTTCCAGGGATTCAGAAACTGCTCTTGACATGATGGGAAGCGTTCTTACATCCGAGCATCAGGAATGAGCCACCTCCTACATCAGGAGGAAGCACTACTGCCCCCAACCCCGGCTCTTCCTATCTCAGTTTCCAGGACCTATGCTCCCGAGGGCATTGGTCACCACATCGCACGCTACATACTTGTTCATTTTCTGCTCTGACACAGAGCGTGTAACCTCCATGAGGTCCCTAGCTTTGTCGGTTTTATTCACAGGTGCGTTTCTTGCCCAGGCACTTAGGAGGAGCTCAGTAAGTCTCTACTGAATGAAAGAATGGATTAGCAACAACATTCACCTTAGAGATCGACTGAGGATTTGATGATGTCAAATGCTCAGTCAAGCCCAGGACCTGGCCTGCAGTAAACAGTCTACCAAAGGTGGGCATTTGGAAGACATGCATTACCATTCCATGGTCCCTTACCTGGAAAGCTGTTAGAACTCAGAACCCTTGCTTCAACCACAGACTTTAAGCCTCAGGGTTAAGGCACACTCCTTCAATGACTGAGGCAAAGACCTGGGCCTGTCCTGAGTCCCATGGTCTCTAGGGCAGCTGACCACATTGAGGGGTTTTCCAGTAAATCTCACACAGTCTCCAAGTCTTCGAGCTGCCCAGGGGGACTGCTGCTGAGAAGCAGAGTGGGGGAGCCCATGATAACACCAGCACGGAGCTTCCAGTGGACAGAAGGGTAGAAACGGCTTTGGTCCCTCTGGCTGGGGCTTATCCAACCGGCTTTCCTAAAAGGTGCTTTGCCCTTACTTGACCATGGTGAGAACTGGGTGGATGGGGATAGAGGAGAGTCTGGGGCGAGTCCTTCCGGGACTCCTGAATCCCCACTGGGGCCGGTGGTGAGAGCTGAAACAGCAGAGTCAGAGTGGCATTGGCGCTCCCAGCCCAGCCCCTCATCTTTAGAAAGAGCACCTGGCCATTCCTGTGACTCCTCTCCAGCCTCGGAGGAGGCTCACCTGAGAGCGAGCGAGTGAGAGTTAAGCGACCATCTTATCTGCGAGGCTGGGTTCTTACCCTTATCGGCTAGGAGCCATCAGCCCTGGCCGTGACAGGTTCCAGGGATTCAGAAACTGCTCTTGACATGATGGGAAGCGTTCTACATCCGAGCATCAGGAATGAGCCACCTCCTACATCAGGAGGAAGCACTACTGCCCCCAACCCCGGCTCTTCCTATCTCAGTTTCCAGGACCTATGCTCCCGAGGGCATTGGTCACCACATCGCACGCTACATACTTGTTCATTTTCTGCTCTGACACAGAGCGTGTAACCTCCATGAGGTCCCTAGCTTTGTCGGTTTTATTCACAGGTGCGTTTCTTGCCCAGGCACTTAGGAGGAGCTCAGTAAGTCTCTACTGAATGAAAGAATGGATTAGCAACAACATTCACCTTAGAGATCGACTGAGGATTTGATGATGTCAAATGCTCAGTCAAGCCCAGGACCTGGCCTGCAGTAAACAGTCTACCAAAGGTGGGCATTTGGAAGACATGCATTACCATTCCATGGTCCCTTACCTGGAAAGCTGTTAGAACTCAGAACCCTTGCTTCAACCACAGACTTTAAGCCTCAGGGTTAAGGCACACTCCTTCAATGACTGAGGCAAAGACCTGGGCCTGTCCTGAGTCCCATGGTCTCTAGGGCAGCTGACCACATTGAGGGGTTTTCCAGTAAATCTCACACAGTCTCCAAGTCTTCGAGCTGCCCAGGGGGACTGCTGCTGAGAAGCAGAGTGGGGGAGCCCATGATAACACCAGCACGGAGCTTCCAGTGGACAGAAGGGTAGAAACGGCTTTGGTCCCTCTGGCTGGGGCTTATCCAACCGGCTTTCCTAAAAGGTGCTTTGCCCTTACTTGACCATGGTGAGAACTGGGTGGATGGGGATAGAGGAGAGTCTGGGGCGAGTCCTTCCGGGACTCCTGAATCCCCACTGGGGCCGGTGGTGAGAGCTGAAACAGCAGAGTCAGAGTGGCATTGGCGCTCCCAGCCCAGCCCCTCATCTTTAGAAAGAGCACCTGGCCATTCCTGTGACTCCTCTCCAGCCTCGTGGAGGAGGCTCACCTGAGAGCGAGCGAGTGAGAGTTAAGCGACCATCTTATCTGCGTCTCAGAGTGAACACGCTAAAATCAGTGGCACTGCAAGAATGCAATATTAAGCTGACAAGCACTCCTGAAAGCTCCAGGCGTGGGCAGGTGTAAGATCACTTCCAACCGGCTAGTAATAACATGTAATTAATGAGACAAAGACGTGAAAACCACTTTGGAGTTGTGTGCACTGTGTGAGCTTTTGCTATCAGTGCTAGTGCTCAGCCTGTAGTTTTCAGGCATATAAGAAAAGGGAGGTGAAAGGATTTCCGAGACACGGCGTGCAAATCAAGATTTCTACTAAAACATGTACGTGTGCACAGGTGCGCTGCTACCCATCCATGCATGTGTGTGCACACCTGTACATGCACACACACTGCCTCTGCAAGGTCCTCCTTCTCTCTGATTCCTCGGGGAACCCTAACACTACAAACTCTGCCTGTCCAGCTCCCCTCAGCTGATACCCCCCAGGAATGCCAGGAATGCCCTCCCCGCTGCCGACACCACTGGCTCCAATCCCAGCGCCTGGAGCATTCTTCCCTAGGCATTTCTGGGAATCCACGTTCTACCGTCTCTAAATGTCTGAGACAAGTCTGTGTGGTCCCCGTTTCTATCACTGGAAATTTGTTTCTGTAACTGGGAGAGTAGAATAAACCAACCCCTTCCCTCTGCCCCCCTGCCATGCTTCCCTCCCCCAGCAAGGCGAACGCTGTGCCCCGCGGCTCTTGCCCAGAGGGCCCCAAATCCACTGATGAAGGCTTCTGAGAGTGATGGGATCCCAGGGCAGAAAAGCAGCGTTTCAGAGAGTCTGCACGGCTTCCTGCCGCTGTCTAGGATGGTGCAGATGCAGGCTTTCTGGGCCCCAGGGCTCCCAGGGCAGCCTGGAGTCCCTCTGGGGGTGAGCAGGGTCAGGGGTGGGGAGGAGGGGCAAAGACACTTGACACTGTTCAGCACGCCCAGGTACAAATTCCACAGAATGTACTGTATTAGTGTGGAACGGTAATGCCGTACTCAGAAAACATGCTTGTTCCTGGATAATGAAGCGGATCACATGGTCATTTTTGGAAGCTGTGAGTGTGCCTGGGGCGTGTGTGTGATCCGCAAGCCGCCCCTTCTTTGGCCCATGCTGAGACCCCCAAGGAGACTACAAGCGCCTCCCCAACCCCATGCAGTCAAGAAATTCACTGAGCACCTGGAGCGAGTCATACTCTATGGAAAGGAGTGAGTTCCCACCCCCTGGAGGTCACAGCCCGCCAGGAGGCCAGCGAGCCCAGGCAGAGGGCACCAGCGGAGGGGGCAGGGGGCTGACAGCGCCCGCCTAGATGAGTAAGACGGCTGCAGCACTGATGTCAAAGCTAATTCTAGAAAACCATCCCTCTCCCCTGAGCATGAACAATTTCCTGTAACTACTGTATTGAGAAATCTAATCTCGTGAGGGTTTTGTTTTTTGGTCCCTTCCCTGACTAATTTGTTTTTCTGGGTTTTGCCTGTGCGTGTGTGTGTGTGTGTGTGTGTGTTCGTGTGTGTGTGCGTGTGCGCGCGCCCAGGAGACCCCTGGCATAGCCTGAGGTCACTTCTACTCTTTCCCAAACCCCGTCAGCGTCCCCACAGCCTTACACACACCACGCCACGCCCCCAGATACCACCCCGCCCCACAGCCCCAAACCATGACACTGCACACTCCCCCAGATACCACATACACACACCCCAATACACCCCCCAAATACATACTCACACACGCATACACGCCCACACTGAAGACCCCGTACCACACACGCGCGCGCCAGCCCTGTGCACACGCGCACCCCACACCCTCTGTGTTGGGAGAGCCTGCAGCAGCATGGCGCGGGCTCCCGGGGCCTCCTGCCCGATGACCACAAGACTCCACAGGCACACTGCAGCCCTCCCCCCCTGAGCGTGGCCACGGGGAGAGCGGACACCGGGCAGCTGTTCCTCCTACAGACAGTTTATGGCTGAGAGCAGTCCTGGGGACTGCTCCTCCTGAAGAGGAGTCCTACTCCTCTTCATACCTTCACTTCAAAATGGACCAGGGACACCATGATCCTTGTGACTCACTTAGAAAGTACACAGGAAGTCAGGGTTGTTTTTTTTTTTTTTTTTTTTTTTAATTTCTTTTCCTAAAAAGTTAAAATCAAGGCAGGAAGGAGCCGAGCGCCCGTCCAGGGGCTGGCCTGTCTGTGTCCCTTTGCCAGGGTCTCCATGGCTCCCCGTCCTCACCAATCTGGGGAGTCAACTGGGAGGTGGGTTCAGGCCCTCCTCGCCGGCATGTGGAGCCCACCTTTCCAGGCTGCTCTCCCACCGCCTGACAATGCCCTGAGTCCTGGCTTGACTCACCTTTGCCCCCTGACCTGTCCCCCTCCACCTGCTGAGGCCTTCCCCTTCCCGAAAGCACTCCTGAAGCTCCCCTTCTTCATGAAGCCAGCCCTAGTTACCTGAGCCGGGACTGCTCCCCTCTCAGCCCGGAGAGGACTCTGTCCTCAGCGGGTGCTGACCTTATTCATTCATTCGACAAATATTTGTTGAGCAGCTAGTATGCACGAAATAAACACCATACTCCGTATGGGAGACACGGCGATGGACAGACACAGAGCTTTCTGTCCTATGGTCGGTTCCCCTGGCGCTCGGAGGTTCTTTGCAGGGGAAAATGTTTCTAACAGTTCTTTCTACCTCCCAGAAGGTAGTACGAATTCAGTTGAATTTACTGAACTGATGAACCAGGGAAGTCATTCTTTTGTGCAATCGCATGTGGAGCTTGAGTCAATACTTTAAATGATCCTCCTGAATAACCAAAGCTGAATGTGGAAAGAAGAGGAATACTTTTCATTCTTAGGAAAGACACTGGGTGACTGTTTTCTGTACCAAAGGCAGAATCCTGGTTTTATCAAACACATCTCAGAGAAACAGCCCCAGCCCCGAGGCAGACAGCAGCTGTAAACAGCTCCCCTTCCTGCCCGGAGACTGTAGGATCCCACAGCCTGAGCTGTGAAACGCCAGTTCCCGTCTCCCGCCCCCGGATGAAAGCGGGGGCCCCAGGGTACTCCTGTTTCGCCTCTCTGGGTGATGGCTAGTGCAGGACTGGGACTTAGCCCAGCCCACAAACCACAAGCTGAGAGGCTGAAAAAAGACAGATGGGCCTCAGAGGAGAGAAACACAATTGCTCCATGACCCACAGTCTGGATCCTAGAAGCCTAATTATGGTTAGACACATTGCTTCATTTCTGACCTTGTTCTTGGATACATATATTCTCATGTGTACACCATTTTTTTCCCCTAACCGATTCCTCTTCATACCAACACAGCTCATACTGGGAGAGGGCAAATGCACGTATACCAGGCTTTTTATTTTACAGCTGAAGGCCTAAGTCGAGACTCTTGATGCCTTAAAAAACAAATGACACCAACTACTTCCTTCCTGATAACCACAAGACTTTAAAGGAACACTGAAGCTCTGTTTATAAAAAATACATGGATGACTAGGCAACCAACGAGACCTATATTCTTGGCATACTTTATTAGACTCAAAGACACCAGCCCTAATGGAATCTTCCTTACGCTTGGGGTTTACTTGATGACCTGGTGAACCTGTGCACTTGCTGGAGGGTGGGCTGTGTGTCTGAAGGTGTCGGGGCATGAGGAGCTCCGTGCTGAGGTGACGGGAGTTACTTGGAACAGGCTTCCTGTCTGGGTCACAGGCTTCTGGGGGACCCTGTGACGTCAGGTGACCAGAGTGCTGGAGCAAGAGCAGTCGTGCATCACATGGTGGCTGGGGAGGAAACTGAGCAAGGCTCCCGTCCAGCTGAGACTGTGAACACCCAGGCTCGGGAGGAACCGAGCCTCCTTTCTGGAGCCTGAGCTCAGCAAATCTGTGGGTTTCTGGAGAAGCCTGTTTGGACGGCTAAATATTAGTAGGGAAAGACTTAATATAGTCTATATTCTACTATTAATATAGTCATCTCACATGAAGGGAGATGATGTGAAGACATGGGAGGATGCTACCAGCAAGCCAAGGAATGCCCAAAGTGGCTGGAAGCAGGAGAAACTGATGCAATGGATTCTCCCTCGCAGCTCTTGTGTGCGCATGCTAAGTCGCTTGTCCTGTCTGACTCTCTGCGAGCCCACGGGCTACAGTCCGCCAGGCTCCTCTGGCCGTGGGCTTCTCCAGGCAGGAATACTGGAGTGGGCTGCCACGCCCTCCTCCTGGGGATCTTCTCCACCCAGGGATCGAGCCGGTGTCTCTTACGTCTCTGGCACCGGCAGGCGGGTTCCTCACCACCAGCGCCACGGGGAGCCCCCCTAGCTTCCGGAGGAACCAAGCCCGCGCGCACCTCCGCCCCCGAGCTCCGGCCTCCGAGCTGAGAGGAGGGAAGCTGCTGCTGCTGGGTGAGTGGGACTCTGAGCCACGGCCCTCGGAAGCCAGTACACACCTCTTCACCAGCCTCTGACTCAGCTGCACACAGGGACTCGGGGCTACGCGTCCCCCGGGATCCCTCGCACCCGGCAGACTCACCAGGTGCTGGCAGAAACGGGAGGCGCCCTTTGCCACGACAGAGGCTGGACGTGTCCTCCAGGACGAGTTTTGCTCAGACTTTAAGTGGCAAGAGCGAGGCTACCAAGGATAGAAAACCGCGAGGCTGGAACCGGCGCAGACCAGAGCTTTGCCCTCACTTCTGCTGCCGCAGCCCACCCTCCACTCCCGGGCACGACACTGCGTCTTCGGCACAGAGACCCCCCAGCGAGGGTCCACGACCCAGGAAGCCCATTTGTGCTTAAAGCCATCACGACAAGGGCGAGCAGGACATGATGTCCTGGCCGCAGGCCTGGCCCAGTCCCGCCCTGGGGTTTAGCCACCCCACAATTGCATAGGAAACGCTTGTTTCTTGTTATTTAAAGGTTAACTTGAAATTCATTTCTGATGAGAAAAGTCACATAACTCTGGAACACTGCGCCTGAGTAAATGTTTTACCTTCGTTTAGCTTCCAACTCCAAAAACTCTGCAAGCTATAAAACTGGAGTGATGGATGGATGTGGTTCCCTGCCCAATTCAGATATTTGTAATAATAATAATAGAGCAAAAGATAGCACAACCTCAGAGTTTTTTCCCTTGACTCAGCTGAAAATTAAACCAGACAGGCAATTACCAAGGTTTTGCCATAATACATAATATGTGTACACCACAGTTATGGCGTATTTCATATTACATGGTTATTATTCTGCACTTTTGTCCTATCATCTTATTAGCTCTGGTATTTTTATGTGGTGAATGACTACAAGCTAAAAGTCAAGTGAGAAAGGCACTGGTGGAGAAACAAAACATGGACTCGGTGAAGCAGGGCCTATTATGACATGGGCCACCATCGCCACGGGCCACAGCTGGGCGCTGACAAGGGACCACTGGAGACTGGGAAAACACGAAGGCGAGAAGCACCGTCTCCGGTAGCATTTAACTGCTCCAATGCTGAAATTCATCCTAATATCACACACAGTCACTCCTCATGCTTCTTTCTCAAGCATCATGGTGAGATGGCTTTGTGAGTGGTTTTATAATGTTCTACTCACTTAACTAAAAAAAAAAAAATCAAAAGAGGAGAGTACCATGATAAAATATATTTTCACATATAAACTATATTTAACTATATATTTTTAGACCCTAGAGAACGCCATGGTATGTTCTGACATGTTATTAGAGGAAAATGAAACTGCTCTATTAAATTCTAAAAATAAACTTGGACCCCCTTTTTATAGCTATTCAACTGATTTTCAAAGTTATGAGTCATTCGGTGCTTTTGGTGTTTGATGTCATCTACTTGAAGCTAAGCTGAATCCTATTTTGGGTATAGAAACAAAGAAATGAAGAATTATAGTAAATCAGTCTGCTATCAGACTAAGAAAATATTTCTTCCAAACAGGGTTTGGTCTATCATTTCTTTTGCCTTTTTTCCTCTTTCGAAATCCCCAAACTTCCTGTCTTTTCCTTCTGGAGCTAAGGTTTTGCTTTCTTTGGTCGATTTCTTTTTCACTTGCTCTAACTGCCCCCCACCTTTTTTCTTCTGGAATTAATGTAACCCATCGCCTCTGGAAGTCCAGAGCTTTCTATTCTGAGGATAAACACCACTCAGCCAAGCAGGCTTGAGGGTAAAGGTCAGCTTCTTATTCGTACTCCAAAGCAGCAGAGTTGGTAGAGAGAAGCCCTGCTTTCCCTCGCCCAGCGTCGGCGAGAGCAGCCCTGTGAGGCGTGCTGCAGCAGGAGGAGCTGGACACCACTCACGGGCACCACAGCGGACATGAAGGTTAGCACCTAGTACAATGACCATATATTCTGACTTTGAGAACAAAAAACCAGCATGTGTATGTTATGAGCAATTCTGTTCTGACCCACTAAAGAGTAGCAGATGACAGAGCAGCCTGCTGAGGTCTGTGGCTTCTTCTCTAGTCGCCAGTGCAGTGAGCTAGTGAGACTCGGGACGTGCGACCATTTACTTCTGTTCTGTACCTTAATGTCTAACTCACAATAAGGCTTCGAAGGCCAAATGGAATCAAACTAAAGAGTGAGCTCTCGATCAAAATCAAATCTGTAGCTGCCTTATTGGAATAGACTTTTCTCTGCTGCTTCCCTTGAATTCTGGGGAATTCCTTGTCCTTTCTGAGTAACATGATCCAGAGCCTAGGCACTTGATTCGAGCCTTTCATTTACTTATCACTTACTGTAAACTTGGAACAAATGACTGATTCCATGCTGCCTTAGCAGACAGAACATGTATATGTACTGTTCCTCATACATGCAGGCAGGCATGTTGTCATGTCTGACTCTTTCTGCGACCCCATGGATCGTAGCCCACCAGGCTCCTCTATCCATGGCATTTTCTAGGCAAGTCTATTGGAGTGGGTGGCCATTTCCCTCTCTGGGGGATCTGCCAGACCCAGGGATGGAACTCGGGTGTCCTGCATGTGCAGGCAGGCTCTCTACTGCTGCCCACCTGTGAAGCCCTGTCTGTAAGGCCGAGTGGGAAGCGGCCAAGCCTACTCACCTCACAGTGCGGCTCTGCTCACGACAGCTAATGCGGGCGACCAGAACGGATCTTAGAGAGGTGCCTGTTTGTTGCCAGAAACAGAAATGCATTCTTGGCCATATATCAGTGGATGGCTTAAGGCCAGCAACTGGATTTCTCAACTGTGTTCTCTATGGTGCAATGCACTGTGCTGGAACCACATGGCCTGAATTCCTGATCCTCAGGCATGGCCAGGACACTAAGCTTCAGGTGACTTAGGAATTCCTGGTTGTTTTTAGGCGTCCAGGTCATCATGTGAGAGGCTCTGGAATTCAAACATGTTATAACAGGGCCAGTGATCCCCACATCAGGATCCTATGTGAACACTGCTCCTTGTAGGTTATCTGGATAATTCTGATAAGAGAAGCACCTCAAGCCTCAATGAATGGAAAGAACATACAAGACCTTCTTGATTTCCATCAAAAGCAGTAAGTGCACTGGAAATATTAACCTAATGCCTAACGTTCTGTGTCAGTTATTGTTAGTATCACTTTCTGCAGACATGGAGAACAATTTCTCTCCAAGAGAAAAATGTAAACTCCCTGTCACCAATTCATCCTAAAAAAGAATCAAACTTTCCTCAAGACGGGAAGATACTGAGCAGGAGACATGTCTACAGAACATTTATGACACTGCTTGTGTGGCAAATGACCATCTACATGAAACCATTCATTTCCTGCAGTGTGGTTCCCAAGTGTCTGCTTTCTTGGAACAATGATGGGAAATTTCCTAACACAAGAAGGACTATGATGTCAGCTCCACTTACATGTTGCTCTTCTCAGCCTTGGAAAATGTCCCACTATCCTTCATGCGTTAGATGGATCTAAAATAAGCAAGTCTAGACAGTGGAAATCGTGTATGAGATTTATGGTTTCTTTCCTCATTATTAGTACTGTAGAGTGCAACTCACTCAGTAATCTCCCTCTATTGAAGGAAAATTGGGGACGTACACGAAGGTATAAAATACATATGCTAGGTAATAAACTGTTGGCTATATTTCTAGGTCATTCCTAGCTACTTCAAGTCTTTAAAAGAAGCAGTTAAGTCTTCAATAAGCGCTTCTGGGAAAACTGGACAGCAGAGACAATGAAAGTGGGCCCCTCCCCGACAGCACATGCAGAAGTCAGTTAAAAAATGTACTAAAGACATGAATGTAAGACCTGAAACCCAAGTTCCTAGAAGAAAGCATAGGTGATAATCTCTTTGACATCAGTCCTGGTGATGGCTTTCTGGATTTGGCACCAAAAACAAAGGAAATAAAAGCAGAGATAAACAAACAAGACTGCATCAAACTAAAACGCTCCTGCACAGAAAAGGAAACCAGTAGCAAAATGAAAAGGCAACCTGCTAAATGAGAGAAAATAATTACAAATCATATATCTAAGCAGGGGTTAAATCCAACATGTCTTAAGAACTCGTACAACTCAATAATAAGGAAGCCCCAAGAAAATAAACAAAAAAACCCCACCCAATTAAAAAGTGGGTAAGGACTTCCTGGTTAAAAATCAGCCTTCCAAAGCAGGGGATGCAGGTTCAATCCTCGGTCAGGGAACAAAGATCCCACATGCTACGGGCAACTAAGCCCATGCACCACAACTACTTAGCCTGCCATCTCTGGAGTCCACACACCACAACTAAGACCCAACACAGCTACATTTATATATACATATATATATACATATATACATACATACATACATATATATGTATATATATATATATACGTATATATGTATGTATGTATGTATATATGTATATATATATATGTATGTAACTTTTTTTTTTCAAACGGGCAGAGGATCTGAATAGGCTTTTTCCATAGAGGTCATACAGATGGCCAACAGGTACATGAAAAGGTGACCAACATCACGAATCATTATGCCAATGCAAATCAGAGCCACCGTGAGAGATTATCTCATACCTATCAGAATGGCTATTATCAAAAAGACATGGCATAGCAGGGGCTGGTGAGGGTGCAGAGAGAAGGGGTAGCTGGTGCACTGTTGGTGGAATAGGACTTGGTGCAACCACTGAAGAAAACAGAATGGGGTTCCTCAAAAAATTAAGAACAGAACCAACCCATGATCCAGGAATTCCACGTCTGGGTATTTATCCACAGAAAATGAACATACTGATTGGAGAAGGGCCATGTACCACCATGGTCACTGCAGCAGTGTTTACAGCAGACAAGACATGGAAACCACCTAAGTGTCCCACCACAGAGGAATGGGTGCCGCTCCTGTGTGAGCTCAGGTCCTGCTCCCTCTGATCACTCTGGGTGGTCCTGTCTCTAGTTTCAGAATTTCCTCCCACACATACGTCGAGGATTACTCAACTGGTTCCTGAAGGAGCCCCTTCTGCAGACCTCTGGGGTTTTCTTTCTATGCAGTTCTCCTCTCTTCAGGATGCTGCCCTGGGAACTCTGCTGGTCTTGCTCTGAGACACCCAGCTCAAAGAGACCAGCAGAATCCACGGGTGCTCCTCCTCCTAGTCACAGCCTGCAAATGAAACACGGCAAGCTTGAGCAATTACAAGACTCGTTTCTCATCAGGATCACTCAGTGTCTTGAAAACTAGAAAAGTCTGAGGAAATTACTCAGAATGTGGCACAGAGGAAGAAAGAAATAGAAAATACGAAAACTCCTAAGTCCTGGGGACAGAATGAGGAGCAGCAGAGTACTCGTGTGCCAGGCCTTCCTCCTGGCTTTGGTCTTCTTCCTACTTGATGGACACACTTTTGTAGTGTTTTCAGTGATGGAAAGACCATGCGTTATAAAGTTTTTCAGACTCAAATTGCTTGAAGTTGATAATAATTGAGCTAGACAGAACCTTCCAGGTTGACAACTATATTCTCCTAATACTTAAACATCATTTTGCTATCATTTTCTGGCCTTCAGTAATGCTTATGAGAATTCTGCTCATCGAATTACTGTGCTTTCCGAGTAATTTACTTTCTAATTATGGTTGCTTTAAATTATTTCCTTTATCTTTGGTATTCTGTTGCTTGCTACAGATCATGTGTCAGAACTGCCTTCATTTTTAAGATTGAACCACTTCCTGTTAGAGTTCTTACTCATTTTTGAACAAGTGTTCCTTCATTTTCATTTTTCACTTGCCCTACAATTCTATAGCTAGTTCTGCTTTTATTCCATCACATGAAGCTTTTATTGTAAAGGTGTAAAAGAGAGACTTCCTTCATGGCTGGGTGGGTAAGAATCCACCTGCCAACACAGGGCACATGGGTTTGATTCCTGGTCTGAGAAAATTCCACGTGCTGCAGAACAACCAAGCCTGTGTGTCACAGCTACAGAGCCCATGCTCTAGAGTCTGCAAGCCACAACTTCTGAGCCTGCTACAACTACGGGGGGGGTCCCTTCAGGTCCTGCTCCTCTGATCACTCTGGGTGGTCCTGTCTCTAGTTTCAGAATTTCCTCCAAAACCGCCGAGGATTACTCAACTGGTTCCTGAAGGAGCCCCTTCTGCAGACCTCTGGGGTTTTCTTTCTATGCAGTTCTCCTCTCTTCAGGATGCTGCCCTGGGAACTCTGCTGGTCTTGCTCTGAGACACCCAGCTCAAAGAGACCAGCAGAATCCACGGGTGCTCCTCCTCCTAGTCACAGCCTGCAAATGAAACACGGCAAGCTTGAGCAATTACAAGACTCGTTTCTCATCAGGATCACTCAGTGTCTTGAAAACTAGAAAAGTCTGAGGAAATTACTCAGAATGTGGCACAGAGGAAGAAAGAAATAGAAAATACGAAAACTCCTAAGTCCTGGGGACAGAATGAGGAGCAGCAGAGTACTCGTGTGCCAGGCCTTCCTCCTGGCTTTGGTCTTCTTCCTACTTGATGGACACACTTTTGTAGTGTTTTCAGTGATGGAAAGACCATGCGTTATAAAGTTTTTCAGACTCAAATTGCTTGAAGTTGATAATAATTGAGCTAGACAGAACCTTCCAGGTTGACAACTATATTCTCCTAATACTTAAACATCATTTTGCTATCATTTTCTGGCCTTCAGTAATGCTTATGAGAATTCTGCTCATCGAATTACTGTGCTTTCCGAGTAATTTACTTTCTAATTATGGTTGCTTTAAATTATTTCCTTTATCTTTGGTATTCTGTTGCTTGCTACAGATCATGTGTCAGAACTGCCTTCATTTTTAAGATTGAACCACTTCCTGTTAGAGTTCTTACTCATTTTTGAACAAGTGTTCCTTCATTTTCATTTTTCACTTGCCCTACAATTCTATAGCTAGTTCTGCTTTTATTCCATCACATGAAGCTTTTATTGTAAAGGTGTAAAAGAGAGACTTCCTTCATGGCTGGGTGGGTAAGAATCCACCTGCCAACACAGGGCACATGGGTTTGATTCCTGGTCTGAGAAAATTCCACGTGCTGCAGAACAACCAAGCCTGTGTGTCACAGCTACAGAGCCCATGCTCTAGAGTCTGCAAGCCACAACTTCTGAGCCTGCTACAACTACTGAATTACTAGAGCCTGAGAGCCCTAGAGCCTGTGCTCCGCAACAAGAGAAGTTGCTGCGATGAGAAGCCCAGGCACCATAACTAGAAAGTAACCCTTGCTCGCTGCAACGAGAGAAAGCCCGTGCAAAGCAATGAAGACCCAGAGACAAACATAAAAAATGAGTAAATAAAATGAAAGAAAAAGAGAAGCTGTAAAAGAATAGAGGAGGGGAAATTAACAGTGTGTCCTTCACAAAACTTTTTCAGCAGTTCATGAGGAAAATCACTGAGAAAGTTAAACCTTTCCCAGACACACAGGGTACCCAGTGCCGGCACCTGACCCTTGGGCTTCACCTCTCTGGGAGGTGGGCTTCCTTCTTCAAACCAACAGGGTGTGGATCTTCATCTCCCCTGGGAGGAACCTGCCCCTTCTCGCTGGCAGCAGAGATGTCTCAGAATTCCCTCCCTACTTATTTCTACGCTCAACCAGTGCAATTCCTACACCAGCCCGTGCAGCAAGACATTTCTCAAGTGAAGCTAGACTCTTGCTGGGAGGTAGGGGGTTTCCTGAAGACAGTCCAGGATAAATGTTAGCTCTCCAAGTTCAGTGCTCTTTGAGACTTCCCAGGTAGTATAACATGCAAACATGTCTCATGATTTGAGTCATTTCAGAAGTAACTTGTCTCTGGAGAAACATTAAGTGTCAGAAATACCACAATCGAGATCCATATTAAGGACTAGAAACGTTTTTCTAATTACAGCAAAGTGTGCTCAGGCTGCTCCCCAAGGCGATGGTGACGTACGCTATGATGCACTCAAAGGGCAGGCTGGCTTTGGTCTTCTTAACTCCACAACCTGACCAGAGGCCCACAGCACATGAGAGCTGAGCCCTTGCATATATAACTTCATCAAGCAACAGAACTATTTGTTGTTGTTCTTTTGACGTTTATTCGCATTTATTTTTTGCAGCATTTACTCTGGGGCCATAAGTTTTTGTTTCTTCAGTTTCTTCTGGGATATCTTTTTCTTGTGTGCAACCTCCTCTTCTGGTTTAGGAACAATCTGTTCTTTCTCAGTAAGGATCATCTCAATGTGGCAAGGAGAGCTCATGTATGGTTTGACCCAACCATGAGCTTGGTAAGTCCTGTGCCACATCTTGGGGCTTTGTTCATCTGGATGTGCTCAGTGACCAGAGAATCTACATCTAAGCCCTTAATTTCAGCATTACTCTCTGCATTTTTGAGCATGTGCAGTAAAAACTCAGCACTCCTTTTGGGTCACCGACCCTGTGTCCAGCCCCACTGTCTTGCCTATGCACACTCCAGCGTTGTAATGGCGAGGTGGGGCTTTCCCTTCAGCAGTTCATGAGGAAAATCACTGAGAAAGTTAAACCTTTCCCAGACACACAGGGTACCCAGTGCCGGCACCTGACCCTTGGGCTTCACCTCTCTGGGAGGTGGGCTTCCTTCTTCAAACCAACAGGGTGTGGATCTTCATCTCCCCTGGGAGGAACCTGCCCCTTCTCGCTGGCAGCAGAGATGTCTCAGAATTCCCTCCCTACTTATTTCTACGCTCAACCAGTGCAATTCCTACACCAGCCCGTGCAGCAAGACATTTCTCAAGTGAAGCTAGACTCTTGCTGGGAGGTGGGGGTTTTCCCTGAAGACAGTCCAGGATAAATGTTAGCTCTCCAAGTTCAGTGCTCTTTGAGACTTCCCAGGTAGTATAACATGCAAACATGTCTCATGATTTGAGTCATTTCAGAAGTAACTTGTCTCTGGAGAAACATTAAGTGTCAGAAATACCACAATCGAGATCCATATTAAGGACTAGAAACGTTTTTCTAATTACAGCAAAGTGTGCTCAGGCTGCTCCCCAAGGCGATGGTGACGTACGCTATGATGCACTCAAAGGGCAGGCTGGCTTTGGTCTTCTTAACTCCACAACCTGACCAGAGGCCCACAGCACATGAGAGCTGAGCCCTTGCATATATAACTTCATCAAGCAACAGAACTATTTGTTGTTGTTCTTTTGACGTTTATTCGCATTTATTTTTTGCAGCATTTACTCTGGGGCCATAAGTTTTTGTTTCTTCAGTTTCTTCTGGGATATCTTTTTCTTGTGTGCAACCTCCTCTTCTGGTTTAGGAACAATCTGTTCTTTCTCAGTAAGGATCATCTCAATGTGGCAAGGAGAGCTCATGTATGGTTTGACCCAACCATGAGCTTGGTAAGTCCTGTGCCACATCTTGGGGCTTTGTTCATCTGGATGTGCTCAGTGACCAGAGAATCTACATCTAAGCCCTTAATTTCAGCATTACTCTCTGCATTTTTGAGCATGTGCAGTAAAAACTCAGCACTCCTTTTGGGTCACCGACCCTGTGTCCAGCCCCACTGTCTGGCCTATGCACACCTACCAACTCCAGCGTTGTAATGGCGGAATGGTACACACTGCTTCTTTAAAGTGGCATCCTTCAGATGCTTGGTGGCTTTTCGGACATGCATACCTTTTATGGCCTGGGCAGTTTCACAAGTGTTCTTAAAGTGAACATGAAGATTTGAACCTTTTGATCTGCATGATTTTGTGGGGTTTTCTGGGTCAAGTGAATAGTGCACCAGTTTTAGAGGTTACCTCAGGTCGATTTCTGGAAAGGACTATATGCTTTTTGAAGTCCTTCCTCTGGACACCCTAAAGCCTAGATGAAGCTTCAACATAAGAGTCTTTCTGTTCCCTGGGCAGATCACATTTTTAAACGAAACATACTGGCACTGCTTTTTTGTGCTGAAAAGCCAGTCAGAATTAGAGTGCTGTCTTTAAGAGATTCCCCAGGGTTTCAGGATAAGATACCACAGGGTTATATGTGGGGGAGGGCACGCTGCTTGCAACGTGTGTTTATGTGAGCTTGAGTTGGATGACAACATACAAGACTTCCCCGGTGGCTCAGATGGTAACGAATTTGCCTGCAATGCAGGAGCAGCCGCTTAGGTAGATGGACTTTCGAGTATAAACGGAAGAGGTCAGACCTCATGATAATAAGACCTCAGAATGGCTTTCTGATTTCAGCTAGTCCTTCTGATCTGGCTCTCAGAGATTCAGTAAGGATTTGAGAAGCAATCTGGTTCAGACTGTTTAGACTTGGGCTGGCCAGCACAGTGGCAGCTGGTGACAGGTGGCTTTGGGACCCTTGAAATATGCTGGGGAAGATAACACTTGCGCTTAACTTTGAAGACTCAGTACGAAAAAAAACACATCTCATCCATTTTTGGAATGATAGCATTTTGGATACATTAGGTTTAAAATACGCTATTTCAGTGAACTTTGTTTCTATTTTAAAAAAATTTTAAATACATGCAGACCTGGCTGCAGCAGGTCTTAGCTTGTGGCCGGCAGTATTTTTAGCCAGCGCTTAGTGGTGCCATGTGGGACCAGGTTCCCTGACCAGGGATCAAACCTGGGCTCTCTGCATGGGGAGCGTGGAGTCCTTTACCACTGGACCTCCAGGGAAGTCCCTCTTTATACTACTTGAATGCAGCAAGAGACCGTTTAGAATCGCTCTCATTCCATCTCTCTTAGACAGTTTTTTGTACTAAAAACTGCTCCACAGCCCAGTTAGTTTTTGACACAAACCCATTTAGCTTTTTGGTATTCACAGATCTGTTCTCACCCCAAAGACCCATCCCAGTTTGCACTCTTCACTCTGGCCTCAAGTCAGTCCTTTGCTGGTGCGGGAGCCCAGCCTACCCCAGCAGAACCCGTTCAACCCCTCCCAAGTTGGTTCCTACACAGACTTCAGGGAAACGGGAAATCATTTGATTTCTTTGAAGAAAATAACCTCCTCCTCAACCCAAATGGACATTCCACACTCTTAAAAAAACTGAAATGTGGATGAGAGTAAGGAGTGAATTGTCAAATTTGGCAGGTTTTAACGATCTGTCAACCATACTTAAAAAACACAGGATAAGATACCACAGGGTTATATGTGGGGGAGGGCACGCTGCTTGCAACGTGTGTTTATGTGAGCTTGAGTTGGATGACAACATACAAGACTTCCCCGGTGGCTCAGATGGTAACGAATTTGCCTGCAATGCAGGAGCAGCCGCTTAGGTAGATGGACTTTCGAGTATAAACGGAAGAGGTCAGACCTCATGATAATAAGACCTCAGAATGGCTTTCTGATTTCAGCTAGTCCTTCTGATCTGGCTCTCAGAGATTCAGTAAGGATTTGAGAAGCAATCTGGTTCAGACTGTTTAGACTTGGGCTGGCCAGCACAGTGGCAGCTGGTGACAGGTGGCTTTGGGACCCTTGAAATATGCTGGGGAAGATAACACTTGCGCTTAACTTTGAAGACTCAGTACGAAAAAAAACACATCTCATCCATTTTTGGAATGATAGCATTTTGGATACATTAGGTTTAAAATATGCTATTTCAGTGAACTTTGTTTCTATTTTAAAAAAATTTTAAATACATGCAGACCTGGCTGCAGCAGGTCTTAGCTTGTGGCCGGCAGTATTTTTAGCCAGCGCTTAGTGGTGCCATGTGGGACCAGGTTCCCTGACCAGGGATCAAACCTGGGCTCTCTGCATGGGGAGCGTGGAGTCCTTTACCACTGGACCTCCAGGGAAGTCCCTCTTTATACTACTTGAATGCAGCAAGAGACCGTTTAGAATCGCTCTCATTCCATCTCTCTTAGACAGTTTTTTGTACTAAAAACTGCTCCACAGCCCAGTTAGTTTTTGACACAAACCCATTTAGCTTTTTGGTATTCACAGATCTGTTCTCACCCCAAAGACCCATCCCAGTTTGCACTCTTCACTCTGGCCTCAAGTCAGTCCTTTGCTGGTGCGGGAGCCCAGCCTACCCCAGCAGAACCCGTTCAACCCCTCCCAAGTTGGTTCCTACACAGACTTCAGGGAAACGGGAAATCATTTGATTTCTTTGAAGAAAATAACCTCCTCCTCAACCCAAATGGACATTCCACACTCTTAAAAAAACTGAAATGTGGATGAGAGTAAGGAGTGAATTGTCAAATTTGGCAGGACATTTCTTTCTAACAGCGATGAGTCTGTCAACCATACTATAAATAAACACATGACTTAAAGCTGCTGAGGGTTTCCTCGGGGTATTGGTGGGATGGAGCAGGAACTGCTCATGAAGAGAAAGAGGAGACGTCAGCAAAAGCAGGGTTTCACTAGACTTTATTCTAAAAAAGGCAGTTTTCTCCTAGTGCCAGGAAGTGCACGGAGAACTCTGTGCTCAGTGGATTCAGGAGAGACTTATTAGATACAAAGCTGGTTTTGCTGCTGGAAGCTTTATAAAGGGCAGAGAGAAGGGACGCAGGGCAGAGAGGAGGAGGCATGAGAATATATTCCGCAGGATCTCATTACTTAAGACTGTTAACTCTTTATTTTCTAAATGAAAGGTTTTTCTGTTTTGGTACTTGGTTAACAATGAGTTTAATTTTATAGCATACTAAAATTCATTTGGTGTTATACTGAGCAAAAAAAATGGTAGAACAGGATATGACACTCATTCATTTTTGTTGTAAATTTTATCTAAATTCCTGATGAGCACTTTTTTTAAAACTTTTTTTTGGCCACTTCTATTGGTCTTTCATTTCCATCTTTGTTCTTTGGCCTGTGTGGGTCTCCCATCACACTGGCCTCTTTCGCTGCAGAGCACCGGCTCTGGGCACATGTGCTCCAGAGCTCGGGCTCGGTAGCTGGACACATGGTCCAGCCGCTCCGCGGCACGTGGGATCTTTCCAGGCCAGGGATCGAACTGGCATTCCATCTCTCTTAGACAGTTTTTTGTACTAAAAACTGCTCCACAGCCCAGTTAGTTTTTGACACAAACCCATTTAGCTTTTTGGTATTCACAGATCTGTTCTCACCCCAAAGACCCATCCCAGTTTGCACTCTTCACTCTGGCCTCAAGTCAGTCCTTTGCTGGTGCGGGAGCCCAGCCTACCCCAGCAGAACCCGTTCAACCCCTCCCAAGTTGGTTCCTACACAGACTTCAGGGAAACGGGAAATCATTTGATTTCTTTGAAGAAAATAACCTCCTCCTCAACCCAAATGGACATTCCACACTCTTAAAAAAACTGAAATGTGGATGAGAGTAAGGAGTGAATTGTCAAATTTGGCAGGACATTTCTTTCTAACAGCGATGAGTCTGTCAACCATACTATAAATAAACACATGACTTAAAGCTGCTGAGGGTTTCCTCGGGGTATTGGTGGGATGGAGCAGGAACTGCTCATGAAGAGAAAGAGGAGACGTCAGCAAAAGCAGGGTTTCACTAGACTTTATTCTAAAAAAGGCAGTTTTCTCCTAGTGCCAGGAAGTGCACGGAGAACTCTGTGCTCAGTGGATTCAGGAGAGACTTATTAGATACAAAGCTGGTTTTGCTGCTGGAAGCTTTATAAAGGGCAGAGAGAAGGGACGCAGGGCAGAGAGGAGGAGGCATGAGAATATATTCCGCAGGATCTCATTACTTAAGACTGTTAACTCTTTATTTTCTAAATGAAAGGTTTTTCTGTTTTGGTACTTGGTTAACAATGAGTTTAATTTTATAGCATACTAAAATTCATTTGGTGTTATACTGAGCAAAAAAAATGGTAGAACAGGATATGACACTCATTCATTTTTGTTGTAAATTTTATCTAAATTCCTGATGAGCACTTTTTTTAAAACTTTTTTTTGGCCACTTCTATTGGTCTTTCATTTCCATCTTTGTTCTTTGGCCTGTGTGGGTCTCCCATCACACTGGCCTCTTTCGCTGCAGAGCACCGGCTCTGGGCACATGTGCTCCAGAGCTCGGGCTCGGTAGCTGGACACATGGTCCAGCCGCTCCGCGGCACGTGGGATCTTTCCAGGCCAGGGATCGAACTGGCGCCTCTTGCACTGTAAGGTGGTGTCCTTACTCAATGGACCCCCAGGGAAGCCCCCTGATGAGTTTTTTTTTTTTTTAATTTTGGCCTCTTCTACTGTCCCTTTTCTTTTCTTTATTTATTTTCATCCATCCCCATTCCCCGGCCTGCGTGGGCCTCCCACCGCAGCGGCCCCCCTCCCTGCAGAGCACCAGCTCCAGGCACATGCGCTCCAGAGCACTGGCTCGTCATTGGACACACTGGTCCAGCCGCTCCATGGCACATGGGATCCTCCTGGGCCAGGGATCGAACTGGTGTCCCCTGCACTGCAAGGCGTACTCTCCACCCACTGGACCACCAGGGAAGCCCCCTGATGAGCTTTTAATTGGAGCTCATAATGAGTACATCCTATGAGACACACAAATTTTCGATTCACACCTTTTTATAACTCTATCATTTAAACACATTTAAAAATCTTATTTAGGATTTCTGTTTAAGTCTGATGTTTCTGTTAATAAAAGGTCATTATTCTATTTTTTTTCAAGCTGATTCAGAAACTTTTGATGCATCCTGATTTTTTTTTTTGAAATTTTCCTTGTGTAATATGACATACTCTTTAAAATGCAAGGGATGGGTAAGAGAACTAACATTTTCCTTGAAATCACTTTACTGTAGTTACTCCATTGTGTCTGGGAGCAGTGATGGATTTTTTTCTGGATGTCATCCAAATGTCTTTACCATGTTTGATGATATAACAGGAGTCCTTTTCTCCTCTCCGTCATTTCAGCTCTTGAATGTATTCCAGAATACATGTGGTGTGCTGTTTGATACTTTAACGAACAATGAACATGGGTTGCCTGCCTCCCACCCTCCTGGGGGTTAGTATTAGGAATTTTAATAAGTAAATGAAAAATGGAGCCCATTTCCTGACCTCCCTCGTGGCCTACTTGAAAAAACCTGAAACAACTCTAAGAAAAAAGTAACAGAGATTGATTTCAGTGATTAAGGTTAATAGTGACCGTGGTACGTCTCTGCTAGGTAAATTAACTACTTTATTTCAAAGAAAAGCCCAGACGTGATCTTGCTGACTTGCATCTACCTAATGCATCATTAACATGGAATCGGTATTACAGTCGTGGAAGTTGTTATTACTGCAATTCAATCTCAGCTTTAGTATTATATTTACATACAGCTGAATCATAGTTGAACCAGTACTAGCTGTACGTGCCAAGGGCTGCTTACTGCTCACACCTCCAGTTCTCTGCCTGAGGACTTTCTTTCTGGCCAGGGAGTCTGATTGTTCCAATAATACGAAGGTTAAGCCAGAAGTGCTAGAGAAATAAAACCCTCAGAAACTGCCCACAGCCCATGTCAAAGAGGGGAGTGGCGGGATAAATCTCACCATCTCGTCTGCGCCTTTGCTGGTCTGATCCTGAGGCACAGTCTGCTCCAGGGCTCTATGAGCTTTATCGCTGGGGGGTATTCCTAAAAATTCACGTTCTGATTCAGTGGATTTGGGGTGCAGCCTACGATGCAGGTGACAGTCCACTTTGAGAAGGAAGTCTCAGCATCTCCCAGAGGAATCAGATTCCATTTGCTTTCAGGGGCAAGCTGACTGATTATTCTCCTTTAGTTTCTTCTCTTCCCTGTTTCTCATGCCTTCCTTTGCCTCCTAGTGTCTCCTACCTGCGGGTGGACCCTTCTCTCAGGCTCTGCTTCTGGGGAACCTAACTCTGTAATACACACACGCACAGTACACACCTGGACCCTGGTCTATCCATCTAGACCCTAGCGACGTTACTGTGCAACCCCATGGACTGTAGCCCCACAAGGCTCCTCTGTCCATGGGATTTCCCAGGCAAAGATACTGGAGATACCTATGTTCTGTCGATCTGTCAGTCAGTTACATATCCAGCTGGCTATCCATCCACTCACCCACCTGTCGATCCTCCTATGCAGAGCGACAGAGTGCAGCTCCTTCAGTCAAGACAACTGAGGAGCTAGAAGAGCAAGGATAAAGAAGGCCGGGAGGAAACAGGAAGAGCAAGCTGATGGTCGCCAGCCACACCGACTCTCCACGTCTTGGTACGCAGCAGTCAGGAGGCTGTGCTGTCTCGGGACTCTGGACGAAGCGATGCCTGGGCGGGTGGTTACGGCTGCATGAACGGTGCCTCTCCAGAAGTCCACAGAAGGCCAGCTGTTGACCCAGGAAAGACGGGCGAGGCCCTCTCACCTGATGTTATTAAACAGGACACGCCATTGGGAGGGTTAACCATGCAGGTCGTGGAAAGCAGGCAGGTCAAACGTTCATCTTAGGAAACACTGACAGCAGGAGAGGTGGGAGGACGCTGGGTGGGGTGGCGAGGGAGGCCCTGCCACACCTGGTGCTTGTGCGTCACTCTGCCGGGAGAGGGGATGAGTGAACGGACTCTGGAGACAGTCGCCGAGACCTTCAGTGACTCCGCAGTGAATACAATGTGTGCTACTTATCCCGTGGAAGCACGATCGAGGGCAGAGCGCTGGATTTCCTCAGCTCAGATCCCATCTGCCACCTCCTGGCTATGTCCCCTGAGCACTCTTGTTTACCTCTTTAAGCAACAATTTTCCCATCTATATAATGGAGACACAGGGCCTATCTCATAGCATTGTGATGAAAAATCAAAGGAAACGCTGTGAATAAAGTATTATACTTGGGCTACTATTACCAGAGGAGAAGAGAGCCGCCCTTACATTCGAAAATACCCAAGGATGCTGGGAATGGTGAGTGCTGGTCTTCCTGGGTCCAGGCACTGTGTACACAAAGGCACACACACACACATCCGTGTTAAACAGCCTGTCCGTAGGAAGCCTCTGGAGTGCTCAGCCCTGATGATGTCAGCCAATCCCAGCTACGGCAGCACTCTCAGCCACGTGTGCGATCACGCTGAGAAGTCTCCCGTTCAAGAAAGTGAACACCTGCTCCTGATGGAATGCAAAAGGGAGACTTGGTTTAAAGCTCTTGCTTCCCCTTCTAAAAGTCTGCGACCCTGCAAAGGTAGTTTCTGCCAAGGTCACCTCGGGCTTCCGAGTCAGGGGGTCCAAGTTCTGGCAGGGCACAGGCGCGGTCCTGACAGTGCCCTTCTGTACTTGAGCGTCTGGGGGCTCGAAGTGAGGAAGAGGCTCTTTGTCTTTGCCACCATGACTCAGGGATCGCACCCAGCGGTCTCACCGTTTGCGGTGGTCTCTCTCCAGGGTCCTGACAAGTTGATATTCTGGAAGCAACATTTCGGAAGGCCAAAGACGGGTCAGCTGTGACGACTGTGCAGAAGAGAACCAGTCCTTGTTATCACCATTTGATCTCAGACGCTCCTCATCTGAGACTTTTAAAAGCAGCTTCTCCTCCTTCATCAAGGTCTGCCCCAGGCGCTTCATGGGTCAAGGAAGGAGGGCCCTGATGGAAGTCACAGATGTGGCCGGACCTCCCCAGGAGCAGCCTGGTCAGAGGTCAGCTGGCCTCTCTCCATGAACAGGTGGCACTTGGCCTCTACTCCTCAAGAGAGTTTGAATCAAGAGACCTTCAGGATAAAACACAGTCACGCCGCTTTTTTGTGCTCTGTAAAGCTTATCCTCGACAAGCTATTTGACAGCTGGCTTTTGACATCAGCTTGTAGGCGCTGATGTCAGTGGTCTCGGAAACAAGGTTACTGCTCCTTCAGCAGCGCGAGCTGCCCTTGTTTCAAGTGTCCGGATGCCACATAATATACCACACACACACCTTGTCTCACACACTCTTACACACACGTGCGGACGTGTCAGAGCAGTCAGAGAGGGAGGCGGAGAGGACTTGTTCTAATGATGGATAAAAGAAGTGGGGTCTTCCTTACACAATGTTACTGTTATGAAGGATCATCATCTGTTAGTTAATGAGCATGCTGGGCTTGAAAGTGGTTCTCGTTTGTCTTTAAATAGGAAATGTGTGTCCTTCGCCCTCCTGCTTTTCAACTGGGAAAAATAAAAGATACGTAGTTCACACATACTTATGAAAATCTAGCACATTTTAAAAGCATGGATAGGCAGCACACTGAAGCTAAAAGACTCACAGAGAAACTACCGGTGGTCAGAGAAACCTAAGTGGTCCTAATGAACGAGGAGACGCCAGGATCCCTGCGGGCAGATGGAAGAGCCCCGTGCAGACCTGACGTTCATGCGGTGTGCACACATGGTTCCATCACAGAGGCCACAGCGCGTCACCCAGAGCGCTGGCGACGGCATTAGAGGCGCAGCCATGACGCCTCCGGGCAGGTGCCACAGCACGGCGGGTCTGCGGGGAAGACGTCAGTGCGCCCCTGCTGCCCACAGGGGCGCTTCAGCAGGACGGCCTCCGGGGAGACATGCAGGCATGTTCCCCCCCACACACTTTTAACGTCAGAGTCCCAGTGGCAGCTCCCCCAGGAGAGAATCAAAGGCCAGGAGCGGGCGGCCCGGACTCTGGCTTGGACTGGAGCGCACAGACGGCAGCTGCAGCCTATCAAAGAGACTGGCTGCTGACAGGAAGAAGCATCAACAACTTCATCAGATTTCACAGATCAGTAACAACGGGGCACCCTTCCCCGGCGGGGGGCCACCATGATAGCTGCAGTGGTTTGACTGAAATCAGCATTTTAAAACATGCTTTAAATGTGGCAAAATATGGTGATGGAAAATTTACTGTCTTAATCACTTTGAAGTATACAGCTCAGCAGTTTTGAGGACGCTCACGTGGCTGGGCAAGCAATCCTCAGAAATGTCTTCTAGCAAAATGGACACTTCTGTCCCCCTCGGACGGTCGCTCCGACTTCCTCTCTCCCCAGCCCTGGAAACCAGCACGCTGCGTCCGCCTCTGCAGGGCACCACTCCAGGTATCTTACCCAAGTGGAATCATGCAGTAGCTGTCCTTTTGTGAGTGGCTTGTTTCACTTAGCATCCGGTCCGCAAGGTCCGTCTGCATACTAGCATGTGTGAGAGCCTCCTTCCTTGTAAAGGCTGAAGAGCACGGCATTTATGCGTGGACCATGTTTCCATTATCTACCGACCAGCCAATGAACACGTGGACTGCTTCTGTCTCTGGCCGTTGTGAATAAAGCTGCTATAAATGGGGCGGGGGGCCTGGAATCAGCATTTCTCATTACAACAGTAAGGCTCAGATTCCATTTCATGACGAGCTTATGAAATGGAGGATTATGTTTGATCCTCAAGAAGTGGTGTTTTATGGAGAGAGCAAAGCTGGATCATTTCAGGAAGCCCTTTTAGATCTCAGATGGAAGAGCCCGTGCAGACCTGTTCGGTGTGCACACATGGTTCCATCACAGAGGCCACAGCGCGTCACCCAGAGCGCTGGCGACGGCATTAGAGGCGCAGCCATGACGCCTCCGGGCAGGTGCCACAGCACGGCGGGTCTGCGGGGAAGACGTCAGTGCGCCCCTGCTGCCCACAGGGGCGCTTCAGCAGGACGGCCTCCGGGGAGACATGCAGGCATGTTCCCCCCCACACACTTTTAACGTCAGAGTCCCAGTGGCAGCTCCCCCAGGAGAGAATCAAAGGCCAGGAGCGGGCGGCCCGGACTCTGGCTTGGACTGGAGCGCACAGACGGCAGCTGCAGCCTATCAAAGAGACTGGCTGCTGACAGGAAGAAGCATCAACAACTTCATCAGATTTCACAGATCAGTAACAACGGGGCACCCTTCCCCGGCGGGGGGCCACCATGATAGCTGCAGTGGTTTGACTGAAATCAGCATTTTAAAACATGCTTTAAATGTGGCAAAATATGGTGATGGAAAATTTACTGTCTTAATCACTTTGAAGTATACAGCTCAGCAGTTTTGAGGACGCTCACGTGGCTGGGCAAGCAATCCTCAGAAATGTCTTCTAGCAAAATGGACACTTCTGTCCCCCTCGGACGGTCGCTCCGACTTCCTCTCTCCCCAGCCCTGGAAACCAGCACGCTGCGTCCGCCTCTGCAGGGCACCACTCCAGGTATCTTACCCAAGTGGAATCATGCAGTAGCTGTCCTTTTGTGAGTGGCTTGTTTCACTTAGCATCCGGTCCGCAAGGTCCGTCTGCATACTAGCATGTGTGAGAGCCTCCTTCCTTGTAAAGGCTGAAGAGCACGGCATTTATGCGTGGACCATGTTTCCATTATCTACCGACCAGCCAATGAACACGTGGACTGCTTCTGTCTCTGGCCGTTGTGAATAAAGCTGCTATAAATGGGGCGGGGGGCCTGGAATCAGCATTTCTCATTACAACAGTAAAGGCTCAGATTCCATTTCATGACGAGCTTATGAAATGGAGGATTATGTTTGATCCTCAAGAAGTGGTGTTTTATGGAGAGAGCAAAGCTGGATCATTTCAGGAAGCCCTTTTGGCCACGATCCTCACTGATACGGCTCAGGGGGGATTAGGAAATCTATAGGCATGGTGCAGCAATGAAGCTAATTGGCCTATAAGTCTATCTCAGTTTTAATCTCTGTCCCTTTAGCCCTAAATTTTCATCGTTCTAGCCAAGATGCAGTGAACGAGAAGTGTTACTCAAGAGTTCCACCCTTATTGATACGACGGTATTGGCTAACTCTTTCAAACTGCCTAAAATGTTCCAAACAACACTCTTAACTATTACATTACGAGCATACCTGTGGCACAAGCAGGAAGGGAGCTGGAGGGGAAGCATCGGGCCCAGAGGCACAGAGCCAGCCAGGGTGCTGAGCACCAGCAGTTCAGCTCCAGAATCCAGGTACTTCACCAGCACAGGACTCCACATCTCACTCTTTCACTGACATGAATAGTTGTGTGTGGGTGTATGTCTGTAAGTGTTACATTTTGACCAACAGCAATGAAAGAAGGCAGCTTCCCAGGAGGTGCTAGTGGTAAAGAACCCACCTGCCAATGCAGGAGAAATAAGAGACTTGGGTTCAATCCCTGAGTTGGGAAGATTCCCCCTGGGGAGGCCATGGCAAGGCAACCCACTCCAGGGTTCTTGTCCGGAGAATCACATGGACAGAGGAACCTGACAGGCTGCAGTCCACAGGGTCGCAAAGATTTGGACATAACTGAAGCGACTTCGCACACAGCACACATGCAATGAAACAAAGCACATTAGAACTCCACAATGATATTTCTAAAAAAGGAAACAGCAACAGATGATAGAAGACACTCTGGTTTAGTCAATGAACACAACGTTGAATCCTAGTTCTTCCATCAACTCTCTGGCAATGCTGTTGTTACTGTTCAGTTGCTCAGTTGTGTCTGATTCTCTGCGACCTCTCAAGGATGTAGGCCACCAGGCTCCTTCTGTCTCTGGCCGTTGTGAATAAAGCTGCTATAAATGGGCGGGGGCCTGGAATCAGCATTTCTCATTACAACAGTAAGGCTCAGATTCCATTTCATGACGAGCTTATGAAATGGAGGATTATGTTTGATCCTCAAGAAGTGGTGTTTTATGGAGAGAGCAAAGCTGGATCATTTCAGGAAGCCCTTTTGGCCACGATCCTCACTGATACGGCTCAGGGGGGATTAGGAAATCTATAGGCATGGTGCAGCAATGAAGCTAATTGGCCTATAAGTCTATCTCAGTTTTAATCTCTGTCCCTTTAGCCCTAAATTTTCATCGTTCTAGCCAAGATGCAGTGAACGAGAAGTGTTACTCAAGAGTTCCACCCTTATTGATACGACGGTATTGGCTAACTCTTTCAAACTGCCTAAAATGTTCCAAACAACACTCTTAACTATTACATTACGAGCATACCTGTGGCACAAGCAGGAAGGGAGCTGGAGGGGAAGCATCGGGCCCAGAGGCACAGAGCCAGCCAGGGTGCTGAGCACCAGCAGTTCAGCTCCAGAATCCAGGTACTTCACCAGCACAGGACTCCACATCTCACTCTTTCACTGACATGAATAGTTGTGTGTGGGTGTATGTCTGTAAGTGTTACATTTTGACCAACAGCAATGAAAGAAGGCAGCTTCCCAGGAGGTGCTAGTGGTAAAGAACCCACCTGCCAATGCAGGAGAAATAAGAGACTTGGGTTCAATCCCTGAGTTGGGAAGATTCCCCCTGGGGAGGCCATGGCAAGGCAACCCACTCCAGGGTTCTTGTCCGGAGAATCACATGGACAGAGGAACCTGACAGGCTGCAGTCCACAGGGTCGCAAAGATTTGGACATAACTGAAGCGACTTCGCACACAGCACACATGCAATGAAACAAAGCACATTAGAACTCCACAATGATATTTCTAAAAAAGGAAACAGCAACAGATGATAGAAGACACTCTGGTTTAGTCAATGAACACAACGTTGAATCCTAGTTCTTCCATCAACTCTCTGGCAATGCTGTTGTTACTGTTCAGTTGCTCAGTTGTGTCTGATTCTCTGCGACCTCTCAAGGATGTAGGCCACCAGGCTCCTCTGTCCATGGGATTCTCCAGGCAAAAATACTGGAGTGGATTGCCCTTTCCTTCTCCAGGGGGTCTTCTCCACCCAGGGGCTGAACCCTCGTCTCCTGCATTGGCAGGTGTATTCTCTACTACTGAGCCACCTAGGAACCCCGTGGCAACACTGCCTCATGTTTCAATCTCTTGATTTTAGTTTCCTCCCCTGGAAATGGGAGTGATATCATATCTAACTGACTTAGTTGTCAATCTTTAAGGAAATAATGTCTATAAAATACTCAGTTCTGTTAGACGCGCAATAAGTGCTAGCTCTCCTAACTCCTGTGAGGCAAGAGAAGAACGTGATCTCAAAAAGGAGATATGTGTTTTCATAACAACTTGCATATACACATTAACTATCACTGTACTTTTCTACGTACAAAGCATTTAAGAATTACACTGTCAGGACCTCCCTGGTGGTCCCATGGCTGAGACGTTGCACTCCCAATGCAGGGGGCCTGGGTTGGTCCCTGGTCAGGGAACTAGATACCAAATGCCACAACGAAGCGTTCACGTGCTGCAACTAAAGACCCCCCATGCCACAGCTAAGACTGGAGCAGCTCAATAAATACACACACAAAATAGAATGCATGTTAAATACTTGAAAAAAACAACTCAGAGTGCCTCCTTTCTCCTTTGCATTCTGCCAGAGTCTGCTGAGAAATACAAGAGACAGGCTATGCTGGACACCTGACAATCAGCCCTATAAAAATCAACACTGCATTTCTTCAAGCAGGGAAGGAGCTCCAAGTGCTGGGCTCAGGGGCGTGCTCCTGGGCTGCACCTGCTCCCCGTCCCCTCTGCTCCAGAGCACACGGCTCCGCGCGCCTCCTCAGGCAGCCGGCACCCCAGGTCTTGCTGTGTAATCCTGTCTCGCCAGCTTTATGATCGAAGGTTTGCCTCTTCCCTTGATTTGTAACAACCAGATTAGTCGAAAACGTTTATAAATCCACTGTGCCACTGACAAAACCAGATTCCCACGGCAGCTAAGATACCACGTCTTCAGTGAGCTCAGCTGATTCACGAACGGTCGTGCCGGGTAGCACAGCCCCGCACGGGGAAAGATTTCTTCAAAGCGCCCCCAGATCCTCTGCAGACACGCAGCGGGGCGCCGAGGGGACCCCTGAGACGCACCCAGACGCGGGCCTGCCGCTCTCGAGAGAGGGCTCCGCCGTCGTCAGAGAAGGGGCGCCTGCACCGAGATGGGGGACAGCGTGGGCTTCCGTGTGGACATGCTCCCGTCTCCACACACGTGCATCACACACGTGTGCCTCCTGTGGTTTCTCACCGTATTACTTTAGAGCAGTTTCAGGCTCACAGCAGCACCGAGAGGAAGGCACAGACGGAGGCATCTCTTGCCATCTCCATGCGCACAGGCTGCCCCGCCTCAACCGCCTCCACGTGCAGCCACCTCTGTCGCGGTTGAGGGACCTACAGAGACGCCTCATCAGCCCCCAAAGGCCAAGGCTTGCAGCCGGGCTCGCCTTTGGTGTTGCACGCCCTATGGGCTTGAACAACTGTCTGCTGGCTCAGTTGGTGCAGGACCCGTCTGCCAGTGCAGGAGATGCAGGGTGGATTCCTGGGTCAGGAAGATCCCTGGAGAAGGACACAGCCACCCACTCCAGTCTTCCTGCCTGGAGAATCCCATGGACAGCGGAGCCTGGAGGGCTACCGTCCACAGGGCTGCAGAGAGGTGGACATGACTGAGCGACTAAACCATCATCCCCACAGCACCATAAACCTGTAATGTCCAGGGACAATGGACGTGTAGGTTGTTTTTCCTCACTGCTCCCTCGTTTATTGTCTGAGATGGCAAGCTGAAAGGCCAGTATTGAGATAAGCAGTATGGAGGGGCGGGTGCTTCCTAAATGGAAGAATTAACTGGAAAAACTACCGTTTTCCCGACCTGGATCATCATTCCTGACTCTTAAGATGTGGCCACCAGCTCTGCTTTTGTGTGGAAGTTCAGGATTTCTAGTCTTTTCATTAATAAGTAGGTCCCTCCTCGGAGTGGGTACAATGTCTCCTGCCAACATTTAAGTCAGATCAGGGTTCCCCTGAGGCCAACTCTTCATACAGCTGTTCTCAAACTATTCAGTTACTGCTGTAAAGCACTATTCTCACATTTTTAAAAGGAAATTACTGAGCATTTGCATTTTTTTAAGTTCACAGGGCCACTTTTCTCGGTTATCGGCACCGTCTGCCGTTGGGGCGCATTCTCACGGTGGAGATGAAACCAAGTGTCACGGGCAGTGCCCGGCGGCGAGGCCCAGGTGGATGCTGGTTCAAGGTGCGACTTCTCAGGCTGTGGCCCACTGAGCCATGCTTCCCACGCCTGCACCTCTGGGAGATGAATCTCTGAGAAATGTGCTCAGCAAGGTTGAAGATTTTAAAAGAACCAACCTCTCCCTCCCTCTTCTTTTTTAAAAGATGTTTCTTTACTTGGCTGCGCAGGGCCTTGGCTGCAGCACATGGGATCTGTGGCCTTTGTCGCTGCATGTGAGTTCTCAGTTGTGGCATGTGGGATCCAGTTCCCAGACCAGGGGTCGAACTTGGGCCCCCTGCGCTGGGAGCATGGAGTCTTAGCCACTGGACCACCAGAGAAACCCCCTCCCTTCTTTAGATACAGCATCTGTCACATTCCTTGGCGACCTCCTAATGGGGTGATCGCTACCTCACAAGCACGTCATCTCAGATCCAAGAACCTCTTCTTGACAGAAAGTGTTTCTTCTTTAGGTAGAACCCTGTGTCCCTAAGCATCTGCTCCTGGCTTGAAACCTGGCGAGCATTTTGGGACAAAGAGTTGCAGAGGGCATCCTTAAAGGGGGAAATGCTGCACGCCTGAGTAGCCAGACCACTGCCTTTGAAGCTCATGAGCCTTATTCGCGTAACTGGTAAGTCAGGTTAGTTCTCTGCCGCTCAGGGTGCCGCCTCTTTGCTTTTGCTTCTGCCATTTTCTTCTGGCTTCTGCCGGGCAGCGTCCTTCTCTTGTAGACGTTTCTATCCTTTTCTCTGTCTCTCAGGTTTATATTTCTCCCTGTGGTGTCTTTCTATTTTTTATCTTTTTACTTTTCTTTTCTCCAGTTTGCGGAGTGGGTACAATGTCTCCTGCCAACATTTAAGTCAGATCAGGGTTCCCCTGAGGCCAACTCTTCATACAGCTGTTCTCAAACTATTCAGTTACTGCTGTAAAGCACTATTCTCACATTTTTAAAAGGAAATTACTGAGCATTTGCATTTTTTTAAGTTCACAGGGCCACTTTTCTCGGTTATCGGCACCGTCTGCCATTGGGGCGCATTCTCACGGTGGAGATGAAACCAAGTGTCACGGGCAGTGCCCGGCGGCGAGGCCCAGGTGGATGCTGGTTCAAGGTGCGACTTCTCAGGCTGTGGCCCACTGAGCCATGCTTCCCACGCCTGCACCTCTGGGAGATGAATCTCTGAGAAATGTGCTCAGCAAGGTTGAAGATTTTAAAAGAACCAACCTCTCCCTCCCTCTTCTTTTTTAAAAGATGTTTCTTTACTTGGCTGCGCAGGGCCTTGGCTGCAGCACATGGGATCTGTGGCCTTTGTCGCTGCATGTGAGTTCTCAGTTGTGGCATGTGGGATCCAGTTCCCAGACCAGGGGTCGAACTTGGGCCCCCTGCGCTGGGAGCATGGAGTCTTAGCCACTGGACCACCAGAGAAACCCCCTCCCTTCTTTAGATACAGCATCTGTCACATTCCTTGGCGACCTCCTAATGGGGTGATCGCTACCTCACAAGCACCTCATCTCAGATCCAAGAACCTCTTCTTGACAGAAAGTGTTTCTTCTTTAGGTAGAACCCTGTGTCCCTAAGCATCTGCTCCTGGCTTGAAACCTGGCGAGCATTTTGGGACAAAGAGTTGCAGAGGGCATCCTTAAAGGGGGAAATGCTGCACGCCTGAGTAGCCAGACCACTGCCTTTGAAGCTCATGAGCCTTATTCGCGTAACTGGTAAGTCAGGTTAGTTCTCTGCCGCTCAGGGTGCCGCCTCTTTGCTTTTTGCTTCTGCCATTTTCTTCTGGCTTCTGCCGGGCAGCGTCCTTCTCTTGTAGACGTTTCTATCCTTTTCTCTGTCTCTCAGGTTTATATTTCTCCCTGTGGTGTCTTTCTATTTTTTATCTTTTTACTTTTCTTTTCTCCAGTTTGCCTTTCCCCACAATTTTAATGAGTATTTATTAGATACCTATTTCAGACTAAGGAGTGAGCCTTGTTCAGTCACTTAGTCGTGTCTGACTCTTTTGACCCCACGGACCGCAGCACACAGGGCTTCCCGGTCCTGGAGTTCACTCAAACTCATGTTCATCGCGTTGGTGATGCCATCCAACCGTCTTGTCCTCTAGTTCATGAGGAACACAGAGAGACATAGGGAAAGCCTCTGCCTTTCAAGAAAAGAAGCTCTTCTGTAGAATCTGGTATCTCTCTTTTAATTAACCTCAATAGAAAGCAGTTATTTTCCTTGGCTTTGTCTTTTGTTCCTTATGATTACCTGGAAAAAGTGTAGATTGAACACATTCTATCTCTTACTGGAAGGAACAAAGTGGTTTATTTTTTGTGCTTTTTATATAACACTCAATTTTTCACTTTTTACATCAGTGGGACTTGGCTGAAAAACATATTTTTTCCCTCCATTCCTGCATTAGGAATAAGGTTCAAGTGCTCCAGAGTCCCTACTTGTTTTTCTATGTTATCAGTAGGCAATGCCATATGGATGGCTTATACTCAACACCTGTTGGTGTTTCACAGAGCGAGTTGTCTGAAGCCAGTGGTCCTCAACTTGAGATCAGATCAGAATCACCTAGAAAACCAGTCAAAGCACCCAGCAAGCCTGGGGTGAAAGTGAAAAGTGAAAGCATTAGTTGCTCCCTTGAGTCTGACTCTTTGCAACCCCACAGACTGCAGCCTGCCAGGCTCCTCTGTCCGTGGGATCCTCCAGGCAAGAACACTGGAGTGGGTCGCCATGCCCTTCTCCAGGGATCTTTCCGACCCAGGGATGGAACCTGGGCCTCCTGTATTGCCGGTGAACCCGTCACTGTGTGAGCCACCAGCTCTGGGGGGGCCCTGAGGATGTGTCTCCCTATCAAGCCCTGCAGCGATGCTGCTGCCGGCCGGGGGCCGCCCTTTGAAAACCATGCATTCAGCTGAACCTTGGCAGTGAAGAGGGGTTTTGCGGTGGGCCCTGGTGGGGGCTAGTCAACGATGCTCAGCGTTTATATTTCCCCCTGTGGTGTCTTTCTATTTTTTATCTTTTTACTTTTCTTTTCTCCAGTTTGCCTTTCCCCACAATTTTAATGAGTATTTATTAGATACCTATTTCAGACTAAGGAGTGAGCCTTGTTCAGTCACTTAGTCGTGTCTGACTCTTTTGACCCCACGGACCGCAGCACACAGGGCTTCCCGGTCCTGGAGTTCACTCAAACTCATGTTCATCGCGTTGGTGATGCCATCCAACCGTCTTGTCCTCTAGTTCATGAGGAAAACAGAGAGACATAGGGAAAGCCTCTGCCTTTCAAGAAAAGAAGCTCTTCTGTAGAATCTGGTATCTCTCTTTTAATTAACCTCAATAGAAAGCAGTTATTTTCCTTGGCTTTGTCTTTTGTTCCTTATGATTACCTGGAAAAAGTGTAGATTGAACACATTCTATCTCTTACTGGAAGGAACAAAGTGGTTTATTTTTTGTGCTTTTTATATAACACTCAATTTTTCACTTTTTACATCAGTGGGACTTGGCTGAAAAACATATTTTTTCCCTCCATTCCTGCATTAGGAATAAGGTTCAAGTGCTCCAGAGTCCCTACTTGTTTTTCTATGTTATCAGTAGGCAATGCCATATGGATGGCTTATACTCAACACCTGTTGGTGTTTCACAGAGCGAGTTGTCTGAAGCCAGTGGTCCTCAACTTGAGATCAGATCAGAATCACCTAGAAAACCAGTCAAAGCACCCAGCAAGCCTGGGGTGAAAGTGAAAAGTGAAAGCATTAGTTGCTCCCTTGAGTCTGACTCTTTGCAACCCCACAGACTGCAGCCTGCCAGGCTCCTCTGTCCGTGGGATCCTCCAGGCAAGAACACTGGAGTGGGTCGCCATGCCCTTCTCCAGGGATCTTTCCGACCCAGGGATGGAACCTGGGCCTCCTGTATTGCCGGTGAACCCGTCACTGTGTGAGCCACCAGCTCTGGGGGGGCCCTGAGGATGTGTCTCCCTATCAAGCCCTGCAGCGATGCTGCTGCCGGCCGGGGGCCGCCCTTTGAAAACCATGCATTCAGCTGAACCTTGGCAGTGAAGAGGGGTTTTGCCGGTGGGCCCTGGTGGCGGGCCTAGTCAACGATGCTCAGCGTTAGGGTTCTCAACAGTGAACCTGAAGTTTTACATAAAAAGCATTTTTAGGACACTGTTCTTACTGACATGTTTCCTCCTACCAGTGCGCAGCCTCAGGGCGTCCACCCGGACCTGGACCCCGCGGGCAGAAGGAGCCCCTTGGGTGCTGCTCACCCTCTGCAGCACCTTTCCTCCTGCACCGGGCACCACGCGCCTGGCTGAGCTCTGGGATGTGGCTTGTTCTAAACAAAGGAGCAAAACCATGGACATGCCTCAGGCTATAAAGTGCTGATTTTAAGGAGCCCCTGCTCTCCCTGTTTTTATGATTTAAGAAGCCTAACCTTCACCAACGCGCCTGCTGTGACTTCCCGACATCATGTTTGTCTGAGTTTTGGAATCAAGAGTAAGAGCATGATTTAAACGCAAAAGAAGACACATCCTTTAAAGTCAGAGTTTCTTCTGGAGCCAGGCTGTGGACAGGCCAGCGGCTGTGGTGTGGATGTACATATCCGGACATACCTGTGTGGGGTGTGCACATCTGTGCAGAGGGCAGGTGTTGGGGGTGCTGAGTGCAGAGCTCTGGTGCTGCCTGAGCGCGAAACATACAAATACTTTATTGTTTAACATTACTGAGGATCAGGATGATAGCTGGGCTTGGTGACACGGGGAGGAATTTTAAAATTTAAAATTCCTACATATCACTGTTGAATGTTATCTCGTCATGTAAACTTCCAAGAAAATAATTCTTTCACCTTGCTGATTTCCAGTCTACTCCAGGAAAAGCAAACTTACTGCAGTGGTTCTCACATGAGCATCTTTTTGATTTTCTGAGATAAACTGTAAGCTGTTAACGATACTTCTCATCTGAACTATACAAAATCCATTGCGACTATTGAGAATATTTCACTTACAAATGTTATACTATCTTTTGAAATTTATTCAGCAGACTTACCTTCAGACCCCAGCTTGTAGTACAGGGAACACTTCAATTTATTTAGTCGTGTCTGTGGGTGTAATGGCAGCTGGATTTGACAGAACTGGAGCGAGTCTGACACACACATGCCTGGAAGAGAAGAGAGTCAGAATGTTACAACCACAGAAAGGAGAACAGGGCATCCCTGCTTTATGCCGAAGTCCCACTGCGATTTTCCCAAGATGGGAATACCACGGAAGATCACTTCATCCATTACCTTCTTTGGTTTCTTCAGAAAGGCTCACTGTACGGGACAAGGGCAGAGACCCTGGATTCAACCTAACTGGTCACGAAAGTAATTCCTTGTGTTTTCCTGCCTATTTGTCTCCCTCTACCCAGCTCAGGTGGTGTTAGTGGTAAAGAACTCGCCTGTCAATGCAGGAGACATAAGAGATATGGGTTCAGTTCCTGGGTTGGGAAGATCCTCTCATCTTGGAGGGAAAATGACAATCCACTCCATTATTCTTGCCTGGAGAATCCCATGGACAGAGAAGCCAACTAAAGTGACTTTGCATGCACACACCCAGTCATAAGCCCCTCCAGGGTAGAGGGTACGACTTGTCTTTATGTTCCCAAAGCAGAGTAATTCCTGCTTCATAGCAGGTGCCCAATGAATTATTCTTGAAAATGCTCCCTTATTCTTAAGGAAAGAAGAACTTGGATCATCTTCGGAGAGTTAAGGGGTAAGAACAGGGAGAGAACTTGAGAAAAGCAGCTCAGAAACAATGGTTCTGGCAGCTGGGACCCCGGCTGGCAGAGGACCCACAGAACGATTGCTGGGTAAAAGCCTATGCCAGCGGGGACGGGCTGGCAATCACATTCGTGTAAGAGCAGTGAGAGCAACAAGGTGCGACCTCGCGTGTGCTAAGACTCTTCAGTAGTGCCCGACTCTTTGCGGCCCTATGAACGATAGCCCGCCAGGCTCCTCCGTCCTCGGGATTCTCCAGGCAAGAATCCTGGAGGGGGCTGCCGACAGCGCAGGCTGTCTAAGCGCCAAAATCCAAGGTGAGGCTTTCAGAGAGCTTTGGTCGTTCTCAAGAAGTCTCTGAAGACGTTGTCTCACGCACTGCTGGGCTCCGATCCTGAAGCAGGACCTCAAGAGCCCCTCATCCTGAGAGACCCTGGTCAGTGTGTCAGAGAGGAGGGGACGCATGTGCTGTGACACCGCCTCCCGGCCGCCAGGCCCAGGAACAGCCAGAACCCCCTCTGCTGGGAGAAGGTCACAGGCCAAGAGGACAGGTAGCGCCGGGGTCGGAGCACACAGGGCTCTCAGTGATGCCGACTGGCTTCGCCACGTCGGGTGATGTCTCACACTCCCTGGGCCAAGTCCCCTGCTTTGTAACAATCCAGTCAAGGGTTTTACTGAAGTAGACAAGCATGAAATGCATTTTCCAGAGAAGTTTCCAAAGTGGGGGAAAGTTCATGGCTCAGATCTCCGGTGGGTAATGAAATGAGACTGCGAACTTCTGTTTTTCTTTATAACACAGAGGAAAAAAAAAAAAAAGAGTTATCCAGGGTTTAAAATCTAAATCTAAAACTTGTGCTGTGTCCTCGACTCTCAGCCCATCTTCCTCCCTAACCCTGGTGTTGCAAGCTTATTATGCAAATGGCCCCAGAGGGGACCCAGTCATAAGCCCCTCCAGGGTAGAGGCGACTTGTCTTTATGTTCCCAAAGCAGAGTAATTCCTGCTTCATAGCAGGTGCCCAATGAATTATTCTTGAAAATGCTCCCTTATTCTTAAGGAAAGAAGAACTTGGATCATCTTCGGAGAGTTAAGGGGTAAGAACAGGGAGAGAACTTGAGAAAAGCAGCTCAGAAACAATGGTTCTGGCAGCTGGGACCCCGGCTGGCAGAGGACCCACAGAACGATTGCTGGGTAAAAGCCTATGCCAGCGGGGACGGGCTGGCAATCACATTCGTGTAAGAGCAGTGAGAGCAACAAGGTGCGACCTCGCGTGTGCTAAGACTCTTCAGTAGTGCCCGACTCTTTGCGGCCCTATGAACGATAGCCCGCCAGGCTCCTCCGTCCTCGGGATTCTCCAGGCAAGAATCCTGGAGGGGGCTGCCGACAGCGCAGGCTGTCTAAGCGCCAAAATCCAAGGTGAGGCTTTCAGAGAGCTTTGGTCGTTCTCAAGAAGTCTCTGAAGACGTTGTCTCACGCACTGCTGGGCTCCGATCCTGAAGCAGGACCTCAAGAGCCCCTCATCCTGAGAGACCCTGGTCAGTGTGTCAGAGAGGAGGGGACGCATGTGCTGTGACACCGCCTCCCGGCCGCCAGGCCCAGGAACAGCCAGAACCCCCTCTGCTGGGAGAAGGTCACAGGCCAAGAGGACAGGTAGCGCCGGGGTCGGAGCACACAGGGCTCTCAGTGATGCCGACTGGCTTCGCCACGTCGGGTGATGTCTCACACTCCCTGGGCCAAGTCCCCTGCTTTGTAACAATCCAGTCAAGGGTTTTACTGAAGTAGACAAGCATGAAATGCATTTTCCAGAGAAGTTTCCAAAGTGGGGGAAAGTTCATGGCTCAGATCTCCGGTGGGTAATGAAATGAGACTGCGAACTTCTGTTTTTCTTTATAACACAGAGGAAAAAAAAAAAAAAAGAGTTATCCAGGGTTTAAAATCTAAATCTAAAACTTGTGCTGTGTCCTCGACTCTCAGCCCATCTTCCTCCCTAACCCTGGTGTTGCAAGCTTATTTGATGCTGCTTCAAAATGGCCCCAGAGGGGGACCGTGGCCCGCTCCGCACCAGGACGTTCCTGGCAGTGCAGGCAGGCTGGCTCCCCGCGGCAGGAAGGGAAGCCTCCAACAAGACTCAGCTCGTGGAGTGATTCCTGCTTCTCCGGTCCACATAGTCTTTCAGCCTCTTGCTGAACGTATGGCCCTTGTCACAGTTTCACATTTTCATGGCTGAAAACACTATTAGTCTCTCAGTGGTGTCCAACTCTTTGTGATCCCCGTGGACAGGCTCCTCTGTCTGTGGAATAGTCATTTCCTCCTCCAGGGGATCTTTACAACCCAGGGATCGAACCTGGGTCTCCCACGCTGCAGGCAGATTCTTCACCGTCTGAACCACCAGGCCCTGGCACACTGCAAACTTTGGCAATCCCAAGTCCACGTAGCTAAACCCTGACCATCATTTTCTTGACTGCACAGCCCAAGAGACCAAGCTCAGGAGGTTCAACCAGCTCAGGAGTGGCCCCTCTTGAACAAACTCTGCCTTCCTCTCCTTGTCCTTTCTTCTTCTTTTTCTTCTTTTCTTCCAGTAAAGTATTTTATATTGACTCTCCTTATCCTGACTGCAACATCTTATATTTGCCATTTTTCTAATACGTTTTAGAGGTACTTCTTTGACATTCTCAAGAGTGTTAAACGTAATATTCTCCCTTGACTCTTAGCTTTTGCAGGCATTGTTTCGAGTGAGCATGGAGAATGGCTGAGTTGTATGTTTGAAGCAACACATCTGTTGCTGAAGTTGTATTTTTCGCTTTAGAGTTACACACGGGATTTCTGTGACACAGTGGGCCACAAGACACAGATGGTTCGCCTCCATCTACATTATGAGCTCGCAGCACTACACCAGGGCTTCCCAGACACAGCCTCACACCCCAAGGCTGCAGCGAGTGCCCTATCAGCGCCTTTGTTTTGTAATTCTTAAGAAGAGTTAGCGTCCTGTAGTCTTGAGATCAATGTACTTGAAATAACAAAAATGTTAATTTTCATAGCATTTTTAGAATTTTGATCACTGAAAATCACATATGGGCAACACTAACTCTTCCCCAGCATGTTCGCATTCTAAATTCAGATAAAATAACATGCACAAAGCACACAGAAAATAGAAAAAGTAAAATCTGCCAGTGAAACTCCGGGAGAGCTTTCCTAACTTAATCTTTGATTCAAGGATATGCTGTTGTAAAGCTACGACTTAAAAGCCACAACCTCCCTCTAATCTATTAAAGTCCGTATCTTTTGCGAACAGAAGCTATGAATGACTAATGTTCCTTCCTTTAATGGTCAGATAGTTTCCCAGGGAGTAGACTGGCAGACAGTCAAGGAGAAACCAGTGGCTGCCTGACCTAACATCCCATCAGAGCATACTTCCTGGGCGTCTCCTGTGGACAGGCCTGGTGGTGCAGGGAGGGGTGAGGCGCAGCAGGTCCCCGCTCTCACGGAGTGCCCCTTCTTGGGGCAGACGAGCGACAGCAAGTGAGAAAACAAACAGGCCTGCAGCTCCTGCCAGCAGTCCGGGCTTCCAGGGGAGTGAACTGGGGTGCCGGTGACAGCGAGCACGTCCTCTAACAGAGTCGTCAGGGGGATTTCATCTAAGGAGCTGCTGGGAATGCAGGAACTGAGGCCTAACAAATACCAAGGTGCCAGTGGAGCGAAGGGACAAAGCGGAAGCACAGCCAGCATGGCTGGCAGAGGGGAAGAGAGGGAGAAAGTGTACATTTTTGAAGAAAATTTTGGTCTCTTTCATTGGTTATTTATTTATTTACTTTTCATCCATCTTTATTCTTCGGCCTGTGTGGGCCCCCCATCCCTGTGGCCTCTCTCGTTGCAGAGCCCTGGCTCTGGGCGCATGCGCTCCGGAGCGCTGGCTCGTAACTGCACACACTGGTCCAGCCACTCTCTGGCATGTGGGATCCTCCCGGGCTAGGGACCGAACCAGTGTCCCTTGCACTGCAGGGCAGACTCTTTACGCACTGGACCACCGGGGAAGCCTCCAAAGTGTACTTTTAAATCATGATTCCACCATACAAGTAAGAGCAGGATGTGACTCTGGAAAAATCCCACTGAGTCATCAGGCCAACGTACAAAAGGAGACGTGCTGTACGGGGACTAAGGGTGAGATGGACACAGCTGACAAAGCCCACACAGTTAAAGCTGTTGTGGATGTGCAGTCACGCACCAGTGTGAGAGGCGGCCACAGAGAAGGCTGAGTGGGGCCTCTGACGGCGGTGCTGGAGAAGACGCCCGAGAGTCGTCTGAACTGTAATGAGATGAATCCAGTTGATCCGAAGGAAAATCAACCCAGACTGTTCATTAGTGGGACGGATGCTGAAGCTAAAGCACCAATACTTTGGCCACCTGATGTGAAGCCAACTCACTGGGAAAGACCCTGGTGCTGGGAAAGACTGAAGACAAAAGGAGAAGAGGGTGGCAGAGGATGAGGTGGGTAGATGGCATCACCAACTCAATGAACGTGAGTTTGAGCCAACTCTGGGAAACCATGGAGGACACAGACGTCTGGCGTGCTGCAGTCCATGGAGCCGCAAAGAGCAGCACATGACTAAGTGACTGAACAACGACTGGTGTATGTTTCTGGTGCGGTTTGGATAGAGTGAACATAAGACTTGGCCCTTTAAGTGCAACCTAAGATACACGTTCCTACCAGTTCCTAGAGACCAGGGCTTGTGGTGCGCTAGACAGACACAAATTTTAAAGGTGTCTTCAAATGCGTGCAGGTGCATGCTGAGTCCCTTCAGTGGTGAATGACCCTCTGTGACTCCATGGACTGTAGCCCACCAGGCTCCTCTGTCCATGAGATTCTCAGGCAACAACACTGGAATGGGCTGCGATTTCCTTCTCCAGAGGATCTCCTGACTCAGGGATAGAGCCCCAGTTTCCTGCATTGTGGGGAGCTTCTTCAATGTCTGAGCTACCAGGAAACCCATTCAAATGTGTGATGAATTCCTGTTGGAAGAAAACATCACTATGATTTCAATTAGCAATGGAAAGTATTTCTGACTCTGTTATGTGAATAATGCTAATTCTCCACTTCCCTTGGTGGATACTGCTATGTTCTTAACCTCTGGCTTGCTCTGTGGAGTAGCATTCTGAAATGATTACATAATAATTTTAGGAGCCCCTAAGCATCCCTTTTATTAAAAATTTAGTTACTTAAAGTGCTGTACGGGACTAAGGGTGAGATGGACACAGCTGACAAAGCCCACACAGTTAAAGCTGTTGTGGATGTGCAGTCACGCACCAGTGTGAGAGGCGGCCACAGAGAAGGCTGAGTGGGGCCTCTGACGGCGGTGCTGGAGAAGACGCCCGAGTCGTCTGAACTGTAATGAGATGAATCCAGTTGATCCGAAGGAAAATCAACCCAGACTGTTCATTAGTGGGACGGATGCTGAAGCTAAAGCACCAATACTTTGGCCACCTGATGTGAAGCCAACTCACTGGGAAAGACCCTGGTGCTGGGAAAGACTGAAGACAAAAGGAGAAGAGGGTGGCAGAGGATGAGGTGGGTAGATGGCATCACCAACTCAATGAACGTGAGTTTGAGCCAACTCTGGGAAACCATGGAGGACACAGACGTCTGGCGTGCTGCAGTCCATGGAGCCGCAAAGAGCAGCACATGACTAAGTGACTGAACAACGACTGGTGTATGTTTCTGGTGCGGTTTGGATAGAGTGAACATAAGACTTGGCCCTTTAAGTGCAACCTAAGATACACGTTCCTACCAGTTCCTAGAGACCAGGGCTTGTGGTGCGCTAGACAGACACAAATTTTAAAGGTGTCTTCAAATGCGTGCAGGTGCATGCTGAGTCCCTTCAGTGGTGAATGACCCTCTGTGACTCCATGGACTGTAGCCCACCAGGCTCCTCTGTCCATGAGATTCTCAGGCAACAACACTGGAATGGGCTGCGATTTCCTTCTCCAGAGGATCTCCTGACTCAGGGATAGAGCCCCAGTTTCCTGCATTGTGGGGAGCTTCTTCAATGTCTGAGCTACCAGGAAACCCATTCAAATGTGTGATGAATTCCTGTTGGAAGAAAACATCACTATGATTTCAATTAGCAATGGAAAGTATTTCTGACTCTGTTATGTGAATAATGCTAATTCTCCACTTCCCTTGGTGGATACTGCTATGTTCTTAACCTCTGGCTTGCTCTGTGGAGTAGCATTCTGAAATGATTACATAATAATTTTAGGAGCCCCTAAGCATCCCATTATTATTAAAAAAAATAATAAAGGAAATTAAGTTACTTAAATCCTCTGCTTTTGCCTATGTCCCTCCCTATATCCACTTGCTCTTCCTAACCCTGGTGAAAAAGAAGGACGTCCCTCATCCTGTTGTCGACTGTCAAGAAAAGCACAACTTTCCTCCTCCTCTCCTCTTCTCTAGACTAAACATACCCAGTTCCCCCAAAGCTTTCTTTTTGATCTTCATTTCCAAACTATTCATCACTGTGCTCTCTTTCTCTGAAAGTTCCCCAGAGTTCCAAAGAGCTGAGCCACACGAGGATAAAACATCTCCGAGGAGGTTTAACTGACTGCAGACAGACGCCGCAAGGACTTTTCCCACCTTCCCAAAAGGCCTGTAGTGAATAAAGTCCAAGGAAGATAGTTTCTCTCTTTGTAACTTCACTTCCTCGTGGGGGAAAGCAGTAGATGAATAAGGAATTAAGTGGAAGAGGTTGGTTTTTCATCTGCATCTAGTTATTCTAAAAGAAATTTCAGTATGAAGAATTTCTATTTTTAGTTAGAACAAAATGCATTTGTTTATCACTGTTAAAAAGCTAATTTGAAAGGCTTAATGTTAATGAATTCCCATAGCATTTGCTGGTAACAACACATGTGGCGCTGGTGGTAAAGAACCTGCCTGCAATGCAGGAGACCTAAGAGACAGGGCTCGATCTGGTTTGGGTGACCTTCAATGACCCTCTGATGGACTGTAGCCCACCAGGCTCCTCTGTCCATGAGATTCTCAGGCAACAACACTGGAATGGGCTGCGATTTCCTTCTCCAGAGGATCTCCTGACTCAGGGATAGAGCCCCAGTTTCCTGCATTGTGGGGAGCTTCTTCAATGTCTGAGCTACCAGGAAACCCATTCAAATGTGTGATGAATTCCTGTTGGAAGAAAACATCACTATGATTTCAATTAGCAATGGAAAGTATTTCTGACTCTGTTATGTGAATAATGCTAATTCTCCACTTCCCTTGGTGGATACTGCTATGTTCTTAACCTCTGGCTTGCTCTGTGGAGTAGCATTCTGAAATGATTACATAATAATTTTAGGAGCCCCTAAGCATCCCATTATTATTAAAAAAAATAATAAAGGAAATTAAGTTACTTAAATCCTCTGCTTTTGCCTATGTCCCTCCCTATATCCACTTGCTCTTCCTAACCCTGGTGAAAAAGAAGGACGTCCCTCATCCTGTTGTCGACTGTCAAGAAAAGCACAACTTTCCTCCTCCTCTCCTCTTCTCTAGACTAAACATACCCAGTTCCCCCAAAGCTTTCTTTTTGATCTTCATTTCCAAACTATTCATCACTGTGCTCTCTTTCTCTGAAAGTTCCCCAGAGTTCCAAAGAGCTGAGCCACACGAGGATAAAACATCTCCGAGGAGGTTTAACTGACTGCAGACAGACGCCGCAAGGACTTTTCCCACCTTCCCCAAAAAGGCCTGTAGTGAATAAAGTCCAAGGAAGATAGTTTCTCTCTTTGTAACTTCACTTCCTCGTGGGGGAAAGCAGTAGATGAATAAGGAATTAAGTGGAAGAGGTTGGTTTTGCATCTGCATCTAGTTATTCTAAAAGAAATTTCAGTATGAAGAATTTCTATTTTTAGTTAGAACAAAATGCATTTGTTTATCACTGTTAAAAAGCTAATTTGAAAGGCTTAATGTTAATGAATTCCCATAGCATTTGCTGGTAACAACACATGTGGCGCTGGTGGTAAAGAACCTGCCTGCAATGCAGGAGACCTAAGAGACAGGGGCTCGATCTCTGGTTTGGGAAGATCTCCTAGAGAAGAAGTGGCAGCCTGCTCCAGTCTTGCCTGGAGAAGCCCGTGGACACAGAGCCTGGTGGGCCGGCGTCCACAGGGTCACAGAGTCAGATCTGACCGGAGCGGCTTTGCACAGCATAGCACACAGCACGCGACCAACAAAGCAGGTCAGGAGCAAGAACTTAAAAGGTGCTCTAAAGATTCATCAAAAATAAACAAAAACACTTATTAAAAACAGACTTCTGTTCCCTAATGCATCTTTCTTGGCAGTTAAACAGCTGTATGGTGCCAACGGCAAATCCTTGATTAGAATGTTTTGGATCCTGTTTTCAAGGAAGCACCTTCTGTGTTCCACATTGGTTCTTACGGCATCAGGCCTGTTTTCATTCCTTCTCCATCTACTGAAAATGAACGTCAAGATGAGTTCTCATGTCCACCCCTCAGCCTAGCTTCTGATCTGGTATGTTCACAAGCAGAGTAACTGCAGTCTGCGCAGACTCGACCGGTGATCTCGGCTGCATACGTTGGTGTCTGTGACAGGCAGGCCAGGCCACCAGCCCTGGGCCGCAGCTCTGCGCCTGGCGCTGCGTCAGTCCCACCCTGCAGTGGAAACAGGTGGGCAAGCTTGAATTTCACCTGCAGAAGTGCCAAGAAGAGGATGGGTTTTCTGAGAAACAGCCTACAGGCATTTCCCCCCTTTAAACATCAGGATGATGCAGGGATTCCAATAACCTAAGCTCAGTTAACCCTGCATCATTCAGATTCAAAAGCTTTGCCTTATCTGTAAATAAAATGCACAGGAGAAAGCCACTCAAAGAGGGAAATCAGAGATTTAGAACACTCCCCGGATGTGGCAACACCAAGAGCTGGTAGGGACAGGAAGGCTACAAGACAATGAGTCTTGAGCTTCCCTAAACCTCATAGAGCTGTGCTTTTAAAAGCTTGTCTTCTGAAACCCACATAGTATTGAGAGAAAATCAGTCAGTGTTCTGAGGTCCTTACGTTAAAACAAAAAACAAAACTAAAAGGTACCCATGCTTAAAGAGAAGACACCAGATACTAAAACTAAAATAAAATAGAATTACAAATCACTTAAGCTCTGCCACCACGAATCCCCCTGCTGCCCCAGACTTTTCTCATCAAAGGACATTCTGGAAGACAGTCAACAAATCAGAGATGTAAACAATGAATGAACAAGAATAATATCCTGGTTATGTTTGGCCCCTTTAGTTCAACATGATTCCATGTATCTAAAAATCATGCTGGGGCTTCCCCTGGTGGTCCAGTGGGTAAGGACACCGCCTTGCAGTGCAAGGGGCGCCGCTTTGATCCCTGGCCTGGGAAGATCCCACGTGCTGCGGAGCGGCTGGACCGATGTGTCCAATTACCGAGCCGGAGCTCTGGAGCGCATGTGCCCAGAGCCGGTGCTCTGCGACGACAGAGGCCACCGCGATGGGAGGCCCACAGGAGCCTAAGAACAAAGACGGATGAAAATAGACAAATGAAAGACCAATAGAAGTGGCCCGCCCATCCCCCTTCCTCCCCATCCCACCCCCCAAAAGATAAATAAATAAAATAAATGTTTTAAAAAAATATATCATGCTGAAGTCACTTTGAAATGTCCACAACCAATCATTGCCCCAGTTAGCACCGAAGCTAAGAATGGGAGGAAGAATACGAAAGAAACACTGTCATCAGCAAGAGAGCTCAAGAGTCAATGGGATTTTATAAGAAGCTACTAAACCGTCGAATCATCTTCTCGTCCATTCCTTTCACACGACGGACTAGATTCCAACTCTACTCTTTTCGTCATTCTCCTGTCTCCTTTCTGGAAACCCCAAGTCAGACTCAGGGATGTGGTTGGTGCAAGTCCTCTGGGGTGAGACTGAGGACCCCGGGGCGTGGACCGTCCACTGACACAAGGTGTGTGACGCTGGGCCTCAGGCTCAGCGGGAGTAAAGGGGAAGAGTTGACGGGGTGATTTGTCAGGGCTGCCACAACAGAGCATGCACAGGGAGACACACCCAGCAGGCCCTACGCTCCTCTAGTTCTAGAGGCTGCAAGTTCACAGTCTAGGTGCTGGCAGGTTTAGTTTCTTCGGAAGCCTCTCTCCTCGGCTCGGAGATGGCTGTCCTCCCCCTGTTCCTACGTGCCCCTCCTTCTGTGTGCACGTCTGTGTCCTCGTCTCCTCTTCTGATAAGGACACCAGTCACACTGGACTGGGGCCCGCCCATAGGACTTCATAATCGCCTCTTTAAAAGCCCTACCTCCGATTCTGAGGTGCTGGCAGTTGGAACACCTGAATTCTGGGGGAATGCAATCCAGCTTCCTAACAGCCCCCCAGCTACCGCTGGACTCCAGAGTTCTCTGATTTCTTTTCTCTCTCAAACACTGTCATTAACTTGTCTTTCCTTGGGCAACACGGGGAGATTCAGCCTGCTGTCGCCATGAACTGCACGGAAGCGAGGCTGCACCTTCAGGCTGTCTGCAGTCTTAGTCTCAGCTAAAGCTACTCCACAGGGCAGGAGGCACCATCCCAGAAAGCGGGCCGCTCACTGTGAATTTCCTGCACTTTTTCTAAAGATGGGACTGCTGAGCCTATGCCCTCTGTAGCCTCTTGGTTAAAGAATCTGGGATCATGACAATTCTCAGGAATTGGTTTTGGCAAGGGTGCCAACACTTCCACTTTGCTCTACCTTCCAGACTTACCATGTGTTGGTTACGTCCTTTCAGGATGTGAGAAACAGAACTGTGCTTGGATTCTTTTAAATCATTTGCTGTTTTATTCTTCCATAAGAATACAATGGCAAGTAAGGAAGATAGACTTTCAGGAGGCTTTTCTACCAAACCACCCACTGGCCATGGGTTAGCTTAGGGCTGGTTTGCCCTTGCCAGCTGTCAACCTCACGATGAGATTACATGGCTCTGAGTAAGGTGACCAATGGCCAAGGAGACCCTCTGAGAAGACATCAGGTGTTTCAGGTGCTCCAAGATTTCAAAGAAGTAGAGAAGAGAGTCAGAAGTCTACTCACTGTTTCCAGTGTATCCCACCTCTTTCCTCCCATTCACCAAGAAGCTAAAGAGTAGTTTATATTCATCATTTTTACTCCCTCACCTTCATCATCTACTACCTAACCCTTGAAGTCCTTGCATTTCTGAGCCCCCTTCCTTCTCTTAATTCCAACTAAAATTATCCTTCAATTTTAACACCCATTTGTCACTTTCTCTTCAACTTGCTGCTGCACTGAAAACCACTGACTGACCAGCCCTACCTGCAAAACCTTTGTGCCTTGGCTTCTGTGACTGGGGATTCAGCTTCCACTCAGGGGACGGAAGGTGGACCGCAAGCTGTAGGGCCAGCCTTGGAGTCAAGGTACCTAGATATGAATCCTGGTTCTTCCCACGACTTAGCATCTATGCAGCATTGTGTGTGCTAATTCTATTCTGTTTAATACATTTCTTTCTGTGTGCCTATTATATTTGTGATGATTAAGTAATGGGGAGAAATTCCAGGTGGATAAAACCAGTGTCTGGACTTAGATGAATGAAATAATAGATGTGCAGACCCAAAATTTTAAATGAAAATCTTACTGTGACTCTGCCTAGTACTGGTGCGACTTCCACTTTAGCTAAGCTACTCCACAGGGCAGGAGGCACCATCCCAGAAAGCGGGCCGCTCACTGTGAATTTCCTGCACTTTTTCTAAAGATGGGACTGCTGAGCCTATGCCCTCTGTAGCCTCTTGGTTAAAGAATCTGGGATCATGACAATTCTCAGGAATTGGTTTTGGCAAGGGTGCCAACACTTCCACTTTGCTCTACCTTCCAGACTTACCATGTGTTGGTTACGTCCTTTCAGGATGTGAGAAACAGAACTGTGCTTGGATTCTTTTAAATCATTTGCTGTTTTATTCTTCCATAAGAATACAATGGCAAGTAAGGAAGATAGACTTTCAGGAGGCTTTTCTACCAAACCACCCACTGGCCATGGGTTAGCTTAGGGCTGGTTTGCCCTTGCCAGCTGTCAACCTCACGATGAGATTACATGGCTCTGAGTAAGGTGACCAATGGCCAAGGAGACCCTCTGAGAAGACATCAGGTGTTTCAGGTGCTCCAAGATTTCAAAGAAGTAGAGAAGAGAGTCAGAAGTCTACTCACTGTTTCCAGTGTATCCCACCTCTTTCCTCCCATTCACCAAGAAGCTAAAGAGTAGTTTATATTCATCATTTTTACTCCCTCACCTTCATCATCTACTACCTAACCCTTGAAGTCCTTGCATTTCTGAGCCCCCTTCCTTCTCTTAATTCCAACTAAAATTATCCTTCAATTTTAACACCCATTTGTCACTTTCTCTTCAACTTGCTGCTGCACTGAAAACCACTGACTGACCAGCCCTACCTGCAAAACCTTTGTGCCTTGGCTTCTGTGACTGGGGATTCAGCTTCCACTCAGGGGACGGAAGGTGGACCGCAAGCTGTAGGGCCAGCCTTGGAGTCAAGGTACCTAGATATGAATCCTGGTTCTTCCCACGACTTAGCATCTATGCAGCATTGTGTGTGCTAATTCTATTCTGTTTAATACATTTCTTTCTGTGTGCCTATTATATTTGTGATGATTAAGTAATGGGGAGAAATTCCAGGTGGATAAAAACCAGTGTCTGGACTTAGATGAATGAAATAATAGATGTGCAGACACTTAAACCTTACTTTTTGTACAAAAGTGGACACTAAGATCTATTGACTCTGCCTCCACAGTACTGCCTGCCTCTACTCTCCTTTATCACGATTACCCTGGTAGCATTCCCCACTGCCTCTGACCTGGCTCAGCGGTTCACCAAGGAGGGAAGGCAAGAAAGTGGTGTAGCCCTTCACAGGATCCATCCTTGTTTCCTCATTTAAACAGGATCAGTTATGTGTTTTGTTTTTGGAGAAAACATTTTCTATTTTACTTAAAGAAAAACTGACCCCCATATTGATCCTGTCACACCGTAAGACTCTACCTTCAGAGTACCTCCCCTACAATCCGCTTGAGAGTTGGCTTCCAGGTTATTCAAAATGAAGCTCACTTTTGATCAGCTGTTTTTCCACTGTCTGGAAGTCAGCTGCACATGACTACTAAAGCATCTAAAAATGAGTGGGTATGTGCGTACCTGTAAGCCTGACTCACTCTGCTGTACAGCAGAGACTAACACAACACTGCAAATCGACCACACTTCAGTGAAATGTTTTTTAAAAAGAACGAACCCTAATGTAAAGAAATTAAGAAGTAAATTAAGCTGACTGGAAACCTCAGTACAGCAGCTGCCCGAGGGCACGTAAAGGGCTTGACAGCCACGGGAGTCTACCGGCTCATGTGTGGAACACTTTCACCACTGCCACACTTCTGTTGGCTAGAACTAGCCTAGATCACGCCATAAAAATCTCTGGCCTTGACTCAGGACTTAAGTCTACCTTTCTAGGCCCTTCTGTCGCCGTTTCCCTTCGTAAGGATCCAGCTGGACTGAGCTGTCCCCAACACCCTGGCTCGCTTTCCGCCTTCATCCCTCAGCTCCCAGCCCTGCCCAGAGCCCCGCCACCCCTCGGTGAGTGCCCGGCCCTGCTCCCCATGGGGGTCATCCTCTCTGAAGCCCTTTAAAGCTCCCCTACTCAACATCACTCCCCTGTTCTGTGAATTCTCATAGGGTTTAAAATGATGTGCCCCGATGCCATCTACGACCGCTTCTCCACAGTCACATCAGGGACCTGGAGACCAGCCATGCAGCTGCCAGCTGAAGTCTACCAGGTAGCTTGGGAGAACTTGAGGGCTTTTTAGGAGCATGTGTGTGAAACTCTCTGAAATTTCCATCACTCACTGGGAGGGAACGGAGGTGCTCTGAGGTTCCCATAGTTCGCAATGTGTGGCTACCTCAAGGAGGGCAGAGTTTGCTATGACTGGGGTGTGGTAGGAAAGCGGGCTGCACGTGTGAATGCACCCTCTGAGCACCACAGGCGAGACCTGGCCAGCAGCAGACCTGAAGAGCAGCCCCATTACTGACAGACAAGTGTTGGGTAGAAACATCAGCCTGCTATGGTCACTGTGCATGCGTGTTGGTTCTGAATTTGACCCAGTTTAGAGTACCTCCTACAATCCGCTTGAGAGTTGGCTTCCAGGTTATTCAAAATGAAGCTCACTTTTGATCAGCTGTTTTTCCACTGTCTGGAAGTCAGCTGCACATGACTACTAAAGCATCTAAAAATGAGTGGGTATGTGCGTACCTGTAAGCCTGACTCACTCTGCTGTACAGCAGAGACTAACACAACACTGCAAATCGACCACACTTCAGTGAAATGTTTTTTAAAAAGAACGAACCCTAATGTAAAGAAATTAAGAAGTAAATTAAGCTGACTGGAAACCTCAGTACAGCAGCTGCCCGAGGGCACGTAAAGGGCTTGACAGCCACGGGAGTCTACCGGCTCATGTGTGAACACTTTCACCACTGCCACACTTCTGTTGGCTAGAACTAGCCTAGATCACGCCATAAAAATCTCTGGCCTTGACTCAGGACTTAAGTCTACCTTTCTAGGCCCTTCTGTCGCCGTTTCCCTTCGTAAGGATCCAGCTGGACTGAGCTGTCCCCAACACCCTGGCTCGCTTTCCGCCTTCATCCCTCAGCTCCCAGCCCTGCCCAGAGCCCCGCCACCCCTCGGTGAGTGCCCGGCCCTGCTCCCCATGGGGGTCATCCTCTCTGAAGCCCTTTAAAGCTCCCCTACTCAACATCACTCCCCTGTTCTGTGAATTCTCATAGGGTTTAAAATGATGTGCCCCGATGCCATCTACGACCGCTTCTCCACAGTCACATCAGGGACCTGGAGACCAGCCATGCAGCTGCCAGCTGAAGTCTACCAGGTAGCTTGGGAGAACTTGAGGGCTTTTTAGGAGCATGTGTGTGAAACTCTCTGAAATTTCCATCACTCACTGGGAGGGAACGGAGGTGCTCTGAGGTTCCCATAGTTCGCAATGTGTGGCTACCTCAAGGAGGGCAGAGTTTGCTATGACTGGGGTGTGGTAGGAAAGCGGGCTGCACGTGTGAATGCACCCTCTGAGCACCACAGGGCGAGACCTGGCCAGCAGCAGACCTGAAGAGCAGCCCCATTACTGACAGACAAGTGTTGGGTAGAAACATCAGCCTGCTATGGTCACTGTGCATGCGTGTTGGTTCTGAATTTGTTTTAATCCCTACGCTGGGGACAGAACAACAGGCTCTGGGCTGACCCACTTTTGTGGCTGATCATCAAGACGGCAGCTCAGCTAGAGCTGGGGTTGTCAGTTCCAGGACACCCTCAAAGGATCAGCTCTACAGAACGGAGTTCTCCCATCCCAGCCCCCTTGCATTTACCCTCAACCAACCTGCAGAGTCCTGACCTCACCGTGCAGGGCTCTCACCAGGTAAACTAACCACCGATCCCTTTTATTCTTAAGACCCTGCTCCGTTCAAGCCCCAGCAGCCCTTGCGCCCCCTCGGGAGAGTGCCAGCCCGTAGACCTGCTTCAGGACAGGCGGACCGTTGCTCTGGCTCAGGCGGCCGACCTTCTCAGGCTAGTATGAGTGCTCATGGGGAGAGTCTGCTTTGCATTAGCTGGAAAAGGGGGAGACTCACAAGGTATCTGGTTCAGGCCACTCATTTTAAGACTTCTGTTTCCCAAATTTCCTGCAATCGTCATCTTGGCCAATTTTCACAGTCACTGAACTATTGAGTCCTGTAGATGTAAAATTAAAAACTAGGAAATGATGGGACCATTATAGTCTGTAAAAGTGGTGATACAAATATGATTTGGGATGCTGTGAAACAACATTCAGAATTACCCTCTCGCCATCAGAAGCCAGCTTTGACAGAGGGACCGTTTTTCTATGTTTCTAGAGACAGTAAAGACCAGGTGTAATGCTGTTTACAAGCACAGGCTTGCAGAGTCCTAGAAAATATAACCTGCCCTACCACATTTAAAATGGACAAAAAGAGGGGGGGGTGGGGAATTTTCTTGTCCTTTGTCTGCAAATCCAGTATGAAGGCAGTATTATTCATACATTTTCTTATTTTTTATAATGTGTTTACGACAGTTTTCTAAAAAAAAGTCATCCTCACGGTATGCTAACTCATTGGTTCTGAAGCTTTTTCCCATTCCATCAAGTTCACCTTCTGAAGGGGCCCGTGAAAAATTAGGGGCTGCCTCCCCCTGGTGCTTCGGTCAGAGAACTGCACCTGCATTTCTGAGGCCCTCTTACCAACAGGTAAGAGTGCCCTCTAGTGCATAGAAACAGATCCAAACTACAAATTAAATACTAAGTACTAATTAAGTACTCACGAAAAACATTTAAACTACAAAGTACTAACACTACAGGGAAAAAGTGACCAATTATGCCCTAATTATGAGGCAATCACCGTGCTAAGGACCGGGTGAGTACGGGCAATTCGGCTGTGTCGGGCATGTGTCAGATGCTCCGTCCCGCCCGCCTCTGCAGCCCCAACTGCGGCCCTCCAGCTTCTCTGTCCACGGGCTTCTCCAGGCCAGACTCCTGGGGTGGGCAGCCATTCCCTGCTCTAGGGGATCTTCCCGACCCAGGCATCGCGCCTGAACCTCCTGCATCTCCTCCACTGGCAAGTGGATTCTTTACCACGGGCCGCCCGGGCGGAGCCTTCAGGGAGACAGGCATCCCCACCTCGGGAGCTGAAAGCAGTGCTCCTTTATCAGCCTGCACGGTGTCTGCGGGCCAGGAGTTCCAGAGCAGTTCCGCCGGCTTGTTCTGGCTGGGAGCCCCTCACGGGCCTGCCCCTCGCTGGTGACTGAGGCATCTCTGAGGTTTGCCTGCTCACCCATCAGGTGGCTGAGCTGGCGAGACTGGAAGAGCGGGGGCTGGAGCGCGGCCTCTCCCCCGTCTCTCTGTGAGGGCAGAGTCAGCACCACGGCCTCCTCCTGGCTCTGCTCCTCGGGACCTTCCTGAAACAAGCGCGGCTGCTCCAGGGCATCGAGGAAGGCCCTATGGAGTCGGGGCTTTTTAAAATGGACAAGCACAGGCTTGCAGAGTCCTAGAAAATATAACCTGCCCTACCACATTTAAAATGGACAAAAAGAGGGGGGGGGTGGGGAATTTTCTTGTCCTTTGTCTGCAAATCCAGTATGAAAGCAGTATTATTCATACATTTTCTTATTTTTTATAATGTGTTTACGACAGTTTTCTAAAAAAAAGTCATCCTCACGGTATGCTAACTCATTGGTTCTGAAGCTTTTTCCCATTCCATCAAGTTCACCTTCTGAAGGGGCCCGTGAAAAATTAGGGGCTGCCTCCCCCTGGTGCTTCGGTCAGAGAACTGCACCTGCATTTCTGAGGCCCTCTTACCAACAGGTAAGAGTGCCCTCTAGTGCATAGAAACAGATCCAAACTACAAATTAAATACTAAGTACTAATTAAGTACTCACGAAAAACATTTAAACTACAAAGTACTAACACTACAGGGAAAAAGTGACCAATTATGCCCTAATTATGAGGCAATCACCGTGCTAAGGACCGGGTGAGTACGGGCAATTCGGCTGTGTCGGGCATGTGTCAGATGCTCCGTCCCGCCCGCCTCTGCAGCCCCAACTGCGGCCCTCCAGCTTCTCTGTCCACGGGCTTCTCCAGGCCAGACTCCTGGGGTGGGCAGCCATTCCCTGCTCTAGGGGATCTTCCCGACCCAGGCATCGCGCCTGAACCTCCTGCATCTCCTCCACTGGCAAGTGGATTCTTTACCACGGGCCGCCCGGGCGGAGCCTTCAGGGAGACAGGCATCCCCACCTCGGGAGCTGAAAGCAGTGCTCCTTTATCAGCCTGCACGGTGTCTGCGGGCCAGGAGTTCCAGAGCAGTTCCGCCGGCTTGTTCTGGCTGGGAGCCCCTCACGGGCCTGCCCCTCGCTGGTGACTGAGGCATCTCTGAGGTTTGCCTGCTCACCCATCAGGTGGCTGAGCTGGCGAGACTGGAAGAGCGGGGGCTGGAGCGCGGCCTCTCCCCCGTCTCTCTGTGAGGGCAGAGTCAGCACCACGGCCTCCTCCTGGCTCTGCTCCTCGGGACCCTCCTGAAACAAGCGCGGCTGCTCCAGGGCATCGAGGAAGGCCCTATGGAGTCGGGGCTCTGTGCAGCCGGCGTCCGCTTGTACAGGATCTACAGACTGCAATTTATTCCTGACCAGTGGAAACAAGACGTCCTGCACATGGGGGTCTTACTGTTTCATAGGGCACTGATCCGGTTCCATCTAATTTGTAATCTTATTCCAGCATTCTTGTCGTCTGCTCACTAGATATAACAGCTCTTTCTCTCCTTTAGATTCTCACGGTCATCATGCCAGCTCCTACTTTAACGTGTCAAGTAAATCTTTGCCAGTTGCGCGTGCACACACACATCCACACACGTCAGCATCCTCAAGAAAGCTGAGAAAGAGTTCTTTCCAAAGGGCGGGCGTGGCCATCATGGAGAGCGGCTACTCCCGGCCCCCTTCGGGAGAGAACTAGCAGAGGAGCAGTGAGAGGTGCAGCCGGCGCACAGCCTCGCCGGCAGGGCCTCCGCTGGGACCACCACAGCGAGCGGGCGGAGGTCCTGCTCTCTCCAGGCAGTCTGGCGCCAGCGAACAAGCCCCCTGCAGATGACAGCGACTGTAATTATTCATACGGTTGGATGTAAAGCTACCATCTTGCTGTTGTTCTGTATCTGTTCTGTCTGGTCTGTCTTGCTTCCCTTTCCCCTTTTTCTTTCTGTTTTTGTGTTAAGAGAGTATTTTTGTGATTTCATTTTACCTCCTCTGTTTCTTATTCTTTGTATCACTTGTATAACTTTCCGTGGTTTGATCACTCACACACACACACACACGCTCATAGTTTCTCCAGTGCCTCAGCGGTAAAGAATCCGCCTGTGATGCCTGAGCCACAGGAGGTGTGGGTTGGACCCCTCCCTGGAGGAGGGCACGGCCACCCACTCCAGGATTCGTGCCTGGAGACGCCCATGGACGCGGGCGCCTGGCGGGCCACTGTCCCTGGGGTGGCAAGGACTCAGACACAGCGGACGGGACTCAGCAGGCACGTACACACACACACACGTGTGATCACTCAGTCCGCCTTTGATACAGCACTCCGCGTGGCGTCCGAGGATCTCACGGCTCACACCTCCACACTCCCAGGGTCTCCTTCCCGCCCTTTGCACTACAGTTTTCATACATTTTAATTTATATAGTCTACACACATGCACGAAAAATTATTATTTTTGCTTTAGTTATTTTTTATAGTAATTATGAATTTAAAAGTGTCTTTTATATTTACCGTCTGTATTTCCTCGAGGGAAACAGAACCGTTAGAACATCTACATCTACGCATCGCCACAGAAAACAGACCCATTAGACACACGTGTCTGTGGATCTCCGCACCGGTATCTACCTCTCTCTCGGTGTCTAGGCACCGCGTCCCTTGATCCTGGAGGCTGTGAATGCCCACCGTCTGCTGGCTGTCCCCCGGACACCCAGGCAGGGACGAGTGTAGTCCCAGTTTGAGTCTGAAGACTGGAGAACTGGGGGAGCCGTGGTACGAGTCCCCGTTCGAGGGCAGAAGATGGGTGCTCCCGGTCAAGCACGCGGGCAGAGCACCAAAGGGGCCGCCTTCTCCCTCAGACTTCTGTTCTGCTCCCGCCTCAGCGACTGAACCACGACCAGACACACAGCGGAGGGCAGGGTGACGCATCTCCAGCTGGCTCAAACGCTTGGCGCCCCCAGAAGCGCCCTCACAGGCCCGCCCAGGAACGACGGTCTGGTGGACGTGGACAGTCAGCCACGCCTCACTCGCTAGCGTGTCTAAGATTGTCACTTCTTTGTGTGTAAGTTTCTAGTATCACCGTCCTTCTGCTAAAGTACTTTAAATGCTCTTTTCAGCACAGTTCTGCTCGCAGTTTGACTTCTCTCAGCTTTGATTTGTGCAAACCAGTAACTGACTTAATTTTTTAAAGATGGGGAATCCTGCGTCAGCAGGTTTTTCTTTTTTTCCTTGGCATTTTAAAGATGTCATTCCAGTATCTTCTGGACTGTGTATATTCTAACAAGAAATCTGCTGTCAGTCTATCTGGACTGTCTTCAAGACTTTCTGTCTCTCTTTGGTTTCCAGCAGTTTAACTCTTTGTCTAGGTGGATGCCATTTTCCTCACATTCACCTGCCTGGGGATCCCTGTTCTTCCTGGCTATGCATTTGGAAGTCTTCCCTTATGTTAGTTTTGTTAGCTCTTCCAGTATCATCTGCCCCATTCTTTCTCTTCTATTTTGCTTACATGGTATCTAACTTCTCTTCCGCTCATGCTTTGACCCAGGTGTGGCGTGCCTACATCTTTAGAAGGGCCTGTCTTCTTTAAAACTCAGACTTCTTGGCTGTCCTGCAAACTTAGTTGTCTGATGGGCTCAAAGAAAGCTATGATTTTCCAGTTTATCTTGCATTTTCTTGTTTTTATGATGGAAGCGATGTTTTCTTTTTAACATACAGTTTTCTATATCTTAAGGCTAAGCAAAACATCATAATTTTTATTTTTTCTATAGTTTAACATTTAAATAAATTTTGTAAAAATAGTAAGAAAAACTCCTAAGTAAACTTTATTCAGATTCATCAAATTATTTACATGTGCCTCATTTGCTTTATCATTTTCTGTCTCTCTGCCTTTCTCTTTATATATATTTATCTATCTGTATCTTTATATCTTATGAATTATTTGAGAACTGGTTGGAGTTTTTATATCTTTTACCCTAAACAATAAATAGTATATTTATCACAATCGACATGCATAACATTAAACACATATTTATATATTTATTTCACATATATACTTATATATTTATAAGGCCTATAATACACAGAAGGACTTCTCAGAATTGCCAATCCATGCCCCTGTAAAAAGCAATCCTATTAACTAGAGCTCAATATCTCTACAGCTTTTTTTCAGGTAAAATGTAAATATGTTGAAATACATAAACCATAAGGGTTCAATTTACTGAGCTTCAAAACTGTACATGCTCCTAAGATCACACTGAAATCTAACCTCTCCCTCTGAAGATTGCCCAGGCCAGCCTGAACACGCAGCCTGAGCATCCCTCCATTATAAACTCGCTGCAGTTATTTCTCTGTATGTTCACTAGACTATGAACTCATGAAAGAAAGAGATTCTGCTTCTTCATTTGGGGGCCCCCAGTTCCAAATGATATCTGGCATATAACAAGGTATCAATAAAAGTTTGCTAAATAAGTAAAATGACATTGGAACAAACAGCCTGCAGCTTTAAAAAAGGGAGCTGTATAATTTTAAAGGTTAAGAACTGTTTACTCTAACATCGACTAAATCCCCAGTAAGGAATGCCTGATAAGAATTGTCAAGACAAGAAAGGAAGTAGAAGACAGCAGTTGGAACGCTAATAAATCATTAGGTTCCTGCAACTCTTTACAAAGACATGAAATCTTTAGAGGGTCCTGTCTTCTTTAAAACTCAGACTTCTTGGCTGTCCTGCAAACTTAGTTGTCTGATGGGCTCAAAGAAAGCTATGATTTTCCAGTTTATCTTGCATTTTCTTGTTTTTATGATGGAAGCGATGTTTTCTTTTTAACATACAGTTTTCTATATCTTAAGGCTAAGCAAAACATCATAATTTTTATTTTTTCTATAGTTTAACATTTAAATAAATTTTGTAAAAATAGTAAGAAAAACTCCTAAGTAAACTTTATTCAGATTCATCAAATTATTTACATGTGCCTCATTTGCTTTATCATTTTCTGTCTCTCTGCCTTTCTCTTTATATATATTTATCTATCTGTATCTTTATATCTTATGAATTATTTGAGAACTGGTTGGAGTTTTTATATCTTTTACCCTAAACAATAAATAGTATATTTATCACAATCGACATGCATAACATTAAACACATATTTATATATTTATTTCACATATATACTTATATATTTATAAGGCCTATAATACACAGAAGGACTTCTCAGAATTGCCAATCCATGCCCCTGTAAAAAGCAATCCTATTAACTAGAGCTCAATATCTCTACAGCTTTTTTTCAGGTAAAATGTAAATATGTTGAAATACATAAACCATAAGGGTTCAATTTACTGAGCTTCAAAACTGTACATGCTCCTAAGATCACACTGAAATCTAACCTCTCCCTCTGAAGATTGCCCAGGCCAGCCTGAACACGCAGCCTGAGCATCCCTCCATTATAAACTCGCTGCAGTTATTTCTCTGTATGTTCACTAGACTATGAACTCATGAAAGAAAGAGATTCTGCTTCTTCATTTGGGGGCCCCCAGTTCCAAATGATATCTGGCATATAACAAGGTATCAATAAAAGTTTGCTAAATAAGTAAAATGACATTGGAACAAACAGCCTGCAGCTTTAAAAAAGGGAGCTGTATAATTTTAAAGGTTAAGAACTGTTTACTCTAACATCGACTAAATCCCCAGTAAGGAATGCCTGATAAGAATTGTCAAGACAAGAAAGGAAGTAGAAGACAGCAGTTGGAACGCTAATAAATCATTAGGTTCCTGCAACTCTTTACAAAGACATGAAACTCTTTTCAATCATTCGTGGAGCCTCTTAAACTGGTGGGTGGTACAAACTGCTACCACAATATTTACATAATTAAACCTTCAGGTTTAACAAGATATTTAAAAGCAAATGAATGCTACCTGTCAGGAACCTAACAGAACTTTTCTGTAGTTCCTGGCTGATATTCTGACACCTGAGATTTCCTATTTTCAGTTGTCTAAAAGCAGCAGGTAATCAAATCTGTTGACAGAAGGATATTTTCTTGGAATCACTAACCGTCCTGGCAAGGGGATCAGCTATATGAAGCAAAAGCTGAGTATGTGGTTGTTTAGCGTCATGTTGGGTGTTGATCCTTTTTCTTCCTTAAGAAAACAATTGAAAATATAAACTCTTTTGACTATAATTAACTAAGTAAATGTTTTTAATTCCTGTGAGAAATTACCACAGAATGGTTCTATATTTTCAACTCATGATAGGCATTATTGGGACATAGCCTCATTATAAGTTAGGAAAATATGTAAACCCACACTAAGTAGAATGAAGGGAATAGTAAAGAAAAGAAACCAATGAAACAGAAAACAGACAAATGACAGAGGGAAATTAACACATAAAACATTCCTTTTCTTTTTGAAAGGATAACAAATTTGATAAGCCCTACATATGCTAATGAGGTAAAAAAATAAGAAAAATCACTAATACCAGGAATAAATGTGTGAACATGCTACAGATATAAACAATTTGATGTCAGTAAATTCAACAACTAGATGAAATTCCTGAACAATACAACTTACTAAAATAGACACAAGAGGAAATAGGAAGTTTTACTGATGATACATTTACTAAGTAAATTGAATTTGTTATTTTAATCTTCTCTCAAATATATTAAGGTCAGATGATGTCACTGGTGAACTCTTAAGCCTTAAGGTAAGAGAAGATATCAATCTTACACAAATGCTTTCTGAAACAGAAGAGGAGAAAACACTTTGCAATGAGTGTTACAAGGTCAGCTAGACCCTGCTAATAAATCTGACAAAGACATTTTCAAATGAAGAAAATTAAAAACACCGTCATGTCAAACGGGCCACCTGGTTGGGTTTCCTCCCCCTCCACCAACAGGCAGACATGCTCCCCTGAACTGGGGGTGGGGGAGGAGCACGCGGGCAGGCTGGTGGGCAACTATGTCAAGGTTTTGCAGAGTTCTCAACTGATCAACTGATAATGCAGTCCAATCTGACGTTCTTCAGGATCCTGCGGGATCTGGACAGAAGTCAGAAGTGAGTAAAGAAATCTAAGTTACGTGACTGAGAAGATACACCACTTGATCTGCTAAGCAAACATTACTGCCAAATGCTTTAAGTAACCTACCACTTGTAGAATGAGTACTTATTCATGTAAGAGAGTTCTTTGAGATGCGGCGGCGACGCCAGCAGGAGTTGATGTCAACTGAACAATCCACACAGAGACACTTGACAATGACTAAAACAACGAGTGATCATGAAATCAGAATACAAACCGAAAAAGAAATGGTTAAACTTCTGAAAAGGAAAACACACCATGAAAACACAGCAATCTTCAGAACTCCAATGCAGAAGAAAGTGAAGAACAAGATGAAGATGGACGATAATGGACAGAGCAGGGGAAGAGCAGTCGCTGGTATTGCTGAGGCTCGTCAATGAATCTCAAGGTCAGAGAGAAGAATACCGGCTTTCTACCTTCTGAAGCTGATGCAGAAATTTCAGCTGTGAAATTTCACACCATGAGAATGGAAGAGTGGAGGACAAACACGAAGTGCTGATGTGGTCTGGCTTAGAGTATGTCTAGTGGACTTTCTCCCCGATGCAGGTCATGGTGACTAGGTTTTTAGAGAAATAACCTATTCTTCCTTTGCCTTAAACATGTAGTTCTCAGAAGCAGGGTCTGCTGGTGGAGTTATCTGTTGCTTCGTGAGCAATTAAAGATGCTTGTTCTTTTTTCTGTTGATCACAACTGCTTTAGAACTCAACAATGTAATATTTGTCCTCTTTCAGAACAGTGAAGGATAAAAGGAAAATGAACCAAAGGCAATTTACTATTCTCAATAAATAGGTGGGTACGATGTTTTTTGGGAAATTTTTGTAGCACTCCTGCAAATAACTGTTTTATGTTTAGACGGTATAAATACTGATATGCATGTTAGCTAGAATAACTTGAGAGCTGGCTGAGCTTTTGTTCTCTGTAGCGCATTGACAGATTTTTTAAATGCTGCTCATCAAAACGTCCTATTTTTTAAAAAAGCCTTTGGGAAAACTTCCAGGGCCACACTTCTGATGTTTCTTTGCTGCCAGCACTTAACTGCAGCGTTGCATTATGTGAAGAGATGGAAAATACCCATGTGTATCATGCATTTTGACTGGAGAAAGCCATGACGCAGCACCAAACTTGATGGAACATTAAAATTGGCTGGAATTTCCTAGAACTTCCTCTGGGCTCAGCAAGATAATCTCAACTAACCATTGAGTACAGTAAACAAATGTTTAGTATCCCAACAATGAGGCACACTGCTCAGGACCTTAAGGGCATCTTCTTAGAACAGCACCTCACCATTCTGAAATGCTTACTGGTCACAGAACAGCTCCCGCTCAGCAGCATGCCAACATGGACCAGAGTGAGTGATCCATTCCCAGCACACTCTCTGCCAACCTTCGTTGCTGGAGGACCAAACAAAGACCGGAGGAAAAGACACAGAGCTTCTTCCATTAACTATGCACAGCTTCCATTAACCTCCCTATCTGTCTCACTTCAAATTTTTTCTTAGTATCTGTGCATGGCGGAACATCCTGCATATTCTTCCTTGAGGAAGCTTAAGAATGAGAGCAGTGAAATGAGATGAAAGCATCTTAAGCATAATTAAGAAATATTTCAACAGACCAGAGGTCCCTTTTTCCCTAATTTAATGACTAGGTTTTTAGAGAAATAACCTATTCTTCCTTTGCCTTAAACATGTAGTTCTCAGAAGCAGGGTCTGCTGGGGGAGTTATCTGTTGCTTCGTGAGCAATTAAAGATGCTTGTTCTTTTTTCTGTTGATCACAACTGCTTTAGAACTCAACAATGTAATATTTGTCCTCTTTCAGAACAGTGAAGGATAAAAGGAAAATGAACCAAAGGCAATTTACTATTCTCAATAAATAGGTGGGTACGATGTTTTTGGAATTTCTGTAGCACTCCTGCAAATAACTGTTTTATGTTTAGACGGTATAAATACTGATATGCATGTTAGCTAGAATAACTTGAGAGCTGGCTGAGCTTTTGTTCTCTGTAGCGCATTGACAGATTTTTAACTGCTGCTCATCAAAACGTCCTATTTTTTAAAAAAGCCTTTGGGAAAACTTCCAGGGCCACACTTCTGATGTTTCTTTGCTGCCAGCACTTAACTGCAGCGTTGCATTATGTGAAGAGATGGAAAATACCCATGTGTATCATGCATTTTGACTGGAGAAAGCCATGACGCAGCACCAAACTTGATGGAACATTAAAATTGGCTGGAATTTCCTAGAACTTCCTCTGGGCTCAGCAAGATAATCTCAACTAACCATTGAGTACAGTAAACAAATGTTTAGTATCCCAACAATGAGGCACACTGCTCAGGACCTTAAGGGCATCTTCTTAGAACAGCACCTCACCATTCTGAAATGCTTACTGGTCACAGAACAGCTCCCGCTCAGCAGCATGCCAACATGGACCAGAGTGAGTGATCCATTCCCAGCACACTCTCTGCCAACCTTCGTTGCTGGAGGACCAAACAAAGACCGGAGGAAAAGACACAGAGCTTCTTCCATTAACTATGCACAGCTTCCATTAACCTCCCTATCTGTCTCACTTCAAATTTTTTCTTAGTATCTGTGCATGGCGGAACATCCTGCATATTCTTCCTTGAGGAAGCTTAAGAATGAGAGCAGTGAAATGAGATGAAAGCATCTTAAGCATAATTAAGAAATATTTCAACAGACCAGAGGTCAAATAACTTTAACATAAATCTTGATATAAAATATGACCTTAATTTAATGATAGACACATACATCAAATTCTACAGTTAAGCCAGAGTTTCCTCTAAGAACTTTTTAAAAAGCATTGAAACTAGGAGAGTTTTAAAAATTGGCTTTATCCTTACAGTTGATATCTGGAAACAAAGCTCCAAGGTGTATATAGGCCATTTAATCACTGGATATTTGCTTCTGGGCCTTCCGCTGAGTGCATTAAATGAGGATAACTACCTGTTAAGTGGCCATTGTTTGAACTTTTACTCTCTGAAGGCCTCTCATTGCAGAAGACAGCTCTGAAACAACATTTCATTTCTCTGTGATTTCTCTTGGTGGTACTCTGGGGACATTTTAGTTGAGTCGTTTGTAATGGAACATGATTGCTGCCATGAATCAAATTAGGAGGTATTAGTTTCCAATTCTTTGAGGAAGTAAATGTTGGAGAAGTGTGGAGAGAAGGAATATATTTCATAAGATACTGCAACAAAGGTCAGGGCTGACCACTGATTAGTAGGTATTTTCGTATGTGCTTAAACATCAGTAATGGGCAGCAAAGGATATTACCAGTGAGTAGAAGAAATTTTTGAGCTTGAACAAAGACTGCAGTGTGGATTTTGTCTCCATTAAGTCTGAGTGTAAAGAAAAAAAACCCTGATGTTCAAATAGAAAGCAATCCACTGTAGTTCTACTTCTGGGTTTTATTTATTAATACAATCATTTGTTGAGTTTATTCCTTAACTGAGTCATAGTCTTTCTAGCAAGTGTACATTGAATACTTTTGTTTCATGCTCAAGATAGAATCAGTCAAAATGCTAGCAGCATGCCAACATGGACCAGAGTGAGTGATCCATTCCCAGCACACTCTCTGCCAACCTTCGTTGCTGGAGGACCAAACAAAGACCGGAGGAAAAGACACAGAGCTTCTTCCATTAACTATGCACAGCTTCCATTAACCTCCCTATCTGTCTCACTTCAAATTTTTTCTTAGTATCTGTGCATGGCGGAACATCCTGCATATTCTTCCTTGAGGAAGCTTAAGAATGAGAGCAGTGAAATGAGATGAAAGCATCTTAAGCATAATTAAGAAATATTTCAACAGACCAGAGGTCAAATAACTTTAACATAAATCTTGATATAAAATATGACCTTAATTTAATGATAGACACATACATCAAATTCTACAGTTAAGCCAGAGTTTCCTCTAAGAACTTTTTAAAAAGCATTGAAACTAGGAGAGTTTTAAAAATTGGCTTTATCCTTACAGTTGATATCTGGAAACAAAGCTCCAAGGTGTATATAGGCCATTTAATCACTGGATATTTGCTTCTGGGCCTTCCGCTGAGTGCATTAAATGAGGATAACTACCTGTTAAGTGGCCATTGTTTGAACTTTTACTCTCTGAAGGCCTCTCATTGCAGAAGACAGCTCTGAAACAACATTTCATTTCTCTGTGATTTCTCTTGGTGGTACTCTGGGGACATTTTAGTTGAGTCGTTTGTAATGGAACATGATTGCTGCCATGAATCAAATTAGGAGGTATTAGTTTCCAATTCTTTGAGGAAGTAAATGTTGGAGAAGTGTGGAGAGAAGGAATATATTTCATAAGATACTGCAACAAAGGTCAGGGCTGACCACTGATTAGTAGGTATTTTCGTATGTGCTTAAACATCAGTAATGGGCAGCAAAGGATATTACCAGTGAGTAGAAGAAATTTTTGAGCTTGAACAAAGACTGCAGTGTGGATTTTGTCTCCATTAAGTCTGAGTGTAAAGAAAAAAAACCCTGATGTTCAAATAGAAAGCAATCCACTGTAGTTCTACTTCTGGGTTTTATTTATTAATACAATCATTTGTTGAGTTTATTCCTTAACTGAGTCATAGTCTTTCTAGCAAGTGTACATTGAATACTTTTGTTTCATGCTCAAGATAGAATCAGTAACCAAGGCTACTGACCATCTATTTGTTTTCTTTCCATGACCGTATCTACTGCCTTGTCTTGATTTATAAAAATCACTTGGGAAAAGTAGAAGTTTTTTTCTTTCAGAGAAATAATACAGAAATTACTGCTGTTATTTTGATGAGAAAAATTTTGTACAATGTGTTTTGATCTAAATAAAATACAAATTTTATTTTTTTTAAAGGAAGTTACCAAAAATATCCTTTATAATCATGTGCAAATTCCTTAACAAAATAGAAACAAATGGAATCCAGCAATACAGTAAGAGAATGATATACCATGAGAAAGTACAGTTTATCCCAAGAATGTAAGGTTGGGATTATTTTTCATGTTTAAAAGTCAGTAAATATTATTCGTAACAGTGACAAACTAAAGGAATAAAACCACGGGATCTTTTCTATAGATGTGTAAAAGACACTAACAGATTAAAGAAAACTCTCATGATATTAAAAAAATTCTAACTAAATCAGAAATAGAACTTCCTCCACCTGATAAAAGATATCTATGAAAATCTTACAGTTCATAACATGCTCATTGGAGAGAGAATATAATGCTCATTGGAGAGAAAACCTTACAGTTAATATAATGCTCACTGTTTTCCCTCTCAGACTGGACACAAGGCAAAGATGTCTCCTTTTAATGTTGCTGTGGAGGCCCCAGCCAGGGCACTAGTGCAAGAAAATGAAACACAGAGCATACACTGTGTTACAGGGAACCTATAAGAAACTATTGCTTATTATAAGTGAGCGAAGTTTAAAAAGCTGCATTGTTGATCTTCTAAAGTCAATTGTTCCTTATGCTTTACTGGTAATAAAATCTTTCATTTATGATAACAACTAAAACATAAAGTATTTAGAAATAAATTAAAAACATGCAAGACCTCTCTGCTAAAATATATAAAACACTGCTGAGAGAAATTAAGGAAAACCCAAATAAATGGCTTTATGTATCAATACCATGTTCATGGACTAGAAGACTTAAGTGAATCCAAAAGAGAAGAACAAAGTTGGAGGATATACTCTATCTGATTTTAAAATTTACTAGGGCTACATTAATTAAGATAGTGTGATACAGGCATAAGCACTGAGAAGTGTCAATGGAACAGGAAAGAGAGCCCAGAAATAGACTCACAGTGATAAAACCAATTTTCAAAAAAGGTACCAGGGCCATACATTGGGGACAAGGAAAATATTTTCAGTAGAAGGTACTGGAATAATCAGATATCAACTGGGAAGTGTTTATTCAAGAGGAACCCAGATGTTTTTCAGCACGGCTCCTATTCAATGCACTGATGTGAGGTACTTTTCTTTTCTATTCACACAGTAGTGATGTGGCGTCAGCTAATCAAAGCACTGTTTCTACTATTACTGCAAAAGATGTTCTTTTTCTTAAAGAAAAAACATTAACCGGGCTTCCCTGGTGGTCCAGTTGGTAAGGACACCGCCTTACAGTGCGAGGGGCGCTGGTTCGATCCCTGGCCTGGGAAGATCCCACGTGCCGCGGAGCGGCTGGACCCATGTGTCCAATCACCGAGCCGGAGCTCTGGAGCGCATGCACCCATAGCCGGTGCTCTGCAGCGACAGACGCCACCGTGATGGGAGGCCCACAGGAGCCAAAGAACAAAGACGGATGCAAACTAGATAAATGAAAAACCAAGAGAAGTGGCCCGCCTGCCCCCTCCCTCCCCAACCTGCCCCCATCCAATAAATAAATAAATAAATAAAATCTTAAAAAAAAAAAAAAAACTTTTTAAGATATGAAAGCAACGCTTCCTCATGTATGACAACTTACATGCTAAACTATAAAGTCAACAACAATTACTCATGATCACACAACCCAGAAATCACCCAACTGACCTTCTGGGTTGGCCTTTCTAATCTTCTGTATAAAGTGTCATAAAAACTGTACGATGCGCTTTCACCTAATATTATTTTGCATGGAATTTTCTTCTTTCGAAGACTCTGAGATTTTATGATGTCTGTTCGCCTATAATATGACAATATTAGCTTTCATGTCAACATACGGTTATGCCACTTGCAATTGCATTTCCTGCAGACATAAATGTTGCCTGCCACCTGCCTCCAGACTGCGCTTCTGATGGACAGCTGTTTTAAAATTTACTAGGGCTACATTAATTAAGATAGTGTGATACAGGCATAAGCACTGAGAAGTGTCAATGGAACAGGAAAGAGAGCCCAGAAATAGACTCACAGTGATAAAACCAATTTTCAAAAAAGGTACCAGGGCCATACATTGGGGACAAGGAAAATATTTTCAGTAGAAGGTACTGGAATAATCAGATATCAACTGGGAAGTGTTTATTCAAGAGGAACCCAGATGTTTTTCAGCACGGCTCCTATTCAATGCACTGATGTGAGGTACTTTTCTTTTCTATTCACACAGTAGTGATGTGGCGTCAGCTAATCAAAGCACTGTTTCTACTATTACTGCAAAAGATGTTCTTTTTCTTAAAGAAAAAACATTAACCGGGCTTCCCTGGTGGTCCAGTTGGTAAGGACACCGCCTTACAGTGCGAGGGGCGCTGGTTCGATCCCTGGCCTGGGAAGATCCCACGTGCCGCGGAGCGGCTGGACCCATGTGTCCAATCACCGAGCCGGAGCTCTGGAGCGCATGCACCCATAGCCGGTGCTCTGCAGCGACAGACGCCACCGTGATGGGAGGCCCACAGGAGCCAAAGAACAAAGACGGATGCAAACTAGATAAATGAGAAACCAAGAGAAGTGGCCCGCCTGCCCCTCCCTCCCCAACCTGCCCCCCTCCAATAAATAAATAAATAAATAAAATCTTAAAAAAAAAAAACATTTAAGATATGAAAGCAACGCTTCCTCATGTATGACAACTTACATGCTAAACTATAAAGTCAACAACAATTACTCATGATCACACAACCCAGAAATCACCCAACTGACCTTCTGGGTTGGCCTTTCTAATCTTCTGTATAAAGTGTCATAAAAACTGTACGATGCGCTTTCACCTAATATTATTTTGCATGGAATTTTCTTCTTTCGAAGACTCTGAGATTTTATGATGTCTGTTCGCCTATAATATGACAATATTAGCTTTCATGTCAACATACGGTTATGCCACTTGCAATTGCATTTCCTGCAGACATAAATGTTGCCTGCAACCTGCCTCCAGACTGCGCTTCTGATGGACAGCTGTTTCTGGAGGACCTGCCAAGCGGCCCAGGACGCCCCCTCCACGGCCGCCCCCGTTTCTCAAGCCCCTGTCCAAGATGGGGCTGCACCCCTGAACAGGCAGGACGCAGGGCAGCCGTAACGGAGAATGCTTTATTTGACACTTAAACTCTTCCTTTAAACTTATGTTGTATGTTTGGTTGGTCTCTCGCCCCTGATGAAATTCAGGGCAGGTCACAAAACTGAACATTTCAAAATTATTTTTAAATATCCTGTTACGAGAAAAACCACAGAAGCTATCTCTAGGCAGCCACATTTAGAGCAGATAATCTGTTCTAAGGCCATGAGTGACTGCTGAAGTTCTGGCAACCTGAACGGAAAAGGCAAACTATGCTCTCTCCCAGGAATGCCAAAGTTAAGTCCAGAGGAAAGTCTGCCTGCAGCCAGAGCCCACAGGTGGACTGAAGACCAGAGAGGCGGAGTCTCTGAAGTGAGAAGACCGGAGGAAACGCATAAAGGAGAAGCAGATTTGCACCAAGAGGTTTTCCTGGATTCTGCCAGCTGTTAACTGCTGGTTTCACTTCCTTCCACAACTCCAGCTGCATTCCTGCCCCGGCTCCCTCTATCACTGTCACACCCAACTTCTTAAACTTTTTTTTTCCCTATAAAATCAAGTTTTTGTTAAAAGAACACAAGTAATACAGAAATGAGTACGAACTACGGGAAGTTTTAGCCTGTCAACAACCAGCCCTGTCCGTGAGCCCTCTTCTTGCTCCAAACATCCCTCGGCTTTGCCCACGGACGAGTCCTTCTCTCAGCGACTCCCTCCTTCTGAGGGTCCACGGCAGCGGTAAACTCGTAGTGTCTCTACTCACTGACTGAGGTGCCGACTGCAGAGGCACCCTGGCCATCTTTGCTCTTTTGAAATATCAGTGTCAGTTTTTTATGTATACTTTTCTGATTCAAGAGCGCATGTCGTCAGAAAGTCCATAGGATTTGATGTTCAGTGACTCCTTCAGATGACTTTTTAATTCTACTCCCTTTGTGTTGTTCTCAGAAAGGAAATCAAGTTTTGTTTGTCTTACTATTAGTCCCAAGATAGTCACTAATTTTAATACTGAGAGAATAAGGCACTTCATTTTGGGGGGGTTCTGAGTGTCAATGAGTTTTGTTTTCAAAAACTTGCCTTCGGTAAGTCATAAATTTACATGGTATATTTTCCATGACTAAGACAAAATTTACTCACATTGCTAAATTTGAAAGTTCCTGTATTACCAATATAATTTGTATTGCCTAGTGTAGCTCTAATGATATGTCTAGAAAACCAAAGAAAGCAAAGAATGAACACAACCCTAAAATGTCCTAATATTAATTTTTCAACATATGACTTAGAAAATTATCTTTATTACAGACTGTCTACCTTGGGTGAAATATATTTAGCTTAGAAAACCAATCTGTAGAACATATTAGGTTTTAGAAACTTGGTTTCTTCACATTCTCAAACTATTGTGAAGTTTATTAAATTGAGTGAATCAAACAAAAGCTCAATAGTCAACATTTGCTACGTGCTATAGGTGTTACAGCCAAAAAATATATATATATTTATTTATATATGTGTATATATATATATATATATATAATAGTAGCCTCTGCCCTCCTTTACCTGGTAAAGCAGCTGGGAAGACACAGAGCTGCAGGAATAAAGCAAGACTGAGAATTCAGAATTTCTGAGATGCAGGGGTGAGTAAACTTTTTTTCCCTATAAAATCAAGTTTTTGTTAAAAGAACACAAGTAATACAGAAATGAGTACGAACTACGGGAAGTTTTAGCCTGTCAACAACCAGCCCTGTCCGTGAGCCCTCTTCTTGCTCCAAACATCCCTCGGCTTTGCCCACGGACGAGTCCTTCTCTCAGCGACTCCCTCCCTCTGAGGGTCCACGGCAGCGGTAAACTCGTAGTGTCTCTACTCACTGACTGAGGTGCCGACTGCAGAGGCACCCTGGCCATCTTTGCTCTTTTGAAATATCAGTGTCAGTTTTTTATGTATACTTTTCTGATTCAAGAGCGCATGTCGTCAGAAAGTCCATAGGATTTGATGTTCAGTGACTCCTTCAGATGACTTTTTAATTCTACTCCCTTTGTGTTGTTCTCAGAAAGGAAATCAAGTTTTGTTTGTCTTACTATTAGTCCCAAGATAGTCACTAATTTTAATACTGAGAGAATAAGGCACTTCATTTTGGGGGGGTTCTGAGTGTCAATGAGTTTTGTTTTCAAAAACTTGCCTTGATAAGTCATAAATTTACATGGTATATTTTCCATGACTAAGACAAAATTTACTCACATTGCTAAATTTGAAAGTTCCTGTATTACCAATATAATTTGTATTGCCTAGTGTAGCTCTAATGATATGTCTAGAAAACCAAAGAAAGCAAAGAATGAACACAACCCTAAAATGTCCTAATATTAATTTTTCAACATATGACTTAGAAAATTATCTTTATTACAGACTGTCTACCTTGGGTGAAATATATTTAGCTTAGAAAACCAATCTGTAGAACATATTAGGTTTTAGAAACTTGGTTTCTTCACATTCTCAAACTATTGTGAAGTTTATTAAATTGAGTGAATCAAACAAAAGCTCAATAGTCAACATTTGCTACGTGCTATAGGTGTTACAGCCAAAAAATATATATATATTTATTTATATATGTGTATATATATATATATATATATATATATAATAGTAGCCTCTGCCCTCCTTTACCTGGTAAAGCAGCTGGGAAGACACAGAGCTGCAGGAATAAAGCAAGACTGAGAATTCAGAATTTCTGAGATGCAGGGGTGAGACATGGGAAGAAAAGTCAACCAAGCTAAGAACAGAGGCTACAAAGAGAGAGGCTGCACCTTGCAGTTCTAACAACGTTTCTGTCATTCCCTTCTTGGGACTCCACTGAGACGAGCTGAAGCTGAAATCAGAGAGAACTTCCTGGAGAGTTACATTTGATTTGGGACCTGAAGGAAGAGACAGCATTTGAAAGGCTAAACAGCTGAGTAGACACCATAAGCCAAAGTATGGAGGGGAGTATGTATTTAGTTTCGTACAAGAGCAACTAGCCTTCCTAGCGCTGGGAGCCACAGGAAACAGCACTGGGAGAGCACGGGGGAAGAGAGAAGACAGCGGATCTGAAGCCTGGAGACCATGGGAACTGCTGAGCAGAAGGGCTGCAGAGTGGAAGCCAGTTGGGGGATCAGTTGGGCGAGGTCGTGAAAGGCGCCTGGGAAGGGTGGAGACGAGCCTGTCGAGGTACCCAGGGCACTGCGGCAGCGGCCCCTCCACCAGACAGTGATGCAGTGTGAGGACCACTCAGCGTTTTCCAAGAAGGCAAACTATCTGTTCCGGAGCAATCATAGCCGGAGACGATACTAGGCGTCTTGTCAAAAAGAGCTGCGACATATGAGGCTGGAGCTCAGGAAACACAGAGAAGCAGGCGGACACCGGTTTAGCAGTCAGTGGCCCAGGGGCTATGGCTGAAGCCAAGAGAGTGAGGAGGATCCATCCAAGGAGGAACATGAATGGAGAACAGAGAAACGACAGTGGACAAGCACCGCATTGAGCGCAGAGGACAAGCAAAATGAGCCAGCGCGAGAGGGAACACATGGCTTGGGGGCAGGTGAGAGGAAGCCGGGGTGACCAGAGGACGGAGGCAGCAGGGTGGTCAAGGAGGAGGACACCATCACCCAGTGCTGGAAGGAGGTGAAGGAGCATGAAGATGAGGACCTTAGGACGAGAAGCGCTAATCACCACCGGGAGCAGGAAACCAGATCGCACAGATTACAGAGGAAAGGAGCCGTGAGGCAATAAGCCGGGGGACACGGCGGAATGAAGCAGCAGCTGGGAGGACAGGCTCTGCCGGCACCTCTGCCTGAATCCGGCCTCCACCCAGACGGGGCACGCCACGCACAGATGTTGACCTGTCTCCATGCACCCGACTGCACGGTGCGCCCCTCAAATTCACATCCCTCCCAGAAGCTCAGAATGTGACCTGATTTAGAAATAGTGTTGCTGCAGATGTCCCTAGTAGCGATGAAGTTATACTACAGTAGGGCGGGCGCTTAGTCCAATGACTGACGGCCTCTTAAGAAGCGGAGACAACACGGAGGCACACACAGGGAAGACGAACCACGTGGATACGGAGGCAGAAACTGGAGTCAACTTGCACCTGCAAGCCAAGGAAAGCTCAGGACGGCTGGCAACATCAGAAGCTAGAAGAAGGGCATGGGATGGATTCCTTCCTAGGAACCTGAGAGGGCACAGCCTGTTGATTCTTTGAGTTTGGACTTCTAGCTTCCAGGACGGTGAGAAAAGACCCTTCTGCTGCTTTTTCAAGCCACCCATTTTTGTGGTACTTGGTTATGGCAGCACAAATCTAGTAACATTAGATTGTTATTCGAACTACAAATTCATTTTCTTCTAAACCAGATATTCCAAAGTACACAGACAAAGGCTTCATCACTTATGACACACCTCATTTTTTGTTTGTTTTTATCAAAATACATATCTTCTCCGGATGGCCACTCAGTTGACATGACACCAAGCAACTCCTATTTCCGAATGCCAAACTCACCCTTAAATTATAAACATTAGCATCACTGAGGGCATTATCAAAGTAGTCTTAAATACGAAAATGTGAAAGAAAACATTCTGATTTCAAATAGACTATCAATCTTGTCAGCATAAAGGCTTGATGACTTCAAACTAGTCAAGCGTTTGGATGAAAGTTTTCTAAAGTACGTATTATACATCAATTTTTCCCTGGATATGTTAACAGTTAAGCCCTAACTGACTACCTACTGAAACAATGACGGAATTTTTACTGGTGAAATATCTGACTGAGGTCCACTCAGCTATCTAAACAAGTGAGTTAAATACATGGCTTTATTTTTTTCCTTCTTATATCTTATACCTCAGTACACACGAGAAGGAAATGGCCTTGTTTTTCAAAAGCTCACAAAGAACAAAAAGGAAAAAACAATGATTTCAAAATGCTTACTAAACTATTCATATCATGCTAGATTTTTAGAAAGAAGGACAAGCAAAGGGGAAAAGGTGATCTTGAATTTGTCCCCATTTCAACTGTCCCGGAGTTTCCAGACCAAAAGAAAAAAAAAAAAAAAAACACACATACATGTGTATCATTAACAAAAAAGTCACTTTGCTTAAAATGAGATCTTTCAAAACCAGCCTCTTGGTACACAAAAACCGCGACTTTTTTGCTGCTTAATCTTTACCCTGGAGTAAATTAAATTCTTTATTCACTTTTCTATTGTACCTTGTGCATCATGTCTCACAGAGAAACACTAAGTTGCACTTTCTTTGAGCTTGGAAATCCAGGACAAATGTAAGGAGGTTGAAATAAAAGAGGAGGCTCTGAGGCCAGACTCTGAAAAGCAAAAAATGCTCCGTGGTTGCAGAGAGGAAGTTGCATTTCGTTGTGCAACCTGTTGATTACACAGAACTCCTGGCCTGATTCTGAGAGATGGCATCTGTTCAGCCATTGCCCAACTTACACCTCCCTCAGTATGTGTTCATTTGATTTTAAGACACAGTCTTCCATTCCTTTAGTCATCAGGAGAGATGAAGAAACTGGAAGAATGAATTGAATTCCCTAGTTAATACAACCATCTCTCAAGCTTGGAACTGGGCCACATGACCTTGGCTATGAAGAAGGCTCTGATTCATCCTGCCTGATGCTTATAATACTGTCAGCATTTATGGAATATACATGTATGCTGTATATATATATATGTAATACATTGTATGTATATATACTCAGTCACAGTTACTTGTCTTCTTACTCTTTCTACTATATGCTTTATTCCCTTAAACCTATGCTAAAGTCTTCAATGGTAGGAACAATATTGAGATTTAATGGAAGATCTATATTGTGGGTTGGCATTGGGTAGATTTCTTTAAGGGCAGTGAAGTAAGGAGCAAGCTTGCAGACCTCTGGGGTTGGGGTGTTCCAGGCAGAGAGGTCAGTGATCACGAGGACCCTGAGATGGAGGATATCTGGGGAGTGGAAGGAAGAGCAGGAAGGTCAGGCTTGCTGAAACGAAGCAGACAGAGAGCGGAAGGTGGAGAGCTCATCCGGTGAGCGAGAGAGTGGCTGACTGACACGGGGTCTTCCAGCCTTACCAATACAGACCTGGACTCTAAAACGCTGATGAAACACAGAGCTTCAAGCAGAGGAATAAGAGCTCAGAGAATATTTGTCAAGACAACAGGAGAGGACACGTGACACGGCAAACCTTGGAAATCCAGAGTGAAGGCGCGATGGAGGTGACGTAAAGGACAATGAATCCTTCTGCAAACACAGTCAAGGGCAGAAAGGTTCGTTCCTTTAATTAATTAGTGAGCACAAGGAAACTGAAATGAACAGTCTGAAAGGGTCAAAAATGAAAGGACTAGGGACAAATAAGAGTCAATATACTACTTGTTGTCTTTGTAGAAGAGACAAAAACAAATGAAAGAGGAAAAATATTCAAAAAGATAATTTGAAAATGCACTTCAGAGGAATAAACAAACACTTAAACCTATAATAAGTCTTAGGAAAATATGATTCAAAATGAGCAACTCTTGAGATGCTTTCTGGTAACATTACTGCATTTCAATAATATATCAGAAGATATAGTACTGATATCTTCTTATCACAGATAAGAAAATCATTCTGCGCGCACTCAAGCAAAAATATCAGGTACTTGTGAAAATAAGAAAGTTAGCTACTCCTAGCCACAGGCCATTCTGGGACAACAGAGACAAAACTGAAACTCCTCAGTGAAGAAAATCTGATTTTTGTAAAAGGCTGTACTTTAAGATGCACTCAAACTGAACTTTTTGATGCACATATTTATGGATTTTAATGCATGTACAGATTCACGTAAGCACCACCACCACCACCAAAAAAACCAGAACAACTCCATCATCTCCCCAGGTTCCCTGTGTTGTCCCCATTCAGCCAAGCCTGCCCTTCACGCTAATTGCTGAGAACAAATCAGTCTTCAATCACTACAGTTTCTCTTCAGTCTCCTGGGGCTCCTCTTTTTAAGGTTTCTGACCAATCACGGAGCTTTGGGATCATATAAGATGCAACCTTTCAAGACTGGCATTTTTTTTTACCGCACTCACATAACGGCTTTAAGCTTCATCCAAGTGGTTGAGTGCACCACGAGTTTTTATTACTTTTTATTACTGGACAGTATTTGATTGTCTGGTTTGTGTATACTGTGCTCATCCATGCACCTGCTGAAGGACATTTGTGTTGTTTCCACTTTTGGGTACTTACGGATAGATCTGCTGTAAACTTTCTGCTATTGAACCTATCCAGTGAGTTCTTAATTTTGATTATATTTGTTAAACGTTTTATTTTGTATGGGGTATAGTGAAGGCGCGATGGAGGTGACGTAAAGGACAATGAATCCTTCTGCAAACACAGTCAAGGGCAGAAAGGTTCGTTCCTTTAATTAATTAGTGAGCACAAGGAAACTGAAATGAACAGTCTGAAAGGGTCAAAAATGAAAGGACTAGGGACAAATAAGAGTCAATATACTACTTGTTGTCTTTGTAGAAGAGACAAAAACAAATGAAAGAGGAAAAATATTCAAAAAGATAATTTGAAAATGCACTTCAGAGGAATAAACAAACACTTAAACCTATAATAAGTCTTAGGAAAATATGATTCAAAATGAGCAACTCTTGAGATGCTTTCTGGTAACATTACTGCATTTCAATAATATATCAGAAGATATAGTACTGATATCTTCTTATCACAGATAAGAAAATCATTCTGCGCGCACTCAAGCAAAAATATCAGGTACTTGTGAAAATAAGAAAGTTAGCTACTCCTAGCCACAGGCCATTCTGGGACAACAGAGACAAAACTGAAACTCCTCAGTGAAGAAAATCTGATTTTTGTAAAAGGCTGTACTTTAAGATGCACTCAAACTGAACTTTTTGATGCACATATTTATGGATTTTAATGCATGTACAGATTCACGTAAGCACCACCACCACCACCAAAAAAACCAGAACAACTCCATCATCTCCCCAGGTTCCCTGTGTTGTCCCCATTCAGCCAAGCCTGCCCTTCACGCTAATTGCTGAGAACAAATCAGTCTTCAATCACTACAGTTTCTCTTCAGTCTCCTGGGGCTCCTCTTTTTAAGGTTTCTGACCAATCACGGAGCTTTGGGATCATATAAGATGCAACCTTTCAAGACTGGCATTTTTTTTTACCGCACTCACATAACGGCTTTAAGCTTCATCCAAGTGGTTGAGTGCACCACGAGTTTTTATTACTTTTTATTACTGGACAGTATTTGATTGTCTGGTTTGTGTATACTGTGCTCATCCATGCACCTGCTGAAGGACATTTGTGTTGTTTCCACTTTTGGGTACTTACGGATAGATCTGCTGTAAACTTTCTGCTATTGAACCTATCCAGTGAGTTCTTAATTTTGATTATATTTGTTAAACGTTTTATTTTGTATGGGGTATAGCCAAGTAACAATGTTGTAGTAGTTTCAGGTGAACAGCAAAGAAACTCAGCCATACAAAAACATGTATCCATTCTCCCCCAAACACCCCTCCTCCCCAACCTGCCAGGTAACCCCGAGCAGAGCTCTGTATGCTACATAGCACGGCCGTGCTGGTCATCCATTTTGAATGCTGCAGTGTGTACATGTCCGTCCCAAACTCCCTAACCACCCCTACCCCCCCATCCTTCCTCTGGCAACCATAACTTCAGTTCTCTAAGTCTGTGAGTCTGTTTTGTAAGTTAGTTCATTTGTATCATTTATTTTTTGATTCCACATATAAGGGATGTCATATTTCTCCATGATTTCTTTCTCTCATTAAGACAATCTCTAGGTTCATCCATGTTGCTCCAAATGGCCTTATTTCAAATTCTTTTCAATGGCTGAGTAATATTCCATCGCATACATATATGTACCATATCTCTATCCATTCGTCTGTCAATGGACATTTATATTTTGGTTCTTGTAAAGAGTGCCGCCTTGAACACTGGGGTGCATGTATCTTTCAGATCATATTTTTCTCTAAGGATGTGCATTTTTAATAGATTTCATCTTTTTAGAGCAGTTTTAGGTTCATGGCAAATTTGAGCACTAAGTATGGAGCTCCTACATGCTTCCTTCCCCCACACCATAAGCTTTCCCACTACCAACATCCCGCCCGAGTGGAACCTTTGTTATAACAGTGAACGTTATTGTATTCTTCTGCTCCAGAAATCTCCACTTAGCTCCTTTTATAGCTTCCATTTCTTTACTGAGATTGTTTCCAATTGCTTACTAAAGCATTTTACAAGAGTTGCTGTAAAGCCTTTGTCAGATAATTCCAACATCTATGTCATCTTGGAGTTGACACCTGTTGATTTTCTTTTCCCATGAAGACAGAAATTTTCCTGGCTTTTCATATATTCAGTAATACTGGATAGTTTCTTAAGCACTTTGAATATTGTAAGACTCTGCCTTTCATTTAATCTGCATTTTGTTTACTAGTTTATGGATAACACTGACTTTTTAAAGTAAGCAATCCATGTGGTCTGGTTCAGGTCCCAAGTTCAGAGCAGCCTTCCGTGGGTTGTAATTCCAGTCCTCGACAGGGCTACCCGGAACTTTCCAGCACACACACCACCCAGGCGTTCCTCTGGTCCCTGCACGGTGGTCTGTTTTGCTCATCGAGGGGCTCTATGGTAAGTGTCAAAGACGAGGTGTCTTAAACAACAATCATTTCTCTGTGCTTTGGAGGCAATGGAGTCTAAGCTCAGAGAGCCAGCAAGATTCCAGGTCTGGTGAAGAGCTTCTTCATGGCAGGCCACCTTCACCTGTGTCCTCACACGGCTGAAGGAGATCATTTGTCTTGTGTCTCCTCTTATTAGGGCACTAACTCCATTCACGAAGTCTCCACCCAAACAGCCTCCCAAAGGCCCAATCTCCAGATACCAACACATTAGGGAGCAGAGGGTAAAGAGTAGACAAAATACAATCTGCTCTAACCTGATGGAGAAGAGAAGGAAGAAGTTGATGGATAAAAGGAGGCATGAGAAAGTGAAGATACCTAATATTAGGGTTGCCTAGACAGGGTCAATAGCTACACTGTGAACAGATGATGAAGTGTCCAGCAATGTTGGTGACAGAGATTATCATGAAAAATAAACACAGAACCACCCTTTCACATTATAAGGTTACATATAAACAAAGCTAAGGAAACACTAAGCACACCAGTTACTTTTTTAAAAGAAGCACCAAAAATATAAATAATAATAACTCTGATACAATATACCTATTATATCCTCTAAAGCCATGAACATTACATTAAACAAGATTAAATTTATAAAGCATTCTATAATACATATTAAGGCATTTTAAAAGTTTTGCCTTTGTCAGATAATTCCAACATCTATGTCATCTTGGAGTTGACACCTGTTGATTTTCTTTTCCCATGAAGACAGAAATTTTCCTGGCTTTTCATATATTCAGTAATACTGGATAGTTTCTTAAGCACTTTGAATATTGTAAGACTCTGCCTTTCATTTAATCTGCATTTTGTTTACTAGTTTATGGATAACACTGACTTTTTAAAGTAAGCAATCCATGTGGTCTGGTTCAGGTCCCAAGTTCAGAGCAGCCTTCCGTGGGTTGTAATTCCAGTCCTCGACAGGGCTACCCGGAACTTTCCAGCACACACACCACCCAGGCGTTCCTCTGGTCCCTGCACGGTGGTCTGTTTTGCTCATCGAGGGGCTCTATGGTAAGTGTCAAAGACGAGGTGTCTTAAACAACAATCATTTCTCTGTGCTTTGGAGGCAATGGAGTCTAAGCTCAGAGAGCCAGCAAGATTCCAGGTCTGGTGAAGAGCTTCTTCATGGCAGGCCACCTTCACCTGTGTCCTCACACGGCTGAAGGAGATCATTTGTCTTGTGTCTCCTCTTATTAGGGCACTAACTCCATTCACGAAGTCTCCACCCAAACAGCCTCCCAAAGGCCCAATCTCCAGATACCAACACATTAGGGAGCAGAGGGTAAAGAGTAGACAAAATACAATCTGCTCTAACCTGATGGAGAAGAGAAGGAAGAAGTTGATGGATAAAAGGAGGCATGAGAAAGTGAAGATACCTAATATTAGGGTTGCCTAGACAGGGTCAATAGCTACACTGTGAACAGATGATGAAGTGTCCAGCAATGTTGGTGACAGAGATTATCATGAAAAATAAACACAGAACCACCCTTTCACATTATAAGGTTACATATAAACAAAGCTAAGGAAACACTAAGCACACCAGTTACTTTTTTAAAAGAAGCACCAAAAATATAAATAATAATAACTCTGATACAATATACCTATTATATCCTCTAAAGCCATGAACATTACATTAAACAAGATTAAATTTATAAAGCATTCTATAATACATATTAAGGCATTTTAAATTAAAAAGTAGAATCATAATTTAAAAATCCAACATATTTGAATATCTATTTATCAAAAAATACAGAATCAAAGGTCATAAAATCCAAACTAAAAAAAAAAAGAGCGAGAGAGAAACAGGCACAAATACATGCTTCCCTAAAGCGCTGATAGCAATTTTACAGTTGAATTTTACAAAACACTGAAGGAAAAGAACAAACCAAATAAGGATAGCTTCTGAATATTTTGTATGGAACCAACATAATATCAATTAGCAAAAAATAAATAAAAACCAATCTCATTCACAATATTAATGACATAATTCTAATAAAAGATTAAGACATGCAACAAAGTAGCATATTAAAAAAAAAAAAGACAGACCATGACTAAGTATCATTAATTCCAGAAAGTCAAAGAAAACATATTAGGAAATATTTTAATATAATCCCCATATATATAGAGAACCAAAGGAAGAATCACATGCATATCCATAGATCCTAAGAAAGACATATTCCACAACTTTTCAAAATAAGGCATATTCCACAACTTTTCAAAATCAAATTTCTTAGTGAAATGAAACATTAAAATATCCCCTAAATTTATTAATAAATATAACATGATTTTAATGAAAATATAACCCATAATACTTCTAGAATTAGGAAGCTGATTAATCAGGAAAAAAATGAAAATGAATAAAAAGGAAGACCTATCTTAGCAGAACCTAAAACACACTGTACAGTTAAAAAAAAAAAAACAGTGTGATGCTGACATACGAACAGATAGATGGAACAAAAACAAAAGCCTAGACATAAATCCAAGCATATATAGGAATTCTGTACAAGACATAGCTGGTATTTTAGGTCAGTGGGAAGAGGACAGATTTTTCAATAAATGTTTTGGGACAACTCAGTTGCCATCTGGAAAAACAAAATCAAATCTGTACTAAATATCTTACACTAAAACAAACCAGGTAAACCAAAGGTGTAAACAAAGACACCCATAAAATTTTCAGAAAAGACATGAGACTTTTAAAAAATCAAATCTGAGACAAAGGGAGACATTTTAAAGCACGGAAGAAAACTTCAAAAGAAAAGGCTGGCAACATAATATATCACAAATCTCTACATGACCAAAGAGTTAAAGCTGAGAGGTTACTGACAAACTGGAAAAGATTTATACAGTTCCTATCACCTGTCATCCTCAAGGCTTGAAACCTGTAGCAAGATGAAGTCAGCTTGCCTCTGCAATGTGACCCTACAATACAGTAGTACCTTATAACAGGAAAGATAATAAAGGGAAGAAAAAGATGTCCTCAATAGTTAATGTTTTTCTCAAAGGATCAATATCATTTTATATTCTAATTGATTTTAAAGGCTTTCTTCTGGGCCCTCTCCAGACAATTAATAAGATGCTAAGATTTATGGATGTTCCCTTACTTGTGTGTAAGAAATAAACCAGCAACCCTCTGTGCATTGCTATTTATTTCATACTCAAGGACACGGGGCTAAAGGAGACCTCCAGGATTTACTTGGGGTATTTCCGGATTTCTGGAAGAAATGGTTTAGTCAAACCATTCCTTGACTGGTATATTAATTCAATATCAAAAATCTGCAAGAAATTACATAATTTCCACCTGTATTAATTCAGTTTTGGATTTCATAACACTAGCCATTGGGAAATATTCAATTCACTTAAGAATACCAGCTTTCAACATGGTGAATATCATTAGCTTTATCAAGGCAAACACAAGTTAAATGCAAGTTATTAGCGTAGAGAACTGTGACCTTAGGATCTTTGAATCTTACAGATAACTCTTAGCACAGAACACTACCGATAACAGACACCAAATAAATGCTTATTGAATTGAACTGAAAAGCAGGGGAAAAGCTGTCTGGTTACCAAAGTGCATTAACGGCTTCGGGTTTCCTTGCCGTGTCTTACTTTTTCATTTCCAGAAATCAACCCTTTCGCACCATTGAAGAAATTAACAAGCAAGAAGAAAAATGCTAACTTTCCTACGAAGTTTATCTGGTTATTTGTTCAAAAAATACTTGATGAACACCGTGTGCTAGGCACTGTCCCAGGTTCAAAATATTTAAAATGCATGCTACCATGTTTTCAACAACAACAGTGTGTAATAAGAAGAACCTCAGTGATTCCATGTAAGCTAATGGAATGTTCCCGATGTGAGAGTTTAATGAGCTGCTGTTCAGACAGTTTACCATGAACCTTACATGGAAGGCTGTCACTTTCTCTAATACTGCTAATCATAGAATGTCTACTCTCTCATTGGTCATCCTTAGCTAACTGGCACCTCCCCATGCAGAATGTTAACAGTACGGAGTTGATAGGAGTTGATAGTGAGTTAAGGAAGAGAGTGTGGCTGCTAGAAAGAAGGAATAAACTAGGGATTCAGAATCTGGGCTGCGAAGTGGAGACACCTGTCGTCAGTCCTGCAGAAAGTTTCCCCTATCTGTAAATACGGTGAACGAGAAAAATGGTAAGGCCCCTTCTGTCTGATATTTTATCATGCCAAATTAAGGTCGAATTCATTCTAAGTCCTCAGAACGAGTTTTTTCACTTTATGAGTTTTGGCTCCGTTTCTGTTAGTGATACAAAAATGCTGCCTTTCCTCCTGTGTTGTAACATCAAACAGACAATACATAGGCCAACGAAAAATGGTCTCTTGCCTTCCAGTTCTCCAAGCACGAAGTTCGCCTCCAGTGCAGTTGCTATCGTTCCACACGCCCTGAAAGGAGATAAGGGAGGGGGTCAGGAACGAGGTACTCTTTTCCAGGGAAAACTAGCAGAACGGGTCTTCAGAGAGGTCTTTTTAGAAGGCTTTTATGAGCCCAATTTCTGGCATCTTCTCCAATCTAGAAAAGCACTAAAATCATTAACGGGGTATCTGCTTCTTGGGACCAGCACCAATCTTCTTGGGACCAAAATGTGTGCTTATTGGCAAGCATCCCCTTCACCACGTCGCATAGACACTAACTTCCCCTCACCTCTTCAGAACAGGGTACCTCAGAGCATCTGAGAACCGTGTCCCCTGCTATAAAACGGTGGTCACTTTGCCCCGAATGATACTTAACTCACCATTCTCAGCTTGTACTTTTTTGTTTGTTTGTTCAGTCGACACAGACACATTTCGTACATAAATATACATATATAGTTTATTTTTTAAGTGGCCACCAAGAACACCTTTTCACAGGCGATTCAACCCTCCTAAGTTTTGCCCAAAGTATGTGATGACGTAGCTCTGGTGTCCTTTTCAGATTGTCTTTTCAGATAGTAAAGGGGCCCCAAAAGGACGGGGAGAAGCGGCTGCCTAGGGTATACATTTTTATTACCAAAACTTACTAGTTTTCAAGATAGAAGGTTTCAAACTTGGAGGCGTGTAGGTTGTCGTGGCTGAACTTTAGACAGCCTCCCCTAGGCATGCAGACAGGTTGCTAACTACAGGAAGAGACGTCTAATTGAAGTCCTGGGTGGGGGCGGGGGAGGGTGGAAAGGATAGAGACGTTCACGATTTACATACAAAGAGTACTCTCACGAAAAAAAAAATAAGAGCTAGCCCCCTGGGGGGGGCCTTAAGGTGCGGGGCACCTGCCCGGCCCCGGGACAGCTGACTTCAGATGCTGGAACCAATTAAGGTCGAATTCATTCTAAGTCCTCAGAACGAGTTTTTTCACTTTATGAGTTTTGGCTCCGTTTCTGTTAGTGATACAAAAATGCTGCCTTTCCTCCTGTGTTGTAACATCAAACAGACAATACATAGGCCAACGAAAAATGGTCTCTTGCCTTCCAGTTCTCCAAGCACGAAGTTCGCCTCCAGTGCAGTTGCTATCGTTCCACACGCCCTGAAAGGAGATAAGGGAGGGGGTCAGGAACGAGGTACTCTTTTCCAGGGAAAACTAGCAGAACGGGTCTTCAGAGAGGTCTTTTTAGAAGGCTTTTATGAGCCCAATTTCTGGCATCTTCTCCAATCTAGAAAAGCACTAAAATCATTAACGGGGTATCTGCTTCTTGGGACCAGCACCAATCTTCTTGGGACCAAAATGTGTGCTTATTGGCAAGCATCCCCTTCACCACGTCGCATAGACACTAACTTCCCCTCACCTCTTCAGAACAGGGTACCTCAGAGCATCTGAGAACCGTGTCCCCTGCTATAAAACGGTGGTCACTTTGCCCCGAATGATACTTAACTCACCATTCTCAGCTTGTACTTTTTTGTTTGTTTGTTCAGTCGACACAGACACATTCGTACATAAATATACATATATAGTTTATTTTTTAAGTGGCCACCAAGAACACCTTTTCACAGGCGATTCAACCCTCCTAAGTTTTGCCCAAAGTATGTGATGACGTAGCTCTGGTGTCCTTTTCAGATTGTCTTTTCAGATAGTAAAGGGGCCCCAAAAGGACGGGGAGAAGCGGCTGCCTAGGGTATACATTTTTATTACCAAAACTTACTAGTTTTCAAGATAGAAGGTTTCAAACTTGGAGGCGTGTAGGTTGTCGTGGCTGAACTTTAGACAGCCTCCCCTAGGCATGCAGACAGGTTGCTAACTACAGGAAGAGACGTCTAATTGAAGTCCTGGGTGGGGGCGGGGGAGGGTGGAAAGGATAGAGACGTTCACGATTTACATACAAAGAGTACTCTCACGAAAAAAAAAATAAGAGCTAGCCCCCTGGGGGTGGCCTTAAGGTGCGGGGCACCTGCCCGGCCCCGGGACAGCGGCTGACTTCAGATGCTGGAACCAGGGTCTCCCCGTGCGAAGGGACGGGCGAAACTTCAAGTGAGTCTGCTTCCACGGCCTTCACATACATTCTGCACCACCTGCAGGTCGTCTGTGACGCACGCAAAAAGCCCCCAAACCCACACACTGAGAACATTTCAAATGCTTCGCACTTTTTAAAAAGTTGTGCTCAAACCTTTCTATCCAAAGTGTTTCATGCGAAGCCAACGATGTGAACCGGCCCAAGCTCCACCTGTCGGAGTTTTACCACTCCGCGCCGCGCCACGTTGGGTCGGGACCGCCTCCCCGCCTCGCGCTCCAGCCGGGCCCGGATTCTCCCAGGGCGCGCGCCCGGGGTCGGGGGCGGGGCGAGGGCGGGCGAGGAGGTGGTGCCCCCGGAGCGCCCAATCAGCCGCGAGAGCCGGCGGTGGCGCTAGTGACGTAGGCCGCGCTTCCTCCGCCCCACTGCGGGCCGACGCTCGGTCCCGTGAGCCACGCGAGCTCGCGCGCGCGAGAAGCGGGAGGAGGAGGGCTTAGGGGCCGGCCGGCTGTCGGAGGGCGACGGGTCGCGGGAAGGGGGAGAGTGAGCATGCGCCGCGGCTCCGGCGAGGGCGGGGGCGGTGGGGGCCCGTGCGCGCGCGCACGAGCGGCCCGCGGGCGGCCGCGGGTGGAGGGGGCGGTTCCTCGAGTGTCGGCGGCAGGAGGGCGGGCAGGCCGGCGGCAGGTGCTCCTGCGGCCGCCGCCGCCGCCGCCGGCTCCTCCGGGTCCCGGGTCTCCTCGTGCCCTCGCGGTGATGAGCTGGGCCGCGTCGGGGGCTGCACCTGCCGGCTGCCCATCACCCCGGACCTCTCGGCGCGACCTCGGCCTCCTCGCGCTCCCGGCCCCCGCGGCGCCGGGCGGCTCCTGAGCGCGAGCGGCAGCGGCCTCCTCCGCCCCGAGTCCTCGCTCGGGGGCCGCGCGGGGAGAGCGCCCGGCCGCCTCCCCTCCCCAGCCCGCCGTCCTCAATGTCTCCCCGGCGGGGAGGGGGCTGCCTGGGAGACGCGCTGATCGGCCCCCTCCGGAGGCCCGGCGGCGGCCGCGGCAGCAGCGACCAGCCCGGCGCCCCGAAGCCTCCCCCGGCGGCGGCGGCCTGGAGGAGCCGCGCACCCGCCGCCGCCCCCGGAGCCTCGCCGCCGCCGCCGCCGCCCGGCGCCCGAGGAGAGGGCGGCGGGCGCCCCCCGGGGAAGATGAAGGCGGAGGGGGGCGACACCTCCATGATCAACCTGTCGGTGCAGCAGGTCCTGAGCCTCTGGGCCCACGGGACGGTGCTGAGGAACCTCACGGGTAATTGATGCGCTCGGGTGGGGGCCGGGACGCGGGCCGCCCCTCGCCTCTCCCACCGGCGGAGCGGAGCGCTCCTCGCCGCCCCACCCCCGTGCGCGTCCCGCCCGGGAGCTCGGGGGTCCCAAGTCCCGGCGAGAAAGACGCGAATGGGACCCTGTCCGCGCCTGTTCCAGGGACGCCGCCGCCAGTCCCCGAGCCGCTCGGCTCCTGGGTCGCTGGGGACAGTCCCCGCCCGCTCCTGCCTCCCTGCCTGCCGGGGGAGGGCCGGAGACCGCCCTGCCCCCGTAGTACGCGCGGAATTGCTTTAGCGCTGAGACTTAGTGCAGTTAGCCTTTATTTATCCCCTCACCTCCATGCACACGCGCGCGCGCACGCACACACACACACACACATGCACCCATGCTGCTTGCTCTTGAGATCTTTTTCTGATTTAGCTCTTTTTCCTTCTGGCAAATCTCAGATCGAACGCAAGACTTAAATTCCCTGCTCGCAGTGATCAGTTTGCTTCGATTTTTTTTTTTTTTTCTCCCGATATAAATGACTCTTTAAATAGATCACATTCGGTCACGGGCTGGACCAAGGTCTAGTGAATTCTCAGCACGTTTTGCTTTTACTGTATATCGTCTCCCCGTCCTATTTCCTTTTGTCTGTCTGTTCCCCTCTGAGCTCAAGCTGCTGCCCTGTGACATTTGATAATTTTGTGTATTTCCCTTCATATGTCAAGGCTGTCCGAAGGGAATTGGACTTCATATGTCATAATAATTGACGTACATTTGTAGTTGTAAAAGTGAACCGTAATACTCAGAATTTTAAAATCAGATTTGTAGGTCTGCTTTGTGAAAAAACTTCTGACTTGGTTAATACAGAAATGCTTGTATTATACGCTGAATTCAACACATGCTCGCTAAAGATGAGTGTTTATAAGAAAGTGACTTCAGTTATAGTTTGGTGACCCCCTCGGTGCCTGCTTCTCAGTAAAAAAATCTTACATACATCCTCAGGATTTAATTCTTGTAATTAAAGACAGCTAATTTTGATAGAGCATTTAATATTTCAAAATGCATTATGTTAAACTGGTTAAGAGTATTTTACATATATAGCCTGTCTTGATAGGATACAGGATGTTATAAAATTTGACATATATGGAATTCAGATATTCACAGAGAAATATCCAGGGCTGGACTTGGACATTGGGTGTCTTGAGTGTGGGAACTATGAAATTAGCATAGGTTCTGGATTGATTCGTTGACTTCTAGTCTGTGGTCATTTCACTTGGGCCACAGTGATCTTACCTGATGGCTGCAGGTCGGGAACATGCTTTTAGTTCTGAAAACCTACGCCAACATAAAAACCATTTTATAATTCAGTTGAATTTGTGGATAGACTGCTTTATCCTACAGGACTTTCCCTGTATTTCTCTGTGGTCAATATTGCAAACCTTGTATCAGTGGAATAAAATGGAAAAATAAGGACTTGAGACTATGTATCTGTTCATGACTGTCAGAGCTCATCAGTGGATATTTAGAGAAAAGTAACTTTGGGAACCATAGAGTAAATGTAACTTACCTCTTCACCAGAGTTAACCCTATTTTGAAATACTTAACTTTAAGAATGATGGTGGTCTCCAGTTCCCGTAGGTCAACCATTAGGTTAACAGGAGTTATCTCAACCCAGGGTCAGCTCTGATTATCTCCTTATGGAATCTTCAGAATCATCAGTCTCCCATTGGACTTGGCCATTTTATACAGGATAGGGGATATGCTGAAAATACAGAACCAGGACTCAGGTGGGACTGAGGAGCATGAGAACCTCTTCCAGGAGATAAATACAATCCGAGTATGTAAACCTCTGTAAACGTGGAGAAAGTAGATGAGAAATAGGCTTCGCCAACAGGTGAAGGTACCACATGTTAGGAACCACTATCACTTTTATAAGGTGGGCTCTGTCGGGGGTAACATCCGCATGTGGCTGGTGGCGGCCTCCTCCAGCTGGTGACCGCTCTGATCCCATATGCAGCTTGACCATGAGTTAAGAGACACTACCTACAGTGCCCTTTGGAACTCAGTCTATTAAAAGAAGGCACACATGACTTCTAAAACAAGATGACTCCTGTTTGTTGAATGTCTGGTATGTATCAGGCTGTTTACAAATATTATTTCTCATCTTCGGGATAACTCTCCAAAGCAGATTTACAAAGAAACTCAGAGAGATATGTTAAACTGCCCCGTATCAAGTAGCTTGAAATGGCTGAGCTGGTCTGGAGCCCCAGTGCCTGCCTGCAGAACTTTTCTTTCTCCCTGTCCACGCTGCGTTAGCTACCTCTCTGTCCTCTTCAGACAGAATGAATCACTGGCTTCATCCTGCTTCTTTTGCTCCTTGTTATATTTTTCAATTACATATTAAGTTTTGTTTGAATCTTCTAGACGGTGAGCATTTTGAGGGTTGGGGTCATAGTTGTAAGTATGGAATTCTGGAACCCTGAGGTGTTGTATATGGCACATAGGATATGCTCAGTGCATGTGTATTGAGCATTTAAAACTATACTTCACAGTTGCATGATTAAAACATTCTGGTTAACTTACTTTTCAGCCACATCTTTTGGATGTGAATATGCTTTTAAGAAGGACATAAGGTGTTTAAGCAATTTAGGTAGATAATTGTCATACCTTTAAAATACACAAATGCTTTTTTGGGGATTCTAGTTGCCATTCTTTCATGTACTTTATTTAACATTTTCAACCATTTTAAGAGAGATTAGTGTTTATCCTTATTTGACAAATTGAGACATTAATGCAGAGAGTGACTTGCTTAGATGTGGGTAGCTAAGTGAAAAATATTAGTTTTTTTCAGATTACAATAGCACATATTAATATGATAACATATTAAGTCAGAAGGTGTTTTTGTCATCATCATAAACTTGGAAATGAAACTTCTAAAAGGAAGGAGCTTCATGTAGAACCAGACTGATTTAGATTTAAGAAGTGACTTTGTGAAGGATCTGCAGAAATCTGGTTAATAGGAATTCTGGTTAATTAAAAAGTAAATAAAAGGGTAGTGTACTCTTATCTCCTACAGTCTTTTCAATTAACTGGGATAGTTTATTCCCTTGCCTGCATCTTATCCCATAGGTGAAGCAGAATTTTTGTATTGACCTTTTAATCTCAGAGACCAGCCTTTAGAAAGTAGTCTTGTGTATGTCTTACTTTGAGAGAAATAAATTTTTAAAAAATGTTAAGAACTAGAAATTAGAACTAGCTCAACATTTTAGAGCTCTAAGTTAATGTAGTTTGGTTACTTCATTTAGAATTATTGAAATATACGTGACTGGGATCAAACAGTCATTTAATGACAGAGACAGGACCGAAACTGGTGTCGCAGACTCTCAGTTCTGGACCTTTTACATTTATTCCACATCAGTCCTTAACTCAGGCTCATTTGGTAAATGTAAGTCACTTAAAAATATCTATGTAAGTATTTGCCCCAAATGAGCCCACAAATGGGTGAATGGAACTGATTTTTGTCCAGAAATAAAAGATACTGGACATGGTAAGATACTGAATAGTGATGCTAGTAGTAATAATCTTTCTGAAATTGTTAAGTTGCCACAGTCTCAGTAAAAGTTAGTGATTCGTATGTATTATATATCTAATTTTAAAAATCCTACCAAGTTCAGTCTATTTTTTCACTTTCCTGGAAGACAGCAGTATGGGGATTCCATAGAGAGATTAACGCCTGGAGACCCCATCTTTGTCACTTAGTAACTATTGCCAGAGTTGTCTTCTGTGTCTGCCACTTCCCAGAATGTGTGACTCTCTGGATTCCTAAGTGTTTGTTGGCTGTGTGTAGGTTAGACGCTTTTCAGCTCACTCAAGTAGAGAGGCCAGTGGCTTCCTTCCTTCTCAGATAGTTTTTCTTTCTCCGAGTATGTCCTACATCCCTCCTCTCCACCACCTAGAATTACAGTCAGAATGTATATACCCTTTCAGTTTTACGGCCAACCTGACTTTTAAAAAAATGACCTACAAGGAAATGTATTCTTTTGCTTTACCTATATTATCTTCAACTACTCTGGCTCCCAGCTTTGTGTTCCCACCCAAGTTTGGTTGTTCAGAGTTTAGAGAAGAACTTTTTACTTAGAAGGAGTCAGCCCCTGATAAACACAGCCCGGCTGGTGGTGAGAAAGGAGTGATTGGTCCCCAGGAAAAAGGCAAAGGCTGCTTCAGGCTCATCCCCTCTCTCAGGGTCAGCAGCAAGTTGGGAGAAGGTGCTCTCCCCTGTCCGTTGATACAAACACCGAGAAGCTGGAAATTCAGACCGGAGCGAAGGTCAACTGTGTGCATGTGTGTTTATAAAATATTACTGTATACATACACACTATTATAGTCCCCCTTTAGACTTTGTAGTGTTAAGCCATTTTAGTGTTAATAGTGATTATCAGAAAAAAGAGGAAACTGGTGTCGCAGACTCTCAGTTCTGGACCTTTTACATTTATTCCACATCAGTCCTTAACTCAGGCTCATTTGGTAAATGTAAGTCACTTAAAAATATCTATGTAAGTATTTGCCCCAAATGAGCCCACAAATGGGTGAATGGAACTGATTTTTGTCCAGAAATAAAAGATACTGGACATGGTAAGATACTGAATAGTGATGCTAGTAGTAATAATCTTTCTGAAATTGTTAAGTTGCCACAGTCTCAGTAAAAGTTAGTGATTCGTATGTATTATATATCTAATTTTAAAAATCCTACCAAGTTCAGTCTATTTTTTCACTTTCCTGGAAGACAGCAGTATGGGGATTCCATAGAGAGATTAACGCCTGGAGACCCCATCTTTGTCACTTAGTAACTATTGCCAGAGTTGTCTTCTGTGTCTGCCACTTCCCAGAATGTGTGACTCTCTGGATTCCTAAGTGTTTGTTGGCTGTGTGTAGGTTAGACGCTTTTTCAGCTCACTCAAGTAGAGAGGCCAGTGGCTTCCTTCCTTCTCAGATAGTTTTTCTTTCTCCGAGTATGTCCTACATCCCTCCTCTCCACCACCTAGAATTACAGTCAGAATGTATATACCCTTTCAGTTTTACGGCCAACCTGACTTTTAAAAAAATGACCTACAAGGAAATGTATTCTTTTGCTTTACCTATATTATCTTCAACTACTCTGGCTCCCAGCTTTGTGTTCCCACCCAAGTTTGGTTGTTCAGAGTTTAGAGAAGAACTTTTTACTTAGAAGGAGTCAGCCCCTGATAAACACAGCCCGGCTGGTGGTGAGAAAGGAGTGATTGGTCCCCAGGAAAAAGGCAAAGGCTGCTTCAGGCTCATCCCCTCTCTCAGGGTCAGCAGCAAGTTGGGAGAAGGTGCTCTCCCCTGTCCGTTGATACAAACACCGAGAAGCTGGAAATTCAGACCGGAGCGAAGGTCAACTGTGTGCATGTGTGTTTATAAAATATTACTGTATACATACACACTATTATAGTCCCCCTTTAGACTTTGTAGTGTTAAGCCATTTTAGTGTTAATAGTGATTATCAGAAAAAAAAAGAGGGAAGCCTGGTACCTGCTATACATATTTGTAATTGTTCATATCTCATCCTGGCAATCTACCTGCCAAACAGGAGACCTGGAGTTTCATCCCTGGGTCGGGAAGATCCCCCCTGGAGAAGGAAATGGCAACCCACTCCAGTCTTCTTGCCTTGGAAATTCCACAGACAGAGGAGCCTGTCTGGCTGCAGTCCATGGGGTCATGAAGAGTTAGACACAGCTTTGTGACTGAACAACAGCCCCTCATCCTAGTAAACCAGCACATGCCTTTGGTGGCTCTCCCAGACAGGTGTGCCTGTCTCAGAGTTATGTGGATTCTAGTGTTCCATCCCTAAATGATCTGTTACAGGATGTGAGTTTATGTAGATAAAATTATTTCAGGTGTCCACTGAACATAAATAGATAGTTATGTTATGTAACTGTAGCCCTAAAGACAGTGTGCCACTTTTCAGTATTTGTGCCGGACCCTCGAATTTGCTGTTTCTGAAATCATGAAAAATTCCTTACTTTTTTGTGGTACTGAGCCAATTAATAAGTGTTGGTATTATTTGTACTTTATAGGACTTTGTCATGTGGAAGACTTAACTGTTTATCTTACCAAGAATGAAGCAACTGTAATTTTTCAAAAATTAGAATTCTCACCTTGAGTTTTTACTTTCTTAATTCCATCTCATTATGATTGAATCTTGCATCCATATATTCTGGCAATAACCACAGACAAGGTCCGGATGATATTTCTTAAACCTAGAACGATTTCTAGAGAAGCGTGTGGACTGTGGAGGATGTAAGTTTGATTCTGAAAGAGTCAACTGTCGTAATATAAATGCGTTTGTCTTTACTTTGTTAAGTGATTGGAGGGAATGACCAGAAAGTAAGATAGTTCGTGAATAGAACTTAGAATAACTAGGGATGTTTTTCCTGTAGAAAGGAATCCTAAACAGAAGGGAAAGGATGAGGCGGAGTTGGAGGAAGAATTGGAACCTGGGAGAGAAACTGGAGCTAATAATAGTCAGATGCAAGAGGAGAGCCCAGAGAATATAGCACATTGAACTTACCTTGGAGTCAGATGAATAATTTAATGAAGTTATATTTATTGAACACCGACAACATCTCAGGCTGTGTGCAAAGCATTTTGCATGTGACTCACTTACTATAATCGAAGTGGCCATATAATGCATTGTTTTATTAAACGTATGTAGAAGATTTATACTAAAAAGAAGCATCTGGCATTTTCAAGGGTCAACTTTGTTGGGCATTTTTTTTTTTTAATTTTGGCCTCTTTTTAATTGTTTTATTTATTTATTTATTTATTTCCATCCATCTTTATACTTCGGCCTTTGTGGGCCTCCCATTGCAATGGCCTCTCTGGTTTTAGGGCACTGGCTCTGGGTGCATGCACTCCAGAGCGCTGGCTGCTAATTGGAGACACCAGTCCAGCTGCTCCATGGCACGTGAAATCTTCCCGGGCCAGGGATCGAACCAGTGCCCCTTGCACTGTAAGGTGGACTCTTTACCCACTGGACTACGAGAGAAGCCCTTGTTGGGTATTTCTTGATCTTGAGTGATTTGCCAGTCTGTGGTAAACACTGATAAACAAAGTTGAAAACGTCAGCCATCCATAAGGAGTTGATAGTGTAGAGATGCTAACTGACCTTCAGGTTAATAGTACTTTGGTGGCTTGTTGAGTTCAGGGAGAACCCAGTAATGGGACTTTGAAGACAACAGAGGAGTTAAGAGAGTAGAGAAAGAATGCGTTTAAGGGATGATGAGGGCTTCCTAGGTGGCCCTCGTCGTGAAGAACCTTCCTGCCAATGCAGGAGACTGATACAGGTTCTGTCCCTGTGGGGTAAGATCCCCTGGAGAAGGGCTTGGCAACCCACTCCAGCATTCCTGCCTAGAGAATCCCCATGGACAGAGGAGCCTGGTGGCTACAGTTTCTGAGCCACCAGGCACTGAGTCGGGCACGACGGAAGTGACTGAGCACCCGTGCACGCAAGGGATGATGGGGCGGTTACCGCAAGGGGCGGTTACCTGTGTTCAGGATGGCTCAGGTCCTACCAGATCTTGATTACATTTACATGTATTATATTGCTCTTGGGTATCTATGTGTAGCTAATAGGTTAATTTTATAGTATGATAAAATTCTTTCCCTGTCCAGTCCCCTGCCATGAGCTAGTATAATCAAACGTGGTTTCTAAATCTTGATGCATGTCAGAGTTCCTTGGGAGACCATAGTTGTGGAATTAGGATCCTTGGGAACAGGGTCCAGGCAGGTACATTTTAAGAGTCTCATGTTGTGCCTACTGAGCTAGCGGGGCAGATATGGTCCATTTTAAACTAGCTCGTAAAGTGATTTTATTATTGAGAGTTCAAGGATTGGAAACACCAGATTTTTAAAATTTAAGCGTTTTTGTGATCAGTTTGTAACTGTGTTGTGATACGTAGTGCAAGTTAATGTGGACTGTGTAGTATCGCTAAAGACTTACTAAAATTTCAAAATAAATGACTCATTTCTGGAAGGACGCTTTTTCCAGTTTTTTTTTTTAGGTGACTGTCTTTTAACATTAGAGGATAATTTAGGATTTGTCTTTTAAAAATATTTTATTTATATGAGCTATTTGCTACAGAGAAAAATTCTTATTAAATGGTAGTTTAAAAAAATTCTAAACAGTTGAGTTATATTTAATCTGAAGTATATGGGAGAATTAAACATTAACAACATTTATGTAAATAATTACATAATGTGTAGTTACCAGAATTTGTCCCCGACTTGAATAAATTGGGTTCTGCTAGACTTCTGTATGCAGATAGAGTCTAAAGAAGGGACAGGATCCTTGAGTTTATGACTAAGTACACTGAGTTTTATCCTTGAAAGCCATTAATTTGCTCTCATACTTTAGAAAAGCCACATATTTAACCAGGCCTCATCTATAACACTTTCAAATAACAGCAGTTTTCACTTTGACGTTAAAGGAAAGATGATCTAAAAATGTTAATGAGTTAAGAAAAAGTTGAGATATTTTACTGTGGCTAAGGAAAACATTTATCCATTTGCATATAAATTTGTTTTAATCTTTAAAATTAAGCTTTTTTCAAGTCGGGCTTCAGATCTTGATTACCTGTGTTCAGGATGGCTCAGGTCCTACCAGATCTTGTATTATGTTTTTGCTCTTGGGTATCTATGTGTAGCTAATAGGTTAATTTTATAGTATGATAAAATTCTTTCCCTGTCCAGTCCCCTGCCATGAGCTAGTATAATCAAACGTGGTTTCTAAATCTTGATGCATGTCAGAGTTCCTTGGGAGACCATAGTTGTGGAATTAGGATCCTTGGGAACAGGGTCCAGGCAGGTACATTTTAAGAGTCTCATGTTGTGCCTACTGAGCTAGCGGGGCAGATATGGTCCATTTTAAACTAGCTCGTAAAGTGATTTTATTATTGAGAGTTCAAGGATTGGAAACACCAGATTTTTAAAATTTAAGCGTTTTTGTGATCAGTTTGTAACTGTGTTGTGATACGTAGTGCAAGTTAATGTGGACTGTGTAGTATCGCTAAAGACTTACTAAAATTTCAAAATAAATGACTCATTTCTGGAAGGACGCTTTTTCCAGTTTTTTTTTTTTAGGTGACTGTCTTTTAACATTAGAGGATAATTTAGGATTTGTCTTTTAAAAATATTTTATTTATATGAGCTATTTGCTACAGAGAAAAATTCTTATTAAATGGTAGTTTAAAAAAATTCTAAACAGTTGAGTTATATTTAATCTGAAGTATATGGGAGAATTAAACATTAACAACATTTATGTAAATAATTACATAATGTGTAGTTACCAGAATTTGTCCCCGACTTGAATAAATTGGGTTCTGCTAGACTTCTGTATGCAGATAGAGTCTAAAGAAGGGACAGGATCCTTGAGTTTATGACTAAGTACACTGAGTTTTATCCTTGAAAGCCATTAATTTGCTCTCATACTTTAGAAAAGCCACATATTTAACCAGGCCTCATCTATAACACTTTCAAATAACAGCAGTTTTCACTTTGACGTTAAAGGAAAGATGATCTAAAAATGTTAATGAGTTAAGAAAAAGTTGAGATATTTTACTGTGGCTAAGGAAAACATTTATCCATTTGCATATAAATTTGTTTTAATCTTTAAAATTAAGCTTTCTTTTTTCAAGTCGGGCTTCAGACCTTTAATATGCTAATTTGTAGAGTGAGGTTTGTTTTTGTTTTAACTGTTCACTTGTGCCTGACTCTTCTGTGACCCCAGGGGTTGTAGCCTGCCAGTCTCCTCAGTTCGTGGGATTTGCCAGGCGAGAATACTGGAGTGGGCTATCATTTCCTTCTTCAAGGAATCTTCCCGACCCAGGGATTGAACCCACCTCTCCTGCCTTGCAGGCGGATTCTGCCCTGCAGTTTCCTCTGAGTGAGGTTTAAAACCTGGAGAATCTTTGTGCTCTGAACATTGTTCATTAGTTCTTAGAATTGGGGCCTTCTTGAAACATGGTTTAGCAAACTCTGGATTCAGTATTTGAAGATCCCTTGCAGTTCTGAAATTGTATCTGTGTTTTTTTTGTTTTTTTTTTTTAACCTCAATGGGGGCATAACTGCTTCCTCAGGATTACTATCAGCCTATCAAAGATATGTTGGGCTTCCCGGGTGGCTCAGCATTGAAAAAGCCATCTGCAATGCAGGAGTCGCAGGAGATGCAGGTTCGATCCCTGGGTCAGGAAGATCCCCTGGAGGAGGGCATGGCAGCCGGCTCCAGTACTCTTCCTCGGAGAATACCACGGACAGAGGAGCCTGATGGACTACAGTTCATAGGGTTACAAAGAGTTGGACACGACTGAAGCGATTTAGCATGCACGCACGTCAAAGATAGAGCTGTCCTGAGTGTACGGGGGCATTGCTTGTTTTCCTGATTGAGCTTTCATTAATATTTTCTGATCTGTCATTATTTGGTCTGTTATTTAGATTAATTTTAGGGATTTGTTACATTGGGAGTTTCATTATAAGTTATGCTCCTTGATGTGAGGAGTTCAGTGTTCAATGTAAATATCCCTTGGAAATACCGTATCATGAGATTGTAAAACATTTTATCAGTCCAAGAAAAGATTTCTTTTTTAGTTCAATGACTGATTCAAGCAGATGTGTTGTTACTGACATAGATTTTCTGGTAGGATGTAGGTATATAAATGATAATAATGCAAGTTATTGTATATTGTTCTAATTTCGTAATAGGTTCAGATTTTGACATTTAATTCTTATTCACTTGTAACAAATTATAATAAAGAAATTGAATGGCATCTTTAGGAAGATAGTGGTATTTTTGAACTATTTTAAATAGTCTTTAACTGTTTTTCACAGCAAATGATATTCTGATAGTTTTAAATTAAAAGCTTGTTTTACTAAGAATTTTCTTTTTCTTTTAAATGATGAGTACTATAATTTACCATTTGAAATTATATAATTATCTGGTAAAAGGGTAATTAGTGTAAGTGGGTGATAAACGGTGTTGTGGTAAGCTCTGAGAGAGGCAGTATACTAAAGCAGCGCTTGAAGGTGGTACAGTTACATTTAAAACTAGTATTTTTACTCCTTTTTAAGAAGTAGAAGCAGACGGCTATAATGTATCTGCAATAGCTTTAACTTCTCTCGTGTTAAATGAAGTTTCAAGTGAACAAATATAGCAACTTATTTTAAAATTCTGGTTAAACTATTGGAATGATAAAGCAAGAAAAAATATCTTTTAAATTTACCTTCAGTTGAGCTTTTTGTTGCTGATTTCTTTGTGGAGAGTTACATTTTCACTTCATATTGCACCTTTCTACAGAGCTTCCTTTAGTATGCCATGGAGCGCACATCTGCTGGCAGTTAATTCTCCCAGGTTTTTTTTTTTTTTTTTTTCTGGAAAAAACTTAATTTCACCTTCAAGTCTGAAAACCCTTTCTCCTGAATATGAGTTCTGGCTTTGCAGGTTTTTTTTTTTTTCTCTTTTAGTCTTTAAAGCTGCGCTCTGATTTTGCTGTTTCTGGTGAGGCCTTTTCTGTGCTTTTCATCTTTGTTCCCCTATAAGACGGTTTTTCCTCTTTCTTTTTTTCCTTATTTCTTACTTAGTCGTTCCCTTTATCTTTGGTTTTAGGTCAGTTCACTGAGATGTATCTAGGTATGTGTGTGTGTGATTTTGTTTTATTGCTTTTTAGTTCTTTCGGGAGGTCTTTATTTTGATTGGTATTCTCTGGAAGTCTTAGATTTGTGGTTTAATATCTTTCATTATTTTTAGAAACTTTCATCCAATATTTAAATATTTTCCTTCTCCATCTTGGACTCTACACATATGCTAAACCATTTGAAAATGTCCCGTAGCTCTTGAATGTTTCCTCTTTTCCCTCCTACTAGGATTTTTTCTCATTTTTTTCTCTTATATTTCATTTAAAAGCTTGTTTTACTAAGAATTTTCTTTTTCTTTTAAATGATGAGTACTATAATTTACCATTTGAAATTATATAATTATCTGGTAAAAGGGTAATTAGTGTAAGTGGGTGATAAACGGTGTTGTGGTAAGCTCTGAGAGAGGCAGTATACTAAAGCAGCGCTTGAAGGTGGTACAGTTACATTTAAAACTAGTATTTTTACTCCTTTTTAAGAAGTAGAAGCAGACGGCTATAATGTATCTGCAATAGCTTTAACTTCTCTCGTGTTAAATGAAGTTTCAAGTGAACAAATATAGCAACTTATTTTAAAATTCTGGTTAAACTATTGGAATGATAAAGCAAGAAAAAATATCTTTTAAATTTACCTTCAGTTGAGCTTTTTGTTGCTGATTTCTTTGTGGAGAGTTACATTTTCACTTCATATTGCACCTTTCTACAGAGCTTCCTTTAGTATGCCATGGAGCGCACATCTGCTGGCAGTTAATTCTCCCAGGTTTTTTTTTTTTTTTTTTCTGGAAAAAACTTAATTTCACCTTCAAGTCTGAAAACCCTTTCTCCTGAATATGAGTTCTGGCTTTGCAGGTTTTTTTTTTTTTCTCTTTTAGTCTTTAAAGCTGCGCTCTGATTTTGCTGTTTCTGGTGAGGCCTTTTCTGTGCTTTTCATCTTTGTTCCCCTATAAGACGGTTTTTCCTCTTTCTTTTTTTCCTTATTTCTTACTTAGTCGTTCCCTTTATCTTTGGTTTTAGGTCAGTTCACTGAGATGTATCTAGGTATGTGTGTGTGTGATTTTGTTTTATTGCTTTTTAGTTCTTTCGGGAGGTCTTTATTTTGATTGGTATTCTCTGGAAGTCTTAGATTTGTGGTTTAATATCTTTCATTATTTTTAGAAACTTTCATCCAATATTTAAATATTTTCCTTCTCCATCTTGGACTCTACACATATGCTAAACCATTTGAAAATGTCCCGTAGCTCTTGAATGTTTCCTCTTTTCCCTCCTACTAGGATTTTTTCTCATTTTTTTCTCTTATATTTCAATTGGAATAATTTCTGTTGGCCTACCTTTACATTCACTGATTCTTTTTAATTTTTTTTAATTGAAATATAGTTGATTTGCAATGTTGCATTAGTTTTAGGTATGTAACAAAGTGATTCAGTTTTAGATATATAGATACAGTCTTGCTAAGATTCTTTTCCACTATAAGTTATCATAAGATATTGAGTATAATTCTCTGAGCTGTATAGTAGGTCCTTGGTTGGTTATCAGTTTTGTATACAGTAGTGTATGTATTTTCTTCCCTAACTCCTAATTTATCCCTCCTCCCTTCCCTTTTGGTAATCATAAGTGTGTTTTCTGTCTGTGAGTCTATTTCTATTTTTTTTTTTTTTTTTTGCCACTTCTATTGGTCTTTCGTTTATTTATTTTCATCCATCTTTGTTCTTTGGCCTGTGTGGGCCTCCCATCGCAGTGGCCTCTCTTGCTCCAGAGCTCCAGCTCAGTAGCTGGACACGTCAGTCCAGCCGCTCTGCAGCACGTGGGATCTTCCCAGGCCAGAGATTGAACCAACACTCCTTGCACTGCAAGGCGGTGTCCTTAATACTGGACCACCAGGGAAGCCCCTATTTCTGTTTTTTAAATAAGCCCATTTGTATCATTTTTTTTTTTAGATTCCATATATAAGCAATATTATACATTTATCTTTTCTGACTTAACTTCACTGAATGAGGTGATCTCTAGCAGTATTTCATTGTTTTGTGTGGCTGAGTAATATTCCACTGTGCATGTGTGCCCCGTCTTCTGCATCCTTTCGTCTGTGGATGGTCACTCAGGCTGCTCCAGGTCTGGGCTCTTGTAAACAGTGCTGCTGTGGTCAGCTCACTGATTCTTGGCCTGACTGTGTCCTGTCTACGGGGGAGTGCATTCAGGGACGTTTCATATTTGACATCACATTTTTTGTTGTTGTTTTAGTTTTTAAGCATTTTCATTGGACATTTTCTTGGACTTTCTGCTGAAATTCGCCTTCTGTTCTTGTGAGTTGTTAACCTTTTCCATGAGTGTCTTTAACATGTTAATTATAGTTAAAGTCCCTGTCTGGTTGTTTTAAAATCTGGGTCATCTCTGAGTCTGATCAGTGTAGTTTCTGACGATGAATTGTGTTTTCTGCATTTGAGAGTTTATATTTCTATCGAATTGAGGACTTTGCATGTTTAACAGTCGTGACGGAGGTGTGTAAGGTTTGTGGGTGGGAACGGGCTTCCTCCGCTGGACTGGTGGGGCGAATTTCCTTTCATTTACTCAGGAGTGAGCCGAGTTTGAGCTTTCTTGCTATGGTTACCTTCAGTGCACCCCAGGCTTCAAATTCTCGAGAAGGTGCTGCTGCCTTGTCCCTGGGGTGCGGGCCACGTGCTGCGGGGTCCTCTCTGCAGGCCTGCACTGCCCAGAAGAGGCTTTTCCACACACTGCTGGCCCCGCCACAGCCTTCTCTTGCTTGTTTCTTGGTGTCAGGTTCTCTGCAATCTCCTGTCTTCCTCAGGAACGCTTGGTGGAGACTCGTGGAGAAGGGCTCGCGGGTGGCCGTGGGCATCCCTGGGTCACTTCCTCCATGCTGGCAGGTTAGCCGCATGCCTGGACTTGCGCTGTCAGTCGCAGTTGTAGCTGATCCTCCTACCGCTTGCGTGGTACCCCCCTCTCCTTCCTGTGCTTTGCCGCAGGAGATGTATGGGTGTCAGCTCTCTCCTTGGAGGGTCTGACCCTCTCTGGAGTTGAGGTTACTTTGCTATCTTGCGGGGTCTCTGAACTGTGGACTCAAGAAAAGTTGTGATTTTGTAGTTTATCTTTCTCTCGTTGTTAGGGTGACACTGACATTCCTTACAGTTTTCTGCATTCTAAAGTTGATTTGAATTTGACTCTAATAAACAAACTGTTTTAGAAATCGTAGAGTTAAACCTTGACAGATCACACGGTTAGGAAGATTGGAGATACTGCAAACTTGAGATTTACTGTTTCTTTAAACACATGGTCCTTAATGTAAACGTATAGGTAATCATCGCTTCTTTCTGCTTGATTTTCTCTTGCCTTTCGCTCCTTTACTCTTCGCTCTGATGTTGCAGATGTGCTAGCATGAGCCCCGTGGTTGTGCACCTGACGGCGGCACCTCTGCTGAGCGGTCCGTGGCAGGCGTCTGGCAAGCCGGACCTCCCGGCTCCTCACCTCCGGCATCCAGGCCACCAGCACACCCCAGGCAGTCCACATACTCTTCAACCCTCAGGCCAGGGCCTAAACCTAGGCCTCAGTTTATCTTTGGATTCTTTAAATATTCTGATAATCTCCCACCTCCTTCCTGATATCTCAGAGTATCTCCTGGCAGATATCCTTTCCCATATCTGCCAGGGAATTCATTTGTTTTAAAAGATAAATGTGATTGTGTCACTTCCTTATTTAAGGTGTTTCACTGACTCCGCATAACCTTCTGCCTTCAGGATGAATTGCACATCTTTAGGATCTACACACATCTGCCTTCCGCTGTCAAATTCACGCTGGTGCCAGCATACTTTATGATCTGTGGCGTCTTCTCTGCTTATTTCTTGGCGATAGCCAAACCAGAGGTTTGGCAGTTGCCTTTTCTCAATTGTATGTGATTCCATGACTGGACCATTTTGTTGTGAAGCAGTTTTTCATTTTTGGCTGTGCCTAAGAAGCACCTGGAAAACTTAAAAAAATCTGATGCTCAGTTAAATCAGGATTCCTGGGGTTGATAGTTCTTTTAGGCTTTCCCAAGCACCCCAGCCCCTAGCCAGGGTGCCGAGAACTGGTTGGGCCTGAGAAGGAGCCAGGTCTGAGAACTGCGCGCCTTGAGTGCCCCTGCTTCCTTCCCCCTACCCTCGTCCATCCCCAGTGTGTTTATTGTTCCGTTCTGTGGTTCAGTCCTGCTTATTTCTAAAAGTTCAGGTGGTAACAAAATCGTTCTTGCTATTTCTCCCTCGTGTTCTGTGTACCTATATGTGCCCCATAGTCAGGTGACGAGATAGGACTCATGGATCATATTTTGCTAATCCCTGATCTAGGGGATTTTTCAAATTATAAAGGCAAACTTGAAGATTTACTGTTTTTTTTTAAACACATGGTCCTTAATGTAAACGTATAGGTAATCATCGCTTCTTTCTGCTTGATTTTCTCTTGCCTTTCGCTCCTTTACTCTTCGCTCTGATGTTGCAGATGTGCTAGCATGAGCCCCGTGGTTGTGCACCTGACGGCGGCACCTCTGCTGAGCGGTCCGTGGCAGGCGTCTGGCAAGCCGGACCTCCCGGCTCCTCACCTCCGGCATCCAGGCCACCAGCACACCCCAGGCAGTCCACATACTCTTCAACCCTCAGGCCAGGGCCTAAACCTAGGCCTCAGTTTATCTTTGGATTCTTTAAATATTCTGATAATCTCCCACCTCCTTCCTGATATCTCAGAGTATCTCCTGGCAGATATCCTTTCCCATATCTGCCAGGGAATTCATTTGTTTTAAAAGATAAATGTGATTGTGTCACTTCCTTATTTAAGGTGTTTCACTGACTCCGCATAACCTTCTGCCTTCAGGATGAATTGCACATCTTTAGGATCTACACACATCTGCCTTCCGCTGTCAAATTCACGCTGGTGCCAGCATACTTTATGATCTGTGGCGTCTTCTCTGCTTATTTCTTGGCGATAGCCAAACCAGAGGTTTGGCAGTTCCCTTTTTCTCAATTGTATGTGATTCCATGACTGGACCATTTTGTTGTGAAGCAGTTTTTCATTTTTGGCTGTGCCTAAGAAGCACCTGGAAAACTTAAAAAAATCTGATGCTCAGTTAAATCAGGATTCCTGGGGTTGATAGTTCTTTTAGGCTTTCCCAAGCACCCCAGCCCCTAGCCAGGGTGCCGAGAACTGGTTGGGCCTGAGAAGGAGCCAGGTCTGAGAACTGCGCGCCTTGAGTGCCCCTGCTTCCTTCCCCCTACCCTCGTCCATCCCCAGTGTGTTTATTGTTCCGTTCTGTGGTTCAGTCCTGCTTATTTCTAAAAGTTCAGGTGGTAACAAAATCGTTCTTGCTATTTCTCCCTCGTGTTCTGTGTACCTATATGTGCCCCATAGTCAGGTGACGAGATAGGACTCATGGATCATATTTTGCTAATCCCTGATCTAGGGGATTTTTCAAATTATAAAGGCATCTTCTCCCTGAAAGTTTTCTAAGCCGCCTGTGTGGGACACATCCTCAGACTGAAGTCTCTGGTGTCAGAAAGTAAGGAGAGTGATTGCCACAATTTGGATTGGCTAGAATGAAAATAAAAGCTTCAGATAACTAAACTTGAACACAGATCACTTAAACATTCAATGAGAACCCTTTCTATTAAGGAGATAAAAATTATGGACAGCCCCCAGATTTAGTCTTACTGGTATATTATCTTCACCTTGAGGCTTAGAATATGTTGAGTACATGCTAGTGTTCAGTATGATTTTGTTAGAGGGTTAGTTACGCTATTGAGGATTAAAGATTATATTCAGTGTTTGTTTAATGAGATAGGTTTTGTGGTTTTTATGGCTTTGGAATTTTTTTCATAGATTCCTCTTATGTAACCTTAGCCTAGAGCAGCAATGTCTGTCTTTATTGCATGTCATGGTTATCTGGCAGACATGATGGTACAAGGTTGTTAGGTCCCCCGTCTAGAGATAGTTGTAACTGCTCTGTGGGTAATCCTTGTGAGCAGCCTGGGTTGAGAAGCATTGGAGCTCTCAGAGAAGAAGAAGAAGAAGAGAAGCTCTCAGAGCGTCTTCTCTTTTGTTGAATTCTAGAATGAAAATGCATTTTTTAAAAGACAGTGCATTTGCAGTAAAACAAATGAAACTTCTTTAAAGAGAATGTTGCATTTTCTATACCTATTAAGAAGCACCTCTAAATCCCAAAGGATTCCTGGGGTTGATAGTTCTTTTAGGCTTTCCCAAGCACCCCAGCCCCTAGCCAGGGTGCCGAGAACTGGTTGGGCCTGAGAAGGAGCCAGGTCTGAGAACTGCGCGCCTTGAGTGCCCCTGCTTCCTTCCCCCTACCCTCGTCCATCCCCAGTGTGTTTATTGTTCCGTTCTGTGGTTCAGTCCTGCTTATTTCTAAAAGTTCAGGTGGTAACAAAATCGTTCTTGCTATTTCTCCCTCGTGTTCTGTGTACCTATATGTGCCCCATAGTCAGGTGACGAGATAGGACTCATGGATCATATTTTGCTAATCCCTGATCTAGGGGATTTTTCAAATTATAAAGGCATCTTCTCCCTGAAAGTTTTCTAAGCCGCCTGTGTGGGACACATCCTCAGACTGAAGTCTCTGGTGTCAGAAAGTAAGGAGAGTGATTGCCACAATTTGGATTGGCTAGAATGAAAATAAAAGCTTCAGATAACTAAACTTGAACACAGATCACTTAAACATTCAATGAGAACCCTTTCTATTAAGGAGATAAAAATTATGGACAGCCCCCAGATTTAGTCTTACTGGTATATTATCTTCACCTTGAGGCTTAGAATATGTTGAGTACATGCTAGTGTTCAGTATGATTTTGTTAGAGGGTTAGTTACGCTATTGAGGATTAAAGATTATATTCAGTGTTTGTTTAATGAGATAGGTTTTGTGGTTTTTATGGCTTTGGAATTTTTTTCATAGATTCCTCTTATGTAACCTTAGCCTAGAGCAGCAATGTCTGTCTTTATTGCATGTCATGGTTATCTGGCAGACATGATGGTACAAGGTTGTTAGGTCCCCCGTCTAGAGATAGTTGTAACTGCTCTGTGGGTAATCCTTGTGAGCAGCCTGGGTTGAGAAGCATTGGAGCTCTCAGAGAAGAAGAAGAAGAAGAGAAGCTCTCAGAGCGTCTTCTCTTTTGTTGAATTCTAGAATGAAAATGCATTTTTTAAAAGACAGTGTATTTGCAGTAAAACAAATGAAACTTCATCTTTAAAAGAGAACTGTTGTTTTCTGTTTGCATTTCTCTATACCTATTATTTTAAAATAAATATAGGGCCATACAATATGTACCATTCTTTGACTTGTTTTTGCTTCATTCATATATTCTAGATATCTAGAGAAATTCATCTCTCAGAAATAATTTTTGCTCAAGGATTAAAAACAAAAGCACAGAAGATCATTTTTAGCGAGTTGGCAACCAGGGCTGATGAGAGATCCAGATTGGGAGCAGGGCTATTTCTAGATTGCTTGAAGGGTGGAGCAGATCACAGCTCCCCTGCCTCCGATCCCACTAAAGGAAAACACACACACGCCCATATACACACAACAGCAGCGCAGGCAGAGTGAGCTTCAGAGGAGGAGTGCGGACAGCCGGGAAAGGGGAACAACAGTGAGAGGGCTTTACGAGGCGTGCTCAGGAAGCGGGAGCTCTCCGTGGGCTATGGCCATCGTATCTTCTGATCGGCATTCTTCTATTCTGAACACTGTATTTCTAAGTTTCTGTTTGTGTTTTGTTTAGTACCAGCACAGTCGCCCGCGGCTTCCTCCTCCCATCGTTGCTCAGTTGCGGGAAGCTCGGGTTCGGCCGGGCGTGCGTGGGGAGGGCAGACGGGGCCCCCGGGCGTCCGTGGGAGCCGTGCAGCCTGCAGCGGCTGAGATGAGGTGGTCGCGCTCCTCTCCCGGTCTTAGTGCCGCTTTCTCTGGGGCTGCGGGGCGTCTTCTCTGGCCTCCTCTACCCTCGGGCCCTGCAGTTAGTTGTCCAGGTGTCCCGCATCTGCCTGGAATGAGTGAGACCTTCGACAGACGTGTCTATCCGGAGCAGGGTCTGCAGAGGCCCTCCCGTTCACTGACCGGGTGGTAGTGATCTGTCAGGTAATTTAAACCAGTAGGAACAACATGAAACCGAAATTAATTATAGATAGTCTCAGCAGCATTCAGTTTTCTGCCATGATAAATAGTGTGATTAAAAAAAAAGAAACATAAAAATAAAAAATTTGAGTTTGGGTAGTTTGTTCATACTCAGTCTGGTTGTGGGATAATCCTGGACTGATCCAACAGAATACTGTTTAGGATTCTGCTTTTTAGTGATGTAATTCTTTGGTATCTGGGGGATTTATAAGACATTAGACTTCAGATTCACTTGTCCTAGTTATTAGGTAGACTTCTTGCTGAGGTCATTAGCTGTACGACAGTGACAGTGTCAGCCGCTCAGTCGTGTCTGACTCTCTGTGGCCCCGTGGCCGTAGCCCGCCAGGCTCCTCCGTCAGTAGCCGTGTGGTCAGTAGGCAAACAGCATGGCTTCATAATGTCAAAAAACTCGTGTTCATAGTGTTACTATAGTCAAGAAATTTTTCACCCCGCCTGCATTACAAGGACAACAAGGAAAGGTGCTTTTGGGGGGTCACTCAGGTAAGAAGCAGGCTTGTGGATAGAGGCAAACAGCTGGCTCCTGACGCCTCTCGGTAAGGGTCGGGGCCCGAACGGAGCCCTTCCTCATCTCAGCACTCCCGTGATGAAAATTCCCCACCCCTGTCATTCGCTTAGAGTCTCACTTTGTTAGATTCACTCTGGAAGGTTACATCTTTTAAAATACAAATATCATCTGGGCAAGTTAAGCATTTCTGTCTTTAATGCATTTATTATAAATTGAAACTATTGGTTTGGGAGTGACGGCATGAAAGAATTCTTTCCCTGAAAGCTGGAAGAGAAAAACCTCTGAAAAGCAAGATTTGTCTGTTTTTCCTTCATTGCCAGCGTCTCTCCCTTCTGCCATAGAGAAACATGCTTGGTACTTAACACTGAGAGACGTGTCAGATGTTCCTTCCTTGAAATGGTTTCAAATTATCCGTCCATTCTAAGTGTCAGTTCTTAAAGAATTTGGCAGGGTGAAATTGATTCTTTTTAAATCTGTTTTCTGTATATCCTCCCTTTTTAAAATTCAATGTTTAATTTGGGAATAATTATGAATTCACATGCAGTTGTGAGAAATAATATAGAGAGAACCCAAGGGCCCTTGACCCCATTTACCCAGCGGGAACATGTTGGGAAAACCACTATATAGTATCAAAATCAGAACATTGACTTTGATACAATCCCCCAGCCTTTTTCAGATTTCACAGGTGTTACTTGTCTACGGTGCCGTGGTCCAGGGTTTGCAAGGACTCGTACTTGACTGAGCACCTGAACTGAACGGAACTGGCGTCCCTGGGCGTGTGCTCGTGTTTAGTTCTGTACACTTTTACCGCTTGTATGTGTACGCCTCTCCACGTACATGTGTAGAATTCGGGACAGTTCCATAGCCACAAAGATCCCGTGTGCATGTGTACCCCCTTTAAGACAGGACGCTCCCCCTGAGCCTTTCCCCAAGGCCCTGGCACCCGGCCTTCTCTTTTCTATTTCTCTTCATTCGACTGCTTTAGATTCCATATGTGAGTGGAATTCACCAATGTTTCTCTTTTTGTGACTGGCTTATTTTACTTAGCATAGTGTCCAGAAGAGTCATAAAGGCTGTCGTGTGCGACAGAACTTTCTCCCAGGGAATACTGCTCTCTCGTATACATAAACCAAATTGTTTATTGATTCATCCATCGACGAACACTGCAGGTGCTTCCACCTCGTGGCCTCTTGGCTGTTGTGAACGTTACTGTGAACATGGCTGTGCAGCTGTCTCTTCACGATCTTGCTGTAGTTCTCTTGGATCTGTACCCAGACGTGGAATTGCTGGATCATATGGTCATGTGTTTCGTTTTGGAGGCATTAACACCCTGTTTTCCATAGCTGCTGCAGCATTTTACATTCCCATCAGCTGTGCATATCTGTGCACCAGTGATGTCTGGGTAAATAAATTTTAACCAATCCATTTTTGTTCTCTTTATTCATGACTTACTGTCCTTTCTTTTTCACCTGATAGAGAGTGAATAACTAGCACAAACAGCAGATGAGATATTTTTGCATTACAGAATGTTTACATATCAAGAATGGCCTTCAAGGTGCTATCTAAATATTTTGGAGTCAATTCCTTCAACTATAAGTAATGGAAACCTTGCCTGGGCTAATAGGATTTCGTCACAAGGAAATTTTATTACATTGAATCTAAGGGTATTAATTTGGGCGTCCCTTGCCTTTGTCTGGTCTGTTTGTCTGTTACCCTGTGTCATGGCTTTCATCACATGATGATGAAGTGACTCTTCACAAATCCTGAGCCTTTCCGCCTCAGCCATCCAAGACTGAGGTGCTCAGTTGTGGTCCCAGCTCAGAATTCCCAGGGGAAGGGGATGATGGGCCCCAGGCCGGATCAGTAGCCTGCTCAGATGCCCTCTCCACAGGCACGGTCTGGGGATGGAGTCAGCGCAAGGACAGCCTGTCTCTTCAGGAACTGTGTGCATTGACAGAGGGGCAGGCGGCCAGCAAGAAAGGAAGTGGGGGTGGAGGGAGAAGGAGGGCCTGCCTGTCAGTTATCCATAAACAAGGCTTCCGGAAGGTAGTTGAGAGACGACATCGACGGATTCTGGATGAGGACCAGCATGTGACGTGAGACAAAGAATTTACAAAATTCTGACTGATTGTGTAGTGTACAAAGTTGAGAGCCAAGAGGGAAATGACCAGAAATTCTTCAGATCATCAAACATAAAAATCATGGATTTACTTCTGGAATTACTTAAAGGGTAGGCTTTTAACAAGGGTCTGGACACTTAGTGTAGGAAATATAAAATTATATATCTAACAGCAATTAATTATGTAATTGATTCCAAGAGATTTGCAGACAAGAGTGTGTATTAGGGAAGGCCATAGAGCCTCGCTGTATGGAGTGTGAGTGACCGTCTGGAGCTTGGAGGCTCCACTGCCCATCAGGCAGGAGGGGTAGTGGTAACCGTTCAGCTGTACTCAGTCCTCCTGGGTATCAAGTACTGTGCCGGGCATGTTTTTCTCTACGGTCTCAGTTCACCTTCATCCAGACCACGGGAAACTGGACTGTCTAATAAGACGTTTTTCAGCAGAGTTACTGATGCCTCGTGTTTCCTTGCAGAGATGTGGTACTGGGTCTTCCTCTGGGCGCTCTTCTCCTCTCTGTTCGTGCACGGCGCTGCCGGGGTGCTGATGTTCGTGATGCTGCAGCGGCATCGGCAGGGGCGAGTGGTCTCCGTCGTCGCCGTCAGCCTCGGGTTTCTGGCGTCTGTGACCGGAGCGATGATCACTAGTAAGTGGATTCTGCCTTAAGAATGTAATTGGGGCTTCCCTGGTGGTCCAGTGGGTAAGGACACCGCCTTGCAGTGCAAGGGGCGCCGGTTCGATCCCTGACCTGGGAGGATCCCGTGTGTCGCGGAGCGGCTCGACCGATGTGTCCAATCACCGAGCCGGAGCTCTGGAGCATGCGCCCAGAGCCGGTGCTCAGCGACGACGCCACGCGATGATGGGCCCCAGGCCGGATCAGTAGCCTGCTCAGATGCCCTCTCCACAGGCACGGTCTGGGGATGGAGTCAGCGCAAGGACAGCCTGTCTCTTCAGGAACTGTGTGCATTGACAGAGGGGCAGGCGGCCAGCAAGAAAGGAAGTGGGGGTGGAGGGAGAAGGAGGGCCTGCCTGTCAGTTATCCATAAACAAGGCTTCCGGAAGGTAGTTGAGAGACGACATCGACGGATTCTGGATGAGGACCAGCATGTGACGTGAGACAAAGAATTTACAAAATTCTGACTGATTGTGTAGTGTACAAAGTTGAGAGCCAAGAGGGAAATGACCAGAAATTCTTCAGATCATCAAACATAAAAATCATGGATTTACTTCTGGAATTACTTAAAGGGTAGGCTTTTAACAAGGGTCTGGACACTTAGTGTAGGAAATATAAAATTATATATCTAACAGCAATTAATTATGTAATTGATTCCAAGAGATTTGCAGACAAGAGTGTGTATTAGGGAAGGCCATAGAGCCTCGCTGTATGGAGTGTGAGTGACCGTCTGGAGCTTGGAGGCTCCACTGCCCATCAGGCAGGAGGGGTAGTGGTAACCGTTCAGCTGTACTCAGTCCTCCTGGGTATCAAGTACTGTGCCGGGCATGTTTTTCTCTACGGTCTCAGTTCACCTTCATCCAGACCACGGGAAACTGGACTGTCTAATAAGACGTTTTTCAGCAGAGTTACTGATGCCTCGTGTTTCCTTGCAGAGATGTGGTACTGGGTCTTCCTCTGGGCGCTCTTCTCCTCTCTGTTCGTGCACGGCGCTGCCGGGGTGCTGATGTTCGTGATGCTGCAGCGGCATCGGCAGGGGCGAGTGGTCTCCGTCGTCGCCGTCAGCCTCGGGTTTCTGGCGTCTGTGACCGGAGCGATGATCACTAGTAAGTGGATTCTGCCTTAAGAATGTAATTGGGGCTTCCCTGGTGGTCCAGTGGGTAAGGACACCGCCTTGCAGTGCAAGGGGCGCCGGTTCGATCCCTGACCTGGGAGGATCCCGTGTGTCGCGGAGCGGCTCGACCGATGTGTCCAATCACCGAGCCGGAGCTCTGGAGCACATGCGCCCAGAGCCGGTGCTCAGCGACGACAGACGCCACCGCGATGGAAGGCCCACAGGAGCCAAAGAACAAAGACGGATGGAAATAGAGAAATGAAAGACCAATAGAAGTGGCCCGCCCGCTCCCCTCCCTCCCCGCCCCACTCCCCCGTCCCCCCAAAAGAATGTAATTGTATATGCACTTACAGTTTGGAGCTTTTTCATTATAGATTAGTGTGTGTGTGTGTGTGTTCAGCCACTCCATCATGTCTGTTTCTTTGCAACCCTATAGATTGTAGCCCTCCAGGCTCCTTAGTCCACAGGATTTTTTTTTTAATACATTCTTTCAAGCTATTCAATATACTTCTTTGTGCTGTACAGTAGTAGGTCTTTGTTATCTGGTTTTTACGCAGTAGTTTGTATTTGTTAGTTCCAAATTTATTCCTCCCCATCTTCCCTGTTGATAAACATAACACTGCTTTCTATGTCCGTGAGTCTGTTTCTATTGTGTAAATAAGTCTGTTTGTATCATATTTTAGATTCTACATAAAAGTGGTATCACATGGTATTTGTCTTTTTCTGTCCGACTCCACTTCGTACAGTGATCTCTAGGTCCATCCGTGTTGTTGCAGATGGCATTATTTCATTATTTTTTACTGCTCAGTAATATTCTGTTGTGTTTGTGTGCCCCACCTTTACCCATTCACCTGTCAGTGGACATTTAGGTTGCTTCCATGTCATGGCTATTGGAAATAGTGCTGCACTGAGCATGTGCGGGCATGTGCCTTTTTAAGATCCTGAGTGGGTAGGGTTTTTGGCCTCTTCTCCTCTCTGTTCGTGCAGCGCTGCCGGGTGCTGATGTTCGTGATGCTGCAGCGGCATCGGCGGGCGAGTGGTCTCCGTCGTCGCCGTCAGCCTCGGGTTTCTGGCGTCTGTGACCGGAGCGATGATCACTAGTAAGTGGATTCTGCCTTAAGAATGTAATTGGGGCTTCCCTGGTGGTCCAGTGGGTAAGGACACCGCCTTGCAGTGCAAGGGGCGCCGGTTCGATCCCTGACCTGGGAGGATCCCGTGTGTCGCGGAGCGGCTCGACCGATGTGTCCAATCACCGAGCCGGAGCTCTGGAGCACATGCGCCCAGAGCCGGTGCTCAGCGACGACAGACGCCACCGCGATGGAAGGCCCACAGGAGCCAAAGAACAAAGACGGATGGAAATAGAGAAATGAAAGACCAATAGAAGTGGCCCGCCCGCTCCCCTCCCTCCCCGCCCCACTCCCCGTCCCCAAAAGAATGTAATTGTATATGCACTTACAGTTTGGAGCTTTTCATTATAGATTAGTGTGTGTGTGTGTGTGTTCAGCCACTCCATCATGTCTGTTTCTTTGCAACCCTATAGATTGTAGCCCTCCAGGCTCCTTAGTCCACAGGATTTTTTTTTTAATACATTCTTTCAAGCTATTCAATATACTTCTTTGTGCTGTACAGTAGTAGGTCTTTGTTATCTGGTTTTTACGCAGTAGTTTGTATTTGTTAGTTCCAAATTTATTCCTCCCCATCTTCCCTGTTGATAAACATAACACTGCTTTCTATGTCCGTGAGTCTGTTTCTATTGTGTAAATAAGTCTGTTTGTATCATATTTTAGATTCTACATAAAAGTGGTATCACATGGTATTTGTCTTTTTCTGTCCGACTCCACTTCGTACAGTGATCTCTAGGTCCATCCGTGTTGTTGCAGATGGCATTATTTCATTATTTTTTACTGCTCAGTAATATTCTGTTGTGTTTGTGTGCCCCACCTTTACCCATTCACCTGTCAGTGGACATTTAGGTTGCTTCCATGTCATGGCTATTGGAAATAGTGCTGCACTGAGCATGTGCGGGCATGTGCCTTTTTTAATTTGGGTTTTCTTCAGTTATATGCCCAGGAGTAGAATTGCTGAATCACATGGGGCTTCCCTAGTGGCTCAGGTGGTAAAGAATCTGCCTGCAGTGCAGGAGACCTGGGTTCCATCCCTGGTTCGGGAAGATCAGCCCGCTGCAGTATTCGTGCCTGGAGAATTCCGTGGACAGAGGCACCTGACGGGCGGCGTCCATAGGGTCACAAAGAGTCAGACTGAGTGACTGACACAGACACAGGCGTGCACGTGGCACCTGAATTTTAAGGTTTTTAAAGAATCTCTGTATTGTTCTCCGTAGTGGCTGTCCCAGTTTACATTCCCACCGGCAGTGTAGGAGGCTGCCTTTTCTCCACAGCCTCCCCAGCCTGTCTTACTTACAGGCTTTGTAACGATGGCCATTCTAACAGGTGTGAGGTGCTATCTCACTGTAGTTTTTTTTTTTTTTTGGCAACTTATACTGTTCTTTCATTTATTTATTTTCACCCATCTTTGTTCTTTTTGGCCTGCGTGGGCCTCCCGTCACAGTGGCCTCTCTCGCTGCAGAGCACTGGCTCTGGGCACATGTGCTCCAGAGCTCCGGCTTGGTAGTTGGACACATTGGTCCAACCGCTCCCCAGCGCACGGAATCTTCCCAGGCCAGGGATCGAATCGGCGCCCCTTGCACCGCAAGGCGATGGATGTCCTTATCCACTGGACCACCAGGGAAGCCCTGAAATCAGTTTTTAGCTAACTTTTATGAGTAGATTTCTTATCTCAAATAGTTGTAATTCAAGTGTCATTAGATAATTTATTTCTGTTCTTACTTCCTTTTGTTTGATGATTCTAGGAATATGTAGACAGTTTCTTCCAGAGAAGAGTTTTAAGACCTTATTAACTTGTTAGGTGCCATAATTGTAGTTTAAATGTTTCCTCCTTTTTTTTTTTTGATTTCTGAGTGTGCTTTTAAAATCAGCCTCTTAGATCCCACGTCATTTTCTGTACTATAGCAGTAAAGCAAAAGTGCTGAACCAGACTGGGGGCTCTGAAGCACCTCAGATTCTCTCATTCTGAGAAGCGCATGTTTTCTAAAAAATTTTCCTAAAATAAATGTCAGGTTCATCTTCCACTTTTATTAGATGTTAAAATACTAGTCTTCAGATAACTTTATAGTTGTATATTTTATTCACATTGACATTTATTAAACCATTTTACATGGTAGATTGTAAAATACATTAGTCAAAATTCTGATATTTTATGTGACATTTAAGAATTCATTTTACTGGAAGAAATGTAAAATTTAATATTAACTTTTTTTTAAATAACTTAGAAGTTATATTAAATTGTGTGGGTTGTCTGTGTTATTGTTTATAATTATCAATATATTGTGTCGTATGTTTCTAAAATTGCTAATGGGGTCTGGCTGATCCAACGCCCCACTGAGAGACTGCAGTAATGAATTACTCATTTTTTTAGCACTAAATCCATAAATATGTATTTTGTAGTTGAATAGAAACGGCTGTTGGTCAGTTGTGTGGGCGCACGTGGCATGGCAGAGGAGACCTTTTCCCAGTCCCCTGGAAGCTCTTTCGTAGAAAAGAATACGATGAGGAGGTTGCGGGCTTGCGGTCTGGCTCCCGGGAGAAGCGCCTCCGGGCGCCGCCGGCAGCGTGTCCAGAGGATGAACGTGCTGTCTCCTCCCTTGCAGGTGCAGCGGTGGCCGGCATCTACAGAGGGGCGGGGAAGAACATGGCTCCCCTGGAAGCCCTGGTGTGGGGCGTCGGGCAGACTGTACTGACGTTAATCATCTCCTTTTCGAGGATCCTCGCCACACTCTGAGGTTTCTGTGAGAATGTCTTACTTCGCATAAGGAAACAGGTGTACCGATTCTCGGAAAACGGCCTTGTTAACGGCGGAATGAGAGTGCCCCAGGATGCGGCAGGAGCAGGCCGCAGGCCCCGCGGAAAGGGGGAATATGTAGACAGTTTCTTCCAGAGAAGAGTTTTAAGACCTTATTAACTTGTTAGGTGCCATAATTGTAGTTTAAATGTTTCCTCCTTTTTTTTTTTTGATTTCTGAGTGTGCTTTTAAAATCAGCCTCTTAGATCCCACGTCATTTTCTGTACTATAGCAGTAAAGCAAAAGTGCTGAACCAGACTGGGGGCTCTGAAGCACCTCAGATTCTCTCATTCTGAGAAGCGCATGTTTTCTAAAAAATTTTCCTAAAATAAATGTCAGGTTCATCTTCCACTTTTATTAGATGTTAAAATACTAGTCTTCAGATAACTTTATAGTTGTATATTTTATTCACATTGACATTTATTAAACCATTTTACATGGTAGATTGTAAAATACATTAGTCAAAATTCTGATATTTTATGTGACATTTAAGAATTCATTTTACTGGAAGAAATGTAAAATTTAATATTAACTTTTTTTTAAATAACTTAGAAGTTATATTAAATTGTGTGGGTTGTCTGTGTTATTGTTTATAATTATCAATATATTGTGTCGTATGTTTCTAAAATTGCTAATGGGGTCTGGCTGATCCAACGCCCCACTGAGAGACTGCAGTAATGAATTACTCATTTTTTTAGCACTAAATCCATAAATATGTATTTTGTAGTTGAATAGAAACGGCTGTTGGTCAGTTGTGTGGGCGCACGTGGCATGGCAGAGGAGACCTTTTCCCAGTCCCCTGGAAGCTCTTTCGTAGAAAAGAATACGATGAGGAGGTTGCGGGCTTGCGGTCTGGCTCCCGGGAGAAGCGCCTCCGGGCGCCGCCGGCAGCGTGTCCAGAGGATGAACGTGCTGTCTCCTCCCTTGCAGGTGCAGCGGTGGCCGGCATCTACAGAGGGGCGGGGAAGAACATGGCTCCCCTGGAAGCCCTGGTGTGGGGCGTCGGGCAGACTGTACTGACGTTAATCATCTCCTTTTCGAGGATCCTCGCCACACTCTGAGGTTTCTGTGAGAATGTCTTACTTCGCATAAGGAAACAGGTGTACCGATTCTCGGAAAACGGCCTTGTTAACGAGCGGGAATGAGAGTGCCCCAGGATGCGGCAGGAGCAGGCCGCAGCCCGGCCTCGAGCTGCGTGGGGAGACCGCCCCCTGGTGTTCAAGCGATTGCACTACCGCCCGCACCTTACGTGCCTCGTCCCAGGCCAGGCGCACCGCGACGCGAGCTGTGAGCAAGCACCTTGTGTAGCTGCCAATCAGGTCAACACTGGCGTTGGATCTTCGTTCTTAACAGTGTTAAGTTACGGGGACATTCTGAAGAATTGATACCTGTGCCAAACTCTCTTCTCTCTTTCTTTCTTTCTTTTTTTTTTTTTTTTAACACTGATTATGTGAAATTTGCAAGTGTAGCTGTAGATGAGTGCTGTGAACATATTTGACATGAATTCAGGTGATTTAGTGAAAAATCTTGTTTTGTAATGCTAAATCCCGTTTGAGTGCTCAATACCGAATCACTTAACATGAGACAGATTATCTGATTTTTAATGTTGAATGTTTCTGAGATTTAGGGCTTTCGTATAAATTAGGCATTATTGTTATTTACTTTATGTGGAAAATAATACCGAATGGAAAACTGCTAAACTCTTTTATGGACTCAGAGTAGATCTCTAGGGTGCATCCTTTTTCCTCAGTCAAATAACACTCTCTTAATAGTTTCTCTCATACATAAACATTCTGTTGCTGTGAATTAAAACAAAATGTGTGGGTCACACACAATGACTGCAGTCTGTGTGTTGTAAGATTATAATTTGAAAATTTTCTTATAAATTTGGTAAGAAACGAAGTCTGCAATGCATATCGCATTCTTGACCCTTCTAAAGAAAGTGCTTGCCATGTATCTCATAGTGAAAACATCTTTACAGCTAGTATCTCAGTGGGGTTATATTGCTTGTTGCATATATCTTGATTTTTGACAAAACATGAGCAGTGTTTCATTCTGGAGTATCAAATATATACAAAGATTGGCCTAAATTAGGCTGTGAAAAGAAGCCTCATCTGTACATAAGAAACAATTCATGTAGGAAGAATAATGAACTATCTTATTTTGACTATGTTTGCTGTTTGGGGAAAGAAAAAAGCCCCTCATCTGTACATCACTCTTGAGAAGGGTGTACCGATTCTCGGAAAACGGCCTTGTTAACGAGCGGGAATGAGAGTGCCCCAGGATGCGGCAGGAGCAGGCCGCAGCCCGGCCTCGAGCTGCGTGGGGAGACCGCCCCCTGGTGTTCAAGCGATTGCACTACCGCCCGCACCTTACGTGCCTCGTCCCAGGCCAGGCGCACGCGACGCGAGCTGTGAGCAAGCACCTTGTGTAGCTGCCAATCAGGTCAACACTGGCGTTGGATCTTCGTTCTTAACAGTGTTAAGTTACGGGGACATTCTGAAGAATTGATACCTGTGCCAAACTCTCTTCTCTCTTTCTTTCTTTCTTTTTTTTTTTTTTTTAACACTGATTATGTGAAATTTGCAAGTGTAGCTGTAGATGAGTGCTGTGAACATATTTGACATGAATTCAGGTGATTTAGTGAAAAATCTTGTTTTGTAATGCTAAATCCCGTTTGAGTGCTCAATACCGAATCACTTAACATGAGACAGATTATCTGATTTTTAATGTTGAATGTTTCTGAGATTTAGGGCTTTCGTATAAATTAGGCATTATTGTTATTTACTTTATGTGGAAAATAATACCGAATGGAAAACTGCTAAACTCTTTTATGGACTCAGAGTAGATCTCTAGGGTGCATCCTTTTTCCTCAGTCAAATAACACTCTCTTAATAGTTTCTCTCATACATAAACATTCTGTTGCTGTGAATTAAAACAAAATGTGTGGGTCACACACAATGACTGCAGTCTGTGTGTTGTAAGATTATAATTTGAAAATTTTCTTATAAATTTGGTAAGAAACGAAGTCTGCAATGCATATCGCATTCTTGACCCTTCTAAAGAAAGTGCTTGCCATGTATCTCATAGTGAAAACATCTTTACAGCTAGTATCTCAGTGGGGTTATATTGCTTGTTGCATATATCTTGATTTTTGACAAAACATGAGCAGTGTTTCATTCTGGAGTATCAAATATATACAAAGATTGGCCTAAATTAGGCTGTGAAAAGAAGCCTCATCTGTACATAAGAAACAATTCATGTAGGAAGAATAATGAACTATCTTATTTTGACTATGTGGTAACATCATAATGTCTAAGTAAAATTTGGGGAATATAAGTAAATAATTTTAAAATTTGGCTCTTACTCTCAGCATATCAGTACAGTGTTGAACATATATTTGAGTGATTCATGTCATTGGTTCAGCTCTTGTTTTATTCTCTTATTAAGTTTACTAGAATCTACCATAACATTTATTAGAATGAAGAAGTCTTTAGTATAAACTATTTTAAGAGATTTTGGCAATATATGATTGTATTTAAGAGTATAAGAAGGAAGGAAAACACAAAGGTGGTTGAATTTGTCTCCTACTGAGATTTAAAAAAAATACTGGGTACAGTTATGTATTGTTGCCCCTTAGTCGCTAAGTCCTGTCCGACTCTTTGGGGACCCCTTGACCTGCAGCAGCTCCCGCCCCCTCCAGGCTCCTCTGTCCCTGGGATTCCCCAGGCAAGAATACTGGAGTGGGTTGCCATGTCCTTTTCCAGGACATCTTCACGACCCAGGGATGGAAGCTGCATCTCCTGCATTGGCGGGCACGTTCTTTACCACTGAGGCACCATAGAAGCCCACAATTAGATATGCACGAATGCAAAAGAAGAGCCAATTGCAGAAAATATGAAGTTATGGACAACCCAAAAAATTATCCCCCTACTCTAGCCTCACTGTTTAATAATCTAACTTGGTAACAAGTAAGTTTCTATTGGGTCCCATTCAGATTTAAGGCCTTTGTTACCCTCGGCACCTTTTCTCTGCAAAGAGCGGAATATATCAGCAGCTCAGTGCCGAGGATGGAGGGCACTTCACCGCCATGGAGGACAGCGGCGCGGGGCGGGGTAGCAACACTGTGGTTTGGAAATCTGTTTTTAAAGAGGCCAAGACACAACTATGCATTCTTAAAGATCTTTAAAGTAAATCTTAAAATGGATTTGTTTTATTATGTTCAGCCTAAGATTAGTTTCATATGTTTTTTATATTCCTGATGTTTTCTTAAGTTTAGACATATAAATCTCCCAAGACCACTTGACTTTCCTTTTCTGTTAGATTTGAATTGTGTTCTTCCTTTACTTTGGCTTTTCTATCGATAACTCAGAGTGTTCATATTCTTTGGGAGGATTTAGCCAAGAACATGTTGAAATTTGAGATCTACAGAAATGAATATTTATTTTAACACATGGTTATTTTATGTTTTCAGAAAGTTATCGTGCGTGGTGAGGTAGCTGGGGCACATGGTTCAGAATCGGAAATCAGCCAGAAAATGACGCGGACATGTCAGGTGTGGGGCTGCCTGGACCAAAGAGACTTAGCCTCCCGTGTTTGCTCTGGAGTGGAAGTGTGAGCAGTTGGATCAGTTTGTAGAGTGTCCTGCAGTTGTCTCATTGTCAAGTCGCTTTGTGCTACAAGGGGTGTGTGTGTGTGTTTGTGCGTGCTGGTGCTTTCCACGTAAGGGGGGAGTTTGGGGTTTCTTTGTAGTTTTTAGTCAATTTCACTGGGATTTTCTGCAACTCTTACTCTTCTGAGGTTTTGAAACACAGCTTACTGTATGAACGGGTGACATGTCTTGATGAGATTTTTAAAAACGTCAATGGTTTTCTTATAGAGGCAGAAAACATTTAATGATATGTATCTACACACATATATATCATTATATATATATATAGCTGCTATATATGAATACAGTCCAATTGGAAAGCTTTTGTTTGGTAAACACTTGGATGTGGTAGAGAATTTGATATATTGGCTCAGTTGAATGATCTTTTAAACAGATTTGAGGAAGTTTGGTATTTTTTGAATTTGGGAAAATCATCCTTGGTTTCTTAGTGCTAGGGATCCTTGTTGGTGGTATATCAAAAGCCCTTATTGACCTAAAATTTGTATGTGACTTAGCCGTAAATTTTTGGTGGTAAATGTCAGAGGGAAGGGGGAGGTCCTCTGAAGTTTATACTTCTTTATTTTGAAAAGAGTGCTGAATTAATACTGCTGATGGTGAGGTCAACTCCTCACAGAAGAGACTCCTACTCGCCCAAACTCATCACTAATAAGTTAACACGCTGGTTGAAACATCCACAGATCTGAGTTAGGGCCCTCCTCTGAGCTACAGATGACGCCTAAATCTTTAGATGAAGGCAGGGCCGGTAACCCACCTCTGGACGATGCCGCCGGGTGTCTAGAAGAAGGAGAGGCCTAAATTGGGGCCATAGCCAGTGTTCACAGGTTAGTTATTCCTACTTTAGATCTTAGTGTTTACTGAGCAAGCTTAGGGTTTGTGACCCAGCCTGCTTTCTTGGTATTATTTCCACCGTCCTCCCAAAACGTCAGGATTTTCTGTGTACTTGAAGTGAGAAAGAAAGAAATGAGCCACCCCGAGTACCATATTTGTGGTGCAGGGAACAAGAACAAATTAAAAAAGTGTTTTTGGAGCTTCCCTTGTGGTCCGCTGGGTGGGGAGTCCGCCTTGCAGTACAAGGGGCACTGCTTCGATCCCTGGCCCGGGAGGATCCCACGTGCTACGGAGCGGCTGGACCGGTGTGTCCAGTTGTGAGCCGGAGCTCCAGAGCGCATGTGCCCGGAGCCGGGGCTCTGCAGTGAGAGAGGCCACTGCAGGGGGAGGCCCATACCGGCCAAGGAATAAAGACGGATGAAAATAGATGAATAAAAAACCAATAAAAGAGGCCAAAATTAAAAAAAAAAAAAGTATTCTTGGAAAGCGTCTTTAGAGAACCTGAAAGATGAGGAAAAAGGGACTGCTATGTCCGTTTGCCCAAGCCAGCTCTCCCATACCACCTGAGTCCAGTCTGTGACAGCCTCGGTGGACCTCGCAGGTACACAGCGCGGAGCCTAGTACTCTTTGTAGTAAGCACAAGGATGCCCCGTGATGAGGTCCTGCCCTTGAGTCCTCCCCGAGCTCCCGAGATGATGTCCCTCCTGAAGCTGCTGAGAGAACATCCTGCTTCCTGTTGAGAGTTTAAGTCCTCTCCCACGACCCCGACCTGGCTCTGATTTTTCTCAGTTTATTCACCCAATGGATTCTAGAAACAGAGCTGCTGCTGCTGGGACATAGTGAGGAGGACAGTGGTGTCCCACCAGCGACTCAGGCTTGAACCCAGGCCCCTCATGGGTGGACCTTTTGTTTACAACGGCGATGTGTGCAGTCTGCCTCCCTACCTGTGGCTCCCCGTCCAGGGACTCCGCCAACCTTGGATTAAATACTTGGACAGAAACTCCAGAAAGTTCCAAAAGGCAAAAGGCCAATTCGCCTGACCCAGTCAGCTATTCACAGACCATTTACATAGCCTGTACCTGGTCTTTTACGTTGCATGAGGTATTATAAGTAACCAAGAGATGATTTAGAGGGTCTGGGAGAGTACAGGAGGGTGTCTGCAAACACTACACTGTTTTCCACAAGACCTTGAGGATCCCTGGAGCCTGGTACCCGCGGGACTCCTAGAGTCCATCCCCTGTGGATGCTAAGAGAATACTCAGTGTTTAACAGGAACTGATCAGTAGATAGTCATTTTCATTTCTTTAAGTTACACATTGCAATACCAGGTAAATATATTGTTTTGTGAGATTCATGTATTTTCTTTCCCTTCCACATTTTCCCTGCATATACTTTAAGAAGGAAATGAAAAAAATTCTCTTTCATTACCTCCTGTCCACCTCTTTATTTTCTGAAATCAGTAGATATTTTTCCAAGCGCACTTTTGGGGATTGGCGGTGATGGAAACCGCCATGGCAAGCAGGATTCTGTGTCAGGCTGTGTTTATCACTCGTTAAAACCGGAAAAGTGAGACGTAGCCAGGACGTACCCCTTATTTTATCCTGCTTGCTTCTTTTGGGTTCACGCAGCCAGTACTCATTGAGTCTCCACTCCTGCCGCTCGCTGGCTCTGCCCCTGTCTCCCGGCAGCCCCGCCTGTGGGCCATCAGAACTGGGCCACCATGCCTCCCACGCCCCTCCTCCCACGGGCCAAAGGTGCTTAGGCCCCCCTTGCTGTTTGTTTGTTTTTACCTTGAAATAACTTTCATTTTCAGTGTCCATTGTATAATTCAGGAAGTAACCAGAAGTGAAGAGGACGTTCTGAAAGCGTCCTTACACCACTTCACTCTTGCTCCGACAGCCGTCTCTCTCAGAAAGTCTTAGCATTCTTCAAAAGAGCCACTGTTTGTTCTTAAGATGTGAAGAATGTGGAAAGTTACTGAGAAAAGTTTAGTGTCCTAGATTGCAGAGAAGTTTGGCAAGGCTTGGGTAACTGGGTAAAATGGCTGCTGCTTTTAAGAGTCAGGGTTGAGAGTCTCAGCGGCTAATGTTGGCTAGTACTGTCCCTTGTCTTCCTGTCCCCTTTATGACGTTGTGGAGGAAGACTCCACAGCATAAAAAGGACATTATTTTATTAAAAAACGATAGAAGTCTTCAAACACGTGGGGCATTTGTAGCGGAGGTAAGTTTAAAGATGGGAGAAAACATTGGAGAGGTAATGCACAAAATACCGACACAGTTGATGAAGCTCCTACGTTGTGTGAACACAGTTTCCCCTTCCATTAAGACTGTGAGTGACCCCATGTGAGTGCACTGACTGCATGTTTGCAAAATGCAATGTTTCTTCATATGTGAAGCTGAACTTACCCCAGAGCATTTGAAATCGCATGACATGTTCATGTATTTTCTTTCCTTCCACATTTTCCCTGCATATACTTTAAGAAGGAAATGAAAAATTCTCTTTCATTACCTCCTGTCCACCTCTTTATTTTCTGAAATCAGTAGATATTTTTCCAAGCGCACTTTTGGGGATTGGCGGTGATGGAAACCGCCATGGCAAGCAGGATTCTGTGTCAGGCTGTGTTTATCACTCGTTAAAACCGGAAAAGTGAGACGTAGCCAGGACGCACCCTTATTTTATCCTGCTTGCTTCTTTTGGGTTCACGCAGCCAGTACTCATTGAGTCTCCACTCCTGCCGCTCGCTGGCTCTGCCCCTGTCTCCCGGCAGCCCCGCCTGTGGGCCATCAGAACTGGGCCACCATGCCTCCCACGCCCCTCCTCCCACGGGCCAAAGGTGCTTAGGCCCCCCTTGCTGTTTGTTTGTTTTTACCTTGAAATAACTTTCATTTTCAGTGTCCATTGTATAATTCAGGAAGTAACCAGAAGTGAAGAGGACGTTCTGAAAGCGTCCTTACACCACTTCACTCTTGCTCCGACAGCCGTCTCTCTCAGAAAGTCTTAGCATTCTTCAAAAGAGCCACTGTTTGTTCTTAAGATGTGAAGAATGTGGAAAGTTACTGAGAAAAGTTTAGTGTCCTAGATTGCAGAGAAGTTTGGCAAGGCTTGGGTAACTGGGTAAAATGGCTGCTGCTTTTAAGAGTCAGGGTTGAGAGTCTCAGCGGCTAATGTTGGCTAGTACTGTCCCTTGTCTTCCTGTCCCCTTTATGACGTTGTGGAGGAAGACTCCACAGCATAAAAAGGACATTATTTTATTAAAAAACGATAGAAGTCTTCAAACACGTGGGGCATTTGTAGCGGAGGTAAGTTTAAAGATGGGAGAAAACATTGGAGAGGTAATGCACAAAATACCGACACAGTTGATGAAGCTCCTACGTTGTGTGAACACAGTTTCCCCTTCCATTAAGACTGTGAGTGACCCCATGTGAGTGCACTGACTGCATGTTTGCAAAATGCAATGTTTCTTCATATGTGAAGCTGAACTTACCCCAGAGCATTTGAAATCGCATGACATGTTCGTGTGGGTGGCGGTCAGTTTGCCCCACTTAAGGATCTCTGTTCAGTGTAGGCGACACAGTGTTTTTGAGGCGGTTGCTGAAGTTGTCTGAAAGTGTATCTGTGAATTTGTTTAGAGGAAGCATAAAGTATTTTCAGTAAATGTGGAAATATACCAGTTAATATGTTACTAGATTAGTGGAAACACTCAAATGTCTCCGTGCACTGAGGCAGCAGCTGTTAACCAGCTCCTCTCCTGAGCGTGGGGGGCTTGTTTTCAGTCTTTACTTTCATGGCACAAATGTTGAGCTTACATAATCACCCTTTCTCGAGTTTTGAGAATGAATTAAGCAGTTTTGAAAAAATGCTCCTCCCTCTTGCATACCGATGTCGTCTGGGAGAGCTTCACCACACGTGCCGTTTGTGGATGGCGTCAGATGTGCTGGTTTAGAGAGAACGCTCTTCACGCCTCACGGCCGTGCCGCTGGAATCCTGCTGAAAGTTCAGTGCTGTCAGCAAGTCAAGAGGGCGTGGGCCTCCTCCGGGTTTATTTTTTAGATTATGTCCTGTACTGATGTGTGTCTCCCGTCGGTGACATAGCTACTGTCCCCTTTTGGGGACTGCATGTTGGTATGGGGCTGAAACTGGAAATCGGTGTAACCTACATACGTAGGAGGAGAAGCTGTAGTGTATGATCACCATATGCATAACACTTTTTCTCCTAAACATGCCCTATATTGGCCATTTCTAAAAATCGTCACTTTCTTTATAGCCCTTTATGAATGAATGATAACTTCATAGTACTGTTGGTAGTGAAAGGTTTCCTTTGCTTTTAAATTAATGTATCTGTGCATCGTCGCTAAGTATCTTTGGGAAGGAATATTTTAAAGTTCTTTCCATAGAAGGCGAAAGAGAAGCACTTGTTTGAATAGTAATCAAAAAGGATTTACCTTGAATCCTGGATGGGTTGATAGTTTAATGGTTGATGCTTTCTTAGTATTTGTGATAGCCCGTGCATTGACAGTGGAGGAATTTTAAAAGGTCTGGCTGTCTCCCAAACACACACACACACACACAAGCTCTGCCTATTTAGATGAACAATATAAAGTTCCACAGTATTTTTCGTTTTAGTCATTTAATTAACTGAAGTTCATAGGATTGATTCTACCACGAAGTATTAGCACTAACTCGAATCATTCTAGAACGAGGAGACCCAATTTTATCTTAATCCAGTAAGATGTTTTTATTTACATAGCAAAAACTGTAGTTCACCTGATATGTATTAAAAACTCACTTTCAAATTGTGTTAGCTCTCAGACCGCTGATGAGTCATTCCCTGAACCGCAGTGCAGGTTCTGAAAGCTCAGCGATGCCGTGGTGCCTTGGAAGTGAAGATCCTTGCGCGGAGCGAACCCAGCAGGCCTGGGGATTGGTGGGCCTGTGGCTGGGCGTTCAGAGCCGAGGCAGGAGGGCACGGAGCTAGCTCCCCGTGGCGGAGGAAAAGGTCTTTCGTCCTTGACTATGACAGAGGACAACCACTTGCATTATATTATCATGATGTGGGCATTTGTCTTTTTTTTTTTTTCTTTTTCCAAGTGAGTTTGAAATGGGAGAAAGTGTAATGAAGACAGTTAAATGTGGCATTTGAAAACCCGATTCTGTTGTCCCCTGGAGAGGCTTGCGTGGACTGTGAGCTTCGTGGTGTAGCCCCAGGCAGACACTTCATGTAACGTGTAGGAATATGTTTACCATCAGGGATTTGCTTTTTTAACTCCAGAAATACTTAATGTACTGTGAAACTTTAAGACAAGAAGAAGACCCTTTGGAGGGATAATGCACAAAAACAAAGGCGTGTGTGTGAAGCGACCTGCAGCGTGTGAGCACCATTTCCCCCTTCTGTTAAGACTGTAAACTACGCTGTATGAACACGTGTACTGCATGTTTACACACTACAGTTTAATATTAAAGGGTTATTTAAAATGTATGTTTATTTATAATACCTAACAACCTGTAAATATTGTATAGTATTGATTTTTAATTTTATATAAGCAATTTTTTTATTTCCAAGTCATGTAGACATCTCATGGTGTATATAGTATAATTTCTCGGAGAACACAAACTTGGTGGTGAATTTTAATTATGGTGTAATTCATTGTGGTCATACATTGGGTTTAATTGTGGTAAGCATAGACATGTCGATCCTTACTTTCGATTCTTTTCTCACCACTCGTTGTCTTCAAAGGGCAGCAATAAATATATGCAAGTTATTTTTGATGACGGAACATTGATCTGCCGGGACAAGGTCTAGACGCCAGTCCATTGCTTTAAAGAAACGATGCGCAGTGAAGATCATCCGGTGTCGAATCTCAGGACCGTCTCTGAGGTCCATGTGTGTCTCTCCTCTTTGTCCCATACAGGGTGAACTCTCTCCTGGTACACACAGGACAACTGTCAAAAGCGAATCCAGCACTTCAATGTCATTACACAGAATTTATGGGGTCAAAAATTTGTAATATACAGTATTTTAATAAAATTTCTGTATTCAATTTCATGCACTTATATATAAATAAACCTGTCTTTAAAAGCTTTATGGGGCGTGTGACTCTTTAGGGCCTGTTCTTTCAACTCATTCATTGCAGACTCAAGTGATCTTTTTGATGTGGGCATTTGTCTTTTTTTTTTTTTTTTCCAAGTGAGTTTGAAATGGGAGAAAGTGTAATGAAGACAGTTAAATGTGGCATTTGAAAACCCGATTCTGTTGTCCCTGGAGAGGCTTGCGTGGACTGTGAGCTTCGTGGTGTAGCCCCAGGCAGACACTTCATGTAACGTGTAGGAATATGTTTACCATCAGGGATTTGCTTTTTTAACTCCAGAAATACTTAATGTACTGTGAAACTTTAAGACAAGAAGAAGACCCTTTGGAGGGATAATGCACAAAAACAAAGGCGTGTGTGTGAAGCGACCTGCAGCGTGTGAGCACCATTTCCCCCTTCTGTTAAGACTGTAAACTACGCTGTATGAACACGTGTACTGCATGTTTACACACTACAGTTTAATATTAAAGGGTTATTTAAAATGTATGTTTATTTATAATACCTAACAACCTGTAAATATTGTATAGTATTGATTTTTAATTTTATATAAGCAATTTTTTTATTTCCAAGTCATGTAGACATCTCATGGTGTATATAGTATAATTTCTCGGAGAACACAAACTTGGTGGTGAATTTTAATTATGGTGTAATTCATTGTGGTCATACATTGGGTTTAATTGTGGTAAGCATAGACATGTCGATCCTTACTTTCGATTCTTTTCTCACCACTCGTTGTCTTCAAAGGGCAGCAATAAATATATGCAAGTTATTTTTGATGACGGAACATTGATCTGCCGGGACAAGGTCTAGACGCCAGTCCATTGCTTTAAAGAAACGATGCGCAGTGAAGATCATCCGGTGTCGAATCTCAGGACCGTCTCTGAGGTCCATGTGTGTCTCTCCTCTTTGTCCCATACAGGGTGAACTCTCTCCTGGTACACACAGGACAACTGTCAAAAGCGAATCCAGCACTTCAATGTCATTACACAGAATTTATGGGGTCAAAAATTTGTAATATACAGTATTTTAATAAAATTTCTGTATTCAATTTCATGCACTTATATATAAATAAACCTGTCTTTAAAAGCTTTATGGGGCGTGTGACTCTTTAGGGCCTGTTCTTTCAACTCATTCATTGCAGACTCAAGTGTTTCCCCTCACCCCTTTTCTCAGGTTTTCTGAACCAGTTTTACACTGGATTTGGAAGATAGCACTGAAAAGCTAAGAAGTTTAAGAGACCAGCTGGGCCTAATTCATAGTTTTACAGAGGACCAATGTGAGGCCATGTAAGCATCTACTTCTAAGAATTACTGTTTTAAAGAGCCCATTGTCACCTTTATTAATAAATGACTACCCTTTAGTGAGTGGTTAGAGTAGTTAAATGTCTGTTAGACACCTCATAAGCATTCTTTAACACTTAGGTAACCTTTTAGGTTAAGGTTACCTAAAGGTAAACCTTTAGATCACAAGTGAAGCATTTGAGGTTCAGAGAGGGTGAGCAGATTCTCAAGGTCACACAGCCAGTAACACTGAGCTGAGCCTTTTCTTACTCTGTTACCTATATCTTCCCCCCACTGAACTGTAATAAGATCTCATTGACAAAGGCCAGATGACATTACGGGGATTTGAAAAATTATTAACTCAGGATTTGTTTTGCCAAATCTAGACATACTGTGAACTTTTGTTGGGGATTCATAAGGCATGTTATTAGGTACCCAATTAGCTTCCACTGTTCTCTGGCCTAAGAAGAGATTGAGGCCAACCAGTCACTGTAATTGTTTACAAACCATGCTGGAATAAAACCTTGCTTAATTTTAAAAGTTGTTCAAGGAAAGTGGAAGTAAACATTTTTTGCACATATACTGACTTATTTCCTGTATTGCTTCATTAAAATGTACTTTCTTTTTTCTAGCTTCCTCGGTCATATGAATTACAAAATTATTAAATATGTTTCTTTCCTTACCATGAGTCTTAAAAAGTTCTTAAAATATAAATTTTGAGGTTAAAAAGAAATTTTCTCTTTTGATTTTATTCATTTTGGCTCTTGAAGTAATGTTTTTATAATATTTTTGTAAAAGGAAATCTATCTTTGGATAGTTTGGTAGTTACTGAGCATTGAAAGAAAGCATTGCATTTTATATCTGTTGCCACTTGCTTAGAACAAGACCAGAGGGAAAGGAAGTCTAGACGATGCTCAGTTCTTACACAGAGCTTGTTTTCTTTCTTTTACGTTTGTCTGTTTATTTTTGGCTCTCCCTGGGCCTTTGGTGCCCCATGCCGCTCTCTCTAGTTTTGGTGAACCGGGGCTACTCTTCACTGGCTTGAGGGGTCCTCATTGCAATGACTTCTCTTGTGGAGCGCGGTCACTGCATCACCCATAGTTGTGGTGTGCCGGCTTAATTGCCCCACAGCGTATGGAATCTTCCTGGATTAGGGGTCGAACTCATGTTCCCTGTATTGGCTGGCGGAATCTTAGCCACCGGACCACCAGAGAAATCCTGAGCTTGGTTTCTTTTTTTCTTTTCTTTTTTTTGGCCACTTCTATTGATCTTTCATTTATCTGTTTCCATCCATCTTTGTTCCTTGGCCTGTGTGGGTCTCCCATCGCAGTGGTCTCTCTCGCTGCAGAGTACAGGCTCTGGGCGCATGCACTCCAGAGCTCCTGCTTGGTAGTTGGACACATCGGTCCAGCTGCTCCGCGGCATGTGGGATCTTCCCAAGCCAGGGATCGAACTGGCGCCACTTGCACTGCAAGGCGGTGTCCTTACCCACTGGACCGCCAGGGAAGCCCCCTGAGCTTGATTTCTGATGGAGAATGAGTTCTCGTGGCGGAAGATTGTCCTAGACTTATCTAGTGGATACTTACATCATCTGTGTTTCAAGGCTGTGTGTGTGCTCAGTCACTCAATCATGCCAGGCTCTTTCGTGGCCCCATGGACTGTAGCCTTCCAAGATCCTCTGTCCATGAGATTTTCCAGGCAATACTGGGAGTTGACATGCCCTCCTGCAGGGGATCTTCTGGACCTAGGGATTGAACCCACATGCCTTGCATCTCCCGCATTGGCAGGCAGATTGTTTACCAGGAGCACCACCTTTGACGTTGAACCCTTGTAAATTCATAAAATAGTACCTAAAATTTTAGGGTACAAAGATAAAGGTAAACAGGACCTGGGGGCAGATCTTTGAGGAGTAGAATTGGGGTTCACATCCAGCTCGCAGCAGACTCTTATCAGAAAAATCTGTTCTATTTCACTGTTCTTGTTTATCTATTTTTTACTTTCTATTATTCACTGTTACTGGGACTTCCTTGGTGGTTCAGTAGTAGAGAATGTGCCTGCCCATGCAGGAGATGCCAGTTCATTCCCTGGTGGGGAAGATCCCCTGGAGAAGGAAATGATGATCCACTTCAGTATTCTTGCCTGGGAAATTCCACGGGCAGAGGAGCCTGGCGGGTTGCAGCCCCTGGAACTGCGAAAGAGTCAGATACGACTGAGTGACTAAACAACAATAACAATTCATTGTTATCAGACCTTTTTTCTTTGGGCTGATTTTATGAATATTCTCCAGATTCAGAGTTCTGGGAGCTGATTTACAAAATAGAAATACATCAGTTGATTTTCCTGCAAAGGAAGAGTTTTATCACTAGATGGTGTAAGAGTTCTGTTTCATTTTCCCCTGACATTTGTCTTAGCCATTCTTATCTGTGAACCAACCCTAAATTATGTACTCTGGGCGCATGCCCTCCAGAGCTCCTGCTTGGTAGTTGGACACATCGGTCCAGCTGCTCCGCGGCATGTGGGATCTTCCCAAGCCAGGGATCGAACTGGCGCCACTTGCACTGCAAGGCGGTGTCCTTACCCACTGGACCGCCAGGGAAGCCCCCTGAGCTTGATTTCTGATGGAGAATGAGTTCTCGTGGCGGAAGATTGTCCTAGACTTATCTAGTGGATACTTACATCATCTGTGTTTCAAGGCTGTGTGTGTGCTCAGTCACTCAATCATGCCAGGCTCTTTCGTGGCCCCATGGACTGTAGCCTTCCAAGATCCTCTGTCCATGAGATTTTCCAGGCAATACTGGGAGTTGACATGCCCTCCTGCAGGGGATCTTCTGGACCTAGGGATTGAACCCACATGCCTTGCATCTCCCGCATTGGCAGGCAGATTGTTTACCAGGAGCACCACCTTTGACGTTGAACCCTTGTAAATTCATAAAATAGTACCTAAAATTTTAGGGTACAAAGATAAAGGTAAACAGGACCTGGGGGCAGATCTTTGAGGAGTAGAATTGGGGTTCACATCCAGCTCGCAGCAGACTCTTATCAGAAAAATCTGTTCTATTTCACTGTTCTTGTTTATCTATTTTTTACTTTCTATTATTCACTGTTACTGGGACTTCCTTGGTGGTTCAGTAGTAGAGAATGTGCCTGCCCATGCAGGAGATGCCAGTTCATTCCCTGGTGGGGAAGATCCCCTGGAGAAGGAAATGATGATCCACTTCAGTATTCTTGCCTGGGAAATTCCACGGGCAGAGGAGCCTGGCGGGTTGCAGCCCCTGGAACTGCGAAAGAGTCAGATACGACTGAGTGACTAAACAACAATAACAATTCATTGTTATCAGACCTTTTTTCTTTGGGCTGATTTTATGAATATTCTCCAGATTCAGAGTTCTGGGAGCTGATTTACAAAATAGAAATACATCAGTTGATTTTCCTGCAAAGGAAGAGTTTTATCACTAGATGGTGTAAGAGTTCTGTTTCATTTTCCCCTGACATTTGTCTTAGCCATTCTTATCTGTGAACCAACCCTAATTAAATTAGCCTGTACCTCTGGACTCATTTCCATAAGATATAGTAATGTATTTTTTTTTCTGGTAAAGATGCACATGAGGGAATGAAATAGAAAAATCAAGTTTCCATGTTAACACTAACTGAATTAAATAAAAAAGGTTAAGATCCAGTGTTTAGGGGTCCTTTGCAAATTGGAAAACCACATTAACTTTATGATTTTGGCACGTCATTAATCTGGACCTTGATTTATGTGTTTTTGAAAAATTCATGTGCCAGCTCAATGGTCTTTTAAAAGTGTATATGCGTGTGGTTTTTAATTGCATAGCTGGTCAGCGGTTGGGATATAAGGGCTATACCAACGTATCACAATCGGTCTTGTGCCATGAGACTTGGTTTTGCCATTCTTGTTCTGCTCTTTAGGATTTTAACTTGGCCAAGTTGTTTTACTTCTGTAATCTCCAGTTTTTGCATCTGTAAACGAGGGTACTATGTCCTGTTGCATTTTACTCTCACCATTTGTTCTTATTTGAAGGAAAGGGAAAGGTGCTTTAAAAAAAAAAAAAAAGCCGTTTACCTGGCCATGCACAGGTCTTTCATGAGAACCGGGCAGCTGTTGGGACAAATGCCAGTATAAGAGCAGACTTGAGGTAGCCACAGCAGCCTGCGGGCGTGGCGAGAGCCCAGCGGGGTCGGACCACTGCCTGGGTAACCCACGACTGGCTCCCTCTCCTGCCACAATGCTTTGTCTCCAGACCTTTTAAGAAAGGAGGCAGAAAGGCCCAGGTGTGTTCCCACGTGATCATACTGGGGACATTAACCTGTTTTCTTCTATCCGAGATCTCTTCCTTAGGGTGGAGAGTTTCGATCATAGGTGGGTACACAGCAGTCGGCGGAATGATCCTTATCAGCTGAGGTGCCTCCACGTCGCCCTGGCTTCCAAGATTCCGCCTCACTAAGCAGAGTATCTTTTTCGTCGTGAAACCCACAGGATCTTCGAGACCCTCCTGCCCCTTCATTGGCTCAAGCCCAGCATCAAGCATTGGCACCGGGAAAGGTGCCAAGCCAAAGCGAAACATGTGAGTCTTCCTGAATAGTTTGAAACCAAAACAGACGGAAAGAAAAAAGAAAGTACCGTCTTGGTATCACGGGAACGGGAGGCTGTGTCTGCCATCTGCAGACTGGGGCCTGCAGTGTGTCAGCAGCAGGTTGGGGTCTTTGAGGGAAGAAAGGACTAGCATGCTGATTAACCTCCAAACCAGGATGAAGTGAAAACCATGCCCACCCATGACATCAGAAATCTGGCTGTGGTGTCTGCATCGGGGAAGCTGTTAAGAGCTTGCACAGAAGTTAAATGACAGCAGTGCCATCAATAAAGACCAGTCTGACGTTTTGTGTCAGCCCCTGTACGATGAAAGGACAGGACTGACAAGCAACCCCCAAAGAATTTATTGTTGCTGTTTGGTCCATCAGCTGTGTCTGACTCTTTGGGACCCCATGGACTGTAACCCACCAGGCTCCTCTGTCCGTGGGATTTCCCAGGTAAGAACACTGGAGTGGGGGGCCGTTTCCTTCTTCAGAGCATCTTACCCACCCAGGGGCCCAACCTGCGTCTCCTGCATTGGCAGGCGGGCTCTTCACCGCTGAGCCACCAGAGAAGTCTCACTTTACAGGTGTCTCTTATTTTAAAGTGTTTCTTTCTCCAATAAAAACCTTGACTTGGGCTTCCCTGGTGGTCCAGTGGGTAAGGATACCGCCTTGCAGTGCAAGGGGCGCTGGTTCAATCCCTGGCCTGGGAAGATCCCATGTGCTGTGGAGCGGCTGGACCGATGTGTCCAACTACCGAGCCGGAGCTCTGGAGCGCATGCGCCCAGAGCTGGTGCTCTGCAGCGAGAGAGGCCACTGTGATGGGAGGCCCACACAGGCCAAAGATAAATAAATGTAAAATCAGTAGAAGTGGCCAAAACAAAAAGCTTAAAAAAACCCAAAACACACTGTCTTTACTCACCATTTCCAGAAGAGGGCGGAGGCAGTCAAGAGTCAGAGGGTTTCTTTCCACACAGAATAGATGGAGAATTAAGAGGGATCAAGTAGACAAGATTTTTTTCCAAAATAAAGTCCTGAAAGTTAACTAAATCAACCCTTCAAATAGGTTCTGTCAGTAAAGCCAGGCTTTTCCACAAGCTGAAATGAGGACTATCAAGCTAAAAATAACTAAATTTGTTTTCCTTCAATATGCATTCAGTGTCTTTAATACTGGAACATAACAAACATCAACTTGAGAAATGTATCCAATCATTTGATGAGGTTCCAGTTTTATGATGTGCACCTCAAAAAATTCGATGGTGATCTGGGCTGCTAGTAACCCTCGTCTGGGCTCAGCCTTTTGTCCACAGCTCCCTGTAACTCTGGCTTTGTGTATGCTGATAAATATGATTAAAAAAAAAAAGGCCCAGTCTCTTTACAATTTCCTAGCTTATCATTTTATTTAAGTCACAGTGAAACATGGGTCAGACTAAATGTAGGCAGCGTGTAATCAGTATGTCCTGAAGAACCCTCATCCGAGAGACTTGTGAGAAAAAGAAGCCATGGACTGTAACCCACCAGGCTCCTCTGTCCGTGGGATTTCCCAGGTAAGAACACTGGAGTGGGGGGCCGTTTCCTTCTTCAGAGCATCTTACCCACCCAGGGGCCCAACCTGCGTCTCCTGCATTGGCAGGCGGGCTCTTCACCGCTGAGCCACCAGAGAAGTCTCACTTTACAGGTGTCTCTTATTTTAAAGTGTTTCTTTCTCCAATAAAAACCTTGACTTGGGCTTCCCTGGTGGTCCAGTGGGTAAGGATACCGCCTTGCAGTGCAAGGGGCGCTGGTTCAATCCCTGGCCTGGGAAGATCCCATGTGCTGTGGAGCGGCTGGACCGATGTGTCCAACTACCGAGCCGGAGCTCTGGAGCGCATGCGCCCAGAGCTGGTGCTCTGCAGCGAGAGAGGCCACTGTGATGGGAGGCCCACACAGGCCAAAGATAAATAAATGCAAAATCAGTAGAAGTGGCCAAAACAAAAAGCTTAAAAAAACCCAAAACACACTGTCTTTACTCACCATTTCCAGAAGAGGGCGGAGGCAGTCAAGAGTCAGAGGGTTTCTTTCCACACAGAATAGATGGAGAATTAAGAGGGATCAAGTAGACAAGATTTTTTTCCAAAATAAAGTCCTGAAAGTTAACTAAATCAACCCTTCAAATAGGTTCTGTCAGTAAAGCCAGGCTTTTTCCACAAGCTGAAATGAGGACTATCAAGCTAAAAATAACTAAATTTGTTTTCCTTCAATATGCATTCAGTGTCTTTAATACTGGAACATAACAAACATCAACTTGAGAAATGTATCCAATCATTTGATGAGGTTCCAGTTTTATGATGTGCACCTCAAAAAATTCGATGGTGATCTGGGCTGCTAGTAACCCTCGTCTGGGCTCAGCCTTTTGTCCACAGCTCCCTGTAACTCTGGCTTTGTGTATGCTGATAAATATGATTAAAAAAAAAAAAAAAGGCCCAGTCTCTTTACAATTTCCCTAGCTTATCATTTTTATTTAAGTCACAGTGAAACATGGGTCAGACTAAATGTAGGCAGCGTGTAATCAGTATGTCCTGAAGAACTCTCATCCGGAGAGACTTGTGAGAAAAAGAAGAATCAGCTGGACTGAGTTTGTTCAAATGTATTTCCTGGGTCCCTATCTTAGAGGTTCACAATTCACACAAACATATTGAAAGACTTTGAAAAGTTTTGGGTTAGGAAGCCCTATTTGACTTTGTATCATCACCGTGAATTTTCTCAAAAGTGTCTATTGCAGTAAGAGAAATCTTGCTAGCTGATTCTGTGGATATGTAGAAAGTCCTTCCAAGCGTATTTTAGAAGTTACATGTGGCATCCCCAGGTCGATCTCTGGCTCAGTCACACTCAGTCTGGAGCAGGCTTTTACTATCTAGGGCTGTTTTTTCTTTTTTCAATTTTATTTCTTTATTTATCTTTGGCCATTCTGGGTTTTCACTGCTGCAGCAGGGTCTTCTCTAGTTGCAGGGATTGGGGGCTACTCTCTAGTTGAGGTGAGCAGGCTTCTTTTTTAAAAAAATAATTTACCTTTTTATTTTTTTCCTTTCTTCTTCTTTGAATTTTTATCTTACTTTTAAATGTTGCAAAGTTTTGTTGTTTACAGATATGCATGTTCCCAGATTAGTCATATGTATATCCCCCCCATCCCACCCCTCCAGGCCGTTGCACAGCACCCCTGAGCAGTCTTCTTGTGGCGGTGACTTCTCTTGTTGTGGAACTCGGGCTCTAGGGCACACAGGCTTCAGTAGTTGCAGCACATGGGCTCAGTCGTTGCGGCTCCGAGGCTCTAGAGCACAGGCTCAGTCATTGTGGCTCACGGGATTAGTTGCTCCGCAGCATGTGGAATCTTCCTGGATCAGAGATCGAATCTGTGTCTCTTGCATTGGCAGGTGAACTCTTCACCACTGAGCAACCCATAAAACTGGGCGGGCTCAGTAACCCTCGTCTGGGCTCAGCCTTTTGTCCACAGCTCCCTGTAACTCTGGCTTTGTGTATGCTGATAAATATGATTAAAAAAAAAAAGGCCCAGTCTCTTTACAATTTCCCTAGCTTATCATTTTATTTAAGTCACAGTGAAACATGGGTCAGACTAAATGTAGGCAGCGTGTAATCAGTATGTCCTGAAGAACTCTCATCCGGAGAGACTTGTGAGAAAAAGAAGAATCAGCTGGACTGAGTTTGTTCAAATGTATTTCCTGGGTCCCTATCTTAGAGGTTCACAATTCACACAAACATATTGAAAGACTTTGAAAAGTTTTGGGTTAGGAAGCCCTATTTGACTTTGTATCATCACCGTGAATTTTCTCAAAAGTGTCTATTGCAGTAAGAGAAATCTTGCTAGCTGATTCTGTGGATATGTAGAAAGTCCTTCCAAGCGTATTTTAGAAGTTACATGTGGCATCCCCAGGTCGATCTCTGGCTCAGTCACACTCAGTCTGGAGCAGGCTTTTACTATCTAGGGCTGTTTTTTCTTTTTTCAATTTTATTTCTTTATTTATCTTTGGCCATTCTGGGTTTTCACTGCTGCAGCAGGGTCTTCTCTAGTTGCAGGGATTGGGGGCTACTCTCTAGTTGAGGTGAGCAGGCTTCTTTTTTAAAAAAATAATTTACCTTTTTATTTTTTTCCTTTCTTCTTCTTTGAATTTTTATCTTACTTTTAAATGTTGCAAAGTTTTGTTGTTTACAGATATGCATGTTCCCAGATTAGTCATATGTATATCCCCCCCATCCCACCCCTCCAGGCCGTTGCACAGCACCCCTGAGCAGTCTTCTTGTGGCGGTGACTTCTCTTGTTGTGGAACTCGGGCTCTAGGGCACACAGGCTTCAGTAGTTGCAGCACATGGGCTCAGTCGTTGCGGCTCCGAGGCTCTAGAGCACAGGCTCAGTCATTGTGGCTCACGGGATTAGTTGCTCCGCAGCATGTGGAATCTTCCTGGATCAGAGATCGAATCTGTGTCTCTTGCATTGGCAGGTGAACTCTTCACCACTGAGCAACCCCAGGGAAGCCCCACTATCTGAGTTTTAACCTGAGTTTCAAATCCCCAGCGTTGCTCCTCTTTGGCCTCCAGCATTTGCTGATCTCTGGTCCCGCATCCTTTGCTCGGCCCTGGAGCTCTGGGACCTTCCCAGCCCTGTGTTGTCATGTTTGACAGGTCTAGGCCAGGTGCTTCCTCACTTACAGGAAGTGAGGGGCTCCCTGAGCCAGGCTCCCTGGAGAGCCTTTGCTCCGTATGGCCCAGGCTCGCGCTGGGCATGTAAAGTGGGAGCCTCATGGGAAATCCACAGTTGCAGCCGGCACGTGTTCAGCAAGAGACACAGGCTAAATGTCCCAGCACTTCAGCAAAGGAAGAGATCCTGGGGGCTGGGAAGGTCAGGGGCAGCTTCTCAGACTACTTGGCAGTAGGATAGACCTTAAAGGCTGTTTCTGAAGGCAGACATCGTGCCCATAATGAAGAGGGACAGGGTGGATGTGGACAGTTAAGGTGGGACCAGAGCGGACACCCAGGTGGAGAGTCAGTGTGTGGGAACTGAGTCACAGGCAGGGCGGGCTGAAGCGGGGGACAGTGGAAGCTAAGACGAAAAGGACACCACACCCCAGGTGTCAGGGCTCTGAATCAGGCACACGAACTTGGGTTTTCTCGTGCGGGCAGAGGAAAGCCATGGAAACTCGGTGAGAAGGAGACGTGCACTTCATGTGAAATGAGCAGGGGGCGAGCATGGAGCACACGCTCTCCTTTTACATCAATGTCCACTTCCGAGTGTTAGTGGGAAAGAATGAGGGCTTTGAGATGGACTCCGCAATCTGCTCCCGCCTATTGGGGTTATTTATGAGCTTGAGAAGGTTACTTAACCTCTTTTGTACTGAGTCACTTCAATCACGTCCAACTCCTTTCTGCTCTAGGGACCGTAGAGCCGCCAGGCTCCTGGGTCCATGGGATTCTCCAGGCAAGAATACTGGAGTGAACTGCCAGACCCCCCTCCAGGGAATCTTCCCCAGCCGGAGGTCAAACCCACCTCTATGTCTCTTGCATTGGTGGGAGGGTTCTTTTCCACTGAAGTCATGCACGTGGGGATCATGCTAATCTGCGTTTTCCAGAAACATGAGGGCATGCTGCCTGGTCAGGTGCTTGTGTCTCGCAGGATGCGAGTCCACACTGCCTTCACTGCCCACAGCAGAGACCCCCAAGCGGCTTCTGGTGTTTTTCCTTCTTAACTTGAGTTGTCGTGTTATTTTGGTGGCTGTCGTGGTCCTTATCGCTCATGCTGCCCATAAGCCTTAGCATCTGCTGTCAACAGACAGAGTCAGCCACCTGGGTTAGCTCTGGGAACATTTCTTGAAACCCAATCTGCCCAGCTACCTCCCAGGGAAAGAAGACGGTCAGAGGGAAGTGAAGCCCGTTGACCCCAGCCTGGCAGGTTTGCCTAGAGCTAATATTCCCTTGGTGGCCTCTCCCTTTCTTCTATTCAAAGCTAGTTAATTGGGAGAAGGAATGCCTGATGGGAATTCTGCATGACGTTTATCTGGACGCTACCTGGACTCAAGGCACTGCAAATAAGTCCAAGTGAACTCGTATGCGTGAGAGTTTATTTTATGAGATGGCTACGTAACTGGTGGCTCAGACAGTGAAGAATCTGCCTGCAATCCAAGATACCTGGGTTTGATCCCTGAGTCGGCAAGATCCCTCTGAAAAGGGAAAGGCTCCCCACTCCAGTCTTCTTGCCTGGAGAATCCCATGGACAGAGGAGCCTGGTGGACTACTGTCCAAGGGGTCACAAAGAGTCAGACAAGACTGAGTGACTAAGACTTTGCCGCCCCTTTTTTAGACCATAAAACATTTAGCAAATAGCTATTACCATCTGGAAATGTATTTTAGTCCTTTGATATACTGTTTCTTTCCTTATCCTCTCTCTGCACGTTGGGATGTTACCAAGTTAATTTTAGCTTCTTCCCATCAACCTTTGGAAAAGATGCCCATGTTGGGAAAAATAGAAGGCAAAAGGAGAAGGGGACGACAGAGGACAAGATGGTTGGATGGCATCACTGAGTCAACGGACATGAGTTTGAGCAAGCTTCGGGAGACGGTGAGGGACAGGGAAGCCTGGTGTGTTGCCGTCCATGGAATCTCAAAGAGTCGGACACGACTGAGCGACTGAACTGAACATCAACCCAAGCTCTCTCCTTCTGGACTGAAGGCCTCACTCTCTACTCATGTGGTAGCGCTTTCCTCACCTGTCCATTCAGTTCCTTGTCTCCAACCCTGCACCTCCCAGCCCCACCATCGCAGCCTGCTCCGGGTGAGGCGGCCCTGAACTTGGTTTCCTGGGCAAGACTGGAGTAGGCTCCAGGTCCTCAGGGAAACGGGAGCAGGAGGGAAAGGTGGGGGAGGCAGGGAGAGAGAGAGAGTGAAGGATTGCTGGAGGAAAGCCCTGACCTGTAAGACATTCCTGCAGTCACATGGACGAAAAGGAGGTAAGAGCGTGTCTGAGAGTGGGGAGGTGTGTTGACACAGTTCTGTTTTATTATGATGAAATGACTTCACACACACGCACACACGTCCAGTGGAAAGCATCAGTCTCCCCCACCTTTAAGAAGGAAAAACACAGGAACAGGATGGTTCTGTACCTGGGTTAGTGACTCCTGTGCTTGACTTCTGGTGTGGCTGTTCGTTGTGCATTTCCTCGTCTTAGGGGAGGCAGGGTAGTGTTCATGAAGAATATTCCCAGTCCACATTCTCATCCCTGTATGCCCCAGAAGCCCCAATCCTGCTAAAACTTTAAAGCATATATTTTACCTTGGAAACTGTCCTACCGATTAATTGCATTTGTAATGAAGTATCACGTCTTTCAAGCCACCTTGCTACCAGCCGGATGTCAGTGTCTCCCTGGATTTATAAGTAGGCATTTAGAGGCTTTCAGTGCTAGGTGATAAACAAACTGAAAATAGCTAGATCAATAAATAATTTATAGAGCCAATGATTTGTGTCAATTGGTAGGAAGGGTTAAGACTAGATGATATCTGCAGTGACTAAAACATTTTCCTTTGTTTTATTAAAACACTAAATAGCTTAAAGCTGCACTAAGACTTTTCAGATACCCTATAGCCGTAATTTATGAACCGTAGATTAGATCACAGTATCGTATCACTGTTAAATTTCTTGAGTGTGAGAGCTGTATTGTGGTTATGTAAGAAGGTATTTTGTTCTCAGGCAAATACTGGTATATTCAGGGGCACAGAGGAGCAATGTGTGTATGTAATTGACTTATAGTAACATTAATGTTATGTTATATATTATATTATTTGTAATGCTAAAAGCTTGTTGAAATGTTAACATATTTTTAACATTCTGGTATATATATATATATATAAGTTTAACATTGTGGTATATATATATATAAATTTAAATATATATATGTATATATTAAACTTACTATTTTATATTAGAGTATAGCCAGATGATCCCTGGAAAAAGGAATGGCAACCTACTCCAATATTCTTGCCTGGAGAATCCCATGAACAGAGGGGCCTGGTAGGCTGCAGGCCATGGAGTCACAAAGAGTCAGACACAATTGAGCGACTAATACACCAGCACAATATATTATATTAATTATGTATAAAAAGAGAATAAATGATCAAGCACATGTAGATCAATGTTAAAATCAGGTTTATCTGGATAAAGAGAGTATGTGAGTTCTTTGTATCATTTTAACAACTTTTCTGTAACTTATTTCAGATAAAATGAAATGTGAATATATTTAAATATATATATGTATAATACACCATATATATGGCCATATGTGATATACAGTTGTCCCTTGGATCCATGGGGTCTGGCTCCAAAACTCCCACAGATACCAAAATACGAGAATGAAGTCCCTCATGTAAAATGACATGCATGCGCTCAGTTGCCCAGCTGTGTCAGACTGTGACTCCGGGGACGGTGGCCCACCAGGCTCCGCTGTGGGAAGGTGGGGTAGGCCTTTGACCTGAGCCCGGGGCCCCACTAACAGTTCAAACAGAACTATGGCGGGCAGCAGAACTCCTCCAGCCTGCCCGTTACTAACACAAGGTGGTTGTCGTCTAGTCGCTCAGTTATGTCTGAGCCTTTTGCATCCCTACAGAATTTATAGAGCCAATGATTTGTGTCAATTGGTAGGAAGGGTTAAGACTAGATGATATCTGCAGTGACTAAAACATTTTCCTTTGTTTTATTAAAACACTAAATAGCTTAAAGCTGCACTAAGACTTTTCAGATACCCTATAGCCGTAATTTATGAACCGTAGATTAGATCACAGTATCGTATCACTGTTAAATTTCTTGAGTGTGAGAGCTGTATTGTGGTTATGTAAGAAGGTATTTTGTTCTCAGGCAAATACTGGTATATTCAGGGGCACAGAGGAGCAATGTGTGTATGTAATTGACTTATAGTAACATTAATGTTATGTTATATATTATATTATTTGTAATGCTAAAAGCTTGTTGAAATGTTAACATATTTTTAACATTCTGGTATATATATATATATATAAGTTTAACATTGTGGTATATATATATATAAATTTAAATATATATATGTATATATTAAACTTACTATTTTATATTAGAGTATAGCCAGATGATCCCTGGAAAAAGGAATGGCAACCTACTCCAATATTCTTGCCTGGAGAATCCCATGAACAGAGGGGCCTGGTAGGCTGCAGGCCATGGAGTCACAAAGAGTCAGACACAATTGAGCGACTAATACACCAGCACAATATATTATATTAATTATGTATAAAAAGAGAATAAATGATCAAGCACATGTAGATCAATGTTAAAATCAGGTTTATCTGGATAAAGAGAGTATGTGAGTTCTTTGTATCATTTTAACAACTTTTCTGTAACTTATTTCAGATAAAATGAAATGTGAATATATTTAAATATATATATGTATAATACACCATATATATGGCCATATGTGATATACAGTTGTCCCTTGGATCCATGGGGTCTGGCTCCAAAACTCCCACAGATACCAAAATACGAGAATGAAGTCCCTCATGTAAAATGACATGCATGCGCTCAGTTGCCCAGCTGTGTCAGACTGTGACTCCGGGGACGGTGGCCCACCAGGCTCCGCTGTGGGAAGGTGGGGTAGGCCTTTGACCTGAGCCCCGGGGCCCCACTAACAGTTCAAACAGAACTATGGCGGGCAGCAGAACTCCTCCAGCCTGCCCGTTACTAACACAAGGTGGTTGTCGTCTAGTCGCTCAGTTATGTCTGAGCCTTTTGCATCCCTACAGACTGTGGCCCACCAGGCTCCTCTGTCCATGGGATTTCCCAGGCAAGAGTACTGGAGAAGGGTGCCATTTCCTTCTCCAGGGGATCTTCCTGACCCAGGGATCCAACACACGTCTCCTGCATTGGCAGGTGGGTTCTTAACCTCTGAGCCGTCAGGGAGGCCATAAAACAGCACAGGGTTTGCATGTAGCCTATGCACATTCCTCCCATATACTTTAAATCACCTCCACAATACCTAATGTAAGGTAAATACTGTGTAAATTGTTGTATATAGTTGTGAATGTATAGCGAATTCAAGTTTTGCTTTTAGGAACTTTCTGGAATTTTTCCGATCTACTGTTAGTTGGATCCCAGGATGCAGAGCCCAAAGACACAGAGGGCCAACTCTGTGTATCTGTATATATGTATAATGCACCTATATAATATGTCTACGTTTTGAGTTTAACCTTTAGGCTGAGATGGCTCCTGCTGATGCAATCACAAAATGAGCCGAGTCAGGTGATTCCGGCTGAGGATGTGTTTGCACATCCTGTTCTCTGGATCTGGTGGCCACCTCCCCGCCAGGCATTACCCATCAGTGCAGGAGCCCCGGGAGTGAGTTCCTTACGTTTCCTGTTGTGAGCTGACATTCGGGTTCTCTGGCTCGCTGTGTTCCCTGATTATCACAGAGAGAGAGGTACCGGGAGCTCCTTTCCAGCAGCTATAAAATGCCAGCTAAGTGGCATATTTGCAAATTGCCGAGTACAACCACTTGGTTATTTCTACATAAAAATCCCCGAGTAAACAAATCTTCGACACCTCAGTATTCACATGAGGTGAACTAATGAAAAAATTCTGAGACCGATAGATAAAACCACTGAACATAAAATAGATAAGCGATAAGGATTTACTGGATAGCATAGGGCACTGTATTCAATATCTTGTAAGAACATATAATGGACTATTATCTGGAAAAATAACGGGATCATTATGTTGTACATCTGAAACGAACACAATATTACAAAATTGATTACACTTCGATTTTAAAAAAAGTCCTTGGCATCCAGATGGCCAAAAAGCACATGAAAAGATGCTCAACGTCACTAGTTAGTAGAGAAGTGCAAATCAGAACTGCCATGAGGGCTCACCTCACACCCGTCAGAATGGCCATCATCAAAAAGTCTACAAACAGTAAATGCTGGAGGCGATGGAAGAAAGGGAACTCTCCTGCACTGTTGGTGGAAATGTAAATTTGTCCAGCATCTGTGGAGAACAGCATGGAGTTTCCTTAAAAAGCCACACATAGAACGATGTGACACAGCAGCCGTACTCCTGGACGTATATCTGGAGAAAACTATAATTTGAAAAGATTCATGCACCCCAATGTCCACTATTTGCAACAGTCAGGACGTGGAAGCAGTCTAAATGTCCATTGGCAGAGGAATAGAGAAAGAAGATACGGTACATATGTACAAACCCTTGTGATGTGCCCTGGGTTTGTGAAAGAAGGGGTTAATGAAAAAGTGTTCATGATGGTTGGCAAAGCCCCTTAGGCTGACTCCGTTCAGAGGGAACCATTGTTATAGGTGTAGTGTGTGTGTGTGTGTGTGTGCGTGCACACGCTCGGTCACTGGGTCTTGTCTGACTTTGGGAGCCCAGTAGGAATAACCACAATGGGGAATCGAGTCTCTCGTCGGCATTTGTCCAACAGCACCTGCTCGCGTCTTGTCTTTGTGCTGCGTTTTGCTAGTTCTCACACTATTCCTAACTTTTTCATCCTTACTGCATTTGTCATGGTGACCTGTGGTCAGGGATCTTTGTTGTTACTACTACGATTCACTGTAGGATAAGATGATGGGGAGTATTTTTTTTTATAAAGAGTATATTTTTAAATTAAGGTACGCACTTGGTTTATAGGCATAATGCGACTGCACACTTCGTAGACGAAAGCATGTAAACATTACTGTTTTATGCACTGGGAAATCAAAAACACCGTGGGATTTGCTTTGTTGTGATGGTCTGGAATTGAACCCACAGTGTATCTGAGATATGCCCAGACTTGTTTTCATAAACTGAAAGAAATCTGCAGAGGAGTTTTGCTTTTAAGAATGAAGGCAAAAGGCAAAATTAGCATTGGTTTATTTTTTGCATCATGTGCAAGATGCATCTTAAGATGGGTCTTGCTCTGTTGCTCCATTTCAGCTTACGAAAGATTTCATAAGAACACTTTGCTTGCCTGCTCCTCTCGGAGCTCTCCGCCTGGCAGGCAGCCACTGAGCTGCCCTCAGCTAGCTGCTCCGTGGCACCTGCAGGGCCTGCCCCCAAGGAAAACTCTATTTCAATTACTCACGTGCAACTGCACCCTGCCTTTGCTTTTGTAAAAGGATTTACTAAAAAGGAACATGGGGCCTTTGTCTTTAAATGTCAAAAACTATAATTTGAAAAGATTCATGCACCCCAATGTCCACTATTTGCAACAGTCAGGACGTGGAAGCAGTCTAAATGTCCATTGGCAGAGGAATAGAGAAAGAAGATACGGTACATATGTACAAACCCTTGTGATGTGCCCTGGGTTTGTGAAAGAAGGGGTTAATGAAAAAGTGTTCATGATGGTTGGCAAAGCCCCTTAGGCTGACTCCGTTCAGAGGGAACCATTGTTATAGGTGTAGTGTGTGTGTGTGTGTGTGTGCGTGCACACGCTCGGTCACTGGGTCTTGTCTGACTTTGGGAGCCCAGTAGGAATAACCACAATGGGGAATCGAGTCTCTCGTCGGCATTTGTCCAACAGCACCTGCTCGCGTCTTGTCTTTGTGCTGCGTTTTGCTAGTTCTCACACTATTCCTAACTTTTTCATCCTTACTGCATTTGTCATGGTGACCTGTGGTCAGGGATCTTTGTTGTTACTACTACGATTCACTGTAGGATAAGATGATGGGGAGTATTTTTTTTTATAAAGAGTATATTTTTAAATTAAGGTACGCACTTGGTTTATAGGCATAATGCGACTGCACACTTCGTAGACGAAAGCATGTAAACATTACTGTTTTATGCACTGGGAAATCAAAAACACCGTGGGATTTGCTTTGTTGTGATGGTCTGGAATTGAACCCACAGTGTATCTGAGATATGCCCAGACTTGTTTTCATAAACTGAAAGAAATCTGCAGAGGAGTTTTGCTTTTAAGAATGAAGGCAAAAGGCAAAATTAGCATTGGTTTATTTTTTGCATCATGTGCAAGATGCATCTCAAGATGGGTCTTGCTCTGTTGCTCCATTTCAGCTTACGAAAGATTTCATAAGAACACTTTGCTTGCCTGCTCCTCTCGGAGCTCTCCGCCTGGCAGGCAGCCACTGAGCTGCCCTCAGCTAGCTGCTCCGTGGCACCTGCAGGGCCTGCCCCAAGGAAAACTCTATTTCAATTACTCACGTGCAACTGCACCCTGCCTTTGCTTTTGTAAAAGGATTTACTAAAAAGGAACATGGGGCCTTTGTCTTTAAATGTCAAAACAATGATTCGCTCTTTAAAAATATAATCTTTCTTTGGGTTCTTCTGAACATGACTGATAAGACCAAAGCGGGAAAAGCAGGGAAGAAACAAGGAGTAGAGAAGCTTTGGTGCCAGTGCCTGGAAAAGCGCTTTCTGTGGGTGGAAAATGTTCCAGTTGTTTCTCTCAGGCAAGAAGCGAAGCAAAGAAATTATGCAGAAAAGCTCATGGAAAATCAGAGCAAAATATTTTTAGCTGATTGACCTTTTAGTAAGAGTGGTATCTCCTTTAAAAGGAAAATTCATCAGAAGAATATTATAATACTAATACCTGGAAGGGAGGTGGGAGGGTGGGGGTTAAACCTGCGGTAAAAATACACGAGTTTGTGATATACCCTTTGGGAGCTGGGTGCTCACTGGCTCCCCTTTCAGGATTGGTTGGCACTGGAGCATTCTTCAGGCATCTGGTATACCTGCATCCCTTGCCCTGTTGGAAGATGTCTACAGAACCATTTCTCAGAATGTTCCTATAGAGTCTGGCTCTTTTCCCACCCTCCCTCTCTCCTTCCCTCTCTCCCTTCTTCTTCCTTCTTTCCTCGCTCCTTTCTTCCTTCTCATTGTCCTTACTGCATCCAGGAAAAGACAGCACCTGGGAGGTGATGCAACTTCCTGTGCAGAGCATGGGCTTCAGTCTCCTACTGGCCTGAATCTGGGTGTGGACGCTGCCACTTAGTCTATGCGTGACCTGAAAGAAATCTGAAAATTTGCTTTTAAGAATGAAGGCAAAAGGCAAAATTAGCATTGGTTTATTTTTGCATCATGTGCAAGATGCATCTTAAGATGGGTCTTGCTCTGTTGCTCCATTTCAGCTTACGAAAGATTTCATAAGAACACTTTGCTTGCCTGCTCCTCTCGGAGCTCTCCGCCTGGCAGGCAGCCACTGAGCTGCCCTCAGCTAGCTGCTCCGTGGCACCTGCAGGGCCTGCCCCCAAGGAAAACTCTATTTCAATTACTCACGTGCAACTGCACCCTGCCTTTGCTTTTGTAAAAGGATTTACTAAAAAGGAACATGGGGCCTTTGTCTTTAAATGTCAAAACAATGATTCGCTCTTTAAAAATATAATCTTTCTTTGGGTTCTTCTGAACATGACTGATAAGACCAAAGCGGGAAAAGCAGGGAAGAAACAAGGAGTAGAGAAGCTTTGGTGCCAGTGCCTGGAAAAGCGCTTTCTGTGGGTGGAAAATGTTCCAGTTGTTTCTCTCAGGCAAGAAGCGAAGCAAAGAAATTATGCAGAAAAGCTCATGGAAAATCAGAGCAAAATATTTTTAGCTGATTGACCTTTTAGTAAGAGTGGTATCTCCTTTAAAAGGAAAATTCATCAGAAGAATATTATAATACTAATACCTGGAAGGGAGGTGGGAGGGTGGGGGTTAAACCTGCGGTAAAAATACACGAGTTTGTGATATACCCTTTGGGAGCTGGGTGCTCACTGGCTCCCCTTTCAGGATTGGTTGGCACTGGAGCATTCTTCAGGCATCTGGTATACCTGCATCCCTTGCCCTGTTGGAAGATGTCTACAGAACCATTTCTCAGAATGTTCCTATAGAGTCTGGCTCTTTTCCCACCCTCCCTCTCTCCTTCCCTCTCTCCCTTCTTCTTCCTTCTTTCCTCGCTCCTTTCTTCCTTCTCATTGTCCTTACTGCATCCAGGAAAAGACAGCACCTGGGAGGTGATGCAACTTCCTGTGCAGAGCATGGGCTTCAGTCTCCTACTGGCCTGAATCTGGGTGTGGACGCTGCCACTTAGTCTATGCGTGACCTTGGACAAGTTACTTAATTTCTCTGGGCGTCAGGTTCCCCCTTGACAGGAAGAATAATAGTATCCATTTTGCAGGGTGGCTGGGATGGTTGAAGAAGAAAGCACGTGCCACGTGTTCAATTAAAGTGAGTTCTCGGAAGAAAGGGAAGCGCTTGTAGAGACCTGCTGATTGTCTGCCCCTGGACGCGAGGGCAGGGTAGGCCAGAGGGGGAGGATGCCCCGTCCAGTCTCTGATTTTCCTTTTTTCTGTTTCCACCCTAGTGCTTCCTGACTTTATTCCGTTGTACCTGGGTGGATTGTTTTGACAGAAGAAACTGAGCTGTTCCCACTCTGTGTTCTGCCAAATTCTCTGATAATAGGGCTTCTCTTCCCTCAAAATACTCCGCGGCTCCCCGAGTCACGTCGACTCCCAGTGAAATTACAGAGCACGCGGGGTTCTGTTTTGGTACCGTTTTGCTCTTGCTGGCCTCCGCCTCCTCTTTGCATTTCTGTGTCCTCTCCGTCGCCTTCGAACCCCTCGGGCTCGTGCTGTCTCATGTCTTCACTGGAGTGCCTGTCCACGTCCGCCCTCTTCCTTGTTTTTCCGAACAGCCTGTCCCGGTGACCTTGCACCACTCTCCTCTCCTGGGACAGCTGATACCGGCTCATTTTTAGGAGTCAGCCGGAGTTGAAGCCAGGGCACAGGTGACCGCGATGGAGGGCCTTCCTCTCGCCTGTGCGTCTCTGCTCATCGTGGTTTCCAGGGCTCATCTGCAGTAGTGAAAGCGGCAGCAATTCCAAAGCAGTAAGGACTTTGCTAGGCACCCCTGGTTGTGCCTTCCTGTAGGGAGTTCGCTTCTCTTTCCTCCCTCAGGCTGCCTCCTGGTGTGACCGGGGGTCACAGCTCCCAGGATGTCCCCAGCTGGATCGAGGGAGCAGGCTTCGGGGGTGAGCACCAGGCCACCGCTGCAGGCTTCCTGACCGTTCTCTTGGCCTGGCCCCGTTGCTTGGCACTTTTCTTGGAACGTTCTACGTTTCCTGAAAAGTCTTGCTGAACTCACTTTCGCCCGGACCCTCGCGGGCTGCTGGAGAGCTGTGCCACCCCGGGGCCCGCGATCTGCTGTAGTCAGGGCTCTGTGCGGCCTCGTCCTCCTGCTCACCAGCATTCTCTCTTATTTCACCAGACAGAATTCCAAACTGTTTCCGCTCCTGCCAAGAGCCAGTCCCACCTTGGCCGCCCTCCTCCCTGGCCCCCGCGCTCAGCAAACGACCATGACTCATCCAGGGGAGGCCTCCACGTCTCTCACCTTCCAGCCACCCTCACCCGTCCTTCCCTCCTTCCTGGGCCCGCTTCCTCCCCAGGTCAACGTGCTTTGTCCCAGGAACTCCACCCTTGACCTCAATAAAGGCAGGACCCAAGTCTGTGTTCTCTTTCTCCCCAAGACCTTGCTGTTGGCCCCCAGGACGTGTGAGTTATGTATCTTGGTTTCTCCAAGTTCCCGGGGAGCTGTCATGGAGGTGAGACAACCTGTGATCCTAACAAGAACCATGAGGGCCAGTCCAGTCGCCAGGTCCCTTCGTTGGGGAATGTCTGTGAGTGCTTCCTGCAGGGGCAGGGCCCCAGATGAGTGTCCCTGACATTCCTAGCTGATAGCGTCTCTCCTGATAGTCTGAGACCAACTGCACACAGCAGCCCTGAGAGAGAACCCTGAACCGCTGGAGACAGCAATGTCAGCAAGATGACCTCCGTTGGCTGGGGACCTGGGAAAGGAGGAGGGGGAGCGGAGGTCAGCTGACTGGACATCGGGATTTGGTGCTTCGCTGGATTTCTGCTGTGATGAGAGTGGTTCGAGGCAGGAGAGCACCAGACCTTTTCACAATTGCGCTCCCTGGACTGTGTCTGCCTTTTTACGTGTCATCATGTTTATCCCTGTAAAATGCTCCAGGAAAGAATGTTGTTGTCTTAGTCGCTAAGTCACGACTGAGTCTCTTAGGACCCCATGGACTGTAGCCCGCCACACTCCTCTGTCTGTGGGATTTTCTAGGCAAGAATACTGGAGCATGTAGCCATTCTCCAGGGGAATCTTCCTGACCCAGGGATCGAACCCGTGTCCCTCACATCTCCCACACTGGCAGGTGGACTCCTCGCTGCAGAGCTGCCAGGGAAGCACTCTGTGGAAGAATCCAGCAGCACAATACCCTCTGCTTCCTCAGAGCCCAGAGCAATGTGTATCAGCTTCCAGAAGTTTCCTTTTAAAATCCTCTGCTCATCACCTTTATTTAGGAACTCGGAATGGGTGATATAGCCATTAATCCGAGGGACTCATCGGCAGCCAGCTAGGACTTCCAGGTCCCTGTCAGCCACCATCTCCAGGATCCCTGGGGCAGAACCTTCTGGAGGTTCCTTTGGATCATTCCACTTAAGAGTCCACTCCTGTTCTTGGCCTGACTGCGAGAAAGGAAGAACTCCTGATTGCAGCACCACGTGGTGTGTTTCCCCTAACACTCAAGGGTGGGCACTCCTGGGCACCATTTGTTCTCATACAAAGGAAAAAATAGACGTGTTGTCGGCTCCCTGTATTCCTGCTCGGTTACTTGATACTGGGACGGTTTGTTTTCTGGGATGTCCAGCACCGCTCGTGTTCCTTTCTGGGGTGAGGGCTTCATAAAGATATAAACAGCCAAGAAAGCTGCAGGGAATCCATGCGTAGCTGACTCTTCTTTCTTTGGCACTACATCCCTGCAGAGATAAATATACAGACGGATGGATTATAAAGGGGGAAGGACACCATATCAGCATGAGGGCTCCGGAGAAAACAAAAGGGTGACCGTGTGCAAAGGTTGAAAATAGAATGCAAAGCCATCAGGGCTGGGGAGCCAGCAGAGGCCTCCTGGGAAATCATTTGCAAAGAGATCCTGAGCCTCCCTGGAAAATAAACTGTGGGCGGAATCTGTGTGAAAGTGAAACTCGAGAATCTCTGTTAGTGATGCCATTGGATGGAGGGGAGAGAAGCCAGGACTTGGAGGTTTTGTCCGGAGCGAGGCACCCTGGGCCCTATTGGGAAGCTGCCTTGGTTGAACTGTAGCTGGGCCTGTGGGAGGGTGGGGGTAGGCTTTGACCTGAGTCCTGGTAGCATTTCAAATGGAAAGATGTTGGCAGGGCTGCTGCAGTGTGTGTGTGTGTGTGTGTGTGTGTGAGTTGCTCAGTTGTGTCCCACTCTTTGTGAGCCCATGGACTACAGCCTGTCAGGCTCCTCTGTCCACGGGATTTTCCAGGCAAGAAGACTGGAGTGGGTTGCCATTTTCATCTCCAGGATATCTTCCTGATCCAGGGGTAGAACCTGCATATCCTGCCTTAGCAGGTGGATTCTTTATTTACCACAGAGCCATAAGGGAAGCCCATGTAAACCAAGATACGGTACATTAATTTTACATTTATGAATCTTTTTAAAAAGCAGGTACTTTCTCCACCCCGTCCAGCCTTTGGGCAAGCTTGCTATGACTTTGTGAACCAAGACAGGCTGTCCCTAGTGCTCCCTGGGGCAGAACCTTCTGGAGGTTCCTTTGGATCATTCCACTTAAGAGTCCACTCCTGTTCTTGGCCTGACTGCGAGAAAGGAAGAACTCCTGATTGCAGCACCACGTGGTGTGTTTCCCCTAACACTCAAGGGTGGGCACTCCTGGGCACCATTTGTTCTCATACAAAGGAAAAAATAGACGTGTTGTCGGCTCCCTGTATTCCTGCTCGGTTACTTGATACTGGGACGGTTTGTTTTCTGGGATGTCCAGCACCGCTCGTGTTCCTTTCTGGGGTGAGGGCTTCATAAAGATATAAACAGCCAAGAAAGCTGCAGGGAATCCATGCGTAGCTGACTCTTCTTTCTTTGGCACTACATCCCTGCAGAGATAAATATACAGACGGATGGATTATAAAGGGGGAAGGACACCATATCAGCATGAGGGCTCCGGAGAAAACAAAAGGGTGACCGTGTGCAAAGGTTGAAAATAGAATGCAAAGCCATCAGGGCTGGGGAGCCAGCAGAGGCCTCCTGGGAAATCATTTGCAAAGAGATCCTGAGCCTCCCTGGAAAATAAACTGTGGGCGGAATCTGTGTGAAAGTGAAACTCGAGAATCTCTGTTAGTGATGCCATTGGATGGAGGGGAGAGAAGCCAGGACTTGGAGGTTTTGTCCGGAGCGAGGCACCCTGGGCCCTATTGGGAAGCTGCCTTGGTTGAACTGTAGCTGGGCCTGTGGGAGGGTGGGGGTAGGCTTTGACCTGAGTCCTGGTAGCATTTCAAATGGAAAGATGTTGGCAGGGCTGCTGCAGTGTGTGTGTGTGTGTGTGTGTGTGTGAGTTGCTCAGTTGTGTCCCACTCTTTGTGAGCCCATGGACTACAGCCTGTCAGGCTCCTCTGTCCACGGGATTTTCCAGGCAAGAAGACTGGAGTGGGTTGCCATTTTCATCTCCAGGATATCTTCCTGATCCAGGGGTAGAACCTGCATATCCTGCCTTAGCAGGTGGATTCTTTATTTACCACAGAGCCATAAGGGAAGCCCATGTAAACCAAGATACGGTACATTAATTTTACATTTATGAATCTTTTTAAAAAGCAGGTACTTTCTCCACCCCGTCCAGCCTTTGGGCAAGCTTGCTATGACTTTGTGAACCAAGACAGGCTGTCCCTAGTGCTCACCTCGTGCAGTATCCATGCATGTCAAGCATTAGCTATGAGAACCTGCTGAAGAAAGGGCAAGGCTCGCTTCCGGCAGCCTTTCAATGGGTAGTAACCCTGGAGTTAAGGACTCTGCACCCACGGTCAGCTGCCCCCGCCCCTGGAAGGTGCTTCCACCAGCTCTCCTTCAAGGCCAGTACATCTGCTTTACTGGCTGGTTTAAGATCCAGATGGTCACTTGCCCTATCGAGAAGCAGCCACTGAACTGTGCTGAGAACCACTGACTGAGTGAGCCAGTTGGGGCAAAAAAAATGCAGGAAAGGATTTGGCCTTGTATGAAACCCCGGTCTCCTGACTGAAGTAATAATTAAGGCCATACTTTAGGTAAGTAAGTCTGTAGGAGGGTCTTTGGCTGCTGCTAACTTTCCCAAACCTAATGTGCCCCTAAACAGGAGACTCAAGTTCAGTGCCTCTCCACCAGCGGCCAGGGTCGAATGACAAGATCTAAATGGTTTATGTTTTAAACACGTCATCTACCTGCGTCTGATTTCAAGGTGGAAAGGGCCTACCCCCGACAGGAAGTGGGACTGCCTCATTTTGGGCTTGCCTTGAAAGCCGGGAGTGACGCTTCTCCAATTCAATTTCCAGTTTAGTTCTAGGCTCTCTCTTCCTATAAATAGATTTGAACTGACTTTTGTTGCCGTTGTTGGGATGGTGATCTATGATTTGATTAGGAATGGTCCTCATTCTCAACAAGATTACTGTCTGAAAGACATGACACATAGGGCCTGTTCTGCTCTTCTCAGCAATGCCAGAAGAGGCCCCCACAGGCATCAGCGGGACTCAACACGAATCCCCATCCACAACCCCATGGAGGTCCATCTTATTTAGAGGGCCCATTAGTAGTTTAAGGATGTCATTGTGTGCTAAGTTGCTTCAGTTGTGTTTGACTCCTTGTGACCCTGTGGACTGTAGCCACCAGGCTCCTCTGTCCATGGGATTCTCCAGGCAAGAAGACTGGAGGGGGTGGCCATGCCCTCCTCCAGGGGATCTTCCCCACCCAGGGATCCAACCAGTGCCCTTATGTCTCCTGCATGGGCAGGCAGGTTCTTCACCGTGAGTGCCACTAGAGGGCGGACCTCGGGAATGCAGAGGCCAGATGATGCTGTTTTCATCAGTTATGGGCTGGGCAGGTGGATACGTGGGATGCATGGAATTAAGGTCTCAGCACCAAAGGCTCCCTGTTTCACTCCTCACGAACCCAATCTAGTTTCCTGGCTCTGACGCTGAGACCCTTGGCTCCCTAGGACCTTCATCCCCATGTCCCAGTCTATGGAGGGAGATGCAAAATGCGTACTGTGGATTTCAGGAATAATCCAAGTGCTGCCAGGAAAGGCACGCTGAAAGTCCTTCAGAACTCGTGTTTCTGGTAGAAACCAGAGCCAGGGAGCAGAGCACAGCAGGCCTCGCCCAGCTCTTTCCCCAGGCTGCTCCACGTGGCTGTGACCTCGGCCCCACCCTCTTCTTTCTCTCTTTGATCCAGGCCCCGGGTCCCGTTCACACCAGCCTTGTGGCCAACATCATCGGGAGGTCTGATGTGGCGTGAATTTGTGCCGCCGGATGGACTTGAGAAATTCACCGAATCTCAGTAAAAGTGAGCCTGGGATGCTTTGGCGGCTCTTTCTGTGCAGCCTGCGTCCTGCAGGCACTCTGGAAACTGGCCCCTGCAGATAACTGGCTTCAGAGCTATGTGAGAGTGTGGGCCCCACAGGCTTTCTAGGGGCTTATTTCTGTGTTTTGTCCCAGGCTCTCCCCTTGGTCCAGTTAACATCTTTCCTGTTGGTTGCATACCCACCCCGACTCCTCTTTTGTCAAGTCTTAATTGTGCGCCTGGAGTTTGAGTCCTCCAGCCTGGAGAAGGGCCCCTCCACCCCAGCAGCCACCCGGCCTTCCAATTAGACCCACACTAACCGGCAGTGTTGGCTGGTTCTCTGTGAATAGCTGATGTTTCTGAATTTTGGAGAGAAGGCAGATGTAGTCACTCATGCATTCAAAAATTAATTTTGAGGGTCTCAGGCTTCCCTGGTAGCTCAGGGGTGAAGAGTTCGCTTGCCAAGGCAGGTTCAACCCCTGATTCGGAAAGATCCCACGTGCTGCGGAGCCACAACTACGGAGCCTGTGCTCTGGAGCCTCAGAGCCACAACGATGGAGCGCATATGCCATCACTACTGAAGCCCATGTGCCCTAGAGCCCGAGAGCTTCTCCACGACAAGAGAAGTCACGGCAACAAGAGGCCTGCTTGTCTCAGCTAGAGAGGAGCCCCCATTCCCTTCAGCTAGAGAAGAGCTTGCAGCAGCAGGGAAAACCCAGAATAGACAAAAGTAAATAAATACATACATAATTCTGAGGGTCTCTCATGGGACAGTCAGTGTTCTGTGTACTAGGAATACATAAAGGAACAACAACAAAAACTGTTGCCTTGAAAGCTTATGTTATAAGGGTGGGAGGGGAGGCCAGGATACAGATGGTAAATAATAAACCATAATTGCAGGGTGCATTAAAATTTACAAAGACTGTAGAGAAGACAGAGCAGGTGAAGGGACGTCTGGTGTGCAGGTGGGGAGGGGAGGGGAGGTTGGTAATAAAATTTCCAAGTGAACCTCATTGGACAAATGAGGAAGACGAGTGTTTCTACTCCTTCCTGTGGAGAATAAATACCTGTCAACAAATAAGCATTGGAATAGGGGTATGGATGCCATTGTCTGCAGAATCTCAGTTTATTTTCTGCAAATATTTTTATCTATAGTATTCAAGATATTAATGTATAATTACATATCTATGTATATTTGTATATAATCAAATGTACATTATAATTTAATTGACAAATATGTATCGAAGGAGCTTCAAGTCAGGTGGATATACAGGAATTTCTGGTTCCTAAAATATTCTTTTTGTTTATCCAGGAAGGACTTTCTAAGCTGACCAATTTACATCTCGTGGTAACATGAACCACAGACACCTCTCCCTGCTGTTGACCCATGCTGTGGAGCAGGCTTAAAGCTGCTTCCTGCTGGCCTTCCAATTAGACCCACACTAACCGGCAGTGTTGGCTGGTTCTCTGTGAATAGCTGATGTTTCTGAATTTTGGAGATAAGGCAGATGTAGTCACTCATGCATTCAAAAATTAATTTTGAGGGTCTCAGGCTTCCCTGTAGCTCAGGGGGTGAAGAGTTCGCTTGCCAAGGCAGGTTCAACCCCTGATTCGGAAAGATCCCACGTGCTGCGGAGCCACAACTACGGAGCCTGTGCTCTGGAGCCTCAGAGCCACAACGATGGAGCGCATATGCCATCACTACTGAAGCCCATGTGCCCTAGAGCCGAGAGCTTCTCCACGACAAGAGAAGTCACGGCAACAAGAGGCCTGCTTGTCTCAGCTAGAGAGGAGCCCCTTTCCCCTTCAGCTAGAGAAGAGCTTGCAGCAGCAGGGAAAACCCAGAATAGACAAAAGTAAATAAATACATACATAATTCTGAGGGTCTCTCATGGGACAGTCAGTGTTCTGTGTACTAGGAATACATAAAGGAACAACAACAAAAACTGTTGCCTTGAAAGCTTATGTTATAAGGGTGGGAGGGGAGGCCAGGATACAGATGGTAAATAATAAACCATAATTGCAGGGTGCATTAAAATTTACAAAGACTGTAGAGAAGACAGAGCAGGTGAAGGGACGTCTGGTGTGCAGGTGGGGAGGGGAGGGGAGGTTGGTAATAAAATTTCCAAGTGAACCTCATTGGACAAATGAGGAAGACGAGTGTTTCTACTCCTTCCTGTGGAGAATAAATACCTGTCAACAAATAAGCATTGGAATAGGGGTATGGATGCCATTGTCTGCAGAATCTCAGTTTATTTTCTGCAAATATTTTTATCTATAGTATTCAAGATATTAATGTATAATTACATATCTATGTATATTTGTATATAATCAAATGTACATTATAATTTAATTGACAAATATGTATCGAAGGAGCTTCAAGTCAGGTGGATATACAGGGAATTTCTGGTTCCTAAAATATTCTTTTTGTTTATCCAGGAAGGACTTTCTAAGCTGACCAATTTACATCTCGTGGTAACATGAACCACAGACACCTCTCCCTGCTGTTGACCCATGCTGTGGAGCAGGCTTAAAGCTGCTTCCTGCTGGCCTTTGGCCCAAGAGGGCTCTTGGGAGCAGGAGGGGTTCTGGACACCGTGGCTGGCACAGGGCGCGGAGACCTACACTCTCGGAAAGGAGGGAGGACACCAGCCAGCTTGGCCATGCCAGCAGCTTTCTCTCAAGTTTCATTCCTGCTCTGAAACCCAAGTCAGAACTCCCGTTTCAGGTCTATCTGAAAGCACAGGTCTATCTGAAAGCTTATTTGGTGCACAAATAAGCAAATAGAGGAAAAGGAATGTGCAGCCATTGTTGGAGGATTCTCTGGAATGTGGAGCATTGTGATGTTCCTTGTTTAGGAAGGGCTTTGGTTGCCTTTTTATCATCCAGCGCAGGCTTATGAATAACTTCCTGGGGGACTGGCCCACATTCTCCGTCCCCTTGGCGTCTCTGGCTCAGCAAGGCTCACTCCGGGGCGTCTTCCCTACATCCTGTCTGAGAATGACCTTCTTTGCTCCGTTGACTAAGCTCGGCGTCCTTATTGAAATGACCTTCTGCACAGGAAGGCCCGCGGTGGCGCCTGGCAAGAGAAAACAGCCCTGATTTCTAGGAAGTTAGGCGCTCAGAGGCAAACACACACACACACACACACACACACACACACACACGCCCTAGAAGTCTCCTTCAGAAAGAGCAAAATGTTTTTGTTCTTCCACGGGCCAGAGGCGGAAAAATCAACAGATCTTCCAGGAACGTGCAGAACAGAGGTGAAGGCAGGCACAGGGAGCCCAGCTGCAAGCCAGGGAGCATGACAGGCCTCGTGTCCTGGGGCAGAGCACTGTTAGTGACCACCCTTGCAGACGTGGGCGCTCTCAGATGAAGCCAAAGGCCTGTGCATCCATGTCTGCACTCAGGCTTAAAATCCACTCTACAGAAAACCTGCAAAACCTTCAGCATCTAAGAGAAAGATCAGTGTGGAAGTTATCTTCATGTCTAGAAGAGCTCCCAATACATTCTGTCAAATCTTCACTTTTCTAAGTGGCAATGGTGGGAACAGAATCCCAAAGAACAGGCATCTGTCAATTTACATCTCGTGGTAACATGAACCACAGACACCTCTCCCTGCTGTTGACCCATGCTGTGGAGCAGGCTTAAAGCTGCTTCCTGCTGGCCTTTGGCCCAAGAGGGCTCTTGGGAGCAGGAGGGGTTCTGGACACCGTGGCTGGCACAGGGCGCGGAGACCTACACTCTCGGAAAGGAGGGAGGACACCAGCCAGCTTGGCCATGCCAGCAGCTTTCTCTCAAGTTTCATTCCTGCTCTGAAACCCAAGTCAGAACTCCCGTTTCAGGTCTATCTGAAAGCACAGGTCTATCTGAAAGCTTATTTGGTGCACAAATAAGCAAATAGAGGAAAAGGAATGTGCAGCCATTGTTGGAGGATTCTCTGGAATGTGGAGCATTGTGATGTTCCTTGTTTAGGAAGGGCTTTGGTTGCCTTTTTATCATCCAGCGCAGGCTTATGAATAACTTCCTGGGGGACTGGCCCACATTCTCCGTCCCCTTGGCGTCTCTGGCTCAGCAAGGCTCACTCCGGGGCGTCTTCCCTACATCCTGTCTGAGAATGACCTTCTTTGCTCCGTTGACTAAGCTCGGCGTCCTTATTGAAATGACCTTCTGCACAGGAAGGCCCGCGGTGGCGCCTGGCAAGAGAAAACAGCCCTGATTTCTAGGAAGTTAGGCGCTCAGAGGCAAACACACACACACACACACACACACACACACGCCCTAGAAGTCTCCTTCAGAAAGAGCAAAATGTTTTTGTTCTTCCACGGGCCAGAGGCGGAAAAATCAACAGATCTTCCAGGAACGTGCAGAACAGAGGTGAAGGCAGGCACAGGGAGCCCAGCTGCAAGCCAGGGAGCATGACAGGCCTCGTGTCCTGGGGCAGAGCACTGTTAGTGACCACCCTTGCAGACGTGGGCGCTCTCAGATGAAGCCAAAGGCCTGTGCATCCATGTCTGCACTCAGGCTTAAAATCCACTCTACAGAAAACCTGCAAAACCTTCAGCATCTAAGAGAAAGATCAGTGTGGAAGTTATCTTCATGTCTAGAAGGAATTTGCTCTCACCAAATACATTGTAAAGCTGTCAGGATATCTTCACTTTTCTAAGTGGCAATGGTGGGAACACGGGAATCCCAAAGAAAGGGGCAGGTGTGTCCTTTTAAAATTCTTTCTAGATCTTCAGTGAGACCTGCTTACACATGATAAAGAACTTAAAGGAGCCCTCTTGCTCTGGTGGATAGTACCATTTTAGAAATAAGACCACTGCGAGGTGGCTCAGGGGTAAAGAATCTGCCTGCCAATTCAGGAGAAGCAGGAGATGCAGGTTCCTGGGTGAGGAAGATTCCCTGGAGAAGGATATGGCAACCCACTCCAGTCTTCTTGCCTGGAGAATCCCATGAACAGAGGAGCCTGGCGGGCTACAGTCCATAGGGTTGGGCTGCAAAGAGTTGGACATGACTGAGCAACTAAACAAAAACAATAACAACAAAATATGCTATATAGGGCTTCCCTGGTGGTCCAGTGGGTAAGGACACCGCCTTGCAGTGCAAGGGGCGCCGGTTCGATCCCTGGCCTGGGAAGATCCCACGTGCCGCAGAGCGGCTGGACCGATGTGTCCAACTACCGAGCCAGAGCTCTGGAGCGCATGTGCCCAGAGCCGGTGCTCTGCGACAACAGAGGCCACTGTGATGGGAGGCCCACACGTGCCAAGGAACAAAGATGATGAAAAAATAGATAAATGAAAGACCAATAGAAGTGGCCCGCCCACCCTGCTCCCCCCCACCCCCGCAAAAAAATATGCTATATAAGACACTCATTTCATAAGGGCTCTGATGGCCAGAGAGTTCAGAGCCTTGCCCCCAGCCATCCCAATTAACTTGCAAAAGCAAAGGGGAAATAGAGACGCTTTCAGACATATGGGAGTTGAAAGAATTCATCCCTGGAAGACCTGCACTATTAGACATATTATATTAAAGGAAATCCATCTTTCAAGCAAGAGGAAAATGTTACCAGATAAAAAACTGGGTCTACAGTAAGAAAATACAGAACACTAACTATGTCCCTTCGTCCATAACATCAAAAGACCTGCCAGCAGGTCCTCTCCAGATTCCAGTCTCCACTTGGAGCAGAACTGCATTGCATCTGCACCATGATGTGAGTGAAAAATATCTTGAATCTGTGCTCCAGGAGCAAAGGAAGAAGAAATTTACTAGGGGTGGTGGTGGGATGGAGACAAGACGCCAAGGAGGAGACTCCCAAGAAGATAGCCATTCCTTCCACCCCAGGGCAGAGGGTGAAAGCTCCTCTGTGCAATTGCTTCTGGGAGATGTTTCTAGTCCTTTTCATTATTGAGATTCTAAATAATAGAAGAAAGTGATGATGAATGGGAAGACGTTAGCAGCATACAGAGTTTAGAGCTGACTGAAAAATTGGATGTGGCATATTAGAGGTCAGCAGGATAAGAGGTAGCATCTTAGAGGTATGGAGAAACTAAGGCAGGAATCCAAATTCTAGACTGTCAAGTTGAAACCTCCACTACGATTCCTAGCCCAGGCTTACCCTCCTATTAATAAACTGATACACATTTCTCTCTCACTCTGAGTAACTCTTTAGGTATTATCAAACACTCAGAGATATGAAGGAAGAGGAATCTGCCCTAAAGGATGCATTTAAAGAGATCAAATACTCCCTCTAGGACTCTCTGTCTCTCTCTCCCCCATTTTTTTTCCTTTCCCCATCATGCCTGCTTTATTTATATTTATTTTCATCCATCTTTTTTATTCTTTGGCATGTGTGGCCCTCCCAATGCAAGTGGCCTCTCCTGTTGCAGAGCACCAGCTCTGGGCACATGCGCTCCAGAGCCCTGGCTCATAACTGGGCACACCAGACCAGCCGCTCCGCGGCATGTGGGATCTTCCCTGGTCAGGCATCGAACCGGTGCCCCTTGCACTGCAAGGTGGACTCTTTACCCACTGGACCGCCAGGGAAGCCCTCTCTTTCCCTCTTATCTCAATTGTGCCCTTTCTGTCTTTACCTGTCTCTCTCCATACCCATAGACGGTGAATAAATTCCAACACTGGGCTACAAAGGACGCATGTTAAAGGAGAAAAACATGCTTTTTTGTGTCAAGAAAAAGACCGCCTTCTTAGGAAGATATGATCCTAGGTCCCCCGCCTTGGCAAGTGGACTCAGGGTTGGGGTCAGCCATCATTCACCCCTGACCCAAGTAAGCATCGTTGAGCAGAGCACAGCCTGTGGAGTGGTCCATGGTGGTGCTCAGCATAGGCAATGACAAAACAGTCAAATCCCTGGGAAGGTGGAAGGGGTTATAGAAAGGTGGTCCAGGAGAGAGATGTGCTCTTTCTAGGCAGAGAAAGAGCCATTCCTTCCACCCCAGGGCAGAGGGTGAAAGCTCCTCTGTGCAATTGCTTCTGGGAGATGTTTCTAGTCCTTTTCATTATTGAGATTCTAAATAATAGAAGAAAGTGATGATGAATGGGAAGACGTTAGCAGCATACAGAGTTTAGAGCTGACTGAAAAATTGGATGTGGCATATTAGAGGTCAGCAGGATAAGAGGTAGCATCTTAGAGGTATGGAGAAACTAAGGCAGGAATCCAAATTCTAGACTGTCAAGTTGAAACCTCCACTACGATTCCTAGCCCAGGCTTACCCTCCTATTAATAAACTGATACACATTTCTCTCTCACTCTGAGTAACTCTTTTAGGTATTATCAAACACTCAGAGATATGAAGGAAGAGGAATCTGCCCTAAAGGATGCATTTAAAGAGATCAAATACTCCCTCTAGGACTCTCTGTCTCTCTCTCCCCCATTTTTTTTCCTTTCCCCATCATGCCTGCTTTATTTATATTTATTTTCATCCATCTTTTTTATTCTTTGGCATGTGTGGCCCTCCCAATGCAAGTGGCCTCTCCTGTTGCAGAGCACCAGCTCTGGGCACATGCGCTCCAGAGCCCTGGCTCATAACTGGGCACACCAGACCAGCCGCTCCGCGGCATGTGGGATCTTCCCTGGTCAGGCATCGAACCGGTGCCCCTTGCACTGCAAGGTGGACTCTTTACCCACTGGACCGCCAGGGAAGCCCTCTCTTTCCCTCTTATCTCAATTGTGCCCTTTCTGTCTTTACCTGTCTCTCTCCATACCCATAGACGGTGAATAAATTCCAACACTGGGCTACAAAGGACGCATGTTAAAGGAGAAAAACATGCTTTTTTGTGTCAAGAAAAAGACCGCCTTCTTAGGAAGATATGATCCTAGGTCCCCCGCCTTGGCAAGTGGACTCAGGGTTGGGGTCAGCCATCATTCACCCCTGACCCAAGTAAGCATCGTTGAGCAGAGCACAGCCTGTGGAGTGGTCCATGGTGGTGCTCAGCATAGGCAATGACAAAACAGTCAAATCCCTGGGAAGGTGGAAGGGGTTATAGAAAGGTGGTCCAGGAGAGAGATGTGCTCTTTCTAGGCAGAGAAAGAGCTCCTCTGTTTGCTTCTCTCACCCTTCTTGGCCCTGGGTTTCTCATCTTTACACTGGAGAGATTATGCTTGATGATCTTCAAAATTTGCTAAAAATCAGATTCTATGATTCTGAATCTGAATGGCCCCAAGAGACTAGAAAGGAGCCCGAGACCTATGGAGGCAGAGATGTGCCCCCTGTCATCTCAGCAAGAAGGAAACCCTCCCACGATGGGCAGTGTCTTCCTATGGCTGGCATAGTCGAGACCCAGCGAGCTTTCCTAGGGGGGTGAGGAACCTGCCTGCTAATTAATGCAGGACATCCTGGCTCCATCCCTGGGTCAAGAAGATCCCCTGGAGGAGCCAATGGCACCGCATTCCAGGATTTTTGCCTGGGAAATCCCAGGAACAGAGGAGCCTGACAGGCTACAGCCTCCGGGGTCACAAAAGAGTCGGACACAACTGAGCAATCAAACAGCAGCAGCAACAATGGCCCAGACAGCACAAGGCAGTCACGTCCTTACGAATGTCCTGGTTATAGGAAAAAGTCCACTGGGGTTTAAAGAAATCCAACTTGCACTCCAGGGACCCATGGGTAGAAATCCTTCACGAACTCCTCGGCCACAGAACACAGAGTCCTAGAACAAAGCCCGTTTTGGTCTTTCATTGGGCTAGCAGTTGTACTGTGTCTCCTGCATAAACTACAATGCTTGTGTTGCTTGCTTGCCAGCAACAAAGAAGGAAACCACCACCTAGTGTTCTGGTTGCTTTTGGCATGTGTCAGTCAGGGTGGGGAATTTCCCTCAGATTCTGACTGGTCACCTAGCATTTCATGTTTTTTCATAAGTGTGTCAGTTTCAAGATGCCAGGGGTTCTCACTGAAGAGTAATCACAAAGAACTGGACATCCTGGTGTGTGGAACAAACATTCCGACCTATCAGCATCACAGTCCTTACAGTAATATCAGCAATAACAGCAGTGACCACACTGCACTGTAAAATCCCCGTGGGACTCCCAGGGAAAGCCTTTCCATTTATGGAAAAAGTCAGCAAAGAAACGGGGAGCTGGGCTTCCCTGGTGCTCTGAAACAAGAGAGGCCACTGTGATGGGAGGCCCACACAGGCCAAAGAACAAAGATGGAAATAAATGAAAGACCAATAGTAGTGCCCACCCCCCCAAAAAAAAGATTAAAAAAAAATTTTTTTTTAATGTTAAAAAAAAAAAGAAACTGAAAGCTGATGTTTAAACCTAGACTGTTTCTGCTTGGAGGAGCACTTCCTAGGTGTTCCAGGGTTGAGATCAGCAGGCATCAAGCAACTATCTCCAGCCTCAAAGGCCTTGGGCTTTGGACCCCTAGTTGTTGACCTGGCTTTGGCATCCACTGTCTGATCTTGGGGCTTTCCTGGTGGCTCACTGGTAAAGAATCCGCCTGCAATGCAGGAGACCTGGGTTTGATCCCTGGGTTGGGAAGATCCCCTAGAGGAGGCCATGGCAGCCCTTTCCAGTATTCTTGCCTGGAGAATCCCCATGGACAGAGGAGCCTGGAAGACTGCAGGCAAGGGGATTGCAAAGAGTCGGGCACAGATGAGTGACGAAGCTTCCGATCTTGGGTATTCCCTGGTCCTAACTTTGGAAAGCTTCTGACTTGCTAGGTCATTCTCTGTTCTGATCCCTACATCAGCTCTTACGACTTGGTGCCTTGTCTGACAGGGGTTGAGTCCTGGCAGCCCATAGCTGGTCCATGGACCAGCTGTAGCAGCATCGCCTGGGGGCTGGTTTGAAAGGCAGAAGCTCAGCCTCCCGTTGGCATGACCAAACTGGGCCCGCCCTTTAGCAAGGTCCCGGGGTGATTCATTTGCACACTCCGGGTGGAGACGCCCTGGACTAGAAATTCCTGAAACAGAGCCACACCATCCTGTATGCTCAGGAGACAGACTCGCCACTCACTGCGTGAGTCCAGGACAGTCTCTTTTAAGAAGAGAGGACCGAAAAAAAAAAAAAAAAACACCACAGGAGAGGACCAAATACAGGAAACTCAGTGGGCACCATCAGAATGTCACCTGTTTTCTGCTCTGTGGTGTTACCACCTTTTCAGCCAAAAGGACAACTTTATTTTCTGTGAAAGGAAATTTGTATTTGGGGCATAAAAGCTCAAATGAAACGTCTAAAGGGAAAGTGCCCTTAAAATCACCTGGTGTAACATGGACACATAAAGAGAGGTTTCCCTACTGCTTTTGTAATCCCACCCATCAAAGTACACGCTGCTAACCAATTGTACTTGTATCCTCCCCAAGGTATTCCTGTGCCCGTATGATTGAGATTTGCCCCCATCCTCTCAGCCAGAAGAGAACCCCCCCCCACGATGGGCAATGCCTTTCTAGGGCTGGAATTGTAGAGATGCAGGGACTTCCCTGGGGGCTCAGGGGAGAAGAATCTGCCCGCAGGGGAGGAGTTAGGCGGGAGGCACGGATTCAGTTCCTGATTGACGATGTTTCTACATACATGACATAAAAATCATGCAATCCCTGTGCGTACAGGTTTACCTAGCTATAAAATGAAAATTGCTCTTTGTGATTATTTTTCCATATGCTTTGTGAGCTAGCACGATGCAAATCTACTAGATGGAGCCCACTGAAAGGCCTTCCATTTTAAAGGAGCAGCTCTGTGTGAAAAACATTTTGCTGAAAGAAAAGACAGCAGAGGGCCTTCCATGAAGCAGGACAACTCACACCAAACAGGGGCCTGGGGGTCGGCCAGATGGCCCGCAACTCTGCTTTCCTTCTGGATTTCTTCAGGCCTTCCCGCCAACCCTGCAGAATACTGAAGACACTCTCCAATGACCCCTGTCCTTCTGGAGTTTACAGATGTGGCTCACAGCAATGGGTGGGGCCAGCAAAGACTAGGAGACCCAGAGAGCGCTCCACAGTGAGGGCGGGACAGACCTCCAGGACGGCTGCAAGGAGGGGCTCACTTCTTAACAACGGGTTCCAGTTGCTTTACAATATCCTTCATGTGTCCTTAAGCTGGAGCTTTTATTTCTTCTTGGAGGACTAGGCCACAATCCAGCTGAGGTCATTGTTTTCCAACTCTTCTCTAATGTTTGTTTGGAAAATCCTTCGCTTAGCTTCCTTGATCCAGTTACAATGTGATTGCTCTGAACCTCTCTGGAAAAAAAAAACAAAAAAACACACTAACATATATGTGTATACCACCTGAGCTGAACAATCCTGATGACTTGCATGCAGTGTTTTTTCACACTAAAGCTCCACCTGTCTGCCTTCTTCCTTTTATATTCCCTGACTTACGTTATAGCTATATTCCTTGAACATTCAGGGCCCACTGCTCAGGGCTTCCTGGGTGGCTCTGGTGGTAAGGAAACTGCCTGTAACCATTTTGCCCCCGTATCGGATTGAGATTTGCCCCCATCCTCTCAGCCAGAAGAGAACCCCCCCCACGATGGGCAATGCCTTTCTAGGGCTGGAATTGTAGAGATGCAGGGACTTCCCTGGGGGCTCAGGGGAGAAGAATCTGCCCGCAGGGGAGGAGTTAGGCGGGAGGCACGGATTCAGTTCCTGATTGACGATGTTTCTACATACATGACATAAAAATCATGCAATCCCTGTGCGTACAGGTTTACCTAGCTATAAAATGAAAATTGCTCTTTGTGATTATTTTTCCATATGCTTTGTGAGCTAGCACGATGCAAATCTACTAGATGGAGCCCACTGAAAGGCCTTCCATTTTAAAGGAGCAGCTCTGTGTGAAAAACATTTTGCTGAAAGAAAAGACAGCAGAGGGCCTTCCATGAAGCAGGACAACTCACACCAAACAGGGGCCTGGGGGTCGGCCAGATGGCCCGCAACTCTGCTTTCCTTCTGGATTTCTTCAGGCCTTCCCGCCAACCCTGCAGAATACTGAAGACACTCTCCAATGACCCCTGTCCTTCTGGAGTTTACAGATGTGGCTCACAGCAATGGGTGGGGCCAGCAAAGACTAGGAGACCCAGAGAGCGCTCCACAGTGAGGGCGGGACAGACCTCCAGGACGGCTGCAAGGAGGGGCTCACTTCTTAACAACGGGTTCCAGTTGCTTTACAATATCCTTCATGTGTCCTTAAGCTGGAGCTTTTATTTCTTCTTGGAGGACTAGGCCACAATCCAGCTGAGGTCATTGTTTTCCAACTCTTCTCTAATGTTTGTTTGGAAAATCCTTCGCTTAGCTTCCTTGATCCAGTTACAATGTGATTGCTCTGAACCTCTCTGGAAAAAAAAAACAAAAAAACACACTAACATATATGTGTATACCACCTGAGCTGAACAATCCTGATGACTTGCATGCAGTGTTTTTTCACACTAAAGCTCCACCTGTCTGCCTTCTTCCTTTTATATTCCCTGACTTACGTTATAGCTATATTCCTTGAACATTCAGGGCCCACTGCTCAGGGCTTCCTGGGTGGCTCTGGTGGTAAGGAAACTGCCTGCCATACAGGAAACCTGGGTTCAATCCCGGGTCAGTAAGATCGCCTGGAGAAGGAAATAGCAACCCACACTGTAAAAGGGAATGCATAATGGTTTACTGATGGTTACTGGTTAAAGATTCATCTGTTAGCATTGATTGTTGTCTGTTAATTGTAACTAACTGCGATTAACGAAGAAGCCCCTACACTATTCTGTTGATTGTAAGAGGGAATGAGCATGTGCGTCCAATCTCAATCAAAGGGGAGGGTCTTGCGCCATTGGTTGGATCAACCTTTAAAAACCGCCCTTTACTTCCATTGGGGCTCTCGCAGGAAACTTAGTTCCTTGCGGGTGGTCGCTGGCGCCAGCCTAAATAAACCTCATTTCCATCTACCACAAGCGGAGTTGGGTGCTTCACTGAGTGCACCTCACAGCATTTGGGGCTTGTCTGGGAACAACTCCAGTATTCTTGCCTGGGAAATCCCATGGACAGAGGAGACTGGCGGGCTACAGTCCGTGGGGTCACAGAGTTGGACACAACCGAGCAACTCTCACTTTTGCTTTCCCGCTCTGAAGAAATCTCATCTGAGCACGTGCCACATCCCTCTGCCAAGGAGACTGTCTGGTCTTCTTAATATGTGGGGTCTGGAGAGAAAGGATTACTCCCTTTTGGAAAGGTATGACCCGTGTGTTTAGTTTGTCTGTGTATTGGTTTCCAGTCCCTGCGCTAACCAGTTAACACAAATGTAGTGAGCTAGAGCAATAATTTATCATCGTATGTTTCTGGAAGTCAGACGTCCAAACCTGTCTCCTTAGACTGAAGCACAAGGAGGGCGGGTCCCCCGGACAGCCTGGGGAGGGTCCATTCCCTGCCCGGTTCAGCTTCCCAAGGCTGCCAGTGTTCCGAGACTCGCAGCGGTGTCTCTCTGACCTTCGCGTCCATCACGACATCTCCTCTGATCCGGACCCTCGTGCCTCTCCCTCGAAGGAATCCTGGAGGCGACATCCTTAACTTAATCACACCGGCAGGGTCCCTTTGCAGTGGGTAAGATCACAAGGTCATTGCTCTGGGGATGCGGATGTGGACATCTTTAGGGGACTTTATTCTGTCTGTCTTTATTCTCTCTGCCACAGACCAAAAGACCAAACTACTGAAATTGTAACCTCTCAACGTATCATGTTCCACCAGCTCAGGTGGAACTCTGCTTATTGCCTACCACTCGCGCTGCTTGGAATCAAACCACTTAACATTTCCAGAGAGGGGAAGGCAGAACCATACTTTCGACGGACCTTAGCTGTTGTTCAGTTGCTAAGTCATGTCTGACACTTTGAAGCCCCCTGGACTGTAGCCCACCGGGCTTCTCTGTCCGTGGGATTCTCCAGGCAAGATGACTAGAGTGGGTGGCCATTTCCTTCACCAGAGGCTCTTTCCAACCCAGGGATGGAACCTGCATCTCCTGCATTGCAGGCAGATTCTTTACTACTGAGTCACAGAGGGAGCCCAGTTGGACAAGTATTATGGGCTATTGGCACAGCTGTCCTTTGGGACCACTAGCTGTTAGTCTGCAGAGATGCTGTCTCTGCATGTGGTTTTGAAGAACTAGAGTCACTTTCCCTACAGGAAGTATATTTATAGATTTCCCAGAAACCCTCTGTTGTTGGTAAACTCGCTCTGACCTAGGGCGTCAGCCCATGAGCCGAGTGAGCCCAGGCACTATTAGGGAGATCGATGTTTGTCTTGCTTTCTGGTGTACCTCTCATTTGTCCTTCACTTAACTAGCCAACAGCTTGGCATATCTGCTTAATTTTGTTCAAAACAGAAGCTCTGGAATGCCCTCATGGTTGTAATTCAAGACCCTGTTATAGATTACGTCCACATTTGACTTCCTTTTATTGAATGTCTGTCGTGGGTGGTGGGTTGAGCTGGGTTCCGGGCATGGAGAACAGTCAGTTTGATGGAAACGGAGCTTCTGTCAGCTTGTTCTCCTCCAGTAGATAAGAGGTCAAGCGGCTTAAGGTGATAAGCACAGTGTGGTCTAACCACCTCCATTATTCTCTGATCTGCAGGAGAAGAGCCAGGTGCCCGGACCTCAGCCTGTGTCTCTCTGGGGATGATCGGATGTGGACATCTTTAAGGGGTCCCTTTGCAGTGGGTAAGATCACAAGGTCATTGCTCTGGGGATGCGGATGTGGACATCTTTAGGGGACTTTATTCTGTCTGTCTTTATTCTCTCTGCCACAGACCAAAAGACCAAACTACTGAAATTGTAACCTCTCAACGTATCATGTTCCACCAGCTCAGGTGGAACTCTGCTTATTGCCTACCACTCGCGCTGCTTGGAATCAAACCACTTAACATTTCCAGAGAGGGGAAGGCAGAACCATACTTTCGACGGACCTTAGCTGTTGTTCAGTTGCTAAGTCATGTCTGACACTTTGAAGCCCCCTGGACTGTAGCCCACCGGGCTTCTCTGTCCGTGGGATTCTCCAGGCAAGATGACTAGAGTGGGTGGCCATTTCCTTCACCAGAGGCTCTTTCCAACCCAGGGATGGAACCTGCATCTCCTGCATTGCAGGCAGATTCTTTACTACTGAGTCACAGAGGGAGCCCAGTTGGACAAGTATTATGGGCTATTGGCACAGCTGTCCTTTGGGACCACTAGCTGTTAGTCTGCAGAGATGCTGTCTCTGCATGTGGTTTTGAAGAACTAGAGTCACTTTCCCTACAGGAAGTATATTTATAGATTTCCCAGAAACCCTCTGTTGTTGGTAAACTCGCTCTGACCTAGGGCGTCAGCCCATGAGCCGAGTGAGCCCAGGCACTATTAGGGAGATCGATGTTTGTCTTGCTTTCTGGTGTACCTCTCATTTGTCCTTCACTTAACTAGCCAACAGCTTGGCATATCTGCTTAATTTTGTTCAAAACAGAAGCTCTGGAATGCCCTCATGGTTGTAATTCAAGACCCTGTTATAGATTACGTCCACATTTGACTTCCTTTTATTGAATGTCTGTCGTGGGTGGTGGGTTGAGCTGGGTTCCGGGCATGGAGAACAGTCAGTTTGATGGAAACGGAGCTTCTGTCAGCTTGTTCTCCTCCAGTAGATAAGAGGTCAAGCGGCTTAAGGTGATAAGCACAGTGTGGTCTAACCACCTCCATTATTCTCTGATCTGCAGGAGAAGAGCCAGGTGCCCGGACCTCAGCCTGACTTCAGGATTCTCACCTCCTAGTCTCCAATCAAAGGGAAGTTCTGTTTCAAAATGTGTGTCTGTCTGTGGTCTATCCAAAGCCACTTGTAAGTTTTTCTGTTCCTTAAGGAGAAAATAGTAAACAAAGCCATAAGAGAGGGATTTGAACTGTCTTCAGCCTTTCTTAGGGGGTGTGGAGGAGCTGGCCTGAGACTGTTCTTGAGGGCATGTCATTCCCAGTCCCTGGCTCGGCTGTTTGGTTATATCAGGCTTGCAGCTTGCTGCTTCCATGCCAGAGCCATTTACACCATGAAAACCTCCAAATGCTGCAAATCAGAGCGCTCCTTTTCCTCTCTCGGAAGAACTCATTTGACAGCTCACTAACACATGCATTCTGTGTATTTACCAGAGTCTATTAAAATAGGTATTCAATTAATTATATGAAGAAATGTTAATACGTGTTAGGAGTAGTTGTTGAATAATGTTTAAAAGAGCAATATTTTTAAGTCACAGATTTGTGTACTGCAGGAATTCATCAGTCAGAATATTTTCCCGTTTGCCAGGTGAGGAGGCAGACTCAATCTGAGTCCCGTTTTTTTTTTTTTTTTTTTTTGGATGACAAGCCAGATTCACTTGGAAATGCCTTTCTGTGCTTTCCCCAAAGGTTCACTTCTTAGGACCCAGGGCTTATGGGTATCCACGGGGACACGATAGTCAATGTTTTGTTGGTGGGGGAGGCTGAGAGAGGGAGCAAGCCCAGGATTCAGAGATTTCGGTGGACAAGTCAGGAATGATTTTCCTCTGCCTAAACTTGTAACAATTAACAAGAAAAACAAGTCTTGTTTTCACCAGTCCTTTATTAATTCCAAACCACCTTTGCATGTCCGGTCAGGAGCTCCAATGCCCCGACGGTCAGCTGCAGAAGTTACCGGGTCCACATTTGACTTCCTTTTATTGAATGTCGTCGTGGGTGGTGGGTTGAGCTGGGTTCCGGGCATGGAGAACAGTCAGTTTGATGGAAACGGAGCTTCTGTCAGCTTGTTCTCCTCCAGTAGATAAGAGGTCAAGCGGCTTAAGGTGATAAGCACAGTGTGGTCTAACCACCTCCATTATTCTCTGATCTGCAGGAGAAGAGCCAGGTGCCCGGACCTCAGCCTGACTTCAGGATTCTCACCTCCTAGTCTCCAATCAAAGGGAAGTTCTGTTTCAAAATGTGTGTCTGTCTGTGGTCTATCCAAAGCCACTTGTAAGTTTTTCTGTTCCTTAAGGAGAAAATAGTAAACAAAGCCATAAGAGAGGGATTTGAACTGTCTTCAGCCTTTCTTAGGGGGTGTGGAGGAGCTGGCCTGAGACTGTTCTTGAGGGCATGTCATTCCCAGTCCCTGGCTCGGCTGTTTGGTTATATCAGGCTTGCAGCTTGCTGCTTCCATGCCAGAGCCATTTACACCATGAAAACCTCCAAATGCTGCAAATCAGAGCGCTCCTTTTCCTCTCTCGGAAGAACTCATTTGACAGCTCACTAACACATGCATTCTGTGTATTTACCAGAGTCTATTAAAATAGGTATTCAATTAATTATATGAAGAAATGTTAATACGTGTTAGGAGTAGTTGTTGAATAATGTTTAAAAGAGCAATATTTTTAAGTCACAGATTTGTGTACTGCAGGAATTCATCAGTCAGAATATTTTCCCGTTTGCCAGGTGAGGAGGCAGACTCAATCTGAGTCCCGTTTTTTTTTTTTTTTTTTTTTGGATGACAAGCCAGATTCACTTGGAAATGCCTTTCTGTGCTTTCCCCAAAGGTTCACTTCTTAGGACCCAGGGCTTATGGGTATCCACGGGGACACGATAGTCAATGTTTTGTTGGTGGGGGAGGCTGAGAGAGGGAGCAAGCCCAGGATTCAGAGATTTCGGTGGACAAGTCAGGAATGATTTTCCTCTGCCTAAACTTGTAACAATTAACAAGAAAAACAAGTCTTGTTTTTCACCAGTCCTTTATTAATTCCAAACCACCTTTGCATGTCCGGTCAGGAGCTCCAATGCCCCGAGTCGGGGTCAGCCACAGGCCGTTAACAGGACTCTCAGCTGCAGAAACCTCCACAACGCAGGTGGGCACATGGGCTCAGGGAGAAGTCAGGAGAGAGGCAGGTGTCTTTGTGTGTCCGAGTTCAGGAAATCGTCCTTCCAAGACTACCCAAACCAAATGGATTGATCTGTTATAAAAGTGTCCACAAGGGGAAAATGGACCATGAAACAGCCTGTAGGAGCATAGACCTTCTGTCGTGAGTGTCCCGAGAAGAACATGTGGGTGTTTCTTCTGTCAGCATTCCACGGGCTTGCAGCACTCCCGGCTCCGTGGGCTGGCCTCAGTCCACACTGAGCCCGCTGCAGCATGTCCGGGGAGGTCAAGTGTCGCATGTGGACTCAATCACAGATGTCCCTTTCCTTCTTCCAGCCCACAAGTCACTGAACCATGTGGGGCGAAGGTTAGACTTGTAGTTCTTGGCGATTGCTCTGCGTTCCCGGGAGCCGTCTTCCCTCCCCATGGTCCTCTGGCCTCCGCATGTCACTTCTCACCCCTTAACCTGGCCCCATCATGTAATACCCCTTGTAAAACTAAACAAACAGGAAAGATTGTATAATGAGCAGTTTACCTATGAGCTCTGGTATGCTGTAAAAGCTGAGTCATATTCAACCCCCTAAGGTGAATCTGGTTGTGTGATTTTTATATAGTGTTGCTGTTTAGTTGCTAAATCATGTCCAACCTTTTGGGACCCCCTGGACTGTAGCTTGCCAGGCTCCTCTGTCCATTGCATTTTCCAGGCAAGAAGACGGGAGTGGATAGCCATTTCCTTCTCTGGGGGATCTTCCCAATTCATGGATCAAACCCACATCTCCTGCATTAGCAAGGGGATTCTTTACCTCTCAGCCACCAGAGAAGCCCATTTTACATAGTGGCCTCTGGAGATGATGGGGTTTCTGATCACAGCAGACCCCACAGCAAAGGTTGCAGGTTATCAGAGCAGCTAATCCCAGCAATTTTGCTAGCTTCCCCCTACCCTACTTTTTCAAACTCCTTAGCATAACAAGAAAAACAAGTCTTGTTTTTAAAGTCCTTTATTAATTCCAAACCACCTTTGCATGTCCGGTCAGGAGCTCCAATGCCCCAGTCGGGGTCAGCCACAGGCCGTTAACAGGACTCTCAGCTGCAGAAACCTCCACAACGCAGGTGGGCACATGGGCTCAGGGAGAAGTCAGGAGAGAGGCAGGTGTCTTTGTGTGTCCGAGTTCAGGAAATCGTCCTTCCAAGACTACCCAAACCAAATGGATTGATCTGTTATAAAAGTGTCCACAAGGGGAAAATGGACCATGAAACAGCCTGTAGGAGCATAGACCTTCTGTCGTGAGTGTCCCGAGAAGAACATGTGGGTGTTTCTTCTGTCAGCATTCCACGGGCTTGCAGCACTCCCGGCTCCGTGGGCTGGCCTCAGTCCACACTGAGCCCGCTGCAGCATGTCCGGGGAGGTCAAGTGTCGCATGTGGACTCAATCACAGATGTCCCTTTCCTTCTTCCAGCCCACAAGTCACTGAACCATGTGGGTCGAAGGTTAGACTTGTAGTTCTTGGCGATTGCTCTGCGTTCCCGGGAGCCGTCTTCCCTCCCCATGGTCCTCTGGCCTCCGCATGTCACTTCTCACCCCTTAACCTGGCCCCATCATGTAATACCCCTTGTAAAACTAAACAAACAGGAAAGATTGTATAATGAGCAGTTTACCTATGAGCTCTGGTATGCTGTAAAAGCTGAGTCATATTCAACCCCCTAAGGTGAATCTGGTTGTGTGATTTTTATATAGTGTTGCTGTTTAGTTGCTAAATCATGTCCAACCTTTTGGGACCCCCTGGACTGTAGCTTGCCAGGCTCCTCTGTCCATTGCATTTTCCAGGCAAGAAGACGGGAGTGGATAGCCATTTCCTTCTCTGGGGGATCTTCCCAATTCATGGATCAAACCCACATCTCCTGCATTAGCAAGGGGATTCTTTACCTCTCAGCCACCAGAGAAGCCCATTTTACATAGTGGCCTCTGGAGATGATGGGGTTTCTGATCACAGCAGACCCCACAGCAAAGGTTGCAGGTTATCAGAGCAGCTAATCCCAGCAATTTTGCTAGCTTCCCCCTACCCTACTTTTTCAAACTCCTTAGCATAAAATAACCAGGACTAACCTTTGCTGTCTATCCCCTTGAAAGAGTTTCTAAGGCTCGGCAAAGGTGAATCTGGCCACAAGAACACACCATGCAACAGCGTGGGAAGCTTAGAGGCTGGGGATCAGGGAGGATCCCCCTGCCACGAGGTGCGGGCTGGGCCATGACGGTGATCAGCCTGGAGAGGGAGAGATGGAGGGGTCAAGGGAAAGGCAAAATGGAAGAGATTTTGTTCCTGATGAGATTTAGGGATTCGAGCATTTGGAAGAAGCGACTCGATCCCCAAGGGCTCGAGTAGGAGCCCTGGGAGAATGGGGAGACCACTGACAGATGTGGGGAGAAATCAGATGGGATTGGTCCTGGAGCGGTGAATGCAGAAGGGACAAATCCTTGAATAGCACTGCGTTCCTAAACGTGGGCTCTGTGGTACCAGTTCACGGGACAATGCTATCAAAAAGATACTAATGCTAAGTAAGCACTGACTTGCCTGAGGCCGTTGTGCTGGGGGCAGAAGAGAGCAAACTAAAGCGGGTCAACCCCCTCCTCTCCCTGGAGGACTGTTCCCCTTGACGCGTTGTTACTGTTATGCGTTTATAGCCTCTTGAGATAGAGCAAGATTCCTGGCAGCCACTCAGATAGGACTTACTTGCCAAGTGAGACCACCTGGAAAGGTTCAATCCCAGAAAAATTTATCCTGAGTCATTCCCTTATTCCACAAACACTGGCTGAGTATCCTATTGGACAGGCATCGGGCTTGGCCCTGCTGGGGTGTGTGTGTGTGTGTGTGTGTGTGTGTGTGTGTGTGTGTGTGTGTTCAGTTGAGTCCAACTCTTTGCGACGCCATGCAATGTAGCCCACAAGGCTCCTCTGCCCGTGGGATTCTCCAGGCAAGAATACTGGAGTGGGTCGTCATTTCCTTCCCCAGGGGATCTTCCCACCCCAGGATCGAACCCACATCTCTTGAGTCTTTGCAGTGGCAGGTGGATTCTTTACCCCTCATGCCACCTGGAGAGCCCTTCCCTCACTGGCATTGCTCCAACATGCCAGATGCTGTTCATCTTGGAGACCTGCTGTGGATGTGGGTACAGCCTGGCACAAGATTTGCACCCTCTCCCCTGAATTTTCAAGCGCCAACAAGAGCTCACCAGATGCTACTGGAAACTTGACGCATGGTAAACCAGACAGACACGGTCCTGCCACCATGAGCACGCTCAGGTGGGTCTTAAGACTTTGGTCTTGATGTATGGTGTTCTAGTTTGTGAGGGCTCCGTAACAAAGTACCCCAGGTGGGGTGGTTTACACAACAGAAATTTATTTCTTCCTTGTTCTGAAGACTGGAACTCCAAGACCAAGGGGCTGGCAGTATTGGCATCTCCGGAGGCCTCTCTCCCTACCCTGTAGGTAGTAGTCTTCACCCCGTGTCCTGTCCGTCATCTTGCAGGTGTCTGTGGCCTAGCCTCCTCTTCTCATGAGGATGCCAGTTATATTCAAGGGTGGCTCACTCTATGACCTCATCTTCCTGCACACCCCTGGCATAGGAAACGGCAGCCCACTCCTGTATCCTTGCCTGGCGATCCCACAGAGAGAGGAACCTGGTGGGCCACAGATCATGGGGTCACAACGAGTTCGACAGGACTGAGTGAACATACAACAGCAGCAAGTCCTGTGTATTGAACTCGCTATAAAGTTTTCTCCTTTTTCTGCAAGCCACTGTTCTTTGTAAAATTTTCAATTATTGTTCCACTTCTTTCCTGTGACTACTCAGAATTCCCAGTCCACCTGGGTGGTATGGAATTCAAATTCATAGCCCCATGACTCAGGTATTATTGGCACAAAATCGTCTTATGTCAATGATACGTGATTCTCCCGGACCTAAAGAGAACGTGATTGGTGGTAAATACTCCAGTGATCGTGGAAGGATGAGCACATATGGTTTGGCAGAGGGTGGGAATTATTTTGAGTAAAAGTCTCAGGAACTTTTATTTGTTCTCAGATTCTAATGTTCATGCCCGAATTGCTGACAAATCCCAATCTCTTCCAGGAGCACTGGCAACAGTGTTTAAAAGTCCATGAAAATCAGACAATAGGTTGTTAACGTTTGAGCCAAGTTAGAAAGCTTAGAAGAACCCATCTTGAGTGCTGATATCTTTACCCCTCATGCCACCTGGAGACCCTTCCCTCACTGGCATTGCTCCAACATGCCAGATGTGGGTTACAGCCTGGCACAAGATTTGCACCCTCTGCCCTGAATTTTCAAGCGCCAACAAGAGCTCACCAGATGCTACTGGAAACTTGACGCATGGTAAACCAGACAGACACGGTCCTGCCACCATGAGCACGCTCAGGTGGGTCTTAAGACTTTGGTCTTGATGTATGGTGTTCTAGTTTGTGAGGGCTCCGTAACAAAGTACCCCAGGTGGGGTGGTTTACACAACAGAAATTTATTTCTTCCTTGTTCTGAAGACTGGAACTCCAAGACCAAGGGGCTGGCAGTATTGGCATCTCCGGAGGCCTCTCTCCCTACCCTGTAGGTAGTAGTCTTCACCCCGTGTCCTGTCCGTCATCTTGCAGGTGTCTGTGGCCTAGCCTCCTCTTCTCATGAGGATGCCAGTTATATTCAAGGGTGGCTCACTCTATGACCTCATCTTCCTGCACACCCCTGGCATAGGAAACGGCAGCCCACTCCTGTATCCTTGCCTGGCGATCCCACAGAGAGAGGAACCTGGTGGGCCACAGATCATGGGGTCACAACGAGTTCGACAGGACTGAGTGAACATACAACAGCAGCAAGTCCTGTGTATTGAACTCGCTATAAAGTTTTCTCCTTTTTCTGCAAGCCACTGTTCTTTGTAAAATTTTCAATTATTGTTCCACTTCTTTCCTGTGACTACTCAGAATTCCCAGTCCACCTGGGTGGTATGGAATTCAAATTCATAGCCCCATGACTCAGGTATTATTGGCACAAAATCGTCTTATGTCAATGATACGTGATTCTCCCGGACCTAAAGAGAACGTGATTGGTGGTAAATACTCCAGTGATCGTGGAAGGATGAGCACATATGGTTTGGCAGAGGAGTGGGAATTATTTTGAGTAAAAGTCTCAGGAACTTTTTATTTGTTCTCAGATTCTAATGTTCATGCCCGAATTGCTGACAAATCCCAATCTCTTCCAGGAGCACTGGCAACAGTGTTTAAAAGTCCATAAAAATCAGACAATAGGTTGTTAACGTTTGAGCCAAGTTAGAAAGCTTAGAAGAACCCATGGTAGGCTAAGCAGTTTCTTCAGGCCCTGGCTAAATCGGTGTGGGTTGCTACATAAGACCCTGCTTGGCGTTAATGCTATTTTTACAAAACTATTTTGTAACTCGATTGCTTAAAGGGGGAAAAAGTTATTTTCTTGTAAAAATGAGAATGTCTTAATGAGAGCACATTAGACTGCTAAGAGCAGGCTGAGATTTTTCCTTCTTGTTGTTTAGTTGCTCAGTTGTGTCTGACTCTTTTGCGACCCCATGGACTGTAGCCTGCCAGGCTCCTCTGTCCATGGGATTTTCTAGGAAAGAATACTGGAGCGGGTTGCCATTTCCTTCTCCAGGGGATCTCCCCAACTCAAGGATAGAACCCAGGTCTCCTGATTTGACAGTCGGATCCTTTACCACAGCACCACCTGGGAAGACCTGGGCTGAATTTTAAAAGAAGATGTGCCTCAAGGCCTAGAATACCAGGGGAAGCCACGCGGGTAGGGATTTGGAGTAAAATTCTCTAGTGGGCCAGTACTCTTTGTTTCCTAAACTCTGCTTAGACTGGTATTTGATGAATTCATTCATTACTCTGGAGAAAGAAATGGCAACCCACTCCAGTCTTCTTGCCTTGGAACTCCCATGGACAGAGGAGCCTGGTGGGCTACAGTCCGTGGGGTCCCAAGACTCAGACACGACTGAGTGACTCAGCAGTAACAACAAAACCAGCAATTCATTGTTCACTTCACTTGTGAACTCTTAGGGAAAGAGCCGGTTACTGTTACTGTTAATGAGGACTAGTAACAGGCATGGGAACTTCAACACAGATGAAGAAAACAGTGATCAATATCCATTTGCTCAAGAGACTCTTTTTTCTTAATCTCAAGCAATCCTGTCTGTTAGAGGAAACCTTGTAAGTGTAGTCGTGCCGTTAGTGCAAGATGTTGGAACCTCCGACCTTTCTAATCTCCCCAAAGAAAGAAAGAAAAGCATCAATGGCAAAGATTTTTATTTGTTCTCAGATTCTAATGTTCATGCCCGAATTGCTGACAAATCCCAATCTCTTCCAGGAGCACTGGCAACAGTGTTTAAAAGTCCATAAAAATCAGACAATAGGTTGTTAACGTTTGAGCCAAGTTAGAAAGCTTAGAAGAACCCATGGTAGGCTAAGCAGTTTCTTCAGGCCCTGGCTAAATCGGTGTGGGTTGCTACATAAGACCCTGCTTGGCGTTAATGCTATTTTTACAAAACTATTTTGTAACTCGATTGCTTAAAGGGGGAAAAAGTTATTTTCTTGTAAAAATGAGAATGTCTTAATGAGAGCACATTAGACTGCTAAGAGCAGGCTGAGATTTTTCCTTCTTGTTGTTTAGTTGCTCAGTTGTGTCTGACTCTTTTGCGACCCCATGGACTGTAGCCTGCCAGGCTCCTCTGTCCATGGGATTTTCTAGGAAAGAATACTGGAGCGGGTTGCCATTTCCTTCTCCAGGGGATCTCCCCAACTCAAGGATAGAACCCAGGTCTCCTGATTTGACAGTCGGATCCTTTACCACAGCACCACCTGGGAAGACCTGGGCTGAATTTTAAAAGAAGATGTGCCTCAAGGCCTAGAATACCAGGGGAAGCCACGCGGGTAGGGATTTGGAGTAAAATTCTCTAGTGGGCCAGTACTCTTTGTTTCCTAAACTCTGCTTAGACTGGTATTTGATGAATTCATTCATTACTCTGGAGAAAGAAATGGCAACCCACTCCAGTCTTCTTGCCTTGGAACTCCCATGGACAGAGGAGCCTGGTGGGCTACAGTCCGTGGGGTCCCAAGACTCAGACACGACTGAGTGACTCAGCAGTAACAACAAAACCAGCAATTCATTGTTCACTTCACTTGTGAACTCTTAGGGAAAGAGCCGGTTACTGTTACTGTTAATGAGGACTAGTAACAGGCATGGGAACTTCAACACAGATGAAGAAAACAGTGATCAATATCCATTTGCTCAAGAGACTCTTTTTTCTTAATCTCAAGCAATCCTGTCTGTTAGAGGAAACCTTGTAAGTGTAGTCGTGCCGTTAGTGCAAGATGTTGGAACCTCCGACCTTTCTAATCTCCCCAAAGAAAGAAAGAAAAGCATCAATGGCAAAGATTTTTGATATGTTGCTTAAAAATGAATATCGTCTGTCCTTGGCTCATTAGCACACCAAGAACAAACAGCAGTATGAAAGCTATTTCGTTCCCACTCAGTACTACCATTTGTTTCGCTGTGAAAATTTCAAGAGGTCAAATGGAAAGGCTGAAAAAAATCTGTGCTCCGAAACCAGCATCGAATCCTTCTGGAAACCCAAGGGACCTAGCAGAGGGACCCTCTCTGTCTCCGAGGCAACCTGCCGCTCTGCCTTTTCTTGATTCTTTCCTCCAGAGAAAGTCCATTTCTGGGCTTCCGAGCAGAGGTGGGTTTGCCGTGAAATCGGTGCACCTTGAGCTCTGGGCTCCTCGTGTGCAAAGACGCTTCTTTCTGCAAAGGACCCAGACACTATGTTCATAAGTAGTAACCTTTTGACAGAAACTATTTGCTAAACACCTCTCTCTTTCTGTATCTCTTTCTCCTCTCTCTTCTCCTAAGATGGTTTATAAAAAAGAATTCTTGGAGAGGCAGATATGGAGAACAGTCTTGTGGACATTGGAGTAAGGGAGGGGAATATGCCGTGGGACTAGGGGATCTCAGACAGGGGCTCTGTGGCGACCTGGAGGGATGGGATGGAGAGGGGGATCAGGGGAAGTTTGGGAGGGGGACATAAGTGTCCCTATGGCAGATTCAGGTCGATATGTGGCAGTAAACAGCACAACTCTGTAAAAAATAAAATAAAAGGATGCTGAAATCTCCCGTATCTCTCAGGTGAGGCTGTAATTGTGTATAATGCTTGTACACAGACCTTTGTAGACTGTGGGTAGCACCAGCCTTTGCAGGGACTATTCTAAGTGATAACTGCCAGTGTGTGATTTTGGGGGAAATCAGGCAAGGATTCCTGCCCTCACCTACTCCATCCTCACCAATCACTTCCTCATCAGAGCTGTCTTCCTTTAAGTATGAGAGTTTTCCAATATATGTGTATGTGTGCGTGCTCAGTTGTGTCTGACTCTTTGCGGCCTCGTGGACGCACGGAGCTCCCCTGTCCAGGGAATTTCCCAGGCAACAAGACTGGCGTGGGTTGCCATTTCCTTCTCCAGGGGATCTTCCTGACCCAGGGATTGAACCCACATCTCTTGGATTGGCATGCGGGTTCTTAACCACTAGCGCCACCTGGGAAGCCCAATATGACTCTGCTTTTAAATGAAAATATTCTACCTTTCAATTAATGCTTTAGTGGGATAGTTAGAGGAAAGGGACACTGGACACCAAGAAAATCAGGAACAGAATGCAGGGCAGGCTGCAGCAAAGACAAACCCTTGCTCTCTGAATGTCGAGGACTAGTCCTGAGTGGCTTCTCAGCTTTGGGTTGGAGCGGGGGACAGGTTTTGACCCCGAAAGCTTCCAACCCCGGCCAAAACAGCTTTCAGTCCTGCATTCCTGAGATCAGGCCTGGGGGTGGGCAAAGCCAACAGAGGTCAGCCCAAGGGCCCATGTGCACCACGGTGGCTTTTTGGGTGGACCCAGCTGGAGACGACTCCTTGGAAGTAATCTGACCTTCATAGCACCACGCGTCTCTGAGAAAGCTCAGCTCAGGACCGCAGTGGAGTGCAGCTGCTCCTGGCCAACGAGAATTTCTGCCAAAGAATCAGTAGCTCAATAAGTATTAGCTGAGCATCTACTATGTATGAGGCATACACTAACTCCTAGTTAGATCGAGTATAATTATCACTTTCTCTTGGTCTAACAGCTTGCCAGGTCGCAGGTGCCTTGGAGTCAGCCCGAGGAAGGCCAGACCCCGAGAAGCCCACAGTGGGAAGCTGGGCTGGAAAGGGGGAGGCTGGAGGCCAGACGGGGCTAAAGTTTAAGGAGACCAAGCTTGCATGGGGGCGCTCTCTTCACAGACAGTTCACACTCAAGGACCCGACCACCAAGCTCTGGCCGTGACTGGCTTCAGCGTCACTCCTTCTAAAGTTCATCTGATCACAGCTGTATCCTCTGGGCCTCCTCACCAATCACTTCCTCATCAGAGCTGTCTTCCTTTAAGTATGAGAGTTTTCCAATATATGTGTATGTGTGCGTGCTCAGTTGTGTCTGACTCTTTGCGGCCTCGTGGACGCACGGAGCTCCCCTGTCCAGGGAATTTCCCAGGCAACAAGACTGGCGTGGGTTGCCATTTCCTTCTCCAGGGGATCTTCCTGACCCAGGGATTGAACCCACATCTCTTGGATTGGCATGCGGGTTCTTAACCACTAGCGCCACCTGGGAAGCCCAATATGACTCTGCTTTTAAATGAAAATATTCTACCTTTCAATTAATGCTTTAGTGGGATAGTTAGAGGAAAGGGACACTGGACACCAAGAAAATCAGGAACAGAATGCAGGGCAGGCTGCAGCAAAGACAAACCCTTGCTCTCTGAATGTCGAGGACTAGTCCTGAGTGGCTTCTCAGCTTTGGGTTAAAGCGGGGACAGGTTTTGACCCAGCTTCCAACCCCGGCCAAAACAGCTTTCAGTCCTGCATTCCTGAGATCAGGCCTGGGGGTGGGCAAAGCCAACAGAGGTCAGCCCAAGGGCCCATGTGCACCACGGTGGCTTTTTGGGTGGACCCAGCTGGAGACGACTCCTTGGAAGTAATCTGACCTTCATAGCACCACGCGTCTCTGAGAAAGCTCAGCTCAGGACCGCAGTGGAGTGCAGCTGCTCCTGGCCAACGAGAATTTCTGCCAAAGAATCAGTAGCTCAATAAGTATTAGCTGAGCATCTACTATGTATGAGGCATACACTAACTCCTAGTTAGATCGAGTATAATTATCACTTTCTCTTGGTCTAACAGCTTGCCAGGTCGCAGGTGCCTTGGAGTCAGCCCGAGGAAGGCCAGACCCCGAGAAGCCCACAGTGGGAAGCTGGGCTGGAAAGGGGGAGGCTGGAGGCCAGACGGGGCTAAAGTTTAAGGAGACCAAGCTTGCATGGGGGCGCTCTCTTCACAGACAGTTCACACTCAAGGACCCGACCACCAAGCTCTGGCCGTGACTGGCTTCAGACGTCACCTTGACCCGGGTTCTAAAGTTCATCTGATCACAGCTGTATCCTCTGGGCCTCCTCAGGTCATATTCTCTTCTCAGGAGCATCATTGTCTTTCAACTCTCAAAACACAGAAGAAACAATTTCCAGGGAACTCTGAAAAGTAACCTGTAACCGTATGCCTCAGTCACGTTGGGAACACCAGCATGTTGTGGATTTGTTACTCTGTTTGGAGTGCTGCCTACACACCTAATTTTCACTTCTGTGAAATTGGAATACACTTCATTCCATAGCAGTTCTGTGAGGATTAGATAAGACAACTGATTTTAAGCACAGGGGTGTGCGTGCTTCGTTGCTCAGTGATGCCTGTTCCTTTAGGACCCCACGCTCCTCTGGCCATGGGATTTCCCAGACAAGAATACTGGAGTGGGTTGCCATTCTCTTCTCCAGGGCATCTTCCCAACCCAGGGATTGAGCCCATGTCTCTTGCATGGCCTGTATTGACAGATGGATTCTTTACCACTGCACCACTAGGTTAGTTATGTTATAACCACTAATACAACGTAGGGAATAACATAATTAATATTTTTTTTTGATCTAATTACTAATACAAATTAGAATATGCCCAAATAAGCTCACTCAGGGAGCTTGGGAGCCCGTGTAAGATTTTCTCGATGGAGCTGGATAGGACTGGCTTGCTCATTCCAGGGATTTCCAAGGGTATGAAAATCAGCTGGCTGCTTCCTGATGCACCTGCAGGCCATTGCTTTAAGATGTTTGCAATTTGAATGCAGGAGGAAGAACGCATTTCTTTTTCCCACTCTGGGGAAACTGAAGGATAGCAGAGGATCCTGATGGTCTGGACAAAGCTCAGCCTCTTACCCCTTCCAACATTCCTGACTCCACCCCAGAGAGGGCTGGCTTCTGAAGCACCTTTCCTCTGAGAGAAAAAGTCGGACAGCACGGCTGTCCCCTGCTGGCCCTGGCTGGTAGCCCCGAGCCTGCCTGGAGGGCGGGACCAGTACACGGTGACCTGGCTGTCATGTCCGAGTCCTGAACCTGAGCAAGGGACAGGCATGAAAGACAGGCCACCACATGGCCCAGCCACTGCGAGAGCTGGGGGCTTTGACCTAAGCGTGAAACGAGTGGTTTCAAACCTGCCTGACTTGGGTTATTGAGACCATTCTGACATCCCTCTGTCTTCGTGTCAAATCGTGGTTGCGGACTTCCTTGGTAGCTCAGTGGTAAAGAGTTTGCCTGCCAATCTTCTCGGGCATTGTTTTCATGTTGGATTGTCCGTCTAGCTCATCAGGGAACACCAGCATTTGGATTTTTTGGGCTGCCTACACACCTAATTTTCACTTCTGTGAAATTGGAATACACTTCATTCCATAGCAGTTCTGTGAGGATTAGATAAGACAACTGATTTTAAGCACAGGGGTGTGCGTGCTTCGTTGCTCAGTGATGCCTGTTCCTTTAGGACCCCACGCTCCTCTGGCCATGGGATTTCCCAGACAAGAATACTGGAGTGGGTTGCCATTCTCTTCTCCAGGGCATCTTCCCAACCCAGGGATTGAGCCCATGTCTCTTGCATGGCCTGTATTGACAGATGGATTCTTTACCACTGCACCACTAGGTTAGTTATGTTATAACCACTAATACAACGTAGGGAATAACATAATTAATATTTTTATTTGATCTAATTACTAATACAAATTAGAATATGCCCAAATAAGCTCACTCAGGGAGCTTGGGAGCCCGTGTAAGATTTTCTCGATGGAGCTGGATAGGACTGGCTTGCTCATTCCAGGGATTTCCAAGGGTATGAAAATCAGCTGGCTGCTTCCTGATGCACCTGCAGGCCATTGCTTTAAGATGTTTGCAATTTGAATGCAGGAGGAAGAACGCATTTCTTTTTCCCACTCTGGGGAAACTGAAGGATAGCAGAGGATCCTGATGGTCTGGACAAAGCTCAGCCTCTTACCCCTTCCAACATTCCTGACTCCACCCCAGAGAGGGCTGGCTTCTGAAGCACCTTTCCTCTGAGAGAAAAAGTCGGACAGCACGGCTGTCCCCTGCTGGCCCTGGCTGGTAGCCCCGAGCCTGCCTGGAGGGCGGGACCAGTACACGGTGACCTGGCTGTCATGTCCGAGTCCTGAACCTGAGCAAGGGACAGGCATGAAAGACAGGCCACCACATGGCCCAGCCACTGCGAGAGCTGGGGGCTTTGACCTAAGCGTGAAACGAGTGGTTTCAAACCTGCCTGACTTGGGTTATTGAGACCATTCTGACATCCCTCTGTCTTCGTGTCAAATACGTGGTTGCGGACTTCCTTGGTAGCTCAGTGGTAAAGAGTTTGCCTGCCAATGCAGGAGACATGAGTTTGATCCCTGATCCAGGAAGATCCCACAGGCTGCGGAGCAATGAAACCCGTGAGCCACAACTATGGAGCTTGTGCTCTAGAGCCTCAGAGCCGCAACTACGGAGCCCATGGGCCGCAACGACTGAAGCCCATGAGCCCTAGAGCCCGAGTTCCACCACAAGAGAAACCACTGCAACCAGAAGTCTGCTCACCTCCACTAGAGCATAGACCCCTGGCTACTCTCCCTGCAACTAGAGAAGAGCCTGTGGCAGAAGTGAAAACCCAGAATAGCCAAAAATAAATTAAAAAGAGATCTCTAGATGACCGCCAACAGACAACTCAAGACAAATAGGCAGAGAGACGCCTGGTCCTAGTGGCCTTGAGTGTCATACTAGAAAAAAAAATGTGGTTGTGAATGCTGAGACTGAGACTATGTTAAGACCTGAATCTGTGCTTTCCTCAGAAACAAGGAGGAAAAGATGAGAATTTTCCCTTGAACTTCGATAGGGGCAGCGGACCTCTGCAGGGAGGAGGCCCGACTGGTCCAGACAGCTGATGAGCGTCGTGTATTGCGAGGACCAATTTGACCACGTGCGGGGTGTGCTTAGCTGCTCAGTCGTGTCTGATTCTATGCGACCCCGGGGTCTGCAGCCCACCAGGCTCCTCCGTCCATGGGCTTCTCCAGGCAAGAAGACTGGAGTGGGTGCCATGTCTTTCCCAAGCCAAGGATCAAACCTGGATCTCCTGCATTGCACGTGGATTCTTTACGCTTTGAGCCAATAACTTTGTCACAATGCTGCCTCATGTTTTCCTGCCTTCATTGCTTTCTTCTTTCCAGCTGTATCGAATCATTTCTTGCTGGCCGTCAGGTTTTCTACCAGGCAGCAGGGGAGGCCCACCGCTGCCCTCAGAGAGCTGACTGTCTGGGCAGCTTTCTCCAGGACACCTGGCACCTCGTGTGTCCTGATCCCCCAGGGAGACCTCGGCCCCTCTTTCTCTTAATAGGAATTCTAAAGGCGACCACAGAAAAAGTAACCGCATTTCCCTGTGGCCGATAAGCTGGTTATAAACAGGGATGTAAAAGAACAACTCCTGAAGTAACCTGAGCAACGGCGACACGGTGAGAACAAGAGTGTGGCCTTCCGTGGGGACGGCTTTGAAGGACCCCGTTATGTGCAGACAGCTGTTCTGGGGTGCTGCTGAACCCACAAGCACTGAACCTTGTCAACAGTCACACAGTTTAACCTCACTATCTTGGGCCCTCGGGATTCTTTTGGTTGAGCTGGAAATGTTTGGGGGCAATACAGTTCCACTCTGATCAATAACTGATGCTAAGAAATTCTTTGCAATCATATTTTAATAGCAGAATTGGGTATACACAGTGTATGTCACTGGTGTCTTCCACGTATCCCTCTTTCTCGATAAATGATAGATGGGGAACAGAAGTAATTAGTCCCCTTCTTATCCTTAGCACCGGGGCTTCCCAGGTGGCTCAGCAGGAAAGAACTCGCCAGTCAATGCGGAGACACGGCTTCCATCCCTGGGTTGGGAAGAGCCCCTAGAGGAGGGCACGGCCACCCAGGCCGGGATTCTTACCTGGAGAATCCCTTGGACAGAGCAGCCTGCTGGCCGGCAGTCAGCAGGGTCACAAAGAGCTGAACACGATTGAGGCAGCTTAGCATGCGTGCGTACGGCACCTTATTCGTATTGTATTATTACTTTGTAATAAATACAAAAATGTTCTGTGACGTCTCCAGGCTGTTCTTCTGTGTCACATGCAGTCCAGTGTGTTATCTGAGGAAGAGATGGCCACCTTTGCTGGAGAGGAATTTAAGAGGAGATGGAGAGCCCTTCTTTCTGAGTCTAAGCTGCATGGGCAGCCTTCCCGGTCGTGGGCGTCATTTTGGTGCTGAGCTTCTTGGCTCCATGGACCACAGGCCCCCCACTGTCCCTTGTCAAGCCCGCTTGCTCCTAGCAGACAGATTACTTCGTTCCTTCCCTTCCCCTATCTTTTGTTTATTGGAGTCATGCTTTCTAAATTTACAGACCTCAGGTCAGCTTTCCATTCTCCAGGGACATTTTAGAGGCTCTTATTGGCTTCAGTCTCTTTATTACCCAGATATGAACTTACCAACTGTGTCGAGCATGGGACAGACCCCTGGACCCTCTCTGTCCGCTCCCTGCCTCCCTCGGTCATTTCCTTTGGGGGCCTTCGGGTGCTGTGGTTTTGTCTCTGTGGCCGGAGGGAGCGGATCCCTCTGCAGTAGCTCAGCAGGCCTAGGGTGGGCGCTCATCCCAGGCTGGAGGCTGTCGGGGATCAGGACCCCTGGGCAGTGCCCCAGGAACAGTGCTTGTTCCTCCCAGCAGTTTAAGATGCACAAGGCTGAGAGGTAATGTTCAAAACCACACTGTGAAACGTGGCAGGCTCAAGCACGTGGGAGAGAGGAGACCCTAGGAGAGGCGTGGGGAGCTGTCTGCAGCACTGGTGACTCCCCTTCTCTACACCATCCCCTTCTGCCACGAGTCCAGGGTACTGGAGACCCTGAGCTTCCTGGCAGGGAGAGCTGAGGGACGACCAGCAGGAAGGTCACTGAATCTATGAAAGAGGCCTGGCCAGCTAAATGCCTTAGATGCTGAGACATGACCTGAAGTTTCCAGAAAGATCTGGACATTACTTCTGCCACATTTCACTGAGAAAAGTATAAAAAGTGCAGCTCACCATCGAAGCCAACAAAGGACAGTCTGAGTTTCAGCCCTGCCCCAGCTTGGAGAGTTTCCTGTCCCTCAGACGTTACCATGGAAACCTTGTGAGCTGCTTCACCTGGCAAGGTCTCAGCTTCCCCATCTGTGGGTGGGGCTTAGAGTAAATGGTCTCCGAGTCCTTTTTCCACATACAGTTCTCTTCTCCCTCTTCTCCCTCTCCCCAACTTCCGCCTCTCCCCAACTCCTCCTCCTCATCTAAGCCTCATTCTTCACACAGCTATCCTAGATGCCCTCAGCTGACTGTCTGAAATTCTTCCCTGGGATCTCGCTCAACGAGAGAAATGCCAAAATCTTGGAGGTCTGCTCCCACCCCTCACTAAAGAGTGAGAATGCTTGTTGTTTGGAAGGAGACAGAAGAGGAGGGTCATTAAAGCTAATTATGGAAACAACGAGTTATTTCCTAAGAGGAAAAAAAATCCAGGTCCCATTGCTTGGTGGTGATGAAGTCATTCTGAGTTGGATGTCCAGTTTCCCTAGAGAGGTCTGGTGGGGGATAGTGGGAGCCAGAGAGCAGGCAAGAGCTGGTCATCTTAAGCCACAGTTGTATCCCCAATTGTCGGAAGAACTGGATACCAGAGTAGAATAATATTTATAAAGCAACCAGGGCAAATCCCACGATAGCAGCCTCATTCCCCCTAAATCAGGCTATTTCTAGAGATCCTTTCCCCCTAAATGTGGGGGAAGAGAGCTGATTTTATCTGTGTCACTAATTTAAAGACACAGTCATCGCGACTCTCCGGGGTGCCCCGAGCAGAGGTCTGGCTGCTGCAGAGGACCCATGTGTTCCAGAAATCACCTAGTCTTTCTGTGGAGACATTTCCTAAAACCAGAGGAGACACGGACAGTCACAATGGCACAGATGGAGCATCTCTGGCATGCCCCAAGCACACATCCCCCTACAGCATGTCCTATAGCTTCTCTGGGGAAATCGGAGGCCTCAGTAAAGCCCAGTTTGAAAACCACTTAAGCAGTCAAGCCTTCCTATTCACTTGACAGGCACTGACTGGGCACCATTAAGCAGGTCGTTAGTCTAGGGATATGATTCTCACTTCCAGGTGCAAGAGGTCCCAGCTGAAATCCCAGATGAGACCACGTCCTTTTGGGGGTTCCCTGGGTAGCTCAGAGGGTAAAGAATCTGCCTTCAATGGAGGAAACCCAGGCTTGATCCCTGGCTAGGGAAGATCCTCTGGTGGAGAGAATGTCTACCCATTCTAGTCCTATGCGCTTCCCAGCGGGAGCTAGGGGTAAAGAACATACCTGCCAAGGCAGGAGACGAAGAGACACAGGGGTCTGATCCCTGGGTCGGGAAGATCCCCTGGAGGAGGGTGTGGCAATCCACTTCAGTATTCTTCCCTGTAGAATTTCATGGACAGAGGAGCCTGGCGGGTTCCGGTCCATAGCGCTGAAAGGAGTTGGACACGACTGGGGCACGCACAGTGATGTGCCCCGGGAGAGAGGAATCCAAGAGACCGAAAACACAGGACGGTCTGGCTCGTTCCTGGCCTGCGTCTGGGTGACCTTCTCTTTCCTCACTTCCCAAGCCCAGGCTTCCTTCACTCGCTCTCAAGGAGCATTGCCATGGCCTCCTAGCTAACTACCCTGTCTTATCCACCTCCTGTCCTTTCTTCTCACTATGGCCAAAGTTGCTCAACAGCACAATAGTCTCAACAAAGCCCTAAATTAACAGGGATACTTGTCAGGAGTGGAAGAGAGAGAGAAGAGGGCCAGATAGAGAGAGCGAGGGCGAGAGGACCCCTTTATACTGCCAGATTGCTGATGCCATAAAGCTAAAATCTCTGAGCGTGGTGGTCAGTGACTTGCAACATCTGAATCACAGCCTAGACTCCAGCCACAGGGGACCACCTGCTGTCTGCCGAGCACCCTGCATCCCTTTTCCTGCTGTTGTTACCCACGCGCTTCCCTCAGCCGTTGTGTCCTTCCTGCTCCTCCTTCTGGACTCAGCGCAAACGTTTCTTGAAGCAGTCACTCATTCCTTGATCGATGCTTCTACATGTGGTGTGCAGACCCTTTCATACCAAACATGTTTATTTTTCTTTTTTTGTTTTTTAAAAGTATTTATTTTTGGCTGTGCTGAGTCTTCACTGTTGTGCATGGGCTTTCTCTCTAGTTGTGACTGTGCCCAGGCTTCTCATCGCTGTGGCTTCTCTTGCTCGAGCACAGGCTCCAGGGCTTCAGTGGCTGGGGCTCCTGGGCTCTGGAGCACAGGCTCCAGGGTGTGCAGGCTTGGGTGGCTGGGGCTCCTGGGCTCTGGAGCACAGGCTCCAGGGTGTGCAGGCTTGGGTGGCTGGGGCTCCTGGGCTCTGGAGCACATGCTCAGTAGTTGTGGCTCATAGCTGCTCTGGGGCAAGTGGTGGACGCATTCTTTACCACTGAGCCACCAAGGAAGCCCCAAACATTTTTTTTCTAATTATTTCTTTTTTTGTGATCATGTTGTTTTCCCTGGTGGCTCAGATGGTAAAGAATCTGCCTGCAATTCAGGAGATGCAAGTTTGAACCCTGAGTTGGAAGATCCCTGGAGAAGGGAGTGGTTACCGGCTTCAACATTCTTGCCTAGAGAGTTTCATGGACAGAGGAGTCTGGTGGGATAGAGTCCATGGTGTTGCAAAAAGTCAGACATGACTCAGTGACTGATTAATAACAACAAGCATGTGTGTGTGTGTGTGTGTGTGAGTGCACATGTATGAATTTGCTGCCTGGGGATGACCTTCCTTTGAGATGCTGTTGTCAAGCAAAGAGGGATTCTTGCAAGGTCCTTTCTCTATTTTCCCTCTTTGCTTGGTCTTATTTTCCCCCATATGGAACATTTCCCTAACCCTTTATAAATGGAATCATTGGCAGTAAATATTTTTCCTGACCTTTTTGAACCCATGGCTGGTAGAAAGGATTCTAAGTCCTAACGGCAAATATTTTTAAAGACATATGAAATCTTGAACATAACATTGCTTCTTCCAACCCACTCTCCTTGCACACGACCATGCATTTTGTGGAAGGAAATGAAAAGCTGTATGTTTGCTCACCAAAGATAATAAACAGCATGAAGATGCGGCTAGCTGGGTACGTGGTTTTCCCATACAGACTGTTTATCATTAGAAAAGAGGTAAGTGGAAGAATAGAGGCTGAAGACTGAATTGTGAGCCAGAAAAATCTTCCCATGTGACCGTAGCTCTGGAAGAGGGCAGAACTAAGATGACAAATTCCTTTGATGGGTGCGTGAAACTGACATCTGAGATTTTAATTTAGTGCTTGTTCACAGGAAAACAGCCTGTGGGTTTGAATAAGAGCCCAAAGGACCAGTGGAGTGGCAGCTCGTGTATCCAGGGAATTAGGGGTGGTAGGATGCCAAGTGTCCTGCCGGAAACAGTCCAAGTTTCTGCAGCCAACAGCTTTGTAGCTCGCCTCGGCCTTTGTTAGACTCATGCTGTAGTTCAAGCGATCAGAGACATTTTCACCCGGAGACATTTCAGGGACAAAGTGACACACGTTGTAGTTCTGGTCATTTTTCTAATTATTTCTTTTTTTGTGATCATGTTGTTTTCCCTGGTGGCTCAGATGGTAAAGAATCTGCCTGCAATTCAGGAGATGCAAGTTTGAACCCTGAGTTGGAAGATCCCTGGAGAAGGGAGTGGTTACCGGCTTCAACATTCTTGCCTAGAGAGTTTCATGGACAGAGGAGTCTGGTGGGATAGAGTCCATGGTGTTGCAAAAAGTCAGACATGACTCAGTGACTGATTAATAACAACAAGCATGTGTGTGTGTGTGTGTGTGTGAGTGCACATGTATGAATTTGCTGCCTGGGGATGACCTTCCTTTGAGATGCTGTTGTCAAGCAAAGAGGGATTCTTGCAAGGTCCTTTCTCTATTTTCCCTCTTTGCTTGGTCTTATTTTCCCCCATATGGAACATTTCCCTAACCCTTTATAAATGGAATCATTGGCAGTAAATATTTTTCCTGACCTTTTTGAACCCATGGCTGGTAGAAAGGATTCTAAGTCCTAACGGCAAATATTTTTAAAGACATATGAAATCTTGAACATAACATTGCTTCTTCCAACCCACTCTCCTTGCACACGACCATGCATTTTGTGGAAGGAAATGAAAAGCTGTATGTTTGCTCACCAAAGATAATAAACAGCATGAAGATGCGGCTAGCTGGGTACGTGGTTTTTCCCGCCACAGACTGTTTATCATTAGAAAAGAGGTAAGTGGAAGAATAGAGGCTGAAGACTGAATTGTGAGCCAGAAAAATCTTCCCATGTGACCGTAGCTCTGGAAGAGGGCAGAACTAAGATGACAAATTCCTTTGATGGGTGCGTGAAACTGACATCTGAGATTTTAATTTAGTGCTTGTTCACAGGAAAACAGCCTGTGGGTTTGAATAAGAGCCCAAAGGACCAGTGGAGTGGCAGCTCGTGTATCCAGGGAATTAGGGGAGAGAGGAGGCCAAGTGACCTCCCGGAAACAGGCCAAGTTTCTGCAGCCAACAGCTTTGTAGCTCGCCCCTCGGCCTTTGTTAGACTCATGCTGTAGTTCAAGCGATCAGAGACATTTTCACGGAGTTGCTCCTTCCTAGGCAGAGACATTTCAGGGACAAAGTGACACACGTTGTAGTTCTGGTCATCAGCTCGCAGCCAGTCTCAGGAGAAATCACCCGACCATCGCCACCTGTGTCCCCCACCCACCCCCATCCTCATCTTCGGAGCATCAGGGCCCAGTGTGGCCCTGGCCCCCTGGGTGGCTACACGTCAACGGCAGAAAACACGTTACCTGTGAAGGCAATAGTGCATGTTGAAGGGCTGAAGTAGGCAGATCTTCATCAACCATTTTTATAAATGCAAATATTCTCTTCATACTTATACCATTACTTTAAAGCATTTGAGGCATTTACACATATTTTCAAATTAATACCTGTTCAATTCTTAATGCTCCTGAACAATTGTAAAATGGCATGAATACAACCAGGGAGCTGGATTGTCCATTCCCCAACTGCATAGCAGTGTTTAAGGATTGTTGTGAGGCAGAAAAATACTGTTCGAGTCTCTTTCTCAACCTGTGTGTGGGTGCTCAGTCACTCAGTTGTATCTGACTGTCTGCGACCCTGTGGACTGTAGCCCACCAGGTCCCCCTGCTCCTGGGGATTCTCCAGGCAAGTATACTGGAGCTGCCATTTCCTCCTCCATTCTCAATTTGTACAAGGGGTGAATAATAGCTCCTGCTTTCTAACATTGTATAAGTGATAACTCACTAGTACAAATCGGGTATCTATATAAGGGTTTGTGTTTGCTACGATCAGAACTTTCACAGTGGTAGGAGTCGAGGTGTTGGGTCTTCCCACGTGGCTTTGTGGTAAAGAATCTGCCTGCCAGTGCTAAGTAGGACTGAATTGAAAAAATTTGTGACCGTAGCTCTGGAAGAGGGCAGAACTAAGATGACAAATTCCTTTGATGGGTGCGTGAAACTGACATCTGAGATTTTAATTTAGTGCTTGTTCACAGGAAAACAGCCTGTGGGTTTGAATAAGAGCCCAAAGGACCAGTGGAGTGGCAGCTCGTGTATCCAGGGAATTAGGGGAGAGAGGAGGCCAAGTGACCTCCCGGAAACAGGCCAAGTTTCTGCAGCCAACAGCTTTGTAGCTCGCCCCTCGGCCTTTGTTAGACTCATGCTGTAGTTCAAGCGATCAGAGACATTTTCACGGAGTTGCTCCTTCCTAGGCAGAGACATTTCAGGGACAAAGTGACACACGTTGTAGTTCTGGTCATCAGCTCGCAGCCAGTCTCAGGAGAAATCACCCGACCATCGCCACCTGTGTCCCCCACCCACCCCCATCCTCATCTTCGGAGCATCAGGGCCCAGTGTGGCCCTGGCCCCCTGGGTGGCTACACGTCAACGGCAGAAAACACGTTACCTGTGAAGGCAATAGTGCATGTTGAAGGGCTGAAGTAGGCAGATCTTCATCAACCATTTTTATAAATGCAAATATTCTCTTCATACTTATACCATTACTTTAAAGCATTTGAGGCATTTACACATATTTTCAAATTAATACCTGTTCAATTCTTAATGCTCCTGAACAATTGTAAAATGGCATGAATACAACCAGGGAGCTGGATTGTCCATTCCCCAACTGCATAGCAGTGTTTAAGGATTGTTGTGAGGCAGAAAAATACTGTTCGAGTCTCTTTCTCAACCTGTGTGTGGGTGCTCAGTCACTCAGTTGTATCTGACTGTCTGCGACCCTGTGGACTGTAGCCCACCAGGTCCCCCTGCTCCTGGGGATTCTCCAGGCAAGTATACTGGAGCTGCCATTTCCTCCTCCATTCTCAATTTGTACAAGGGGTGAATAATAGCTCCTGCTTTCTAACATTGTATAAGTGATAACTCACTAGTACAAATCGGGTATCTATATAAGGGTTTGTGTTTGCTACGATCAGAACTTTCACAGTGGTAGGAGTCGAGGTGTTGGGTCTTCCCACGTGGCTTTGTGGTAAAGAATCTGCCTGCCAGTGCAGGAGATGGATAAGGTACCAGTTTGATCTGGAAATAGCAACCCACTCCAGTATTCTTGCCCGGAGAATCCCCTGAACAGAGGAGCCTGGTGGGCTACAGTCCTTGGGGTCCCAAAGACTCAGACACGACTGAGAGACTGAGCACACGCGTGTCAGAGGTGCCGCTACAGATCCTGGGTGTCCTCTTCTCCTTCAGATTTCACAAGGGGGAAGTTTGTCTTGCTAGTGAAACAAAGAAGAAATCAAAAAGCTGAGTTGGGGTCCTTCTCACGTTTTTGTCCATTTATGAAACCATGTTTGTGTTCACATCAGTTGACACAGAGATGGATCCAGCTGAGATGGCTGCTGCTGGATCTGCCTGGTGAGAGAAGTTGGCTTCAGCAGGTTTTGACCTTCAGAATCCAAAGGCTGAATGTTCCCTGCTTTCTTAGAGGCCCATCAAATCTTTACCCCTCAAGGCAGTTTCCAATTACTCAGTGAAAGAGTACAGCAGGAGAAAATGGACCTGTCCATTGTTAGGAATGTAAGATGGCGCCTTAAACTCTATGTGTAGATCTGTAATATTCTAAAAATCCCTGGGCCCAGAGTGAAACTTTGGCTTCCTTTGCTACAATCTATTTTGGAGAATAGTAGAAGGTCGTGACAGGAAGAAACCTCGGAAATCAAACAAATCCTCCATTTACCAATGAGGGAACCAAGGCCTGGAGAGGTTAAGCCCCAGGTCACTGGGCTAATTAATGAGCCTCGAGAGAAAAGTAAGCTTTGTCTTTGCTTTTCAAGAAGGTCCTGGAGGCTCCACTCTGCCTGCTTGTTATAAGTGCCTTTGTAGGATGACACCGTTTTAGTAGAAATGGATTCTTTGAAATGTGAAGCCAACCCTGTGGACTGTAGCCCACCAGGTCCCCTGCTCCTGGGGATTCTCCAGGCAAGTATACTGGAGCTGCCATTTCCTCCTCCATTCTCAATTTGTACAAGGGGTGAATAATAGCTCCTGCTTTCTAACATTGTATAAGTGATAACTCACTAGTACAAATCGGGTATCTATATAAGGGTTTGTGTTTGCTACGATCAGAACTTTCACAGTGGTAGGAGTCGAGGTGTTGGGTCTTCCCACGTGGCTTTGTGGTAAAGAATCTGCCTGCCAGTGCAGGAGATGGATAAGGTACCAGTTTGATCTGGAAATAGCAACCCACTCCAGTATTCTTGCCCGGAGAATCCCCTGAACAGAGGAGCCTGGTGGGCTACAGTCCTTGGGGTCCCAAAGACTCAGACACGACTGAGAGACTGAGCACACGCGTGTCAGAGGTGCCGCTACAGATCCTGGGTGTCCTCTTCTCCTTCAGATTTCACAAGGGGGAAGTTTGTCTTGCTAGTGAAACAAAGAAGAAATCAAAAAGCTGAGTTGGGGTCCTTCTCACGTTTTTGTCCATTTATGAAACCATGTTTGTGTTCACATCAGTTGACACAGAGATGGATCCAGCTGAGATGGCTGCTGCTGGATCTGCCTGGTGAGAGAAGTTGGCTTCAGCAGGTTTTGACCTTCAGAATCCAAAGGCTGAATGTTCCCTGCTTTCTTAGAGGCCCATCAAATCTTTACCCCTCAAGGCAGTTTCCAATTACTCAGTGAAAGAGTACAGCAGGAGAAAATGGACCTGTCCATTGTTAGGAATGGAAGATGGACGCCGCCTTAAACTCTATGTGTAGATCTGTAATATTCTAAAAATCCCTGGGCCCAGAGTGAAACTTTGGCTTCCTTTGCTACAATCTATTTTGGAGAATAGTAGAAGGTCGTGACAGGAAGAAACCTCGGAAATCAAACAAATCCTCCATTTACCAATGAGGGAACCAAGGCCTGGAGAGGTTAAGCCCCAGGTCACTGGGCTAATTAATGAGCCTCGAGAGAAAAGTAAGCTTTGTCTTTGCTTTTCAAGAAGGTCCTGGAGGCTCCACTCTGCCTGCTTGTTATAAGTGCCTTTGTAGGATGACACCGTTTTAGTAGAAATGGATTCTTTGAAATGTGAAGCCAATTCTCTCCCTGCCAAGATACTTAACAACAGCAATGAGCTAGGACATCTGTCTGTCATGGGGAATTTGGGAGGCAAATATTTTTACAGAACCTATGTGTTCAAACAAACACGAGGAGCAAATATGGTCTCCACTCCGGCGGAGCCATTAAAACTTGGACAGAGAAGCAATAAGAAATGGAAATCGAAGGTGAATAGGAAATACAGGGTCCACGATTCTTGTGCAAAAGACATGCAAAGTGAAATCCGTGCAAGCATGGGCTTTCGTTAAATGACGTGACTACATTAAAAGACTCTGACACATCACTGGTTTCTAGGAAAATGTGTATGAACTTACAGATTTCTCCTTGGGAATGTAAGGTTCTGATTAAAAATTGGCAGAGCTGGCTGTATGCATAGAGGATTGGGCAGCACGAGCCAGGGAGACCCTGGTTTCTGCCCTGCAGGACTGGCGTGACTTAGAACTGTTAGGGGACGTGAGTTGCACCTAGAGCCTCTCAAGTAGATTCAAGCCAGGACTTGATGAGGCAGGCAGGATCCCGGGCAGGGAGAGGTCACAGGTGGAGAAGATGCAGGATGGGAGGAAGACCAGCAAGGGCCAGGCTGCTGGTATGGAGTAAGACAAAATAATTGGGTGGGCGAGAGCTGTCACAGAGGGGTACAGGCCTAGATAGGCTCCTGGTGAGGAATGGCTAAGGGGGAGCAGGTAAATGGGGCTCTTGGCTTTCAATCTTCAAGGTTTTCTTTTGTGTTTACTTATTTATTTGTATTGAGGTAAAGTTCACATAATGTCTAACATGCTGTTTTAGTCATGTGTAAATCTATAGTTCAGTGGCACTGAGTACATTCACATTATTGTGCTGCTGTCCTGTGTGTTTCACCTTCCTCAACTGAAACTGGGCTTTCCAGGTGGCTCAGTGGTGAAGAACCTGCCGGCCAGTGCAGGAGACGTGGGTTCCATTGCTGGGTCGGGAAAGTCCCCTGGAGAGAGAAAGGACAACCTGATCCAGTATGTGTGCTGGGAAATCCCACGGACAGAGGTGATGGGCTACAGTCCATCGGATTGCAGAGTCGGACATGACTTAGTGACTAAGTAAAAATATACTGAAGCTCTGTTCCCACTAAACACTAAATCTCCATCTCCCCCACCCCCTGGACCCCGATATCTGCCAGTGTACTTTCTGACTCTATGAATCTGACTATTCTAGACATCTTGTATGCATGCATGCTAAGGCACCTCAGTCCAACTCTTTGTGACCCCATGGACTGTAGCCTGCCAGTCTCCTCTGTCCACGGAATCTCTGAGGCAAGAACGCTGGAATGGGTTACCATGTCTCCATTTTCCCAACTCAGGAATCAAACCGACATCTTTTATGTCTTCTTCCTTGGTAGGTGGGCTCTTTACCACGAGCGCCTCCGGGAAGCCCAGATATCTCATATAAGTGGACTGAAACCATATTTGTCTTCAAGTGCTTTTGAGGTAAGAAGTGGCATAAGGGCTGGGTCCCTTGGTGCTCCTCCTCCACCTATCCATGAGCTCAAAGGGGTCTCAGAGCGCTAAGCTACCCCAGGACAAGTGGAAATGGAAGCCGTTGGCATAAGCAATGTCATCTGGACTGAGGGAAGCCTTTCAGGCTGCAGTCCATGGTGTCCCAAAGAGTGGGATATGACTTAGCAACTAAACAAGAACAACAAACTACAAATATTGACCCAGACCTGATTCTCCCCTTCCTTTTAGGAAAAAGCTGTACTCCTACAGAAAAATGAGTAGAATTCTTCTCTCCTGAAATATTTCTGTTTAGAGATGGGAGTATCTTATCTCCTTAAAGCAAATGACACCCCAACCCCTTCCCGCCTGCTTATAAGGAACACGTGATAGCCTACATGATTGACTTGAGGATCTTCCTTAAAAACTAGCTTCCCCACACCAGTGTAACAGTGACTGGGATTCCAACATTAGAGACTCATTCTTGAGCATTGCCTGTAACCCTGACAGTGCAGCTTGCCTTTCAAATGTGGAATACTGCTGGGGTAAACACTGTGCATGGCCTCAGTGGGGATTAACTCAGCAGCTCAAGGGCCTGTGTCAGCTCTGAGTGACGATGGGCAGGGAGGGAAAGCAGAGAGGTTAAAAGCATGGGGCCATGCATTGAGAGGAGGGGAAAAGACCCAAGGCAAGATTTACTTACTTATTGCAGAGGGCTTCCCAGGTGGCTCAGTGGTAAAGAATCTCCCCACCAATGCCGGAGACTTGCGTTCGACCTCCAAGTTGGGAAGATCTCCTGAAGAAGGAAATGGCAACCCACTCCAGTATTCTTGCCCAGGAATTCCCATGAACAGAGGAGCCTGGCGGGCTACAGTCCATGGGGTCACAAAGAGTTGGACATGACTGAGTGACTAAACAACAGTCTAGATTAGATGCGGATAGGGAACACATGAACAGCAACATTGTAGATTAGATGTGGACGGGGGGACACCTGGACAACAACAATCTAGATTAGGCAAGGATGGGAGGATACATAGACACAATGGGTTTTTACTGATGAAACTAAGAGTCTTGTTAATTCTCACTGGTGAATTTAAAGGAATTCAAGACGTGCAAACTACAGCTCATTCATGTTCTCCGTGAATGAACAAGGCCAAAGATTGAACTCAGTGATGGGCCCATTGCACATCTGAGCTTGATCCCTATTTGGTCTTACACTCAGTCACTGGTTTAAGAGGTGAGACAGTGTTGATTGCAATGTTTTGACTCTTATCTGAGAATTTTGCTGTTCCTGCTGCAAGCAAATGTGTGACAGGACACGTTTGGATTGCTTAAAGAAATAGACAGCTGGGACTTGGTCAAGTATAGAAACCTAGTTGATGAATGTTTCTGAGCCTGTTTTGTTAATGAATGTTTATCAGATAGGTGTCTGTCTGTGTCTGAGAATCTGGCCAGAGACTTGCTCTCCTTATGGCTTGCTAATGAGGCTGCAGAGGAAAGTTAACTCCTGCCCATTCGAATGTTTTTGGAGGCTACTGTGATCTATGGAAGCAAAACCAAACCAAATTCCAAAAACTGTCCATGACCAAAGTGAATTAGTCAGTTCCAAGAATCCTATTTATCACAGAGTTGTAAACTGTATACATAATGGAGAATTTACCTACATGGATCTAGAATTTTTATTACTCCCAAAACAGTGCAAGGCAAAGAGCATTTTCCCCAAAGAGGATTCAGTGAGAAAGGAGGAACGAAAGGGCCAGTCTAAGAAGACAGCTTCAGGAAGGCCTCAGAGTTTAGAGAGGATCTGGTCTAAAGCCCTGGGGAAGGGAAGTCACGGTCCCCAAACCCGGCAGCTGTCTTCCCTCCCAAGTTGGGAAGATCTCCTGAAGAAGGAAATGGCAACCCACTCCAGTATTCTTGCCCAGGAATTCCCATGAACAGAGGAGCCTGGCGGGCTACAGTCCATGGGGTCACAAAGAGTTGGACATGACTGAGTGACTAAACAACAGTCTAGATTAGATGCGGATAGGGAACACATGAACAGCAACATTGTAGATTAGATGTGGACGGGGGGACACCTGGACAACAACAATCTAGATTAGGCAAGGATGGGAGGATACATAGACACAATGGGTTTTTACTGATGAAACTAAGAGTCTTGTTAATTCTCACTGGTGAATTTAAAGGAATTCAAGACGTGCAAACTACAGCTCATTCATGTTCTCCGTGAATGAACAAGGCCAAAGATTGAACTCAGTGATGGGCCCATTGCACATCTGAGCTTGATCCCTATTTGGTCTTACACTCAGTCACTGGTTTAAGAGGTGAGACAGTGTTGATTGCAATGTTTTGACTCTTATCTGAGAATTTTGCTGTTCCTGCTGCAAGCAAATGTGTGACAGGACACGTTTGGATTGCTTAAAGAAATAGACAGCTGGGACTTGGTCAAGTATAGAAACCTAGTTGATGAATGTTTCTGAGCCTGTTTTGTTAATGAATGTTTATCAGATAGGTGTCTGTCTGTGTCTGAGAATCTGGCCAGAGACTTGCTCTCCTTATGGCTTGCTAATGAGGCTGCAGAGGAAAGTTAACTCCTGCCCATTCGAATGTTTTTGGAGGCTACTGTGATCTATGGAAGCAAAACCAAACCAAATTCCAAAAACTGTCCATGACCAAAGTGAATTAGTCAGTTCCAAGAATCCTATTTATCACAGAGTTGTAAACTGTATACATAATGGAGAATTTACCTACATGGATCTAGAATTTTTATTACTCCCAAAACAGTGCAAGGCAAAGAGCATTTTCCCCAAAGAGGATTCAGTGAGAAAGGAGGAACGAAAGGGCCAGTCTAAGAAGACAGCTTCAGGAAGGCCTCAGAGTTTAGAGAGGATCTGGTCTAAAGCCCTGGGGAAGGGAAGTCAGGCACTGAGGTGCGGAGACCTCAGCTCTGGATGGAATGCATGGGGACACTGAACAGAAACAGAAGCTGTCTTCCCTCCCCTGGCAGAAAAACTAGTGAAAGAAAATGATGACTTTGTTTTCCTAGAAATGTTTAAGGATACCTTGAGAAATGTTCTAACTGGATAACAAGTAAAGCAGGACCATAATATCTTTGAAAACTTTCTACTTCCGTTTTCAGAAACCTGTGAACTGTGAACACTTCACAGGTCTCATGAAGTCAGCATGGACCACATCTCTGTTGGTATTGCCTGAGTGCCAGGTTTAGCAAAACCTGTGTTTTCATGTGTGCCCAGTTTCTCAGTCGTGTTCAACTCTTTTCGACCTTATAGACTGTAGCCCGCCAGGCTCCTCTGTCCATGGGATTCTCCAGGCAAGAATACAGGAGTGGGTTGCTGTTTTCTCCTCTGGGGGAACCTTCCTGACCTAGGAACTGACCCCCGGCTTTTGCATTGGCAGGAAGATTCTTTACCACTGAGCCGCTTGTAAAGCCTTAAGACCTTATTATACATTAAGTATTTGCTAAAGAATATATAGTATATTGATGTATATAAGGTAGTTTCAACTAGCTATAATTTTGTTTTAAAGTATACTTTTAAAATTACATTTTAAAAAAATTTTGGCTGCACCGAGCAGCTTACAAGATTTTAGTTGTCTGACCAATGATCAAGCCGGGGTCCCAGCAGCGAAAGCAAGGAGTTCTAACCACTGGACCACCAGGCAGTTCCCTAAAGGTCAATTAAATTGTAGATGCTTGGTTTCCCTGGGGTCCAGTGGGTAAAGAGTCCACTGTGCAGTGTAAGGGGCATCAGTTCGATTCCTGGCTCGGGAAGATCCCACATGCTGCGGAGCAGCTGGGCTGGTGTGTCCAATTACAAGCCAGCGCTCTAGAGCGCACGCGCCCAGAGCCAGTGCTCTGCAATGAAGAGAGGCCACTACAATGGGAGGCCCACACATGCCAAAGAGTAAAGATGGATGAAAACAAATGATGACCTAGAGACAAAAAAAAAAAAAGAAAGAAATTGTAGATGCTTCAATATTAGAGAAAACAGCAAAAACCAAAACAACAACAAAAAGGCTATGGTACCTGAAGGCTTGTTACCGAGAAGGGCCCTGGCAATCTTTTTTTAGAATTTTTATTAATTTATTTTTGGCTATTCTGGGTTTTCACTGCTGCTGCAGGCTCTTCTCTAGTTGCAGGGTGTGGCGGCTGCTCTCTAGTTGAGGTGAGCAGGCTTCTTGTAGTGGTGATTTCTCTTGTTTTGGAACTTGGGCTCTAGGACACACGGACTTCAGTAGTTGCAGCACATGGGGTCCGTTGTTGCGGCTCTGAGGCTCTAGAGCACAGGCTCCATAGTTGTGGCTCACAGGCTCCTTTGCTCCGCAGCATGTGGGATCTTCCCAGATCAGGAATGGAACCTGCATTGGCAGACAAACTCTTCACCACTGAGCTACCAGGGAAGCCCTGGGCCTTTGCAGTCTTGTACAAGTAGGAATCACTCCAGCTGCCCTCTAGTACCAAAGGCCCTCTAGTCAGTTTCTTCATGAGAGGAAATAATATCCTTACGGAAAAGAACTCCTGTAGAAAAACCCAACCACAGGACACCATCATTTATAATTCTGCCTTGTCCTATTTAGAATGAACAGAGCCCCCTTAGCAATACCTGGGTATTAATGAAGCCAGGTGGGCTTGCTCATACTCATTCCAGTTACTTTATCATAGAATATAACACAGGCTTTTTGATAGATGTATGTATTTATGCTGGGTGAGCACTTTTATTACACCTGTGGATGAAGCCAGTTCCACGCTCTTATCATTACAGCACAAATATAATGAAGTTGTTCTTTTTTTTTTTTTTTCTTGCTCTTTTTCTTGTCTTTCTCCCTTCACTTCCCCTCAGTCCTGCCACTTCCCGTCTAAGCACAGGAATATACTAATCAGGGAAATATGCACTGCCGTTTAGCGAAGGGGTCAAATCCATTTGGATGGAATTCCAGGCTCAATGTGCTAACAATGCCAGGAAACCGGGCCCTCGAGCTGAGCTGGCTGTGGGAGGAGCCGCTGAGAGATGGAAGGTTGGAAGCGCCAGCCCTGGGGTACGCGGTGGCGGCTGGCTCTGGGCTTGGAAGCCTGTGATTGTTGGAAACACAATGAGGGATCTGTCTGTCCACACAGGAGTCCTAATTACCGAACAGAAGTTGCATTACTGCTCTTAATCGCAGATGATCTGTACACAAGGCTGCTAATTTGTCCTCTGGACTTTGCAGGGACAGGCGGGATTTTTAATTTATTGATTTGGCTGATTAGGGGAGCCGATCTTAAATCATCCATCTACTTCATCCTCCCACGGGTGTTGCCAGGATCCCTCCTGACTACCTGTCTTGTTGCTTTTTTTTTTTTTTTTTTTTGGGCCACTTCGATTGATCTTTCATCTATTTATCTTTATTCTTTGGCCCATGTGGGCCTCCCATCGCAGTGGCCTCTGTCGTAGCAGAGCACCGGCTCTGGGCGCATGCGCTCCAGAGCTCCGGCTCGGTGATTGGACACATTGGTCCAGCCGCTCCGCGGCACGTGGGATCTTCCGAGGCCAGGGCTCGAACCGGCGCCCCTTGCACTGCAAGGCGGTGTCCTTACCCACTGGACCACCAGGGAAGCCCCTGTTTTGTTGATTTTGATGACTCGGGCCAGTGTGTGATCGTGTCTCTGCTGAGAAGACAGGAGATTGAAAGTCTCTCTGTCTTTGGTGTCCTAAGATCTCGATTGGTTGTGACCATAACATCCTATACAGAGAGGCCTTCTTGTGTGCATCATTTAGGAACCATCTCCTAAGGGATGGGAAGAAGGTTGAAACCATAGAGAAGAAATCTGTCCTGGCACCACGTTTTGGAAAACAGCTCCCACAAATGAGAGTTTGTAGCCAAACAAAATCACCAAGTGGATATTTTTTATTATTATTGTGAACTAGAACTAGTCTTTGAACTAGAATCTTCGTGAGCTAGAATCTTTGTCTCTTTATCTGGTAGGGCCAAATATGTACCATATATTAGGAATGGGCTGAACAGTAGCATGAGGAAAACTGAGCCTACAGTTTCCATGGGGATCAAGAATCAGTGAATAAGGCAAGGGATTATATCATGAGAGAGTTATGAACGTTTCATAGTCTACCGATGTGAGCGATGAAGAACATTTTGAGAAATTGCCAAGGACCTTCTCTCACATATCACTGCTCAGAACTGCAGTGTGGACTGGAACTAAACACAATGAGGGATCTGTCTGTCCACACAGGAGTCCTAATTACCGAACAGAAGTTGCATTACTGCTCTTAATCGCAGATGATCTGTACACAAGGCTGCTAATTTGTCCTCTGGACTTTGCAGGGACAGGCGGGATTTTTAATTTATTGATTTGGCTGATTAGGGGAGCCGATCTTAAATCATCCATCTACTTCATCCTCCCACGGGTGTTGCCAGGATCCCTCCTGACTACCTGTCTTGTTGCTTTTTTTTTTTTTTGGGCCACTTCGATTGATCTTTCATCTATTTATCTTTATTCTTTGGCCCATGTGGGCCTCCCATCGCAGTGGCCTCTGTCGTAGCAGAGCACCGGCTCTGGGCGCATGCGCTCCAGAGCTCCGGCTCGGTGATTGGACACATTGGTCCAGCCGCTCCGCGGCACGTGGGATCTTCCGAGGCCAGGGCTCGAACCGGCGCCCCTTGCACTGCAAGGCGGTGTCCTTACCCACTGGACCACCAGGGAAGCCCCTGTTTTGTTGATTTTGATGACTCGGGCCAGTGTGTGATCGTGTCTCTGCTGAGAAGACAGGAGATTGAAAGTCTCTCTGTCTTTGGTGTCCTAAGATCTCGATTGGTTGTGACCATAACATCCTATACAGAGAGGCCTTCTTGTGTGCATCATTTAGGAACCATCTCCTAAGGGATGGGAAGAAGGTTGAAACCATAGAGAAGAAATCTGTCCTGGCACCACGTTTTGGAAAACAGCTCCCACAAATGAGAGTTTGTAGCCAAACAAAATCACCAAGTGGATATTTTTTATTATTATTGTGAACTAGAACTAGTCTTTGAACTAGAATCTTCGTGAGCTAGAATCTTTGTCTCTTTATCTGGTAGGGCCAAATATGTACCATATATTAGGAATGGGCTGAACAGTAGCATGAGGAAAACTGAGCCTACAGTTTCCATGGGGATCAAGAATCAGTGAATAAGGCAAGGGGATTATATCATGAGAGAGTTATGAACGTTTCATAGTCTACCGATGTGAGCGATGAAGAACATTTTGAGAAATTGCCAAGGACCTTCTCTCACATATCACTGCTCAGAACTGCAGTGTGGACTGGAACTAAACCAGCTACTGCTAAGGCGGATGGTCTGGCTCTTAGACCAATCAGACCCACTTAAGAAGATGGAGGGAAAGACACCTTTCCTCCAAATGGCAGTAAAGGGAGTGGTGGATCCCTGAAGAAAGCCCGGGCTTTGTTTGCAAGGACTGACATGTCAGGGGGCTCCCTCTGGGAGAGTGGGCGGTGGGGCCACGGAAGGCAGGGAGACGGGGTGCACTTGCTGCAGTATTGGGGAAGAAGGAATGACAGTTACCGAGGAGAAGAGGGGAGAGTTCCGGGAGCTGCGAGGAAGAGTTCAGAGAAGAGATCCTTAAATGTCTTGGGGAGAAATAAAGTCTTTCGAGAACCCGATGTGAGCAAGCTTGCAGGTTTGCTCCATTTTAACATCAATGTGACCTCAGTGGCAGGAAAGCTGGGCTGGTGACCCCTTTGTGGGGGTTGTAGCTCTCCATTCGGGTGGAAACCAGCAATTTCTGACCACATCATGGGGGCTGGAGAGATGAGTGAGAAGCAGCATTTATCAAAGGCTGACTAGTTGTATCCCCCTCTGAGGACCCCCGACCCCTCGCCCAAGCAGATGGGAAGACTGAGATGATACAGAGGTGCTCAGTGTCCTACCCTGAGAACTGGCGGTTGTAGAGTGTGTGCTTGAGCTTGCCTAGATCAAAACACCCGTCAGCCACCTACCGGTGCTGCCATATTTGGTCCAAGTGAGACATACGATGATCGCCAGCTTTTTTCTTTCCTGAAATTCTTTGGTGTCCCCTGTTTGTACAGCTGAAGGAGACGCTCACCGCCTCATTCCTGACAGTTTTGGAAGCTGACATGCAGAACACTTCAAGAATGACATCAGGCGACTTTCCCCAAGGTCATTTCCTGTCCATGATCTCTACAAAGATCACATTCCTTAAGGATGTGTAGGGGTCGAAAACAACCCCTACTCTGTCCGGTGGGAGATGCCTGGGGGCAGCTGGGCCAGGCAGATGAGTGTGTGTGTGTGTGTGTGTGTGTGCGTGTCTACATCCTCTGCAGCATGCTTTGCTAGTGAACACACACCCCCGACAACTGGCTAAAAACAAGCAGGTCCGCGGGGCTGCATGATTCATGCTTGAATGGGAGTCTTCACCCTGAGTGAATAATTCTCATTTTAGAGGCAAATGCTGAGCTCAACAGCTACCGAGGTCGCCCCGCCTGGGGCAGTTCTCTGGATTCATTTGACTTATTAGAAACAGCACATGCCTAGATTTTTGAAGCAGGGCTTTTCTTCAGTATAATCACGATACACTGAAGAGTGTTCGTAGGACTTGAAGGCAAAGTGTGAAAAGTGCCGTGGCATGCAGCAGGTGCCTAGCAATGAGGCCGGCGGTGTTCGTTTGGCTGCTGCCCTCTGCCTCTCTGGGACAGGGTTTTCTCCCTTCTTCCTTTACTTTACATTGCGAGCTTTATTTCTTTGAAAAAGAGGGACATTCAGTCCACACACTCCAGAGTGACTTTCTCCACCTCTCCCACCACCTCTGTGTTCTGTGTCACCTGAAAGAGGACACTGGTTAGAGCAGGGTGATGGCCATGGAGGGGCAGGAAGCGTGGAATCCGGAGGCCATGCGCCCGACTTTGGCTCTTCTCTGACTTTAAAAAGGCCCATGGAAAAGTCACCTAATTTCTGGGGACCTCCGCTGATTCGTCTGTGAAAAGAGAAAGCGCTAGTCGCTCAGTTGTGTTCAGTTCTCTGTGACCCCCATGGACTGTAACCCACCAGGCTCCTCTGTCCCTTGGAGTTCCCAGGCAAGAAGACTGGGTTGCCATTTCCTTCTCCAGGGGATCTTCCTGACCCAGGGACTGAACCCTGGTCTCTTGCATTGCAGGTGGATTCTTTACCATCTGAGCCACCAGGGAAGCCAGAGGCTTGAACTAAAAGATCTTTTAGAGCCTTCAGGCTCTTGCTGGGCTGTTTCTCTCAAGGATTGACTTTAATTCCGGTGATGAGCCACCCAGTGCACGAAACACTACTGCTGTGATAAATCCTATAGATATTCACCTCTAGTGGATGATACTTAGGATCAAGTTTCCTATGGCTGGCAGACTAAATAAAGCCTTTACTATGAATGTTCTTTGGGAGTATGAGGCACACAGAACATGTCTCTGCTCATCAACCTACACTTTTCCAGGAACATTATGTTCTCTCCCTGCTACTCATACACATGGCTTGTGCATGTGGAGATTGTAAGACACCATTACTTTATAAGAGGGTGGACTTCCCTGAAACCTAATTTGTGATAATTATGTCAGCTAGTTAAAACTGGCAACCTGGCATGAGTTTGTTGAGACATTAGATATCATTCTTATTTTTCTCATACTCAAGACTGGATGGTGGGTTAAGAACATATCCAGTTCATAAAACATCAGAGGGACTAATTGGGTCTATTTACATTTTATTCAAGGGTGTGGAACGTAAATCTTTTCTCCAAGGGAAAGCTGACCAATGAGTGACAGGGTGAGTACTGGGCCAAGCATTCGTATCAGAATCATTCTCAAACCTTCTTGGAATCCTAGGATGCTACGGATTGGAAGGGACCTGAAGAATTCCTAGGCAATTCCTTTCTCTCACTGGTCCCTCGCTTCGCTCAAGCATGAAGTGCATAAAACTTATTTCTTTAAAGGGTTTTTTTTTTTTTTTAGCTTAGAGAAAGGCATATCTCTGTGGGAACACAAATTGTACCAAGACATGGGGTAATAGGAATTTTAGCGACGTGGCCACATCTCAAACGGGAAATTTTTTAGCAAGAAACGTAAATTCTCTCTATTTCTAGAAATTCACCAAATAAGCTGTATCAGGGGTTTTCATATCGAGTTCATTGGAGAGACACGTCTTAATACAGCCTGCGAATGCTGAGAGGTCAGCGTGGATGCTACCAGCAGGGGGCGCCAAATGTTTTCACTAGAAAAGCACCGTGGTGAAGGAAAACCCACATCCCCCTAACTGGTAAAAAAGCCTTTTAAGTGACTGCTGAGGTTCATTCACCCACGTTCAGGAAACAGGTGCCTTTCTTACTTGGTAGCACTTTGGCAGTGCGCTGTTGGAGTTCAGGGTGAGTTATTTCCTTGAGGTTTGTTTAAAGGGAAGTATGGTGACATTAAAGACGTGAAACAAAGCTTTATTAGAGTTCTGCCGACCAATTAAAGTCCAATTTCTTAGCTACAAACCCCTCCATCAGCTCCTTCTAGGCCTGCGAGTACACAGGACGCTGAAACAAAAAAAACAGTGAGCGGGCGGATGGTTCAATTTTCCCTTCTCATCCCTCTTTACCATAGTCTTTTTTTTTTTTTTCCAGACCCCAAGCCAGCTTTTAGGGTCTGGCTAAACTTTTGTCTCATTTAGGGCTTCCCTGGTGGCTCGGTGGTAAAGACTCCACCTGCCAATGAAGGAGACACAGGTTTGATCCCTGATGTGGAAAGATCCCACTAAGAGCGGGCCACAGAGCCATGAAGCCGGTGCACGGCAGCTGCTGCGCCGGGCCCTGGAGCCCGCGAGCCGCGCCACTGAGCCCACGGGCTGCCGCTGCTACAGCCTGCCCACGCCTGTGCTCCACAACACGGGCCACTACGATTAGAAGCCCACGACCGAAACGAGGGAAAAGTCCAAACAGCAACAAAAGCCCGGAACAGTCATAAACAAATAAATAAAATTACGAAAAACTTCCATAGTGGGAGAAATTCAGGGAAAAAAATGCCCCTCCCCCAATTTCCTTATAAGAGCAATAATGAAAAAAAGGAGTGAAAAACACAGCTCTGGACATTCCTGCCCCTGATGGTGCTGTCTTGAACCGTGGCGTCTCATGGTCAGATGAGAAGACCACAGGCTTCTGGCTGACAGAGTGTGCATCACGTGACCCAGTTCTAGTTAGGAGGGTGGGGAGAGGAAACCACCCCCCATTCCCCTTCTCTAATATCTGTCAGAATCCAGCTTTCTGCTAAGGGAGCTCTCCTCCCAAAATCTGCTGGAGGGCTGGCTCTTCTGAACAACTGTGGACCGTCAGGCGGCTGGGGACCCCATCCTGAGAACTGCCCGGACCGCCTCCTTCCAGAACGTAGAATTTACTCAGAGGTGCTTGTGGGGAGATATCAAATCTCTTGGTTGACCAAACTCTTTATAAACCATGCATCAGAGCCGTTTTTAAACTAGGTGGTGGTCATCAGAGTTCAGGGTGAGTTTCCTTGAGGTTTGTTTAAAGGGAAGTATGGTGACATTAAAGACGTGAAACAAAGCTTTATTAGAGTTCTGCCGACCAATTAAAGTCCAATTTCTTAGCTACAAACCCCTCCATCAGCTCCTTCTAGGCCTGCGAGTACACAGGACGCTGAAACAAAAAAAACAGTGAGCGGGCGGATGGTTCAATTTTCCCTTCTCATCCCTCTTTACCATAGTCTTTTTTTTTTTTTTCCAGACCCCAAGCCAGCTTTTAGGGTCTGGCTAAACTTTTGTCTCATTTAGGGCTTCCCTGGTGGCTCGGTGGTAAAGACTCCACCTGCCAATGAAGGAGACACAGGTTTGATCCCTGATGTGGAAAGATCCCACTAAGAGCGGGCCACAGAGCCATGAAGCCGGTGCACGGCAGCTGCTGCGCCGGGCCCTGGAGCCCGCGAGCCGCGCCACTGAGCCCACGGGCTGCCGCTGCTACAGCCTGCCCACGCCTGTGCTCCACAACACGGGCCACTACGATTAGAAGCCCACGACCGAAACGAGGGAAAAGTCCAAACAGCAACAAAAGCCCGGAACAGTCATAAACAAATAAATAAAATTACGAAAAACTTCCATAGTGGGAGAAATTCAGGGAAAAAAATGCCCCTCCCCCAATTTCCTTATAAGAGCAATAATGAAAAAAAGGAGTGAAAAACACAGCTCTGGACATTCCTGCCCTGATGGTGCTGTCTTGAACCGTGGCGTCTCATGGTCAGATGAGAAGACCACAGGCTTCTGGCTGACAGAGTGTGCATCACGTGACCCAGTTCTAGTTAGGAGGGTGGGGAGAGGAAACCACCCCCCATTCCCCTTCTCTAATATCTGTCAGAATCCAGCTTTCTGCTAAGGGAGCTCTCCTCCCAAAATCTGCTGGAGGGCTGGCTCTTCTGAACAACTGTGGACCGTCAGGCGGCTGGGGACCCCATCCTGAGAACTGCCCGGACCGCCTCCTTCCAGAACGTAGAATTTACTCAGAGGTGCTTGTGGGGAGATATCAAATCTCTTGGTTGACCAAACTCTTTATAAACCATGCATCAGAGCCGTTTTTAAACTAGGTGGTGGTCTAGTTCAGAGTTCTTGAATAAAAAGCCAGAGATAAGAGAACTATCCTTTTTGATGTCCCCTTGAATTTGGACCTTTACGTTCATGCATATATACGTTTTGGAAATTGGGATTTAGAATTTCTGAGTTGCATGTGCTCCCCGCCGCCCCAGAGGGCACAGTGGGAAGGTCACACTAGATTCAGGAGAGAGTAGCACCAGCAATGGCCAGCCGTGGGATCACGAGCAAGTCTCTAGCGTCCCTGAATGGGGAGAGTGCCGCAATAAAGGCTTTTGGAGTCTTTTCTATCTCTACCATTCCATAGATCGAGGGAGACAGCAAGAGAGGATGGAGGAAGAGATGAAACGGAGGAACAACATACGCACTGTAGCTTTTCCATGTGTCGTTGCCCTTCATTCTTCTAAAAAGAGCAGGAAGAGTTTGCTTTTGTTGCCTAGTGAGGAGGTGGAAGTTCAGAGAGGTTAGGTCGCGGGCTCAGGTTCACACAGAAACTAAACAGCACTCAAACAGGATTCGTCTGGTTTTGAACATCACGTACTTTCTCTCTCTCTCTCTTTTTTTTTTTTTAAGAGGAAATGGCTTTTTTTTTTTTTTTTTTAAAGATTTATTTATTTATTTATTTATTTTGGGCGGGGGTCGGGTTGGGGAGGGAGGAGAGCGGGCGGGCCACTTCTATTGGTCTTTCATTTCTGTATTTTCATCCATCTTTGTTCTTTGGCTCTTGTGGGCCTCCCATCGCGGTGGCGTCTGTCGTCGCAGAGCGCCGGCTCTGGGCGCATGCGCTCCAGAGCTCCGGCTCGGTAGTTGGACACATGGGTCCAGCCGCTCCGCGGCACGTGGGATCTTCCCAGGCCAGGGCTCGAACCGGCGCCCCTTGCACTGCAAGGCGGTGTCCTTACCCACTGGACCACCAGGGGAAGCCCCATCACGTACTTTCCACCAAGTCGCACTGTCCCCTGCTCTTGGGGAAACATGAGAGTCGGTACCTGCGTGCTTGAGGTGTTTTTCCTTCCCATAGTGTTGGGTGCTGTCTCTTAGATACCTGGGAGTCTCCCATGTCCCTCAGATTCCGCACTATCTCATCCTGTCACGCAGGTCCTTGCCAGTGGTCTGCATTCAATGTCTTTCCTTCCCTATTTTCAGTTTCCTTTGCTCTCACTGAAATGCATAGCCAGCAGACTGACATGCAGGCTCCCAGCACTGAGCACGATCGCTTGCTCATCTGGTTAATATATATGTTAATGGGAGAAGGATAAAGCAGCGGCAGGGCTTTCTGCCCTGAAGCTGTGGAGTGAATTAGATGTCCATTTCAGTCCAATATCTCTAAAGCATGCATTCATATAGACTGTGAGTTCGGGGCTGAGCACCACTAATTCCCAGGAGATATTGGTTCACGCATAGCAGTAAAAGCCCGGAGACCATGAACTGGGAGAGCAGAGTCCTGGCTCTACCGGGAAGAGGAAGAATGGGGTACAGAGCAATGAGAGGCAAAGGAGAGGTTCTGAGCACCTGCATGCCTTGCTCAGCCACAAATCACAAATCAGCCATCAAGACTGCCCCAGCCTAGGCTCATTCACCAGGTTTATGTGTGTGTTGCCATAAGCTGAGATTAGAATACAGATTGAATTAAAGTTTTGGAGAAGCATGACCAGTGGCAATTTTTATGAACATATGTGCTTACTATTTTGCATCTTGGAGGGTGTAATGATCATACTTCCCCCATGGTAAGACCAAGGCAATGTGATCTGTTGGGGAAAGCATTGTATTGGGAATCAGACAACCTTGGTTTGGGCCTGGTCTTCAGTAAATTCTCCGAGCTTCCTTGCTCTCTTCCCTCCTTTTAAACCAACTTTTAGTTGGGAAAGCATCTTGTTCCCTTGGCCAATGCTATGACCACATGGGTCCAGCCGCTCTGAGGCACGTGGGATCTTCCCAGGCCAGGGCTCGAACCGGCGCCCCTTGCACTGCAAGGCGGTGTCCTTACCCACTGGACCACCAGGGGAAGCCCCATCACGTACTTTCCACCAAGTCGCACTGTCCCCTGCTCTTGGGGAAACATGAGAGTCGGTACCTGCGTGCTTGAGGTGTTTTTCCTTCCCATAGTGTTGGGTGCTGTCTCTTAGATACCTGGGAGTCTCCCATGTCCCTCAGATTCCGCACTATCTCATCCTGTCACGCAGGTCCTTGCCAGTGGTCTGCATTCAATGTCTTTCCTTCCCTATTTTCAGTTTCCTTTGCTCTCACTGAAATGCATAGCCAGCAGACTGACATGCAGGCTCCCAGCACTGAGCACGATCGCTTGCTCATCTGGTTAATATATATGTTAATGGGAGAAGGATAAAGCAGCGGCAGGGCTTTCTGCCCTGAAGCTGTGGAGTGAATTAGATGTCCATTTCAGTCCAATATCTCTAAAGCATGCATTCATATAGACTGTGAGTTCGGGGCTGAGCACCACTAATTCCCAGGAGATATTGGTTCACGCATAGCAGTAAAAGCCCGGAGACCATGAACTGGGAGAGCAGAGTCCTGGCTCTACCGGGAAGAGGAAGAATGGGGTACAGAGCAATGAGAGGCAAAGGAGAGGTTCTGAGCACCTGCATGCCTTGCTCAGCCACAAATCACAAATCAGCCATCAAGACTGCCCCAGCCTAGGCTCATTCACCAGGTTTATGTGTGTGTTGCCATAAGCTGAGATTAGAATACAGATTGAATTAAAGTTTTGGAGAAGCATGACCAGTGGCAATTTTTATGAACATATGTGCTTACTATTTTGCATCTTGGAGGGTGTAATGATCATACTTCCCCCATGGTAAGACCAAGGCAATGTGATCTGTTGGGGAAAGCATTGTATTGGGAATCAGACAACCTTGGTTTGGGCCTGGTCTTCAGTAAATTCTCCGAGCTTCCTTGCTCTCTTCCCTCCTTTTAAACCAACTTTATTGAAGTATAAGTTACACACAGTAAATGTACCCATTTTAAGTATCCAGTTGATGCTTGTTGTTTAGTCCCTAGGTCATGTCCAGCTCGTATGGTGTGCTGTGCTATGCTCACTCAGTCATGTCCAGTGCTTTGTGACCCCATAGACTGCAGCTTTCCAGCCTCTCTGTCCATGGGATTTCCCAGGGAAGAAGACTGGAGAGGGTTGCCCTTGCCTCCTCCAGGAGATCTTCCCAAATGAGGAATACAACCCACATATCCTGCATTGGCAGGTGGATTCTTTACCATTGAACCACCCAGGCAGCCCATAAGGTTTGACAAATGGATATGACGTTTCCATCAGCCAGAACATCTTTATTAGATCCAAAGCTATAATGATTACTTAGTTCTTCTTGGGTTTTGACAATTTTTGTTTTTCAAGAAATTTTTCTGTGTCACCTCTGCCATTAAATTTACTGGCACAAAATCATTCATAATATTTTCCTATAACGCTATCAGTGTTCATATATATATGCCACGTAATAGTCAGCAAAAATTCAAGGGGTGCGTGTTAATTCCTCAGTCGTGTCTGACTCTCTACGATCCCATGGATGGTGTAGCCCGCCAGGCTCCCTTGTCCAGGGGATTCTCCAGGCAAGAATACTGGAGTGGGTAGCCATTCCTTTCTCCAGGGAATCTTCCCGACTGAGGGACTGAGCCTGGGTCTCCTGCCTTGTGCAGATCTCTGAAGCATTTTCTCTGTCTTCTCTGCACTTTGTTCGATATATTCTAACCACTTTAGTCTCCCTGGATTCAGATGTCTGTCTTCTCAGTTCATTGGGACTGCCTGCGTTCCCTTGTCCTGTGTCAAGGTCCAGAAACTGTCTACAGGAAGAAAGCTGGTCACATTGTTATGCTCAGATTATTTGCTCCTATTTTTTCAGTGACTACAATCTTGTACTGTCTATTTTCCAGTAACTAAAAACACTTGGCTCATGCATTTTGTCTAGGTTTATATGTGTTTACAGTGTAAGAACAAGCGTATTGCTGGATAATTCAATTTGGATGCAAGTGAAAGTCCTCAGTATATTTTTCATTCAGTAAATTATATGTTCTAACAATATTTGCCTGGCCTATTTCACTAAAAGGCTATAAAGATAAATTGGGATAATGTACATCAAAGTGCTTTATACACTGTAAAATATTGTACAAGCCTGCCTGTTATAATAACGATAACAACAACAATAACTGTCATGCTTAAATAACCCAGCAAACACATCAGGAAGGCACAGTTCTTGGTGATTAAAGAATTACAAAGAAAGGCCTCTAATCTGGGGACGTATATACTGAAAGTCCACATCAAAATGAGATGACAAATATTATGTGCCGTATAGAAATATGATAGCTTCTCTTCATTGACAACTTAAGACATGCTAGCTACATTTTCTATTTTTATTTATTTATTTATTTATGGCTATTTTTGGGTATTATTTTGGGGTTTTCACTGCTGCCACAGGCTCTTCTCTAGTTGCAGGGTGTGGGGGCTACTCTCTAGTGGAGGGGAGCAGACTTCTTGTGGCAGTGACTTCTCTTGTGGAACTTGGGCTCTAGGGCACATGGACTTCAGTAGTTGTGCACATGAGCTCCATAGTTGTGGCTCTGAGGCTCTACAGCACAAGCTCCATAGTTGCGGCTCATGGGCTTAGTTGCTCCACAGTAAGTGGGATCTTTCCAGATCAGGGATTGAACCTGTGTCTCCTGCATTGGCAGGCAAGCTCCTCACCACTGAGCTACCAGGGAACCCTCACTAGCTAAGTTCTTTATAAACATTATTTCAAGTAACCCTTGAGAATTTTTTGAGGTAAATATTAGGATATCTTCTCCACAGATCAGGAAACGAGGTCCAGGAATGCTAAGTAACTGGAAAGTTTGCATAGAATGTACTAGAGCTTGAATTTAGACACATGATCGTATCTTGATTCTCCGTTAGAAGGTTAGACCATGAGTTTTATGAATTGGGAAGATAAAGAGGGATGTGTTGACTTGAAGGCTAAGGGAATGCTTTATACAGAAAATGGGAGTGTAGATGGATCACTTTGGACAAAATTTAAATAAGAGGACATAGAAATTCAAATTTAGAAGAAAAGGATTACAGAAGCAACGAATAAAGATAATGTGTCCCAGAGACAGGGACTAGAGTAATTTTGTTAATCTGTAGGAGTAGGAGCTAAGGTTGCAGTCACATTGTGTAAGATAGTGATAAATTAAGACATTTCTCCATTACTTCAGTCTTAATATATCTTCAGTGTGATGCAACTGTTCACTGTTATTTTTCTTACTTAAAAAATAATCATAACCTATGCCGACATATTTGACTATATGTGGTTTCCACAGGTACTATTCCACAATCCTGTAATCTTACAAAACATCCATTCATTTTCTTGATATCTGTGAGTATCTCCTCCGCAGCAGGTGTTGTACTAGGCACGGAGGATATAACATTAAGTCTGACATTGCTCCTTTTTCAAGGAACTCACAGTTAATTTTCAAATGGGAAGGTCTGTCAAGCAGATAGAACTTGGGGAGTAGGATTCTGAGAGAAGTCAAAGCTAAAATGTATATTTTGAAGTTGCTGACACGTCGCAGAGAACTTATGCATCTAGAAAGAAAAACAATGGTGGCAGTGACTTCTCTTGTGGAACTTGGGCTCTAGGGCACATGGACTTCAGTAGTTGTGCACATGAGCTCCATAGTTGTGGCTCTGAGGCTCTACAGCACAAGCTCCATAGTTGCGGCTCATGGGCTTAGTTGCTCCACAGTAAGTGGGATCTTTCCAGATCAGGGATTGAACCTGTGTCTCCTGCATTGGCAGGCAAGCTCCTCACCACTGAGCTACCAGGGAACCCTCACTAGCTAAGTTCTTTATAAACATTATTTCAAGTAACCCTTGAGAATTTTTTGAGGTAAATATTAGGATATCTTCTCCACAGATCAGGAAACGAGGTCCAGGAATGCTAAGTAACTGGAAAGTTTGCATAGAATGTACTAGAGCTTGAATTTAGACACATGATCGTATCTTGATTCTCCGTTAGAAGGTTAGACCATGAGTTTTATGAATTGGGAAGATAAAGAAGGATGTGTTGACTTGAAGGCTAAGGGAATGCTTTATACAGAAAATGGGAGTGTAGATGGATCACTTTGGACAAAATTTAAATAAGAGGACATAGAAATTCAAATTTAGAAGAAAAGGATTACAGAAGCAACGAATAAAGATAATGTGTCCCAGAGACAGGGACTAGAGTAATTTTGTTAATCTGTAGGAGTAGGAGCTAAGGTTGCAGTCACATTGTGTAAGATAGTGATAAATTAAGACATTTCTCCATTACTTCAGTCTTAATATATCTTCAGTGTGATGCAACTGTTCACTGTTATTTTTCTTACTTAAAAAATAATCATAACCTATGCCGACATATTTGACTATATGTGGTTTCCACAGGTACTATTCCACAATCCTGTAATCTTACAAAACATCCATTCATTTTCTTGATATCTGTGAGTATCTCCTCCGCAGCAGGTGTTGTACTAGGCACGGAGGATATAACATTAAGTCTGACATTGCTCCTTTTTCAAGGAACTCACAGTTAATTTTCAAATGGGAAGGTCTGTCAAGCAGATAGAACTTGGGGAGTAGGATTCTGGAGAGAAGTCAAAGCTAAAAATGTATATTTTGAAGTTGCTGACACGTGCGCAGAGAACTTATGCATCTAGAAAGAAAAACAATGGTGAGATTTAAGAGACCAAACAAGAGCAGCTGGAACCTTTAAAAAGGTCTGAGTCTTACACACACACACACACACACACACACACACACACACACACAGACACACACACACACACATATCTATTTTAGCTAATCTTGCAATAAGGAGATCATGAGAAATGTTGCTTTGAGGTTACAGGCTATTACAATGTGCACATTCCTTGAATCAGTGGAGTACTCACTAACTGGGGAGAAATAGACGTCGATATTTCATGGGCAATCAGTGTCTTCTAAATGCTATGATAAACCTGTGGTTAAATGCTTCTAAGCTTGAACCAAGATTTATCTTCTTAGGGAAATGGGAATTATTGTCTCAGAACTCTCACTCTTGAAGTAGAAGGAAATCACTCATCCCTGGATGTGGAGCTGAATTGTCCTCAGTGTATTTGGGACTCATCTCGTTTTCTTCAGGAAAAGATTTTATGGGGAATTAACAGCAACAAAATCTTACCATCCACATACGTACATACCCAAGGATTGCTTTCTCCATCTTCTGTTACAATGGAGCAGGCTGCAGGAGGGCTCTGAAGACAAGGACTTGGGAGATCCTGGGGCCAGCTGCAGTTCTTGGCCCCCGGCCAGGGATCCTGGAGGTCAGGTTCATTAAGAGGAGTCAGTGGGAGCGTTATCCCCACAGAATAGTGATAAATTAAGACATTTCTCCATTACTTCAGTCTTAATATATCTTCAGTGTGATGCAACTGTTCACTGTTATTTTTCTTACTTAAAAAATAATCATAACCTATGCCGACATATTTGACTATATGTGGTTTCCACAGGTACTATTCCACAATCCTGTAATCTTACAAAACATCCATTCATTTTCTTGATATCTGTGAGTATCTCCTCCGCAGCAGGTGTTGTACTAGGCACGGAGGATATAACATTAAGTCTGACATTGCTCCTTTTTCAAGGAACTCACAGTTAATTTTCAAATGGGAAGGTCTGTCAAGCAGATAGAACTTGGGGAGTAGGATTCTGGAGAGAAGTCAAAGCTAAAAATGTATATTTTGAAGTTGCTGACACGTGCGCAGAGAACTTATGCATCTAGAAAGAAAAACAATGGTGAGATTTAAGAGACCAAACAAGAGCAGCTGGAACCTTTAAAAAGGTCTGAGTCTTACACACACACACACACACACACACACACACACAGACACACACACACACACACACACACATATCTATTTTAGCTAATCTTGCAATAAGGAGATCATGAGAAATGTTGCTTTGAGGTTACAGGCTATTACAATGTGCACATTCCTTGAATCAGTGGAGTACTCACTAACTGGGGAGAAATAGACGTCGATATTTCATGGGCAATCAGTGTCTTCTAAATGCTATGATAAACCTGTGGTTAAATGCTTCTAAGCTTGAACCAAGATTTATCTTCTTAGGGAAATGGGAATTATTGTCTCAGAACTCTCACTCTTGAAGTAGAAGGAAATCACTCATCCCTGGATGTGGAGCTGAATTGTCCTCAGTGTATTTGGGACTCATCTCGTTTTCTTCAGGAAAAGATTTTATGGGGAATTAACAGCAACAAAATCTTACCATCCACATACGTACATACCCAAGGATTGCTTTCTCCATCTTCTGTTACAATGGAGCAGGCTGCAGGAGGGCTCTGAAGACAAGGACTTGGGAGATCCTGGGGCCAGCTGCAGTTCTTGGCCCCCGGCCAGGGATCCTGGAGGTCAGGTTCATTAAGAGGAGTCAGTGGGAGAGTTATCCCCACAGGGATGCTGGGTGAAGAGATGTTCAGTCAGGGACGGGGAAAGTGAGGAGAGGCAAGGGAGTGGGGCAGGTCACTGGGGGAGGCCTGAGGGAGGTATGTGGACAAGCGAAAGGAAGGAGTGGAACAGAAGATGAGAGCAGTTTCAGACAAGGGTTGAATCGAGGTTTCATCAGAATCAAATACAGTCCTATGAAATAACACAACAGGCTTTAAAAAAAATCTTAGAGTTGGCTTTCCAAGTCATTAGCAAAATTTTGGGAGATAATTTCTGATCTTAACTTTCTGAGACCACCAGGGTATTTTGCTAGCTGCCTTTTAAAAAATAATGTATTAATTTATCTTTGATTGTGCTCGGTCTTCATTGCTGTGCAGGTTTCCTCTAGTGGCGGGGAGCGGGGGCTACTCTCTGGTTGTGGTGTGGGGCCTTCTTATTGGGGTGGCTTCTTTTGTCACAGAGCACAGGTTCCAGGGCACATGGGCTCAGACGGGTTCTAGGGAGCACGGGCTCAGTTGTTGAGGCTCCCGGACTCAAGAGCACAGGCTCAATAGTCGTGGCGCATGGGCTTAGTTGCTCTGTGGCATGTACAATCTTCCCAGACCAGGGATCAAACCTTTGTCTCCTGTCTTGGCAGGCAGATTCTCTACCATAGAGCCACCAGAGAAGCTGCATTAGAGGCCTTTTTTGTTTTTGAAACCTGACCTTTAAGATCAATTTGTATACATATATAGAAACGACTAATAAGCATATTTGTTAAAGATCACCCTGTGGAGATAAATATGGGAACCAAGAGGTTAACTAATAAGATAATAAGTTTATCACAATTGATAAAAGCAAGTTCAGGTACCTTCTCTGTCTAGAAGCCAGTATCTCCATCTATCTGTTTTCTTCAGGAAAAGATTTTATGGGGAATTAACAGCAACAAAATCTTACCATCCACATACGATACCCAAGGATTGCTTTCTCCATCTTCTGTTACAATGGAGCAGGCTGCAGGAGGGCTCTGAAGACAAGGACTTGGGAGATCCTGGGGCCAGCTGCAGTTCTTGGCCCCCGGCCAGGGATCCTGGAGGTCAGGTTCATTAAGAGGAGTCAGTGGGAGAGTTATCCCCACAGGGATGCTGGGTGAAGAGATGTTCAGTCAGGGACGGGGAAAGTGAGGAGAGGCAAGGGAGTGGGGCAGGTCACTGGGGGAGGCCTGAGGGAGGTATGTGGACAAGCGAAAGGAAGGAGTGGAACAGAAGATGAGAGCAGTTTCAGACAAGGGTTGAATCGAGGTTTCATCAGAATCAAATACAGTCCTATGAAATAACACAACAGGCTTTAAAAAAAATCTTAGAGTTGGCTTTCCAAGTCATTAGCAAAATTTTGGGAGATAATTTCTGATCTTAACTTTCTGAGACCACCAGGGTATTTTGCTAGCTGCCTTTTAAAAAATAATGTATTAATTTATCTTTGATTGTGCTCGGTCTTCATTGCTGTGCAGGTTTCCTCTAGTGGCGGGGAGCGGGGGCTACTCTCTGGTTGTGGTGTGGGGCCTTCTTATTGGGGTGGCTTCTTTTGTCACAGAGCACAGGTTCCAGGGCACATGGGCTCAGACGGGTTCTAGGGAGCACGGGCTCAGTTGTTGAGGCTCCCGGACTCAAGAGCACAGGCTCAATAGTCGTGGCGCATGGGCTTAGTTGCTCTGTGGCATGTACAATCTTCCCAGACCAGGGATCAAACCTGTGTCTCCTGTCTTGGCAGGCAGATTCTCTACCATAGAGCCACCAGAGAAGCTGCATTAGAGGCCTTTTTTTGTTTTTGAAACCTGACCTTTAAGATCAATTTGTATACATATATAGAAACGACTAATAAGCATATTTGTTAAAGATCACCCTGTGGAGATAAATATGGGAACCAAGAGGTTAACTAATAAGATAATAAGTTTATCACAATTGATAAAAGCAAGTTCAGGTACCTTCTCTGTCTAGAAGCCAGTACCTCTTCTCTGTCTTCCTTTCCCATAAGATGTCACGCATCACGTGGACAGGTACCCTCGCCATCTTAGCTTCCTTTGAAAGGAAGAAGTAAAAGTGTTCCTCTTTTCAGATTACATGTTATTCCACATGAAATCCCAAGAAATGTATTGGGTTGGTCAAAGATCACCTGAACGTACAGAAAAACCAGAATGAACTTTTGGGCCAATCCAATATGGCAAAATAACTCCTACAACTATTTGGTGACTTCAGGATAGATACAAAGTCAGCGTATTTCTATACTCTAACAGTTAACAGGTAGAACCTGAAGTTAAAGACACAATGTTATTTACAATTCTTAAAAAAATAAAATACTTAGGTCTAGTAAAACATATATAGGATTTCATATGCTCAAAACCACCAGATAGTGGTGAAAGGAATCAAAGGAAATCTAAATAAATGGGGAAATATTCCATTCTAATGAACTAAAAGATTCAACGTAGTAAAGAACGCACTTCTCCCCAGCCTGATGTACTGATTTAATACAATTTCTATTCCAATCACAGCATGATTTTTTTTTTTTTGTAGATAGAGACAATATTATTCTAAAATGTTCATGGAAAGGCAAAGGAACTAGAATGTGTAAGACAATGCTAAAGAGAAAAAAATAAGCTTGTACCCAACAGGCCCCATAAGAATTAGGGCTTTTGGGTCCCCATTTGCAGGGCAGCCCAAGGCAACGGGTCAGGTGTCTGTTCTGGGCCACTACTATGGTATCTGCTGAGACCAGTCGTGGTGGCTCCGTTTTCCTTCTATTACATAAAGAAAATTGAGTTTTCTCGAGGAGCCGAAGGTTCAAGAGGATCCATTCTGTTTTGCCTTTTTTTGTTTTTGTGCTTCGAAACCTGCCTGGAAGTTTAAATATTTACAACATTCTTTTCCTACAAGTTGTCTCTCTCTCCCTCTGGATGTATTCATCTCTCTCTCTTTTTAAATTTGTTTATTAATTCATTTTAGGGATGCTTTAAACAATGTACCATGAAATCATTTTTGTCTTATAACCAAGTTGTAAAAATAGTCCCCAAAGTTTTCATACGTTCTTCTTGTTTCCACACATATAACCATAGTACAATGACCAAAACCAGTTAAAACAGTCCACACAATGCCTTTAATTAGTTGGCAGACCTTATTCAGGCTTTACCGGTTGTCACATTAATGTTCTTTCTAAGAATCTGGGATCAACCATTGCATTTAGTTGTCATCTGGCTCCAGTCTAGGACAGTTTCTGACTGTCTATTTGTCCTTCATGACCTTGAACCTTTTGAGACCTGTTGCAATTTGAGTTGACGTGATTTTTACTCATGGTTAAATTCAGTTCTGCATGCTTCTCCCTTTTAGGCACTGGGTCTTGGAAGTTTGGGGGCTGAAAGGCTTAGGCTATTCAGTCATTATGAGCCTGTGTTCTTAGTGAAGGGTCTGTTCATTTAGAGAAAAAAGAACTGTTTCAGGTCCCACCTCTGGAGCTGTAAAATCATTTCTTAATGCAACTAATCCAACACTTACAGCTTACCTCCTGGGTTTTCATAAAATATTTTTTAAGGTACATGGTCTTTAAGTGTTATATTGTTTAATGTGCTATTTTAAACAGCTCAATACCTGGGGGTGTCGGTTTGAAACCCCTATTATTAGTCATCATTAATTCACTAGGAACATAGCTAAATCATCAAAAAGTAATTCTTCGACCAATTACTGGATCAACTGAAATTCCTAAAGACTAGAGTCACCCAGAAATAACCTCAGAGCATAAGAGTTCTTTAGGCCAAATGCACCAACACGTAAACATGGAGCAGGGAGGGAGTGGTTCTTTAAGAGATTTACAGGTTGGGATCCTTACCAACATCTCCAGGACGGATATGGGAGGCTGACCGCAGTTAAGAAGTTCTTCCAAGCTTTTAATTCAGGTTTCGCATGAAACTTATAACTGGCCCAGGAACCAGAAGCCCAGTTCCTGTCGTCACTGCATCATGTCAGTCAAGGAAGCTAACCTAGGTCATTTTTTCACCCATTTTTGGGAAGAATGGAGTTCTGTATACTCAGCGCTACACGGGGTTGCTGGGTGTCTTATGCTGAATCAAAACAGATAAAGAATCAACCAAGGGCTTCCTGGGTGGTACAGTAGTTAAACAGCTGCCTTGCAATGCAGGGGAGACAGCTTTAGTCCCTAGTCAGGGAACTGAAAAGCTTCCACGTGCCACAGAGCACCTAAGCCTGAACATTGCAACTTCTGAGCCTGCGGGTCACAACTAGAGAGTTCATGCTCCACAGCGAAGATCCTGCATGCTGCAACTAAGACCTGACACAGCCAAATTTTAAAAAAGGCCCCCCCAAAAAAAGAAAACAACCCATTTTAATGCCTGTCAGTAGATGAATATATGAATTCGGGTCTCTCTGTACAGTGGAATGCATGTGTGCATTCCAAGTTGCTTCAGCTGTGTCTGACTCTTTGTGACACTGTGGACTAGAGCCCGCCACGCTCCTCTGTCCATGGGATTTTCCAGGCAAGAATACTGGAGCAGATTGTCATTTCCTTCTCAAGGGGATTCTCCTGACCCAGAGACCTGTGTTTCTTATGTCTCCTGCACTGGCAAGCAGGGTCTTTACCACTAGCACCACGTCAGAAGTCCGTACAGTGAAATACTGCTTAGAAATAAAGCGGAGTTAATCACTGATACCTGCAGCAAGCTGAATCTCAAAATAATTACGCTGGGGGAAAAAGCCTAACAAAAATGTGCACTTTGAAACCGAGACTGGGAACATGCAAGCTTGCCTCATAAGACAGAGGAGGATTCTCCACAGGCTACACAGAGAGTCAGATGCCGCACAAACTAGAGGAAGAACAGCTAACAGTGAGAGTTAGGGATGCCCTTCAGCTTTCCCTTGGTGTTCCAGTTTCACTAGCTCACAAAGGAGTGTCTTAAACCTTCTGTAATAGCCAAACAGGGTCATGCACGGGGAAAGTGAAAGTGTTGGTTGCTCAGTTGCGACCAACTCTTTGCAACTCCATGGGCTGTAGCCTGCCAGGCTCCCCTGTCCATGGGATTCTTCAGGATGGAATACTGGAGTGGAGATCTTCCCAACCCATATCTTAAATCAAAAGGTTGCGTTCCAAAATTTTACGTTTTTTTTTTTTTTTTAAATAGCTTTTTGCATTATACTGAAAATTGCCAAGTATATATGTGGAGATACTTTGCAATTTTCAGTATAATGTAAAATGTTAGTTTTTTAAAAACCCATGAAACTTTGGAACGGATCCTTTGGTTCAAGACTTTTCTTGAGTAAGTGAGAGTTAAATGGCGGAGGGAGAAAGCCTAGTGAACAGAGAGAGGAGACGCCAGGAGGCAGAGGAAGGCCTGGGTGACAGACTGCAAGGCAGCCAGCAGAGGGCCGGAGGAGGTAGAGACCGGGAAGCGGACTGCCGGAAGGACATCCTTCTGAAGTGATCTTCTCTGTAGCTTAAAGTGCAATAAAGACGGGTGTCTTAGACACATTGCAGTTAACGCATTTATGCACACTGTAATCTTGCACATGCCTATGTTAAATAAGTGGAAGAAGAATACTCCTGACAGTCTCATAAAAGATGTTTCTCTTACGTGTTTGCATTTGTATAACGCATATCGCCAGCTCGAATCTGGGCAAATGCCGTCACTTCCATTTTAATGTAGTTGCTTGTTCTACATGAGGTCCCAATCCTCAAAAAAAAAAGGGCAAAACGCAAAGTTGAAGCTACGCATTGAACTGTGTGGATGCTTTCATTCCACATGTAGCTCCTGTGTTGGCCTTCCTTTTGCCTTGTATGACAGTGGTCAGCATTGGAAATAAAAGCATTTATTCTATGGGAACACACTGCTAAAGATCTTAAAGCTACAGTTATAGGGTTATATGTCTAAAAGCACCTATAATATTACAAATCAGCACTAATTACAAAGCAACACTGACTACGCTGATTATCTTAAGTAATTATTTGTTATTTGTTTTCTCAATATAATTTTTATTTATTTACTTACTTATTGACTGGTTGCACTGGGTCTTCATTGCTGCCTGGGCCTTTCTCTAGTTGCAGAAAGTGGGAGCTCCTCTCTAGCTGCCGTGCACGAGCTTTGCTTTGCGGTGGCTTCTCTTGTTGTGGAGCACGGGTACTCGGGTGTGGGAGCTTCAGTAGTTGGGTTCCTAGGCTCTAGAGTACAGACTCAGGAGTTGCCATGCATGGCCTTAATTGTTCCCGAGCATGTGGGATCTTCCTGGACTGGGTATCAAACCCGTGTCTGCTGCTTTCGCAAGCAGATTCTTCACCACTGAGCCACCAGGAAAGCCTTTGCTATGTGTGTTTTAAAATAAAAATCATATTGGATCAAGACCCACTCTGATTACTTCATTTTAACTTGATTGTATCTATGACAGTCCTGGGCTTCCCCTGTGACTCAGGTGTAAAAAAAACCCAAAAAACCCACCTTCCATGCAGCAGACAGAAAGATCCCCTGGAGGAGGGTATGAAAACTCCAGTTTTGCCTGGAGAATTCCACAGGCAGAGAAACCTGGTGGGCTGCAGTCCATAGAGTCTCAGAGAATTGGACATGACTGAAGCCACTGAGGACACAGGCCTGCAGGCCTTATCTTCAAATAAGGTCACATTCTCAAGTACTGGGGTTAGGACTTAAATGGATGAATTTGGTGGAGAGACACAATTCAACCTGTTAAGTCTTCAGGTTTATTTTTCTGTATAGCCCTTCAAAGAATTTTGAAAAACTATGTACTCCTCACACAGTTTAACGCTGACATTTAAGGATTTAAATCATAGGTTTAAACAGTCCCAAAGAATAAAATTTCTGGCATTTTGTAAATATTAACACTTGAAAATAAAATAGTTACCCTTTTAAGTATATCCAAGGGAATCTAAATTCCATAACAATTTGACTCAATAACCATAATCCATTAGGAAAAACTCATGCATAATTTCCTGTGGAAAGTTTATTTCTTTCCATTTGCTCCTTTCCATTCCAATTCTCCCACAGAGTTTTATCTTCATGTAATGTATTTTCATGCCAGAAAGTCTCTTTTTGAACCATGCTATCATACTTCTCCTTAACAAAACAGTGAATGGAAATTGAAATTTTGAAAGATGTGTTCTTTCCTGGGATTATGAAGCTATATTTAAACTTTTTTGTAGATTGGGCTGTTGCAATTATTATTGTCAATACAATTAATGAAAATAACAAACTTTTTTTAACAAAATAATTATTATATTGTTATTTCTTAAACAGAAAAAAGGAAATGTCATTGAAAGTGCTTCTCTGAAATGGTGCTTCTCTGTCTAGTTGATTTTTGCATCCATTGATGAGTGGCATAATGCTAAAACAACACAGATTTCTGCATTGATTATATGTCTGCTCCAACCCCATTTTTGATAGCAGTAACAGCTGAGAAGCAGAAAGACTTGGGTACTTTGCACTAGAAAGTAAAGTGGACTCTGGGTGACCATTAGGATGGTGGTGGTGGTGGTTTAGTCACTAAGTTGTGTCCGACTCTTTGTGACCTCATGGACAGTAGCCCGCCAGGCTCCTCTGTCCGTGGGATTTCCCAGGCAAGAATACTGGAGTGGGTTGCCATCTCCTGGGTATCTTCCCAATTCAGGGATCAAACTCGGGTCTCGTGCATTGCAGGTAGATTCTTTACCAACTGAGCCACAAGGCCATTAGGATATTCAATGGAATATTAATAAATTCCGTAATAGCTGAAAAATAAAAAACATTATTTATTTAATTATTGATAAAAGTATCTATCTTACTATGTTTTAAAATACATTTTCAAACCTAAAGCTGCAGATTTATTTTGTTTAATTTATTAAGAAAAAAATCTTCCCAATGTAAATAAAACTAGTACCCTTTGTTAAACATTATCAGCAAGATAAGATTTATTTTCTGACAGAAATGTTTTAACTTCCTTTTTAATTCAAGTGTTAATACTGGATTGAAAAGAATCTCATTAGGTATTCCCTGAATTTAATATTGAGTAAATATTAAATACTACCAAAACTTCTAAGAAAGAAATTTCAGAATGCATATTTTAAAAAGACATTTTAAGTGATGCACGCTCAATGTAATTAATTTACTTTATAATAAGTTATACAATCAACTAAATGAATTGAGATATTGTTTCTCATTATTTAATTTATAATAATGTAACATATTATGTTTAACAAAAATCATACATTATTTTGAAGTGAGGCATATGACAAAAAAAGCATGATGTTTCTTTGGCAAACATATCTGTGTGCATATATTGATTGTTGGTGTTCTGCTATGAGGAATAATTAATTAATTTAGAAGCAAATACAAATATCATATATAAATAGTGCTATTAATTTCTAGGCCTCAGGATAAATCCTTTCCTAGTAAGTGAAAGCTACCTATGCTGGAACTCACTGATCTAGAAGCGAACATAGAATTTTATTATTTTGTTGTTTGTTTCCACAGGAGTAGAAAACAGTAAGTTTTATAAGTAAAATTATATAAGAATTGTGTTCAGCTAGAATACATGTTTGATGATATGCTTTTAGCATATGCACTTGAACTGCTTTATTGAAGCACACACACCAAATCAGAAAGGAACTACATTTATTTATCCAGTTTACTTTGGGCAGTTTGGTAGTTTCAGGAAAACATTTTAAGTTAATTTAAGACAAATCCAAGTTACTAAAACACCTATTACTCTGGTCATTCAGAGCTACCTTTTTTTTTTTTTCAGCTGTTGATACGTTTTGGGCATAAATATTGAGGAGAGCCTACGCCTCAAACTGCCTTTACATGAAAAAGTTAGAGTATTAAAAATACTTGACCTATGATTTGTTCTGATAAACAGCCCCTACCCCATCACTGCCCATAGAGTTGTTGACATTAGTCTAGGAATAATTGAGGCCTGCAATGCAGAAGACCTGGGTTCAATCCCTGGATTGGGACGATCCCTTGCAGAAGGAAATTGCAACCCACTCCAGTATTCTTGCCTGGAGAATCCCAAGAAGAGAGGAGCTTGGTGGGCTATAGTCTATAGGGTTGCAAAGAATTGGACACAACCGAAGCGCCTTAGTAAGCACATATGAAGGATTCATATTAAATCTTCAGTCAATAAAACTGCCTCATCTCTGTCAGGTGTGCCAACCTTCCTTTACCTATGTATTAGTTTGGACCTAAATGTCCTAATTAATCTTGTTTACCTGTTTGTTGAGACTCTTTGGACTCTCATTTGCCCGTGGAAAGTTTCAGCTAGCATTTCTACAAGTGCCGTTCACCCTTGCTTAGTACGTTCTTGATATCCTTATTCAAGTCGTTCATCCCTGAAAAATTGAGACAAGCTCTAGGGGAGGTTTCTTAGACAGCTCTGGGGACAGCCACCAGGCCACTGCTCAGCACTGAGAAGATTGTTCATCAATTTTCTGTGTACTTCTAGAATGCAGAGGGCTGTGAGGGAAATGTGAGCCTGCTTAGCACCTGGGTCTCAGTGGTGGGGGTGGCAGTGGTGGTAGGCACTACTTCTACTTTTCTTTTTCCTTTTTTCTCACTCACCTCACCAAAGCTATGTAATTGCTGCAAGAAAGATAACGCAGCCTTGGCTTTTGGTTAAGCTGAAAATGACAAGATTTACACTAAAACTCAATTTATTCCTCTTTCAAAAGGAACTAATAATGCTGGACACTAAATGAAAAATTTTAAGTCCTTAATGTGTTTTGGAAAGAAGAAAAATTCAGGAATACAAGAGGTGGTTTTTGCTTTTTATTTATCTATTTTTTGCCTCTAAGTCATCGTTCATTTTTCATCCATCTTTATTCTTTGTATGTGTGGGTTTCCCATCACAGTGGTCTCTCTCATTACAGAGCACCAGCTTTGGGTGCACATGCTCCAGAGCACTGGCTGGTAATTGGACACACCAGCCACATGGTATCCATCCGTGCCAGGGATTGAACCGGTGCCCCCTGTGCTGCAAGGTGGACTCTCTACCCACTGGACCACCAGGGAAAATCTGATTTTTGCTTTTAAAGACTTGTGGTGGGGCTTCCCTGGTAGCTCACTGGTGAAGAGTTCACCTGCCAGCGCAGGAGACACAGGTTCGATCCCTGATCTTGGAGGATCCCACATGCTGTGGAGAAACTAAGCCTGTGAGCCACAACTATGGAGCCTGTACTCTAGAGCACTGGAACCGCAACTATCGAGCCCATGTGCCACAACTATTGAAGCCCATGTCCCCTCGAGCCTGAGTTCCACAGCAAGAGACGTCACCACCACTGTGCCAACCTTCCTTTACCTATGTATTAGTTTGGACCTAAATGTCCTAATTAATCTTGTTTACCTGTTTGTTGAGACTCTTTGGACTCTCATTTGCCCGTGGAAAGTTTCAGCTAGCATTTCTACAAGTGCCGTTCACCCTTGCTTAGTACGTTCTTGATATCCTTATTCAAGTCGTTCATCCCTGAAAAATTGAGACAAGCTCTAGGGGAGGTTTCTTAGACAGCTCTGGGGACAGCCACCAGGCCACTGCTCAGCACTGAGAAGATTGTTCATCAATTTTCTGTGTACTTCTAGAATGCAGAGGGCTGTGAGGGGAATGTGAGCCTGCTTAGCACCTGGGTCTCAGTGGTGGGGGTGGCAGTGGTGGTAGGCACTACTTCTACTTTTCTTTTTCCTTTTTTCTCACTCACCTCACCAAAGCTATGTAATTGCTGCAAGAAAGATAACGCAGCCTTGGCTTTTGGTTAAGCTGAAAATGACAAGATTTACACTAAAACTCAATTTATTCCTCTTTCAAAAGGAACTAATAATGCTGGACACTAAATGAAAAATTTTAAGTCCTTAATGTGTTTTGGAAAGAAGAAAAATTCAGGAATACAAGAGGTGGTTTTTGCTTTTTATTTATCTATTTTTTGCCTCTAAGTCATCGTTCATTTTTCATCCATCTTTATTCTTTGTATGTGTGGGTTTCCCATCACAGTGGTCTCTCTCATTACAGAGCACCAGCTTTGGGTGCACATGCTCCAGAGCACTAGCTGGTAATTGGACACACCAGCCACATGGTATCCATCCGTGCCAGGGATTGAACCGGTGCCCCCTGTGCTGCAAGGTGGACTCTCTACCCACTGGACCACCAGGGAAAATCTGATTTTTGCTTTTAAAGACTTGTGGTGGGGCTTCCCTGGTATCTCAGTGGTGAAGAGTTCACCTGCTAATGCAGGAGACACAGGTTCGATCCCTGATCCGGGAAGATCCCACTTGCTGTGGAGCAACTAAGTCTGTGAGCCACAACTATGGAGCCTGTGCTCTAGAGCTTCGGAGCTGCAACTATGGAGCCCGTATGCCGCAACTACTGAAGCCCATGTGCCCTAGAGCCTGAGTTCCACAGCAAGAGAAGTCACCACCACAAGAAGCCTGCTCACCTCAACCAGAGAGTAGCCCCCACTCCCTGCAACTAGAGAAGAGCCTGTGGCAGCAGTGAAAACCCAGAATAGCCAAAAAAAAAAAGCCTTGTGGCGCCATCAGGAAAAAATGTGCATCCAGCAGTCAAGCCGTGGGTGACTTCAGAGCAGGGCAAAACGTTGTTTTATCTGGATTCTTCCTGTTGTGTCATTCCAAATGGGTTATTTTTAAGCACACAAGCACAAATATTTATTTCTTGGCTGCTAGTTTCTGGTCTCACCTCAGTTGCTATTTTAGCGATTGTCCTATAAATGGACAGTGCCGTGATCTCACAGAACTGTGAAAAGGGGAGAGGAGAAAGGCAAGCAGCAAGCCTGAGTCCATGACTGGGGAGACAAGCACAGCATCCGCCATGAGTGCGGTTAGCAAGCAAAAGCCAACAGGAAAGTGAGAAATGGAGATGCTGCCCCACGGTCGGGAATGGGTTCTTTGCCATTTAGGGGAGAGTTAGGTTCTTTATGAAGCGATAAGACTGGCAGACGCTGACGACAAAGGGCAACAAACAGGGAGCGGAGAGCAAGTCTTGCCTTTCTTTATGAAACCCTAAGAGAAGAGGCAAATATGGCGGGAACGGCAAAGCAGAGATGGAGATCCAGAGTCAGGGCCAGAGTGAGAAAGCCAAGGATGGAAGGCTGGATTTCACGTAGAGAGAGTGCCTTATTACCTAGCTCAGTAACAAAATGAGCTGAGATGAAGTCCTAGCCACTTATCTTGAATACACTTATAGGCATGATCAGCACCAGGACAGTAATTGAGGCACGTAAGAAAGGACATAGACTTTCCCTCAGAAGGAAAATATTATCTGGTTTCCTATGAAAATGTTTATTGCGACAGTCGTCTCCATGGGGTTATTCATTTATACCATGAACATTATTTATCAGCTCATGCATTTTATTTAACACATGTCAAGATCGACCTTCTAGGTTTATGGTGTTGCTGCCCAGGCACTGCCTGCAGAAAAGGGGGCTCATTTAAAGTTGAGTTTTCCACGTGGCTGTAGCAAATCTGTCTGAAGCCAGGCTGTGTTTTTTTCACCATGGTCCATTCCTTATCATCAGAAGGTGTGGCGGTGGGGGGAGCGGGCGGAGGTAGAGAGTGATTTAAAAATATTAAAGACTAGAAACACTAGTCCTTAGAAACCTCATCCTTAGTACTTAATCCATTTTTGCAATCTCTCAGGAAACTTGAGAAAGGGAAGGAAGTCTGCGTCTCTCTTTAGGCACTGATTACATAAGGTGAGGTTAGTTTTCCCATCTGGTGCATGGAATCCACCTCATCGCTTTGCAGTCATACGTCTGCCTTCCTTAAGTCTATTTGCATCTAGCTAAGCAGACAGAAGAAGGTGTAGCCTAGAATAGAAAAAAGGATATGGAAAGGTAAAAAAGAGGAACAAATATGTGGAGGGCAAAGAAAGGAGATAGAGGATAATTTATTTCTAAGCTCACCTTTCAGAATGAGTCCAACCTCTTAGGGTCCAGTCATGCATTCAGGCATTTACCATTTATTGAACACGTAGATGCCAGGTATTACAGGATCCAAAGTCTCTAGACAACAAGGCATACATAGACAAAGAAAACACGACCCTGACCCTTCAGAAACTTTCTGTCCAGGAGAGAAGCTGCGTGAGTGAAATAAGCCACATATGTCAAGAGCTGTGTAGAGACGTGCGCAGGGCACTGTGGGAGAAGAGAGCAAAGGCTCAGACTCTCCCTAGACATCTGGAAGGCTTCCTGGAGGAAGTGGTGCCTTTAGCTGGTTGAAAACAAAGGAAAGAAGATTCAGGGTAGAGAAGGGAGTGTCTTTGAAGGCACAGGGGGTAGAAAACAGTTCAGTGTACCTGGAGTATTGGAAAAGAGAGAGGAGAAGGTGGGGATGTCAAAAAGTGAAGGATATGGAACTCTCCTTATTTGCAAGCTAATAAGTTAACTGGATCCATTTCACTGATGCTGGCAAATGCCACGTGACTCCTAGGTCAGAAACCAAGGACTTCACTGTTGAAGGTACAGCAAGCAGCATAAGCATTGGCATGTTTACATTGGTTTCCCTTCCCCTTGATGTCCCACACGGGAGATATGACGATCTACAGGGATGCTGCCCATTCAGTGGATTTGTGTCGCAGCTGAGAGACCCAAAGCCCAGGGCACAGTACTGTTTATGCAAGCAACCAGCTCTCCAGTCCCCCTCGCCAAGGGAGTGAGCAGTGACGCAGCAGTCATGCTGTAGTAACCTTATGTGACTAGCTACACGACGGTTCTGGATCAGGAAATAGAAGAGTCTTGCAGTCTGGCACCCTCAGCTAGAGGGCAGACAGAGTTTGTATCCACGATGGACGGTCTCTTCCAACAGCAGCTAGAGAGTTAAACAGGGTCTAGACCATTAAGGGGGCCTTAGGCAACGCTAGGGAATTTGAAGACATGAGGAGCCACTGAAGACTTTTGACCAGAGGATGTGATGATGGGAACTATACTTTGAAAAGATGATTCACATAACTGTGAGAAAAGATTAGACAGATAGCTGAGAGAATGCACAGCACTTAGCTGGGAGGCAATTTCAGGGCACCATGTGTGCGATTAATTGCCCAAGGTCAAGGTGGTAGAGACAGAGCAGGGGAGAGTTTACAAGTCCAAGAGGACTAAAGAAGGCAGAATCAAAAGCATTTTTGTGGGTTTAGTAAAAAAAGAAATTTATGGAAAAATGTGACAGGTGATATTACCAATAACTTACTTTATGTCGTGCATTATGTTGGCATTTTACATTTGCATTACTTACCCCATTATCACGTAAGAGAGAAATGACTCTTAGACATCTGGAAGGCTTCCTGGAGGAAGTGGTGCCTTTAGCTGGTTGAAAACAAAGGAAAGAAGATTCAGGGTAGAGAAGGGAGTGTCTTTGAAGGCACAGGGGGTAGAAAACAGTTCAGTGTACCTGGAGTATTGGAAAAGAGAGAGGAGAAGGTGGGGATGTCAAAAAGTGAAGGATATGGAACTCTCCTTATTTGCAAGCTAATAAGTTAACTGGATCCATTTCACTGATGCTGGCAAATGCCACGTGACTCCTAGGTCAGAGACCAAGGACTTCACTGTTGAAGGTACAGCAAGCAGCATAAGCATTGGCATGTTTACATTGGTTTCCCTTCCCCTTGATGTCCCACACGGGAGATATGACGATCTACAGGGATGCTGCCCATTCAGTGGATTTGTGTCGCAGCTGAGAGACCCAAAGCCCAGGGCACAGTACTGTTTATGCAAGCAACCAGCTCTCCAGTCCCCCTCGCCAAGGGAGTGAGCAGTGACGCAGCAGTCATGCTGTAGTAACCTTATGTGACTAGCTACACGACGGTTCTGGATCAGGAAATAGAAGAGTCTTGCAGTCTGGCACCCTCAGCTAGAGGGCAGACAGAGTTTGTATCCACGATGGACGGTCTCTTCCAACAGCAGCTAGAGAGTTAAACAGGGTCTAGACCATTAAGGGGGCCTTAGGCAACGCTAGGGAATTTGAAGACATGAGGAGCCACTGAAGACTTTTGACCAGAGGATGTGATGATGGGAACTATACTTTGAAAAGATGATTCACATAACTGTGAGAAAAGATTAGACAGATAGCTGAGAGAATGCACAGCACTTAGCTGGGAGGCAATTTCAGGGCACCATGTGTGCGATTAATTGCCCAAGGTCAAGGTGGTAGAGACAGAGCAGGGGAGAGTTTACAAGTCCAAGAGGACTAAAGAAGGCAGAATCAAAAGCATTTTTGTGGGTTTAGTAAAAAAAGAAATTTATGGAAAAATGTGACAGGTGATATTACCAATAACTTACTTTATGTCGTGCATTATGTTGGCATTTTACATGTATTAGCTTATTTGATCTCATAGATACTGTTCTTAGCCTTATTTCACAGATGAGGAAATGGATGGAGGGAACCTAGAAGGTGGCTGCCCAGGTGGCTGGGTGGTGCTTCCCTCGCTGAGATGAGGCACAGCAGGGATGCAGTCATGCCGGCAGGAGAGTGAGGCATTTGGTTTGGGCTCCTATTATTGCCTCGTGTTTGTGAACCCTCCAGATTCCCTTGTTGACGCTCTTGTCCCCGGTGTGACGGCATTTAGAGATAGGGTCGCTGGGTTGTGATTATGGTTACATGAGGTCCTGTGGCTGTGAGGATTTCAGTGCTCTTAAAGGAGAAGGAAGACAAAGACACCCCTCTCTCCCTGCACACACACACACACACACACACACACACACACAGTCACCAAGTCAAGTCTGTGTGAGCTCATAGCAAGAGGATGGCACTCTCTACCCACCGGGAAGAGGGCCTTCACTGGGAACTGAGTCTGGTGGCACTTGGATCTCAGACTTTCCGGCCTGCCGACCTGTGAGAACTAAATCCCGGTTACTTAGGCTGCCTTTCTTACGGCAGTCTGAGCACACTAAGACAGCTGAGTGGAGTGAGAGGTAACTGGGGAACATCATAAAGGTGATTTCTAGTAGATATTTCAAGCCTTTGTTCGAGAAGTAGATTTAGAAGGAGTCATTGAATGGGTGAAAGGTGAGTTTGGATGTAATCTTGAAAAGTACGAAGAGTGAGAGGTGCAAAGGGCCATGGAATGGAGCTGTGAAGAGTGCCTGTATTTGGGGGGCAGGCAGAGGAAGAAAGCCCCCAAAAGACAGAAAACGAGCAGTCACAGTGATAGAAGGGAAGAGAAGGAGAAGCCACATATCCTAGGAGGAGAGAATTACACAAAGAGAGGGCAGTCTTTGCGTGGCTTGATCTCAGGTTGGGTACTGAAAACAGCGTGCCCACTGAGCGAGGCAGTTTCTGGCTGTCACAAGGGTAGTGTAAGATGAGTAGGCAGTCACTGAAATTTGAATGTAAAAAAAAAACAGGTGATATTACCAATAACTTACTTTATGTCGTGCATTATGTTGGCATTTTACATGTATTAGCTTATTTGATCTCATAGATACTGTTCTTAGCCTTATTTCACAGATGAGGAAATGGATGGAGGGAACCTAGAAGGTGGCTGCCCAGGTGGCTGGGTGGTGCTTCCCTCGCTGAGATGAGGCACAGCAGGGATGCAGTCATGCCGGCAGGAGAGTGAGGCATTTGGTTTGGGCTCCTATTATTGCCTCGTGTTTGTGAACCCTCCAGATTCCCTTGTTGACGCTCTTGTCCCCGGTGTGACGGCATTTAGAGATAGGGTCGCTGGGTTGTGATTATGGTTACATGAGGTCCTGTGGCTGTGAGGATTTCAGTGCTCTTAAAGGAGAAGGAAGACAAAGAAACCTCTCTCTCCCTCCACACACACACACACACACACACACACACACACAGTCACCAAGTCAAGTCTGTGTGAGCTCATAGCAAGAGGATGGCACTCTCTACCCACCGGGAAGAGGGCCTTCACTGGGAACTGAGTCTGGTGGCACTTGGATCTCAGACTTTCCGGCCTGCCGACCTGTGAGAACTAAATCCCGGTTACTTAGGCTGCCTTTCTTACGGCAGTCTGAGCACACTAAGACAGCTGAGTGGAGTGAGAGGTAACTGGGGAACATCATAAAGGTGATTTCTAGTAGATATTTCAAGCCTTTGTTCGAGAAGTAGATTTAGAAGGAGTCATTGAATGGGTGAAAGGTGAGTTTGGATGTAATCTTGAAAAGTACGAAGAGTGAGAGGTGCAAAGGGCCATGGAATGGAGCTGTGAAGAGTGCCTGTATTTGGGGGGCAGGCAGAGGAAGAAAGCCCCCAAAAGACAGAAAATGAGCAGTCACAGTGATAGAAGGGAAGAGAAGGAGAAGCCACATATCCTAGGAGGAGAGAATTACACAAAGAGAGGGCAGTCTTCGCGTGGCTTGATCTCAGGTTGGGTACTGAAAACAGCGTGCCCACTGAGCGAGGCAGTTTCTGGCTGTCACAAGGGTAGTGTAAGATGAGTAGGCAGTCACTGAAATTTGAATTAGAAATAAAGGTGAAATGCCATTTGTTAAGTGAGGCAGTTACTTCAGTGAAAGACTTTATAGGATGTTCAGTCAGTGTTGGTTGGAGGACTATGTGATGCAGCAGCAGCAAGATGAAAATCTTTATTTTTCTTTTCCTAAAAAATGTTTCCATATATCTTTGGAAGAGAATTTAGTTGGCCTTCAAGAAGGTCATAGCAAGAATATGCATTCCTCTTGCACAGGCTGGAAAAACAAAACGGGCACATGTCCCAGATATTCCACTTACGTTTCAGACAGAGTCTGGACTCTGATCTAGCATCCCTGTGCCTTGTTCTGCAATAAAAATTGTACACAAGGGGTTAAGGGAAGAGAGCTGGCTGTTTTGTTGGTGATGCTGAAACAGACTGCTGTTTGTAAACATGTGGGGAGTCATTAAGATAGTAGAGAGCAGAGACTGGCCCAAAAGATCATGTGGTGGAGACCCTTAATCTTTTGCTGCAGTTAATTAACAGCCGAAGGGAGAAAATAAAGGAGAAAAGCAATGCTAAAAGATAAAAAGAAAAGAAAAGAAAGAAAACATGGGCATAGGGTCAAGCAGTATATTTGCTGCGGAAGGAGATGATTATGATGATCTCTGATGATGCATAGGGCTAACGTCAGTTTGTGAAAGTTCTGTACTGCCTCTCTCCTTCTGCAGATCTGTGCTAACTCAGCTACTCCTCTCCTCTGCTCAGTGAACCTGGTCAATATATTATTATATTTCGGGTATGTGTCTTGATGGGGGGATTCTATATAGCTAGATATATGGCTGTGATAAGTAGTTTTACAGTAGGCAAATATCCCAAAATGACAAAAGGCGCGGGATAATGTTCTTAGGTGAATGTAATTCAAAAGGTAACTAAGCTTGCTGTCACCTGTGACCAAAGGGAGACAGCATCTTTCCATCGAAAGATAGTCTTCCCCAAATATTGACTATCGCAGCTTATCTAGCCAGTTGAAGAATTACTGAATTTTAAAGGTGAAAGGGCTTTTAAAAATCAAATTTTATGATTTCTTATTTTTACAGTTGAAAATTGAGGCCTCAAATAGGTTAAATTACATCTCCACAGTCCCTGCATGGGAAGGGCGGCAGGGTCTAAGTCAGCACAGAGGTTTTCTAGTAACTTTGTTGTTACTCTTTGCATGTGGTTCACGTGTGACCTGTTGTTTTGTTGTTGTTTAGCTTCTAAGTCACGTCTGAGTCTTTTGCGCCCCATGGACTGTAGCCCGCCAGAGTCCTTAATAGAAGAGGTTAAACATGTTGTTCAGTGTTAAGACACATTTGAAATTATTTTTTAAAACTGCTCTCTCTACTCTACACTTAGGTTTTTTTTTTTTTTTTTCTTGCACAGACATGGATTCAAAGACACATTAAACTTTTACTTATATATCCTTAGACGACAGAATTTTGTTATTTGTAGAATATCAAACTAAATCTTTAGGGACCATACCTCTTTTATCTTTCTAAATCCTGCCTTTCAAACTCTTCTTTGGTAGCCTTTCGCTGTGATGATGAAGGAAACAGCCTGGCTAGCTTGACGTACGCTCAAGTCCTCTTTGATGATCCTGCCCAAGGAGAGCTCCTTGGAACACACGGTGGTCTCTAAACTGTGAAGGGAAGAACAGGAAGAAAGGAACACATGGGGAGAGAGAGCTGGTGAAACTACAGGGCTCTGGCTGTGGTCTCTCTAGCTCCTGCGTGGTCTTTTCTGGGGACCTTTGTCTCCTTGAATAGTCACCTTTGAAACCTACCCTCAACCGCTGCTTGTAAAAATAGTAGTTATGTCATGGACGCCTGTCATTCTCTCTCACATCAAACAGACAGCTCATGTTCTCTGTTGGCATTGTTTCCCACGGCTGAAGAACGGCCTCCCCTAAGAGGCATGGGCTTATTAGTTTTAACTCTCCATCTTTACTCTTCCTTTCTTATTTCCATCAGAACTTGTAGCATCAATTGTCAAACTGTTTATTTTCATGAATGTTTATATTTACGACTGTTTTCTTTTTTCCATTTGTCTTTGAAAAAAAAGCACTGTCAAAAGTTTGGTCATGTTTCCGTTTGGCCACTTCTGAACTCTGTGCTTGTGCAGTCCTAGTGTGTCCGTTTTATCTTACAACTGCCCACCAGGCTCCTCAGCCATGGGCACAGTGTAAAAACCTTTTTTTTTAAGTTTGGGCCACAAATAGGTTAAATTACATCTCCACAGTCCCTGCATGGGAAGGGCGGCAGGGTCTAAGTCAGCACAGAGGTTTTCTAGTAACTTTGTTGTTACTCTTTGCATGTGGTTCACGTGTGACCTGTTGTTTTGTTGTTGTTTAGCTTCTAAGTCACGTCTGACTCTTTTGCGCCCCATGGACTGTAGCCCGCCAGAGTCCTTAATAGAAGAGGTTAAACATGTTGTTCAGTGTTAAGACACATTTGAAATTATTTTTTAAAACTGCTCTCTCTACTCTACACTTAGGTTTTTTTTTTTTTTTTTCTTGCACAGACATGGATTCAAAGACACATTAAACTTTTACTTATATATCCTTAGACGACAGAATTTTGTTATTTGTAGAATATCAAACTAAATCTTTAGGGACCATACCTCTTTTATCTTTCTAAATCCTGCCTTTCAAACTCTTCTTTGGTAGCCTTTCGCTGTGATGATGAAGGAAACAGCCTGGCTAGCTTGACGTACGCTCAAGTCCTCTTTGATGATCCTGCCCAAGGAGAGCTCCTTGGAACACACGGTGGTCTCTAAACTGTGAAGGGAAGAACAGGAAGAAAGGAACACATGGGGAGAGAGAGCTGGTGAAACTACAGGGCTCTGGCTGTGGTCTCTCTAGCTCCTGCGTGGTCTTTTCTGGGGACCTTTGTCTCCTTGAATAGTCACCTTTGAAACCTACCCTCAACCGCTGCTTGTAAAAATAGTAGTTATGTCATGGACGCCTGTCATTCTCTCTCACATCAAACAGACAGCTCATGTTCTCTGTTGGCATTGTTTCCCACGGCTGAAGAACGGCCTCCCCTAAGAGGCATGGGCTTATTAGTTTTAACTCTCCATCTTTACTCTTCCTTTCTTATTTCCATCAGAACTTGTAGCATCAATTGTCAAACTGTTTATTTTCATGAATGTTTATATTTACGACTGTTTTCTTTTTTCCATTTGTCTTTGAAAAAAAAGCACTGTCAAAAGTTTGGTCATGTTTCCGTTTGGCCACTTCTGAACTCTGTGCTTGTGCTTAAGTCCCTCAGTTGTGTCCAGCTCTTTGCTACTCTTTGGACAACTGCCCACCAGGCTCCTCAGTCCATGGGATTTTTCAGGCAAGAATACTGGAGTGGGCTGCCATTTCCTTCTCCAGGGGATCTTCCCCACCCAGGGCTCAAACCTGCGCCTTAACTCTGTGGCTATGGCCAAATCTCCTGACTTCTCAGAGCCTTATTTTTCCCACTATAAAATTTAAAAACTTATGCCTGACCTGATGTTTCAATAATTGGGAAGGTTCTTGCCATTTTTTGCTAAGTATGATAAGCAGAATGCAGTGATAGGCCCCAAGATTCCCACCCCTGAAGCGCATAGCCTGTGTAACCCTCGCTTCTTGAGCGTGGGTGAGTGATACCTGTGAATATGATGGGGTTTTACTACTTTAAATGGGTTTTTAAAAGTCCTATTCAGCTTTATTCTCTTCAGTTATAAATAATCACTCTGTGATGTGTAAAGACTTTGGGATATTTTCAGTAAGAATTCAGACTTTAGCTCTCATACTAACCAACACGGAGGATTTCTCTACCTGTCCGCAAGTTGTTTCTTTTAAAAATACTTTTATTTTAAAAACATTTTTATTCATAAATTAATTTTTATTGGAGTATAGTTGCTTTGGCTTTTCTGGTGGTTCAGCAAGTAAAGAATCTGCCTACAGTGCAGGAATTGAAGGAGACCCAGTTTCGATCCGTGGGTCAGAAAGATCCTCTGGAGAAGGCATGGCAATCCACTTCATGGAGAACCCCATGGAAAGAGGAGCCTGGTGGGCTCCAGTCCCTGGGGTTACAAAGACTCAAACTCAACTGAAATGACTTAGTACATATAGCTGCTTTATGATGGTCTATTAGTTTCTACTGTGGAGACAAATGAATCAGACATACATATACACATATTGCCTCCGTTTTTTGGTCACCACAGTGCATTAAAGAGCACTCCCTGTATTATAAAGTATGTTCTCATTAGTTATCTGTTCTATATTTAGTATCAATTGTGTATATATGTCAATCATAGTCTTCCAGTTCCTCTCACCCTCTTTCCTTCTCGGTGTCCATATATTTGTTCTCTACATCTGCATCTCTATTGCTGCTTAGCAAATGTGATTTTACCTGTGCTTGTGCTTAAGTCCCTCAGTTGTGTCCAGCTCTTTGCTACTCTTTGGACAACTGCCCACCAGGCTCCTCAGTCCATGGGATTTTTCAGGCAAGAATACTGGAGTGGGCTGCCATTTCCTTCTCCAGGGGATCTTCCCCACCCAGGGCTCAAACCTGCGCCTTAACTCTGTGGCTATGGCCAAATCTCCTGACTTCTCAGAGCCTTATTTTTCCCACTATAAAATTTAAAAACTTATGCCTGACCTGATGTTTCAATAATTGGGAAGGTTCTTGCCATTTTTTGCTAAGTATGATAAGCAGAATGCAGTGATAGGCCCCAAGATTCCCACCCCTGAAGCGCATAGCCTGTGTAACCCTCGCTTCTTGAGCGTGGGTGAGTGATACCTGTGAATATGATGGGGTTTTACTACTTTAAATGGGTTTTTAAAAGTCCTATTCAGCTTTATTCTCTTCAGTTATAAATAATCACTCTGTGATGTGTAAAGACTTTGGGATATTTTCAGTAAGAATTCAGACTTTAGCTCTCATACTAACCAACACGGAGGATTTCTCTACCTGTCCGCAAGTTGTTTCTTTTAAAAATACTTTTATTTTAAAAACATTTTTATTCATAAATTAATTTTTATTGGAGTATAGTTGCTTTGGCTTTTCTGGTGGTTCAGCAAGTAAAGAATCTGCCTACAGTGCAGGAATTGAAGGAGACCCAGTTTCGATCCGTGGGTCAGAAAGATCCTCTGGAGAAGGCATGGCAATCCACTTCATGGAGAACCCCATGGAAAGAGGAGCCTGGTGGGCTCCAGTCCCTGGGGTTACAAAGACTCAAACTCAACTGAAATGACTTAGTACATATAGCTGCTTTATGATGGTCTATTAGTTTCTACTGTGGAGACAAATGAATCAGACATACATATACACATATTGCCTCCGTTTTTTGGTCACCACAGTGCATTAAAGAGCACTCCCTGTATTATAAAGTATGTTCTCATTAGTTATCTGTTCTATATTTAGTATCAATTGTGTATATATGTCAATCATAGTCTTCCAGTTCCTCTCACCCTCTTTCCTTCTCGGTGTCCATATATTTGTTCTCTACATCTGCATCTCTATTGCTGCTTAGCAAATGTGATCTTCTATACCATTTTTCTAGATTCCACATATGTGTGTTAATATACAATATTTGTTTTTCTTTTTATGACTTATTTCACTCTGTGTGACATACTCTAGGTCCATCCACGTCTCTACAAAGGATTTAATTTTGCTTCTTTTTATGGCTGAGTTATATTCCATTGTGTATATGTACCGCAGCTTCTTTATTCATTCCTCTGATAATGGGCCTTTAGGTTGCTTCCATGTCCTGGCTATCGTAAAAAAAAATGCTGCTGTGAACATTGGGGTGTATGTATATTTTTGGATTATGGTTAATAGTAAATTGACTATGAGTTAATTGAAAAGGAGATTATCCTGGGCGGACCTAACTAATCCAGTGAACTCTTAAAAGAGGAACTGGGGCCTTCCTGAAGGAAGATATGAAGCCTGAGATATGCTGAGGTCCTGAAGAAGAAAGCAACCTGATTGTGAACTGCCCACGAGGGATGAACCTGTGGGCGTGGCAAGAACTTGAGTGTGGCCTTTAGGATCTGAGAATGGCCCCCCACTGAGAGCTGGCAAGAAATCAGGGACCTCGGATATGACAGCTGCAAACGAATGAATTGTGCCCCCCACCTGAGGAGGCCTGGACACAGATTCTTCCCAGTTGACCCTCCAGATGAGAATGCAGCCTGGCTGCCACCTTGATTATAGCCTTAGGAGGTCCTGCATTGAAGGAGACCCAGTTTCGGGTCAGAAAGATCCTCTGGAGAAGGCATGGCAATCCACTTCATGGAGAACCCCATGGAAAGAGGAGCCTGGTGGGCTCCAGTCCCTGGGGTTACAAAGACTCAAACTCAACTGAAATGACTTAGTACATATAGCTGCTTTATGATGGTCTATTAGTTTCTACTGTGGAGACAAATGAATCAGACATACATATACACATATTGCCTCCGTTTTTTGGTCACCACAGTGCATTAAAGAGCACTCCCTGTATTATAAAGTATGTTCTCATTAGTTATCTGTTCTATATTTAGTATCAATTGTGTATATATGTCAATCATAGTCTTCCAGTTCCTCTCACCCTCTTTCCTTCTCGGTGTCCATATATTTGTTCTCTACATCTGCATCTCTATTGCTGCTTAGCAAATGTGATCTTCTATACCATTTTTCTAGATTCCACATATGTGTGTTAATATACAATATTTGTTTTTCTTTTTATGACTTATTTCACTCTGTGTGACATACTCTAGGTCCATCCACGTCTCTACAAAGGATTTAATTTTGCTTCTTTTTATGGCTGAGTTATATTCCATTGTGTATATGTACCGCAGCTTCTTTATTCATTCCTCTGATAATGGGCCTTTAGGTTGCTTCCATGTCCTGGCTATCGTAAAAAAAAATGCTGCTGTGAACATTGGGGTGTATGTATATTTTTGGATTATGGTTAATAGTAAATTGACTATGAGTTAATTGAAAAGGAGATTATCCTGGGCGGACCTAACTAATCCAGTGAACTCTTAAAAGAGGAACTGGGGCCTTCCTGAAGGAAGATATGAAGCCTGAGATATGCTGAGGTCCTGAAGAAGAAAGCAACCTGATTGTGAACTGCCCACGAGGGATGAACCTGTGGGCATGGCAAGAACTTGAGTGTGGCCTTTAGGATCTGAGAATGGCCCCCCACTGAGAGCTGGCAAGAAATCAGGGACCTCGGATATGACAGCTGCAAACGAATGAATTGTGCCCCCCACCTGAGGAGGCCTGGACACAGATTCTTCCCCAGTTGACCCTCCAGATGAGAATGCAGCCTGGCTGCCACCTTGATTATAGCCTTAGGAGGTCCTGCATTGAGAGTCCAGCCGAGGCTAGACCAGCACCCCAGGCCCACAGACACTGTGAGATGCTTTGTGTTGTTTCACACTGCTCAGTCTGTGGTAACTTGTTATGCTTCAGTAGGAACTAATACACTCAGTACTGAACACCAAGAGGTGAGGGTGAAGGAAGTGGAGATGGCCTTTTATTATTCCTCTGGCAGCTGGGCCACAGGCGTGGCCAGTCGGAGGTGCCCACCTGGAACTTTGAATCTGGAGGGAGGGCCACGAGTGCTCGGCTGCTTTCCAAGGTCAGCCCCAGAGCATGGCAGCAGCGGTGGCACACTCCCAGTGTTTTCAGAGTCCGGTGGCAGAGTCTGACTTGTTTCCACTGCCGTGAGTCAGAAATAATGTCTGTTATTTGTCTCCAAGTTTATTATAGATTATTATAGATCTTAGATGTAAAAGTGTTTTGTAAACACTGACAAATTGTGTGAGCCTAATTATCATATTTCTCTGGTTTCACTTTCCTTCAGGCTCATATGTTTGACCTTTGTCTGTTTCTGAACTGTTATCATTCTTGGTGCCCATCTACATGCTGATATATATTATAAAGGTACTTTCATTCTTAAAAGAATGGAATAATATGAAAGTCTGTGTGAAGAGTTCTTTTTAGAGCTCAGAGAAAGTGATAGAAAGAAGAGAGGTTGGGCTGTGGCAGGGTGCTTGCTGAATAGCTTCCCCTGTAAAACAACCAGAGGACTTCATTTAAGTTCCCAAGCCACCAACATGACCTCACAGAGAAATCTGTAAAAGTGTATAAGCATAGCAACCTTGTGTAGCAGCTTACCTATAACACTTGGAACAGCCATGGTGATTGCACCAGAAAGCCAGCAGCCAAGTGATAATCAGGGTTGGGGGGTTGGGTGGGGGTGGGGACAGAGTGCCCTGGTAAAAGCAGCAGCTGCAGGAATAGCAGAGCAAGGACAGGAAGCCTGCCCTCTGACCTCCAACTCTGACTGAGGCTGGCGACAGGTGTAGAGGATCAGCGTGGAGGCTGGCCAAGGCCTGGCCGTATCTATTCCTGAGGAACCCATTCCCCTGAGGTTCCTTATGCTGACTTGACATTAATGGTACACCCCCAGCATGGGAGGAGGCCAAAGGTGACCAGGGGATGCAGTAGTGTTCTTTTGTTTGTTTTTTATTTTTATTTTATTTTATTTTAAATTTTGGCTTCTTGATTGGTTTTTTTCTTTCTTTATTTTCGTCCATGTTCATTCTTTGGCCTATGCGGGCCCCCATTGTAGTGGCCTCTCCCGTTGCAGAGCACAGGTTCTGGGTGCATGCACTCCAGAGCGCGGGCTCATAATTGGACACACCGGTCCAGTCAATCCGTGGCACGTGGGATCTTCCCAGGCTAGGGATCGAACTGGTACCCCTAGGATTGCAAGGCGGACTCTTTACGCACTGGACCACCAGGGAAGCCCATCAGTTGAGTTTTTAATTTATAATTTTGTATTCTTTTTTCTAGATGTCCTCCTTGGTTCTTTTTCAAATCTGCTAGGTCATTTTTTTCAAGCTCCTAGTTACTGTAGATTTTACATCTTTTTTTTTTGTAAACTTTTATTTTACTTCTAACTTTTACAGAGTTTTGTTGTTTACAGATATGTATGTTCCCAGACTAGTCATATGTATATTCCCCCATCCCACCCCTCCAGACCATCACACAGCACCCCTGAAGGATCTCCTTTACTCACAGAGCAGCGACTACAGCTATTTTCTTCACATATGATAGTACATGTCTTCATGCTACTTCCTTTACGCCTCCCACTTTTTTTTTTTTTTTTTAAATTTAGGTGTTTTATGCCTTGCCTCTGATTGTCCCATCATCTGAAGCCTTCCAGAGTCTGTTTGTATACTGTAGTACTTTTCTTTTGCTGCTGTTTCTTTCTCATCATAACTTTTCTTTTGATTTGGTTGTCATTGACTTCTCAGTGCTCATTGTCCATGAGACAAGGGTTTTGGTGATTCCTGTGTGTGGGGTGAAGGAGCCCTTCTCTGGACAGTCTTTCCTTTGCCTCTCTAGACGTGTAGGGACAATACTAAGCTCTGGAAGACTTATCTTAGAGCAGAAACTTACTATCTCAGTTCGTAAGGGTCCAGAATCTGGGAGCAACTTAGCTGGTGTTTCTGGCTCAGTGTTTCTCGAGATGAGACTGTTGTCAAGTGTTAGTGGGGACCACGGTCTGTTATCCAAAAGCTCAGTTGGACCCACTTCTAAGATTATTCATGTGATTCTTGGCAGGAAACCCTAGCTCCTCACAGGTCACCTGCTGGATTGGTTCTTCTCTCTTTATTTTCATCCATGTTCATTCTTTGGCCTATGCGGGCCCCCATTGTAGTGGCCTCTCCCGTTGCAGAGCACAGGTTCTGGGTGCATGCACTCCAGAGCGCGGGCTCATAATTGGACACACCGGTCCAGTCAATCCGTGGCACGTGGGATCTTCCCAGGCTAGGGATCGAACTGGTACCCCTAGGATTGCAAGGCGGACTCTTTACGCACTGGACCACCAGGGAAGCCCATCAGTTGAGTTTTTAATTTATAATTTTGTATTCTTTTTTCTAGATGTCCTCCTTGGTTCTTTTTCAAATCTGCTAGGTCATTTTTTTCAAGCTCCTAGTTACTGTAGATTTTACATCTTTTTTTTTTGTAAACTTTTATTTTACTTCTAACTTTTACAGAGTTTTGTTGTTTACAGATATGTATGTTCCCAGACTAGTCATATGTATATTCCCCCATCCCACCCCTCCAGACCATCACACAGCACCCCTGAAGGATCTCCTTTACTCACAGAGCAGCGACTACAGCTATTTTCTTCACATATGATAGTACATGTCTTCATGCTACTTCCTTTACGCCTCCCACTTTTTTTTTTTTTTTTAAATTTAGGTGTTTTATGCCTTGCCTCTGATTGTCCCATCATCTGAAGCCTTCCAGAGTCTGTTTGTATACTGTAGTACTTTTCTTTTGCTGCTGTTTCTTTCTCATCATAACTTTTCTTTTGATTTGGTTGTCATTGACTTCTCAGTGCTCATTGTCCATGAGACAAGGGTTTTGGTGATTCCTGTGTGTGGGGTGAAGGAGCCCTTCTCTGGACAGTCTTTCCTTTGCCTCTCTAGACGTGTAGGGACAATACTAAGCTCTGGAAGACTTATCTTAGAGCAGAAACTTACTATCTCAGTTCGTAAGGGTCCAGAATCTGGGAGCAACTTAGCTGGTGTTTCTGGCTCAGTGTTTCTCGAGATGAGACTGTTGTCAAGTGTTAGTGGGGACCACGGTCTGTTATCCAAAAGCTCAGTTGGACCCACTTCTAAGATTATTCATGTGATTCTTGGCAGGAAACCCTAGCTCCTCACAGGTCACCTGCTGGAGGCTGAGGTTCCTCAGCTCTAGCTTTCTCCATCAGAGCTGGCTGAGAGGGCAGTTGGTTTCCTTCAGAGTAAGGAAACACAAACAGAGAGAACCGTGGTGTCTTTTACAAGCTGATCTTGAAATTACATACCATCACTTCTGCCACATTGCATTGGCCCACTGAGACCAACCCTGGTAAAGCACAAGAGGGGACCACACAAGGATGTGAGTGTCAGAAAGTGGGGGTCATCTGGGGCTGCCCTTGAAGTTGCCTGCTACAATCGCCTACAGTTCAGTAAGGAAAAAGCCCTCAAAACAGAAAAGTGGAGAGGAGATATAAAAGTCTGTTCATGGAAGTATATATATATTATACATACAAAAATACATCTTACACAGAAAAAGATGTTCAACCTCACTCAAAATAAGAATCATGTAAATTAAAAACTATATTGAGACACTGTTTCTACTCATAAGAGTGTATAACCCACTGTATTGTTGAGAATTTGGGGAAACAGGGTCTCATGCCTTGTCAGTGAGTGTCAACATTGGTAAAATATCTATGAAAAGTAACTTGGCAATAACTATCAGTAGTTAAAAAAAACACATTTCCTTCAATTCAACACTTCCAGTTCTAGGAATTTTTCCTAAATATAGTCTGGCACTTATGCAAAATGATGTCTGTGTGAAGATCTCTACTGCAGTATCAACTTATAATTGCAAAAGATTGGAAACCATCTGAATTTCTATCAATAGAAATCATAAATGATTTCTATCAATAGATTACATAAATTATGGTAGTATACACATAGTAGAATTCTATTAATCTCTTCAAAAAGGATGAGGCAGTCCTCTTTACACATGCTTAGCGATTTTCTCCAGCACGCACAGAAGATGTGAAAGCTAGGTGCAGAACAGAATGTCACTACTTGTGCAAAAATTTGTATCGGCTTGTACAGAAATATGGCGTCTCTAGAAGCACATGCAAGAGGTTGGGTTTATAGTTTGCTTTCACAGAGGGAGACTGGGTGGTTAGAGAATTAGGGTATGAAAGAGACTTACTTTCCTTGCATTCTCATTGTGCTTTTGGAACTTTATGTACATGGATCAACCACTCAAAAATATTTGAAATATTAAAAACCAGATTGTAATAACCTGAAACCATGGTGCCCTCAGTGAGGTTGGTGTTAATAGAAACACACAGAAGTAGAATTGGCAGGACATGGTGAGTAATTGGAATGGCGAGCAGGAGAAGGAAGTGTCCAGAATGGCGCTCAGATTCCTGCCGAAGGCACTCAGGTGAATAGAAAAATAGAGCACTTAAGAGTGTATCTCTTAGAAAGCCAAGTTATGTATTTGATGAAATGATTACATTTTATGGGAAAAACACACTTTAAAAAATGAAAATCTATTAGCTTCTGTACTGTGCAATGTGTTTTGCTATTAGAGATTATATTTTAAATTTTAAATTATATTTTAAATTTTGTCTCTCTCACAGGACCTGGTGTGATGTCTGACTTGCTATAGATGCTCCGTAGATACTTGTTAGACAAATCTCTGAATGTTAATTTTTTAATATGGGCTTTATATTTTCAGCAGGATTAAATATCTGCCCAGATATCTGCAGAGTGCGAGCTTCAGATAGATGGAAAATAAAATATTTCATCCTCTCTTGAGCCAAGGGTGAGGAGACCCGGGTGGAGAAAAGATGAAGTTCATGCAGCAAGTTGTCAATGAGAATACTACATAGGACTTTCAACATGTGAGATAATTCATTTTAATATCTGCAAGAAAAGGGGAGAGTTCATTGAGCCACCAGAGGGCTCTCATCACTCCATTTAACTGTAGAACTATTCGTAGAGATAGAAGAAAGTGCAGCTGAAAACCAGAGGAGCACATGTATCCTTTCCCACTCCATTAACTTGATACTACCATTGCGAGGACATCCTGCAAGTCATCTTATTCCACGATGAGAGAATTGAAACTAGCCAATGTGCTTTGAATCCCCTGTCTCCAAACACCAAGGAGGGACTTCTGGTCTTTTGTCAGTTGAAAAATGAATTTATTTCTAATGCCCTGGAATGACGCAAGGGTCATGTGGAGGTATTCCCATAGCATGCAAAGAAGAGGAGAGGTACCATGGGGTTTGTAGTGGTGATGTTTGCTAAAATTTTAGCATTTGTAAAGATGTAGAAGCATTTAAGACCAGGATTGCTGGGTTGGCATTTACAAGTTTTCATTGCCTTCTCTGATTTTTATATTTTTGGATCATTTGTAATGGTCTCTTATTTGTAATTTAAGTCAAGGAACTATTGGGACCCTTTGGTTAATTTTGTGTAGTTGTGTAGGCAATAAGTTAGCATCCCTCCCATTAACATCTTCTGACCCCTGGGCCCCCCATTATTAATCCCTCATTAGATTAACAGAGCCTTTGGGTTAAGAGAGCAGAGAAGGAAATGGATGTTTATTGAGTGCTGCACCTTGGGCTGTGTTCTAGCTTCATTTTAAAGTCCATCCCTAGAGTACCTCTAACACTAAGTAAGTATTGCTCTCTCAATTTTTATAGAAGGAAACCCAGATCCGAAAGGTTGAACGAGTCACCCACAATGGTAAATGCTCCGTAGATACTTGTTAGACAAATCTCTGAATGTTAATTTTTTAATATGGGCTTTATATTTTCAGCAGGATTAAATATCTGCCCAGATATCTGCAGAGTGCGAGCTTCAGATAGATGGAAAATAAAATATTTCATCCTCTCTTGAGCCAAGGGTGAGGAGACCCGGGTGGAGAAAAGATGAAGTTCATGCAGCAAGTTGTCAATGAGAATACTACATAGGACTTTCAACATGTGAGATAATTCATTTTAATATCTGCAAGAAAAGGGGAGAGTTCATTGAGCCACCAGAGGGCTCTCATCACTCCATTTAACTGTAGAACTATTCGTAGAGATAGAAGAAAGTGCAGCTGAAAACCAGAGGAGCACATGTATCCTTTCCCACTCCATTAACTTGATACTACCATTGCGAGGACATCCTGCAAGTCATCTTATTCCACGATGAGAGAATTGAAACTAGCCAATGTGCTTTGAATCCCCTGTCTCCAAACACCAAGGAGGGACTTCTGGTCTTTTGTCAGTTGAAAAATGAATTTATTTCTAATGCCCTGGAATGACGCAAGGGTCATGTGGAGGTATTCCCATAGCATGCAAAGAAGAGGAGAGGTACCATGGGGTTTGTAGTGGTGATGTTTGCTAAAATTTTAGCATTTGTAAAGATGTAGAAGCATTTAAGACCAGGATTGCTGGGTTGGCATTTACAAGTTTTCATTGCCTTCTCTGATTTTTATATTTTTGGATCATTTGTAATGGTCTCTTATTTGTAATTTAAGTCAAGGAACTATTGGGACCCTTTGGTTAATTTTGTGTAGTTGTGTAGGCAATAAGTTAGCATCCCTCCCATTAACATCTTCTGACCCCTGGGCCCCCCATTATTAATCCCTCATTAGATTAACAGAGCCTTTGGGTTAAGAGAGCAGAGAAGGAAATGGATGTTTATTGAGTGCTGCACCTTGGGCTGTGTTCTAGCTTCATTTTTAAAGTCCATCCCTAGAGTACCTCTAACACTAAGTAAGTATTGCTCTCTCAATTTTTATAGAAGGAAACCCAGATCCGAAAGGTTGAACGAGTCACCCACAATGGTAAATGCTGGGAGTTTACTGAATGTTGCCTACCTGTGACACTCACCTTCTTTCTGACCAGCCCCCGTAATACGAGTTTAGACCTTGGGTTTTCCTTCTCCCCTGGCTATCCAAGGATTCCTCTTCCCCATCCAATCAGGGGGGGCTTTGAAAGTGCAGCTCATCGGTGGAGCAGTATGTTCAGCAGCCCCTGCAGTGAGCCCCTACAATGCCTACCGAGAGTGTGGTTTGATGGGAGTTGTAGCAACACCACGCGACCCCTCCACACACACGGAGTAGAAAGGGAGGGGCCCCCCGCCCTCCACCAGCCACCGTGCAGGGGGCGGGGACGAGACCCTTGGAGGATTCCTGCCGTAACTACCATGGTTTGGCTATTCTTCTCATGCCAGACCCTGATGGCCTCCGACTACAGGTAAACACAGGCGCGGCTGACAAGCCACCAGAGTGACTGTGTATACTGACCATTTGTGTTCAGTTTGTGTAAGGATGGGCTTGCGTCTCCCCAGAAAAGAAGGCAAGAGAATATATGTGTATGGGTTTGTGCTGACCCTGTCACACCTCCTCAAACCACCTGCCTGGTAAACCGTGTCTCAGGAGCAGGACAGCCGTCGTGTGAGGTTGTAAAATGTAACCATGGAGGGCGAGGGCCTTCAGTGCCTCGGTCAGGACGCCACCCCCAAGCCCATGGCCTGGGGAGCGTCATCAGCACCTGTGAAGTTCTGTCGAGGACGAGGCTCTGCAGGGTACCCCCGCCCGATCCCCAAAGCAGAGAGTGTGGAAACACCCAGGCCTGTTATGGTCACAGGTGCAACAGTCTCAGAATTTAATTTTCAAAGCCACACTCATACATCAGATTTTTTTTTTCCCTCAGAAAGCTGTTCCACTGAATGGACCCATCTGAGGAAGGACAGGCTCTTGTTTCCTTGATTGGATGATGTGGGCTTTCGGGAGACTCTTGAATGAAGAGAGGAGAGAGAATGTGTGAAACGGAAGCTGATGGCTTATTATAGCTCTGTGAGTCACAGGGACTGCAGGCATGTGGGAGAAGGGTGAGTGAGGGGCAGGCATGGTGCAGGGCCGGGAAGGGAGGGGCACAGGCAAAGAGGGAGGGCATGAGGCCGGGTGAGGGAAGGAAGGGGAGTGCATGAGCCAGAGTTCCACAGAGAAGCAGAACCAGTGTGTGTGTGTGTGCGTGCGTGCGTGTGCGTGTGTGTGTGTTTGTGTGGGGGGCTGGGTGGAGAGAGGAGGAGGGAGAGAGAGAAGTTTCACAGAGGTGGGCAGGTAGCAGATCTGCAGGGTGGACAGGCAGCCCTGGAGATGGAGGCAAGCCGGCGCTGCAGTTCAGAGCCCAAGGCTGATGCTTGCTGGCAGAGATTCCCACAGGAGCCTCCTCTGGGTTCTAGCAGTCAGGCTTGGTCGCTGCTATGGCACTGCACTGGGATCTACAGGTGGACATGTGAAGGTTCCGCCAGAAAGCTCTGGAGAGGCCCATGGACCATCCCCAGCAGCTGGCCCCACGTTCTGGCTCGGAGTCACCTCTTATATGGCATCTGAACGGAGCAGTCAGTCAGTCGTGCCACCCAACCTGCCACGTGCTAGGATGGCCGGGCTGCAGAAGGCAGTGAGGATAGAGGGCGGAGGTTCTCCCAGGTGATATTTAAAATGATCAGAACAGACGACATTCAATTAGGCCTCAGTTGCTGCCACTTCCAAATAATATTCAAGCAGAATTCCCACATATCAGTGCTTCCCACATTGGCTACCCACTGGAATAACCTAGACGTGCTTTTTAAACTCTCTGTGCCTAATCCATAGCCTAGAACACTTTGGAATGTCTGGAGGAGGGATCTGGGCAAAAGTATTTTGATAAGCTCCCCAGGTGACGCCAAATATGCAGGCAAGGCTGAATAGCTCTTCTGTATCCGGCACCAGCAGCTCTTTGCACTACAGCTGACCTTGAGGAACACAGCTGTGAACTGCACAGGTTTGCTTGGACACAGATTTTTTTTCTGTAATGACTACTACAGACTGCATGATCTGCTGTTGGTTAAATCAATGGGTGTAGACTTGAGCACAGGGGAACCTGGGATGGAAAGAGGTGACTGTGTGTGATACCTGGGTTTTCCACAGTGTGGAGGGTCAGCAACTCTTAACGCCTGCTGTATGGTCAGCTGTATCTCCTTTCCACTCCCCTATGTGAAGCTCCCCACAATGTCCATTTAACCCATTTCTGTGGCCATTTGAGCTGCGAGGGGTCTGGAAAGAGAGTTTTCCACAGTAATGTGATTTCCCTGGTGCCTGCATCTTCTCACATTGCATCAGAGAGCAAAAAATGACCTTGAGAAGCCAGCAAGAAGGGCTGATCGTCCAGACATCCTGAAGGAAACAGAGGCAAAATTTGATAGAAGTTGCATGGTGTAAAGAAAGGGGTATCTGAACTGACTGGACTGGACCTGGGCTCCATTTTTCTGGGGTAATTTTCTTTCTTGGTCAGATTCATTGATCTCATTGGGCCTGTGTCTTTATCCTTAACATTGATGTAATAATGTCTGCTTTTCAGACAGGGAAGAACTAGAGAGATAATGCATAGTAAATGGCCATCTTGCATCTGACTCTTTGCAACCCCATGGACTATATAGCCTGCCAGGCTTCTCTGCCCATGGAATTCTCCAGACAAGAATCCTGGAGTGGATTGCCATTTCCTCCTCCAGGGGAGGTTCCCAGCCTAGGGATCAAACCTGGATCTCCTGCATTTCAGGCAGATTCTTTACCACTGCACCACTGGGGAAGTTCTTGTAATGGGCACCTGGATCTCCCTGCAATTTCATGATGTCCCCGCCACTTCCAAATAATATTCAAGCAGAATTCCCATAGTTTTTGCTACCCACTGGAATAACCTAGACGTGCTTTTTAAACTCTCTGTGCCTAATCCATAGCCTAGAACACTTTGGAATGTCTGGAGGAGGGATCTGGGCAAAAGTATTTTGATAAGCTCCCCAGGTGACGCCAAATATGCAGGCAAGGCTGAATAGCTCTTCTGTATCCGGCACCAGCAGCTCTTTGCACTACAGCTGACCTTGAGGAACACAGCTGTGAACTGCACAGGTTTGCTTGGACACAGATTTTTTTTCTGTAATGACTACTACAGACTGCATGATCTGCTGTTGGTTAAATCAATGGGTGTAGACTTGAGCACAGGGGAACCTGGGATGGAAAGAGGTGACTGTGTGTGATACCTGGGTTTTCCACAGTGTGGAGGGTCAGCAACTCTTAACGCCTGCTGTATGGTCAGCTGTATCTCCTTTCCACTCCCCTATGTGAAGCTCCCCACAATGTCCATTTAACCCATTTCTGTGGCCATTTGAGCTGCGAGGGGTCTGGAAAGAGAGTTTTCCACAGTAATGTGATTTCCCTGGTGCCTGCATCTTCTCACATTGCATCAGAGAGCAAAAAATGACCTTGAGAAGCCAGCAAGAAGGGCTGATCGTCCAGACATCCTGAAGGAAACAGAGGCAAAATTTGATAGAAGTTGCATGGTGTAAAGAAAGGGGTATCTGAACTGACTGGACTGGACCTGGGCTCCATTTTTCTGGGGTAATTTTCTTTCTTGGTCAGATTCATTGATCTCATTGGGCCTGTGTCTTTATCCTTAACATTGATGTAATAATGTCTGCTTTTCAGACAGGGAAGAACTAGAGAGATAATGCATAGTAAATGGCCATCTTGCATCTGACTCTTTGCAACCCCATGGACTATATAGCCTGCCAGGCTTCTCTGCCCATGGAATTCTCCAGACAAGAATCCTGGAGTGGATTGCCATTTCCTCCTCCAGGGGAGGTTCCCAGCCTAGGGATCAAACCTGGATCTCCTGCATTTCAGGCAGATTCTTTACCACTGCACCACTGGGGAAGTTCTTGTAATGGGCACTCAATAGATGGTATAAACTTGACCCAAGACAGACAAGAGAGAGGAATTAAAAGTCAAAATTGGATGTCCAATGACCTGTGACCCTCAGATCTCTCATTTTTAAACTAAGGATAATGTGTTGGGTTGAATAGCACCCCTATCCACTATTAATGTCCACTGGGAACCTCACAATGTGACCTGATTAGGAAATGGGGCCTTTTGCAGATGTGATCAGTTAAGTGTCTCAAAAAGGAATCATCCTGGACTTAGGGTGAGCCCTAAAACCAATGCCTGCTGTCTTTACATGAGAAACGAGAGGGAAATCCGGACACAGATTCCAGATTTCCTCTAAAGTAAGAGATACAAAGACATACAAAGTAGAATGCTGTGGGAGGCTGGAAGCAGAGATGGGAGCCATGTGGCCACAAGCCAAGGATCATCAAAGGCCCTGAGAAGGAAGAGTCCTTCCCTGGAGCCTTCAAGGGTGCTGCTCACTCCTTGATTTCAACTGTTAGCCTCTGGGACTGTGAGCAGCTAAATGGCTGTTGTTTGTGGTCCACCTTGTTTGTGGACCTTTGTGACGCTAGCCCTAGGCAACCAGTTCAAGTAGTAATATCATACTTCTGGGTTACTGCAACCAGGGATGAATCTATATTGTAAATATAATTAAATGTGGAAATGGTAAAGTTTTGGCTAAATGTTCATTAGGATTATTTAGATGCTGGATAAACAGCCTAGTCTGATGAGATTCTATGCTAGGAGCCAAGGCCACTGCCATTTGGAGGGTCTGTCTGGGGGACACGGTGAGAGATGAGTGAAATAATGAGGGATGTGTGTAGATGGGACCAGGTGAGCGGCAGGAAGGCCGTGAATAAAAGTCAAATTGCTGCCTGTCCTGTGCCCTCCACCCGCCCACCACGGGAAACGGTGCGGCTGCCTTTGATCTCAGGTGCACAAGCACAGCTCTTTGTGACGCACACATGAACACACGCACACACAAATAGCTTAGACTTTACTGGCTCTCATCCTTGGTCACCCGGCCTGGAGTTGCGATATCAATCTCTGGCTCAATCAGCAGCCACAGAACATGACATTTTCATTAAGCCCACTGAAATGCACAGCAGTCTCCCTTCATCACTATTGATACGGGCACACACGTAACCCCCACAGTCGTTCCACGCCTAGGGTCTCATACGCCTCCCAGGGGGGCCCGAGGGAGGTTCGTCTGTAAGTTGGAAGACTCTTTCACAACCGGTCTTTTCTTTCCCTTGATGTGAGGCTTACCCAGGAGCCCACACTGCCGAGCCAGGAGACTGAGACTGAACTGGTTGCAGACAGATCTCTTGGCCTTTTCCTCTTGGTTTGATAGAAGGGCACTGGAAGGTCACAATGGCAGAGGAAAATTCATGCAGTGCCAATGCAATTTCTTTCACAGTAAAAAAGAGCTTTATTTGACCCCATGACTTTAAAAATTGGCAACGTTGTGTCATTGCATGTACATAAACTGTCCAACATGAGTGCATTTTAGAATTTAGTTAGAAAATATTTCAAATGGAACAAAACATGCCTAGATTGAGAGCTCTCAGAACCCTGTACCAGATGCCTGGCAAGGTAGAAGCCATTTAGTATTTGTTTTCCTAACAAAGCAGGGCAGCTAAATGGTTGTTGTTTGTGGTCCACCTTGTTTGTGGACCTTTGTGGCTAGCCCTAGGCAACCAGTTCAAGTAGTAATATCATACTTCTGGGTTACTGCAACCAGGGATGAATCTATATTGTAAATATAATTAAATGTGGAAATGGTAAAGTTTTGGCTAAATGTTCATTAGGATTATTTAGATGCTGGATAAACAGCCTAGTCTGATGAGATTCTATGCTAGGAGCCAAGGCCACTGCCATTTGGAGGGTCTGTCTGGGGGACACGGTGAGAGATGAGTGAAATAATGAGGGATGTGTGTAGATGGGACCAGGTGAGCGGCAGGAAGGCCGTGAATAAAAGTCAAATTGCTGCCTGTCCTGTGCCCTCCACCCGCCCACCACGGGAAACGGTGCGGCTGCCTTTGATCTCAGGTGCACAAGCACAGCTCTTTGTGACGCACACATGAACACACGCACACACAAATAGCTTAGACTTTACTGGCTCTCATCCTTGGTCACCCGGCCTGGAGTTGCGATATCAATCTCTGGCTCAATCAGCAGCCACAGAACATGACATTTTCATTAAGCCCACTGAAATGCACAGCAGTCTCCCTTCATCACTATTGATACGGGCACACACGTAACCCCCACAGTCGTTCCACGCCTAGGGTCTCATACGCCTCCCAGGGGGGCCCGAGGGAGGTTCGTCTGTAAGTTGGAAGACTCTTTCACAACCGGTCTTTTCTTTCCCTTGATGTGAGGCTTACCCAGGAGCCCACACTGCCGAGCCAGGAGACTGAGACTGAACTGGTTGCAGACAGATCTCTTGGCTTTTTCCTCTTGGTTTGATAGAAGGGCACTGGAAGGTCACAATGGCAGAGGAAAATTCATGCAGTGCCAATGCAATTTCTTTCACAGTAAAAAAGAGCTTTATTTGACCCCATGACTTTAAAAATTGGCAACGTTGTGTCATTGCATGTACATAAACTGTCCAACATGAGTGCATTTTAGAATTTAGTTAGAAAATATTTCAAATGGAACAAAACATGCCTAGATTGAGAGCTCTCAGAACCCTGTACCAGATGCCTGGCAAGGTAGAAGCCATTTAGTATTTGTTTTCCTAACTCTGCGTCATCTAACTTCATAATTTGAATCTTAATAAAATTAAGTGTTGAGTGAAAACAAATCCCCAAAGTGTAACCAAATATATTGGCTTGGGCCAGGCTTAAGCCTCAGCGGAAGGTTTTGTAAGCGCTCGCAGTGGAAATGTTTTTTCTCTTCTTCCTGTCAGCCTCTCAGAGGAGCTGAGCCCGGCGGAGCAGCTGCTAACAGAGTGAGTTGGAAAAGCAGGTTGGGTTCTGCATTCCCAGGGGTGCTCCCGGATGAAAGGCTGCACCCTCTAAGCCCTAATCAAGTAGCCGGGATGAAGGCCACCTTGTTCCTGCCCCCAGGCCATGCTTGGACATGGCTAGGGTTTACACAGAGCTTCCCCAGTGGCTCAGATAGTAAAGAATCCACCTGCAATGCGGGAGACCTGGATTTGATCCCTGGGTTGGGAAGATCCCCGGGAGGAGTGCGTGGCAAACCCATTCCAGGATTCTTGCCTGGAGAATCCCATGGACAGAGGAGCCTGGCGGGCTACAGTCTGTGGGGTCTCACAGCGTCAGACACGACTGAGTGACTAAGCTCACTTTCACTTTCATGCACATAGTAAGCACTTTATACTCATTTTATACTTGAATTACTCATTCAATGAGTGACTGAATCCAACAATACAATGAAAGACCGTGTTGTTCAACTTACTTGTTGCAACCCTATTGTTGTTCATAATATCTTTCAAATAATGGAAAACAGGATAGAAAATAAACCAGGAGACTGAGACTGAACTGGTTGCAGACAGATCTCTTGGCCTTTTCCTCTTGGTTTGATAGAAGGGCACTGGAAGGTCACAATGGCAGAGGAAAATTCATGCAGTGCCAATGCAATTTCTTTCACAGTAAAAAAGAGCTTTATTTGACCCCATGACTTTAATATTGGCAACGTTGTGTCATTGCATGTACATAAACTGTCCAACATGAGTGCATTTTAGAATTTAGTTAGAAAATATTTCAAATGGAACAAAACATGCCTAGATTGAGAGCTCTCAGAACCCTGTACCAGATGCCTGGCAAGGTAGAAGCCATTTAGTATTTGTTTTCCTAACTCTGCGTCATCTAACTTCATAATTTGAATCTTAATAAAATTAAGTGTTGAGTGAAAACAAATCCCCAAAGTGTAACCAAATATATTGGCTTGGGCCAGGCTTAAGCCTCAGCGGAAGGTTTTGTAAGCGCTCGCAGTGGAAATGTTTTTTCTCTTCTTCCTGTCAGCCTCTCAGAGGAGCTGAGCCCGGCGGAGCAGCTGCTAACAGAGTGAGTTGGAAAAGCAGGTTGGGTTCTGCATTCCCAGGGGTGCTCCCGGATGAAAGGCTGCACCCTCTAAGCCCTAATCAAGTAGCCGGGATGAAGGCCACCTTGTTCCTGCCCCCAGGCCATGCTTGGACATGGCTAGGGTTTACACAGAGCTTCCCCAGTGGCTCAGATAGTAAAGAATCCACCTGCAATGCGGGAGACCTGGATTTGATCCCTGGGTTGGGAAGATCCCCGGGAGGAGTGCGTGGCAAACCCATTCCAGGATTCTTGCCTGGAGAATCCCATGGACAGAGGAGCCTGGCGGGCTACAGTCTGTGGGGTCTCACAGCGTCAGACACGACTGAGTGACTAAGCTCACTTTCACTTTCATGCACATAGTAAGCACTTTATACTCATTTTATACTTGAATTACTCATTCAATGAGTGACTGAATCCAACAATACAATGAAAGACCGTGTTGTTCAACTTACTTGTTGCAACCCTATTGTTGTTCATAATATCTTTCAAATAATGGAAAACAGTAGGATAGAAAATAAACTGGTCTATCACATGTATCCAAAGTGTGTGTGCGTGTGCGTGTGCGTTTCCACTGGGTCATGATGTAAGATGTATTTCTGAAGGCATCAGAAGGGCTTCGGAGCTAGTGGAGTCCATTTTTCTCTTTGCTTTCTCCTCTTTTCTTAAGAACGGTGACGACTCAACAGTGACTTCTCTCCCAAGTCACAAAGCAAGTTTAAATTCTTGTAGTACCAGTCAGAGAGTCGAGACTGGAATTCTACCAGGTGGTGCGTCCCAACTGTGCCTCCTCTGTCCACTCCTATCAAGGGATGAAGAGCTTTCCTGACCCATCAGTGGCTCAGAGAACTGTCTACTCTGTTTGCTCCCTCCGATGACCTTTCCGAGGGACAGGGAGCGTCGCGGCACCCGGAGCCCACCCTTGCTCGGCAGCCCTGTGGTAAACCATCATGAACGTGTAAGATTTGTCCTCTGAGTCTGCAACTGACTCCTTGCATTTCTTTTCTCACCATATCCCCAGTTTTATTCTTCCAAGCATGCCTCCTCCCATGTTCAAACCTGCTTTTAAATCATCAACTCTCTTTCACTGATAACTGGACAGAAGAGTGCAAGTCGGTAGGTCACCTCTCTCATAAGCGTGAATGTGACATTTGTTTCTCCGTGCAAAATTAAAGGTTTCAATTTCTAGTGGAGTGTTTTTTGTACATTGGCATGGTATTTTGGGTGAGTGAGAGTTGAGGCCCCTTCCCACGGTCCGTGAAGACTCATACCATGGGAGTGACTGAAGAAGTCTTATTAGTTATGATGACGTGAGAGTTAAACTTGACCAAGCCTCTCTGAAAGCAGACATCCTCTGTGAGGAAGGCATGGGTAGGCACCTAGAGGAAAATACATTCTGAGCTAAAGAAGAGTTATTTTTGATGCCCCCTCCCCCAGATTAATATCATTCTCTCACAGTCTGTGGGGTCTCACAGCCAGACACGACTGAGTGACTCACTTTCACTTTCATGCACATAGTAAGCACTTTATACTCATTTTATACTTGAATTACTCATTCAATGAGTGACTGAATCCAACAATACAATGAAAGACCGTGTTGTTCAACTTACTTGTTGCAACCCTATTGTTGTTCATAATATCTTTCAAATAATGGAAAACAGGATAGAAAATAAACTGGTCTATCACATGTATCCAAAGTGTGTGTGCGTGTGCGTGTGCGTTTCCACTGGGTCATGATGTAAGATGTATTTCTGAAGGCATCAGAAGGGCTTCGGAGCTAGTGGAGTCCATTTTTCTCTTTGCTTTCTCCTCTTTTCTTAAGAACGGTGACGACTCAACAGTGACTTCTCTCCCAAGTCACAAAGCAAGTTTAAATTCTTGTAGTACCAGTCAGAGAGTCGAGACTGGAATTCTACCAGGTGGTGCGTCCCAACTGTGCCTCCTCTGTCCACTCCTATCAAGGGATGAAGAGCTTTCCTGACCCATCAGTGGCTCAGAGAACTGTCTACTCTGTTTGCTCCCTCCGATGACCTTTCCGAGGGACAGGGGAGCGTCGCGGCACCCGGAGCCCACCCTTGCTCGGCAGCCCTGTGGTAAACCATCATGAACGTGTAAGATTTGTCCTCTGAGTCTGCAACTGACTCCTTGCATTTCTTTTCTCACCATATCCCCAGTTTTATTCTTCCAAGCATGCCTCCTCCCATGTTCAAACCTGCTTTTAAATCATCAACTCTCTTTCACTGATAACTGGACAGAAGAGTGCAAGTCGGTAGGTCACCTCTCTCATAAGCGTGAATGTGACATTTGTTTCTCCGTGCAAAATTAAAGGTTTCAATTTCTAGTGGAGTGTTTTTTGTACATTGGCATGGTATTTTGGGTGAGTGAGAGTTGAGGCCCCTTCCCACGGTCCGTGAAGACTCATACCATGGGAGTGACTGAAGAAGTCTTATTAGTTATGATGACGTGAGAGTTAAACTTGACCAAGCCTCTCTGAAAGCAGACATCCTCTGTGAGGAAGGCATGGGTAGGCACCTAGAGGAAAATACATTCTGAGCTAAAGAAGAGTTATTTTTGATGCCCCCTCCCCCAGATTAATATCATTCTCTCTGAGTTGGACCCTAACGCCCTATAGGCTCTCCTTGGGGCAATCAGGGCCTTTCTGATGCCCAATCTGGAGTGTTACCTGCATGCTATCTTTATTCTTCAGGCCTTTCCTTGTCTTTTTTTTTTTTTTCTTTATCAAAATGTATTTGTCCCCGTGCCCCATTTAATCCCTATGCTTGTCACTGTCCTACCATGTGAAACTATAATTTGATCATCATTTTCAGTAGGATTGTGGGATTTAAGATGGAGAGAGTGTCTTATATGAAGCCCTGAGTCTCATGTTGGGAATCTCAGCTTCTGGGAACGAGGACACTACTTGGTGATTAAGCCTGTAAAATGAAGACGTTGTAAGTAATCCTCAAGTCAGTCCCTATATCTTGTCAGTACTTTCTCATGGTATGGAATTAGGCCTTCTTGGGGATATAGACAGCTACCTGGGCTCAAGCAGTAAACAGTTGAAGGTGGAATGGGGAATCGTGGTTGTCAAGCCCTTGCATCCATCCCTTTCAATACTCATTGAATTGCCGTAGGGACTATGACGTGACTCGAAGGAACAGAGGTTCAGAAACGTGAACTGTTTCCCCCAGGTCAGGTCTGATTTGGTTTGGATGCTTATGTTCTTTTCAGCATGCCTCCTCCCATGTTCAAACCTGCTTTTAAATCATCAACTCTCTTTCACTGATAACTGGACAGAAGAGTGCAAGTCGGTAGGTCACCTCTCTCATAAGCGTGAATGTGACATTTGTTTCTCCGTGCAAAATTAAAGGTTTCAATTTCTAGTGGAGTGTTTTTTGTACATTGGCATGGTATTTTGGGTGAGTGAGAGTTGAGGCCCCTTCCCACGGTCCGTGAAGACTCATACCATGGGAGTGACTGAAGAAGTCTTATTAGTTATGATGACGTGAGAGTTAAACTTGACCAAGCCTCTCTGAAAGCAGACATCCTCTGTGAGGAAGGCATGGGTAGGCACCTAGAGGAAAATACATTCTGAGCTAAAGAAGAGTTATTTTTGATGCCCCCTCCCCCAGATTAATATCATTCTCTCTGAGTTGGACCCTAACGCCCTATAGGCTCTCCTTGGGGCAATCAGGGCCTTTCTGATGCCCAATCTGGAGTGTTACCTGCATGCTATCTTTATTCTTCAGGCCTTTCCTTGTCTTTTTTTTTTTTTTTTTTCTTTATCAAAATGTATTTGTCCTGTGCCCCATTTAATCCCTATGCTTGTCACTGTCCTACCATGTGAAACTATAATTTGATCATCATTTTCAGTAGGATTGTGGGATTTAAGATGGAGAGAGTGTCTTATATGAAGCCCTGAGTCTCATGTTGGGAATCTCAGCTTCTGGGAACGAGGACACTACTTGGTGATTAAGCCTGTAAAATGAAGACGTTGTAAGTAATCCTCAAGTCAGTCCCTATATCTTGTCAGTACTTTCTCATGGTATGGAATTAGGCCTTCTTGGGGATATAGACAGCTACCTGGGCTCAAGCAGTAAACAGTTGAAGGTGGAATGGGGAATCGTGGTTGTCAAGCCCTTGCATCCATCCCTTTCAATACTCATTGAATTGCCGTAGGGACTATGACGTGACTCGAAGGAACAGAGGTTCAGAAACGTGAACTGTTTCCCCCAGGTCAGGTCTGATTTGGTTTGGATGCTTATGTTCTTTTCAGCATTCCACATTTGTTATGGAAACAGAAGCCAAGAAAGAGAGATGAAAAAAGAGAGCAGTAGACACTGTGTGGCACTTGCTAATTGAGTGTAGAGGAGGAAGAGTCCACTACCATGGACCAGTGAGAGAAAACTTTGTAGGAGAACTGAGAAGTGGCACTCAGATAGGATCGGAAGCCATGAAGGACAACTTATTTGATGGTAACTGGAAGAAGAGAGGTCTTTCCAGGTGTTTTGTATTTCAGTCACTCAGTCGAGTCTGACTCTCTGTGATGCCATGGACCGCAGCACGCCAGGCTCCCCTGTCCTTCACCATCTCCCAGAGCATTTGCTCAAACTCGTGTTCATTGAGTTGAGGATGCCATCCAACCTTCCGAGGTAGGATGGCTATTAAAGGAAAGGTTCGGGAGTAGGAATAAAAGTGTGCTGAAGGACAAAAGCTGGGAGGTCTGATTAAGGGAATGAAAATTATTCCTGTGGGCTGCCTTCTTTTACTGCATCTTAATTCAGTGGAGGACAGGGAGAGACATCACAGTAGACTCTTTTCCTTTTGGGGAAAGGAGTTCAGGAAGCTCAGCCTTCCACGAAGTCTTACCCAGAGCCACTGCCTCTGAGGAGGTTGTTCAGGGTCCCCAGGGAAGGGCCTTTCTCAAAAATCGCGGATGATGCAAGCAGTGAGCTTCCAGGGAGCCCTGACCAGGGAGCCAGGTGCTTCTTCCTTCCCTTCTTGGAATCCAAGCCAGTTTCAATTTACATAACAAAGCTTAATCCACAGAAACAGGGACCAGAGGCAGGTTCTTTCTCTCCCTCTCTCTTTTTTTTTCCTCTCCGCGACACAGAAACCTTTATTTTCTCCCTACACCACAAACCGGTGCTGTTAAATAATATTGGATAATTGTACCTGTCGTTCCCCCATATTGTGCTGAAGAAAAATAATTGCTGGTTTTCTGCTTTGCGGTTTAGCTGTGACTCCGTCATTTGACTCGGAGCATGTCATTTTCTCCCGTTTTAGACTGTGTACAGTCGAACTGTGTGAAAGGCCTCTGAGCGTGGCCCTGCGTGTGTGAGTGGGCGTGGGCCTCATTCAGCAATGATTTCTAATTTATACAGCACTGAAAATCCACGGCTATAAATAAACAGTTCTGACTGGCTTTGCTGCCTACTCAAATGCGCCATTAAAAAAAAAATAATAAAAGGAACCACCAACTGCATGAGGCTGGAAAACAAGGTCTGGATATGGATCTGGATTCTGACACTTGAGCCCTTGGCGGGGGCAGGGGGTGGGGGAGTACCCAAACTTGGGATGGGTTCAAGGCTCATCCAGGCAGCCTTCTCCGAGGGCCTCCTCCCCACTCTTTCCTCACCCCCTTCATGCTCTCCACGTGCAGGGACAACGTGTTTGGGGATTACAGTATATGAAACTGACTTCCTGTTATGACAAGTATTGCAAGCGAGTAGGTGCAGAGGAGCCGAAAATAGCTTGAGAAATGTATGACCCATCTGCAGGGAGGATGGGGCTAAGGCATTGTTTAGGCAAACAAGGTTAAACCTCCTCCCCAAACTCAAAATTGGTGTCACTTGTGAGATAGCAGCTCCAGAATGTAAGCCTAGGGATGGACCAGTCCATGAACAAACGCCGGGAGATAGCAGAGGATGGGGACCTCTGGCCTGCGACAGTACATGGGGTCACAAAGAGCTTGACATGACTTAGCGACTGAACAACAACAAAGATAAAATGAGGTCACAGAAGTGAGTGTGGCTCTAAACTATGCGCCCCTGGACAGGTATTATTGACAGTTTTCTCATCGTTATCATTTGGTTTGTATTGTTTCCTAACCACTAAGGGCCTAACACAGCCTTCTGAAGGCAGCTAAGGCTTTCTTCCTTTCAGCGAGTGTTTAGTCAGGGTTCATGATAGGCATTTTGTTGCTTCTCCTTGCTTAGGTTACACCAGCACTAAGGAAGCACTGTGGGCTTATGCCTGTGCTCCGTGGGGAATGGGGCTGGGGTATTTCTGATGTTGGAATAGATACCGCACAGTGGCCAGTCATGCAGCCATCAGAGCTTAATTTGGTCCTGGGGATGGTGAAGCCACAAATAGAAATCTTTGGGTTCCTCCCAGCGAGGAGCTTACTATGACTCTGAGGAATATGCAGCCTGGGTCATTGGGTGGGGGGTGGGGAGGTGGAAAATTTGGCTGATCTCCCGCGGGCTTCACATTCAGAGAATTTCCACAGACAGCTGTTTTTGGGGTCCTGCTGAGGCCAGGTGCGCGGAACAGTCAAGCAGCAGCTGGTGTGGGAAAATGGGTGGCGTCTCTGGCATCGGCCCCAAAGACTCAAGGCTCTTCTTTATGCAACTGAAGAGGAGTGGGCATTCGGCAGGTTTCTTGGTGCCTGCCCTAGTCTTCCTTTTGAGTTTCTGCTCTGTTGGGATCTTCTGCTCTCTTCCCTAGCTCTATCAGACTGCCCTTGGTGCCCATTTTAACCGTATTTCTCCTGTATAATGTTCCGTTGGAAAGCCCAAGTACAAGTTACCCAACCCACAGGGGCCTGTTGACCCATCGATGGACTTGAACATGTTTACCTACCATTGATCATGTGTGTTCTTTATAAAATGTGCCAGAAAATAAAGACCCAGAAAAATGCTCTAGGAAAATTAAAGCAGGGTTTATGATCCTGTTCCTGAATCGCCTGACAATCAGCATTTTTAAACCATAACTTAGCTCAGCAAAATGCTTCATACCAAAGCTGTGTCAGCAGTCCTCATGACTGGGTCACTTCCCATCCAGATTGTCCCCAAGTAAAATGCATATTTATTTGACAAATCAATATTCCAATGACGATGTCCCTGTGTTCAGTGTTTACCTGCCCCAAATGCTTGCTCACGAGAGGGGCAGATTGCCCAGCATTTTTAGAACTTACTTTCTCATTGCCTTCAGTTAAATTGCTAGCTGCAGTCACATCCCTGCATTTCCATTTAGATTAAGAAAAGGAAGAAAAAAAGATGAGTGATCTATGAAAATAACTAACTTATGAAAGTGCTTCTTTTGAGGAAAATTGGGATCATTCAGAAATGGGCCAGGACTGGGAGTTGGTAGGCCTGGGAGATAAGAGCTGTTGTCTGGATTCCGCCATTAATGTTTTGACCTTGTGAGATAACTTCCCACCTAAGTCCTCAGGATCCTTCTCTGCAAAGTGAAGAGGCTGGATGACTGTAAGCTCCTTTCTCTCTCTAGACATTGTCTAAAACAGCATTTACATGAGTTTCTTTGGTCTTTGGTGAGCCGTGGATTACAGACTACTCTCCACAGAGGTCAAATGGAGGTAACAAAATTGGAGACAGCAGGAATTTCTTTGGGTATAAAAGTTTCAAAAAGCCAAGAGTCCTCAAATTAAGCTACCTTCATAACCCTCTCTTTCCATTTGAAAGTCATTCCGTATCCTTTCTACCTTTCTATGTTGCTCCACCAGCTTCCCCCAGTAGGAAAAAAAAAAAGATGAAAAGAAATTCTTGTATTTCCCTCCTTCTTAGTTCTTGGAAAACAGTATCTGATTACTTCCTCTTCTTCCTCAGCTGCATCGTGTCACCTGCACAAAAGAGAACAGAAAGCGACCTTAGCCTCCAGGGCTGCCTTAATGGGTATTCTTGTGTGGGTGGATGTCCACCCTGACTTGAGACAGGGGAAAGCGGAGGAAGCTTTCCCACAGGCAAGATGGTGTGCTCTAAAAAGTTCTGCAACCTTGTCTGCAAGGATAGGAAGGGACATTTCGGCTGTCCTGCTTGGTGCTTGGCTCACAGCTGGCCAGCTGGCCAAAGCAACAGTTCATGTCGTGGGGCTCTGAGTATCTCCTCTGAACCACTGATGGTTGTTGCTGTGGGCAGGTGTTTGTACAATGCACCCAGTCCGTCAACAAATGTTGAGACCACAGATGAAGATGAACAGACATCAAACGAGAGAGGAAATAGAAGATTGGATATTCACCTAACTAGGGGCCATTCTGTGATCTCTCACCAATCAGTTCATTGGCATAGGTAGAAACGTACTGGCACATTGGTTTTTAGTAAGCTTATTAGAGGGGTTTATTCTACTGAAATTGTAGCATTAGATTTCTAGAATGAATTTCGTTTAGCTGGTAACTGGTACCTCCATATTTAAAGATCATTCAGAAATGGGCCAGGACTGGGAGTTGGTAGGCCTGGGAGATAAGAGCTGTTGTCTGGATTCCGCCATTAATGTTTTGACCTTGTGAGATAACTTCCCACCTAAGTCCTCAGGATCCTTCTCTGCAAAGTGAAGAGGCTGGATGACTGTAAGCTCCTTTCTCTCTCTAGACATTGTCTAAAACAGCATTTACATGAGTTTCTTTGGTCTTTGGTGAGCCGTGGATTACAGACTACTCTCCACAGAGGTCAAATGGAGGTAACAAAATTGGAGACAGCAGGAATTTCTTTGGGTATAAAAGTTTAAAAAAGCCAAGAGTCCTCAAATTAAGCTACCTTCATAACCCTCTCTTTCCATTTGAAAGTCATTCCGTATCCTTTCTACCTTTCTATGTTGCTCCACCAGCTTCCCCCAGTAGGAAAAAAAAAAAGATGAAAAGAAATTCTTGTATTTCCCTCCTTCTTAGTTCTTGGAAAACAGTATCTGATTACTTCCTCTTCTTCCTCAGCTGCATCGTGTCACCTGCACAAAAGAGAACAGAAAGCGACCTTAGCCTCCAGGGCTGCCTTAATGGGTATTCTTGTGTGGGTGGATGTCCACCCTGACTTGAGACAGGGGAAAGCGGAGGAAGCTTTCCCACAGGCAAGATGGTGTGCTCTAAAAAGTTCTGCAACCTTGTCTGCAAGGATAGGAAGGGACATTTCGGCTGTCCTGCTTGGTGCTTGGCTCACAGCTGGCCAGCTGGCCAAAGCAACAGTTCATGTCGTGGGGCTCTGAGTATCTCCTCTGAACCACTGATGGTTGTTGCTGTGGGCAGGTGTTTGTACAATGCACCCAGTCCGTCAACAAATGTTGAGACCACAGATGAAGATGAACAGACATCAAACGAGAGAGGAAATAGAAGATTGGATATTCACCTAACTAGGGGCCATTCTGTGATCTCTCACCAATCAGTTCATTGGCATAGGTAGAAACGTACTGGCACATTGGTTTTTAGTAAGCTTATTAGAGGGGTTTATTCTACTGAAATTGTAGCATTAGATTTCTAGAATGAATTTCGTTTAGCTGGTAACTGGTACCTCCATATTTAAAGATCAGAAATCTTTGCATAAACTTTGAAACTTCAAAAACTTCAGTAACACACTGTCCTTGCTGTCTGTAGCCAAATGCAGTCTTTTTTTTCAGTTCAACCTCTTCTCTTTTTCTTTTTGTTTGGTTTTAACACCCAGTTTTTATTATTGTTATTATTTTGACAGGGTTATTCTTACTGCCACACATCAACTGGAATCTATCATAAGAATACATGTGTTCTTCCACCCCCTGAACTTCCCACTCCCGTCTTCCTCCATATCCCACCCCTCCAGGTCTCCACAGAGCCCCTGTTTGAGATCCCCTAGTCCCATAGCATATTCCCCTCCCTCACCCCAATGTCCATAAGACTGGTCTCCATGTTCATCTCTCCACTGCTGCTCTGCATATTCATTTATCAACACCATCTTTCTACATTGCATATACTTGTATTGGTATACAATATTTGTCTTTCTCTCTCTGACATACTTCACTCTGTATAATAGGTTCCAGATTCATCCACCTCATTAGAACTGATTCAAATGCATTTCTTTTTATGGCTGAGTAATATTCCATTGTATATATGTACCACAGCTTCTTTATCCATTCATCTGTTGATGGACATCTAGGTTGCTTCCATATTCTAGCTATTGTAAATAGTGCTGCCATTGAACATTGGGGTACATGTGTCTTTTTTCAATTTTGGTTTCCTCAGGGTATATGCCTAGTAGTGGGATTGCTGGGTCATATGGTGGCTCTATTCCTAGTGTTGTGAGGAATCTCCATACTGTCTTCCATAGTGACTGTATCCGTTTACATTCCCACCGACAGTGCAAGAGGGTTCCCTTTTCTCCATACCTTCTCCAGCATTTGCTGTCTGTAGATTTTTTGATGATGGCAATTCTGACTAGCGTGAGATGATATCTCATTGTCATTTTGATTTGCATTTCTCTAACAATGAGCGATGTTTAGCATCTTTTCATGTGTTTGTTGGCCATGGATATGTCTTCTTTGGAGAGATGTCTAGAATGAATTTCGTTTAGCTGGTAACTGGTACCTCCATATTTAAAGATCAGAAATCTTTGCATAAACTTTGAAACTTCAAAAACTTCAGTAACACACTGTCCTTGCTGTCTGTAGCCAAATGCAGTCTTTTTTTTCAGTTCAACCTCTTCTCTTTTTCTTTTTGTTTGGTTTTAACACCCAGTTTTTATTATTGTTATTATTTTGACAGGGTTATTCTTACTGCCACACATCAACTGGAATCTATCATAAGAATACATGTGTTCTTCCACCCCCTGAACTTCCCACTCCCGTCTTCCTCCATATCCCACCCCTCCAGGTCTCCACAGAGCCCCTGTTTGAGATCCCCTAGTCCCATAGCATATTCCCCTCCCTCACCCCAATGTCCATAAGACTGGTCTCCATGTTCATCTCTCCACTGCTGCTCTGCATATTCATTTATCAACACCATCTTTCTACATTGCATATACTTGTATTGGTATACAATATTTGTCTTTCTCTCTCTGACATACTTCACTCTGTATAATAGGTTCCAGATTCATCCACCTCATTAGAACTGATTCAAATGCATTTCTTTTTATGGCTGAGTAATATTCCATTGTATATATGTACCACAGCTTCTTTATCCATTCATCTGTTGATGGACATCTAGGTTGCTTCCATATTCTAGCTATTGTAAATAGTGCTGCCATTGAACATTGGGGTACATGTGTCTTTTTTCAATTTTGGTTTCCTCAGGGTATATGCCTAGTAGTGGGATTGCTGGGTCATATGGTGGCTCTATTCCTAGTGTTGTGAGGAATCTCCATACTGTCTTCCATAGTGACTGTATCCGTTTACATTCCCACCGACAGTGCAAGAGGGTTCCCTTTTCTCCATACCTTCTCCAGCATTTGCTGTCTGTAGATTTTTTGATGATGGCAATTCTGACTAGCGTGAGATGATATCTCATTGTCATTTTGATTTGCATTTCTCTAACAATGAGCGATGTTTAGCATCTTTTCATGTGTTTGTTGGCCATGGATATGTCTTCTTTGGAGAGATGTCTGTTTAGATCTTTTTCCCACTTTTTGATAGGGCTATTTGTTTGTTTTGGTGTTGAGTTGTCCGTCAGCCCAGCCTCTTCTCATCCCTTCTAGAGCCCTGGTGCTTCTGGTTCATGTTATAACAACAATCTCAGCTCCCAGTTCTAGGCTTTTTTCTTCATACTCTTCCCCTCCCCATCAGTTATGTCCTTAACAGTAAACCTTAATTATCATATCATTGCATTTTCCTGGAACTCCCCTTCCCAGAGGCTCTAGTGACTGATGACGTGAAATCCTCCTATGGCCTCCTTGACACAATCACTTTCTAAGGCAGCTTTCTAATCACACAGCCCTCCCAGCCAGCTTTGAACTCATGTCTCTCAACATTTGTAAGCACAGTCCTCTCTTTTCTTCGATTAATCATCAATCCACACTACATTCAATAACTACCGTGAGACTTTGCTGATTTATCTGCTTTCCATGCTTCACGTTCTTCTCATTTATGGTTCTTCCTCTTGTTTTTCATTCCTGATGTGAATTCTCTTTTCCCCAGTTAGATGTTTTCTACATAGGTCTATATGTCTTATAATCTGTTTTCAGATAAATAACACACTAGTTCTCTTGTGTTCTAGAGCTCGCTCAGTATAAACTTCTCAAAGCTATTCCCTCTGAGGGCACTTAAAACTTTGCTTACCCATGTTGTTACCAACCCTCAGCACTTCGAGCCTAATGGTGATCAAAAGTGCATTGCTTCAGCACCTGGTGCCAAGCATTGTAGATTCCTTCTCCAGTCAAGAAACACAGCAGAACACAGGGATTTGGAGAGGAACAGGAATGGGATCGGAGGGATGGTGGGAAGTTCCTAGCAGGGAGGAGAGCATGTGGTGCCTTCCACTGGCTCAGAGTCTCCAAGTACAACACCATGAAGCTCTGGAGAGACTTATACCATGTGAATATCACAGGACTCATAGTTTTCTGTTGGTTTCTAGCAGAAGCAGATGGATCCTTAGTCCTGAGTTCTCATGGGACTGAGCGCTCTCTAGACTTCTTTGACTTCTTCCACTCTAGAGTGTTTAGCATCTTTTCATGTGTTTGTTGGCCATGGATATGTCTTCTTTGGAGAGATGTCTGTTTAGATCTTTTTCCCACTTTTTGATAGGGCTATTTGTTTGTTTTGGTGTTGAGTTGTCCGTCAGCCCAGCCTCTTCTCATCCCTTCTAGAGCCCTGGTGCTTCTGGTTCATGTTATAACAACAATCTCAGCTCCCAGTTCTAGGCTTTTTTCTTCATACTCTTCCCCTCCCCATCAGTTATGTCCTTAACAGTAAACCTTAATTATCATATCATTGCATTTTCCTGGAACTCCCCTTCCCAGAGGCTCTAGTGACTGATGACGTGAAATCCTCCTATGGCCTCCTTGACACAATCACTTTCTAAGGCAGCTTTCTAATCACACAGCCCTCCCAGCCAGCTTTGAACTCATGTCTCTCAACATTTGTAAGCACAGTCCTCTCTTTTCTTCGATTAATCATCAATCCACACTACATTCAATAACTACCGTGAGACTTTGCTGATTTATCTGCTTTCCATGCTTCACGTTCTTCTCATTTATGGTTCTTCCTCTTGTTTTTCATTCCTGATGTGAATTCTCTTTTCCCCAGTTAGATGTTTTCTACATAGGTCTATATGTCTTATAATCTGTTTTCAGATAAATAACACACTAGTTCTCTTGTGTTCTAGAGCTCGCTCAGTATAAACTTCTCAAAGCTATTCCCTCTGAGGGCACTTAAAACTTTGCTTACCCATGTTGTTACCAACCCTCAGCACTTCGAGCCTAATGGTGATCAAAAGTGCATTGCTTCAGCACCTGGTGCCAAGCATTGTAGATTCCTTCTCCAGTCAAGAAACACAGCAGAACACAGGGATTTGGAGAGGAACAGGAATGGGATCGGAGGGGATGGTGGGAAGTTCCTAGCAGGGAGGAGAGCATGTGGTGCCTTCCACTGGCTCAGAGTCTCCAAGTACAACACCATGAAGCTCTGGAGAGACTTATACCATGTGAATATCACAGGACTCATAGTTTTCTGTTGGTTTCTAGCAGAAGCAGATGGATCCTTAGTCCTGAGTTCTCATGGGACTGAGCGCTCTCTAGACTTCTTTGAGTTCTTCCAAATTTGTCTCTGACCATGTTTCCACAGTGCATGACTGGTTTCTGTATGTACATTGTAGTTTTTTGACTTGTGGTTACTGTGGAGTTCATATATGGGGATCTATAACTTTATTTTAAACTTTTAGACATTTAAGTTTAAGCACATTCTAAAAGGTCTCCATTTCTTCTCCTCACCCCTGTGTTTTGTGTTCTTGATGTCATAGTTTATATCTTCATGTCTGCCCCTTAGTGTTTATTGTAGTTACAGTGGATTTTTGCGTTTTTGTCCTTTAACTTTCATGCTAGTTTATTTCAGTGGTTGGTCTACAACCTTTACTATATATTTGCCTGTAGAAGTAGGATATTCCCCTTCCTATAATTTTATCTTTTGTTGTAGTCTTTTCATTTTCATTTAAAGACAACCCTTTAACACTTCTTGTAAGATTGGTTTCCCTGTGTGTGTGTGTATGTGTGTGTGTGTGTGTGTGTGTGTGCACTCAGTTGGGTCCAGCTCTTTGTGACCCCATGGACTATAGCCTACCAGGCTCCTCTGTCCACGGGATTCTCCTGGCAAGAATACTGGAGTGGGTTGCCATGTCCTCCGCCAGGGGATCTTCCCTATCAAGGGGTCAAGACAGCATCTCCTGCTTTGGCAGGTGGATTCTCTACCACTGAGCTATCTGGGAGGTAAGATTGGTTTTGTATTGATGATGAACTTCTAGTTTTCTCTTGTCTCAGAAGCTCTTTATTTCTCCTACAATTTTGAACAACAACTTTCCCTGGAAGAGTATCTTACATTGTCAGTTGTTTTTGCTTTTAGTACTTTACCTCTAGCATGTCACTTTCTTCTGAGTTGCAAAATTTCTGCTGAAAAATCAATTGATAGCTGTATGGGGGGCTGTCCCTTTGCATGGGACTATTTGTTCCTAGCAGGGAGGAGAGCATGTGGTGCCTTCCACTGGCTCAGAGTCTCCAAGTACAACACCATGAAGCTCTGGAGAGACTTATACCATGTGAATATCACAGGACTCATAGTTTTCTGTTGGTTTCTAGCAGAAGCAGATGGATCCTTAGTCCTGAGTTCTCATGGGACTGAGCGCTCTCTAGACTTCTTTGAGTTCTTCCAAATTTGTCTCTGACCATGTTTCCACAGTGCATGACTGGTTTCTGTATGTACATTGTAGTTTTTTGACTTGTGGTTACTGTGGAGTTCATATATGGGGATCTATAACTTTATTTTAAACTTTTAGACATTTAAGTTTAAGCACATTCTAAAAGGTCTCCATTTCTTCTCCTCACCCCTGTGTTTTGTGTTCTTGATGTCATAGTTTATATCTTCATGTCTGCCCCTTAGTGTTTATTGTAGTTACAGTGGATTTTGCGTTTTTGTCCTTTAACTTTCATGCTAGTTTATTTCAGTGGTTGGTCTACAACCTTTACTATATATTTGCCTGTAGAAGTAGGATATTCCCCTTCCTATAATTTTATCTTTTGTTGTAGTCTTTTCATTTTCATTTAAAGACAACCCTTTAACACTTCTTGTAAGATTGGTTTCCCTGTGTGTGTGTGTATGTGTGTGTGTGTGTGTGTGTGTGTGCACTCAGTTGGGTCCAGCTCTTTGTGACCCCATGGACTATAGCCTACCAGGCTCCTCTGTCCACGGGATTCTCCTGGCAAGAATACTGGAGTGGGTTGCCATGTCCTCCGCCAGGGGATCTTCCCTATCAAGGGGTCAAGACAGCATCTCCTGCTTTGGCAGGTGGATTCTCTACCACTGAGCTATCTGGGAGGTAAGATTGGTTTTGTATTGATGATGAACTTCTAGTTTTCTCTTGTCTCAGAAGCTCTTTATTTCTCCTACAATTTTGAACAACAACTTTCCCTGGAAGAGTATCTTACATTGTCAGTTGTTTTTGCTTTTAGTACTTTACCTCTAGCATGTCACTTTCTTCTGAGTTGCAAAATTTCTGCTGAAAAATCAATTGATAGCTGTATGGGGGGCTGTCCCTTTGCATGGGACTATTTGTTTTTCTCTTGCTGCCTTTAGAATTCTCTTTTTGTCTTTGACTTTGGCCATTTTAATTATGCTATGTCTTGGTGTGTAAGTCTCTCTGAGTTCAACCTGGGACTGTGGGATTTACCTGAAACCCAGTGGGATTTACTAAGAGCTGTAAGAAATGGAGGGTCCACTCTTGAAGAGTGTACACAGAGGTCTGCTTCCTCCCAAAGACATCACAGAGGTGTCTGATTGAAAAATGCCTGGGGACCACCCCAAGGTGCCTCCCAGCTTGCACAGGGATCCGAGTGTGGGCAGGGATCCATGAGCTGGTAATGGTTGCCTGCACCCTGGTCAGAGTGAGGGCCAGAGTTCCGGCTGACTCCATCCCCCTCCAAGTGTGTGTGTGGGGGGCACCTCGGGGCGGTCCTTGGTCATTTTTCAATCAGCTGTCTCTATGCTGTCACTGGGAGTAAGCAGACCCATGTGCACGCACCCTTCAAGAGTGGAGCTTCAGTTTCTTGCAGTCCTTAGTAAATCTCACCAATTTCTAAGCCCTCCAAGGGGGGTGCATCTTCCCCATGTCAGACCCAAGGGCTGAGGTGCCTGATACATGGCTCATACTCCTCGTACCCCAGGGAGGATCCCTTAGCCTGTGATAGCGCCCTGTCCCCTGTGTTCCCAGCCAGTAGAGAGTTGGGGTCCTGGCCAGATGGCTTCTCCTCCATTCCTTCTCCTCCTTTCTCAGCTTCGTCTTTCTTTACAGCCTGGTTGTAGAACAGCGGCTCTGCTGGCCCGGGTGGATTTCAGTGAGAGTCGCTCTGTGTGTAGTTGTGTTTCGATGTGTTCATGAGGAAGGTGGGCGCAGTATCCTCCTACCACCCCTTTTGATCTCCTCCCACCCCGAATTATTTTAGTCCTCTTGTCATCTTCTGTTTGTACCAAAAAGTAGAGATATTTTAGGCCAAACATTTCATGTTCATCTCATGCAAGATTCAAGCATTTTTTGCAGGCATAGTAAGGGAAACCGTTCCTTTAGTCAACATCACTATGGATACACATGCAATTATATACCTGATTATTGCTACAGTTGGGACACAGGATCAGTAAAATTATACTATTTAAAAATGACACCTATGTATATACAATCAGAAAAGCCAGTGACAGACTTAAAACTGAAAATCTGAAGAATATGTGCTGAGTTTCAGAGGCTTGGCTTAGAAAAGGGTGAGAAGGCAGGTTGTTGGGGGTAGTATGAGGTGTTAGAAGAAGGAGATTTGGACACAGTGCCACAGTGCAGAATGTAGTGGCCGGAGAGGGAACTGAGAGCTGGTTGGAGCAATCCTCTTGGGAAAGAGGCTGAGGAAGAGGGAGAAGTAAAAATCTCTAGTGGACTGTCTTTGAGCTTAGGGAGATGAAGTTAGGACTAGAAAGGCAAAAAGGAGATATATTCTTCTTTTGACTCAATGCACCCTGGTCAGAGTGAGGGCCAGAGTTCCGGCTGACTCCATCCCTCCAAGTGTGTGTGGGGGCACCTCGGGGTGGTCCTTGGTCATTTTTCAATCAGCTGTCTCTATGCTGTCACTGGGAGTAAGCAGACCCATGTGCACGCACCCTTCAAGAGTGGAGCTTCAGTTTCTTGCAGTCCTTAGTAAATCTCACCAATTTCTAAGCCCTCCAAGGGGGGTGCATCTTCCCCATGTCAGACCCAAGGGCTGAGGTGCCTGATACATGGCTCATACTCCTCGTACCCCAGGGAGGATGCCTTAGCCTGTGATAGCGCCCTGTCCCCTGTGTTCCCAGCCAGTAGAGAGTTGGGGTCCTGGCCAGATGGCTTCTCCTCCATTCCTTCTCCTCCTTTCTCAGCTTCATCTTTCTTTACAGCCTGGTTGTAGAACAGCGGCTCTGCTGGCCCGGGTGGATTTCAGTGAGAGTCGCTCTGTGTGTAGTTGTGTTTCGATGTGTTCATGAGGAAGGTGGGCGCAGTATCCTCCTACCACCCCTTTTGATCTCCTCCCACCCCGAATTATTTTAGTCCTCTTGTCATCTTCTGTTTGTACCAAAAAGTAGAGATATTTTAGGCCAAACATTTCATGTTCATCTCATGCAAGATTCAAGCATTTTTTGCAGGCATAGTAAGGGAAACCGTTCCTTTAGTCAACATCACTATGGATACACATGCAATTATATACCTGATTATTGCTACAGTTGGGACACAGGATCAGTAAAATTATACTATTTAAAAAAATGACACCTATGTATATACAATCAGAAAAGCCAGTGACAGACTTAAAACTGAAAATCTGAAGAATATGTGCTGAGTTTCAGAGGCTTGGCTTAGAAAAGGGTGAGAAGGCAGGTTGTTGGGGGTAGTATGAGGTGTTAGAAGAAGGAGATTTGGACACAGTGCCACAGTGCAGAATGTAGTGGCCGGAGAGGGAACTGAGAGCTGGTTGGAGCAATCCTCTTGGGAAAGAGGCTGAGGAAGAGGGAGAAGTAAAAATCTCTAGTGGACTGTCTTTGAGCTTAGGGAGATGAAGTTAGGACTAGAAAGGCAAAAAGGAGATATATTCTTCTTTTTGACTCAATGGTGCCCAGTAAGGCTATACTTTATACATGTACATGGAGTCAACTCATGATAGGATTCTTTTTAAAATCAGGAATAGTATCTAAGATAGACAGATTTCTTCATGGACAAAACCAAGGAGATACTAGATGGCCTCTAAGCAGCTTTCAGCAATAAAATCTCCTTTAAATAAATCTGATCTATAGGCAATAGTATTAATTGAAGATTTTAAAAATCCTGCCCAAGGCACCATCACAGATTCAAACTTTTGGTTTATAAAAGGGAAAGGATCTATGGTCTTAGACCTTAACAAAGGATACCCCTGGCATGTATCCCTCATGTGCACGTAAGGAGAGGGGGGCCATAGGCCACAAGTAAGCTGACTGCTTCTCCAGCCACACCTATACATAAGAGGCCCATCATTTTGGGCTGGAGAGTTTGGTCCCTTTTGATGCCTGATATATCTTGTGAGTTGGATTTCTCTTCCTAATGGACTTGCATGCCGGTGGCAGCATCTTTATATCCTATCATAAAGGGGTGGGAAGGGAATGGAAAAAAATTAAGTACTTAAGTGGTAGAGAAGAGGGCCTATATGGGACCCCTTACCAGCCCCTTTCTCCCATTCAGAGTGGAAGTCACCTGTCTGGAGTGTTTCTCAGTGCTCAGACATGGTGAGCCAAGTTTTCGGTGACCTACCAAAAACCACTTCCCCATTTGCCAAAAACCACTTCCCCGTTTGCTGCCATCATTGATGGAAATCCATGTTCCTCACTCTGCCTATGTATATACAATCAGAAAAGCCAGTGACAGACTTAAAACTGAAAATCTGAAGAATATGTGCTGAGTTTCAGAGGCTTGGCTTAGAAAAGGGTGAGAAGGCAGGTTGTTGGGGGTAGTATGAGGTGTTAGAAGAAGGAGATTTGGACACAGTGCCACAGTGCAGAATGTAGTGGCCGGAGAGGGAACTGAGAGCTGGCTGGAGCAATCCTCTTGGGAAAGAGGCTGAGGAAGAGGGAGAAGTAAAAATCTCTAGTGGACTGTCTTTGAGCTTAGGGAGATGAAGTTAGGACTAGAAAGGCAAAAAGGAGATATATTCTTCTTTTTGACTCAATGGTGCCCAGTAAGGCTATACTTTATACATGTACATGGAGTCAACTCATGATAGGATTCTTTTTAAAATCAGGAATAGTATCTAAGATAGACAGATTTCTTCATGGACAAAACCAAGGAGATACTAGATGGCCTCTAAGCAGCTTTCAGCAATAAAATCTCCTTTAAATAAATCTGATCTATAGGCAATAGTATTAATTGAAGATTTTAAAAATCCTGCCCAAGGCACCATCACAGATTCAAACTTTTGGTTTATAAAAGGGAAAGGATCTATGGTCTTAGACCTTAACAAAGGATACCCCTGGCATGTATCCCTCATGTGCACGTAAGGAGAGGGGGGCCATAGGCCACAAGTAAGCTGACTGCTTCTCCAGCCACACCTATACATAAGAGGCCCATCATTTTGGGCTGGAGAGTTTGGTCCCTTTTGATGCCTGATATATCTTGTGAGTTGGATTTCTCTTCCTAATGGACTTGCATGCCGGTGGCAGCATCTTTATATCCTATCATAAAGGGGTGGGAAGGGAATGGAAAAAAATTAAGTACTTAAGTGGTAGAGAAGAGGGCCTATATGGGACCCCTTACCAGCCCCTTTCTCCCATTCAGAGTGGAAGTCACCTGTCTGGAGTGTTTCTCAGTGCTCAGACATGGTGAGCCAAGTTTTCGGTGACCTACCAAAAACCACTTCCCCATTTGCCAAAAACCACTTCCCCGTTTGCTGCCATCATTGATGGAAATCCATGTTCCTCACTCTGCCTGAAGGGTAGAAAGTGTCTCTTTCCTAGTGGGTGTCTGGCCCCAGTAACTGACTCAGTGCTTGTCCATGCCTCTGCTCCATGACACAGAAACACTAGCCCAGGTCCGGGAATGAGATGGTGAACAAGTCACGGAGGGTGGTCCTCTGGAACCTTGAGAGCTTTCTGAGCCAAAGCAGCTTTTTTAAGTCGAGCGGGACCTTCCTGAGGGCCTGATAGGCACTGTCTCCCTGGTGCCCAGGGCCACGTCTCTCTTCCCTGGAGAAGGTCACACATGTTCCAAGTTGACATCTGATGCCTAGTATCACTCCTGATTATTGCTCTTCTCCACCTTCTCTTCATTTTCACCCACTGATGTGACACACAGGCAGAAAGTGGGCAGAGGCGACCATCATTACCAGCAACCTTCTCATCCAAGCAGCTGCCTTGGGAAGATATGACATTGGACAAGGATGCTCAAAGATAGAACGACCTCCGCTGGGAGGAGTCCAGGGTCCTGAGCCCAGAGGCCGTGTTCTCACACCAGCTGTGTTGGTCTCTCTCAGGCACACGCTAGAGGATAGAACTCAAACTTGCCTCCACGTCTCCTGAAGGAGAATCTACATTTTAACATGATTCTAATTTTAACCAGTTTTGTAGGCACATTCAAGTTTGAGAAGCACTGTTCTGTAACAGGGACTCTTGACCCTGACTACAAATTAAAATAACTGGGACATTTTTAAAAAATACCCATGCCAACTCCCCATCTCCATAGATAGCTTCCATTGGTCTGAGGTGGACTTGGGAGTTAGTGTTTTTTAAAAATTTACCTAGTGATTTTGTAAATGTACAGTAACATTGGAGCATTACTGCTAGAGAGATTCCTATGTATTCCCTAGATCTTTTTTTTTAAGTGTATTACTTATTTTTAAAAAATATTTTATTTGCTTATTTATTAATTTTTGGCCATTCTGGATTTTTCATTGCTGCTGCAGGCTCTTCTCTAGTTGCTGGGACTGGGGACTACTCTAGTTGAGGTGAACAGGCCCCTCGTTGTGGTGACTTCTCTTATTGTGGAACTTGGGCTCTAGGGCACATGGGCTCCATGGTTGTGGCTCCAAGGCTCTAGAGCACAGGCTCCATAGTTGTGGCTCATGGGCTTAGTTGCTCCGCAGCATGTGGGATCTTCCCAGATCAGGGATTGAACCTGTGTCTCCTTCATTGGCAGGTGAACTCTTCACCACGTCTGTCCATGGACCCCTTCCTGAGATGGTGAACAAGTCACGGAGGGTGGTCCTCTGGAACCTTGAGAGCTTTCTGAGCCAAAGCAGCTTTTTTAAGTCGAGCGGGACCTTCCTGAGGGCCTGATAGGCACTGTCTCCCTGGTGCCCAGGGCCACGTCTCTCTTCCCTGGAGAAGGTCACACATGTTCCAAGTTGACATCTGATGCCTAGTATCACTCCTGATTATTGCTCTTCTCCACCTTCTCTTCATTTTCACCCACTGATGTGACACACAGGCAGAAAGTGGGCAGAGGCGACCATCATTACCAGCAACCTTCTCATCCAAGCAGCTGCCTTGGGAAGATATGACATTGGACAAGGATGCTCAAAGATAGAACGACCTCCGCTGGGAGGAGTCCAGGGTCCTGAGCCCAGAGGCCGTGTTCTCACACCAGCTGTGTTGGTCTCTCTCAGGCACACGCTAGAGGATAGAACTCAAACTTGCCTCCACGTCTCCTGAAGGAGAATCTACATTTTAACATGATTCTAATTTTAACCAGTTTTGTAGGCACATTCAAGTTTGAGAAGCACTGTTCTGTAACAGGGACTCTTGACCCTGACTACAAATTAAAATAACTGGGACATTTTTAAAAAATACCCATGCCAACTCCCCATCTCCATAGATAGCTTCCATTGGTCTGAGGTGGACTTGGGAGTTAGTGTTTTTAAAATTCACCTAGTGATTTTGTAAATGTACAGTAACATTGGAGCATTACTGCTAGAGAGATTCCTATGTATTCCCTAGATCTTTTTTTTTAAGTGTATTACTTATTTTTAAAAAATATTTTATTTGCTTATTTATTAATTTTTGGCCATTCTGGATTTTTCATTGGTGCTGCAGGCTCTTCTCTAGTTGCTGGGACTGGGGACTACTCTAGTTGAGGTGAACAGGCCCCTCGTTGTGGTGACTTCTCTTATTGTGGAACTTGGGCTCTAGGGCACATGGGCTCCATGGTTGTGGCTCCAAGGCTCTAGAGCACAGGCTCCATAGTTGTGGCTCATGGGCTTAGTTGCTCCGCAGCATGTGGGATCTTCCCAGATCAGGGATTGAACCTGTGTCTCCTTCATTGGCAGGTGAACTCTTCACCACTGAGCCACCAGGAAAACCTTTACCTGGATCTTGACCAATACTTCTCGATCACCTGGTAGTTGTGACTTGCAACCAGGGGGCTCAGGATTTCAGAAGTGGAGGTTCCAGTTAATTCCAGCCTCCATTAGCCTGACTTCCCATTTCACTCTGTAAGTTCTTCAGGAATTATGCTGTCTCTGTCAAATTTACGTTCAGTTTGGTGGTTGTCACTTTGAATCACTTTCAACTGGGAAAAACTGATAATTTATGCAGGAAGTTGAAGGAGATGACTGGAATGTCCGCGTAGAAAAGAAGGTTCCTAAATTTTCCTTGGAGTGAATGAAATTGACCACAGTGTGATTAACCCTGCGTGCCAGACCCTGTTCTTGGCAGTTGACATTCCCAAGTCATTTATGATCCTCTAGAATCCCACAAGGAGGGTACTAGTGCTGTCTCCATGATGCATACAAGAAAACTGGAACATGAAGACATGGAGGGGCTTGCCCAGGGTCACAGGTTCATCAGTGGTAAGCCCAAGGGAGGAGCCTAGGCACAAAAGTTTTTTCCTAACCACTGCGTCCCACTGCATCACCAAAACACTCCTTTGAATTTCTGCTCTCATCCAAGGAAGCTCAGGCTGGGGAAAGAGGCAAGAAAGTAGAGTCAGCTCTGAATTTGGACAGAGTAGGTGGCTACTTACATGTTTCCATAGAGCCAGAACAGAGGGTTGGAAGAGAGACTCAGAGATAGAAGAATGTGTTGGCCAAGCCTGAACTGGATAAAACTGTTCACACCAGCACAGCAGGCATTGACCAGGACTATCCTGGGTGGACCGAGATGTGGACTTGCCCTTCGGATAGATCATCTTATCTCTGAAGATCTGAAGTGCATTAACATGGATACATGTTCATTCCTACTCTAATGCTCTTCTCCCTGTTCTGTATGGCCTGCCTTAACTCTCGTCTCTTTTTCAACAACTCCCTAACCTGCGCATCATGGCATCATCCTCCTGTGCTCCTTAAACTCCCTGCCCAACCCTTTAAACTGCAACCAGTAGAGTTGCTCCTTGACCACTGTCTCCAGAACAGCTTTGCATGAAGTCCCATTTATGCCTAGAGACCTCAAGCTTTCTCTGTGGTGATTGATCCATTGGGGAAGCCAATGGAAACAGGGGATTCAAAGATGGCTAAGACATACTTCAATCCTTTAAGAAACTCTGGGTTTAGTGTCAAAACAAACTTCTGGGCAGACCAGAAGAGGCTTCCTGGAAGAGGTGAGTTGAAGTGAATGAGTGGGTGTGAGTCAGGCCAACTCTGGGGGAAGTGAGAGAGTCCATGGAGGTGAGAAACACGGCTGTGTAGGGAAGGCAAGTGGTTCAGTTCTGTGGGGGCCCATGTTTAGATGGAAGAGGAGAGTCAAGGCGGGGCCTGGCTCAGAGGGACCCTTGTGTTAGCACTTCGTTGTGAGAAAGTCACAGGCTGTGATCAGGGGCTGCAGACCTTTCTTGGATTCCCCAACAAGGAAAAAAAGGAGGGTACTAGTGCTGTCTCCATGATGCATACAAGAAAACTGGAACATGAAGACATGGAGGGGCTTGCCCAGGGTCACAGGTTCATCAGTGGTAAGCCCAAGGGAGGAGCCTAGGCACAAAAGTTTTCTCCTAACCACTGCGTCCCACTGCATCACCAAAACACTCCTTTGAATTTCTGCTCTCATCCAAGGAAGCTCAGGCTGGGGAAAGAGGCAAGAAAGTAGAGTCAGCTCTGAATTTGGACAGAGTAGGTGGCTACTTACATGTTTCCATAGAGCCAGAACAGAGGGTTGGAAGAGAGACTCAGAGATAGAAGAATGTGTTGGCCAAGCCTGAACTGGATAAAACTGTTCACACCAGCACAGCAGGCATTGACCAGGACTATCCTGGGTGGACCGAGATGTGGACTTGCCCTTCGGATAGATCATCTTATCTCTGAAGATCTGAAGTGCATTAACATGGATACATGTTCATTCCTACTCTAATGCTCTTCTCCCTGTTCTGTATGGCCTGCCTTAACTCTCGTCTCTTTTTCAACAACTCCCTAACCTGCGCATCATGGCATCATCCTCCTGTGCTCCTTAAACTCCCTGCCCAACCCTTTAAACTGCAACCAGTAGAGTTGCTCCTTGACCACTGTCTCCAGAACAGCTTTGCATGAAGTCCCATTTATGCCTAGAGACCTCAAGCTTTCTCTGTGGTGATTGATCCATTGGGGAAGCCAATGGAAACAGGGGATTCAAAGATGGCTAAGACATACTTCAATCCTTTAAGAAACTCTGGGTTTAGTGTCAAAACAAACTTCTGGGCAGACCAGAAGAGGCTTCCTGGAAGAGGTGAGTTGAAGTGAATGAGTGGGTGTGAGTCAGGCCAACTCTGGGGGAAGTGAGAGAGTCCATGGAGGTGAGAAACACGGCTGTGTAGGGAAGGCAAGTGGTTCAGTTCTGTGGGGGCCCATGTTTAGATGGAAGAGAGTGAGAGTCAAGGCGGGGCCTGGCTCAGAGGGACCCTTGTGTGCCTTCTGAGGCACTTCTGTTTAGTTGTAGGCAATTTAAGTGTTCACTGGGGACATAGCTAGCTTCTCAGGTGACTCAGTGGTAAAGAATCTGCCTACCAACACAGGAGACTTAGGAGATGTGGCTTCGGGTCCTGGGTTGGGCAGATCCCCTGGAGGGGAGCATGGCAACCCACTCCAGTGTTCTTGTCTGGACCTCCACTGGGCAGAGGAGCCTGGTGGACCACAGTCTATAGGGTCCCAAAGAGTTGGACATGACAGAGCAACTGAGCACCCCGTGTTCACTACCACTGGAATTTTACATGATCTAATTTCTCTTCTAATTTCGTATTTAACCATTTATAATTAAGATTGGTTCAGAATTTAACACATTTATGATCCTATTCTGATACTATGTAGAACTTATATATAGTACCCATTCTATTCTTAAGGAATCAAAAATCTAGAGAGACGAGAGACACACGGCCACTGAAGGCAGTGTCTGTAGCTCACAAGAACACTCACAGACACCAGATGCAAACGAGAGAGCACATGTTGATGCCAGTTCGTTTGCTCACTGGGACTTTAGTGGAAAATTGGACATAGTACTTAAGCAATGAGGCTTATTAAAAGGGCTTTGTGTTGAAAAACTAATATGAATATAAGGAAAAATTTTTTTTAATTCAATGAAATGTGTAAAAGTCACTGTAGAGTGTCAATTTTAAAATTAATCCGTATTGAACTCAATACAATTGATTTAATAAGTTATTGTTCTCCAAACTCTGAGCAATCACTTTTTTCTCTGCACATTATCTGCCAAGTTTTAAATGGATTACTTTTTTCTTTTTTTAATATAGATTTTTGGAAGCCATCAAAAATCTACCCAGAAGTTCAGTGAGCCAAAACTAGTTAGAATCAGAAGTCAGCACATCTAAAATGTCAACACATTTTTTTTTTCCTGGATAGTTTCCTATAATATGAAACCCTGATTTTTTTTTTTTTTTTGAGTGATTTTTAGTATTCCACTTTTTATGTGTTTTCTTTCAAGGAGGATATTGCCTTTGAGGTTTTCTTAATCAGTTACATTCTCCAAGAGTAGAAAATATGTAAGAACATCAAGTTGCATGCTGGTTTCTCCAGGGTCTCAATCTCCTCTCAGAAATACTCACTCTTGTACTGAGCCTTCTGAAACTGTTGCTGTTGTTTTTTTTTTTTTTTCTTCCAAACACAGGCTTCTGTTTTCACACCAGTTCATCAATTGGGTGGAAGATGCCACTTCTATTTTAATAGAGCAGAATGGCATGTGGGTGTGTGTTGTGGGGGCTGTGTGATTCTTGCCTTCCTTATATACAGAATCAGAGTGAAGCTTCCCACTTCTCCTTGGGTAGGTAAAAAAAATATCATGGATATTTCACAACCTGACTTTTCTGTGGTTACTTTTCCAACAGGAAATATTCTGGGGATGGGGGCGGTAGAGGAAGCAGGGAGAGGAAGAAAATCTAGCACTTTGAAATCAACTAAGTTAAGGTTATTTTTTTCCTATGAAGAAACAACATGGTTCTGCCTACCTATAAGTAGAAAGCTCAGCTTTCTGAGATATTCACATTGCTTAAAACCCTGAGCGAGAATTCCAGTCAGACATACAAGGTGTGATTTCACCTGGTGAACACTTGGCTGGAGATTAAGAAGCAACCTAATGGGAGAGGGGTGGGAGCCCTTCAGGGAAGGCCCTGCCGAGGGCGGGAGAACTCAGGTCATTGGAACCCGTGTCATTCAAATGAGAAATCTTGACATTTAATAGCTTGTGAACTTCAAGTCCTCACTCAGGGGAGGGAGGTTCTGAGTCCTTTCTTTCATGGAGGGACGGTGACATGGTGCTCTTTGGGTCTGACACTCTGTAAACAAGATGATTTTCAGCCGTAAAGTTAAACAAGGTGTGTTTGGAGGAGAAGTGGGGGAGATCGTTGGATGAGGTTTTTTGACGAAGGCTTTGCCCAGGCTTTTCCTTTCCTACTTTAGATAAAGGCATCCAACATGACTGCCTTTTGCTTTACTAGTTTTCCCTTCTGTTTTCCGGAGGAGTCAAGACGGCATAACAAGGAAGTGATTCTGTAGGTAAAAGAGGAAGATACTGACCCCATTTCCAGTGGTTGAGTTTCTCTCCAAATAGGTAGAGGCCGGCGCTAACGATGTAGCTGAGAGAGAAAAACACGGCGAGACCCAGTGGGCTGAGCTTGGCAAGCACAGGATACACCCATGTCCCTGTCTGATAGTAGATCCATAGGACCCTGAAAAAACAACAAATCACAACCATTAGGATTGGGATGGGGGGGGCAGCGATAAGCCACAGTCTCTTCAGGACCAATGAGATTCTGGAATCCTGGTAGAGGAAAAGCAGCCACCAGGGACATTTTTTAACAGCTGAGACATTTTCTGAACCTACAGAAGTGAATATTTTCTGGATAAATAGACTGTTTCACTGAGACCTTCTGTTTTATGCACTGGGCTTGGCTATTTTACCCAATTCATTAAAATTCAATGATGGGAAAAGAATATGGGAAAATATTGAACATATCATTAACCCAACAAAGTGTATAAGAACATGAATTATTCCTTCCCCTGAGAGATGTGACCTGCTGAGACACTGAACTTGCTAAGATGGTGCCCAATATGCTCACTCGCAGCCAGACAAGTGGGGGTTGCTTTTCTGTACCTAAGCATTAAGTGTGGCTTTCCATTAGCTCCCCCAAGCCTGTTGGGGTAGGAGGGGCAGAGAAGGAGCACTATTCCTCAAATACAATAGGCCTGGGGTTTAATTGTTGGCCTAGATTTCAGCTCAGTGAAGGAGCCCTGGGTAGAGTATTGAGTAGGCAGGGATGAATCTACAGGAGACTCAGATTCTGCTCATGTGAGGATAGAATAGAAGTCATTTCTGTCAGCTAAGAGAAGGACAATCAATGTTAGGAGAGGAACCATGACATCCAAGGGAAGCCTAAAATGCAGTTTGCTGGAAACAAACTGCATGAGAAGATGCCAGAGTCTGAAATAACTCTTAAAATTAAGTATGGGGAAGATGATAGCTACAGTTGATAGTTGGTTAAGAGTACAGAATGCGGAACTGGGCCTCTGTGTTTCAGACCCTGGCTCTGCTACCTATTAGCTCTGCTACCTTCACTAATTTATTTGACTTTCCTCTCACCCTACCCTTGTGTATAAAGTGGGGGTGCAGAGAGCATATACCTTATAAGGCCATTGGAAAGATCAAGGGCGTTCATTGAATACATGTAAATTACACAGGACAGTGCCTGACCCATTGTAATCATTTTATAAGAGTTTAAAAGCTTCTTTCCTCTGAAGGATGGCAGAGTGGGCATGCTTCTTTCTTTGAGGCTATTCGTGTCTTTTAAAACTTAGGCTAGCTAGGTTACGCTTTAGAAACAATGTTCGTATTTGGATTTGCCAGGTTGTCACCAGAGTTCAGATGAAAGAATGAAATTCTGTGCTTAATTCAGCTTTCAGAGTCCAAGTGTTCTTAGTTGTTTCAAATACTTTAAGTTTTTCGGATGCTTTGTTGGAAGGGAGACAGGCTAATGTCAGGGCCAGGACTAAGGACGCAACCAACAGAATAAAAAGGCAACTTACAGAATTGGGAAAATATTTGCAAATCATGCATCTGATACAAGATTCTTACCCAGAATACGTAAATATATAAAGAACTCAATAGAAAATAAACAATCCAATTGAAAATGGAAAACGGACTTGAATAGACATGTCTTTAAAGAAGATATATAAATGACTAACAAACACATGAAAAGATAGTGTCACTAATCAAAACTACAGGGAGATACTACTTCATACCCATTAGGATATCTTCTATTAAAAAAAAAAAAACAAAAAACAGAAAATATCAAGTGTTGAAGATGGTGTGTAGAAACTGGGACCCCTGTGTGCTGTTGTTGGAAGGAAAGTAAAATAGTGTATTAGTCTGGCAGTTCCTCAAACAATCAAACCTAGAATTACCCTGTGCTCCAGAAATTCCACTTCTGGACACAGACTCAAAAATATTGACAGTAAGGACTCAAAGAGTTATTCACACTCCCGTGTTCATAGCTATCATTATTCACAATAGTTAAAATGTGGGCGCAAGCCATCATTTAAGGATGAACAGATAAATAAAATGTGGTACTGGTATACATATACACAATGAAATATTATGCAGCCTTTAAAGGGAAGGAAATCCTGACACATGCTGCAAGATGAATGGAACTTGAGGATATCGTAAGCCAGTCACAAAGGGACAAATACTGTATGATTCCACTTATATGAAGGACTTAGAACCTGACGCAAAGAGGCAACTCATTGGAAAAGATCCCGTGGATATATTTTAGAAGGATATCCAGACACTTCTCTCCTCTCTGGCTGGTGCTCATGACAGGACAGAGAAAGGGACAGAAAGGGACATATAAGGGACTGAAAATAAGTGCCGTCAAGTAGCTGGCCTCAGAAGCTTGGGGTCAGCGAGCAGATCCAAATACACGCCAAATGAGTGGCATTCTTTAGTTTGGTTTACTTTATAGACTTGAGGTTAGGGTTTCCTAGTTTCCATGCACATTTAGATACAAATCAGGACATTCCCCTCGAGGCTGGAGACGTTTCAGTTTATTTACTTCACTTGGGTCTCCTCCAGCATAACGTGTGTAAAGAGAAGTTCTTGAGGCAAGTGAATGAAGTCTGCCTTCGCAGAGAAGATGCAGAGCAAGTTGTAAGTGTGATAATTGACAGCAGGAGAAGTCATGCAAATACAAATCGAGTGTCAGGTGAGATTGCAGCCTTTGAATGGAGGGCAGTCCGCAGCGAGGCTCTGGGGCGAGATAGTCATGCCCAGTGCTATTAGCTCTTTGTGGCTTGCCGGCATACATGTAGAAAGGGGAGAGGGAGGGAGGGAGGGAAAGAAGGAGCGGCGAGAAAAGGAAGGGAGAGGAAAGGTGTGCCAGGCACCAGGCACTCGTCGTGTGTGCGGCTGGATTGTCCTCGTCCACGGTCTCAGTCCGCGTCAGGTCCTCCCTAGCTGCCCATGTGAGCCCCGGGCAGCCTATCCAGGTATTTCTGCAGTGCGCTCACTTCACGACCTCAATCCAGGCTCCTCCGTCTCGTCTAGGTGTCTGTCAGTGTCTCCTCTCTGGGCTTTCTTGCTCCTGTCAACCTACTCTCCAAGCTCAGTGACACAACAGTGTCTCTAAAAGAAAAATAAAACCTCTTTTTTCGGCGCTTCCCTTCTGCTGGTGGGTCCACATTGCTTTAAGAAAATACCCACACTCCTCTTCTCCTGGCCTCCCTGGCCCTGCCCTGTCCACCCGTCCACCCTCAGATCTGCAGCCTGGCCGTTCTGGACCCATTTCTGTTTCTTGAATGAGCCCACTTCTGCAGCTTCCGAACCCTCACCCATTTTATTGTTTTTGCTTGGCCTATCCCTGACCTTTACCCTTCCTAGGATGTACTTCTTGCTCTGTCCCTGGATGACTCTTACTCGTGCTTCAATGTTCAGTTTAAAAGTTTGTTGCTCCAGGGCTTCCCTGGTGGTCCAGTGGGTAAGGACGCCGCCTTGCAGTGCAAGGGGCGCCGGTTCGATCCCTGGCCTGGGAGGATCCCGCGTGTCGCGGAGCAGCTGGACCGATGTGTCCAATTGCCAAGCCAGAGCTCTGGGACGCATGCCCCCAGAGCCGGTGCTCTGCGACAACAGAAGCCACTGTGATGGGAGGCCCACAGAGGTCAAAGAACAAAGATGGACGGAAATAAATAAATGAAAGACCAATAGAAGTGGCCAAAAACCCCACCAGTTTATTGCTCCAGAAAAGGTTTCCTGCCCATTATACCCGCAACCCCCATTTGATAGGTCATTAGGCCTCACGCCTGCCACATATTTGCCTGTGTTTCTACAGAGCTTCTGGGGGTTCTCTGAGCTTGGGGATTTCATCTGTTATGTGTATCTATCTTCTGAGTGCTGGGGACTTGGCAGATTCTTCATTTTTAAGTAAAGTGCTGTCCAAGTGACATTAGTGGCACGCGGGATTCCTTTTAGCTGCTGTTCACGGTGGCTTCTGTAGACGAGTCTCAGCCGCTGGCCCACCGAGAGCACCACGGCAGTATCACCAGCCGCCCTCCAAGTTGCAGTCAGTTGGGTGCTCGCTGTATTAATATTTGGAAGAGGCCAGCACTTCTGACCCTCAGTTCGGCAATTGTATCTGTATGTGGATCTGTCTGCCCTGTGAATCTGCATCAGTCAGGTGAGGAGGGCACAAAGGGGTAGCCAGACACTACTCTTTTATAATCTCCTCATCCTAAATCTTATAGCATCGACTGATTATAATGAAATTTACACTTTCTGTGTCTCATCAAAAGGAAAATAGGACTTCCCTGGTGGTGCGGTCGGTAGAAGTCTGCCTGCCTGTGCAGGGACACGGGTTCAATCCCTGGTTCAGGAAGATTCCACATGCCACAGAGCAACTAAGCCCGTGAGCCACAAGTACTGAGGCCCAAACTCTAGAGCCCGAGAGCCACAACTACTGAAACCTGTGCACCTGGAGCCTGTGCTACGCAACAAGAGAAGCCACCACAATGAGAAGGCCAAACACTGCAACGAAGAACAGCCCCCACTCACCGTAACTAGAGAACGCCCGCTCGCAGCAAGGAAGAGCCGTGCAACCAGAAATGAACACATTTAACAACAACAACAACAAAGGAAACTAGTAGAAGTCTGTGGATTCGAGGTTAGTAGATAATTAGGGGTTTGGCTGCCTTCACATCATTCTTCATGTTTTAATTCCCATGTCCTATCTTTTAAGACCAGCAGAATAAACATGCTCTGCACAACAGAAGCCACTGTGATACCCGGTCAAAGAACAAAGATGGACGGAAATAAATAAATGAAAGACCAATAGAAGTGGCCAAAAACCCCACCAGTTTATTGCTCCAGAAAAGGTTTCCTGCCCATTATACCCGCAACCCCATTTGATAGGTCATTAGGCCTCACGCCTGCCACATATTTGCCTGTGTTTCTACAGAGCTTCTGGGGGTTCTCTGAGCTTGGGGATTTCATCTGTTATGTGTATCTATCTTCTGAGTGCTGGGGACTTGGCAGATTCTTCATTTTTAAGTAAAGTGCTGTCCAAGTGACATTAGTGGCACGCGGGATTCCTTTTAGCTGCTGTTCACGGTGGCTTCTGTAGACGAGTCTCAGCCGCTGGCCCACCGAGAGCACCATGGCAGTATCACCAGCCGCCCTCCAAGTTGCAGTCAGTTGGGTGCTCGCTGTATTAATATTTGGAAGAGGCCAGCACTTCTGACCCTCAGTTCGGCAATTGTATCTGTATGTGGATCTGTCTGCCCTGTGAATCTGCATCAGTCAGGTGAGGAGGGCACAAAGGGGTAGCCAGACACTACTCTTTTATAATCTCCTCATCCTAAATCTTATAGCATCGACTGATTATAATGAAATTTACACTTTCTGTGTCTCATCAAAAGGAAAATAGGACTTCCCTGGTGGTGCGGTCGGTAGAAGTCTGCCTGCCTGTGCAGGGACACGGGTTCGATCCCTGGTTCAGGAAGATTCCACATGCCACAGAGCAACTAAGCCCGTGAGCCACAAGTACTGAGGCCCAAACTCTAGAGCCCGAGAGCCACAACTACTGAAACCTGTGCACCTGGAGCCTGTGCTACGCAACAAGAGAAGCCACCACAATGAGAAGGCCAAACACTGCAACGAAGAACAGCCCCCACTCACCGTAACTAGAGAACGCCCGCTCGCAGCAAGGAAGAGCCGTGCAACCAGAAATGAACACATTTAACAACAACAACAACAAAGGAAACTAGTAGAAGTCTGTGGATTCGAGGTTAGTAGATAATTAGGGGTTTGGCTGCCTTCACATCATTCTTCATGTTTTAATTCCCATGTCCTATCTTTTAAGACCAGCAGAATAAACAGAATGAAAGGAATGAAAGGATCCTCTGGTTTCCATAGGCCTCATAAACAACCCAGTGAGAGGGTCACAGTTGCATCTGACAGCGAGAAAGCAAGCACTACCTTCATTTACATTTTGCAAATAAATTCAACAAGTTAGCAGAAGACTGTGCACTGAAAATGCCCCTAGGACGAGTTACCTCGTGACTCCTGAGTGTGGGGGGTGGAGCTGGTACTGACTTTGAAACTGCCTCAGGTCATCTACCTGCCCAGGGCTTTCTCTTCTTAATGAAACATGAGGGATGACAGATTTAAAAACATCTCCTAACTCTAATAACTACAAGAGTTAAATCTGGGTTTTTTTTAAATGTTAAGTTGTAAATTTCTACTATTATTCTAAAAATAAATTTCCTGCATGATTTCCTTTCAACTAAATCTTAGGTAGGAAGCAAAAAATATACATAAATCTTTTTTAAGGAGTGAAAAAAAACTGTGAAGCTGGGGGTTGGATAGTTTGCCTGGATGTTGAAAATACCAGCAATGAGGAGAGTTTCGAGGGGGCAGCTCCTTCATGGCATCTGAAACTCTTGCCCGCCCGCTCTGGAATGACCCCTTCCGGCTTGAAGCTTCCTCCTTTTTCAGGGCCATGGGTTCTTGCAGGTTCCTGGTTTTCCACCATATGCTCATTCTTGGCTTACTCGGCTGCCCTCCCCCAGCATTTGCTCCCCACCTCTCGTTTCTTCCCTCTGTCCTCTCTTGAGAAGCCTCATCCCACCTTGGGGCTTCACCCCCTGCACCTCCACAGGCTCGCCTCCCTGGAGACCGCATCTCCAAATGCAAATTCCTCTAGACAAGTGACTCATCTTTGGCTGAAGATTGGAGTGGTTGTGGTAGGGGGAAGAAACAAATTCTGATGTCTAGGATATATCTGGAACCAATTAAACCAGAATCTTCTGGAATAGGACCCGGATAATGGGCTTTGAAACTGACTTTTAAAAGTTATACCTAAGAACAATTTCTTTTCTAACATCTCCAGATCTATGAATGGAATCACCATCTTCCCGGTTCACCAGCTGAAAGTCCTGAGAACTGTCCTCGATGTTCCCTTTTCATTAGCCCATGACCCAACCAACGGATCCGTAAAAACCCCTTCTGTGACACCAATTGCATGTCTCAGGTATGTTGCTCGTTCCCAGTTGTACAGCCACCTGCCTTTTCGGGTTCTTCTTCCACTTCTGGGCCAGGCATTTGGGGTGAGCAGGAGCTGAGATTTGGACAGAAAGGAGGAGAAGTGGGACGGCCATTTCCAGGTCGAGCCTCCTGCCTACCCACCTCTTCAGTTTGCGTGCAGGCTGGCCTGCACCCCAGATGTTGATGATAGGGCAGAGCTGCGTGCCATCTTCATATTTCTCTTCATATATTAATTTACACAAAGGCTAAGGAGTCCTTCTGTGGCAAAGGAGGCTGGAATTCTGACCCCCACAAAGGGTTTAGGTTGTAGAGGTACCGTCCAGATGGTCCTGGACTGAGGTCGTGGCTCAGGAAGGGCGACAGGGGCTCTCGGGGGGCTGGGGGGATTCACATAGTGCACTCGGGGAGAAAGAGAGGATTGCTGGGGCATGTAAGCCACCATGATGGAACTAGCTGGCTTCAGAGTGCTCTGGACGACCTGTAGTCGTATATTGCTTCACTCTATTTCGGTCCCCACGTCCTGCCACTCCAGTCCTTTTTAGGTACTGTTGTCAAGATGGTCTTTTAAAGCACGGCTCTCTGGCCATGTTACTAATAATTCTCACTCTAACGTCATGGCAGACCAACAGCAGCAGCGGCAGCCACAGAGTCCATCCCGGGTCCAGCTCCTCCTGCTGCCGTCTGCGGGACTCCACGAGCGAGCCGTTCCAGGATCGTGTCTTGTTACTCTCTTTCTCTAGTAGGTCTGGCTAACGTGAAGCCACTGCTTTACCATCATCTGTGCCCTCTTGGCTTTATCTCCAAATGCAAATTCCTCTAGACAAGTGACTCATCTTTGGCTGAAGATTGGAGTGGTTGTGGTAGGGGGAAGAAACAAATTCTGATGTCTAGGATATATCTGGAACCAATTAAACCAGAATCTTCTGGAATAGGACCCGGATAATGGGCTTTGAAACTGACTTTTAAAAGTTATACCTAAGAACAATTTCTTTTCTAACATCTCCAGATCTATGAATGGAATCACCATCTTCCCGGTTCACCAGCTGAAAGTCCTGAGAACTGTCCTCGATGTTCCCTTTTCATTAGCCCATGACCCAACCAACGGATCCGTAAAACCCATTCTGTGACACCAATTGCATGTCTCAGGTATGTTGCTCGTTCCCAGTTGTACAGCCACCTGCCTTTTCGGGTTCTTCTTCCACTTCTGGGCCAGGCATTTGGGGTGAGCAGGAGCTGAGATTTGGACAGAAAGGAGGAGAAGTGGGACGGCCATTTCCAGGTCGAGCCTCCTGCCTACCCACCTCTTCAGTTTGCGTGCAGGCTGGCCTGCACCCCAGATGTTGATGATAGGGCAGAGCTGCGTGCCATCTTCATATTTCTCTTCATATATTAATTTACACAAAGGCTAAGGAGTCCTTCTGTGGCAAAGGAGGCTGGAATTCTGACCCCCACAAAGGGTTTAGGTTGTAGAGGTACCGTCCAGATGGTCCTGGACTGAGGTCGTGGCTCAGGAAGGGCGACAGGGGCTCTCGGGGGGCTGGGGGGATTCACATAGTGCACTCGGGGAGAAAGAGAGGATTGCTGGGGCATGTAAGCCACCATGATGGAACTAGCTGGCTTCAGAGTGCTCTGGACGACCTGTAGTCGTATATTGCTTCACTCTATTTCGGTCCCCACGTCCTGCCACTCCAGTCCTTTTTAGGTACTGTTGTCAAGATGGTCTTTTTAAAGCACGACTCTCTGGCCATGTTACTAATAATTCTCACTCTAACGTCATGGCAGACCAACAGCAGCAGCGGCAGCCACAGAGTCCATCCCGGGTCCAGCTCCTCCTGCTGCCGTCTGCGGGACTCCACGAGCGAGCCGTTCCAGGATCGTGTCTTGTTACTCTCTTTCTCTAGTAGGTCTGGCTAACGTGAAGCCACTGCTTTACCATCATCTGTGCCCTCTTGGCTTTGCGGTTGGGCTGTGTTGTTCCGTGTCTCCTCGTTTCTGCTGCTCCAATTCAGCTAGTCCCTCGGGGCCCAGATTCAACGACACCTTTCATGAAGTCCTTCCCACGCGGCCCCACCAGGCGTCACTGCTTCCTCCTCGTGTTCCTGTTGTCTCCTCGGACTTGTTGTGAGCGTTTATCACTTCCCATCTTGTGTTCCTATAATTTGTATGTATGGCTCATCTCCACTTATTAAGTACAAACCCCCTCCAGCCTGGGGCTTAGCCTTATATAACTTTGCTTTTCCCAGCAGGACCAGCCCTGTGTTAGGGGAAATGTTTGTTCAGTAGCAGCGTGAATAAGAGCCAGCAGTAGGAATATTTCTGTTTTCCTGCCCCTCAGTGTTGCCTCAGAGAGTGCTAGGTGATGTGTTTTGGGGTGAGAGAGAAGGGAGGAGTGAGCAGAGGTACCATATTTATAGCTGACTAATGCTTTCCAAAGGAAATGAAAGATTTACAGCTATTACTACTTTGCAAAGCTTTATTTTCCTGCTTAGGGGCCAGCCCTCCAATTTTGCAATCTGAAAAATAACAAAAAGCAAGTGCCACATATGAGGCAGTCCCCGTGGTCTCGGTGGCTATTTTTAGGTTATCGTACCGTGGTTTCAGCAGTGAAACGCTTCTCCAGGTCAGGGCTGTTGCCATTTTTTGGACTCATGTTTGTTTCCCACGCTCTCTCTGGCCCTGGACCATATTCTTTACCTCATTCCTGCTCTGTGGTTTCCCTATTTGAGCATCCAAACTGGCACGCCTGACAGATGACCCACAGCCCTTCCTAAAATATCTCCATGGATACCCACAGTTTGGAACTTGTTGACCCCATGACTGTTGTCAAGATGGTCTTTTAAAGCACGACTCTCTGGCCATGTTACTAATAATTCTCACTCTAACGTCATGGCAGACCAACAGCAGCAGCGGCAGCCACAGAGTCCATCCCGGGTCCAGCTCCTCCTGCTGCCGTCTGCGGGACTCCACGAGCGAGCCGTTCCAGGATCGTGTCTTGTTACTCTCTTTCTCTAGTAGGTCTGGCTAACGTGAAGCCACTGCTTTACCATCATCTGTGCCCTCTTGGCTTTGCGGTTGGGCTGTGTTGTTCCGTGTCTCCTCGTTTCTGCTGCTCCAATTCAGCTAGTCCCTCGGGGCCCAGATTCAACGACACCTTTCATGAAGTCCTTCCCACGCGGCCCCACCAGGCGTCACTGCTTCCTCCTCGTGTTCCTGTTGTCTCCTCGGACTTGTTGTGAGCGTTTATCACTTCCCATCTTGTGTTCCTATAATTTGTATGTATGGCTCATCTCCACTTATTAAGTACAAACCCCCTCCAGCCTGGGGCTTAGCCTTATATAACTTTGCTTTTCCCAGCAGGACCAGCCCTGTGTTAGGGGAAATGTTTGTTCAGTAGCAGCGTGAATAAGAGCCAGCAGTAGGAATATTTCTGTTTTCCTGCCCCTCAGTGTTGCCTCAGAGAGTGCTAGGTGATGTGTTTTGGGGTGAGAGAGAAGGGAGGAGTGAGCAGAGGTACCATATTTATAGCTGACTAATGCTTTCCAAAGGAAATGAAAGATTTACAGCTATTACTACTTTGCAAAGCTTTATTTTCCTGCTTAGGGGCCAGCCCTCCAATTTTGCAATCTGAAAAATAACAAAAAGCAAGTGCCACATATGAGGCAGTCCCCGTGGTCTCGGTGGCTATTTTTAGGTTATCGTACCGTGGTTTCAGCAGTGAAACGCTTCTCCAGGTCAGGGCTGTTGCCATTTTTTGGACTCATGTTTGTTTCCCACGCTCTCTCTGGCCCTGGACCATATTCTTTACCTCATTCCTGCTCTGTGGTTTCCCTATTTGAGCATCCAAACTGGCACGCCTGACAGATGACCCACAGCCCTTCCCTAAAATATCTCCATGGATACCCACAGTTTGCGGAACTTGTTGATGACCATCTGTGGCCATGAAGGCGCGTGTGCCCCCAGAGTGTTACATAAGGGGTGGAGACAGCTGTTACCAACGAGTGTGTGCTCCCCTGTGGAGGGAAACGACAGTGTGGAGGGAGGTGTCATGGATCCATAGAGCAGCATAAAATGTTGAGGTGCAGGTGTGCTTGCTCCATTCTTGCAAAAATGAGGCCTACTGGACAGAAGGCTGATTTTGTACTTCATTAATGAGTTTCTGTTGTTGTTGTTTAGTCTCTAAGTCGTGTCTGACTCTTTTGAGACCTCATGGACCATAGCCCGCCCAGCTCCTCTGTCCATGGGATTTCCCAGGCAAGAATACAGCAGTGGGTTGCTATTTCCTTCTCCAGGGATCATCCTGACCGAGGGGTTGAACCCATGTCTCTTACATTGGCAGGCAGATTGTTGACCCCTGAGCCACCTGGGAAGCCCCTCATTCATGATAAGAAAATCCAAATCCCAAATCACTTCAGCTCCTTTCCAGGGTCCACCCACTCACATTCCTGCTGGTAATAGGTCTCTATTCCTTCCCTCCATTTGCTCCATTATTTCGCTGTAACATACAGTCCAAGCACGGAGCTGGGAATGATGACATCATGCAAGCTTTTAGGATGCAGAGATGATGGCAAGCTTGTCGGCATTCTTACCCCTGCAGCACTGAGCAGAGTGTTTTACAGAAGCAGTTGAGTCCTTCAGTCATGTCCGACTCTTTGCGACATCATGGACTGTAGTTTGCCAGTCTCTTCTGTCCATGGGATTCTCCAGGAAAGAACACTGTAGTGATTAGCCATTTCTTTTTCTAGGGGATCTTTCTGATCCGGGGATTGAACCTGGGTGTCCCGCATTGCAGGCAGGTCCTTTACTATCTGAGTCGCCATGGAAGTCCCAAATGGGAGCTGAACCAACACCTGGCCATCTGAACACATGGAAGGAACACTGAGTTTGGAAGTCCTTGACTGAAGTCTCAGCTGTGATGTTCCCTAGCCATGGGGCACTGGACATCTCATTTAACCCACCGAGTTTCCCTATTTGAGCATCCAAACTGGCACGCCTGACAGATGACCCACAGCCCTTCCCTAAAATATCTCCATGGATACCCACAGTTTGCGGAACTTGTTGATGACCATCTGTGGCCATGAAGGCGCGTGTGCCCCCAGAGTGTTACATAAGGGGTGGAGACAGCTGTTACCAACGAGTGTGTGCTCCCCTGTGGAGGGAAACGACAGTGTGGAGGGAGGTGTCATGGATCCATAGAGCAGCATAAAATGTTGAGGTGCAGGTGTGCTTGCTCCATTCTTGCAAAAATGAGGCCTACTGGACAGAAGGCTGATTTTGTACTTCATTAATGAGTTTCTGTTGTTGTTGTTTAGTCTCTAAGTCGTGTCTGACTCTTTTGAGACCTCATGGACCATAGCCCGCCCAGCTCCTCTGTCCATGGGATTTCCCAGGCAAGAATACAGCAGTGGGTTGCTATTTCCTTCTCCAGGGGATCATCCTGACCGAGGGGTTGAACCCATGTCTCTTACATTGGCAGGCAGATTGTTGACCCCTGAGCCACCTGGGAAGCCCCTCATTCATGATAAGAAAATCCAAATCCCAAATCACTTCAGCTCCTTTCCAGGGTCCACCCACTCACATTCCTGCTGGTAATAGGTCTCTATTCCTTCCCTCCATTTGCTCCATTATTTCGCTGTAACATACAGTCCAAGCACGGAGCTGGGAATGATGACATCATGCAAGCTTTTAGGATGCAGAGATGATGGCAAGCTTGTCGGCATTCTTACCCCTGCAGCACTGAGCAGAGTGTTTTACAGAAGCAGTTGAGTCCTTCAGTCATGTCCGACTCTTTGCGACATCATGGACTGTAGTTTGCCAGTCTCTTCTGTCCATGGGATTCTCCAGGAAAGAACACTGTAGTGATTAGCCATTTCTTTTTCTAGGGGATCTTTCTGATCCGGGGATTGAACCTGGGTGTCCCGCATTGCAGGCAGGTCCTTTACTATCTGAGTCGCCATGGAAGTCCCAAATGGGGAGCTGAACCAACACCTGGCCATCTGAACACATGGAAGGAACACTGAGTTTGGAAGTCCTTGACTGAAGTCTCAGCTGTGATGTTCCCTAGCCATGGGGCACTGGACATCTCATTTAACCCACCGAGCCTTCCCCCGCCATGCCTCTCTGATTCTGTTTGCAGATTGATTCTCCTGAGCTACCGCCAACACCACCAACTGGCTTCCCTGGCTTGTTCCTCTTTAATTTCCACACTTGAGCCAGAATCACTTGCTAATCATCTTTCTTCCATAAGCCATGTTATCTCACCTCTTTACAAAAACTTCCACATAGAAAACCCCTCAGTTTAGAAGTCAGAGCTCCCCGAGGTGAATTCTTGATCTAACTTCTCTGTGTTGCAGTTCAGCCTCACCCTCAGCTCCTGCAGCCTTTCACAGATCCTGTTCCCTCTGCCTGAAGCTGTTTTCCACATCGCTTTCGACGCATTCCTACTTATCCTTTGGGTCTCGGCTTAGACGCTGCTTCCCTCAAGAAGCCAGTCCTCAACATTCCCCAGCACCCTGTGCTTGCCCCTGTTAAGAGTCTCATCACCCTGTCTTACCGTTGTCTCTGTACTTCCTCCGTCTCAGGCAGCCCCTACAGCCAGCCTGGTGTCTTGGGCATCTCTGCCTCCTCACACCTTCGCTCACGGCCTGGCACTGAAGGACAGGGGCTGTCTTGTCACACCTCCTTATCCCCACACCCCCGATCCCGGCACTGTCAGAGCCCACGCGCTGGCAGCCACGAGCCAAACCCTCTTGACCACTGCTTTTCATCCCCATGGGCATCACTATGGGATATTTTCCCCAAATACCAGTGGCCTTGGGTCCTCTTTTACCTTCATGGTTTCTGAGGAGGAAAAGAGCAAAGGTAGAGATGAGGATTGGTGATCAACTTCCAAGTCCTCAGGCAGAAAAACGTTGGTAGATCAAAAGTGCTGTCTTATACACGAACTCAAAATGTCACATTTGACACGAAAGAATAAACCCGCTTTAAAGTCCACCAAGAAAAAACCCAAACCAGTATGGGAATTCATGCACATAGTCAACCAGCTGCCATGTCACTTCCCTGGTGGCTCAGATGGTAAAGAGTCCACTTGCAACGTAAGAGACCCAGGTTCGATCCCTGGGTCGGCAAGATCCCCTGGAGGAGGGCGTGGGAACCCACTCCAGTAATCTTGCCTGGAGAATCCCATAGACAGGGAGCAGCCTGGTAGTCCACGGTGTCACAAAAAGTTGGACAGACTGATGGATTAACACACGCACCCGCACCCCCCCCCCACAACCTCCTGCTTCTTCTCAACACATACAAGAGAAAAAAATATATCTGTTATGTACATGCTTACCCCAACCCAGGTTCTGAATATTCTGTCTCTAGGGATTTATTCCTTTGGGTTAATCCAGACTTGGAATATACAGGGCACACGCCTGCCTCTCGCCATTCATACACTACTGGCAGATATTGCTAGATGATAGTACAACTCTTTTAGGGTCCCAGAGTCATGTTCCAGACCTCAGCTACCAGCAGGTCCCCAATGTATGCCTTATTCTCTCAAAGTGTCCTTTGATAATGGGTAGAGGCCCAGGCGAGTGAGCAGTGTAGGTCAATGGAGAGGTGGGTGGATTTATTTAGCAAGCAGTTTCTGAAGGACAGGAGAAACTTGAAGGACTCTGCCCTCAGAAAAAGAGGGGCACAGAAGTATGGGAGGAACATGCCTTACTAAAGGGAAGGGAAGGCCAAGGAGGAGTCAGCTCCTGAGTTCTGGGCACAAAGGTTGCAGCTTTAGGACGAAGGCTGGGGAAGCAGGCCCTGCTGATGACCAAGTCCTTTGGAATGTGTTCTCTTCCTGGCTTCTGTCCCTGCCAGAGCACTGTCCAGGGTGACACTTCCCCCCAGCACGGGGGATTAGCCACGCTGGTAGGTACGAGGAGCTTAGATGAGCCTAGTCTAAACTAGGAACATCATGATTCACATCCAGTCTGCAGGGATATTGCTTCGCACACTCTTCGCAGGATAGCCACAGCCTGGCGGCGGATGAGAGGGCTGTAGAATGGAAAGGGGCTTCCAGGTACCAGGTGAAAGGCCAAGCACTCTCCCTCAATTACATAAAATTTCTGAGAATTAGTGTCACCAGGTGGCTGAATGATGAAATCGAGGCCAGCTGCTTAAATTATCCTTGAGGCCTCCAGCGAGACTGTTCTGCAACCCCCTGGGCAGCTGCCCCAATGCCCTCTAGCTGCCGAGTGCCAGATGTTGATGCAAATAAGCCCATGGTGATAGTCGCAACGGGGATGGACCGAACCTCCGCTGCTCAACCTGTCAAACGACTTTTTAGATGGCGATATTTAGATGTCCTACATCATTTTTGATCGCGATTTTCCGGAACCTCCGCTGTCCCTCAACACTTTTTAGTGGCATATCTGTTATGTACATGCTTACCAACCCAGGTTCTGAATATTCTGTCTCTAGGGATTTATTCCTTTGGGTTAATCCAGACTTGGAATATACAGGGCACACGCCTGCCTCTCGCCATTCATACACTACTGGCAGATATTGCTAGATGATAGTACAACTCTTTTAGGGTCCCAGAGTCATGTTCCAGACCTCAGCTACCAGCAGGTCCCCAATGTATGCCTTATTCTCTCAAAGTGTCCTTTGATAATGGGTAGAGGCCCAGGCGAGTGAGCAGTGTAGGTCAATGGAGAGGTGGGTGGATTTATTTAGCAAGCAGTTTCTTAAGGACAGGAGAAACTTGAAGGACTCTGCCCTCAGAAAAAGAGGGGCACAGAAGTATGGGAGGAACATGCCTTACTAAAGGGAAGGGAAGGCCAAGGAGGAGTCAGCTCCTGAGTTCTGGGCACAAAGGTTGCAGCTTTAGGACGAAGGCTGGGGAAGCAGGCCCTGCTGATGACCAAGTCCTTTGGAATGTGTTCTCTTCCTGGCTTCTGTCCCTGCCAGAGCACTGTCCAGGGTGACACTTCCCCCCAGCACGGGGGATTAGCCACGCTGGTAGGTACGAGGAGCTTAGATGAGCCTAGTCTAAACTAGGAACATCATGATTCACATCCAGTCTGCAGGGATATTGCTTCGCACACTCTTCGCAGGATAGCCACAGCCTGGCGGTGGATGAGAGGGCTGTAGAATGGAAAGGGGCTTCCAGGTACCAGGTGAAAGGCCAAGCACTCTCCCTCGATTACATAAAATTTCTGAGAATTAGTGTCACCAGGTGGTTGAATGATGAAATCGAGGCCAGCTGCTTAAATTATCCTTGAGGCCTCCAGTGAGACTGTTCTGCAACCCCCTGGGCAGCTGCCCCAATGCCCTCTAGCTGCCGAGTGCCAGATGTTGATGCAAATAAGCCCATGGTGATAGTCGCAACGGGGATGGACCGAACCTCCGCTGCTCAACCTGTCAAACGACTTTTTAGATGGCGTATATTTAGATGTCCTACATCATTGAACCATTCAAACATTTCCATTACAGATGGAACCAAAGATCGATGTTTTCCTAGAGAAAGTAACACTTGTAGCTTTCCAACAATGAATTCCTCATGAGAGGCAGGGGATCTCATGACCTGCCATGCGTGTGCACGCATACCTGCGTGTTCTTGTGCACGTGATGTTTCCAAGAGTAGCAAAAGCAAACAATAAGGTTCCTTTTTTTCCCTGCCGACGTAAAGATGGTGAAATCCCTGTTAACCCAAAACGAAGACATGCTTATGGAACGGTGTGCTTCTTTTGCAATATCCCCCAAAGTCAGCAAGGACCAGTCTAAGTTGATTTTCCCTCTCCTTGTCTTACCTGCTGATATAGGCGAGGGCAGCAACGGCCAACAAGGTGAGTCCTTTCTTCCTCCGTGGATAGCAGTGTGGTCTGAGGATGACTTCAACCAGTGAGAAGGGCATTATGAACGTGTGCTGCAGAAGGAAGCAGGCAGGTTGTCAAGTCGGGGTGCTCTAGCTGCCACCAGCGCCCCTGATGCTCCCGTCCCCTCCAGCCTCCCCTCTTAAAGAGATACAAGATGAAGCTTCCAGAACTTGGCTTGGGTCTGACTCCTTAGACGCCAAGGACCTACAGGGGGTTTCTACTGTCCACCCTATTGATCCAGACTCCCTACTCAGGCTACCAAGGCTCTTTGCAGCACGGTGCCACCCATCTGGTCCTGTATACTGCCTGCCGCTCCCCTTCCCTCCACACACACACACACACACACACACACACACACACACACGTGCTCGCACACCCCCATATGCAGCGCTCCATCATAGAACAAGGCTGTTTCCTTCACACTCTGCGCTCAGTGGGCCTGCTTCCCCTCACACGCCTGTCCGTGCCTCCCCTGTCTGCATGGGGTGACTCTTTTCTCCCTGTGTGCATTTTGTGCAAGGTGTTCTCAGCCGGTGTGGTCTTCCACGAGGCTGTCTCTAAATCCTCCTCTTGCTGACCTCTCTCACTCAGTTCTGCTGCATTTATATCCTGTGCCATGCAGTCTAGCACCCTCTGTGTGTATTTTTAAGCTTTTGGGGGGAGGGGCTGAGAACACATCAGCCCAGCTCTGCGTGCCTCTGGCACTTGGCTCCTTGGAGCTGTCCTAGGATAGGTGACGGGTGCTCTGGGGCGGGTGGGAGTCTCCTCTGAAAACTCTGTGTCCCCCCGCCTTCCCTGCTTCCCCTCCTTCTTTATAACCATCTGTGTTCTTGCATCTTTCAAACTCTTAACACTAGTTTTTTTAAAAAATGACATAAGGAGTACTGGTGTTTCCAGGTATAAAGCCCGCTGAGTCCCGCTCCTCTCTTGTTTATGGGAATGGATCCGGGAAAGGTGACTTTGGTCTATTTGCAATGGCCCTTCATTTACAAACACACTTATTCAGTTCCTCTGCTGTACTCTGTGCTTATTGGTAACCATCTCATCATGTTAGTAGTTTGATCCTTTTGCACTGAAAGCGATTGCTCCTCCTCCACCCCTGCTGCCCACTTTCCTCCACTCTTGGATGCCTCTTGCATCCACAGCCTGTGCTTGCCAGCTCCATTCCAGCCCCATTCCTGAGCCCTGAGCCAGCCGTCTCAGTTCTCAATTATATCTCAACATCTCAGTCACAACAGTGGTGGACTTAGGAAAGTTGCAGAGTGCTGTCACCACACTCTTGTGCTCAGCTCTGCTCTTATCTCTGCGAGGGTCCTCCTTCCACACAGGGGTGGCCCAGTGTGGAGTGGGGTGAGTTCCGGGATGCCCACAGCACCAGGTGTCAGACTGGACCCTTGCCTGTGCCCTGCAGGTGGCGGGAGTGTGGTCGTGTCTCATGGCTGCCCCGTCGGTCCCTCCCCAAACCCTAGCTGGTGCCTCCGTTCCCAAGGATGACCACCTCAGAGCCCAAGAGAGGCTCTGTGCCTGGCACCGGGGCTCCTTGCAGCCTGCAGGAGGCCAGAAGTGGGGGCTATCTGTGCTGCAGAGCGGCCTGCCTCCCTGGCCGCCTTCACTCTGTCAGCAAGATCCGACTTCTACTAAGAATCATTAAGAGTCCCATTATACTGGCCATTGATCTGACAGGTTTTATTATCCCTGCCTACGGTCAGCAGCTTCTGTTCTCTGCCTAAGTGATCACTTGGAACAGAATTCCTGTGGAATACGGTAGTGCATTTGGGCTTTGGGAGCAAATGAGTTCACAGTGATGAATGCTTTTACGACAAATAACTCAGGGATGCATGACCGGCTGCCTCTTCTAGGAGCCTGCCCTTTTTGCAAGTGACGTTCAATTGAATTTCCAAATGAGTTCTCCCTGACGGCTGCTGGGAAGTTTTACTTCAGTGATGACATCAGTGATGGGCCATCTACTGTGGTTTAATACCAGCTAAAAGGTCCTTACAGGAGCCACACTGCTGGGTCAGGGCTGTGCATAGAGATGAGGAGAGGAGGAAGATGGTTCTGTGAGCTTTCTAGATACCGAGCCACTGTGAAGAGGCAGGCGTGATGCAATCAGCCTCCTGGTGGGTCACCTCCCGCTGATATAAATTATACAACCTTTGTTAAGCAGCACATAGTTTTGACCAAAAAAAAAAAGAGAGAAAAATGTAGCAAGAGAAAAATCAAATATGCTTTCTGCTTCCAAAAAATCTAATAATTAGGCTGGGAGTTTCCAGCCCCATTCCTGAGCCCTGAGCCAGCCGTCTCAGTTCTCAATTATATCTCAACATCTCAGTCACAACAGTGGTGGACTTAGGAAAGTTGCAGAGTGCTGTCACCACACTCTTGTGCTCAGCTCTGCTCTTATCTCTGCGAGGGTCCTCCTTCCACTCAGGGGTGGCCCAGTGTGGAGTGGGGTGAGTTCCGGGATGCCCACAGCACCAGGTGTCAGACTGGACCCTTGCCTGTGCCCTGCAGGTGGCGGGAGTGTGGTCGTGTCTCATGGCTGCCCCGTCGGTCCCTCCCCAAACCCTAGCTGGTGCCTCCGTTCCCAAGGATGACCACCTCAGAGCCCAAGAGAGGCTCTGTGCCTGGCACCGGGGCTCCTTGCAGCCTGCAGGAGGCCAGAAGTGGGGGCTATCTGTGCTGCAGAGCGGCCTGCCTCCCTGGCCGCCTTCACTCTGTCAGCAAGATCCGACTTCTACTAAGAATCATTAAGAGTCCCATTATACTGGCCATTGATCTGACAGGTTTTATTATCCCTGCCTACGGTCAGCAGCTTCTGTTCTCTGCCTAAGTGATCACTTGGAACAGAATTCCCGTGGAATACGGTAGTGCATTTGGGCTTTGGGAGCAAATGAGTTCACAGTGATGAATGCTTTTACGACAAATAACTCAGGGATGCATGACCGGCTGCCTCTTCTAGGAGCCTGCCCTTTTTGCAAGTGACGTTCAATTGAATTTCCAAATGAGTTCTCCCTGACGGCTGCTGGGAAGTTTTACTTCAGTGATGACATCAGTGATGGGCCATCTACTGTGGTTTAATACCAGCTAAAAGGTCCTTACAGGAGCCACACTGCTGGGTCAGGGCTGTGCATAGAGATGAGGAGAGGAGGAAGATGGTTCTGTGAGCTTTCTAGATACCGAGCCACTGTGAAGAGGCAGGCGTGATGCAATCAGCCTCCTGGTGGGTCACCTCCCGCTGATATAAATTATACAACCTTTGTTAAGCAGCACATAGTTTTGACCAAAAAAAAAAAGAGAGAAAAATGTAGCAAGAGAAAAATCAAATATGCTTTCTGCTTCCAAAAAATCTAATAATTAGGCTGGGATTGACACAAATTAGAATGCTGCCAAAAATTACTGAAAACAGTGACTCATTCTGTATTTCAATTAACAGTTTCTCAGTTTCCCTTATAAACAGTGAAGCTGACAAAAATTAATTATCTCAGAGGGGGTAAAATATTTCCTTCCAAAGTAAACAAAACATCCTAGGCTGAAACAATAGTATGGATAAACAGAGGGAATGGGAAGAAGCTCTCTTTTCTCGTCAATTGGGCCATCATTTGGATAGATTCTTCTTTAAACACCTCATTCCAAGAGCATTGGTTTAAAAAAAAGTGATGTTCTTTTTGCATCTTTTCCTACCAAATTACACCTTTATTCCTGTCCTGTGTGAGATACCTTCTTCCACTGAATATCTTGGAGACAGAACGATGAGCATGAAAGATTGATTTAAGTATTAATATAATAACTGCCCTTTAGATTCCGTGGTTGTAAAGTAGCATTGTAGATAAGTACCAAGATTTAGCAGCCCAGAGAGAATTCCTGTGAGGTTATTTGAGTGGCAGGCAACATGGAAAGTAACGAGCACTTATTTTTACTGACTTCATAGCAGTCAATAAGTAGCTGCTCTAAACTGCTTCCCTGTGTCTGAGGCTCAGATTAAAAGGGGACACAGTTGCCTGACTCTTGAGAAAGACACAAGCCTCAGTCCTAATCCATGAAGCTGACAGTTCTCCATTCTTGTCAGGCAGCCTCCAAAGACTGGCTCCGGAAGGTGAGGACGGCCACACTCATATCTCCAAGATTCTTGGAAGTCCAAGAGCACTTAATTGTCTTCAGGGAAAGAAATGTAGAGAGGCAACACATTTTAAAAATATCAGACGATAACATTTTAAAATAAAATCTGTCTCTCTCTTTTCTTTTTTATTTTTTATTTTTTGCCACTTCTATTGATTTTTCATTTATTTATCTTTGTTCTTTGACCTGTGTGGGCCTCCCATCTCAGTGGCCTCTCGTTGCAGAACACTGGCTTTGGGTGCATGCGCTCCAGAGCTCCGGCTCGGTGATTGGACACATCAGTCCAGCCGCTCCGCGGCACGGGTGATCTTCCCAGGCCAGGGATTGAACTGGCGCCCCTTGCACTGCAAGGCGGCGTCCTTACCCACTGGACCACCAGGGAAGCGCTCTATCTCTTTTCTTTATTTCCTTTCCTTGTCACACTAGCTCTTATGTTGAGTTGACCAATAGAAATAGGTCAGCTTCTACCTTCTCCGACTGGTCACTGAGAGGCTTTTCCTCCGTGTGCTGTTTCTAATCATGAGCTTATGGAAGTTGCCCACTTCACCTTTGCTTCAGTCTTCTTCCTCCCTCCTCTGTTCAGGCAAACCTCTGAACCTGAGAATTAGTTCCTTATACTGACTGGCTCTCCCCAAACTGAGGTTCCTTCTCTCAACTCTACGTTAATGTCTTTGGTTTGTTTATTGTATCACTGGATAGATATTTAAAATGAAATTTTAGTGCACCAGTAAGATTTTACTTCTGGGTACATACCCGAGGATAATTTTGCTTATTGTAAATTAAATACATTGCTTTTGAAATTATTTTAAAATGAAAGCCTTCACAAAATCTCCTCAGGGCAAACACATGGTCAAAACATCAATTAAGACTTAAATATAAATACAACAACAGACATGAAAATAGAGGCAAAACACAGCTTAATAAAATACCATTGTACCCAGGCTGGTTATTATAATGGCAGATCCAGTTCCTTAAACTTGAAAACTACACACAGTAAAAACATGCAGTAATGGTTGTTTTGTAAACCTTGGTAGGGCAATCTCTGCTTTGAATAATGTCCATTGCCAGAGAAAAAGCTTTACCTCACTCTTCACCTGCTTCCCCCACTGCAGTTTCTGCCTTTAACTCTCACAGTTTGAGACAGTGGTGATGGTCTTTCTGGGAATATTTTGTATCTGAAAGCAAAGACCATCTGTATTCTTTAGGGCCCTTATGTTATTAAAAGTGCAGCTTTGCTGTGCATATGATAATCTAGATATGCAGACAAAGGTTATATTGGTTACTTAATGAAGAGACTGGTTTTTTTCCACTCTTCTACTTACACCATCTGCGGGAGGGGAATCTTTTCCATCTCAAATACAAGAGTTTAGAAGACAATCGAATATGTGACTTTTTACCCTCTAGGAGCTCAATTGCACAGACGAGACACCAATGTCGGGGATGAGGGGTTGAGAAGGTAAACCACCCACCGAAAGAGCTAAAGGCGTCTCTTTGATCTTCAGAGTCTACCTAGGTAGACATAGTCTGGGCTGATATAATTGGGCTGATATAGTCCAGTCAGGTGAGAGATTTCATAGAACAGAAGTTAGAAAACAATGGTTTTATTTAGTGTGGAAGAGTAGAGCTTGCGATGTACTCTGATTTGCACCAAAAACAAGATGAGCTGATGGATAGACAGATGCATAGATTTATGACAAAGCAAATACAATGAACGCTTAACAGCAGGACCTAACTGGCAGGTTTCAGGTGTTCACTATAAAATTCTTTCAGCTCTGTGTTTATGTTAAAAAAAAAAATGTTTCTAATAAAATGTTGGGAGAGAGGTGAATAGTCTTACTGGCCTGGAAAGAGAAATGAATGTTCCATTGGGCTGAGGGGGAAAAATATGCCATTATTTATGAACTTGTACGTGAATTGAGCATGTGGTTAAATCATGACTTTCTGAATCTTTTATGGCTAAAGGATAACTTTCTGAATCTTCTAAACTTTCTGAGTGATTTTTCTTTTACTTAATATACTATTGTTCTTTGGGTTAATAAGTAGTTTAGCCAATGTTTCAAAGCAGCCTTCTTCCATTAACAGGAAGCATGTGGGCTCTGATGGTGTCCAGCCTGGTGAAGAAGTGCCCACTTAGAATCTGTCTGGTTAAGGCTAAGACAAAAGAACACTCTGGGGTCTTAAGATCCTGCAGGCATGAATGTATCTGCCTCTCCCTGTTCCGCTCCTCTCTGTCCCTGCCTCACCGAAGCACCCAAACTTCTCCCTCTAAATTGACTCTCTCCAGCAGTAACAGCACCCTAGATACCAGCTGCAATCAGTGCCTCATTCCTTTCCTTCTCAATCCAAACCTGACTCAGTTTCCCCCTCTGATGCGTCCCACGGCCGTGTATTCCTTTATCTTCCCCATCATCACCTCCTCGACTTTCTATTATTTTGGTAGGTACAGAACATTGCAATTAGACCAATCTTCTTCAAAACATGATACTCCCCCTGCACCTTCTGCGGCTCCCTGTTGCTGGGTCCACTGTCCTCTCCTCTCCTCTCCTCTCACATCTCCCGCAGTATCTCAACAGGCTCCATTCTAGTCTCATTATCATGGTCCATTCTGTTTCCTTCTCCAGAGCTCCTTCCTCTTTTCATTTACCTAAGTCTCCTCTCTAATTCTCTTCCAATCAGGCCCACCCCCTTTGAGATGCCTCTCAAAGGAAAGCACACACATCAACACGAGAAGCTGTGAAAGAACACCCGGACCCAGGAGCACACTGAAATAGGAACACGGTAGCCTCTGCTGGGCTGCTGTTGAGGTTCACACACGTATTGCGCGCTAACCGATTGAGCCACAGGAGCTCCTGTTGTCGAGATTCGAACTTTCCAGACAGCCAGAGTGGAAGGAGAGAGAATACACACAGTTCCTTTCCCAGGCGAAAGTACGTTTTTTCACTAGTAATTAGGCCTTAGATAACTTTTTTCCCATTGCATTTCATTTATGGAACTCTAAGTAATAGTGCCACGCTCTGCCCGGTGTCCCCACGGAGGACATTTCAGAGGCCTCAGTGCCCTAACATGCTGCCATCAGATGCAATCTGAAGGTAAAAAAATGACACCTATTTAGAAGGAGATTCTGCCAGTAAGAAGATAGCACTGTGTAATTACCTGGGCTCCTGATGATCAGAGCCGTAGAGGAACTCCAAAAATAACATTTCCCCCAGGAGTGTTTGTGTTCGTTTTCACTCTGATGGTGAGTCAGACAACAGCCAGTGTTTCCTTCTCTGTTTAGACCCTGGGACGTAGGGCTTAGTCACTGTTGATGACGCAAAGGTCTCAGTACTCACAGCCGTGCAGAGCCAACGGTGAGGCGGACATTCTTTCACTGCAAATAAGAAGCCTTGCTAAGGAAACCGGCCATTTCCGCAGTCTCCAGCCCTGTCTGCAGCTTCCGGCCCGTGTCACAGCCCGTCACGCCTCCAGCACAGCCTGCCTCCACCTGAGAGGCGGACTCCCCCTGGCCCTTCTGCAGCAGATCGAACCCCCATCTCCTGCAGCTCTCACATTGCAGGTGGACTCTTTACCCCCGAGGAACCAGGGAAGCTCTAGGTGGCACCCTCAATACTGAAAATGGGTGTTGTCAGTCACAGGGAAGCCTGTGAGAAAATGTGACTCCTAGGAACAACCTCCAGCGCCCACATGATATAGGTGTGCTCCCTGCAACCTGGCGGGACGTCAGGAAGCATTGAGCCAACAGAGGCTGCTCTGGGCCTGGGGCGCACGGGCCAGGGGCCCTCTGTTCTGAGACTGAGCCGGGTGGAAGCTCCACAGGGTTTGTTCACTATGCTCCTTGTACCCCATCCTCTGTGATATCCATCTGTAACCCATGCTTCTGTGCCTGGCTCCACAGAGCGCACATGGAGGCTTGCTTTTCAGACACAGACAGACGGGCAGCTCTCTAGGAAGCTGCTCCAAGTTGGAGGAAGGAGACTGTTCTTTTCCCAGGCGAAAGTACGTTTTCACTAGTAATTAGGCCTTAGATAACTTTTTTCCCATTGCATTTCATTTATGGAACTCTAAGTAATAGTGCCACGCTCTGCCCGGTGTCCCCACGGAGGACATTTCAGAGGCCTCAGTGCCCTAACATGCTGCCATCAGATGCAATCTGAAGGTAAAAAAATGACACCTATTTAGAAGGAGATTCTGCCAGTAAGAAGATAGCACTGTGTAATTACCTGGGCTCCTGATGATCAGAGCCGTAGAGGAACTCCAAAAATAACATTTCCCCCAGGAGTGTTTGTGTTCGTTTTCACTCTGATGGTGAGTCAGACAACAGCCAGTGTTTCCTTCTCTGTTTAGACCCTGGGACGTAGGGCTTAGTCACTGTTGATGACGCAAAGGTCTCAGTACTCACAGCCGTGCAGAGCCAACGGTGAGGCGGACATTCTTTCACTGCAAATAAGAAGCCTTGCTAAGGAAACCGGCCATTTCCGCAGTCTCCAGCCCTGTCTGCAGCTTCCGGCCCGTGTCACAGCCCGTCACGCCTCCAGCACAGCCTGCCTCCACCTGAGAGGCGGACTCCCCCTGGCCCTTCTGCAGCAGATCGAACCCCCATCTCCTGCAGCTCTCACATTGCAGGTGGACTCTTTACCCCCGAGGAACCAGGGAAGCTCTAGGTGGCACCCTCAATACTGAAAATGGGTGTTGTCAGTCACAGGGAAGCCTGTGAGAAAATGTGACTCCTAGGAACAACCTCCAGCGCCCACATGATATAGGTGTGCTCCCTGCAACCTGGCGGGACGTCAGGAAGCATTGAGCCAACAGAGGCTGCTCTGGGCCTGGGGCGCACGGGCCAGGGGCCCTCTGTTCTGAGACTGAGCCGGGTGGAAGCTCCACAGGGTTTGTTCACTATGCTCCTTGTACCCCATCCTCTGTGATATCCATCTGTAACCCATGCTTCTGTGCCTGGCTCCACAGAGCGCACATGGAGGCTTGCTTTTCAGACACAGACAGACGGGCAGCTCTCTAGGAAGCTGCTCCAAGTTGGAGGAAGGAGACTGTTCTTTTCAAGAAAGAGAAAGTTTTGAAAGCACACGTGTCTGCCCTTGCTTTAGAGCCTCCGTCTCTCAAGGCACCACCAGGGACTCGTGGTAATCGCCTCTCCATGCCAGGAAAGGACTCGATGTGTGGGCAGCTGGCTTCCCTGGGAGATAAGAGTGAATCAGGAAAGTACCCGGTACGCGCAGGCACGGGGCAAAGTTCCAAACTCTCCAGGCAACAGATCCCATGATGGACCATTTCCACACTGCCTCCTTCCGGCCTCCGGCTCTCCTTTGCTGACCAGGCAGGGTTTTCCTAAAGGGACTCACTGGTTACTCTGCAAGGATGTTAGTCGCTCACCGATGATTTTCCCAGAGTCTGTAAGTGGTTGGTTGAGGGCTAGCCTGTAGGTTAGTCTGCGTGAGGGGGGCACATGAGCTCACTGTTGGGGGGTGGGGTCTTCCCAGTAGAGGGAGGAGACAGATGGGCGTGGGACCTGAGCAGAGAAGAAAAGGAGGAGTTTGCTTGGGAAATGCCCTCAGCTGATATTCCTTAACCACCTCGTGAGGAGCAGCCACGTTTCAGCACTCCAGGCCATTAAAAAGGTTAGTAAAATATGGCTGTGGAACTCAAAAAAATATTGATGAATTACAACTTAACGTTCACTCTCTCCCCTCAGGTTCCACCTAGAACTGGGCTGGTTCTGCGCCCTGGAGGCTCTGAAAGCATTAGGCAGCCGACGCAGCACGGACCTGAGCCCTTGAAAACCACAACCCAAGAGAATGCGTTTACCACAAAGACCATTTGCTTCTCCTTCACACACTAGGTAAGCATTTTCACACCAAAGAGACTCAAGGTTCTATCCTCAGCAGCTTCTGTGGCATCCCAAACTGTCTTAACATAGCCTGTCACTAAGCTGTGTTTTGTTCTTTCAAAAAAAAAAAAAAGCTCAATCTTAGGGCTTCCCTGGTGGTCCAGTGGGTAAGGACACCGCCTTGCAGTGCAAGGCGGCCCCTTGCCCCTTTTTGATATCCATCTGTAACCCATGCTTCTGTGCCTGGCTCCACAGAGCGCACATGGAGGCTTGCTTTTCAGACACAGACAGACGGGCAGCTCTCTAGGAAGCTGCTCCAAGTTGGAGGAAGGAGACTGTTCTTTTCAAGAAAGAGAAAGTTTTGAAAGCACACGTGTCTGCCCTTGCTTTAGAGCCTCCGTCTCTCAAGGCACCACCAGGGACTCGTGGTAATCGCCTCTCCATGCCAGGAAAGGACTCGATGTGTGGGCAGCTGGCTTCCCTGGGAGATAAGAGTGAATCAGGAAAGTACCCGGTACGCGCAGGCACGGGGCAAAGTTCCAAACTCTCCAGGCAACAGATCCCATGATGGACCATTTCCACACTGCCTCCTTCCGGCCTCCGGCTCTCCTTTGCTGACCAGGCAGGGTTTTCCTAAAGGGACTCACTGGTTACTCTGCAAGGATGTTAGTCGCTCACCGATGATTTTCCCAGAGTCTGTAAGTGGTTGGTTGAGGGCTAGCCTGTAGGTTAGTCTGCGTGAGGGGGGCACATGAGCTCACTGTTGGGGGGTGGGGTCTTCCCAGTAGAGGGAGGAGACAGATGGGCGTGGGACCTGAGCAGAGAAGAAAAGGAGGAGTTTGCTTGGGAAATGCCCTCAGCTGATATTCCTTAACCACCTCGTGAGGAGCAGCCACGTTTCAGCACTCCAGGCCATTAAAAAGGTTAGTAAAATATGGCTGTGGAACTCAAAAAAATATTGATGAATTACAACTTAACGTTCACTCTCTCCCCTCAGGTTCCACCTAGAACTGGGCTGGTTCTGCGCCCTGGAGGCTCTGAAAGCATTAGGCAGCCGACGCAGCACGGACCTGAGCCCTTGAAAACCACAACCCAAGAGAATGCGTTTACCACAAAGACCATTTGCTTCTCCTTCACACACTAGGTAAGCATTTTCACACCAAAGAGACTCAAGGTTCTATCCTCAGCAGCTTCTGTGGCATCCCAAACTGTCTTAACATAGCCTGTCACTAAGCTGTGTTTTGTTCTTTCAAAAAAAAAAAAAAGCTCAATCTTAGGGCTTCCCTGGTGGTCCAGTGGGTAAGGACACCGCCTTGCAGTGCAAGGGGCGCCAGTTCGATCCCTGGCCTGGGAAGATCCCACGTGCCGCGGAGCGGCTGGACCCATTTGTCCAACTACTGAGCCGGAGCTCTGGGGCGCATGTGCCCAGAGCCGGTGCTCTGCAGTGACAGAGGCCACTGTGATGGGAGGCCCACACAGGCCATAGAACAAAGATGGATGAAAATAGATAAATGAAAGACCAATAGAAGTGGCCCCCCAACCCTGCAAAAAAGCTCAATCTTAATCCTTTTTTATGAAAAGCAGATAACTATAATCACAGACTACTTTTCCAGTTATGAACAATTATTTTTCTTGCTGACAATCAAAAAGTCAAACAGTGAAAACTGAAGGGGCGTGTATATCGAAGAACAAACTGATGCGGTCCATAGGACTGTAGATACACGAGTTTGGTGCTCAAAAGAGAAACCTAGCAGGAGGTAGGGTTTTGGGTCTGGGGGTAGGTTAACACAAAGATGCCTCCAAGGCTGTCGTGGTTTTCTGTTCTAAAAACCCCAGGAGTGGGTGGAAATCTAGACACATTTGTAAGTGTGAACTCTGGGAACCTACATGTGGGTCAAGCTGATGACACGTCTGCTTGCTCAGAGCCCTCCGCACTCCCAGGAATGCAACCCTGGGGGACTGACACATTGCTAAGAAAGTTGGCTTACTTCCTTATCATGTTCTTAGGAAAAATAAACAAAGTTTCTCAAAATGTCACAAAATTCCGTCTCACCACAGAATAGTAAAATGTGACTCTTAGGAGTTCCTAGATGTGTTTGGAGAGACATGCTCCAAACACACAAGCTTTTATTCCCAACCAGTGTGTGCTAGCAGGGCTCTCCAGAATGACCCCTCTGAAATGATTTTGCATTTTCTGGTTTCCAGCCTAGGGGCAGTGGGGTGGAGGGGAAGGAGCACAAAGGTTTTTGTTTCGGTTTGGTTTGGTTTTTATAGCTTTCAGATCTGGATTTTCACTGGTAAAATCTGTTCTCATTAAGGGAAGTGAAATGCTGAAATCTCCCCTGCCTTTATGAGGCTTTTTTTTTTTTTTCCTATTCTGCCCTCAACATAAGACTCTTCATTATGATTGCCTTCTTAAAATACTAGGTTCCATGGCAGCCACCGAAGTAGCTATTCTCTTTCTATTGGTGGAATTCCACATTCATGGGCTCACTTTCCACATATACTAACGCACTCCATTACTAGCTTCTATCCATTAACAGGAACGGTTGGTTGGATATTATCACGAATCTCTCTCAGAGCCAGCCACCGTAAAGAGGGTGGGGAAACTGGCTGTTCACACTTTCCTAAAGCTAAAAAAAAAAAAAAAAAAAAAGCCTGCTTCTGCCGCTGATTCTCTCCTCTTCCCTTTGACCACTTTTGTCTCATCTGGTTACCTTCTTCATTCCTTTTCTCAGGTTTAGCCTCTGCCACCCTTCCTCCTTAATTTAATGGTTTCTTGAACGCTCTTTGGCTACATGAATACTCAGGCACTTAACTAACAGCTGAGAATGGTGATAACAGAGGAAGGTGTGAGCTTGGAAATGTTTTTTTCCAGAACCATTTTTGCGCTACAGTCCAGTCCAAGTCAGAACAAACGTCATCTCTTTTAACAAAATATATGTAGTTACTAAGGCTCTGTGCGTCGTTTTGAGCATAAATCGGGCACTGATAAATCCTAAATCTCAGATATAACTACTAAAAGCACCAGAGATATTTTAAGGCACCAATAATCCCTCTAGAATTTTTGATACTTGTAACTTCCTATACAAAAGAATACCTCAAAGATTCAAGCACATAATGTCAGGCACAGACTCTGAAGGCAGGGCTGCTTAAGGCTTTTTCTCTGCTTTAGTGCCCTTTGCCCCACCCCGACACCTCACTCTGTCCCTAAGGAGGAACTCTGAGGTCAGTCAAGGGCACAGGAGAAGTCACTAAGGCAAGAGGAAATGACTTCATTCATTCTTTCGTGCAGCCAACGTCATGAAATGCCTACCCCAGGCCATGTGCTGTACCAGGTACTAGGATTAAGTGTGAACAAATATGGGCCTTGCGCTTGTAGACTTTACAGTTTAATCAGGAAGATTCTCTATAAACAAGTTAACCAGTGCATAGATACCCGACATGGTAAGTGTCTAAAGGAAACAAACGGGAATCTACCCAAACAGGAATCTACCCATCGGAAGGCAAGTGGAGCACACTTTACATAGAGAAGTCCAGGAAGATCATTCTGAAGAGGTCTTTGCTAAGATGGGACTTGAATGATAAGGGCGAGCCATGGAAGAGCAGATGGAGAACATTCCAGGTAGAAGACAGCATATGCAGAGATCCTGGTGTGGGGATGAGCTCTAACAGGTGTGGAAACAACGCAGGGAGGAAACAGCTGTAACGTAATGTAGCAAGGAGACAGCCGCCACCAGAGTCTAGAACGTTAAGCAGGGGCCGCAAGGAGGAGTTTGGGCTTTATTCTAAGTGTAATGGAAAGCCACTGCAGGCACGAGGAGACAGACACCGTTTCCTGTCTGCCCTGTAGCTCTATGGAGAGGGTTGAGAACGGAAGCCGGGAGGCCAGTCTGGAGGGGCTGTGGGGTCTAGATGAGAAGTGAAGGTGGACACTGGGGTGTTGGCCTTCAAGAGCACCATCGTTGAGGGCAGATAGAGGACACGAGCAGGGACCAAGGGAGGAAGAAAATTAGTCAGTCTGCTATCAATAGAACTAAGAAGGCAGGGAGAAGTATAGTGTGCTGAATGCCACTGAGAGGTAAGAAAGATGGGGGGCAGCTGGTGACCAGAGTACGAGGAATGAGCAGAATGCCTAGGCAATCTGTGGGGGTTTGGAGCAGCGCTCTTGGGCGCTGAAGGCATACCTGCTTCTTGAGCATATAACTTGAACAGCAACATCTGCCCTGAAGGAGATGCCTAATTAGCCAGCCCCACAACCACCAGAATAGAAGAAGGCAAGAATGGAAGGAATTGAGAACTTGGGGGAAAAGAAACACAGTGCCTCTGTTGGCAAGGTCTCCAGCTGGGGGCATTGGGCAGCTTGCAGGGAGAGCTGAGAGCCTGGTTTCCAGTTAGATCTGACAGTGGGAGAAATCCCGATTAACAGACAGGACTCGCACTTGACCCCTCCGCTCACTAGTAGGTCCAGACTGTTCTTCAGGTATGTGCTGCAGGACTCCCAACAGGAAGGCAAGTCAGACAATCCTGGGACATTAGAGCCCAACCCTGAAACTTCAATGATATGCAAACAAATACACAGCATGTACCAGAATATATATATATATACATACACACACACACACAAAATTGTGCTTAATTGTTACATTGCCTAGTGCGGAAGGCAGGCAATTTGATCACCTCCAGAGATCACTTGATGATCAAGAGCCTTTCCTTAATTGCCAGAAAACTCTCAGGCCCTCCTCTCCAGAGACAGCCGCCAGAATTAGAAAGGAGAACGCGCCACCAAATTCATCTATAATCACAATTTAGTGTTATTAAATAGCATCCTGTGGAATAAACCTGAGAGAATGGAGCCCTTGTCCCTAATAAAGGGATGAACAAAAGATGATTTAGTCATTAATCCTCTTTATTCGCTTCGGCCTACCCTTTTAAAGTGAGTATTGTAGAAACTCTGTGTTTTCCTCTCATTATATTCCGGCCTTCCCATACCGACACCCCAGTCCCACCCACAGCATATCTGACTATATTATTAACAGGAATCACCCAATCAGGAGTTGGTTACCTAATGTACAGAGTTTTTGCCTTCAAGAATATTACAGTAGGCATGCTTCTTCGAGGAGGAAACCTTAATCCTGTAGGACAGGCCTTTCCTTCGCATCTACCTCACACTCGATCCTGTTCCCATGTTTGTCTTCACACCTTAGAACAGCCTCTCACCACAGTTCAAAGTATCATCAGTTTTTTCTTTTTTCTATTCACTTTTTTCCCCTTTCTACTAATGCAGATGTCGCACACGCCCTTTCTTTGTAGCTATGCGAGACATTTGTACAATGAAAGAGTTCGTTGCTCAGTGGTGTCTGACTTTTTTTCTTTAATCTTTTCATTTTTTAAAGTCTTTATTGAATTTGTTACAATATTGCTTCTGTTTTGTCTTTTGGCTTTTTGGCCCTGAGGCAGGTGGGATCTTGGCTCCCTGACCAAGGATTGAGCTTGTGCCCCGCTGCAATGGAAGGCAAAGTCTTAACAGACAGGACTCGCACTTGACCCCTCCGCTCACTAGTAGGTCCAGACTGTTCTTCAGGTATGTGCTGCAGGACTCCCAACAGGAAGGCAAGTCAGACAATCCTGGGACATTAGAGCCCAACCCTGAAACTTCAATGATATGCAAACAAATACACAGCATGTACCAGAATATATATATATATACATACACACACACACACAAAATTGTGCTTAATTGTTACATTGCCTAGTGCGGAAGGCAGGCAATTTGATCACCTCCAGAGATCACTTGATGATCAAGAGCCTTTCCTTAATTGCCAGAAAACTCTCAGGCCCTCCTCTCCAGAGACAGCCGCCAGAATTAGAAAGGAGAACGCGCCACCAAATTCATCTATAATCACAATTTAGTGTTATTAAATAGCATCCTGTGGAATAAACCTGAGAGAATGGAGCCCTTGTCCCTAATAAAGGGATGAACAAAAGATGATTTAGTCATTAATCCTCTTTATTCGCTTCGGCCTACCCTTTTAAAGTGAGTATTGTAGAAACTCTGTGTTTTCCTCTCATTATATTCCGGCCTTCCCATACCGACACCCCAGTCCCACCCACAGCATATCTGACTATATTATTAACAGGAATCACCCAATCAGGAGTTGGTTACCTAATGTACAGAGTTTTTGCCTTCAAGAATATTACAGTAGGCATGCTTCTTCGAGGAGGAAACCTTAATCCTGTAGGACAGGCCTTTCCTTCGCATCTACCTCACACTCGATCCTGTTCCCATGTTTGTCTTCACACCTTAGAACAGCCTCTCACCACAGTTCAAAGTATCATCAGTTTTTTCTTTTTTCTATTCACTTTTTTCCCCTTTCTACTAATGCAGATGTCGCACACGCCCTTTCTTTGTAGCTATGCGAGACATTTGTACAATGAAAGAGTTCGTTGCTCAGTGGTGTCTGACTTTTTTTCTTTAATCTTTTCATTTTTTAAAGTCTTTATTGAATTTGTTACAATATTGCTTCTGTTTTGTCTTTTGGCTTTTTGGCCCTGAGGCAGGTGGGATCTTGGCTCCCTGACCAAGGATTGAGCTTGTGCCCCGCTGCAATGGAAGGCAAAGTCTTAAACTACCGGGCTGCCAGGAACATCCCAGTCATCCGATGATCAAGAGCCTTGGGGGAAGAGAAACACAGTGCCTCTGTTGGCAAGGTCTCCAGCTGGGGGCGCTGGGCAGTCCATGCATCTGCAGTTGCATGGCCTGCAGGCCTCCAGGCTCCTCTGTGCCTGGGATTCTCCAGGCAAGAATATTGGAGTGGAAAGTCAGTCCCTTCTCCAGGGAATCTTCCCCATCCAGGGATCAAACTCTGGCCTCCTGCATTGCAAGCAGACTCTTTTACTGTGTGAACCACTAAGGAAGCCCATTTTAGACATTAAAACATGGTTATTTAATGTGGTAATGGCTAATATAAATCCTTATTTCTAACCCCTTCATACCAGCAATCCAGGAGGGCTTAACGTCCCTTAATTTAATCAGCCCCTCTCAGTGTGTATTCTGTTTTCATCCAGTATTTTAATTTATTCTTTTAAAAAGCATCACTAACTGAACACCATAACTGTCATTGCTTTTGGGAGCTTGTATTTCCCGTCTGAGGTCACTTTCCATCTTCCTGAAGCATAACCTTTCGCATTTTCCATGACTGAGGATCTGTAGGTGGTAACGTCTGGTTTAGGGTCTGAAAATGTCTTTACTTTGTCCCTGTTTCAGAAGATATTTTAAGTAAGTAAATAGGTTGGCTTTTTTTTTTTTTTTCTTCACTACCTTGAAGCTGTTACTGCATCTCTTCTCTTCTTCTTTGTTGGTATTGAGAAATTAGCTATCAGCATATCAGTGGTCTCTTTGGGAGAAATCCACTTTATCTAGGCTATTTCTGGGATCTTTTTGTCTAAGGTGTCTGTGACGTTATCCGAGTGACTAGGCATCTGCCCTGTGTCCTGTGTATGTCTTTTGTATGTCAATTTTTGAATCTGAAGATGAATTTTTCATAAATTACAAGAAATAATCAGTGATTCTCTCTTCAAGTATTGTCTGCACATTATTCTTTCTTAGCTCCTATTCTGTTCTATTTTAGCTTTGGGGAATTTCCATTATTTTCTTTTAAGTCAAAGGTTTAATTAACACTTTAGAGGTCTTCTCAGGTGGCACTAAAGAACCTATCTGCCAAGCAGGAAACATGAGACATGTGGGTTAGATCCCTGGGTCGAGAAGATTCCTTGGAAGGAAATAGCAATCCACTCCTTGAGAAAGGAGAAACACAGTGCCTCTGTTGGAAAGCTGGGCGCTGGGCAGTCCATGCATCTGCAGTTGCATGGCCTGCAGGCCTCCAGGCTCCTCTGTGCCTGGGATTCTCCAGGCAAGAATATTGGAGTGGAAAGTCAGTCCCTTCTCCAGGGAATCTTCCCCATCCAGGGATCAAACTCTGGCCTCCTGCATTGCAAGCAGACTCTTTTACTGTGTGAACCACTAAGGAAGCCCATTTTAGACATTAAAACATGGTTATTTAATGTGGTAATGGCTAATATAAATCCTTATTTCTAACCCCTTCATACCAGCAATCCAGGAGGGCTTAACGTCCCTTAATTTAATCAGCCCCTCTCAGTGTGTATTCTGTTTTCATCCAGTATTTTAATTTATTCTTTTAAAAAGCATCACTAACTGAACACCATAACTGTCATTGCTTTTGGGAGCTTGTATTTCCCGTCTGAGGTCACTTTCCATCTTCCTGAAGCATAACCTTTCGCATTTTCCATGACTGAGGATCTGTAGGTGGTAACGTCTGGTTTAGGGTCTGAAAATGTCTTTACTTTGTCCCTGTTTCAGAAGATATTTTAAGTAAGTAAATAGGTTGGCTTTTTTTTTTTTTTTCTTCACTACCTTGAAGCTGTTACTGCATCTCTTCTCTTCTTCTTTGTTGGTATTGAGAAATTAGCTATCAGCATATCAGTGGTCTCTTTGGGAGAAATCCACTTTATCTAGGCTATTTCTGGGATCTTTTTGTCTAAGGTGTCTGTGACGTTATCCGAGTGACTAGGCATCTGCCCTGTGTCCTGTGTATGTCTTTTGTATGTCAATTTTTGAATCTGAAGATGAATTTTTCATAAATTACAAGAAATAATCAGTGATTCTCTCTTCAAGTATTGTCTGCACATTATTCTTTCTTAGCTCCTATTCTGTTCTATTTTAGCTTTGGGGAATTTCCATTATTTTCTTTTAAGTCAAAGGTTTAATTAACACTTTAGAGGTCTTCTCAGGTGGCACTAAAGAACCTATCTGCCAAGCAGGAAACATGAGACATGTGGGTTAGATCCCTGGGTCGAGAAGATTCCTTGGAGAAGGAAATAGCAATCCACTCCAGTATTCTTGCCTGGAGAATCCCACGGTCAGAGGAGCCTGGTGGGCTACAGCCCAGGGGGTTGCAAAGAGTCAGACACAACTGAAGCGACTTAGCATGTGATATTTTAGAAATATTTAGTTCAACATTTGAGGTGTCTTGTAATATTTGGCTGTGAGTTTGTTTCAGGCGACTCTTACTCCATGTAGCGGAAAACAGCCGTCACTCAGAACCTCCTTTCCTTTGGACGGACAACTCTCTCCCCGTGTTAAGGGTTGTGGACATGATTTAGAAAGATGCAGGAACTCATGGTTATTATCCGTCAGGATCCCATCGGGAACAGGGAAGGCACTGAGGATTCCAAGAATAAAGGGTTTAGAGGCGTTGACAGTTATTGGAGCATTATTGGCGAGAGTAAAGCAGTAAAAGTCAGGGAAACTTTTACGAGAAAGGGGTAATCTGAGGGCGTGGACCAAGAAGCTGTGGCATATCTCAGCTGGGCACTGCCTCCCTTGAACTTGGTGGCTGTGCTTGAAGCCTGCGGCTCCTGCTCAGGAGCTGATGCTCCCCTCGCGTCTGTCCACACGTCTCTGCTTCCGTGACGTTACATCTCACGAGTGTCTCTCCTGGTCTGACTCTCACCCGGAACCATACGAAGGGAAGGGATTCTGGGAGCTTGCGTGTGCTTCCAGGCTTCCCCATTGCCACACAGAGGAGAAGGGGTGACGATGATTCCAAGCCGCCAGTAGTCTGGCGTAGGTTGTTAGATACGGCTGATACCACTTTATGTTGTGCACATGGTTTTATTTGCTCCTAATAGCCTCAGGAAGAATTAAGAATAAACACACCTATTGTAAGGAGCCAATAGCCAGTGCAGGTCTATTACTGTTTCCAAACACCTATTGTCTGCACATTATTCTTTCTTATTTTTTAGCTTTGGGGAATTTCCATTATTTTCTTTTAAGTCAAAGGTTTAATTAACACTTTAGAGGTCTTCTCAGGTGGCACTAAAGAACCTATCTGCCAAGCAGGAAACATGAGACATGTGGGTTAGATCCCTGGGTCGAGAAGATTCCTTGGAGAAGGAAATAGCAATCCACTCCAGTATTCTTGCCTGGAGAATCCCACGGTCAGAGGAGCCTGGTGGGCTACAGCCCAGGGGGTTGCAAAGAGTCAGACACAACTGAAGCGACTTAGCATGTGATATTTTAGAAATATTTAGTTCAACATTTGAGGTGTCTTGTAATATTTGGCTGTGAGTTTGTTTCAGGCGACTCTTACTCCATGTAGCGGAAAACAGCCGTCACTCAGAACCTCCTTTCCTTTGGACGGACAACTCTCTCCCCGTGTTAAGGGTTGTGGACATGATTTAGAAAGATGCAGGAACTCATGGTTATTATCCGTCAGGATCCCATCGGGAACAGGGAAGGCACTGAGGATTCCAAGAATAAAGGGTTTAGAGGCGTTGACAGTTATTGGAGCATTATTGGCGAGTAAAGCAGTAAAGTCAGGGAAACTTTTACGAGAAAGGGGTAATCTGAGGGCGTGGACCAAGAAGCTGTGGCATATCTCAGCTGGGCACTGCCTCCCTTGAACTTGGTGGCTGTGCTTGAAGCCTGCGGCTCCTGCTCAGGAGCTGATGCTCCCCTCGCGTCTGTCCACACGTCTCTGCTTCCGTGACGTTACATCTCACGAGTGTCTCTCCTGGTCTGACTCTCACCCGGAACCATACGAAGGGAAGGGATTCTGGGAGCTTGCGTGTGCTTCCAGGCTTCCCCATTGCCACACAGAGGAGAAGGGGTGACGATGATTCCAAGCCGCCAGTAGTCTGGCGTAGGTTGTTAGATACGGCTGATACCACTTTATGTTGTGCACATGGTTTTATTTGCTCCTAATAGCCTCAGGAAGAATTAAGAATAAACACACCTATTGTAAGGAGCCAATAGCCAGTGCAGGTCTATTACTGTTTCCAAACACCAAACAGCCAGACCCTAGCAGGAACCGGGCCAGAACTGAGGTTTTCTGACCCTTACATCACCAGAACCATCTCTGCCGCTGAGACACGAGCCAAGACATTCTGCTTCCACTCATCCCCAACTAACGTTTAGGGATCGAGGTCCAGCCCCTTTCTTTCTGATACTCATGCCTTCCAACTTTTTAACCCAAGAAGAACCTTAACAGATGGGAAAGGACATTTGTGAAGATAGACTTTGGTTCACCAGATGGCCCATTACCTGATGATCTGTACCTGGAAACGTCTCAGACTATCCGTACCCTGCCTAATAATCACCCTCTTAAAAGATGCCACCAAGATTAAATGTCATTTCCACTGGATATGCGGCTTAATATTCAAATTGTCAAATATCATTCAACAAATATTTCTTAAGCACCTTTTTTGCTAGGCTTATAATTTCTGTGATCATCATGATATTTTAGTGCCACTAACTCTGACATTATTAGGTTCACAAAGTATTTTAAAATATGTCAGAAAAAGTAGCATATTAATTAAAATGTTCCCACATATAAGCCTCAAGCTAAACTCCCTGGGTTGATTGGAGACAAAAGACTTTTATTAAATACTGTTTGATAGGTTAAGTATTTTAATATCTCTGCCAGTCATTGCTACAAAAGAACATCAAGCATGAATTGGGTAAAAATGAAAATATCATTATATTATTGTCTATTAGTCAAACATGTTAAGAGAGTAACAAAAATGGTATTTTCAAGCCACAGCCCTGCCCTCTTGCTCCTGATCGGCAGCCTTGATTCTAGCATCAGGTTTTTATTCTGTTACTAAATATTCATCATTAGATAGCTGATTCTTTGAGGGACTAGGTGGTGTGTGAGCCAACATGCTCGTAGATTTTCGTGTTAACGGAGATGCTCTTTAATGGCATCGGGCCATTGGACTGTCAGGCCACTGCTAAAAGACTGCGGGTCTCCACTCGGCACTCGGTGTGGAATCACCGAGTGTCACAGCAGTCTCTTCTCTTGAGCAACCCTTTTGCTCACACTCTCATAGACCCTGGGAGTCATCCCTTGTCTCCCATGGTTCCACATGCGTGAGCTCCCTAGAGAAGGAGCTCATTCTCATCCCCATGTTCTCATTCCTCTTTAGCTTTGCTCTAAAGATAAGCCTTTAGAGAAAATAAATGAGTCTAGTGAATACATGAAGGTGATAGGAAAGGAGCAAATTCTGCTTCCACTCATAAAGAGGCTCCATTTCTTTCTGATACTCATGCCTTCCAACTTTTTAACCCAAGAAGAACCTTAACAGATGGGAAAGGACATTTGTGAAGATAGACTTTGGTTCACCAGATGGCCCATTACCTGATGATCTGTACCTGGAAACGTCTCAGACTATCCGTACCCTGCCTAATAATCACCCTCTTAAAAGATGCCACCAAGATTAAATGTCATTTCCACTGGATATGCGGCTTAATATTCAAATTGTCAAATATCACTCAACAAATATTTCTTAAGCACCTTTTTTGCTAGGCTTATAATTTCTGTGATCATCATGATATTTTAGTGCCACTAACTCTGACATTATTAGGTTCACAAAGTATTTTAAAATATGTCAGAAAAAGTACGCATATTAATTAAAATGTTCCCACATATAAGCCTCAAGCTAAACTCCCTGGGTTGATTGGAGACAAAAGACTTTTATTAAATACTGTTTGATAGGTTAAGTATTTTAATATCTCTGCCAGTCATTGCTACAAAAGAACATCAAGCATGAATTGGGTAAAAATGAAAATATCATTATATTATTGTCTATTAGTCAAACATGTTAAGAGAGTAACAAAAATGGTATTTTCAAGCCACAGCCCTGCCCTCTTGCTCCTGATCGGCAGCCTTGATTCTAGCATCAGGTTTTTATTCTGTTACTAAATATTCATCATTAGATAGCTGATTCTTTGAGGGACTAGGTGGTGTGTGAGCCAACATGCTCGTAGATTTTCGTGTTAACGGAGATGCTCTTTAATGGCATCGGGCCATTGGACTGTCAGGCCACTGCTAAAAGACTGCGGGTCTCCACTCGGCACTCGGTGTGGAATCACCGAGTGTCACAGCAGTCTCTTCTCTTGAGCAACCCTTTTGCTCACACTCTCATAGACCCTGGGAGTCATCCCTTGTCTCCCATGGTTCCACATGCGTGAGCTCCCTAGAGAAGGAGCTCATTCTCATCCCCATGTTCTCATTCCTCTTTAGCTTTGCTCTAAAGATAAGCCTTTAGAGAAAATAAATGAGTCTAGTGAATACATGAAGGTGATAGGAAAGGAATGAAGCTGGTAAGTAAGGTTGGTGGTGGGTTGGGAGATTTAGGAAGATTTAGGAAGCTGTTGGCAAAGCAAGTACATATATATAAATAAACGTGCCCATTGTGTTGGGAGGAATGGAGGGCAACGCTGAGAATTCAAAACTTTTGATATAAGCTTGTGAGAGCTAGGAATCCCTGTGACAGGTGTATAATATGGGGGCCTGTGGAATCACCATGAAACAGACTAGACAATTTTCTATAGAAATCATCTTGTGGTAATGATTTAGTTACTAAGCCATGTTAGACATATTTTGACCCCATGGACTGTTAGCCCACCAGGCTCCTCTGTTCATGGGATTTCCCAGGCAAGAATACGGGAGTGGGTTGCCATTTCCTCCTCCAGGGGATCTTCCTGACCCAGGGATCAAACCAGCATCGCCTGCACTGGCAGGCAAATTCTTTACCACAGAGCCACTAGGGAAGTTCATAGAAATCATCCACTGGCTGGTAATCCAAAGACCTGAAGGTGAAAGAATAGGATTAGAGGACTTGGACAGGCTCAATTCCCAATTAGGCACAAGAGATTTCTTTGTAGGCAGAGAAGATAAAGACACCAGAGAAAGATGTGGGCGTTGGTTGAGAGCATGTCCGCAGCATCCTGTTAGAGGAGAGGACTCTGAAGCTGACAGAGTGTCTGTGTGGAATGATGGAGCAACTAGAAGCGTGAAGGGACTTTTCTGTGCTGGGTCCCCGGGCGGGAAGGGGATGTCCATTCAGATCTGTCAGAGGAGGCTTTCCCACCCTCCACCAGGCTGCTCACGGGTATTTTCACTTCTGTTCTGAGATCATGGGACTTCAGCACTCTCCTACCCACTGTCCACTTAGATTTTATTTATTTCTCTTGCTAACTCAGAGAGGTGTAGGATCTTCTGTTGTGAGTTTCTCCATCCTGGTTATTCTCTAGCATCCTGTTGGTAGTATTACACATGGTTGCCATGGAAGTGGGGATTAATTACATCACACAGGAGGGGAGACCTGATGGCAAACCCTCAAAGGCACCATATGATTTCAGTTGTTAAAATTCCCAGGAACTACTAAGAAGACATATATAATTTTTGATCATTAAGAATCTTTGAGTTTTAAATTGGAATGTGTTTTCTACTGGTACTCTTCTATTTAAAAAGCCGCCCATTGATAAAGCATCATTGGTTAGTCTTCAAGGGATGGAAAATGCAGGCATTGTGATTGCTTGGTTCTAATATTGTAAAACTTTAAGTGGACTGGCAAGCCTTTGGCAGTTCATTATCAGAAGCTCTTCTGTTTACCTTAAGACTTCCTGAGGCTTTATTGTCCTTACTCAGCTCACTCTGCCTTCTAATCCCAGCTTAGCCTCTGGTTTCACTGCTGAGCTTTAAGTATTCATCTAAGGTCTCAGTGTTTCTCCAATGACATCGGAGAATCTAACCTACCTTAGATTAGGGGTGAACGGAATGGATAAGATATTTTAAAACAAGAGGACAACTTATAAGTAACACTGCAGTGATTAACCCTGAAAAAAGATCCCAGTAAATATCAGGACGTGATGAATGATTCTATTTTCATTCTTTCCCAGGAGCTTGAGGACAGTGCTTTGGTAAAGGATCTTCCCTGTGGCTACAGTGTTGATGCATCCAGTCAAGGGCTTAACTAGTGTCGCTCTTCCCTCCTGAGTCACATGACAGGTTGTTTTCCAACTCCATTTTCTGGTCATAGTTAGCAGTCATAGTTTCTCTTTTTCTAATGTGGACTTGGTCTCAGGGACAAAATGTCCAGAGAACGGGGTAGAATCTGATGGTGCAGCAGATGTGGAGGAGGAGGAGACCACGCATTGAGGACTGTAGGACTGTAGGCGGAAGGTGGATGGGACAGGCATGGGGACAGACCCTGCTCTAGAGCTCCCAGGAGGAATGCGGCTCTGCTGACGTCTGGTCTTGACCCCATTCACAACCCCTTTGAAGTTTCTGACCTTTTAAATACTAATTTGGATTGTTTTAAGCCATTAACTTTGTGTTAATTTGTTACAGAAGTAGTGGGAAACGAACCCAGACAGCACCACCAAGGCTCTCCTGGGCTTCCCTGGCGGCTCAGACGGTAAGGAACCTGTCTGCAATGCAGGAGACCCGTGTTTGATCCTTGGGTCAGCACTGGGCCCCTGGAGCAGGGAGTGGCAGTCCGTTCCAGTATTCACGCCTGGAGACTTCCACGGACAGGGGAGCCTGGTGGGCTACAGTCCGTGGGGTCGCAGAGGGTCGGACACGGCTGCTCGAGTAATACTTTCACTTTCAAGGTTCTGCCTGCCCCCTTTCTTTAACACCTCTTGTACAAGTCACCAGAATTCACTACTGCAGACCTGGTGATGGTCTTACAGTGATGTTCTTACTTGACCTCTCAGCAGTTTTTGACATAGAAGGCTTCCTCTTTCTTGAAACATGTTTGTATTTCCCTTCCAGGAGACTCAACTGCACTGGATTTCCTCCTAACTCACTGGCATCTTCTCCGTCTCCTTTGTTGAATTCTCCTGTTTTTCCTCCCAAGTCCTGAAAGTTGGAATGTTTTAAGGCTTAGTCCTGGAATATCTTCTTTAGCCATGCTTACTCTCTAGGCGATGTTATTTAACTTTACACTGATTTTTATAATGGAGACAACCAAACGTATATCACCAACCCGGAAAACTCCTGTAAACTTATATGTCCACCTGCCAATTCTGCATCTAAACTTTGCTGACCAATTAGCATCCCTAACATGTCCATACAGTTTCCTCCTGCACAATCCTTGCACCTCCCCTAGCAACTCCATCCTTACACTCCTTGTGTCTTAAGTGAATAATCCTATCTCCATTTTTTTTGCCGCACGTCAGTGAATCCTGATGGCTCTACATTTAAGATCATTCAGTCCAAGGCTCCACCTGCCAACCTATGAGTGACACCAGCTGAGACGCTGCTCTGTCGGCAGTACATGCTCTGGCTGTTGTCCTATATCCTATGGAGAGAGCGGCAGATGACAGGCAGAGGCTCCCATAGGAATCCTGATCAGGACCCTCTTTCTTTTCAAACAGGGACTTTCTGGGTAGTCACAGTGGAGGAGGGGCAGCTGTTCACTTTCACTGTGGCAAATGTTCTCCCAGAGATGCTGCAGCGTATAGCATCTTTACTCATAGCAGGTTAACAGGCTGGGTGGGGACATGTGTACAGATAAACTCTAAACTTCCTGAGGCTAGGAATCACATCTCCTTTCTTGTAGGTATTTCTTGAGGTATTTCTTTTGTCAATCCATGAATAATTCTTAATTCTGTAGTTTTTATTTGAACTCATCTTGGGCCAACCGTTCAAGTATATACTCAGGTATATCAGGAGATTTTAATCTAAGGTCCATCCATGGTCCTTTGAGGGTCTATGAACCTTCTATGACTATGTACAAAGTTGTATGGTTATTTGTGCTTTTCTTCCAAAAGAGTTCATAGATTTCCTGAGGTTTCCAAAGAGTTCTATTTCCTAAAGGCTGAAAACAACTGAGCTATCCAGAGATATCTAGATTGTGGGTTCCCTCTGGTCAGAAGGGCTGGGGTGAGGAACCTGGGAGATATGGGCCAGGGGGTTATAATGTTGAGGGCACAGGATGGCCGTGTGATGCTATGTCCCCACGGGTGACCTTCTTTACTCATGAGAACTCACCTGCCTCTACCTGGCAGTCCAACAGTGTCATGTCAAGCTTATGTGGGAGAGAAAAATCTGAGTGGGCCCAAATCTAGTGATGGACAATGACCTGCCTGCTGTCAGTGAGGAGGAAATTGGAAGTCTTGGAGTTACATTCCCTGGACATTTTGACTCCCCAGCAAACCCCAAGACAGGGCTCAAAGACTTTCCAGTTTGTTCAGTCATGAGCCCCAGCCAGATGGGGACACACGGGACATGGCATCCCTGCCATCCACCTCATCCACTTGACCGTGACCACATGCTACTGCAGGACACCACCTGTATGCTAGTATTAACTGTTATTTTTATTATTTCAACTTTGTGCATGTATACTAGCCTCAGTCAGATTTAAGGGTGCCAGAAGTCAAAACCCTTGCCAGATATCTATCATGTCACCCATAGAATTGGTACTTCATAATTGTTTTTTCAAGTGAGTAAATGACAGCACAGTAAATAAGTAGGTACCTAGATTAGAGATTTACTCTAATTTAAATAATGCCTGTCTAATTTAATAAGGCCTGTTTCTTAAGAGGAGATTGTTTTCAAATCTTCAATATAAATGAAGGTTTTCTAGTTCTTAAACTCTGTTCACAGACTGAGAGTCTTACATGATAAGAACATTGATATTTCCGCAGTCCTTGGTAGTTTATAAAGTACATTTATCCACATGCTCAATAATCACGTGCTGTTTTCAAATGCTGAGAGCTTCTAGGGACATTCTCTAATCTTTTCACATCTCCTTTGGAGAAACCTGAATGATTTAGGTTGATTTCCAAAGAAATAAGTTCCCCAGCTCCCTTAGGATCTGATAGTTTCCTCAGGATACTGAGTTCCTTCCTGCCATTTAAATCTGTCTCTTCTGGTTCTATCTTTAGTAGTCATTTAGATAATGCCTGAGGAGTTAATGTTTTCCTGGCAAAACCTGGCGGAATACCTTGCTGTTCTTTCCCGTCTTTTATGAAGACTGGAGAACACTTAGCAATAAAACCGTTGGGGTTGATCTACTTTAAATAAGGCAGCCCGACCATGGCTGATGCAAGTATTTCACTGATGTTCCTGTTTGGTCTGAATCTATAGCAAGGATAGAAAAATGTCAATTAGGGATGATGATCAGACCCTCGAATGATCTTACTGTAATAAGCTAGAAGGGTTGGACTGGGAGGAGACTGAAGACGTGATGAATCATAAAGGTTTTAGAACTACACCGTGTCAAAGGAGAGAGTGGTATTTCTTAATTTGACAAGTACTCATAAAACCCAGGCAGCAATGCAAATGGCAAGAGGAAGCATATTCCAAAGTAAAGGAATAGTCGACATAAGGACTGTTGTGAAATGAAAGCCACTTTCAGGAAAGTGGGACACGGGCTTTGCAGAGCAAGAACTCTAAGACTGTCGAAGAGAAAGAAGGAGCAATACAGGAAGGGATTCCTTTTAAGATCAGGCCCAGCCCACACACACCCCCCCACAGACCCCCCCACCACCACCCACAGAGGCAATGAGGCCAGTGTCCCGTTTGACTGCCCATTATCACTTTGGCCAACATGGCGGTAGTCTTTGGGTGTTTGCTTATCTGAGCTGTCCTGAGCCAACACTGTGAAAATGTAGAAAGTGTTAACAAATGAACCCAGTAGAGCCATTTTCCATATTCTTTTATGCTAGTGTTTAAGAGTTACCAGAGAGCATGCCTTCCCTGAGGCAGCAGGCCAGGAGTGTTGAGTACTGAAGACAGAGGATGTCCGGATGGCAGGTCAGAGGTAGGGGAGAGGGAGGAGGCAGCCCTGAGCACGCTGGGGGTGGAGCCGTCACGGGGGAAGCCCACAAGTTTGGGAATTACTCCACTGGGAGCACTCAAGGCTGGTTTTACTGATGCCAACATTTTCACTAGAAACTGTTGAAAGTCTCTTGAGAGATTCTCCAATCAAGTTAACAGAATCACGGAAGAGCCTGTCCAACCCAGAGCAGGTTGCTTTCTGCTCTCTTTTCACTATTATTCCAACATTTTTGACCCTAGCTCCTCTTTACGGATGATTCTCTCATAATCCCTTGCTGTTCTTTCCGTCTTTTATGAAGACTGGAGAACACTTAGCAATAAAACCGTTGGGGTTGATCTACTTTAAATAAGGCAGCCCGACCATGGCTGATGCAAGTATTTCACTGATGTTCCTGTTTGGTCTGAATCTATAGCAAGGATAGAAAAATGTCAATTAGGGATGATGATCAGACCCTCGAATGATCTTACTGTAATAAGCTAGAAGGGTTGGACTGGGAGGAGACTGAAGACGTGATGAATCATAAAGGTTTTAGAACTACACCGTGTCAAAGGAGAGAGTGGTATTTCTTAATTTGACAAGTACTCATAAAACCCAGGCAGCAATGCAAATGGCAAGAGGAAGCATATTCCAAAGTAAAGGAATAGTCGACATAAGGACTGTTGTGAAATGAAAGCCACTTTCAGGAAAGTGGGACACGGGCTTTGCAGAGCAAGAACTCTAAGACTGTCGAAGAGAAAGAAGGAGCAATACAGGAAGGGATTCCTTTTAAGATCAGGCCCAGCCCACACACACCTCCACAGACCCCCCCACCACCACCCACAGAGGCAATGAGGCCAGTGTCCCGTTTGACTGCCCATTATCACTTTGGCCAACATGGCGGTAGTCTTTGGGTGTTTGCTTATCTGAGCTGTCCTGAGCCAACACTGTGAAAATGTAGAAAGTGTTAACAAATGAACCCAGTAGAGCCATTTTCCATATTCTTTTATGCTAGTGTTTAAGAGTTACCAGAGAGCATGCCTTCCCTGAGGCAGCAGGCCAGGAGTGTTGAGTACTGAAGACAGAGGATGTCCGGATGGCAGGTCAGAGGTAGGGGAGAGGGAGGAGAGGCAGCCCTGAGCACACTGGGTGTGGAGCCGTCACAGGGGAAGCCCACAAGTTTGGGAATTACTCCACTGGGAGCACTCAAGGCTGGTTTTACTGATGCCAACATTTTCACTAGAAACTGTTGAAAGTCTCTTGAGAGATTCTCCAATCAAGTTAACAGAATCACGGAAGAGCCTGTCCAACCCAGAGCAGGTTGCTTCGTCTGCTCTCTTTTTCACTATTATTCCAACATTTTTTGACCCTAGCTCCTCTTTACGGGATTCAGATTACTTATCTGACCCAAAGTCAATGAGAAGGGTCAAAAGAAACCCACACTTGTGAAAGCACACAAATATTTTATGTTTTCTGTTGTATAGTATCTGCCTTGCTAGTTAACTGATGGATATGATGTACACTATCAAGCTGTCTGCTTCCCAAATGACCAAAAATCCATATGGCTGTTTAGCAAGCTCACAAGTGCTGGGCACAATTATTTGGAAGAAAGCTAACTTCACTTCCATGTGGGAAAATGGGACCCCAGAAAGGTAGGAAGCTTGAAATAAACGTAGGAAAACTATTAACTGAGCTAACAAAAAACCTGGAAAAGGTATTTGACATACATATTTGGCTCCAGATAAAAGGCACTTTCGATACTTTGCCTTTTTATTTTAGCAACGTTTAGCTCAGTTGTCCCAAATCGCTTCACTTTCTTAAGTAGAGTTTTGGCTTATCACCACGCAGATGGGGATTTTGGATTTGTTTAAGTGAGAATTCTCACTCTGCTATGTTAATCGAGTAATGTGACATCCTTTTTGATTGCCTAGTGAATTATGCAACTAGATTGAACGGCTAGTTCTGCACTTACTGTAGTTCAAGGCAAGGAAGAGTGAATCAGTCTTGGAGTTAAACACTGCCCCGCTTATGAGCTCAGTGGCTCCAGGCAAAACGCTTAACTTTTCTGAGTCCTTTTTAAATTTGGAAAAAAAAAAAAAAAATCAAGATTGTAGCTATAATCCTAAAGAAATATTCTTTTATGCTGGGAGAGAAAATGCCTTCCCTGAGGCAGCAGGCCAGGAGTGTTGAGTACTGAAGACAGAGGATGTCCGGATGGCAGGTCAGAGGTAGGAGAGGGAGGAGGCCGCCCTGAGCAGACTGGGTGTGGAGCCGTCACAGGGGAAGCCCACAAGTTTGGGAATTACTCCACTGGGAGCACTCAAGGCTGGTTTTACTGATGCCAACATTTTCACTAGAAACTGTTGAAAGTCTCTTGAGAGATTCTCCAATCAAGTTAACAGAATCACGGAAGAGCCTGTCCCACCCAGGGCAGGTTGCGTCGTCTGCTCTCTTTTTCACTATTATTCCAACATTTTTTGACCCTAGCTCCTCTTTACGGGATTCAGATTACTTATCTGACCCAAAGTCAATGAGAAGGGTCAAAAGAAACCCACACTTGTGAAAGCACACAAATATTTTATGTTTTCTGTTGTATAGTATCTGCCTTGCTAGTTAACTGATGGATATGATGTACACTATCAAGCTGTCTGCTTCCCAAATGACCAAAAATCCATATGGCTGTTTAGCAAGCTCACAAGTGCTGGGCACAATTATTTGGAAGAAAGCTAACTTCACTTCCATGTGGGAAAATGGGACCCCAGAAAGGTAGGAAGCTTGAAATAAACGTAGGAAAACTATTAACTGAGCTAACAAAAAACCTGGAAAAGGTATTTGACATACATATTTGGCTCCAGATAAAAGGCACTTTCGATACTTTGCCTTTTTATTTTAGCAACGTTTAGCTCAGTTGTCCCAAATCGCTTCACTTTCTTAAGTAGAGTTTTGGCTTATCACCACGCAGATGGGGATTTTGGATTTGTTTAAGTGAGAATTCTCACTCTGCTATGTTAATCGAGTAATGTGACATCCTTTTTGATTGCCTAGTGAATTATGCAACTAGATTGAACGGCTAGTTCTGCACTTACTGTAGTTCAAGGCAAGGAAGAGTGAATCAGTCTTGGAGTTAAACACTGCCCCGCTTATGAGCTCAGTGGCTCCAGGCAAAACGCTTAACTTTTCTGAGTCCTTTTTAAATTTGGAAAAAAAAAAAAAAATCAAGATTGTAGCTATAATCCTAAAGAAAGTTGTGTGAATTAAATGGGCTCTTATCTGAGGAAGATGCATAACACAGAGTGCGTGCTCAGTTGCTCGTCACTCAGTCGTGTCTGACTCTTTGTGACCCCAGGGCCTGTAGCCCACCAGGCTCCTCTGTCCATGGGATTTCCCAGGCAAGACGACCGGAGTGGGCTGCTATTTCCTCCTCCAGCACATCTTCCTGACTCAGGGACTAAACCCACATCTCCTGTGTATCCTGCACTGGCAGGTGGATTCTTTATTACTCAGCCACTTAGGGAGCCCGCTTAATACAGTGAAAGTGTCTTGAATATTTCTTATGTAAAGGATTCAGATTAATGTTCATGGGGAGCTGAGATGGTGAGGAGGTGACCTGACAAAAATAAGGTGGTCGGAGGGGTCTCTGAGGGGGACTTATTTACCACTTAGTTTTTGGTCCTGAACTCTAAATGAGAGAAGACCCTGTACACCTCAGTTAATAATCAGTACCTCACTGAGAACATCTGTAAAGTGAAAATATGCTTTTCTGGGGAGCAGACCAGAAATTCTGTAGTGGAGCAGAGTTAGTGGACTCAGCTGCTTTTCCAAATTGCTAATCATGTCAGTTTTGAGACAGCGGAAAAGTTGACAGTAGAAGGAAGGCTGTGAACCTGAGGAGCCTCAAGACGCTCTGTTGCTGTGGTTCAGTCGCTTAGTCACGTCTGAATCCTCGCAACCCCGCGGACGGCTGCACACCAGGTGCCTGTGTGCTCCACTGTCTTCTGGCGTGTGCTCAAACGCATGGCCATTGAGTCAGTGACGCCACCCAGCCATCTCATCCTCTGCCACCCCCTTCTCCTTTGGCCTTGACACGCTCACTCCCTTGTGATTTCCCCCAGGGTTTTAAATGTCATTTGCCTCACAGACTCTCAGACCTCCTCCTGAACTCCTGACTAATGTGGAAATACAGTTGTAAATATTGTGAGAAGTGGAGTAAGCACTTTAAACGATGACTTCATGAGGGCCTGTGACTCAGGCCACCTCCTTCATCGAAGACCTGGATGGTCCTGCTCCAGCTCTGCTTGCCCAGGCCGTGGTGCCACTAGTATTTAGACAGAATGGCCTGAATAACTCAGAATGGACCCTCAAAAATACAAGCACGAATAAAAAGCTAAATGAGAAACAGAACTACGTAGAGCATTTGTGATACATGGTCCTGATCCGGTGTTAGCTAAGAAATCGCCTCTGAGCTGTGTCATATGCTTTGGACATGTGGGTGGTTTGGGGTTTTTGGAGGTATAATTGACATAATTGCATATTAGTTTCAGATGTACCACAAAATGATCTGACATTTGTACATGTTGCAGAATGTTCACCACAGTAAGTCTACATAACATCCAGGGTAGATTAATTTAAGTGCAAGTGACCGCTCAGTTGTGTCTGACTCTTTGGGCCCCATGGATGAGCCCTGAAATTCTCCAGGCAAGAATACTGGAGTGAAGAGCCTTTCCCTTCTCCAGGAGATCTTCCCAACCCAGGAATCAAACTGGAGTTTCCTGCATTGCTTTCTTTCCCAGCTGAGCTACAGAGGAAGCCTGGATTAGTTTCAAAGCTTTCTTGATTCCATTCCTGGATAATAATTTCATTAGATAATATGATATTTTGAATGCTTTCTGGGGAGCAGACCAGAAATTCTGTAGTGGAGCAGAGTTAGTGGACTCAGCTGCTTTTCCAAATTGCTAATCATGTCAGTTTTGAGACAGCGGAAAAGTTGACAGTAGAAGGAAGGCTGTGAACCTGAGGAGCCTCAAGACGCTCTGTTGCTGTGGTTCAGTCGCTTAGTCACGTCTGAATCCTCGCAACCCCGCGGACGGCTGCACACCAGGTGCCTGTGTGCTCCACTGTCTTCTGGCGTGTGCTCAAACGCATGGCCATTGAGTCAGTGACGCCACCCAGCCATCTCATCCTCTGCCACCCCCTTCTCCTTTGGCCTTGACACGCTCACTCCCTTGTGATTTCCCCCAGGGTTTTAAATGTCATTTGCCTCACAGACTCTCAGACCTCCTCCTGAACTCCTGACTAATGTGGAAATACAGTTGTAAATATTGTGAGAAGTGGAGTAAGCACTTTAAACGATGACTTCATGAGGGCCTGTGACTCAGGCCACCTCCTTCATCGAAGACCTGGATGGTCCTGCTCCAGCTCTGCTTGCCCAGGCCGTGGTGCCACTAGTATTTAGACAGAATGGCCTGAATAACTCAGAATGGACCCTCAAAAATACAAGCACGAATAAAAAGCTAAATGAGAAACAGAACTACGTAGAGCATTTGTGATACATGGTCCTGATCCGGTGTTAGCTAAGAAATCGCCTCTGAGCTGTGTCATATGCTTTGGACATGTGGGTGGTTTGGGGTTTTTGGAGGTATAATTGACATAATTGCATATTAGTTTCAGATGTACCACAAAATGATCTGACATTTGTACATGTTGCAGAATGTTCACCACAGTAAGTCTACATAACATCCAGGGTAGATTAATTTGAAAGTGCAAAGTGAAGCCGCTCAGTTGTGTCTGACTCTTTGGGCCCCATGGATGAGCCCTGAAATTCTCCAGGCAAGAATACTGGAGTGAAGAGCCTTTCCCTTCTCCAGGAGATCTTCCCAACCCAGGAATCAAACTGGAGTTTCCTGCATTGCTTTCTTTCCCAGCTGAGCTACAGAGGAAGCCTGGATTAGTTTCAAAGCTTTCTTGATTCCATTCCTGGATAATAATTTCATTAGATAATATGAATATTTGCTGAAGTTGCTTCTCTTTCAGGACTGTGGCCTCCAAGAAGTCGTCTGTCCTTCTGGTTTCACGTCTTTTCAATGATTTCTAAGCAACTTGGCAAACAGTTTTGCCTGGGCATCCCATCTCTCAGGGACTCCAATTACAGAGCTATTTTTTGTTCGCTTTGTGTGCTCAATGTGGTCTTTAAATAAAGAGTGATAGGATTGAGAGAGAGGAGTGAATGGGATGTTGGGGGGTGAGGAGCCATCTGGAAACATAAATAAGGCACTTGGAGGTTCAGAACAGAGGCTGTTGCTTTTCAGTATTCACTCAATTGTCCTTTTACTCACCATTGCATGATTCAACCATACTGGAAAGACGTTATCTAGGATCTTAGGGTAAACAAGTTCTCGATCGTAGAAATAGATAAGCCAGAATGACAAAAATACAAACTGTAAAACAGAACAGAAAAATAGCACCATTAGGTTTATTTTCAGTTGGTTCTTCCTGAGCCACTCAAGGGAGCATAGCAAAAATAGATACCGTTTTAAAGATACCTTCTTGTAGAGAAATACTAAATGAAGGAAAACCCTTATTGTAGAATTACAATGCCCAGTTTCTAGGAATTTCAGAGAGATAGGGCTCAATTGTCATTGCGGCAGGCAGCGAGGAGGTAGAGAAACAGGATTCGCAGACCATTGAGTCATTTCATCCTAACCAGTGACTTCTCTTCTCTAAGCTTCCTCGTGGAGTGGCTGAAGCTTCCACTTGCCTTGCTGGCTCTCTAGGTAGCCATGGCACAGAGAAGCAATAAGTCTGGGGGACAGGGGTAGGGAGGAGGAGAAGTGGCCAGCCCCCAGGATCATTCACCAAGTCAGCTGACTGAGAGATGGAGCTCTTTCTTGCTCAGAACTCTAGACTGATGCCCAGCCTCTTGCACCTCTTCGCTGTCTTTTCAAAGGGTCTGCTTTCCATGCTACAAAGTCTACGTAGAGATGAACCAATACCTGTGGATCTTCTGATTGTCCTATCATCTTAAATTCCAAAGGCTCAATGTCTAAGCCTTGAAAAGGGAATAAACTCCCCTGTTAAAGAAGTTGACCTTCAGAACATTTCTGGGGATGGAGGAGGGCGGGTCTAGAAAGTAAGACTGGAATGTCAGTTCTTGCTCTGCTGCCTGAGAACTCGTCTGTGTTTGGAGAGCTTCATCCTGAATGTAAGTATGACGTCTCCATACTGTAGGAAGCAGGGCAAGGACAGGTGGAAGGGGACAGTCATTTCTCCTCTAAGGCCTGGCTGGTGTGAGAGGTGTGCCTGACCTCACTCTGCTTTGTTCTAACTAAGGAATGAAGTCACGAGTGATGTTGTAGAAAGGTGGACAGCATCAGCCACAACTGTCCCTTGCCTATGTCTTGCTTTTCCCCAGTGTTCATTCACTCAACCCAATGCATAAGGCACCACCCACTGTATGCCCCACCCAGGGATTTCAGACAGTCTCTCTCCCCTCAAAAGTGTCAGCTTTGAAGGGTTTCACACCTTTTAAAGAAAAAAAAAAAAAAAAAAAAGGTTTCCACTTGCAAAAGTAACAAATGCTTGTTGTAGCAAGTGAAACGAGATGTATGAAAGGGAAGTTAGCCACTCCCTCCTTGGCACCCTTCATTCCCACCACCCTGATGGAAGGCTATCTTGGTTGTAGTTTGCTTAGGAAAGGTCCTTCAGACGTCTCTGTTTGATGGTAATGAGGATTATACGTTTACAAAGACTCAAATGCTAACGATAAATCCTGTTAGTAAAGTGCGTTATTTCCCAAAGGCACTGGACAGTGATGCAGTCCTCAGCCGTTTATGCAAGTGCAATTGCCGTGGATCCCAGGAACGGGCTCTTGCTGCCTGGGAGAAGTGTCGGTCCACACGACAGGTGCATTATATCACCTGCACACCCAGGTAACTTACTGAGGATACTGGAAAAGCCAGAGTGGTGAAAAGCAGGTCTCTGAAGGCCGTGATGAACTTAATGGGCTTGTTGCCTTTCATTCTTTTCAGCACATCATCCAGGCAGGCCACCCCGAAGAAAACGGCCTGCAAGAGCTAAATTCATTACAACAAATGAGCACATTTTCATTTCCTTTAATTAATACATTCCTTGCTGACGTGGCGCATTGCCCCCCCAGGGAGCGGTGTGGATTTGAGAAGCAGGGGCTGCTGGCTCTTCTGGTTGGGAGCCAATTCGAAGGCTCGTCTTGCAGTTCTCTGGGCCCTGACCTTGCTCGCTAAAACTGATTGTGTAGCATTATTTAGGGGATAATAATGTGTACAGTATTTAGAGTAGTGGACTTGAGCTAAAATGGAAACAGAATGGAGTCAGCTTAACAGGAGACAGTAACGAGATAGACACCTTGGCTGCCCAGGGGAGGAAAAGGAAGCACAGCACCAGACACAAAGGCAGGTGCAATCCAGTCCCTTCCTGGGAAGAAAACATTTTTAAATGCCTGGTGTTACCATCTCACCAGAGAAGCCAGAATCGCAGTCAAGAGTGGAGCCCGGGTTTGGGTTTCCGGAGTCATGCAGCCAGTTTCCTCTGGCTCTCTCGTTTACATTTGGTAGTGTCTGTGTCCATGTCGCTCTCTCCTTTCATCACCCTCTCCCTCCTCCCCTTCCTGCTGAGTCCATAAATCTATTCTCTAGTCTGCTGGAGAAAGGCTAGAGGGGTAGAGGGGAGGCTCAAGAAGGAGGGGACAGAGCACACCCATAGCAGATTCATGTTGATGGACAGCAGAAAGGAAACCCATACTGTAAAGCAATTATCCTTCAACTAAAAAAAAAAAAAAGACGCAAGACTGCTTTCAAGGACCTAGATCACAACCAAAGCAGACTCCATCCATTCTTACGGATGGCCACAAACCCACAGCTTCTAAAAAGCGTCACAACTGCACAAGAGTTGGAGTTGGTTTGGAGTGATTGCCTTGGAATCTATCCTGTCCTTGAGAGGCCTCTGACTGGTCCAGAGAAGCAGCCCAGACTCCACTCCAAGTGTGAGTCAGGCAAGTTCTGGAACTGGGCAGCGGGACAAAGGGTCTACCACATCAGCTGCTGGGGAGCAAGCTGTGAGAGGGAACCCCAGGAGACCTCCAGCCGAACTGCCCTGCTGCTGCCTCTCGGGGCAAAGGGGTGAGCAGGGGCGCACCCTGGGGGATGAGGCTCCCGCCTGCGTGCTCACACCTGCAGAGCCAGCAGTGCCCCCAGATCTGTTAGAAACGCAGGCGCTCAGCCCCACCTCAGACTGGAGTCAAAGACTCTGGGAACTGGGCCTAGGAATTTGTTTTATGTTAACTCTCCAGGTGATCTTTGTAAATGCTAAGTTTCTAGGACCACTGGATGAGACACAAATTTATCACTTAAAAATCTTACTGACTACTCACACCTATAATGGCTGATGTTTGGGGTAATAGTTGACTTTTACGGACTTCCTGCTGTATGCTCAGCATTGATCTAAGTTTTTAATTTTTGTAACAGCCGTAAGTCCTATTATTCCTCTCGGCTTCCCATTTTACAGATGAGAAAGTTGAGGCACAGAGAAACGAACAAACTGGTCTAAAGTCTAGTGGTTGAGAAATATCAAGGCCAAGAAATCCAAAGGTTGCTTTTCAAGCGACTTTAAGACAAACAAATGTAGAAACCATGTGTCAGGTTTCTAAGAACTAAGATTAAGCACAGTGGGACTTCAGAAGAGAGACCGTTATCTTCATGTGGGAGAATTAAAAATGACTTCAAAAAGTACTGAAGCCTGATTCTCATCCCCAAAGATTCGAATGTATGAGTCTTGGGGGTTCAGCCTAGCTTCTGGATTTTAAAACCTTCTCCTAGGTGAATCTAACCAGAGCAGCCAAGGTGAGAACTGCTTGTCTAGGGGAATGTGCATTTAGAGACGCAGAGCTGGCCGTCTCCAGCTAGGTGGGGCTGCGGAGAGGCGGGAGGGAAGCCCCAAGGAGGGATGAGGTTTCTCAAGAGAGGACAAAGGGAAGAAGTGAGACGTGCGGAGCAAAGGCTGGGGAAACGCCCTCCTTGAAGGGGCCGAGGGGGCAGCCACGTAGGCAAGAATGATCAGAGGGTAGAAAATCAGGAACGTGCAAGAGCTGAGGGAGGAGGAAGCCGCGAGCCAGAAGGGGGCATTCCGGCGAGGGCGGGCCACTGCTTCAAAGGCCACACGGTGGCTGCCACCTCAGGCCTTATCATCTCCTCCTGCTGCTCAGCCCCGTCAGCCCTGCAGTCCTGGCGCACGGGGACAGAGGCAGTGGCCTCCCCAGCTCAGCCCTGAAGCCACCGCAGGCAGCTGCTGGCGTCAGGAAGGGTCACTGAGGGTCCTGGGCCCTGGTGAGGAGCTTGCACCAATCTGCCCACACGGCAATCAATCAGGCCCTGAGCACCGAGCGTCTGCCAGTCTCGCCCCTCCTTGGGTACAAGTGCTCTCTGCCCAGCATGTGAAGTCCCCATGACCACTTTCCTGAGAGGGAGCACTCAAGCGTGTCCTGACCTCTTGGCTTTCCCAGTCGCGGAACGTGGAAACTGGACTGGGGAAAAGAACACGTTACTCAGAGGCTCCGTGGTGTCTCCTTCACCGATACAAATATACTCCATGCCACAAACCCGCCGATCTCTTCCCTCTCCCCTCAGCTCACAGGCATATGCCTCATTGGAGAGACGCCCATGTGTGCTCGAAGCAGCCTTGTCTCCATTGATCTTAGTCCACACTGGCATGCCATCAACAAGGAGTATTTGACCAAGGCGCTAGGGGATTGCCAAGAGAAATATAGTCAAGAACTAGGGCATAGAAGCTTCCCAGGTAGCTCTAATGGCAAAGAACATGCCTGCGAATGTAGAAGACCTAAGAGACATGGGTTCAATCCCCGGATTGGGAAGATCCCCTGGAGGAGGGCATGGCAACCCACTCCAGTATTCTTGCCTGGAGAATCCCATGGGCAGAGGAGCCTGGTGGGCCACAGTGCACAGGGTCACACAGAGCTGGACATGACTAAAGTGACCTGGCAGGCACACGGGGCAGAGAGGATGCACACAGCAGAGGCGGGGAGCAAGGAGAGGGAGGCTTCCCAGAGGGCCTTGAGGCCAGGTGTGGGTCAGGTCACAAAACCAGACCCTGGACTGCTCATTCTCTAAGGGCAGTAGACTGGAAGGTGGATAAGCCACTCACAGAAAGAAAGTCAAGGAGGGAAATGGCGGCTGTCGTGGACTGAACTATACCCCCCTCCCACCGCCTGCAATTCAAATGTTGAAGCTGTAACACTCCATACCTCGGCTGCGTTGGACCAAGGGCCTTTCAAGAGGTGAGGAGGTTACAATGAGGACAGCAGGGCGGGCCCTGGCCCAGTAGGGCAAATGTCCTTATAAGAAGAGATGAGGACACAGACCTCACCCAGGGCAGACCAGGCGAAGACACAGGGAGAAGACGGCCATCTGTAAGCCAAACAGAGAGGTTTGTAGAAACCAACCCTGCTAACACCTTGATCTTGCACCTCTGGCCAATCTCGCCTCCTTGGGTACAAGTGCTCTCTGCCCAGCATGTGAAGTCCCCATGACCACTTTCCTGAGAGGGAGCACTCAAGCGTGTCCTGACCTCTTGGCTTTCCCAGTCGCGGAACGTGGAAACTGGACTGGGGAAAAGAACACGTTACTCAGAGGCTCCGTGGTGTCTCCTTCACCGATACAAATATACTCCATGCCACAAACCCGCCGATCTCTTCCCTCTCCCCTCAGCTCACAGGCATATGCCTCATTGGAGAGACGCCCATGTGTGCTCGAAGCAGCCTTGTCTCCATTGATCTTAGTCCACACTGGCATGCCATCAACAAGGAGTATTTGACCAAGGCGCTAGGGGATTGCCAAGAGAAATATAGTCAAGAACTAGGGCATAGAAGCTTCCCAGGTAGCTCTAATGGCAAAGAACATGCCTGCGAATGTAGAAGACCTAAGAGACATGGGTTCAATCCCCGGATTGGGAAGATCCCCTGGAGGAGGGCATGGCAACCCACTCCAGTATTCTTGCCTGGAGAATCCCATGGGCAGAGGAGCCTGGTGGGCCACAGTGCACAGGGTCACACAGAGCTGGACATGACTAAAGTGACCTGGCAGGCACACGGGGCAGAGAGGATGCACACAGCAGAGGCGGGGAGCAAGGAGAGGGAGGCTTCCCAGAGGGCCTTGAGGCCAGGTGTGGGTCAGGTCACAAAACCAGACCCTGGACTGCTCATTCTCTAAGGGCAGTAGACTGGAAGGTGGATAAGCCACTCACAGAAAGAAAGTCAAGGAGGGAAATGGCGGCTGTCGTGGACTGAACTATACCCCCCTCCCACCGCCTGCAATTCAAATGTTGAAGCTGTAACACTCCATACCTCGGCTGCGTTGGACCAAGGGCCTTTCAAGAGGTGAGGAGGTTACAATGAGGACAGCAGGGCGGGCCCTGGCCCAGTAGGGCAAATGTCCTTATAAGAAGAGATGAGGACACAGACCTCACCCAGGGCAGACCAGGCGAAGACACAGGGAGAAGACGGCCATCTGTAAGCCAAACAGAGAGGTTTGTAGAAACCAACCCTGCTAACACCTTGATCTTGCACCTCTGGGCACCAGGGCTGTGAGGAGACTTCTGTTGTTGAAGCCCCCCAGCCTGTGCTGCGTGGATATGGCAGTGTCAGCTACAAACTGGCATTTACCAACTACATTGCCAATGCCTGGACAAGAAGAACATGTGCCGGCTGCCTCTGCAGAGACCAGACCCTATGCTATTGAGAGCTGCTGACCTTCCATATCCCCTGAAGGAGATCAGGGTGGGGCAGAGGCACTCTGTGCTCCAGGGAATCTGGTGGGGCAGGTCTTTAGACAGGTGGATGCTTTTAGGAACAGATTTTATTATCTCACTCCTTGCATCTCCTCATATTTAGAAAAGCACTAAATCTCCTCATGATGACATCAGATCCTCAAGACTGACTGGGGACCCTGCGTAAAATGACTGTTTAATGATATTAAACTCCCCCCTCACCAAAATCCTTAAATATTGACCCTCCTCCTGCTGCCTCTTTAAAGCCGTCTCTCAGAGCTATCTGGGTGCTGCCTCCCAGGCTGCAGTCCTAATTATGCCCCCAATAAAACGTAATCCACAACTCTCAAGTTGTTCATCTTTTTTTTTTTAGTCGACAGCAGCAAACTAAGACAGTGGCATTCAAAGACAATGGCAATGACTGGCCACCTTTTATGACTCTTACAACAGAAGTACTGTTGTTCACATGCCTCACCCCTTCGGGCTGCTCAGAAAAGCAGAGCTGATGACATCTTCTCCATCAGGATTTCCTTCAGTGTGGCTGCTCTCTGATTTATTTTTCCTTCCCTAATTCTGTCGGTGCTTTTGGGCCTTCTCCTGAAAGGCTGCTGATCTAAGTTTGTTCGCTGTCTTCCATTTTTGTTGCTAGCTGACAAACTTACCACCTGGGAGAGCTTAATTTACATTTTTTATAACGAGTGCAATTTAAGAAACCACAGCTAAAGGATACCTGCAATTCAAATGTTGAAGCTGTAACACTCCATACCTCGGCTGCGTTGGACCAAGGGCCTTTCAAGAGGTGAGGAGGTTACAATGAGGACAGCAGGGCGGGCCCTGGCCCAGTAGGGCAAATGTCCTTATAAGAAGAGATGAGGACACAGACCTCACCCAGGGCAGACCAGGCGAAGACACAGGGAGAAGACGGCCATCTGTAAGCCAAACAGAGAGGTTTGTAGAAACCAACCCTGCTAACACCTTGATCTTGCACCTCTGGGCACCAGGGCTGTGAGGAGACTTCTGTTGTTGAAGCCCCCCAGCCTGTGCTGCGTGGATATGGCAGTGTCAGCTACAAACTGGCATTTACCAACTACATTGCCAATGCCTGGACAAGAAGAACATGTGCCGGCTGCCTCTGCAGAGACCAGACCCTATGCTATTGAGAGCTGCTGACCTTCCATATCCCCTGAAGGAGATCAGGGTGGGGCAGAGGCACTCTGTGCTCCAGGGAATCTGGTGGGGCAGGTCTTTAGACAGGTGGATGCTTTTAGGAACAGATTTTATTATCTCACTCCTTGCATCTCCTCATATTTAGAAAAGCACTAAATCTCCTCATGATGACATCAGATCCTCAAGACTGACTGGGGACCCTGCGTAAAATGACTGTTTAATGATATTAAACTCCCCCCTCACCAAAATCCTTAAATATTGACCCTCCTCCTGCTGCCTCTTTAAAGCCGTCTCTCAGAGCTATCTGGGTGCTGCCTCCCAGGCTGCAGTCCTAATTATGCCCCCAATAAAACGTAATCCACAACTCTCAAGTTGTTCATCTTTTTTTTTTTAGTCGACAGCAGCAAACTAAGACAGCGGCATTCAAAGACAATGGCAATGACTGGCCACCTTTTATGACTCTTACAACAGAAGTACTGTTGTTCACATGCCTCACCCCTTCGGGCTGCTCAGAAAAGCAGAGCTGATGACATCTTCTCCATCAGGATTTCCTTCAGTGTGGCTGCTCTCTGATTTATTTTTCCTTCCCTAATTCTGTCGGTGCTTTTGGGCCTTCTCCTGAAAGGCTGCTGATCTAAGTTTGTTCGCTGTCTTCCATTTTTGTTGCTAGCTGACAAACTTACCACCTGGGAGAGCTTAATTTACATTTTTTATAACGAGTGCAATTTAAGAAACCACAGCTAAAGGATATTTAGTTCTTCACATTCATACCATCTTCACAGAATTCACCAAAGTCTTGAGAGCACAGAAGCTTAACCTTTCTAAGTCATCAAGTTTATTTTCCTTGTGTTAAGCCAGAACCCTCTTAAACCACCCCAGGAAATGAGAATTGCTTCATTTAAAAATAATTCCAGAGGGAGATTCCACAAGTTTCCTGAGCAAGGCATTACAATTCTGATTGCATGAGTCAAGTAATACAATGCCCAGCTCAGCTCTCTCTGCCTGACTCAGACAAGTCGGGACTTTCTCAGGTCTTGCCTTCAAAATGATGCAGCATTCATAGGGGAGATTAATCCAGAATAAAGCAGCAACTACAGCCCAGATTGTAACCCCCCACAGGCTCCTCTATCCCTGGATTTCTCCAGCCAATGAGTCGCCATTTCCTCCTCCAGGGGATCTTCCTAATCCAGGAATCGAACCTAGGTTTCCTAAATTAGCAGGCAGAATTCTTTACCATCTGAGCCACCGGGAAACCAGCAAACCAGAGAGCTTGATGATACTCAAGCCAAAAGTGCCTGATTTGGGCAACTTGATATGCAGAGGGGAGGGAAAAGTCAGTGCCTCTGTTGAAGTGAGTGAGGGGAACAGGGAGAGGTCCAACCAGAAACTCCCCTGGAGATCCCAGCCAGGAGACACCACCTCCAACCATGTTTCAGAAGGAAGTTTATTTTTAGAAAGACGACTATCCAGCAAACTCTATGAATTCTGCAAGCCAGTTTAAACTGTAGCTGAGAACTCCCTCCATCCCCTCTCCCCAGCTTGCATTCTCTGGGGTCAGGACTGCCCCTGGGTGAAAATGGAATGGATGGAGAAGAAGGAACATAACCTTGGTGGGAGACCCAGGCACTGGAAGCCTGAGCCAACGTGAGCACCCAGAGGGTGTCTATGCCGCTGCCTGGTCTCCACATCCAGCTTCTCGGGGCTTCCTCACTCATCTGGATTCACTGCCCTCTGGCTGAGCCCGCAGACTCTATTTCTAGGGCCCCTTCTGTGCCTGTGGGCATCCAACGGGCAGCTGTTATAGAGAGAAACTATGACTCCACCGTGGGCCTCCACTAGGTGGGGAGTTGGACCATGAGGCCTGCTGAGGCAGCGAGGCAGGGCGGTGGCCCTTGGCTGAATCCACGACCCAGCACCCGCGGCGCTCAGGGAGGGGACTGCTGTCCCACAAAGTCCCCTTCCCTCAGCCCCACCCCTCCTCTGCTCAAAGTGGAGATGACTGGATACTCCCAGTGCTTGCCCACCTTCTCATGCCACTGTCCAGGCCTACTGCCATCCTGGGGGCTTCCTCACAGGCCCTCTGTGGTCATGTACTATTTTTATTTCTATCTGAAAGATTCAGAAGCAGAATGAGGTAGGGCATCTATGCTAGAATTTAGATGTGATTAGATCATCAATCCTGGCGGACACTGCTCTTAATATAAATCAAATAGATTCAAAAAGCTGAGACTTTTGCTGTATGATTCTAATCCCATGTAGTCATTTTCTGTTATGGTTTTCTGATTACTTGTTTTTGTTTTCACAAAATTCTATGATTGAAACAAGCAGTCACCTTGATATTTTTCAAGCATAGTAGAGTGTATTCAAGACTCAAATCTCAAAGTCAGGGTCGGGAGGGAGGTGGCAGGGGGTTCAGGATGGGAGGTACACATGTATACCCATGATTGATTCAGGCTGATGTAGGGCAAAAACCATCACAAAATTGTACAGTAAATATCCTCCGATTAAAATTTAAAAAAAAATCTCAAAATCAAATTACCAGCGAGGAGGAACCAGAATTTACAGGGCTCTTTAAATTGGACTTTCTGAATTTCCGCTCCTTAGCATTACAGAGAGCTTTTTTTTTTTCTTCTTACCATGCATTACCTCTGCCTAGGATTATGATGCCAAAGAACTGGAATATGTTGTCCAGTTTATGAAATCAGATATTTATATTGCACCCTACATTTAGGTTAAAAATTTAAAAAACTTTAATTAGCATCCCCAAAGGATGGAGCATTTTTTGCTCTTGCCTCTAAAAATAATTTTACTTATATCCCAAATGATTTTTCAGAAATCTATTTTTCTCCCATTCACTCATGCTTCATCATTTCATTCATCCAAGTGTGGTCAGCTGGGCCGGGAAGACGGGAAAGGAGCAAGGGACGTGACTGGCTTGTGAATGGTTGAAAATGTGCATTTGCCATTTGGTTGGGTGATGTGTCCTTTAAGATGGAGCCTGAGCCTATAAAAAAGTTGAAGTGGGATCTGAATGTGGCAAAATGTATTTGCTTTTCTTAGAGAAATCTGTTAGTCTGGCTGTGCTGTAAAACGGCATCATTCCTCCGCTGGAAATTGCACTTCCTACTCAACATACGCCACTCCACCTTCCCTCACAGACTTTTCCCAAGCAAAGTTCACAATCCCTCCTGCCTCTGTAGGCGATGCCTCGGTGAAACCATGACTTCAGTTCCCATTTGGGCTCATCTAAGAAGAAGAACTTCAAGATTTTTTTTTTTTTCCCTTAAAGAAAGAAGGATTTTTTGCAAGGAAGGAGAACACAGGGGATCTCTCCTAAAGCAGTGCCTCCCCAGACAGCAAAACTGGGAAGGTTTTAGGCTGCGGGAACATACATACTCATGAGGGGGCTTGAGTGGAGGAAACATCAGCATAGATTTGGGGCGATGGGCTTGTGGTCACACCAGGGAAAGGAGAGGGTGGGACCAATTGAGAGAGTAGCATTGAAACATATACATCACCAGGGGCAAATAGAGAGCTAGCGGGCAGCTGCTGGGTGCCACGGGGAGCTCAGCCTGCAGCTCCGTGAAGACCTACGGGGGAGGGATGGCCTGGGGAGGAAGACTGGGAGGAGGTTCAGGAGGGACGGGATATATGTGCACAGACAGCTGATTCAAGTTACTGCAGGGCAGAAACCAACACAGCATTGCAATGTGATTATCCTCCAATTAAGTTTCTTTTTTTTAATTAACAAGTTTTAATCAATTTTTTAAAAAGGAATATGATTCTTTGAAAAAGAGCATCTCACAATTAGCCAGAACAAGAGCTATGGATCACTCTCAAACTGGGTTTCTCAGAGCAAATCGCCACGTCAAAGAATACCAAAACTCACAAACACTGAAGAAAGACAGATGATGAACTTTTGTACTGGGTACTATCCAAAGGTGTTATGTGTAGAGGCACTAATATTACAGACCATACTTACCAGATTAAGCATTGTGAGGTACTTCCATTGTCCACCGTTAGAAACATTTTGATTTCCGTGGATCCTCTCCTTGAGAGATATAAAAATTGAGGAAAGTATACCAGCTCGCGACAAGAAAGTGGTATATGCACGCGGACGTCCTTGGTTGGGTGATGTGTCCTTTAAGATGGAGCCTGAGCCTATAAAAAAGTTGAAGTGGGATCTGAATGTGGCAAAATGTATTTGCTTTTCTTAGAGAAATCTGTTAGTCTGGCTGTGCTGTAAATTTGCAACTTCCTACTCAACATACGCCACTCCACCTTCCCTCACAGACTTTTCCCAAGCAAAGTTCACAATCCCTCCTGCCTCTGTAGGCGATGCCTCGGTGAAACCATGACTTCAGTTCCCATTTGGGCTCATCTAAGAAGAAGAACTTCAAGATTTTTTTTTTTTTCCCTTAAAGAAAGAAGGATTTTTTGCAAGGAAGGAGAACACAGGGGATCTCTCCTAAAGCAGTGCCTCCCCAGACAGCAAAACTGGGAAGGTTTTAGGCTGCGGGAACATACATACTCATGAGGGGGCTTGAGTGGAGGAAACATCAGCATAGATTTGGGGCGATGGGCTTGTGGTCACACCAGGGAAAGGAGAGGGTGGGACCAATTGAGAGAGTAGCATTGAAACATATACATCACCAGGGGCAAATAGAGAGCTAGCGGGCAGCTGCTGGGTGCCACGGGGAGCTCAGCCTGCAGCTCCGTGAAGACCTACGGGAGGGATGGCCTGGGGAGGAAGACTGGGAGGAGGTTCAGGAGGGACGGGATATATGTGCACAGACAGCTGATTCAAGTTACTGCAGGGCAGAAACCAACACAGCATTGCAATGTGATTATCCTCCAATTAAGTTTCTTTTTTTTAATTAACAAGTTTTAATCAATTTTTTAAAAAGGAATATGATTCTTTGAAAAAGAGCATCTCACAATTAGCCAGAACAAGAGCTATGGATCACTCTCAAACTGGGTTTCTCAGAGCAAATCGCCACGTCAAAGAATACCAAAACTCACAAACACTGAAGAAAGACAGATGATGAACTTTTGTACTGGGTACTATCCAAAGGTGTTATGTGTAGAGGCACTAATATTACAGACCATACTTACCAGATTAAGCATTGTGAGGTACTTCCATTGTCCACCGTTTAGAAACATTTTGGATTTCCGTGGATCCTCTCCTTGAGAGATATAAAAATTGAGGAAAGTATACCAGCTCGCGACAAGAAAGTGGTATATGCACGCGGACGTCCTCGTCATGGCTAGGTCGGCGCAGAGAGCCCTGAGCAGTTTCTTCCTGGTGTCCTCCTCTGGTTGCAGCGGAAGTCCCAGGGCAAGGCAGGCGCACCGTGAGACACGCCCCTTCTGGGCCGACAGCTCCAATGTGGCTGGATCGTGCCTCTTGCCTAGGCTCCCTTCCTGATAAACGTGCAAGACAGGATTAATGCTGAGTTTCAGATGCCTTCATTTCGATAATAGCAAGTAATCTGGAGATTTGCAGGCATTTCAAAATTTAGGCTTTGCCAAGGGCAGGGAGCTATGCAAGAAGTGCCCTTTGCACTATGTGGTTAGGGTGGGGCATGATTCCACAAAGCCAAGTCTTATGAAATACCTTCCTGGTCGTAACTCTTTTCTAGCCTTTTCTTTTGGGCAGCATGAGGACGTTGTCCTAAATATATCCTGAGAGAAGGAGAAAGGTTGGCATACCAGGTGGGAGAGATCAGGGGCACATTTAGCCCACTGCTTAGCAGGGAGTACACAGAAAGGGGAAGGGTGTTGTAATCTTGCTCCCGAGGTCTCTGAAGCCTGAAATCTGAAATAACCTTTGATCCTCTAGGGAGCAGCCCCAGGGTGTGTGTGTGTGTGTGTGTGTGTGTGTCCCCAGATTTTTATCTATATCCTAGAGAAACCAGAGCAGCTGAGGAGCTCAGTTTGCATAGGCATTTCGACTCCCTGGGAGGGAAGAACAAAGCAAGAGGTCTGCGGACAAAGACCCAGGAAGAGACCTGTGGCCAGGACCCTCGCAGACCTGAGTTCAGACCTTGCTGGGAGGGAGGGAGGGTCTCTGTATTGTCTCAGAGAGGAGGAGACTCTGCACTGGCTTAGCAACGTTTGAGAGGGCCGGAACTGTCTACGTAGTGACATCACCTGCCCGTTTCTCGGGCAACTGACTCAGTGTTCTGAGCGGATTCCTAAGAGAAGTGTTCCTGACGAAGTCTCTAAGTCTGGAGTGGGCGTGGCTGGGTGATTTCATCAGGGCTCTCAGGTACTGGGAGAAGGAACGGCAGGCTGAACTTGCAGCACAAAACACAAGCAAACCTACCTCCTAGGGGTCACTGGATCTCAGCTATCAGGCGCTATCCAGGAAGGCAGAGCAAGCCTGAGTCTGCATTGCAGCCATTTCCGAAGGAAAGGAGGGTCTTCAACATGAGAGATGCAAACCCCCTCCACAGCTCCACAGCCGAAGTTAAAGTGGTGTCTAACCATAGAGGCGAATACTTGTACAGGACTTGCCACGGGGCAGGCATCGTTCCCAGTGCTCTGTGCATATTAATTCACTTAACACTGTAAACACTGCTGTGAAGTAAGTCCTGTTTAATCCTCACTTTCAGATGAGGAAATTGAACCCGAAGCTGAACGCCCTCAACACGAGGACGAGGCAGGCAGAGCTACGGTCTAACTGGGGCGCCGGAGCTCAAAGGAGCCCTACCGGCTCCGCCTAGCCTCCGGCTCCCTTGGCAGTGTTTCTCCACTCCCTCTTGAGCCTACTTTACTCCTCGACCTCTTCCATCAGAAAACTCTCCTAGGAAAGGATCAGATATGCCTTAAACTGGCTGCACGTGTGAGTTCCTGGCTACGTCTCCCAGCGTGTATTCCTGGTAAGTATGATCATTGATTTAGGAATTCTTATCTCTTTCTACAAAATCTCAAGCATAGGTCTTCAGATGGGTGAGGATCTGAAGAAATATTGGGAAAGGAGAGGAGACAAAGACCTCAATCTCTCGGGTGTGTCCCAGGGAGCTGGTCTAGCCCTTTGTCCATCTCACACTATGTACTGACCATAGAGATTTTGGCGGCTATTACGGTCTCTACCACTGCTTTCTAGCTTATGACCCCAATCTTATGCCTCTAGCCTCAGTCCTCTACCCATCCCCATCAAACTTCAAGCATATCTTCAGTTACTTGTTGAACATTCCCTCAATTAGTTAGAGGCACCTCAAAGTCAAGATGCTTAAAATGAATTCACTGTTTTGCCCCAAACCTAATCACCTTCATAAGTTCTCACCTCCTAATACCATCACTTTGGGGTTAAGATTTTAAGAGAAGTGTTCCTGACGAAGTCTCTAAGTCTGGAGTGGGCGTGGCTGGGTGATTTCATCAGGGCTCTCAGGTACTGGGAGAAGGAACGGCAGGCTGAACTTGCAGCACAAAACACAAGCAAACCTACCTCCTAGGGGTCACTGGATCTCAGCTATCAGGCGCTATCCAGGAAGGCAGAGCAAGCCTGAGTCTGCATTGCAGCCATTTCCGAAGGAAAGGAGGGTCTTCAACATGAGAGATGCAAACCCCCTCCACAGCTCCACAGCCGAAGTTAAAGTGGTGTCTAACCATAGAGGCGAATACTTGTACAGGACTTGCCACGGGGCAGGCATCGTTCCCAGTGCTCTGTGCATATTAATTCACTTAACACTGTAAACACTGCTGTGAAGTAAGTCCTGTTTAATCCTCACTTTCAGATGAGGAAATTGAACCCGAAGCTGAACGCCCTCAACACGAGGACGAGGCAGGCAGAGCTACGGTCTAACTGGGGCGCCGGAGCTCAAAGGAGCCCTACCGGCTCCGCCTAGCCTCCGGCTCCCTTGGCAGTGTTTCTCCACTCCCTCTTGAGCCTACTTTACTCCTCGACCTCTTCCATCAGAAAACTCTCCTAGGAAAGGATCAGATATGCCTTAAACTGGCTGCACGTGTGAGTTCCTGGCTACGGCTCCCAGCGTGTATTCCTGGTAAGTATGATCATTGATTTAGGAATTCTTATCTCTTTCTACAAAATCTCAAGCATAGGTCTTCAGATGGGTGAGGATCTGAAGAAATATTGGGAAAGGAGAGGAGACAAAGACCTCAATCTCTCGGGTGTGTCCCAGGGAGCTGGTCTAGCCCTTTGTCCATCTCACACTATGTACTGACCATAGAGATTTTGGCGGCTATTACGGTCTCTACCACTGCTTTCTAGCTTATGACCCCAATCTTATGCCTCTAGCCTCAGTCCTCTACCCATCCCCATCAAACTTCAAGCATATCTTCAGTTACTTGTTGAACATTCCCTCAATTAGTTAGAGGCACCTCAAAGTCAAGATGCTTAAAATGAATTCACTGTTTTGCCCCAAACCTAATCACCTTCATAAGTTCTCACCTCCTAATACCATCACTTTGGGGGTTAAGATTTTATTTCATGAATTTTGGAGAAACATAGTCTGTAGCAATTAGGAATTTATCTTTATATATATATATATGCCATTATCTCTCATTATGGGGCTTCCCCAGAGGCTCAGATAGTCAAAAATCTGCCTGCAATGCAGAAGACCTGAGTTGGATCCCTGGGTTGGGAAGATCCCCTGGAAACAAAGATGGAAACCCACTCTAGGATTCTTGCCTGGGAAATCTCATGAACAGGGGAGACCGGTGAGCTACAGGGGAACCTGGTAAGAGTCAAACATGACTACAGTGACGAACACACATATACACATCTCTTATTATATCCCAAACACACACAGATGGTGTGTTTAAATTCCTAGAGTTTAGCATAGTGCTAGGCAAACAGTGAGAATTTAATAAATATCTGTTGGATCAATGAATGCATGCTTGTCTATTGAGATTCCCTATAAAGCTGCTTCATTGGTTAAAAGCCTATTACGTTCATAATGTTCAGCTACTGGCTTCTAGGGATGAAGAGGTAGATTACTAAATACTACAGTAGAATACTTAGGCTAATAAGGAGGGATTAACCTAAAACATAGGCTAATCCCTGTAGGAGCTCCCAGTCAAGTGGCAGAGACAGATATGTAAACAAAAAATTATAGCATGATGTGATAAGTACTGTAATAAGGCATATATAACGTACTAATGGAGCCTAAATTACCCTGCAAATTATTCTGTCATTTTAAATATGCAGAAGATGGAGTAAAAGCTGAACACACTGACTAAATCAGGGGAGACTCTAGATGTCGTGTGGGAGAAAGTAAGAATTACTGTAATCTCAGTGAGTAAAGTTGTCATGGCCACCAGCACCGGAAGACTTTTGTCTGACAGAGATAATGACCCATTCCTTGGTCAATCACAGAATACTGAGCTTCCTGGAGCAGAGGCTCAAACCTGGGCTCGAGCTTATCAGTGTCCATTGGGATGTTAATTAGTCCCTCTGGCGTGGAATAGTGATTGTCTCCCCCTCAAGCCTGGATGTCTACTGGGCTAAAGGCGCAATGTTTTGCCCCAAACCTAATCACCTTCATAAGTTCTCACCTCCTAATACCATCACTTTGGGGGTTAAGATTTTATTTCATGAATTTTGGAGAAACATAGTCTGTAGCAATTAGGAATTTATCTTTATATATATATATATGCCATTATCTCTCATTATGGGGCTTCCCCAGAGGCTCAGATAGTCAAAATCTGCCTGCAATGCAGAAGACCTGAGTTGGATCCCTGGGTTGGGAAGATCCCCTGGAAACAAAGATGGAAACCCACTCTAGGATTCTTGCCTGGGAAATCTCATGAACAGGGGAGACCGGTGAGCTACAGGGGAACCTGGTAAGAGTCAAACATGACTACAGTGACGAACACACATATACACATCTCTTATTATATCCCAAACACACACAGATGGTGTGTTTAAATTCCTAGAGTTTAGCATAGTGCTAGGCAAACAGTGAGAATTTAATAAATATCTGTTGGATCAATGAATGCATGCTTGTCTATTGAGATTCCCTATAAAGCTGCTTCATTGGTTAAAAGCCTATTACGTTCATAATGTTCAGCTACTGGCTTCTAGGGATGAAGAGGTAGATTACTAAATACTACAGTAGAATACTTAGGCTAATAAGGAGGGATTAACCTAAAACATAGGCTAATCCCTGTAGGAGCTCCCAGTCAAGTGGCAGAGACAGATATGTAAACAAAAAATTATAGCATGATGTGATAAGTACTGTAATAAGGCATATATAACGTACTAATGGAGCCTAAATTACCCTGCAAATTATTCTGTCATTTTAAATATGCAGAAGATGGAGTAAAAGCTGAACACACTGACTAAATCAGGGGAGACTCTAGATGTCGTGTGGGAGAAAGTAAGAATTACTGTAATCTCAGTGAGTAAAGTTGTCATGGCCACCAGCACCGGAAGACTTTTGTCTGACAGAGATAATGACCCATTCCTTGGTCAATCACAGAATACTGAGCTTCCTGGAGCAGAGGCTCAAACCTGGGCTCGAGCTTATCAGTGTCCATTGGGATGTTAATTAGTCCCTCTGGCGTGGAATAGTGATTGTCTCCCCCTCAAGCCTGGATGTCTACTGGGCTAAAGGCGCAATCAAAGAGAGGGAGGAAAGTCCCCTGTCCTCACAGACAAACACACACTCCCACACATACCATGGCGCCAGCCATAGTGCCGGAAGATCCTGCACAGGCATGGCTGCAGGTAGCACCATGGTGAGAGGGACTTTAGGGTAGTGGAGCTCAGAATTTTTGAGGTTATGATGAGAAAGGTTGAGGGAATACAGTTTTATTCTGGCCAAGGGAGGGACCCCTCCTGCTGATGGTGCGGAACAAATTCACTGGTAAATCTCAATTACTTTAAGACAACTTGGTGAGACGTATCTGTGTTCCGTCTATCCCCTTAATCTACACAGAGCCATTTTGATCTGGCCCATTCCTTTTAAAGTTGCTATTGACCTCCACAACCCTATAGAATCCCTTGCTTTGCCTAGCCTTTGGTGTATAGCCCCATTATTAAATTCCCAGCTGAGTGGGGCTACCTTTTTCTGCTGCAGTTCTGGGAAGCCAGTCAGACTGTGAGCTCCTCCAGGGATATCTGGTATACCTCTGGGCCCTTAGTACGGTTTATTTGTTGGTGGTGGTTAGTTCCTAAGTCACGTCCAATTCTTTTGCAACTCCGTGGGCTATAGTCCATCAGGCTCCTCTGTCCACGGGATTTCCCAGGTAAGAATACTGGAGTGGGTTGCCATTTCCTTCTCCAGGGGATCTTTCCAATCCAGAGACTGAACTCCCGTCTTAGGCATTGGCAGGTGTCTGCCGGCCACCCCTAAGCTGCCTAGGAAGTCAGCTCTGTGTATGGTAGCAGTAAACTCTAGATGCTAATAAAGGTTTGTTCACATGAACCAGTCCTGGTATTGTGATATTCTTAACATCGGCCTGGGTCAGGGAGAGGCTCTCTCACCCTTGGAAGTCTTGATCCAAGCAAAACACTCATCACTCAGTGCTGTTTATGTTTCCCTAGATGCCCCACTGCCTCTGAACCAATCACCCGCACTGTCTTCTAATGGCCCCCTCCCTGAGAAAAAGCTGTTTCTGGAAGTAATTAAATTTGTGTGATGCCCAGTCCACACCAGATTCAGGCAGACCAGGATCTCCTTTGCTTCCCTAGATCCCCTGCCCACGCGCTGCACACGCGGTTGAGGACTGAGTTAGAGTGAAGCGCTTCCCCCGTTGAGTTATTCATTTCCCATCTAACACCACATGTTTCTCTCAGAGGTCATTGCAACTGCTCTGCTTTTTAAAAACTAGAAGGTGTATTAAAGGTTCCCATTTAAAGTCCGTTTGGTGAGACCAGTGTGGGTTTCCAGCCACCAAATCATGCCAACTTTGAAAGGCAATTCTTTGGTTTTTTGGGATTTGTTTGTTTGTTTTTTCTCTCAATCTATGAGAACTTTCCTGGTCCTTCACATTGCCTGTTACATAGAGAAACCTGACCCAGATCTGCCTTACCCTTTGATCTCCAGCTCTGCTTTCAGAGTGGAATGCAATGTCTGTGTTCATCTTCACTCAAAGGATCCACTCAAAGGAGCAGAGCTTTCTGTTAGTAATTTTGACCGGGCATTTTCAGTTACAAGGCCAAAGAACTCTTCCTGTTTGCAAGCATGAAGCTGACTCACATCGTCTTAAAAGTTTAGAGCAGGAAAGAACCGTTTGAGGTCAGATGAGAAATTAAAGCTCAGAGAGGTTAAGGGACTTGCCCCAAATCACACAGCTATGAATGGGGGAGCAATGACCAGAACACAGTGTCTTACAAAGCAGGCCAGTGAGCTTTCACTGCTTCGTGAACTGCCTGTTTGGTACCCAGGTACCACAGCTATCAGGTATCTCTTGCTTGGATTATTTTGTGTGTCACTTGATAACATGAGGTCTGATGAAGTTTTTAAAGAGAAACTGTGTTACCTAGAAATGACTACTTTAAAGCCGTGTCAGATTTCATGGTTTACAAAACTGTGTTAATCAGAAGTGTGACTTTTCTCATGAAAGAACTCTGATATTTCAGGTAGATTTTTATATGTTGAAAGTTTTTTTATTACAGCAAAGTTAAGGAACATATTCAATACTGACCCATCAGCAATTCCAGTTTCAATCTTTTAAAACTCCTATGAAAGCCTGTTTTCCTGGAAAATTCACCACAAGAAGACCAGCAGTTAGGCTCTGGTTATCTTGTTTTAGTAGTCTCTACAGTATCATGTATGAACATATTATGTATATTTATATACATAAACTGCACTTTGATTTGCTTATTTTCTATCTAAAAGTTATGTCCTTTGCTAAAAGAGCAGCATTGAAGTCCTTAACAGTAATTATACATTAGTCTATCTCTACTGTCAGTTTTATCAGTTTTTGCTTTAAGAGTTTAAGATTCTATTATTTGGTGTATACAGCTTTAGAATTGCTTATCTTCCTGGTGATTAGTCCATTTAACATTATGGAATGTCACTCTTTGTCTCCAGTAAGTTTCTTTGCTCAGATAAAGCCTAACTTTATCTGATACTAACATTACTATTCCTTCTTTTTAAGATTAATGTTTCATTGTACATGTTTTTTAATCTTTCTACTGTCAGTCTACCTATTTCATCGACATTAAAGCAAGCTTCATGTAAACAACAGATGAGTTGTAAAGTTTTTCTCAATCCACTCTGCCAGTCTCTGTCTTTTTTACAATTTTGGCCTCTTTTATTGGTTTTTTATTTATTTTCATCCGTCTTTATTTGATGGCATAAAGAATATGTGGGCCTCCCATTGCAGTGGCCTCTCCTGTTGCAGAGCACCAGCTCTGGGCACATGCGCTCCAGAGCACTGGCTAGTAATTGGGCACACCGGTCCAGCTGCTCTGTGGCACGTGAGATCTTTCCGAGCCAGGGATCAAACCGGTGCAAAGCAGACTCTTTACCCACTGGACCATCAAGGAAACCCCAGTCTCTGCTTTTTAATAGTTATATTTAGGCATCCACATTTAAGGTAGTGATTAGTATATTAGGACTTCAGTTTTCCATTTAGTTACTTGCTTTTTCTGTTTCTGTTATATTGTTATTTTACCACTATTCCTCCTTTCATGCCTCCTGTGTGTTAATTAAATACTTCTTAAGAATCTATCTTGGCTTAGTTATAGTATTTTGGTGGCTCTCTTTGTACAGTTTTCTTAATGATTGCTCTGGGTATGACAATATACATATGTGACTTATTACAGCCTACTGGCGTTACAGCTTACTTGTTGAATTCTTTATTTCCATTTCAGTGCCTTTACTTTTCCCACTTTAAAATATCATAGTCTTGGAAATATATAGTATTATAGTTTTTGTTCTACTTGCTAATTTACATAACTCGTGAGAAGTGTTAGTCTACTGTATATACCATATATCTGCTCTTTACTTTGTTCCTTTATCCTTTCCGACGTCCTGAGTTTTATCCTTTTGTGATTATCTTCCAGTTAGAATTATAGACCTCCCTTAGGATCTTTGAGGAATTAGTTCTAAGACCTCCTACAGGCATCAAAATCCAAACACGCTCAAATCCCTTATATAAAATGGTGTAATATTTGCCTAATAACCTAGTTATATCCTTCTATAAACTTTAAATCCTTCGATTACTTATAATCTCTGATACAGCATAATTGCTATGTATAGGCAGAGCTCAGAGATTTTGCAGGTTCAGTTTCAGGCCCCCACAACAAAGCAAATATCATCATAAAGTGAGTCACTTGCAATTTTTCTGGTTCTCCAGGACATATAAAATTTGTATTTACACTATTCTATAGTTTATTTAGTGTGCAGTAGCACTATTTCTGAAAGAATGCACATAACTTAAAAAATACTTTATTACTAAAAAATGCTAACCATCCTTTGAGCCTTCCATGAGTTGAGAAACATCAAAACCCACTGAAATCCAAAAAGAAAGTTGTAGAAACAATTCGCCCCTTGGCTGGGGGTTAAATTGGGCACACCGGTCCAGCTGCTCTGTGGCACGTGAGATCATTCCGAGCCAGGGATCAAACCGGTCCAAGGCAGACTCTTTACCCACTGGACCATCAAGGAAACCCCAGTCTCTGCTTTTTAATAGTTATATTTAGGCATCCACATTTAAGGTAGTGATTAGTATATTAGGACTTCAGTTTTCCATTTAGTTACTTGCTTTTTCTGTTTCTGTTATATTGTTATTTTACCACTATTCCTCCTTTCATGCCTCCTGTGTGTTAATTAAATACTTCTTAAGAATCTATCTTGGCTTAGTTATAGTATTTTGGTGGCTCTCTTTGTACAGTTTTCTTAATGATTGCTCTGGGTATGACAATATACATATGTGACTTATTACAGCCTACTGGCGTTACAGCTTACTTGTTGAATTCTTTATTTCCATTTCAGTGCCTTTACTTTTCCCACTTTAAAATATCATAGTCTTGGAAATATATAGTATTATAGTTTTTGTTCTACTTGCTAATTTACATAACTCGTGAGAAGTGTTAGTCTACTGTATATACCATATATCTGCTCTTTACTTTGTTCCTTTATCCTTTCCGACGTCCTGAGTTTTATCCTTTTGTGATTATCTTCCAGTTAGAATTATAGACCTCCCTTAGGATCTTTGAGGAATTAGTTCTAAGACCTCCTACAGGCATCAAAATCCAAACACGCTCAAATCCCTTATATAAAATGGTGTAATATTTGCCTAATAACCTAGTTATATCCTTCTATAAACTTTAAATCCTTCGATTACTTATAATCTCTGATACAGCATAATTGCTATGTATAGGCAGAGCTCAGAGATTTTGCAGGTTCAGTTTCAGGCCCCCACAACAAAGCAAATATCATCATAAAGTGAGTCACTTGCAATTTTTCTGGTTCTCCAGGACATATAAAATTTGTATTTACACTATTCTATAGTTTATTTAGTGTGCAGTAGCACTATTTCTGAAAGAATGCACATAACTTAAAAAATACTTTATTACTAAAAAATGCTAACCATCCTTTGAGCCTTCCATGAGTTGTAGAAACATCAAAACCCACTGATCACAGAACATCAAACATAATAATAATGAAAAAGTTTGAATTATTGTAAGAATGATTCAAATGTGATGAAAGACACAGAATGACAGATGCTGTTGGAAAATTGGTATTGATAAACTTACTCCAAGGAAACTTGCCACTGACCTTCAATTTGTAAAAAATGCAATTATCTGTGAAAGGCAATGAAGCAAAGTGCGAGAAAATGAAGTAGTCCTATGAATAGTTGTAAATTTTATGTAAATAGTTGCTGTGTAGCAAATTCAACTTTTGCATTTTGGAACTTTCTGGATTTTTTTTTTTTTTTTTTTTGGAATATCTTTGATCTGTGGAACCCATGGATATGGAGGGCCAACTTTGGCCATTTTTTAAGGGCAAGTCTGCTAGTAACACAATTCTTTTACATTTTCCTTAGTCTGACTGTCTTTATTTCCCTTTCATTCCTAAAGAATACCTTTTAAGATACAGAATTCACTGTTGACAGTTCTTTTCTTTTAGCAGTTCAGAAATTCTGTGCAACTTCCTTTATGGCCTCCAGGGTTTCAGATAAGAAATGTGCTTTTATTTGCATTTGTGCTCCCTTATGGTTAATGTTTCATTTCTCTCTGGCTGCTGGGAAGACTATCTTTAGTTTTCAGAGGTTTATTGACCATGTGTGGTGGCTTGAATTTCTTTGGTTTTCTCATATTTGGAGATTGTGCAGTTTCTTAAATCTGCAGATTTACACCTTTAACCAAATTTGAGAAATTTCCAGCCATTTACAAATAATATTCCTTCACTCTCTTTTTCTGCATTCCTCTGAAATGTCAATGGTATGAATTTTGGATCTTTAGTTGTTGTCCCGTAGTCCCTAAAGGTTCTTCTAATTAGTTTTTTTTTCTTTCCAGTCTTTTTTTTCTCTCTTTTTTTTAGTTTTAAAATTTCTATTATTTATTTATTATTGCTGTGGACATACTTTCTCTAGTTGTGGCAAGCAGGGACTACTCTTCTTTGCGATGTGGGGGCTTCTCATTTCTGTGGCTTCTCTCGGGGAGCACAGGCTCTAGGCATTTGGCTTCAGTAGTTGTGGCTTGTGGGCTCAATAGTTGCAGCACACTGGCTTAGTTGCCCTGTGACATGTAAGATCTTCCCAGACCAGGGATCGAACACATGTCTCCTGCACTGGCAGGAGGATTTTTAACCACTGGGCCACCAGGGAAATCCTCTCTCTGGTTTTTGACTTGAGTAAATTGGTCCAGAAGTTCATTGATTTTATCCTCTGTTATCTCCACTCTGCTACTAAGTCCATTCAGTGAGGTTTTCTTGTTTTTTCTCTGTTATTGTATCTTTCAGTTCTATAATTTCAATTGGTTTCTTTTTTTTTTGCTTCTGTTTCTTTTTGGATATTTTCTACTTTTCCTTTGTTTCAAGAGAGTTTTTAATTGCTCATTAAGGCACTTTTTAATGCTTCACATTAAATTAATGTAAAGTTGCTTGACAGTCTTGGTCAGACAATTCCAGTATTTAATTCGTCTTTGGGCTGGTGACAGTTGATTGTCTTTTTTTTTTTTTTTTTCCTTTGGCCACTTCTATTGGTCTTTCATTTATTTATCTTTGTTCTTTGGCCTGTGTGGGCCTCCCATTGCAGTGGCCTCTGTCTCTGCAGAGCTCCTGCTCAGTAGTTGGACGCATTGGTCCAGCCGCTCCATGGCACGTGGGATCCTCCCAGACCGGGAATCGAACCAGCGCCCTTTGTACTGCAAGGGGGTGTCCCTACCCACTGGACCACCAGGGAAGCCCCTGATTGTCATTTTTAATTCAAGCTGAGCTTTTTCTGGTTCTTGATACGGTCAGAGTTTTCAGTTATATCCTAGAGATTTTGATTATTATTTTTGATTATTATCTTAAGACTCTCTGAGTCCTATTTAAATCTTTTATTTTAGCACTCAGTCACCCTATTTAGGATTAGCACGCAGGTCCTGGCCTGACATTCACAAACTATGGTTCCAACGACACCTTAGCTTCCTAACACTTTGTGATGCCACCTTGATCTGATTGTTTATTTGGTGCTACTAGAGGTCCTAGTATTACAATCAAAATATCTCTGGGTGTTACCTGAAGTCCCTGGGGAGAAAAATCACCCCTAAAGTGAAGACCATCACTGTCTAGAAACCAAACGAATTCAATGTCCTCCATATGGAAAAGGTCATGATCCTGTGGGAAGATGTTTTCCCCTAAAGCTTTACAGAAGCACCTCGGAATCTCAGTCTGTGTTTCCATGCACTGACTCTCAGGCTTGGGATGAGGAAAAGTTTTCTTTGCCTCTAGCTACAACCCAAATTCATGCTCAGGGAGGATATTGATAATGGCTCCTAGAATGGAACAGAATCTGATTTCCTGTATAACCCAGTTCAGAGATTAATCTCGCCCTTGACAAACAAGGGGTCTTTATTAAGGAATTACAGCTATCGAGTTTCAAGGTGAAATCCTCTTAGTATTACATCTATAGCAGGCATGTTTCTAGATTCTGCTTTAAGACACCTGCCAGAGATTGTTATCAGATACATCCTTTTTTTATGTTAGTTTTCTTATTTATGCATTGCCGAAGTGACATCACATGACCTTTTGAAAGTTTTTTGATTTTCTGCCTGGAAACATAAGGCTGTGTTTCATAAAAGCAAGCGAAAGTTTGCTGCGCTTTAAAAAAAAAATCCCCTTAACAAAAATGTAAACCCCAAAATCCAAAAAACACACACACTGCCGGATTGATTATTGCAGAATTGACTCATTTGGTTGAAAAGAATTGTTTTGGTCAATAATTTACTTGACTGACTGCTGAATAGAAATGCCATTCTCGACCTGTATGAAAATGAAATGAAACATCCCAGAACACTTGTTTACAACATGGCTAAAGTTTAAGGTCAGATCTGCAGGCCCCCTTGGCATTTTCTGTCTGCCAAGCCTGTCTGAATCATTACATACTAATTATTCATAGAGAGTGCTTCATGTTCTCCGGTTGGTTGAGGTGCCTTTTCCACCATTCTCCTCCAGAAGGTTCACGGCATTTGGGGCTAATAAATGGGCTTCTCGTTTTTACTGGTGCCAAAAATTAATCACATGCCAATGCAAAATAAACTCAACATCTCTCCCTTCCCTTCAATAATGGTAAATTTCCTTGAAATCTGGCCTGCTCAGGATAGGAATGTCTTATGATGGTGAACTCCTGTTGGCAGAGACATGGCTGCTTCTCAGCCAGTCGGAGGCCCTGTTTCTTTCTGACCCTCTGCTCTGGTATCATTTCTTTGTATACGAGTCTTCAAAGATGTCAGAACATCTTCTATGACCTTCTGCCCCTTTCCCCTTCTCTGTCCACCTTCGAAGACTCAGAGGGAGTTATTCTAAAATGATTTTGAAAAGGTCTGTGTAAGGAGTAGATGAAGCAGACCCACTTGTCTTCAAGACTGACCTTGAACCATGAGGCCTCTTTGCCAATGAACTTGCCAAAAGGGCTGAGGAACTCACTTTTTGGTGTTCTTGGAAACAAGGATTGTTTCACCACAAGCCTATTAACACCCTCCCCTGCTGTTGTAATAACACAGAACAGCTTTTAAAAAGGTTTTGGCTCTTTATGGGATCGTCCCTGGTTCCATGAGTCTGGCTACAGCGTTCAAAGGGAGCACTGGCTCAGGAGCTAAGGGGGAACACCCTGGGCCTAGAAGACACTGGGCCAAGTGCCACATGGGAAAACCCAGGGCTCAGCCCTACCACCGCCGTTTCCCCACCATCAGTGAGATCCTTACAGGGACACTGAGAGTCAGGGGATGACTGAGGAAAGGTTTGCAAGATGCTGGGTGATTTGAGTGGCCCTCGGATTGCCTTCTGTTTGATGAGGCTGCTGGTCGGCAGCTAAATGTTGACTTTCAAAGAAGCACGGACTCCCAAGTGCAGGCGGCAACACCTGACCCCTGAGCGTGGGCTCTGAAGTCAGCATGCCCTGCCTCAAATCCTAGTTTCACTTTTTGTCACCCATGTGATGGCAAGCAAGTGGATGAAACTCTGAATTTCGGTGTCTTCAACTGTAAAATGGGTAATAATAGTGCCCAATTCATCACAGGCTGAATGAGAGAGCACACAGAAAGTGCTAAGGACAGAATCTGTAAGGTAGTGAGTACTCAACCAGTGTTAAGTTTTATGATAGGAATTACTCACAGCCTGTCTGGCTTCAGAGCCCCCACCTGGCCAGGTGCCCATCTGACTGACAAGGACAGCACTAGAAAATACAGTCGCAGGGACAATTTTTACAGTGCATCTTTGGTGAATGGCATGCTGAGGGGCTGCATCTATCAACAGGTTCTTCATTGCAAGAAGGCTGAATTCTTTCCAGAAAAGGTTTGATGGGAACAATTTTCAAATGTATTTCAGAGTTCTCTTAAGGTCAATGTTAGCTTTTAAACTAAACAAGAGCTGTTACTCTTGATCTGGGGCTTTCCATTAAGATTGCAACTCAGAATTTCCCAGTGTCCCCTGTTTAGTTTCTCAGGAATTGAAAAGACCAACTGAAATAGACCTGAAGTCCAAGGTTTGTGGATTATCACCCCTCTTTGTGGGGTGTGTGTGTGTGTGTGTGTGTGTGTGCATGTGTGTAGGCAAAGTGTGGGCAGGTTCATGTGGGCCATTGTGGGTAAGAAGAAAAGTGAACACTCAGTGTTAAGCTGGTGTCTTTGTTTTAATCAAGGGGAATGATAGGTGATAATTAGAAGTATCTTCTGGTAACAGAATGCAAGATGGAAAACCTTGAGTGTGTTCAGGTGCTTAGCAAATTCTGAAGCCTCGGAAAACTGATTTTGAATTTATAGCCCAAATGTTGTCTAGTTGAAAGTATTTTCTTCTGAAGAAATCAGAGAGCAGGAGTGAGTATTTCTCAGTCATGGTGATACATGTTGTGTGGCTCTAACAGACCACGTGGGGCCCCAAGGGTCCTGGAAGTTCTCTGTGTTTGAGAGGTAGAGAACCAGCCCTGAGCACCACAGAGAGCATAGAAGGGGAAGAAAGGGGACACAGTTGCAAAATGTCCTCTAGTCTCTCTGTCCTGACACTGTCATCCCCAGCCCCGCTGGGAGACAACGGGACGCTGAGTTATGGACCATTTTCCAGATCCACAGAAGCAGTTCCTGCCCCATGGCTAGAGCTTCCGGGAAGGTGCTCTGTGAGCCCCCTCAGGGAGCCCCCATTGAATAGACCAGGATGTTTCAACCTCCCATCTGACAGGGATGCTATAGACTGAGTATCTGGGTCCTCTCTAAATAATTCCCATGCTGAGCCTCCAGCTCCCAACTCGACGGTATTTGGAAAAGCTTTGGGAATAACTGGGTCGTGAGGATGGAGCCCTCAAGATGGGCTACTGCTCTTACAGGAGCACACGGGAGAGCTTGCTTCCTCTCTCTGGGCTCTGCCTTGGGAAGATATGACAAGACGACAATGATCTACGAGCCAGAGAGTGGGCTCCCTCCAGACCCTGGATGGGCTTCTGGCACCCTGGTCTTGGACCTATATCCTCCAGAACCACAAGGAACAAATTTCTATGTTGGAGCCACCCCGTCTAGGGTATTTTTGTTAGAACAGCCTGAGCTAACCAAGACTGGGTTTCTCCACTCCATTGTCCCTCCATTTCTCTAGGTGGAGAGAGACATGTTTACCATGTGAGACCAAAATGGTGGTGCATCCATTTGACCTGGTGCGGACTGAGTCCAGGTGAAGGCTAGATGAGAGTGCCTTCAACTGCCTGAGAAAGTGAACAAGGTAAGGAACTGGAACTTGTCCTTTGGAGTGCTGAAACTATGTTGATATTCAGTCGCTCAATCGAGTCTGACTCTTTGCAGCTCCATGGACTGCAGCACGCCAGGCCCCCCTGTCCTTCACCATCTCCTCGAGCTTGCTCAAACTCATGTCCATTGAGGCTATGATGCCATTCAACCATCTCATCCTTTGTGGCCCTCTTCTCCTCCTGCTCTCAATCTTTCTCAGCTGAAACTATACTTATTAGATATTGGCCATTAAAAATTCTTGTGATATATTATTTTCATTAATTTGTTAAAACAAAGACATCATCCACATAAATATAACGTGCTAATGTTAAGCACGTCAGTGGCCTGAGCATGTACAAAGCACTTTACACGGAGTCTCTCTTTTTTTCTTTCCCACAACTCTCTACAGCAAGTTCTATTGTGCCATTTCACAACTGAGGAAGCCACATCTGAGGATGTGAATGCTCAAATATCCTATCCAAGGACACAATAATAAATAGCAGAACTGGGAAGCAGTTCCTGCCCCATGGCTAGAGCTTCCGGAAGGTGCTCTGTGAGCCCCCTCAGGGAGCCCCCATTGAATAGACCAGGATGTTTCAACCTCCCATCTGACAGGGATGCTATAGACTGAGTATCTGGGTCCTCTCTAAATAATTCCCATGCTGAGCCTCCAGCTCCCAACTCGACGGTATTTGGAAAAGCTTTGGGAATAACTGGGTCGTGAGGATGGAGCCCTCAAGATGGGCTACTGCTCTTACAGGAGCACACGGGAGCGCTTGCTTCCTCTCTCTGGGCTCTGCCTTGGGAAGATATGACAAGATGACAATGATCTACGAGCCAGAGAGTGGGCTCCCTCCAGACCCTGGATGGGCTTCTGGCACCCTGGTCTTGGACCTATATCCTCCAGAACCACAAGGAACAAATTTCTATGTTGGAGCCACCCCGTCTAGGGTATTTTTGTTAGAACAGCCTGAGCTAACCAAGACTGGGTTTCTCCACTCCATTGTCCCTCCATTTCTCTAGGTGGAGAGAGACATGTTTACCATGTGAGACCAAAATGGTGGTGCATCCATTTGACCTGGTGCGGACTGAGTCCAGGTGAAGGCTAGATGAGAGTGCCTTCAACTGCCTGAGAAAGTGAACAAGGTAAGGAACTGGAACTTGTCCTTTGGAGTGCTGAAACTATGTTGATATTCAGTCGCTCAATCGAGTCTGACTCTTTGCAGCTCCATGGACTGCAGCACGCCAGGCCCCCCTGTCCTTCACCATCTCCTCGAGCTTGCTCAAACTCATGTCCATTGAGGCTATGATGCCATTCAACCATCTCATCCTTTGTGGCCCTCTTCTCCTCCTGCTCTCAATCTTTCTCAGCTGAAACTATACTTATTAGATATTGGCCATTAAAAATTCTTGTGATATATTATTTTCATTAATTTGTTAAAACAAAGACATCATCCACATAAATATAACATGCTAATGTTAAGCACGTCAGTGGCCTGAGCATGTACAAAGCACTTTACACGGAGTCTCTCTTTTTTTCTTTCCCACAACTCTCTACAGCAAGTTCTATTGTGCCATTTCACAACTGAGGAAGCCACATCTGAGGATGTGAATGCTCAAATATCCTATCCAAGGACACAATAATAAATAGCAGAACTGGGACTTGAAGCCATTTGTGTCTGACTCAGAAAACAATTATCATATGGGGACTCCATGTACTTTCTTTGGAACTACTCTGTGAATCTAAAGTCATTCCAAAATAAAGGAGGTTGTTTAGAAAATTAAATTCATTGTCTAAATCAATTTGCTAGGCTACTTTTTCAAGCAGCTTGTGAGAGTTTTGCTTTGTTTATCTGCTAAATTTCCTGGAAAATTTGAAAACTAATGTGTTCCATTTTCACCTGGGGGTCCTTGTGGAATCTATATTCCTGAAGTGTTCCTCCTGTATTTCTTCATGCAAAGCACTCAGAGTAGAGCTGGTCACGTGGAAAGCTCCCAATAAATGTTAGCTGTTTATCATCTTCATTATCATCATCACTATCTTCACAAATAACCATTTGTTACTGCATACTTTAAAAGTCAGTGAGCGGGCTTCCCCTGGTGGTCCAGTGGGTAAGGACACTGCCTTGCAGTGCAAGGGGCGCTGGTTTGATCCCTGGCCTGGGAAGATCCCACGTGCTGCAGAGCGGCTGGACTGATGTGTCCAGTTACCGAGTGGAGCTCTGGAGCGCACGCGCCCAGAGCCTGCTCTCTGCGATGTCAGAGGCCACGGCGATGGGAGGCCCACAGGAGCCAAAGAACAAAGACGGATGAAAATAGAGAAATGAAACACCAATAGAAGTGGCCCGCCCACCCCCCTCCCTCCCCACCCCAATCCCCCGCCCCAAAAGGTCAGTGAGCATGTTCATCTCCCCTACTAGAGAGTGAATGACTCAAGAGTAAGGGCCATAGTAAGTGCTTAACCTATTATTATAACAAATAAATCCTTGTGGTCACAATTAGATCAGCAGAGACACTTCAGACCCATGGGCAGCTAGTTTCTGTTTCTATTTCTTTGCCCTGGGAGACCAGCGATGTTGCCAAATGCTGTCCCCTCCATGACTCTTGGCCACTTTGTAAGAGAAGTACCCTTGCATCATCCAGTTGATGCTTGGTGTCGGGATGCTACTGACCTAAAGGCGCCCATTCCTGAGATGGTTTTCCTCCCACCTGTCCTCCTTCAGGTCTCACTCAGCCAGGTCCAGCTCTCCTCTGCTGTGCGACACACCAGGGGAAAATCCATAAATGGGAACACAACTAGCGTACCCCTCGTCCCTCACGGACACAAGTTAAAAGGAGTCAGACTGCCTTTTCTTGCTGTCCTATTTGTTTCTTATGCCATGCAGGGTCCCATTTTCACTAAAAGTCAACAACTGTTTATTGATCTCCAGGAGCCGAAAAGATTTGGGGCATGGTGCCAGAAGCCTGATGCATCAGGAAATGTGAACTCAGAAAAACAGACATTTCATGAGGCTTTGCTGAGCCAGCACACTGTGTGAGATCACTGAGACCGCAGGCCCCATCACATGCATTTGCTCAACCAACTGGTGAGGCCTGAACAGGGTACCGTTTTCAAAGACGTTAGTTCTAGGTAATTGCTGGAAAAATCCTCTAGCTCAACGGTATCCAGCAGAACTTGCTGCAATGATGAGACTTTTATATCTACACTGGCCAAGAAGGTCCCTTTATTTTGCCTTGATTAGTGCAAGGCGCTGGTTTGATCCCTGGCCTGGGAAGATCCCACGTGCTGCAGAGCGGCTGGACTGATGTGTCCAGTTACCGAGTGGAGCTCTGGAGCGCACGCGCCCAGAGCCTGCTCTCTGCGATGTCAGAGGCCACGGCGATGGGAGGCCCACAGGAGCCAAAGAACAAAGACGGATGAAAATAGAGAAATGAAACACCAATAGAAGTGGCCCGCCCACCTCACCCCCCCCCCCCACCCCCCCCCAAAAAGGTCAGTGAGCATGTTCATCTCCCCTACTAGAGAGTGAATGACTCAAGAGTAAGGGCCATAGTAAGTGCTTAACCTATTATTATAACAAATAAATCCTTGTGGTCACAATTAGATCAGCAGAGACACTTCAGACCCATGGGCAGCTAGTTTCTGTTTCTATTTCTTTGCCCTGGGAGACCAGCGATGTTGCCAAATGCTGTCCCCTCCATGACTCTTGGCCACTTTGTAAGAGAAGTACCCTTGCATCATCCAGTTGATGCTTGGTGTCGGGATGCTACTGACCTAAAGGCGCCCATTCCTGAGATGGTTTTCCTCCCACCTGTCCTCCTTCAGGTCTCACTCAGCCAGGTCCAGCTCTCCTCTGCTGTGCGACACACCAGGGGAAAATCCATAAATGGGAACACAACTAGCGTACCCCTCGTCCCTCACGGACACAAGTTAAAAGGAGTCAGACTGCCTTTTCTTGCTGTCCTATTTGTTTCTTATGCCATGCAGGGTCCCATTTTCACTAAAAGTCAACAACTGTTTATTGATCTCCAGGAGCCGAAAAGATTTGGGGCATGGTGCCAGAAGCCTGATGCATCAGGAAATGTGAACTCAGAAAAACAGACATTTCATGAGGCTTTGCTGAGCCAGCACACTGTGTGAGATCACTGAGACCGCAGGCCCCATCACATGCATTTGCTCAACCAACTGGTGAGGCCTGAACAGGGTACCGTTTTCAAAGACGTTAGTTCTAGGTAATTGCTGGAAAAATCCTCTAGCTCAGCGGTATCCAGCAGAACTTGCTGCAATGATGAGACTTTTATATCTACACTGGCCAAGAAGGTAGCCACAAGCCTTGTATAGTTGTTAAGCCCTTGAATTAGCTAGTGCAACTGAGGGCTTGTCTTCTCTGTTTTAACTTATTGAAATTTAATTTGACCCATGTGGATAGTGACTACCACATTGGGTAGTGCAGTTCTGGGTGAACAAGACTGAGGGCTTCCTAGACATGCAGGACATTTAGTGCTAAAACCAGTCAGTCCGAGGCAAACTAGGAAGGTGATCACCCTACAACAGATCCCTTCGTAAAATATGCTTGGTATTTGGGGAAGTGAGACATAGACATGTGCTGACTAGACTGTAGAGTGAAAGGAAGGGTAATGCCGAGGCAAGATAAAGAACTGAATTTTCCTTGCCAGGTAAAACACAAATAAAATATTCCTTCAAATGAATGGATTGATGTGATCTACAGAGTTGATTCTTAAAAGTGAAGGAGGCTGTGTAAAACTGCAGTAAAAACCTGAATATAGGAAACGCCAACAACACTCCTTCTCAGACTATCTGAAGAAACCACCAATAACCTACCTGACCATGTTTCGAATCCTGCTCAAGCCAGAAAATAGAAGATCACTGGTGAGTTCACTGGAAAACCTTAATTCCCTTGATTTCCTCATCTCAGCCAATGGAGGGGCTGAGAACCCTTAGAAGTACCTACTGGAATATGCTTTTCCTGGGAAAGGCTTCTCTACCCCAGTATCTCAGCATTCTCTTACTTCCTCTGGAGTAACGCTCTGTTAAGAGGGTTCTTTTTTTTTTGCTCACATCAAAAGTCAACAACTGTTTATTGATCTCCAGGAGCCGGGAAGATTAGGGGCATGGTTTCAGAAGCCTGATGCATCAGGAAATGTGAACTCTGAAAAACAAAATTTCATGAGGCTTTGCTGAGCCAGCACACTGTGTGAGATCACTGAGACCGCAGGCCCCATCACATGCATTTGCTCAACCAACTGGTGAGGCCTGAACAGGGTACCGTTTTCAAAGACGTTAGTTCTAGGTAATTGCTGGAAAAATCCTCTAGCTCAACGGTATCCAGCAGAACTTGCTGCAATGATGAGACTTTTATATCTACACTGGCCAAGAAGGTAGCCACAAGCCTTGTATAGTTGTTAAGCCCTTGAATTAGCTAGTGCAACTGAGGGCTTGTCTTCTCTGTTTTAACTTATTGAAATTTAATTTGACCCATGTGGATAGTGACTACCACATTGGGTAGTGCAGTTCTGGGTGAACAAGACTGAGGGCTTCCTAGACATGCAGGACATTTAGTGCTAAAACCAGTCAGTCCGAGGCAAACTAGGAAGGTGATCACCCTACAACAGATCCCTTCGTAAAATATGCTTGGTATTTGGGGAAGTGAGACATAGACATGTGCTGACTAGACTGTAGAGTGAAAGGAAGGGTAATGCCGAGGCAAGATAAAGAACTGAATTTTCCTTGCCAGGTAAAACACAAATAAAATATTCCTTCAAATGAATGGATTGATGTGATCTACAGAGTTGATTCTTAAAAGTGAAGGAGGCTGTGTAAAACTGCAGTAAAAACCTGAATATAGGAAACGCCAACAACACTCCTTCTCAGACTATCTGAAGAAACCACCAATAACCTACCTGACCATGTTTCGAATCCTGCTCAAGCCAGAAAATAGAAGATCACTGGTGAGTTCACTGGAAAACCTTAATTCCCTTGATTTCCTCATCTCAGCCAATGGAGGGGCTGAGAACCCTTAGAAGTACCTACTGGAATATGCTTTTCCTGGGAAAGGCTTCTCTACCCCAGTATCTCAGCTACCTGCCAACCAGAGGACCCCAAACTCATCTTGAGTGACTTCCTCTGGAGTAAGCGTTGTTCTCTGTTAAGAGGGCTCGGATAGGACCATATATTAGTGTCATGTTGTAATTAGAAATTTATTAGATTGATCTCAACTATCAAGATTGTGAAGGAATAAAGTAAGGCAGTAGTCTCTAAACATCTTTGATTAAGCATCCTTATCAACAGAACTTTTGAGCTCTGCCCCCAGTAGATGTATATTTATTGGTAACTACTGTCTACCTGGGGCTCCCCTCGTGGCTCAGATGATAAAGAATCTTCCTGAAATTCAGGTAGACCCAGGTTTGATCCCTAGGTCTGGAAGATCCCCTGGAGAAGGGAATGGCTCCAGTATTCTTGCCTGGAAAATCCCATCAACAAAGGAACCTGGCGATGTACAGTCCATACAACGAGTTAGGCACAGAAACTCAAATAACACTTTTACTGTCTATCCATACATTTTCATAAAGCATTTTTTAAAATATTTTGAAGAAAAAGCCTACTTTTATTTTGTTTTATTTGCCTTGTTTTGCCAGCACCGCCTCTCCAGTTCGTTTGCTCTAAATCAGCATCCATATGAAAACGCGTATGTGATTTCAGGCATCTGGATGACCTGAATCACCATGGCTTTAAAAGTAATGATGTCTTGGATGCCTTGGTGTCATTAGAGCTAAAAGTTACCCTGTTTCAGCATTCTACATTTATTACTTAGGTTTTTATTTCTGTTACTTTGCTTCTTCACATTTACAGCTTTCTCATCCTTAAATGAATATTGATGTGTCTACAGAGTTGATTCTTAAAAGTGAAGGAGGCTGTGTAAAACTGCAGTAAAAACCTGAATATAGGAAACGCCAACAACACTCCTTCTCAGACTATCTGAAGAAACCACCAATAACCTACCTGACCATGTTTCGAATCCTGCTCAAGCCAGAAAATAGAAGATCACTGGTGAGTTCACTGGAAAACCTTAATTCCCTTGATTTCCTCATCTCAGCCAATGGAGGGCTGAGAACCCTTAGAAGTACCTACTGGAATATGCTTTTCCTGGGAAAGGCTTCTCTACCCCAGTATCTCAGCTACCTGCCAACCAGAGGACCCCAAACTCATCTTGAGTGACTTCCTCTGGAGTAAGCGTTGTTCTCTGTTAAGAGGGCTCGGATAGGACCATATATTAGTGTCATGTTGTAATTAGAAATTTATTAGATTGATCTCAACTATCAAGATTGTGAAGGAATAAAGTAAGGCAGTAGTCTCTAAACATCTTTGATTAAGCATCCTTATCAACAGAACTTTTGAGCTCTGCCCCCAGTAGATGTATATTTATTGGTAACTACTGTCTACCTGGGGCTCCCCTCGTGGCTCAGATGATAAAGAATCTTCCTGAAATTCAGGTAGACCCAGGTTTGATCCCTAGGTCTGGAAGATCCCCTGGAGAAGGGAATGGCTCCAGTATTCTTGCCTGGAAAATCCCATCAACAAAGGAACCTGGCGATGTACAGTCCATACAACGAGTTAGGCACAGAAACTCAAATAACACTTTTACTGTCTATCCATACATTTTCATAAAGCATTTTTTAAAATATTTTGAAGAAAAAGCCTACTTTTATTTTGTTTTATTTGCCTTGTTTTGCCAGCACCGCCTCTCCAGTTCGTTTGCTCTAAATCAGCATCCATATGAAAACGCGTATGTGATTTCAGGCATCTGGATGACCTGAATCACCATGGCTTTAAAAGTAATGATGTCTTGGATGCCTTGGTGTCATTAGAGCTAAAAGTTACCCTGTTTCAGCATTCTACATTTATTACTTAGGTTTTTATTTCTGTTACTTTGCTTCTTCACATTTACAGCTTTCTCATGCATTTCTTTTTCTTACCACGGGGCCACCGGAGGACAGTGGGGGACTGGTGCTACAGTTGCTGAGATAAATAGAAAATGAGATCAAGGCCTTGAGTCTAGTTCCCTTATGAATCAACTTCCAGTCTTGTAATCAGGGGCATGAAACATCTTTGTCCATAAGAATCAGCTGAGGATTTTTTTTTTTTTTCCCCTCTGATTTCAACCCAAGAGATTTTGTTTCTTGGGTCTGGGGAAGAATCAACATTCAGAATAAGATCCGCCCCCTCCCCACCCCTCCCATGCTGACGGTCCATACTTGGGCTGTGCTCGTATTTCCAGAAATCCTGGAGGAGACAGTGGGAATGGATGATCACCAAGGCGCGCTCACTAGTGAGTGAAACTGTCTCGATTTTACTCCATGGTGACAGCGGCTCAGAAGCATGATCTTTGTCATCTAACTCAAGGAATGGCGAAATGGAAGGGCAGAGTGTGTAGGCGGGGGTGTGTGCAGAGGCAACGCCAAGTTTCCATCTATGAAGCTGAACACTAGGGACTGGCTTTCTTTCTCTCTCGAGAAGAAAGCTTGGTTTTTGTTTGTTTGTAAGCTTATTTTGAATATATCCATTTTCAACACACTACATCCTTTAGAAATTACACCTTTTTAATCTTATACTTCCAAAAACTCTCTTGTAGATTTATGTCTAACAACTGTGCCATTCCCCAACTAGCCCCTCCAAATAGTTGTTGAAATCTGATCTCTTGATTCATGGTTCACAGTGTGACTGAGGCCAGGTGTTGATCTCGGTCCCAAGGTAAACTTATTTCTGAGACACTGCAAGAACACAAACAGCTTACGACATCCAACTGTACACTTTCCTGCTTGCCACAGGTGAGTTATGCAATCAGGAGGGCAGAGGCAGCAGGATGATTTACTTCTGAGACCTCTTAAGCCCCAGCAAATAGACCCCAAGTAGATGAGCCTATTCCCCACATCCTGAATCTATCCAGACCTGTCTGTCACCAACATGAGCACAGGGCCTGGTTCTGAAGACAGGATTCTAGATATGCTCCCTGATTAAGAGAATAGTGGTTATTTCTGAAATAGATAAAACACCATTCCAGATGCAGACTCTTTAGAAAGCCTTATTGCAATTTTCAATATTTACCTTCACCATTTTCTTTGTTTTGAGACATGCATGACCTCGAAAAATCAATGAGCATGATTAGTCAGAAAATGAAATTTTTCTTTGCTTATAGGAATTAATTTGGCAAGCTGCGCTTAATTGAGCAAGAATGTTTGCACTGGCCATATTTTGTGTATCTAACCCTCTGTATAAGATTGTGCCCTGTGATCACTTTGAAATGCCATCTGCCTGTTCATGTTTTGAAGGGCTGTTGCAGGAGGGCTTTAATAAACTCTAATGGTGTGAGAAAGGAAGGTTTCTTGTTTCTTGGTTTCACATAAGGCATATGCTCAATCATAATTCTGTTATTTGCTGCTCATTGAAATCATGTCAGTCCTGAGAGAAGAGCATTCAGGGAAATTTTATTCTAAATCACATCCATGGGTGAGGCAGAGTGTGTAGGCGGGTGTGCAGAGGCAACGCCAAGTTTCCATCTATGAAGCTGAACACTAGGGACTGGCTTTCTTTCTCTCTCGAGAAGAAAGCTTGGTTTTTGTTTGTTTGTAAGCTTATTTTGAATATATCCATTTTCAACACACTACATCCTTTAGAAATTACACCTTTTAATCTTATACTTCCAAAAACTCTCTTGTAGATTTATGTCTAACAACTGTGCCATTCCCCAACTAGCCCCTCCAAATAGTTGTTGAAATCTGATCTCTTGATTCATGGTTCACAGTGTGACTGAGGCCAGGTGTTGATCTCGGTCCCAAGGTAAACTTATTTCTGAGACACTGCAAGAACACAAACAGCTTACGACATCCAACTGTACACTTTCCTGCTTGCCACAGGTGAGTTATGCAATCAGGAGGGCAGAGGCAGCAGGATGATTTACTTCTGAGACCTCTTAAGCCCCAGCAAATAGACCCCAAGTAGATGAGCCTATTCCCCACATCCTGAATCTATCCAGACCTGTCTGTCACCAACATGAGCACAGGGCCTGGTTCTGAAGACAGGATTCTAGATATGCTCCCTGATTAAGAGAATAGTGGTTATTTCTGAAATAGATAAAACACCATTCCAGATGCAGACTCTTTAGAAAGCCTTATTGCAATTTTCAATATTTACCTTCACCATTTTCTTTGTTTTGAGACATGCATGACCTCGAAAAATCAATGAGCATGATTAGTCAGAAAATGAAATTTTTCTTTGCTTATAGGAATTAATTTGGCAAGCTGCGCTTAATTGAGCAAGAATGTTTGCACTGGCCATATTTTGTGTATCTAACCCTCTGTATAAGATTGTGCCCTGTGATCACTTTGAAATGCCATCTGCCTGTTCATGTTTTGAAGGGCTGTTGCAGGAGGGCTTTAATAAACTCTAATGGTGTGAGAAAGGAAGGTTTCTTGTTTCTTGGTTTCACATAAGGCATATGCTCAATCATAATTCTGTTATTTGCTGCTCATTGAAATCATGTCAGTCCTGAGAGAAGAGCATTCAGGAAATCATTCTAAATCACATCCATGGGATTTCTCCAAGATCCCTGAGATTTGCTCGTTCAGTTCAATAGGAAGATCTAACAGCAAAGACACCGCAGCATCCCCTACCCAGCAAGGGGAACTGCGGTAGACGGTTTTACCTGAACTTAGCACATCATTCTGCTGCCCTTGCTCCAGGGCACCTGTGCTCCCCAACCAGCTCTCATCTCCTTCATACGCCTTCAGAATGGTTTCCAGTGTTTCCCAAGTACTTATCAATTTTACCCCTTGTGAATGGAGAGGCTGGAGAACTGTGAAGGGTGGAGTGGATCGAGTTAGGCCTGACTGAGTGGCCAGTAGTGTGGGAGAGGCCCCTTTGCTTCCCTTCGGCCCTTCCCTTAAGTGTTTAAGACACTTTGCCACCCGAAGCTCTCCCACTCGGGTTGGTACTTTGCTAATTGGAAAAATAAAAGAGCAAAAGACTAGGCACCATGGTGCATGTAGATATCTGAGACGCTGGGAAACGGCACAGGCTAGACGGCACTGAACTCCTGTGACGTTTCCTTCTTTCTCAGGGTAGAAAGAACACTTTTGCTGATTGTAAAACTGAGAATAAGTGATAGCGGAACTCCTAGGCTTTGAAAGCAAGAAGGTCAGAGGAAAGGGACATTTTCTCAACGTTCAGGCATCCGTTGCTCCTTCAATGATTCATGGAGTGCTCAGATGGCAGGTACCTGAGGTCCTCCCAGGGCTGCTTGCGGAGCAGGTGCATTGGGTGTGGCCCAGCACAGGTGTGCGTCCCCAGACAGCAAGTGGCAGGACGCACCTGGGCTCACTCTTCTTTGTGACTCACTGGATTTATGTGGTCTAGATCTGCTGACCATCTGGAAACTCCATAGCTGAATCTACCTTGCAGGCACACTTTGCCAACAGGTGTACTTCGCCAGGGGTCTTCCAACAGCAGCAGTGCCATATGGGTAGGCTCACCTACTAGGGACTTTGGGGTTTAAAGCTGAGGAACGTTTTGGCCAGATAAGAGGAGGAGCAGTCGTACTTGAACATGACATCAGGGAGGATGTGGAGGTGAGGTAGACCTTTCCGTGTTTTAGAAAACACATCTCACTGACATCCTGCTGACATTTATCATAGGATTTTGATAATAAATAGCCACTCCCTGTGAGTCTTTTAAAGAACAGAAGGAAACAAGATAGAAGAACAGAAGGAAACAAGAAAGAAGGAAACAAGTAGTGTTTTAAGTTGGAGAAAACTGCTGGAGGAGGAGGAAAGGCATCCTGCTCTTAGATCTATCTCAGTGTATCCTGTGGGCAGGAAGGTTCCTCATCACCCCTCACCGCTCCGTTGTCTTTGACCAAAACAGCAGACGGCATTCAACCTCTCTGTGTGATTTCACACTGAAACTGGAACTCAACAGACATCCAGCAGCACTTCACGGGCACAGAGCGTCAATGTTCAGAAACCCAAGTGGCAGTTCTGAGAAGCTGCATAAATCCGTGCCCCTGCCCACCCTCTGAAAGGCCCCTCACCCTCTCCCCAGCTGCTCCTCGCCATACACTGGTGACGCTCCAACGTCAGCTCTCATGGGCATGGAGCTCACCCCCAGCAGCCCAAGTTTCCTAAGAATGAAAGGCAAGGGGTAGAGACCACGCCGGCTTCCTGAGCGCAGGGGATTTCCAGCCCAGAGCTCCGCCTCCCACTGGCCGAGCTCTTACCCAAAGGCCAGACATGCTGTGTGGGAAGGGCAGTCCCCTCGCCTCCTTACCTGCTCACGTAGCTGCCTCTCTGCCCAAGCCAGCCGTCTCTCTGGGAGGACGGTCGCCAGCAAGCTGTTTTTCTTACGACTTGGCCTCGCCTTGCATGATTTCTGTAGGATGGCCCTGTTCCCAAACACATTCATCGTGCTCTGTTGCAAAATAGAAGAACAGGAAAGGTGGCCCAGGCCTGGGGAGTCTCTGGGGCTGGCTGCCCGCCCGGGAGAAGGCTCTCAAAGGGGGGCAGGCAGCATACCTGACTGATGCGTGGTCACAGCTGTGGATGCCAGGAAGCGTGGGTACAGCCGCCGGCAAGGGCCACGTTTTGGGCGGGAGGGGTGAGTGGGAGTTCAGAGGTCATTTCCTGCAGGGCTAGACTTGTCCATCTGAAGGAGGAATGTACAAACATAGGGCGGTAGAGGAAGAGGTGTGTCTGTGATTGGTGGGGGGCACGGTGTGTGTGTGAATGCCACACAAATGGCTTCTCTCAGTGAAGCCAATTGCATTGAAGTATAATCAAAATACAGAGAACTGAACATATCTACTATCTAATGAGTACAAACTGATGAGTTCAGGCAAATGCAAAGCCACGGTACCAGCACTATAATCGAGGGAAAGGACGTTTCCAGAACCTCCCAACTCTTCCTCATATTCCTTAGGCTTGTCTGGTCGTTTGTGTGTGTGTGTGTGTGTGTGTGTGTGTGAGTGTGTGGTAAGAACACTTAACATGAGATCTACAGTCCTAACAAGATGCTAAGCACACGACCCTGTACTGTTTGCTAACGGTAGGCATATATGTTGCACAGCAGCTCTCTAGAGCTTATTCATGTACCATACCTGAGACTCTGTACCCTCTGGGAGCTAAAACAGCTCCCCACGTAGAGCTGATTTTCCTTTCACTGAACCTCTGTTTCACAAGAAGGTGCAAGGGCTTTGGGTTCTCCTCCCATGAAGCAGCATGATTCAGCAGTGGTTTTCAAATATTTCTTTTTAAAACCCCGGACGCCTTTTTTTTTTTTTTTTTGTCGAAGCCCTACCCCTGAGCCCCAAATTACAAATGAGATCAAAGCAGAATTGCTCTGGTGGGAGGGGATGCTGGCCCAAGTCAACCAAGACCCTCCACTAATTCCCCTCTCTGTGTTCAGGAAGGCCCCAGAGATACCCGCATTGAGTCCCCGAAGCTCCCCAGAACAAACTTTAATAAACCTGTAGGTGAGGAGGAAGGGGTCTGGCAGACCTGGGCTTGGATTCTGTTTCTGCTGTTTGTGAGCACTGAGACTTTTGGTCATTCATTAATACCTCTGCACCTTAGTTTCTGCATCTGTAAAATGGGAATGATTGCACTTAAGTAGCGACAAGGACAGGAGAAAATGCAATCAAGGCACTCGGCACCCAGCCTGGCACATTGGATTTTTACACAACTATTGTTGCTCTAGCTATTTCATTAAGATGGGTTGCGCCAGGAGAGTTAAGCAGTGACGGGGAGACTTTCCTTAGCAGACACTGTTACTTAGTGGCAGGGCTAGACTTGTCCATCTGAAGGAGGAATGTACAAACATAGGGCGGTAGAGGAAGAGGTGTGTCTGTGATTGGTGGGGGGCACGGTGTGTGTGTGAATGCCACACAAATGGCTTCTCTCAGTGAAGCCAATTGCATTGAAGTATAATCAAAATACAGAGAACTGAACATATCTACTATCTAATGAGTACAAACTGATGAGTTCAGGCAAATGCAAAGCCACGGTACCAGCACTATAATCGAGGGAAAGGACGTTTCCAGAACCTCCCAACTCTTCCTCATATTCCTTAGGCTTGTCTGGTCGTTTGTGTGTGTGTGTGTGTGTGTGTGTGTGTGAGTGTGTGGTAAGAACACTTAACATGAGATCTACAGTCCTAACAAGATGCTAAGCACACGACCCTGTACTGTTTGCTAACGGTAGGCATATATGTTGCACAGCAGCTCTCTAGAGCTTATTCATGTACCATACCTGAGACTCTGTACCCTCTGGGAGCTAAAACAGCTCCCCACGTAGAGCTGATTTTCCTTTCACTGAACCTCTGTTTCACAAGAAGGTGCAAGGGCTTTGGGTTCTCCTCCCATGAAGCAGCATGATTCAGCAGTGGTTTTCAAATATTTCTTTTTAAAACCCCGGACGCCTTTTTTTTTTTTTTTTTTTTGAAGCCCTACCCCTGAGCCCCAAATTACAAATGAGATCAAAGCAGAATTGCTCTGGTGGGAGGGGATGCTGGCCCAAGTCAACCAAGACCCTCCACTAATTCCCCTCTCTGTGTTCAGGAAGGCCCCAGAGATACCCGCATTGAGTCCCCGAAGCTCCCCAGAACAAACTTTAATAAACCTGTAGGTGAGGAGGAAGGGGTCTGGCAGACCTGGGCTTGGATTCTGTTTCTGCTGTTTGTGAGCACTGAGACTTTTGGTCATTCATTAATACCTCTGCACCTTAGTTTCTGCATCTGTAAAATGGGAATGATTGCACTTAAGTAGCGACAAGGACAGGAGAAAATGCAATCAAGGCACTCGGCACCCAGCCTGGCACATTGGATTTTTACACAACTATTGTTGCTCTAGCTATTTCATTAAGATGGGTTGCGGCCAGGAGAGTTAAGCAGTGACGGGGGAGACTTTCCTTAGTTCAGAACTGTTACGGTTGTTACTTAGTGGGCACCCCTTTCTTTAAAGCATGTTTTGTTTGGTATCCTCTCTTTCAAATCAGGACAGTGAGGGGAATAAGCAGGCAGCTCATTAAATGGGAGAAATACATTTGTAAAACACAAACCTGATATGGGTCTAATATTTAAAACACATAAAAAAAATCTCTTCTAACTCAACAGCAAGAACAAAATACTTTTAAAATAGGCAATGACTTGAATAGCTATTTGAACATCTTCAAAGAAGATATACAAATGGCCATCAAGCACTTGAAAACATGCTCAGCATCCTGAGTCATTAGGGAAATGCATATCAAAACCATAATGAGATACCACTTCATATTCACAGGGATGGTAGTAATAAAATGGAGACTCACCAGTGTTGGTGAGAATGTGGAGATATCAAAAACCTCCTATACTGCTGGCAGGATTGTAAAATGGTATAGCAGCTATAGAAAATAGTGTAGTAGCCCCTTAAAAAATTAAATTTAGAATTGTCCTATGAACCTAGCAAATTCATTTGTAGGTCTATACTCAAAGGCATTGAAAACAAATGCTCAAACCTAAATATGTACACCAATGTCCATAGCAGGATTATTTACGATATGCGAAAGGTGGAAACAAACCACCACGATCAGCTGGTGGATGGATAAACCAAATGGGCTATATCCATACACAGACGATCGTTCATTCATAAAAAGGAAAGAAGTACGGGACTAAACATGGATGGACCCTGGAAACATGATACAATCAGAAGAAGCCAAACTCAAAGGCCAGATACTGTGCGGTGCTATCTGTATGAAACACGGGGAGAAGCAGACCTATAGAAGCAGCATTCAGATGAGTGACTGCCAGGGCCCGGGGGAGGGAGCCACGGGGGAGCTGCTGCCAGTGGGCGCCAGCTTCCTTTTGTGGTGCTGAAGGAGTTCTGAAACCAGATGGTGCTGGTGGCTGAGCAGCCTTATGAATGTACTTGATACCCCTGAATTGTACACTTCAAAATGATTAAAATATACGTTTTCTGTTATGGGTATTTTGTCACACACACAAAAAAGACAAGTGTTCATCCAGCCAAAATACAGCCTGTGCATTTTTCAAGTGATTTTGAAGGCTTGTTTTGTTTGGTATCCTCTCTTTCAAATCAGGACAGTGAGGGAATAAGCAGGCAGCTCATTAAATGTGAGTTATACATTTGTAAAACACAAACCTGATATGGGTCTAATATTTAAAACACATAAAAAAAATCTCTTCTAACTCAACAGCAAGAACAAAATACTTTTAAAATAGGCAATGACTTGAATAGCTATTTGAACATCTTCAAAGAAGATATACAAATGGCCATCAAGCACTTGAAAACATGCTCAGCATCCTGAGTCATTAGGGAAATGCATATCAAAACCATAATGAGATACCACTTCATATTCACAGGGATGGTAGTAATAAAATGGAGACTCACCAGTGTTGGTGAGAATGTGGAGATATCAAAAACCTCCTATACTGCTGGCAGGATTGTAAAATGGTATAGCAGCTATAGAAAATAGTGTAGTAGCCCCTTAAAAAATTAAATTTAGAATTGTCCTATGAACCTAGCAAATTCATTTGTAGGTCTATACTCAAAGGCATTGAAAACAAATGCTCAAACCTAAATATGTACACCAATGTCCATAGCAGGATTATTTACGATATGCGAAAGGTGGAAACAAACCACCACGATCAGCTGGTGGATGGATAAACCAAATGGGCTATATCCATACACAGACGATCGTTCATTCATAAAAAGGAAAGAAGTACGGGACTAAACATGGATGGACCCTGGAAACATGATACAATCAGAAGAAGCCAAACTCAAAGGCCAGATACTGTGCGGTGCTATCTGTATGAAACACGGGGAGAAGCAGACCTATAGAAGCAGCATTCAGATGAGTGACTGCCAGGGCCCGGGGGAGGGAGCCACGGGGGAGCTGCTGCCAGTGGGCGCCAGCTTCCTTTTGTGGTGCTGAAGGAGTTCTGAAACCAGATGGTGCTGGTGGCTGAGCAGCCTTATGAATGTACTTGATACCCCTGAATTGTACACTTCAAAATGATTAAAATATACGTTTTCTGTTATGGGTATTTTGTCACACACACAAAAAAGACAAGTGTTCATCCAGCCAAAATACAGCCTGTGCATTTTTCAAGTGATTTTGAAGGCTTAGTTTTCCTTGACCTTTCTTGCATAGACATAGCAACACACAGCCCTAAAATGACAAGACATTGGTGCTAAAGAAGGCTTATTCTTGTTTCAGGGGCTCACCTGGAGAACTGTACTGGAGAATGAGTGCCCATTCCTCCCTCAAGGGACATCTTGAAAGGAAATATTCCAGGAGCCTCGCCCAGAGCCTAACGGGGGCATGACCAAGCACCCCAGCTTGTGTGCTTGGACTTGGCCACTGTCGGCTCCATGGAGGGGCCGCCTTCAGGCCTTGGCTTGTCACGCCGCCCTGCTCTGCTCTGGACCCCTTCCCTGGGCTCCTTCCCTCAGAAGGAGACGTGTCAGGAGCTGTAGTCTCAGGGATCTTCCTTGGGATTTCAAATGAGACCCAGCTCTGGGGCAGGATTTGGAATCCCGTGGGCTGTGTTTGGCCCACATACCTCTTCCCCGGGCCATTTTACTGTGGCTGTTATTTTTACTTGGTGGGGCAATCACTGTACCCCTTTGCATAGTTTTCTACTGGAGAATCTTAAAGTTCTTTACCGCCATTCCATTCCATTGTAGCCCTTTTTTAGCAATGATTTTTTTTTTTTTCATCCCAAACTATCAAAATAAAATTCTTGGTGAGGCAAGCAGACTCCCTTCAGCCAAGTAAAGGAAACTCTCTGGAAGGAATCTGCTGCCCACTCACTTGGGATGGCCTTAGCTCGTACCTGCCCCTTATGCACAAACACTGGGCCTGGCCTGAGCCAGGATCTTGGGTCCCAAGCTCTTCTCTGAAAGGCAGAGCTGGATTTGATCTTGTTCTTGCCTTGTCTTTAGCTCATTCCTGTTTTACAGTTTAACAGCCTAAATTTGCTTCACCCCTCCATCTTCATAGTTCAGCTTTCCGATGTGCCATCCGGAGCAGAGGCAGCTATGAGGGAGTTCCAGATGGTGCTGGTGGCTGAGCAGCCTTATGAATGTACTTGATACCCCTGAATTGTACACTTCAAAATGATTAAAATATACGTTTTCTGTTATGGGTATTTTGTCACACACACAAAAAAGACAAGTGTTCATCCAGCCAAAATACAGCCTGTGCATTTTTCAAGTGATTTTGAAGGCTTAGTTTTCCTTGACCTTTCTTGCATAGACATAGCAACACACAGCCCTAAAATGACAAGACATTGGTGCTAAAGAAGGCTTATTCTTGTTTCAGGGCTCACCTGGAGCACTGTACTGGAGAATGAGTGCCCATTCCTCCCTCAAGGGACATCTTGAAAGGAAATATTCCAGGAGCCTCGCCCAGAGCCTAACGGGGGCATGACCAAGCACCCCAGCTTGTGTGCTTGGACTTGGCCACTGTCGGCTCCATGGAGGGGCCGCCTTCAGGCCTTGGCTTGTCACGCCGCCCTGCTCCGCTCTGGACCCCTTCCCTGGGCTCCTTCCCTCAGAAGGAGACGTGTCAGGAGCTGTAGTCTCAGGGATCTTCCTTGGGATTTCAAATGAGACCCAGCTCTGGGGCAGGATTTGGAATCCCGTGGGCTGTGTTTGGCCCACATACCTCTTCCCCGGGCCATTTTACTGTGGCTGTTATTTTTACTTGGTGGGGCAATCACTGTACCCCTTTGCATAGTTTTCTACTGGAGAATCTTAAAGTTCTTTACCGCCATTCCATTCCATTGTAGCCCTTTTTTAGCAATGATTTTTTTTTTTTTCATCCCAAACTATCAAAATAAAATTCTTGGTGAGGCAAGCAGACTCCCTTCAGCCAAGTAAAGGAAACTCTCTGGAAGGAATCTGCTGCCCACTCACTTGGGATGGCCTTAGCTCGTACCTGCCCCTTATGCACAAACACTGGGCCTGGCCTGAGCCAGGATCTTGGGTCCCAAGCTCTTCTCTGAAAGGCAGAGCTGGATTTGATCTTGTTCTTGCCTTGTCTTTAGCTCATTCCTGTTTTACAGTTTAACAGCCTAAATTTGCTTCACCCCTCCATCTTCATAGTTCAGCTTTCCGATGTGCCATCCGGAGCAGAGGCAGCTATGAGGGGGAAGCCGGGGAGAGGGGTGGGCCTGGGATCTGGGGCCAGGAAGGTGGGGGAGGGGCTGCCATATTAGCAGAGCTGCCTTCTGACATTTTTAGGTTGGCCTTAGATGCATAACAGACCCAAGTACCACAGAACCCCTCTCATTCAACTGAAAAGAGGTACAGTGCTGTCTGCAAGGAACTAGCTAATCAGTCCTTCCTTCCTACATCCATTCAGCGGGATGGTGTGTTGGCGCAGCACATGGGACTTGTTAACCACCCCAAGAAAAGAAAGCGCCACTCTGATTAGCTGTCAGAACTAATTTTCAACTGTGTTATTATATGGTAAAGAGGAAAAAGGAAATCCAAGGAAACCGTGCTTAAGGCCAGGGCCTAATCAGGTTTTTCCCCTTCATCTGTTTCATACAAAAACTGCCTAGACTCACCGGCGTGAGCCATCAGATTCCTCTCTTCAAGTGTTAATTAAGTGCAATATTTTAAAATATACACTCCTCTCTCCAGGTAGAACAAACTGAGCCTTTTGTGAATTGTTCCGTGCCCATTGGTCCCCCTGCCGCTCTCCTCCGTTGCCTTGTGCCTTCTATTCCCCTGTTGGGCCACAGCTCCGACAGCAATAAGTATAGAGTAATTATTTCTGCCAGAAGTGTTTCCCCTTTCAGAGTCTGAAAGGGGTTCGCCTTATTTTGGTTGTGTGCACGCGTGTGCTTGAAAGAAAGGCATATTATAGTATCAGACCTCTTTGTTTTCCCTCCTTTACTACCCACTGGTTCTCCAAGATGTCATTGGCAAACACAACACCATTTGCTTTTTGTTGCCTTTATAAATATTTTCCACTTGAGCCCTGTTTCGTACGTATAAGTGCTGCGTGTCTTGCTACAGAACACAACTGCTCTCAAGCAGTAGACTGAATGAAACCAGTCTGTATGGTTCCAATTCAGGAATATTTACTACGCCTTTGGATGGACAGGCCTCAGAATCTGAAGCAGCTGATGGTCTCTTGGGTCTTTGAAGGCAACCCGAATGGTGGGTTTGTGTCTGTGTGTGTAAGGTGGGCGCTGGGGCCAGATGGCGGGACCTGGAAAATCCAGCTAGTCTGTTGTGTCTGTTTCAGTCATGAAATTCTCCTTTCTCCACAGTTGATGAATGCCTGTTCTGTGTTTGCTGCTCTCATACAAGTTAGGATGCCCCAGGGCGACCTTTCGACCCAAATAGAAAGCATGTACAAGGCATTCCACATTGAGAAGTTCAAGGGATCAGATCTCGTCATAAATCCGTGTAAACCTATTGGTGGGTCAGGGACAAAGAATCTGCCTGCCAATGCAGGAGACGCAGGTTCGATCCCTGGATGGGGAAGATCCCTGGAAGAGGAAATAGCAACCTATTCCAGTATTCTTACCTGGAGAATCCCATGGACAGAAGAGCCTGGTGGGCTACAGTCTATGGGATTATAAAGAGTCGGACACCACTGGGCCATGAGACATGGGTTCAGTCCAAGTTCAGCCTGATTCTGTGCAAGTTACTGTTAAGCTCACCAAAATTCTGACTTTTCAACTGTAAAATGACAACTTAATAATATCTGTCCCAAAGCCTTGTTTTAAGAGTTCAGTGTGATAACCTGTAAAGCACTTTGTAAGTCTGAGTGAGTTGGGGATATTGAGGCTTGCTTGGACTCTCCACCAAGTGTGTGTGGATAACTGTGGGCTCCTGGGGGGAGCCCAACTTCTCAGTGACTGACAATCATTGAGTCTGAACAGAGGGGAAGCCAAAAGTTAAAATTGATCCTGGTGACACCACCAAGTGCCAGTGGAGACCCCAGCACTTAGCAGCTAGCTGTGTCCCCTTGTATTTCTGAAGAAAAGACAAGAATACATATTTCCCTTCTGATTTTTCTGTTATTAAAGAGAAAGTATGGAAAACAGAGAGCATTTTTTTTTACTGAGATACTATAATCAATGAATTTATTGGATAGTTGGAGCAATTCTCTCCTAGAATTAAAAGTGGTAACTCATGTCTAAGGACTTTGAAATCTTTTAAGTTCTAAGGCTTAACGACTGTAGAATGTCGCTGTTGAAAAAGACCTCCCTGACCACATGCTGATCATGTTGAATTAGTAAAAGTCTTATAATTCATCCAAAAAATGGTTTGCTCAAGTCCTAACTTGCTAAGCTAAATTATAGCTATGTGTAAGTGTCATGATTGGAGAGAAACAAGAGTCACATTCCCTATCGTTGTTGTTGTTGTTGTTCAGTTTCCGTAGTCATGTCCAACTCTTTGCAACCCCAGGGATTGCAGCACTCTAGGCCTTTCTGTCCCACACCATCTTCCGGAGTTTGCCCAACAGCATGGCCATTACATTGGTGAGGCCCCATTCCCTGAGCAGTCATTAAATTTCTAGAGAAAATTCTTATCAAGCCTCTTACGATACTTAAACCTTCTCCAAATCCTTTTTAACTTTGGTTTTCTGCCAGAAATGGGTGTAGCTCCATCAGCGATCTTGCAAGGAAAACCTGTTCTCACAAGTTTCATAGCACCGCTTGGCAGAGAAAATGGCTTGGTAAGAGGCTGAGAACTTTCACATAGATCCAGAAAGCTTGGGAATTGAGCTACTTGACTTCCTGCCCACCACAAAAAAAGAAATGGGCGAACTCTGAGACCAGGACCAAAGAGTCCCCTCATTAGAAAAAGGGAAAACTCTAAAAGTTTCTCTTTGAGACAAACTTCATAGATTAATAAAGACAGGCCATTTCAGAATTTTTCAGCGTAGTGAGGGAGCTCACCGTTGCCATGGTTTCCTTGCTGCCCGCTCCCCTACCCTTCTCTCCCAACCTCCACTGGCCTCAGGAGACTGTATCCCCTGGAAAATGTACTCCAAAGGATGAGGGGTGGGGCAGAAAGGGGAGTAGGAAGAGTGATTATTTTTGTTGAGCCATTGTGTGTATTTGGGAATTCATGAGAAATAAGGGATGGACTCACTTTAATTAAAGAGCAAACAGTGAAGGCAATGAGACATGCAACTGAGATGCTATTGAGAATGTCTTCACATTACTCACAAGTTAGTAATTTCCCCAAGAGTGGGAGTTTCTTTCAGATATTTGTGATTTATTTTTAAGTCTTTTAGAGCATTAGGATAACACACACACTTTCTCATTTACAATTTTCATGGTATTAAAAGGTTTCAAACCTTGGCATTTTAGAACATTTTTTAAAGGGATATTTTTTTTTTTTTAAATTTTTGGCCTCTTTTTTTTAAATTGGTCTTTCACTTATTTGTTTCCATCCATCTTCGTTCCTTGGCCTGCATGGGCCTCCCATCGCAGTGGCCTCTCTCCTCACAGAGCACCGGCTCTGGACCTATATGCTCCAGAGCTCTGGCTCATAATTGGACACACCAGTCCAGCTTCCGTAGTCATGTCCAACTCTTTGCAACCCCAGGGATTGCAGCACTCTAGGCCTTTCTGTCCCACACCATCTTCCGGAGTTTGCCCAACAGCATGGCCATTACATTGGTGAGGCCCCATTCCCTGAGCAGTCATTAAATTTCTAGAGAAAATTCTTATCAAGCCTCTTACGATACTTAAACCTTCTCCAAATCCTTTTTAACTTTGGTTTTCTGCCAGAAATGGGTGTAGCTCCATCAGCGATCTTGCAAGGAAAACCTGTTCTCACAAGTTTCATAGCACCGCTTGGCAGAGAAAATGGCTTGGTAAGAGGCTGAGAACTTTCACATAGATCCAGAAAGCTTGGGAATTGAGCTACTTGACTTCCTGCCCACCACAAAAAAAGAAATGGGCGAACTCTGAGACCAGGACCAAAGAGTCCCCTCATTAGAAAAAGGGAAAACTCTAAAAGTTTCTCTTTGAGACAAACTTCATAGATTAATAAAGACAGGCCATTTCAGAATTTTTCAGCGTAGTGAGGGAGCTCACCGTTGCCATGGTTTCCTTGCTGCCCGCTCCCCTACCCTTCTCTCCCAACCTCCACTGGCCTCAGGAGACTGTATCCCCTGGAAAATGTACTCCAAAGGATGAGGGGTGGGGCAGAAAGGGGAGTAGGAAGAGTGATTATTTTTGTTGAGCCATTGTGTGTATTTGGGAATTCATGAGAAATAAGGGATGGACTCACTTTAATTAAAGAGCAAACAGTGAAGGCAATGAGACATGCAACTGAGATGCTATTGAGAATGTCTTCACATTACTCACAAGTTAGTAATTTCCCCAAGAGTGGGAGTTTCTTTCAGATATTTGTGATTTATTTTTAAGTCTTTTAGAGCATTAGGATAACACACACACTTTCTCATTTACAATTTTCATGGTATTAAAAGGTTTCAAACCTTGGCATTTTAGAACATTTTTTAAAGGTTTTTTTTTTTTTTTTAAATTTTTGGCCTCTTTTTTTTAAATTGGTCTTTCACTTATTTGTTTCCATCCATCTTCGTTCCTTGGCCTGCATGGGCCTCCCATCGCAGTGGCCTCTCTCCTCACAGAGCACCGGCTCTGGACCTATATGCTCCAGAGCTCTGGCTCATAATTGGACACACCAGTCCAGCTGCTCCTCGGCATGTGGGATCTTCCCGTGCCAGGGATCGAACCAGTGCCTCTTGCACTGCAAGATGGACTCTTTACCCACTGGACCACCAGGAAAGCCCTTAGAACATTTTAGATTGACTACAATTTGTTGTTGCTCAGTCACTAAGTTGTGTCTGATTCTTTGCGACCCCTTGAACTACAGCACATCAGATTTCCTCATCCTTCACTATCTCCTGGGATTTGCCACAAAGATATGGTCAAATTATTTAGAAACACACAGGGACTTTTGAAACTCATTATAGGGTTATTCGAAACATATTTGTGTTAGAGTGTACAGATTACTTACTATAGTGCTGGTACAGGTAAAATTCTGTATGAATCCAGGGAAAGAAAAAAAAAGTACAAACTGGAGATAAAGTCAAAGAGTTCATTTGGATTTTTTCCTAAGATGTTATGGAAAAACCCAAATGAATGTTATGGCCAAGATATCATGCTTTTTATAAGGCTTATAAGTTTGAAGTGGTAGTATGTTCACTGTGTGTAACCCACAGTAATGTCCTCAGGTGATCATTATTGCTTATGCTAAGCCACTTTTAATAACTGGTGCTGTGAAATATGCAGGTCAAGGGCATTGTCTGAGTATGTGTTAGGTAGCTACCGCTGCACTAGGGACTAGGAGAAAAATGTGCTTTCAGAAGACACAACCCTTCCTGACTGATAAGACAGACTTCTCAAAATCTCAAGGGAGAAGAAAAGCCAGGCATGTATTTGGATCTCAGTCACATCTGCTCATGTTCCCAGGTTACTCAGAAGGGACAATGAACAATTTAACTTGCTTACCATTTGTTGATTTCACAGATATTTTTATTTTAGTATTGTTAGGCGTAATGGACATACAAAGATGAATGCATTATTACTGAATGAATCTGAATCAATGAACCCCTAAAGCATGACACACACAGTAGCAGTATAATAAATGTTATTTTATGTTATATCATCATCCGTAACATTATTTCTGTCCTTGTTTGTTTAGTTGCTAAGTTGTGTCCAACTCTTTACAACTCCATGGACTGTAGTCCACCAGGCTCCTCTGTTCATGGGATTTTCTAGGCAAGAATACTGGAGTGGATTGCCATTTCCTTCTCCAATTCTGTCCTTAAGAACCTCTAAATCTTGTAGGACAAATGGCATGCACATATTTGTGATAGAGTGTACAGGTTACTTACTATAGTGCTGGTACAGGTAAAATTCTGTATGAATCCAGGGAAAGAAAAAAAAAAAAGTGCAAACTGGAGATAAAGCATTTAACGCCTATAATACCAGGGGAACACAATATCCTTCATCCCCTCAATATTGCATGTTCGAGAAGGTCCGCAAATAAGATTTTTTTCAAGAAGACATGGAAATTTGGCCTTCAGGGCAAGAACCTCAAATGCTCCTGATGTCCTTAAATAATGTGTGATGGTTCTGTGCACCATTGATTCCAATTCTTCTAAGTTCTGTTTACATCTTTAATCATCTGATCACTAAATGAGGGAGTTTCCAAGCCTGCTATTTGTCAAGTGTCTTTGTTGTTGTTGTTCAATTGCTACGTCCTGTTCGACTCTTGGCAACCCCATGGACTGCAGGCTCCTCTTTGAGTTTGATCAAATTCATGTCCGTTGAGTTGGCGATGAACCAGGTCATCCTCTATTGTCCCTGTCTCCTCCTGCCTTCAATCTTTCCCAGCATCAGGTTTTTGTTTTTGTTTTTTTCTCCAGTGAGTCGTCTCTTCGCATCAGGTGGCCAAAGTATTGGCGCTTCAGCTTCAGCATCAGTCCTTCCAATGGTAGAATTGTAGCTTTAGGTAGGTAATCCTGTGGCCATTCCATTTTTATCTTTGTTATTTTGTAAACTTTGTATATGTTATTATCTTTTCTGTGGTTTGAATAAAGAATGGTAGTATGTCAATTGGTTTTCTTAAACAATGCATTCAATTTCATTACTCTTTGAAAATACCTTCTCACAGGTCTCTGGTTTTTGATTATTGTTTTTAAGGTATGACAGCAGAGTGACACGCAGAATTCCTTAGGTAGATGTGCCCTGGTTAGTCTCAAGAATGTGATGCTGTTTGAATCCTATAATTAAAAATAAAGTCATGTTAGCAAGAGCTAGGGACCCAACTTCAGGTTTACAGGAAAATGTATGTTGTCATTGATCATGTAACATTGCTTGTTATCTAGGCCACCAAATGAAATATTGTTAAGTAATACATTGGTGGTAGATTCTTACGAAGTTGTCTAAAAAGAAGTTGACATAATATGATTAATCTTCTCTCATGCAACCTTTATATATCTGGTGTTTGGAAATGTTTCAATCAGATTATTTATTGAGCATGAGATATGTACTCAGCATTGTGCTAGGCACTCTAGGGATTGCATATGGTGGGTCCTCTGTCCTTCAGAAGTTTTAAAACTACCTGAAACAAGATGGAACATAAGAGGAAGGCCTATTCCGCTGTATGTGTCAGACAGAAAGAGCTTTTAAGAGTTCAGAGAGTAGAGAGATGAATGTCGACCAGAGTGGGTAGGTTAGGGGCATGTCTGGGGGCCTGAGAAGAGCTCTTTTGGTCTGCATTACAGAACAGAAATGGCCTCTTATCGTGGCTCCCAGCACTCAAGAGCTTTTTAGAAATAAAAATCATAAGTGGGCTCCTTGTCTAATGAAGAACATCCTGTATGTCTCCCATGCGTTCAAAGTAGGTGGCTGTAGAGAGTGGAGCCCAGGGGTGCTTTTATTACACTCTACGTTATCCTTGATCTGAACCAAGTGATCAGTTGCCTTTCCCTAACAAAAATGTCTGAGTTATCTTGTCAAGGATGATGGAAGTTTGTTGTCATTCTCCTATTTTCCACAAAGGACAGAGGAATGTTTCTCAGCTGAAAGGAAACATATCTGATGGTATCCTCAACGTCACTGGACTTTAGAGCAACATCATTTCTGCCCCCTTTTCAGATGGCATCTTGATGGAATGGCACACAGTCGCCATTTTCACCGAACCTTCAACTCTGTGTTTTCTGTCTTCACAAATTAGCCTACACAGCAAGGCCAGTATGTCAGAATAACAAAGCGAGGGTGATGGTGGGTCAGGCTGATACAGAGGCTAGACTTAAACCAGAGGATGATCTCCTGGGAACCTCCTGGTCACTGACATACCATACTTTTCCTAGCATCAGCAGAGGATGGTTTTGCGGCTGAAGAGACACATAACATATGCACTGAGCATCCATGGCCGTTTCTTCTTTGCTTGCAGCAGCAGATAGAGGGCCATGGAACTCTCTGTGATCAGCATGACCACCCAGGCAGAGAAACTTGACTAAAGCCTGGTGGCCAAGCAGAAGCCTCCAGCCATTCATTATGTAAGCTCACTCATCCAACTGCCAGTTGCTCAACACCTATGAGTGCTGGCCACCTGTCTAGGAGCCACCTGTGTGAAGATAAAACCTCACTTCTGAGCTCTCTCTACATCTGGGGAGCCATAGATATGGAAATGCCTCATTAAAATGCAGTATGGGAAAAGAGTTATAAACAAGGTACTGTTGGTCTTAGTAAAAGGCACGACTCACTCTACATGAGGTGATGGCTGTGGCTGGAAGGGGTTCTGGTGGAAAAGTGCAGGAGGGCTTGGAGTGTTTAAGGAATGGCAAATAGTCCCATATGGATGGCGTGTGGAGCCTGGAGGGTTGGGTGGCTGAGCTGGTGCTGAGTGATGGGAAGATAGGCTGAAGACAGACTCCCAAAAGGGACCTTTGATGTTATGCCAAACTGTGAAGTCAAGTGGAGGATCTCTGGCTATTGGTGACTGGGAGAATAATGTGGTAACAAGGTGTATGTTTTGCCTCAGTCCACAGGGAGAGACAATCTTTTAAAAAGTGGAAGTGTTTAGACATTGAAATCAGAAAAACCTACTTAGGTATCAGGTTCTGCATCTGCTAGAGGAAGAGGAGCAAATTCCTTAATCTGTCTATATTTCAGTTTCCTTATCCTGAGACTAAGGATGAGAAAATCTACCTTGCAAGGGTAATATATAAACTATTTAAAAGATTTAAGTCTAAAGATTAAATAAAACGATGTATTTCAGTGCCAGGCACAAAGGAACACACACCGTTTAAGAGAAAATGTCCTGATTCTTGGGTCCCCCGTGACCTTTTTATCTGCAGAGAACCTGAAAGAGCTTCAGAGTAACTCTGGATCATGCTACTCATCTCCCTAAATCCTTAGAAGACTTTCCGGTTTTTTTTTGGTCTAGCATTTAAGGTCCTCTGTGATTGAGTCATGAAGAGACACATAACATATGCACTGAGCATCCATGGCGTTTCTTCTTTGCTTGCAGCGCAGATAGAGGCCATGGAACTCTCTGTATCAGCCTGACCACCCAGGCAGAGAAACTTGACTAAAGCCTGGTGGCCAAGCAGAAGCCTCCAGCCATTCATTATGTAAGCTCACTCATCCAACTGCCAGTTGCTCAACACCTATGAGTGCTGGCCACCTGTCTAGGAGCCACCTGTGTGAAGATAAAACCTCACTTCTGAGCTCTCTCTACATCTGGGGAGCCATAGATATGGAAATGCCTCATTAAAATGCAGTATGGGAAAAGAGTTATAAACAAGGTACTGTTGGTCTTAGTAAAGGCACGACTCACTCTACATGAGGTGATGGCTGTGGCTGGAAGGGGTTCTGGTGGAAAAGTGCAGGAGGGCTTGGAGTGTTTAAGGAATGGCAAATAGTCCCATATGGATGGCGTGTGGAGCCTGGAGGGTTGGGTGGCTGAGCTGGTGCTGAGTGATGGGAAGATAGGCTGAAGACAGACTCCCAAAAGGGACCTTTGATGTTATGCCAAACTGTGAAGTCAAGTGGAGGATCTCTGGCTATTGGTGACTGGGAGAATAATGTGGTAACAAGGTGTATGTTTTGCCTCAGTCCACAGGGAGAGACAATCTTTTAAAAAGTGGAAGTGTTTAGACATTGAAATCAGAAAAACCTACTTAGGTATCAGGTTCTGCATCTGCTAGAGGAAGAGGAGCAAATTCCTTAATCTGTCTATATTTCAGTTTCCTTATCCTGAGACTAAGGATGAGAAAATCTACCTTGCAAGGGTAATATATAAACTATTTAAAAGATTTAAGTCTAAAGATTAAATAAAACGATGTATTTCAGTGCCAGGCACAAAGGAACACACACCGTTTAAGAGAAAATGTCCTGATTCTTGGGTCCCCCGTGACCTTTTTATCTGCAGAGAACCTGAAAGAGCTTCAGAGTAACTCTGGATCATGCTACTCATCTCCCTAAATCCTTAGAAGACTTTCCGGTTTTTTTTTGGTCTAGCATTTAAGGTCCTCTGTGATTGAGTCATGATCTTTCCAGTTCCATTTCCCTTTGCCAATCTGGGCGTCACTGCCAGCCCTCCTATGGCCTCTGAGTTGCAGAGAACCCTGGGGTTACATCTCCTCAGACCTTCATTCTATATGGTGCCAAGTTAGAATTTGCCAACCTGAGTTATTCATACCAGATTTGGAAGCGAGCAGGAGAGGCCATTATCTTGTGGAGATGGTTACATTCTGACTGGTGGTAATTTGGTTTTCATGATCAAACATTCATGCTTTACCAGGAGCAAACCAGGAACTGTTATTCACAAGAAGGATAGTATGAATTGGTGAAAAACTTTATTCAGTTTTTCCGACAGTGTATGGAAAACCTGAATGAACTTTTTGGCCAACCCAATAGTTAGTTCGTGGGAGAGGACATAGTTATTCATCTAATTCCTAAACATCTGCAGAAATTCTCCTATCCAGGCTTTCAGATAACCTCATCCAGCATCTTAGACTGTGTTCACCATCCAATCAGATAGATCCAAACCAGCAAGTAGCTGTAGAGCTCTAGAGCTGCTGATGTATGAATAGTCATCTTGACATGTTATAGACCCTTCTCTGGATTTTCAACCCCTGGCAAAACTATCTGGCTTAACTCTGACTCACTAAATCAATTAGAACAGTACACTCACTGTGACATGCGCTACCTGCCATATCAAGTGATTCCCACCAGACCGTGTCCTCTCAGTAGTAGGAGGCGTGTGTGTGTGTGTGTGTGTGTGTGTTAGTCACTGAGTTGTATCCAACTCTTTGGTAGGAGGCATAAAATAATACAGCATCAACTGCATCTCGAAAGAGCATCTCAACCGTTAGACCACTGGGTCCCTAGAAACTTCACCATAGATTTTTTTTTTATCCATCTTTATTCTTTAGCCTGTGTGGGCCTCCTATTGCAGCAGCCTCTCTCGTTGCAGAGCACAAGCTCTGGGCGCATGCGCTCCAGAGCAATGGCTTGTAATTGGACACACTGGTTCAGTCGCTTCACAGAACGTGGGATCTTCCCGGACCAGGGATCGAACCAGTGTCTCTTGTGTCACAAGGCGGACTCTTTACCCACTGGACCACCATGGAGGCCCACCAGAGATTTGAGTTTCTGCTCTCTGTCATAAGAGGAGCATATCCCAGGGAGGAAAGATGCTCCTTCGGCCTGGTTCCAAAAAGAAGGCACCCAAAATAGCACCAGACAGTGTTACAGACAGCAACAGATCTGTGAGCAAGACAAAAGTTGTTGTGGTTACAAACTTCTGAGACGTGGGGCTTATTTGTTATCATAGCAAAATCTAACCAATGTACCTCTCTTCTCTCAGCCAGATGTATCTTGTAACCTTTGATTGGCCCTACTCTTTCCCATTGCTATTTCTTCCCTGGCAAGGTAAAATGTTGTCTTCATTCTCTTGTTCCTAATTCCAGTCTTCAATTCAGAAGTCTTTTTTTTTTTTTTTCATAATCCCCAGATGGAAATACATTTTCCAGGTTTAACACCCAAACACTGTAGTTACATCACTTTTATGGTTCAACACGTTCTATCTTGCACTTTATGATTTGTTTACAAGCCTACTGTAGATCTTCTGGTTAATTTCTCAACTGCTTCTGAACGCTCTTTGCCACCTGATGCGAAGAGATATCAAGTACCTCACCTAGACACGTTTTCCTCTCAAGGCAAAACTATCTGGCTTAACTCTGACTCACTAAATCAATTAGAACAGTACACTCACTGTGACATGCGCTACCTGCCATATCAAGTGATTCCCACCAGACCGTGTCCTCTCAGTAGTAGGAGGCGTGTGTGTGTGTGTGTGTGTGTGTGTTAGTCACTGAGTTGTATCCAACTCTTTGGTAGGAGGCATAAAATAATACAGCATCAACTGCATCTCGAAAGAGCATCTCAACCGTTAGACCACTGGGTCCCTAGAAACTTCACCATAGATTTTTTTTTTATCCATCTTTATTCTTTAGCCTGTGTGGGCCTCCTATTGCAGCAGCCTCTCTCGTTGCAGAGCACAAGCTCTGGGCGCATGCGCTCCAGAGCAATGGCTTGTAATTGGACACACTGGTTCAGTCGCTTCACAGAACGTGGGATCTTCCCGGACCAGGGATCGAACCAGTGTCTCTTGTGTCACAAGGCGGACTCTTTACCCACTGGACCACCATGGAGGCCCACCAGAGATTTGAGTTTCTGCTCTCTGTCATAAGAGGAGCATATCCCAGGGAGGAAAGATGCTCCTTCGGCCTGGTTCCAAAAAGAAGGCACCCAAAATAGCACCAGACAGTGTTACAGACAGCAACAGATCTGTGAGCAAGACAAAAGTTGTTGTGGTTACAAACTTCTGAGACGTGGGGCTTATTTGTTATCATAGCAAAATCTAACCAATGTACCTCTCTTCTCTCAGCCAGATGTATCTTGTAACCTTTGATTGGCCCTACTCTTTCCCATTGCTATTTCTTCCCTGGCAAGGTAAAATGCTGTCTTCATTCTCTTGTTCCTAATTCCAGTCTTCAATTCAGAAGTCTTTTTTTTTTTTTTCATAATCCCCAGATGGAAATACATTTTCCAGGTTTAACACCCAAACACTGTAGTTACATCACTTTTATGGTTCAACACGTTCTATCTTGCACTTTATGATTTGTTTACAAGCCTACTGTAGATCTTCTGGTTAATTTCTCAACTCCTTCTGAAGCTGAAGTTCCAATACTTTGGCCACCTGATGCGAAGAGATGGCTCCTTGGAAAAGACCCGGATGCTGGGAAAAATAGAAGGCAGAAGGAGAAGTGGGTGATGGAGGACAAAATGGTTGGATGGCATCATCGACTCCATGGACATGAGTTTGAGTGATCTCTAGGAGATGGTGAAGGACAGGGAAGCCTGGTGGGCTGCAGTCCATGGGGTCGCAAAGACTCGGATGCGACTGAGCTAAACTAAAGTGAACGCCTTGTGAAACGGTTAGTCTAAGCCAAGCACTGAGGTCTTAGTCTTTCTTTAGTGGTAACTTTAGCAGTGGTCCTGAAGTCATACCTAGTTGTGGACAAATAGCGGAAAGGTCTGCTGCGTTTCTAAGAAAAGTTTTCTTGCTCCACATACTGTTTTCTCTCTCTCTCTTTTTTTTTTTCCCAAGAAGAACTGAAGAAAGAGGCAGCCCTTTCCCTCTCCTTTCTCTGCTCACCATGTGAGGATCAAGCAAACAAGAGAAAGGAGCTCCAAGCTGAAAGCCCGGGAAGGCTGTTCTGCATAGCTCCAGGCCCTGACCACCACCCCAGAGACTCCATCCCCATGGGCTCCACGCCTTCTCCAAAGCACAAGGGTGGACCTCATCTCGGGTAGACCTGTAGATAATTTATTACATGAACAAATAAAAAGAAAGCCTTTCAGGTTGTTTATGTTTGGGACAGAGATCTTCAAGTAAACTATCAGAGGATGATGATGAAGGCAGTGTGGGAAATCGGTGGGGAAGCTGCTTCATCAAGAGACTCCTGTATGTTTGTTAGAAATCAAAAGAACAAGCACAAACATTGAAGGAAATAATCACTGAAATGGAGAAAAATAGGGAATTAATGTTCTGGAACTTGCATAATCTCTCTTTCTGAAGTCTTTGTAAACTAGACTAAAGATGGTACAGAATTTCATCTGCACAAAAAGTCTAGACTTAATTCTGCCCATAGAATTTCAGGAAGTGTGGTCAAGCTAAATAAGGATGTGAACCAGAATCCACTAGTGCCACCGACAGAAGAGTATATTTTGAATCTGGTCATTTCTTGATATTCGATGTGTAAAATCGACAGATTTCTTTTCAGTATTCATATATCTATACGTAGAACTTTTCTATCGTGTCTTTTAAAGAATGTTGTCTAACATCTAATCACCACAATTTAGAGTAGCCATTTTCAAACTCACTGCAGAGGGTTATGTATAATGATCTGATTGGTGTCAGTAAGCTGTATTTTGACCGTTTCTGTATTGAAGAAAATCACGGGTGACCTTCCTAGGACTGAGGACTATGAGGCTCCAAATGAGAAAATTGTTTTAACTCCTCTGAACTGCTCAGCTTCTTAGCCTGGAATAATTACAGCTAAATGAATGCTTGCAGGAAGGTAAGTGAGGCTTGGAGAGGGTTTGTTTCGTCCGTGAATACAGTAGATGTAAGCGTCAGTGTTACATGGATAGGGACTGTTGGCTTTCAGTTCTTAGACCAAAAAAAAAAAAAAGGAAGGTTGCAAAATCCATTATTTAGTTATTAATTCTGGAATTCCTTCACCTTTGAGAAAAAGAAAAACCAGTTTCCCTCTGTCTGTGACCAGTTTCTCACACCTTAAATCCCCAAATCCTAGATTGGGGTGTACATTCAGGTCCCACCCCAGAGACTCCATCCCCATGGGCTCCACGCCTTCTCCAAAGCACAAGGGTGGACCTCATCTCGGGTAGACCTGTAGATAATTTATTACATGAACAAATAAAAAGAAAGCCTTTCAGGTTGTTTATGTTTGGGACAGAGATCTTCAAGTAAACTATCAGAGGATGATGATGAAGGCAGTGTGGGAAATCGGTGGGGAAGCTGCTTCATCAAGAGACTCCTGTATGTTTGTTAGAAATCAAAAGAACAAGCACAAACATTGAAGGAAATAATCACTGAAATGGAGAAAAATAGGGAATTAATGTTCTGGAACTTGCATAATCTCTCTTTCTGAAGTCTTTGTAAACTAGACTAAAGATGGTACAGAATTTCATCTGCACAAAAAGTCTAGACTTAATTCTGCCCATAGAATTTCAGGAAGTGTGGTCAAGCTAAATAAGGATGTGAACCAGAATCCACTAGTGCCACCGACAGAAGAGTATATTTTGAATCTGGTCATTTCTTGATATTCGATGTGTAAAATCGACAGATTTCTTTTCAGTATTCATATATCTATACGTAGAACTTTTCTATCGTGTCTTTTAAAGAATGTTGTCTAACATCTAATCACCACAATTTAGAGTAGCCATTTTCAAACTCACTGCAGAGGGTTATGTATAATGATCTGATTGGTGTCAGTAAGCTGTATTTTGACCGTTTCTGTATTGAAGAAAATCACGGGTGACCTTCCTAGGACTGAGGACTATGAGGCTCCAAATGAGAAAATTGTTTTAACTCCTCTGAACTGCTCAGCTTCTTAGCCTGGAATAATTACAGCTAAATGAATGCTTGCAGGAAGGTAAGTGAGGTTTGGGAGAGGGTTTGTTTCGTCCGTGAATACAGTAGATGTAAGCGTCAGTGTTACATGGATAGGGACTGTTGGCTTTCAGTTCTTAGACCAAAAAAAAAAAAAAAGGAAGGTTGCAAAATCCATTATTTAGTTATTAATTCTGGAATTCCTTCACCTTTGAGAAAAAGAAAAACCAGTTTCCCTCTGTCTGTGACCAGTTTCTCACACCTTAAATCCCCAAATCCTAGATATTCCTGGGGAGAATGACAAAAGCAAAGACTAACACAGTTTCTGGTAAATTAAAAATGGGAGCTCTTGTTGAGTCATCGCTTGCTTGCTTACTGACTTGTTCAGTCATGTCTGGTTCCTTGCGACCCTTTGGGCTGTCAACCGCCAGGCTTCTCTGTCCATGGGACTCTCCAGGTAAGAATACTGGAATGAGTTGCCATTTCTTCCTCCAGGGAATCTTCCTAACTGGCGTCTGTCTCCTGCATCTCCTGCATTGCAGGTGGATTCTTTACCTGGTGAGTCATTGCAGGAAAATTCATCCTATACCTACTTTTTTTCCCGCCTCTTGCAACAACTGAAAATAAAAAATGCCTCATTGAAGTGAAATGGTATGTCTACTATGACAGACCCCTGAAGAATCAATATTCAGTTTCAAAAGTACAGTTATTTGTCCTCTCGTGCCCAGTGCATGACTCTCAGGTATTGGACAGGCAGCACAATCTCATGGCAGTGATGGAGTGTGGAACAGGAGTAGAAAATCTAACCTGAGGTTTCTGACTCAGGTATTGACTGAAAAGAAAATGTAAATGAAAAATGATTCTTTGTCCCATGACTCAGTTTACTTCTTTGGAAAGTGAATACATTATCTTACAAAACTCCTAATACACAGTGTTGAGAAAGGCAAGCCAGATGTTGTTCTCTTTCAGACTTCATTTGAAAAAAGTCATTAACTTTTGACGGATTAATTCCAATCTTACAAGAAATATGTTCTTGTTAGTACATGTCTGTTGAATTCCATTTTTATAAAAACACAAGTGTGCTTTTGTGGATGGAAGGTCAAACCAAAAAATTGTTTTAACTCCTCTGAACTGCTCAGCTTCTTAGCCTGGAATAATTACAGCTAAATGAATGCTTGCAGGAAGGTAAGTGAGGCTTGGAGAGGGTTTGTTTCGTCCGTGAATACAGTAGATGTAAGCGTCAGTGTTACATGGATAGGGACTGTTGGCTTTCAGTTCTTAGACCAAAAAAAAAAAAAAGGAAGGTTGCAAAATCCATTATTTAGTTATTAATTCTGGAATTCCTTCACCTTTGAGAAAAAGAAAAACCAGTTTCCCTCTGTCTGTGACCAGTTTCTCACACCTTAAATCCCCAAATCCTAGATATTCCTGGGGAGAATGACAAAAGCAAAGACTAACACAGTTTCTGGTAAATTAAAAATGGGAGCTCTTGTTGAGTCATCGCTTGCTTACTGACTTGTTCAGTCATGTCTGGTTCCTTGCGACCCTTTGGGCTGTCAACCGCCAGGCTTCTCTGTCCATGGGACTCTCCAGGTAAGAATACTGGAATGAGTTGCCATTTCTTCCTCCAGGGAATCTTCCTAACTGGCGTCTGTCTCCTGCATCTCCTGCATTGCAGGTGGATTCTTTACCTGGTGAGTCATTGCAGGAAAATTCATCCTATACCTACTTTTTTTCCCGCCTCTTGCAACAACTGAAAATAAAAAATGCCTCATTGAAGTGAAATGGTATGTCTACTATGACAGACCCCTGAAGAATCAATATTCAGTTTCAAAAGTACAGTTATTTGTCCTCTCGTGCCCAGTGCATGACTCTCAGGTATTGGACAGGCAGCACAATCTCATGGCAGTGATGGAGTGTGGAACAGGAGTAGAAAATCTAACCTGAGGTTTCTGACTCAGGTATTGACTGAAAAGAAAATGTAAATGAAAAATGATTCTTTGTCCCATGACTCAGTTTACTTCTTTGGAAAGTGAATACATTATCTTACAAAACTCCTAATACACAGTGTTGAGAAAGGCAAGCCAGATGTTGTTCTCTTTCAGACTTCATTTGAAAAAAGTCATTAACTTTTGACGGATTAATTCCAATCTTACAAGAAATATGTTCTTGTTAGTACATGTCTGTTGAATTCCATTTTTATAAAAACACAAGTGTGCTTTTGTGGATGGAAGGCTCCCTCAAAGCATGGATTCAGAATAGTGAATTTTGTTTGACTTTCTAGGACAGATGCTGAGAAGCAATCCAAGGGTGAGATAGGAACGTCCTAGTGCAGAGGGGGCTGGAATGCGAGAGGAGGAGGCAGGCCGGGATCGGAGATAATTCAAGGCTGGTAGCTAACAGGATTAATGGGAAGCAGAACCAACAGTGTGTTCTTTACTTTGTTTTTGTTTGCTTTTTTCATTTACCTTGTTGGTGTTATTGGCTAAATCGTGTCTGACTTTTTGTAACCTCAAGGATTGTAGCCTACCAGGCTCTTCTGTCTTCAGGCAAGAACACTGAAGTGGGTTGCCATTTCCTATTCCAGGGGAACTTCTCGACCCAAGGATTGAACCTGGATGTCCTGCATTGCAGGTAGCTGAGCCACCAAGGAAGTCCCAAAATATTGGCTAGGAAGCTGAAAATAGACACGGGACATGAGTGGCTGTGAAAAGTGCCTCTCGGGTCTTAGCCACAGGGGCATAACTGACCTACAGTTATGCTACTGTGCTCAGAAGTACACCATCATCTTGGCGCCAAGGTCTTTCTCCCCACGGGCTGCTCCCAGCCAGTGACAGAGTGAGACAGGGTTATTACTCAAGCCCCTTCATGGAAGACAAGGACTCTTCAGATGGGCATTTGTGGCTGGAGACCTGCCACATAAATTTACTGATGCTTTCTTAAAACTGCACTGCATTCTAAGATGTTTCTTCTCAATCAACCTTCCTTCCTTCCTTCTTTCTCTTCTTCAAGGTCTAGGCTTTTCCAATGTCTTCTGCCTCCTTCCCTATTCTTGACCAGAGACAATTCCCTTTGGGAAATCTTTTCTTGAATCTCTCATTGGAGGGTTCAGATGAACAAAAAGTAGAGAAAGAAAACTAGTTATTTGTTGACTGATACCTATGTACCCAGCAGCATTCATTCTTAAAATCATTCATTTGATATTTATTGGTTGTCAGTATGTGCCATGCACTGTGACAGCAGTGAAGGACAACAGAAACTAAAATCTGAGGTCTGAAGACATTTCAGAGATCTTAAAAGACCAAGTGTTGACTGTATGTCCAGTCTCATCACCGAGACACCGAAAGACTGTTGTGGTTTGATTTGGGAAAGAGGCAGCAGGCAAATCCAAGGGTGAGATAGGAACGTCCTAGTGCAGAGGGGGCTGGAATGCGAGAGGAGGAGGCAGGCCGGGATCGGAGATAATTCAAGGCTGGTAGCTAACAGGATTAATGGGAAGCAGAACCAACAGTGTGTTCTTTACTTTGTTTTTGTTTGCTTTTTTCATTTACCTTGTTGGTGTTATTGGCTAAATCGTGTCTGACTTTTTGTAACCTCAAGGATTGTAGCCTACCAGGCTCTTCTGTCTTCAGGCAAGAACACTGAAGTGGGTTGCCATTTCCTATTCCAGGGGAACTTCTCGACCCAAGGATTGAACCTGGATGTCCTGCATTGCAGGTAGCTGAGCCACCAAGGAAGTCCCAAAATATTGGCTAGGAAGCTGAAAATAGACACGGGACATGAGTGGCTGTGAAAAGTGCCTCTCGGGTCTTAGCCACAGGGGCATAACTGACCTACAGTTATGCTACTGTGCTCAGAAGTACACCATCATCTTGGCGCCAAGGTCTTTCTCCCCACGGGCTGCTCCCAGCCAGTGACAGAGTGAGACAGGGTTATTACTCAAGCCCCTTCATGGAAGACAAGGACTCTTCAGATGGGCATTTGTGGCTGGAGACCTGCCACATAAATTTACTGATGCTTTCTTAAAACTGCACTGCATTCTAAGATGTTTCTTCTCAATCAACCTTCCTTCCTTCCTTCTTTCTCTTCTTCAAGGTCTAGGCTTTTCCAATGTCTTCTGCCTCCTTCCCTATTCTTGACCAGAGACAATTCCCTTTGGGAAATCTTTTCTTGAATCTCTCATTGGAGGGTTCAGATGAACAAAAAGTAGAGAAAGAAAACTAGTTATTTGTTGACTGATACCTATGTACCCAGCAGCATTCATTCTTAAAATCATTCATTTGATATTTATTGGTTGTCAGTATGTGCCATGCACTGTGACAGCAGTGAAGGACAACAGAAACTAAAATCTGAGGTCTGAAGACATTTCAGAGATCTTAAAAGACCAAGTGTTGACTGTATGTCCAGTCTCATCACCGAGACACCGAAAGACTGTTGTGGTTTGATTTGGGAAAGAGGCAGCAGGCAAATCATTAGAGAGCAGCGGACACACAGGCAGGTGACGAGGGTTCCATTGTCCTTGGCACTGTTCTTTCTACAGTTTGACCCACAGACACAACTTTCCAGTGCTCCAGAGCTGATTACGCTCTTATGCACTGATGCACATTCAGCAGACAAATATTCAAAGCCACTTCTGACCTCCACAGGGCTGAACCTAGTGCTCAGATCTGTCCTCATCTTACTGGATTATCCATGGCATTTGGCAAACCCTCTCTCTGCTTTGGAAACTATGATATCACCTGACTTCTGCTGGGTTTTCTCGTACCTTCCTGGTCATTCATTCTTTGTCTCTTTTGCTTGTTTATCCTCATGCATTGACCTCTTTTCGTTTTCCTGCTCCAGGTCTCAACACTTGGAATTTTTTTCTGTCCTTCCCTTCAGCAGTTTCATACCGTCTCTTGTTTTTTAATCCTATCTATATAATAATGTCTCCAAAATTTATGTTTCTAGCCCACACCTCTGGCGCAAATTCCAGACTCATTTCAAATGCTTACTAGACATCTTTGTTTAGATGTCTAATTAGCATCTCAAACTTAATATGTCCTAAACAGAATTCCTGTCCTCCCACCCTAACTTGCTTATTCCATAATCTGCCCATCTCTGGTAATAGCAACTCCATCCTTCCAGCAGCTACTCAGGCCAAAAGCCATGGAGTTATTCTTGAACTTCTTTCTTGTGCAGCCTGTACTCAATTCAAGAGTAATTTCTTCCAGCGGATCTATTAAATATTTTTCAAGTGCCAACTCTTAACAACCACCTCAATGAAATTTTCACCTGGGGCTGAGCCGCTTCCCTTGCTCTCCCCTCTTGTACTCTTGGGCTTCCCAGGTGGTGCTAGTGGCAAAGAATTCACCTGCAGTGCAGGAGGGACAAGAAGTTTGATCCCTGGACTGGGAAGATCCCTTGGCGTTGGAAATGGTAATCCACTCCATTATTTTTGCCTAGAAGATTTCATGGACGGAGAGCCTGGCAGATCACAGTCCATGAGGCTGCAAAGAGTTGGACATGGCTGAGTGACCGAGCGTCCTGAGCACCCTTGCACTCTTGCATGCATGCAGCGTTGTGTCTGTTGTCATCACAACAGCCCAGGGATCACGTTAAAAAATCCAGGTGAAGTGTTATGAACTGAATTATATTCCCTCAAATTCGTATGTTGAAGCTCTAATCCTCAGGACATCAGGAAATGTCTGTGTTTGGACACAGGGCATTTATGGAGGTAATTCAGTTAGAATGTCGTCATGGGGAGTTGGCCATAATCCAACATGACTAGTGTCCTAAGAACACAAGATTAGGACACAGACGATACCCAGACTGAGAGCTGACCACGTGAAGACAGAGCAAGATGGTGGCCATCTGTGATCTAAGGAAAGAGGTCTCAGGAAAATACAACCCCGCTGGCTCCTTGCCTGTGGCCTTCCGGCTTCCAAAACTATAAGAAAATAAATTTCCTCTGTTTACACTATCTAGTCGTTGGTATTTTATTGTGGCAGCCCTATCAAGCTTTTATGAGACAATAAAATTCCTCTTCTTAAAATCCTCTGATTGCTTCCCATCCTCCTGAGAGTTCTTATGAGAGTCTACAGGTCCACAGTCTGGCCCCCAGACAGGGGGTGAATGTTGGAATGACCTTACTTACTAGCAACCTGAAGCTTCCTGCACCTTTTTCTGAGTACTGTTTGTTCTCTCCGAGGCCAATAGCACCACTGACCTGTATCCTTTCCTCTGGACAGCAGAAAAAAACTGAGTTCAGTTTTTACCTTTCTAACCTCTCATTCTGTGTTTTCACTTAGGGCATCTTCCTTTGGCTATGTCTACATTACTGATTCGATCTTAGGACCATGTAAAACTTGGATAAGTTATTCAAACTATGTAAGTCTTAAAGATTTATTTATTTATTTTGGAGGTAGGTGGGGTGGGGAGGGAGGGAGCATGTGGGCCACTTCTATTGGTCTTTCATTTGTCTATTTTCATCCATCTTTGTTCTTTGGCTCCTGTGGGCCTCCCATCGCAGTGGCCTCTGTTGTTGCAGAGCACCGGCTCTGGGCGCATGCACTCCAGAGCTCCGGCTCGGCAATTGGACACATTGGTCCAGCCACTCCGCGGCATGTGGGCTCTTCCCAGGCCAGGGATGGAACCAGCACCCTTTGCACTGCAAGGCGGTGTCCTTACCCACTGACCACCAGGGAAACCCTCAAACTATGTAAGTCTTAATTCCCTCATATATAAATGGGGCATAACTTGGGAATAATAATCATATCTATTTTGTAGAGTTGTTTTTTATTCAATCAGAAAAAATGTTTTGAACCTGGTAGATGGCAGGCACTATGCTATGAAGATAAAACTATGTAAAATCTATAAAGCACGACCCTCATAACTTGGCATATTTGAGTTGCTTGATAAATGACATTATTGTTGATTTATCATTTTTTTTATTATAGTTGCTGTTAGGACTAATTCTGATGCTGCTCTTTAATCTGAGAGATAGTTTGTCTTTTTAATGTGTTTTTTTTTAAATGTAACTTCTTAAAAAAATTATTTATTTATTTATTTTTGGCTATTCTGGGTTTTCACTGCTGTCACAGGTTCTTCTCTAGTTGCAGGGAATGGGGGCTACTCTCTAGTTGAGGTGAGTAGGCTTCTTGTTGCAGTGACTTCTCTTGTGGTGGAATGTGGGCTCTGGGGCTCATGGGCTTCAGTAGTTGTGGCACATGGGCTCAATAGTTGCGGCTCTAAAGCTCTAAAGCACGGGCCCCATAGTTGTGGCTCATGGGCTTAGCTGCTCCGCAGCATGTAGGCTTCTCCCAGATCAGGCATTGAACTCATGTCTCCTGCACTGGCAGAGGAACTATTTATGACTGAGCTACCAGGGAAGCCTTTTAATGTGGCTTTTGCATAGATGAACTCATTCATTATTTGCTACTTTTCAAGTTTATCCTCAAAATCCTGAAACCCCACATTTCCCCAGCTTATCATCCTGTCTGCTTTTCTTCACATTCAAATTTCTTAAGAGAGTTGCCTCGGCTCCCCGTCTCTGTACGCATCTGATTATTTCTCAGCATGCTCCAATTCACTTTTTCATCTCCATCTCTCCACATAACAACTTTAGCATCATTCATCAAAGACCCTTTTGGCTGGTATTAGTCAGCTAGAGTTGCCATAAGGAAACATCTCAGAGCCTCGAACAACAGAAACTTGTTTTTTTACAGTTCTGGAGGATGGAAGCCCACGATCAAGGTGCCAGCAGGTTTGTTTTCTCATCCGGCCTCTCCTTGGGTTGCTCACCTCCTCCCTGTGTCCTCACAAGGCCTTTCCTCTATGTACACGCATCGCTGGAATCTCTTTCTCTTCTTATAAGGATACCAGGCATATTGGATGAGGTCTCACCCTTATGATCTCGTTTAAACTTAAATACATCTTTAAAGGCCCAATCTCCAAAAATGGTTACATAGGGCAGTAGAGCTGCAACATTTGAATTTGAAGGAGAGATAAGACTCAGTCCATAATATGCTAAATAATTTTTCTCTTTTGCTTATTTTATTTGACCCTACATAGAATTCAGGAGTATTGTCCACACTTACCTTTTTTTTTTTTTTTTTAATTTATTTTCATCCATCTTTATCCTTTGGTCTGTGTGGGCCTCCCATTGCAGTGGCCTCTCTTGTTTTAGAGCACTGACTCTCCACACTTACCTTCTCTTTTTTTATACTTTTTAAAAAATTCTCATTTATTTATTTTCATCCATCTTTTTATTTTTTGGCATGTGTGGGCCTTCCATTGCAGGGGCGTTTCTCATTGCAGAGCATCAGCTCTGGGAAATGCACTCCTGAGCACTGGCTCATAATTGGATACACTGGCCCAGCTGCTCCACGGCAGATGGGATCTTCCTGGGCCAGGGATAGAACCGGTGCCCTTTGCACTGCAAGGCAGACTCTTTACCCACTGGACCATCAGGGAAGCCCCACCCTTACCTTCTTGAAACTCTTTCTTCTCTGGCTTTCTGGACCCTCTGTGTGCTCCTGATTTTTCTCCTACTCCTCTGGTCACTTCTTGGAGACCCATTTTCAACTTTATCTTTCACACTCCAACAATTAAATGTTGGAATTCTTTGAGGCCTTCACCTTGATTTTTTCCTTTCTTGCTCTATACTCTTTCTTCATGAGCTCATCCACCCACACGGGATCCTGCTCATACACAGGAAACTCTTTGCTTTTCATCAGTAGATGAGAAATGTTGACCTCCCTTCTCCATGCATTTTCCACTGCCTGAAATATAGTAAGCCTTGAGAAAAACACAGTGGTAGTGCTATTTTTGCTATTTTTTGTCTTATTTTGAATGTTTGTTATAGTGCAAGATGTTTACCCCATGAAATCACCTGTCATTCCACTGTACCACCACACCCATGGGAGGGAATTTCCAGTGTAATCTCAGATTTACTTGTGTGGCCCTTTGCAGAGCTGACCCACATGAGTAGCTCCTCTTGACATCAAGGTGGCAGGAGAAGGGGGGAATTCCAAGCTGCGGACTGCATGAAAATGCTTTTTCAAAGTTGACTGATAACCATCTTCGTTGCAAGCGTTCTGTGACTCTGTCAAAGGACTCTGATCTGTTATTACCACACACCACCGATGTGAAAAAAGGGGATTTTATTTTTTTTAGTCTGAGCTGAGTTGTTAACTTGCTGGGCTACAGTGAACAATTTCAAGATATCATAGCCCTCATGATTTTAGGTGTAGTTCCATAGTTCTTGAGATAATACATTTCTAATTGTTACTAATTATAAATGAAAGGGGTAAAATCAAGTCATTGGCAAAGAACCCATATATTGAGCATCTGTACCAGCGTTGGGAGGGAGAAAGAAAGAGATGACAGGAGGGCAAGGGCCCAACACGAGCTCTTGGACCTCACTGTGCGTGTCCGGGTCACCTGTTCACTCTGCTCAGTATCACTCCCTGTGTATCTTGGACACACACACACCTTAGCTTACCCAAAGGCAGCCTAACTCCACTTTCGACTTAGATAAGCTCTGACATCTAAGCTTCTTTCACCAGGAACTATTTAATTTTACACAGTCCATGTATGTCCTGAAGCAATTTAGCCTAAGTGATAATTTGATAAAAGCCTCCCACTGACTTTTGCTTAAACTCACCTCACTTGTCAAATATTCCCTAATTACCATTTCTGTACTTATATACTTGTACTCTTTCAAAGACTCTAAGATAGTTCCACTCTATACCAAACAAGTTTGATTTTATTTAAGGGAACACACACACACACACACAAACAAAAATCACACTCACACACACATACACACAAAATCTTCCTTTCTGTAAGTAATGCAAAGTTCTGTGTTAGCTCTGTCAACAGTGAGTCACGTAACCTCACTCGACTTTATCTAAAATTGAAGTGGAATGGGATTTCCACACAGGTGCCCAAACTAGTGGGGGTGGGGTGGAAGGACATTAGAAATAATGGAGAAATAGATACCTTAAGTCAGGAGTCCTCAACCTAATGGGATCTAATGCCTGCTGACCTAAGGTGGAGATGAGGTAATAATTATAGATAAAATAAAGCGCACAATAAATGTCGTGTACTTGAATCAACCCCAAACTGGAATTATCTTCCACAGAACTAGTCCCTAGTGCCAAAAAGGTTGGGGACCTCTGCTAAGGTAAATTAACTGTGAAGAAAAAATAAAAGGAATGACTTCACCCCATTTCATGTGGAGTTAAGTGGGCTTCAGTAAAACAGATGAAGTGTGCTGGAATGATCCACTCGTCCCCTGCCTGTTCCCTTTCCCATCAATGCCTCTGAGTTTTTCCTATATATGGGGCTCTCGCCGCATTCAAAAGGAACTCGCAGAAGTGAGGGGGAAATGAGAGGGGAGTGAAACAAGACCTCCTGGTTTCAGCTGAGCTCACCTAGATGTTAAAAAAGGCGGAAAAAGGTGACAAGTTTAACCTTAGAAAGCAGTCTACGTGTAAGAAAAGTCAGCTTGAGCTCAACTTTAATTTCCTCTTTGATGGCTAAATAAATGTTAAATTACTTTGTAAATATTTTTCAAGGAGTGGTTTTGGAATGGAAGTGGTGAAGAAAGAAAGGGGGAGAAAAGGTTAACTATCACACATAAAACAACCAGCTCACAGAGCCGCTGGCCAACTTTTACAGCTGGGTTCTTATAAACCTCTTGAAGAGTTGGGTGAGGGATGGGTTTATGATGTTACCATGGCAGTTCCGTGGTTTTTTGACAAAATATTGGGACACTGAAGCAGATGTCCAATGGGGAGAGAAGCCTAACGGTTGGGGCAAGTATGAAGGCATTTAAGACCCTCACTAAACATTTCAACAGAGAGCGTCTCACCAAAATGTCACTGGGTTTAATTAGCTGTAGAGTGAAAGGTGAAGGGTTAATCCAAGGTCAGTGTGGGGAAATGAAGCGTGTGACACCAGCAGCTCCGATATTTGCTGAATGCAGACTCCTGGCGATTAGAATCGTACATCAGCACAGTGTGGGGGAGAATAGGCAGCCATTTCTCTAAGTCAGTTTGATGTGATGGTATTCCGTTATTTCATGTCCTTATGCTTTTCTCTCAGGTTCTCTCTGTCAGTGCAACCAATTCTTCTGAAGTGTTGGAAGTGGCTACCAAGTGAGTGGGAAGTGTTCTCTGATTTTTAACGTGAGAAACGATTTGATCGAGACTGATTAGAAACAATTGAATGTTGTTTGTATCTGATGTCTGTATTTGCCTGTTTACACTACAAAAAATTTTTTTCCCTGTATTCTGGTGGGGTAAAAAGTCTTTGGGGCTGATATTATTTTCCTCCCCACTGAATCCTTAACAAAGTTATTAAGTAATACACACTCGGTGTAGAACAAGGGAAGATCTGTGAGCACGAGGACTTCCAGCACCCATTCGCTGATTCCACAGGTGTTCTTTGAACCTAGGGCCAGCCACTATGAGGGCACTGTGTTTCCACCAGTCAACAGTCAGAAGGGTTCTGCCCCACACACAGCCTGATGAGTGGTCTCTCTTCAGAGGAGAGCTTTCAGGTGGGCAGAGAATGGTCTTGGTGTACTAACCCGAAGAATGATTAAATGGTTAGTCACCTTTGCAATGAAAAGTTACCAAAATGATAACCGATTGCCCATAGCTCACCAGCTATTCTAACGTGTATAGAACTATAAAATTGACATAGCATTTCTTTTTATTATTATACATAGTTCTCATACAACCAGCTCACAGAGCCGCTGGCCAACTTTTACAGCTGGGTTCTTATAAACCTCTTGAAGAGTTGGGTGAGGGATGGGTTTATGATGTTACCATGGCAGTTCCGTGGTTTTTTGACAAAATATTGGGACACTGAAGCAGATGTCCAATGGGGAGAGAAGCCTAACGGTTGGGGCAAGTATGAAGGCATTTAAGACCCTCACTAAACATTTCAACAGAGAGCGTCTCACCAAAATGTCACTGGGTTTAATTAGCTGTAGAGTGAAAGGTGAAGGGTTAATCCAAGGTCAGTGTGGGGAAATGAAGCGTGTGACACCAGCAGCTCCGATATTTGCTGAATGCAGACTCCTGGCGATTAGAATCGTACATCAGCACGGTGTGGGGGAGAATAGGCAGCCATTTCTCTAAGTCAGTTTGATGTGATGGTATTCCGTTATTTCATGTCCTTATGCTTTTCTCTCAGGTTCTCTCTGTCAGTGCAACCAATTCTTCTGAAGTGTTGGAAGTGGCTACCAAGTGAGTGGGAAGTGTTCTCTGATTTTAACGTGAGAAACGATTTGATCGAGACTGATTAGAAACAATTGAATGTTGTTTGTATCTGATGTCTGTATTTGCCTGTTTACACTACAAAAAATTTTTTTCCCTGTATTCTGGTGGGGTAAAAAGTCTTTGGGGCTGATATTATTTTCCTCCCCACTGAATCCTTAACAAAGTTATTAAGTAATACACACTCGGTGTAGAACAAGGGAAGATCTGTGAGCACGAGGACTTCCAGCACCCATTCGCTGATTCCACAGGTGTTCTTTGAACCTAGGGCCAGCCACTATGAGGGCACTGTGTTTCCACCAGTCAACAGTCAGAAGGGTTCTGCCCCACACACAGCCTGATGAGTGGTCTCTCTTCAGAGGAGAGCTTTCAGGTGGGCAGAGAATGGTCTTGGTGTACTAACCCGAAGAATGATTAAATGGTTAGTCACCTTTGCAATGAAAAGTTACCAAAATGATAACCGATTGCCCATAGCTCACCAGCTATTCTAACGTGTATAGATATACTGAATAGTTCTCTGACTTAACCACTAGATAGATGCTTCATAGCATTTCTTTTTTATTATTATACAAGTTTGATTTAATGTTAAAAATGCAATCAGTATAATTCACTGTACTTGCAGAATAAATAAGAAAAATCAGACCATCATTTCAAGAGATATAGAAAGACCATTTGGCATCATTCAAGTGTTTCTTACATTAATTCCTCATAGATGATTTTATATACTATTAAAGACACATTTTCACTTAACAAATCTTTTTTTTTCTGGATTTGCACCAGTGTAGCTTTAAGACACAACTCAGAAGGAGTATTTACCCTGGTTGGAGTCATGTGAATGACAAAATGTCCCCTATTCACCACTAGTGAAAGAGGAAAATTAACTGGCTTTTACAAAGTCATAAAATGGTAAATTCTCAAGAGGCTCCTGTAAATGTTAAGATAAAAAGAAAACGTGAACCCACATTTAGTCATATTAACACATTAGGCATAGACATCCATCCAAGCCAAGGTCCACTGCAGTGTTAGCCAAAGAACGCCAGCTTCAGCGGAAAGCAGTGGGTGGTTCTAAGCACACTGGTATCTGTGGAAGACCGTAGGAGGCGCGCCAATCAGTGATGGGCTTAGAGGGAATGGCCAAAGATTAAGCATAAGCCTGGATGAAGACGGCAGCCCTCACCAGCTGCCCTTCCAGGGCTGACCTTGGAGCTTAATGGGCCTGACAGCTGTAAACTTTAGCAGTTGTGGAAATAAGATCCTGGAGTTTCTTTACTCCTACCCCAAACAGCTCGTGCACGCCATCCAGTTGAAATCTGCTGACTGAAATTCTGCCTTGGGGCAGACGTTGCACTGGGTGCTGAAGTATCATCCTGGACGAGAAGACACTGTCCTTGTGTGTGTAGATCAGTTAGGTCGGTGACGTGGGAGTGGGAGCTGGTGATTTGGATGGTTCTGTAAACTGACTTTTTCATTGCATGGAGTTGAGACCCCTTGCTCTGATCCTACTGATGATCTCTACCATCCAGGCAGACACAGCACAGGGACATTTACGCCATGAAGCCCATGGTAGCCGCCATGAAGGGAAAGTCTCTTGGAGGTCTCTGCAGGGGGTGGGAGCTCACAGGGCTGTGGTCACCAGCGCTTCCTCTGTCCTGGGGGGGCCTGCACTGCTCTCGTAGCAGCCACTCAGAACTGTTCAACCGGTGTAGTCAAAGTGGCCATTGCCATTCTACCTCCTCTCATTGCTGAAAGTGCAACACGTCGTGGGGACCATCCTGTCCCACAGGGACATGCCGAAGTCTATTAACATAAATGTCTGTGTCTGGGAGAGACACTGAAAGAACAAACATGGGGGAAATGGTGCCCATGGTCTCACGACATGAATTTCCATGGCATTCTTAGTTGATTGCCTTACAAATGCTCAGACTAACTGGACACTAATCACTCTTATTCACTCTTGAATTTTCATCTTCTACTCAAGGAACACATACACTTCATTTGAACAAATTGAAAGCAAAACAACATCAAAACTCCAGCCTAAAAACAACGACTGTCCCTGTGAAATATTAATTACTTAAAACCAGTTTTGGAAATTCGTTGTTTATTCCTAGAAAGAAAGGATGCGGGACCTCAGTTCAGAAGTACACATGTTTCTATGACATTAAGAGTCATGGTGTTTCACTGATCCTCGGCTAACCAGATGGTTATCAGAAAAATTTCCCTTGCCTTTTGGTAACACGAAAACCCTTCCAAATTGGTAACTCTCTTCTTATAAATTCAGGTAGAGTGGGTGTGTGAATATGCATAGTATCTTTTAAAGCTGTAAATGTGTGCTCAGAGTAAAATAAAAGCAATTTTGAAAAAGGATGCCCTGAAATGCCAAAGCCATTAAGAACTTTTTTAAATCTATGGAAGAAGAAAGCCAACATGAGGCTGAATGTGGATTTCCTATTGAGAAACCAAATAGCAAGTAAGGGTTCCCACTCAGATCTGCTGTGCCTGCTGATAACCACTTACATTTCCTGTGAGCCAACTTGTCTATGACTACTTCAGCAACCGTTTACCTTCTTCAGGTGAGTGCCTTCTTCAGGACAAGACTCTGTATCAGGATGATATAAAGATGATATGAATTTTATTGAAGACTTGATATACAGTGATTAAATCTTATCCACAGAAGTGGGGTATAAGTGGTGCCTGAACTTATACATAAAGGTATTTGTCTTGGTGTTTTGGTTTTCTTATCTGCAAATGTCCATATTGGGGGAAACAATGCCAATCAAAGCCCCTAAATTGTTCTACATGTACACTGTGTGTGTGTGTGTGTGTGTGTGTGAAAATGGGTCTAGCAGCAGAGTTTTCCAACTCTGAGAGGCAAACAAGTATGTTATGATCTCACTTATACATGGAATCTAATGGAAACAAACAAAAAAATGAGCTCAGATACAGAGAAGAGACTGGTGGCTGCCAGAGGCAGTGAGATGGACACAATGGTTGAAGGTGGTCAGAGGTACAGTCTTCCAGTTATAATAGAAATCAGCCATGTGGATGGATACAGTGTACAGTATGGTGACTCAGTTCCTAACACTATCCTGTATATTTGAAAGTTGCTAGATAGTAGATCTTAAAAGTTCTCATCAAAGAAAAGATTGGTAACTCTGTGTGTTGAGGGATACTCATTAGACTTATGATAGTTTTAGAATACATACAAATATCAAATCATTATGTTAGATACTTGAAAGTAATATAAGGTTATATGTTGATTTTATCTCAAAAAGGAGAGATAAGCAAAAAGATACTTGAGCCTTCTTTTAAAAGAATCTTATTTTGCTGACTTTCAAAAGACCCACTAGGGCAGCAGTTGAAGCATTCACTTGGATATGGATGTTTTGTGGCATTGCTGTTTGAATGTCAGGGTGCATTCGTTCATGTCTTGGTTTCGAATCACTTGAGTTTTCTTTAGCATTGGGCAAGTGGTGGTGGTTTAGTTGCTAAGTTGTGTCCAACTCTATGACCCCATGAACTGTAGCCCACCAGGCTCCTCTGTCCACGGAATTCTCCAGGGAAAAATACTGGAGTGGGTTTCCATTTCCTTCTCCAGGGATCTTCCCAACGCTGGGATCCAACCTATGACTCCTGCAGTACAGGTGGATTCTTTACCAACTGACCCACCAGGGAAGCCTACAAATGACCTACTACGTATGGCCATGGCATAGGAAACACATGGATACATATACACTCCTAACATATGGGTTTATAATGCACCTCCAGGTCAAGATTCTTCCAGTATGCATGATAGGGTGGCCTTTGGGGGAGGAGGTGATGCTGAGCTCACCTCAGTGATAGGAAAGTCATTGGTTGGTGGGCCAAGAGTCAGATACTGACTAAGAAGGAGCCAATGCAGCTTATGGAGTCAGGGAGCATGACTGGAGGAGGCTGGGAATTTTGGTGGCGCTTCAGATGTCGAGATTAGGATTTCTGAGGTTAAAATGAATGGAAACAAACAAAAAAATGAGCTCAGATACAGAGAAGAGACTGGTGGCTGCCAGAGGCAGTGAGATGGACACAATGGTTGAAGGTGGTCAGAGGTACAGTCTTCCAGTTATAATAGAAATCAGCCATGTGGATGGATACAGTGTACAGTATGGTGACTCAGTTCCTAACACTATCCTGTATATTTGAAAGTTGCTAGATAGTAGATCTTAAAAGTTCTCATCAAAGAAAAGATTGGTAACTCTGTGTGTTGAGGGATACTCATTAGACTTATGATAGTTTTAGAATACATACAAATATCAAATCATTATGTTAGATACTTGAAAGTAATATAAGGTTATATGTTGATTTTATCTCAAAAAGGAGAGATAAGCAAAAAGATACTTGAGCCTTCTTTTAAAAGAATCTTATTTTGCTGACTTTCAAAAGACCCACTAGGGCAGCAGTTGAAGCATTCACTTGGATATGGATGTTTTGTGGCATTGCTGTTTGAATGTCAGGGTGCATTCGTTCATGTCTTGGTTTCGAATCACTTGAGTTTTCTTTAGCATTGGGCAAGTGGTGGTGGTTTAGTTGCTAAGTTGTGTCCAACTCTATGACCCCATGAACTGTAGCCCACCAGGCTCCTCTGTCCACGGAATTCTCCAGGGAAAAATACTGGAGTGGGTTTCCATTTCCTTCTCCAGGGATCTTCCCAACGCTGGGATCCAACCTATGACTCCTGCAGTACAGGTGGATTCTTTACCAACTGACCCACCAGGGAAGCCTACAAATGACCTACTACGTATGGCCATGGCATAGGAAACACATGGATACATATACACTCCTAACATATGGGTTTATAATGCACCTCCAGGTCAAGATTCTTCCAGTATGCATGATAGGGTGGCCTTTGGGGGAGGAGGTGATGCTGAGCTCACCTCAGTGATAGGAAAGTCATTGGTTGGTGGGCCAAGAGTCAGATACTGACTAAGAAGGAGCCAATGCAGCTTATGGAGTCAGGGAGCATGACTGGAGGAGGCTGGGAATTTTGGTGGCGCTTCAGATGTCGAGATTAGGATTTCTGAGGTTAAAATGAATGGTATGGAGGAGCTATCAAAAGTTTTTTGAAGTGTGGGTGGGTTTAATCATTTGATGGAGTGGACATAAAATTTGATGATCAGGGCTTCCCTGGTGGTCCAGTGGGTGGGGACACCGCCTTGCAGTGCAAGGGGCACTGGTTCGATCCCTGGCCTGGGAAGATCCCATGTGCTGCGGAGCTGCTGGACTAATGTGTCCAATTACCGAGCCGGAGCTCTGGAGCGCATGTGCCCAGAGCTGGTGCTCAGTGACAACAGAGGCCACCGCGATGGGAGGCCCACATGGGCCAAAGAACAAAGATGGATGAAAATAGACAAATGAAAGACCAATAGAAGTGGCCTGCCTGCTCCCCTCCCTCCCCACCCCACCCCCCCAAATAAATAAATAAATAAATCTTAAAAAAAGAAATTTGATGATCACCAGCAGTCTCGACGGTTCATAGTGATTATTCTCATGCAGTTGCTCTTCTGAACTTCCAACAGTAGAAAATCCTTTGAAGCCAATAGCCTGCCCAGAAGTGACAAGGGCTGATGGGAACTGGCAAGGGCTGATGGGAACTGGAAAGGGCTGATGGGAAGTGGCAAAGTGATGGTGACCACCTAGCAGCCTCTGTCATTTTCTGTGGCTCTGGAGGGAGTGGTCACCTGAGGCATCTCCAAAATCAAGGTCTCTTAGAAAGATGTGATAAGAAGGCCTCAGTACTAGAACGTCAGGGAGCAAGTATTACTCCTGCAGTACAGGTGGATTCTTTACCAACTGACCCACCAGGGAAGCCTACAAATGACCTACTACGTATGGCCATGGCATAGGAAACACATGGATACATATACACTCCTAACATATGGGTTTATAATGCACCTCCAGGTCAAGATTCTTCCAGTATGCATGATAGGGTGGCCTTTGGGGGAGGAGGTGATGCTGAGCTCACCTCAGTGATAGGAAAGTCATTGGTTGGTGGGCCAAGAGTCAGATACTGACTAAGAAGGAGCCAATGCAGCTTATGGAGTCAGGGAGCATGACTGGAGGAGGCTGGGAATTTTGGTGGCGCTTCAGATGTCGAGATTAGGATTTCTGAGGTTAAAATGAATGGTATGGAGGAGCTATCAAAAGTTTTTTGAAGTGTGGGTGGGTTTAATCATTTGATGGAGTGGACATAAAATTTGATGATCAGGGCTTCCCTGGTGGTCCAGTGGGTGGGGACACCGCCTTGCAGTGCAAGGGGCACTGGTTCGATCCCTGGCCTGGGAAGATCCCATGTGCTGCGGAGCTGCTGGACTAATGTGTCCAATTACCGAGCCGGAGCTCTGGAGCGCATGTGCCCAGAGCTGGTGCTCAGTGACAACAGAGGCCACCGCGATGGGAGGCCCACATGGGCCAAAGAACAAAGATGGATGAAAATAGACAAATGAAAGACCAATAGAAGTGGCCTGCCTGCCCCCCTCCCCCCCCACCCCCCCCCCCCAAATAAATAAATAAATAAATCTTAAAAAAAGAAATTTGATGATCACCAGCAGTCTCGACGGTTCATAGTGATTATTCTCATGCAGTTGCTCTTCTGAACTTCCAACAGTAGAAAATCCTTTGAAGCCAATAGCCTGCCCAGAAGTGACAAGGGCTGATGGGAACTGGCAAGGGCTGATGGGAACTGGAAAGGGCTGATGGGAAGTGGCAAAGTGATGGTGACCACCTAGCAGCCTCTGTCATTTTCTGTGGCTCTGGAGGGAGTGGTCACCTGAGGCATCTCCAAAATCAAGGTCTCTTAGAAAGATGTGATAAGAAGGCCTCAGTACTAGAACGTCAGGGAGCAAGTTATTTATGGCACAGTCCCAGCTGCCGTCAGAATCCCCCTTCCTAAAATAACCAACAAGTGGGTGACCTGGCCTCTGGAAACACTGTGTCAGAGCATGCAGGGGATAGATTACTGTTTGCTTTCTCTTCTTGCTTAGACAGCAACCACATTTCTCTACCCATAAATCCACCTTGATTTTGGAATTCATTTTAGCATAAAGACCAGTGCAGTACCATTCAATAGGTGTTTAAGAAGCATCCACATACTGATTCATTAAAAAATCCTTAAATTAAGTGTGTTTTGGGGTGGGGGTTGAAATGATCTTTGTTCTGTTTGGATCCATATTGATCATCCATTTATCTTCCTCTTGATGTGGTTTATTGACTTCTTTTTCTCTAATATGTATGTACCAAGTATTTGCTGCTTCATCTGTCTAAGAGAAAGCCAAATATGACCACATTTCACCCTCAGAAAATGAGGATGACTTTGCAGAAATCATTTTAATTAGAATCTGTGCTCTTTGTACATGGAAAAGAAAGGTGGAGCAGCATTCAGTTCCCTGGGTGAACTGTTGGGGAGGAGGCTGGTGCTGCAGCTCAGGCTACAGGCGGGCTCTCACCTGCTACACCCATCCTCAACACACCCTCTTCAAAGCAGGAGACGTTAAAAGGGCTCAGCCAAGGCCCAGCTCAACCAAAGGCTTTACCACCTTGGCACAGGAGGCCGTCTCTGGCCTTCAGGCCTCCACTGATGTCTCTGACATTTGTCCTACAGAGATGGCATCCGAATCTTGAGATGCCTGAAAACACACAAAACAACATATGGTGAGGAAGCAACTCCCTAACCTGCTCTTCAGCATTCGTGCTTTGTGTTGAACTTGGACGTGTACTATCGAAAGCAGGGACACTATTAATCCATAGGGGGAAATAAAAGACAGTCAAAGAAATGGGATTTCCAGAGACCAGGAACAGAGGCCCTCCAGGGAGAGGGGAACCCACAGAGGGCTACCCCGAAGACGAGGTGGTAAACATGAACATTAGTAAGGAAATCCTCCTTTCTCTCCAGAAGTGAGAAACCAGGACAGACGGCAAGAGAGGCTAAGGTCGCTTGGGAACATGGAGAGCTTACAGACAAATGATGCAATCTGGGCTAAGTAACGTGGGGATGGGGACAGAGAGCCCCAGAGCCTGGGAATCCGAGAATCTGAAATCTGGCCTTGGCCTGCTTCCAACCAGCTGCAGGTTCTTGGCCCAAACATTTTATCCTATCTGAGCCTCCATTTCCTCATCTCCAAAGTATAGACACTGGATTGAGTAATATCTAAAGTGCCTTTCACTTTTCATTGCGTTGGCCTGAGACAAGTTGTCATTTTGATTTGGTTCTATTAGGATCACATTTTTTTAAAGCTGGATAATAAGGACAGTTTGCATGGCACAATGTGTGTTGATCTGTTCTCAGACTGTTATTTCCTTGAATGTTTCACATTACCCACCTTTGGCAAGGAGGGTGATGTGAAACATTAAATTTGCCATGTGCAACGGACCTAGGCATTCTGATCCTCGTGATAAGACATCTGACAGGAAGAGCTTGTCTTTGTGTGTGTGTGATTTTATATGTATATAAATATCAACAGTTTTTAATTTTAGTTTTTACAGAGTTTTGTTGTTTATTGCCACACATCAACCTGAATCCACCATAAGTGTACGTGTGTGCCCACCCAGTCTCCCCCTCCCACCCCTCCAGGTCACCACAGAGCCCCTGTTTGGGACCCGCTAGTCCCATAGCATATTCCCCTCCCTCACCCCAATGTCCATAAGACTGTTCTCCACGTCTGCCTCTCCACTGCTGAAGAGTTTGTCTTTGTTAAGCTTCCCAAGTTGGTTATCAGCCTGTTCTTCAGTGTCTGTGGAGTTATCATTCACCAGAGCAAGGTCCTTGCATCAGATCTGCAAGAAAGTTGCAAGTACATCAGTGATCAGAGGATGAGAAATAAATTCACTGAAAAAACAGGCAGCCAGTGAACTTTTCCCTTTAGAAATATCCAAGGACCCAGGCTGTTCTCCTCTCATACTCAGTCGCATTTTCAATTTTAACTCATTGCCAGGCACATAGTCAACTTTCAGTGAATATTTGTTGAATTGATTTTCAAAAACTTGAAGAACACAGTAAGGAATGAGTGCCTAGGAACCCAAGATGCCGGTCATGAGAGTCTTTCCTACGGACTGAGACATGGTCCCACGTTAAAATGCACAACAGGCCTGGGTGAGAATGACTTATGAATCCATGATCACACCACCTCAACTTGCTTTGAACAGTCCCGAGATAAAAGCGTTAAAGGGCAACAGGGCGAGCGGGGGCAATGAGCGGGCCACACTGCTGCATCTGTGTCTGGTGGGCAGAGTGCAGGGGCTGGTTCTCACCAGGAAGCTCTCCAAAGTGACACCCACAAGAATTCCTTGTTTGTTCCCTACCACTTTGGGCTTTCCAGGTGGCTCAGTGGTAAAGAATGTGCCTGCAACACAGGGGACTTGGGTTTGATCCCTGGGTCGGGAAGGTCCCCTGGAAGAGGTAATGTCAAACCACTCCAGTCTTCTTGCCTGGGAAATCCCATGGACAGAGGAGCCTGGTGGGCTACAGTCCATGGGGTCACCAAGGGTCAGACAGGGCTTAGTGACTAAACAATAACAGCTTTCTACTTGGCCGAAGGCTGGCACTCCTAATAGTCTTTCCAAAGTGAAAGTCTTCATTCCAGACTGCAGTCTCACAGCCACAAACATACCAAGGCTGTGTACCTTCTTAACAGCGTATTAATTAAAAATGTTCAGAGAATCATTACTTTTGTTAACCTTATTTAATTTTTTGCATTTTTGGGGACACCCAGGGCAGATGATATTATCTCCATTACTGGTTGGGGAAACTGAGACAGGGGAATGGGGCTTCAGCCTTGTAACCCTGTGCTCTGACCATTAGGGAAAATTGAGTTTCTCTTCAGTTTGTTAAGACCAATGCTGAATTACATCTCTATCTCTATTTCATTTATTCTAGGCAAGTGCTTTTGGGGAAATGGTCTCAAGCTTTATTAATGAGGGCATTGACCACAGCAGTCTTGCAAACCCAACTTGCAGCCGAAACTGTCACTCCTCTCATACTCAGTCGCATTTTCATTTAATCATTGCCAGGCACATAGTCAACTTTCAGTGAATATTTGTTGAATTGATTTTCAAAAACTTGAAGAACACAGTAAGGAATGAGTGCCTAGGAACCCAAGATGCCGGTCATGAGAGTCTTTCCTACGGACTGAGACATGGTCCCACGTTAAAATGCACAACAGGCCTGGGTGAGAATGACTTATGAATCCATGATCACACCACCTCAACTTGCTTTGAACAGTCCCGAGATAAAAGCGTTAAAGGGCAACAGGGCGAGCGGGGGCAATGAGCGGGCCACACTGCTGCATCTGTGTCTGGTGGGCAGAGTGCAGGGGCTGGTTCTCACCAGGAAGCTCTCCAAAGTGACACCCACAAGAATTCCTTGTTTGTTCCCTACCACTTTGGGCTTTCCAGGTGGCTCAGTGGTAAAGAATGTGCCTGCAACACAGGGGACTTGGGTTTGATCCCTGGGTCGGGAAGGTCCCCTGGAAGAGGTAATGTCAAACCACTCCAGTCTTCTTGCCTGGGAAATCCCATGGACAGAGGAGCCTGGTGGGCTACAGTCCATGGGGTCACCAAGGGTCAGACAGGGCTTAGTGACTAAACAATAACAGCTTTCTACTTGGCCGAAGGCTGGCACTCCTAATAGTCTTTCCAAAGTGAAAGTCTTCATTCCAGACTGCAGTCTCACAGCCACAAACATACCAAGGCTGTGTACCTTCTTAACAGCGTATTAATTAAAAATGTTCAGAGAATCATTACTTTTGTTAACCTTATTTAATTTTTTGCATTTTTGGGGACACCCAGGGCAGATGATATTATCTCCATTACTGGTTGGGGAAACTGAGACAGGGGAATGGGGCTTCAGCCTTGTAACCCTGTGCTCTGACCATTAGGGAAAATTGAGTTTCTCTTCAGTTTGTTAAGACCAATGCTGAATTACATCTCTATCTCTATTTCATTTATTCTAGGCAAGTGCTTTTGGGGAAATGGTCTCAAGCTTTATTAATGAGGGCATTGACCACAGCAGTCTTGCAAACCCAACTTGCAGCCGAAACTGTCACTCCATTCTATATATCTGTCAATCTGGTTTGCCAGGGTCCCTCCTGAAATTTCCCAGAGAGGCTGAAAAGAGGAGGAAAGCAGAGAGCCACATAGTAATTTTTGAAAGAATTCAATTATGACAACACCGCCACTCCTGATGCCTACACAGTTTATATTTTCTACATGAAATGAAACATTGTATCATTACAAGGAAGATAAAAAGCAAAAGAGTAATATTAGAATAGTACTGATGAATTTGTCGCTGCTGTTTTGTTCTGCAAGTTATGTTGCTTGCTTTTTGCACTGACCTAGATATTCATGACAGGTTTTGTAGGGGCTGCCATTATACTATATAAACAAGCTTGTTGCTTTTAAATATTAGGTCTAATCATTGCTTCATCACCATCAACTCCCTCTTCCCTCCAAATCACTCAATAGATAAAAGACGTTATAGAACGTTTTATAGAACGTTAGAAGACAGATAGTGTTGGAGACAGCTTTTCCTCAAAAGTTTTTTTTTTTTTCAAGATCAAAATCAGAATCCATCTTTTTAAGGAATAAACCTGAATTTAATTCCCTTTCCTTTATTCTTAGTCTTAGTTTCTCCCCAAACTACAGTGGATCTTCTGATCTTCTTCTTTCCCATTTAATGCCAATAATTTGCACTTCTGTCATCTCTTTCATCTGGGAAACCACAAGGCCATTGGAACCGTTCTCTGCTGGGCTTCAGAGGGGTGCTCTAACAAGTAGGTCCTTTGATGACCTTCTTCTCAAAAAGTATAGCAAGAACAGACTTTGCAGTCCTAGAAATCGCTTGTATTAATTAAAATGTTCAGAGAATCATTACTTTTGTTAACCTTATTTAATTTTTTGCATTTTTGGGGACACCCAGGGCAGATGATATTATCTCCATTACTGGTTGGGGAAACTGAGACAGGGGAATGGGGCTTCAGCCTTGTAACCCTGTGCTCTGACCATTAGGGAAAATTGAGTTTCTCTTCAGTTTGTTAAGACCAATGCTGAATTACATCTCTATCTCTATTTCATTTATTCTAGGCAAGTGCTTTTGGGGAAATGGTCTCAAGCTTTATTAATGAGGGCATTGACCACAGCAGTCTTGCAAACCCAACTTGCAGCCGAAACTGTCACTCCATTCTATATATCTGTCAATCTGGTTTGCCAGGGTCCCTCCTGAAATTTCCCAGAGAGGCTGAAAAGAGGAGGAAAGCAGAGAGAGCCACATAGTAATTTTTGAAAGAATTCAATTATGACAACACCGCCACTCCTGATGCCTACACAGTTTATATTTTCTACATGAAATGAAACATTGTATCATTACAAGGAAGATAAAAAGCAAAAGAGTAATATTAGAATAGTACTGATGAATTTGTCGCTGCTGTTTTGTTCTGCAAGTTATGTTGCTTGCTTTTTGCACTGACCTAGATATTCATGACAGGTTTTGTAGGGGCTGCCATTATACTATATAAACAAGCTTGTTGCTTTTAAATATTAGGTCTAATCATTGCTTCATCACCATCAACTCCCTCTTCCCTCCAAATCACTCAATAGATAAAAGACGTTATAGAACGTTTTATAGAACGTTAGAAGACAGATAGTGTTGGAGACAGCTTTTCCTCAAAAGTTTTTTTTTTTTTCAAGATCAAAATCAGAATCCATCTTTTTAAGGAATAAACCTGAATTTAATTCCCTTTCCTTTATTCTTAGTCTTAGTTTCTCCCCAAACTACAGTGGATCTTCTGATCTTCTTCTTTCCCATTTAATGCCAATAATTTGCACTTCTGTCATCTCTTTCATCTGGGAAACCACAAGGCCATTGGAACCGTTCTCTGCTGGGCTTCAGAGGGGTGCTCTAACAAGTAGGTCCTTTGATGACCTTCTTCTCAAAAAGTATAGCAAGAACAGACTTTGCAGTCCTAGAAATCGCTTGTTAAACAGCGACTGGGCTTCAGTGACACGGGGGGGTCACCTGGGACACAGGGAGAGTGGATGCTCATGGAAGAGCTCTTGAACGTGCCTGCAGGTCACAGACACCTTCTAAGAACAAACAGCCCTGGGGACATCACTGGCGGTCTAGTGGGTAAGACTTCGCTTTCCAATACAGGGGGCTTGGGTTTGATCCCTAGTCAGGGAGCTAAGATCCCACATGTCTGTGGCCAAAAAAACTGAGACATAAAACAGAAGCAGTATTGTAACAAATTAAAAAGACTTTTAAAATGGTACACATCCAAAAAAAGAAAAGAAGAAGAAGAAATCGCCCTGAATCCTTTGCCCTGTCTCAGTGGTGACATCAGTTCCGTGTGTTCTGTGGATACAGTTGATTAGACTCGGCTGACAACTGGTGTCCTGCCAAAGTTACTCACCTGAAGAGATGGATGACTGGCATCAAACAACCAATAAAAGGTTTTATCTGTTTGCCTTTTTTTTTTTTTTTTTTGATCTTTTGTCTGCACTGCACAGTATGTGGGATTTTAGTTCCCCAACCAAGGATCAGACCCACGTCACCTACATTGGCAGTACGGAGACGTAACCACCAGGCCACTGGGAAAGTCCCTAGAAGTATTGAACACAGAGATCATCTAATTTGAGTACTTCTTGGGAAAACTCAAATGCAAGATGAACAAAGAAAGGTCTGGTCACTTGAGTTCAAGTTTATTTCCCTAGAAATCCTGAGATATTATCTTGGAAGAGTCTAAGATATACTGGAGACCCCGGGATGAAAATGACAATGGCTGGAAAATTATCTGTTTACTCCATGTTTCCATGGATATTCTAAACCAATTTTCATTTTACAGTTGTGTGCTCTGTGGGTGCATTGTCCTTACAACCTCAAAGAAATTGACTGGCAGAACCAGTTCTACTGAGAGAAAAAAAATCAAAGAATACAATACTCTAACAGGTTCGGATCATGTGGACATAGACTTGGGACAGGATAGTGGTAAACCTGAGGTGGTCAATAACTTCCTTAGAGATTAAAATAAACTTGAAGTATCCATGGTATTGTCATATTGTGCCTTTTAAAGGAACTAAAATGCTATAATGTGGTAGAAAAAATGAGGAACATAAACATTTATCTCTCTTTAACATTAAAAATAAATGATGTATTCATTTTAACAGGGACCCAATATTATATTGCAACACTTTATCAGTGTGGTTTCCCTGGTGGCTCAGACAGTAAAGAATCTTCCTTCAGTGCAGAAGACCAGGGTTTGATCCCTTGGTTGGGAAGATCCCCTGGAGAATGGGATGGCTATGCACTCCAGTATTTGTACCTGGAGAATTCCAAGTACAGAAGAGCCTGGCAGGCTACAGTCCATGGGGTCGCAGTTGGACTTTCACTTCAGTCTCATCAAAGGGGCAGGTAGTTTGTCAAGTTTAGATGTCTGTCAGAGAACTTTTGATGGAGCAATAAGCCAACAGCAGAGCAAGAAATCAGGTTTGTGAACCCTAGCTTCCAACTTTCACTCTCATGTTGAAATTATTGACATTTATGCCAAATCACCTACAGCAAGAACCTCCTGGGCGATGGTATGAAGGCAGGGAAAGTGGTGACAGTGTCACTTTCCTGCCCTCCCAAACCTGGATACGTCTTCATCTTAGACAGCCAAACGTGCTTCATTTCAGTTGTCCTAAGGAAGTAAAATTAAAAGGACGGACACTCAGTGGTTGCCATCCGCTTTGCAGAGAGCCTATGGAAGTGCCAGAGTGTTTCCTGGTCCAGCAAGGAGACTCCGATATCCTAGAGGGAAGGAGAATTTCCACAGAGGGCACTCTGTGCGACCCCTGGCCTCACCCTCTGGTCTAGATCCTCACATTACTTCCTGGCCTTCTAGGGACCAAGCTCTCCAGTGCCCTGGCCAGCCCATAGTTCTTCCTTCAGAGCCACTACAGCATTTTCTTCAGGCAAGTGGGCTGGTAGCTTCTAGATGGGGCTCTTTCTCTTCCAGAACAGAGGTTGGAAACCATCTTTGAGTCCAGTTGGGTGTGACAGATCATTTTGCAGTACTCACAGTGCAATCAAGGATGAACCAGAGCATGGCACATGGATCAATTTATGTATACCCCCACACACCCTCTGCAGGGCTTCTCCTCAATGGCTTCTACACCAAGCCTTGCAGTCACAGGCTCTGTGTGACCCTTCTCTCTGTTGGAGCTATTTTTCTTTATTTATTTTACTTTCTGTTTTCTTTTTTTGCTAGATATAGCTGGTACCCTGCCTCCAGGGAGCGCTTGTACAAGGGGACTTTCCGGAACTCCCTTGAAACAGACCTGACCACAGAGTACTCATTCGGGTTTAGACATGAACAAGAATCAACACTTGCGCTTGGTGAAATGTCATTCTTTCAGTCTACTACTGAACCCGATAAAGCAGTGCCAAGGGAAACACACATGATCAATGATGCAGTGAGCGGACACAGCCCTCAATGCAGTCACGGGCTTTCCCAGAGATCTCTCCAGTGGTCAGCGCAGCCCCTGAGGAGTAGGAACGTTGCTGGTCAAAGAGCTGTGGGCCCCTTTTGACTGGCAAATGTAGCTGACTACATCAGTACCGAAGAATCTACCTACGACTATATAAGGGCATCTTCACAGCACTGAACAATCATATACGTCTATGTTATATTCTTAGTGTGTCTCTGGGCTCCTGCAGTGCTGAATGCGGAATACCCTAAATTCTTTACTTAAGTCCTAGTCTCTGACTTCATGCCAAGGGTAAAACACAATACATATTTTGGCTAAATGTCAAGAAGCATATGTTCTAGCCCTGCTGTGCCCCTGATTAACTGATTGTACTGACTTACACAAATCACACCATCTTCCAGGACTTCAGTTTATTTAACTGTAAAGGGAGAAGGAGGAGGGATCGCCAGTCCTTTCTAAGCTTGAAGTTCTACAAGTCTGACCAAGTGTCCCTCCTGGGTATAAAACTTGTATCCCATGGGCATTTTGGCCCGGTGTAGGGAATGGATAAATAATATGCTTTTGAAATAAATCACAAAACTGACACAAAAGCAAAAATGTTAATTGAGTGATGATGGACTCGAAGCATCAAGATAGCTCTAAATCTCATTCAGCCAACAGACACAGCATCTGAGAGATCCTAGACATGAATCTTTGCTGCTGATCATGTCATGTCCTAGGAAGCTAGGAAGAAGGTAATCTAGATCTTCAGATTGAAAGAAATTCACTGATCAAGTGAATGTCACGGGACCTTTAAGAGAAAGTAAATTCTTGGTAAAAAGATGAAGAAGGTAGAAGATGGTCAAGTGAAAGAAAGACTTTAAAATTTCTAAGAAAAATCTCAAGCTGTATCAACCAAATCAAATGCTAAAAGAAGCCATTTGAGAGTTTGAGGATATTCTAGAATATTTCCATCTGATTATATAATGACAAGAGATGTCAAATAACAAGAAAGAAGAGACACAGGAAATTTAGTTCTCAAAATTGTTCAAATTTAATAATAGCCCTGGAATAGTAACATAAAATCAAGAATCATCCATCCAAATAATTTAGCCAGAAACTAAGGAAAGTTACCCTAGAATCTTGCTTCTCACTTTCATTCAATCCATTGCCGAAGTCTTTCCATTTTTAAATGAATTCCATTGCTAAATGTGTCTCCACTGCCACTATTTTAATCCAGCTTTTCTCTGTATGTCCCTTAGTTTACTGCAAGGGTCTCCTAGCTTTCACTCTTACATCATCTTCTAAACTTGTTCTAGAGAGGTCTATTTAACCTACTAATTTGATTATATCACTTTCCTACTTTGAAACTAATCATCAGATCTCCACTGTGTATAGAATTCCAAATGCCAAAGCATGACATAAAGAGCAATTTTTTGGCTTTGTTTCTAGGCATGCTCATGAATGGCCCTCAGATAAAGGCTCCAGTGCCTCAAACAGAGTAGGTGTTTAATAAATGCAGCTTGAATGGAGGAATAAATTTGTATGTGCATTTTTAATAATCTTCAGTTTTTTCTAAGAGGAGGGATCGCCAGTCCTTTCTAAGCTTGAAGTTCTACAAGTCTGACCAAGTGTCCCTCCTGGGTATAAAACTTGTATCCCATGGGCATTTTGGCCCGGTGTAGGGAATGGATAAATAATATGCTTTTGAAATAAATCACAAAACTGACACAAAAGCAAAAATGTTAATTGAGTGATGATGGACTCGAAGCATCAAGATAGCTCTAAATCTCATTCAGCCAACAGACACAGCATCTGAGAGATCCTAGACATGAATCTTTGCTGCTGATCATGTCATGTCCTAGGAAGCTAGGAAGAAGGTAATCTAGATCTTCAGATTGAAAGAAATTCACTGATCAAGTGAATGTCACGGGACCTTTAAGAGAAAGTAAATTCTTGGTAAAAAGATGAAGAAGGTAGAAGATGGTCAAGTGAAAGAAAGACTTTAAAATTTCTAAGAAAAATCTCAAGCTGTATCAACCAAATCAAATGCTAAAAGAAGCCATTTGAGAGTTTGAGGATATTCTAGAATATTTCCATCTGATTATATAATGACAAGAGATGTCAAATAACAAGAAAGAAGAGACACAGGAAATTTAGTTCTCAAAATTGTTCAAATTTAATAATAGCCCTGGAATAGTAACATAAAATCAAGAATCATCCATCCAAATAATTTAGCCAGAAACTAAGGAAAGTTACCCTAGAATCTTGCTTCTCACTTTCATTCAATCCATTGCCGAAGTCTTTCCATTTTTAAATGAATTCCATTGCTAAATGTGTCTCCACTGCCACTATTTTAATCCAGCTTTTCTCTGTATGTCCCTTAGTTTACTGCAAGGGTCTCCTAGCTTTCACTCTTACATCATCTTCTAAACTTGTTCTAGAGAGGTCTATTTAACCTACTAATTTGATTATATCACTTTCCTACTTTGAAACTAATCATCAGATCTCCACTGTGTATAGAATTCCAAATGCCAAAGCATGACATAAAGAGCAATTTTTTGGCTTTGTTTCTAGGCATGCTCATGAATGGCCCTCCAGATAAAGGCTCCAGTGCCTCAAACAGAGTAGGTGTTTAATAAATGCAGCTTGAATGGAGGAATAAATTTGTATGTGCATTTTGATATATGAGCTAAGCAAATGGCACTTATCACTGCCTAATGAGCAATAGTGGGTCTTATAGAGTAGGGAAATAATGTATTTCCCAGGAGATGCAGAGAGAGCTCACAGAAGACTCATCTGAATCCATTGTCAGGAAATAAACTGCAGAGCACAGAAAAAGTACAAGGAAATCAGATAAGTATATGGATTTTAATATAGACTGAAGAGATTCATGCCAACCTAAGAAATAATCATAATTAGGAATATCTTATGAAGATTTGGTAAAAGAAGTTGCTTTCACCCAGAATCACACTAATCTTACTTATTGGGGGGCAAGTTGACCAGCCTGGTGAATAAGAGGAATGAGGCAGACACCATGTAACCACATTTTAGTAATGAATTTGACCGAGTTTCCACTGCTCCATACTGGAGTGAGAGAGACACGTAGAAGGTAGACCAGAGATACTGGCAGCATTAGACCAATTGTCTTGGTGCCAGTTCTCTGTAAAGTGAGTTCCTAGTGGCCTGCCCTAGAATCCTGTCCTCATCCTTTTTCTGTTCAGTAGTTTACCCAACACTTGAAATAAGACGTAGAAATCACACTGACTGAATTCATGGATTCCACCTGTGTCATCAAAATACTTTGCAAGCCAATGAAGGATTCCAAAAGGAATCATTAGTAAGGAAAAAATGGGGTTGATATTGTAAAATGAAATTTAACAAGAATATAATGATCTGTTTTGAAGTAGACCAAAGAATAACACAGTTCATATGGAAACACAAAAGACCTTGAATAGCCAAAGCAATCCTGAGAAAGAAGAATGGAGCTGGAGGGATGAGCCTCCCTAACTTCAGACTATACTACAAAGCAACAGTCATCAAGACAGCATGGCACTGGCACAAAAACAGAAATATAGATCAATGGAACAAGATAGAGAACCCAGTGATAAACCCATGTACCTATGGGTACCTTATTTTTGACAAAGAAGGCAAAAATATAAAATGGGACAAAGACAGCCTCTTCAACAAATGGTGCTGGGAAAACTGGACAGCTACATGCAAAAAAATGAAGTTGGAGCATTCCCTGACACCATACACAAAGATCAACTGAAAATGGATTAAAGACCTAAATGCAAGACCAGAAACCATCAAACTCTTAGAGGAGAACAAAGGCAAAACACTCAAGAACATAAATCAAAGCAAGATCTTCCATGACCCACCTACTAGAATAGCAGAACTAAAAACAAAAATTAACCTGTGGGACCTAAAGAAACTTAAAAGCTTTTGTACAGCAAAAGAAATTACAAAAAAGCTGAACAGACAACCCACAGAATGGGAGAAAATCATAGCAAATGAAACAACAGACAAAGAATTAATCGCCAAAATCTTCAAGCAACTCAGACAACTCAGCACCAGAAAAATGAATAACCCAATCAAAAAATGGAAAAAGGACCTAAACAGACACCTCTCTGAAAAGGACATACAGATGGCCCCAAAGCACATGAAACGATGCTCAAACTCACTTATTATTAGAGAAATGTAAATCAAAACTACAATGAGATATCACCTCACACCAGTGAGAATGACCATCATCAACAAGTCTACAGACAGTAAATGCTGGAGAGGGTGTGGAGAAAAGGGAACACTCTTGCAATGCTGGTGGGAATGTAAATTGATACAGAAACTATGGAAGACAGTATGGAGATTACTTGAAAAACTAAAAATAGAAGCACCATACGAACCAGCAATCTCACTCTTAGGCTTATACCCTGATGAAATCAAATATGAAAGAAGCACTGTACCCCAATGTTCACTGCAGCTCTCTATACAATAGTTAGAACATGGAAGCAGCCTAGATGTCCATCGATGAATGAATGGGTACAAAAACTCTGGTACATATATACAATGGAATACTACACAGCTGTAAAAAAAAAATGCAGAAGAATCAGCCCTAATGAGGTGGCTGGATCTAGAACCTATCATAAAAAGTGAAGTAAGTCAAAAAGAGAACGACAAGTACAATATACTGACACATATATGTGGAATCTAGTAGGATGGTAATGATAACACATGCAGTGAAGTGATGAAAAAACAGACATGGTGAATAGACATGTGAACATTGTGGGGAATGAACAGTGGGTGGGAGGCGTAAAGGAAGTAGCATGAAAACTTATACTATCATGTGTGAAAAAATAGCTATTGCCATTCCACTGTGAGAAAAGGGGATCCTTGTGGGGTGCTGTGCAATGGCCTGGAGGGGTGGGATGGGGCGGATGGGCATATGACTAATCTGGGAACATACATACCTATAAACAACAAAACTCTGTAAAAGTGAAAAGTAAAATAAAAATTAAAAAAAAAAGGAAGGGCCAGGAAAGCCTTTCAATTCTATTAAAAAAAAAAAAGAGAGAGAATATAATGATCTGTTTCTTCTTCTAGCACAGTATCTGTGTGTAGGTTGAGGAGACTTTTGGCTGGCCATACAATCTGCCCAAACAGTTTTTAACACAGTAGCACAAAACTTCCTCCATGGAAGTAAAGACTGGGTTGAAGAAAAGGATAGTCCTGCTTTCTGCATGCTGGTGGATCACACCTGGCCTAATGCCTTTTTGGCTTACATTGGCATCATGTTGGAGTGAAGGTAGAACAGAGCAAGTAGAATATTTAGGGTGTTGCAATCCAGATAGCACTAGTGGTAAAGAATCCACCTGCCAATATAGGAGATGCAAGAGACCCAAGTTAAGTCTCCGGGTCAGGAAGATCTTCTGCAGTAGGAAATGGCACCCCACTTGCAGAGGAGCCTGGCAGGCTACAGTCCATGGGGTCACAAACAGTTGTATACAACTAGACACAACACAAAGACCACAACAACCATATCCAAAGAAACACAGTGGAAGGACCCGAGGTGAACAGCCTGTAAAAGGGATGGCCCAGTGGCCAGGGCAGCCATCATACGCATAGGAAGAGATGCCGTATGAAAGTGGGACCTTGTTTGTCTCTGTGTCCGGTCTTATAGTAGAACTGAGACAAAAAGATGAGTGCTACATGAATGCAATCACATTTTATTTTAAGCAAGGGATTTATGATAATCACAGCAACGGTTGCGAAAGTACTTAGGATGTGTTGTTGATTCCAGCTTTTGATGGGAGCTTGGCCTGAAAGAACTTCCAGTGTGCCTTCTAATCTCCATTTTAAAAAATACACAGTAGCCATATATGGTAAATTGCAAAAAGTGGCCAAAAAAACTCTCTCCCATTCCTTTGCACACATACTTTTAGAGTATGACTTGGCAGAATCTCCCACCAAGAGTTTATTTCTCAGCGTCTTGAATCTGGGTTTGGCTACAGAGCTTCCTTTGAGCAAAGTAGAGGGTTGAACAGTACTTGCCAGTCAGGACTTTCTCTGTTGCTGCCCTGGAATCCTGACATTGCCATGAGTCCAAGTTATCTTGTTGGAGCCACACGACCCAGTGAGCTTCTCACCAATAAGCAACACATGATTAAGGTCACACTAGACCAAGCTGCCCCTCGAACTCCTCCTGCCCACTGACCAAAGGAGAAGCCCAGACGAGACCAGCAGACTTGCTCTTTGCTGAGCCTACTCCAAGCTGCTGTCTCAGCATCATCAACTGATAAATGGTTTTTGTCTTAAGCCGTTAAGTTTTGGGGGCATTTATAATACAGTAAAAAAAAAAATCCCTGATAGATCATAGGCTATATCCAATTTGTCCTAAAATATGTTTGTTTATTTCTTTCACAAAATCTGTTCAAGAGGGAATCTGAGCATTGTTGTTTCTTTAGTTGAAGATGGGACCTACTCTTAACCTAATAGAATGGAGAAAGTGACGGGTTGAGATGGAGTGGAAGTGGTGGGAAATATGGCAAGACCAGTGAGAATTCTGTTGACCAAAGAGTTTTTTAAAGTTATTTACAGACACAGATAATCAATTCCATGGTTGACTATCCTAAAGACTGTATGACTGAAAACAATGACCAAAGACATGAACACACAGAAAATGTTGTGCTGCGTCTTTGGGTTTCTTTCAGAAGCATTTCCCACTCATGACAAGAGGCAGATCAAAGCTTTATCAGGTTTTTCAGTGTGTTATTCCTGATATTAACAACTCTACTCTGCATAGCAAATTCTAGTTGAAAAAAATACTTCACATCCATTCCTTCATATATTTATAGTCAACATTTCTCACCTAGAATGTTAGAGGTGTGTAAAACATTTTAGATACATTTAGATGCATTTTAGTTGGGATCTTCAGAGACAGTCAAGGTCTTTCTACGTTGCTGCAGCAGCGTGAGTATGAAGGACAAGGGGGACCAAGGTTAAAAGATGAAGGTGAATCTCTCGCTCCTCCCCAGCCTCAGGGAGATGGGGAAGGAAGGTGCTTCCCCTCGTGTCTTGCAGATGATACCTTCAAGGTGTCTCAGACAGCTCTGGCTTGAAAGATCAATATCAAACACTCTGTTTCCTTTGTCTGCTTTCTTTGGTACAGTAACATCTCAAGGAAATTTTTTTTTTTTTAAAAGATTTATTTATTTATTTACTTTGGGCGGGGGTCGGGTTGGGGAGGGAGGGGAGTGGGCGGGCCACTTCTATTGGTCTTTCATTTCTCTATTTTCATTCGTCTTCATTCTTTGGCTCCTGTGGGCCTCCCATCGCGGTGGTGTCCGTCGTTGCAGAGCACCGGCTCTGGGCGCATGCACTCCAGAGCTCCAGCTCGGTGATTGGACACATCAGTCCAGCCGCTCCACGGCACGTGGGATCTTCCCAGGCCAGGGCTCGAACCGGCGCCCCTTGCACTGCAAGGCGGTGTCCTTACCCACTGGACCACCAGGGGAAGCCCCTCAAGGAAATATTTACTTATTTTTAGGAACATTTCTGGATTTTCTTCACAAGGCTTTATTTGAAGCTACCATATTATGAAAGAAGGAGTATGACCTTTGCTGCTTCTTCATTCTGAGTTTGCTTTTGAATTTTCTATCTTCTCAGTCAGGGTAAAGGAAAGGATGTTCTTTCCCTTTCTAGCAGGTTAGGCGGGGCAGAGGCCTGAAAATGGATTCTTCCAAGTTCATCAAAACCTTGGACTCCTGTCAGGCATACCCCCTGCCCCTTTCCCTTGGCATTGGTTTTCTTCCAAGTTTGTGTCTCATCTTTTTTGTCCTGTGTTAGAAAGGGACCTTTTGTGTTTCTCTACTCTCTTGGGAGACTATCCATATACTTTGTCTATCCCTCTTCTAAATGAGAGTCTCTAAATATTCACAAGTATCTACCAAAGTAGAGACCTTTAATCCTAATTCCTGGGTTGATGGGAGTGTTTGTCAAATAAGCTTTAGACACATATTCCTTCCGGAAGTTCAGCAGCCTCATCCTTCTGCAGGACTGCAGGCCCACTGAGGCCAACTGGGTGTTGGATGAATTCATTGACCCACTGACTGAGCACATAGCGTTGTGGAGGTTTTACTGAAACACTAATGAACAGATAGACCACTTTCACTCACAATCCCATTGCCCCACAGACTGAACAAGGTCCACCTTCCGTGGGCCTCTAGAACGGTTCTCACAGCTAGTTATTGTGAAAGTGATCAAATATATTCATACACATGAATTTGTGCTAAGTCACTTCATTTGTGTCCAACTCTGACTCTGTGTCCTATTGCCCTAGGCTCCTCGATCCATGGGATTCCTCAGGCAAGAATGCTGGCATATTCCTTCTCCAGAGGATCTTCCTGACCCAGGGATTGAACCTGCGTTTTTGTCTCCTGCATTGGCAGGTGAGGTCCTTCCCACTAGTGCCTTGGGAGACCCATGCACACATATACGTGTTCTATATGTGTATTTATATGTGTACACTTTTATGCGCATATACATCCACTTACTTTATGCAATGACCTTGTGCTCTTAGAAAGCTTAATGTAGAGCAACACTTGGAACTTACAAATAATCATTTTCACTTATTAAAGATTCCCTTTCTTCAACTAGAAACTTTACATTTTATTACTTCCTCACCGCCCCCACACGCCCATCCAGAAAAGCTAGATTGGGTCAGTGTTAAAATAACAGAAAATTCTTTTTATAGGCATCTTAGGCAACATTCCATTGTCAATACAGTAAACAGAAGTAAGAAAATATCAGCATTAGGCAACAGTCCAAAAATTCAAATTCTTCTCTGGAAATTGTCTATTTTAGCCTCCTGGTTAGACAGAGGAATTCCTCCATTCCCCTTCCAAACATTTGGCTCATGAGTATTTTTCAGGGTATAAGTTATGACCATTAAGCAAATTTATCCAGGCAAAAATGTGCAGCAAAAGTGGTTTAACACTTTCTAAAGTTCAGTGTCTCTTTTTTTCAAGGCAGCCACTCCTCTCTACAAAAATAGAACCGAGGGAGCGTCACTCAGAGCATCCTGCTGACTGACTCATCTTTACAAATAGTTGTTCTATTTTCAAAGTAAGAATATATTTTTTCAAATCATGTTTAGACATTATGTAGCATAAAGGCATGAATAGAAGATTAACCGCCATGTCTATGTTGTTAGTAACGCAGGCCGAGATTGATAATCTGCTCAGAAAATTATGTCTCCTGCCAACACAGAATTTTATTTCGCATATTTCAATATTGCTGCCTGATGGTCCCAGTGGTTCACTGTATTTATATAAAGAGTCTTTGCCCCTTTCCAGAGCCTGAAATGTTTATGTTGTAACACATACTCTTCAAAGGCTTCAGTGTGAAAAAGCAGAATGTATTTTAGAAACTTTGTGATGTATTTTCCAGGGTTATTTACTAAAAATCATTCTCTATTGAATCTGTTTAGGAGTGGTCCTCAATCAGGAGCAGTTTTCCCTGCCAGAGGGACATTTGGCAACGTCCAAAAGACATTTGCCACTCTCACAACTGGCATCTAGCAAGTAGAGGCCAGGGGTGTTGTAAACCATTCTACCATGACCAGGCTAGATTCCCACAGAATAACATCACCTGCCCCCAAAATTTCAACAGTGCCAAAGCTTCAAGACCCTGGTAGAGAATACCTTGGCTATGCATCATGACACTATGTTTTATTTCATCCCATAGAGAATTCCACTCATAATCTACCAGCACAATCACCAGGGGCCTTTGAATTTACGACCCTTTTGTTCTGAGGGTACAACATCCCCCCGTTCTGTTGCGTGTATCTCGTCAGGGAGCTGACCACCAGTTGGAATGGGAAACTCTAGCTAATTTTATTTACGGTTCAAAAAGCTCAGTGTGATGAAAGGGAGTTCAGTGCTTCCTTGTTAGTCATGGCAGCTCTCCTGACTGCCTATGGAGAAATGAGGCAAGGAAAATGTCTTCAGTTCCTAGGATGGGAAAGGAATTTGTTATTTAAAAAATACTTACTATTTATTCTAGCACTGTTTTGCAGCATGACCTTGGAGAACACCCTGGCTTCAAAACATTGTGACTCATAAATTCTTAATGATCTGTCACATACTGAAAGTGCATGGTCTTGACTCGGTTAGTTTATTCTTCTAACTCATTTTTAAAAATCAGCTATGAATTATTTATATATATGTATATATATGCACACATATATAGTAGTGTCATGATATATATCTATATGTCTACATAGGCTTCCCTGGTGGCTCAATGGTAAAGATTCCACCTGCAACACAGGAGATGCAGGAGATGCGGGTTCAAACCCTGTGCTGGGAAGATCTCCTCGGGGAGGACATGGCACCCCACTCCAGTATTCTTGCTTGGAGAATTCCATGGGCAGAGGAGTCTGGCGGGCTACAGTCCATGGGGTCACAAAGAGTCAGACAGGACTGTAATGACTGAACATGCATATATATATATATATATATATATATATATATATAGCCTACCTGTTCTTTCTGCCAAGAGGGAAGGTTTGATTAGAAGCTGAACCCTCAATTCTACTATTGCTTTCTCCAGCAAATCCTATTTCCACTATTTCTACTTCTTTATCACCCTTAAGGTATTACAAAAGAAATTATTTTCTTGAAATATAATAGAATCAGGGAAGTGCCCCATAGGGATGAAACTATTCAAATAGTTCTCACTTTTAGAATAGTAAATAGAATTTATACATATGAACTTATGAGTTTATTAATGATTTCTTGTCACAAAAAACAAAATTTCAAGGCAACAACTATTTAAGTATCTAAATCTGAAGTCAAAGTGTTTTATATTTTGCACCAAGAGTATTCTCAAGTATGGCCTTCAGGTATATTTTAAGTCACTATGAGTATGACACACTGGAGAAATCAGGCAGTAACCTGGGACAGACTGGTTTATCACTCTAAAGTTTATTTGTAAATTGAGAATAATAATCATACTTTACACCACTATTGTGAGTTGAAAAAAGTTAGACGTCTTCACATCAAAAACTGTCTTCTGAGTGTTAAGCAGGTGGTTATGGAGAAATGAGGCAAGGAAAATGTCTTCAGTTCCTAGGATGGGAAAGGAATTTGTTATTTAAAAAATACTTACTATTTATTCTAGCACTGTTTTGCAGCATGACCTTGGAGAACACCCTGGCTTCAAAACATTGTGACTCATAAATTCTTAATGATCTGTCACATACTGAAAGTGCATGGTCTTGACTCGGTTAGTTTATTCTTCTAACTCATTTTTAAAAATCAGCTATGAATTATTTATATATATGTATATATATGCACACATATATAGTAGTGTCATGATATATATCTATATGTCTACATAGGCTTCCCTGGTGGCTCAATGGTAAAGATTCCACCTGCAACACAGGAGATGCAGGAGATGCGGGTTCAAACCCTGTGCTGGGAAGATCTCCTCGGGGAGGACATGGCACCCCACTCCAGTATTCTTGCTTGGAGAATTCCATGGGCAGAGGAGTCTGGCGGGCTACAGTCCATGGGGTCACAAAGAGTCAGACAGGACTGTAATGACTGAACATGCATATATATATATATATATATATATATATATATATATATATATATATATATATAGCCTACCTGTTCTTTCTGCCAAGAGGGAAGGTTTGATTAGAAGCTGAACCCTCAATTCTACTATTGCTTTCTCCAGCAAATCCTATTTCCACTATTTCTACTTCTTTATCACCCTTAAGGTATTACAAAAGAAATTATTTTCTTGAAATATAATAGAATCAGGGAAGTGCCCCATAGGGATGAAACTATTCAAATAGTTCTCACTTTTAGAATAGTAAATAGAATTTATACATATGAACTTATGAGTTTATTAATGATTTCTTGTCACAAAAAACAAAATTTCAAGGCAACAACTATTTAAGTATCTAAATCTGAAGTCAAAGTGTTTTATATTTTGCACCAAGAGTATTCTCAAGTATGGCCTTCAGGTATATTTTAAGTCACTATGAGTATGACACACTGGAGAAATCAGGCAGTAACCTGGGACAGACTGGTTTATCACTCTAAAGTTTATTTGTAAATTGAGAATAATAATCATACTTTACACCACTATTGTGAGTTGAAAAAAGTTAGACGTCTTCACATCAAAAACTGTCTTCTGAGTGTTAAGCAGGTGGATTAACAACAACCAAAAGAAACCATTCCTGGATCCAAATTGATGAATAATGTCATAATTCCAAAGAACTAATAGAAAAGTCTATAGGCACCAGTAAAAAAGATAAATAATTTTGACTATAAAAGTTTTTTTTCACAGTAAAACATTACAAGCAAAGTCATAAGACATGAGGCAAACTGGGATGAATATTTCTAAATCATTTCACAAGCAGCTAATACCCCAAGTATATAAGGGGTTTCTGGGTGGTTGTAGGAAAATATCCAGTGACTAATAGAAAAATGGACAAAGGGTATCAATAGGAAGTTTGCAGAAAAATAGAAAAACCTTTAAATGTGAAATGTTACTTGGCCCCTCTAGTAATAAGAGAAATGCAAATTACAACAATTCTGAGTTATCAGGTTTCATTTAGCAGGTTAGCAAAAATCTGAAATCCATGGTAACTATGTGAGGTGACAGAAACTCTCTTTATTGCTAGGGAGGAGGATAAATTAAACATAGAATTACCATATGATCTAGCAATTCCATTTCTGTGTGTATACCTTAGAAAATTAAAAGCAGAAATTCCAACAGATATTTGTACGCCAGTATTCACAGCAACCTTATTCACAATAGCCAAAAGATAGAAACAACCTCAATGTCCACTGATGGATAAATAGGTAAATAAAATGTATATTTTTCCCCTGCATTCTGACTCTTTGGGACCCTATGGACTGTAGCCCATTGCCCCGTCCATAGGATTTCCCAGGCAGAATCCTATTTCCACTATTTCTACTTCTTTATCACCCTTAAGGTATTACAAAAGAAATTATTTTCTTGATATTTGGGAAGTGCCCATAGGGATGAAACTATTCAAATAGTTCTCACTTTTAGAATAGTAAATAGAATTTATACATATGAACTTATGAGTTTATTAATGATTTCTTGTCACAAAAAACAAAATTTCAAGGCAACAACTATTTAAGTATCTAAATCTGAAGTCAAAGTGTTTTATATTTTGCACCAAGAGTATTCTCAAGTATGGCCTTCAGGTATATTTTAAGTCACTATGAGTATGACACACTGGAGAAATCAGGCAGTAACCTGGGACAGACTGGTTTATCACTCTAAAGTTTATTTGTAAATTGAGAATAATAATCATACTTTACACCACTATTGTGAGTTGAAAAAAGTTAGACGTCTTCACATCAAAAACTGTCTTCTGAGTGTTAAGCAGGTGGATTAACAACAACCAAAAGAAACCATTCCTGGATCCAAATTGATGAATAATGTCATAATTCCAAAGAACTAATAGAAAAGTCTATAGGCACCAGTAAAAAAGATAAATAATTTTGACTATAAAAAGGTTTTTTTTTCACAGTAAAACATTACAAGCAAAGTCATAAGACATGAGGCAAACTGGGATGAATATTTCTAAATCATTTCACAAGCAGCTAATACCCCAAGTATATAAGGGGTTTCTGGGTGGTTGTAGGAAAATATCCAGTGACTAATAGAAAAATGGACAAAGGGTATCAATAGGAAGTTTGCAGAAAAATAGAAAAACCTTTAAATGTGAAATGTTACTTGGCCCCTCTAGTAATAAGAGAAATGCAAATTACAACAATTCTGAGTTATCAGGTTTCATTTAGCAGGTTAGCAAAAATCTGAAGTCCATGGTAACTATGTGAGGTGACAGAAACTCTCTTTATTGCTAGGGAGGAGGATAAATTAAACATAGAATTACCATATGATCTAGCAATTCCATTTCTGTGTGTATACCTTAGAAAATTAAAAGCAGAAATTCCAACAGATATTTGTACGCCAGTATTCACAGCAACCTTATTCACAATAGCCAAAAGATAGAAACAACCTCAATGTCCACTGATGGATAAATAGGTAAATAAAATGTATATGCTTGCATTCTCCATTGTTCAGTTGGGTCTGACTCTTTGGGACCCTATGGACTGTAGCCCATTGGCTTCCACTGTCCATAGGATTTCCCAGGCAAGAATACTGGAGTGGGTTGCCATTTCTTCTCCAGGGAATCTTCCCCACCCAAGGATCAAACCTGCATTTTCAGTATCTCCTGCATTGCAGGCGGGCTCTTTACCGCTTGAGCCATTACTCACAGTAGAATATTACTCAGTCTTAAAAAGGAATGAAATTCTGATACAGCTGCATCCTGAATGAACCCAGAAAATATTATGGCATGTGAAATAAGCCAGGACATGATTCCATGTCCAGTTTGATGAGGTTCCTAGAACAGTGAATAATTCATGGAGACATAAAGCAGAGTAGCGACTGAGACAAAGTTGCTAGGAGCTGAGTTGAGAGGGGGAAAAGGGAGACATTGTTTAGTGAGTACAGGTTCAGTTTGAGGTGATGGAAGCGTTCTGGAGGTGCATGCTGGTGATGGATGCCAAATACATGAATGTACTTAGCTCCACAGACTTGCATACTTAAAATAATAAATTTGCATTATGTGTATTTATCACAATAATAATAATAAAATAGCTGCCTATGGAACCAGGGTAAAAGATACAGGAACAAGAGTGATACAACTTTTGAACGATGTAAATATATTACCTAATTACCTAATAAAACCAATACACAAAGTCATATGAAAGACTTGGAAATTTCCCCTTGGATTACTTCCATAATTTTATTTTTTTCTATATGCAAATATTACTTCATTCTGTTTCAATATTTTAAAAGAACCTTCATCAATAGTAGATTGATTGCAAGTCCACACACCAGAATACTAAGCAGCCATCATTAAGAATAAGGTAGATCTGTATTTCACTCACTTTCATGTATAGACTCACAGGTACTAGCCTCCGGAGAAGGGTTTTCAATTTTGGTCCTTGTAGGGCAAGTCAATTAAATGCTCCTGCTCTGAGGTCTCAGCCATCTACCTGAGGAAAGGAAGGGAAAGTTGACCGCTTCGTTTTATGTCTGTTTCCTGCTCCAAGATCTCTTGTCAAAGCAACTTGGCTTTGAGCCGGATGGGGTCCTTGCTCAGCCACTAACGAACCAACCTCTCCTTTCTTCTGGTTGTTTTCCTTGTGTGGTAGCTCCCCTGGCAAGGATTCTCAGGGCCAGAGAGCCTGGCAGTAGGAATAGGGTTCCAAATTTCACCTCTATCTCCAACTCTATCTGCAGCTACCCAGCCTTCCCCTGAACAATTCCACGGAAGCCGGGTACCCTACTTTGGGGTACCCATTCCACTAGTCAACAACTGCATTGGCCAGAACTTCCTTACAAAGTCTGGAAATTTGCCTCTTAGCAATTTCCACCCATTGGTTCTGGCTTTATTTCCAAGAACCAGAAAATGTAAATTTCTCTTCCTTATGATATCATTAGAGATATTTAAAAACCATTACTATATCCCTTCCAATGGCATGTCTCTGAACCCCATTTTTTCATGGCTAAAATTCCAGTAACTCCTGAATCCCACAAACTCTCCATTCACACTCTTCATTGGATCTGTAGTTCATTTCCATGGATATGCGTTTGGTTCCATTTCTATTTCTCCACTTACCTCTTACAAATCTTTTTCTTCCTTTAAAGAGGAAATAGAAATGTTAAGCCCAAAGAGAACATATCTGTGTAAAAGCTGTTGTGGTCGACATTGGTAAAAGGGTTCCCAGTTGTTCTTAGGCCTTGTACAATCCCTCCCCTGAATGTGCCCTGGTCCTAATGAGAACTGACGTTCCTAGTCTTCTTCCCTAACAAATATACACTCATAAACACAAAACAAAACATATTCAAAGTGATAGGTTTTAGCGGTCTAAACTACCATCTAAAATTTCTAAAGTAAACATCAAAGAAAATGAAATTCATATTATTATGATTGTCCTGGTGTCATATAGATAGATTGGTAATGTTTAGATGAGCAATAAAGGCATATATAATGTATTATTATATATGTATTTGACCATTTTACTTCATTTTAGGGGAGCTCAGAAGTGTTGTTACAATTACAATATTTATATAACTTGTTCTATGGTCAGGAATAAACCAAAAGGTTGAAAATTAATTAAAATGTATCAAAAATGATATATGTGGAAGGTATGCAAACTATCAGTATATTTTATCTAAAAGCAAATTAAAAGCTTAAATTGAAAAAGTATGTCCACATATTTTGTTATTTTTCTTGTAAAATAGTTAAAAGTAGCTGTCTGAGTTAAAAGAAGCTATGATTTATAAACCAAAATGTACAATAAAAAATATTTAAGTGGAAATTATGAGTCATCAATATCAAAAAGTATTTAGAGAAAAGACATTTAAGTAAAACTGGCCTTTTAAATGTATTGAGCATTTCTGACGCTTTGCAAGCCCAGGGACTATAGCCCGCCAGTCTCCTCTGTCCATGGGATTCTCCGGGCAAGAATACTGGAGTGGGTTGCCATGCCCTCCTCCAGGGGATCTTCCTGATCCAAGGATCAAGCCCAGGTCTCCTGCATGGCAGCCAGATTCTTTACCATCTGAGCCAACAGCGAAGCCCTTTATAAAAACTACTTATAATTAATTCTAGTTTTCAATATCCATCTACGTTACTGAAACTACATGACATTGTAAATTCACTGAAAAACAAAATCAGAAAAAAAAAATGGTTTAAAAAAATCCATCTAGGGGCTTCCCTGGTGGTCCAGCGGGTAAAGAGTCTGCCTAGCAGTGCAGAGGTTTGATCCCTGGCCCCGGAATCTCCCACATGCTGAGGAACAGCTGGGCCAGTGCGGCCAATTATAAGCCAGTGCTCTGGTGCGCATGTGCCCAGAGTCAGTGCTCTGCAACAGGAGAGGCCACTGCAAGGGGAGGCCCACACAGGCCAAAGAATAAAGATGGGTAAAAAATTAAAAAAATAAATAAATCCATCTATATTGCCAACACAACTTCTAGAATCCAGACTACACTGGCTGATAGCACCCAGAGTACCTCCAGCCTTTTATATAAATGTAGACATATTTACTTATAAATAAATGCCAACTGCTTAACAAAGCAGCATGTCTCATAGCCTCTTTGTATAACTATTGAAAAGACCCTGCTGGTTTCTGAGCACCTCCAGAACCACAGATGAAAGCAGGAGAAGTAAGAAAATGCATGCCAGGCAACCCCGGGAAACAATGTTTTGTGGTCGAATTTGACATGCTCCTTAATTTGTCTTTTTTCTCCTCCAAGTGATTCCCCCACCTAAGCTGTCCCTACGCTCGGAAGCAGAGTTTGTCTCTCTCGACAGCAAGGTTCCAGCCCCCGCCTCGGCACAGCCTCCACTTACACTCACCTCCTGTTTCAAGGATGTGGGACCCGCTCTGAGGAGCAGTTCCCTGAGGCGCGTCTGTCTCGGAAAGGGGTGTTCAGGGTCAGGCGTGGAGCAGCGGCAGCCCTGAAGGGGGGCAGCGGCTGTGCTGCGGAGCAAGGTCCTCACACGCGTTGCTGCCCGCCCTGGAGAATGCCGGGCGTTCAGTCACGGTCTGCACACAGCTGCACGGACCTCGGACAGCGGCGGGCCTGACTCACCGTCTCCAAGACACCCACCTCGTTAGGCTCCAGCCCTGGTTCTGACTTAGACCATTCCCCCCATCGAAGCTGAGTTTCCTGCTTTCAGCAAAGCAGAAGACACTTGCAGCCTTGAAAACAAAGGTTGCTCATCCACATCGTGAAGGGCTCCACATTGTCCTTAGGATTCCTGGAGGGCATCTCACCGTGGGGTGGTTTCTCCTCCACTGACCGACCAAGCTTCCATGGCTTCTTCCGACCGTCTCTGACTCAGAGCAACCCTTTTCTTTTTTGTGACTGACGTTGTTACTCATTCCACCTGGGACAACCAATGCCTCTTTGTTTTCTAATTTTAGCAGCATGTGCTTTCTCCTAGAACTAATTGTGCTAATGACGACAAGAATGGCCACAACAAAGGCTGCATTTATCAAATGCTTACCCAGTGTCAGGCATGGTTCCGAGCACTTTGAATGTGTGAACTAACTGGTTGTCACAGCAGGACTATGAGAAGAATAAGGGATACAGTTTTAGCCAACAGTTTTACCGAAGTAGAAACTGAGGCACAAGCTGTTGAATAACCAGCCAAAGTAACGTCATACAGGCAGCCAGACTCTAGTTCAAGTTCTTCTCCAGTTCACTTAGTACTATTACAGGAGATGGAGGAATGGTGCTCCTTACATGCTGTGGGCAGGCTTGGCTTATTTCATAGGAAACACAGATATTCTTGCCACTTGATTGGAAATGATATGTACAAGGAGAAGTATTATCTATGTTCGCTCATTGCTTTCACTTCTGGAAAATGATGCTGTCACTGGTGCCATTAATGCCAGAACTACCAAATATTAGGAACTTCCCAAGTGGCTCAATGGTAAAAAAAAAATGCCTGCCACCTGGAACGGGGCTGTGGAGGGATATACATATGACAAATCTGGGATCGTACATATCTGTAAACAACAAAACTCTGTAAAAGTAAAAAGTAAAATAAAAATTAAAAATAATTTTAAAAATCTGCCTGCCATTGCAGAAGACACAGGTTTGATCCCTGGGTCAGGATGATCCCTTGGAGAAGGAAACAGCCACCCACTCCGGTTTTCTTTCCATGGACGGAGAAGCCTGGTGGGCTACAGACCGTGGGGTTGCAAAGAGTTGGACATGACTAAGTAGCTGTGAACACACACACTGAATATTTAGCACCCATTTTCCCAGGGACTGCATGTACTCAAGGGGACAGAGGAAAGGGAGAACTCCATTCAATCACTGACCAGAAATCTGCAAAGAAACCACAGACTTCATGGATATGTTTGCAATGCCCCCAAGCATCACAGCCCCTGGAGAAGGAAACAGCTAAATCATTTCCCTGCAAGGTCACCTGAAATGCCACCGAAGGAGTTGGGCAGGAAGCCCAGGCCTCTGGATCCTCTGGCTGAGTTTCAGGAAGCCAACCGTACTCTGACATTTAGTTGGTGAGACATTTTGTTTGTGTTTAGCCTCTTAAAATTGCATTTATCAAATGCTTACCCAGTGTCAGGCATGGTTCCGAGCACTTTGAATGTGTGAACTAACTGGTTGTCACAGCAGGACTATGAGAAGAATAAGGGATACAGTTTTAGCCAACAGTTTTACCGAAGTAGAAACTGAGGCACAAGCTGTTGAATAACCAGCCAAAGTAACGTCATACAGGCAGCCAGACTCTAGTTCAAGTTCTTCTCCAGTTCACTTAGTACTATTACAGGAGATGGAGGAATGGTGCTCCTTACATGCTGTGGGCAGGCTTGGCTTATTTCATAGGAAACACAGATATTCTTGCCACTTGATTGGAAATGATATGTACAAGGAGAAGTATTATCTATGTTCGCTCATTGCTTTCACTTCTGGAAAATGATGCTGTCACTGGTGCCATTAATGCCAGAACTACCAAATATTAGGAACTTCCCAAGTGGCTCAATGGTAAAAAAAAAATGCCTGCCACCTGGAACGGGGCTGTGGAGGGATATACATATGACTAATCTGGGATCGTACATATCTGTAAACAACAAAACTCTGTAAAAGAAAAAAGTAAAATAAAAATTAAAAATAATTTTAAAAATCTGCCTGCCATTGCAGAAGACACAGGTTTGATCCCTGGGTCAGGATGATCCCTTGGAGAAGGAAACAGCCACCCACTCCGGTTTTCTTTCCATGGACGGAGAAGCCTGGTGGGCTACAGACCGTGGGGTTGCAAAGAGTTGGACATGACTAAGTAGCTGTGAACACACACACTGAATATTTAGCACCCATTTTCCCAGGGACTGCATGTACTCAAGGGGACAGAGGAAAGGGAGAACTCCATTCAATCACTGACCAGAAATCTGCAAAGAAACCACAGACTTCATGGATATGTTTGCAATGCCCCCAAGCATCACAGCCCCTGGAGAAGGAAACAGCTAAATCATTTCCCTGCAAGGTCACCTGAAATGCCACCGAAGGAGTTGGGCAGGAAGCCCAGGCCTCTGGATCCTCTGGCTGAGTTTCAGGAAGCCAACCGTACTCTGACATTTAGTTGGTGAGACATTTTGTTTGTGTTTAGCCTCTACTTGCAATATGTGCCACCCAAACACTATTCCAAGAGTCAGTGCTTGAGTAGCTGGGAAGAAAATCTGATCTGAAGTCAAAGTGCCAGCCCCAAATGCAAGAAGAATCAAGTTAAATCTAGCTAAGTTCCATAAGCAATGCCATAAAAAATCATGTCTAAGGTTTCTCTGTCTAATCATCAGTATTAATACAGGTCAAAGAACATTAAGACAGATGTTGTCATTGTGGGAAGGTTCCTGATCTTCAGCCCTCTTATTTTAAGCAGTATTTGATGCAACCAAATTTTGGGGCTCTGAGAGTTCACTGCAGTGGAATTTGGCCTATGCTTTATCAGAGTTCACTTTACATCTTAAAGATCTTAAAGAAGTGAAGGTTTGCCATAGAAAGAGGACTTGCTATTACTAGGATGGAAAACTACCCGGCCTACCACAAATCTGATTGCTGGACCAATTGTAAAGCAAGCAGATTGTCATGAAGGATTGGCATTGTAGGCCCGGAGCTGCATCTGGTTCAGCTGCTCTATGACTGTGGAAGGGTCTACATCTGACTAGTTCTGGGTTGAAAACAGACTGAAAAAAGTTTACAAATTTAGAAGCAGCTTAATCTTGTTCTTATACCTCCCCATCTTTACCTTGAAAGGTGCTCCCAACAGAACAGTTCTAGAAGAGCTTCCTCCTGGTCCTCTCCTTTCACTGGCCATGTGGGCCTCTGTGCCTTCACTCACAATGGCCTGGTGGGCTACAGACCGTGGGGTTGCAAAGAGTTGGACATGACTAAGTAGCTGTGAACACACACACTGAATATTTAGCACCCATTTTCCCAGGGACTGCATGTACTCAAGGGGACAGAGGAAAGGGAGAACTCCATTCAATCACTGACCAGAAATCTGCAAAGAAACCACAGACTTCATGGATATGTTTGCAATGCCCCCAAGCATCACAGCCCCTGGAGAAGGAAACAGCTAAATCATTTCCCTGCAAGGTCACCTGAAATGCCACCGAAGGAGTTGGGCAGGAAGCCCAGGCCTCTGGATCCTCTGGCTGAGTTTCAGGAAGCCAACCGTACTCTGACATTTAGTTGGTGAGACATTTTGTTTGTGTTTAGCCTCTACTTGCAATATGTGCCACCCAAACACTATTCCAAGAGTCAGTGCTTGAGTAGCTGGGAAGAAAATCTGATCTGAAGTCAAAGTGCCAGCCCCAAATGCAAGAAGAATCAAGTTAAATCTAGCTAAGTTCCATAAGCAATGCCATAAAAAATCATGTCTAAGGTTTTCTCTGTCTAATCATCAGTATTAATACAGGTCAAAGAACATTAAGACAGATGTTGTCATTGTGGGAAGGTTCCTGATCTTCAGCCCTCTTATTTTAAGCAGTATTTGATGCAACCAAATTTTGGGGCTCTGAGAGTTCACTGCAGTGGAATTTGGCCTATGCTTTATCAGAGTTCACTTTACATCTTAAAGATCTTAAAGAAGTGAAGGTTTGCCATAGAAAGAGGACTTGCTATTACTAGGATGGAAAACTACCCGGCCTACCACAAATCTGATTGCTGGACCAATTGTAAAGCAAGCAGATTGTCATGAAGGATTGGCATTGTAGGCCCGGAGCTGCATCTGGTTCAGCTGCTCTATGACTGTGGAAGGGTCTACATCTGACTAGTTCTGGGTTGAAAACAGACTGAAAAAAAAGTTTACAAATTTAGAAGCAGCTTAATCTTGTTCTTATACCTCCCCCATCTTTACCTGCAAAGGTGCTCCCAACAGAACAGTTCTAGAAGAGCTTCCTCCTGGTCCTCTCCTTTCACTGGCCATGTGGGCCTCTGTGCCTTCACAACAAATGGCCATCTCCTGGCCTCCAGAGACCGCAGGAGGATTCCTGCCAGGAGGCCTCAGTTCCAGCTCACAGCGGGGTCTTGTTGCTGCTTCCCTTTGTTCTCACACAGACCATCTGCCAAGTTCCTGACTTCCTGCATCTCAGGAACTTTGCCTGAGTCCACCTTCACTGCCTTACGGGCCTTTGAACCCCAGATATGTCTCCCTGGGTGTGGGAGAGCTACCTGTATCAACCCAATTTCCGAAAGAGTCCAGCGGACTTACTCATCTCACTTAGAGTGAATGCATCTTGAGTGTGTGAAGAGCCAGACTGGGTCACTCATGTTTCATCCGGTCACTCAATACGATACAGTCACTCAAAATACGATGATGTAAACAATTTATCGATGCAGATATGTATGCATACATCTTTTGTTACCTGAACATTCTTGATTTAGCATTTCAATATTCACTTAACGTAGCAAATTGTCGGCCATAGGTATTAGGTTTCTGCCAAAATTCCCCAGTCAATAATGTGATAAGTAAGAACCAACAGGAGCAAGGGTGTAACTGAAAACCCTGCAGTGGGCGCAGCAAATCCCTTTTCAACATGAGAAGCTCTTCAACCAGATTTGCTGGCCTGGTGCCAGAGTGCTCATCACTTTGTTGTCCCATTGAACTGAAGTCATGCTCTAGGCTGTTCCTCCAGAACTCTTCTCTCATTCTTTTAGAGAGCGTTTGGGTGGCCTTCTTGGGGTCGGTCTGATGTGACTCTCTGTGCACACTCTGTGTATGCAGAGGTCAATCTGTGAGTTTCCAGAAGAGCACAGAGTGGGTTTTCTCCAAACAACGCAGCCTGGAATATCTGCTGCTCCAAAAACACAGAGCAGGGTGATAGCTTTCTGTTTCGTCTTAGCCACACAACTCATCTTTTATTAAACAAGACACCCACATTGTTCACTCTGGGAGTCTCGTTTCTTTCTTTTCTTTCTTTCCTTCTCTCTCTCTCTTCTTTACTCCCTTCCTTTCTTTCGTCTCTCCTTTCTTTGCACAAATTTAATGATAGCTGAGTCAGGCCTGCGAAAGCAGTCGTATTAGGCCATGATGGCCATGCTAGGAGTCAGCGTGTAGCTAAATTTTCAAAGACCTCATCATACTTTTTAAGGGTAAAAAAATAAAAATGTTAATTTTACAACACAGTAAAATACAGCTACCTATGGAAATCACCATAAATAATTTGCTATCATAAATAATTTATATTCTCTGTTATGTACATCTATGAATTATGTTCACAGGCTGATTGAATTAAAACCCGTTATAGCACATGCCAAACTGTTGCTAGGTAACTACTAAAACTAATATGTTGGCATGCTCCTATCTCTCTATACGTGTGTGACCTAATATTTATATAATCACATCTGCATTATCTACCTACACTTGTAATACTTAGAAAGGGATAAAGTATCTCAATACAAATATAGAGAGATTATTCTAAATAGGTAAATATATGTTTCTTTGAAGGTCACTACTGTGGCCTCAGTAATCACTTAAGTGACTCAATTGATGGTAACATGCTATTTGCCAGGTGGCTCACGATTCTAAGAACACATCCACAGTGCACTTGCCAGCAGTCAGAAATTCTGAGTGACTCTCTCAAGGTCCTTTCATGGTATATGGAGAAATATTCTGGATGATGAAGTATGAGTCTTCTGTGCTTATAATTGATCAGAAAAATTTTATATACTTATGTAGTATAGTTATATGTATACATATGTATTTGTCTGAAGTGGTAAAGTCTTAGTTGCTCAGTTGTGTCTGACTCTTTGCCACCCCTGGATGGTAACCCACCAGGCTCCTCTGTCCTTGGCGTTCTCCAGGCGAGAATACTGGAGTGGGTTGCCATTTCCTCCTCTAGGAGATCTTCCCGACCCAGAGACTGAACTGGCATCTCCTTCATTGGCAAGCGGATTCTTTACTGTCTGGGACACCAAGACAGCCCCACTTTTATTTGATTGCTGCTATTTAAAAAAAAATTTTTAAATAGTGTTCATTCATGAGATAGAGAGGTATATCTCAAATGAGTCATTGGCCTAAATCATTGGACATTGGACATTGGAACGTCCAGCCTAAAGACAACGCTTAAGTGTTCTGAGCTCATTTATGTGTTTTTCTTCAATGCACTTACCCCCTTTTAGGATGTTAAGCAGCATCTCTGCTAATAATAGCAGATTGAAATGCAGTATTTTAAAAATCTTAACACCCAGCCGACACTGAAAATATTTAGCCATTCTATCTGAAATGTTTTTAAAACAGGTTAAATTTTTAATAATCTAGTAGTTTTATTACTTCATGATATTTAATTGTATATTCATATAATAAACATAAATCATCACCTGAAAGTGTTCTTCAGAGAGAATGGTTTAAAAAAAAAAATGGAGAGAAATTTTGTACTTTTTGGAAAAGGTGCTTATGGGAAATGCTTCTTTCTTAAACATTTGATTTTTATCATGGTATTATATACACACACTCAAACAGTAATAGGGATTATTTCTGAAAACATCAGTCTTTAATCTCATTCTTCCCTACACCCTTAGAGATCACACTTTGAGTTTTTTAAAATTATTTATTTGACCTCATCCAGGCTTGGTTGCGGCGCCCGGGATCTTCACGGCCACACATGGGCTCTCCAGCTGCACTGCGCAGGCTCCAGAGAGGGCAGGCTCAGGGGCTGCGGCTCATAGGCCTGGGTGCTCTTCAGCACGTGGGATCTTAGGCCCCTTGCGTGTGCGTGGGCGCATGCGTGAGTCACGTCTGACTCTTTGAGACCCTACGGACTATAGCCCGCCAGGCTCCTCTGTCCATGGGATTCTCCAGGCAAGAGGCCTGGAGTGGGTTGCTGTGCAACTCCAGGGGATCTTCCAACCCAGAGATCGAACCCACATCTCTTACATCTCCTGCACTGGCAGGCAGATTCTTTACCACTGGGCCACCTGGGAAGCACACTTCATTTCTGTCATCTTTCTAGGCAAGGCAGCCCCAGATATACACAGTTATTTTCCCCTCAGCATGGACCCTGAACTTTACTTCTTAATGGAAGCTGTGTCTAAACCATCAACGTCAAATTATACTCTTCCAGGTGCAACACAGATGAAATCTGTTTCAGACTGTCATCTAGAACAACAAAGAAGTTGTCTCTCCTAGTGAGGTAAACGCTTCTCCATCTAGGTTGACTTTACTCAGTACTAGTAAATAGACTAAAGGCTGTTTGTACAGGATACAGGGTCAGTGTTAAATGAATAAACTGGCACTAAGGAAGCCACATGAAGGCATAGGAGCAAAAAATAGCCTCCTAGTTTTTCAATGTTTATTTAATCCAACAAGGAATCTTGGCAGGGTGTTGGCAGAAAAACTGCCATGCCTCCATTCAATCCTATCTTTTTACCTGTCACTACATGTAGCCCCTGTAAGCCCATGACTGCTGAGGATTTTGAGTCTGCTCAATTGGGGGCTGATCTGGCAGCAGCATTTCTGAAATAAGAATCAGTAGACCTGTGTCCCCAGCCCCTGCTCTGCTAAGAAATAGAATCCATCTTTCCTCCAAGAAAAGAGAGTATGATCAACCACTCTCCCTCCACATCCTCAAAAGTATGGTCGAATCCTTTGCCCTGGATAATCTAAACTTCTACCCATGCAGGGAAAGACTTCGCTCTTAAACATTCCTGAGAGAGACGTGATTTGTAAGATGGTTCTTCATAAGGACATATATGGAAACTAGAGCAGAGTGATGATTAATTGCCAAGAGACTCTCCAACCCCTCTCTGGGAAGCATACAGGTTAGCGTAAGGCAGACTGGTCTTGGCTCATGCCCAGGAAGCTCATTCCTGCAAGTCCCGAGAAAGACCTTGCTACAACAAAGTCATGGTATGGCAGAGACGCTGGTATAAGGAGCGAATTCAAGGCTTCTTTTTCAAGGAGAGGAGTTTAGAAAAGTTTGAAAATTCTAAAATGCTTCAAAAAAGGAGTACACCCAGCAAAAATATTTTGCTGTTCTTGCATTTTAGTAATGATGGGATTTTCTAAGGCAACCCACAATAGAATTCACTGAACAAGAGTTACCCTGCTCCCTAGGGATTAGCTTGACTGGACAGGACAATGTAACTCAGGAATTCTGCTTTGTGCTTCAGCAGAAAAACACAGACATATGTTCTAAAAATAAAGGAAGAACTGCTATGGTTCCCTCTTGTCTATTATCTCTTCCAGGTGCAACTGAAATCTGTTTCAGACTGTCATCTAGAACAACAAAGAAGTTGTCTCTCCTAGTGAGGTAAACGCTTCTCCATCTAGGTTGACTTTACTCAGTACTAGTAAATAGACTAAAGGCTGTTTGTACAGGATACAGGGTCAGTGTTAAATGAATAAACTGGCACTAAGGAAGCCACATGAAGGCATAGGAGCAAAAAATAGCCTCCTAGTTTTTCAATGTTTATTTAATCCAACAAGGAATCTTGGCAGGGTGTTGGCAGAAAAACTGCCATGCCTCCATTCAATCCTATCTTTTTACCTGTCACTACATGTAGCCCCTGTAAGCCCATGACTGCTGAGGATTTTGAGTCTGCTCAATTGGGGGCTGATCTGGCAGCAGCATTTCTGAAATAAGAATCAGTAGACCTGTGTCCCCAGCCCCTGCTCTGCTAAGAAATAGAATCCATCTTTCCTCCAAGAAAAGAGAGTATGATCAACCACTCTCCCTCCACATCCTCAAAAGTATGGTCGAATCCTTTGCCCTGGATAATCTAAACTTCTACCCATGCAGGGAAAGACTTCGCTCTTAAACATTCCTGAGAGAGACGTGATTTGTAAGATGGTTCTTCATAAGGACATATATGGAAACTAGAGCAGAGTGATGATTAATTGCCAAGAGACTCTCCAACCCCTCTCTGGGAAGCATACAGGTTAGCGTAAGGCAGACTGGTCTTGGCTCATGCCCAGGAAGCTCATTCCTGCAAGTCCCGAGAAAGACCTTGCTACAACAAAGTCATGGTATGGCAGAGACGCTGGTATAAGGAGCGAATTCAAGGCTTCTTTTACAAGGAGAGGAGTTTAGAAAAGTTTGAAAATTCTAAAATGCTTCAAAAAAGGAGTACACCCAGCAAAAATATTTTGCTGTTCTTGCATTTTAGTAATGATGGGATTTTCTAAGGCAACCCACAATAGAATTCACTGAACAAGAGTTACCCTGCTCCCTAGGGATTAGCTTGACTGGACAGGACAATGTAACTCAGGAATTCTGCTTTGTGCTTCAGCAGAAAAACACAGACATATGTTCTAAAAAATAAAGGAAGAACTGCTATGGTTCCCTCTTGTCTATCTTCAATGGTTTAGACTTTTTTTTTTTTTTGCACCGCTTAATTTCATAAATAGTGGCCCAGGCAGTTTTGCCCAAACATTCAAGAAGATTACCTACCATGTCTTTCTCCCGTGACAATGCATTTCACATTAAATGTTTGATTGGATTACTAATTTTAAAGCTTACCACTTCAGAATCACCTAAAGCTTTCATTTCCTACCGAGAAGCCCCGAGAAACGTCATAATTACCTCTGTGCTTAGGCGGCAGGCTGCAGCAGAGAATTTTGAAAAGTGTTTTGTTTCTCTGAACACAGGCAACTCAGAAAAGGGAGCACCTGCAAATAGGTTAATGAAGCTCAGAATTGCTGGAGTTGTCAAGACCAACTGGTGAGAATTCCCGTGGAGTTAAGTAGGATGTGAATCCGGCTCTGAGTAAATATCATTACCCATGCGTTCTGACTTCCTACTCTCGGGTTTTGCAGCCTGCGTGGGTTTTTCCCCTTCTTTGCAACCGTTGGGCAGCAGTTACCCTGGGGGTGGCTGGAAGTCATCTTTAAAATGGCTCTCTGGGTGGGCAGAGGCCCAGGTATTTATTCCTGGAGCTCTCTGAGCCATAGAGGACTTTTTAGAAAATTCATTAAAGTAAACAATTGGCTTAAGTTCTCAGAAAGAGAAGCATGGCTCGCCACTTCGAGTGTCTTGTTTCAGTGTTTAATAGTCATTAGACGTGGGGCAGAGGAAGAAACAGCAAGAACACCCTGTGCTCTAAAGACTGGCCCTCCTAGATCCAAACCCTCAGTATTAATACTTACTGTTCTGATGAACTGTATGAAGAACATTTTGAGCATAGTTGTAGTATGGTTTAGGGTAAACGTCAACCTCTGGTTGAAATGTATCATGCAGACAGAAAGTGCACATAATGTAGGGTGCAGCTCAATGCATCTTCACAGAGTGACCACATCCCTGAAATCATGACTTCGAGCAAGAGGCAGGACATGCTCGACACTGAGAAGCCCCTCTCTTGCCCTCTCCCAGTCGAGATCCTAGGAATAACTCCTACTCTGACTTCTCGTATTGGGTTTTTGTTTGTTTTTTGCTTGTTTTGAACTCTGTACAACAGGAAACAGATAGTATGCATTTTTTTTTATATCTGGCTTTTTTCAGATATGCAGAGATTTTTAAAAATATGTCCTCATGACAGTCTCACATTGCTGTCCGATCGACAAGGAAATCATCAATCTGCCCCAGTGCAACAGTTTGTTCTGCTCAAAACGTGTCAAGTAAAAATACTCACATCGGAAATGAATGTATACATGGCTGTGTTATATACTGCAGCCTGCCAATGAGCACATCCGGTTTCTAGCAGATGGGGAAAGGAGCTTCCACTGGGCCTTTTTAAAGAAAGACGATCATGTGAGCTTGGCTATGCAGCTAGACCAAAAAGTTGAAGGATGGTGGGAGGCCAAGCTGGGGAATTCTGCTTTCTGAACTGAAGCATAGAGCTGGTGAAATGCACAAGAAAGTGAGATTTATTGGCTGAATGTTGATGTGCCAAGACGGAAGATGAGAGCTTGATGTTTAATTGCGCTGCTTCCTCCTGCTTCACTTCGGCATGTTCCTAATAAACAGGCCCCTACAGGTCAGACCTTGCTTCCTACCATTTGCAGTTGGCTTTATTAGGCAAGTGACTTCTATAGCCTCTGGTCAAGGAAAAGATAGCAATAATAATAATAAAAACCATTGCTCAGGCCTGAGCTGACTTAAAACGGTACAACTTTGTCCCTGATGATCGAGTGAGGCAAAGCATTTAGTACAGTAAGAGTCATAATTGCAAGTTACAAAATAATTAAATGTTATTGCTGTGCAAAAATACTTAGAAGCCAACTTTACAGCGAGTGAGTTACGGAATCACATCACCTGCCCATGATCCACATGTAGAGCTGTAGACTTACTTGACCAGGCCTCCAGCCTTCCAAGAAAATCAAGCATTTGTTTGAAAAGTAATCAAATACGGATTGTTTCCATAACAGCCAAAGAGTTTCTTCCTGCAGTCCCAGCCAGTGAAAGGCAGGGGATTTATGCCACTCTAATATGGCTGATCCCTCCCAGTCTAAACATTTTCTTTGAAAATGTGAAACCCTGCAATTAAATCTTTTTCCCTGAAACAGGAGAGTTCACTGAACTGAGAACCAAGTAAAGCCCCTGTAGAGAAGCCTGTGATTGGAGGGAGAGGGTGTCGTCTGATGGGAGGACCCACGGATGGCAGGAAAACACAGAGATGCTGGAGGGAGCAGGAGAGAAAAAATGCCGTGTGCTCGTCTGAGGACCTTCTCTACTCAGACATGCATTCAAGGCTGGCTGTATGTGTGTTTGTCTCTGAAACGTTATATATGAAACAAACATAAGAAGCCTCTAAAAGGTGGGAAAAAAAGGCAGACTACCTAGGAATCTCACACGCAAGGATTGAGGTTGCATTAAGTTCCCTACATTGCCCCATATTTCCCAAACTGGATGCTATTGAACTGAACAACTGAGAGATGTCACCACAGATTTTTAAAAGCTCTTACAAAAGCCTGTTCTCTTGAGCCAAAGGACCAGAAAAGGGACAGTCCAACAAGGAAAAACAACAATAAAAAGCTCTAGCGGATTCAAGCATCACAAGATAACAAAATAGAAAAAGAATCTGTGGCCACATACTACTCACACCAGCAAGGGCTAAATTGAAAACCTAGATTTTCCTCTTTTTATATATGGTAATGTATATGTTTCCACGTACCATATGTATACCTGTGGCTGATTCATGTTTATATATGGCAGAATCCATCACAATACTGTAAAGCAAATATCTTGCAACAAAAACATTTTTTAAAAAGGCATGAATTTTTTTAAAGTTCCAAAAGAGAAATCATATTTACTGGGGCTTGCCTACAATTTGTTCTCGCCTATAAGCAACTTAAACTTTTTCCATGATTAAGTCTCAGATCATCAGAAAGTTGAGTTCTACTCTTCCTGTGTTCTCAATTTAGCATCATAGAACTCCTTTTACTAGATTGCTTTTTTGAGATTACGGCATCAACCGGCTTGTGTGTGCATGGTGGGAAGCAAGTCTGTGAAAAGTAATCAAATACGGATTGTTTCCATAACAGCCAAAGAGTTTCTTCCTGCAGTCCCAGCCAGTGAAAGGCAGGGGATTTATGCCACTCTAATATGGCTGATCCCTCCCAGTCTAAACATTTTCTTTGAAAATGTGAAACCCTGCAATTAAATCTTTTTCCCTGAAACAGGAGAGTTCACTGAACTGAGAACCAAGTAAAGCCCCTGTAGAGAAGCCTGTGATTGGAGGGAGAGGGTGTCGTCTGATGGGAGGACCCACGGATGGCAGGAAAACACAGAGATGCTGGAGGGAGCAGGAGAGAAAAAATGCCGTGTGCTCGTCTGAGGACCTTCTCTACTCAGACATGCATTCAAGGCTGGCTGTATGTGTGTTTGTCTCTGAAACGTTATATATGAAACAAACATAAGAAGCCTCTAAAAGGTGGGAAAAAAAGGCAGACTACCTAGGAATCTCACACGCAAGGATTGAGGTTGCATTAAGTTCCCTACATTGCCCCATATTTCCCAAACTGGATGCTATTGAACTGAACAACTGAGAGATGTCACCACAGATTTTTAAAAGCTCTTACAAAAGCCTGTTCTCTTGAGCCAAAGGACCAGAAAAGGGACAGTCCAACAAGGAAAAACAACAATAAAAAGCTCTAGCGGATTCAAGCATCACAAGATAACAAAATAGAAAAAGAATCTGTGGCCACATACTACTCACACCAGCAAGGGCTAAATTGAAAACCTAGATTTTCCTCTTTTTATATATGGTAATGTATATGTTTCCACGTACCATATGTATACCTGTGGCTGATTCATGTTTATATATGGCAGAATCCATCACAATACTGTAAAGCAAATATCTTGCAACAAAAACATTTTTTAAAAAGGCATGAATTTTTTTAAAGTTCCAAAAGAGAAATCATATTTACTGGGGCTTGCCTACAATTTGTTCTCGCCTATAAGCAACTTAAACTTTTTCCATGATTAAGTCTCAGATCATCAGAAAGTTGAGTTCTACTCTTCCTGTGTTCTCAATTTAGCATCATAGAACTCCTTTTACTAGATTGCTTTTTTGAGATTACGGCATCAACCGGCTTGTGTGTGCATGGTGGGAAGCAAGTCTGTGAAATTCCTGAGGGCTCCTGTCACTGAGTCATCATAGGAGGTCTGGGTGAGGACCCTTGTGAGGAAATCCTTGTAGGACATAATAGCGGAAAAAGTTGTCTTTTGATCTTTTAAATCTTTTATGAATCAGATACATAATCACATCTCCTCTCTTTTACTGGCTGCTAGAAAGTTCAGCCATATCCATGGTCTTCTGAAAACTGTGCCAATCTTAGTGGCCCACCTACTGTAGATGGACCTCTCCTTTGATGTTGTTTTACTTTACAGGTACTTACTCTTTTTTACTAGCTCATGCTCATTTATTTTTTATCTCATTGTGTCTTAATATATTAATATGTATAAAAATTACATACCCAGTAAGTCTCTATAAATCATCTTTAGAACCAGTAATAAGAGAATTCAACAAATACCTGAGAACTGTAGAGGTTGTCAGCAAAAGGAAAATTTTCAAACCAACCAGAAGTAACTCAGACAAGATGAAGATAGAGGACTCGAAATGACAGCCAAAGTAGATGAAGAAATCCATAAAAATGTGATTTGAACTGTAGCCACTATTGAGAGTGATTCATTGAGAATAAATGAGGAAAATACCTTGTATTGAATTGTGTTCTGGAAACACTTTGGAATGTGGGAGGTGGAGGGAGCAGGAGATATATGGGAATTCTGCAAACTTCTCTGACACCACAATCACTTCTCACTCTTCTGCGGACATGTCATGCTTCAAAATGTCAACAGAAACGTCCATTTATATTTTCTGGGTTTTGAGAAACAGGAAACCTTAGTTACTGTAAGTTCTATCTCTCGTTCAATTTAAATTAATCCCACATTCGCTCAGGGAGGCTGAAACCAAGTTATCGTGATAAACTGTCAACCCATAATCCTTTCCTTCAGTCCTCACTCTTTATGGCACAGGAAAAATCTTGTGGTAGTTGCTGTTCCTTCAGTTCTCAGTGTTGGTTGGATGTGTTCTAAAGCACATCAACTGCCCTGGTGAAAACGGTTTCCATGGAACATGATGTCCAACGGACAGTTAAGTTTTTTTTTTTTTTTGGGTGAGTTGGGGTGGGGAGGGAGAGGGGCGGGTGAGCCACTTCTATTGGTCTTTCATGTATCTATTTTCATCCGTCTTTGTTCTTTGGCCCTGTGGGCCTCCCATCGCAGTGGTCTCTGTTGTCGCAGAGCACCACCTCTGGGCGCATGCGCTCCAGAGCTCCGGCTCGGTAATTGGCCACATCGGTCCAGCTGCTCCGCGGCACATGGGATCTTCCCAGGCCAGGGATCGAACCGGCGCCCCTTGCACTGCAAGGTGGTGTCCTTACCCACTGGGCCACCAGGAAAGCCCCAGTCAAGGTTTTTGATCAGTGAATAGACTACATACACTGTCTGCTCTTTGCTAAACAGACTGTCCTCTGGAGAAATCCCTCTCTTCCCCATAAGTTCATGTGTTTCCGAGTGGAGCTGAGTTTGCTGCCAGCTCTGGCAATGGGATCTCATTGGCTTTTAGGCCACTAAGTAAATCCTATGCCCTAGCCATAGTGATGGGTTCATAATCATAGGCAACAAGGAAGTTTTGGTGAGTCTACTGAGAAAGACATAAAGCCAAGCTCTCTTGTCTACTCGGTTTAATGACATGAGAATTTGACTCTTGTAGCTCCTTGGACCATCTGGAGAAAGCTTGGGTCTGCTGAGAGCCACACACACTGTCTAGGGTAGGACAAATTCAAAGACGAGAGTGTCGTGGGAGGGAGCAAAGTACCATCCTTCAAGCCTGAAGCATGTACTGCCCGAGGCTACCTTTGCCCCTCAGCCTTCCTGGTAATTGAGTCAATACACTTAGGTTTCATCAATTGTGTGCTCCTTGAAACATCCTGAGTCATGTTTAATTTTACCTTCCTGCCTGCCATTGGCAAATAGAACAAAAACACTTATTTTCTGTTTTTAATATCTCTTCTAATCAATTTACACGTCCCATATTTATTTGCATTATTTTCTTCCATTCTCATAGTCTCTATTCCTTTAAATTTTGTGCTGCATAAGGTTTTTTTCCCTCTCTTTCTGTATTTCTTCCTTGACAGTGAACTTGAGACAGCTATCTAAAGGCCACTAAAAATAGGTGAGAATGTACCTATGAGCCTGTTTGCTGAAAACAAAAGAAAGCATATTGAAGTCCTTTTCACATTTCTTAAGTTGCTCTCCAAAGTTTTCAGAAATCTGTGAAATGGGGAACGATGATCCAGTTTGTAGCAGATCTGTTGTTGCTGTTGGTCAGTCACTAGGTCACGTCCAACTCTTTGAGGCCCCTTGGACCTCAGCACATCCGGGTTTCCTGTTCTTCATAATCTCCTGGAGTTTGCTCAGATTCATGTCCATTGAGTCAATGAAGTGATTTCGGAGCCCAAGAAAATAACATCTGCCACTGTTTCCATTTCCCCCCATTTGTTTGCCACGAGAGACCCTACAATTTAGTGTTTGCAAAGTGTGGCTTAGGATCTTTCTGAATTCAGAATCGCTGGGGTGCATACTACAAAAGGAGATTACCGGACTCCCTCCCAGCCTCAAATCTTAAGGCTTCAGTTATGTCCAACTCTTTGTGACCCTCTGGACCATAGCCCACGTTGCTCCTCTATCCATGGGATTCTCCAGCCAAGAATACTGGAGTGGGTTGCTGTGCCCTCTTCCAAGGGATCTTCCTGACCCGGGAATCAAACCACGTCACCTGTAAGGCAGGCCTGTTTTTTACCCACTGAGCCACCTAGGGAAAACCTATATGTATATATACATATTATTTAAATGGGTCTGCTGAGAGCCACACACACTGTCTAGGGTAGGACAAATTCAAAGACGAGAGTGTCGTGGGAGGGAGCAAAGTACCATCCTTCAAGCCTGAAGCATGTACTGCCCGAGGCTACCTTTGCCCCTCAGCCTTCCTGGTAATTGAGTCAATACACTTAGGTTTCATCAATTGTGTGCTCCTTGAAACATCCTGAGTCATGTTTAATTTTACCTTCCTGCCTGCCATTGGCAAATAGAACAAAAACACTTATTTTCTGTTTTTAATATCTCTTCTAATCAATTTACACGTCCCATATTTATTTGCATTATTTTCTTCCATTCTCATAGTCTCTATTCCTTTAAATTTTGTGCTGCATAAGGTTTTTTTCCCTCTCTTTCTGTATTTCTTCCTTGACAGTGAACTTGAGACAGCTATCTAAAGGCCACTAAAAATAGGTGAGAATGTACCTATGAGCCTGTTTGCTGAAAACAAAAGAAAGCATATTGAAGTCCTTTTCACATTTCTTAAGTTGCTCTCCAAAGTTTTCAGAAATCTGTGAAATGGGGAACGATGATCCAGTTTGTAGCAGATCTGTTGTTGCTGTTGGTCAGTCACTAGGTCACGTCCAACTCTTTGAGGCCCCTTGGACCTCAGCACATCCGGCTTTCCTGTCCTTCATAATCTCCTGGAGTTTGCTCAGATTCATGTCCATTGAGTCAATGAAGTGATTTCGGAGCCCAAGAAAATAACATCTGCCACTGTTTCCATTTCCCCCCATTTGTTTGCCACGAGAGACCCTACAATTTAGTGTTTGCAAAGTGTGGCTTAGGATCTTTCTGAATTCAGAATCGCTGGGGTGCATACTACAAAAGGAGATTACCGGACTCCCTCCCAGCCTCAAATCTTAAGGCTTCAGTTATGTCCAACTCTTTGTGACCCTCTGGACCATAGCCCACGTTGCTCCTCTATCCATGGGATTCTCCAGCCAAGAATACTGGAGTGGGTTGCTGTGCCCTCTTCCAAGGGATCTTCCTGACCCGGGAATCAAACCACGTCACCTGTAAGGCAGGCCTGTTTTTTACCCACTGAGCCACCTAGGGAAAACCTATATGTATATATACATATATTTAAATGTACGAAGCCCGCTCTAGAAGATAACAACCAAAGAAAAAGAGCCAGCTTTTCCCAAATCTACCGTGAGAGGCCCGAGTGTTGGATGAATAAGAATTCTCTCCTGGCCCAATGACCTTAAGGAGCTATGCAGTGTAACACTACGTGGTCTAAGGAATGTCCCAGTGTGCACAAGCAATTCCCTTTTCCTGGTGTCAGAATGTCACAGCATTACAGCTGAGCTGTGGCTCCGTTACTTGGTTGAGAATGATTTCTGTTGAGTGACTATCTTCTCTAAAGGAATGCCAGAGCACAATCTGCTAGCAACTTTCACTTTCTATCCAGTCTGAATTACGCTGTGTCACAGGCTCAGGTGCTCATGTAACTTGACTGTCATCAAATCCTTGCGTGGGATAACTCGGTGAACTCATCCCATTCAGAGGATGAAAACAGAAGAGCAGAAGAGTGACGGGGAAGTGGAGGTGACAACCTCCACAGCTGAGGAGACAGTGTCTGGAGCCTGCTGCCAGTCAGAAATCAGTCACTTCCCCCTGAAAGTCTCAGGCATGGTGGACGATGTCATGAGAAGAGATCGCGGTAAGAAACCGTCACATGCTATCGGTGGGAATCAATTCGAACCACGTGTCAAGAGTATCAAAATACAAATCAAGATGTATTACTGTGCACATGCTTTCTCCTCAGTAATTTTCACTCCTCAGAATTTACTCCAAGGATATAGACCCCAAGCACAAAAAAGTATATGCACGAGTCTTCACTATAGCATTGAGACTAGGAAAAAATTGCAAAACCACATAAATAGAGCAAAGGGTTTTTTCCAAAAATAATTTTCAAAATTTAGCATCAAATCTTAAGGCTTCAGTTATGTCCAACTCTTTGTGACCCTCTGGACCATAGCCCACGTTGCTCCTCTATCCATGGGATTCTCCAGCCAAGAATACTGGAGTGGGTTGCTGTGCCCTCTTCCAAGGGATCTTCCTGACCCGGGAATCAAACCACGTCACCTGTAAGGCAGGCCTGTTTTTTACCCACTGAGCCACCTAGGGAAAACCTATATGTATATATACATATATTTAAATGTACGAAGCCCGCTCTAGAAGATAACAACCAAAGAAAAAGAGCCAGCTTTTCCCAAATCTACCGTGAGAGGCCCGAGTGTTGGATGAATAAGAATTCTCTCCTGGCCCAATGACCTTAAGGAGCTATGCAGTGTAACACTACGTGGTCTAAGGAATGTCCCAGTGTGCACAAGCAATTCCCTTTTCCTGGTGTCAGAATGTCACAGCATTACAGCTGAGCTGTGGCTCCGTTACTTGGTTGAGAATGATTTCTGTTGAGTGACTATCTTCTCTAAAGGAATGCCAGAGCACAATCTGCTAGCAACTTTCACTTTCTATCCAGTCTGAATTACGCTGTGTCACAGGCTCAGGTGCTCATGTAACTTGACTGTCATCAAATCCTTGCGTGGGATAACTCGGTGAACTCATCCCATTCAGAGGATGAAAACAGAAGAGCAGAAGAGTGACGGGGAAGTGGAGGTGACAACCTCCACAGCTGAGGAGACAGTGTCTGGAGCCTGCTGCCAGTCAGAAATCAGTCACTTCCCCCTGAAAGTCTCAGGCATGGTGACGATGTCATGAGAAGAGATCGCGGTAAGAAACCGTCACATGCTATCGGTGGGAATCAATTCGAACCACGTGTCAAGAGTATCAAAATACAAATCAAGATGTATTACTGTGCACATGCTTTCTCCTCAGTAATTTTCACTCCTCAGAATTTACTCCAAGGATATAGACCCCAAGCACAAAAAAGTATATGCACGAGTCTTCACTATAGCATTGAGACTAGGAAAAAATTGCAAAACCACATAAATAGAGCAAAGGGTTCCGTATAGGATAATGTGTATAAGGATCTCTGAAATACGTTAAAAATGATGGCTACAAATGTATTGCCATGAAACATTTCAGTCATTACTGACTGAAAATACAGTTTAGTCTGAATAGTTATGTTCTGTTGATGTGAAATGATGCACATAGCATCAACATCTGTATGTGAAACAGAAAAATATCTGAAAGAATGCTTATTGAAATTTTTAACCCTGATTTCCTCTGAATAGCGGAATCTACGGCTTATATATTTCCGTGTTCCTTGAATTTTAACAATGAACATTCAGCAATTTCACAAAAAACAATAAAGCTTTTTAAAAAGCAAAGAATATGATAAGAGGCTGTGTGTGAGCACAAAGGCGGGGGAATCTGAAAGGCTTCTGTCTGATTACACCTCCATTCAGAGATGATGATAATGATGATGATGGGTGAATTGCATAATAATCATTTATGATAGCAAAAACATTAATTTACAATTTATTGAGAGTAGCAATGTATGTTCAGTGCCATAACAAACAATAGTAATAAGTGAACTTGAAACTGAAATTAAATATACAAGCACAAAACACCTGCAAGCAGATCATCGTGAGGAGATTAAGGCCGTTTTGTGGAGAAAACAGCACATGACATCAGAAAACTGCAATGGTAGAGCAACGAGCATGGTTTTGCACAATTCAGGAGAGTTTATCTTGGCTTAGGAAAAGCTTTCTGGAGGAAATGGATGTGAGAGGTGAATTTAAAAGTGTGAGTTAGCATGCTGGAGAGGAAGTCAAATAGGATATTTCATAGAGCCCAAAGGAAGGGAGAGGAATAGTTTTTGCCTCGGGATTTCCAAAGAATAAACGTGAAATGTCTCTGTTCTGTGCATGCTGCCAAAGTTTGCAGCCGAGCTCTGTCAGACAGGCCTGCCTCCCTTAAGATGCTTTGGCAGGTTCACTGTACCAAAATTATTGTGGAAAGAGCTCACCCTCAGGAAAATCACACCCGTGAATCCTTTGGGAAGCCTGTGTTGTCTCCGCTCAAACCACCAAGATCTTACTGAGTGCAGAGCAGAAGCACTAAAGGAATGTTCTGGCATACCTCTTACAGGTAGGCTCAAGTCCACATAGACTTGAAGGATGTTATTCCAAGGGCGTGGGGCAGTTCTTTTCTTCCCAGGTTAACCTCTGGTTGGTCCTCAGCTAGAACCTGAAATTCCTTTAGATATTCATTTCTTTTTGTTGATGTTATTGCTTCTCTGGATGAGGGTCAACAAAACAGCTCTCCCTCATCCCGTAATGACGTATAGTTTTCATCGTCACAATATATAAGCCCCAGGGACTGAGAGGTAGTAAAGATATTTTGAGGGAGTTGAAGGAGAATTTTGGGTGCTGCCCAGCTCGACCTGTCTGGGAGCTGTAATGGCATTAAGGTAGGTACAGTCAAGAGATTTTGAAAATACATAATGCTTTAATGTATCAAGCATAATTTTTAATTTAGGATGTATGTATATAATACAAGCTTGCCCAAAGGTTGAAACCAGACAAATGACTTTTGTGACTCCTAACCAGGTACAATATTTATCGCAGTTTGTAGATATTTATTTTGTAGCAATTATTCTCTATCTCATCTTCCAGTTCATAAGTTCCCGAGGGTTAGATGGCTTCTGTCTGGCTCACCCCTGTACTTCCAGCAGCCCCTGGCCCACTGTCTCGCACCTGGTAGGTGTTCAGTAATATTCAATGAATCAGAATGGAATAAATGGACCCTAGACAAAGGCCAAATCCTAGAGGAGTAGGGGGAGCCAAGAGAAGGAATGTAGTGAAAAGAGGGCTTCCAAGTGGAGTAACCTACTTTGCAATTGGTCTTGGGTTTGAACTGTTTTTCTGTGGTCACTCAGTCATGTATGACCATTTGTGACCCTGCGAACTCTATACCCCAGGTTCCTCTGTCCATGGAATTTTCCAGGCAATAGAAAATGGGTTGCCTTTCTCTTCTCCAGAGGGTCTTCCCGACCCAGGGATTGAACCCTCGTCTCTTGCATTTCCTGCATTGGGAGGCAGACTCCTTACTACTGTGCCACCTGGGAAGTCCTTGAGAGAGACATACATCATCGTGACCTCTTAAGGATTATTGTCACTTTTTCTTGTCGTATTACTTTCTGTTTTCCCGCTATGCAACTTCAGCATAATTACCTTTCTCCTATATAAAATGTGAATTACAGAATGGAATCCTAAGCAATCAAGGATAAAGAAAACATGAATCTCTTCACAGTGATGGTTCTTAACTTTCCTTTTAGATTTGTCCTTACTGTTACTGTTCAGTCACTAAATCGTGCCCAGCTCTTTTCGACTCTGAGCTCTGCAGCGCGCCAGGCTTCCCTGTCCTTTCCTCTCTCCCGGCGCTTGCTGAGCTCACATCCATTTCACCAACGATGCCATCCGACCAGCTCATCCTCCGCCGCCTCTTCTCCTGTTGCCTTCGATCTTTCCCAGCATCAAGGTCTTTTCCAGCGTGTTAGCTATGTATCATTTTTGAAAATATCCCTCTTCCTTTCGTTTCTAATTTTCTACATTAAATATTTAACAGTTTATTTCCTGTATCTCAATAACATAGATGTCAGTTTTCTCTATACTTTGAGCCATCCATCCATAGCAGAAAATAAGCATTCCTCTTTAGCATATCTGTCTTCCCTGCTCTATTCCCTGGAATGTGATGACGAGCTTGATAAGGCAGTACAGACTGTTATCTGTGTCATGAGTCAGTCCTCCCCAAAATGCTGGGGCTCATTTACCAAACAAATATTTATCGAGTATCTGCTCTGCACTGGAATCTGGCTCCTTATGTTGGCAGCACAGCTGGAGTCCAGAGTTCCTGAGAGCTTCCATCCAAATCAACTCAGAGCTAGTTTTCTCAAGACTGAGGTTTGTTTTTTTTATAAAAGTTTGTTCAAGTATGGAAAAAATACACCGACTTCTTACACATAGTACCATTGGGTTTTATTTACATTTCCCAATTCTGAGATTAAAACCATAAGCCAAGCCCCTGTCCTAACCATTGCACATCTGAATTGCTAGTTGTTACACTCTGGACAGGAGACACATTTTTTTTAACCCCATGATGGAGTAGAGCAGGGCTTGTCCTGAATCGGCACAGCCTCTTCAAGTGACGCTCCCAGCCGTTTCCCAAGCTGGTTGTGGAGAAGATGTGGTCAGCGTTCCACTGCCCAGGGCGCTGTCCCAGGGAGACAAGGAGACACGGGTAAGATTTCTTCTTTTAAATTCCTCACCCTTACCCGCTGGGTTTATCCTGAGGGCTGTAAAATTGGGGGAAAGAGGAAATTGCTCCAAGTTTCTCCTCTGTGCCTCTTTCGACTCAGCTTCCAACTGAAAATGGGAATGCTTGGTGTTTGCGCCTTTCCATCCTCCATGTCTAGGATGGCACTCCCGCAGAAGCAGACCCTGAGAAAAGGTGCTGAGTTCAAGCGGTTTCTTAGGGAGGTGATTCCAGGAAACACGGTCAAGGGAGGGGTTCCCACACTTGGTCCCTACCCCCCTCTTCTCCTGTTGCCTTCGATCTTTCCCAGCATCAAGGTCTTTTCCAGCGTGTTAGCTATGTATCATTTTTGAAAATATCCCTCTTCCTTTCGTTTCTAATTTTCTACATTAAATATTTAACAGTTTATTTCCTGTATCTCAATAACATAGATGTCAGTTTTCTCTATACTTTGAGCCATCCATCCATAGCAGAAAATAAGCATTCCTCTTTAGCATATCTGTCTTCCCTGCTCTATTCCTGGAATGTGATGACGAGCTTGATAAGGCAGTACAGACTGTTATCTGTGTCATGAGTCAGTCCTCCCCAAAATGCTGGGGCTCATTTACCAAACAAATATTTATCGAGTATCTGCTCTGCACTGGAATCTGGCTCCTTATGTTGGCAGCACAGCTGGAGTCCAGAGTTCCTGAGAGCTTCCATCCAAATCAACTCAGAGCTAGTTTTCTCAAGACTGAGGTTTGTTTTTTTATAAAAGTTTGTTCAAGTATGGAAAAATACACCGACTTCTTACACATAGTACCATTGGGTTTTATTTACATTTCCCAATTCTGAGATTAAAACCATAAGCCAAGCCCCTGTCCTAACCATTGCACATCTGAATTGCTAGTTGTTACACTCTGGACAGGAGACACATTTTTTTTAACCCCATGATGGAGTAGAGCAGGGCTTGTCCTGAATCGGCACAGCCTCTTCAAGTGACGCTCCCAGCCGTTTCCCAAGCTGGTTGTGGAGAAGATGTGGTCAGCGTTCCACTGCCCAGGGCGCTGTCCCAGGGAGACAAGGAGACACGGGTAAGATTTCTTCTTTTAAATTCCTCACCCTTACCCGCTGGGTTTATCCTGAGGGCTGTAAAATTGGGGGAAAGAGGAAATTGCTCCAAGTTTCTCCTCTGTGCCTCTTTCGACTCAGCTTCCAACTGAAAATGGGAATGCTTGGTGTTTGCGCCTTTCCATCCTCCATGTCTAGGATGGCACTCCCGCAGAAGCAGACCCTGAGAAAAGGTGCTGAGTTCAAGCGGTTTCTTAGGGAGGTGATTCCAGGAAACACGGTCAAGGGAGGCGGTGCAAGTTCCCACACTTGGTTCCACACTCGCTTGTGCTCTGGTTGCACCTGCCTGAGGCCCTGACGCTCAGACGGGAGACAGAGCTGACACTCAGACCCCAGAGGACGGCCTCCCAACTCTGCAGCCTCCCCTTCCCTCACAGTGAAAAATGTGGTCTCTATTTCCTCCCCGCGAGACGGGCTGGCTGGTGACTTACTTTTATCAGTGAAAGGTGGTAGAAGTGAGGCCGTGCACGTTCTGGATTCCTCAGAGACCAGAGCACCGCGGTCTCTGGTCTCTGAGGAATCCGGCTGCCATCCCACGAAGAATCCACTAAATAATGAGAGGTGTGTGGAGAGAAAGAAGCCACAGAAGACGTGTAGAAGTGCCAGACATGGGAAGGAGGCCTCGGCCTTGCAGCCCTCCAGCTGCAGATGAGTGTGGCCCCAAGGCCATCTACAAGCGAAGGCTAAGCCCTGCTCCAGTTCCTCACCCGCAAAGTCCTGAGAAATACTAATAAGCACGGTTGGTCTGCAAAGTGGCTGGGCAGTTTTTTAAGCAGCCTTGGCTCTCTGACACAGGTACCAGCTCTGCTCAGTCTTTAGGTGAGGCTTGCTCTCAGGGGGTGTTAATTTCTTGGCACTTCTGGCCTGTTTCCTAGGTGGGCAAAGCAGACTTCACTTACTTAGAGATCATTTCCAAAAGAAGAGAAACAGTTCACCTTGGCCTGAGGATGTGAGGCCAGCCTGCGCTATGTGGAGAGGGCAAGGGGTTGTGGGGGCACTAGCCCCCTGGCCACACCTTCGATTCCCACTCACTGACCATCAGAGACCCTCTGAGCACCTGGGACTTTTCCCTTTGAATACAGAACTCTCTACTGCCTCTGTGGTCAAAACTCAGTCCTTCCTTCCACCTGGCCAACTGCCATCTCAGCCTTCCAAGGCAGATCCTTGCCTCCTAGAGATTAAAACCTGTTTTCTACACCTGATCCATTGAAGCATTTAAGTTGCCTGCTTCTTTTTGAAACATTTACAGTTTCTATGATGGTGGATTCAAGGAAGAAGAAATCCTAATTCAACATAACATATTAGGTGATATGGAATGGGAATGTGTGCATGTGTGTTTGTGTGTTCTGTGTTTTTGTGTTAGCAGAGCAGAAAAGGCCAGCGAGGAGAATTTCACGTCTTCTCAAGTAATTCAAAGTCTAAAAGAGACAGGAGCCAAGTAGAAAACAGTCCCCATCTGGAATCAGTATTAAGATAAAGTCATTCTCGGACTTCCCCTGTGGTCCAGTGGTTAAGAATCTCCCTATCAGTGTAGGGGGCACAGGTTCAATCCCTGGTCCAGGAAGATTCCACATGCCATGGAGCAACTAAGTCCATGTGCCACAACTACTGAGCCTGTGAGCTCTAGAGCCCATGATCAACAAGACAAACCACTACAATGGGAAGCCCGTGCATTGCCACTAGAGATCAGTCCCCACTCACCTGCACTGCAACGAAGATTCAGAAATAAGTAAACAAAAATTAAAAGAAAAAAAAAAAGATAAAATCATTCTCTAACTGTGCTGTCCTCCTGGATAAAAGTAATGCTCCGTCTAATATGGAATGCCTGTTGTTCTCCTAGTTTTTCCATCGGTGGCGAGGAGGTCACCCAAAGGACCCACTCTCCCCTCGCTGCCCTGGGAATCAAAAGCATGTAATTAAAAGCTGGCTGGTGACCCAAGAACAGGTTTTCCCTAAGAAAAGCCCATTAGACCGCATTAAACTCACAATAGGTTTAAATGCACACAGTGTACACTGGAGCGATCATAAGCAAAGGGTTTTAAACCAGAGAATGCACCAAAGGACAGAGACGGCTTAAAACTTATTTGTGCTTTTTTTTTTTTTTTTTAATGTGAGGTCCCCGAGTAAAGGTTGGGTTTTTCTTTTGCTGACACAAGGCAGGAATCCTCGCAGAGGACCCTTGCAGAGAAGGAGCCAACTCTCTGAGGGTGTCGCCTGGGAGGAGAGAGAAAGATGAGAACCGGATTAGCTCAGTGAGGTTGGACTGGAAATGTCTTACTGCTGGATCGCATTCTTGTCCACATCACCAGGCCAAGTCACAGTTTATTTAGTATTTTCTATCTCCTAAACAGTTGGCTTAGGTCACTGCTTCAAAGGACGGTATGTATGTTTTTTTTTTTTTTTTTTTAAGTTCTGCAATGTTAAGGCTTGTTAGCTCACATCTGTCACTGAGACAGTGACTCACATCTCTCTTTCTTTTAATTTAAAGAAAGTTATCAAGAAAAAGAAGCTGTGTAAATTGCACATAGCTTTTAAGGAGTAGACCCACACTCCTCTATTGTGACCAGGCTTTGGATCATCTCCATAAAGCTCCTCCTACATGCTCTGCGAGCTAAGCTCTGAAGCAGCCTCTGGAACTTTCTGCTTATCGCAGGTTTGCCAAGGATGGCGAGCGGGCAGAGCAGACATGGCAGCTGGCTGCCCAAACCCCAGTCAGCTGTACCCAGACCTCCAAAGACAATGGGGGGTTGCTCATGGAGGCGGGCACATGCTGAGGGGGCTTCATTTGCTCCCAGGAAACAACCTGCTGGACTTTGAGCCAGTGGTTGAAGCTCTCAGTCTCTGCTGTCCCACTTGCATAAAGAGGGTGATAGGCGTGTCTGACCCCACAGAAGCGAGGTCAGCGTATGTTGCCTAGTGCCTGACATGGAGCGCGCACTGAACGCTTGCTGCCTTCTCACGGTCCTCAGCAGCCCGCGCGGGACATTCCTGACACAGTGTGCTTTCAGCTGTACCCGGAAGTCTCTCCACACCCAGATTCTTCCTGGTCAGCCCTTCTTGATGCCTGAAGTTCCTTTTTAGAGAACTTCTCTGGTTTCTTAAAGAATTGCCCTTTATGGAAAATGCACCTCAGCAGCTTAGAAGTGCCTTGCAATGCTTCCCCAGCCCTGTGGATGTGCTGTGTGCCGAGATGTACCCCATCCTGGGGACACAGACGTGTCACTGGTTTGGGCAGGCAGCGACCTCCCTGTATACACGGGTGAGTAAGTGTGGCCTAATGCAAAGGGGCTTAGCCTGTGTCCAAAACTGGGACTTCCAAGGCGAGATGATTCCCCTAAAGTTAGATGCACAATTGTCTTGGTGCATTTGTGAGTTTCGGAGGCTGGAAGATCCATCACTTTCACTGGATTCTCAAAGGGCTCTGTAACTGAAGAGCTGCTGTAGTGGAAACGGCAACCTAGAACCAGCCCTCCACAGCTTCTTTCAAGAATAGGGAATTTTCAGGGGCCCGGAGAGACCCCGGAGCGAGAGAGGAGATGCATGGACAGTCAGACAGGGCCAGGGATGCCCTGTGTGTCAGAGTGAGAGCAGACAGGACGAGAACCCACCCCACCCCTGTTGTCTCAGCTTGCTCTTGGAAGCTGCCCTGCAGGGAGCATGCAGGTCGGGGTTCCAGGAGCCACCCCAGCACCGGAAGGGCTGGGCCTGGGGTGAGAGTGAAGCCTCAGGACTCCCAGCCATGCAGTAGCCCTGGGCTTCAGAGGTGCTGAGTTCCAGACAAAGGGATCACACTCGAAGTCCCTTAAAGTTTCTATTTTAAATAAAAGTACTCTAAAGGGGCTTCCCTCGTGGTCTAGTGAGTAGAGTCCGCCTTGTGGTGCAAGGAGCACGGTTCTATCCCCGGCCCAGGAAGATTGCACATGCCAAGGAGCGGCTGGGCTGGTGTGTCCAATTACGAGCTACCCCTCCCCGTAGCGCGTGTGCCCAGAGCCAGTGCTCTGCAACGAGAGAGGCCACTGCAATGGGAGGCCCACACAGGCCAAAAGAATAAAAAGATAGATGAAAATAAATAAATAAAAATACCAATTAAAGAGGCCAAAATTTTTTTTAAAAAGCATTCTAATGATTCCTTAGGTTTTCCTCATTGAGTATTTCTACTTCATTGAATATTTCTCCTTGTGTGTGTGTGAGTGCTCAGTTGTATCCAACTCTTTGTGACCCCATGGACTGTAGCTCAGCAGGCTCCTCTGTCCAAGAAATTCCCCAGGCAGTCTGGAGTGATGTGCGAGATGTACCCATCCTGGGGACACAGGCGTGTCACTGGTTTGGGCAGGCAGCGACCTCCTGTATACACGGGTGAGTAAGTGTGGCCTAATGCAAAGGGGCTTAGCCTGTGTCCAAAACTGGGACTTCCAAGGCGAGATGATTCCCCTAAAGTTAGATGCACAATTGTCTTGGTGCATTTGTGAGTTTCGGAGGCTGGAAGATCCATCACTTTCACTGGATTCTCAAAGGGCTCTGTAACTGAAGAGCTGCTGTAGTGGAAACGGCAACCTAGAACCAGCCCTCCACAGCTTCTTTCAAGAATAGGGAATTTTCAGGGGCCCGGAGAGACCCCGGAGCGAGAGAGGAGATGCATGGACAGTCAGACAGGGCCAGGGATGCCCTGTGTGTCAGAGTGAGAGCAGACAGGACGAGAACCCACCCCACCCCTGTTGTCTCAGCTTGCTCTTGGAAGCTGCCCTGCAGGGAGCATGCAGGTCGGGGTTCCAGGAGCCACCCCAGCACCGGAAGGGCTGGGCCTGGGGTGAGAGTGAAGCCTCAGGACTCCCAGCCATGCAGTAGCCCTGGGCTTCAGAGGTGCTGAGTTCCAGACAAAGGGATCACACTCGAAGTCCCTTAAAGTTTCTATTTTAAATAAAAGTACTCTAAAGGGGCTTCCCTCGTGGTCTAGTGAGTAGAGTCCGCCTTGTGGTGCAAGGAGCACGGTTCTATCCCCGGCCCAGGAAGATTGCACATGCCAAGGAGCGGCTGGGCTGGTGTGTCCAATTACGAGCTACCCCTCCCCGTAGCGCGTGTGCCCAGAGCCAGTGCTCTGCAACGAGAGAGGCCACTGCAATGGGAGGCCCACACAGGCCAAAAGAATAAAAAGATAGATGAAAATAAATAAATAAAAATACCAATTAAAGAGGCCAAAATTTTTTTTAAAAAGCATTCTAATGATTCCTTAGGTTTTCCTCATTGAGTATTTCTACTTCATTGAATATTTCTCCTTGTGTGTGTGTGAGTGCTCAGTTGTATCCAACTCTTTGTGACCCCATGGACTGTAGCTCAGCAGGCTCCTCTGTCCATGAGATTCTCCAGGCAAGAATACTGGAGTGGGCTTCCATTTCTTCCTCCAGGGGATCTTCCCAACCCAGTGATCGAATCTGTGTCTCTCACATCTCTGCATTGGCAGGAGGATTCTTTGCCACTGTGACACCTAGGATTCCTTTCCCTACCTGAATGTAATTTGGATAGCATTGTTAAGTAAAATACAGGGCTCCTAGTTAAATGTGAATTTCAGAAAATTAATGAATAATTTTATTTTGTATGTCCCAAATACTGCATGGGACATACAAAGTTTAACAAATCATTCACTACCTGAAATTCACTATCTGTAGTTTTATTTGCTAAATCTGGTGTTATGGGCTGAATTGTGTACCCCACCCCCAAACTCACATATTGAAGTTCTAACCCCTAGTACCAGGTATGACCTCAGAATGGAGGTAGGGTCTTTGAAGAGCTAACTGAGTTAAAATGAGGTCTTTGGGATGGGTCCTAATCCAAATGACTGGTCGTTATAAGAAGAGGCCATCTGGACTGATCTGGGAACATACATGTCTGTGAACAACAAAACTCTGTAATAATTAGAAAAAGAAGAAGAAGAGGCCATCTGGACACAGTCCTTTGCAGGGGGAAGACCATGTGAAGATATAGGGAGAAGAGGGCCATCTACAAGCCAAGGAAGAAAGGCTTCAGAGAAGCCTAATACTGCCAACACCTGGACCTTAGACTTCCAGCCTGCAGAGCTTTAGGAAAACAGCTCTTTGGTGTTTAAGCCACCAGGCTTACAGTATTTGTTGTGGCATCTGTGGACAAAGAATGCTGCCTGGCATTCAGTAAGCACTGCTGCCCGCCATCGTGCGATCAGCCGCCACAGCCACCCGCTACGGCTCGCCCTGCAGGGAATTCAGGGGGAAGAAAAACAGGATACTGGTACTAGGTAGTTAAGATTCCTGTCAAACTGGATAATGTTGGTGAGCCAAGACTCTTCCATGTTTTACATACATAGGAAGGCAATAAAACCATTAACTTGAGAGGTCTGATTTTTGTGATTAGCAGTAATCTCTTTATGTTCAACTAAATGGGGGGCAAAAGTCCTCCAATACAGCCTGGCTCCTCACTTACCTCTCGGGAGCAGTTGCTCAAGCCTGTCTGAGAGGCTGTCTTCCCTGTTGCAGTCCTCCATAAGTTTCCTAAATGAAACTCTCAACTTTTCGGTTCAGTGGTGTGTGATTTTTTTTTTCAGTCGACACATCTCTAGCAGTCTAATACATCTAGCAACTGCATTTGGCAAGCAGCACTAAGTAGAAGGACACAAAAATATACAGAATTAAGAAAGAATGCAAAGATTTATCAGAATCAAAAATCACAGCAAATTACCGGAGGCTTGGAGACCTGCTTCCCCTTTTTCAGAGACCCATTTAGACAATGGGAACACCCTGCAGCTCGGCGATTCAGAGATCCCAGCAAGTGGAGGTTCTCAGGCTTAAGCTTTATTAATACTGTGGTCAGTTTAAATCTACAAGGGTGTTTATATCTTTTCAAAAGTCTTCTCTGTTTATTTTTCTGATTTCACTTGATGTTCATGGCAGCCTCTCAAATTACACAGTGGGGTATTTTTGTAACTCTGTCTCTTCATCCTTCAGTTTTCAGTCTCCTTTCCTTCTTCAAGGGGTCAGATTTTAGCTCGTCTATTTCCTGTAAGAGCAGATGTTAGAGTTTATAAAACAGTGTACGTTTTTCAAATTGGAACTATTTTAGAATAGTTTGGAATATTTTATCATATTATTATTTTAATGATATGGAAAACTCTGATAGCTTTTTATTTTGTACATTTCGTGAAGTCTAAAGGAGAAACAAGGAATAATATACTTTTCTTCAACATAAGGAACTCTTATAGGAAACATTTAATTTTGGCCATAGCCTACATATTTATTAAAATATGTACATACATACATGCATATGTGTATATTTAATATATTTCTGATGTTACATGCAATTATTCTAAAGCACATCTAAGTATGACAACTTGATTGATCAGTGGGACACTGGATACATTAGTCAAAATTTTCATAACCATATATAAAAATGCTATGTGGATATGTGAAGGGTCCATGGAAGACATTTCTTTTCATTTTGAATTTAAACCACTAAGTTTCACTTGTTTAAATTGAAGGAAGGTATTGTTGAGCATTATTTCATAGCTTTCCTAGTAGCATATCAGGTAATATTTTTGACCTTGAAGATATGAAATCTCTTCTTAACATGGCTAGAAACTGACTTAAATGTAGTATGATAGAAAAATAAAAAGTGTAGTATTAGAAAAGTATAATAATTACATTTTAGAAAATAAAATGGATGATACAAGCAGGGAGAGGAAAAGAGTGGAGAACAAGATAAGCAGATTGACAAGCATCAGAATTAAGAAAGAATGCAAAGATTTATCAGAATCAAAAATCACAGCAAATTACCGGAGGCTTGGAGACCTGCTTCCCCTTTTTCAGAGACCCATTTAGACAATGGGAACACCCTGCAGCTCGGCGATTCAGAGATCCCAGCAAGTGGAGGTTCTCAGGCTTAAGCTTTATTAATACTGTGGTCAGTTTAAATCTACAAGGGTGTTTATATCTTTTCAAAAGTCTTCTCTGTTTATTTTTCTGATTTCACTTGATGTTCATGGCAGCCTCTCAAATTACACAGTGGGGTATTTTTGTAACTCTGTCTCTTCATCCTTCAGTTTTCAGTCTCCTTTCCTTCTTCAAGGGGTCAGATTTTAGCTCGTCTATTTCCTGTAAGAGCAGATGTTAGAGTTTATAAAACAGTGCACGTTTTTCAAATTGGAACTATTTTAGAATAGTTTGGAATATTTTATCATATTATTATTTTAATGATATGGAAAACTCTGATAGCTTTTTATTTTGTACATTTCGTGAAGTCTAAAGGAGAAACAAGGAATAATATACTTTTCTTCAACATAAGGAACTCTTATAGGAAACATTTAATTTTGGCCATAGCCTACATATTTATTAAAATATGTACATACATACATGCATATGTGTATATTTAATATATTTCTGATGTTACATGCAATTATTCTAAAGCACATCTAAGTATGACAACTTGATTGATCAGTGGGACACTGGATACATTAGTCAAAATTTTCATAACCATATATAAAAATGCTATGTGGATATGTGAAGGGTCCATGGAAGACATTTCTTTTTCATTTTGAATTTAAACCACTAAGTTTCACTTTTTTAAATTGAAGGAAGGTATTGTTGAGCATTATTTCATAGCTTTCCTAGTAGCATATCAGGTAATATTTTTGACCTTGAAGATATGAAATCTCTTCTTAACATGGCTAGAAACTGACTTAAATGTAGTATGATAGAAAAATAAAAAGTGTAGTATTAGAAAAGTATAATAATTACATTTTAGAAAATAAAATGGATGATACAAGCAGGGGAGAGGAAGAAGAGTGGAGAACAAGATAAGCAGATTGAACGTAGATGAAACATCAAGAAATGAAAGTTAAACAGCAATATTTGGAAAAAGGTCTGAACTAAGTTGTGTGATGTGTCAAGGGATTCACAATGGTAACTGAATAAGCTCTCTTACCATTCTAGCTATATGTCTTGTAATGTCAGAATTTGTGCATCTATCTCCTTGCCTTTTCCCTCCATAATATTGTGGTACATTGCTCTGTGTGTGCGTGTGCACCTGCATGTCTGTAGCAATGATGTTGGTATACTAGGTTACGTATTTGCACATGTGTGGATTATGTACTGATGGTAGAGGGCTGGTGGTGAATATGGCGTAACTGTTGTGACTGCTTCAGGGCAGTCATCTTGCTTTTTACTTTATAAATTATAATTATAGTTCAAAATCACTAAGGTTTTGAAATATTTAACAAGAAATAGAATTACATGATTGTTTAATCTTTAATTCTGCCTTTCTTTTTGATGAGACTATTAATCAAATGCCCAGTAGTTATTTTCACTATCTTAAGATTTTTACTTTTTCTTTTTCATTTTAAATCAGCTATTTCCTGTGCAGATAATTATGTAGCTATCTTCCTCATGTACATTTGATGTTTGTGATTTTTCCCCTGGAATTAAACATGTAACTGCAGATAAATTGTTACTTACCTATACAACTTTAGCTCAGGAGAAGCAAGCAACAAATACTGCCTGAGCAAAGGTCCTTTTCCTTATTGTCTGACTTAAAGATTTTTTTATAGACTGAAGTTACCAAAAAATTGGCCCCCTCTTCTTTTAGGAATATTTACTTGCTACGCTGCTGATGTATTTATGTCTGTTTTTACTCTCAATGTAGCTGCCTTAGGTTTGTTTAGTTATTATTCAGTAACCATTTATTGTGCTTTGAGGCCGTTATAGTTTCAAATTTTTCCTTAATCACAGTTATTCAACTTACTCTAAAACAGATTCCTGAACATTTTATTTTTCTCCAGCTTTGCACGATGTGGTGGTGGTGGTTTAGTTGCTAAGCTGTGTCCAACTCTTTGAGACCTCAGGGACTGTAGTCTGCCTGGCTCCTCTGTTTATGGGATTTTTCAGGCAAGAATACTGGAGTGGGATGCCATTGTCTACTATAGGGGGACTTCCCAACCCAGGAATCAAACCCCAGTCTCTTCTATTTCGGGCATATTCTTGACCGTTGAGCCACCAGGAAGGCCCTTGTACAATATATCCTGGCTTAAATTAGTTGCAGGAAATGATGTCTCAAGAAAGGCCCATACACATATTTAACTGAAGGCAGGGTTTGCAGATTGCACTTTCCCATCTTCTGGAAGTATGCAAAAGCCTCACTGGAAGGTAGCTATTTGCACCCACAGAGACATATTTCCACAATTGGTCATAAAAAGAGTGGATTGCATAACCTTTGAACACCAAAATGAACACTATTTAGCAGTAAGACAAAATGTCAGTCTTAAAAATATACTAGCCTGGATTCTTTGTATTGTGGGTTGTTGTTGTTTTTTTTTTTCCAGATGTAAAATAGTTTTTTGAATAGATGAAAGCTGCTTAAGCGAGCAGGAAAGAATGGATGAAGCATCAATATGCTTTCCCGCCCATCCAACTAGGAAGAGGTCAATCGCTGACCATTTTAAGTGTAAGAGGATTCTCATACATTTCCAGTGGGAGCATTAACTAGATCAACCATGTTAGAATAATGTGATTATATTGAGTCAGCTTGAGGGTGCTCATATACTAAGTTTAGCACTTCTGACATATGTCCTGGGAAAACTATAGTCCATGTGTACAAAGAAATGTTTACCAGAGTGCTCATAAAAGCTATTCATAATTTTGTTACATCCAAAAAGGTAACTTTTATGTAAGGAATAAAAAGAGTTATTTTATCACAAATTTTAATAAATGTGCCAAAATAATAGTAGTATTTTTATCATTTAAAATAGTAAAAATTGGAATGAGTACTGGAATTAGATGTAGAAAGACATTTTAGTATAGTCACATAATGGAATATTACACAACAGTTAACATGAATAAACTATATGGATTAATGTTGAGCAAGATCAGAAATATATTTGAGGAGTAAAAGCTCAACTTACAAGAGGGTAAGCCAAATACCATAGCATTTAGATAAAGCAAAAAAATAAAGAAAGAAAGAAAGAAAGAAAATGTGCACGTAAGGACTTGTTAAGGTGAAATATATAAGAGAAACAAAAACATAAACTTAAGGCTAGTGTTATCTCAGGAAGAAAGAGAAGGGAAATGACACTAGGTACTAAAAGGCTATTACCTGCATGTATATAAATATAACATTGATATGTAATATACAATTTGTTTTTTAAAAAGGAATACCACAAGACAGTGTTCAGAAAGAAGAAACAAAGAAGTGGTCACCTTACTGCAAATGAATGAAAGAAAAACCTTTCAATAAATACGGATGAAAATAGATACCATTGATAGTGACTCATAAATTAACTTTCACATACATTCTTTATACTTATTTTTATTTTACTTTTACAGAGTTTTGTTGTTTACAGATATGCATAATCCCAGATTAGCCATATGTATATCCCTGGTCCCCTCCCTCCTCTGCCCACCTCCCAGTCATTGTCTGCCCCCCTCCACCCCATCTCATCCCATCCCTGGCCTGGAGGCCGTCGCACAGCGCCCCTGTAGGATCTCCTATTCTCACAGCGCAATGACAATAGCTATCTTTTTCACATATGATAGTATAGGTTTCCATGCTACTTAATACAATAGAGATAAGGATGAAAAGTGCTAAGTCTGCTAAAAATGTGATTCTTTATTCCCTAGATTTTAATCTTGATTGACTGTATTCTGTTGTGAAAGAGAATAAAAGGGTATCCTAGAAACATACTATTGAACATTGTATCTCAAAAGTAAGTAGTATTACATGTTTTTTTAGAATTTTAATTCTTTGGGAATAATGCTATCTTATTGACAGAGAAGTCTCTGGTTTGACTTTATCATATTTGATTTTACGACCTCTGTTTAGGTGACCTTTATGTAATACAGGAAGTATTGATAGATACAGCCTATGCTGTATAAAGCTCTTTGAGGTCACTGATCATTTTTAAGAGCCTAAGTTTTCCGAAACCAAATTGTTTGAGAAAGACTGAACTACAGAAATAGGTGGGTGCATTACTGTCAGCTTGGAAACATTTTCTCCTAAAACACATTTTTCAAAACAATGTTTGAAAAACATGTGTTCAGTGGCTCAGAGAGGAGTTTTCCACGTAGAGGCCTCTTGACTGGCTATCAGTTGGCTGCACCTGGGCTAGCTTCCACCCCGTCTTATCTTTAACATCCTCTAGAGCTCCCTTTTAGGTAAACAAAACAGAAGAGGATGGGGATTCTTCAGGCCCCACAGCAAGTTATTCTTGGAAGAGGCTGGCCCCGGGTCCTAAACCGCCTCCGTGCTTTAACTGTTTAAACAAATCCTGCCAGAGGGATTTCACATTCTCTGCCTGCCTAGTCAAACTTCATCCTGTTTGAGCTCTCTTAGAAATACAGCAGCCATCTGAGATACATACCTGATTTTCGATTGCAAAAGAATTACCTGGGACACTCTTTCAGTGTAAAGGTTCCAGGCCCTGATGCAGACCCTAAGGAATGAAGAGCTCAGGGCTGAGAGGAGCGTGTCAGTTCTCTGTGACAAACTGTCCCATAACCCTTGGTCTGCAGTTTCCAGGAGGCCACCGTCAAGGTGCAGGTCACCCAGGAGAGAAAGGAGAGTCCCTGAAGAGGGTATGTCCTTCCATTCGGGAACACAGAGCAGCCATCGTGGGCCTTGTTGTTCAGTCTTTCAGTCGCATCCCACTCTTTGAGACCCCATGGACACAGCACCCCAGGCTTCCCTGTCCTTCACCATCTCCCTGAACTTGCTCAGACTCATGTCCATTGAGTCGGTGATGCCATCCAACCATCTCATCTTCTTGTGCCCCCTTCTCCTAGTCCCCCCAATCTTTTCTAGCCACAGATCTTTTCCAATGAGTTGGCTCTTTGTATCAAGTGGTCGAGTATTGGAACTTCAGCTTCAAGCATCAGTCTTTCCAATGAATATTCAGGGTTCATTTCCTTTATGATTGACTGCCATACAGGGAAGCCCCTGGTGGGAGCAGGTCCTAACCTCTGCCACGAAGTCAGGCCTGGTAGGGCACCCAGACACCCAGGGGCCTGACAAGCAGAGGAGAGCCAGGTGTCACAGGGCCTTGAGGGGGTTATTTGGATTCAAAATGGTGACTGATGGAGAAGAGAAAGAAAGGGAGTCAAAGAAGAGGAAATGTCATGACAAGAAGAGGGAGGCTCCAGAAATAAGGACCCAAGAATTTTGAACACTTGAAATTTTGTTTAGAACTTTGGTGTAGTCAAAGGCCAGTGCAGACCTGGTAAGTGCCCAAAAGTCTGGCTCTGATGAAGACTCAGAAAATATAAACAGAGAGAATTTTAAAAGCCTGAAAGAGTGATCACATAAATAGGACCTAAAAAGACCATGCCACTAGGCACTAAAGCTGGCATGGAAAAAATCAGATCTAAATGAAAACTTTTTCACCTATAGAGGGTGTTTGAAGGAAGAAAACCCATGTCTGCATCTTCTTCTAGCTTGGGGTGCAGGAAGCAGGAGGCAGAAGAAGAAGATGTTTAGCCTAGCTATTTACCATTACCCTTTAGTGGGCGCATCTTAGAAAAAAAAACCATTCAGAAACAGCTCAACAGTGTTTATGGCCTTTATGAATCTTTTCTTGGCTATTAATGCCTCAAATTAGAGTCAGTGACACATCAGTGAAAAATAGTTTGAGGTATGGCAAGGGGCTAAATCCTAACCCCCTCTGATCTTTTCAGTTGTCCCCAACTGAAGTTTCTGTCAATGAAGAATAGGATCTGGCATCTCTTTCCTTGGCTCTTTCTGCACCTGAATGCCCTGTGAACATTAGGCCCTTCACATGTTGATGGTTTCTGAAGAGAAACTATTGCATTTCAGCAATGAATTTGGGAGAAATGTGAACAGAGTAAAATTGGATTTATTGAGATGATTTTTGTTTGCCCAAATACCTTCAACCTTCACTTATTTTTATTGTGTAAACAAGATTCAACCGTTCTACCAAGTCTTACCCAAGTTTTGCAACACATTCACAAGTTGAAATCTGTGTGGCAAAGAGCGCTCTCGGTACCATTGATAACTAGCAGGAGTAGGAAGTGCTCAGTTTAGCCTTCTCTGTTGTGCCTTTGCACAGCTCGTAGCTTTATTTCCTCCACCTTCCCCATGTTCAAGATAAGATAGGAAAGGAAAGGAAAAGAAAAAGCTATTTCCTTGTACAGGCCTTTGAGAAGACAAATCAGATGAACTGCAGGATTATAGAATGCCTAATGAAATGCACAGTTCCCTTCTCGTTGACTGGCTGCTGAGAAAGAACGCCCTTGTTCATCTCTGGAGGATAGAAGATGCTTTTGACGACATCAATTCTGTTTAATAAATAACTTTCCCTGCGCTTTCAGCAGTAGATACTCTGAAAGCATTCAGAGACATCCTCCATAAACACTTTTTCTCTTTCCAAATCAATGTTTAGCATGCTTCACACATCTGGAAGACATCACCACTTTGGTAAAAGTATCACTAGTGATCCAACTGGTCAGAACCATCAATGTCTCACTTTAGGCAAATTACTTTTCATCTCTCTGTCTCCCCCCCACACCCCATCTCAAAGAATCAGGGAGGTCCTCGTGGAATAGCAGAGGAAGAGTTGTGCTCCAATGCCCTGTACAGTGCCCTCGTTGAATATGACCTGAAGATGAGGTCTTTGGGGTGATTCAGATGGTTCTCTTCAGATTTCATATCACATGCTCAAGGTGAGTGAGGTCCATCGTGTAAAAGGAAGCCTAACCTATGTCTACTGAGGGGAGGTGGAGCACCATGAATGGGGCTCATCCATGTAGACACTGTGCGGCAACGAGCCCATGAGAACTCTATCTTCTATCTCTTGTGAGATCACACTTAGATTTACTTATATCTTCTCCCAGATTTTAAACATCTAACATTGTTTTATCTGAAATTTTATTTGCATTTTCAAATTTTATTATTTTTCTAGTCAGGCATTAACTCATTTACTCACTCAGCAAATAATCATCGATTGAGTACCTACCCTGGTAAGAGATGGGAAATCTGTTAATTGTTTTTATAACAAGTATATATTCATACATACATATTCATATATATTTGATTCACATGTTTGATACAACTAGTATATATTTGTTTCATTCAGGATCTTATGTTTGTATTTATGCATGTGTCATTTGTTTGCATATTTACTTATTTGTCTATTTGGGAGTTCATAATTTGCTTGAGGGCAAAAGCTGCTTTACTTACCTTTGTATCTTTTTTTTTTTAATCTTCATTTATTTTTTAATTGGCTTTTCCACTTGTCATAAACAGTTTGTAACCAGAGATATATGATACTAAACATCATGTAAAACCTCTCGCTCAATAATCCAATTGATACCCAGGTAATATATCCAATGGCAACAGTTCTCAAATGGGCCATTTTATAACCTAGGCAAAGGTTAATCATCCTTAACTTCCTAAGTGTGATCTTAACTGAACTCCTATTGCTTAGCAGTGACTTTCTTTTTTTTTTTAAATGAAGTTTTTTTTTTAACTTCATACCACAAGCCTTTTCTTAGTTATTTATTATTTTCATCCACCTTTATTCTTCAGCACGTGTGGGCCTCCCACCACAGTGACCCCTCTTGTTGCAGAGCCCGGCACCTCTCTGTCTCCCCCACACCCCATCTCAAAGAATCAGGGAGGTCCTCGTGGAATAGCAGAGGAAGAGTTGTGCTCCAATGCCCTGTACAGTGCCCTCGTTGAATATGACCTGAAGATGAGGTCTTTGGGGTGATTCAGATGGTTCTCTTCAGATTTCATATCACATGCTCAAGGTGAGTGAGGTCCATCGTGTAAAAGGAAGCCTAACCTATGTCTACTGAGGGGAGGTGGAGCACCATGAATGGGGCTCATCCATGTAGACACTGTGCGGCAACGAGCCCATGAGAACTCTATCTTCTATCTCTTGTGAGATCACACTTAGATTTACTTATATCTTCTCCCAGATTTTAAACATCTAACATTGTTTTATCTGAAATTTTATTTGCATTTTCAAATTTTATTATTTTTCTAGTCAGGCATTAACTCATTTACTCACTCAGCAAATAATCATCGATTGAGTACCTACCCTGGTAAGAGATGGGAAATCTGTTAATTGTTTTTATAACAAGTATATATTCATACATACATATTCATATATATTTGATTCACATGTTTGATACAACTAGTATATATTTGTTTCATTCAGGATCTTATGTTTGTATTTATGCATGTGTCATTTGTTTGCATATTTACTTATTTGTCTATTTGGGAGTTCATAATTTGCTTGAGGGCAAAAGCTGCTTTACTTACCTTTGTATCTTTTTTTTTTTAATCTTCATTTATTTTTTAATTGGCTTTTCCACTTGTCATAAACAGTTTGTAACCAGAGATATATGATACTAAACATCATGTAAAACCTCTCGCTCAATAATCCAATTGATACCCAGGTAATATATCCAATGGCAACAGTTCTCAAATGGGCCATTTTATAACCTAGGCAAAGGTTAATCATCCTTAACTTCCTAAGTGTGATCTTAACTGAACTCCTATTGCTTAGCAGTGACTTTCTTTTTTTTTTTAAATGAAGTTTTTTTTTTAACTTCATACCACAAGCCTTTTCTTAGTTATTTATTATTTTCATCCACCTTTATTCTTCAGCACGTGTGGGCCTCCCACCACAGTGACCCCTCTTGTTGCAGAGCCCCGGCTCTGGGCACATGCACTCCAGAGTGCTGGTTCACAACTGGACACACTGGTCCAGCTGCTCCATGGCACGTGGGATCTTCTGGGGCCAGGGATTGAACCGGTGCCCCTGGCACTGCAAGGTGGTCTCTCTCCCCACTGGACCACCAGGGAAGCCCCTTTGTATCTTAATAGACAGTAAGTGCTCAATAAACTTTGAAATAATCTTAAACCAATCACATCACCTTCCATAATGGAATTGGGGCATGCATGTATCTCATGTATATCATCAACATAAAACTCACAGTATCAGTACAATCTTGTAGGAGAAATGGAGAAGAGCATTAACCTGTAGTATATAGGAATATAAGCTGTAAGCATCAGTGCAAATAGATGAGATTCTGTATGTGAACAATAAACAGACTGTGTTGCTGTTGTATGTTTGTTGCTGTTCAGTCACGAAGTCATGTCCAACTCTGCGACTCCATGCCAGGCAGCTCTGTCCACGGGGTTCTCCAGGCAAGAATACTGGGGTGAGTTGCCATTTTCTTCTCCAGGGGATCTTCTAACCCAAGAATTAAAACCGAGTCTCCTTCGTCTCCTGCATTATCAGGCGGATTCTTTACCCTTAAACCACCAGGGAAGCTGCAAACTGTAGCGATCCAATTTGGGGCTTGTAAATTGCAGTACTGATATGAGTTAATCTATAAGTTGGGAAGTGGTTGGTTTCTTATAATTGTGTAAGTGTGATTAGTCAGATTCTTGTAGGTGTAACTAACTTCATCCACTGCTGAAAACCCTGTTTTTGTTGTTGTTCCATAAATGTATGTAATTTTTAAAAAATCTGTTGAGTTCAGTGGCTCAAATCTAAATTGTAGTACTGATTACAGAATTTCACTTTGTGTTTTAAAAGCCCTCGTTCTGTGAGAAATGCAAATCCTCAGTGAGTATCTGTCGAGTTAATACCTATTTATGTGCTATGATCACACAGGGTCATCCCATGCATGATGAAGGTCTGCTGCTTTTTTCCAGAACATGTTTTCTTGGCTTTATTTAAAATTTTCCTTGATAAGCATGTTTAGACTGTTTAATAATTCAAGTGATGACACCATGCTTTTATGAGAAAAATTGAAGTATGTATTTATGCTTTTAAATGAACTGATGTGGCGATCTTCAAGATAAAACAAAAACACTGACTCTCACTAACCTTATAAATAGCTCCATGGACTTATCTAGAAACAATCAATCAGCAACTATCACACTTCAGGCACACCTCAGGGCTAAGATGTCACCAAGGTGACTGGAAGTCAACCGGTGGATAAACAGAAACAAACCCATTGTGAAGCCTGGAATCAGAAGGCCACCCATCCGTCCCCTTGGGCTATATAGCAAAAGAGCGCTCCAGAGAGGGAGAAGCCATGTAGGAGGCACGGCAGGGTCCTTTCCAGATCCACCATGCTGGCTCGCCCTCGGGGAGAACAAGAGAGCGGTCCCAGCCTGGCAGAGGCACAAACTGGGACAGTGAATGAAGGACTGGGACCTGCCAATGGCAGGCAGGCAGGGGAATGAGGAGTCACCTTGTCCCCAGAACTCCTGAACAGACCCTGCCACCACAAAGGGACAAGCACGACAGTTGTGGTATCAGGGCACCAAGGGCTGTCACCTCTGTTCAAGGCTCTTTCCCTCCCAAGCAACTGTTGGTGTCTTTTCTTGGTGACTTGCTACAGGGCAAGAGGTAGAAGGATCAACACCTTCCTGATCCCTCCCGTCCTTCCTTGACTCTCTTCCAATGAGGGGGGAATAGCTAGAATTGGACATTTTTTTTAAATGATGTGTCATTTTCTTTAATCTACTTGCTTGTGTCCAATAAAAAGCCTATACACCCATATGGAAAAAACTACATAACTACATACATATTTTCTCCTTTTAGATATATAGTCAAACTGTAAGCCAGTTCCTTTTCAGTGAATGAAGAAGACAGAGATGAATTCAAGTGCTTAAACCCATGTGCAGCCTGGTGTCCGGGCTGCGTGTATTCAGATTTTTGTGTTTCTTTGCTGAGTTGTTCATTTTAATGCGCTGGAAATTCCACACGGTCTTTGGCAACAACAAATGAAGAAAAAGCACATTATTTATAGTGTTTTGTAAAACCTCAGTCCCACCATTTTCAAAGATCACAAACTTATGAACCATGCCTAGTGATTCATAAGGAATTACCTTATTATAAGTAAGACTTGTTGGTGATTCTTCAACAATATGGACTTCAGGAGAGAACATGTGGTTGGTTCCAGGAGTCACTGAAGTGCTAATGGTATGTGATCGAGAATCTGTTTTAAATGGAGCTATGTTGTGTACTTGGCATATGAGGCTCCTGGGACAACCTTAACAAAGTGCCACAACCTGGGTAGATTAAAACAACAGATACTTACACTCTCACTGTTCTGGAAGCTAAAAGTCAAAGCCAAGGGGCTGGCAGAATTGGTTCCTTATGAGGGTCTGAGGGACACTGTGCTCCATGCCTCTCTCCTGGATTCTGACTGTTGCTGACAATTGCCAGCATTCCCTAGCTTATTGGATGACATCACCCCACTGTCTGCCTCTGTCTTCACATTGCTGTCTTAATCCTCTGTGTCTCCCTCTCATAAGGAGACCAGTTGTGTTGGATTAAGGCTCCATCTTAACAAATTACATCTCTTAATAAACTACATCATCAAGGTCTCTATTTCCAAATAAAGGCACATTCTGAGGGACTGGGAGTTAGGATTTCAACAAATCCTTTCAGGGTACACAGATCAACCCACAGTATTTGGCTACTTAAGGAACACATTTCACTTAGTAACTTGGATATGGTCTAAAAATCAGGGCAAGAGGTAGAAGGATCAACACCTTCCTGATCCCTCCGTCCTTCCTTGACTCTCTTCCAATGAGGGGGGAATAGCTAGAATTGGACATTTTTTTTAAATGATGTGTCATTTTCTTTAATCTACTTGCTTGTGTCCAATAAAAAGCCTATACACCCATATGGAAAAAACTACATAACTACATACATATTTTCTCCTTTTAGATATATAGTCAAACTGTAAGCCAGTTCCTTTTCAGTGAATGAAGAAGACAGAGATGAATTCAAGTGCTTAAACCCATGTGCAGCCTGGTGTCCGGGCTGCGTGTATTCAGATTTTTGTGTTTCTTTGCTGAGTTGTTCATTTTAATGCGCTGGAAATTCCACACGGTCTTTGGCAACAACAAATGAAGAAAAAGCACATTATTTATAGTGTTTTGTAAAACCTCAGTCCCACCATTTTCAAAGATCACAAACTTATGAACCATGCCTAGTGATTCATAAGGAATTACCTTATTATAAGTAAGACTTGTTGGTGATTCTTCAACAATATGGACTTCAGGAGAGAACATGTGGTTGGTTCCAGGAGTCACTGAAGTGCTAATGGTATGTGATCGAGAATCTGTTTTAAATGGAGCTATGTTGTGTACTTGGCATATGAGGCTCCTGGGACAACCTTAACAAAGTGCCACAACCTGGGTAGATTAAAACAACAGATACTTACACTCTCACTGTTCTGGAAGCTAAAAGTCAAAGCCAAGGGGCTGGCAGAATTGGTTCCTTATGAGGGTCTGAGGGACACTGTGCTCCATGCCTCTCTCCTGGATTCTGACTGTTGCTGACAATTGCCAGCATTCCCTAGCTTATTGGATGACATCACCCCACTGTCTGCCTCTGTCTTCACATTGCTGTCTTAATCCTCTGTGTCTCCCTCTCATAAGGAGACCAGTTGTGTTGGATTAAGGCTCCATCTTAACAAATTACATCTCTTAATAAACTACATCATCAAGGTCTCTATTTCCAAATAAAGGCACATTCTGAGGGACTGGGAGTTAGGATTTCAACAAATCCTTTCAGGGTACACAGATCAACCCACAGTATTTGGCTACTTAAGGAACACATTTCACTTAGTAACTTGACAACGATACTAGTGAGTCTGAAATAAGTCCCTAGGCCTTGGCTTTACTCAGAGAGATCATTTCAAGAACTATTTTGACAAGTTTGAGATCTTTAGGTACCTAATAGAACAATTAAAAGTAAAACCATGCTCATATTTAAAATAATAAATAGAACATGGTAATGAGCGTGTATAACTCAGTACTATTTTATAGGCTCCTACCTTTTCCAAATCATTGATTGAAGCTTACGATGAGAAAATCAGATTTGATTTACATACTTTATTTCTTGAGACTGTCATTAAGGCAGAAGATTGATGAAATGATTATTCCTTGGAGTCTGAATATAGACATCTATAGGGATTTATTAAAGACAAAACCCACAATTTCCTTGGCAGGTTTTGAAACCCTAAAATGTGTAAAAGCAGCACACAGTTAAGTATCAAGTAAGTGCTTTAGATGTACCTAGAAGGGGTTCAGAAGAAGGAGGGACCTTCAAGGCCTGGTAAGGGGGTGCCCTCTGAAGACTGGATGGGGAACCTTTGATATAAGCCAAGGCATAAAATTATATAGCTTATGAGGGAAGTTCAGCTTGACTTGGACAGCGGTGTGTGTAGGAAATAACAGTAGTTATAATTGCAAAGAGTCATTCAAACTGATATATATACCCTGACCATCAGCCTAAGGAGAGTTCAGATTACATTCATGAGTAACAGGTCCCTGAGAGGCAGGTTTCTGAGCTAAGAGTCAAAGCTGTGTGGCATAGTCCACAAGATACTCAAGGCTGTGGGTCGATGAGGAATTAGCTAGGCATATATATAAAACCTTATGACTGTGCTGACAATTGCCAGCATTCCCTAGCTAGTCATCACCCCACTGTCTGCCTCTGTCTTCACATTGCTGTCTTAATCCTCTGTGTCTCCCTCTCATAAGGAGACCAGTTGTGTTGGATTAAGGCTCCATCTTAACAAATTACATCTCTTAATAAACTACATCATCAAGGTCTCTATTTCCAAATAAAGGCACATTCTGAGGGACTGGGAGTTAGGATTTCAACAAATCCTTTCAGGGTACACAGATCAACCCACAGTATTTGGCTACTTAAGGAACACATTTCACTTAGTAACTTGACAACGATACTAGTGAGTCTGAAATAAGTCCCTAGGCCTTGGCTTTACTCAGAGAGATCATTTCAAGAACTATTTTGACAAGTTTGAGATCTTTAGGTACCTAATAGAAAAATTTAAAAAGTAAAACCATGCTCATATTTAAAATAATAAATAGAACATGGTAATGAGCGTGTATAACTCAGTACTATTTTATAGGCTCCTACCTTTTCCAAATCATTGATTGAAGCTTACGATGAGAAAATCAGATTTGATTTACATACTTTATTTCTTGAGACTGTCATTAAGGCAGAAGATTGATGAAATGATTATTCCTTGGAGTCTGAATATAGACATCTATAGGGATTTATTAAAGACAAAACCCACAATTTCCTTGGCAGGTTTTGAAACCCTAAAATGTGTAAAAGCAGCACACAGTTAAGTATCAAGTAAGTGCTTTAGATGTACCTAGAAGGGGTTCAGAAGAAGGAGGGACCTTCAAGGCCTGGTAAGGGGGTGCCCTCTGAAGACTGGATGGGGAACCTTTGATATAAGCCAAGGCATAAAATTATATAGCTTATGAGGGAAGTTCAGCTTGACTTGGACAGCGGGTGTGTGTAGGGAAATAACAGTAGTTATAATTGCAAAGAGTCATTCAAACTGATATATATACCCTGACCATCAGCCTAAGGAGAGTTCAGATTACATTCATGAGTAACAGGTCCCTGAGAGGCAGGTTTCTGAGCTAAGAGTCAAAGCTGTGTGGCATAGTCCACAAGATACTCAAGGCTGTGGGTCGATGAGGAATTAGCTAGGCATTACGAAAAGGATGGTGAACACTGTGGCAGGATTGTCAAGAGTGGCTCATGAAAGCTTTGATGGGCCTTGATGATTGGAACTGTGAGAGAAAACCATGAAGGAGTGAGAGATACGTCAAGGCAACCTCAAGAGGAAGAGAGGGAGGGAAAAAGAAAATGAGATGTGGCTGATTGTAAACATAAGGAAGGGAAACAGATCAAAGTCTAGATAATTACTATGAGAATGAAGACCAAATCACTAGTTCTATTTAAATAAGTCAAGATAAGATAAGATATCCACAGTTACATATAAACACTCACATTTCAATAGCTTACTTAGCACAACACAAATTCATTTCTTGTTCACGTTACACACCCAGGGCTAGCTGAAAGGGACTCTATCTCTTAGATTCAGTCAATTCTGGCTCTTTGCGACCCCGTGGACTGTAGCGCACCAGACAGCTCTGTCCATGGGATTTTCCAGCCAAGAATACTGGAGTGAGTTGGCATTTCCTTCTCTAGTGGTTCTTCCTGATCCAGCATTGGCAGGTGGATTCTTTACTCTCTGGGCCACCAAGTAAGCCTGGAGTGTGATAGCTTCAGAAACTAACATCAGAGCCTAACTTGGCTCATTCCCTAAGAAAGAAGCTGTGGCTAAAGAGGGGCCCACTGTCAGTCAAGGGAACTGCCGCAGGAGGGGTTGCCTGTAGAGAGAAAGTTGTGTGTGTGTGTGTGTGTGCACGCGTGCCTCTCATGGACAAAAGCGGAACCTAGAGAAGGTCAAATCATGGGTTCTCTTTAAAAGGTCTCTGCCTAAGAATATGTCTTGCCACAGACAAATCATCAGATGCAGGAGCTAAGGGAAGGGCCTGGATGCAAGCAGTTAGTTAGAAATGCATTATCAGACTGAGGACCCAGGAGTGATCCACAGAGACAGGTGGGAGTGGGCAGGGAGGGAGGCAGCGGGTCTCCAGTGAATCCCAAAGAACAACCTGGAGTGAAAGAGTCAGTGTCTATTAGACCCAGGGTTTACTAAGAGGCATGATCAGAGTACTAAGACAGGACGACTTTTATGCCCCATTCTCTCCTGACACTGACCTTGGAGGGGCTTCAAACAGCAGCAAGGTGACAGAGGCCAGAAGAAAATAAGAAGAAATTGACAACACCTTGACACTGTGTACTGTAGAAATTCTAGTCAAATAATTAATCCTTGTGAATTGTTTCTGTTGATCATGGGTTTGATGGGCGATTGTGTTTTTAGGAATTTAAGACATGCATAATCAGTAATCTTTTAATTCAGAGCGACTTAATTGAGTCTCTATAACGGGGTACCTATAGTATCTTCAAGCTGCTGTAGGATATACAGAAGACCCTCATTTAACTTTTTCAAATCTTTTACATTCTAGTGAAAAAAGCAGAGAAAGAAGTAATCTTAAGACAATATAATTAGTGCAGTAAAAGAAGAGGGAAGACTAGTATTTGAGCCAAGCCTAAGGGCATTTATCTATCTGAAAGAAACTAGAAAGCGTCCCTAGAAGGTGATACTTAATCTGATGTTTAATGTGTTTAAGCATTAACCAGAAGATTGAAAAAGTGGAAGTTATTCTTGGAGACAAAACCTAATGCAAAGGCGTGCAAGAGGAGAACCCAATTTGCTCAGAGAAGTGCAAATTTACCAGTGCGATTATGGAACTAAGTACACTGGGCTGTGTGGTTACCTCAAGGGGAGTTATTCAGAACCTGTGTGACATGATAAGGCATTTGGAGATATTATTTAAGTCACTGAAAGTTGTTAAAAGATTTTGGTCTTGCTCTGATGTTTAGATTTGTTCTTGTTCAGTTGCTAAATTACGTCCAGTTCTTTGCAATCCCATGAACTGCAGGCACAACAGGCTTTCCTGTCCTTCATCATCTCCCAGAATTTGTTCACATCCATTGAGTCTGTAATGCCATCCAACCAGCTCATCCTCTGTCATCCACTTCTCCTCTGACCCTCAATCTTCGCCAGCATCAAGGTCTTTTCCAGTAAGTTGGCTCTTTGAATTAGGTGGTATTGCTTTTAAAAACAGACAGTGTTGTAACAGGGCACTAAGGGATCTTGCATGGTGGCTACACAATGGCCTGGAAGGGTGGGATGGAGGAATGGGATATACATATGACCAATCTGGAATTATATATACCTGTAAACAACAAAACTCTGTAAAAGCAAAAAATAAAAAATAAGTATTATAAGATTTTTTAAAGAATTATCTATCATATCAGTATCCAGAAAGGACTACTAAATATGTTATGAAGTGTTTTCTTCTTTTATTTGTTAATACATATCTAAATTTTTAATCCAATTTTAATTTCGTAGCCTGTATTTTGCACTTACTATTGTACCATGATTATCTTGCAGGATCACTGAATAATTTTCGACGACATGGTCTCTAATGAGTGACCCATATTACAAGAAATGTCTCCACGGCTTTTTATCTCGCCCTTCCTTTACTGTTAACAGGTGGGTTGCTTCAAATATGCCACGTAGGTTTATCAGGACTCTTACAGGATTACTTTCTGAGCCATTGCATAACTAGAATATCCTTTCTTTTGCCATCACATGTGAACGACATCTTGTCAGGACATAAAATTCTTGGGTCACAACATTTTCCCTCACAAATCTATACCTATTGTATTCTCACGTGTAGTATACTGGAGAAAAAGCATGACGTTGGCCTTGGTGTACATGATGAATTTTATATATCAACTGTAACTGGCAGTGGAGCACCCAGAGATATCTGGTCAAGCATTAGTCTGGGTGTATCTATGAGGACATTTTTCGATGAAACTACCGTTTGATTCAGCAGACTGGATAAGGCACTCTCATATGTGTGGGCCCCATCCATGTGAAGGTCTGAATATAGAAAAAAAAGGTTTACTTTCCCCTGATTGCCTTAAAAGGGAAACATCAGCTGTCCCAGAGACGCTTCATGTGATCTAACCATGTGATCCACTTCCTTAGAGCAAGTCCCTTTAAATACATACTTATACACCCTATTGGTTGTGGTTCTCCGAAGAACACTGATTAATGCAGTATGTTACCTGGTTATCAGTTTCCACACTGATAGCCTTTGTTTTCTTTTTCTGCGAAATTTTAAAAATATTATCATTCTATATCTTGGTGTGAGTATTCTTCAATCATTCCATTTGAACACATAATGATCCTAACAGGCCAGAAGGTGAAGGTACTTCCATGTAATAGCTGTTCTTGGTGGCACAGAGTACAAAGAAGGCTCCTTTCTCTGAGGCAGGTGGTGAGGATATGAAGTCCTGTGGTTCAGGGCTGTGCCTTCATAATATACTGTCTGCTCTTGGGGTCTGTCAGCTCATCCATGCCGACCATTCTCTATTCTCCTAAGCTTAGTGTGGACCTTCCACTGTTGTTATTCAGGTGTGACCTAAGGTTATCTCTCCAATCTGAACCTCTAGCCCTTCACATATTATTATTATTATGGATTTAAGTCTCTTTACCCAAAAAAACATAGGAATTATCTTAATATACGCACCTTTTTCACTTAAGAGGCTTTTGATAATATTTGTTCTCTGATTTAAATTGAAAAGACCAACAAATAGAATACACACTGCAAAAATATGCAGTTGAGCATAGTTAAAATCTCCACCCCTTTTGGACCACTGTTGACAATAATAAAAATAAAGTCCTGTTTTAGGCTGATCATCAAGATTTGTCCTTTGAAAATGTGTACAGACAAATATGTATATGGATTTATTGTCAACAGGAAGAGCACAATTATAAAAATCTTACTGGAAAATGTACCTATTCTAATGTAAATGTTTTCAAAGTGATTTTGCTAGGGATGCAAGGGAACATATAATTATTTTCATCCATACTAAAATTCTACTGTTGAAGTTTTATGCATGATTACCTACAACTCCACTTAACAATAAATAATTAGAATTACTAGGTGTCAGGCATTGTTGTATGTGAAATTCATCAACAGTTTTATTCAGATAGATGTTTTTAATTTATGGCACAAAGCTATGCTACCTGCATGATCTATAATAGAAATCACATATCCCTGAATTTAACCTAGTGTTCTATCCATTATAAGAAAATAGCTAACTTGCATTAATGATGCTGTGCTTCAAGATGAAGAGATGTCTAAGTGGCTGCAATCAATAGAGCTCAACCCTTCTAAACCACGTTTTGCCGTCTCTCTCTTTTCATTTTGTTAGGGTTGCTTTTGTCTACTTTCTCTCATATCACATACAGTATAACCATAGGTAGATGTATACACGCATCCATACATATGTACACTTCTGAAAAACCCTGAAGTCTGACATGTCCCTATAGCTCTCAACATTCTGTTTACCCACCACCATAGTCTACGTTCCAGAGAGGTCGATTCTTATGTTTCCCAAACTTAGTTATTTTCTTATCTCTCCAACTTCCACCTCACTCCCAAGGGTCTTCAGGCAGCTTCCATCTATTCTGCCCCACTTCCATGTCATTCAAAGTGTCAGTCAATCAAGAGTTTCCACAAGCTTTGCCACATAGTACCAAATCGAGGGAAATCAGTGAGGCTTAGTCTTTTCTCTCAAGAGCATCATGATTTTGTATCATTCAGGCATTTTCTAGTGTCCAAGATGTCAATGGGCTTGAAGCAATGGAGGGTCTGATCCTTGAAATATGACAATACCTCTATTCAGAGAGGAAACATTAAAACAATGGATTGTTGCTTTATGGAATCTGAGTCTTAGGAGAGCAGCGAAGAAAAGAGTGTAAAAGGAGGCAGCTGGTCTTGTGTTTGGGGACAAAGGGTGAGGAAATTTGGTCATTCAGGATGACTTCTACACAGCAAAGCAGTTTCCAGATGTTGAGGCTGTAACTAGAAAAAGGATGAACCGTTGAGTCACCCTTCAACACCCCAGTCATTCCTGTTAATAGACTTTTAATAAACCCACTGGACCAGACCTAAGGGTACATATGGAAATAAACACCATTTCTTCAAACACCCCAGTAACCTCATCATTGTAAAACAACTAAAGGTGATATTTCAAGGATAACCAAGAGTAAAGTAACGCTGCTTGTGAGAAAAACTTTTTACACCCACCATTTTGCCATCCTGATGTTATTATATATTGGACAAGTCTTTCATGTAGAAGCTGATAAATCTAGTACCAGACACTTATTGAAATTGTTGTTGAAAAAGGTGTGTTACTCTGCTAGGCCGATAATAACAAACTTCCATGGAACAGGCAGCTTAAAGGACAGAAATTTATGTCTCACAGCTCTAGAGGCTGGGAGCCCAAGATCAAGGGCCCAGCTAATGTGGTTTCTGGGGAGAACTGCCTCCTGGTTTGCAAATGACCACCTGCTGGCCAGTCCTCACATATGGCTGAGGGAGAATGAAGAGAGATCTTCCTCTTCCTATAAGCCCATCAGGCCCATCAAACAAGGATCCCACCTTTATGCCCTCATTTAAACTTTAACCACCTCCTTAAAGCCCTCTCTCCAGATCCTGTTACACTAGAAGTTAGATCTTCAACATAAGAATTTTGGAAGAAGACAATTCAGTCCATAGCAGGTTGCATAATTCCTTCCCATCATTTTGTTTCTGTAACTACATTACTCTTCATTTTCTTGCAATAACTTTACATTTATAAGAAAACTAATAAGTAACTACTTAAATAGTACCTAACAGTCAAAATAGCCCTGAGTGATGTAACTCTCAGCCAGACGGATTGTACTGAGCAGCTGCCCACTTGCCCTCATTCATTGAAATCCCAAACCTAACAACATACCTCATTTTCTGAAGATCCTATGCAGTGTATCAATAGATTTTATAAATCTTTTTTCTCTTCAAAAATGTTCTTTGACGATGTTTCCATTGCCATGATTGATGGATTCGAAGATACCACACTGCGGTTTATGTTTGCTTCACACCGTTACATATTTATCGGGGCACGAGAATCCCCGGAGGAGATGACAGTGATTTTCCTACCCTTGTCCCATCCAATCCTTCCTTAAATACATGGGATTCAATGTAGCACACAGGCTGCTTGGCTGCCTGGGCAGGAATGTCTGTTGAGAATCTCTAGGCAAATTCCTATTTAAAGTCATGAACACACTAGTGACCTCTCACCCAAAGCTGGGGGGTTTCTTGAACCAACATGAACTGTGGGATGTCCATCCTCATTAGGTGTTAAAAGAAGACTCTGTTTGTCTCAGTCTTGTGTTATCTCTTGGGTACGTTTTGTGATATCCCTAAATACAGACTAAGAACCTTCGAAGCTGAAAGGAATGGTGATGAGATTTTCAGTACAGTCCCGCTGCAAGTAGCAAATTGTTATTCTCTTCCACTGGTGAGTGTTGAAGATCAGCTTAACGTGGGACAGAATGCTGAAAAACTGAACGAGAGCAGGTCTAGTGGAGTCAAGCCGTCAGGCTACCTAAATAAACAGAGGAGAAAAGTAGTTCATATACAAACTCCTTTTAAAAAAACAGCTCACATTTTATACATACTCAGATTCTTTTCTAACATGATTTAAATATGTATATTTTTATATGCATATATAAAATTACACATATAATTATATTTATATGCATATATACATTTATACAGATATGTGTATTATATATGTATAAATATGTATGCACATTAAGGTACATGTAAGTCACTAAGGTTTATATCTTGAATCCATCTATAAAATTAGAAAAATAGAGTAATTAAATACAAATGAAAAATATATCAATGAAATTAAAATTGAAACACTTTTGCTAAGCAGCATAGGCTGTTTTAATATATCACTGCTTTAATATGATTGTATGACTAACTGCTGTAACACAAACTTGTTTTATTCCTCAATTTTGAAGGTTTTGATGGCTTTATATTTTATAATTACATATTTATAAATGGTTGTATTGTATTAGTATAATAAATTTGCATTTCATAGATAATAAAATCATACATAAACATTTATATTTTATTATAAAACCTGAAGTATGATTTACATCACAAAATCTGCATTTTATCATTAATTTTTAAGAGAATAATAAAATAACACACCATCTAAAACCAGTTAAAATTATCCAAACCTCTAAAACTCGGAGACCAGACCAGTTTAGTGTATCTATTTTTTCTCTTTAAACGCATGATTCTGAAGAAAAAAAGTAGGAAAGTAGTTCAGTCTCTGTGGAAATTTTAGATAACACCCTGTGCCTTCAGCTGGTGTGGCCGACTGTCCCAGTTTGCTGGCACTGAGAGGTTTCCTGGGACATAGGGCTCTCAGCTCTAAAATCAAGACAGTCTCAAGCAAACTGGACAGTAACCCCTACTCTCTGGGGGTTTCTTGAACCAACATGAACTGTGGGATGTCCATCCTCATTAGGTGTTAAAAGAAGACTCTGTTTGTCTCAGTCTTGTGTTATCTCTTGGGTACGTTTGTGATATCCCTAAATACAGACTAAGAACCTTCAAGCTGAAAGGAATGGTGATGAGATTTTCAGTACAGTCCGCTGCAAGTAGCAAATTGTTATTCTCTTCCACTGGTGAGTGTTGAAGATCAGCTTAACGTGGGACAGAATGCTGAAAAACTGAACGAGAGCAGGTCTAGTGGAGTCAAGCCGTCAGGCTACCTAAATAAACAGAGGAGAAAAGTAGTTCATATACAAACTCCTTTTAAAAACAGCTCACATTTTATACATACTCAGATTCTTTTCTAACATGATTTAAATATGTATATTTTTATATGCATATATAAAATTACACATATAATTATATTTATATGCATATATACATTTATACAGATATGTGTATTATATATGTATAAATATGTATGCACATTAAGGTACATGTAAGTCACTAAGGTTTATATCTTGAATCCATCTATAAAATTAGAAAAATAGAGTAATTAAATACAAATGAAAAATATATCAATGAAATTAAAATTGAAACACTTTTGCTAAGCAGCATAGGCTGTTTTAATATATCACTGCTTTAATATGATTGTATGACTAACTGCTGTAACACAAACTTGTTTTATTCCTCAATTTTGAAGGTTTTGATGGCTTTATATTTTATAATTACATATTTATAAATGGTTGTATTGTATTAGTATAATAAATTTGCATTTCATAGATAATAAAATCATACATAAACATTTATATTTTATTATAAAACCTGAAGTATGATTTACATCACAAAATCTGCATTTTATCATTAATTTTTAAGAGAATAATAAAATAACACACCATCTAAAACCAGTTAAAATTATCCAAACCTCTAAAACTCGGAGACCAGACCAGTTTAGTGTATCTATTTTTTCTCTTTAAACGCATGATTCTGAAGAAAAAAAGTAGGAAAGTAGTTCAGTCTCTGTGGAAATTTTAGATAACACCCTGTGCCTTCAGCTGGTGTGGCCGACTGTCCCAGTTTGCTGGCACTGAGAGGTTTCCTGGGACATAGGGCTCTCAGCTCTAAAATCAAGACAGTCTCAAGCAAACTGGACAGTAACCCCCCTACTCTCTGCCTTACGCCTGTTCCAGGGCTTCTTCATACCTAAATCTGTGTGCATTTTAGGTTGTAGCTTCTTTCACCTTGTCTTATCAGTCAACACTCTTCATACAATTTTCCAAATTTTGTTGAAATGTCTTAACTTTAGTGTTGCCCCTTTGTTCCCTTTTTTTTTGAAGGGTGAGCACTGTGGGGTTTTTTTTTTGGGGGGGGCACTTCTATTGGTCTCTCATTTATTTATTTTCATCCATCCTTTTATTCTTTAGCGTGTGTGGGCCTCCCATTGCAGTGGCCTCTCTCACTGTAGAACAGTGGCTCTGGGCACATGTGCTCCAGAGCTCCTGCTCGGCAGTTGGACACATGGTCCAGCCGCTCAGCAGCATGTGGGATCTTCCCAGGCCAGGGATCGATCAGGTGCCCCTTGCACTGCAAGGCGGTGTCCTTCCCCACTGGACCACGAGGGAAGCCTAGAGCACTGTGTTTTATTCAGACTCCATTACTGCCATTTGAACAGGCTCTCAGATGTGCTCTGATCACCGTCTTGAACCAGAAGAGGTGAGATTCTTTTCGAGTTTCACAGTGTAGATTCTTTTTTTTTTTTTTTTTAAAGATTTATTTATTTATTTTTTGGTGGGGGTGGCGTGGGGAGGGAAGGGAGCAGGCGGGCCACTTCTATTGGTCTTTCATTTGTCTGTTTTCATCCATCTTTGTTCTTCCACCCATGTGGGCCTCCCACCGCGGTGGCCTCTGTCGTCTCAGAGCGCGGGCTCTGGGCGCACGCGCTCCAGAGCTCCAGCTTGGTAATTGGACACATCAGTCCAACCGCTCCGCGGCACGTGGGATCTTCCCAGGCCAGGGATCGAACCGGCGCCCCTTGCACTGCAAGGCGGTGTCCTTACCCACTGGACCACCAGGGAAGCCCCCACAGTGTAGATTCTTGATGACTCTGAGCTAGCCTCACTTCTCAACAACTCTTCCTGTGTACAGCCTGGACTTCCCTTGCCCTGAGTGCATCATCTACTGCCTCTGCTCAGTGACTCTTAACAACCAAAGCACAGTTACTTGGCTCTAACACGGTCCTAAATATAAGTAGAAATGCTAGGCTGGCATAGGATGTTTGGTTATTTAAAAGTCGTTCAAATGTTATTGAATAGTCACTTTTTGGACTATCATTTAAAATAAACACATATAAAAATGTGATATTCATAAAAAATATTGTTTAGATTTGGAAGTGATTTCTCGTACATCATTTTGACACTGCATGTTTATTCATATTTACAGAGTACCATTTTAAAATATGGAACAATTATGAAAGTGAATTAGATTTTATTTTAAAATGCTAGAATCTTGGCAAGTCCATTTTCATATAAATTGTTTAAGATTCACTTGCTTAGGTCCATTGAAGAGGAAATTGCCAAGAAACCGTCTCAACTAGATCATATGATTAAAAAAAATTGAAAATTGAATGTTCACATGATTTCTCATCTCTAGGGTTTCAGTTCTTAGGTTAAGTTGTTGTTTTATTTTTTCTTTCAGGTCTTGAAAAATTCTCTTCCTGAATATTTTCAATTAATTGTGGCCAGTGAGAAAAGGAGATCCTTCAGGGGTTCTGTGTGATGGTCGGGAGGGATGGGAAGGGGGGAATATACATATAACTAATCTGGGAACGTATATATCTATAAACAACAAAACTCTGTAAAAGTTGAAAGTAAAATAAAAGTTAAAAAAAAAAATTAACTGTGGCCTATCAGCTCTGGCTCGTCTAAGGACCTATGCTCTATCAACAGGTAAGCTGCTTTTATAAATGTTTTTATTTAGCTTAATTTCTAGTTTCAAATGAGAAGAGAATCAAAAATAAGAAGATGAGCAATGCAGTAAAATTTATAGGACTCATTTCAGAATGTTATTTAGCCTGATTCTGGGGACTATCTCTTTTTACCATGAAGCCCATTGATATTAGTTATGGAAACAATTTAAGCAGTCTGAATCCTTGTAAATTTTAAAAAGAAACATTCTCACTTTGACAGATATGAAGAGAAAATGAATCTTATTGGAGAACAGTTTTAAGTTCATTCCATTATTATTGCAGTTCTTCGTAACCCCCGATGAGTCTTCTTGGTTAATTCCTCCAGATAAGAGCATCTGTATTTTGTCTTAAGCTTATTTATTTTGTTATAAGTGTTTTCACTTTGTTGGATTGAAAATAATGATGCTGTCTGAGAAATATTTTTTGCCATTGATAGCTAGGAAAAGAGTTCAGTAAAATTTCAAACATGAAAAATTAGTACTTTTTAAAGAGTTTTATTGTAATGTCTTCTGCCTCATGAAGGTCCTCTTTGAGAAGGCCACTACTTCTTTTGAGGTAAGAAATATTGTCTCATGATTATTTAATCAATAAACCCATCAATGTTTGGTGAGATGATAATTTTTATAGATGTCTCTTTCAATCAAGCAAATCAGAAATAATTTCTAACCCCTTAAATCACCTAAGTGCATGCTTTCCATGTCTCTTGATTTAGTATCTATAAATATCTTGAATCAAGGTAAAAGAATGTGACTGATTCATGTCCCCAGACTATGTAGGCTAAGAGGAAATTGCCAAAATCTCAACTTAGGTTGAATGTTCACATGATTTCTCATCTCTAGGGTTTCAGTTCTTAGGTTAAGTTGTTGTTTTATTTTTTCTTTCAGGTCTTGAAAAATTCTCTTCCTGAATATTTTCAATTAATTGTGGCCAGTGAGAAAAGGAGATCCTTCAGGGGTTCTGTGTGATGGTCGGGAGGGATGGGAAGGGGGGAATATACATATAACTAATCTGGGAACGTATATATCTATAAACAACAAAACTCTGTAAAAGTTGAAAGTAAAATAAAAGTTAAAAAAAAAAATTAACTGTGGCCTATCAGCTCTGGCTCGTCTAAGGACCTATGCTCTATCAACAGGTAAGCTGCTTTTATAAATGTTTTTATTTAGCTTAATTTCTAGTTTCAAATGAGAAGAGAATCAAAAATAAGAAGATGAGCAATGCAGTAAAATTTATAGGACTCATTTCAGAATGTTATTTAGCCTGATTCTGGGGACTATCTCTTTTTACCATGAAGCCCATTGATATTAGTTATGGAAACAATTTAAGCAGTCTGAATCCTTGTAAATTTTAAAAAGAAACATTCTCACTTTGACAGATATGAAGAGAAAATGAATCTTATTGGAGAACAGTTTTAAGTTCATTCCATTATTATTGCAGTTCTTCGTAACCCCCGATGAGTCTTCTTGGTTAATTCCTCCAGATAAGAGCATCTGTATTTTGTCTTAAGCTTATTTATTTTGTTATAAGTGTTTTCACTTTGTTGGACTGAAAATAATGATGCTGTCTGAGAAATATTTTTTGCCATTGATAGCTAGGAAAAGAGTTCAGTAAAATTTCAAACATGAAAAATTAGTACTTTTTAAAGAGTTTTATTGTAATGTCTTCTGCCTCATGAAGGTCCTCTTTGAGAAGGCCACTACTTCTTTTGAGGTAAGAAATATTGTCTCATGATTATTTAATCAATAAACCCATCAATGTTTGGTGAGATGATAATTTTTATAGATGTCTCTTTCAATCAAGCAAATCAGAAATAATTTCTAACCCCTTAAATCACCTAAGTGCATGCTTTCCATGTCTCTTGATTTAGTATCTATAAATATCTTGAATCAAGGTAAAAGAATGTGACTGATTCATGTCCCCAGACTATGTAGGCTACTGCCATTCTATATATTAATCTCCATTTAAATATTTGATTATAACTGAAGATAAAATATATATAAAGTACAAATGGAAGGAGAAAAACGTTCAGAAGGGCAGCTATGGAAGTCTGAAATGGGAGAAGCAGTTGCTTTGAAGATAATTTCTGAGGTTTACTGTAGATACATGAAGGGTTTTTTTAATCGATTGTTAGTTTTTTAAAAAATTTTGGCCTCTTTTACTGGTTTTTTATTTATTTATTTTCATGCATCTTTATTGTCTGGCCTGTGTGCTTCCCATCGCAGTGGCCTCTCTCGTTGCAGAGCACCGGCTCTGGGCGCATGTGCTCCAGAGTGCTGGCTTGTAATTGGACACACAGGTCCAGCCGCTCCACAGTACATCGGATCTTCCCAGGCTAGGGATTGAACTGGTGCTCCTTGCACTGCAAGGCAGACTCTTTATCCACTGGACCACCAGGGAAGCCCACACAAAGTTTTTTTTAACTTCACTTGGGTTCCTATATTTTTCTTCCCACCAGTGAAGAATCCTATTCACCAGCTTCACTTTGGTCATCAAAGCCCAAGGCAATGACTCAATTTGCCATTTCCTAGGACTTATTCTGCTTCCCAGATGACTCAGCAATAAAGTATCTGCCTGCAATGCAGGCGACATGGGTACTAACCATGAGTCAGGAAGATTCCCTGGAGAAGGACATGGCACCCCACTCCCGTGTTCTTGCCTGGAAACTCCATGGACAGAGGAGCCTGGCAGGCCACAGCCCATGCAATCGCAAAAGAGTCAGTTACAAGTTAGTGACTAAACAACACCAGGGCTTGTCCTAGCCAAGGATGAAATGCATTCAGAGTCTGCATAAAGATTTAGGAGTTACCAAAGACAATTCTTAGCAGTTATAGCCTACTATCGCCACAAGAAGCAAAAGAGTGTTATCAACCTGTAAGTTGAGTTCCAAGTTAATTGCCTGGAAATATTTGCCTACAGAAGTAACATATGTCGATTTAAGTTTAGTACAATATGCTGTATTACTAACAAACCTTAGACCCTGTCACATGTGACATTGTTTTCCAGAAAATGATGCCCCATGTTTCAGGTCCCAAGGTGGCACATCTTTCCCACTGCCATCCTGACAATGAGGGCAAGCTTCCCGTGTTCTCCAGTCTAGCACCGGGCTGCAGAAAGAAAAATCAATGTCCTGAGGCCTCATTAACACAGAGATCCCGAATATCCATATAAGAGAGGAGACAGAATACGGAGAGTTTCAGGCTCAGGTTTCAACACGTGGCAAGTAACAGTCAATTTTCAGCCTTACATAAAAGTAGTTTTCCTGGAGGCTTAATAGTCTGTACATCTCAGCTTTAGAAAGTTGAGTCCCTGCAACTAACATATAGTAAACAGAGAAAAAATGTGCATGATGTTTGTGACAGAAAGAAGTAAAATTCTTCCTTTACCTCAATTTCATGTAATAAGATCTGTAAATTTCAATAAGCTCTGAGGACATCACTCTATGCATAATTCTAGAAATTAGACATGGTGATGGAACACTCAGTTCTTCCATTTCCTGGAGGCTAACACCACGTCAACATTGTGTCTTATTTTTCTGGTCTTTGGCAATTCTATGTACGCAAGCCATACTGACCAAATGCCTCACTTTTTTAGCCAGAATGGATTTACTTGTATATCAATAGTGGGAGAAAAAGTGAATTAATGCTTCTTTTTAGCAGTTACCTGACATTACATTTCCTGTTCTCTCTAAACTCTCCTGTGAAATATACACAATATTAAAAATCTGAATCCTAACATTTATAATTCTTTCCTTCTAGTAATTTTCTTCTTTCCTTTAGCAACTTCATCACTAGAAGCCTGGGTTTTCTCATTTGTAAAATGAAGGGAATTATACCAAATGATATCCAAGAGTTTTTCTAACCGAGAAAGTCCATAGTACTACTTAGGTTTATACTAGCATTGAAGAAATACATAAATATATTGTGGATAATGAGAGCCAGGTTTTTCACTTTGGGAGAGAAAGTTACACATAAGGGAAAGGATAGAATAAACTCGGTTGTGTTGGGTTGCACGGAAAGTTTTAGTATGGACTCCTGGAAAGACAGAGAAATAGAGATTCGGGCACATGTGCGGATTGGTGTACAGACTTATTTCCCAGCTGCATCTGCTGAGAGGGCCTAGCAGCAATGAGAATCCAGCAGCGATTAGCTTACCTAGAGCCAGATATTGGTTCCAAACACTATTTTATCATGAAAGGAAATCAATGTCCTGAGGCCTCAACACAGAGATCCCGAATATCCATATAAGAGAGGAGACAGAATACGGAGAGTTTCAGGCTCAGGTTTCAACACGTGGCAAGTAACAGTCAATTTTCAGCCTTACATAAAAGTAGTTTTCCTGGAGGCTTAATAGTCTGTACATCTCAGCTTTAGAAAGTTGAGTCCCTGCAACTAACATATAGTAAACAGAGAAAAAATGTGCATGATGTTTGTGACAGAAAGAAGTAAAATTCTTCCTTTACCTCAATTTCATGTAATAAGATCTGTAAATTTCAATAAGCTCTGAGGACATCACTCTATGCATAATTCTAGAAATTAGACATGGTGATGGAACACTCAGTTCTTCCATTTCCTGGAGGCTAACACCACGTCAACATTGTGTCTTATTTTTCTGGTCTTTGGCAATTCTATGTACGCAAGCCATACTGACCAAATGCCTCACTTTTTTAGCCAGAATGGATTTACTTGTATATCAATAGTGGGAGAAAAAGTGAATTAATGCTTCTTTTTAGCAGTTACCTGACATTACATTTCCTGTTCTCTCTAAACTCTCCTGTGAAATATACACAATATTAAAAATCTGAATCCTAACATTTATAATTCTTTCCTTCTAGTAATTTTCTTCTTTCCTTTAGCAACTTCATCACTAGAAGCCTGGGTTTTCTCATTTGTAAAATGAAGGGAATTATACCAAATGATATCCAAGAGTTTTTCTAACCGAGAAAGTCCATAGTACTACTTAGGTTTATACTAGCATTGAAGAAATACATAAATATATTGTGGATAATGAGAGCCAGGTTTTTCACTTTGGGAGAGAAAGTTACACATAAGGGAAAGGATAGAATAAACTCGGTTGTGTTGGGTTGCACGGAAAGTTTTAGTATGGACTCCTGGAAAGACAGAGAAATAGAGATTCGGGCACATGTGCGGATTGGTGTACAGACTTATTTCCCAGCTGCATCTGCTGAGAGGGCCTAGCAGCAATGAGAATCCAGCAGCGATTAGCTTACCTAGAGCCAGATATTGGTTCCAAACACTATTTTATCATGAAAGGAATTGAGGTGCCTTAAAGAAGAATATTGATTCCAGGCCTGTGGCAGGGAATAGAAAAGACATCTCCAGAACATCTTAGGATACCAGAGAGTTATGTTTAAGAAGTGATGGGGCCATGTTAAAAGAACCCAGGAGTTAGTTTGGAGAATCTTCCAATGACCAAAGCTGGAATCATTTGAGTGACAAAATGTAATGATAGTCTCAAATTATAACCCATAGACTAACATAAATATCCACATGTCTGTACTTAATTAATAGAGGAGAAGAATCTATTCTTCTTCATAGTAGTGACATGTGCATATTCAGTCGTGTCCAACTCTTTGTGACCCCATGGACTGCAGCCTGCCAGGCGCCTCATCCATGGGATTCTCCAGGCAAGAATACTGGAGTGGGTTGCCATTCCTTTCGTGAGGGGAATCTTTCTGACCCAGGGATCAAACCTTCATCCCCTGCACTGGCAGGTGGATTCTTTATCACTGGTGCCACCAATTTCAATGAATTAATATGAAAGAAATGAGGTAGAGAGAAAACAACCAACTTAGGCAAAGGCAAGAGCCATGGAAGAATGCTGAAGTAAGTGTGGACAAAAACATGATGAGAAACAGATGGATATCTACATAGCCTTAAAGTGTCTCCTAACAAGATCATTTACTTTCACAAAACAGGCAAATATTTTTGAAGACTATAAATATCCACTGTTGATGGTTAGATAGATGTGAAGTCAAGTACTCACATAGATTGCTGGTGCAAAGAAATTCCCATATCTTTTGATTCAACTATCTTGTTTCTATAAATCTTACCAAAAACACATGTGTACTCAAGAATCATGTATAGAAAAGAACACTTGAATTATGTGTAAGAGCAAAATATTGGAAGAAATCTTAATATTTTTAAAAAGGGTAATGATCAAAAATTATAGCACATGCAGATATTGAAATATTTTCCAGTTATTAAAAGCAAATGAGGTAGCATTGATGTACAAACATGAAAAGGTTTTTAAGACACTTTGTGTGTAGCAAGCAGGTTGTAGAGCAAATGGTAAGAGTATAAAAGAGAGTGGACAGATAGATAGATGAAGGAGAATTTCCATATTTTACCAATAACTGTTTCAGATAATTCTTGGTTTGAATTTCAACATTGGGAATATATTCATTTATGACATATGTAACTAAAAATATAAAGTGCCAAAATAAACTTCCGTATGATTTAGAGCAACTCTATGTAAATATAGTTATTTTGTCCAACTTTTAAGGTCACGCTTAACAGAAAAAAATGGATCAAAAGCAGAATAGTCAACCCAAAATGCATATCTCTGAGATCAACTTAAGCTGTAGATTTTCTTAGTAAAGGTTGGGAATGTGAATGATTTCCTCTTGCACACAACTCATTGACCTATAGGTCAGGTAGATTGTTTTTTTGTTGTTTGTTTTTTTTTTTTTAAAGATTTATTTATTTATTTATTTTGGGCGTCGGTTGGGTTGGGGAGGGAGGGGAGCAGGCAGGCCACTTCTATTGGTCTTTCGTTTCTCTGTGTTCATCCGTCTTTGTTCTTTGGCTCCTGTGGGCCTCCCATCGCGGTGGCCTCTGTTGTTGCAGAGCACGGGCTCTGGGCGCAGGCGCTCCAGAGCTCTGGCTCGGTAATTGGACACATCAGTCCAGCCGCTCCGCGGCACGTGGGATCTTCCCAGGCCAGGGCTCGAACCGGCACCCCTTGCACTGCAAGGCGGTGTCCTTACCCACTGGACCACCAGGGGAAGCCCCAGGTAGATTGTTGGGAGGAATATTTTTGCATCTTTATTTTGGAGGATGAGCTAGGGATGGAGATGTCAGGAATCTCTTTGGCTCTAGTTAATAGCCTGGCTGTTCACACTGGGTCTTCTGGGGACCAATACAGCCTCACTCGTAGAGTTCACTAAATTAGAATGGCAATAAGCAAAACAAGCTTACTCATGTAAATGCATTTCTTGTTTTAATGGAAATAAATGTTAGAATGAATAAAGAAGGAAAAAAAGAGATATAAGGTCTACAAAGTCAAGTATAAAAAAAAAGCTATTAGATAATCTTAAAATCGAAGAATAAGACTATACAACCGAAACAAAGTTAGGGGAGTTACTCAAAAAGCTATGAATGAATGATGAAGCAGCTATAAGTCACTCCATTTTAAAACAATTGTCTGAGTCCTGAGGATGTAAGTCAACCTAAAGAGGAAATATAGAAACAAAAGTTCCCAGCCATCTACCAGCTGTGCAAACGAGAAACTAGAGGTCGTTTTTGATATTTCCTGTCTCTCACTGCCAAATCTAATTCATTACTACAAGGAAAATAATCCCAACAATTCAACATCCAAAAGAGCTTTCAAATTTCTCTGCTGTGTTCTGCCTTCAGCGCCACCCTGGTGTGACCACCATCTCGTCTTCCCAGAACAACCGCAATGACCGCTTCACCCTTCTCTCAGCTCGCACTCCTGTCTTCCCAACCCACCCGCAGAGCAACCAGGTGATCCTTTAGAAACAGTCCCGTCCCCTCTGTTTAAAACTCCTTCCCTACCAGGGCCGTTCTGCTATGGCCTTCAAGGCGGCAGCTACCTGCCTAGCTCCCCCTCCCCAACTGGTCTGTCTTCACTGTAAGTCTCTCTCCTTGTTCACTAAGCTGATCTTTTTTGGGGCGGAGGGGGACACTGCTATTGGTCTTTCATTTATTTCCATGTTTGTTCTTTGGTCTGTGTGGGCCTTCCATCGCAGTGGCCTCTCTCGCTACAGAGCACCGGCCCTGGGCACATGTGCTCCAGAGCTCCAGCTCAGTAGTTGGACACATCGGTCCAGGCACTTGGCTCGTGAGATCTTCCCAGGCCAGGGATTAAACCGACAGCCCTTACACTGCAAGATGGTGTCCTTACCCACTGGACCACCAGGAAGCCCCACTAAGCTAATCTTGCTTCTTTTCTCTCCCCGTGTCCCTCCATAGGCTCCTCACACTCTCCCTCCCCCCAATTTTTGCCTGAATGATTCCTTCTAATCATTCAAGCCTCAACTTAAACGACATGTACCAACAGATATTTCTCTGACCACACAGTCCAAAACAACCCTCACCTCCACTGTTTTGGACTCTGATCTTTTTCTTCACAGTGCTTACAAAAATATGTAATTATATATGCATTCAAATATATACCTCTTTAATGGCAATCTCCCCCACCATATGAATCCAAAGAGGGCAGAAACTATGTCTCCCTCATCACTTCTATATGCCCAGTGCCTCACCTGGTACCTGGCATGCAGTAGGTGTTCAATAAATGAATAGATAAACAAGTTAGCATCATCAGGTCCAGAAATATTTTGAAGGGATCAAGTGCCAAACAAGATGAATATTGGTAGAAATAACTATTATTCCTGTGATTCAAAGATAGACATGGGGCTTCCAACATCAAAATTTCAAATTTCTCTGCTGTGTTCTGCCTTCAGCGCCACCCTGGTGTGACCACCATCTCGTCTTCCCAGAACAACCGCAATGACCGCTTCACCCTTCTCTCAGCTCGCACTCCTGTCTTCCCAACCCACCCGCAGAGCAACCAGGTGATCCTTTAGAAACAGTCCCGTCCCCTCTGTTTAAAACTCCTTCCCTACCAGGGCCGTTCTGCTATGGCCTTCAAGGCGGCAGCTACCTGCCTAGCTCCCCCTCCCCAACTGGTCTGTCTTCACTGTAAGTCTCTCTCCTTGTTCACTAAGCTGATCTTTTTTGGGGCGGAGGGGGACACTGCTATTGGTCTTTCATTTATTTCCATGTTTGTTCTTTGGTCTGTGTGGGCCTTCCATCGCAGTGGCCTCTCTCGCTACAGAGCACCGGCCCTGGGCACATGTGCTCCAGAGCTCCAGCTCAGTAGTTGGACACATCGGTCCAGGCACTTGGCTCGTGAGATCTTCCCAGGCCAGGGATTAAACCGACAGCCCTTACACTGCAAGATGGTGCCCTTACCTACTGGACCACCAGGGAAGCCCCACTAAGCTAATCTTGCTTCTTTTCTCTCCCTGTGTCCCTCCATAGGCTCCTCACACTCTCCCTCCCCCCAATTTTTGCCTGAATGATTCCTTCTAATCATTCAAGCCTCAACTTAAACGACATGTACCAACAGATATTTCTCTGACCACACAGTCCAAAACAACCCTCACCTCCACTGTTTTGGACTCTGATCTTTTTCTTCACAGTGCTTACAAAAATATGTAATTATATATGCATTCAAATATATACCTCTTTAATGGCAATCTCCCCCACCATATGAATCCAAAGAGGGCAGAAACTATGTCTCCCTCATCACTTCTATATGCCCAGTGCCTCACCTGGTACCTGGCATGCAGTAGGTGTTCAATAAATGAATAGATAAACAAGTTAGCATCATCAGGTCCAGAAATATTTTGAAGGGATCAAGTGCCAAACAAGATGAATATTGGTAGAAATAACTATTATTCCTGTGATTCAAAGATAGACATGGGGCTTCCCTGGTGGTCCAGTGGGTAAAGAGTCTGCCTTGCAGTGCAAGGGGCACCGGTTCAATCCCTGGCCTGGGAAGATCCCACATGCTGTGGAGCGTCTGGACTGGTGTGTCTAATTATAAGCCAGTGCTCAAGATTGCATGTGCCCAGAGCTGGTGCTCTGCAATGAGAGAGGCCACTGCAAAAGGAGGTCCACACAGGCCGAAGAATAAAGATGGATGAAAGATAAATAGATAAAATATTAATAAAAAGAGGCCAAAATTAAAAAAAAAAAAACAACGGATAGACATGATACAGGAATAAACACAGTGCTCTCTAGAGAAGTCAAATGACTACCCAGACAGTGTGTTAGGAACTCAGTGTGGCTGCCATATTTGCTTCTCACTCATTGGGTCGAGAAATAATTTTGTCAGTGTATCCACAGTGATTAACTCACTCATACTGAATAAACTCATGTCTGACTTATGTGTACGTTACAAAGCAGGCTCATTAATTTACAATAAAAAAGCTAACCTGACTCTCAATCCTTGTTTAGTTCCATTCATCACTCTCCATAGGAGAGAATCAGGTAGCTAAATCAAATCCGAGTGATAAGCTAAGCTCAGAGAAGACTCCTGGCCAGAAATTACTTGTGCCGCAGAGGTACCATTACCACAACCTGAGGCCTGAATTCTTATAACAGACTCCTAGGCATTCTCTGCACACCCCCTCTCAAATCTGTTAAGCATAGAGCAGCAAAAATGTTCCATTTAAGACTCCCCGCACGACCTGGGCATACTGAGGCCATGACCGACGTGGAACCAAAGGCCACTCCAAACTTCAAGGTAGGACGAAAAAAAAAATGTTCCATTTAAAACAACCATCCAATCGCCTCACTCCTCTGTTCAAAACCCTTCAGTGGTTCTCCATCACAGGAGAAGCTCCTACTTGGAGTTTACCAGGCTGTGCATGATCTGGTCCTGCCTCCTCTCCAGTCTTATCAACCACTCCTCTCTTACGAACTGGATGCCTCACTGCACTCATGTGCTCTCAGATTGGGAGACCGAATATACAAATGGACAACAGCCAGACTGTGTATAAAAATAGAGCTCTGACCCACAGCCTGCAGTAACCAGCCCTGGAAGCCCAGCTGCGATCTACAAGTCAGACTGGTGGGAAGTCAGACCACTCTCTTAACAACTGATCCAGGAAACCAAGCAATAATCCCACCATAGTCAGACCTAAACAACCAAGGCTTGTGGATAGCTGATAGCTTTTGAGTCTCTGCCGAAACGTAAGTGACCATGGCTGACTCCCTCACTAGAGCCAGCTCTGAGTAAATGGCCTTTGCTTGTCTTTTGGTTGGCCTTTGCTCATTTCCACAAGAGACTTCGGTGTGACACGCTGCTTCCTCCCTTGGACACTTTCTAATCCTGCTTCCTCTGCCTGGAATGCTTCCTCGACCCTCTACCTGGATGGCCCCCTCTTGCTTTCTACATCTCAGCTTATGTATTGAAGACACCCTCCCCGCTCACTCTTTATCCACCCCCTGACCCAGCCCCTCTATTGATTCCCTTACAGCACTTGCTATAACTTGCCATCGATTTGTCTTTTCCGTTTAGTTCTTTTCTACCTGTCACCCTCACCAGGATGAAGCTTTATGAAAATTGAGACTCTTTCTCTCCCATTTACTCTGACCCTTGAGGACCTAGGGTAAAACCCTCAAAAGACCAGATACTGAAGAATACATTGGATGGGTGAATACATGATCACACAACTAAGGTAAATGCAGACTCCTAGGCATTCTCTGCACACCCCTCTCAAATCTGTTAAGCATAGAGCAGCAAAATGTTCCATTTAAGACTCCCGCGACCTGGGCATACTGAGGCCATGACCGACGTGGAACCAAAGGCCACTCCAAACTTCAAGGTAGGACGAAAAAAAAAATGTTCCATTTAAAACAACCATCCAATCGCCTCACTCCTCTGTTCAAAACCCTTCAGTGGTTCTCCATCACAGGAGAAGCTCCTACTTGGAGTTTACCAGGCTGTGCATGATCTGGTCCTGCCTCCTCTCCAGTCTTATCAACCACTCCTCTCTTACGAACTGGATGCCTCACTGCACTCATGTGCTCTCAGATTGGGAGACCGAATATACAAATGGACAACAGCCAGACTGTGTATAAAAATAGAGCTCTGACCCACAGCCTGCAGTAACCAGCCCTGGAAGCCCAGCTGCGATCTACAAGTCAGACTGGTGGGAAGTCAGACCACTCTCTTAACAACTGATCCAGGAAACCAAGCAATAATCCCACCATAGTCAGACCTAAACAACCAAGGCTTGTGGATAGCTGATAGCTTTTGAGTCTCTGCCGAAACGTAAGTGACCATGGCTGACTCCCTCACTAGAGCCAGCTCTGAGTAAATGGCCTTTGCTTGTCTTTTGGTTGGCCTTTGCTCATTTCCACAAGAGACTTCGGTGTGACACGCTGCTTCCTCCCTTGGACACTTTCTAATCCTGCTTCCTCTGCCTGGAATGCTTCCTCGACCCTCTACCTGGATGGCCCCCTCTTGCTTTCTACATCTCAGCTTATGTATTGAAGACACCCTCCCCGCTCACTCTTTATCCACCCCCTGACCCAGCCCCTCTATTGATTCCCTTACAGCACTTGCTATAACTTGCCATCGATTTGTCTTTTCCGTTTAGTTCTTTTCTACCTGTCACCCTCACCAGGATGAAGCTTTATGAAAATTGAGACTCTTTCTCTCCCATTTACTCTGACCCTTGAGGACCTAGGGTAAAACCCTCAAAAGACCAGATACTGAAGAATACATTGGATGGGTGAATACATGATCACACAACTAAGGTAAATGCAGACCCAGTGTCAGAAACAACTGTGCCTGCTGCTGTTTAGTCACTAAGTCATGTCCAACTCTTTGCGACCCCATGGACTGTAGCCCACCAGGCTCTTCTGTCCATGGGGCTCTCCAGGCAAGAATATTGGGGTGGGGTGCCATTTCCTCCTCCAGGTGCTCTTCCCAGCTGAAGAATCAAACCCACACATCTCCTACATTGGCGGGTGACTTCTTTACCACTTCGCCACCCAGCAGTCTCAAAACTCAGGCAGGAGATCTGTGTTTGAGTCTTGAGGCAGAATTTCTTTCTCTCTAGGGAACCTCAGTTTTTCCTCTTAAGGCCTTCAAAGGATTGGATGGGACTCACCCACTTTATGGAGGGTAATCTGCTTGGAGTCAGCTCATGGTGCATGTTAATCACATCTACAAAATACCGTCCCAGCAACATCCAGACCAGTGACTGCCCAGGCCACTGGGCCCCACAGCCAAGCCACAGACACAAAATTGACCTGTACACCAAGGTTTTACCTTCATCTCTTCATTTTTAAAATAAGATACTATCATTCCTCTACTTAAAACTGCCCTAGGCTTGCTACCACTCTCAGCTTCAATTCCCAGTCCTCCACCATGATGGACAGGCCCAGCTGAACACGATTCAGGCCTCTCTCTCTGGCTTGGTCTCCGGCTGCCCTATTTGTCACTGTTGTACAGTCACTGTTCTTCCTTCAGCACCTTCATCACACCAGCCTCTCTCCTGCCTCAGGGTCCTTGCAACTGTTCTCTCATCACTGAGAAAGCCTTCTCTCCTGCCCCCTCTAGGGCTCTTTCATTTTCGAATTCAGGTCTCTTCTGAATGAAACCTTCTTTGACCAGCCTACATATCACTTGCTCATCTCCTTGTGCACTATCTGTAATCACTCTATTTATTCACTTATCTGGACCTAAATCAGTGATTCTCTTCCTGGGCACGTTTTCCCCCAAGTGACACGTGGCAGCCCTGAAGGTGGTGAGAGATGGTACCATTTCTGCAAAGAGCCAAAAATATTTGCTTAGCAATCAGATGTAGGGAGTGCAAGAAGAGTGGCGTCCATTATCAACTAGGATGGGAAGACTGAGAAGGAGCAGGTTTCGTGGCAAAAATCAGAAGTTCAGGGCTTCCCTGGTGGCCCAGTGGGTAGGGACACCGCCTTGCAGTGCAAGGGGCGCCGGTTCGATCCCTGGCCTGGGAAGATCCCATGTGCCGCGGAGCGGCTGGACCGATGTGTCCAAATACCGAGCCGGAGCTCTGGAGCGCATGCGCCCAGAGCCGGTGCTCTGCAACGACAGACGCCACCGCGATGGGAGGCCCACAGGAGCCAAAGAACAAAGATGGGTGAAAATAGACAAATGAAAGACCAGTAGAAGTGGCCCACCCACCCTCTCCCTCCCCAACCCACCCCTACCAGAATAAATAAATAAATAAATGCTTAAAAAAAAAAATCAGAAGTTCATGTTTGCATATGGTGATTCTAATGTCTTTATTAGACATCCAAATCTTGATGTCAAATAGCCATTTGCTGTATCACATCTCTGGAAATATGCTTGTGGGAGCCATCAGCATGTGGAGCGTGAAGCCGTGAGAACTGATGAGAACAAAGAAAGTGTCAGAGTGAAGGCGGAGACAGAGGCAGGGACTGAGCCCTGGAACACCCAAACAGAAAGAGGTCTGAAGAAGAGGAGGAGCCAGTGAAGGAGAAGACGGAGCAAACAGGAGCATGGAAGGAATAAATGAGACACGCGAGGTCCTAAAAAGCAAACGAGGAAAACCTGTCAGGATGGACTGTTGTACAGTCACTGTTCTTCCTTCAGCACCTTCATCACACCAGCCTCTCTCCTGCCTCAGGGTCCTTGCAACTGTTCTCTCATCACTGAGAAAGCCTTCTCTCCTGCCCCCTCTAGGGCTCTTTCATTTTCGAATTCAGGTCTCTTCTGAATGAAACCTTCTTTGACCAGCCTACATATCACTTGCTCATCTCCTTGTGCACTATCTGTAATCACTCTATTTATTCACTTATCTGGACCTAAATCAGTGATTCTCTTCCTGGGCACGTTTTCCCCCAAGTGACACGTGGCAGCCCTGAAGGTGGTGAGAGATGGTACCATTTCTGCAAAGAGCCAAAAATATTTGCTTAGCAATCAGATGTAGGGAGTGCAAGAAGAGTGGCGTCCATTATCAACTAGGATGGGAAGACTGAGAAGGAGCAGGTTTCGTGGCAAAAATCAGAAGTTCAGGGCTTCCCTGGTGGCCCAGTGGGTAGGGACACCGCCTTGCAGTGCAAGGGGCGCCGGTTCGATCCCTGGCCTGGGAAGATCCCATGTGCCGCGGAGCGGCTGGACCGATGTGTCCAAATACCGAGCCGGAGCTCTGGAGCGCATGCGCCCAGAGCCGGTGCTCTGCAACGACAGACGCCACCGCGATGGGAGGCCCACAGGAGCCAAAGAACAAAGATGGGTGAAAATAGACAAATGAAAGACCAGTAGAAGTGGCCCACCCACCCTCCTCCCCCCCAACCCACCCCTACCAGAATAAATAAATAAATAAATGCTTAAAAAAAAAAATCAGAAGTTCATGTTTGCATATGGTGATTCTAATGTCTTTATTAGACATCCAAATCTTGATGTCAAATAGCCATTTGCTGTATCACATCTCTGGAAATATGCTTGTGGGAGCCATCAGCATGTGGAGCGTGAAGCCGTGAGAACTGATGAGAACAAAGAAAGTGTCAGAGTGAAGGCGGAGACAGAGGCAGGGACTGAGCCCTGGAACACCCAAACAGAAAGAGGTCTGAAGAAGAGGAGGAGCCAGTGAAGGAGAAGACGGAGCAAACAGGAGCATGGAAGGAATAAATGAGACACCGCGAGGTCCTAAAAAGCAAACGAGGAAAACCTGTCAGGATGGAGTGATCTGCAGTGTCAAATGCTGCTGAGCCACCAAGTAGAAAGATACCTGAGAACTGACCATTGTATTTAGCAATATATAATGTACTGGGTTACTCTGCTGTAATTTCTCCTGTCTGACAGAAGGTGGAGGTGACAATGGACAAGAAGAGAGACCTGCTAGAGTAGATCAGAGTGGATGGGGCTTTGCATGGGAAAGTCTTTACCACGGAGTTTGGCCAGTTCGGCTATAGGTGAAGGGCAGTAACGTCATGCAGAAATGTGCCACCTCTAAAACTTGACCTGCTGCGATAACCTGTAGAAGGCTGACTGCCTTTGCAGGGTCAGAGCAGGTGGACGTAAACGCTGTGGAATTTGTCCTTCGGTAACTTCAGATGCTCCTCTGTTGCTGTGTCCAGGGGTCTGGTCTGTCGGCGACCGTTTCCCTTGTGAGAAGGCAAAGGGCACATACGTCTTCACCTTGAGGCTCCCAGACAGACAGACGCCCTAGGGGCATTTGAAGCAATCATGCAGGGAGGGCCCTCTGTGTGTTTGGTTTCTAACCTACTTCTATTCCATTTCAGTCTACCAAGTTCCTGCCCTTGGTCTTCATCTCCAAATTGGAATTAATGTGTACGTGTCATTGTTGACTTTTTGCAGATAAACAAAATGCAAGCTGAGCAAATCGAAAGTCCGCCTTGCTTCCTCTCTTTCCAAGGAAGCCATCCGTGGGTTTCTGTTCATTGGTACTAAGAGTACCACATATTTCCCAGGTATATCTACAAGTGAGTTAAACCAAGCATTCAAGGGGAAATCAAACAGTAAATACATGGAAAAATGATTTTAGTAAAGAAACATTTCACTTCATCAAAGCACAATGAGCTCATCAGAAAATCATAAAACATTACTTTGTCACAGACTTAAAAAGCTGGTTCTAGTCTAAATGATTAATTAGAAGTTAATCATAAATAATCATGCAGAGGCAGGGACTGAGCCCTGGAACACCCAAACAGAAAGAGGTCTGAAGAAGAGGAGGAGCCAGTGAAGGAGAAGACGGAGCAAACAGGAGCATGGAAGGAATAAATGAGACACCGCGAGGTCCTAAAAAGCAAACGAGGAAAACCTGTCAGGATGGAGTGATCTGCAGTGTCAAATGCTGCTGAGCCACCAAGTAGAAAGATACCTGAGAACTGACCATTGTATTTAGCAATATATAATGTACTGGGTTACTCTGCTGTAATTTCTCCTGTCTGACAGAAGGTGGAGGTGACAATGGACAAGAAGAGAGACCTGCTAGAGTAGATCAGAGTGGATGGGGCTTTGCATGGGAAAGTCTTTACCACGGAGTTTGGCCAGTTCGGCTATAGGTGAAGGGCAGTAACGTCATGCAGAAATGTGCCACCTCTAAAACTTGACCTGCTGCGATAACCTGTAGAAGGCTGACTGCCTTTGCAGGGTCAGAGCAGGTGGACGTAAACGCTGTGGAATTTGTCCTTCGGTAACTTCAGATGCTCCTCTGTTGCTGTGTCCAGGGGTCTGGTCTGTCGGCGACCGTTTCCCTTGTGAGAAGGCAAAGGGCACATACGTCTTCACCTTGAGGCTCCCAGACAGACAGACGCCCTAGGGGCATTTGAAGCAATCATGCAGGGAGGGCCCTCTGTGTGTTTGGTTTCTAACCTACTTCTATTCCATTTCAGTCTACCAAGTTCCTGCCCTTGGTCTTCATCTCCAAATTGGAATTAATGTGTACGTGTCATTGTTGACTTTTTGCAGATAAACAAAATGCAAGCTGAGCAAATCGAAAGTCCGCCTTGCTTCCTCTCTTTCCAAGGAAGCCATCCGTGGGTTTCTGTTCATTGGTACTAAGAGTACCACATATTTCCCAGGTATATCTACAAGTGAGTTAAACCAAGCATTCAAGGGGAAATCAAACAGTAAATACATGGAAAAATGATTTTAGTAAAGAAACATTTCACTTCATCAAAGCACAATGAGCTCATCAGAAAATCATAAAAACATTACTTTGTCACAGACTTAAAAAGCTGGTTCTAGTCTAAATGATTAATTAGAAGTTAATCATAAATAATCATGCATGGGCTTCCCCTGGTGGTCCAGTGGGTAAGGACACCGCCTTGCAGTGCAAGGGGTGCCGGTTCGATCCCTGGCCTGGGAAGATCCCACTTGCCGCGGAGCGGCTGGACCGTTGTGTCCAATTGCCGAGCCAGAGCTCTGGTGCGCATGCGCCCAGAGCTGGTGATTTGCAACGACAGAGGCCGCAGCGATGGGAGGCCCACAGGAGCCAAAGAACAAAGAAGGATGAAAAATAGAGAAATGAAAGACCAATAGAAGTGACCTGCCCATTCCCCTCCCTCTGCACCCCACCCTCCAAAAAGATAAATAAATAAAATTAAAAAAAAAAATCAAGCAAATAGCCTGTTGCACATTTACCTTTAATAAGCAGTTGTGAGCAATTCACCCTACAGAAATATGGTATCCAGACTTAGCACAGGATGAGACGGAAGATGCTTTCTCATTTCATGTATCCTGTATAGTATTCATGCTAAACACATGAAATTTGGCTCAAGAAACTTACAAGCAACTCAGTTACTCAAACCAAATACAATAAAGTGATAGAATATGATAGAATCATATTTAGTGTTTTCATTTTCTCAAAGTAAGTTTGTTTTCAGGAAGAAATATGAGCAATGGAACAAAGGCAACAAAAATTTAAGTAGGGGATGGTTCCAAGTGATAATAAAAGTTAACAAAAAAAAAAAACAATAAAAAATTAGATGGAAAATTACCACAGCCTCATTTACACTGAGGAATTTCACTTTGTATCTTCCTGCCATGACGATAATGGAAAAAAACAAATGATGAAGGAAGAATGGGATTAATGAAAAAATCAAAACAAATGATTCTTTTTCCTTCCATGAAAATAAATAAACAATAAAAACAAAGCTTTGAGAAAGAAGAGAGTTAGGGCTTTCTTAATTTAGTTTGGAATGTTTCTATTGGAATAAAGTCAGAAATATTCATTCTGTTTGTCTACACTCTTAGCTGTCTCTAGGTGTGTCTATTTCATCTATTTTTTAGAAGCTTCTTCAACACAAGGATTATAACATACTTATCATAGACATTTGTTGTGTAAATCTAGAAGCAATTCTCTTTGCACTAAAGTAGAGGTATGACTAACTTTTACCCTTATCCACAGTGCTGAGTAGTTATTGGAATGAATATGATGGAGAATGCTCATGGTCTGAATACATTCCAACTTGAGAGGACACCATCCATAGACCTGGATGGTCCTGGAGGGTGTTCCCTGCCAGTGGGTACAGACATCACACCGTGGTGTGCCAGAGGAGGCCTCGCAGAGCACCAAAAACTCTGTAGAACACTATTCTACATGGCCGTTTGAGAACAAACTGTACACAGAGACCAGTTTTGTTGATCTTTGAGTATTGACATTTAAAATCCTTGACCTTTATAAAAAAACAATGTGAAAGTGTTTGCATGCTTACAAAATACATTATGTAGTACATAATGAACCCTTTTGAAGGTATACAAATATTATTTCAGCTCACAAAATGTTGTTTTGTGACTAAGGTAATGTGTGAAGCATTGGGCCTATGAAAATGGGAATTAGTGATCCTACAAGCCAGTGGAGAATACATAGTATACATTTCATTATCATTATTATTACTAGAAAGAGTAGATAATTGAAGATGTATAGAAAACAAGGTAAAACTAGGCTGGAGGCTGGCTTATATTTCTCCCTTGAAACAAGCTTACTTTGAGAACATGAAAGCACTGAATATGATTCTAGAATCACTTTATTGTGTTTGGTTTGAGTAACTGAGTTGCTTGTGAAAGTGATCTAGCATGACTCCTGGGTTTCTAGCCCAAGCTTCTGTGTAGACTGAAGAGCCATTTGCTGAGATGGGAATAGGAACACCCCACAAGGAACAAGGATTTAGGGGATGATAATGGGCTATTTTGTGAATTGTGGTGAATGAAAATGAAGATAATGGGGGACATATGACCCCAAGAGTGCTTTGAGAAAGAAGAGAGTTAGGGCTTTCTTAATTTAGTTTGGAATGTTTCTATTGGAATAAAGTCAGAAATATTCATTCTGTTTGTCTACACTCTTAGCTGTCTCTAGGTGTGTCTATTTCATCTATTTTTTAGAAGCTTCTTCAACACAAGGATTATAACATACTTATCATAGACATTTGTTGTGTAAATCTAGAAGCAATTCTCTTTGCACTAAAGTAGAGGTATGACTAACTTTTACCCTTATCCACAGTGCTGAGTAGTTATTGGAATGAATATGATGGAGAATGCTCATGGTCTGAATACATTCCAACTTGAGAGGACACCATCCATAGACCTGGATGGTCCTGGAGGGTGTTCCCTGCCAGTGGGTACAGACATCACACCGTGGTGTGCCAGAGGAGGCCTCGCAGAGCACCAAAAACTCTGTAGAACACTATTCTACATGGCCGTTTGAGAACAAACTGTACACAGAGACCAGTTTTGTTGATCTTTGAGTATTGACATTTAAAATCCTTGACCTTTATAAAAAAACAATGTGAAAGTGTTTGCATGCTTACAAAATACATTATGTAGTACATAATGAACCCTTTGAAGGTATACAAATATTATTTCAGCTCACAAAATGTTGTTTTGTGACTAAGGTAATGTGTGAAGCATTGGGCCTATGAAAATGGGAATTAGTGATCCTACAAGCCAGTGGAGAATACATAGTATACATTTCATTATCATTATTATTACTAGAAAGAGTAGATAATTGAAGATGTATAGAAAACAAGGTAAAACTAGGCTGGAGGCTGGCTTATATTTCTCCCTTGAAACAAGCTTACTTTGAGAACATGAAAGCACTGAATATGATTCTAGAATCACTTTATTGTGTTTGGTTTGAGTAACTGAGTTGCTTGTGAAAGTGATCTAGCATGACTCCTGGGTTTCTAGCCCAAGCTTCTGTGTAGACTGAAGAGCCATTTGCTGAGATGGGAATAGGAACACCCCACAAGGAACAAGGATTTAGGGGATGATAATGGGCTATTTTGTGAATTGTGGTGAATGAAAATGAAGATAATGGGGGACATATGACCCCAAGAGTGGCCCTAAAATTGAAGAAGTCATGGATGTTAGAGTGCATTTTTGGCACTTGGCTTTATCATTACAAGATGAAGTGAAATTGTTGAAACACACACACACTTGTGTTCACAACACATTATATCTGTAGTTAGTGAGCACAAGTGGCTGTTTGTCCCTTGGAGTATGAAGCAGTTCTCTCTGCTCCTCCACTCACGTTTAAGTTGCTGCCAGTGCTGCAGTAATCACTCGTCTCTTCAGCTCTCTACTGAGTCTTGGTTTGTTTGTTTGTTTCCTGACCTGTTTCTTGCCAAATCTTGAATGCTTCTTGGCCTCCAGGCTAACGCATAGACCAATACAATTGCATTTTTCTCAACATCACCACCAACCACCGTGCTCCAGGGGACCCGCCCACAGCAGCAGGCCTCTTGCTCTGTTTCTGGTGTTGGGAGTTGTAAGTGCTCAGCCACAGGCCCTTGCCTCTAGGGAGCACGGGCTGGGCATTTTGTCTGGGCAGTGCCCAATTTCAGTCACTTCTGAAGTCTGAAGTTTTCAAGTGCCTCAACTTCTGAAAACGATACTTTCGTTACATGCTATTTCTGAATGTGATGTTTCTACTAAAGGCAAGCATGTTCAAACAGAAAAGTTATTTTTTACCTCAGTTTCTGCCAAGAAGTTTGTGAAATGATGATTTTCATGCCATAATAAATCTGGAAAAAATAGCAAATAGATACTACCCTAGTTTCACATTATGAAGTGACTTGTAAGTGGTGTTCAACTATATTCTGAAGACAAAGTAAAACAAAAAAAGGCTGTAGGCTGGCTTATATTTCTCCCTTGAAACAAGCTTACTTTGAGAACATGAAAGCACTGAATATGATTCTAGAATCACTTTATTGTGTTTGGTTTGAGTAACTGAGTTGCTTGTGAAAGTGATCTAGCATGACTCCTGGGTTTCTAGCCCAAGCTTCTGTGTAGACTGAAGAGCCATTTGCTGAGATGGGAATAGGAACACCCCACAAGGAACAAGGATTTAGGGGATGATAATGGGCTATTTTGTGAATTGTGGTGAATGAAAATGAAGATAATGGGGGACATATGACCCCAAGAGTGGCCCTAAAATTGAAGAAGTCATGGATGTTAGAGTGCATTTTTGGCACTTGGCTTTATCATTACAAGATGAAGTGAAATTGTTGAAACACACACACACTTGTGTTCACAACACATTATATCTGTAGTTAGTGAGCACAAGTGGCTGTTTGTCCCTTGGAGTATGAAGCAGTTCTCTCTGCTCCTCCACTCACGTTTAAGTTGCTGCCAGTGCTGCAGTAATCACTCGTCTCTTCAGCTCTCTACTGAGTCTTGGTTTGTTTGTTTGTTTCCTGACCTGTTTCTTGCCAAATCTTGAATGCTTCTTGGCCTCCAGGCTAACGCATAGACCAATACAATTGCATTTTTCTCAACATCACCACCAACCACCGTGCTCCAGGGGACCCGCCCACAGCAGCAGGCCTCTTGCTCTGTTTCTGGTGTTGGGAGTTGTAAGTGCTCAGCCACAGGCCCTTGCCTCTAGGGAGCACGGGCTGGGCATTTTGTCTGGGCAGTGCCCAATTTCAGTCACTTCTGAAGTCTGAAGTTTTCAAGTGCCTCAACTTCTGAAAACGATACTTTCGTTACATGCTATTTCTGAATGTGATGTTTCTACTAAAGGCAAGCATGTTCAAACAGAAAAGTTATTTTTTACCTCAGTTTCTGCCAAGAAGTTTGTGAAATGATGATTTTCATGCCATAATAAATCTGGAAAAAATAGCAAATAGATACTACCCTAGTTTCACATTATGAAGTGACTTGTAAGTGGTGTTCAACTATATTCTGAAGACAAAGAAAAGGCCCACAAGGTTTGGGGTAGAAAACATCATAGAATATGTACCAATAATTAAAAATGAATAATGTATGATATGTAGTTTTAAGTGTACAGACAATAAAATTATGTGTTGTATATTTCTATATGATATCAACAGAAATTATTTTGGCATTAAGAAGCAAGTTGTAATTCTTAAAATTCAGTTAATATTATAAATATAATTCACTAAAAGAAATATAAATAGTAAGATCTAGGATTATTTGATTTTCCAGTTAAGGAAGAGAAGTGAATAGTAACAAATTGAATAAAAAGATGTATATTTTTGCTGTTTTGTTGGGAAACGCTAGCATTAAGAAAATAACATAATGCAACCCACAATGCATCAAGCATAACTGCTTACATGAACACAACAAAGTCAAGATTGTTTTATACCTTACAGAAAAAAATTTTATAGCCTACAGAAAAACTTGAGATAACTTGCCAATGTCTTTCAATTTATACATGAAAGAAATGTGTTAAAGCCTTCTTTCAGGGCTTCCCTGGTGGTCCAGTGGGTAAGGACACCTCCTTGCAGTGCAAGGGGCTCTGGTTCAATCCCTGGTCTGGGAAGATCCCACGTGCCGCGGAGCAGCTGGACCCATGTGCCCAATGACCGAGCCGGAGCTCTGGAGCGCGTGCACCCAGAGCCTGTGCTCTGTGACAACAGAGGCCACCGCGATGGGAGGCCCACACGGGCCAAAGAACAAAGATGGATGAAAACAGTTAAATGAAAGACCAATAGAAGTGGCCCGCCTGCTCCCCACCCTCCCCACCCCACCCCTCTCAAATAAATAAATAAATAAATCTTAAAAAAAAAAGCCTTCTTTCAAATTCAACAATACTTAAAATTTACATGACATTATCCATTATGAGTTAAGAAGCTTCAAGAAATTCTTCTCGTCTATCAATTTAAACAAAGTGCTTTGATAGACCATGATAGAAAAGACTGGATTATCTTTTTCTTCTTTCTTTAGAAAATGGTTTTCAGAAGTTATTGGCCTATGGAGGAGGCAAGATAAAATCCCGAAGTGACTTGTAAGTGGTGTTCAACTATATTCTGAAGACAAAGAAAAGGCCCACAAGGTTTGGGGTAGAAAACATCATAGAATATGTACCAATAATTAAAAATGAATAATGTATGATATGTAGTTTTAAGTGTACAGACAATAAAATTATGTGTTGTATATTTCTATATGATATCAACAGAAATTATTTTGGCATTAAGAAGCAAGTTGTAATTCTTAAAATTCAGTTAATATTATAAATATAATTCACTAAAAGAAATATAAATAGTAAGATCTAGGATTATTTGATTTTCCAGTTAAGGAAGAGAAGTGAATAGTAACAAATTGAATAAAAAGATGTATATTTTTGCTGTTTTGTTGGGAAACGCTAGCATTAAGAAAATAACATAATGCAACCCACAATGCATCAAGCATAACTGCTTACATGAACACAACAAAGTCAAGATTGTTTTATACCTTACAGAAAAAAATTTTATAGCCTACAGAAAAACTTGAGATAACTTGCCAATGTCTTTCAATTTATACATGAAAGAAATGTGTTAAAGCCTTCTTTCAGGGCTTCCCTGGTGGTCCAGTGGGTAAGGACACCTCCTTGCAGTGCAAGGGGCTCTGGTTCAATCCCTGGTCTGGGAAGATCCCACGTGCCGCGGAGCAGCTGGACCCATGTGCCCAATGACCGAGCCGGAGCTCTGGAGCGCGTGCACCCAGAGCCTGTGCTCTGTGACAACAGAGGCCACCGCGATGGGAGGCCCACACGGGCCAAAGAACAAAGATGGATGAAAACAGTTAAATGAAAGACCAATAGAAGTGGCCCGCCTGCTCCCCACCCTCCCCACCCCACCCCTCTCAAATAAATAAATAAATAAATCTTAAAAAAAAAAGCCTTCTTTCAAATTCAACAATACTTAAAATTTACATGACATTATCCATTATGAGTTAAGAAGCTTCAAGAAATTCTTCTCGTCTATCAATTTAAACAAAGTGCTTTGATAGACCATGATAGAAAAGACTGGATTATCTTTTTCTTCTTTCTTTAGAAAATGGTTTTCAGAAGTTATTGGCCTATGGAGGAGGCAAGACAGCCTCAAAAAAGTAGGAGAAAAGTATTACAGAGTGTGTCAAGAAGTTAATTAATTAATGGGCTTCCCTGGTGGTCCAGTCGGTAAGGGCATAACCCTGCAGTGCAAGCAGCGCCTGTTCGATCCCTGGCCTGGGAAGATCCCGTGTGCCATAGAGCAGCTGGACCAATGTGTCCAATTACCAAGCCGGAGCTCTGGAGTGCATGCGCCCAGAGCCGGTGCTCTGCGACAACAGAGGCCACTCTGATGGGAGGCCCACACGGGCCAAACAACAAAGACAGATGAAAATAGATAAATGAAAGACCAATAGAAGTGGCCCGCTCGCCCCTCTCCCTCCCCAGCTCGCCCCCCCTCAAAAAAAAAAATGAAGTTAATTAATAAAAATCTTATTTTCTTCCAGGTTTTGTCATGTCTGTGATATTTATCAACTTTATTTTCTTGTTCATCACAGATACTCATTTGTGTTTCTAACTTTGCATTCATGTTTTTCCATTTTTTTGTTTAATGAAAACTCTAAAATTGATTAAGCTTGAAGCCTCATAAAACTTGGATACAACCCTTGCATCATGCTTGGAGAATTCTTCCTGACTATGAACATGATTTTCCATATTTAAAATCTTTAACTCCTTAGGAAGTCATTTTCCATTATGGCATGGGGTGGGAAATCTGTCTTTTCAAAATGGTCAATCAGTTGTTTCAACACCATGTTAAAATGATACACCTTTCTTCTCTATGGCTAACAAAAGTCACATTAGTATGCCTTAAATTCTTAAGTATGTTTGAAATTTTAGGATTCTTATTCTGCTCATTCTTCTTTCATTCCAGTATCACTGTTTTAATTATTATATTTTGCTTATTTGTTCTGAAAATATGAGAACAAATCTCATCTCTTTCTTAGTTTTTAAAGCTTTCTTGTTTATTGCAGTTTATTTTTCTAGTTGAATTTTGAAATCAGTCATGTTATTTTAAAAAGTTCATTAGAATTCTGATGCATTTGTAATTAATTTAGCAAAACTCTGACATCTTAATATTGAGTCTTCTCATCTAGAAGCATTATTTATTTATTTATTTTTAGAATTTTAAAAATTTTGGCCTCTTTTTATTGATTTTTTTAAAATTTATTTTTCATACATCTTTATTCTTCGGCCTGTGTGGGCTTCCCATTGCAGTGGCCTCTCTCATTGCAGAGCACCAGCTCTGGGCGCACGCTCTCCAGAGTGCTGGCTCTTAATTGGACAAACCAGTCCAGCCGTCCTGCAGCACATGGGATCTGTCCCGGCCAGGGATCAACCCTGTGCCCCTTGCACTGCAAGGGGGACTCTTTACCTGCTGGACCACCAGGGAAACCCCTAGAAGCATTATTTTTCGTAGTTGCCCATGTCCTTTGAAAAATGCTGTAAATGTTTCCCTATGGATCATATGTATTTCTAATTGAGTATATGTCTAGATGATTTACTCTCATTGCTGTTGTGAAGGGCTATCTGGTTGGTTATTGTTGGTTATTATTGGAAAACTGCTTTGTAATTAATATGTCTGTGTGTGTTGTAAGTGGGCATTTTACTTAAATCATGTTTTTGCATTTTTTTTGTTTAAAACTCTAAAATTGATTAAGCTTGAAGCCTCATAAAACTTGGATACAACCCTTGCATCATGCTTGGAGAATTCTTCCTGACTATGAACATGATTTTCCATATTTAAAATCTTTAACTCCTTAGGAAGTCATTTTCCATTATGGCATGGGGTGGGAAATCTGTCTTTTCAAAATGGTCAATCAGTTGTTTCAACACCATGTTAAAATGATACACCTTTCTTCTCTATGGCTAACAAAAGTCACATTAGTATGCCTTAAATTCTTAAGTATGTTTGAAATTTTAGGATTCTTATTCTGCTCATTCTTCTTTCATTCCAGTATCACTGTTTTAATTATTATATTTTGCTTATTTGTTCTGAAAATATGAGAACAAATCTCATCTCTTTCTTAGTTTTTAAAGCTTTCTTGTTTATTGCAGTTTATTTTTCTAGTTGAATTTTGAAATCAGTCATGTTCTTTTAAAAAGTTCATTAGAATTCTGATGCATTTGTAATTAATTTAGCAAAACTCTGACATCTTAATATTGAGTCTTCTCATCTAGAAGCATTATTTATTTATTTATTTTTAGAATTTTAAAAATTTTGGCCTCTTTTTATTGATTTTTTTAAAATTTATTTTTCATACATCTTTATTCTTCGGCCTGTGTGGGCTTCCCATTGCAGTGGCCTCTCTCATTGCAGAGCACCAGCTCTGGGCGCACGCTCTCCAGAGTGCTGGCTCTTAATTGGACAAACCAGTCCAGCCGTCCTGCAGCACATGGGATCTGTCCCGGCCAGGGATCAACCCTGTGCCCCTTGCACTGCAAGGGGGACTCTTTACCTGCTGGACCACCAGGGAAACCCCTAGAAGCATTATTTTTCGTAGTTGCCCATGTCCTTTGAAAAATGCTGTAAATGTTTCCCTATGGATCATATGTATTTCTAATTGAGTATATGTCTAGATGATTTACTCTCATTGCTGTTGTGAAGGGCTATCTGGTTGGTTATTGTTGGTTATTATTGGAAAACTGCTTTGTAATTAATATGTCTGTGTGTGTTGTAAGTGGGCATTTTACTTAACTTTCTATTTAAAGAATTTTCCAGCTGCAAATGTTGGTATCAATGATACTTTTTTCATCTGAACGTTTTATAATTTAGCTTTTCTATTATAGTGCCTAAGATTCTGATATCACAGAACAGTAATTAATCACTTGCATCAAATATTTATGACATCTATAGGAATACTCTGAAATGGAAATAGATTGAGAGAGAGTTATCGTCTGAGAATGTGTGTATTTGTGTGTATGTTGTTATATGTGTACACAAATATATGAAATGTTGAACGAATTTTTTTCTAGTTTTCTTAAATACTTTATCAAGCATGGATGATGAACTAAGTTGGTCACTTTATATCTTTTGATATAATCACATTACTTTTATCATTTGTATCCATTACATTAATAATTTTTTTTGCTAAACTATCCTAATTCCAAGAATAAACCCTACTATGGGAGTAATTTGTTGTTCTTTTAATACATCTGGATTGGTGGCATCTTATTTAGAATTTTTTCCCCTCTATAATCATAAGTGAAATTTAGCTATACTTTTCTTTCATTGTGATAATTTTATCAGGTTTGGGCATAAGGTTAAAATAAACTGGGAAGATTTCCATCTTTCTCTATTCTCTGGGATATTTTGAATTGCAAAAGAACTCTGTAATTTCAGAGTCTAAAATAACATCTATAAAATCATCTGGTTTTGGCAAATTTGGGGGATAATTATCATCTTTTTCAATTTTATTCATGGTGGATCTTCTACATATTGAGCCAGTTTTGGTTATTTATATATTCCATGCTGACAGTCTATTTCATCATGAAATTGTAACTCACTTGCAGATTTATGGAGAAGTGTTTTGTCCATGTACCCTATCAATTACTTTTTTAAAAATAATTTTATTTATTTTTGGCTGCACTGGATCTTCATTGCTTTTCTCTGGCTTTGTGTAGTTGTGGTGAGGTGGGTGGGGGTGGTTTCTCCTGACTGTAGTGCGAGGCTTCTCACCGTTGTGGCTTCTCTTGTATCCGAACATGGGCTCTAGGACATGTGGGCTTCAGCACTGTGGGAACTAGATGATTTACTCATTGCTGTTGTGAATTTTTTAATATGTCTTTTTGTGTGTTTTTAAGTGGGCATTTTACTTAACTTTCTATTTAAAGAATTTTCCAGCTGCAAATGTTGGTATCAATGATACTTTTTTCATCTGAACGTTTTATAATTTAGCTTTTCTATTATAGTGCCTAAGATTCTGATATCACAGAACAGTAATTAATCACTTGCATCAAATATTTATGACATCTATAGGAATACTCTGAAATGGAAATAGATTGAGAGAGAGTTATCGTCTGAGAATGTGTGTATTTGTGTGTATGTTGTTATATGTGTACACAAATATATGAAATGTTGAACGAATTTTTTTCTAGTTTTCTTAAATACTTTATCAAGCATGGATGATGAACTAAGTTGGTCACTTTATATCTTTTGATATAATCACATTACTTTTATCATTTGTATCCATTACATTAATAATTTTTTTTGCTAAACTATCCTAATTCCAAGAATAAACCCTACTATGGGAGTAATTTGTTGTTCTTTTAATACATCTGGATTGGTGGCATCTTATTTAGAATTTTTTCCCCTCTATAATCATAAGTGAAATTTAGCTATACTTTTCTTTCATTGTGATAATTTTATCAGGTTTGGGCATAAGGTTAAAATAAACTGGGAAGATTTCCATCTTTCTCTATTCTCTGGGATATTTTGAATTGCAAAAGAACTCTGTAATTTCAGAGTCTAAAATAACATCTATAAAATCATCTGGTTTTGGCAAATTTGGGGGATAATTATCATCTTTTTCAATTTTATTCATGGTGGATCTTCTACATATTGAGCCAGTTTTGGTTATTTATATATTCCATGCTGACAGTCTATTTCATCATGAAATTGTAACTCACTTGCAGATTTATGGAGAAGTGTTTTGTCCATGTACCCTATCAATTACTTTTTTAAAAATAATTTTATTTATTTTTGGCTGCACTGGATCTTCATTGCTTTTCTCTGGCTTTGTGTAGTTGTGGTGAGGTGGGTGGGGGTGGTTTCTCCTGACTGTAGTGCGCAGGCTTCTCACCGTTGTGGCTTCTCTTGTATCCGAACATGGGCTCTAGGACATGTGGGCTTCAGCAGCTGCAGTACTGGGCTCAGTAGTTGTGGATCGAGGATCCTAGAGCATGCAGACGTCAGCAGTTGTGGCACACAGGCTTGGTTGCTCTGCCACATGTGGGATCTTCCCCAATCAGGGATTGAGCCCATGTCCTATTGGAAGGTGGATTCTTACCTGCTGCCAACAGAGAAGTCCTAAAAAGATATGAGTAAGAATTACAATTGTATTTGCTTAACAATTGTGTATATACACCACTTTTCTAATGGATCATGTTCATTATAAAACAAACTTGACAATAGAAACTGTAAGGATAAGGTAAAGGTGAAATAAATTATTTTACAATAATTTTCACTTTTTTAGCTCTATAGTAGAATTAAAAAAAAAAAAATCCTTCTTGCTTCTCTAAAATAGTTCTCCCCACTCTCCAGGTTTATTGAAATATAATTGACATGTAATATTGTGCAAGTTTTTTTTTTAATTTTTAAAAAATATTGTGTAGGTTTAATGTGTACCATGTGTTGATTTGACACACGTGTATTACAGAATGATTAGGTGACATCTCTATCCATCACAGAAAGCTCTTATTTGTGGTGAAAACATTTAAGATCACTTCACTTAACTTTCAAGTGTGGGATACAGTACTATTTGCTCTTCCCACAAAGCTGTGCATTAGATCCCTAGGACTTACTCATCCTAAAACTGGAAGTCTATACTCTTAGATAAACATCAGCATAAAATGGACTTAATATTGTAGTGTAAGTTACATGACTGAAGTACCTTTAAAAATTTTTGGTTTAACACTTGGTAATATAGAAATCAAAGTTCATTATTTTATATTCAATTTATTTTGATATATATATTTATTTACTTATTTATTTATTTATTTATTTATTTAAGTTGTCCTGGCTACAGAGAACCACACAGAAACACATAGATCCAAATTGGAAAAAATAAGTGTGTCATTGTCGAGCTTACTAAATCATTGTATTCATCTTTTTGAATTCATTATGTTCAATAACATAGATACTGGTTAAAATATTAGGAAATGTTCACCTCTCCTGAAGCCAGTCAGCTAGTCTTTTAAAATAATCTGAAGTTGCTGAAGCTTTATATATTTTTAACAAATAAGTTTACAAACCACTGAAAATGTATATTTTGAATATTTTTAAAACAGGTTAGGTCATTTTTGTCTCCAGGTTTTGAGAATATACAGATATCAGGAATATTGAAAGTGACAAATTCTCTTTGCAGCAACAGAATTACATAATGGTAGAAACATTTACAAACACTGATTCTCCAAAATGCTGTCTCTCTATAGCAGAAATTTCTTCCAAAAAATTACTTTCTAGTTAATTTCTAGGAATTCACTATTATCTTTTTATTTCTTTGTAAAAAATATCCACATTTACTTGTAAGCGGTAGACTGCTGAAATGGTGCCACATTACAGCGACATGGCTAGACTTGGAGATCATCATCCTAAGTGAAGTAACTCAGACAGGAATAAACAAATATATGACACCACTTATATGTGGAATCTAAAAATTATACAATCTATATATAAAACAGAAACCAACTCACAGAGATAGAAAACAGAGGTTACCAAAGGGGAAAGGGAGTGGGGAGGGACAAATTAGGACCATAGGATTTACAGATACAGCCTACTATACACAAAATAGATAAGCAAAAAGGATTTACTATATAGCACCAGGAAGTATATTCAATATCTTGTAATACCATATAATTGAAAACACCAACACACACACACACCCATGAATCACTTCATGACTTTGCTGTACATTTTGAAACTAACACAATATTGTAAATCAATATTATACTTCAATTAAAAAAATATGAATCAGATCTTAACGATGAGAAATTGTACCTCTTAGTTATTCTCCCTATATTTCTGTCCTCCTTCCACTACCTCCTCCCTCAGAGCATTTATTTTAATATATATTTATTTTTGAAACTGTGTTAATCACCATTATTTTCTACAATAAAGACCATGCATATAAATTGAACGTTGAAAAACATAGATCCAAATTGGAAAAAATAAGTGTGTCATTGTCGAGCTTACTAAATCATTGTATTCATCTTTTTGAATTCATTATGTTCAATAACATAGATACTGGTTAAAATATTAGGAAATGTTCACCTCTCTGAAGCCAGTCAGCTAGTCTTTTAAAATAATCTGAAGTTGCTGAAGCTTTATATATTTTTAACAAATAAGTTTACAAACCACTGAAAATGTATATTTTGAATATTTTTAAAACAGGTTAGGTCATTTTTGTCTCCAGGTTTTGAGAATATACAGATATCAGGAATATTGAAAGTGACAAATTCTCTTTGCAGCAACAGAATTACATAATGGTAGAAACATTTACAAACACTGATTCTCCAAAATGCTGTCTCTCTATAGCAGAAATTTCTTCCAAAAAATTACTTTCTAGTTAATTTCTAGGAATTCACTATTATCTTTTTATTTCTTTGTAAAAAATATCCACATTTACTTGTAAGCGGTAGACTGCTGAAATGGTGCCACATTACAGCGACATGGCTAGACTTGGAGATCATCATCCTAAGTGAAGTAACTCAGACAGGAATAAACAAATATATGACACCACTTATATGTGGAATCTAAAAATTATACAATCTATATATAAAACAGAAACCAACTCACAGAGATAGAAAACAGAGGTTACCAAAGGGGAAAGGGAGTGGGGAGGGACAAATTAGGACCATAGGATTTACAGATACAGCCTACTATACACAAAATAGATAAGCAAAAAGGATTTACTATATAGCACCAGGAAGTATATTCAATATCTTGTAATACCATATAATTGAAAACACCAACACACACACACACCCATGAATCACTTCATGACTTTGCTGTACATTTTGAAACTAACACAATATTGTAAATCAATATTATACTTCAATTAAAAAAATATGAATCAGATCTTAACGATGAGAAATTGTACCTCTTAGTTATTCTCCCTATATTTCTGTCCTCCTTCCACTACCTCCTCCCTCAGAGCATTTATTTTAATATATATTTATTTTTGAAACTGTGTTAATCACCATTATTTTCTACAATAAAGACCATGCATATAAATTGAACGTTTAATTTTGTAATTACCTGTGAACATAAGACTCTGAGTGTTAATTGCCTCTTGAAAGGAGCTATCATTATGATTGTTAGTGGTACATAATTGATCAAAACAACTTAACTATATTATAAATTTCCATAAATCATCATTAAACAATTTTTTTAATTATTGGGAAAAAAATCTCAAAGACATGAATAAGGGAGGGTCATTTTCACGTACCCATGCATAACTATTGCTTATGGTGTGAATGAAACAGGGCTCACATCAATTCTGCTCATGTATTTCATGTATCTGGATGTGATCCCTGGAAACCTTGTTCATGTAAATGTATAGTAATGGAAGCTTTGTTAGTGCTATGTATTTAGCCACGTCTGGATCATCTGCCAAAAAGTCACCTACCGATGAAATTACTTTTAACAATCTATCTTTTGATGATTCTAATTTATTCTTCAATTTTGTTGAAAGCAAACAATGGATATGCTACCCAGTCATTAGAATTCATTCACTTAAGCTTTATTGAAGATCTACCAGATGATAATTATATTAGTGGGCTTTTTCTGTGTAACCAACAAAATCTCAGTGGTTTTAGCAAAAGCAGTTATTTCTCTCACAGCTGCTTCTGCCCACATTCCATTGGCCAAAGAAAGTCAGGTGCCCATGAATATTATTTCCGTGAATGAGTGGAGTAGAGGAGTGAATGCTTACTAACTAATAATCCAGTCTACCACTTCTCTTAGTCATTGCTTTATTGCTGTTTGTTTTTATTTGTAGTGTAATTTTTGCTTTGTGGTAACTTGTTTTATTTTCTTGGGCTCAAACATCACTGCAGATGGTGACTGCAGCTATGACATTAAAAGACTTCTCTTATCTGTAAACAACAAAACTCTGTAAAAGTTAAAAGTAAAATAAAAGTTTTTAAAAAATAAAATATTTTTCAGATCTTAACGATGAGAAATTGTACCTCTTAGTTATTCTCCCTATATTTCTGTCCTCCTTCCACTACCTCCTCCCTCAGAGCATTTATTTTAATATATATTTATTTTTGAAACTGTGTTAATCACCATTATTTTCTACAATAAAGACCATGCATATAAATTGAACGTTTAATTTTGTAATTACCTGTGAACATAAGACTCTGAGTGTTAATTGCCTCTTGAAAGGAGCTATCATTATGATTGTTAGTGGTACATAATTGATCAAAACAACTTAACTATATTATAAATTTCCATAAATCATCATTAAACAATTTTTTTAATTATTGGGAAAAAACTCTCAAAGACATGAATAAGGGAGGGTCATTTTCACGTACCCATGCATAACTATTGCTTATGGTGTGAATGAAACAGGGCTCACATCAATTCTGCTCATGTATTTCATGTATCTGGATGTGATCCCTGGAAACCTTGTTCATGTAAATGTATAGTAATGGAAGCTTTGTTAGTGCTATGTATTTAGCCACGTCTGGATCATCTGCCAAAAAGTCACCTACCGATGAAATTACTTTTAACAATCTATCTTTTGATGATTCTAATTTATTCTTCAATTTTGTTGAAAGCAAACAATGGATATGCTACCCAGTCATTAGAATTCATTCACTTAAGCTTTATTGAAGATCTACCAGATGATAATTATATTAGTGGGCTTTTTCTGTGTAACCAACAAAATCTCAGTGGTTTTTAGCAAAAAGCAGTTATTTCTCTCACAGCTGCTTCTGCCCACATTCCATTGGCCAAAGAAAGTCAGGTGCCCATGAATATTATTTCCGTGAATGAGTGGAGTAGAGGAGTGAATGCTTACTAACTAATAATCCAGTCTACCACTTCTCTTAGTCATTGCTTTATTGCTGTTTGTTTTTATTTGTAGTGTAATTTTTGCTTTGTGGTAACTTGTTTTATTTTCTTGGGCTCAAACATCACTGCAGATGGTGACTGCAGCTATGACATTAAAAGATGCTAATCTGAGAACATACATATCTGTAAACAACAAAACTCTGTAAAAGTTAAAAGTAAAATAAAAGTTTTTTAAAAAAAATAAAATAAAAAATAAAAGATGCTTACTCTGTGGAAGAAAAGCTATGACAAACCCAGACAGCATATGAAAAAGCAGATGCATCACTTTGCAGACAAGTCTGTATAGTCAAAGCTGTGGTTTTCCCAGTAGTCATGTATGGATGTGAGAGTTAGACCATAAAAAAGGCTGATTGCTGAAGAACTGATGTCTTTGAACTGTGGTGTTGGGGAAGGCTCTTGAGAATCCCTTGGATTACAAGGAGATCAAACCAGTCGATTCGAAAGGAAATCAACCCTGAATATTCATTGTAAGGACTGATGCTGAAGCTGAAGGTGCAATGCTTTGACCACCTGATGCGAAGAGATGATTCATTAGAAAAGACCCTGATATTGGGAAAAACAGAAGGCAAAAGGAGAAGGGGATGACAGAGGGTGAGATGGTTGGATGGCATCACTGTCAATGGGCATAAGTTTGAACAAGCTCCAGGAGATGGTGAAGGACAGGGAAACCTGGCATGCTGCAGTCCATGGGATCGCAAAGAGTCAGACACAACTGAGTGACTGAACTGATTGACTGCAACATGCTCAAAACACTATATTAGGGCTTCCCTCATGGTCCAGTGGGTAAGGACACCGCCTTGCAGTGCAAGGGGCGCCAGTTCGATCCCTGGCCTGGGAAGATCCCACGTGCCATGGAGCGGCTGGACCAATGTGTCCAACGACTGAGCCGGAGCTCTGGAGTGCATGCGCCGGGAGTGGTGCTCTGTAGCAAGAGAGGCCACTGCGATGGGAGGCCCACACAGGTCAAAGAACAAAGATGGAGTGGTTTTAGCAAAAGCAGTTATTTCTCTCACAGCTGCTTCTGCCCACATTCCATTGGCCAAAGAAAGTCAGGTGCCCATGAATATTATTTCCGTGAATGAGTGGAGTAGAGGAGTGAATGCTTACTAACTAATAATCCAGTCTACCACTTCTCTTAGTCATTGCTTTATTGCTGTTTGTTTTTATTTGTAGTGTAATTTTTGCTTTGTGGTAACTTGTTTTATTTTCTTGGGCTCAAACATCACTGCAGATGGTGACTGCAGCTATGACATTAAAAGATGCTAATCTGAGAACATACATATCTGTAAACAACAAAACTCTGTAAAAGTTAAAAGTAAAATAAAAGTTTTTTAAAAAAAATAAAATAAAAAATAAAAGATGCTTACTCTGTGGAAGAAAAGCTATGACAAACCCAGACAGCATATGAAAAAGCAGATGCATCACTTTGCAGACAAAAGTCTGTATAGTCAAAGCTGTGGTTTTCCCAGTAGTCATGTATGGATGTGAGAGTTAGACCATAAAAAAGGCTGATTGCTGAAGAACTGATGTCTTTGAACTGTGGTGTTGGGGAAGGCTCTTGAGAATCCCTTGGATTACAAGGAGATCAAACCAGTCGATTCGAAAGGAAATCAACCCTGAATATTCATTGTAAGGACTGATGCTGAAGCTGAAGGTGCAATGCTTTGACCACCTGATGCGAAGAGATGATTCATTAGAAAAGACCCTGATATTGGGAAAAACAGAAGGCAAAAGGAGAAGGGGATGACAGAGGGTGAGATGGTTGGATGGCATCACTGTCAATGGGCATAAGTTTGAACAAGCTCCAGGAGATGGTGAAGGACAGGGAAACCTGGCATGCTGCAGTCCATGGGATCGCAAAGAGTCAGACACAACTGAGTGACTGAACTGATTGACTGCAACATGCTCAAAACACTATATTAGGGCTTCCCTCATGGTCCAGTGGGTAAGGACACCGCCTTGCAGTGCAAGGGGCGCCAGTTCGATCCCTGGCCTGGGAAGATCCCACGTGCCATGGAGCGGCTGGACCAATGTGTCCAACGACTGAGCCGGAGCTCTGGAGTGCATGCGCCGGGAGTGGTGCTCTGTAGCAAGAGAGGCCACTGCGATGGGAGGCCCACACAGGTCAAAGAACAAAGATGGATGAAAATAGATAAATGAAAGACCACTAGAAATGGCCAAAAACAAACAAACGAAAAAAAACCCCACTATATTAGAAAGCACTGATAGATTAAGAAAGCCATGAGATGCTGATAACACTTTTTTTTTTTTTTTTAAATTTAGGTGGTAAATACACAGATGACTTTGCTTGGTGATAATTCATTGAACTGTACATTCATGATCCATGCATTTTCTAAATATATTGTGCTCCTGGTAAAAGCTTATTTTTAAATAAGGAGTTGAGAAAAACAAATTCTTTTTCATTTTGAAATATTTTCCAGTGTAAGATTTTTATAAAGATCTTTTAAAATTTACCACAGGCTTTAAATATGTATTTTATTAAGGTCTTTGGAGTTGTAGATTTAGGGCATTCAACTTAAGGAAAACATCTTCTATTAAATCTAATTAGCTAAGCCAGTTCTCATTTTTCAAATCTATCAACTAAATCAGTTACCATGTATCAGAAAAACATTGCATTTTTCAGTTCAAAGAAATATGTTAATATTCATTTCAAGGAATGTTATTTACATCTTAGAACATATTTTGTAATATAGCTTACTAAAAGTAATTGTAGTTAAGATTGTATAGATTCAATATGAAGAATTTATTATCAGTTAAAATATATGTATATATATATATGTGTGTATATCTATCTATCTATCTATCTATATATATATGTATATGTCTCCTGACTTGGTCAGGTTTTTATCAATTCTATTGAACTGTTTTGAAAGTGGTCTTTATCTTGATCAATTTTCCTTTTTGATTTATATTTATACTTTTGCATTTATTTAATAATTATTTATTTTCCCCCTTTTTAAGTTTCTTTCATTGTGATATTAGCTTTTTGTGCTAAATACATTTCTTGATATTTTCCTAGTATAGTGATAAAAATGTATTTGAGACTTCAATTATAAGATGAATGAGTTATGGGCCTCTAGCTGTGCTCTACACTTGAAATTCCCTAAAAGAGATGATCTCACGAGTTCTCGCCACCCACCTAGAAAGAAACGGAGACTATGTTGGGTGAGGGCAGTGCTAATAAGCATGACTGGGTGATCATTTCACAATGTTTACATATATACATCACCACATTTGAACTCTTAAATAAATAAAAATTTTATTGGTCAATTATTCCCCAATAAATCTAGGGAAAGGCATTTATTATGAGTACATTTTCCCTCAGAGTACAGTTTTCATTGTCCTGGTATAATGAGTATTTTGTTATGGTCAGTGTCTAAGTATATTCATAATATTTAAATCTATAATCACATGCTTAATTTATTTTTTGACTCAGATGTTATTTAGAGAGGTGTTTTTATATTTTCAATTAGTTGGATTTAGGGGAAGAAGGAGAATTTTGGTGCTTTTTTCCATTTTAGATCTTTGGTTGCATTTACATCACTATGATAAAAAAAATCTATCTGTACCTCTTCTGCTTTGGGGAGCTCATTAAAATTGTTTTCAGTTATTAATTTGGGGACTAGGTTGTTATAGGTTTGGTGAGAAGGTTCCTGATTTTTGGATTTAATCTCCAGTCTTTACTCACTAGGACTAGGAACGGCAAAATTCTTCATCAAAAACTCTTGTGACCAATATCAAATGAGCTTCACTATAATTTCCCGAGATCACCCTCAAAGTTCCATTGCTAAAGGACACACAATCAGCAATGGTAACACGGGCTCCTCTGCTTCTTGGAACAGGGTAGGACAGTCCCTGGTTTCCTTGGAATCCTTGCTCTGGCAATTAAGGCCAAGAAAACTGGCAGTGTGGACCTCCTTCCTGTGCTGGCCAGGCTGTTTGGTTTGACCTCAGAGTCAGTGGTGGGCGGGGGTGGAGGCAGGCGGTGAAGTATCAATGACCCGTACTGCAGAACCGACTGTGCTCTTTAGGTCCTCCCACCCACTTGTGGACAGCACCTTCCCAGCTGTGGCCAGTGTCAGCCTGGCCTGGCCTGGAAGGTAGCAACCCAGGAATTGAACCCAGGTCTCCCGCACTGCCAGCAGATTCTTTACCATCTGAGCTTCCAGGGAAGCCTAGTACAGCCTATCGACGACATGAATAGTCTCAAAGTCAGCTCTGCTAAAGGAAACAAACATGTAAACTCTCCCAAAGCACCTGCTCAAAAACGTTATGAACTTACTATAAAAGAAACCTTTTTTAAAGAATTGTTGCTTATATATTTGCTTTTACTAGCTCTTAGTTGTGGCATGTGGAATCTAGTTCCCTGGCCAGGGATTGAACCTAGAATCCCTGTATTGTGAGTATGGAGTCTCAGTCACAGGACCATCAAGGAAGTTGCTGTTTTTAAAAAATCTGTTTTGTACTAGTAGTAAGCAGGTAATGGAGAGACTTGTTTAACTAACCGCCAGCCGGAAGGAAAGGGCACTTACTCAAGTCCAGGGTTTTTCTCCCATCAGATTACTAAAAGGATCCAACCCACCCATAACTGATGGAACATGTGGACTCGTTACTTTGGCTAGTTGTTGATTTAGAGAGTGTTTTATATTTTCAATTAGTTGGATTTAGGGGAAGAAGGAGAATTTTGGTGCTTTTTTCCATTTTAGATCTTTGGTTGCATTTACATCACTATGATAAAAAAAATCTATCTGTACCTCTTCTGCTTTGGGGAGCTCATTAAAATTGTTTTCAGTTATTAATTTGGGGACTAGGTTGTTATAGGTTTGGTGAGAAGGTTCCTGATTTTTGGATTTAATCTCCAGTCTTTACTCACTAGGACTAGGAACGCAAAATTCTTCATCAAAAACTCTTGTGACCAATATCAAATGAGCTTCACTATAATTTCCCGAGATCACCCTCAAAGTTCCATTGCTAAAGGACACACAATCAGCAATGGTAACACGGGCTCCTCTGCTTCTTGGAACAGGGTAGGACAGTCCCTGGTTTCCTTGGAATCCTTGCTCTGGCAATTAAGGCCAAGAAAACTGGCAGTGTGGACCTCCTTCCTGTGCTGGCCAGGCTGTTTGGTTTGACCTCAGAGTCAGTGGTGGGCGGGGGTGGAGGCAGGCGGTGAAGTATCAATGACCCGTACTGCAGAACCGACTGTGCTCTTTAGGTCCTCCCACCCACTTGTGGACAGCACCTTCCCAGCTGTGGCCAGTGTCAGCCTGGCCTGGCCTGGAAGGTAGCAACCCAGGAATTGAACCCAGGTCTCCCGCACTGCCAGCAGATTCTTTACCATCTGAGCTTCCAGGGAAGCCTAGTACAGCCTATCGACGACATGAATAGTCTCAAAGTCAGCTCTGCTAAAGGAAACAAACATGTAAACTCTCCCAAAGCACCTGCTCAAAAACGTTATGAACTTACTATAAAAGAAACCTTTTTTAAAGAATTGTTGCTTATATATTTGCTTTTACTAGCTCTTAGTTGTGGCATGTGGAATCTAGTTCCCTGGCCAGGGATTGAACCTAGAATCCCTGTATTGTGAGTATGGAGTCTCAGTCACAGGACCATCAAGGAAGTTGCTGTTTTTAAAAAATCTGTTTTGTACTAGTAGTAAGCAGGTAATGGAGAGACTTGTTTAACTAACCTCCAGCCGGAAGGAAAGGGCATTTACTCAAGTCCAGGGTTTTTCTCCCATCAGATTACTAAAAGGATCCAACCCACCCATAACTGATGGAACAGGCCTTCCGTTCTGTTGGCACCAGAAAAGCAGGACCACTCTCTTGCTATGGGTTCTGTTTGTATCAATTAAACCTTCATTACTGATGGTGGCGCTAGTAGTGAAGAAGCCACCTGCCAAAGCAGGAGACAGAAGAGACAAGCTTCCAACCCCGGGGCAAGAAGATCCCCTGGAGGAAGGCATGGCAACCCACTCTAGGATTCTTGCCCGGAGAATCCTAGGACAGAGGAGCTTGTTGAGCTAGAGTCCATAGGGTCTCAAAGAGTCAACCACGACTGAAGCGACTTTAGCACACGCTAGTTATGTTACTAGGCTCTTCATTTTCATTCTTACATTATTGCCCACTTGATAATATTGCTTTCCTCAATGCCTGAGTTGAGAATTTTAATTACAACAGTAATAAATCTCATTGCAGAAGTAAGAGATCACAGAAGATGTGACATCTTTACTCCCGCCCTCTCCACGCCTGTTTTCCTGAGGTATGAACTCAGGGCTAGGAATTTGGAGGTGTGCTCTTCTGCATTGCCCTTCTAACAAATGCACACAAATATTAAGGTTTCTTAAATGGAATCATGCTCTAGATCTGAATTCCACAATTTTCTCTAAAGTTAAATTTTTCTAATATTCTTCAAGTGTATTATATGCAATACTATTTAGTATATAAAAGTTAATATCGTTAGAAGTAAATCAAAGGAGAAATATCGTATGACATCCCTTGCATGTGGAATCTGAAAAGAAATTATATAAATGAACTCACAAAACAGAAAGAGACTCACAGACTTAGAGAATGAACTTATGGTTGCGTGTGCACCCTGCTAGAGTTAAAACGGATAACCAACAAGGACCTAGTGCATAACACATGGAACGCTGCTCAATGTTCTGTGGCAGCCTGGGTGGGAGCGGAATCTGGGGAATACATGTGTATGTATGGCAGAGTCCCTTCCTGTTCAGAAAATTGGATCATCTGTTTTGTACTAGTAGTAAGCAGGTAATGAGACTTGTTTAACTAACCTCCAGCCGGAAGGAAAGGGCATTTACTCAAGTCCAGGGTTTTTCTCCCATCAGATTACTAAAAGGATCCAACCCACCCATAACTGATGGAACAGGCCTTCCGTTCTGTTGGCACCAGAAAAGCAGGACCACTCTCTTGCTATGGGTTCTGTTTGTATCAATTAAACCTTCATTACTGATGGTGGCGCTAGTAGTGAAGAAGCCACCTGCCAAAGCAGGAGACAGAAGAGACAAGCTTCCAACCCGGGCAGGAAGATCCCCTGGAGGAAGGCATGGCAACCCACTCTAGGATTCTTGCCCGGAGAATCCTAGGACAGAGGAGCTTGTTGAGCTAGAGTCCATAGGGTCTCAAAGAGTCAACCACGACTGAAGCGACTTTAGCACACGCTAGTTATGTTACTAGGCTCTTCATTTTCATTCTTACATTATTGCCCACTTGATAATATTGCTTTCCTCAATGCCTGAGTTGAGAATTTTAATTACAACAGTAATAAATCTCATTGCAGAAGTAAGAGATCACAGAAGATGTGACATCTTTACTCCCGCCCTCTCCACGCCTGTTTTCCTGAGGTATGAACTCAGGGCTAGGAATTTGGAGGTGTGCTCTTCTGCATTGCCCTTCTAACAAATGCACACAAATATTAAGGTTTCTTAAATGGAATCATGCTCTAGATCTGAATTCCACAATTTTCTCTAAAGTTAAATTTTTCTAATATTCTTCAAGTGTATTATATGCAATACTATTTAGTATATAAAAGTTAATATCGTTAGAAGTAAATCAAAGGAGAAATATCGTATGACATCCCTTGCATGTGGAATCTGAAAAGAAATTATATAAATGAACTCACAAAACAGAAAGAGACTCACAGACTTAGAGAATGAACTTATGGTTGCGTGTGCACCCTGCTAGAGTTAAAACGGATAACCAACAAGGACCTAGTGCATAACACATGGAACGCTGCTCAATGTTCTGTGGCAGCCTGGGTGGGAGCGGAATCTGGGGGGAGAATGGATACATGTGTATGTATGGCAGAGTCCCTTCCCTGTTCACCTGAAACTATCACACCACTGTTAAGAAGCTATACCCCAATACAAAACAAAAAGCTAAAACAAAAGTTTATGACTTTAAAAAGTTTGTCCTGTCACTTTATGTTTCTCATCTTAAACAGATTTTTTGAATAGTTTTACTGATGCATAATTACATATCATAAAATTTGTAAAATGTTAATATATGATTTAATGAATTTTAGTATATTTACCAACTTGTGCAACCATTACTAAATTTGGTGCTGAAACATTGCCATTATCCTAAAAGGCAACCTCATGCCTTCATTTCCCCTTCCCATCCCCAGCCTTGAAGAATAACCAATGTCTGTCTCAAATTGTTTGCCTTTTCTTTGGACATTTTTTTTTTTTAAGATTTATTTATTTATTTATTTTGGGCAGGGTTTGGGTTGGGAAGGGAAGGGAGCAGGCAGGCCTCTTCTATTGGTCTTTCATTTCTCTATTTTCATCCGTCTTGTTCTTTGGCTCCTGTGGGCCTCCCGTCGCAGTGGCATCTGTCATTGCAGAGCGCTGGCTCTGGGCGCATGCGCTCCAGAGCTCTGGCTCGATAATTGGACACATTGGTCCAGCCGCTCCGCGGCACGTGGGATCTTCCCAGGCCAGGGATCGAACCAGCGACCCTTGCACTGCAAGCCGGTGTCCTTACCCACTGGACCACCAGGGGAAGCCCTTCTTTGGACATTTTTATACAAATGGAATCGTATCATCTGTATGGCTTTTCTGCCTGAACCGGATGTTTTTGAAAGTTATCCATATAGTAGCTTATATCAGTACTTTATGCCTTTCACTTTGCCAAATAGTAGTCCTATGCTTATCTTGGCCTAGCACAGATTTATCTCTTTTTTTACACCCAGTAAAATCCTTATGGTTTAGGTGTCTTGTATACAGTAAAAGAGTAGATATTTGTCTTATCAAATTGAGAATCTTTATATTTTTTCTTTTAACAAAAGGGTTTAATCCATTCACATTTTAATTTTGAAACTAATAGAATTTCACTTGTTTTTGTCATTTTGTTTTATGCTTTATTATTTACATTTGATATCTCCCGCTTTACTTTTTCCAGAATATTCCTAGTGAAATTTTCCTTTTAAAAAAATTTTTCCCCCCCGTGGAAACTTTGGGAAATATACAACCTACTTTATGAGTAGTTTCCTTAAAGATGAATTTATATTTCTCATATTTATGAGTGAGATCAGCCTATAATGTGTTGCTCATATTTTGTGGGGGGGGATTTTTTTGGATCAAGGTTGTTTTGGCCTTATGAAATGAGGAATATGCTCTTTGTCTATTCTTTTTTAAAAGTTTGATGAAATTAACGTTATTTTTTTTCCCTAAATGATAGAGTGGTTTCTTTATGGGAAAGCTTTTTAAAATTTATTTATTAATTTTTATTTTACTTTTACAGAGTTTTGTGGTTTACAAATACGTATGATCCCAGATCAGTCACATGTATATCCCTCCAACCCCACCCCTCCCGGCCGTCACACAGCACCCCTGCAGGATCCCTCTTTCTCACAGCACAATGACAATAGTTATTTTTTTCACATATGATAGTATACTACCTTCATGCTATTTCTTTTATGCCTCCCACCCACTGTTCATTATATGGGAAATGCTTTTAATTATGGATCCTGGAGGCTCAGACAGTAAAGAATCTACCTGCGGGGTAGGAGATCTGGGTTCCATCTCTGGGTGGGGAAGATCCCCTGGAGAAGGGAATGGCTACCCACTCCAGTATTTTTGCCTGGAGAAGCCCATGGACAGGCGAGCCTGGTGGATTATAGTCCATGGGGTAGCAAAGAGTCAGACACAACCGAGTGACTAGCACCTTTTTCTGTGTGTCCAATTTCCTTAATAGAGAAAGGATTACAAAAATGTTCTATTTCTTCTTATGTATATTTCACATTTTCTCTAGAGATGTGTCCATTTCATCTACATTTTCAAAAGTATTGAGATAATGTTTTCTTAATGTTTTCAAAATCACTAACAGATTTCAGATTAAAAAACAATGTTATCTTTTCTTTTTCGCACTCAACATTGTTGTTTCTGTCTTCTCTCTTTTATTCTTATTCAGAGAACTAACTTTTGGATTTCTTGAATTAATACCTCCTCTTTTATTATTACACTACTTCCTTTTTTATTCTGCTTTTCAGCTATACGACATTTCAATATCTCCTATTGAGATTTGGAGTCTGTTCCCCTACTGCTCATGTTTAGAAGTCTAGCAATCCATCGGGTAGGGAGGCAGTCCTGTGGATGGGAGTTTCAGTGACCTCCTAAGACTGCATGGTGCCTGGTGATCAGTAACCCATGGTGGGCCTTACCCTCAAAGCCTTATGGTAAAACACAAATTTTGTGCATTGGTAATGCATACAGTAGAAATTGGAAAATGTTCTAGAGGGGACCGAATTATTAGCTATGTCTATAAAATGGGACTTCCCCAATAGTTTGGTGGTAAAGAATCCACCTGCCATGCAGGGGATACACAAGACGTGGGTTCAATCCCTGGGCTGGGAAGATGCCCTGGAGAAGGAAATGGCAACTCATTCTAGAATAATTCTATGGACAGAGGAGCCTGGCAGGCTACAGTCCATGTGATCTAGAAGAATCAGACATGACTGAGTGACAGAGTACATGTCTATAAAAAGGATTAAAGGTCCTAAAGAGGGCTTCCCTGGTGGTCCAGTGGGTAAGGACACTGCCTGGCAGTGCAAGGGGCGCCGGTTCGATCCCTGGCCTGGGAAGATCCCACGTGCCGCGGAGCGGCTGGACCCATGTGTCCAATGACCGAGCCGGAGCTCTGGAGCGCATGCGCCCAGAGCCAGTGCTCTGCGACAACAGAGGCCACCACGATGGGAGGCCCAAAGGGGTCAAAGAACAAAGATGGATGAAAATAGACAAATGAAAGGCCAATAGAAGTAGCCCACCTGCTCCCTACCTCCCCACCCCATCCCCCCAAAATAAATAAATAAATAAATCTAAAAAATTTTTTTAAAAAAAGGTCCTAAAGATTTAAATAAGAAAAAGAAAGATTTAAATGATACCTTAAATGTAAGAATGAGACTGATTTATAAAAAGAAGAATTAGAGAAAGCAATGAAATTTTTGTTGAAATTTTATTATTCTATAAAGGAAGATTGTAAATCATCTGTAGCTTTGTCTGAATAAGAATAAAAACAGAAAGAAGTGGCACTCTGAAGTTACACTGAGGCACACTTACATGCATAATGATTTAATGATATACTCCAACTGCAGGAGTCTATAAAACCATAAAAGTATACTCAAACATTCTTTTCAGTACCTATAATTTTAAATCTTTGACAAACATTTTGATAATATTCTGATATCTCTAAAGGTGTAATATGAATCTCCATTTACCTTCAAGTGCAAACGTCCTATGACTCAGCTAAGTAGTGGCCATCATCTAGATGGCCTCCAGACACCATCCTCAGGGGTGTCAAATATTACTGAGCCCACATGTATGTGAAAATAGAACACAACTTTACACATTCCTGAGCTCCTTCTTGAACTCTAACCTTCTTTCGATAGACTTGGAAGTCTGTTATTTAAGGCATTTCAAGTTAATATGCTGTCATCTCCCCCTACAATGTAGGTTCTGGAGTTTTCCTCCTTCTTCATTCATTGTAAGTGACCCATTTCCTGTAAGAGCAGAAAAGCTGAGGTGTCAGACAGAGGGGAAGGATAATAGAAAGTCTCTGGCTGAAAAAAATGGATCAACGTGTACTAGGTTAGAGGATCAAATTTCTAGACAGAATAACCTAGCATTTCATTCAGACACAAGTAAAACATTACACAAGGAGCTGGTCTTTTTTTTTTTTTTTTAATCAGATGTATAGTTTTTCTGTTCTAAAGCATATTTGTGTCTGCTGCCAGAAAAGTACAGGTAATTGCCTCCAGGTGTTTGCCTGCAGGAAGTCATTGAAATGCAGTGCTGATAATGGCAGTTTCCTCAGCAGCAAAAACTAACCTGCAGGAACCTCGCAGGCACAGGTATATTTTAGAATAGCAGTGCCAGCCAGCTGAAAGGCTGTAGACCCAGAAGGCCCAGTGTAACAGGGAACACATTAACTAAAACAAGAATCAGGGTGCATTTTTAAGCTGTTCTCAAAAATTCAAGATTAAAAAAGAATGCCATTGGTTTCAATGTTTTGAACTTGTTTATTTTTCGTAACTGTTTACTCATCTAGGCTAACTGCATAGTAGTTCCCCTCCCCCATTACCAAAGAGGAAAACTAGAATATAGCTATTCTCTGGAAGGACTGCTGCTGATGCTGAAGCTCTAATCCTTTGGCCACTGGATGCAAAGAGAAATCTCATTGGTAAAGACCTTGATGCTGGGAAAAATTGAGGGCAGGAGGAGACGGGGGAGGATGGAGGAGAAGGCAGGAGGAGACAGAGGATGAGATGGTTGGATGGCATCACTGACTCAATGGACATGAGTTTGAGCCAGCGCAGGGAGATAGTGAAGGACAGGGAAGTCTGGTGGGCTGCGGTCCTGGGGGTAGCAAAGAGTCAGATGTGACTTACTGACCTAAGATTAACAACAAAATGTTTCTTTACGTTTTGTTTTTATGAAAGTTTATATTAAAAAATAAAATCTGGACCTTTTTTTCCACTGTGAATAGATACCCTACAGCACTTTATTTTAATGTATCTATTTGTATTGTAGTATAGGTGATTTATACTATTACATTCGTTTCAGGTGTACAATGCAGTGATTCAGTATTCTTACAAATTGTTCTCCATTTACATTTATTTCAAAATTATTACTATATTTCCCTTTGTTGGACAATATATCTTTATTTATTAATATTTAAAATTCTTGTAGTTAGTCCTATATCCTTATCTCACCTGTCTCCCTGATGAACCATTAGCATTTAGCTCATTTCCTTCACGCAAAGGACAAGGATATTTTTTATGAAAGGCACAAACCTGTGAAGGCAAAATAAACAAGAAGGAAGACAATGGCCAGCACATGTTTGGAGATCCAAGAAAGATAAGTTCTAAGTCAGCTATAGGAAAAGTTAAGAAATAGCCTGATTCAGGGGAACATTTTTCAAGAAAAAAATCCAGGAAAGGGTATCTTTGGGCCTCTAGAAGCTCTGTTGCAGGTGAGGTTGTTTAAGAGGGAGTTGGACCACCAGATCCCCTCATCTGTTCTGTGGGCCAGGTCAGCTGCCAACCCAGCAGACGACTGGAGAAAATGAAGTCCAAGAGACAGACATGCAAAGCGGACGGTCCCAGAAACAAGGGGACTGACCTTATGTACTGAGCACTAGGATTTCTGGTCTTTCTCTTTTTTATATAAGTTCTTTTTAAAAATGTCATTTTTGGATGGTCCTGGGTCTTCCTTGCTGCTGGGGCTGTTCTCTCTTGAGCTGGGGCTGCTCTCTGTTTCAGTGCCAGGACTTCTCACTGCAGTGGCTTCTCTTGCTGGGGTGCACAGGCTGTGGCACACTCGGGCTTTAGTAGCTGTGGCTCCTGGACTCCAGAGTGCAGGCTCAGTGGTTGTGGTACCTGGGCTTAGTTGCTCTGCGGCAGGTGAGATCTTCCCGTACCAGGGAATTGAACCCCCATCTCCTGCTTTGGCAGGTGGATTCTTAACTACTGAGTCACCAGGGAAGGCCTCCAGTATTTCTTGCCCTTTTCTGGTCTGACACACTGGTGGGGACACACACACACACACACACAAATATACATGCACACACACACACACATACAGGCAGGTGATTGATGTTGTCTTTAGAAAACTTGCCCAGCCTAAGAGAAACAATATAAAAATATTGTCACCGTGGGCCCTTCTAGGAAGAGCAAAGTCAGGTCGCCAGTGAAGTTCCTGGTGAATGACCATGAGTCACACACTCATCCAATGAGCTTTGAGTTTGCATTCCTAGGAAGAACATCCAGGCGAGGATCACCACGATCTGATTCTCCTATGAGACCGAAACAAATATTCAGCAATAGGAGAAAACACAGACTGTGGGGGAAAATAAAGCTGAAAAACTATCGCTAATACTCCTCAGAGACAATCTGTGGTATATATAAGACAAGGATACTATTTTAGAAAAAGAATATCTGAGGGCTTCCCTGGTAGCTCAGTGGTGATGAGGTCACCTGCCAATGCAGGAGACAGGTTCGATCCCTGATCTGGGAAGATGCCACATGCTGCAGAGCAAGTAAGCCCGTGAGTCACAACTATGGAGCCTGTGCTCTAGAGCCTCGGAGTCGCAACTGTTGAAGCCCGTGAGCCTAAAGCCTGAGTTCCATAACAAGAGGAGTCACCGCAGCAAGAAGCCTGCTCACCTCAACCAGAGAGTGGGCATGGGTGAGTAAAGAGATCATAGAAATTAAAATGGAATTATGTGGAAATAAATTCAATAGAGAGTTGGAAGATAACTTAGAGGAAATCTACCAAAATTGAAGCCAACATGGAAACAGAGGATAAAAGATAAGAAAACTAGACGGCGTGTCCAGGAGGTGGAATACCTGTCTGGCAGGGCTGTTCCCCCAGTGCCAGGACTTCTGACTGCAGTGGCTTCTCTTGCTGGGGTGCACAGGCTGTGGCACACTCGGGCTTTAGTAGCTGTGGCTCCTGGACTCCAGAGTGCAGGCTCAGTGGTTGTGGTACCTGGGCTTAGTTGCTCTGCGGCAGGTGAGATCTTCCCGTACCAGGGAATTGAACCCCCATCTCCTGCTTTGGCAGGTGGATTCTTAACTACTGAGTCACCAGGGAAGGCCTCCAGTATTTCTTGCCCTTTTCTGGTCTGACACACTGGTGGGGACACACACACACACACACACAAATATACATGCACACACACACACACATACAGGCAGGTGATTGATGTTGTCTTTAGAAAACTTGCCCAGCCTAAGAGAAACAATATAAAAATATTGTCACCGTGGGCCCTTCTAGGAAGAGCAAAGTCAGGTCGCCAGTGAAGTTCCTGGTGAATGACCATGAGTCACACACTCATCCAATGAGCTTTGAGTTTGCATTCCTAGGAAGAACATCCAGGCGAGGATCACCACGATCTGATTCTCCTATGAGACCGAAACAAATATTCAGCAATAGGAGAAAACACAGACTGTGGGGGAAAATAAAGCTGAAAAACTATCGCTAATACTCCTCAGAGACAATCTGTGGTATATATAAGACAAGGATACTATTTTAGAAAAAGAATATCTGAGGGCTTCCCTGGTAGCTCAGTGGTGATGAGGTCACCTGCCAATGCAGGAGACAGGTTCGATCCCTGATCTGGGAAGATGCCACATGCTGCAGAGCAAGTAAGCCCGTGAGTCACAACTATGGAGCCTGTGCTCTAGAGCCTCGGAGTCGCAACTGTTGAAGCCCGTGAGCCTAAAGCCTGAGTTCCATAACAAGAGGAGTCACCGCAGCAAGAAGCCTGCTCACCTCAACCAGAGAGTGGGCATGGGTGAGTAAAGAGATCATAGAAATTAAAATGGAATTATGTGGAAATAAATTCAATAGAGAGTTGGAAGATAACTTAGAGGAAATCTACCAAAATTGAAGCCAACATGGGAAACAGAGGATAAAAGATAAGAAAACTAGACGGCGTGTCCAGGAGGTGGAATACCTGTCTGGCAGGAGTTCCACACTGAGAACTGAGCAAAAAGAAATCAGAAAACAGAATGTAGTGAAATAACTCAATGGTTCCCCAAACACAAACACATGTGATTTTAAATCAAAACAAACTCAGCACCAGAGATAATAACTCTATGTTATACATCACTGTGAAATTTTAGAACTCTGGAGATAAAAAAATATGCCAAGAGATTCTAGAAAGAAGAGATTTTATATAGATCAAGATGCAGAGTGGCAGGACATTTCTCAACAGTGATGCTCAAACCTAGACGACAATGAATGCCTCCAATTTTGTAGAAAATCATTTCCATCCTAGAACTCTTGTTCAGACCAAATATAAATTGAGTGTGAAGGTAGAACAAAGACATTCTCAGATGTTCCAAGTCTCAAAAAGGTTTTGTTTTCTGTAAGTCCTTTCTTAGGAAGTCTCTGAAGAATAAGTTCCACTCAAATAAGGGAGGAAACTAAGAGGAAGGCACAGGATCCAGGAGATGGGACCCCGCTTGAGAAATCAAGAGAAACAATCCCCAGGATGGTGACAGAGGGGATCCCCCAGAAAACAGTGGCATGTCAAGGTTAGGGTCACTCTTCCCAAGTCAAGATGCTCCAAGACAGAGCTGGTCCCTAAAACTGGATTCATACTAGATTGAGTGAGTTTGACTGTATTCAGATGGCGTTTACCCATCTTAGATTGACTCTAAAAACACACGGCAAATACACAGATTAGGCAATTATCTTCACCAGGGAAATAAAGAAAAGGCTCTGCAGTCTGTGGTATGGTTTAGCTGTGGATAGCGTTCATAATAATACACCTGGTTACTGTGATAATATGTCTGTACATATTGCTCGTCCAAGCAAAATGCCCATCTCTGTGGGGCACCAGGGGAGTGGGCATTGTAACTGAGAGAGGGGTGATGATAAAGAGAAAGGTAGAGTAACTAAAAAATTATGGAGTACCAGGGGTTAAGGGACTTCCCACTTTAATGTCATGACTTTCTCCACCCAGCTAGTCCAGCACTTCTACTGAAAGCAAGATAAATGGGTGGGTCAGGTGAGGAGTTAGGAGTCAGAGAGAAAAGCCAAGTTTCCAGTCCTCAGAGGCAGGACATAGAGTCAGCTGTGGGAAGCACTCTCAAGTATAATTTAACCACGCTGGTTGAGATCAAAGAAGCATATTAATATTCAGGCCTATCTCATTTAGGGGCTTCCCAGGCGGTATTAGTGGTAAAGAATATGCCAAGAGATTCTAGAAAGAAGAGATTTTATATAGATCAAGATGCAGAGTGGCAGGACATTTCTCAACAGTGATGCTCAAACCTAGACGACAATGAATGCCTCCAATTTTGTAGAAAATCATTTCCATCCTAGAACTCTTGTTCAGACCAAATATAAATTGAGTGTGAAGGTAGAACAAAGACATTCTCAGATGTTCCAAGTCTCAAAAAGGTTTTGTTTTCTGTAAGTCCTTTCTTAGGAAGTCTCTGAAGAATAAGTTCCACTCAAATAAGGGAGGAAACTAAGAGGAAGGCACAGGATCCAGGAGATGGGACCCCGCTTGAGAAATCAAGAGAAACAATCCCCAGGATGGTGACAGAGGGGATCCCCCAGAAAACAGTGGCATGTCAAGGTTAGGGTCACTCTTCCCAAGTCAAGATGCTCCAAGACAGAGCTGGTCCCTAAAACTGGATTCATACTAGATTGAGTGAGTTTGACTGTATTCAGATGGCGTTTACCCATCTTAGATTGACTCTAAAAACACACGGCAAATACACAGATTAGGCAATTATCTTCACCAGGGAAATAAAGAAAAGGCTCTGCAGTCTGTGGTATGGTTTAGCTGTGGATAGCGTTCATAATAATACACCTGGTTACTGTGATAATATGTCTGTACATATTGCTCGTCCAAGCAAAATGCCCATCTCTGTGGGGCACCAGGGGAGTGGGCATTGTAACTGAGAGAGGGGTGATGATAAAGAGAAAGGTAGAGTAACTAAAAAATTATGGAGTACCAGGGGTTAAGGGACTTCCCACTTTAATGTCATGACTTTCTCCACCCAGCTAGTCCAGCACTTCTACTGAAAGCAAGATAAATGGGTGGGTCAGGTGAGGAGTTAGGAGTCAGAGAGAAAAGCCAAGTTTCCAGTCCTCAGAGGCAGGACATAGAGTCAGCTGTGGGAAGCACTCTCAAGTATAATTTAACCACGCTGGTTGAGATCAAAGAAGCATATTAATATTCAGGCCTATCTCATTTAGGGGCTTCCCAGGCGGTATTAGTGGTAAAGAATCCACCAGCCAAGGCAGGAAACTTAAGAGAGGCAGGTTCGATCCATGGATGGGGAAGATTCCCTGGAGAAGGGAATGGCAACCCACTCCAGTTCTCTCACCTGGAGAATCTCATGGATAGAGGAGGCTGGTGGGCTACCATCCATGGGGCTGCACAGAGTTGGATACAACTGAACGACTTAGCACACAGCACATACCTCGTTTTACTGTGCCTCACAGATACTGAGCTTCTCACAAATTGAAGGTTTGTGGCGGCGTGCATGGGTCAAGTCTATCAGCGCCATTTTTCCAATAGTATTCTCTCACTTCATGTCTCTGTATCTCTTTCTCGTAATTCTCACAATATATTAAACTTTTTCATTTTCATTATTTGTTATGGTGATCTGTAATCAGTGATCTTTGATGTTACTATTATAACTGCTTTGGCACTTTTTAGCAATAAAATATTTTAAAATTGAGGTATGTATTTCTTTTTAGACATAAGCTATTATTGCACATGCAAAAGGTGCCAATATACAGTAATAACTTTCACATGCACATGGAAACCAAAATTCATATTGCTGTGATCTGTACCTCAACTCTCAGCTCTGCACTATGCATGCATTGCAGCTACAGTTTGTATAACATATTATGCTTTTTGAACAGTTGATTTGTAAACACTGTATTATCTCACCAGGCTTCACATGCTGTCACTATATATAAAGTGAGAAAATTGAAGCTGAAAAAATTCCCAAGATGACATGACCAAGTAGGCTTTGCATTGCATTCAAAGCATTTTAAGAATCATGTTTGATCATCAGTGGGAAAAAAATCATTCTACTTAAGTATTAAATAGATGTTCTTACTTGGATAGTTTCTTGGTCAGCATGAAAGTTGAAAGCTTCACAAAGCTGAGAGGAAGTCAAGATTGCCCTCAATAGTTAGGGGGGGTAGGGTTATACAACATATGTGTTTGCAATGAATGAACACAAACTTCTAACAGTTGGAGAGAAAAAAATTGTTTGAATCAGAGGCAGGACATTCAGCTGTGGGAAGCACTCTCAAGTATAATTTAACCACGCTGGTTGAGATCAAAGAAGCATATTAATATTCAGGCCTATCTCATTTAGGGGCTTCCCAGGCGGTATTAGTGGTAAAGAATCCACCAGCCAAGGCAGGAAACTTAAGAGAGGCAGGTTCGATCCATGGATGGGGAAGTTTCCCCTGGAGAAGGGAATGGCAACCCACTCCAGTTCTCTCACCTGGAGAATCTCATGGATAGAGGAGGCTGGTGGGCTACCATCCATGGGGCTGCACAGAGTTGGATACAACTGAACGACTTAGCACACAGCACATACCTCGTTTTACTGTGCCTCACAGATACTGAGCTTCTCACAAATTGAAGGTTTGTGGCGGCGTGCATGGGTCAAGTCTATCAGCGCCATTTTTCCAATAGTATTCTCTCACTTCATGTCTCTGTATCTCTTTCTCGTAATTCTCACAATATATTAAACTTTTTCATTTTCATTATTTGTTATGGTGATCTGTAATCAGTGATCTTTGATGTTACTATTATAACTGCTTTGGCACTTTTTAGCAATAAAATATTTTAAAATTGAGGTATGTATTTCTTTTTAGACATAAGCTATTATTGCACATGCAAAAGGTGCCAATATACAGTAATAACTTTCACATGCACATGGAAACCAAAATTCATATTGCTGTGATCTGTACCTCAACTCTCAGCTCTGCACTATGCATGCATTGCAGCTACAGTTTGTATAACATATTATGCTTTTTGAACAGTTGATTTGTAAACACTGTATTATCTCACCAGGCTTCACATGCTGTCACTATATATAAAGTGAGAAAATTGAAGCTGAAAAAATTCCCAAGATGACATGACCAAGTAGGCTTTGCATTGCATTCAAAGCATTTTAAGAATCATGTTTGATCATCAGTGGGAAAAAAATCATTCTACTTAAGTATTAAATAGATGTTCTTACTTGGATAGTTTCTTGGTCAGCATGAAAGTTGAAAGCTTCACAAAGCTGAGAGGAAGTCAAGATTGCCCTCAATAGTTAGGGGGGGTAGGGTTATACAACATATGTGTTTGCAATGAATGAACACAAACTTCTAACAGTTGGAGAGAAAAAAAAATTGTTTGAAAACAGGCCATACTAAAACCTACCAGATACTAAATGTACTTAGGATGTCATGTTTGCAGAGAAATCTTTCTGTTATCTTTTCCACTTTGCAGTACTTCCATGATTAATCACACCTTGAGGACAGGAGATGTTGAAAACTTCAGCATTTAATGTTAACCTACTCATAATTAAATTGTAGTTAAACAAGAGTAAAGGAAGATGTGCCTATACCTGAGATTAGAAAGATCTACGAGTACCGAAAAAAGAGGCAAAATACACAAATGAATTTTGTTTTTAAATTTGTATTTTACCGTGAATTCAAATTAGGTCTAGTATGTTACCTCAGATTGAAAAGAGTCTAGAATGTGAAGTCTAAATACTGTAAACTAAAGACAACTGAGGGGTTGTCTATATTGAACCACTCTGTTTTTAACAGTAAGTTACCACTTACCCATATTTCTCTCTCTCTCTCTCTCTCACACACACACACACACACAAAGTATTAGACACAAAAAGTAATAGTCTATGGGTCTTATTTCCCTGCAAGGATGCCTCATGGATAGCATTCAGTATTGGTTATTAATTAAAAAGGAAGACTCAGGAGGGTTATATAGAATAATAAGAGCTGTCTACTCTAAACAATTTAGACCAGAAGGCAGAAAAAAAATTTTAGACCATGTCTGCATTAGCCTCACAGACATGACAACTGGCTAATTGAGAGTATGTCAATTTTATGAGTTGATTTGTAAACACTGTATTATCTCACCAGGCTTCACATGCTGTCACTATATATAAAGTGAGAAAATTGAAGCTGAAAAAATTCCCAAGATGACATGACCAAGTAGGCTTTGCATTGCATTCAAAGCATTTTAAGAATCATGTTTGATCATCAGTGGGAAAAAAATCATTCTACTTAAGTATTAAATAGATGTTCTTACTTGGATAGTTTCTTGGTCAGCATGAAAGTTGAAAGCTTCACAAAGCTGAGAGGAAGTCAAGATTGCCCTCAATAGTTAGGGGGGGTAGGGTTATACAACATATGTGTTTGCAATGAATGAACACAAACTTCTAACAGTTGGAGAGAAAAAAAAATTGTTTGAAAACAGGCCATACTAAAACCTACCAGATACTAAATGTACTTAGGATGTCATGTTTGCAGAGAAATCTTTCTGTTATCTTTTCCACTTTGCAGTACTTCCATGATTAATCACACCTTGAGGACAGGAGATGTTGAAAACTTCAGCATTTAATGTTAACCTACTCATAATTAAATTGTAGTTAAACAAGAGTAAAGGAAGATGTGCCTATACCTGAGATTAGAAAGATCTACGAGTACCGAAAAAAGAGGCAAAATACACAAATGAATTTTGTTTTTAAATTTGTATTTTACCGTGAATTCAAATTAGGTCTAGTATGTTACCTCAGATTGAAAAGAGTCTAGAATGTGAAGTCTAAATACTGTAAACTAAAGACAACTGAGGGGTTGTCTATATTGAACCACTCTGTTTTTAACAGTAAGTTACCACTTACCCATATTTCTCTCTCTCTCTCTCTCACACACACACACACACACAAAGTATTAGACACAAAAAGTAATAGTCTATGGGTCTTATTTCCCTGCAAGGATGCCTCATGGATAGCATTCAGTATTGGTTATTAATTAAAAAGGAAGACTCAGGAGGGTTATATAGAATAATAAGAGCTGTCTACTCTAAACAATTTAGACCAGAAGGCAGAAAAAAAATTTTAGACCATGTCTGCATTAGCCTCACAGACATGACAACTGGCTAATTGAGAGTATGTCAATTTTATGAGTTCATTGGACCATCTCACGGACTTGCCATGGGAAGGGGACAATCAAACTGAATGTGAGAGAATGGGTGGGGTCTGGATGAGCAAAGAGGAGGACGACAGGTATTCCTCTTAGTGTCAGTGATTAGAACTATGGAGAAAGGGAAGCTTCAAACTTGCTTCAGAAATAGCAAGTGGAGCCATGCAGCTGAAACAAAGACTTTATTTAGGGAAGCTGCGGATGGTAACACTGGAGATGCACTCTTGGATCACACTGGGGCTTGAAAACAAGCCGGGGAATATGGGCTTCATCATGTCATTAGAAGGGAGCTACTGGGTTTCTTCAGTTACATGATCAAAGCTTTATTTTTAGGAGCTAATTCGTGGCTGATTAAGGGAAGCTCAGAATGTTTGGACTCTAGCCCTATCTTTTCCAAGTTGTTTTCGTGATGGACAACTGTGTTCTCTCCCCAGACACCCTCTAATGTTAATATTGGCAGCCATGGAGTACTACTGAATTAATCTACAATTGATAAGCTTCATATTAAATGTAAGATAGGCTGTACTTGCTTTTCATCTTTAGCAATCTTTTGAAGGAAAAAGTGAGGAAAAAGACAACTTTTAATGTATCAACATGGACCTCCACATCTTAGGATGATAATAATGATATCTCAAGTCTTCTAAATGGAGCGGAGGGTAGCGAGTTGGTGTTAGGAAAATGGGGAGGACGGTGTTGGGTAAGAGAAAATTGAGGGAATTATCAACATGTGCTAGGAAATGACGTCAAAATTGTGAGTTATGAGTGGCTGTAAAGAGATAATTCTGATTTTAGTTAGTTAGAGAACCTATATTCCCGAAGCCAGCTGTCAGGGCAACATAAACCAGAAGAAGAAGAGAGATTGTGCAAAATCCCCATCTAAAAAATTCAAGGTACTTGCAAATATTAATAGAATTGTCATTGATATTATAAGTAATTCAGTTATTATAATTGAATTTGATGGCAAATGTCCAATTCACAAATGATAGAACCTAAAAATAATATTATCATAGGTTTAAGAATAAGCCATTTGCTCCAAACTCAGAAGCACAGGTGAGAAAGAAAAAAGCAGTAGAACAGCATGTAGTTTCAAGTATGGAAGTAAATGTCACTTAAAAAGGAATCAGGGACTTCCCTGGTGGTCCAGTGGTTAAGACTCCGTGTTCCCACATGCTGCAACTAAGACCCAGTGCAGTCAAATAAATAATTTGAAAAGAAAAAAAAAAGTGATTAAAAAAAAAAGGAAACCAATCACTGCTACATAAGGGAAGAAGGAAGGAAGGATATAATGAAGAGACACAGGAGAACATAAAAGACATTACAGACAGTGAAAGATAAAGAGGAGGAGCTGCAAGGTTTAGTTAGACACTTTTGTAGCATGGATACATCCACTCTTCTTTTGTAAAGAATCCCTGGGTTTGGTTATGATTATCACTCCATTTTACAGAGGAGAACACTGTAAAATACCCCCTTTCTCACCTAGCACATTAATCTTAGATTGCTAATTACTGATGCATCTAGGTAGTCATTTGACCATGACAAGAAACATTAATATTTCTTTCTTTTCTGGGATCTCTTTAACCTAGAAGAATGGTTTCTTTATCTGCTACACAACTGGTCTGCACCTCACGATGACCTCTCACTACTGCCATATATTTTAGAGGAGCAGAAAAATCAAGCAAGCTTCAAGGCTATCTTAGTAGCAAGAAATCCATACTCTTGTGATTATCTGCTAATATTTGGGCAGCATTCTTGAGCTTCTTTCGTAAATACTGCCCAAATTTATTCTGACTTTCCCTGAATTTGTGAAAACGAACACAAGTCAAATACTTGCTTGTGATTTGCTGCAGGGTGGCCTTTTGAGACTATGAATCACAGACCATGGTCATAAAGTAACTCGTGTTTGGAAACTTCTCTGAACAATAATCGGTTTTGGATAAGACTTTGTTTTCCTAAATCAGAAAGTGAAAAGCTTATCTCAGTAGACATTTGAGTGAAAACATTTAATTAATATTGATTTCATTGATATTATAAGTAATTCAGTTATTATAATTGAATTTGATGGCAAATGTCCAATTCACAAATGATAGAACCTAAAAATAATATTATCATAGGTTTAAGAATAAGCCATTTGCTCCAAACTCAGAAGCACAGGTGAGAAAGAAAAAAGCAGTAGAACAGCATGTAGTTTCAAGTATGGAAGTAAATGTCACTTAAAAAGGAATCAGGGACTTCCCTGGTGGTCCAGTGGTTAAGACTCCGTGTTCCCACATGCTGCAACTAAGACCCAGTGCAGTCAAATAAATAATTTGAAAAGAAAAAAAAAAGTGATTAAAAAAAAAAGGAAACCAATCACTGCTACATAAGGGAAGAAGGAAGGAAGGATATAATGAAGAGACACAGGAGAACATAAAAGACATTACAGACAGTGAAAGATAAAGAGGAGGAGCTGCAAGGTTTAGTTAGACACTTTTGTAGCATGGATACATCCACTCTTCTTTTGTAAAGAATCCCTGGGTTTGGTTATGATTATCACTCCATTTTACAGAGGAGAACACTGTAAAATACCCCTTGCTCACCTAGCACATTAATCTTAGATTGCTAATTACTGATGCATCTAGGTAGTCATTTGACCATGACAAGAAACATTAATATTTCTTTCTTTTCTGGGATCTCTTTAACCTAGAAGAATGGTTTCTTTATCTGCTACACAACTGGTCTGCACCTCACGATGACCTCTCACTACTGCCATATATTTTAGAGGAGCAGAAAAATCAAGCAAGCTTCAAGGCTATCTTAGTAGCAAGAAATCCATACTCTTGTGATTATCTGCTAATATTTGGGCAGCATTCTTGAGCTTCTTTCGTAAATACTGCCCAAATTTATTCTGACTTTCCCTGAATTTGTGAAAACGAACACAAGTCAAATACTTGCTTGTGATTTGCTGCAGGGTGGCCTTTTGAGACTATGAATCACAGACCATGGTCATAAAGTAACTCGTGTTTGGAAACTTCTCTGAACAATAATCGGTTTTGGATAAGACTTTGTTTTCCTAAATCAGAAAGTGAAAAGCTTATCTCAGTAGACATTTGAGTGGAAAAATACGTGTGAATGTGTCTTCATGGAATCAAAATGGATATAATATCATCAGCTGCTCAGAACAGATACTTGTAAGGAGTGACTACTGAGACAGCTAAAAGAAAAATTTATTTTTTTTTTTTTTGAAGTAACTTCAGAAGCTGCTACCTTCCTTCTCCCGAACACACTTTCGGGTGCCTTTAGAGGAGCTACTGTTAGCAAAATGTCTGATTTACCTTTCTGGAAGTCATTTCATGTTGGTCCACAAGGGTGGACTACGGAACTTTCCGAAAGAACAGGGTTACGAAACTGTTGTGCGCTGAGCGCTCGGGAGGGAGGGACTGTTTTGACTCCCTTGTTACTATGTGAGGGATGGAATTTTGCAACCAGAAGGTTCCACAACAGTTGGGAACGACAGTTGTGTGAGTTGCAAGCAGAAGACAAATGTGTGTCCTGTTACTCCGGCTTGGAGACGACAGACCACGACTGTGCCAAGATTTTCTGCTTGCATCAGGATTTTTTTTTTTTTCATGACCGAACCTCGTGTGTGCTTAATCCATAGGGAGCAAAAAGTCTTAGAAAGGATAGCTACTCCTTCTTTAGTTTAGACAGCCTGGCTGACTGATATTGACTCTACACACACAACACACACACATACACACACAGCCTTATTTAGATGACTTACTATAACCCTTGTTTTTATTTCCTATTGTCTACTATAGATTAAAATCCACCTCCTCTGGCAGAACTAAAATAGATGACATTTACAAAGACCCAAAACATGTTAAAGCTTACCGTGTGAACTGTCGCTGTTGTCTCATGAGCATCTAACTCTTTCACTTCCTTGTGGACCACTTACTTGTGCACAAATATTATTTTTGCTTTCCTTGCCTTTTATACAGTCAATGCTGTCTACTGCTTTTTCTAACTCTTCCCTATTTTGGACATTGACTCGCGATGCTTGCATTTTGCTGTATTGATACCTACAAACATTTTGTCACAATAGGAATTACGATGAAGAGAAGATACCAATAAACTTGAAATCGTAAATTAAACCATGGGTATTTACAAATAAAAGTAAACGAAAACAACATAGATGTTTATAGCAATCAGTTTAGGCAAGGGAAAAAAAGTAGTATGAGATTCAGAGTGGTTCACCAGAAGTAATTCAGTTGCAAATTTCATCCGGTGAGCAGGCATCTAAGAGAAAAGTTTTTAGAGTCCTCAGACATTTGTAGATAGCCAAAAGCTGGTGAGGTTGGGAGCTGGTAAGGTTTGGGGTGGCAGAAATGGTAGTGTGGGAGGTAGGATTTCATGGGGTGTATTTGGAGAAAGAGGGTACCTTAGAGCTGGTAGGGCTCAAGGTGAGGGCTGGAGGCTTATTTACAGGAAGAGGTGTTTCTTTATAACTAATGTTATGAATAGGAAACTTGAAATGCTTTTTCACGTTATGTTGAATCCTGTGGCCTCGTCCATATACCTAGCGTATCCCCATGCTGAGGCTAAAATCCCATAATTATGGATATGCTTGCATTCTCAGTAACTCAGTCCTGTCCAGCTCTTTGCAACCTGGTGGACAGTAGCTGGTCAGGCTCCTCAGTCCATGGTTTTATCAGGCAAGAATACTGGAGTGGGTTGTCATTTCTTCCTCCAGGGATCTTCTCACAGGATTTTTTTCATACACCTCTGTGTCTTAATCCATAGGGAGCAAAAAGTCTTAGAAAGGATAGCTACTCCTTCTTTAGTTTAGACAGCCTGGCTGACTGATATTGACTCTACACACACAACACACACATACACACACAGCCTTATTTAGATGACTTACTATAACCCTTGTTTTTATTTCCTATTGTCTACTATAGATTAAAATCCACCTCCTCTGGCAGAACTAAAATAGATGACATTTACAAAGACCCAAAACATGTTAAAGCTTACCGTGTGAACTGTCGCTGTTGTCTCATGAGCATCTAACTCTTTCACTTCCTTGTGGACCACTTACTTGTGCACAAATATTATTTTTGCTTTCCTTGCCTTTTATACAGTCAATGCTGTCTACTGCTTTTTCTAACTCTTCCCTATTTTGGACATTGACTCGCGATGCTTGCATTTTGCTGTATTGATACCTACAAACATTTTGTCACAATAGGAATTACGATGAAGAGAAGATACCAATAAACTTGAAATCGTAATTAAACCATGGGTATTTACAAATAAAAGTAAACGAAAACAACATAGATGTTTATAGCAATCAGTTTAGGCAAGGGAAAAAAAGAAGTTTGAGATTCAGAGTGGTTCACCAGAAGTAATTCAGTTGCAAATTTCATCCGGTGAGCAGGCATCTAAGAGAAAAGTTTTTAGAGTCCTCAGACATTTGTAGATAGCCAAAAGCTGGTGAGGTTGGGAGCTGGTAAGGTTTGGGGTGGCAGAAATGGTAGTGTGGGAGGTAGGATTTCATGGGGTGTATTTGGAGAAAGAGGGTACCTTAGAGCTGGTAGGGCTCAAGGTGAGGGCTGGAGGCTTATTTACAGGAAGAGGTGTTTCTTTATAACTAATGTTATGAATAGGAAACTTGAAATGCTTTTTCACGTTATGTTGAATCCTGTGGCCTCGTCCATATACCTAGCGTATCCCCATGCTGAGGCTAAAATCCCATAATTATGGATATGCTTGCATTCTCAGTAACTCAGTCCTGTCCAGCTCTTTGCAACCTGGTGGACAGTAGCTGGTCAGGCTCCTCAGTCCATGGTTTTTATCAGGCAAGAATACTGGAGTGGGTTGTCATTTCTTCCTCCAGGGGATCTTCTCAACTCAGGGATAGAAGCCACATCTCTTGTATCTGCTGCACTGGCAGGTCAATTCTTTACTGCTGTACCACCTGGGAAGTCCAATGATACATCCAACCCCCACTAAAATGAAAAACATGCTAAGAATAACCTAATTAGCTGGCATATTTTGAACTTCAGATATAACATATAAAATATTTTAAACCTGAAGAAAACATATAAAAATCGAAAATCAGGTTCTACTAGCAAGACCATCGTGGTGGGAATTAAATCACCAAGAAGAGAAAGGGAACTTAGAAACACACACACACACACACAGATTTTCTGCTGGAGAACTGTGTTTAGGCCGCACCTGCTCTCTCAGCCTGGATGGCTCGGGGGTAGGGGTGGGGAAGTGTCGAGGAGAGCTCAGGCTCCTTCCCTCAGAGACAGAGGACCAGGGGCTGAGGGAGTGGGCTCCTGTCCAGCGACTCTATGAGGCCAGCTGCCACTGCACCCAGACATATTGCTTAACCTTCATCAGTAAGGCCTGGACAACAACACTACCTACCTATGGCTACCGGGTATTATTTTTAAAATAAGCTTTATTTTAGATTTATAGAAAATGTATCAAGATTGTATGAGAACTGCATACCCTCGTCCAGGTTCCCCCACTGTTAACACTGTTATTTCACTTTTGATCAAAAACAAGAAAATGCCATCTGTTCATTCCTATTAACTAAACTCCAAACTTTATTTGGATGTTACCAAGTTTTTCCATTAAAGTCCTCTCTTGATTTCAGGATCCCATCCAGGGCACCACGTCCCATTTAGTTGCCAGCTCTCCTCAGTCTCCAGAGACCTTTTTCTTTTCAATAAAAGGCTTATTTACAGGAAGAGGTGTTTCTTTATAACTAATGTTATGAATAGGAAACTTGAAATGCTTTTTCACGTTATGTTGAATCCTGTGGCCTCGTCCATATACCTAGCGTATCCCCATGCTGAGGCTAAAATCCCATAATTATGGATATGCTTGCATTCTCAGTAACTCAGTCCTGTCCAGCTCTTTGCAACCTGGTGGACAGTAGCTGGTCAGGCTCCTCAGTCCATGGTTTTTATCAGGCAAGAATACTGGAGTGGGTTGTCATTTCTTCCTCCAGGGGATCTTCTCAACTCAGGGATAGAAGCCACATCTCTTGTATCTGCTGCACTGGCAGGTCAATTCTTTACTGCTGTACCACCTGGGAAGTCCAATGATACATCCAACCCCCACTAAAATGAAAAACATGCTAAGAATAACCTAATTAGCTGGCATATTTTGAACTTCAGATATAACATATAAAATATTTTAAACCTGAAGAAAACATATAAAAATCGAAAATCAGGTTCTACTAGCAAGACCATCGTGGTGGGAATTAAATCACCAAGAAGAGAAAGGGAACTTAGAAACACACACACACACACACAGATTTTCTGCTGGAGAACTGTGTTTAGGCCGCACCTGCTCTCTCAGCCTGGATGGCTCGGGGGTAGGGGTGGGGAAGTGTCGAGGAGAGCTCAGGCTCCTTCCCTCAGAGACAGAGGACCAGGGGCTGAGGGAGTGGGCTCCTGTCCAGCGACTCTATGAGGCCAGCTGCCACTGCACCCAGACATATTGCTTAACCTTCATCAGTAAGGCCTGGACAACAACACTACCTACCTATGGCTACCGGGTATTATTTTTAAAATAAGCTTTATTTTAGATTTATAGAAAATGTATCAAGATTGTATGAGAACTGCATACCCTCGTCCAGGTTCCCCCACTGTTAACACTGTTATTTCACTTTTGATCAAAAACAAGAAAATGCCATCTGTTCATTCCTATTAACTAAACTCCAAACTTTATTTGGATGTTACCAAGTTTTTCCATTAAAGTCCTCTCTTGATTTCAGGATCCCATCCAGGGCACCACGTCCCATTTAGTTGCCAGCTCTCCTCAGTCTCCAGAGACTCTTTTCAATATTTAAAAGGTAATTAATGTTAAAGCACATTTAGCAGAGAGCTGAACATGCAATAAAGACTTTGTCAACACTCATATATATATATTAAATATTAAAAAGCTATATGACAGAGGCTATTCTGAACACTTCAGAGATATCAACTCATCCATCCTAATAATGATTCTATGAAGACTCCAGTTATACCCACTATGCAGATGAGTACACTGAGGTTCAAGCTTTCCACATAGCACTAGTGGTGAAGAAACCATCTACCAATGCAGGAAACATAAGAGATATAAGTTCCATCCCCAGGTCAGACAGATCCCCTGGAGAGGGGCATGGCAGCCCACTCCAGCCTTCTTGCCTGGAGAAGCCCCTGGACAGTGGAGCCTGGTGGGCTGCTGCATGCAGTCCCAAAGAGTTGCACAATAGCCTGCAGACTGTTGCACCTTAGTGTACACGCGCACGCGCACACACACACACACACACACACACACACGGTTAATTGTATTAAAATTGGCATAAATGCGAGTTAAAACATTGTTAAACCTCCATATACGTGTATGCGCATGCTCAATCGCTCAGTCATGTTCCACTGTGTGTGATCCCGTGGATGGTAGCGTGTCAAGCTCCCTCTGTCCATGGGATTCTTCAGGCAAGAATACTGTGTGACCCTATGAACTATAGCCTGCCAAGCTCCCCCGTCCATGGAATTCTTCAGGCAAGAATACTGGAGTGAGTTGCCATTTTTTACTCCAAGGGATCTTCCCGATCCAAGGATTGAACCCATGACTCTTATGTCTTCTACATTGGAAGATGGATCCCTTACCACCAGCACCAGCTGGGAAGCCCCCAAACCTCTACATGGTCACATTTAAAATAAGCTTTTTTAAAGAAAATGTATCAAGATTGTATGAGAACTGCATACCCTCGTCCAGGTTCCCCCACTGTTAACACTGTTATTTCACTTTTGATCAAAAACAAGAAAATGCCATCTGTTCATTCCTATTAACTAAACTCCAAACTTTATTTGGATGTTACCAAGTTTTTCCATTAAAGTCCTCTCTTGATTTCAGGATCCCATCCAGGGCACCACGTCCCATTTAGTTGCCAGCTCTCCTCAGTCTCCAGAGACTCTTTTCAATATTTAAAAGGTAATTAATGTTAAAGCACATTTAGCAGAGAGCTGAACATGCAATAAAGACTTTGTCAACACTCATATATATATATTAAATATTAAAAAGCTATATGACAGAGGCTATTCTGAACACTTCAGAGATATCAACTCATCCATCCTAATAATGATTCTATGAAGACTCCAGTTATACCCACTATGCAGATGAGTACACTGAGGTTCAAGCTTTCCACATAGCACTAGTGGTGAAGAAACCATCTACCAATGCAGGAAACATAAGAGATATAAGTTCCATCCCCAGGTCAGACAGATCCCCTGGAGAGGGGCATGGCAGCCCACTCCAGCCTTCTTGCCTGGAGAAGCCCCTGGACAGTGGAGCCTGGTGGGCTGCTGCATGCAGTCCCAAAGAGTTGCACAATAGCCTGCAGACTGTTGCACCTTAGTGTACACGCGCACGCGCACACACACACACACACACACACACACACACACACGGTTAATTGTATTAAAATTGGCATAAATGCGAGTTAAAACATTGTTAAACCTCCATATACGTGTATGCGCATGCTCAATCGCTCAGTCATGTTCCACTGTGTGTGATCCCGTGGATGGTAGCGTGTCAAGCTCCCTCTGTCCATGGGATTCTTCAGGCAAGAATACTGTGTGACCCTATGAACTATAGCCTGCCAAGCTCCCCCGTCCATGGAATTCTTCAGGCAAGAATACTGGAGTGAGTTGCCATTTTTTACTCCAAGGGATCTTCCCGATCCAAGGATTGAACCCATGACTCTTATGTCTTCTACATTGGAAGATGGATCCCTTACCACCAGCACCAGCTGGGAAGCCCCCAAACCTCTACATGGTCACATTTAAAATCATTTTTTCTTCTCCTCCTCAGACATCACACTATCCCACAAGGGGATGCCATTTTTATCACATAACCTTCCAAGTTCTCAAACTTGGAACAACGGACTTTTTTTCACTCTCCTTTCTTCTTTGTTCCATGGAAGTACAACGTTATAGAATTACTGTTGTGTTTTCCCGAAAAAGATAATCTTTGAACTTCAGCATCTTGTTGTTCTCTGGGTTCCGATCACAAATCTCCTCCTTCCTAGCTCTGCGGCTGCAGGCCAGTCATTTAGCATTTCTAAACCTCTCTTTCTTCATCTGTGGTGTGCGTTTACAGTAGACAAGTTTATATGGAAAAGCCTGGTAAGCCGAAACTCTCAATAACTGTTGACTACCTTCACGACCATTACTGCTCCATGCCTCCTGCTGCAGATACAAACAGCCCTGTAACAGCTTCCGTGACACCAGTGCTCTCTCCCTGTGTGTGTGCTCAGCTGCGTTAGTGGTCTCCGACCCCGTGCGACCCTATAGACAGTAGCCCGCAGGCTCCTCTGTCCATGGGGCTTCTCCAGGCAAGAAGGCTGGAGTGGGTGGCTATGCTCCCCTCCAGGGAATCTTCCCGACCCAGGGATTGAATCCCCATCTCTTACGCCTTCTGCACTGGCAGGCAGGTTCTTTACCACTAGCACCACCTGGGAACCCCCACTGCCTATTCCTGTGGCCTACGGTGACCACTAGTACTGCCTCTAGAAATGCTACTGGCAGTAGTTTTTGGTGATACGGATACTTAGTCCTGGACTTAGGATGGTTTGACTTACAAGTCTTCTTAGTGCGTGTGCTGTCATTTCGGTCATGTCCGACTCTTTGCGACTCTATGGACCGTAACCCCCCAGGCTCCTTGGTCCATGGGACTTTGCAGGCAAGACTACTGGAGTGGGTTGATCTTTCTTCCTTGAGGGGATCATCCCAGCCGAGGGATCGAACCAGCATCTCTTACGTGTCCCGCACTGGCAGGCTGGCCCGCCCTTTGCGGGTAGCGCCACCATGGTGCGAAAGTAAGATTCAATAGAAGCCGTACTTCTAGTGTTTTGGTTTGGTCTTTTTTCCCAGGTGCAGTTCACACTCCTGTGGTGTGGGCAGTGGTCCCATGCCACAGCTCCCAGGGAGACACACCATCAGGAGGGTCAAACACCAAACACATATAGCCACTCAGTTTTTTACTTTCGGGATAGTATTCAATAAGTCACATGACATACTCAACACTTTCGTATAAAATGGGCTTTGCATTAGATGATTTTGTCCAACTGAAGACTGGGGTGAGTGTTCTGAGCAGGTCTAGTAGGCTAGGCTACACTCTTCCCAGAGGCTCTGGGGTAAAGTCTCCACCTGCAATGCAGGGCATGAGGAAACTTTACGGGTTTCCGGATCACAAAGCTCCTCCTTCCTAGCTCTGCGGCTGCAGGCCAGTCATTTAGCATTTCTAAACCTCTCTTTCTTCATCTGTGGTGTGCGTTTACAGTAGACAAGTTTATATGGAAAAGCCTGGTAAGCCGAAACTCTCAATAACTGTTGACTACCTTCACGACCATTACTGCTCCATGCCTCCTGCTGCAGATACAAACAGCCCTGTAACAGCTTCCGTGACACCAGTGCTCTCTCCCTGTGTGTGTGCTCAGCTGCGTTAGTGGTCTCCGACCCCGTGCGACCCTATAGACAGTAGCCCGCAGGCTCCTCTGTCCATGGGGCTTCTCCAGGCAAGAAGGCTGGAGTGGGTGGCTATGCTCCCTCCAGGGAATCTTCCCGACCCAGGGATTGAATCCCCATCTCTTACGCCTTCTGCACTGGCAGGCAGGTTCTTTACCACTAGCACCACCTGGGAACCCCCACTGCCTATTCCTGTGGCCAATACGGTGACCACTAGTACTGCCTCTAGAAATGCTACTGGCAGTAGTTTTTGGTGATACGGATACTTAGTCCTGGACTTAGGATGGTTTGACTTACAAGTCTTCTTAGTGCGTGTGCTGTCATTTCGGTCATGTCCGACTCTTTGCGACTCTATGGACCGTAACCCCCCAGGCTCCTTGGTCCATGGGACTTTGCAGGCAAGACTACTGGAGTGGGTTGATCTTTCTTCCTTGAGGGGATCATCCCAGCCGAGGGATCGAACCAGCATCTCTTACGTGTCCCGCACTGGCAGGCTGGCCCGCCCTTTGCGGGTAGCGCCACCATGGTGCGAAAGTAAGATTCAATAGAAGCCGTACTTCTAGTGTTTTGGTTTGGTCTTTTTTCCCAGGTGCAGTTCACACTCCTGTGGTGTGGGCAGTGGTCCCATGCCACAGCTCCCAGGGAGACACACCATCAGGAGGGTCAAACACCAAACACATATAGCCACTCAGTTTTTTACTTTCGGGATAGTATTCAATAAGTCACATGACATACTCAACACTTTCGTATAAAATGGGCTTTGCATTAGATGATTTTGTCCAACTGAAGACTGGGGTGAGTGTTCTGAGCAGGTCTGAAGTAGGCTAGGCTACACTCTTCCCAGAGGCTCTGGGGTAAAGTCTCCACCTGCAATGCAGGGCATGAGGAAACACGGGTTTGGGTTGGATCTTCGGGTTTAGAAGATCCCCCGGAGAAGGAAAGGCATTCTTATTCTTATTCAGTGTTCTTGCCTGGAGAATTCCATGGACGGAGGAGCCTGGGGGCTACAGTCCATGGGGTCGCAAAGAGTTGGACACAACTGAGCACACATCAAGGGTAAACCCTGATGCTTCGCAAATTTTGTATTAAATGTATTTTTTTCCTTACAATATTTTCAACTTGTGATGGGTTTACTGGACCTAACACTACTGTAAATCCAGGAAGATCTATGCTATCATGCTTTCTGCTGCTACAGAAATACTACGATTACTACTACTACAATAAAAATACGACATGGCAGATTCTAAATCCATCAGTAATCATAATTTTCCTTTAAAAGATCATTCTCAGCCCATATATCGCAAAATGACACGTAACATCATGTCTCAATTCCTTCCAAAAGATGCCCAAGAAGGCTTTTCCCAGCGCCTTCAGTCTGCAAAGCTCGGAACTCACTGCTAGAGAATCCATTCTTCCTCTTTGGCTAGGACAGACAGGTGAATGCCTCTCGCTGGGATATGCAGGGCCTCCTGCTCCTTCTCAGAAGTGCCCTGGTGGGAAGGCTGCATTTAGATGTCCACCCTTCTTTTTTTCACATTTATCTGACCTTCGGCCAGAAAACCCATCACACCGTTCACTTGCTCTCTTCCACAAGCTATTTTCCTTGCCTGGAATGCGATTCTCATCCTGTTGCCAAATCAGGAACTTTCTCTCCTTCAAAATCCTACTCAGAACTCACCCTCCAGATGAAATGCCCTGGTAATCCTGCCCTCCGCCCAATCCAGAAAGCTCTCAGCAATCATGTAAATAACCGTGTAACTTTAATTGTCTCTGTTTATAAGCTGCTTCTCTGTCTTTTCCCCTCTAGGTATTTTTCCAAGGGTTTATTCTGTCTCCATTAATTTGTAAACTCCCCGAGGGCAAGGCCTCAACACAAGTTGGTGTTGGCCTAAAATGTACGGATAGTTGGAGCGGAATGGCCAACTGTGCAATATTTCTTGATGACTAATCTGTTAAAAAAGGCACCCTTTGCTAGTGCTTTGTTTATGATGGTCCTGAGGCTGCTAACCTAATGAAAAAATATATTCCGTTTCTGCTAGTGTCCAGTGAAGGAAGATTAAAAATCCACAGTTACACACTTTCCATAACAGGCTTGGGAGGGCACCGGGAGGCTCTGACCTGTAAGAATGGCCTGTACCATTCTTATGGGGAAAGTACTTGTTATTACAGAGTTTATATTCTTCAGAGGTAACTTGTCTCTTCAAGGTCACAGGTCTATCTCAGAAGGGAAATCATATTTACTTTCAAAACTGAGATTGAAAAACCAAACAAAGCCTCACAAAACGGGACAATACCACCTTGTTCTAAGTTTGTGCTGAGTGGAGGGAAAATGACTCTAATTCAGAAGGCCTCATTTTTTTTTTTTTTTTCCTGTGTGCCTAACAGAAACTGCCCCATGGTCCGGCTCCCCAGGATGACTAGATAGGCGCTTTGCTCACTGCAGTCCAGGTGACAAAGGCATAGCCTCCTTTTCTCCCTGACGGGGCTAAGAAGTGGAAATCCTATGCCGTGACCACCTGCTTCCCTCCCTTCAAGCCGGCTTGTAAAGTGCGAAATATCTGTGTATCACTCTCGGCGCGGAGCCCACGGTATAAACCCGATGTAGGCGGTGCACCAGATAACATCAAAGCCCCAGGCAGGGGCCAGAAAGGGGGGGCAAAAGCAGCCGAGGGAACGAAGCGCCTCCCTCTCGCATTTCCTCTCCCGCCCACTTCCAACCTAGGCGGCTTTTGGTTTCTGCTTTTGTTGTTTTTAAAATTAAAAGTTAAACCCAGGAAGCTGTGGATCAGAGTTTTGCGTGGCAGTTCGGGTAAGTTTTCTCCTGGTCCTTTTGTCTGGCGTCTGGCCGGGGGAGAGCCCGCGCGCGGGGCGCAGTTGGCAAGAGCGCGCGGGGCAGGTTTCGTCGCTGGGTCGCCCCGAGGAGGAGGGGATCCGGCCGGTGGACGGGAAAGCCCAGCGCGCGGAGGGCGGAGGGCGGAGGGGAGGGCCGGGCGGCTGACCCGGCGGCCGGCGGGGAGGAACCTCCGGGATCTCCGCGTGGCGGTGGCGCTGCCGGGCGGCGCGCTGGGCGGAGGGCCGGGCCGCGGGGCCGCGCCAGGGGGGCGCCCGAGGCGGGCGGGCCGGGCGGCCGCGTGGGAACCGGGGCAGGGGCGCGCGGGCGGCGGGGTCCCCCGACGGAACCCGGGGGCTGGGGGCACGGATGCTCTCCCCAGACTGCTCTGCAAGGAAACCGAGTGCAGAGCCTGCCGGGGCCACTGCCCTCACTTGAACCCCACTCCCCGAGGGGGGTTCCGAGAGCGCTCGCAAGGCCCGGAGGGGTGCAGCCAGAGACAAGTGGGGCCTTAGGAGCCCTTTCTCTTTTTTTCTTTTTCAGAGTACGGTCTCCTCCCCCATTGTTCCAGAATTTTGACAGTTCAGACTGCTGTTTATCATTCCCATTTATCTTCTGGTTAAAAAGGAAAACAAAAGTCAACAGAAAAGGTTTTCCCCCACATTCCGTTTATAAGATAAAATTTGAGAAACTGTAATTTAATTTGCCACGAAATGATTAAAGGTGAAACTAGCTGCTTTCTAGTTTAGCTGGAGTCGCCTAAACTCCCCAGTCCCCCAGGATGACAAGGGCCCCATAGCCAGGTGACAAAGGCATAGCCTCCTTTCTCTGACGGGGCTAAGAAGTGGAAATCCTATGCCGTGACCACCTGCTTCCCTCCCTTCAAGCCGGCTTGTAAAGTGCGAAATATCTGTGTATCACTCTCGGCGCGGAGCCCACGGTATAAACCCGATGTAGGCGGTGCACCAGATAACATCAAAGCCCCAGGCAGGGGCCAGAAAGGGGGGGCAAAAGCAGCCGAGGGAACGAAGCGCCTCCCTCTCGCATTTCCTCTCCCGCCCACTTCCAACCTAGGCGGCTTTTGGTTTCTGCTTTTGTTGTTTTTAAAATTAAAAGTTAAACCCAGGAAGCTGTGGATCAGAGTTTTGCGTGGCAGTTCGGGTAAGTTTTCTCCTGGTCCTTTTGTCTGGCGTCTGGCCGGGGGAGAGCCCGCGCGCGGGGCGCAGTTGGCAAGAGCGCGCGGGGCAGGTTTCGTCGCTGGGTCGCCCCGAGGAGGAGGGGATCCGGCCGGTGGACGGGAAAGCCCAGCGCGCGGAGGGCGGAGGGCGGAGGGGAGGGCCGGGCGGCTGACCCGGCGGCCGGCGGGGAGGAACCTCCGGGATCTCCGCGTGGCGGTGGCGCTGCCGGGCGGCGCGCTGGGCGGAGGGCCGGGCCGCGGGGCCGCGCCAGGGGGGCGCCCGAGGCGGGCGGGCCGGGCGGCCGCGTGGGAACCGGGGCAGGGGCGCGCGGGCGGCGGGGTCCCCCGACGGAACCCGGGGGCTGGGGGCACGGATGCTCTCCCCAGACTGCTCTGCAAGGAAACCGAGTGCAGAGCCTGCCGGGGCCACTGCCCTCACTTGAACCCCACTCCCCGAGGGGGGTTCCGAGAGCGCTCGCAAGGCCCGGAGGGGTGCAGCCAGAGACAAGTGGGGCCTTAGGAGCCCTTTCTCTTTTTTTCTTTTTCAGAGTACGGTCTCCTCCCCCATTGTTCCAGAATTTTGACAGTTCAGACTGCTGTTTATCATTCCCATTTATCTTCTGGTTAAAAAGGAAAACAAAAGTCAACAGAAAAGGTTTTCCCCCACATTCCGTTTATAAGATAAAATTTGAGAAACTGTAATTTAATTTGCCACGAAATGATTAAAGGTGAAACTAGCTGCTTTCTAGTTTAGCTGGAGTCGCCTGCATTCTAATAGCTAGGAAGTTAGAATTGGAGGCAGAATTAGGGAAAAAAAAAAATGCACTTAGAAAAGTCAAAAATAGGGAAATGTTCGGTATTGTATCCGTTTCAAAAAAGGACTAATTTGATGCTCAAGAAAGTTAAATTGTCAATAGTCTATTTAAGAAAAAAGATCTTTAACAAATTGAAATGACAAAATTAATTTATTACAACTCCAGATCGCACATTTAATTTGTTAGAGCATTCACAGCAGTGCCAGATGCCATATAAACCTGGTGTTCACACTATGTATTTGTTATGGTAACCACTGGGTCAAAAGTGTAGCATTTTTGATTTAGCAGGTGACAAACAGTAGGGTCACTGATCGTCAAGCTACCTTGCTCTTTATCTGACAGATTTGGTATACTTTTGCATTTAAGTGGATGTTTGTTTTTTTTAATTCAAGTTGCAAAGTTACATTTACATACATTTTGTGATGGCAGTCCCTTAGGTATCATTTAATTTCATGACAGACACGATGTTATCACATCGAAAATGAGAAAGAGTGTATTATTTCATTGCAAGGTTAGAAGCTTAATGTGCTAAACCTTCTTTCAAATTTAGGTAGTTGTTGTCTGATCTTTGCTTTTGCAACCAAGTCTAGTTTTTAATGGGCATATTGCCCCTTTTACATAACATTGTTTTTGGTTAGAAGCTCCCTATTATCGAGTATTCCATTTTTAGTCATTTGCATTCTGGTGCATTAAGCTTTTCTAAGCTCAGCTGAGCTAGAGGTAGGATTTCCTCAGGGGAATTTAAGGGGTCAACCCTAGCAAAGAAAACCTAGATATCTTTATGGAAGCCCCAGGGACCCTTTCTCTTTTTTTCTTTTTCAGAGTACGGTCTCCTCCCCCATTGTTCCAGAATTTTGACAGTTCAGACTGCTGTTTATCATTCCCATTTATCTTCTGGTTAAAAAGGAAAACAAAAGTCAACAGAAAAGGTTTTCCCCCACATTCCGTTTATAAGATAAAATTTGAGAAACTGTAATTTAATTTGCCACGAAATGATTAAAGGTGAAACTAGCTGCTTTCTAGTTTAGCTGGAGTCGCCTGCATTCTAATAGCTAGGAAGTTAGAATTGGAGGCAGAATTAGGGAAAAAAAAAAAAAAAATGCACTTAGAAAAGTCAAAAATAGGGAAATGTTCGGTATTGTATCCGTTTCAAAAAAGGACTAATTTGATGCTCAAGAAAGTTAAATTGTCAATAGTCTATTTAAGAAAAAAGATCTTTAACAAATTGAAATGACAAAATTAATTTATTACAACTCCAGATCGCACATTTAATTTGTTAGAGCATTCACAGCAGTGCCAGATGCCATATAAACCTGGTGTTCACACTATGTATTTGTTATGGTAACCACTGGGTCAAAAGTGTAGCATTTTTGATTTAGCAGGTGACAAACAGTAGGGTCACTGATCGTCAAGCTACCTTGCTCTTTATCTGACAGATTTGGTATACTTTTGCATTTAAGTGGATGTTTGTTTTTTTTAATTCAAGTTGCAAAGTTACATTTACATACATTTTGTGATGGCAGTCCCTTAGGTATCATTTAATTTCATGACAGACACGATGTTATCACATCGAAAATGAGAAAGAGTGTATTATTTCATTGCAAGGTTAGAAGCTTAATGTGCTAAACCTTCTTTCAAATTTAGGTAGTTGTTGTCTGATCTTTGCTTTTGCAACCAAGTCTAGTTTTTAATGGGCATATTGCCCCTTTTACATAACATTGTTTTTGGTTAGAAGCTCCCTATTATCGAGTATTCCATTTTTAGTCATTTGCATTCTGGTGCATTAAGCTTTTCTAAGCTCAGCTGAGCTAGAGGTAGGATTTCCTCAGGGGAATTTAAGGGGTCAACCCTAGCAAAGAAAACCTAGATATCTTTATGGAAGCCCCAGGGAACAAAACAATTCAAGTTTGCACAGATGGCCAGCAGAGTGGGTGTACGGTCGTTCAGCATTTTTATTCCTTAAAAGGGGAAAACACTTTGGTTTTTGTATGAGAATTTTTTCTGCATCAAATTTTTTGTTTCACCTTATCCCTCCCAAGTTCAGCGTGGCCCCCTTAACCAGTCATTTGTGCCTGCTTCTTTAGGTGTACATGTGGGCTTTCCGAGCCCCAAACTTCTAACGTTCTTTAGATAAAACCCTGAAAACCTTCATCATGACCCTGGTCCAGCCCTTCCTGATTTCTTTTCCATCGAGTTCCTCTCCTTGCTTCCTCTATTGCTTTCTCCTTTTTTTTTTCTCCCCCTCTCTTGCTTTCTAGCAGCCGAGGTCAAACTCTGGGTTTATGGTAATTACTCCCTCTTTCTTCTTTCTCTTCTCCTTGCGACCCTGGGGCCAGATGGCACTGCCTGGCTCCGAAACCCCCTTTCCAGACCCCGAAGAGCCCTCTTCTCTCGGCCCCAAGCTGTCAGGCGGACCCGCAAGGGTTAACTGCGCTCGCAGCTCGGGCTCTGGGAACCACCGGCGGGCCCGGCCGCGGCCTCTGGAATAACCTTGGCTTTCCTCAGTCTTTTAATAGCACATCCGCCACCCAAAAGGAGTTTCAGTTCAGGGTTAATAATCTGTCCCCTTCCACCCTCCCACCCAACACCCCGCCCCCCTCTCGTTTTTTTATAAAGTTGTTTTTCAAAGTTAATGAGTTTCAAGTTTCACAATGACTTTCTCCCTTCTGAGGAAACCCCTTGAAAATGAGAAAGAGTGTATTATTTCATTGCAAGGTTAGAAGCTTAATGTGCTAAACCTTCTTTCAAATTTAGGTAGTTGTTGTCTGATCTTTGCTTTTGCAACCAAGTCTAGTTTTTAATGGGCATATTGCCCCTTTTACATAACATTGTTTTTGGTTAGAAGCTCCCTATTATCGAGTATTCCATTTTTAGTCATTTGCATTCTGGTGCATTAAGCTTTTCTAAGCTCAGCTGAGCTAGAGGTAGGATTTCCTCAGGGGAATTTAAGGGGTCAACCCTAGCAAAGAAAACCTAGATATCTTTATGGAAGCCCCAGGGAACAAAACAATTCAAGTTTGCACAGATGGCCAGCAGAGTGGGTGTACGGTCGTTCAGCATTTTTATTCCTTAAAAGGGGAAAACACTTTGGTTTTTGTATGAGAATTTTTTCTGCATCAAATTTTTTGTTTCACCTTATCCCTCCCAAGTTCAGCGTGGCCCCCTTAACCAGTCATTTGTGCCTGCTTCTTTAGGTGTACATGTGGGCTTTCCGAGCCCCAAACTTCTAACGTTCTTTAGATAAAACCCTGAAAACCTTCATCATGACCCTGGTCCAGCCCTTCCTGATTTCTTTTCCATCGAGTTCCTCTCCTTGCTTCCTCTATTGCTTTCTCCTTTTTTTTTTCTCCCCCTCTCTTGCTTTCTAGCAGCCGAGGTCAAACTCTGGGTTTATGGTAATTACTCCCTCTTTCTTCTTTCTCTTCTCCTTGCGACCCTGGGGCCAGATGGCACTGCCTGGCCGAAAACCCCCCTTTCCAGACCCCGAAGAGCCCTCTTCTCTCGGCCCCAAGCTGTCAGGCGGACCCGCAAGGGTTAACTGCGCTCGCAGCTCGGGCTCTGGGAACCACCGGCGGGCCCGGCCGCGGCCTCTGGAATAACCTTGGCTTTCCTCAATCTTTTAATAGCACATCCGCCACCCAAAAGGAGTTTCAGTTCAGGGTTAATAATCTGTCCCCTTCCACCCTCCCACCCAACACCCCGCCCCCCTCTCGTTTTTTTATAAAGTTGTTTTTCAAAGTTAATGAGTTTCAAGTTTCACAATGACTTTCTCCTTCCCTCCGCGCGTTGCTGAGGAAACCCCCTTGGGGTCCCCCCCTCCCCGCCCCGCGCCTCCCCGCGCCCGGCCCGCCCTGCTCCCTTCCCCCTCCCCCTGCGGCCCGGGCGGGGGGCGGGGCTGGGAGACCCCATGACGTCACCGGGCCGGCCCCGCTCCGGCTTTAGAAAGTAAAGAGACGGTAAAGAGAAACTACCGCCCCGCCCGTCCCCGCCCCTCTTCCCGGACCAACCGCCCCCAATGCGCGACCCGGCCGGGCCTCCCCGGGGCCGCGTGACCGGCGGGCCCGCCCCTCCGCCGCCGCCGGGCGCCAGTCCCCGAGCCGGCGCGACCCCGGGCTCCCGCCCCCCGCGTCCCTAACCCCGCCCCGCCCCGCCGCCTCCTGCCGGCCCCCCGGCCCTGCGGCGGCCGGGCGGGGCGGGCGGCGGGGCGGCGCGGGCCTGGGCTCGCCGCGCCGGGGAGACCCGGGGCTCCGGGCGCCCAGCGGGGCCCCCACCCCGGGGTGACCTCGCCTCCCGGCCGCGCCGCCCCCGCCCCGGTCCCCACCGGGGACGCCCCAGCCCCGCCCGCGCGGCGCAGCCTCGGCCTCCCGCCTCCCGCCCCGGGGATCCCCTGCCGCCCCGCCCACCCGCGGGAAAGCCTCCGACCTTCGCCCTCCCTCCCCCGCGCCGCCCGGCCCGCGCGCCGCCCGTCGCCCCTAAAGACGCTAAACGCGCCCTACTCTGCCCCGGGGAGAGGTAAAGCCCGCGCCCGCCCGCCTCGGCCCCGACCCTGGGGTCCGCCCGCCCCACCCGCCGCGGCGCGCGCCCCCGGCCTCGCCGCCCGGCCCCCCGCACGCCCCCTCCCCGGCGGCGGCGGCGGCGGTCATGCCGCGGCCCCGGGCGCCGGCGAGCGCGGCCGCCCCTCCCGCCTGGCGCCTGCGGCCCCCGCCCGCGCGCCCCGCGCTCCCCCGCCGCCCCCCGGCCGGCTCCCCTGTTTAATATTTCAGCGCTGGGCGGTGAGAGTGCCAGTCGCCGGCCTTTCGTGCGGCTGCTGCTGGGGCGGCGGCGGCCGCGGGGAGGGGGCCGGAGCCTGGGGCCGGGAGCCGCCGCCGGAGGAGGTTCTGTTTGTGTTTGGGGTTGTCAAGTGAAGGAGGGATCCCAGGCGCCGCCGCCGCCGCCGCCGCGCGGGGGTCGCGGAGATTCCGAGCCGCGGCCGCCGCCATCAGCAGCGCAGCTCCAGGGCCGGCTGCAGCGGCAGCGGCCCCGCCGGGCGTCCTGGCAGCAGGTTCGGCGCGGGCTCCGCGGCGGGGGCGCTGCAGCTGGGAGGGCGGCGTGCGGGGAGGAGGGGGGTGCTGGACCACATCCCTCTCCCCGGGCGGGGGGCGTGCGGGCGCGCGCGCGTGTGTGTGTGCGTGTGTGTGTGCCACCGCCGACCTTGCAGAGGGGATGGCTGCGTGCGGGAGCCACTTGCCACTTCTGGGCGCCCTCGCGGCCCGAGCTGCGGTCCTGTGAGCCGAGCAGGTACGGAGGGACCCAGCCTCCCCAGCCGCGTTCCCGCCGCTGGCGCATTTTGCAAGAGGATGGGGGCTGAGAGAGACCAGGCCTCGGCTTCCCAACCTCCCGGCTTTGTGGCTGGCTTTTCCGTTCGTTCTTTGCTCTAAGTGCCTGTTTACTCCCAGACACCTGGGTAGTTTCTTTCCGGGTTGGGAGTACGCGCCTGCAGCAGTTGGGCAGAGGGCGGCGGGTTGGGGCGCGGGTCTGCTCCGCTCGCCGGGGGGTCGGGCTGGAGAAGGAGTTGCTGCTGGAGAGGGGAGGGGGCGGCGGCGGAGCTGGCGAGGAGGAGTCTCAGGGCTGCCGCGCTCGCCGCGTCTCGTCCTCCTCCTCCTCCTGCTCTCCGCATTCGCTCTGGGCTCCTTCCTGAGCTGGCACTTCCATTCCCCCCTCCTCCTGGCAGGCGAAGCGCTTTGTTCAGTGCAGCGTTGCGGAGGGGTTTTCCCAGGCTCCGCCCTCCACATTCATTCATGTTTTTTCTCCTTGTAACTGTCTTTACGCTTTTTGATCGTGTCATGTTTTTGCTCCATGGAGTATTTATTCCTTTCCTGTAAAGGAACGGTTCGTCACTCGTCCTCATCATTGCAATGCTGCTGTCTTTGGAAATCCTCCCTCCCTCCCTACAAGGATTTAAACCGGGATGGACAGCTAGGGACAGTGGGCAGGCAGTGAACAAGGTAGCGGAAAGCTGTTACTGATTGGAAATTTGCATATTTTATGTTCAGGCTCCTGAGCTTACGGTGTCACGTGATTAAATTACCAATCGGAGTTCACGCTTTAAAAACTTCTACATACCTGACTGTTTCAGAGCTTTACGTTTGGAGCTAAGCGTTCATACAATTTATTTGTCGCTGACGTCTCTAAATTCTCTCCTGAATCAGAAGCTTCGTCCACGGAATGGTGGGTGTTTTTAATGCCGGGAGTTGAGGAGACATATCTGTTACAGATCGTGTAGCGCAGCGCTAGATGAAGTCCACAGCTGTGGACCATCATATTTCATATTCTTTCCCGCGAAGTTAAAAAATGCAAATGTATTTTTATACAGTGCCCATCTACAGCCTTATCGGGTAAATACTGAAGTTAATTCTAGCTTTCTTTCCTTCTCTTCACTGCTGCACTGAAACGTAAGTTTCTAAAACCGTAGACTGGCTGTTAAATACAATCTTCTCCACATAGGCATTCTTTAAAAGAATCGTATTTGATTTTTGTGCACACTGGCTTTTCCGTTCGTTCTTTGCTCTAAGTGCCTGTTTACTCCCAGACACCTGGGTAGTTTCTTTCCGGGTTGGGAGTACGCGCCTGCAGCAGTTGGGCAGAGGGCGGCGGGTTGGGGCGCGGGTCGGCTCCGCTCGCCGGGGGGTCGGGCTGGAGAAGGAGTTGCTGCTGGAGAGGGGAGGGGGCGGCGGCGGAGCTGGCGAGGAGGAGTCTCAGGGCTGCCGCGCTCTCCGCGTCTCGTCCTCCTCCTCCTCCTGCTCTCCGCATTCGCTCTGGGCTCCTTCCTGAGCTGGCACTTCCATTCCCCCCTCCTCCTGGCAGGCGAAGCGCTTTGTTCAGTGCAGCGTTGCGGAGGGGTTTTCCCAGGCTCCGCCCTCCACATTCATTCATGTTTTTTCTCCTTGTAACTGTCTTTACGCTTTTTGATCGTGTCATGTTTTTGCTCCATGGAGTATTTATTCCTTTCCTGTAAAGGAACGGTTCGTCACTCGTCCTCATCATTGCAATGCTGCTGTCTTTGGAAATCCTCCTCCTCCTACAAGGATTTACACTGGGGTGGATAGCTAGGGACAGTGGGCAGGCAGTGAACAAGGTAGCGGAAAGCTGTTACTGATTGGAAATTTGCATATTTTATGTTCAGGCTCCTGAGCTTACGGTGTCACGTGATTAAATTACCAATCGGAGTTCACGCTTTAAAAACTTCTACATACCTGACTGTTTCAGAGCTTTATGTTTGGAGCTAAGCGTTCATACAATTTATTTGGCGCTGACGTTTCTAAATTCTCTCCTGAATCAGAAGCTTCGTCCACGGAATGGTGGGTGTTTTTAATGCCGGGAGTTGAGGAGACATATCTGTTACAGATCGTGTAGCGCAGCGCTAGATGAAGTCCACAGCTGTGGACCATCATATTTCATATTCTTTCCCGCGAAGTTAAAAAATGCAAATGTATTTTTATACAGTGCCCATCTACAGCCTTATCGGGTAAATACTGAAGTTAATTCTAGCTTTCTTTCCTTCTCTTCACTGCTGCACTGAAATCGTAAGTTTCTACAACCGTAGACTGGCTGTTAAATACAATCTTCTCCACATAGGCATTCTTTAAAAGAATTCGTATTTGATATTTTTGTGTGCCAGGCAGTGAGCAAAGCATTCACACTGTTTAGTTCTAAAACAACCCATTGAAGTGGCTACTCTTCCCTGGTTTTACAGTTAAGAAATCTCGTTTTCAGAGGTTAAGTCCCTCGAACCAGGCCGCACAGTAAGCTTTGAGCCCAGTGAAGTCTGATTGAACACCAAAATCTATATTGATAATCATGATTTGTGCAATACAGCGTCTTGAACAAGCTCCTGGGGAGTAGGTCTTATCTCCAACCAGGAAGTAAGTGCAGAGGGTACCTGAGTCAGGTGGTGCCACGTTGCTTAGTTGCTGACCATTGGCTAGTTCCTTAACATCTTCCTGTTTTAATTTCCTTGTCTATAAAATGGGTACATGATAGTTACCTAAGCAGTTGTCTTTAGGGTTAAATTATAGAACACATAGGAAGTATACAGGCTCACAGTAGGTTCTCAGTAAGTTTTCCCTTGAGTTTTAAAGCATTCCTGTTGCATTCTTGTGTCTTAGTGATTTAACATAATGTCACATTTAACGTCATCATCACAGGCTTTCCTATCAGCCGTATTGCAGGAAGTTAAAAGTAAGATTTTAGCTCAAGGGTCCTTAAGGATCTCATGGGGATCGTTCTGGAAAAGAGATGGGCTAGTTTGGGGTTAGTGTTTTAGCATCTTGTATTTCAAATTGCAGTTTTTAAGCTGTTTAAGTCAGGTCAGGGGTATGCTACAATTTATTTGTCGCTGACGTTTCTAAATTCTCTCCTGAATCAGAAGCTTCGTCCACGGAATGGTGGGTGTTTTTAATGCCGGGAGTTGAGGAGACATATCTGTTACAGATCGTGTAGCGCAGCGCTAGATGAAGTCCACAGCTGTGGACCATCATATTTCATATTCTTTCCCGCGAAGTTAAAAAATGCAAATATATTTTTATACATTGCCCATCTACAGCCTTATCGGGTAAATACTGAAGTTAATTTTAGCTTTCTTTCCTTCTCTTCACTGCTGCACTGAAACCGTAAGTTTCTAAAACCGTAGACTGGCTGTTAAATACAATCTTCTCCACATAGGCATTCTTTAAAAGAATTCGTATTTGATATTTTTGTGTGCCAGGCAGTGAGCAAAGCATTCACACTGTTTAGTTCTAAAACAACCCATTGAAGTGGCTACTCTTCCCTGGTTTTACAGTTAAGAAATCTCGTTTTCAGAAGTTAAGTCCCTCGAACCAGGCCACGCAGTAAGCTTTGAGCCCAGTGAAGTCTGATTGAACACCAAAATCTATATTGATAATCATGATTTGTGCAATACAGCGTCTTGAACAAGCTCCTGGGGAGTAGGTCTTATCTCCAACCAGGAAGTAAGTGCAGAGGGTACCTGAGTCAGGTGGTGCCACGTTGCTTAGTTGCTGACCATTGGCTAGTTCCTTAACATCTTCCTGTTTTAATTTCCTTGTCTATAAAATGGGTACATGATAGTTACCTAAGCAGTTGTCTTTAGGGTTAAATTATAGAACACATAGGAAGTATACAGGCTCACAGTAGGTTCTCAGTAAGTTTTCCCTTGAGTTTTAAAGCATTCCTGTTGCATTCTTGTGTCTTAGTGATTTAACATAATGTCACATTTAACGTCATCATCACAGGCTTTCCTTATCAGCCGTATTGCAGGAAGTTAAAAGTAAGATTTTAGCTCAAGGGTCCTTAAGGATCTCATGGGGATCATTCTGGAAAAGAGATGGGCTAGTTTGGGGTTAGTGTTTTAGCATCTTGTATTTCAAATTGCAGTTTTTAAGCTGTGTAAGTCAGGTCAGGGGTATGCTGCAGGCAGTAACAAATACCTCCCAAACTTCAGTGCTTAAGACAGCAAAGATCTCTTTGATGTTTGCGCGGTGATCACGTTGCATTGGCAGGAGCCCAGCTCTGTGCTGTCAGACTTGTCGTCTACAACAGTGCCTGCCTCACGGCGGAGGAGGAAGAGAGCTCTGGGGGACCTGATAGAAACTAAATGCAGAGCCTGGGAGTGATGCCCGCTTCTCCACTCGCTGGTTGTTAGCCAGAGCGGGCCACGCATTCTGGCTCAACACAGGGAGGCAGAAAGGACAGTGCTCACAGGAGCCTAGAAGGGAAAACCAGAATATCTGAGAAACAGCGCCAGTAGCAACCACAGCTATTTACTGAATTAACCCAGTAACACAAAATGAATAAAACAGGGTCCTTGTTCCCAAAGACCTTATAAATGGGTGGGTACGCACTGTACCCCCTTTTATAACCTGATGCTGTACTTTCATTGTACCTGGTAATGTTACTGTAAAACACATTGAGTGAGTTTTTTCACTCTTGTTTTGTTAAAGATACAGTGATTTTCTTTTCTCTTGTGTTCTTAATGGGAAAGCCAAGATATTGGCAAAATGGCATGTCCTGTGTTTAATTAAAGGTCGAGAAGCCATCTTTTGTAGGGACTTTCCGCTTGGTTATACCTTTTGTGAAGTTTAGCATAGTGCTGGATTATGTCATAACTTTTGAAGTGCCTTTTTCCTTCGAAAGTAGTGAGAAGTAGTAAGACGTGATTTTTTTTTTTTCCTTTTTCAGCACATGGATTAATTGATGGACACTGGGTTTATGGAGCTACCTTTTTGTGACCCGCTCTTGCTCCAGTTTCTAAGAAGAAAAAGAGGCCCCTGAATCCAAGAAGATGCCTCGAACTAAACAGATTCATCCCAGAAACCTAAGAGGTAGGACTCGCTCTGCTTTACCTGGAAGTAGGGTTTACCAGAAGTCTTTCATCAACTGTCTCTTTTGGTGGCTTGTGAGATGGTGACCCCGCGCCGTGGCTGGTCGGCTCCACGACCCCGGCTCTGTGGCTCTCACACGCTTCTTCCGGCCCTGCACAATTCCTGTCTCTCAGGAGACGCTTCATAAATATTTGTTGAATGAATGAATTGGACAATTCTGCCCTGCATAGATGGTGACCCCGCAGGCGCGTTGTGGATTGAGGTGTCAAAGATCTCTTTGATGTTTGCGCGGTGATCACGTTGCATTGGCAGGAGCCCAGCTCTGTGCTGTCAGACTTGTCGTCTACAACAGTGCCTGCCTCACGGCGGAGGAGGAAGAGAGCTCTGGGGGACCTGATAGAAACTAAATACAGAGCCTGGGAGTGATGCCTGCTTCTCCACTCGCTGGTTGTTAGCCAGAGCGGGCCACGTATTCTGGCTCAACACAGGGAGGCAGAAAGGACAGTGCTCACAGGAGCCTAGAAGGGAAAACCAGAATATCTGGGAAACAGCGCCAGTAGCAACCACAGCTATTTACTGAATTAACCCAGTAACACAAAATGAATAAAACAGGGTCCTTGTTCCCAAAGACCTTATAAATGAGTGGGTACGCACTATACCCCCTTTTATAACCTGATGCTGTACTTTCATTGTACCTGGTAATGTCACTGTAAAACACATTGAGTGAGTTTTTTCACTCTTGTTTTGTTAAAGATACAGTGATTTTCTTTTCTCCTGTGTTCTTAATGGGAAAGCCAAGATATTGGCAAAATGGCATGTCCTGTGTTTAATTAAAGGTTGAGAAGCCATCTTTTGTAGGGACTTTCCACTTGGTTATACCTTTTGTGAAGTTTAGCATAGTGCTGGATTATGTCATAACTTTTGAAGTGCCTTTTTCCTTCGAAAGTAGTGAGAAGTAGTAAGACGTGATTTTTTTTTTTTCCTTTTTCAGCACATGGATTAATTGATGGACACTGGGTTTATGGAGCTACCTTTTCGTGACCCGCTCTTGCTCCAGTTTCTAAGAAGAAAAAGAGGCCCCTGAATCCAAGAAGATGCCTCGAACTAAACAGATTCATCCCAGAAACCTAAGAGGTAGGACTCGCTCTGCTTTACCTGGAAGTAGGGTTTACCAGAAGTCTTTCATCAACTGTCTCTTTTGGTGTCTCGTGAGATGGTGACCCCGCGCCGCGGTGGGTTGGCTCCACGACCCCGGCTCTGTGGCTCTCACGCACTTCTTCTGGCCCTGCACAATTCCTGTCTCTCAGGAGACGCTTCATAAATATTTGTTGAATGAATGAATTGGATTTGACAAAATTACAGTGCCCTCCCAGCCATTAGAGTGGATACTCTATAGTCTGAGATTCGCTGCCAGCAGGCGCTGTTGTGGATTGAGGTGTCTGAAGGAATTGGTGGGCTCTTCTTTGTCAACAGGATTACCGTGAGTGAGCTGTCTCTCACCCCTCCCCCACACGTCTTTTGCAATTTATTTTTGTCCCAGTGTTGCATTAGCTTCACAAGAAGTGGAGAGGTGTAGTTAACATTAATTCAGACAATTAAGTGCAGAACTCAGAAAACAGGTACACCAGTATATTTTCTATAGGGAAGCAATCCGTCAAAGAAGATAGATATATATAATATATTTCATGTAAAAATGAACATTTCCTTTGAACTATGAAGAGGTACTGTAGTATTAAGAAAGCCAGTTTATTGTTTTAAAAGGTTTGTATTGTTCTAATGTGTTTTATCCACTGGGAGCAATAATTATCTTTTGTGTTTAACTCAGTAGATAAAAGTGTAGCCGTGTTAAGTAAAGACCTGTTAAATAATTCCAACCAGAGTCAGGTATCTTAGGGAATATTTACTTTCACAGAAAAAAAATATTCTCAGGCACATGCACGGTAAGAGATGACTTCAAAACCAGACAGATTAATCGAGAATGTTCTTTGGTAAAATAAGTTGGCCTGTTCTGTAAGGTAGTCGTTGAAAAGGGGGCCCGTTCCGTGGCCTCTTTGAATCTGCGAACAGTGACGGCTTCCTGCCCGAGTGGATGCGAGCTCTCTGCTGCCTCAGGCGGACGCCTTGGCCTGGGTTCAGATGGATGATTGTGGCACCGGGGTCCAGTGAGGCTGGATTTAGAGGGAGTACGCGGAGTGGTGTGAGTCAGAGTCTGATTTTCAGGGTCTCATAGAAAACGCTCGAGACTGACTGTGTGTTTGCCTGCCTCTTGCGGCGGAACCGGAGGCCCCCGAGGTCAGGACTTCGTCTCCTTTACGTCTGTCGGCAGAGCCTCCGTCCTCACAGCTGGGTGGGGCGGGCGTTTGGAGTCCTGCACCCAGCTTTCATAACTCATCTGTCCAGAGAGGGGGCCCTCTTCCTACCCGTCCGTGTGCCCGGAGGCAGCTTTGGGCCTGGCAGGGGCCCCAGGCAGCACACCGCCGCACAGCTGTTAGGAGCCCGCGTGCTTACTGGAAGAGTGAATGCGTGATGATCTGAAAGTCTCGTTCACTTAGGTCATAGGCATTCAGTGTTTTTCATATTTAAAATATCTTTTTTTAATTGGAGGATAACTGCTTTACAACGTTGTGTTTGTTTTTGCCTTGCAACAGCATGCATCAGTCCCACGTATGCTTCCTTTCCCTCCGTCTTGGGCCTCCCTGCCACCCTGTTCACCATCCCGCCCTCTAGGTCTTCACAGAGCACCAGGTGGAGCCTCTGTGTTTTCTAGCAGCTTCCCACCGGCTGTTTTCCACGTGGTGGTGTGTATATATCAATGCTGCTCTTGATACTGTAGTATTAAGAAAGCCAGTTTTGTTTTAAAAGGTTTGTATTGTTCTAATGTGTTTTATCCACTGGGAGCAATAATTATCTTTTGTGTTTAACTCAGTAGATAAAAGTGTAGCCGTGTTAAGTAAAGACCTGTTAAATAATTCCAACCAGAGTCAGGTATCTTAGGGAATATTTACTTTCACAGAAAAAAAATATTCTCAGGCACATGCACGGTAAGAGATGACTTCAAAACCAGACAGATTAATCGAGAATGTTCTTTGGTAAAATAAGTTGGCCTGTTCTGTAAGGTAGTCGTTGAAAAGGGGGCCCGTTCCGTGGCCTCTTTGAATCTGCGAACAGTGACGGCTTCCTGCCCGAGTGGATGCGAGCTCTCTGCTGCCTCAGGCGGACGCCTTGGCCTGGGTTCAGATGGATGATTGTGGCACCGGGGTCCAGTGAGGCTGGATTTAGAGGGAGTAGCGGAGTGGTGTGAGTCAGAGTCTGATTTTCAGGGTCTCATAGAAAACGCTCGAGACTGACTGTGTGTTTGCCTGCCTCTTGCGGCGGAACCGGAGGCCCCCGAGGTCAGGACTTCGTCTCCTTTACGTCTGTCGGCAGAGCCTCCGTCCTCACAGCTGGGTGGGGCGGGCGTTTGGAGTCCTGCACCCAGCTTTCATAACTCATCTGTCCAGAGAGGGGGCCCTCTTCCTACCCGTCCGTGTGCCCGGAGGCAGCTTTGGGCCTGGCAGGGGCCCCAGGCAGCACACCGCCGCACAGCTGTTAGGAGCCCGCGTGCTTACTGGAAGAGTGAATGCGTGATGATCTGAAAGTCTCGTTCACTTAGGTCATAGGCATTCAGTGTTTTTCATATTTAAAATATCTTTTTTTTTTAATTGGAGGATAACTGCTTTACAACGTTGTGTTTGTTTTTGCCTTGCAACAGCATGCATCAGTCCCACGTATGCTTCCTTTCCCTCCGTCTTGGGCCTCCCTGCCACCCTGTTCACCATCCCGCCCTCTAGGTCTTCACAGAGCACCAGGTGGAGCCTCTGTGTTTTCTAGCAGCTTCCCACCGGCTGTTTTCCACGTGGTGGTGTGTATATATCAATGCTGCTCTTGATTCCTCCTGCCCTCTTCTTTCCCTGCTGTGTCTACAGGTCCATTCTCCATGTCTGCATCTCTATTCATGCTCTAAAATACAGCCTTCATTATACTCTAGATAACAGGGCTTTCCAGAGAGATGCAGGTTTGTAGGCCGGAATCTTTTCCTTTCTGTATCGGCTGAATGTGCAGCTCAGCAGGTGTTTGTGGAACACCCTCCTGTGTCCAGGCCGCAGGGATGAAGTGGTGGTCAGCCTCGGGCGCTGGAAGGAGAAGGCAGAGAGAGAGAGCAGAGCTTTGGAGATCATCTCAGAGGTTGGGCGTCATGGTGCATCCTCCCACCATCTCCTGGGGGCTGGTTTGGAGAGGGACAGGGCGGGAAGGAAAGATAACCTCTCAACTGGGTTCTGAAGGCTGAGACTCACCCAGGAGGCTGTCAGGTCAGGGTGTGCATTTCATCCTGAGGTAGGAGCTTGGGAATCGAGCTTGGGGAATCCACGCTCATCTAAGTTACCGTCCAGGAGCAGAGCGTCAGAGGAAGGAGGGAGGGCAGAGACCAGAGCGGAATATTTGGGAGGAGTCAGATGATCAAGGTCCTTGAAATCTGGGTTTGAATTAGCAATGTAATGTGGAAACTTTTAATAGGAAAATTTGCTTGTTTTCTGAAATTAAGATGTTTTTAAAGGTTTTCAGAGAGAACGTGTGATGAATTGTGTTCTGGCCCCTCAGTGAGAGTCTGGAAGTTGCCCGACTGAGGCAGTTACGAGCTCTGAGCCACTGAAGAGGAGATCAGAGTAGATGGGCCCAGGTGACACAAGCGACTTTGCTGAAGCCACGCGGAGGGACGGGCCGACGCGCCAGGCCCGGGAGAGGGGCTTCCCGGGAGGCGTGGAGCCCGAGTCAGCGGAGAAGGCTGAGGGCCAGGCTGCTCCCACTGGGCGAACCCACGCAAACAGAGCACAAAGGCAGGAACACCTTTAACATTTCCACTTTCCTTCTAAACCCCTGCGTGAGGACTCTGTTTGGTGGTTGAAATAAGCAAGTAAACAGTTGCTACTGAAATGAATTCTTTCAGCATCTCTTGCCGACTCTGGCACAGCAGGGTCTGAACTGCGTGGGTCCACGTGTGCGGATGTTTCTTAGCCGTGGGCTGGGTGAATCCGCAGATGTGAAATTCCTGGGCACAGAGGGCCGACTCTACTAGGCTGTCTTATGGAAGGGACTTTGACCTCAGATGTTGGCATTTCTGGCGGCCCAGAACCAGCATCCTGCAGCTGTGGACGGACGGCTGGGTTTTGTCGTCCCATTGGTGGGGTCCCGTCTGCTTCGCCGTTCCTGTGCCCACGGCTCTGGCTGCCGGCAGCCCTGTCTCATGAGGTCAGCTGTGCTGTGGGGAGAGACCAGCTCATCCCTCACGCTCTGGGCGCTGGCCTCTTACAGGGTTTCCATGAAACACGTCGCCTCTTTGAAATAGCCTGCGAAGTATTTTCCTTGTGCTTGGTCATTAAGTCAATACTTAAAGCTTTATACTTGAATCTGATGTCAAATGTTTATTATGCTTCCATGGCAGTTTTAAAATACAATTTTTCTTTGGTTTATCCTCAGTCCTTCAGCAGGGGTGGTATAGTCTTACAGATGTGCAGAATCACAGGATAAATGTATGGAACTTTCTGGGATATGAATTTGATGTGGAAGAACAGACGTGTGTGTGTTCTCCTGTATTGAAGTGTTGTATAAGTATAAAGAAATACTGACACATACAGGGCTCTGTCATGGAGGAGCATGTAGGATTGGCCTGGATTTGGGTTAGGCACAGGGTTCTCAGGAGCACAGCGGTAAAGAATCCACCTGCCAGTGCAGGAGACCCAAGAGATGAGGGGTCAATCCCGGGCTGGAAAGATCCCCTGGAGAAGGGCATGGCAACCCACCCCAGTATTCCTGCCTGGGAAGGCCCATGCACAGAGGAGCCTGGGAGGCTACAGTCTGTGGGTGCAAGGAGTCAGGCACAGCTGCAGGACTGAGCACGCACAGATTAGGTACGGACCGTGCTCCCCTCAGCAGGTGGGGTTTACCGCTCTCTGATGCTGAAGGTTCCTTAGTGTGAGAGCATGAGAAGAACTGTCACGTTAGGGGCGGGGCATGGATTGGGAGCATCACCGAGTCAGAGCTGGCCCTGAAGGGTGGCCTGCGGAGCCTGTGAGAGGGGGCTTCCGTGTAGACCAGGTAGAACTTTGGGCACTTGCTTGTCCGGGGTGTGTGTGTGTGTGTGTGCGCGTGTGTTGGGGGCTGGGGGTCTAAGGGTGACCTTTCCTTTGTGAGGCTGAGTAGGACTTTCTGAAGGGCCTGAGAGGAGTGCTTGGTGTTCGAGGGAAAGACTTCCTGCGCTGTCCTAGGCTCCGCAGAGAAGGGCTGCTGGCCCCCGAGTGGCGGACTCCGAGGCCGGCTCCCACCGCGGTCCTGGTGCACGTGAGCGTGACCCCACCACCCTCCCCGGCTGCCGCGCCCTGCGGCTCGGCTCCTTCCCGGCTCTTTACTGGGAGTCGTGGGTAGCGTGGAATGGAGGAACTGGGGGCTGGCAGGGGTTCCATCTGTCCTCTTTAGATAGAGAGCGTTTTTTGCCATCACTGTGAAAGTTTCAAAGCTTGGGAAAGAAAAAGAAAATAGGTGTTACCCCTTTGAGTTGTGTTTGGGCCCAGGGTTTCACGGGCTCATCGGCTTTAAAATTGGAAATCAGTGTGGAAAATACTAAGTATTAACCTTTGCAAAACATATTTTGAGAAATTGGTGTGGCTATTTTTCATTTTTATTGGTTGAGTGCCTTTGGCTTTGAACACATTGCCGAAGACGAGAGCGTTTTTCCCCTCGGAGTGCCAGCTGTGTAAGAAGGTGAGAAGTGGCAGTTCTGAGGGTGATCAGAGCCCAGCCAGGATCCCCACGCCGGGCCTGGGGAGTCCCATCGCCTTGGGAGACGAGGTCGAAGGCCGTGACTTTAGCTTGGACACACTCGCCTCACCCTGGCCTTCTTGTTCTCCCGTGTGTCTGATGGACAGCCGTTTGCCGTCTCTGGAGCTCAGCGTGCAAGCCCGGCATTTCTGTGTTGCTCTCTTTCTGGAGAGGGTCCTCCTCCTTCCCCACTTCACTGTGTTTTCTTACTCTCTCCCCACTTGCCCCATTTACTTACTCGTGTGGGAGGTGTGCTGGCCTAAGATTTCAGTTCTTGTTCACCTTTTCTCCCCTTGCCTCCTCTCTTCTCCCCGCCCCACCCACGGACACCGCCCCGACTGCTGCCCCTGCAGACAGTGGGCTTCTGGGGTGTCCCCAGGTGCCTCCGTGTACTTTGTTATTGCATGCTAATCATTCTGCAGGGACTCCCCTGGCGATGCAGTGGTTAAGACTCTGCCTCTCAGGGCACGGGGTGTGGGTTTGATCCCTGGTCAGAGAGCTAAGGTCACACATGCCTCCTGGCGGAAAAAACCAGAACAAAAATAGCAGAAGCAGCATTGTTACAAATGCAGTGAAGACGTTAATGATAATTCTGTAGACCTGTCGTCTTGGCGGGGTAAATCACACGTCAGAAGAGACTGTTTTAGTGTTCTGTCTGAGCTCAACAAAAGAGCACTCGTGGTAGCTTTTTAGCCAGCCACAGGGTTAATGATGATTTGTACTCATAAAATTTGTTTTGGAGAAGGAAATGGCAACCCACTCCCGGATTCTTGCCAGGGAAATCCCTTGGACAGAGAGGCCTGGCAGGCTGCAGTCCGCAGGGCCCACAGGCCGACTGGGCACAACGAAGTGACTGAGGTCACACACAGGGTTAACGACGATTTGTACTCACAAAATTCATTTATGTTTTTGGAACCGTAAGTATCAAATGCTTCTTATATTTGGTAGCCTCTGATTAAGAAACCTGTTGTAATATAAATTCTGAATCACTTTAAACAGATGAATGGAGGGGTTATTCTTAGCTCTTGTTTTATGTGAGATTTCGCCCCAGGATTTCTGGAGCTCATCCCCTTAGACTTTTGGTTACTTTGATGGTGAAGAGTTTGGCTTTATGGTATCACGGAGCAGTCGTGTGCCCTTGGGCAAGCTGAGAGTGTTGGTTTCCTCGTCTGTAAAATAGAGATAGCACGTGAAGACTAGGGGAGGTGGGGAGAGTCAGCAGTGGGACAGCGCCTGACGCTGGAGAGACCCTCAGTCCAGAGACCCACGCATTCCTTTCGGTAAAAACGACGGGCTTATGTCAGATACAGAACCGCAAGGAAAACCTGTGTGGAGCCTGCACCTGCATTTTGATAACTGGTTACAGGAAGCTGTGTCCATGCTCAGCCGTGGTCACTGATAAGCCTCCTGAGAAGGGAGGGAGGGACTCCTGTGTCCTCAAGGCTTGAGATTGGAAGAGGCCAGTGCAGACAGGCATTCTGGGAGGAAGTTTACTAGCTGCCCAATAGCCACTGAACTCATTCAAGCCTTACCTCGTATTTTGACAGCGTGGAATGAAGTCACGCATGTTGTTCTGTCTGCATGCAGTGCTCAGGAAGCTGGCCGAGGCCTTCTATTTTACTATAATTGAGCTGTTGTTAAAAATGACATCACTGTCACAGGGGGGAGCGGCGGAATACTGTGGCCACTGCTCGGTGGCACCCGCGCCCCGTCCCCCAGCTCCTCCTGGGCAAGACTACAGAAACCAGCTGGGCCTTCAGGGGCAGGCGCCTGCGTGGCCCTGTCTTCATCCGCTGTCGGTGTGTTGGTGCGAGCCCGCTCCAGTGATGGTTTTGTGAAATGTGACTGTGAATAAAACCTCATGTTTTCTTGTTATTGTGGGGATTATCTTATTGAGCTTATCTACAGGACAGGTTGAATTTTGATGATTTTCAGATGTCATTCCAGCTGTGTATGCAGTGTTTTTCACATTTGAATGTTTGGTCTGCACTTCTGTGCAGATAGCCTCAAGATTTGAGGAGTTATAAATTTTGTAGGATGGAGCATCCCATGGCTTGTAAAAATAAATTCTGTATGTGACTGCAGCTAGAAAGAAAATATATAATCACTTAAAATATAGTTTTGATGAGAAAGGTAAAAAAGCATTTGCACTTATTAGGAACTTTCATGTAAGTAGCTAATATTAATTTAGTTTGACAAGGATAAAAATAGAAGAATAGACTTAATATAGCAAGCCCCTTTTTTTATTTCAGATGATTATTTTTGAGTTCATGTTGAAAGCTTATCTGATGCTTTTTGAATGCTTATTAACATTAACCACATGCTTTTCTAAAAATCAAATACAAAATGTAAAAATGATTAATCAGAGTAATGACTTTATTTTAGAACATCTTTGCAGAAAATATGTTCTGATGAGGTATAATTTTATCTTACCATAGAACTGAAAAACACATAATATGCATAAACCTCTGGTTTATAACCACAGCATACATAGATATAAAAGCTGCATATTCTAGAACACAGTGTAATTTGAGTACATCTATGCTAAAGTCGATTTTTGTGTCATCTGAAAAAAATATTTTATAAATACATTAAGCACTTTATTTTTTTCATTTACATATTTAATTCTTTTAAAATGTTCAAACCATATTTTTTGAATATTAATAATGTACTAATGACGCATGATCCGATGCTGTTCTCAGGAAGCTCTGGGTGTTTGTGGTAGTGGTAGACTTGTTCACCACAGCACCAAAGCTCATCCCCAAACTTCTGAGTGCTCAGATGGCTATTTCAGAAGGAAGTTCTTCCTGACCATTATGCTTAAATCTTATACTTGGTGCAGTATTGCATAAACTAAGACCTGTGAAAAAAAGTAACTTTAATAGGAAGACTTCTCAGAAGGGTCTTTGACATTTTATAGAACGACTTTCGTTCTAGAAGATACTCTAAGGCTGTGCTGCCTTGCAAAAGTATTCAGAAAGTATTAGTGATCATAAAATAGTCCGCTCCTGTGTAATTAACTAGAAGAGCAGTCACAAAATAGGCACCAGAACCATGGTAGTCGAAGGGTTATATCCACTGAACTGATACAGAAGTTGATTCTTATGGTAATTAGGTGTTTATGTGCTTGTAGTATTTGTGCATGCCTGTGGGATTCCAGAATGAGTTTGCGCAAAGATACCTATTATTGGGCTTCCCTGGTGGTGCAGTGGGTAAAGAGTCCGCCTTGCAGCGTAGGGGCACCTGTTGGATCCCTGGCCCAGGAAGATCCCACGTACCGTGGAGCGGCTGGACCGGTGTGCTCAATTACAAGCCAGCACTCTGGAGCACATGTACCCCGTGCTCTGCAATGGGAGAGGCCACTGTAATAGGAGGCCCACTCAGGCCAAAGAATAAAGATAGATGAAAATAAATAAATAAAAAACCAATAAAAATAGCCAAAAAAAAAACTTGGAAAAAAAAGATCCTTATTGTCTTATATTTTGAAGTGGATGTACTTATACGTGTGCTTATTTATACATGCTTATCTTCCAGCTCTTTCAGACTCTCCACTGATGAAAAGGATACAGTGAGCATATAGCCGTTTAATAGTACAGTCTCCAAACAGACCTTGATTAAACGTACAATAGGAGCAGCGTTCAATAGTTTAAACATCAATAAAAATGAACCGAGCGGCTACACAGGGACCTACGAGGTGGTGGCACGTGGCCCTGGTGTTCTCTCCCCACCCGCTTGTTTCACATCTGCCTTTCCAAGAGAATTACTAGGAAGGACGGACCTTTGAGATATTCAGTTCATCTTCTTCATTTTGCAGATGAGAAAGTTGGGCCTAGAAGTGTAAGTGAATTAATCTGGAGCGGCTTTTTTATATCTAGTTTGAGATGCTGTTCGTGGAGTGGCCTTTAAGATTTTTCTCTTAGTCATATGGATTCCCATAGTTGTAGTTCGTGGCAGGCCAGTAGCAAGAGGGAGGTTTTGTATCATTCTTATCAAGAGAAGAGCGAGCCTGCCCACGGTCTGTACGCTTGGCTCTACTCAGTGTGGTTCTTAGGTCTTTGTTTGTTTAATTCTCACCCCCATGTGAGAGGGCTGCTGTTATGATCCCATGTCATGGACGTGGGAGTGAGGCACAGAGTTGTGGGTGGCCAAGGATCCCAAAGCTAGGAGCTTACTGTGCCTTTGCTCACAATGGTCTTTCACAGGCTTCCTAGGGGGCTCGGTGCTGAAGAATCTGCTTGCCAACACAGGAGACGTGAGACGTGGATTTGAACCCAGGGTCAGGAAGATCTCCTGGAGAAGGAAACTACCCACTCTAGTAGTCTTGCCTGGGAAATTCCATGGACAGAGGAGCCTGGTGGGCTACAGTCCACAGAGCAGCAAAGAGTCGGACGCAGCTGAGCGACTGAGCACAATGGCACAATAGTTACAAAATAAAACTTGTCAAGCATAACACACAGAACTGAGGTGACTCAGGAGCTCAGAATCTGAAGGACCGTCTTTCCCCTCTAAGTCTTTACTTGTTAGAAATCCATTTCAGAGTTGTGTATGTAGATCACAGTCCAGGCTGGATTTGCTATTGCAAATAGTCGGGGGAATTTCCAAGCTTTCCAAGAGAGAAAGAATAGTTGTTCCATCAGAGATACTGGCTTATATGATTTGCTTTGTAAGATGTAGTTGAAAGTAAAGATGTCTTGCTTAAGGTGGCGAGGGGCAGCATTTAAGTGGGCATCTCAGCATAAAGGTTGAAATTTCAGACACAAAGGCTTAGAAGCTGTTTTGAGGAAAGATGGTGAAAATATTCCAATTCAAAGTAAAGCAAAGAGGAAAACAGTTTATTATTTTCCCTCATGCATACAGAAGCATATAGAAAAAATGTACTGTTTTAGATATATATGGATGTATATCCAGATTGCAGATACAGGTAAAGTGTATGTGAAAACCAGTATTAGGGGTAAGAGATCAGGGCTAGGAGATTTTATTCGTCATTCGTTTTATCAGTGAACCAGAATCTCCTTCCAAAAGTTTTTAATATGACCCATGACACATGAGAAAGATCTCAGGGCAATATAAAGCAACATGTAAATAATTTCGGATGAATATGGTACATGTGGTATGGAGTTCTCAAAGTGAAAATAAAATCTGAACAGGATAAAAATCAGAAAATACTTGTTAGAGAAGTTTGCCTTTGTTCTCCTTGAAAACTTTGAAGGAGGCAGTTTTGAGATGGGTTTTAAAGAAAAGAAAGACAGATTGACAGAAAATAAGTTGTTTTGAGACTTTTGCAGAAGAAGGGATGGTGGGGGGAAATCCTCCAGAAGTGGTTCTTGATCTAGTTTGGTGGTGAGAGTGGATTTCTTAGTGAACTTGAAAACTTACTGCCGATGAGGAGAGGAGCCTCTTTAGATTCTAGATGTGCAGTGCCTACTCATGATGGTTGTAGGATTAACCACGTTGAGTCCTTTTATACTAAGTTGAGCCTCTGGACTATCTTACAACATTTTGAAATGAAAAAGCAGCCTTCCCACAGAGGATCTCGAAAGCAGGGAAACTCTTGCATGTGATGCTCTAGTGTAGACTCATGTCCAGACCCGTGGTGTGAACTGTGGCTCTCTGGGTGCGAATGATGTGTATGTTCATCGTGTGGAACAGAGGTGCCCCTGGTGGCCTCTGGCAAGTGGAGGGAGGGGAGACCTTTGCCCATTGTGCTTAATTTTGCTGTGAACCTCAGCCTGCTCCTAAAAAGTGTATTAAAAACCTCACCTAGGGGCTTCCCTGGTAGCTCGGTGGTAAAGAGCTCACCTGGCAATGCAGGAGACATGGGTTCGATCCCTGTCCAGGATTTAAGTGGGCATCTCAGCATAAAGGTTGAAATTTCAGACACAAAGGCTTAGAAGCTGTTTTGAGGAAAGATGGTGAAAATATTCCAATTCAAAGTAAAGCAAAGAGGAAAACAGTTTATTATTTTCCCTCATGCATACAGAAGCATATAGAAAAAATGTACTGTTTTAGATATATATGGATGTATATCCAGATTGCAGATACAGGTAAAGTGTATGTGAAAACCAGTATTAGGGGTAAGAGATCAGGGCTAGGAGATTTTATTAGTCTTTCGTTTTATCAGTGAACCAGAATCTCCTTCCAAAAGTTTTTAATATGACCCATGACACATGAGAAAGATCTCAGGGCAATATAAAACAACATGTAAATAATTTCGGATGAATATGGTACATGTGGTATGGAGTTCTCAAAGTGAAAATAAAATCTGAACAGGATAAAAATCAGAAAATACTTGTTAGAGAAGTTTGCCTTTGTTCTCCTTGAAAACTTTGAAGGAGGCAGTTTTGAGATGGGTTTTAAAGAAAAGAAAGACAGATTGACAGAAAATAAGTTGTTTTGAGACTTTTGCAGAAGAAGGGATGGTGGGGGGAAATCCTCCAGAAGTGGTTCTTGATCTAGTTTGGTGGTGAGAGTGGATTTCTTAGTGAACTTGAAAACTTACTGCCGATGAGGAGAGGAGCCTCTTTAGATTCTAGATGTGCAGTGCCTACTCATGATGGTTGTAGGATTAACCACGTTGAGTCCTTTTATACTAAGTTGAGCCTCTGGACTATCTTACAACATTTTGAAATGAAAAAGCAGCCTTCCCACAGAGGATCTCGAAAGCAGGGAAACTCTTGCATGTGATGCTCTAGTGTAGACTCATGTCCAGACCCGTGGTGTGAACTGTGGCCTCTCTGGGTGCGAATGATGTGTATGTTCATCGTGTGGAACAGAGGTGCCCCTGGTGGCCTCTGGCGAGTGGAGGGAGGGGAGACCTTTGCCCATTGTGCTTAATTTTGCTGTGAACCTCAGCCTGCTCCTAAAAAGTGTATTAAAAACCTCACCTAGGGGCTTCCCTGGTAGCTCGGTGGTAAAGAGCTCACCTGGCAATGCAGGAGACATGGGTTCGATCCCTGATCCAGGAAGGTCCCACATGCTGTGGAGGAACTAAGTCCGTGAGTCACAACTATGGAGCCTGTGCTCTAGACCCTCAGAGCTGCAATGATAGAGCCCATGGGCCACAACTACTGAAGCCCGTGTGCCCTGGAGCCCGAGTTCCACAATAAGAGAAGTCACCACAACAAGAAGCCTGCTCACCTCCACTAGAGAGGAGCCCCCACTCTCTGCAACTAGAGAAGAGCCTGCAGCAGCAGTGAAAACCCACAATAGCCATAAACAAACAAACAAACCAGAAAAACCTCACCTAGGTCCATAGAATTTGTTGACATCCAGGAACTAGGATGATGGGTTGAAAGAATGAATATCTCCCTCTCTCCTTTCCTCCTCACCTCTCTTTCTCTTCTCTTTCTTACTTTAGAAAATTCTCTTCATGCACGTGAACACACCAGCAAAACCTAATATGTGTCCTTGAGCAAATAACTTGAATTTTGAGTCTTGGTTGAGAACACCGCATGGGAGTAGGCAGGGGTCGGGAGGCAGGGTGCTGTTGACCTGTAATTTCCTTTTTAGCTTTAAATAGTTGTGACTCTAGGCAGGGGTCAGCAGGCCGCAGCCCAGTGGTCAGACCCAGCCGCCCCCCCCTGTGTTTGTGAACATCCTCTCGTCGGAACAGAGCCACGGCTGTTCACTCGTGTGTCGGTGTGATGACTGTCCTGCCGTGGCTGCGGAGGCAAGGCATCGCCAGCGGATGACAGGGTCTAGAATAGTCACCATCTAATGTTTCGTTGTCGTTTAGTCGCTCAGTCGTATCTGATTCTTTTCGACCTCGTGGACTGTAGCCTGCCAGGCTCCTCGGTCCATGGGATTTCCCGGGCGAGAACGCTGGAGTGGGTTCCCATAGCCCGTTGACAATGTTGTGCTCGCTTCAGGTGAACAGGGACGGGGCTCAGCCACACACATACAAGTGTCCATTCTCCCCAAATCCCACTCCTGTCCAGGCTGCCGTGCGATATTGAGCAGAGTTGCCTGTGCTCCACTGTAGGCCCTCATTGGTTCCCCATTTTAAATATTACTTTGCTTAAGGTCAATATTCTGTGCTAAGGGCAGGCTCGCTTGGGTTCATAATAGCTGTTTGAATGCTTTCAAAAGCATATCTTAAAAGCACGATGGTAGCACATGGCCCAGAAGTGGTCTGAGAATCAGGAACTGTTAAGCCGTCGCCTTTCATGGTGAAAGGGGGCGCCTGCGGGGTCGTGAGGTGACCTGGAAGCCTCTGTGTGGCATTCTGCGGGCCCTGCTGTGATGCACTGGTCATGCTGAGGGTTCAACAGCTCTGCCCCGGCTTCCAGGAAATTCATAGTGAAGCCATATAGAGGCCATAATGGCTTACACATGCCGTGCCAGCCAGCTGTGCAAACATCTGATCCGTGAACATGTAAGGAATATTCAATTAATCGCATAAACAGATGTGTGACTGTGGGACGGGGGTTAAAAGCATCATTTGGCCTCTTCTGTGTCGAGCCTTTAAGTTGATTGGTTGTGTTTTGATGAAATTAATGCCATGTGAGTGATGAGGTGCACACCCTGCATTCGCACCAAGCCCTTGGACGGGCTGGAGTCTGCGCTGAGATCGTGTGGGCCGCTCTCTCGTGGGAGAGTGCCCTGCCCGTCTCCAGCCCATAGACCGTCTGTAGCCTCTGTCAGCCTCCATGTGGAGTGCGATTGTACAGATCTGTTCAGAGACAATTTACATGCAGTACAACTCACCACTCCGCAGGTGTCAGTTCAGTGGCATTGCTGCCTCCGTGCGTTGCACAGCCTGGACCGCCATCCAGTGCTTGAACACGTCCAGCGTCACCTCCCTGTTTCCCTGATTCGTGACATAGAATGTCACCATCTAATGTTTCGTTGTCGTTTAGTCGCTCAGTCGTATCTGATCTTCGACCTCATGGACTGTAGCCTGCCAGGCTCCTCGGTCCATGGGATTTCCCGGGCGAGAACGCTGGAGTGGGTTCCCATAGCCCGTTGACAATGTTGTGCTCGCTTCAGGTGAACAGGGACGGGGCTCAGCCACACACATACAAGTGTCCATTCTCCCCAAATCCCACTCCTGTCCAGGCTGCCGTGCGATATTGAGCAGAGTTGCCTGTGCTCCACTGTAGGCCCTCATTGGTTCCCCATTTTAAATATTACTTTGCTTAAGGTCAATATTCTGTGCTAAGGGCAGGCTCGCTTGGGTTCATAATAGCTGTTTGAATGCTTTCAAAAGCATATCTTAAAAGCACGATGGTAGCACATGGCCCAGAAGTGGTCTGAGAATCAGGAACTGTTAAGCCGTCGCCTTTCATGGTGAAAGGGGGCGCCTGCGGGGTCGTGAGGTGACCTGGAAGCCTCTGTGTGGCATTCTGCGGGCCCTGCTGTGATGCACTGGTCATGCTGAGGGTTCAACAGCTCTGCCCCGGCTTCCAGGAAATTCATAGTGAAGCCATATAGAGGCCATAATGGCTTACACATGCCGTGCCAGCCAGCTGTGCAAACATCTGATCCGTGAACATGTAAGGAATATTCAATTAATCGCATAAACAGATGTGTGACTGTGGGACGGGGGTTAAAAGCATCATTTGGCCTCTTCTGTGTCGAGCCTTTAAGTTGATTGGTTGTGTTTTGATGAAATTAATGCCATGTGAGTGATGAGGTGCACACCCTGCATTCGCACCAAGCCCTTGGACGGGCTGGAGTCTGCGCTGAGATCGTGTGGGCCGCTCTCTCGTGGGAGAGTGCCCTGCCCGTCTCCAGCCCATAGACCGTCTGTAGCCTCTGTCAGCCTCCATGTGGAGTGCGATTGTACAGATCTGTTCAGAGACAATTTACATGCAGTACAACTCACCACTCCGCAGGTGTCAGTTCAGTGGCATTCGCTGCCTCCGTAGCGTTGCACAGCCTGGACCGCCATCCAGTGCTTGAACACGTCCAGCGTCACCCTCCCTGTTTCCCTGATTCGTGAGTCAGTCCTCACTGCCCTCCCTGGCCCCAGGCCGCCCAGGTCTGCTTTCGGGTTCTTTATGTTTGCGTTTTCTGGACATGACTTAATAGTACGAGGATCACACAATTCATAGACTTTTATGTCTAGCGTCTTCCACTTAACATATCATGTTTTTGAAGTTCATCTGCTTGTAGCGTGCATCGAGTTTTTGTGACAGTTTATTGCTGAGTAATATTCTCTTGTGTGACTCTTGCCCATTTGATTTATCCATCCAGCAGTCGGTAGGCGTGTTTGGCGGGTGTAACCTTCTGGCTGCTGTGAATGACCGTGCCTTGAGCAGTCGTGCCCGCGTCTGTGGTTAGCTGGAGCTTCTTCACGTGCCACTTAGGTCAGGTCGGCTGTTAACATGTTCTGTTTGATACAATTATCTCCAATTTCGGCTCTCTTGGGGTTGCTGTTTGCATAGCGTGTCTTTCCCTGTCTTTTTCCTTTGAACTTTTGGGTTTTTTGCGCCTAAGATAACGTCTGTTGTAGACACCTTGTGGGAATCGCATTTTTATTTGGTCTGACAGTCTGTCTTCTGAGTGTGGTGCTGATGCCATTTATGTGAAGGCCATTGTTGTCCCTGAGGGATTTGTGTCTTCCATTTTGTTATTTCTTTGCAGTTTGCCTCATTATCTTTTCTCTGTATCACAGTCTTATTCTGTTAGTTGTTTTTTTTTTTTTTTTTTACTTTACTTTTTGCTTTTACAAAGTTTTGTTGTTTACAGATATGTGTAATCCCAGGTTAGTCATCTGTATGTCCCTGACCCCTCCCTTCTCTGTCCCCTCCACCCCACCCCTCCAGGCCGTCGTATAGCCCCCAGGTAGGATCCCCTCTTCCACAGCGCATTGACAGTAGTTCTCTCTTTCACATAGATGATAGTCTAGGTTTCCACGTTACTCTTTCCATGCCTCTCACCCACTGTTCACGCCCCACAGTCCATATGTCTGTTCTGTATGTTTATTTCTCCATCGCTTCTCTGCGTGTGTTATCATTTCCATCTTACTAGATTCCATATATATGTATCTGTATATTGTATTTGTCTTTCTCTTTTTGACTTAGTTCACTTTGTACAATAGGTTCTAGATTCATCCACCTCATTAGGACTGATTCTTCTGCATTTCTTTTTACTGCTGAGAAGTACTCCATTGTATACATGTACCATAGCTTCTTTATCCATTCATTCGTCAATGGACATCCAGATTGCTTCCACGTTCTAGCTATTGTATAGAGAGCTGCAGTGAACATTGCGGTACATGTGTCTCGTTCAGTTTTGATTTCATTAGGGTATAAGCCTAATAGTGGGATTGCTGGGTCATACGGTGCTTCTATTCTTAGTTTTTTGAGGAATCTCCGTACTGTCTTATAGCAGTTGTATCAGTTTTCTTTTGTGTTAAATATTTTTTAGTGTACAGTTTTTATTGCTCTGCTGCTTTTCTTCTTATCATTTTGAGTCGTTTCTTTAAGTCATTTGGTTATTTTAGAGATACTATGCATCTTAAATTTTTTTTTTTAATTGGTCTTTTATTTATTTATTTGCATCCATCTTTGTTCTTTGGCCTGTGTGGGACTCCCATCACAGTGGTCTCTCTCGCTGCAGAGCACTGGCTGCACATGCTCCTGAGCACTGGCTTGTAATTGGGCACGCTGGCCCAGCCACTGTGCGGCACGTGGGATCTTCCCAGGCCAGGGATCGAACCCATGTCCCTTGCACTGCAAGACAGACTCTTTACCCACTGGACCACCAGGGAAGCCCTATACTATGCATCTTAATGTATAACCGTCTCCTTGAGAATCAAGTAAACTGGGCAGTGGTAACTTGGTTTCAGCTTTTCTATCTCTTTCCCTTTATGTTCTTATTGTCTTAGATGTGGGATCAGTGTATGTTACAGACCCAGCTTTACTGTGTAATTATGACTTTATACAGTCTTGTGTTTTGAGGGAAGGAATGAGAAAAAAAAGAATTTGAGAAATGAGAAAAATATTAATGAAATTTTTTATTTACCACTCCTGGTGATCTCCATTTCTTGGGGATTTGAACTGTTGTCTGTGTCCTATCCATTCACCCTGAAGGACTTCGTATAGCATTTTTGTAAGGCAGATGTTCTAGCAATAAATTTGTCTTTTCAGAAAGTCCTGGGATGCCTTTTTTTCTCCTGCAGTTTTGAAGAGTGGTTTTCTGCTTATTAGAACTCTTGGCTGGTAGATCCCCTCCTCCAAGCACCCTGGACATCCCATGGCCCTTGATCCTCCATTGTTTATGATGAGTATTCGGGTGTTGATCGTGTTGTTCTGCATGATGGATTATTTTTTTTTGCTTGCTGTTTTCAAGGTTTGCTCTTTGTTTTTGGCTTTCAGCGCCTTGAGTATGTGTTTAGGTGTGGATCTCTGTGCTTATCTAATTTGAAGTTTTGTTAAGATTCTTGGAGGTGGAGATCAGTGCTTTTTTTAAAAAAATTTTTAATCAAATTTGGGAAGTTTTAGGCCATTATTCTTCAAATGTTTTTTCCATCCTTTTCTCCTATTACAAATATGTTGGTAAGCATAATGTAGTTTCACTGGTCTCTGAGGCTATGGGTATTTTTCTTTGATCTTTTTTCTGTTTACTTCAGACTAGTTAATTTGCTTTGAGCTGTCTTCAGCGGTACTGATATTTTCTTGTGCCAGCTCAGATTTGCTGTTGAACTTTTCTAATAAACTTTCATTTCATTTATTATACTTTTCAATGCTGAAATTTCCATTTGATTCTCTTTTTTACACTTTATACCTCTTTTTTGAGATTCTTTATTTGTCAAGTTGTTATATCTTAATTCTTTAAACAGGATTTCCTTTAGTTCTTTGAAAGTATGTGTGTGTATATTAGTTGTCAGTCATGTCCGACTCTGTGGCCCCATAGACTGATCAGGCTCCTCTGTTCATGGGTTGTTCAGGCAAGACTGCTGGAATGGGTTGCCATTCCCTTCTCTGGGGGATCTTCCTGACCCAGGAATTGAACCTGGATCTCTTGTACTGCAGACAGATCGTTTACTGCCTGAGCCACCAGAGAAGCATATATTCATATAATAGCCTCTCTGGAGTCTTGACCTGTTAAATGCAATGTTTGGGGGTACTGGGGGTAGTTTTTACTTACTGCTTTTTCTGACCTGAGTGTCAGTCTTGCATTCTTGCTTCTTTTCATGTCTCCAAGCATTTTATTGAATATCTTACATTTCAAACAATAGGTTCTAGCAACTCTGGATTCTGACTCTTGTCTGCTCAAGCGGTATTTCTGTAGTTGTTTGTTTAGTAACTTGCCTGGAATCAATCTGTGAAGGCTGTCTCTCCCGTACTGCGTGGCTGCTGATGCTTCTGTTCAGGGCTGGTAGATCCCCTCCTCCAAGCACCCTGGACATCCCATGGCCCTTGATCCTCCATTGTTTATGATGAGTATTCGGGTGTTGATCGTGTTGTTCTGCATGATGGATTATTTTTTTTTGCTTGCTGTTTTCAAGGTTTGCTCTTTGTTTTTGGCTTTCAGCGCCTTGAGTATGTGTTTAGGTGTGGATCTCTGTGCTTATCTAATTTGAAGTTTTGTTAAGATTCTTGGAGGTGGAGATCAGTGCTTTTTTTAAAAAAAATTTTAATCAAATTTGGGAAGTTTTAGGCCATTATTCTTCAAATGTTTTTTCCATCCTTTTCTCCTATTACAAATATGTTGGTAAGCATAATGTAGTTTCACTGGTCTCTGAGGCTATGGGTATTTTTCTTTGATCTTTTTTCTGTTTACTTCAGACTAGTTAATTTGCTTTGAGCTGTCTTCAGCGGTACTGATATTTTCTTGTGCCAGCTCAGATTTGCTGTTGAACTTTTCTAATAAACTTTCATTTCATTTATTATACTTTTCAATGCTGAAATTTCCATTTGATTCTCTTTTTTACACTTTATACCTCTTTTTTGAGATTCTTTATTTGTCAAGTTGTTATATCTTAATTCTTTAAACAGGATTTCCTTTAGTTCTTTGAAAGTATGTGTGTGTATATTAGTTGTCAGTCATGTCCGACTCTGTGTGGCCCCATAGACTGATCAGGCTCCTCTGTTCATGGGTTGTTCAGGCAAGACTGCTGGAATGGGTTGCCATTCCCTTCTCTGGGGGATCTTCCTGACCCAGGAATTGAACCTGGATCTCTTGTACTGCAGACAGATCGTTTACTGCCTGAGCCACCAGAGAAGCATATATTCATATAATAGCCTCTCTGGAGTCTTGACCTGTTAAATGCAATGTTTGGGGGTACTGGGGGTAGTTTTTACTTACTGCTTTTTCTGACCTGAGTGTCAGTCTTGCATTCTTGCTTCTTTTCATGTCTCCAAGCATTTTATTGAATATCTTACATTTCAAACAATAGGTTCTAGCAACTCTGGATTCTGACTCTTGTCTGCTCAAGCGGTATTTCTGTAGTTGTTTGTTTAGTAACTTGCCTGGAATCAATCTGTGAAGGCTGTCTCTCCCGTACTGCGTGGCTGCTGATGCTTCTGTTCAGCTTGTTCTTCGTTTCTTTTCTTGTTGTTACTTTCAAGCCTAGCTTGCCAGAGGTCACCCTGTGGCACCATAGTTCTGTATTTAACCAAAGACTGATCAGAGGTTGACGAAGGGTCAGGAAAGCTTCTGCTCTCTGCTGGTGGGCTCAAGTGTGGGGTGGGGAGCACCTTCAGATTTCAGGCAGTTGTCCTGTCTTCCCTGGCCTTTTTGTCAGCCAGACTCCCTGGCATCCTTATGGGTAAAGGCACCAGCATCTGGGTGGGGCATCTGAGTGGGGGATGTGTCCACTGTGATGTGTGCGCAGAATCACTGGTCAGCCTGTGATGTCTGTGGAGCGTTATGTCACCTCCCCAAACTGCCTGTGACATCGTGGCTGGGCTGCTGGTCTTCTGCTTGACCCGTCTTGACCTCAGCTTCAGGCTGGCAGAGCCTCAGGCCCTTGTGTTCTCTCGCTACTGGCATGGCCTCCTTGGCTGACACGCCCTCGATCTAGGGAGCCTGGCCTGACCGTGCAGCTGTTGGTCTCCGCTGAGCCGCATCGACTGACCTGTTCGCTCCTGGCAGCCGGGCAAGGGGACGGGAGTCGCCGGAGCAGAAGGGCCATGGGCTGGCTCTGTGCAGGTCCTGCCTGCGGTTCAGGGCTTTTCACAAAGAAACAGTTCTGGGTCTGTGTGGCATTCACTGGCTTCCGGAACGCTGGACTGGTCGTTGTGTGCTTTGTCTCGCTTTGGAAATTGTGTTTAGGAAGAGGATTTAGTGACCTCCTGGTTTTGCTGTTGCGTTTCCCCTGGCGGTGAGCTGAGTGCCCCTGTGTCCGGCTCTGCCCCGTGACTCTCGGTTCACACAGTGTATCTTAACCAGCTTCCACTCGACTGCTCATAGAGACCCATCTAGTTGGCTGAAAATCTGGTTACTTTTTAAAAAAATTAATTAATTAATTTAATTGGCAGATGCTTACCTTTACAATATTGTGATCACGTTGTTAAAAGATAGAGAAAAGGGTGATGATTATTCTTTTAGGATGCTGTTGCAGCAATGACTCATATTTTAAATATGTAGGACTCCAATATTAGCCCACTGATCACTTTCTATTAGAGCTTCTATCACTGAATATGTGGTTTAGTTGGGGGAAAAAAAAGCCAGGGCTTTTCAGTGCGGGGCTGTGGAACTGGATTGAATCCTGAATCTGAAGCGTACAAAGAAGGTCCATGACATACAGAATGTTATTTAATCTCTCCGAGCCTGTGTTTCCTCACCTTAAGTAGTGGCCATTATTGTCTACCTGATGAGTTATTGTGAAGATTAAATACAACACAGATAGAAGATCTGCCGCGTAGTATATGCGTGTGCTCAGTTGCTGAGTCGTGTCCGACTCTTTGCAGCCCCATGGGCTGTAGCCCTCGACTCCTCTGTCCCTGGGATTCTCCAGGCAAGAACACTGGAGTGGCTTGCCATTTCTTCCTCGAGGGGATCTTCCCGACCCCGGAATTGAACTCGAGTCTCTTGTGTCTCCTACACCGCAGGTGGATTCTTTACCACTGTATGGGTATGTACACGTTTATATACACAAGAGTTAGACATAACTTAGTGACTAGGCAACCACAACAAAGCACACGTATACAGCCTCAAGTGATGTGGTACATTAATAGGTATCTAGTAAACATTAGTGTGCCCCCCTCAGCAGTTTGTGGTGGGGAATATAGTTTGGGTAAGTTCTTCTTTATCAGATTATTTGCTTCTTACTTAGCTTTTATTGCTTGAGTTTTCTTCTCTTTTTATTGAGTAATTTTGGTATTTATATGGTAATTGAAGTGTACAATGTATTTTTCTCAGAGTGTGTTTTGATTGAATGCTCTTTCCAGATATCCAAATGTTCCCGGGGTTTCACAGTGATTTCCTTTCTACGATCTAAATTTTATGTATTTATAAGTGACCATGAAACTTTTTGCAGCCACTTATAGTGAATGAGCTCATACACAAACACACACACACAAATACACACGCACGCGCGCGCGCACACACAAGCTCATCTTGTGGGGAGGGCCATAAAATGAAAGAAAGTAGATCATTTTGGACTAGCAGGGGGTTTCGGCTGGGGGGAGAGCCAAAGGGCAGAGCTTGACACGCGACGTGATGGAAGGGGTGAAGCCAGGGCTCTAGCAGGGCTGGCCGAAGGCTTCTGCTGAGAAAGCCCTGGAGTCTTGTAGGACCAGCGCTTGCTCGTTTCTACCCAGAGGCTCTGTCCTGTGATGTGTCTGTCACCATGGAGCACGTGGGACTCTGGGGACCTCAGGAGTCAGTGGCGACTTTGATTTTGGAGAGGACGGATGAGACTGGCGTGTCCAGAGCCTCTTCACGGTGGCCGTCCTTGCACATGATCCTTTGGACTGAGAAGTTAGTAATTCCTCTTACCTGACATTTTGCCTAACTCTGGCAGAGAGCCTTATGCCGGAATAATCTTGTAATGCTTTCTGTTACATTTTACTAAAATTAAATTTCTAGGTCAAAATTAAATTTAATTTTAAAATTAAATTTCCCTCTTAGATTTCTTCTTTTTCTTCTGGAGAGTGTGTTTGTTATGGAGTATGTGTTTATCAAGAATAATGTTTGAAAATGAAGTACACGGATAGTTACAGAGTTTGCCCTCCCACTGACAGAGGCAGCCCGGTGCTGCTTGGAATGAGGCCTGATTTCGCAGTCCATGCGTGTCTGTGCCATTTGTGAGACGGCCCAAGTTCCAGAGCTAAGTCATTTTGTCAACATCAAATGGTCCTCTAGAACCTGTATTTGCAGGACCAAAGGACAGTTACATATTCATGTTGTTCCTGTTAAACCCAGGTACAAACCTATCTTTTGAGATGGGCCGATAAAGATGATTACTATTTTTTTCCCTTCAGGCTTTAAAAACCCTATTTTTGGCAACTTTTCTTTTCTATGATAAAAGCGTTAGAAGATGCTTAATTGAAGTAAAAGATAAGACTCCCTATCCTGTGTAGATTGGATATTTTGTCCCATGTGCTCAGTGAGCGTTTGATGAGTAAGCGGGCAGGTTGCTGGCCCCTTGAGTGCTGTGGAGGTTCCCAGAGGGACCCTGGCCAGCGGGACCCAGACCCCACGGCGCCGCGGTTTCAAGAGGAGCCCCAGGGCCAGCCCACACCCGTGCAGACAAGTGCAAAGTGGTCAGTGTCGTGGGCCGTTGGAGCCTGGGAAGGGAGGCATGCTTTCTGGCTCCGTGGGGGCGGGAGCTGCCCCCTGAGCCCCAAGAATTCTCTTTACTTCTTGTATCCATATTGGACTACTTCTCCCAGTCCCTTTTAGTGGTAAGCCCTACCTATGTGTATATGTTAATTTCCTTTCATTGTGGGAGCCTGAAAAAGAAGATAGAGGAATTCATTGGCGAGAGACTTGGTTAAACACAGTAGCTGAGGGGCTTCCCTGGTGGCTCCGTAGTAAAGAATCTGCCTGCCTGGGCAGGAGGTTCATCCCTGGTCCAGAAAGATCCCACATGCCTTGGAGCGACTAAGCCATGTGCCACAACTGCTGAAACCTGCATGCCCTAGAGCCTGTGCTCTGCAACAAGAGAAGCCACTGCGACAAGCAGCCCACATGCGGCCGCTAGAGAAAACCAGGAGCAGCAACGCAGACCCGCAACAGCCAACAATAAATCAATAAAACTGTATAGAAGAAGTAAGAATTAGCTTGGACACGTGGTGTGGTTTCTCCACTCGATGGGCCAGGCCGCGTGTGGCGTCTGACCTGACGTGTCACTGGAAACGCTCTGTAACTGTGGAGTCTCAACCAAAATATCCTGCAAAAACAGCTCAAGTGAGCACGGGGGCCGGACACATGATAGGTTTGGGAAAAATACCATTTGTGTGAATCAAGCGCTTGGTACAAATGTATGAAGAACTACTGACACCTCATGGATGTGGGTATTATTTCTTTCTGTTCCATAAAGGGTGTGTGTATGTAGCCGAGTCTGTGTGTGGACCCAAACACCTACATGGCCCTACTCAAGTTGATCTGTGACTTTAATCGGTGACATTGACAGCTGTTTTTTATTTGAAAAATAAATTGTAGTATATCTGTTCAGTGGAGTCACAGCTTAATCTTTCCAAAAATACCCAGATTTATTGTGTAGAATTCTGCCGATAAGATTTACTGTAAGTGGAGACAAAGTAAATTTAAATAATGCCGTGTCCTTTTCAAACGTATCCGTGTGACTGTGTTAGGAGAGAATTGTAATCATGCTTTTTTTTTTTTCTTGTTTTTAAATGAAATAATAAGAACAGTTCAGAGAAGTGGTGTGTCAGGTGAGTTTAATAAGTAAATTCTAGGTGAATATAGTGTCAGTGAAAAATTATGTATGGTACATTTTTCTTTTCACATATCCCCTGCTCTGTGTGTATATCGGCAAAGCTGATGTGAAAATCTGTAAAGTGCATCTTGTTTTCTAACACTTACAGTTTGGGAATTATTCTTATGCATACTCATACGCAGACATGCAGACAGGGAAGGATCATTTAAAAGTGATGTTGAGTTTAATTTAGTGGGTGCTTGAGAGGGAAGGCGCTGAAACTTCACCCCACAAGTCAACATAAACTTTAAAGAGTGGGCGTATAGAAAATCATAATATACGTAAAGTACGAAATGCAGAAGAACATGCCAGACGTCTGGAGAGATTATATTCTCAGGTTTGGAGAGTTAGAATTGAAATAAAAAGCATGACAGATATAAATGTGTCGAATATTTATCCCAGAGCTGTAGGACAAAATCACTTTTAAAAGATAACTTGTTCTAATATATGGACTTCCGTGGTGGCTCAGTGGTAAAGAATCTGCCTGCCAGTGCAGGCGACGGGGGTTCCATCTCTGGGTTGGGAAGATCCCCTGGAGGAGGAAATGGCAGCCCCCTCAAGTGTTCTTGCCTGGGAAATCCCGTGGGCAGAGGATCCTGGCGGGCTATAGCCCGCAGAGTCACAGAGAGTCAGACACCATTGAAGCTACTTGGCGTGCACGCACACGGAGGGCTCCGAGTCATAACATACTTGCCTGTGTAAGTTTCTTTGTGTATTTCCTATTGTGATCATTCCTGTATTGAGCACTGATGACTGTCTTGAGACGGTACATGAGTCAGTAGCAAAAATAAAGGCTTTCTTACTTTTATCCATGAGACTGTATTCCCTTTAGTGGTTTATTGCTGAGTGACACGTTACAGCCAAATAAAAACATATTTGTGGATAATGTGGTTTTATGTGGTTGGGAAACAAGTTTTATTGGCTATTATAGGAAAGAATTTTGTGTATAAAATAAATAGTAGCAGGGAATGTTTGACTTTTTAAAAAATGTTCTTCAACATTATAAAATCTAAGCTCTGCCATTTATTACTTTTTTTTCCTTGTTAAAAGTGTCGTGGGCTTCCCTGGTGGTCCAGTGAGAGTCCTCCTTGTAGTGCAGGGGGAACTGGTTCGATCCCTGGTCTGAGAAGATCCCACGTGTCAGAGCAGCTGGGCTGGTGTGTTAAATTATGAGCCAGCACTCTAGAGCGCATGCACCCAGAGCCGGTGCTCTGCAGTGAGAGAGGCCGCCGCGATGGAAGACCCACACAGGCCAAAGAATAAAGATGGATGAAAATAAATAAAAAAACAATAAAACAGGCCAAAATTTAAAAAAAAAAAGTGTTCTACCTAGAAAAAAATTAAGGAACATGAAAATCTCTTAGACATTAATGTCATGCACATTGATTTCTGTTTCAGTGATGTGAGCTGTTGATCCCTTTCTACTGAAGGCAAATTGCCATATTTATCAAGTGTTAAATCTTATATTAAATGTCTTCTTAAAAAGTAGATAATATAATTTCTTAAATGAATTTTTTAACACTTGATATAATTGGTTTCTTTTTTTTTAATTAGCCTATGTGTTTTATGCGTGTTAAAAGTATTCTGAGAAGTCTGTAGATTTTGCTAGATTGCAAAGGTCTACGTAGCACACACAAAAAATTCAGAACTCCCAGCACCCCAATCCCTCAAACCTCAAAGCCAGGAAAGGAAGTGGCCAGGATGACCTTGAGAATTTAACAAATAGGAGTTTCGAGTCTCTGCTCTGCCTCTTACGATCCCCTTGTCCTGTGATGAGACGTTTAACTTCTGAGCTTCGCTCTCTGTATTACGAAGGGAGTATGTTACACTTGTCACAGGCGTTGATGAGGGTTAAAATAGGTGCCTTGTGTAATACCAGCTTCCAGGCGGCAGTAGTGCCGAAGAGCCCACCTGCCACTGCAGGAGACCTCGAGATGGAGGTTCAGCCGAGTCTGGAGGAGCCCCTGGGGAGGGCACGGCAGCCTAGTGCAGTCTTCGCGCCTGGAGAATCCCATGCACAGAGGAGCCTGGCGGGCTCCATCCAGAGGGTCGCAGAGTCAGACGCGACTGAAGCATCTTGTCACGCACACAGGCCTATGTAACACACTTGGCAAGGTAACTGACCCATGGAATGAACACGTTTGCCTTTGGTCCTAACTCTTACAGAAACTAGAGTTGTGTCTTTGAACAGGTTACTTACCATTTCCGGGTCTTTGTTATGAATTTATTTAAACTAAGTGGATTTAAAGTTGTGTATTTCTACTTCAGCTGAAAAAGAATTCTGAGATTAGTTTGAAACGCAGGGTGGCCTTTTTCAAGCTGGAGTGATGTGGATGTCACCATGTGCCTGCTCTCATGGGAAGAGGGCCCAGATCTTTGCTTTGTTGATTAAGAGACGGCTGTTAATTTTTGTTTCTGTACCACCTAGCTTCTTTCTTTTGTTTTTTTTAAAGCCAGTTTTCTTTCATTGGATGTTTGCCAGTCACCTTCATCTGAAACCATGTGATTGCCTCACATACCAGTTAGAGCGAAGTGGAGTCTGTCCTGGTAAACAGGCCAGTTCTGGGGTCAGGTTGTAGGAATCCCACTTCGGTTCCAACCCCCATGCCTTTTGTGATCCCTCACTCTCTCTCTTATCTCCACGTCCAGGACCTCTTCAGGCCTTATTTTTTCCATTGGCTCCAAGTGGATAAGAAGGCCAAGGCTGATTGGGGCAGGGGTTAATGGTGTCTGAGGCTTATAACAAAGTAGGTGTAAACAGTCGAGGTTCCTAATTGCAAAAGAAGACAGCAGGCTTTAAGCCATTGAAGGAATTCACTGGAAGGATATCACAGATAGCTACAGAGTCACCCACACCGGTGGCTCCCTGTGTTTAGGGGACAGGTAGGAAGCCGTGTGTGCAGCCAGGACCTGCAGGGCCATGGCAAGGAGCAGAGTGACGAGGCTGCCATGCAGGGTACTCCTGAATCCAGGGCAGTGCGCGATGGGCAGGCCCTGTGAACGAGCGCCCCGGGGATGTGGTGCCCAGGAGCCTATGGCTGTCGCCCGGCCTCGCCCTGTGGCCAGAGGCAGGGAGGGTGGTGCCAGGCCCTGTGGAGGGTGGACTCCCCAGCCTTGAACAAGGATTCAGATGCCGGACAGCTAAGAGGAGGTACAGACAAAGAGAAAGGTGAATGTTTTCTGCTGCTGGATGCCGGGGTTGTTGAAAGTGCTTCCTTTTTGTGTGTTTTGAGTTTGCACCTGCTGCGAGCGGGCGTACACGTGCCTGCTTTCAGAGAGGAGAGGCCCCCGCAGCTTTCATTGAGTCCTGCAAGGGCCTTTGATCCAAGAGCTCCCAAGAAACACTATCATAAAGAGATTAAACGTGTTTGACTCTTTGCTTTTCCACCAGGTGGTGCAAATCTTTTATGATGGTCACAGAAATTAAATTCTTTTATAAGAAAAATTCTAGATCATTTTCATTAAGAGTTTGGTTCTACCATGTAATGGAGGGTCGTTGATTTGACTTTGCCTTCTTTCTGTCTTTCATGAAGAGATAAGTGGGTTTAGATAACTTTTCAGATGCTGACCTTTGCTTAAAGTATTCATGCATTTTTGAGACAACGCTATTTTGTTTTGTTCTTCCTAGGAAAGTTGGGAAAAGTTAGTAATACAGTCAGTACCCTCATGGTCTCATATTCTTTATGAAGCTAGAAGCACTCAAGTTTTATATAACTTTTTGTTCAGCGGAATGCTTGTGTGATTTAAGTCTTGGAAGATGAAAGGGTATCTTGGCAGCCATGTCTTACTTTATCTGTCTTCTTAATATGGCTCAGGTGAGAAGGTGGCTTGTAATCAGGCCGGGAAGGGAGCGTGCTGAAGGAGGAGGCCCCTGGATTTGATCTCTTGTCTGTGTGCGGTGGACAGAAGGCGGCAAGCAGGGTCTCTGTGTGCAAAGTGGAAATATTTCAGTGTCGGAGTCAAGACAAGTAAGAATTAACCTTCAGTTTGAATATGTCTCAGGTTGTCTTAGAACCTTGAAAAATTTTCAGTTTGGACGTGTTTTGAATATTTTGGGGTCAAGTATTTGAATGTCTACCAAATTTAAGTGTTACACAGACATACCATTAACAGAGTAGCTGACCATATACATTGAGATTAATTTTGAATAGTTCAGAGGTAGTTTAACATTTGATAATGATAGTTACTATTTAGTCATCTAGATGTGTATACTAGTGACTAGCTAGTGACAGTTTTAATTGATACCTACCATCAGGGAGGAGTCCAAGCCAACCAGGTAGCCTCCAGGTACCTGCTGTGTGTCTCGAGTTTAGATGAGAACTTACTAAATAAGATATTTTTTAGTTTTACTTGTAACTCTGTTCTTCAGGCATAATCAGTGTTTCCTCAGTTTTTTCCCTCATTATCACCCTAAGCTTATGGACTCTTTTTATGAGCTGGCCTACACACCAAACAGGTGGACTGTTTTTCTAAGGGAAAATATATTTGAACTTCTAAACAAAAAGATTTTCAGTTGAACTTTGAAACTGTGACATTGGAATGAAGGGTTCAGTGGGAGCACCGAAGTGGGTCTTCAGCGTGAGCCGCCCCGCTAGCAGCCCTCAGCCCACGCCTCCCCAGTTCTACCATGTAATGGAGGGTCGTTGATTTGACTTTGCCTTCTTTCTGTCTTTCATGAAGAGATAAGTGGGTTTAGATAACTTTTCAGATGCTGACCTTTGCTTAAAGTATTCATGCATTTTTGAGACAACGCTATTTTGTTTTGTTCTTCCTAGGAAAGTTGGGAAAAGTTAGTAATACAGTCAGTACCCTCATGGTCTCATATTCTTTATGAAGCTAGAAGCACTCAAGTTTTATATAACTTTTTGTTCAGCGGAATGCTTGTGTGATTTAAGTCTTGGAAGATGAAAGGGTATCTTGGCAGCCATGTCTTACTTTATCTGTCTTCTTAATATGGCTCAGGTGAGAAGGTGGCTTGTAATCAGGCCGGGAAGGGAGCGTGCTGAAGGAGGAGGCCCCTGGATTTGATCTCTTGTCTGTGTGCGGTGGACAGAAGGCGGCAAGCAGGGTCTCTGTGTGCAAAGTGGAAATATTTCAGTGTCGGAGTCAAGACAAGTAAGAATTAACCTTCAGTTTGAATATGTCTCAGGTTGTCTTAGAACCTTGAAAAATTTTCAGTTTGGACGTGTTTTGAATATTTTGGGGTCAAGTATTTGAATGTCTACCAAATTTAAGTGTTACACAGACATACCATTAACAGAGTAGCTGACCATATACATTGAGATTAATTTTGAATAGTTCAGAGGTAGTTTAACATTTGATAATGATAGTTACTATTTAGTCATCTAGATGTGTATACTAGTGACTAGCTAGTGACAGTTTTAATTGATACCTACCATCAGGGAGGAGTCCAAGCCAACCAGGTAGCCTCCAGGTACCTGCTGTGTGTCTCGAGTTTAGATGAGAACTTACTAAATAAGATATTTTTTAGTTTTACTTGTAACTCTGTTCTTCAGGCATAATCAGTGTTTCCTCAGTTTTTTCCCTCATTATCACCCTAAGCTTATGGACTCTTTTTATGAGCTGGCCTACACACCAAACAGGTGGACTGTTTTTCTAAGGGAAAATATATTTGAACTTCTAAACAAAAAGATTTTCAGTTGAACTTTGAAACTGTGACATTGGAATGAAGGGTTCAGTGGGAGCACCGAAGTGGGTCTTCCGAAGCGTGAGCCCCGCCCCCGCTAGCAGCCCTCAGCCCACGCCTCCGACTGCAGCCGGCTGAGACGGAGTTTTCCTGTCTATACCTCCTCCTCCCAAGCAGACTCACCCCACATCCCTCTGCTGTGGTCCTTTGGGAGCCTCTGCCCTGATGCTTGACCATCAGCATCTGTGGGGTGTTTGTTTTCTGGCTCTAGGGCTTCTGGAATGATTGAGCTGAGGCGTCAGGAACTAGACTAGAGAGGTCACCAAGGTGAGGGCACCTTGTCCTAGGCATGCGCCTCTCTGTTCCTAGCCCTGCTTGGCATGTGCGTCTTAAAAGATGCTTGCTCCTTGGAAGGAAAGCGATGACAAACTAGACAGCATACTAAAAAGCAGAGACAGAGCAAGGTCTGTCTAGTCAAAGCTGTGGTTTTTCAGTCATCATATACAGATGTGACAGTTGGACCATAGAGAGGGCTGAGCACTGAAGAACTGATGCTTTCAAGCTGTGGTGTTGAGAAGACTCTTGAGAGCCCCTTGGACAGCAAGGACATCAAACCAGTCCATCCTAAAGGAAATTGACCCTGAATATTGGAAGGACTGATACTGAAGCTCCAGTATTCTGGGCACCTGATGCAAAGAGTCAGCTCACTGGGAAAGACCCTGATGCTGGGAAAGATGGACGGCAGAAAGAGAAGGGGGTGACAGAGGAGGAGATGGTTGAATGGCGTCACTGACTGAATGGACATGAGTTTGAGCAAACTCTGGGTAGTGACAGTTTTAATTGATACCTACCATCAGGGAGGAGTCCAAGCCAACCAGGTAGCCTCCAGGTACCTGCTGTGTGTCTCGAGTTTAGATGAGAACTTACTAAATAAGATATTTTTTAGTTTTACTTGTAACTCTGTTCTTCAGGCATAATCAGTGTTTCCTCAGTTTTTTCCCTCATTATCACCCTAAGCTTATGGACTCTTTTTATGAGCTGGCCTACACACCAAACAGGTGGACTGTTTTTCTAAGGGAAAATATATTTGAACTTCTAAACAAAAAGATTTTCAGTTGAACTTTGAAACTGTGACATTGGAATGAAGGGTTCAGTGGGAGCACCGAAGTGGGTCTTCCGAAGCGTGAGCCCCGCCCCCGCTAGCAGCCCTCAGCCCACGCCTCCGACTGCAGCCGGCTGAGACGGAGTTTTCCTGTCTATACCTCCTCCTCCCAAGCAGACTCACCCCACATCCCTCTGCTGTGGTCCTTTGGGAGCCTCTGCCCTGATGCTTGACCATCAGCATCTGTGGGGTGTTTGTTTTCTGGCTCTAGGGCTTCTGGAATGATTGAGCTGAGGCGTCAGGAACTAGACTAGAGAGGTCACCAAGGTGAGGGCACCTTGTCCTAGGCATGCGCCTCTCTGTTCCTAGCCCTGCTTGGCATGTGCGTCTTAAAAGATGCTTGCTCCTTGGAAGGAAAGCGATGACAAACTAGACAGCATACTAAAAAGCAGAGACAGAGCAAGGTCTGTCTAGTCAAAGCTGTGGTTTTTCAGTCATCATATACAGATGTGACAGTTGGACCATAGAGAGGGCTGAGCACTGAAGAACTGATGCTTTCAAGCTGTGGTGTTGAGAAGACTCTTGAGAGCCCCTTGGACAGCAAGGACATCAAACCAGTCCATCCTAAAGGAAATTGACCCTGAATATTGGAAGGACTGATACTGAAGCTCCAGTATTCTGGGCACCTGATGCAAAGAGTCAGCTCACTGGGAAAGACCCTGATGCTGGGAAAGATGGACGGCAGAAAGAGAAGGGGGTGACAGAGGAGGAGATGGTTGAATGGCGTCACTGACTGAATGGACATGAGTTTGAGCAAACTCTGGGAGACGGTGTAGGACAGGGAAGCCTGGCGGGGTTGCAAAAAAGTCAGACAGGACTTAGCAACTGAACAACAACAGCTGTTGGTTAGAAGTTGGATTACATAAATATATGTCTGTGGACCTTGTGGACTGTAGTCCGCCAAGCTCCTATGTTCATGAAACTCCCCAGGCAAGAATACTGGAGTGGATTGCCTTGCCCTTCTCCAGAGGATCTTTCGCACCCAGGCATCAAGCCCAGGTCTCCCAGCAGCTGGGAGATTCTTTACCGTTTGAGCTACCCAGGAAGTATATTGTATTATATGAATGTGCTTGTGTGGATTCAGATAAATCCGTCATCTGTCTCAGAAACAGCATGGTCCCTAGTGGTCCCATGAATGGCCTGGGAGAAGAAGCAGATTTGCTTTACGTTAGAATTGGCTCCTGACCTGTCAACTGATCTGGAAGGAAGGTAGAACCTGTTTGAATTGGTTTGGCACGTGAAGGGAGATTTATACGGTTTGTATGCTTCCTTTAACGTGTCATGAGTCAGGCACATTTTTCAAGGTGTTACCAGAGTGGAAAGATGGCCCAGGGATACTGTGCTGCCGACTCCAGAAGTCAGTGAGAACGACACCCCCTGGGGCTGTGCAGCGGGCAGGGCCCGGAGTTGCCCGTTGACTTCTTCATTAAATTCTTGTTGAGTTAATGCTTGGTGAGGACGTGTGCCCTGTGGTCAGTGGAGGCTGGCCCACCAGAGCCTCAGAGGGTGTGTTCATAGCATGTAAGCACCTTTTTATAACCTCTGAAACAACAATTAAACGTGCATTATGATTTTTACAGCACTTGCCTATTAATTGCTTTCTAAAATGCCTGTAGTGGCACAAACATGCCTAGTAAAATTTAACTGTAACATTTACAGGTATGAGGAAGCTATTTGCCTTTACAGTTTTCAAACCAGTCCATCCTAAAGGAAATTGACCCTGAATATTGGAAGGACTGATACTGAAGCTCCAGTATTCTGGGCACCTGATGCAAAGAGTCAGCTCACTGGGAAAGACCCTGATGCTGGGAAAGATGGACGGCAGAAAGAGAAGGGGGTGACAGAGGAGGAGATGGTTGAATGGCGTCACTGACTGAATGGACATGAGTTTGAGCAAACTCTGGGAGACGGTGTAGGACAGGGAAGCCTGGCGGGGTTGCAAAAAAGTCAGACAGGACTTAGCAACTGAACAACAACAGCTGTTGGTTAGAAGTTGGATTACATAAATATATGTCTGTGGACCTTGTGGACTGTAGTCCGCCAAGCTCCTATGTTCATGAAACTCCCCAGGCAAGAATACTGGAGTGGATTGCCTTGCCCTTCTCCAGAGGATCTTTCGCACCCAGGCATCAAGCCCAGGTCTCCCAGCAGCTGGGAGATTCTTTACCGTTTGAGCTACCCAGGAAGTATATTGTATTATATGAATGTGCTTGTGTGGATTCAGATAAATCCGTCATCTGTCTCAGACGAACAGCATGGTCCCTAGTGGTCCCATGAATGGCCTGGGAGAAGAAGCAGATTTGCTTTACGTTAGAATTGGCTCCTGACCTGTCAACTGATCTGGAAGGAAGGTAGAACCTGTTTGAATTGGTTTGGCACGTGAAGGGAGATTTATACGGTTTGTATGCTTCCTTTAACGTGTCATGAGTCAGGCACATTTTTCAAGGTGTTACCAGAGTGGAAAGATGGCCCAGGGATACTGTGCTGCCGACTCCAGAAGTCAGTGAGAACGACACCCCCTGGGGCTGTGCAGCGGGCAGGGCCCGGAGTTGCCCGTTGACTTCTTCATTAAATTCTTGTTGAGTTAATGCTTGGTGAGGACGTGTGCCCTGTGGTCAGTGGAGGCTGGCCCACCAGAGCCTCAGAGGGTGTGTTCATAGCATGTAAGCACCTTTTTATAACCTCTGAAACAACAATTAAACGTGCATTATGATTTTTACAGCACTTGCCTATTAATTGCTTTCTAAAATGCCTGTAGTGGCACAAACATGCCTAGTAAAATTTAACTGTAACATTTACAGGTATGAGGAAGCTATGCTTTACAGTCATCTTCTGAATTCTAGCAGTTCAAAATCCAGCTGTGTTCATGGGATCTTCTCTGTGACCAGGTGGTAAAGAATGTGCCTGCAGAGCCAGAGGCCTGGGTTCCATCCCTGGGTGGGGAAGACCCCCGGCCCCCTGTCGAAGAGAATGGCCACCCGCTAAGAGCTGATGTTTCTTTTTATAAATGAATGTGGTTTTTGAAAGAATGTTAAACGTCTTTTATGAAGCACTGACCTGCGAGATGAAATGCATATAGTCTTTTAAGTTACCCAGAATTCACTAGGAGAAGATTTAAAAACTAATAATTTTAGCCATAAAGAAACTAGAAAAGTTTTACCCTGATTGCTCTTGAGTATTTGAACTGCTTTTGTAGGTTTTGTAAACGTTTAGGTTAAGTTTTTAAAAATGGAGTTTCAAACGCTTAGATATTCTAAACTTCAGTAATAGTTAAAAATTAACTGTATGGTAATAGTATTTTGTGTATGTTATTGTGGATAGTGGCCGGCATTTATTGAATTCTTAACTGTATTTCTAGGCCTGTCCTACTCTCATGACCTCATTCAGTCCTCTGTAAATTTTGTATCAAGTTGTACTTGCTCGTCCCCATTTGAGAAAGTGGAAAATCAAAGTGCGAAGGAGGACGAAGCGCGGCTCCCGGAGGCGGAGCGGCCCCCGGGAGGCTGGAGGTGGCGTCGGAGCCTGTCTCCGGCTTTCCCTCGTCTTACTGCTTTCCTACGTCTCGGTGTGCGTTCTCTTCAGATACTTTCTGCAATAATCGACTAATCGTAACGCAGGGCCAGTTGCCCGTTGACTTCTTCATTAATTCTTGTTGAGTTAATGCTTGGTGAGGACGTGTGCCCTGTGGTCAGTGGAGGCTGGCCCACCAGAGCCTCAGAGGGTGTGTTCATAGCATGTAAGCACCTTTTTATAACCTCTGAAACAACAATTAAACGTGCATTATGATTTTTACAGCACTTGCCTATTAATTGCTTTCTAAAATGCCTGTAGTGGCACAAACATGCCTAGTAAAATTTAACTGTAACATTTACAGGTATGAGGAAGCTATGCTTTACAGTCATCTTCTGAATTCTAGCAGTTCAAAATCCAGCTGTGTTCATGGGATCTTCTCTGTGACCAGGTGGTAAAGAATGTGCCTGCAGAGCCAGAGGCCTGGGTTCCATCCCTGGGTGGGGAAGACCCCCGGCCCCCTGTCGAAGAGAATGGCCACCCGCTAAGAGCTGATGTTTCTTTTTATAAATGAATGTGGTTTTTGAAAGAATGTTAAACGTCTTTTATGAAGCACTGACCTGCGAGATGAAATGCATATAGTCTTTTAAGTTACCCAGAATTCACTAGGAGAAGATTTAAAAACTAATAATTTTAGCCATAAAGAAACTAGAAAAGTTTTACCCTGATTGCTCTTGAGTATTTGAACTGCTTTTGTAGGTTTTGTAAACGTTTAGGTTAAGTTTTTAAAAATGGAGTTTCAAACGCTTAGATATTCTAAACTTCAGTAATAGTTAAAAATTAACTGTATGGTAATAGTATTTTGTGTATGTTATTGTGGATAGTGGCCGGCATTTATTGAATTCTTAACTGTATTTCTAGGCCTGTCCTACTCTCATGACCTCATTCAGTCCTCTGTAAATTTTGTATCAAGTTGTACTTGCTCGTCCCCATTTGAGAAAGTGGAAAATCAAAGTGCGAAGGAGGACGAAGCGCGGCTCCCGGAGGCGGAGCGGCCCCCGGGAGGCTGGAGGTGGCGTCGGAGCCTGTCTCCCGGGCTTTCCCCTCGTCTTACTGCTTTCCTACGTCTCGGTGTGCGTTCTCTTCAGATACTTTCTGCAATAATACTATGTCGTAGGTCTAATCGTAACGCAGCTCTGAGTGCCTGTGAGATTCGTGTACGTCTTACAGAACGCATCTGGGGAGCTGCCCGTATGTGCTCCACCCCTGCCCGGTGATCGCCAGGACGCAGTGCCACTTTAAAGGGTCGGAGGCCCTTTGCCAACATCGTTGTCAGGGGAATCGCGGAGCCGCCATTGGGTGGGGCCGTGTCTGGGGGGCCGCCCTGGAGAGTGAAGGAAGCTGTGGTGGCTGCCGGCTGTGTGGGCTCCGTGCTCTGCGGGGGCGGCTCCCGCAGCCCCGGCCGCTCAGGCACCAGGTGCGGGTGTCCTACACCGCATCCTCCCGTCGCATTGTTGACCGCTCCCTCCCTGCTCTGGGGGCCGTGTTTGCTTCCTCCGTCCCTAAGTTCTTGGTCCCTTAGGTCTTTCCCTGCCGGCGCTGCGCGCTCACAGGTGCTCCCAGGAGGCCGCATTTTATTACCCGCAGCCAAGGTAAAGGTGAGCCAGCCAGGAAGGAGTTTCAGACCCAGTGTTTGGGTTCATTGCCTTCTTCTTGCTTTTTAGCATCTGGTACTCCAGCAGTTTCTGCAGCTGGGCAGGGGGTGGGGGGTGGCAGAGACCCTCTGAGTCTGTCCATCGCTGCACCTGTTCACCTTCATATTCCTACTTTGCAGAAGCGGCGAACCGCTCCACTGTTCTTGCTGGGAAATCCCGTGGACAGAGGAGTCCAGTCCACAGGGTTTGGGTCAAACGCTTAGATATTCTAAACTTCAGTAATATTTAAAAATCTGTATGGTAATAGTATTTTGTGTATGTTATTGTGGATAGTGGCCGGCATTTATTGAATTCTTAACTGTATTTCTAGGCCTGTCCTACTCTCATGACCTCATTCAGTCCTCTGTAAATTTTGTATCAAGTTGTACTTGCTCGTCCCCATTTGAGAAAGTGGAAAATCAAAGTGCGAAGGAGGACGAAGCGCGGCTCCCGGAGGCGGAGCGGCCCCCGGGAGGCTGGAGGTGGCGTCGGAGCCTGTCTCCCGGGCTTTCCCCTCGTCTTACTGCTTTCCTACGTCTCGGTGTGCGTTCTCTTCAGATACTTTCTGCAATAATACTATGTCGTAGGTCTAATCGTAACGCAGCTCTGAGTGCCTGTGAGATTCGTGTACGTCTTACAGAACGCATCTGGGGAGCTGCCCGTATGTGCTCCACCCCTGCCCGGTGATCGCCAGGACGCAGTGCCACTTTAAAGGGTCGGAGGCCCTTTGCCAACATCGTTGTCAGGGGAATCGCGGAGCCGCCATTGGGTGGGGCCGTGTCTGGGGGGCCGCCCTGGAGAGTGAAGGAAGCTGTGGTGGCTGCCGGCTGTGTGGGCTCCGTGCTCTGCGGGGGCGGCTCCCGCAGCCCCGGCCGCTCAGGCACCAGGTGCGGGTGTCCTACACCGCATCCTCCCGTCGCATTGTTGACCGCTCCCTCCCTGCTCTGGGGGCCGTGTTTGCTTCCTCCGTCCCTAAGTTCTTGGTCCCTTAGGTCTTTCCCTGCCGGCGCTGCGCGCTCACAGGTGCTCCCAGGAGGCCGCATTTTATTACCCGCAGCCAAGGTAAAGGTGAGCCAGCCAGGAAGGAGTTTCAGACCCAGTGTTTGGGTTCATTGCCTTCTTCTTGCTTTTTAGCATCTGGTACTCCAGCAGTTTCTGCAGCTGGGCAGGGGGTGGGGGGTGGCAGAGACCCTCTGAGTCTGTCCATCGCTGCACCTGTTCACCTTCATATTCCTACTTTGCAGAAGCGGCGAACCGCTCCACTGTTCTTGCTGGGAAATCCCGTGGACAGAGGAGCCTGGCGGGCTACAGTCCACAGGGTGGCGAAGAGTCAGACACGACCGAGGTGACTTAGCAGGCACACACAATGTTGTATTAGTTTCAGGTGCATAGCAGAGTGAATCAGTTGTATATATATATACACTTATTCATATACTGAATATATATATGTAAAAATATTCTTTTTCAGCCTTTTTTCCCTTATAGGTTATTGCAAAATGTTGAGTATATAAATATGGAAATGCTTGGGACCATGTTTGAATTATTTTCTCAGCCCTAGTTGCTCAGCTCAAAACAGAATCCAGCTTTATAAGGCGTCTGCTGGCTGCCCACTGCGTTGTAACAGGAATGTCAGAGAGAGGCTGTTAAGCTAGCTCTCCATCGTGTGGGGTAAGACCCTGAGATCGAACCTACAGCCAGTTCCCGGCTGTCCAAAGGAGGGCAGCAGAGCTGAGGTCACACAAAAGAGGGGTGCAGAACGCGAGCAGGGAGTGCGCTCTCCAAAGCATTCATAACCGTGACATTCACCCTGAGGTTTAGATAGCAGGTCATAGGCTCACCCCTGAAACAGGTGCTGAAAGACAGGCGTCTTTGCAGTGTGTAGAAGCTTCGGGGTGAACGCTCTTCCTCGTGGCAGGCTCCGTCTGTGTTTCCGGTGAAGGGGGTTGGGGGACTCGGGCACACACTCTTCATGGTGAGCAGCGCCCACACTCAGATTCTCGTGGTGGGTGCGTCATCACCCCGGGGAAAAGGAGCCGGCGCTGTTTGAGGGCCTTGGGCAGCTGTGGGGTGGCCACACTCACTTTCTGTGTTGGGGTCACAGTGTGTAAGGCTTCGTACAGATCAGCGTGCCAGTTGCTTTGCCTGAATTGCTCCTCTTTCATGGACTGTCGCTACTAAGAATCCAGCACGTGCTCCGGGATAGAAACTTCACTCAGGTCTCTGTTTCATTGCCTTCTTCTTGCTTTTTAGCATCTGGTACTCCAGCAGTTTCTGCAGCTGGGCAGGGGGTGGGGGGTGGCAGAGACCCTCTGAGTCTGTCCATCGCTGCACCTGTTCACCTTCATATTCCTACTTTGCAGAAGCGGCGAACCGCTCCACTGTTCTTGCTGGGAAATCCCGTGGACAGAGGAGCCTGGCGGGCTACAGTCCACAGGGTGGCGAAGAGTCAGACACGACCGAGGTGACTTAGCAGGCACACACAATGTTGTATTAGTTTCAGGTGCATAGCAGAGTGAATCAGTTGTATATATATATACACTTATTCATATACTGAATATATATATGTAAAAATATTCTTTTTCAGATTTTTTTCCCTTATAGGTTATTGCAAAATGTTGAGTATATAAATATGGAAATGCTTGGGACCATGTTTGAATTATTTTCTCAGCCCTAGTTGCTCAGCTCAAAACAGAATCCAGCTTTATAAGGCGTCTGCTGGCTGCCCACTGCGTTGTAACAGGAATGTCAGAGAGAGGCTGTTAAGCTAGCTCTCCATCGTGTGGGGTAAGACCCTGAGATCGAACCTACAGCCAGTTCCCGGCTGTCCAAAGGAGGGCAGCAGAGCTGAGGTCACACAAAAGAGGGGTGCAGAACGCGAGCAGGGAGTGCGTCTCTCCAAAGCATTCATAACCGTGACATTCACCCTGAGGTTTAGATAGCAGGTCATAGGCTCACCCCTGAAACAGGTGCTGAAAGACAGGCGTCTTTGCAGTGTGTAGAAGCTTCGGGGTGAACGCTCTTCCTCGTGGCAGGCTCCGTCTGTGTTTCCGGTGAAGGGGGTTGGGGGACTCGGGCACACACTCTTCATGGTGAGCAGCGCCCACACTCAGATTCTCGTGGTGGGTGCGTCATCACCCCGGGGAAAAGGAGCCGGCGCTGTTTGAGGGCCTTGGGCAGCTGTGGGGTGGCCACACTCACTTTCTGTGTTGGGGTCACAGTGTGTAAGGCTTCGTACAGATCAGCGTGCCAGTTGCTTTGCCTGAATTGCTCCTCTTTCATGGACTGTCGCTTACTAAGAATCCAGCACGTGCTCTCCGGGGATAGAAACTTCACTCAGGTCTCTGTTAAAAAATCAATACACGTAGCCAAAGAAGATGTATTTTCTTTCTTCTCCCTTGGGTAAGAAATGCCATTTGTATATAGAGGGGGAGAAAAGTATGATTTACAGATGATTCAAAGGTTATTTAAAAACAAATTAAATTTGTGGTTGTGTAACTAAGAAGTGTATACATTTCCTGGCAAGTTGGAGTAGTTTTGCTGAATAAACTTCCTTTTTCAAGCATGCCCTCCTCAGGGTTTCAACCATATTTTTATTATGTAATGAGGGAATATTTCTTTTGTGAAATTTTGCTTCCTTTTACATGTAACTGTTACAGTGAGAAGGCTGGAGCTTGATGACCTGGCTTATGACCTTCAGCCGAGGGAGGAAGCAGGCATTCTCAGGAGGATGCTCGTGACGGGGTCAGTGGGTGTGGTGGGCTCCCTGGCGCAGGCGTGGGTCAGGCCCTGTGGCTCCCGGGAAACCCGAAGCCTCCCGTCGGACCAGCTCAGCCTGCATCTCTGGCCTCTAACCTGTCCCAACAGTGACCCCAGTATGCAGCCCCCCTGTATGTAGGGCACCTGGTCCACCAGCCTCAGGAGCAGCCCTGTCTTCAGGAAACCACTGTCGGGCTTAGAATCTCGTTTAAGCCCCTTAGTCTCCATGAGATAGATGAGTATTTAGCCTCCTCTTCTGCGAAGGGGTGGGTCCTGCCTGCCAGGGACGTGGATGAAGGGGTGTAATTCACCCAAGGAACTGGCGCAGCGAGCAGTTAGGTATTGGTTGAATCTGAGTCGCCTGCTTCCACCTTCCCCTTCTCCCTTCAGGAGGAGCCGCTGGGGCCCGGGCCCTCAGGCTGTCCCATCCATCAGGCTGTCCCATCCCTGCCCCTCCCTCCGCTTCCCCGAGTGCCGGCTGCTTACGTCCTCTGGCCAGGCAGGGCCACAGGCTTCGTCCAACAGACCGTGTGCTCTTGGGCTCCGGCAGTTGAAGTGCTCTGCCCGTGATGCCCGCGTGTGGTGGAGATGGCACCTCAGGCTGCTGGACACGTTCATGCTGCTGGGTTGGCCCTCGATCCCAAATACAGAGGGACTGTATATGTCATCGGCGGCTTCTCTGTGTGTGAGTTCACACACACGTAAATAGCTCAAGACAGAAATCAGGACTGCGGGCTCTTGTCCTCTTTGATCTTATGTCTGATGTCCTTCCTCTCGCGGGGAGGAGCCTGAATCCAGTGGGTCCTGCGGTAGAATCGCGCGCCACTTTGTCCCTCGAGCGTGCGGGATGGTTGCTGATGAACACCGCTGCCACCACCACCGTCTCTCCTGTCCTCCGTTTCCATTTTTCCTTAGGGTACCGCTCACGAGGGAGGGGACCTCAGAGTGCTGTGTTTTAGGGTCCCTTGATTCTGTGTGGATGGTTATGCCACAACTCAGTCCCTCCTGAAATGGATTTGTCATTTTTGTTTCTGAATTTTAGAGGTGGCCTTTTTTTTTCTCAAATGGATTGTCCCATTCTCAGGAGGATGCTCGTGACGGGGTCAGTGGGTGTGGTGGGCTCCCTGGCGCAGGCGTGGGTCAGGCCCTGTGGCTCCCGGGAAACCCGAAGCCTCCCGTCGGACCAGCTCAGCCTGCATCTCTGGCCTCTAACCTGTCCCAACAGTGACCCCAGTATGCAGCCCCCCTGTATGTAGGGCACCTGGTCCACCAGCCTCAGGAGCAGCCCTGTCTTCAGGAAACCACTGTCGGGCTTAGAATCTCGTTTAAGCCCCTTAGTCTCCATGAGATAGATGAGTATTTAGCCTCCTCTTCTGCGAAGGGGTGGGTCCTGCCTGCCAGGGACGTGGATGAAGGGGTGTAATTCACCCAAGGAACTGGCGCAGCGAGCAGTTAGGTATTGGTTGAATCTGAGTCGCCTGCTTCCACCTTCCCCTTCTCCCTTCAGGAGGAGCCGCTGGGGCCCGGCCATCAGGCTGTCCCATCCATCAGGCTGTCCCATCCCTGCCCCTCCCTCCGCTTCCCCGAGTGCCGGCTGCTTACGTCCTCTGGCCAGGCAGGGCCACAGGCTTCGTCCAACAGACCGTGTGCTCTTGGGCTCCGGCAGTTGAAGTGCTCTGCCCGTGATGCCCGCGTGTGGTGGAGATGGCACCTCAGGCTGCTGGACACGTTCATGCTGCTGGGTTGGCCCTCGATCCCAAATACAGAGGGACTGTATATGTCATCGGCGGCTTCTCTGTGTGTGAGTTCACACACACGTAAATAGCTCAAGACAGAAATCAGGACTGCGGGCTCTTGTCCTCTTTGATCTTATGTCTGATGTCCTTCCTCTCGCGGGGAGGAGCCTGAATCCAGTGGGTCCTGCGGTAGAATCGCGCGCCACTTTGTCCCTCGACGTACCGGGATGGTTGCTGATGAACACCGCTGCCACCACCACCGTCTCTCCTGTCCTCCGTTTCCATTTTTCCTTAGGGTACCGCTCACGAGGGAGGGGACCTCAGAGTGCTGTGTTTTAGGGTCCCTTGATTCTGTGTGGATGGTTATGCCACAACTCAGTCCCTCCTGAAATGGATTTGTCATTTTTGTTTCTGAATTTTAGAGGTGGCTTAACATAAAGTTTTTATTTTGTCATTGTATAAAATATGTAAGTGGCTTCCAAGTATAATCTAGAAAGCAAGCTGCTGTCAAAGAAGTCCAGCTCCCATCCACCTGTGTCTTTCCCCTTCAGCAAGTAGCCATTCAACACTAATGTGGTTTGTTCTAGACTTATGGACACTGGGGAGAGGGAAGAGTGGGTGAGAGACGTGGAAACAGTAGCGTGGAGCCCTATACTAGCTTATGTAAAAGAGAGAACTATTGTCAATGCGCTGTGGGTTAAGGGATCTCACACGGGGGCTGTGGGATGGCCTGGAGGGGTGGGCTGGGGGAGGGGATATACACAAGACTGTTGATGATACCTGGGACGGAGCCGGTGTTTCTGAAGCCCTCCTTGGAGGGCCTGTGTCTGTGGCCGTCGTTTCTCGGCCTCCTCGCCCCTCCTGAGTGTGTGCGCCGTTTCCCTCCATGCTTCTCTTTCCATCACCACCACCCTTACCCATCCCTGCGCTCCAGCTGCTTGGAGAGAACTTCTGTGACTTTCTGAAAAATTGTCCTTTTCTATGAACTGGTCCAGGTGAGTCGTAGCAGGAACTACCCCCTGCTTTCAGAATGAGTTCAGACGCCCTGTGGGGCCGCTCCTGAGGGAGCCGTGTGGTCAGCACCACCCTCCCAGCCCTCAGGCTGCAGCAGTTGCCCTGGCCTCTGGGCCTGGGCAGGTTGGAAAGTTCCACCTTCCAGTCGTGCGGGTGTTAGATGAGCCAAGAACTGTCTTCTGATGGTAACCGTGCCCATCCAGGTTGTGAATGTGTTGGTTGATTCTTTGCCTTTCGGCTTTGTTTTATGTAATGAGGACATTGGTTTGAGTAATGAAATGTGTGACCAGGAGCATCCAAAGCGCGCAGGTAGATATTTAAAGGGCTAGCTGTGTGTAGGGTGATGTGCTATTTGAACATTTTTATGAATACATTTTGGCTTCCTTCAGCATCTCAGCATCATCTTAAAAAAGTAATATTGCACGCCGCGAGCTCAGCTTGAAGTCTTTGGGTGGCCTAAGCCCGGTGGGGAGCAGGGCTGAGGGCAGGGCGGTGTACGCATCCACGTAGCTCACTCACTCTGCTGTACATTGTAAAGCAACTATACCCCAATTTAGGAAGTCGTGTTCTAAGTACACTGCCCAGGGCACATCAGCTGGTTTCGGTTTTGTGTGACCCTTACTCATGCACGGTTATTCGATTGTTTAAAAGTATGTGTTTATAAATCAAGGGAGAGCTGATGTATGTGGACTCTTTCCTTGGCTGTCTGGTATGCTGTATCCATTATCTCTTTCAGAAATTGAAACAGTCTTTTGAGGAGATGGTACTGTTTAGTTTGGGGGTGCGGGTTGTTTTGTTTTTGGTTTCTTTGATGGAAGCGCTGGGGTGTGGGGCTGGGACTGGAGTCGCTTGCCTGGCGTCAGGCAGCCAGGGGGCATGAGAGCAAGGGCAGGACCTCAGTTTGAAAACAAAACCCTTACTATTCCCAGGGCACACTGTTGCCTCAGCTTCCTTTTCTTGTCCTAGAATGAAACCCAAAAGATCTTCTTTCCCCAGATTGAAACTGCTTGTTAGCGGAAGTTTAGTTGACGTAACACCTTACCCATTCCATCTGCGTCCAGCTGCTTGAGAAATTGAAAATTGTCCTTTTCTATGAACTGGTCCAGGTGAGTCGTAGCAGGAACTACCCCCTGCTTTCAGAATGAGTTCAGACGCCCTGTGGGGCCGCTCCTGAGGGAGCCGTGTGGTCAGCACCACCCTCCCAGCCCTCAGGCTGCAGCAGTTGCCCTGGCCTCTGGGCCTGGGCAGGTTGGAAAGTTCCACCTTCCAGTCGTGCGGGTGTTAGATGAGCCAAGAACTGTCTTCTGATGGTAACCGTGCCCATCCAGGTTGTGAATGTGTTGGTTGATTCTTTGCCTTTCGGCTTTGTTTTATGTAATGAGGACATTGGTTTGAGTAATGAAATGTGTGACCAGGAGCATCCAAAGCGCAGGTAGATATTTAAAGGGCTAGCTGTGTGTAGGGTGATGTGCTATTTGAACATTTTTATGAATACATTTTGGCTTCCTTCAGCATCTCAGCATCATCTTAAAAAAGTAATATTGCACGCCGCGAGCTCAGCTTGAAGTCTTTGGGTGGCCTAAGCCCGGTGGGGAGCAGGGCTGAGGGCAGGGCGGTGTACGCATCCACGTAGCTCACTCACTCTGCTGTACATTGTAAAGCAACTATACCCCAATTTAGGAAGTCGTGTTCTAAGTACACTGCCCAGGGCACATCAGCTGGTTTCGGTTTTGTGTGACCCTTACTCATGCACGGTTATTCGATTGTTTAAAAGTATGTGTTTATAAATCAAGGGAGAGCTGATGTATGTGGACTCTTTCCTTGGCTGTCTGGTATGCTGTATCCATTATCTCTTTCAGAAATTGAAACAGTCTTTTGAGGAGATGGTACTGTTTAGTTTGGGGGTGCGGGTTGTTTTGTTTTTGGTTTCTTTGATGGAAGCGCTGGGGTGTGGGGCTGGGACTGGAGTCGCTTGCCTGGCGTCAGGCAGCCAGAGGGCATGAGAGCAAGGGCAGGACCTCAGTTTGAAAACAAAACCCTTACTATTCCCAGGGCACACTGTTGCCTCAGCTTCCTTTTCTTGTCCTAGAATGAAACCCAAAAGATCTTCTTTCCCCAGATTAAGATTAGGTAACTGCTTGTTAGCCGGAAGTTTAGTTGACGTAACAGTTGTTAAAAACCATGCACAATAGTTACGAAATGTTGCATGAAGATTTGGAACAAATACTCAAAAACAGTAGTTTCTTGGGCGTAAGAGGTGCCGATTCTCATGTTACATATAGTATTTAGAAATAACTCACATATTTTCAAGTGCAGTGTGTCATTTACCAAGAGACATCTTTGACTTAGCAATTGAAAGCCTCAGTAAAGTTAAAAGACTGAGAAAGACACAGAGGGTAATTGAAGAGAAACGAGAAATTAATGTCTTTTGGTATTGATTTCTAGCATACTTCCACAGTGGTAAGCAAACAGACTCTGTGATTTCGTTGTCTTTAGACCATGACGTTTTTGTGCCTTGTTTTATGTCGCTGGGGAGGTTCCAGTGTCTCCTGGTTCATAGCCTGTGGGAACTTGAATAGGCTTTGTATCCTGCTGTTGTGTGAAAATTGTATAAATCCTAATTATGTTGAATTGATTCACAGTGCTTTTCAGGTCTACTGTATACTGCTACTTTTCTGTCTTTTCTTTTACTTTTTTAGAGTTTGATATTGAAACTCCCAACTAAAACTCTTAATTTATCTACTTAAAAAAATAATTGTAATATATCCTGAAGCTCTATGTGACTTTGTTCTGTATTTTCCGAGTCTCTTGTAAATGTGTTACCATGCTTTGATAATTAAAAAAAAAAAAAAAAAAACAAAACCAAAACGTAATATTTAAAATACTCTAGTTTTTAGAAGACTTTGACTTTCAGTATTGGAGGAGTTATGTCGTTCCTGTAACCGGGCCGTGCGCCTGCTGTGCCTGAGAGCACGCCTTCTTCCCTGGGTCTCAAGGCTTTCTGTGCAGCTGTTTAGATTCACATGCCCATTTTGGGGGGAGACTCTAAAAGGATATGTGTCTCAAGTATATGGTGTTTCAGAATACTATTTGCCTGAGATGACATATTAAATTATTATAAATGCTTTCTGATGTGCTAGGTTTTTTTGGTGTGTTGGACTTTTCTGTGTCAAATTTCACCTGCTGCCCTTTCCACAGTGAGATGTCCCGTGGTCAGTTTATGGTTTGTTTTTAAAAAAGAGAATGGTGTGTTCTCCTGGTCAAATTAGAAGATAACATTTCAGCTCAGTTCGGTCGCTCAGTTGTGACCCCATGGAGTGCGGCAGGGCAGGCTTCCCTGCCCTTCACCCTCTCCCGGAGCTTGTGCAGCCTCATGTCCACGGAGGCAGTGATGCCCTCCAGCCGTCTCAGCCTCTGTCGCCCCTTCTCCGCCTGCCGGCATCAGCGTCTTTTCCAGTGAGCTGGCTCTTCGCATCAGGTGGCCGAAGTGTTGGAACTTCTGCTTCAGCATCAGTCCCTCCAAAGTTTACCAAGGATAAAAATAAGAGAAATAGTATAGACATGTATAAGCTCTGGAAAAGAGAAGATTATCATTGGAAAACATTCTTAATTATAAACTAACCCAAATGTGTGGATAGATCAGAAAACAGACATAGATACTGGCAGTCTTGAGGCCAGTAGAAGTGTTCTCAGGCCCCGGGGGCTGTGCTGTTGCCCTGTGGGAATTGTCAGCCTGTGCCGCGGAGCAGAAGCTGGCCTGTTGGTTCTCGGGGGACGGGAGTGGGCTTCCGTGCCTCTGCAGCCAGGGTATGTGGGCGAGAAGATAAAGCACCACTTCTCCTTTCCCGGGTGTATCAAACTGTAGACCAAGCATGACCTAAGAACGTAAGAATAAACACACACATAACTCTGTTAGGTGGTGGCTTCCCATTCTTCTCCAAAATAAATAACTTATGATGAATATTTGCATGGATAGTGATTATTCCATAGAGCAGATAGGTTTTTTTTTTCCAATAGTCTTACAAGTAGGATAACAGATGGAGAGGAAACATATATGTTTTCATCACTCCCCATTAAAATAGAAAAGAAACCCAGGTTATCTCTTTTCCTGCGTTGCACCAAGAGTCTACTCTGCTTGAGAGCTGGTAGCTTTCAAGCTCTCCATAGAGCTCATAGCGCTCAGCTCTCTGCAGCAGGTAGGCCCTGTCTGCTCTGTATTCTCTTCACTTTAACCTGTGCTCCTTTAGTTAACTGTGATGCCGGTGTGAGGCAGGTTAGGGTATTGTATTTGGTTTTCACATTTGACGGATGACTGTGCCAATAATTAGACTGATACCAAAGTTTATGTAGTGGAGGTTGAGATCGGAAGAGCAGAATTTCAGCTCAGTTCGGTCGCTCAGTTGTGACCCCATGGAGTGCGGCAGGGCAGGCTTCCCTGCCCTTCACCCTCTCCCGGAGCTTGTGCAGCCTCATGTCCACGGAGGCAGTGATGCCCTCCAGCCGTCTCAGCCTCTGTCGCCCCTTCTCCGCCTGCCGGCATCAGCGTCTTTTCCAGTGAGCTGGCTCTTCGCATCAGGTGGCCGAAGTGTTGGAACTTCTGCTTCAGCATCAGTCCCTCCAAAGTTTACCAAGGATAAAAATAAGAGAAATAGTATAGACATGTATAAGCTCTGGAAAAGAGAAGATTATCATTGGAAAACATTCTTAATTATAAACTAACCCAAATGTGTGGATAGATCAGAAAACAGACATAGATACTGGCAGTCTTGAGGCCAGTAGAAGTGTTCTCAGGCCCCGGGGGCTGTGCTGTTGCCCTGTGGGAATTGTCAGCCTGTGCCGCGGAGCAGAAGCTGGCCTGTTGGTTCTCGGGGGACGGGAGTGGGCTTCCGTGCCTCTGCAGCCAGGGTATGTGGGCGAGAAGATAAAGCACCACTTCTCCTTTCCGGGTGTATCAAACTGTAGACCAAGCATGACCTAAGAACGTAAGAATAAACACACACATAACTCTGTTAGGTGGTGGCTTCCCATTCTTCTCCAAAATAAATAACTTATGATGAATATTTGCATGGATAGTGATTATTCCATAGAGCAGATAGGTTTTTTTTTTCCAATAGTCTTACAAGTAGGATAACAGATGGAGAGGAAACATATATGTTTTCATCACTCCCCATTAAAATAGAAAAGAAACCCAGGTTATCTCTTTTCCTGCGTTGCACCAAGAGTCTACTCTGCTTGAGAGCTGGTAGCTTTCAAGCTCTCCATAGAGCTCATAGCGCTCAGCTCTCTGCAGCAGGTAGGCCCTGTCTGCTCTGTATTCTCTTCACTTTAACCTGTGCTCCTTTAGTTAACTGTGATGCCGGTGTGAGGCAGGTTAGGGTATTGTATTTGGTTTTCACATTTGACGGATGACTGTGCCAATAATTAGACTGATACCAAAGTTTATGTAGTGGAGGTTGAGATCGGAAGAGCAGAATACAGTCCATCCTCTCTCTCTCTGTAGGTAGAGTTACCAAAACCAAAAATTATTTGTTGATATGTTTTTTGCAGAAAATTGGAAAGATCCACAAAGTCATTCAGAATTGTATTATCCAGAAATAATTACTAACAGTTGAGTATATTTCACATATGTGTGTATATGTATACATGTGTCTAGACTGTACGGTGTGTATTTATTCACATATGCATATGAACACATAATTACGTAGGTACACCTTTAAGAACACGTTGGGTCGGGCAGTACATGCTCTCTGGTGCTCCCTTGGCTGGTGTCCGTCCCTGCTGCTCCTCCACGTCACTCGTCTTCCTTTTAGACCTGGTTTTGAGTGACTGCATGACATTGTGTCATATCACTCTGTCATAATTAGCATTCTCTTGCTGTTGTACGGTTGGTTTATTTCCATTTAATCTCATGATTATCATGGAACCTCTTTTGTTTTTCACTCTTCTAATTAACATGATTTGATGGCAGAGCATATTATTTGATTGAAAATGTCTTGCTTCAGTTCATTAAAAACTCTGTGAGCGTTTAGGAACCTGATTCAGGATGGCAGTGTTCCATTTTTGTATTTATCTTGTAGTACTTGGTTTGCACTGTAAACACCTATTTTAGAGACCTGCCATCGTTAGTTTCAGTCTGCTCAACTTTTCATCAATCTTTTCATCAATCTTACGAAATGCAGATTGAATGCCTCCATGCCGAGGAGTCAGACTGCAGTGCAGAGCTAGATAGAAAAGGACCCTCCTCTTCTAGAGTTTGTTGCTTGGTGGGAAAGTATAGTATGAAACAATTGCCTAAATTATTATAGAATTACAGTTGTAGTACGTGTTACAAGCCAGCAGTCACAAGGAGCTATCAGATCTTATGCTTGAGAGCTGGTAGCTTTCAAGCTCTCCATAGAGCTCATAGCGCTCAGCTCTCTGCAGCAGGTAGGCCCTGTCTGCTCTGTATTCTCTTCACTTTAACCTGTGCTCCTTTAGTTAACTGTGATGCGGTGTGAGGCAGGTTAGGGTATTGTATTTGGTTTTCACATTTGACGGATGACTGTGCCAATAATTAGACTGATACCAAAGTTTATGTAGTGGAGGTTGAGATCGGAAGAGCAGAATACAGTCCATCCTCTCTCTCTGTAGGTAGAGTTACCAAAACCAAAAATTATTTGTTGATATGTTTTTTGCAGAAAATTGGAAAGATCCACAAAGTCATTCAGAATTGTATTATCCAGAAATAATTACTAACAGTTGAGTATATTTCACATATGTGTGTATATGTATACATGTGTCTAGACTGTACGGTGTGTATTTATTCACATATGCATATGAACACATAATTACGTAGGTACACCTTTAAGAACACGTTGGGTCGGGCAGTACATGCTCTCTGGTGCTCCCTTGGCTGGTGTCCGTCCCTGCTGCTCCTCCACGTCACTCGTCTTCCTTTTAGACCTGGTTTTGAGTGACTGCATGACATTGTGTCATATCACTCTGTCATAATTAGCATTCTCTTGCTGTTGTACGGTTGGTTTATTTCCATTTAATCTCATGATTATCATGGAACCTCTTTTGTTTTTCACTCTTCTAATTAACATGATTTGATGGCAGAGCATATTATTTGATTGAAAATGTCTTGCTTCAGTTCATTAAAAACTCTGTGAGCGTTTAGGAACCTGATTCAGGATGGCAGTGTTCCATTTTTGTATTTATCTTGTAGTACTTGGTTTGCACTGTAAACACCTATTTTAGAGACCTGCCATCGTTAGTTTCAGTCTGCTCAACTTTTCATCAATCTTTTCATCAATCTTACGAAATGCAGATTGAATGCCTCCATGCCGAGGAGTCAGACTGCAGTGCAGAGCTAGATAGAAAAGGACCCTCCTCTTCTAGAGTTTGTTGCTTGGTGGGAAAGTATAGTATGAAACAATTGCCTAAATTATTATAGAATTACAGTTGTAGTACGTGTTACAAGCCAGCAGTCACAAGGAGCTATCAGATCTTATGCTTGAGGAATCTGAAGTGGAAAGAAAGAAATTCCTCAATTAAAGTTAATTCTTACTGGGTTTTTTTTTTTTTTGCTAATTTATCATCTTACTAATTTTGTTGTCTTCCGTAGCTTCTATTTAAACTAGAAGACCTCTGCACTTGATCCGAGGAGTTGCCACAAACCAGATGATACGACACAGACATTTTCTGTGTTTTCCTTTCACCAAAGACCCAGTCTGGGAAAGAAATCATTAATCCTTCTGGTTGAGTGTTTGACTTCTGAGCTAGCATATTTTCTGTGTTAGCAAATCTCAGGGTAGAAATTGAATTCTTTCAGCCGGCGCTGTGGTTTTGAAGCATGTGATTTCATCAGCATGGTTAAGAAGCAGTGACCTGCTCCCTGAGTAAGTTAAGCACAAAGTGAGCACAGTGATGTGGGTAAACATGAGCCCAAGACGGGAACCCCAGGAAACCCCTGCTGTGGATGACGTCAGTGCAGAAAGACGTGGAGGCCTGGGCACGTAATCTTGGGGCGCTGTGCTTGGTGGACTCCTCAAGGCAAGGGTGGTGTAACGTTCGGTTCTTTGCTTCTGCGTTTGATTGCTCAGCAGTTTAGTTAATAGAGTCATGTATTGGGCTAGAAAGCCTCTGGGCTGTTCTAGGGTCCAGAGTAGATTTAACCTCCATGTGGTGCAGAAGCTGAAATCTAGAATGTGGAGTTCCTGAAGAACCAGTGTGAAGAATTCAGAGCAGAAAATAAGTTTAAATGCCCCCAGATTTCGGTAAGACAGGATAAATAAATTGCCAGTAGGGTAACAGCAAGTGTGAGAAGATTTGAAGAAGGAGGTAGTGTCTTGAATTTACTTCCTGTGTTATCTGGAACCTTAGGCTAAAGGAATGAGATATACTTAAAAGCAATAAGATTAACTTATAATTAACTTATACGCATGTTTGCTTCACGTAAATTCACATATGTTAACATCTTGCCACACTTACCTTATCTCTCTCTGTATGTCTTGTTTTTGGTTTTGCTTGTGATACATTTAAAAATGATTAAAATACGTGTTACAAGCCAGCAGTCACAAGGAGCTATCAGATCTTATGCTTGAGGAATCTGAAGTGGAAAGAAAGAAATTCCTCAATTAAAGTTAATTCTTACTGGGTTTTTTTTTTTGCTAATTTATCATCTTACTAATTTTGTTGTCTTCCGTAGCTTCTATTTAAACTAGAAGACCTCTGCACTTGATCCGAGGAGTTGCCACAAACCAGATGATACGACACAGACATTTTCTGTGTTTTCCTTTCACCAAAGACCCAGTCTGGGAAAGAAATCATTAATCCTTCTGGTTGAGTGTTTGACTTCTGAGCTAGCATATTTTCTGTGTTAGCAAATCTCAGGGTAGAAATTGAATTCTTTCAGCCGGCGCTGTGGTTTTGAAGCATGTGATTTCATCAGCATGGTTAAGAAGCAGTGACCTGCTCCCTGAGTAAGTTAAGCACAAAGTGAGCACAGTGATGTGGGTAAACATGAGCCCAAGACGGGAACCCCAGGAAACCCCTGCTGTGGATGACGTCAGTGCAGAAAGACGTGGAGGCCTGGGCACGTAATCTTGGGGCGCTGTGCTTGGTGGACTCCTCAAGGCAAGGGTGGTGTAACGTTCGGTTCTTTGCTTCTGCGTTTGATTGCTCAGCAGTTTAGTTAATAGAGTCATGTATTGGGCTAGAAAGCCTCTGGGCTGTTCTAGGGTCCAGAGTAGATTTAACCTCCATGTGGTGCAGAAGCTGAAATCTAGAATGTGGAGTTCCTGAAGAACCAGTGTGAAGAATTCAGAGCAGAAAATAAGTTTAAATGCCCCCAGATTTCGGTAAGACAGGATAAATAAATTGCCAGTAGGGTAACAGCAAGTGTGAGAAGATTTGAAGAAGGAGGTAGTGTCTTGAATTTACTTCCTGTGTTATCTGGAACCTTAGGCTAAAGGAATGAGATATACTTACAAGCAATAAGATTAACTTATAATTAACTTATACGCATGTTTGCTTCACGTAAATTCACATATGTTAACATCTTGCCACACTTACCTTATCTCTCTCTGTATGTCTTGTTTTTGGTTTTGCTTGTGATACATTTAAAAATGATTAAAACTGTTTGGCAGAAACCAGTAATACTGTAAAGCAGTTATCCTTCAATTATAAATAAATAAATTTAATTTTTAAAAAGTTATTAAAACTATCTGCTTTTGTGCGTTGACTTTGTATATGACCACTTTAAGGCTTCCCAGGTGGCACTAGTGATAAAGAACCCACCTGCCAATGCAGGAGACGTAGAGATGCAGGTTCGATCCCTGGGTGGGGAAGATCCCCTGGAGGAGGAAATGGCAACCCACTCCAGTGTTCTTGCCTGGAAAATCCCATGGACAGAGGAGCCTGGCGGGCTACAGTCCACAGAGTCACACAGTCAGACAGGACTGAGTGATGAACACTTTCACTTTCTAGTTAAAGTATTAAATAGTCCCACTGATAAACTTCTGACTCTGATGGTAATGCTGCAGGTAGTCTGCAGTTTAATACGGTGGTCACAGTTAGCTTCTTGTGGATGCTGTTTGCTATAACATTCTGGGCACTTTGCATTGGTAAACAGTTTTTAATCACTCTGTCTTGACATTTCTAGTGATATTTTTCCTCACGCAGTTGTAGTGAATTTTAGGAAACCTTTTATCACTGAGACAGAACTGAGTTGGTGTGATGGTGTTTTAGTCATTTACTGTCTTTTGGTGGTCCTTTATTTTAATTAGATCAGTGATATAGATAGGACCATGACTAGTGCAATACAGATACACTTAAATGTTGCTTTATGTATTTTTATCAATGATAAGATCCCTAAATCAGTCAGGGAGTAAAAGTGTTACCAGGATCTCTGGGAGGGCTCCAGCATCCTTTGTTAAAGAGGTCCTCACCATCGAAATGCTGAGAGTCACCCGCCTGGGAACTCAACAGCAAGCCTCAGGCTTCCCTGGGCCCTGATTCTGGTAATTTTGCTCTGAGTCTGTCGTCTAGAAGGTGATCTGGAAGTTAATCTACACATCTTAGAATCTTAAAAAAATACCTTTTCTAAATAGATAAGAATGGCAAATTTAAAAGGATTTTAAAAGTCCTCTAGTTACTGAGTTCAAATTAAGAACCTTATCTCTCTCTGTATGTCCTGTTTTTGGTTTTGCTTGTGATACATTTAAAAATGATTAAAACTGTTTGGCAGAAACCAGTAATACTGTAAAGCAGTTATCCTTCAATTATAAATAAATAAATTTAATTTTTAAAAAGTTATTAAAACTATCTGCTTTTGTGCGTTGACTTTGTATATGACCACTTTAAGGCTTCCCAGGTGGCACTAGTGATAAAGAACCCACCTGCCAATGCAGGAGACGTAGAGATGCAGGTTCGATCCCTGGGTGGGGAAGATCCCCTGGAGGAGGAAATGGCAACCCACTCCAGTGTTCTTGCCTGGAAAATCCCATGGACAGAGGAGCCTGGCGGGCTACAGTCCACAGAGTCACACAGTCAGACAGGACTGAGTGATGAACACTTTCACTTTCTAGTTAAAGTATTAAATAGTCCCACTGATAAACTTCTGACTCTGATGGTAATGCTGCAGGTAGTCTGCAGTTTAATACGTGGTCACAGTTAGCTTCTTGTGGATGCTGTTTGCTATAACATTCTGGGCACTTTGCATTGGTAAACAGTTTTTAATCACTCTGTCTTGACATTTCTAGTGATATTTTTCCTCACGCAGTTGTAGTGAATTTTAGGAAACCTTTTATCACTGAGACAGAACTGAGTTGGTGTGATGGTGTTTTAGTCATTTACTGTCTTTTGGTGGTCCTTTATTTTAATTAGATCAGTGATATAGATAGGACCATGACTAGTGCAATACAGATACACTTAAATGTTGCTTTATGTATTTTTATCAATGATAAGATCCCTAAATCAGTCAGGGAGTAAAAGTGTTACCAGGATCTCTGGGAGGGCTCCAGCATCCTTTGTTAAAGAGGTCCTCACCATCGAAATGCTGAGAGTCACCCGCCTGGGAACTCAACAGCAAGCCTCAGGCTTCCCTGGGCCCTGATTCTGGTAATTTTGCTCTGAGTCTGTCGTCTAGAAGGTGATCTGGAAGTTAATCTACACATCTTAGAATCTCAGACATAAAAGATTTTAAAAAGTCCTCTCAGTTACCTTTTCTAAATAGATAAGAATGGCCAATATGAAGTGTCTTTTGCGGGGATGGGAGGACAGTTGGTATTTTTTCAGAATCCCTCCTAACAGCCAATAATCATCACAGAGTGGCTGTAAACCGTGAAGGATATTAGGGCGTGAGTTAACAAATCCCTAAGCCCAAATGCTGGGTTGTCACGACTCTTTAGCACGACTCTTTTAACTATTGTGTCTGTTTACAAAAATGCCCCCGTTTCTCTGGGATGTCTGGGTATACTCCTTTCCTCCTTTTTACAGAATGTAGAAGCTGAATGAGTGGCTTCTAGAAGGAAAAATCAATGAAAACCAAAATGCTGCTGTAACCTAGAGGGTTTTGATCTGGGAGCATTTGCTGGTTGTCAGTATTGGTCGTGCTTTGGAAAATGTACAAAGTGTGTGTTTACTGAATTTATAAAGTGCTTACAAGTAAGTCTGAAAATTCTGGTTTTTTGAAAGTAGCCTTCTCCCAGTCCTGTGCTGAGTGAAGTGCAGAGAATCAAGAGAAAGTGCAAGAAAGCCATTGGTGGTGTAAATTACATTTCACCCCACTTTTGAGTTGTCTGGCTCTTTTGAAGTTGATTCCCAAATAAAGTTCTAGAATCGATGCTCTTAGTAAGTAAAAAGAACCTGGAGAGTATTTGTTCAAAGTATTTGGAGGCATTTCTGATGGAGCAAATATTTTGTTAGACGTTAAAGTTATCAAAATGGACACCATGTGGCTCCAGCTTGTACGTCTAGCTTGGGAGACAGATCACCGGAATAAAGCGCTCAGTTGGGGGTCATGTGGTGCCGCACAGGACCTTTGGGCAGGAGGGGGGTTCCCCAGTTTTGTGGGTGACTCCCCCAGGTGGGCAGGCGTCCCAGGCTCCTCCAGCTTCTTAGAGGCAGTGGCCTGGCTCACACTGGCTTCCTGGTCACTTGACACAAGTCCGATGGCCTGGTTCGGTCTGGGTGACCTGTTCAAGGCTTCGAGAAAGAGCGTTTCATGTAGCACCTCTGTTTGAGGCAGTTTCCTCTGTGTGTTTAACAGCTGTTTCACTGAGGTGCATGGCCAGTCCTACAAGCTTATCTCATAGACTGTTTCGTTTTTGTCTTATTTTGGCTGGGGGAGGAATTCCCACTGTAGAGCCAAAGCAATTTGAGTTATTTTTAATCTGGTCATATACACGTTCTCCGCAGTCCTATGCTGTGACCATACACTTCAGATCACGGCTCGATGCATCCTGATCGTGCCTATTTCTGCAGCCACATCCTTCTCTCTGTACACTTGAACTTCACGAAGGCTGGATGCCCACCTGCCTATGGTTCAACTGACTTGACGCGCTATTTCCAACTCTGTGCTCTGCCCAGAACCTCTTGACTCTGCTCCTGAGAGCTGTGGCCTCAGACATCTTCCCCAAGCGCTCTGCCTGGGGGATCCTCCAGGAGCCCAGGCTGGACGGGTCCTTCGTGAAGGTGCCCCGTGTCTGTCCTCAAACCTAGGGTGCCGAGCACATTGGGAGGCGTTTGGCAAATGCTGCGTGACAAGTGAAGCTTTTAGAACTGCGGTTTTCATCAGACAGGAAAACTGTGTCAACACTCCTGAGTATAGTTACAATTGTTTTAAACTTCTCTTTGCATATAAGTGTAGCCGTGGTGGATGTGAACTTATGTTTCTTGGAAAATACGAGCTGTGAGAATGTGAGGGGTACCACATCTGTGTTGTTCATCAGCCGTCAATGGGAGCTTGCTCTCTGAACATTCACTTGAAATTCTTACTGATATCCAATCACATATTGGATGACAGTTTATCAAAGACACCATGTGGCTCCAGCTTGTACGTCTAGCTTGGGAGACAGATCACCGGAATAAAGCGCTCAGTTGGGGGTCATGTGGTGCCGCACAGGACCTTTGGGCAGGAGGGGGGTTCCCCAGTTTTGTGGGTGACTCCCCCAGGTGGGCAGGCGTCCCAGGCTCCTCCAGCTTCTTAGAGGCAGTGGCCTGGCTCACACTGGCTTCCTGGTCACTTGACACAAGTCCGATGGCCTGGTTCGGTCTGGGTGACCTGTTCAAGGCTTCGAGAAAGAGCGTTTCATGTAGCACCTCTGTTTGAGGCAGTTTCCTCTGTGTGTTTAACAGCTGTTTCACTGAGGTGCATGGCCAGTCCTACAAGCTTATCTCATAGACTGTTTCGTTTTTGTCTTATTTTGGCTGGGGGAGGAATTCCCACTGTAGAGCCAAAGCAATTTGAGTTATTTTTAATCTGGTCATATACACGTTCTCCGCAGTCCTATGCTGTGACCATACACTTCAGATCACGGCTCGATGCATCCTGATCGTGCCTATTTCTGCAGCCACATCCTTCTCTCTGTACACTTGAACTTCACGAAGGCTGGATGCCCACCTGCCTATGGTTCAACTGACTTGACGCGCTATTTCCAACTCTGTGCTCTGCCCAGAACCTCTTGACTCTGCTCCTGAGAGCTGTGGCCTCAGACATCTTCCCCAAGCGCTCTGCCTGGGGGATCCTCCAGGAGCCCAGGCTGGACGGGTCCTTCGTGAAGGTGCCCCGTGTCTGTCCTCAAACCTAGGGTGCCGAGCACATTGGGAGGCGTTTGGCAAATGCTGCGTGACAAGTGAAGCTTTTAGAACTGCGGTTTTCATCAGACAGGAAAACTGTGTCAACACTCCTGAGTATATTTACAATTTTTTTAAACTTCTCTTTTGCATATAAATGTAGCCGTTTTGGATTTGAATTTATTTTTCTTGGAAAATACAAGCTTTGAGAATATGAAGGCTACCACATCTGTGTTGTTCATCAGCCGTCAATGGGAGCTTGCTCTCTGAACATTCACTTGAAATTCTTACTGATATCCAATCACATATTGGATGACAGTTTATAGAATTTGATACTTTGTTGCATCCTGTGGATTAAAATTGTAAATTTTAAGGTACACCATTTTGAAATCTATCAGTTGCTATTAAGTCGTGGTTTTATGGACGGGGATTGCTTCTGTTGTCCACTCTGTAGCCATGTGAAGCGTAAGCCAGCCATTATATTTTTTTCCCTTTAAAATGTATTTAGAAACTGTTCTTCCACTAAACCTGATAACAGTGGAAGGAAAATCTGTTCAGCTTTTCCCTTCTGTAGCATCATTAATAGATAATTGACTATTTGCTCAAAAAGTAAAAACAAACCTTGATTTTTCTAAATAAATATGAACTTGCAGAAGAAACAGCACCTGCTGAGCGGTGAGTGTTCCCTGGTAATCATAAGAGATGGTCTCCCTGTTTCTCTTTTTCCCTGTGTCTCTCTCCGAGAAAGCTGAATTACAGGACTGTTAACATCTTAAATAAAGGATTCTTATCTCAAGCAGTAGGAGGCCCAGATACAATGGGACTCACCGAGAGGCTGCCTGGGTAAATGTCCCTCAGCAGATCAAAACCGTCTTTGGAATCTCAGTCACGTTATATAAGTGGTCGTACAGATGGATTTTTTAACTCTGATTTTCCTAAACGGCTTTCCCATCCATTAACCGGTGGAAGGTGTTCTGAAAGACAGACCGAGAAGAATGCACGGCTGTTACTTTAAGAAGGAAATTAAGTAGGGAGGGAAGAGGTGGATGTTGTGACTGCTGACATTTGTGGCCTCTTTTTCATTTGCGTAAGAGGTGGACTGGCTTTTCTGTAGCCGCGTTGCCATGGAGAGGTAGTGGGGGAGGACTCCCAGGACTGCAGCCGAGCTTGAGCAAGCCTTTCCGTCTCAGAGCTGCTGCGAATGTGAGGCGCGGGGCAGGGAGCTCAGGGGTGCCAGGCGGCGCGGGTCCTGGGGGGCCGGCTGACTTGTCATGGCTGGTAACGTGACTGTGCAGAGACCCCTGGGGGGACAGACATGTTTGTGGCCGCGCCTGTGGATGCTCTGTGTGAAGTGAATGGATTGTAATGTTGTATGTATTCCCACCCTTCCTGATTTCTTACACTCGAGATTTGACAAACAGAGTTGAGACAGGTTAAGCCAAATGTACTCCCTTGTGACAATCAGAAACCGACTAACCTGAGTCGGTGTGTTTGTGTATAGACAGATGACAGAACAGCCGGTCGAATAAACGGTGGTGGGACTAATACACCCAGGGAGATCCAACACTGGAGGCGAGACTGTGGCCAGACATGAATGTGTCACTAGCCTGGATTCATCCGTGGGCAGGTGTCACAGAGCCGAGTAGCTAGAGAATACGAGGACATGGAACAATGAAAGTTGTGAGAATTTTCCTACGTAACAGGTAGAAGAAAATCAGTTATGTGTTTTATGGATAACCATGCTTGTGTCTTAGATGAATTTTAGGAATTTTTTCATCGCTGTTAATAGATTTTATTGGAAACAGTTTTATGTCACACAGAAAATTCTTATTAACGACTTTGCAGTACGATCGTTTGGTGTGTTTTGAGCTGATAAACTCCCTGTTTCTCTTTTTCCCTGTGTCTCTCTCCGAGAAAGCTGAATTACAGGACTGTTAACATCTTAAATAAAGGATTCTTATCTCAAGCAGTAGGAGGCCCAGATACAATGGGACTCACCGAGAGGCTGCCTGGGTAAATGTCCCTCAGCAGATCAAAACCGTCTTTGGAATCTCAGTCACGTTATATAAGTGGTCGTACAGATGGATTTTTTAACTCTGATTTTCCTAAACGGCTTTCCCATCCATTAACCGGTGGAAGGTGTTCTGAAAGACAGACCGAGAAGAATGCACGGCTGTTACTTTAAGAAGGAAATTAAGTAGGGAGGGAAGAGGTGGATGTTGTGACTGCTGACATTTGTGGCCTCTTTTTCATTTGCGTAAGAGGTGGACTGGCTTTTCTGTAGCCGCGTTGCCATGGAGAGGTAGTGGGGGAGGACTCCCAGGACTGCAGCCGAGCTTGAGCAAGCCTTTCCGTCTCAGAGCTGCTGCGAATGTGAGGCGCGGGGCAGGGAGCTCAGGGGTGCCAGGCGGCGCGGGTCCTGGGGGCCGGCTGACTTGTCATGGCTGGTAACGTGACTGTGCAGAGACCCCTGGGGGGACAGACATGTTTGTGGCCGCGCCTGTGGATGCTCTGTGTGAAGTGAATGGATTGTAATGTTGTATGTATTCCCACCCTTCCTGATTTCTTACACTCGAGATTTGACAAACAGAGTTGAGACAGGTTAAGCCAAATGTACTCCCTTGTGACAATCAGAAACCGACTAACCTGAGTCGGTGTGTTTGTGTATAGACAGATGACAGAACAGCCGGTCGAATAAACGGTGGTGGGACTAATACACCCAGGGAGATCCAACACTGGAGGCGAGACTGTGGCCAGACATGAATGTGTCACTAGCCTGGATTCATCCGTGGGCAGGTGTCACAGAGCCGAGTAGCTAGAGAATACGAGGACATGGAACAATGAAAGTTGTGAGAATTTTCCTACGTAACAGGTAGAAGAAAATCAGTTATGTGTTTTATGGATAACCATGCTTGTGTCTTAGATGAATTTTAGGAATTTTTTCATCGCTGTTAATAGATTTTATTGGAAACAGTTTTATGTCACACAGAAAATTCTTATTAACGACTTTGCAGTACGATCGTTTGGTGGGGTTTTGTTGGTTTTCTTGACGTCAGTGGTAAATTCAATATGAGGATGATACTCGTCTTTTGTTTTCTTGTGGCTATCACTGTGGATAACGCCTTTGTTTAAAAACAGATGTGATTGGTAATTTTAACTTGAACTTTGAGCTGCTATATAAAATATTTCTAAATAAAATTGTGCTTCTCTTGAGGAGTCATAGAATATGTTGAATTTGCCAAATCTGAAGAAACGTGTTTGACAGCCCCGTCTCCTGAGGAGCTCTGAGGACTGGTGGACAGCAGCTGGGTCAGACTGGCTTAGGGGAAGATGCTCTGTACAGCGGCTACCGTTGTTGGCCGCTTCATGCTTAGTACAACTTACTGTTTAGGATAGCTAATTGTCTAATTTAATCCAAGAAAGAAATGCTAAACCAAGTCATTTATTTTTTTTAAACAGAAAGTATTAAGTAAAATCTAGACATGGCATCATACATAGTGCTACATAGTACTACTGTAAAGATTTGTAAAATGTGCAGATTTATTACTGAATTTACTTGGAAAATATCACTTCGCCTTAAGGTATTTTGGAAAATTTTCAATAAATGTAGAGAAAAAAATGTGTATATAAACAAAAACTTTCTTCAGTGATAACTTTATTTGGCCTACTAAAATCTTCTACTTGCTTTGTGTTTGAAATATTATATATTAAGAATAACTTCCTTCTTTAATATTTAAAGACAAAAGCTTATACATTACTAGGTATGGATGTTGATGGAGTTGATATTTTCATTATTTTTCTTAATTTTTAAATTAATTCCCAGGTACATCATTGAACAGGACACCAAAATTTTTCAAACTTCAAAAATTTTTTCCTACGTAAGGTGTCACAGGGGTAGCTAGAGAATACGAGGACATGGAACAATGAAAGTTGTGAGAATTTTCCTACGTAACAGGTAGAAGAAAATCAGTTATGGATAACCATGCTTGTGTCTTAGATGAATTTTAGGAATTTTTTCATCGCTGTTAATAGATTTTATTGGAAACAGTTTTATGTCACACAGAAAATTCTTATTAACGACTTTGCAGTACGATCGTTTGGTGGGGTTTTGTTGGTTTTCTTGACGTCAGTGGTAAATTCAATATGAGGATGATACTCGTCTTTTGTTTTCTTGTGGCTATCACTGTGGATAACGCCTTTGTTTAAAAACAGATGTGATTGGTAATTTTAACTTGAACTTTGAGCTGCTATATAAAATATTTCTAAATAAAATTGTGCTTCTCTTGAGGAGTCATAGAATATGTTGAATTTGCCAAATCTGAAGAACGTGTTTGACAGCCCGTCTCCTGAGGAGCTCTGAGGACTGGTGGACAGCAGCTGGGTCAGACTGGCTTAGGGGAAGATGCTCTGTACAGCGGCTACCGTTGTTGGCCGCTTCATGCTTAGTACAACTTACTGTTTAGGATAGCTAATTGTCTAATTTAATCCAAGAAAGAAATGCTAAACCAAGTCATTTATTTTTTTTAAACAGAAAGTATTAAGTAAAATCTAGACATGGCATCATACATAGTGCTACATAGTACTACTGTAAAGATTTGTAAAATGTGCAGATTTATTACTGAATTTACTTGGAAAATATCACTTCGCCTTAAGGTATTTTGGAAAATTTTCAATAAATGTAGAGAAAAAAATGTGTATATAAACAAAAACTTTCTTCAGTGATAACTTTATTTGGCCTACTAAAATCTTCTACTTGCTTTGTGTTTGAAATATTATATATTAAGAATAACTTCCTTCTTTAATATTTAAAGACAAAAGCTTATACATTACTAGGTATGGATGTTGATGGAGTTGATATTTTCATTATTTTTCTTAATTTTTAAATTAATTCCCAGGTACATCATTGAACAGGACACCAAAATCAGTTTTGTCAACTACTCATGCAAGTCAGAGGGTGATTAGGTGTAAAATATTTGCCTGTGGTTAGATAAAGACAGGTAGTTTTCAGTGAATGTTGACTAGGAGCTCAAGTAGTAATCTTTTCTGAATCATTTTTGTGAGGCATACGCTCTTCGTTTTTCCCTGCAATTTTACAGATGAGAAAACTGAGGCATAGAGAGCAATTTGATGCCATAGATATAAGAAGAGATGAAGCAGGATTTGAACCCAGGGCTGTTTTGTTTGTTTGTTTTAATTTTGGCCTCTTTTATTGTTTTTTTATTTATTTGTTTCCATCCATGTTTATTCTTTGGCCCGTGTGGGCCTCCCGGTGCAGTGGCCTCTCCTGTTGCAGAGCACCGGCTCTGGACGCACGCACTCCAGAGCACTGGCTTGTGATTGAATGCACTGGTCCAGCCACTCCACGGCATGTGGGATTCTCCTAGGCCAGGGATCAAACTGGCCCCCCCTGCATTGCAAGGCGGACTCTTCACCCACTGGACCCCCAGGGAAGCCCCCCAGGACTGGTTTTAACCACCACATTTTATGCATATTGAGACTCTAGCCCGGCACAGTATGAGAAGCTTTCCATCCGGGTATCCTGGGATGGAGCCCAGCGTTTCGTAGCTTAGCCAAGTGATAGCAGAAGTTGCACCTCTTCTTGCCTTGATTTTTTTCGCGCTTGACCACAGTATGCATGTAAGCCCTTTAGTTCTAGTGCAGATGTGAGGGTCGGTTCCCTCCCCACCTCGGCAGTGGTTACTGCTGTCCTGTTACTGCTCACTATGTGAAAGTATAAAGTAGTAATCCAGATTGTGTTTTATTTCTCTATTTGCACAAAAGAGAAATACAGAATATGATTAAAATAATATTGAACCTTTTTCAGATATACATTCAAATACGGATCATTTTAAAACAGTGTTTGGAACTTCCCAGGTGGCTCCGTGATAAAGAATCTGCATGCAATGCAGGAGACGCAGGTTGGATCCCTGGATCAGGAAGATTCCTTGGAGAAGGAAGTAGCAGCCACTGCAGCATTCTTGCCTGGGAAGTCCCATGGACAGAGGAGCCTGGTGGGCTGCAGTTCATGGGGTCACAGAAGAGCCAGACGCAACTTAGGGACCGAAACACTACCGACTCCACAAAGCAGAGTTTCTCAGTCTTGGCACTAATGACGTGTCGGGCAGATAACTGTTGGTGGGGCTGCCCTGTGTGTCGTGGGGTGTTGAGTGGCATCCCTGGCCTCTGCCCGATGGATGCCAAGCCCTCTCCCCAGTTGTGACAGGCAGACATTGTCAGTTCCTCTGAAGGGCAAAGTCGCTGCTGGCCAAAAGCCACTACTAGGGACATACCAGCATTAGTCAAATAACGAAGCAGAAGGTCGTTACCGAGCGTGTTAAGGATGTTAATATTAAAGACCAGAGGGCTGTAAGTGAGAATGAAGGGAGGGAGTGGACTGGCTTTTGTGGCAGGTGTCTCTGGCTTTGTGGCAGGGGTGGCTGCTCGTGGAGTCCAGCAGGAAGGGCCTGAAGGACTTGGAGGCTGGAATGGAGGCTGTGGCCGAGGTCTCGGTGAGGGGTGGGGGCTTGGAGCAGGTGCGAGGATGGGCCGTCCGGAGAGGTTTCTAGAGGGAGAATCAGAGGGCTTGGGGCTTGTGGGAATATTGCACTCTTAACAAAAAAGTAAAAAGAGCAAAAGAGCAGTGAAGGTCTGAGAAGTGGATACAGGGCAGGCTGTCCACCTGCCCCGTTGGTGAACCCCGCATGCCTGCCTGGCTGTGCACGGGACTCAGGGGTGCTTCTCCGCCAAGTTAGAAATGCCGGAAATGTCCTCGACCTTCGTGAAGGATGGAAACCTTGAGTCTGGGACTGCCAGGGGGCTGCACGTTTAAGACCTGAATGGTCTGCTGTGCTCTGCAGGCAGGGTGCCCCTCAGAGAGGAGAGAGCTCGCACTCGCCCATGGTGTGGCTGGGTGCAGGCTCCTGCTTCTTCCTGGGTGCCTGACCCGCCTGTGCCCACCTAGCTTTGTATCCAAGCACAGCCCCTTGTGAATAATTCTTGGGACAGGAAATGATGATCTTGCTTTTGAGTCCCAAGTGAGAAGTTTACACATTCCTTCCAGCAGAGCCTCCCGAGGGTGGGTGCACTGTGTACCCTACCATGAGGTGGGGCAGGAGCAGGTTGGATCCCTGGATCAGGAAGATTCCTTGAAGGAAGTAGCAGCCACTCCAGCATTCTTGCCTGGGAAGTCCCATGGACAGAGGAGCCTGGTGGGCTGCAGTTCATGGGGTCACAGAAGAGCCAGACGCAACTTAGGGACCGAAACACTACCGACTCCACAAAGCAGAGTTTCTCAGTCTTGGCACTAATGACGTGTCGGGCAGATAACTGTTGGTGGGGCTGCCCTGTGTGTCGTGGGGTGTTGAGTGGCATCCCTGGCCTCTGCCCGATGGATGCCAAGCCCTCTCCCCAGTTGTGACAGGCAGACATTGTCAGTTCCTCTGAAGGGCAAAGTCGCTGCTGGCCAAAAGCCACTACTAGGGACATACCAGCATTAGTCAAATAACGAAGCAGAAGGTCGTTACCGAGCGTGTTAAGGATGTTAATATTAAAGACCAGAGGGCTGTAAGTGAGAATGAAGGGAGGGAGTGGACTGGCTTTTGTGGCAGGTGTCTCTGGCTTTTGTGGCAGGGGTGGCTGCTCGTGGAGTCCAGCAGGAAGGGCCTGAAGGACTTGGAGGCTGGAATGGAGGCTGTGGCCGAGGTCTCGGTGAGGGGTGGGGGCTTGGAGCAGGTGCGAGGATGGGCCGTCCGGAGAGGTTTCTAGAGGGAGAATCAGAGGGCTTGGGGCTTGTGGGAATATTGCACTCTTAACAAAAAAGTAAAAAGAGCAAAAGAGCAGTGAAGGTCTGAGAAGTGGATACAGGGCAGGCTGTCCACCTGCCCCGTTGGTGAACCCCGCATGCCTGCCTGGCTGTGCACGGGACTCAGGGGTGCTTCTCCGCCAAGTTAGAAATGCCGGAAATGTCCTCGACCTTCGTGAAGGATGGAAACCTTGAGTCTGGGACTGCCAGGGGGCTGCACGTTTAAGACCTGAATGGTCTGCTGTGCTCTGCAGGCAGGGTGCCCCTCAGAGAGGAGAGAGCTCGCACTCGCCCATGGTGTGGCTGGGTGCAGGCTCCTGCTTCTTCCTGGGTGCCTGACCCGCCTGTGCCCACCTAGCTTTGTATCCAAGCACAGCCCCTTGTGAATAATTCTTGGGACAGGAAATGATGATCTTGCTTTTGAGTCCCAAGTGAGAAGTTTACACATTCCTTCCAGCAGAGCCTCCCGAGGGTGGGTGCACTGTGTACCCTACCAGTGACAGGTGGAAGGACAGAGCACTGCAGCCCGAGGGGACCCAGTGGAGTCCCTCTCCCTCCATGCCCTGGGTCGTGCTGCTGTTTCAGTAAGATCTCACGAGGGTAATTTAATGATCTTTTCTTAGTAACAGTAAAATCACCGGCTTATAGTTGCCACTTACGTGTTACTATTGTAAGATTCTAATGCCATGACCTCAGCAGTGATGATAACCCCTTTTTCTCCCCACACGAAATTATCTTGTTGAAATTGGGTGTGTCTGAGTGTGTCTGTCCATGATTTCCACCACAGTAAAACAGAAATTCATTTCTGAGCCAGAACTGCAGCCTGCCATTGTGAAGTCTGGAGCACAAAAGAGGCAAAGGGAAGAGAGAGGCTGTTCTCCCGAGAACTTCGTGGAGTTTGGTTTCTCATTCCCGTCCCTACCTCCAAGTCTCCACTCCAATTCTGCTGATCCATTAGATCAGCTGTCAGCTGCTTCCTTTTTCCTTGAAAGACCTGTTCCCCGAGTTTCCACCCTGGGTCGCCCACCGTTGGCCTGAGTAAGGCCAGTGGGCCTGAGTAAGGTGGTCAAGACGCCGGGTCTGGTCACTCGCTCTCACGGGTACGAGTTCAGCCATGGCTGAACACGAGCCGCCTCAAGGGCTGCGCTTGTGCTGTGGGCTCCACTGCCCGCCGCCAGGGCAGGTGGAAGAGGCGCCTTTAGGCCTTGAAGTAGAGCGTTTACGTAGTGGTGAATTTGAGGCTGAGACCCGGTCCTCGACCTTCGTGAAGGATGGAAACCTTGAGTCTGGGACTGCCAGGGGGCTGCACGTTTAAGACCTGAATGGTCTGCTGTGCTCTGCAGGCAGGGTGCCCCTCAGAGAGGAGAGAGCTCGCACTCGCCCATGGTGTGGCTGGGTGCAGGCTCCTGCTTCTTCCTGGGTGCCTGACCCGCCTGTGCCCACCTAGCTTTGTATCCAAGCACAGCCCCTTGTGAATAATTCTTGGGACAGGAAATGATGATCTTGCTTTTGAGTCCCAAGTGAGAAGTTTACACATTCCTTCCAGCAGAGCCTCCCGAGGGTGGGTGCACTGTGTACCCTACCAGTGACAGGTGGAAGGACAGAGCACTGCAGCCCGAGGGGACCCAGTGGAGTCCCTCTCCCTCCATGCCCTGGGTCGTGCTGCTGTTTCAGTAAGATCTCACGAGGGTAATTTAATGATCTTTTCTTAGTAACAGTAAAATCACCGGCTTATAGTTGCCACTTACGTGTTACTATTGTAAGATTCTAATGCCATGACCTCAGCAGTGATGATAACCCCTTTTTCTCCCCACACGAAATTATCTTGTTGAAATTGGGTGTGTCTGAGTGTGTCTGTCCATGATTTCCACCACAGTAAAACAGAAATTCATTTCTGAGCCAGAACTGCAGCCTGCCATTGTGAAGTCTGGAGCACAAAAGAGGCAAAGGGAAGAGAGAGGCTGTTCTCCCGAGAACTTCGTGGAGTTTGGTTTCTCATTCCCGTCCCTACCTCCAAGTCTCCACTCCAATTCTGCTGATCCATTAGATCAGCTGTCAGCTGCTTCCTTTTTCCTTGGAAAAGACCTGTTCCCCTCGAGTTTCCACCCTGGGTCGTCCCACCGTTGGCCTGAGTAAGGCCAGTGGGCCTGAGTAAGGTGGTCAAGACGTCGGGTCTGGTCACTCGCTCTCACGGGTACGAGTTCAGCCATGGCTGAACACGAGCCGCGTCTCAAGGGCTGCGCTTGTGCTGTGGGCTCCACTGCCCCGCCGCCAGGGCAGGTGGAAGAGAGACGTACCCTTTTAGGCAGCTTGAACATCTCAGTGATGGGAGAGACGTTTACACGTAGTGGTGAATTTGAGGCATAAGTGAGACCGCAGGTAACAATGCTAAACGGGATACAGTCAAATACCGGTAAATGGATGTTATATTCCATCCACTTGCTTGGATAGATGAAGTTCTGTGGATGTGCAGGGAGGTAAAAAAAAAAAAAAGTGTACTTTTTCTGGACGTATGTGTAGAAGTTTCTGAGAGTTGGGATTTAAGCATGGTCATGAAAACTTGGGGAAGTGTGGATCAATAGGGGCTTCCCTGGTGGCTCAGCGTTAAAGAATCCACCTGCCAATGCAGGAGATACGCGTTTGATGCTCTGGAGAAGGAAGTGGCAACCCACTCCAGTGTTCTTGCCTGGGAAATCCCGTGGACAGAGGAGCCTGGAGGGCTGCAGTCCATGGAGTCGCAAAGAGTCCGACACAGCTTAGTGAGAAAACACCAGCCACAACGTGGATAACTCCTGTGGGCCGGGAGGTCGGGTGGCTGGGATAGGTGGTGCTGTGGCGTGTATTTTAGCAGGTGTATGACTTCAGCAGGCCTGAAAGGAGTACCCTCCCAGAGGCACACGTGTATGCACGTGTTCTCAGCGCAGGAGGAGCCAGGGGGCTGGGGGCACACACTGGTGGCCCTGGTTGAGGGATCAGGACGGGCCTTGAGAGCCCCCGATGCTCAAGCTCAGACATGAAAGATGAGGAATCGCCAGCTCAGGCGGGACGGCCTTTTAAGTGATAACGGAGCGGTCATGGAGCATGGCACTGGGTCCGCCTTCTGGAGGCCACATGCCTGGGTTGACACCTGGCCGAGAAGCCGCTCCCTGTGAGCTCTGTGTTTGCTTCCAGGAGCCACGGTGAGCTCCGTCAAATGGAGACCATGACCGGCTCCCCCGCCCCCCAGGAGGCCTCTGTCCAGGGCTGAATGAATGGGTCATGTTAGGTCCTTAGAGTAGCGCCCGCACGCAGCAAGCACCCCGAGGAGCCTGGTGGGCCCCCGTCCGTGGAGTCTCACAGTTTAGCTGTCACTGGCAGAGTCTTCCCCGGGAGGGCCAGAGGGAGGATGAAGACATCCCAGATAGGTGTGAGGGAAGCGCTGGGGGGCGGTTCTCAGAAGCAACCCCAGGTGTTGGAAGCAGTGCTGGGGGCAGGCCGGCTGCAGGCGGGCACCCCCAAAGGCAGGGCCGCCCCTCCTCTTGGAGGAAGGTTTCCAGGAGGAGGGATTCTAGTGATGGGTCCAGACAGATAACTCGTGGTTTCTCCACCAGTTTTAAGAAATGCATGTGTGTGTTATTTTTCTTTTGCTGTGGTTTGTTTAACATATATTTTAGGGAGTTTAAGAAATAGTGAAGTTTAATAGCGATCCAAAATAACGGTATCCTGCATACCCTCACGGGCTACAATATTATTGAAAAGAGCTTTCATTTATGTTGGAAAGAGCTTGACGTTTTCTTAAGTTCAATTATATCCTAGCGTGTTTTCACCATAACTTGCCTGACTTCGTCTGTGACACAGTGAGCCTCTGGAACAAATGTCCACCGTTGATAGGCGGCCAGAGCTGTTTGTGGTCTGACCAGATCAGGTCCACGCATATGAGGTTCCAAACCTCATCCCTGTTGTTCTTGGCCAGAGTCCTTGACAGTGTGGGAGGTGGCCAAGTACTTCCGTTGCGGAAAAGAATGACATTTGTTCATTGTGTCAATTGTGATGGTCGTTTAAAGCATCTACCGTCTGTTTCCTATTTTTTTTTAACTGGGTTTTAAAGATGTTGGGGATTTTATGTATTGTAAAATTTATTATAAGTAAGTTTGTTTATAACCACTTAACTGTACTAAGGGTCCAATGCTCTATCATTACCACTCATGAGCTGTGAATTACTAGACAGTGATGAAGACAGAACACATTCATGCTTACATACAGTGATATGCTGGGTATAGTTCAAACAAGGCAGTAGGTATGGACACACTATATATTGTACAAATACACACATCCATAGTATACATGCTCTTGCATGGATATTCAAAATTATATGAACTGTTATTTGATTATTTAGGCTAATGGCCTCAAACAGTAATATGACTTGTTTCCAAAGAATTTATTTCCCTAAAACATAATTTAACATAATGTAATCGACATGTGTAATGATGCGTTTTCTAAGTGTTACTTGATTTTGGAAATCAGTTTAACAACTTTCAGGCTTCCCTGGTAGCTCAGATAGTAAAGAATCTGCCTGCAATGCAGGAGACCCTGGTTCTGGGCTTGGATCAGGAGGATCTCTGGAGAAGGCAGTAGCTCCCCACCCCAGTATTCTTGGACTTCCCTGTGGCTCTGATGGTAAAGAGACCAGGGTTCTGTCGTTCAGTTGGGAAGATCCCTGGAGGAGGGAATGGCAGCCTACTCTGGTGTTCTTGCCCGGAGAAGCCCATAGTCAGAGGAGCCTGGCGGGCTACAGTCCGCGGAGTCACAGAGAGTGGGACACGGCTGAGTGACGAACTTCCACTTTATTTTCATGGCTTTCCATCGCTGGCCAGGGCCTTCAGAGAGAAAGTGCGTAGAGTGTAGTGAAAGCGTTAGTCGCTCAGCCGTGTCTGACTGCGCGACCTCCTGGGCTGGGGCCCCCCAGGCTCCTCTGTCCACGGGATTCTCCCGGCAAGAGCACTGGAGTGGGCTGCCGTGCCCCCCTCCAGGGGGTCTTTCCAACCCAGGGGTCGAATCTGGGTCTCCTGCATCGTGGGCAGCTTCTTTACCATCTGAACCACCTGTTAATAGTGTGGATTGCATGTGAGTAGCTGTGGCGTTCTGCACGTCTTTACACTGTGTACTTGTCATGAACAAAGACACTGATATTGTAGGATAAGATATTAGCGGTCGGAAATAGTTACGTGCTTTGTATTGTCTTCTACTTCCGTTTTTCTTTGTGAAACTATGAGAAGTTTGGGAACTGAACTTTTCTAGGCCATTTATTAACTTGCAGCACAGAAGACATCATACTTGTTTAAAAGACCTAGTTACATTTTTTGAGTGTATTTTTTCTAAGTCTGTTTTTCTTAAATTTGTAGTTACCAAATTTTTTTCTTCCCAGCTTTCGAGTTGCCTCATACCATGTAGAACGGCAGAACATAAGAAGACACTTACATGATGTAAATGTCAAGACTGGTGGACAGCTGACTTAATGGGTGTCCAGTGGGGACCCAGTGATGAGCACCTGCCCATCCCTGCCCTTGTCGGCTGCTGGGCTGGTGAGGGGTCCCACCTTTCCGAAAGAACTGCTCCCCGCAGAGTAAGGGGCCAGCCTGGCGGGGTCAGTGCAAGGTGCCGCGTCAGTGCTTAGCAGTAGCCCCCTGAGTCTTGATGAACAATAAAACGAGAAGGTGTTTTAGTTTATTTTGACTGTAATTCCCGCCATAAGGATTGTATCTCTGGTTGATGACTAAACCTGTTAAACTTTGTTTTCACTTTGCTTCTTTCCCCTCCACCACCTACTTAGAATTTTTCATAGCTTTTTACCTTCTGATTCTTGCTGGTTGGGGAATTACCCTTTGGGAGAAATGCAAACAGGACTATTTTGAGTTGAGAAAACAGACTTGTTAACTGACCTGAATATTTTGACGTAACACGTTGAATTAGAGGAATTAAAATGTAAAGAATAGTGGGTCTGAGGCTCCCCTGGTGATCTAGCAGAGACACGATGCCTCCGCTGCGTGGGGCGCGGTTCCACCTGTAGTCGGGGAACTGAGATCCTGCATGCCTTTCAGTGCGGCCAAAAAACCCCAAAATCAAAAAGAATAGTGAATCATAATATTGACAGCGGTATTACTGGTGCTGCTGCTCAGTCATTCAGTTGTGTCTGACTCTTTGCAACCCCATGGACAGTGGCCCACTAGTCTCCTATGCCCATGCGATTTCCCAGGCAAGAATATTGGAGTCCGCTGCCATTTTACTTCAGGGGATCTTCTTGACCCAGGGACGGAGCCCATATCTCTTTCTTGCACCTCCTGCTTTGGCAGGCAGATTTTTTTTTTTTTTTGGCCTCTTCTATTGGCCTTTCATTCATGTATCTTTGTTCTTTGGCTCCTGTGGGCCTCCCATCACAGTGGCCTCCTTCGTTGCAGAGCACTGGCTCTGGGCGCATGCGCTCTAGGGCTCTGGCTCAGTAGCTGGACACATTGGTCCAGCTGCTCCGCGGCACGTGGGATCTTCCCAGGCCAGGGATCGAACCAGCGCCCCTTGCAATGTGAGTCAGTGTCCTTACCCACTGGACCACCAGGGAAGCCCAGGCAGATTCTTTATCACTGTACCACCTGGGCTGTTTGATAAATAACTTCATGTGGGAGGCTGGATAAATAATTTGCAAGAATGGAATAATCAGAGTTGAAGTGGGGTACTTGAACATAGCAGTCTGGGCAAGGTGCGCGTCAGTGTAGCAGTAGCCCCCTGAGTCTTGATGAACAATAAAACGAGAAGGTGTTTTAGTTTATTTTGACTGTAATTCCCGCCATAAGGATTGTATCTCTGGTTGATGACTAAACCTGTTAAACTTTGTTTTCACTTTGCTTCTTTCCCCTCCACCACCTACTTAGAATTTTTCATAGCTTTTTACCTTCTGATTCTTGCTGGTTGGGGAATTACCCTTTGGGAGAAATGCAAACAGGACTATTTTGAGTTGAGAAAACAGACTTGTTAACTGACCTGAATATTTTGACGTAACACGTTGAATTAGAGGAATTAAAATGTAAAGAATAGTGGGTCTGAGGCTCCCCTGGTGATCTAGCAGAGACACGATGCCTCCGCTGCGTGGGGCGCGGTTCCACCTGTAGTCGGGGAACTGAGATCCTGCATGCCTTTCAGTGCGGCCAAAAAACCCCAAAATCAAAAAGAATAGTGAATCATAATATTGACAGCGGTATTACTGGTGCTGCTGCTCAGTCATTCAGTTGTGTCTGACTCTTTGCAACCCCATGGACAGTGGCCCACTAGTCTCCTATGCCCATGCGATTTCCCAGGCAAGAATATTGGAGTCCGCTGCCATTTTACTTCAGGGGATCTTCTTGACCCAGGGACGGAGCCCATATCTCTTTCTTGCACCTCCTGCTTTGGCAGGCAGATTTTTTTTTTTTTTTGGCCTCTTCTATTGGCCTTTCATTCATGTATCTTTGTTCTTTGGCTCCTGTGGGCCTCCCATCACAGTGGCCTCCTTCGTTGCAGAGCACTGGCTCTGGGCGCATGCGCTCTAGGGCTCTGGCTCAGTAGCTGGACACATTGGTCCAGCTGCTCCGCGGCACGTGGGATCTTCCCAGGCCAGGGATCGAACCAGCGCCCCTTGCAATGTGAGTCAGTGTCCTTACCCACTGGACCACCAGGGAAGCCCAGGCAGATTCTTTATCACTGTACCACCTGGGCTGTTTGATAAATAACTTCAGTGTGAAAGGAGGAAACTGGTATCAAATAATTTGCAAGAATGGAATAATCCAGAGTTGAAGTGAGAATATTAAAAAAAAAGAATCTGAAAGTATGCATATATGTTCATATGTGTACATATGTTTCTGTAGATATTTGTGCGTATAGGTACACATATAAGTAATATATGTATTTTTTAAGCATATAAGTAAATAAGTATATACTTCTAGGAAATTGAAGCATTCAGGTTTTATTTTTGATTTGGAACCCATATTTATATACACATACACATATACCTTCATATAGTTATGTATATATATATATAAATGAAACATACATCTTTAATATTAGTAAAAACTTAATGGTTAAGTAGTATAGAGCATATACAATTTAAAAAATGAGCATTTCCCCCTTGCCTGCCCCTGCTTTTTACCCTCTCACTCAGAGCTGTGCTCAGCCACTCAGTCGCGTCTGACTCTCTGCCACCCCCTGGACCGCAGCCCCGGGCGCCTCTGTCCACGGCACTGTCCAGGCAGGAAGACTGGAGTGGGCTGCCATGTCGTCCTCCAGGGGATCTTCCCGACCCAGGGATCGAACCCTTGTCTCCAGCATCTACCTGCATTGGCAGCCGGGTTCTTTACCACTAGTGCCACCTGGGAAGCCCGCCTGGGAAGCCTCAGAGGTAAACACTCATATTAATTTCCTGTCACTTTTTTCAGAAAAGTTTATGCAGATGCTGCAGTTTCATTTTAAAAAATAGTCACACGTGTCCACAAAAAAATTGACATAATATATACTGATCTCAACCTCAGATCTTTGTTTTTTTAATTTCGGATTCTTATACTCTAAAAAGTCATTGCCCAAATCCCCAAAATTATAAATTGAAAGTAAAATCCATCAGTAGAAAAGTGTCTACCAGTGAACTGATAGTTAGGCTGCACTCAAACCTACTGTGTGATTCGGGGCTCCTATTTATTCCTACCCGTCAGTGTTTTGGGCTCTCATCATGTTTTAGGATCTCAGATATAGCATTTCATTGATATGTTTTTGTCATTTCATTGATATGGTTTTACTATATAAGCTCCGACAAAGATTTTTTTCCCCACATAATCCCAGTACATTTATGAAACCAGAAGAAATGTAATTCCTTAATATGATCTATTATCTATTATTCAATGTCCAGTTCTCTGAATTGTCATAATTTTTTTTTTTAGATTTTTAATTTAATTTTATTTTATTTCTTGCCTCTAAGTCATCATTTATCTATCCATCTTTATTGTTTGCCCTGTGTGGACCTCCCATTGCAGTGGCCTCTCTTGTTGCAGAGCACCAGCTCTGGGCACATGTGCTTCAGAGCGCTGGCTCACTATTGGACACACCGGCCCAGCCGTTCCCTGGCACATGGGATTTTCCCCGGCCAGGGATCGAACTGGTGCCCCCTGCACTGCAAGGCATACTCTTTACCCATTGGACCACCAGGGAAGCCCCTGAATTGTCATAATTTTAAAAAACATTTTGTTAGTATTGAGGCAAATAAAGCCCATATATTCTGTAGTTTGGTATGTCTTTTTTGTTTTATGATCTATAGCCACCATTTCCAACTTTCTGTTTCTTTGCCAATCATTTATCACAGAAACTAGGTTTTCTGCCCCGTAAAATTTTTCATTATTGGTTTGTTTTCAAAGGTTCAAATATATAAATAGGCTTCTCTAAATAGTGTTTTAACTGGTGTCTCTTAAGTTTCTAGATATTTTTATGTATCATCAGATTATATTTGAAGATGCATTTGTTGGCCAGCATTACTGTATTTATGGCTATCTTTATGGCTCTCAGATCTCTGTTGGTAGATTTGAAATATAGAATGCCCTTTGAAATATAGTCAGGGGAAAAGAAAAACAGGACAAAATAGGTAAAATTACTTAAAAGACAACCATGAGAGGTGCCCGTAGCTGTGCATTAGGTAATGAAGGTTCTGTGCCTGCTCAGGTTGCAGGAGGGACTCAAGGAATAAAGTGCACTTCTTCGTTTGTGGATCCCTAATTGCTGCTCATCAGTGCTTTTGTTTGTCCGTAAAATTGATCAGTTCTTCTCTTCCCATCAGTGACTTTGTCTGTCCCTTACTAGTCTCAAAGACACCTGAACATAGTCCCTAAACTCCTTTTTCTAGACAGCCATACCCTGTCTCTTGGATTGTGAAGTTTGGATATGAACTCCATCTGACTCTTCCTTCTCATCAGCAGACTTTTCACATGACTCGTGCTTCCCCTTCCTTCCCCCTCTGACCTCAGAGCATCGCACTGGGTGCTTCTCAGTTGAAAATCAGCCCTCTGCCTGGACTCTGTGCTGGCCTCCAGTTTCCTCAGAGCCTTGCTGTTCACGTCTCCAACTCTGGCCTGCATCTTTACTCTCTTTTTATTGGCTCCTTCCCTTGGGCCTGTGGCTGCCCACTCTAGTACTTTTGCTGGAGAATCCCGCGGACAGAGGAGCCTGGTGCACTATAGTTCATGGGGTCGGAAAGAGTTGGACTCGACTGAGAGACTATAAACGGCAACTTGTGTCTGTAAACGTCCTTGGAAAACACATGAAACCAAACCACCCTCTGCTGACCCTGGACCTCAAGTTCACCGTCGTCTTCTCGACTGAGTGTTGCGGAAGACAGCTCTGCTCTGGTGTCTCCACCTCCTGTCCCATCCTTTCCCAGCCCTCTGCCTGCCCGCCTCTCCTTCACTTCCAGGCTTCAGGAAGCCTTCCCAGGACCTCTTAACTGCTCAGCCCAGGGCGGGGCTCTCTTCATCTTTATCAGTTGCATCATCTCATTTGACAATGAAATACTGTTCTTTTGACCTCTGTGGCCAAGTGGTTTCTGATCTCCTAGTTTTTTTTCAGCCTTTTTCTTTTTTTTCTTTGCTTGGGTTTTTCTTCCTCTACCTCTCATTTAGCTGAAAGGTAGGTGGCCCATTAAAACCATTTGTCGGGCTTCCCTGGTGATCCAGTGGGTAGAGTCTGTCTTGCAGTGCAAGGGGCGCCGGTTCGATCCCTGGCCTGGGAAGATCCCACGTGCCGTGGAGCGGCTGGACTGATGTGTCCAACTACTGAGCCGGAGCTCCGGAGCGCATGCGCCCAGAGCCGGGCTCTGCAGCGAGGGACCACTGCAATGGGAGGCCCACAGGAGCCAAAGAACAAAGATGGATGAAAATAAGTAAATGAAAGATGCTCACAGTGGGTTTTTCATACTTTGTCTGTCCCTTACTAGTCTAAATGAACCCTAAACTCCTTTTCTAGACAGCCATACCCTGTCTCTTGGATTGTGAAGTTTGGATATGAACTCCATCTGACTCTTCCTTCTCATCAGCAGACTTTTCACATGACTCGTGCTTCCCCTTCCTTCCCCCTCTGACCTCAGAGCATCGCACTGGGTGCTTCTCAGTTGAAAATCAGCCCTCTGCCTGGACTCTGTGCTGGCCTCCAGTTTCCTCAGAGCCTTGCTGTTCACGTCTCCAACTCTGGCCTGCATCTTTACTCTCTTTTTATTGGCTCCTTCCCTTGGGCCTGTGGCTGCCCACTCTAGTACTTTTGCTGGAGAATCCCGCGGACAGAGGAGCCTGGTGCACTATAGTTCATGGGGTCGGAAAGAGTTGGACTCGACTGAGAGACTATAAACGGCAACTTGTGTCTGTAAACGTCCTTGGAAAACACATGAAACCAAACCACCCTCTGCTGACCCTGGACCTCAAGTTCACCGTCGTCTTCTCGACTGAGTGTTGCGGAAGACAGCTCTGCTCTGGTGTCTCCACCTCCTGTCCCATCCTTTCCCAGCCCTCTGCCTGCCCGCCTCTCCTTCACTTCCAGGCTTCAGGAAGCCTTCCCAGGACCTCTTAACTGCTCAGCCCAGGGCGGGGCTCTCTTCATCTTTATCAGTTGCATCATCTCATTTGACAATGAAATACTGTTCTTTTGACCTCTGTGGCCAAGTGGTTTCTGATCTCCTAGTTTTTTTTCAGCCTTTTTCTTTTTTTTCTTTGCTTGGGTTTTTCTTCCTCTACCTCTCATTTAGCTGAAAGGTAGGTGGCCCATTAAAACCATTTGTCGGGCTTCCCTGGTGATCCAGTGGGTAGAGTCTGTCTTGCAGTGCAAGGGGCGCCGGTTCGATCCCTGGCCTGGGAAGATCCCACGTGCCGTGGAGCGGCTGGACTGATGTGTCCAACTACTGAGCCGGAGCTCCGGAGCGCATGCGCCCAGAGCCGGTGCTCTGCAGCGAGAGGGACCACTGCAATGGGAGGCCCACAGGAGCCAAAGAACAAAGATGGATGAAAATAAGTAAATGAAAGACCAATAGAAGTGGTCAAAAACCAAAACAAAACATTTGTCAAAGCTTTCAAAATGTATACAGTTTGGGACACCATTCCTGTAGTCTCTGATTCATAGGTCCTTCTAGAAGCCTATAGTATAGTGTATCTGTGATAATAATCTGTTATATAAAGGTACCAAACCACAGTGCACTAAGCCATTTCTCAGGTATTCAACATGCATTTGTTGAACATCTACTATATTCCAGGTGTCAGTGATTGTTTCTGTTTTGTCTGTTGTGGAAACTGCTCTGACGAGTAGCCTTTGTTCTGCTCGTTAAGAGTCTCGGTCTAGAGTCAGGACTCGACTCAGCGCATTAGGATTGCAGAGCCTGATTTCAAAGATCTGGATGCCTGTGGCCAAGTGACTTCATAGAATAACTGTATTCTTGCTTCCACCTCCTCTGTCGTGTGGTTTTAGCAACCAGTTATGTAAGGTGGTGGATCTCCCATCCTGTGTCTTTAGACCTGCCGCCTCCGGGGTTGTGTACAGACCGCAGCGAGCTCCTGACTGTCCTGTTTTCTGCGTCGTGGTCCCTGCAGCCTCGTCACGTCCCCCTCTCGGAGCCCCCTCCAGGCAGGAACTCTCATTGTCTTCTCTGCGTCTCTAGCCTGTCTACTCTTTCCTCCACGAAGCTGCTTCAGGGCCGTTCTTCCTGTTGCCAAGAGGCCGCGATCACACCCTGCTGTGTTCCCCAGGGCCTGAGCCCCCTCACCACCTAGAGGGGCGATGCTGTTCACTTGTCTGAGCTCCTGCCCGCAGGTCACTCCTTTGTGTGTGTGCTCAGGGCTAGCCCCCAGGAGCTGATACACACGTTCCAGACATTCCGTACATTGACGTCTTTATGTTTTAGAAGTTATCCCAGAGTCTTTCATGGGATCTGGAAATTTGGAATTTAAAACCTGTAGCCAACCCACGTTTAAAAAAAGGTAATCACATTTATTTCGTTTTAGTTTTTATTAAATGTATGTAATACTTATTTTTATATTAAAATATTTGCTATAGATAATTTATTAATTGAAGAAAAGAGATATAATATTAAGACCATTAATGTACTACCCTCAGATAATCATTACAATTGAGCTTATTTCTTTACAGATCTGTGTATATATATGTACACATACATCTATGTGATACAAAAATGTTTTTACATAATACACTGTGAGCATTTTTTTAATCACTAAGTATTTGGTAAGCATTTGTAATGGCTGAGCAGTGTTCTGTTGTTAACATATATGCTACAGTAAATACTGCAATAGCGATTCATTTATTGAACAGTTATGTGCGGAGAGTCTGCTGGCCTAAGCACCTGTGTACTCTATTGAATAAGAAATCATTTTAATGAAGAAAGCGAGGGAGCACACAGGCTCTTGGAATATCCTGCAATGAACAAGGCTCAGGGGCTGGAAACACCGTGCTGGGGCTACCGACCAGGGCTTAGGGGAGCTGGTCAGGGAAGGAAGGCTTCCTAAAGGAAGTGATCACAGGGTATTGGCTAGTTTCTCTGTTTTGGAGTATTTTTCAGAATATCACTTGGTTAATATGATGAAGCATAACCTGTTTTATTTATCATTGAGGTTTCTTTGTTTTGTTTTTTTGTGGACAACACTAAAGATAGATGTTTTAATCAAGTACATTTTGAGCATTATTTAAATTACCTTTTCCCCCATGCCTGTCTTGTTTGCTATTAAAAATGATAATGACATGATTCCTAACACTGGAATATGGGCTTCACAAGTGACTCAGCAGTGAAGAATCGCCTGCAGTGCAGGAGACGTGGGTTCGATCCCTGGGTCAGAAAGATCTGCTGGAGGAGGAAATGGCAGCCCGCTCCAGTATTCTTTCCATGGAAATCCCATGGACAGAGGAGCCTGGTGGGCTCCAGGCCATGACGTCCCAAGAGTCAGACCTGACTTAGCGACTAAACCACCACCCCCGCCAATCCTGAAATATCTTTGCCTGCTTACTTTACAAGCTCCTTGGGCGTGGCTTTCTTGGCATGGACTTCTGGACGTGGATTGTTCCATTCATATTCATTTGGGAGACTTGAAAGTAGTGTTGGTTTTTCTGCCCTTTCGATCATACCTTAAACACTTTATTTCGATTTTTATTAAATGTATGTAATACTTATTTTATATTAAAATATTTGCTATAGATAATTTATTAATTGAAGAAAAGAGATATAATATTAAGACCATTAATGTACTACCCTCAGATAATCATTACAATTGAGCTTATTTCTTTACAGATCTGTGTATATATATGTACACATACATCTATGTGATACAAAAATGTTTTTACATAATACACTGTGAGCATTTTTTTAATCACTAAGTATTTGGTAAGCATTTGTAATGGCTGAGCAGTGTTCTGTTGTTAACATATATGCTACAGTAAATACTGCAATAGCGATTCATTTATTGAACAGTTATGTGCGGAGAGTCTGCTGGCCTAAGCACCTGTGTACTCTATTGAATAAGAAATCATTTTAATGAAGAAAGCGAGGGAGCACACAGGCTCTTGGAATATCCTGCAATGAACAAGGCTCAGGGGCTGGAAACACCGTGCTGGGGCTACCGACCAGGGCTTAGGGGAGCTGGTCAGGGAAGGAAGGCTTCCTAAAGGAAGTGATCACAGGGTATTGGCTAGTTTCTCTGTTTTGGAGTATTTTTCAGAATATCACTTGGTTAATATGATGAAGCATAACCTGTTTTATTTATCATTGAGGTTTCTTTGTTTTGTTTTTTTGTGGACAACACTAAAGATAGATGTTTTAATCAAGTACATTTTGAGCATTATTTAAATTACCTTTTCCCCCATGCCTGTCTTGTTTGCTATTAAAAATGATAATGACATGATTCCTAACACTGGAATATGGGCTTCACAAGTGACTCAGCAGTGAAGAATCGCCTGCAGTGCAGGAGACGTGGGTTCGATCCCTGGGTCAGAAAGATCTGCTGGAGGAGGAAATGGCAGCCCGCTCCAGTATTCTTTCCATGGAAATCCCATGGACAGAGGAGCCTGGTGGGCTCCAGGCCATGACGTCCCAAGAGTCAGACCTGACTTAGCGACTAAACCACCACCCCCGCCAATCCTGAAATATCTTTGCCTGCTTACTTTACAAGCTCCTTGGGCGTGGCTTTCTTGGCATGGACTTCTGGACGTGGATTGTTCCATTCATATTCATTTGGGAGACTTGAAAGTAGTGTTGGTTTTTCTGCCCTTTCGATCATACCTTGCTATCAGGATTTTAGCAGCTTTTAAAAGTATTTAGAACACCTTTTGTGTTATCTTGTGCACTGGGACAGTTTAGGAAATGTTTCTTCTTCAGAATTGGTAAGAGTTCGATAATAAAGCCATCTTGGCCTTTAACCTTAAAAAAAAAAAAGGTAATTCTGTGTTCTTCTTCCATTGTTTTCTCAGTCTTCCCTAGTGTTTTTAGTTGAGTTTTTCACTTTCTGGATCAAGTTGAGTAATTTTAATGTTTTTCTAGACTTTTTACTAGTTAATCACAGGTGTCAAGTTCACTAGAGCAGAGTTGAGTCTCTTTTTCGCTTAGTTCAAACAGTATTTTTCAATTTGAAATCCTGCTGGTCTAGATGGTTATCTTGGGGCCTTATCGTAGAGCTTAACTTCCTGAGAGACATCGGTCTAGAGACATGAAAGGTGTGTAACTGACAGGTTAAGAAAAATTCCTAGAGCCCTTTGTTATCTACAAAGGTAGGCTGATTTGGCCACTTGAGTAGTGAACACTGAGCTCGTCATTGAGAAGAGCTTGCGTATGTGGTGGTGGGCATTGAGCGTACCTCCAGCATTACGTCAGGATCACATATTTAGTCTTACTGAAGTAGCTCTAGCCATCAACAGTGAGAAGAGGGAGCTTGTGCTGACGTGCGATGAGGGGACGTGGGAGTTAGGCTTATTCAGTCGTAAAAATAGTGCAGTCACATATGGGGATCTTTTTTCAATCAGATGGCGTCTCTCTCAGTAAATAGAGGAGCCTTTTACAGTTCCTTAGAATCTGCTTCATAAAAATTGACAGTTCATGTCTCCACTGTGTCTGTAGATCTCAGAGAAGCAGGAGAGCCGCTGGGCATCAGAGCAGAGGTCACTGTCTCTGTCTGTGCCTGTCCCAATAGCCTGTCCCAATAGCAGGTCAGCAGGAAGCTCTGCTAGAATGGGGGTAGAGATCATCGTTTAAATCCTCAGCAGGTCAGATGGCCAGATGAATAGTAGGTTCAGTGTTTTCAGGGCACTGAGACAGCTCCCCAATGGAGAAATCATTTGTAACCTTAAGGAAGATAAAAGGCCAGGCTCTCACATGACCCTGCCTGTGGCCAGTTTTCCTGTGGGGTACGCGTGCTCCTTCTTCCCCTCTCGGAATGCCTCCGTGCTGCCCTGTGTCATTTGGCAGGGTATCGTCAGCATTTTTACGACGGGTACATCACTGTCCCCCTTACTGTCATAGTTACGAATGATCGTGAGACCCAGAGCTGTAGAAATCAGCTGAGCTCAGCGGTGGTGGCCCAGGGAGGGAGCTGAGGCTCAGAGCAGGATGTTGGAGCAGGTTTCCCGGAGGAGGGGACGGACTGCAGGGATGGCGTGGGGGGGACGGAGGAGTCTCAGACCTAGGGCGCTTGCCCAGGGGTGTGGCTGCAGCTGCGGGGGAGGGAGTCGGGCCACGGAGACATTGGCTCAGCACACAGGAGGAGCCAGGCTTCATAGTCCCCATCACGTTGATACTGAGATGATTGTTTAAGGGGTATTAGCATCTGTAAGCTCCTTCAGGAGAGCCACGCTTTAATCTTGAGATTTCCAGTTCCTTCTTGTGTACCTGAACACACAGCTGTTGTTGAACCAAATCCTGACAGTCGAGTGGGTTGGTTCCCCACGCTATGATGTCTTGGATCCCAGGGCTCCCGAGGAGCGATACTGAGGGTCTGCAGAGGGTGCAGATGGTCAGAGGGCAGGCACTTACTGCAAACCCTTATTTGAGGATTGTTTTGTTTTTGTAAAATGATTTGGTTTTAATTATCCAGTCTTATTCCCAGAACCCCAAAAGAACGGTGGTTTCCTAAGGGCTCTAGGAATTTTTTTTGTTTTGTTTTTTGGCTCAGAGGTTTCAGATGATGTTTCACAAATTGGTATTTCTTTTCTTTATTTATACTTACTCACTTATGGTGGAAAATAAAATATTTTTGCATTGTTTTCTTGTACAAATGAAAGCTTTAAAATACACAAAACATTCAAGGTATTAAATGAGATTTTTCATAGCCTGTACAATTAAATAGTTTCTCTGCTTTACCAGAGAAGAAAAACTATAACCAGGCACATGTTTTTTGTTTTTATTTTATAAGACTTTGTATTTTTTAAAATTTTGGCCTTTTTTTAATTTATTTTCATCCATCTTTATTCTTTGGCAAGTGCGGGCCTCCCGTTGCAGTGGCCTCTCTCGCTGCAGAGCACTGGCTGTGGGCGCGTGCACTCCAGAGCGCTGGCTCTTCATTGGACACACCAGTCCAGCTGCTCCGTGGCATGTGGGATCTTCTTGGGCCAGGAGTCAGACCAGTGCCCCCTGCACCACAAGGAGAACTCTCTACCCATTGCACCATCAGAGAAGCCCAAGGCACACATTTTTAATAGTTTCAGAACCAAACTCTAACCTACACTCAGAAGTCTCTCCCCTAGCCTGTTCTTTCAACCTCAGGTCCCTCCGAATGTTAGGGATGCACTCATGTGTTGCTGGAATCAAAAAAGTATATGTAGGAAAAGTTGCATTAGTTAAAATTGCATCTTATTTTAAATACAGGAAGAACTCATTACAGTAAGAATGTGTTACTTTAGATTTACCAGCATGGGGTCAGTGTCCATTTTGCATGTATACTTATTTTTATTTTTAAGCACCTGAGAAGGTACTGTTTGTTTATTGTGAGGCTTTTGTGAAACTGTGGCCTCAGATAACGGGGACATTGGGGAGGGCTTGATGGAAGACATCACACGACCTGAGGTCCCGGTCTGAACTGTTCCCCGGCCCCCTGCCCACGGAGGCTCACGATGAGGGATGCCCTGGCTGGGAAGCCTTGGCCTTGCCTGACTGAGAGCTGCTCTGTCTGCTGGTTTCTGGCTGCGGCATGGTGTCCCGTGTTTCTGTATTTGGCTCAGAGGTTTCAGATGATGTTTCACAAATTGGTATTTCTTTTCTTTATTTATACTTACTCACTTATGGTGGAAAATAAAATATTTTTGCATTGTTTTCTTGTACAAATGAAAGCTTTAAAATACACAAAACATTCAAGGTATTAAATGAGATTTTTCATAGCCTGTACAATTAAATAGTTTCTCTGCTTTACCAGAGAAGAAAAACTATAACCAGGCACATGTTTTTTGTTTTTATTTTATAAGACTTTGTATTTTTTAAAATTTTGGCCTTTTTTTAATTTATTTTCATCCATCTTTATTCTTTGGCAAGTGCGGGCCTCCCGTTGCAGTGGCCTCTCTCGCTGCAGAGCACTGGCTGTGGGCGCGTGCACTCCAGAGCGCTGGCTCTTCATTGGACACACCAGTCCAGCTGCTCCGTGGCATGTGGGATCTTCTTGGGCCAGGAGTCAGACCAGTGCCCCCTGCACCACAAGGAGAACTCTCTACCCATTGCACCATCAGAGAAGCCCAAGGCACACATTTTTAATAGTTTCAGAACCAAACTCTAACCTACACTCAGAAGTCTCTCCCCTAGCCTGTTCTTTCAACCTCAGGTCCCTCCGAATGTTAGGGATGCACTCATGTGTTGCTGGAATCAAAAAAGTATATGTAGGAAAAGTTGCATTAGTTAAAATTGCATCTTATTTTAAATACAGGAAGAACTCATTACAGTAAGAATGTGTTACTTTAGATTTACCAGCATGGGGTCAGTGTCCATTTTGCATGTATACTTATTTTTATTTTTAAGCACCTGAGAAGGTACTGTTTGTTTATTGTGAGGCTTTTGTGAAACTGTGGCCTCAGATAACGGGGACATTGGGGAGGGCTTGATGGAAGACATCACACGACCTGAGGTCCCGGTCTGAACTGTTCCCCGGCCCCCTGCCCACGGAGGCTCACGATGAGGGATGCCCTGGCTGGGAAGCCTTGGCCTTGCCTGACTGAGAGCTGCTCTGTCTGCTGGTTTCTGGCTGCGGGCATGGTGTCCCGTCGTGGGCTATGAACCACTGTATTTGGCTAAGGCAGCATTTTTCATTTTTTATAGGAGAGGATGGAAATTAGTGTGTGGGCAAGTTGGTTTCTGAGTTACGTGTACACATACTATATATACACACACATGCATAATTAGCTGGAATGTAAAAATACATTCCTTACTCTGGGTCATAGTGAAAAAAAGTGATAAATGTTGCTTTTAAATACTAGTAAATTGCCTTGTCTGTACCAATTAAGAGCACATAGTAAATGAATACTTTCTGTGTAGCTTTGGAGAGTGTCTTTAAAACATCATATTTTACCAGGAGAATCATAAAACATAGGTTAAATATAAACAGGATTTTTTCTAAAAACTGAGGCGAAAGCTTATAATGACTGTTATAAACTCTCTCATTGAAGATTGTAATTACCTATTGAATTCACGCTCTGGGTAAATGCATTTAAGTAAATGCCTAGACCTAGCCCAGCAGATACCCTACATCTACAGATTTATACACAAATGTAAATTGAGGTCATTTTTTAAAGAATTTGTTTTGTTAAAGTCTAAACAGAAGGTGGCCAAACCTCAATATACTAAACAGAAGCTGTTCCTTAAATACGTGTTAAGCCATGAATTTTTGCAGCCTTGAGACCCAGTTGATCCTATTAATAAAAAGTTGTTGTATTATATAATGCCAAATTATGTGTGCACAAACTCTTACTCACAGTCATTACTGCTATGAATATATATCAATACAGTATATACGTATATATTATTTATGGTAAGTTTAGACAGACTGCTGGCATAGAAATAATAGTGCTTTTCATTTTTATGTTTCTCCAAGGTGTATATTCAATGCTTATTTACATTTTGAATATTTCCAAATGTACTGTTTATTTATTTTTTGAAAAAGTGGGCCTTGTCCTTTCGTCACTTATATTAATATGAATTTTATCCACATATTTGGAATTCTCCTTTTGAAGTACAAGTGCTGCTGAATACAGGATCTACATTCTGCCTTTATTAAGGGCTTTATTTTTTTCCCCAGTACTGGTTCCAGTTTTACTCATCATTTCATGAGAAACAACTAAGTTTGCAAATGAGAAAAAAATTGTATTATTTCCAAAGGTTGTCTCTTCTTCCCTCCACTCTTACTCTGGGTCTGATAATTCAGTTCAGTTCAGTCACTCAGTCACGTCCGACTCTTTGCAGTCCCATGAGCTGCAGCCCGCCAGGCTTCCCTGTCCGTCACCATCTCCCTGAGCTTGCTCAGACTCATCCGTTGATTCAGTGATGTCATCCCACCATCTCATCCTCTGTTGTCCCCTTCTCCTCTGCATTCTACTTTCCCCAGCATCGGGGGCTTTTCCAGCGAGCCATCTCTTGGCCTCAAGTGGCCAGAGTATTGGAGCTTCAGCTTCAGCATCAGTCCTTCCAATGGAGATTCAAGCGAGCCAATCTCTTGGGAATGCCAGGATGTTATAATGACTGTTATAAACTCTCTCATTGAAGATTGTAATTACCTATTGAATTCACGCTCTGGGTAAATGCATTTAAGTAAATGCCTAGACCTAGCCCAGCAGATACCCTACATCTACAGATTTATACACAAATGTAAATTGAGGTCATTTTTTAAAGAATTTGTTTTGTTAAAGTCTAAACAGAAGGTGGCCAAACCTCAATATACTAAACAGAAGCTGTTCCTTAAATACGTGTTAAGCCATGAATTTTTGCAGCCTTGAGACCCAGTTGATCCTATTAATAAAAAGTTGTTGTATTATATAATGCCAAATTATGTGTGCACAAACTCTTACTCACAGTCATTACTGCTATGAATATATATCAATACAGTATATACGTATATATTATTTATGGTAAGTTTAGACAGACTGCTGGCATAGAAATAATAGTGCTTTTCATTTTTATGTTTCTCCAAGGTGTATATTCAATGCTTATTTACATTTTGAATATTTCCAAATGTACTGTTTATTTATTTTTTGAAAAAGTGGGCCTTGTCCTTTCGTCACTTATATTAATATGAATTTTATCCACATATTTGGAATTCTCCTTTTGAAGTACAAGTGCTGCTGAATACAGGATCTACATTCTGCCTTTATTAAGGGCTTTATTTTTTTCCCCAGTACTGGTTCCAGTTTTACTCATCATTTCATGAGAAACAACTAAGTTTGCAAATGAGAAAAAAATTGTATTATTTCCAAAGGTTGTCTCTTCTTCCCTCCACTCTTACTCTGGGTCTGATAATTCAGTTCAGTTCAGTCACTCAGTCACGTCCGACTCTTTGCAGTCCCATGAGCTGCAGCCCGCCAGGCTTCCCTGTCCGTCACCATCTCCCTGAGCTTGCTCAGACTCATCCGTTGATTCAGTGATGTCATCCCACCATCTCATCCTCTGTTGTCCCCTTCTCCTCTGCATTCTACTTTCCCCAGCATCGGGGGCTTTTCCAGCGAGCCATCTCTTGGCCTCAAGTGGCCAGAGTATTGGAGCTTCAGCTTCAGCATCAGTCCTTCCAATGGAGATTCAAGGTTGATTTAGGATCTGATGATTAGCAGGGAACAAATAGGACAGAGGGAGCAAATGCTGTGGGGAATGCATCTGTCAGGATGAAGATTTAGTTGTGATAAACCATGACTGGTTTCCTTCACTCTCCTGTTCCCCATCTGCCTTAACAACGATGAGTCAATACGCAACTGAAAGAAGTTTGATCAGTAAATGGACGGTTCTCTGGTTTTCTGGCAAGGCCGGGCGGGGGAGGCAGGTGCGGCACCCGAGTTTGAAGGGCCTCTGGTGGGGAGGCTGCCATTTAGAGGCCACATCTTCTGCGGCCAGTGTTGGCATTTAGCACCAGTGACCACTTTGGGGGAAGATGGTGGACACTGGGAAGTGTGAATGACTGGCCTAGCAATATTTTGAGAGCATTTAAACTGTAGTCCAGTGCACTAACTAAAATGTTCCATAGTTACGCTTACTATGTTCATTTCAGTACAAAATAGTACCCTAGGAATTTTGTTATCTTTTACCATTATAATAAGTACTTAGACCACTATATTGAACTTAGAATTGGTTGCTGTCAGTCATCCAGTAGGTATATCCTTATAAAATTTCAGTTGTTACCAGCGTAGGACATGTGCTTATTTACAAAATCCAATTGTGCTCAAAGCTCCGGCGGGAGAGCTGCAGGCTCCCGGAGGCAGCTGCCCGGCCTTGTTAGGTACTGCTTCTTTCAAAACTGTGCCCAGCTTTACCCGTTCTGTAGTCAGCAGTTTTATATCTGTTGTTGTTGCTCCGTTGCTAACTCACGTCCAACGTTTTGCGACCCCGTGGACTGTAGCCCTCCAGGCTCCTCTGTCCGTGGGATTCTCCAGGAGAGAATTCTGGAGCGGGTTGCCATTTCCTTCTCCGGGGATTTTCCCAACGCAGGGAGTGAATCCAAGTCTCCTATATTGCAGGTGGATTCTTTACGCAGAGCCACTGGAAGCCCTTCTTGTATAGAGTGTCTCTTTAATGCATTGAATTCAGCATCGGGGGCTTTTCCAGCGAGCCATCTCTTGGCCTCAAGTGGCCAGAGTATTGGAGCTTCAGCTTCAGCATCAGTCCTTCCAATGGAGATTCAAGGTTGATTTAGGATCTGATGATTAGCAGGGAACAAATAGGACAGAGGGAGCAAATGCTGTGGGGAATGCATCTGTCAGGATGAAGATTTAGTTGTGATAAACCATGACTGGTTTCCTTCACTCTCCTGTTCCCCATCTGCCTTAACAACGATGAGTCAATACGCAACTGAAAGAAGTTTGATCAGTAAATGGACGGTTCTCTGGTTTTCTGGCAAGGCCGGGCGGGGGAGGCAGGTGCGGCACCCGAGTTTGAAGGGCCTCTGGTGGGGAGGCTGCCATTTAGAGGCCACATCTTCTGCGGCCAGTGTTGGCATTTAGCACCAGTGACCACTTTGGGGGAAGATGGTGGACACTGGGAAGTGTGAATGACTGGCCTAGCAATATTTTGAGAGCATTTAAACTGTAGTCCAGTGCACTAACTAAAATGTTCCATAGTTACGCTTACTATGTTCATTTCAGTACAAAATAGTACCCTAGGAATTTTGTTATCTTTTACCATTATAATAAGTACTTAGACCACTATATTGAACTTAGAATTGGTTGCTGTCAGTCATCCAGTAGGTATATCCTTATAAAATTTCAGTTGTTACCAGCGTAGGACATGTGCTTATTTACAAAATCCAATTGTGCTCAAAGCTCCGGCGGGAGAGTTGCAGGCTCCCGGAGGCAGCTGCCCGGCCTTGTTAGGTACTGCTTCTTTCAAAACTGTGCCCAGCTTTACCCGTTCTGTAGTCAGCAGTTTTATATCTGTTGTTGTTGCTCCGTTGCTAACTCACGTCCAACGTTTTGCGACCCCGTGGACTGTAGCCCTCCAGGCTCCTCTGTCCGTGGGATTCTCCAGGAGAGAATTCTGGAGCGGGTTGCCATTTCCTTCTCCGGGGATTTTCCCAACGCAGGGAGTGAATCCAAGTCTCCTATATTGCAGGTGGATTCTTTACGCAGAGCCACTGGGGAAGCCCTTCTTGTATAGAGTGTCTCTTTAATGCATTGTTCTACCCTCACACTTCATGGGTAACTGCTCTGTAGTCAAGGGTTGGCAAAAAGTGATGAGTATCACGTTGCTGCTGCTCAGCCCATTGTTTATTTTTCCATCCTTTTATTTCTTCCATGTTTGGCTTAAGTCTTAAGCCATCTATGAACTTTGCTTAGACTTATTTCTAAGTCAGGAGGCATTTGCTGGGACACTCCAGTAAAATCTATGTCTTCATAAAGAAAGTCTTATTTTTAGGTACTTTGGGTAGGCAGCTAAGCATTTTAAAACTGTGGTTCAGTATTTAAAATGCACTAATTATTTGCATTGTGGAAACAATAGGAAGTAGCCCTTGAAACTGAGACAAAATTACCATTGTTAAGAGGGCTCTGTTATTACTTTAACAGTTTTACACATATTTATTTCATGAATAATTCATTCAACAAATATTTACTGCAATGTGAAAGGTACTGTTTGTAAGTAATATATTTGTTTTACTGTATTCTTATTTGTGTATGATGAATTAGTTAACTTATACAGGTTTTTTGGTCTGTTCTTCTTAGACAAAATTGAAGAAGCACAAAAAGAACTTAATGGGGCAGAAGTTTCCAAAAAAGGTAAGTTAAAATCAGCCCCAGTGTAGCCTTTATTTCTTGCAGAGATTCCTTATTATTGCCGGCTTTGTAAATGAATCTGTAAAATTGATACCTAAAAAGTTGATGGACTTTGTTTTATGAAATGTAGTAATAGCATTGCATGTTCTGTGATTGTTTGCTATGTGCTACTGTTTTGTTGGAGGGAGTATGGAAGATTGTTGCAGATCATCTGAAAGTCCTATTTGGGAGACTGTCCCATAGCAGTAATAGGGCCAGTATCATGGGTGCTCATGTCTGTGTTCACAAGTGTATGCGTATGTATGTTCACATGGTGCAGTGGTTTTTGTTTTTTGCTTTTGTGTGTGTGTGTGTGTTTTTTTTTTTTTTTGATGTGATGAAAGCCCAAGACCACTAAAATAACCCAGAATCTAGTCAGTGTGGGAATAGTTGCCTCAGTTGTAGTACCTTCATCTTTGGGGATGATAAATGCAGCTTTTTAAAAAAATGTTAATTATTTCAGTTGGCTGTGATAATTTGTTGCAACGGTGAGAGAAGGGGCAGAAAGAAGGGATCCACTTTTATGTCTCTGGATCTGGGTTCTTTCACTAGTATCACAGATCAGTTTTACATAAGGAATAAAAACCTTACAAGCCAAAAATCTTAGACTTAAGCATTTTAAGTCAGGAGGCATTTGCTGGGACACTCCAGTAAAATCTATGTCTTCATAAAGAAAGTCTTATTTTTAGGTACTTTGGGTAGGCAGCTAAGCATTTTAAAACTGTGGTTCAGTATTTAAAATGCACTAATTATTTGCATTGTGGAAACAATAGGAAGTAGCCCTTGAAACTGAGACAAAATTACCATTGTTAAGAGGGCTCTGTTATTACTTTAACAGTTTTACACATATTTATTTCATGAATAATTCATTCAACAAATATTTACTGCAATGTGAAAGGTACTGTTTGTAAGTAATATATTTGTTTTACTGTATTCTTATTTGTGTATGATGAATTAGTTAACTTATACAGGTTTTTTTGGTCTGTTCTTCTTAGACAAAATTGAAGAAGCACAAAAAGAACTTAATGGGGCAGAAGTTTCCAAAAAAGGTAAGTTAAAATCAGCCCCAGTGTAGCCTTTATTTCTTGCAGAGATTCCTTATTATTGCCGGCTTTGTAAATGAATCTGTAAAATTGATACCTAAAAAGTTGATGGACTTTGTTTTATGAAATGTAGTAATAGCATTGCATGTTCTGTGATTGTTTGCTATGTGCTACTGTTTTGTTGGAGGGAGTATGGAAGATTGTTGCAGATCATCTGAAAGTCCTATTTGGGAGACTGTCCCATAGCAGTAATAGGGCCAGTATCATGGGTGCTCATGTCTGTGTTCACAAGTGTATGCGTATGTATGTTCACATGGTGCAGTGGTTTTTGTTTTTTGCTTTTGTGTGTGTGTGTGTTTTTTTTTTTTTTTTTTTTTTGATGTGATGAAAGCCCAAGACCACTAAAATAACCCAGAATCTAGTCAGTGTGGGAATAGTTGCCTCAGTTGTAGTACCTTCATCTTTGGGGATGATAAATGCAGCTTTTTAAAAAAATGTTAATTATTTCAGTTGGCTGTGATAATTTGTTGCAACGGTGAGAGAAGGGGCAGAAAGAAGGGATCCACTTTTATGTCTCTGGATCTGGGTTCTTTCACTAGTATCACAGATCAGTTTTACATAAGGAATAAAAACCTTACAAGCAAAAATCAATTTTTATCATGGAAAACACACTGATTATTTTCCCAGGTGATATGAAAAAAAGACATTTGATGTAGACCAGCCTGTGGAATGGGAGGAAGACGGGAAGGTGGATAGACTTCCAGCCCTCTCTAATGTTAACGGGCAAAATTGATGAAAAGGATGTAAGGTTCTCTTTATGGCATTTAGATTTCATGATTTATTATTGTCCTTGTTATACCTTTTTTTATTTGTCTGTTATTGTTAATTATTTGTCCTTGTTATATCTTCTGATTACAGTGGGATATGTTGGCAGGAAAATTTAGTCACATAGGATTCTAATGGAAGGTTTTTTTCTCCTTGTATTCAAATCTACTCCTAACATATCGTTGGTGGAAATAATTTCAGATTGTCCAGGTTGTCCAGGTTCTCCATCCCTGGGACCACCCTGTGAAGCCTCCAGCACTGTCTGGAGTTGGTCTGAGTATTTATACTGTGATGTGCAGACATCTTAAAGTGTCTTCCGTCTGTCCTCTCCCTCACCCCATGGGGTTTCTGGAGGGCCCAGATCAAACATGACCTGTTAAGGGCAAAACACAAGTCTAAGAAGAGCCTTGAAGTCACCACAGCCAGACCATCCCTTTGAAAGGTTGACCGAAGATCCCTTCTCCAAACTGCTGAAATCCTAAAGCCTTTGAGACACTGAGGCTGTAAGAACCTAAGAGTTTAAATTTCTTTGTGTGGTCAGTCTTCTCCAGGTCGAGTTATGGTGTGGAGCTACTTCAGTTTGCAATAGAAATATGTTCTTGTTTTCCTTTTCCTTCTTTCCTACCCCTGTGGCAGAGAGCTTTTAGAACAGTAAACTAAGTGTCTGATAGGAAGGAGGAAATGGAACAGAGGTTCTAGAAAAAGAAATTGGATAATGAGGTTGAAAATAATCCAGTGGGCTGCATTTGGCAGACTCCACTCTATTTAAGACCTAGAATGAATACCAAGTGGGCATTGTTCTGTGCAGTTCCCTGCCTAGCATTACTACTCCGCTTTCATTTTTACATATGCATGCTGGGCAAATGAAAAATAAAATTGTTTTACTCCAGGATATAATTGAGGAATAATATCAGTGTGTTCTTAACAGCATGAGATAAAATTTTTGAGAAACAAAGGTCTTGAGATTTCTTAGGTCTTTGCTTGTTGAGCTGTTTGATGGAAGGAAACCTGTTTCTTCTTTTGTAGAGTACACTTTAAAAATTTGGAGTCACTTGGTGTTTTTATTGATTAAGACGAGTCGTCTAGAACAGATCTCAAAGAGATCATTTTCTCACTGTTTTTTTTTCCCAACATGCTTTTGGTTATTTTCCTCTGAAAGTTTAACTTTTTTCTACATCTGCGTTTTTCTCTAACTGCTACTTTGTTCTAAAGCTGTGTGCCCATTGAAGAGGCAGTAGTACTTAACCCATTTGAGGTTCTTTCTCCCTCTCTTCTTTTTTTAGCCAGTAGGACAAGTAACTAATTTATTTTCAGAAGGATTTAGTATACTGGTTGACTCTTAAGGAAAACAAACCTTGCCTATTGGTAGATTTAAAAAGATACCTTTCCTGTTTTCTAGCATTTTAAGGAAGGATTAATCTGTGTAGTATGACAGGATGACAGAGAAACTGACTTTGCTCATTATATGCCAATAGAATAAGGAAGTACGTTAAATTATGGTCATATATTTCTTTTATTCTTTCTGTTTATGAATGAAAATTGGATGACTTGAATTTTATTTATTTTGGTTTTAACCAATTTGGGGATAAATATAGCATGCAGCATTCATCACTTCTCTATCATGTCCTCATTTTCTTCCTTATAGTGCTGTTTACTTGGTTTTAATATCTATTATGCTTGACACTGTTTCTAAAATTATTGCATGAGATTTAAATAAAATAAATGGTGAATGTCACAGATGTAGTGATGAATATGTAGAAAGTGAACCAGGAAGAAATAGATCAGTTAATTAGGAGTGCATTTATGTGCTGTCTCATGAATAAACTTTACTGCTTTGTTTTAAGTTTTTATCACACAATATTTGACCCATAAAATAATGCATGTAGGGCTTCCCCTGGTGGTCCAGTGGGTAAGGACACCACCTTGCAGTGCAAGGGGCGCCGGTTCGATCCCTGGCCTGGGGAGATCCCACATGCTGCGGAGCGGCTGGACCGATGTGTCCAATCACCGAGCCGGAGCTCTGGAGCGCATGCGTCCAGAGCCGGTGCTCTGCAGCGAGAGAGGCCACCGCGATGGGAGGCCCACACGGGCCAAAGAACAAAGACGGATGAAAATGGAGAAATGAAAGACCAATAGAAGTGGCCCGCCCACTCCCCTCCCTCCCCAACCCCGACCCCCGCCCAAAATAAATAAATAAATCTTTAAAAAATAATAATAATAATGCATGTAAGTATCTGTAATATATATTATTGCATATATATGCAATATCATATTGTCATATATAATATATGTATAATGTGTAATATGTATTATCACATATGTTTAATACATAACACTTGCATTAGTATACGTAGTATACATTGCTGTAGATCATGAGAAGAGCATGGTCATCTTTGATTGTAACAGCCAGCTTAAAAATGGCACGTTGCTCAGTATATCCACCTGCGTCCTGGTCTCTAATCCCACTGCCTGCTTGTAGAGGACTTTGCTTCGTGGCATCATTTTAGTGCTTCCTGAAAATAACTGGGTATCCTCACACAATATCATTTTCAGTTTTATCTGAGTTTGAGCTTTAAAAGTAAAATTGTATTATTTGCAGTTAGCAAACATTTCATTCTTCTTATGGCTGAATGCTATTTCCATTGTGTGTATGTGTGTATCACATCTTCTCTATCCTTTGATTATCTGTTGATGGATGCTTAAGTTACTTCCCTACCTTGCTTATTGTAAAGAATGCTGCTATGAGCATTGGGGTACATGTAGTTTTTCAAATTGCTGTTGTGTTTTTGGATGTCTGCCCAGGGGCAGAGTTGCTGGGTCACATGGTGGATCTAGTTTTAGTCTCTGAGGAGCATCTGTGTTGTGTTTCCGGTGGCTGCACCAATTTCCCTTCCCACCACCATTGTACACGGGTTCCCTTTCCTCCACACCTTTGCCAGCATTTGTTATTTTTGTTCGTTTTTGATGGTGGCCACTGTGATGGGTGGGAAGTGATGCCTCACTGATGTTTTGATTTGCATTTCCCTGCCTGATGATTAGTAACGTGGAGCATCTTTTCGTATGCCCGTTGAACATCTCAGATTTCTTCTTTGGAAAAATGTCTGTTCACTTCTTTTTGTCCCTTTTTAATCAGGTTGTTCGTTTTTTGGTTTTGATGTTGAGTTAAATGAGCTGTTGATGCATGTTGGTTAGTCCCTTATAGGGCGCATCATTTGCAGATATTTTCTCCCATTCAGTAGCTTGTCCTTTCATCTTGTTGATGGCTTCCTTTGCTGTGCAAAAGCCTTCACGTTTAATTGGGTCCCATTTGCTTATTTTTGCTTTTATTTACTTTAGGAGATGGAGCCAAAAAAAAGATGCTGCTATGATTTGTGAAAAAAAGCCTTTTGCTTCTTTTCCTCTAGGAGTTTTGTAAGATCTACTGTTACATTTAGGTCTATAATCCATTTTGAGTTTATTTTTGTGTATGGTGTTAAAAATGTTCTAATTTCAGTCTTTTCCATGTAGCTGTCCAGTTTTCTCAGCACCACTTACTGAAGAGACTGTCTTTTCTCCAGTGTATATTCTTCCCTCCTTTGTCAGGTTCATTTTTAATGTATTTACTGATACTACTCCAGCTTTCTTTTTCTCTTAACCAGATATTTTCCTTATAGTTTATCCATTTAATTAAGCATTTACATTTATTGGCAAAAGGTCATGCATGGTATTCTTTCTCTTGTTGCTGCTGGCTCTGTAGTTGGGTCTCCATTTTCTCACTGTTAATATTGTTCATTTGTGCCTTTTCCCTCTACCTTGATTAGTCTTGCCAAGATTTGTCTGTTCCGCTCCCCTTTTATTGCAACTTCTGCATTTCTTGATATCCTCTTGTGTAGGACTTTACTGTTTCATTACATTCTGCTCTTCATTATCTTTTTCTCTTCTTTGGGCTTATTCAAATTTTTTAGTTGGAAACTGGACTTATTTTTAAGTCTTTATTCTTTTCTCTTAGAATCACTTGAAGCTGTTAATTTCTTTGTGAACATTGCTTTAGCTGTATTAACCATAGTTTCATATTTGGTGCTTTCATTAGTTTCTGTGCTGGTTTCTTCTTTGACTCTCTGGGTAGAATTTTTTTTCCCCCTTGAGGATGGTTGGGGATTTTATTTATTTTTTTTGTTAGTGATTTCTGACCTATCTGTACCGTTTTGTTAATTGCTTTTTAAAATCAGTTTGTCTTTCTAAAATAAGTTGCTCTTTGTTTCTGAATACAGTATCAGGGGATAGTCTATAAAAATGCTCCTAGGTTTCACGTTAAAAATGTAGGATTCAGCATTTTATAAAGATGGAAAAACTGAAGTTGAAAGCTGTTAACTAACCTTATCCCAGGGACTGCAACCAGAAAGGGCCCGGTTTTCACTTTGTACTTTGCATCCCGATTTTAGCAGTTAATTTTTAAGTTTTTCCCATTTGCTTATTTTTGCTTTTATTTACTTTAGGAGATGGAGCCAAAAAAAAGATGCTGCTATGATTTGTGAAAAAAAGCCTTTTGCTTCTTTTCCTCTAGGAGTTTTGTAAGATCTACTGTTACATTTAGGTCTATAATCCATTTTGAGTTTATTTTTGTGTATGGTGTTAAAAATGTTCTAATTTCAGTCTTTTCCATGTAGCTGTCCAGTTTTCTCAGCACCACTTACTGAAGAGACTGTCTTTTCTCCAGTGTATATTCTTCCCTCCTTTGTCAGGTTCATTTTTAATGTATTTACTGATACTACTCCAGCTTTCTTTTTCTCTTAACCAGATATTTTCCTTATAGTTTATCCATTTAATTAAGCATTTACATTTATTGGCAAAAGGTCATGCATGGTATTCTTTCTCTTGTTGCTGCTGGCTCTGTAGTTGGGTCTCCATTTTCTCACTGTTAATATTGTTCATTTGTGCCTTTTCCCTCTACCTTGATTAGTCTTGCCAAGATTTGTCTGTTCCGCTCCCCTTTTATTGCAACTTCTGCATTTCTTGATATCCTCTTGTGTAGGACTTTACTGTTTCATTACATTCTGCTCTTCATTATCTTTTTCTCTTCTTTGGGCTTATTCAAATTTTTTAGTTGGAAACTGGACTTATTTTTAAGTCTTTATTCTTTTCTCTTAGAATCACTTGAAGCTGTTAATTTCTTTGTGAACATTGCTTTAGCTGTATTAACCATAGTTTCATATTTGGTGCTTTCATTAGTTTCTGTGCTGGTTTCTTCTTTGACTCTCTGGGTAGAATTTTTTTTCCCCCTTGAGGATGGTTGGGGATTTTATTTATTTTTTTTGTTAGTGATTTCTGACCTATCTGTACCGTTTTGTTAATTGCTTTTTAAAATCAGTTTGTCTTTCTAAAATAAGTTGCTCTTTGTTTCTGAATACAGTATCAGGGGATAGTCTATAAAAATGCTCCTAGGTTTCACGTTAAAAATGTAGGATTCAGCATTTTATAAAGATGGAAAAACTGAAGTTGAAAGCTGTTAACTAACCTTATCCCAGGGACTGCAACCAGAAAGGGCCCGAGGAATTTTCACGTTTGTGTTACTCTTCTGTCATTCTGCCTCGTACCTGGATGAGAGTTGTGCTCTAGTGATAGCTGAATCTATAGTGGTTACTTCTGTTCTAAATTAACCCTCTGAGTAAAGAGATCACCTTTTCAAAGAATATGGTAATGAGTCAGGAAAAAATAGGAGTCAAACAAAGGATATAGAAAAGGGGGGAAACTTTAGGCATGCTTGCACTGGGATTTTTCATATTATTCTCTCTCAGACAGCACAGTCCTGAAATGACCACCAAAGCAGCTGTAGTTTCCTTTGAGCAGCCATTGTATATGTCACCAGAAAGTTTTTGTTTAAGGAATAATTTGTTAATCTTCTGTTTTACTATGTATAGGAGAGTAATGAGTCCTAAGTGTGTAAGTCATTTATAGCTTAAGAAATACAGTACGGAATATGTCCTGCTGAAATAGCCCTGTGACACTCAGACCTGCTCCAAGGAGTCACTTGACAGTGTAGGATCTTCGTTAACACAGGTATAATGTACAGCCCTTGTTATCTGGGGAGGCTTGAGAGAAGTTAACTTCCTGTGTTAAACTAGACTGAGTAATTCAGAAGAGAGCATGACAGACGAAGGAGCAGAAAACTAGATCACCACCTCTGATTGGTGGGTCAGTGTGAAAGCTGGTGTTTACTCACCTATTTTCCTAAGTTTTTTAAAGCTTCTTATAACATGAATAAGTTTTGAAGGAGTGAAAAATGCTCCCATTTTTTCTCTTTTAAATACTGCATGTGATTTTGTAAGAAAATAAAGAAATGAGAGTTGATGTGGAATAGTATTTTATGCTTTTGTGCCAGTGACATTCTCTTCTTTAAGAATGCTGCTAAGTATACTTAAGAAAATACAAGAGCGTGCTCCCATAATTAGGGGTGATGAAGCCCTTCCTAAGTTAAGACTAAACTTTAGGTGGCATAATGGAGAAGTTGGACTGATTTTTACAAAATTGCAGTGAATAATGTAGGATTCAGCATTTTATAAAGATGGAAAACTGAAGTTGAAAGCTGTTAACTAACCTTATCCCAGGGACTGCAACCAGAAAGGGCCCGAGGAATTTTCACGTTTGTGTTACTCTTCTGTCATTCTGCCTCGTACCTGGATGAGAGTTGTGCTCTAGTGATAGCTGAATCTATAGTGGTTACTTCTGTTCTAAATTAACCCTCTGAGTAAAGAGATCACCTTTTCAAAGAATATGGTAATGAGTCAGGAAAAAATAGGAGTCAAACAAAGGATATAGAAAAGGGGGGAAACTTTAGGCATGCTTGCACTGGGATTTTTCATATTATTCTCTCTCAGACAGCACAGTCCTGAAATGACCACCAAAGCAGCTGTAGTTTCCTTTGAGCAGCCATTGTATATGTCACCAGAAAGTTTTTGTTTAAGGAATAATTTGTTAATCTTCTGTTTTACTATGTATAGGAGAGTAATGAGTCCTAAGTGTGTAAGTCATTTATAGCTTAAGAAATACAGTACGGAATATGTCCTGCTGAAATAGCCCTGTGACACTCAGACCTGCTCCAAGGAGTCACTTGACAGTGTAGGATCTTCGTTAACACAGGTATAATGTACAGCCCTTGTTATCTGGGGAGGCTTGAGAGAAGTTAACTTCCTGTGTTAAACTAGACTGAGTAATTCAGAAGAGAGCATGACAGACGAAGGAGCAGAAAACTAGATCACCACCTCTGATTGGTGGGTCAGTGTGAAAGCTGGTGTTTACTCACCTATTTTCCTAAGTTTTTTAAAGCTTCTTATAACATGAATAAGTTTTGAAGGAGTGAAAAATGCTCCCATTTTTTCTCTTTTAAATACTGCATGTGATTTTGTAAGAAAATAAAGAAATGAGAGTTGATGTGGAATAGTATTTTATGCTTTTGTGCCAGTGACATTCTCTTCTTTAAGAATGCTGCTAAGTATACTTAAGAAAATACAAGAGCGTGCTCCCATAATTAGGGGTGATGAAGCCCTTCCTAAGTTAAGACTAAACTTTAGGTGGCATAATGGAGAAGTTGGACTGATTTTTACAAAATTGCAGTGAATAATGTTGATGCAAGATAAGATTAACATGTTTTAAAACAGTCTGGGAGAAAGTATGTGCAATAAAACAAAGCTTGGTTGGATTATTTAAAATGTTATAAACTTGGAAAGGTACTGGCACTTTATAGAATGGAAGCTCACTCTGATACAGCCAATGGAAAGGCTAGTGTAATGTGTTAGTGAGATGTCTGGACTACAGAATTTTTTAAAAGGAATGCTGTTTAATTATTTCAGTATTACAGTAATGCCAGCTAGTTTATAAATTAATTACCAGGAAGTCATGTAATTAAATGAGCATTAATGAGTGTTTATTTTGCACTGAAATGTTTATAAATTCTACTTTCTTCATATTAAATGCTCAAAAAAGTTCACCATGTTTTCCTTGTAAGGTTGTTATTAGTTCATTCTTTCCTTCAGTCATTGTTCATTAGGCATCAGCCATTCTTTTTTGTGCTAAGGAGTAGATAGGAAATTAAAAGTCTATACCTTAAAGGAACCTGTGAGCTTTAACCCAGCTCTTACCCAAGTTATCGTAAAGTCTGAATTGGTAGAATCAAAATTCATGAGGTTTTCTGTAGACTGGCAGCAAGCGGTGTCTAATAAATTTCCTTTGGGAAAACAGCCACAGCTTCTCTGTTTTTTAGAAAAGAAAGTCATCTCTTTTTTTCTTTGAATATTATATTACTTGAACTTTCAAATTTAAATATCCAGGTCTCCTGAAGTGTTCCTTTAGGGTCATAGACAATGCTCATGGCTCACATCACTGGAAAACTGGTATTATTTTCATTATCTGTGCCGCGTGTATATGAGTTAAAGGTATCATGTGTCAGTTCTGTTAATATTTTGAGATTTAAAAATACTGGACTACCATGTAAAGGGCAGAGGTGGAGCTATCTAAAGCTAGAGAGAAAGTCTGGAGGTGTATGAGGATTTTGACCCAGGAGATAAGATAAAGAGGTCATACTGACAGCTCCATCATCCATTGCTTTCACAGCATTTACTGTTGTGTCTGCCTAGAGCCTAGCCTATACAGGCTAGCCTCTGCCTAGAGCCTAGCCTCTGTGCGGTCCTTTGGAACAAGCTGTTATTCATAAACTGAGTTTTCCTTAGGATGGAGACCAAGCCTGAAGACCCAACTAACCAGAGTTCCAAAGAAGGAAGGATATATTACTTGCAGCAAGTAAGGAGAGCACAAGGAATCTTCCCCAAAGTGGTGTAGGAAAACTGGAGAAGCTTGAAGCTCAGTCGCATGACTCTTTGCGACCCCATGGACTGGGGTAGCCCATCAAGGTTCCGCTGAAACTATTTACCTCAGATTGGGACTTGAGCCCATGTGCTGTGACTCAAACCCAGCCAAAAGCCAGTTTGGGGTTCAAACCCATGTGGCCAGGACTTGAACCCAGCCAAAACCCTGCTTTGGACTTGAACCAGCCAAAACCCATGATACCTGGTTTCAGGACCTCATGGAGCTCAGGTTCTTTATGTCTCAGCAAGAAGCAAAGTGATAGGCAGCATCCTTTATGGCTAAGACACTGAGCAAGGAAGATGCACCTTTTTTGAGGACCTATTTCTTGTTGCCCAGTGACTAGGAAGGCTGTGCCCACCATCTGGGCACACAAGCTTACTTCTCATGATAGAAGGCAGTCCCTGTGGCGAGGACAAGGAGCAGTTCACTAGCCTGAAGTTAAGACCAAAAAGATGCAGCTACACGTGAAGACGACTTGGATGTCTGGGATTCTTCATGACCACCCTCTGAGCACCAGACCCTGGACTCATCACTGGGTCACCTTTAGGCTGCCTATTACTAGCTTAGGGTGGTAGCCAGTCATTCACGAGGGACCATATGTCTTTCACCTGGTCAGTGTACTATGTTAGGAATAGAAGTTTTAGCATCTGACTAACTAAAGTTCACATCCTCTCTGCTAGCAGTCATTCACTGTGATCCTGGGCAAGTTATTTAATCCTCTGTAGCCTAGATTTCCTTGTCTATAAAATGGGGATAGTGTTCATAACCGACCTCATAAAGTTGTTATGAAAATTAAACAGTAAGTCAAAAGCATCTGGCATGTAGAGCTATGATTATGGGTGGATTTTTTCTCCCAGTCTCTCCTTGTATTCGTTCTAGCCCTCCCTTACTTTCTACTACCCTCCAGAACTAAGAAGCAGCAGACCAGTCCTAAAAGTGGTCTGCTCTTAATGCCTGCAGATCATAGGTGAACTATAAGCTTATTTACTATAGTAGCAATAAAAATATCTTGTATTTGTACGTATCTTTATTAATTTCTGAAGTACTTTCTCAGATATGATTTCAGTTTTAATAAGGACTCAGTAAAGATGGAATCATCTGATTTTGCTCATTTGCGTATATTCATGCTGCTATCTCATTTGAAATCACGTATAAACAACTTTATTGTGAAGCCAGTCAGAAAGAGAAGGACAAATACAATATATTAACACATATATATGGAATCTAGTAGGATGGTGATGATGGCACACGCAGTGAAGCGACGGAAAGACAGACATGGACAGTGGACATATGGACATTGTGGGGAAGGAACAGAAGGTAGGAGGCGTAAAGGAAGTAGCATGAAGGCCTGTACTATCATAAGTGAAGAAAATAGCTCTAGTCATTGCTGTGTGAGAAAAGGAGATCCTGCAGGGGTGCTGTGTGATGGTCGGGAGGGGTGGGAGGGGGGCGGATATACATACGACTAATCTGGAAACATACATATCTGTAAACCAAAAAACTCTGTAAAAGTTAAAAATAAAATAAAATGAACTTTATTAATCTCCAAAAAAAAAAAAATACTGAATCCCAAGAGATCATTGCTTTGCTGCTGGACTGGTCCAGTTTGATAGAAGATGATTTGCATGATGATAAGGCATCTTTTAGTACATTAATGTAACATAAGTGTCTTGAAATAGTCTGTTCATGGAGTTGACATGCAAAAAACTAAAGCTTTGCTTCCTCAAATTATGAGAGGCAGAAACTCTCAAAACAATTCCTAAGAGTGTTACTGTTTCCTCTTATTTATTTATTTATCATTTATTAAATTGGAGGCTAACATAGTTAAGGTGTTTTATAGGATTCATTGAAAGGCTTGCATTCTTTCACATTTTTGTAGTCTCTCCATTGACTTCAAAATGCTAGTTGCAAGTGTTCATAACCGACCTCATAAAGTTGTTATGAAAATTAAACAGTAAGTCAAAAGCATCTGGCATGTAGAGCTATGATTATGGGTGGATTTTTTCTCCCAGTCTCTCCTTGTATTCGTTCTAGCCCTCCCTTACTTTCTACTACCCTCCAGAACTAAGAAGCAGCAGACCAGTCCTAAAAGTGGTCTGCTCTTAATGCCTGCAGATCATAGGTGAACTATAAGCTTATTTACTATAGTAGCAATAAAAATATCTTGTATTTGTACGTATCTTTATTAATTTCTGAAGTACTTTCTCAGATATGATTTCAGTTTTAATAAGGACTCAGTAAAGATGGAATCATCTGATTTTGCTCATTTGCGTATATTCATGCTGCTATCTCATTTGAAATCACGTATAAACAACTTTATTGTGAAGCCAGTCAGAAAGAGAAGGACAAATACAATATATTAACACATATATATGGAATCTAGTAGGATGGTGATGATGGCACACGCAGTGAAGCGACGGAAAGACAGACATGGACAGTGGACATATGGACATTGTGGGGAAGGAACAGAAGGTGGGAGGCGTAAAGGAAGTAGCATGAAGGCCTGTACTATCATAAGTGAAGAAAATAGCTCTAGTCATTGCTGTGTGAGAAAAGGAGATCCTGCAGGGGTGCTGTGTGATGGTCGGGAGGGGTGGGAGGGGGGCGGATATACATACGACTAATCTGGAAACATACATATCTGTAAACCAAAAAACTCTGTAAAAGTTAAAAATAAAATAAAATGAACTTTATTAATCTCCAAAAAAAAAAAAATACTGAATCCCAAGAGATCATTGCTTTGCTGCTGGACTGGTCCAGTTTGATAGAAGATGATTTGCATGATGATAAGGCATCTTTTAGTACATTAATGTAACATAAGTGTCTTGAAATAGTCTGTTCATGGAGTTGACATGCAAAAAACTAAAGCTTTGCTTCCTCAAATTATGAGAGGCAGAAACTCTCAAAACAATTCCTAAGAGTGTTACTGTTTCCTCTTATTTATTTATTTATCATTTATTAAATTGGAGGCTAACATAGTTAAGGTGTTTTATAGGATTCATTGAAAGGCTTGCATTCTTTCACATTTTTGTAGTCTCTCCATTGACTTCAAAATGCTATTGATTGCAAGGTACACAGTGATCTCCTGTGCCACTGAGGAAGGGGAACCTTGACTGCCAGATAAGGCAGGACATCGTGCTTTTATAATTGACTGGCAGACACACCAGGACTTTGGGGAGAATAAAATGTTTACAGCGCATTTGTTCAGGCTTCTCTCGTGTGTGTGTTCATGTGCACTGCTTCACTGTTTGACAAGAGAGAGAAGGCAGTTCAGATGATGGTGTGTGGACTGTGATGCTTTGAAGACAGCATCCCTGAGGAGTGTGGGAACAAAGGAATGGGTCTCATCGTGTTGGTTCACTTGTGGATTCGTGGAAGAATGATAAGGAGAAGAAACTGAGACTGTGTTTAATTTACCCTCTTTACTTCTTGGATAATTGACCTCATACATATGCCTCCTCAGTATTATTTTTTAATATGAATTGTGTTGCAGGATGACTTAAAAGGATCATGTGTACTGGTGTTGGTTGATTTACTTAAGCTTTTCTCCAGCTTTGCTTCTGTGACCTATGTGTGGAGCAAAAGCACCAAAAAAAAAGAGACGGGTTGGCTCAGATGTTTGCACCTATGTGGAGAGTGTTCTTGTTCTCGTGCTTCCTCAGAGGAGAGAGGGCAGTACACGTGTCATGTGGAAGTGAGGAGTAATTCTGGAGGGGAAGGAGTAGAAAATGAAAGCAAGGAGGAGGCAGAATCCATTGAAAATAGGTAAACAACTGTGAGAAATTCTAGAACATAAATTTTAAAAAATTGAGAGCGAACAGTTATGGAAACAATAAAAGACCATTTCACTGAAATAGGGCATTCTTTTCCTGCTGTTTCACTATTCAGAGTGTGTTTTACTGGGCTATGCTGTATGTAAGAATATCAAATTTTAAGGATGATAATTGAGAATTTTGCACCACCCACCAAGCACAGGATACTGAAGTCACTATTTCATTCAAGAAAAGATTTAGAAGAAGAAAATGAGACCCTGTGAGGAGTGGTGAGTGAGAAAAGGCAGGAAAAGAACGGAAGAAAATTTAAACGCAGCACACGTATGTACGAGGACATGGGTTTGTCAGGTTGTATTGGAAGTGCAGCCCTGCCACAGGACCCAGAATGGCATGCTGCTGTGGGTGCTCATTTCTGCATGCCCACCACCAAGCTCGAAGTTGACCACCTAGTGACTGTTAACAAGACCCTTTCACCGCTACCTGTGTCCCTTCAGTGTGACGACAAAGCTCCCTAACACAGTCTCTGAGATCCTGGCCTAGTAAGCTTTTTGGCTCACCCTCGCCACACATGAGGATGAGCGTCCAGTTCAGTTTTGCCCAGCATCACATACCGGCATCTTCTACGGTTCCAGGAAGGTGCATACTATAGGGATTTGGCAAATATTTGTTTGGCTGTTCCGTGCACCCCGATTGACCTGTAATATTAAATCTGTTTTATGTGTCAGGACTTAATTAATAGTGTTTCCTTAACACTTAATATGAAAGATTACAATATGTTTCTTGAAAATTGGGTGTTTGTGAGGGAAAGCATGTATATGTCTTCAGTAGGGATACTGTTATTTTCTTCCTTAATTACAGGACTGTTCAAGGTTGCACCTTCTTGGGTTGATTGTATTTATAACTTCTTATATTGTATATGCTATATGAATATCCAAATATTTTAAGATAGAATATGGCCTTCTCTCATAAGTTTAGATGTTTTTTTTCTGTTTCATATCTGAGAACATTTATTATTGATTAGATTGATTTTTTATTTAATTAAAATTTTCACATAACTGTTACTTATTCTGCTTAAAAATTTTTCAGTTTGATTTATCTCTGATTTTTCTTATTTTTTATTTCTACAAGCAAAATTATTTCTCTGAAATTATACTACCTGCTTAAGAAATTTTCTTTTATATATAAAAAGTTTTGCCATACTTATTTGCCTTTGAATGATGAATGATACAAATATTTGAGTACTTATTTCATCTGCTAGGTTTTGAGCTATATTTTAAATTATTGTTGAATAAGCAGTTATTTGTTAGGTTCTTAACTACCTGCTTTGGGGTTGAGTATTTCATTACACATCTATTTGTATGTAAATAATGACACCCTGTGAGAAGAAAGGCAGGAAAAGAACGGAAGAAAATTTAAACGCAGCACACGTATGTACGAGGACATGGGTTTGTCAGGTTGTATTGGAAGTGCAGCCCTGCCACAGGACCCAGAATGGCATGCTGCTGTGGGTGCTCATTTCTGCATGCCCACCACCAAGCTCGAAGTTGACCACCTAGTGACTGTTAACAAGACCCTTTCACCGCTACCTGTGACCCTTCAGTGTGACGACAAAGCTCCCTAACACAGTCTCTGAGATCCTGGCCTAGTAAGCTTTTTGGCTCACCCTCGCCACACATGAGGATGAGCGTCCAGTTCAGTTTTGCCCAGCATCACATACCGGCATCTTCTACGGTTCCAGGAAGGTGCATACTATAGGGATTTGGCAAATATTTGTTTGGCTGTTCCGTGCACCCCGATTGACCTGTAATATTAAATCTGTTTTATGTGTCAGGACTTAATTAATAGTGTTTCCTTAACACTTAATATGAAAGATTACAATATGTTTCTTGAAAATTGGGTGTTTGTGAGGGAAAGCATGTATATGTCTTCAGTAGGGATACTGTTATTTTCTTCCTTAATTACAGGACTGTTCAAGGTTGCACCTTCTTGGGTTGATTGTATTTATAACTTCTTATATTGTATATGCTATATGAATATCCAAATATTTTAAGATAGAATATGGCCTTCTCTCATAAGTTTAGATGTTTTTTTTCTGTTTCATATCTGAGAACATTTATTATTGATTAGATTGATTTTTTATTTAATTAAAATTTTCACATAACTGTTACTTATTCTGCTTAAAAATTTTTCAGTTTGATTTATCTCTGATTTTTCTTATTTTTTATTTCTACAAGCAAAATTATTTCTCTGAAATTATACTACCTGCTTAAGAAATTTTCTTTTATATATAAAAAGTTTTGCCATACTTATTTGCCTTTGAATGATGAATGACACAAATATTTGAGTACTTATTTCATCTGCTAGGTTTTGAGCTGTATTTTAAATTATTGTTGAATAAGCAGTTATTTGTTAGGTTCTTAACTACCTGCTTTGGGGTTGAGTATTTCATTACACATCTATTTGTATGTAAATAATGACATGTACATGGTGAATTTAAAAATACAGAATTCCAAGTGATCCATATGTGCTGCCTCTATATTCCAATCCCATTGTTTTAATTTTTTTCAAACTTTATGAGTTATTTATTTTAATCAAGATTTTGTAATGTATAAAATTGTGTCTTCGTTATATTTTTTCCTTTCTGTTAAAACCTATATTATTTTTTTATTTCCTGACTTCTTGCTATATTCATAGCCTGTTAATAGTGTCTGCAGATTCCCTTCCTCTCCCTATTTTTCGATTTCTCTTGAACAGGGTCTTAAAAATGTATCCCACTGCCTACTTGCTATGCGATAAAGTTCATTGTTTGCATCCTGCATTGTTTACACCCTGAACTGAGTGATTCTTGGTCTCACTTGGAGGGCTTGACTTCAGATTCCACTGACATCGCCTCCCGTTCTTCTTCTCAGGGCTGAGGTTCCTGTGAGGAGTTTCTGCTCTGGTTTGATGGTCTCACAGCATATTCCCCTGATTGGGAATATGTCAAAGCCACAGAATCTGTTTTTGTTGGGGAAACCGCTCTGGTCTCCTCTCGAGGTGACTTTATTGAAGCATGGTGGCGCTCCCAGGGGGTGCTGTTGTGTTAGAGATGGGCTCCGAGCTTTCCGGACCCAGCATTCAGAGCATCCGTTCTTTCCTCTATGATGGGTGTGTCCTTTGACTCTGCTGTGATTTACATGCTATTATCATGTATTTGAATTCCACATATATTCTTTATTATTTTTATACAGTTGCTACTCATCTTTATTTTTACATGTAATAATCACCTTGGGACTTATTTTGTCTTACATCTCTAGTTTCCCATGTGGAATAATTTTATTTTACATGAAAAATCACCATTTTTCATTAATGTAGGTCTGTTGTGACAAATTATTTCAAGTTTCATTTGTTAAAAAATGTCTATTTCTTTTTTATTCTGGAAAAAAATACACTTTCTGAGCATAGAAACATAAAACTCAAGCTTGGCAGTTTATTTCCTTGAGTACATTGTCACTGTCCAGAGGTCTACTTGTGAGTCTAATTATTGCTCATTTGAAGGTAATCTTTTTGGCCTTGTCTCTGACTTCTGTAGTTTCGCAGTGATGGGCATAATGTGATTTCTCAGTATTATACTTGCTTGTGGTTTATAGAATTCTCGAATCTATAGATTCATGAGTTTCATTTGTTTTTGGAAATGTTTAGACCTTATCTTCTTAAATATAACTTCACCCAATTATTTTAAGATTTGCTACATTTTCATATGCTAAATGCATATATAGGCCTTCTTTGGAATCTCATGTTTAACCATTAACCTGATTTTGAGAAAATACTGTTCATTCTCTGTCCGTAGAGGTATCTTTGCATTCTCAAGTTTAACCATTGATCTCATTCTGAGAAAATACTATTTAATCTCTGTCCATGTAGGTTTCTTTACATAATTCTTTTTCAGAATTTTATTATCTAGTTTAGAATATTTTATTTTCCCATGTGAAGTTTGGAGTCATGTCGTTTTTTTTTTCTCTTTTCTGTTTTTGGCCACTTCTGTTGGTTTTTCATTTATTCATTTTCATCCATCTTTGTTCTTTGGCCTGTGTGGGCCTTCCATCGCGGTGGCCTCTCTCCTCACAGAGCATCGGCTCTGGGCGCATGCGCTACAGAGCACTGGCTCGGTAGTTGGACACTGGTCCAGCCACTCCGTGGCATGTGGGATCTCCCCAGGCCAGGGATCGAACTGGCGCCCCTTGCACTGCAAGGTGGTGTCTTTACCACCAGGGAAACCCTTATGTCATAGTTTTAAACAAGCAAATTTTTAAAATTATTTGAAATTGTATAAAGTTCAGAAATTTAAGAATTGATATCTTCAAAATATTGATTCTCTTCAGGAGCATGTGTATTTCTTCATTTTGTAAGCAGCTTTTAAAGGTCATTTCAGAAAACTTAAATTTTCTGTAGGCTTTGAATATTTTGTGCTGAATTTGTTTCTAGGCATTTTTTAGTTTTATTGTTCTCATAGTGTGTTTTTTCATTATATTTTCTAGCTTTGGTATAAGTGAAAAGACGTGTGTGTGTGTGTGTGTGTTTGGGGGAGGCAGCCGACCTACTGAAATTCTTCTTAGAAGAGTTGCAGTTATTTCTCCTAGGTTCTCTAGGAAACCACAATCCACATATAATGGCTTTTTCTTCCTTACCATCATTTGTACCTCATTTTAAAAATTCTGTCATTGTCTTATTTAGATCACCTGGAGACATGATTAAAAGTCACAGTGATTACTACAAGAAGCTTTCTGTTGTCCTAACCTTTAGAGGTTCCTCAGGCATTTGATTTTGAGTGTTGCCTGTCACTGGCATGGTATCATGCTTTCCTAGGGTTTGGATTTTTCCAATTCCCCTGAGACTTCCTCAATGTTATTCACTTTCCAAGTATTTGGGGATTTACCAGATGTCTTTCTGCTGTTTATTTTTCATTTAATTTTGTTGTGGTCAGAGAATATACAAAGTTCTTTTCTGAGCAGCAGACTGTTGATAAATTTCCACAGTCCCGTGTACCCAGTGGCTGCCTGTGTGATTAGTTTCCTGTTGCTGTGTAACGTGTTACTGTAAGCTTATCAGTTTAAGAAATACTTAAGTTCCTTAGGTCAGAGTTAATAGTTTGGTATGTCAGAAGCCTGACATGGTCTCACTGGGCTTCAGTCAAGGTGTCAGTGGGGCCATGTTTCTTTCTGGTGTCTCTAGAAGAAACTTGTCTCCTTGCTCATTCAGAATGAAATCCCAGGGACCCCAAACCTAGCAGCTTCATGTTTATCTAATGTGATCCTTAACACTGTTGCTCACCGCCTCCTCCTTACAAGCCTCTAAACCCTGGCTTCCTGGGCACTTCATTGTCACATATTTTGTCTTATCTTTTCTTATCATTCCCTGTCATTATTCTTGTGATTGTTATCATTCTTGTGGTTTCTAGCTCACCCTTAAATATAGGGATTACCTAAGCTTCTAAGGCAGATATCGCTCTACTGTGTATTCTGGCTTCTCATTTCTGTGCTTTTACATAAACAGCACTCACTGCTTACTCCCAGATCTATGCCTCTAGCCCAGACTTCTCTCTAGGGAAAGAAAAAGAATATGCGTGTATATTTAATATGTAAAAATTTTTATATTGCTGTGTAATCTTTGTCATTACTTTAAATGGGTGTCTAATGTTAGGTTCAGTGACTCTGCCATTATTAGCCTAACCATTTCCCTGTTGAAAATGTCTAGCCCTGGTCTGCAGCTCCAGTTTTTAGTTCTACAGGTGGATATTGAACTTGAGATTTGGTGGAATGGAAAGTGAGTTGATTCCCCCTTCTGCACTCCCCCTGCATGAGCTTAGTCCTCCCAGAGAGAAGAGAAGCTTCAGAAACTCTGGCAAGTCTTTCTCAGGCTCTCTTACTTTCAATCAGCTAAGAGGCCCACAGCTACTGCCTGCGTTCAAGGTAGCATTTTACCTCTTGCGTGAACTCCTGATAGGCCTTCTAAGTGGTCCCCTGCCTCTGAGCTCTTGACTCTTCAACCCAATACACCCTCAATTGTTAGTAAATGGTGGTCCTTGTGTCCCCAAGACTAGGAGAGATCTGATGTTCTTTACATCTTGGTTCATAAAGTCTGTGTTTTTGAGTCAGTTGGAAAAGGAGACTTGCCTTCAATCAAGGCTGGGTTTTAAATGTTAGGTTGTAATTTACCATGCTTGAGACTATTGAACCATGAGACTATTCTTTGTCATACTTTAGCTCCTATTTTCCTAATTTTATTCCTTGAACTAGGAGAGTGACCCTGGTAGAAGAGATCCAACAAAATCTTAGAAGAGTGAGCACAACTCAGAAGAACACTGTTGGGATCATATTATCCATTGGCGTTCATTCCCCATGATCTCAGGCAAAAGAAAAGCAGAGAGAACATGAAAAGATCGACCAAACACTCAGCCTTCAAGGAATTATTACCTCAGAGACAGAAGCATTTTTTAAGCATTAAACTTAAAGGGATCATAAATGTATTTAAACCCACGGTGGCTTCCCTGGTGGCTCAGATGGTAAAGAATCCACCTGCAATGCAGGAGACCTGGGTTCACTCCCTGGTGGGAGAAGATACCCTGGAGGAGGGCATGGCTACCCGCTCCAGAATTCCTGCCTGGAGAATTCCGTGAACAGAGGAGCCTGGCAGGCTACAGTCCATGGGGTCATAAAGAGTCAGATGCGACTGAGCGACTAACACACACACACAGACTGTCAGGCATAATAGGCAATAAAATAAAATGACCTGGGAAATATGGCACTTGGGGAACAAAACAACGTCAACCCCAAACTAATAAAACAATTGAAACAAGGAACTTAATGGCCTGAAAATCAAATTGTTGATGTAAGAGGAAAAACTTCAGATAATTCTAGAAAAAGCACAGAAGAAAAACAAAAATTTGGAGGTAGTTTTGCGTAAAGACAGCTGATGTCAGTAAAGTAGAAGAGCCACCCCAAAGAAAACACTTGGCCAGAAAATGGATTTGAAGAACTAACGAAAGAAAAATGTTCTGAAATAAACTAAATGACTCTCTCTTTAGAGGTCATTGCGTTCCAGGGAAAAAAAAAATTTTTGAAAGTTGTACAGTGGTCAGTTCTGAGCTGACTATTAATTATGTTATTAGACTTTGAAAATAAAGGTTTTTGCAGACGTGCAGGCCAAAGAAAGGCAAGTCTCCTAAAGGAGCAGAAGCAACCTGCCTTGATGATAGCAGGCTTCTGTTTATGAGCCTCATGCTAGGAAGTAAGGCAGTACACAGTTCTGCAGGAAAGAAATGGTGTATTACTTAGCACTAGGTATTAAGTTCAAATAGGGAGCAAAGAGTAAACAACTATGCAAATAGAGTGTAAATGTTATAAACATTCATTAGTGAGAGATGAGTGGCTCTTTGTTTAAAGCCGAAACTTGGTTCATAAAGTCTGTTTAAAATGCGTCTTTTCAAATTCTTAACTTTAGAGGAATTATCTCTATTAAAAAAATAGGGATCTTAAGTCATTTCTTTTCACCTCAGCTTCATTTTCTTTAAACACAAAGTCAAAGTGTCCTTTTTTTTTTTTTCAATGTACATAGAATGCCCCCTTTAAAAAACTTACAGTGGTAAATCTGGGTCATTTGTCTGTGAGTTGAATTTTTGCATTTTTTTCCTTTGGAGTGTAAGTCATTGTTTAATTTTTTTAATATAAATTAACTTTCGCTAAAAATAAAATCTTATTCCAGAAAGTATGCAAACTATAACAGACATTTTCATCCCAACCAAGGCTATGGTCACCTAGGGTTGTGAATGGGCTTGGCGTGAGCAAAGTTTTAAAAAATCCCTTGTGTTTCTGCTCTGGCAGCCGCCTGAGTTGAGAACTGCCGCTCCTCCAAGTGGTGGCTCTGCTGTCTTTGTGTGTATTTTAACAGCCTAGTGGCTCCCGTGTTTCAGCCCACCTCCAGGTTCCTGCGAAGGGAGTGGGGAAAGTACTCACCCAAGACACTGATCCTCATTTTTCTTTCTGCCCTCTTGCTTGTGTAGTTAATGAGAGGCATCAGGTACATCACTAACTAGTGTATTCATCCTGTAGAGGGAGAACCAGGGGGGAAATACCATTTTATAACTGAGTGGGTTGAAGAATAAAAGAAGATTTGCTGAGTGACATTTTTAAGTGGTATTAATAGTACTGATACTTTTTTTTTGGTGGAGGGGTGGGTAGCGGGTTGGGGACAGAGGGGGGCAGGCGGGCCACTTCTATTGGCCTTTTCATTTATTCAGTTTCATCCGTCTTTGTTCTTTGGCTCCTGTGGGCCTCCCATCGCAGTGGCCTCTGTTGTCGCAGAGCACCGGCTTTGGGCGCATGCGCTCCAGAGCTCCGGCCTGGTCATTGGACATATCGGTCCAGCTGCTCCGCGGCACGTGGGATCTTCCCAGGCCAGGGATTGAACCGGCGCCCCTTGCACTGCAAGGCGGTGTCCTTACCCACTGGACCGCCAGGGAAGCCCTGATACTTGTTTTTCTATTTTTCTTTAGCTCAAATATCTTCATCATGAGGCCTGCCCCCTCTTATTTGCCTCCCCTTTTATATGGTGGTTAAATGCATCTTTAGTGGATTAGTATGCATTTTTTCCATTAAATTAAAACATGAAAGCACATAAACTGATATCACAAGATGACTAGAAATTTTTATTTTATGTAAATTCTTCAGTTAATGCAGAGTAGTTATTTTGCTGTAGACATTTTGGTCTAATATGAATTTCAAATAGGTGCATTGTAACAGCTATTTGAACATAATGAGGAATTAGAGTATTTGGCTTTTCTACAAGTAAGTAATATATAAGCTTGAATGATTTTGTTTATGTGCCCGAGAATCTGACAAATGAAAGAAACTAAATTATGGTAAGCAATTATTGCTCAAAAATAAACCAGTCGACAGAGATTATGGGTGGCTGGTGTCATTTGAATGGTGATTTATTTCAACACAGAGAGAAAGGGAGGTGATTTCGTCTCTTCTCTCCTATAATAAGTTGTCTCTACCTATTCACCTATCATTAATGACAAAGAAACATAGCCATTGAATATTTGGTTCAATTATAATGGTGATTTTTTAAAAAAAAAAAACTAAGGGCCATTGCAACATTCTGAGCTTAAAATTTTGTTGCTGAAGAACCAGATAGGTGTATTATTTAGCTTTCATATTTTTCTGTTTATGGATATAATTGCTGTATTAGCAGTTCTTCATGGTTCTACCAATGATTATCCCATGATCACCTGAGGTATCTTTGCACTAAAAATTATTATACAGTAACCTTTGTTATCGTAAGAATATCAGCATTGCCTATTTTGGAGCAACACTGTTATTTTAGAAACTGGCTGAGAAGTTTGCTTTAACAGGTACTAAATGTGAGAAGAAAATGCCCAGCTTCTAAAGGCTGAAGTCTCTTCTTTGTGGGCTAGCTCTCAGGCTGTTGTCAGGTCTTCAGTTGCAAGGGGAAAGGTGGGAGGATCATTTCCTTGTGAACCAGGGGTTTCTGGGACCTTGGTGAGACCTGGGTCAAGAACGGAACACAGCATTCTAGAAATGTACACGGAGGCCTTCTCACGATCGGGTCAACAGATTTTGATGGCCAGCACCAGTAATATTGCCAGAATGCTAGAATGCAGTTTTATCCAAAACAGGCTTTCCCTAACCTGCCTTCTTCCGTTGTAATATCCTCATGATCAGAATGTTAATTGAAGGAAAATCATAGTTGACGTTCGTGCCATTTGACCAATGGGTTTTCTTTTTTCTTTGTTCAACAGAAATCTTAGAGGCTGGTATCAAAGGAACTTCAGAATCACTTAAAGGTGTGAAACGGAAAAAGATTGTAGCTGAGAATCACCTGAAAAAAATACCAAAATCCCCTCTGAGAAATCCTCTTCAGGCAAAACACAAACAGAATAGGGAAGAGTCCCCCTTCCCGGTCCTTCCGAGCACGGCGGAGCCCCACGGGAAGCAGAACCACGGCCCCGCCAAGAACAGCAAGCAGTTCAGTAGACACAACGGAGAGGCCCCGGCGGGGACCACCGAGGCCTCCAAGCCCGAGGCCTCCGTCGCCCCCAGGAAGCCCCCATTCCCGCCCTGTCCGCCCGAGCCGCGCCGATGGCGGTCGGAAGGCTCCGACCCCGCCAGGGCCAGCGTCCCCGCGGGAAAATGTGACTCCGGGTCCCTGTCCAGTAAGAGCAGGACTGACCGCCGTGAATGTACCTCCTCCAGCTGCAGCCCCCCGCCCTCCTCGTATGCAAACACCGCCTTCGATGTCTTACTGAAGGCCATGGAGCCGGAGCTGAGCACCCTGTCTCAAAAGGGCTCGTCCTGTGCGGTTAAGATCGAAAAACTGAGACCAAATAAAGCTGCACGACCGCCTTCTCACCCCAGCAGCAGCCCGAGGGATACCCCCGACCCCGGCCCGCAAGAAGCGGCTGCCGCCTCGCAGCCTCCTCCGCCCTCTCCTCCTCCTCGGACCTCGTTTTCCTCCGGGCACGCGTCTGCGACTCAGAAGGACCCAGCCGCAGTTCAGGGCACTCCTCTCTCGTATCATCTACACGAACACTCTGTGTCTAAACCTGGCCAACGAAATCCGCAGCTTCCAGCGTGCTCGGGTTTCACGAGGTCGCTCACCAGCCTGCAGAAGCAAGAGAGTGCCCACCTTGAGCACGTCTGCAGCGCCGCAGGGATGTCCCCCCCAGGTGTGATGTCCCCCCAGCGACTCAGGTCACTCCTCCCAGTATTGCCAGAATGCTAGAATGCAGTTTTATCCAAAACAGGCTTTCCCTAACCTGCCTTCTTCGTTGTAATATCCTCATTAATTTTTGAAGAAAACCCAATGGGTTTTCTTTTTCTTTGTTCAACAGAAATCTTAGAGGCTGGTATCAAAGGAACTTCAGAATCACTTAAAGGTGTGAACGGAAAAAGATTGTAGCTGAGAATCACCTGAAAAAAATACCAAAATCCCCTCTGAGAAATCCTCTTCAGGCAAAACACAAACAGAATAGGGAAGAGTCCCCCTTCCCGGTCCTTCCGAGCACGGCGGAGCCCCACGGGAAGCAGAACCACGGCCCCGCCAAGAACAGCAAGCAGTTCAGTAGACACAACGGAGAGGCCCCGGCGGGGACCACCGAGGCCTCCAAGCCCGAGGCCTCCGTCGCCCCCAGGAAGCCCCCATTCCCGCCCTGTCCGCCCGAGCCGCGCCGATGGCGGTCGGAAGGCTCCGACCCCGCCAGGGCCAGCGTCCCCGCGGGAAAATGTGACTCCGGGTCCCTGTCCAGTAAGAGCAGGACTGACCGCCGTGAATGTACCTCCTCCAGCTGCAGCCCCCCGCCCTCCTCGTATGCAAACACCGCCTTCGATGTCTTACTGAAGGCCATGGAGCCGGAGCTGAGCACCCTGTCTCAAAAGGGCTCGTCCTGTGCGGTTAAGATCGAAAAACTGAGACCAAATAAAGCTGCACGACCGCCTTCTCACCCCAGCAGCAGCCCGAGGGATACCCCCGACCCCGGCCCGCAAGAAGCGGCTGCCGCCTCGCAGCCTCCTCCGCCCTCTCCTCCTCCTCGGACCTCGTTTTCCTCCGGGCACGCGTCTGCGACTCAGAAGGACCCAGCCGCAGTTCAGGGCACTCCTCTCTCGTATCATCTACACGAACACTCTGTGTCTAAACCTGGCCAACGAAATCCGCAGCTTCCAGCGTGCTCGGGTTTCACGAGGTCGCTCACCAGCCTGCAGAAGCAAGAGAGTGCCCACCTTGAGCACGTCTGCAGCGCCGCAGGGATGTCCCCCCCAGGTGTGATGTCCCCCGCCAGCAGAACTCAGGTCACTCCTCCAAACCAGCCAGTGGACGCTGCCTCGCCCGTGTCCGTCAGCCCCGCCCCTCCCACGCAGTCGCCCCCCACGCCCATTTACAACTCAGCTCCTGTCGCCACAGTCGTTAATCACAGCGTGGAGCAAATGTGCAATCTTCTTCTGAAAGACCAGAAGCCCAAAAAACAAGGAAAATACATCTGTGAGTATTGCAGTAGAGCTTGCGCAAAGCCCAGCGTGCTTTTAAAGCACATCCGCTCCCACACTGGAGAGCGCCCCTACCCCTGCGTGACCTGCGGGTTTTCATTTAAGACGAAAAGTAACCTGTACAAACACAAGAAATCCCACGCACATACCATCAAGCTGGGCCTCGTCCTGCAGCCAGATGCGGGCAGCCTGTTCCTGTCCCAAGAGTCCCCCAAAGCGCTCAGCATCCATTCGGATGTGGAGGATACTGGAGAGAGCGAAGAGGAGGGCGCTGCTGAGGAACGGCCCAGCGACCCAGGCTCCATGGACCTGCAGCCTCTGCAGATAGTGAAAATGGTGTCCAGCTCAGAAATGTTCCTGAAGTCAGGTTCCATTCCAGGCAATCCAGGTCATGTGGCAGGTGACTTTTCGCCGCAGGACAGGACTTCGGAACCACAGGCCGTGGCAGAGTTACCAAAGGTCGTGGTCCACCCCATCGCTGTGTCCCCTTTAAGAGTTGACAGCCCGAAGTTCACGGACGCCAAGCCTGAGCTCCCTAAAGCACAGAAAGACCTTCCGGTCACCCGTGTCCTGTCCCAGCCAGCCTGGGCGTCCTCGCTGGAGTTGGATGAGGAGCCCCATCAGCAAGGCGACCCGAGTCCGCCAGAAGGCAAACCAGAGCCTCACGTGGGCCCCGTCCACGCCCAGCTTCAGCGGCAGCAGGCCACCGATTGCTGCCAGGAGCAGCAAGGAAAGCTCCTGAGCCCGCGCAGCCTAGGAAGTACGGATTCTGGTTACTTCTCCCGTTCCGAGAGCGCCGACCAAGCTGTGAGCCCCCCGACGCCCTTTGCCAGAACGCTGCCCGCCCCGGACCAGGACTCTGCTAAGGGCAGTGGGCCCTCGGCACCGCGGGTCGGCACGCCAGCACCTTCCGCTCCGCCAGCAGGCGAGAAAGCACCGCTCCTCCCGAGCCAGATGCGCCCCCCGCTGGCGACGAAGACCCTCGAGGAGCGGATATCAAAGCTGATCTCGGACAACGAGGCCCTGGTGGACGACAAGCAGCTGGACAGCGTGAAGCCCCGCAGGACCTCGCTCTCCCGGCGGGGAAGCATCGACTCCCCCAAGTCGTACATCTTTAAGGACTCTTTCCAGTTTGACCTGAAGCCAATGGGCCGGAGAACAAGTTCGAGCTCTGATATACCAAAGTCCCCTTTCACCCCGACGGAGAAATCCAAGCAGGTGTTTCTTCTGTCCGTCCCATCCCTGGACTGCCTGCCCATCACCAGGAGCAATTCTATGCCAACCACTGGGTGCTCGGCTGTGCCAGCCAGCATCGTCCCTCCCCCGCACCCGCTGAGAGGAAGCCAGTCCTTTGACGACAAAATTGGCGCTCTCTGTGACGATGTCTTCGTGGCAGGACCTAACCCTCCCGTGCCCCAGAGTGGACACCCCCGCACCCTCGTGAGACAGGCAGCCGTCGAGGACTCTTCGGCCAACGAAAACCACGTCCTCGGGGCCGGACAGCCCTTGGATGAGAGTCATCACGGAGGCAGTCCAGCCGGGGAGACGGCCGCAGCGAGGAGCAAGCCCCCGGCCCCGGGCTCACAGCTGGAGAAGAAGAAGTCTCATCAAGGACGCGGGACCATGTTTGAGTGCGAGACCTGTAGAAACAGGTACCGAAAACTGGAAAATTTTGAGAACCACAAGAAATTTTACTGTTCAGAATTGCACGGACCAAAAACGAAGGTGGCTGTGAGGGACCCCGAGCACAGCCCCGGGCCTGGCGGGACTCAGCTTCCCGTCCTGCACTACCGGGTCGCCAGTGCCACCGGGGTCTGGGAGCAGACCCCCCAGATACGAAAAAGGAGGAAAATGAAAAGCGTCGGAGATGACGACGAACTTCAGCAGAACGAAACCGGAGCCTCCCTGAAAAGCTCCGAGGGCCTCCGGTTTCAGAGCACAGCTGGCTTGGTTCCCGGTTTGTCCCAGCAAAACCTCACCGTAACCGGCGACCTGCAGCCTCGAAGCATTCAGCTGCAGCCCTCCCAGATTCAGCTTGTGGCCAAGGGCCCCGACCATCCCCTGGACCCGAAGCCGTCGTGCGTCCTGGAAGAGAAGATGAGCTCGGCCGCCCGGGACAGGGCAGAGCCCAAGAGGCACGGGGCTGGCATCTCGGTCATCCAGCACACGAACTCCCTCAGCAGACCCGGTGCCTGTGACAAGCTCGAGGCTGGCGAGGCCGCTTCCCTCATTCCTTTCCAGGAGCTGAGAACAGGAAAGCCAGGGCCTCCGAACATAAGAGGAATTTGCCAAGAGGAAGGCCGCCCTCCCGGGAGCACGTTGCAGCCCCACCAGGCCGTGCTGTCTGAGCTGGTGCTTCAGGAAGGCTCCAGAAAGATCTCGGGGGAGCGGCACCCGCTCGGACAGCCCTCCAGACTTGTCCGGCAGCACAACATCCAGGTCCCGGAGATCCTGGTCACGGAAGAGCCAGACCGGGACCTGGACGGCCCAGGCCAGGATCAGGAGAAGTCGGAGACGTTCAGCTGGCCCCAGCGGAGCGAAACCTTGTCCAAGCTGCCGACGGAGAAGCTGCCGCCCAAGAAGAAGAGGCTGCGCCTCGCGGAGATGGAGCACTCCTCCACCGAGTCGAGTGTGGGCTCCTCGCTCTCCAGGAGTCTCAGCAGGGAGAGCAGTCTCTCCCACACGTCGAGTTTCTCGGCGTCCTTAGACATGGAGGACGTTTCTAAGCCCGAGGCCTCCCCCAAAATCGATTTTCTGCCTAAAGCGGAGTTTCTCCTGATCCCCGCGGGCCCTAACACCCTCGGTGTCCCGGGGGCGCACCGGGAGATGCGGCGGGCCGCGTCGGAGCAGATCCACGGCCTGCAGACGTCCATGGAGGCCTCCGATTTCAGAAGCAAGTCGTTCGACTGCGGAAGTATTGCCCCGCCCCGGCCGGCAGCCCTGGCCGAGGCGCGTCCTACCACATCCCCGACCGGCCTGGGGGTCGCCGGGCACGTGCCCCTCCTGGAGAGGCGGAGGGGCCCACTGATGCGGCAGATCTCTCTCAACATCGCTCCGGAGACTCAGCTGGCTCCCGGGAACCCGTTGTCTTTGCAGACCAGCACCCACCCCGCGGTGACCACAGTGCCGTCGCAGGGGCATCCGCTCACTCACGCGGCTACATCTGCGTTTGCTGCAAAGCCTTTGCACACCCAGACTGTTCCCCCAGTGAAGGCTGCGGGAACAGAAGCGTCGCGTTCCCACTCTCCAAACATCCTTCCCGTTCCGCAGCTTTTTGGTATCCATTTGGTGAATCACGCCCACGTGCCCCTTGCCCACCCAGACACACCGATGTCTCTGCACGTGTCTTCCACCCAGCGTGGCAAGCCAGACGCAAGCCCCAGTGGACGTGCAGCTTCTCAGAGTGAGGACTGCTTTGCTCCCAAGTACCAGCTCCAGTGTCAGGCGGTCCCTTCGAGCCAGCCTTGTGGTTCTAGCCCTGTAAAACTTCGACCAAAGCAAGTTCTTTCAGACCCAGCGGGGGCCGAGCCTCGTGCGGCCTCACTGACTTTACCAGCCCAGTTAGCAGAAGCCTCGTCTGCTCCGTGTCCCTTGCCCTCCGTGAAGGCCGGGCCTCTCGGCGGCCAGGTGCCGAAGGCGCCGACGTCCTTTGCACTGCCTGCGCGTCTGCAGAGTCAGGTCCCCACGTACTGCTTGGCCACCGTCCCACCTCTGCCACAAATCCTGGTGACCCAAGACCTCTCCACTCAGCCAGTCTGCCAGGCTAATCGTAGCACGGTGCCAGTCAGCGAAGAACAAAATTCCATGCTGAAATCACAGAACGATCCTCGGAATGCTTTGCCAAACCTAGAGGGCGAGTTTGTTGGCGAAAGTGTTTTCTCCGAGATGGGCCAGAATCCGTCCCCGTCCGAATCCTCGCCCACCTCTCAGAAGATGTCTGCCGGGAGACTCTCCCCGCAGCAGGAATCTTCAGCTTCCAGCAAGAGGATGCTCTCCCCGGCAAATAGCTTAGACATTGCCATGGAGAAGCACCAGAAGCGAGCCAAGGACGAAAACGGAGCGGTCTGTGCCCCGGACACGAGACCGCCGGAAGCACTGAGTTCAAGAGCTCACGATGCTGGCAAACAGAAGAAGCCGGTGCTGGTGAGGCAGGTGTGCACCACGGAGCCCCTTGAAGCCGGGACGCTGGAACAGGACGTGCTTTCTCTCTCTGAGGTCGGTACCGAGGCTCTTCGGTTGACCGACGTGTCCTCAGGCCACTCCAAGCCTGTGGTTAGCGAACCTGTGAAAGCACTGCAGGAATTTGAAAGCGGCCCGTCAGCTGCATCGCTCACTCCGACGGTTAGAGACCCAGCTGCCGCTGCAGGGAAGACTCACGTTTCTCCTGTGGAATCTGTAGACCACAGCCAAGAGGCGAAGTCCCCAGGGGCTAAAACTCCTGGCAGCAGAGCGAACAGCCAAGAACAGAGTCAGGCCGAGGCCTCTGCCCCTTCCACGCATGAGGCCGGCGACACACAGCCGTCCTTCCCCAGCCTGAAGACGGCCACCAGCTTCACGTGGTGCTACCTGCTGAGACAGAAGGCCCTGCACCTGCCCCAGAACGATCAGAAGACGTCAGCCTACACCGACTGGACCGTGAGCGCCTTTCAGACCCAGCGGGGCCGAGCCTCGCGGCCCCCTGTTTACCGTTAGCAGAAGCCTCTCTGCTCCGTGTCCCTTGCCCTCCGTGAAGGCCGGGCCTCTCGGCCAGGTGCCAAGGCGCCGGCGTCCTTTGCACTGCCTGCGCGTCTGCAGAGTCAGGTCCCCACGTACTGCTTGGCCACCGTCCCACCTCTGCCACAAATCCTGGTGACCCAAGACCTCTCCACTCAGCCAGTCTGCCAGGCTAATCGTAGCACGGTGCCAGTCAGCGAAGAACAAAATTCCATGCTGAAATCACAGAACGATCCTCGGAATGCTTTGCCAAACCTAGAGGGCGAGTTTGTTGGCGAAAGTGTTTTCTCCGAGATGGGCCAGAATCCGTCCCCATCCGAATCCTCGCCCACCTCTCAGAAGATGTCTGCCGGGAGACTCTCCCCGCAGCAGGAATCTTCAGCTTCCAGCAAGAGGATGCTCTCCCCGGCAAATAGCTTAGACATTGCCATGGAGAAGCACCAGAAGCGAGCCAAGGACGAAAACGGAGCGGTCTGTGCCCCGGACACGAGACCGCCGGAAGCACTGAGTTCAAGAGCTCACGATGCTGGCAAACAGAAGAAGCCGGTGCTGGTGAGGCAGGTGTGCACCACGGAGCCCCTTGAAGCCGGGACGCTGGAACAGGACGTGCTTTCTCTCTCTGAGGTCGGTACCGAGGCTCTTCGGTTGACCGACGTGTCCTCAGGCCACTCCAAGCCTGTGGTTAGCGAACCTGTGAAAGCACTGCAGGAATTTGAAAGCGGCCCGTCAGCTGCATCGCTCACTCCGACGGTTAGAGACCCAGCTGCCGCTGCAGGGAAGACTCACGTTTCTCCTGTGGAATCTGTAGACCACAGCCAAGAGGCGAAGTCCCCAGGGGCTAAAACTCCTGGCAGCAGAGCGAACAGCCAAGAACAGAGTCAGGCCGAGGCCTCTGCCCCTTCCACGCATGAGGCCGGCGACACACAGCCGTCCTTCCCCAGCCTGAAGACGGCCACCAGCTTCACGTGGTGCTACCTGCTGAGACAGAAGGCCCTGCACCTGCCCCAGAACGATCAGAAGACGTCAGCCTACACCGACTGGACCGTGAGCGCCAGTGATCCAAACCCCCTCGGCCTGCCGACCAAGGTGGCCCTTTCTCTCCTGAACTCGAAACAGAAGACCGGGAAATCTCTATATTGTCAAGCAATAACCACCCATTTCAAGTCAGACTTACTGGTTTATTCTAGCAAGTGGAAAAGCAGCATCAGCAAGGTATTTGAAATTTCGTTTATCTTCAAAAACTGTCCGTGCACGCTCGTTTCCTCCCCTGTGTGGACTCCTGCAGACCTTTCAGTTGAAGGTTGTGCTTTAATTTTGAATGACAGATTGCGCCAAGTGCAGACTTATTTGAAAGAAAGAGTAATGAGTTTACCCAGGGAGTTTAGCCCATCAGGGTCACCTGAGGCCTTGTAGTGGTTCTGTCTTGAAGATTCTGAAAATGATAACTTGCTTTGACCTTTTCTCTTCCACTGGCAGAGTATTTAAGATGTTACTTAATGGTACAGATGATCGTAGCTTTACTTTTGTCTTTCTCTTATATTAAGGATTAGCGTTCTTTGTTAGGTGAGAGAAGATGACATTTATGCTTTGTCCCTTTTATTGCAGGTGGGACAGGGGTGTGGATATTGGAGATTGTTCTGTTTCACTTTAAAATTATAAGCAGAGAGCCATTTGTCTTTGTTTTATGCAAATCCCACCCCTCTCCCCTCAGCAAGCGGATCCCTTATCTCTTCCTATATGGCTGTGAGAATCATCTTCATATTGGAGAAAAGATTCACCAAACAACCATTGAGCTTCCCCGGTGGCTCAGACAGCCAAGAACCTGCAGTGCAGGAGACCCGGGTTCAGTCCTGGGTCTGTAAGATCCCCTGGAGAAGGAAATGGCAACCCACTCCAGTATTCTTGCCTGGAGAGTTCCATGGACAGAGGAGCCGGGCGGGCTAAAGTCCTTGGGTTTGCAAAGTGTCAGACATGACTGAGCGACTAACAGTGAATAGCTGTACACTTGATAATTAACTTGATTTGGTCAAGAGTTGTACAGTAAGGCTATAAAATTATAAGTTCAGGTTATTTGTGGAATAAATCTTACTAGATTGGCTTCATAAAATGGGAAAAATCATTTAACTGATTAAGTACATAGATAAAGGTATTAGGTTGGACTCTGGACGTTCAGAATTATAAAGTTGTTGATCTCTGCATGTTCACAGGCACATACTACAGGTTCATAAATATTTATCAATAAGGTAATATCCCAGTTATCAGTATGGTAATAGAAGTGTATACAACTTTAAAGAAGGAAGCCTCTAATACTGCCAGGTAACTAGAGGAATCTAAGGAAGGTGTTTCAAGAATGCTGTTACTTTAGCTGAGTCTTAAAAAAAAGGTAGGGATTTTTTCAGGCAAATAGAAACGAGAAATTTTAATAGTCTGCCAAGGATATAGGGTTTAAAAAGTCTATTTGAAAGAAAGAGTAATGAGTTTACCCAGGGAGTTTAGCCCATCAGGGTCACCTGAGGCCTTGTAGTGGTTCTGTCTTGAAGATTCTGAAAATGATAACTTGCTTTGACCTTTTCTCTTCCACTGGCAGAGTATTTAAGATGTTACTTAATGGTACAGATGATCGTAGCTTTACTTTTGTCTTTCTCTTATATTAAGGATTAGCGTTCTTTGTTAGGTGAGAGAAGATGACATTTATGCTTTGTCCCTTTTATTGCAGGTGGGGCAGGGGTGTGGATATTGGAGATTGTTCTGTTTCACTTTAAAATTATAAGCAGAGAGCCATTTGTCTTTGTTTTATGCAAATCCCACCCCTCTCCCCTCAGCAGGCGGATCCCTTATCTCTTCCTATATGGCTGTGAGAATCATCTTCATATTGGAGAAAAGATTCACCAAACAACCATTGAGCTTCCCCGGTGGCTCAGACAGCCAAGAACCTGCAGTGCAGGAGACCCAGGTTCGATCCTGGGTCTGTAAGATCCCCTAGAGAAGGAAATGGCAACCCACTCCAGTATTCTTGCCTGGAGGGTTCCATGGACAGAGGAGCCTGGCGGGCTAAAGTCCTTGGGTTTGCAAAGTGTCAGACATGACTGAGCGACTAACAGTGAATAGCTGTACACTTGATAATTAACTTGATTTGGTCAAGAGTTGTACAGTAAGGCTATAAAATTATAAGTTCAGGTTATTTGTGGAATAAATCTTACTTGATTGGCTTCATAAAATGGGAAAAATCATTTAACTGATTAAGTACATAGATAAAGGTATTAGGTTGGACTCTGGACGTTCAGAATTATAAAGTTGTTGATCTCTGCATGTTCACAGGCACATACTACAGGTTCATAAATATTTATCAATAAGGTAATATCCCAGTTATCAGTATGGTAATAGAAGTGTATACAACTTTAAAGAAGGAAGCCTCTAATACTGCCAGGTAACTAGAGGAATCTAAGGAAGGTGTTTCAAGAATGCTGTTACTTTAGCTGAGTCTTAAAAAAAAAAAGGTAGGGATTTTTTTCAGGCAAATAGAAACGAGAAATTTTAATAGTCTGCCAAGGATATAGAAATGAGAAAGGACTTTAACAAACCTCTAAGAGTCCACCATGACTAGAAGGTGTCGACGTCTGAAACACTGACCTAGTTTGAAGTTGGAAGCGTAAAGACCAAAGAATATACATGGTGGTAGAAACTGTTTAATACCTTCTCGGTGAAGGGAGGGGTGCAGCCAGACCATTCAGAACTTGAGTTTTAAATGCTACAACTACTAAATCCGATGGGAATGAGACTTGAGCTTGAGAATTTACACAGAGCTGCCTGTGTATGTGTCCCGGAAGCACCTATGACGTGGCTCTCCGGCAGTGCCCAGTACCGTGTAGAGAGGCCTTGGGAGATGCACGCCTGGATTCGGAGCCGGGAGGGAGCCCCAGGTAGAAGGGGTAGAGACTCTCCAGCGTGTAAGTGCAATTCATGAGGTCGCTCAGGAAGAGTATGAAGAAGAGAGGAGCCTGGGATGGATCCCAAGATCCCTGCCGTTTAAAGGGTTGAATGAATGAGAAGAGTCCTCGTTAGAACTGAGAGAGATTATTCAAAAGGAGAGGGAGGAAATGGTGTCACACAATTGGTCAAAAAAGAAGATAGCTTAAGGAGAATTGTTCAAGCCAAGAGGTCAGAGATGAAGACTGGCATGGTATCAGAGCTGAATAGTTCTAATGCCCCTCAAGTTAGTATCACTAACTTGAGTGATACGGGCAAGTGACTGTGGGGACTGGCTGTGGGCTTGACTGTTCATTCATAGCCTAAATGTGGATGTGGTCATAATTCAAAATGGAAAAGCATAGACAGATGCTACAAGAAGCAAGGTGTCCACAAGACGTCATGCACGGAGCAGTCACGCATAGAGAGTAAGGAAGTAATAAAGACTTTGACAGTTAGCCTGTTGGTGGACAGGAATGAGATTTAATACCAAGAAAGTGAGCAAAAGATAAGTGGGAACTTGGTACTGAGAAGAAGGTGAGAAATAGGATTACTGCCGTTAACGTTAAGGAAAGGCGTGTGTGTATATATTCCTAGTTGTGGGGAGACCTCATGTGTTTGCCAGAAAGACAGGAGACGGTTGCATTTGTCCTCGTCAGGGTCCGCGTTGTTACGGCTTCACGCCGGCTCTTTGAGACCCTCAGGCCAGCTGCTCTTCCTTACCCCCGGCTGTATAGGGATGGGGCCTTCCGGGGCTTCTTGCCGAGGCCATGCCAGCCCCCTGGTCACGGTGCACGCACCCTCCCATCACTCACCGTCCCCACATCTTCGCAGGACGGTCGCTGTCTGCTTGGTGGTGCTTAGAGGAAGCTTGTAACAGAGGCCCTTGATCAGAAAAAGTGTGCCTTATATTGGGTTTGGCCAGAGGACTGGAGTTGGTGCCCTCACTGTGAACATTTGACCTTGGACTAACGTCCTTCCTTCCGGGGACAGGACCCGCCTCCCGGGGCTCTGTGAGAGCCGAGTGGGCTGGGGAGTGAGATGCGTGGCTGGGAACTGCGCTGTTGTCTAAAATCGTGCGGTGGTTTCTGCGGGAAAAGCACCCGCTGTGCGTTAATTCTCATGTTCAGTGTGTTTTCTTCTAGAGATTTTATTAGCATCAGACCAGGACCTAACTTTTGACCTGGCCTGTGAGTCACAGTTGATTGGTATTTAGGAGCTTTTTGCGAGGATAGAGAGAAGAAACCTAATTATGGTTTAAAATGATGGGAGAAGAAGATACCATACTGGGAAACGACTTCCGCTGTAGTTCACAGGGCCCTGACGTGGACGGGGAGGTGCTCGTGGCTCTCAAGACGTGAGACGTCGGGCCTCTCGGGTAGCTGGCTCTTTTCCCTCTTTAGAGAACAGACTCTTGAACAAGTGTGCTTAGAGTGTGATATGAGTGGTTGGTTAGCTGTAAGAAACAGTATTTATTTATTTAATTCCCATTAAATTCAGGGAATACCACGGTGGAGGTTGTAGACATTTTATTTGGGGGTGTCAAATAAATGGGGGGCATTTTTAAGTAGCATAAGATTTGTCAGTTCCCTGTGATTCAGAGAAATAAAGGAGGCGAGAACGCAATGACCTTTAGAGCTGTGACGTCCTCGTAATGCCTTCCATTAAGCTAACCGTATGCGCTGTACTCTGCCGTGTTTTAATTTCCAAGTGAAACATCAGCCTGTTTGTGTTTTCAGCTTTATTAAATTAGTGTCTCTCTCTCTTTTTTTCCCTTTCAGAGAGCATTAGGTAATCAAAAGTCCACAGTAGTTGAATTCAGCAATAAAGATGCCTCTGAAATTAACAGTGAGCAAGATAAAGAAAATTCCTTAATCAAAAGTGAACCAAGAAGAATTAAAATATTTGATGGAGGGCAAGTACAAATTTTACTTCTTAAATGTACATTTAAACTTACTTTTTAAATGTACATTTGCTTTCATGTGAATGAAGACTTAACCAGTGCCAGTTTTCTATAAATGTTACAAGGTTTCTCAGCTTATTCACAGAATCTTCATGGCAAAATATATGTTAGGTGGCATGTTAAATAATTCCATTTTGATCAAGAAAATGATAACTGTTTAGGAAGCATAGGCGCTAGGAGGCACCTAGTTTTCAGAGTGACCCTGAATTTCACATTGATTCATATTAAGGAATGACCTGGAAAAATCTACACTGAGATGAATTCTTGTGCATTTGCTATCTTTTGTGAATTCAGTTGTGAGAAAAATCATAAAAGCCGATTATTGTTAAAATGAAGCTCAGAAATATTTCAATACTTAGAGTTGTAATTGAATTGAAATAAAGAAAACTTTTAGACAAGTGACTTAGAGGAAGTATTTTAAAATTAAACCTGGTGTGGAATAAAGTTGCTTGATTTGAATTAGCTATTAGAATATTATGTTGATGTGAAAAGCTGGAATATTCTGTTACTTGTATATCCATAACATTTATATTGATTGAGGGTAAAAATTGTGCCTTGTTTTATTTTTTAGGTTGAATTTTAACTATCAATATTTTCTCCAAGACATAGTATCCAATTGCCTTATCCATTTTCTTTTTCTTTAAATTAGATATAAATCAAATGAAGAGTATGTGTATGTCCGAGGCAGGGGAAGAGGAAAGTCTGAGGCGAATTTCCTGGTTGAAAACGCAATGACCTTTAGAGCTGTGACGTCCTCGTAATGCCTTCCATTAAGCTAACCGTATGCGCTGTACTCTGCCGTGTTTTAATTTCCAAGTGAAACATCAGCCTGTTTGTGTTTTCAGCTTTATTAAATTAGTGTCTCTCTCTCTTTTTTTTCCCTTTCAGAGAGCATTAGGTAATCAAAAGTCCACAGTAGTTGAATTCAGCAATAAAGATGCCTCTGAAATTAACAGTGAGCAAGATAAAGAAAATTCCTTAATCAAAAGTGAACCAAGAAGAATTAAAATATTTGATGGAGGGCAAGTACAAATTTTACTTCTTAAATGTACATTTAAACTTACTTTTTAAATGTACATTTGCTTTCATGTGAATGAAGACTTAACCAGTGCCAGTTTTCTATAAATGTTACAAGGTTTCTCAGCTTATTCACAGAATCTTCATGGCAAAATATATGTTAGGTGGCATGTTAAATAATTCCATTTTGATCAAGAAAATGATAACTGTTTAGGAAGCATAGGCGCTAGGAGGCACCTAGTTTTCAGAGTGACCCTGAATTTCACATTGATTCATATTAAGGAATGACCTGGAAAAATCTACACTGAGATGAATTCTTGTGCATTTGCTATCTTTTGTGAATTCAGTTGTGAGAAAAATCATAAAAGCCGATTATTGTTAAAATGAAGCTCAGAAATATTTCAATACTTAGAGTTGTAATTGAATTGAAATAAAGAAAACTTTTAGACAAGTGACTTAGAGGAAGTATTTTAAAATTAAACCTGGTGTGGAATAAAGTTGCTTGATTTGAATTAGCTATTAGAATATTATGTTGATGTGAAAAGCTGGAATATTCTGTTACTTGTATATGCATAACATTTATATTGATTGAGGGTAAAAATTGTGCCTTGTTTTATTTTTTAGGTTGAATTTTAACTATCAATATTTTCTCCAAGACATAGTATCCAATTGCCTTATCCATTTTCTTTTTCTTTAAATTAGATATAAATCAAATGAAGAGTATGTGTATGTCCGAGGCAGGGGAAGAGGAAAGTACATTTGTGAAGAATGCGGAATCCGTTGTAAGAAACCTAGTATGTTAAAGAAACACATACGAACGCACACAGATGTCCGCCCATACCACTGCGCTTACTGTAACTTCTCCTTTAAGACTAAAGGTATGAGTTGACATTGCTTCATGGTCCTTTATTATATGCATTAAGTTAGTAGAGCTCAGACCCAACTTTACATAGTCTTTGACCAACAGTGCAGTAGCTTAAATAGACTAATATAAATTATACCTTGTCAGCATTGTATTCTTATTTCTTTATACATTTCTAGACCAGTTTTTAATTACACACTTTTAGAATATACGTACTAAATATGACATATGAAAAGGAGTAACTGCCCTTTTTTCTTTTACTCCCCAAATTAAAGTTATGTAACATGATGACTAATCCATTTCCAGAATACTTATTTTGGAGCTAAAGAAGAAAAAGAAATTTTTGTGATGACAAATAAATGCATTTCAGTACGAAAAGATTTAAGCAAAAAATAGCTCCAGTAAAATTATACTGATTACATTCATGTTTTATTATCTAATGTTAGTCATGCATCTCCATTTCTTTGTCTTTTCCATGAAACATTTTTTTACCCAAATTCTGTTGAATTTCCGCTTCAAAAATTTTCTAATATTTGTACTGTTTATTGAACTCAGAGTTAGTAATTAAAGTTATATTTAGTACCATTTCTGTATTGTTTACATGTTTTTGCTTAAGTTGTAAGCCTTTATTATAGTTAAGGTAATCTTACCCTCTACAAATTTCCTGTTACGTATAATGCATACACTATTATAAAATGTATGCCTTCCCCATTAGGTTCTTTGTAGATGAATCATTGTATAAATATTTGCTGCTGAAGACTTCAATTGCATATACCACTAAAGTAAGACTCTCAAATACAAAGCAATGTGATCTTAAAATTATTTGTCTGAAAGGACAAAACTTTGTGAATCATTTAATCAATAATTTTTTTTTTATAGAACGACTTTGTTTTTATCCCTTTTGAGTTAGCATTTGCTTTTTTTCTTATTATATTGGTGGACTTAGCGGTTTTTGTTTTAAAGATTAATCAACTCTGTAGCAAAATGGATTACATTTTTCGGCTAGCATTTATTGGCATTTAAAGAGAGTTAGAGTACGCAGCACCTAAGTAGCTTCAAATTAGCTCTCCTTAAGTGCCAGGACTCCTGGAAACAAGAGTGATGGGGAAACAAAGCTGTGCTCCAGACAGCCTGAAGTATTTCTCAGGTTTCGAGAAGTCATGAGCTGGGAGGAGGCCTGACCCTGGCGTTCTTGGATTGTGGCGGAGAGATGCTCTCTCTGGAAATGAAGGGTGCGTTGCAGGACGATTTTCCTGATCTTGTGTGAAGGCTTTGATAGGATTAAGTGCTTTGATCTTTTAACCCAATTTATGGCTTTTACACTGGTTCTGATCCTATGATTAAGAAACGCCCCTGTCTGTTAAATAATTTCCAATGTGGGACCAGGAGATCTGTGATAGGCCAGTATTCACAAATACAAGAAGACCAGGTATAAAATGATGTTACCAGATAAAAGAGGACTGAGGGATAAGGGGAAGTCGGTATTTCTCATTAAGAGGAGAGAAAGAAATCAGGGTATTTCTGAAAGTATATTTATAAGGCCAAGAAAGGGAGGAAAATTAGATGTGGAAACTAAGTGGAACCACAGAGACTTCTTGGCCAAGGGGAAAAAAAGAGATAAGTCATCAAATGTTAATCCTAGTGATATAACTCTGACCAACATCATGTAAAATTTTAGACAAGTGTTTAGTAAATGGTAGACAGGGTATAGTGGTCCTTGAAGACCCGGCAGTGTGTGTTAACAGCCTCCATGTCTTTCACCCCTAGAACATGCTGCAGAGATGAATTTGCATTCCACTTTCTGCGTTGTCAGATAACTCATTGGAATTATGTGATAAATATTTATTGAGAGGAAGCTATATGAGCTCAGGAGACTAGTGAAGAAAATGTTAGAAATTCAGTGTTTCCCTCTTCTCCTCATAGCAGTTCTCTTTTCGAGGCTCAGCTTCCTGTAGAAGTCTACGTTTTGTGACTGTATGGGGAACAGAGTCCACAGTACTTTTTAAGGGCAGCTAAATCATATACAAGACTTGTCTTTGGATTAGGCTATAGATTTTGCCCTGCTCTGGTTTACGTGGTTGTCCCAGGCAGTTCACCTCCACTTCTTATCGAATGTGTCTGGTTATTAGCAGAAGTAGCAGTGTCTAACAGCGTGCCCTGTAGGTAGGCATGTGCCAGCAGCATTGATCTGCCCTCCTCGAGCCGGGCGCTTTACTTCATCATTTGTCCTCTCAGCTTATTTTATGAATGCATTTTCAAGCTAATTTTATTTGATTTGTTTTCATTATTCTACTCTAAAGGTCAGTCAGCAGAAAATACAGTTAACTTGCATCTCTTCAGGGTTTAGGCCCATTTATCACACAGAAAGTTGGGCTCTTATCTGTAGCTATAGGAATCTAGAAACTATAAAGCTTTTCTGCCTTCCAAAGGATTTAGATGAATGTTTATTAAATCTGTTGAAAAATGTATGTTAGATTAATGCACCAAGCTTACAGTGTTGCCAAGGGGATATTTGCATTTTAATATGCATATTCTGCATGTGAAGTGTAAATTGTTTTATTTTAAATTATTTGAGAAGTTGGCTAATAACAAGGAGTAGCTCAAGTTATGAGAAAATATACTTATTAAAAACTTACACTCCCAAATTTGCTTATTTACAATTATACATTTACCTCTTAGAAAGCAAATGACCACGATGGCTGTCTATTTAGGGAACAAAAGCGTTTTGAAAGAACTATTAGAGGACCTTGTAATTTGGTTTGTCATATTGTCATCCTACTAGGAAGTGTTTTGACTCATAAGTGGAAATTTTAGCCATAATAAGATGGAGAAACTAGCCATAACTTTCAATATGAAAATTTTGATGCTTACAGAAAAGTAGAGGTTTGTATTATGCACAGCAGGCTACCCATCATCTTTTACTAGCTGTTAATATTTTGCATATTCGCTTCATGCTTTGTTTTAAAATAAGCATCAGACGTGGCCAGGTGATTTAAGCCGAATGTTACTTCTGGAGTCACAGAGGTCAGGGTTTGTTGGATCTTAGCGGCATCTGGTCCAGGTGACTGTATGGGGAACAGAGTCCACAGTACTTTTAAGGGCAGCTAAATCATATACAAGACTTGTTTTATAGGCATTTTGCCCTGCTCTGGTTTACGTGGTTGTCCCAGGCAGTTCACCTCCACTTCTTATCGAATGTGTCTGGTTATTAGCAGAAGTAGCAGTGTCTAACAGCGTGCCCTGTAGGTAGGCATGTGCCAGCAGCATTGATCTGCCCTCCTCGAGCCGGGCGCTTTACTTCATCATTTGTCCTCTCAGCTTATTTTATGAATGCATTTTCAAGCTAATTTTATTTGATTTGTTTTCATTATTCTACTCTAAAGGTCAGTCAGCAGAAAATACAGTTAACTTGCATCTCTTCAGGGTTTAGGCCCATTTATCACACAGAAAGTTGGGCTCTTATCTGTAGCTATAGGAATCTAGAAACTATAAAGCTTTTCTGCCTTCCAAAGGATTTAGATGAATGTTTATTAAATCTGTTGAAAAATGTATGTTAGATTAATGCACCAAGCTTACAGTGTTGCCAAGGGGATATTTGCATTTTAATATGCATATTCTGCATGTGAAGTGTAAATTGTTTTATTTTAAATTATTTGAGAAGTTGGCTAATAACAAGGAGTAGCTCAAGTTATGAGAAAATATACTTATTAAAAACTTACACTCCCAAATTTGCTTATTTACAATTATACATTTACCTCTTAGAAAGCAAATGACCACGATGGCTGTCTATTTAGGGAACAAAAGCGTTTTGAAAGAACTATTAGAGGACCTTGTAATTTGGTTTGTCATATTGTCATCCTACTAGGAAGTGTTTTGACTCATAAGTGGAAATTTTAGCCATAATAAGATGGAGAAACTAGCCATAACTTTCAATATGAAAATTTTGATGCTTACAGAAAAGTAGAGGTTTGTATTATGCACAGCAGGCTACCCATCATCTTTTACTAGCTGTTAATATTTTGCATATTCGCTTCATGCTTTGTTTTAAAATAAGCATCAGACGTGGCCAGGTGATTTAAGCCGAATGTTACTTCTGGAGTCACAGAGGTCAGGGTTTGTTGGATCTTAGACGGCATCTGGTCCAGGCCCCTTCTTTCACTTGAGCCCCTTAAGGGATGCTGTACATGCTAACTAGTGCAAGAATTGGCCTAGACAGGTTGTGACCAGGTCTACTAGCTTCGTGAATTTTTAGTGGAATTGAAGTTCTATAAATACTGCAGTTTTGCTGGTCTTTTAGCTACTGCAAGCTCAAAATCTGGACCAATGATTCAGACATTTTTAGCCCTTCTAAGGTTTATTCTCAAATACGAACTTGCCCCTGCTTGCCAAACCCAGCATTTAGGTTTTGTTTCTTCTCAGAAGAGGCGATTCTCTCTTCTTGGCAGTCTTGTGTGTGTGGCATCACCCACTCGCGCTGCTTGCTGTCCTCGAGAGTCCGAGCTCTCCCCTTGCGTTAGCGATCACTTGGGGCCAACGTGCCAGTGGTTCCCAGTATAAACTTACAGAAGTCCGCACACCAGCTGCCAGAGGAAACACACCTTCAGGGTTACTGTTAGGAGACTTTTTGTCAGAAGGGCGAAATGAAATTAATACAGGAAGTTCTTTCTCTTGCTCTAAACACACAGAAATACTATTTTTAATACAACAGCCAACTGTAGTTTTGAATAGACGGCCAGTCTTGGAATTCAGAGAGACAGATTCTCAGGTACTAGAAATAAAAAAGAAACTCCAAAGTAACATGGTGAACAGATACGAAAAAAAGAGAGAGAGGAAAGTCCATAGGGACATGAAGCCAGACATATGCCCACAGTCCTGGGGCTTCGTGCTGGTCCAAGAGCAGAGTCTGAGGCTCTGAAATAAGCCTGGCTCGCTGGTCCAGTGTCTTTGGACCATGTGGCGTAAAGCTACCTGCTAAAAAGCAAGTCCCTATGCCATGCCAAAAAGACCCCCAGACTCATCAAGAATTAGTGGAGTGAAACGTTAAAGTCCAGGCGGAAGCAACTGGAAGACCAGCCTATAGAGACGTGTCTGCAACCCAGGGTACTTACGACTCCAGGCAGAACCATCTCACTCAAGATAAGTTTACCATAAAAACTAAACAGTGAACAAGGAAATAAAGTGCCATGGGGGAAAGCCAGCAGGCATAACTGCGGAAGAGTTCAGAAACCACAGGTCACAGGGCAATCTGAAGAGGAGCTTCTGTGTATATAAAGTGTTCTATGAAATAAATAAGGATTAGAGAATAGAAGCCATAAGGCAAAGGTAGGCATCGTCAAAGTAGAGCAATTATTATTAAGTAATAATCTGAATAATTAATCTCTCTGAAAGAGATTATTGCTTAATAACAAGGTTGTTACATCATAGAGATACCAGTATTTTCTTTCGAATAGATTTTAGTCATTGAAATTATATGACCACAGTCTGTACTTTCACTTGAAATAGGAATGGAATTTGCCAGTGTTGACAAATGCAATAGCAAAATAATACTGTGTAAGCTTAGTATACATTCTTTTCCCTTAAGGAAATCTGACAAAACACATGAAGTCCAAGACACATAGCAAGAAATGTGTGGATTTAGGCGTCTCAGTAGGTTTAATAGATGAACAAGATACAGAAGAATCAGGTAAGGCTTTATTCCATATTTTTCATAAATGCTACTTACAGTGTACTTTTTTTTTTTTTTTGCATCCATCCTCTTCTTTCCATTCCCACTGATTCTGCTCAGTTCCTGTTCTCACTGCCTCTTATTTATACTCGCTGATGGACTCCTAATCAGTTTCCCCGTCTTTACTTTGTCTTCCTTCCTCTGCATCTACCCTACTGATGTTAAGTTAATCTTCCTGAAGCATGCGTCTGATCATTCTGTCCCCCTGCTCTGAGACTTCCATTGGTTTCCATTTGCCTACAAACCCAACGTGCCATAGGGACATAAAAGCCAGACAAAAATGCCCACAGTCCTGGGGCTTCGTGCTGGTCCAAGAGCAGAGTCTGAGGCTCTGAAATAAGCCTGGCTCGCTGGTCCAGTGTCTTTGGACCATGTGGCGTAAAGCTACCTGCTAAAAAGCAAGTCCCTATGCCATGCCAAAAAGACCCCCAGACTCATCAAGAATTAGTGGAGTGAAACGTTAAAGTCCAGGCGGAAGCAACTGGAAGACCAGCCTATAGAGACGTGTCTGCAACCCAGGGTACTTACGACTCCAGGCAGAACCATCTCACTCAAGATAAGTTTACCATAAAAACTAAACAGTGAACAAGGAAATAAAGTGCCATGGGGGAAAGCCAGCAGGCATAACTGCGGAAGAGTTCAGAAACCACAGGTCACAGGGCAATCTGAAGAGGAGCTTCTGTGTATATAAAGTGTTCTATGAAATAAATAAGGATTAGAGAATAGAAGCCATAAGGCAAAGGTAGGCATCGTCAAAGTAGAGCAATTATTATTAAGTAATAATCTGAATAATTAATCTCTCTGAAAGAGATTATTGCTTAATAACAAGGTTGTTACATCATAGAGATACCAGTATTTTCTTTCGAATAGATTTTAGTCATTGAAATTATATGACCACAGTCTGTACTTTCACTTGAAATAGGAATGGAATTTGCCAGTGTTGACAAATGCAATAGCAAAATAATACTGTGTAAGCTTAGTATACATTCTTTTCCCTTAAGGAAATCTGACAAAACACATGAAGTCCAAGACACATAGCAAGAAATGTGTGGATTTAGGCGTCTCAGTAGGTTTAATAGATGAACAAGATACAGAAGAATCAGGTAAGGCTTTATTCCATATTTTTCATAAATGCTACTTACAGTGTACTTTTTTTTTTTTTTTTTTTGCATCCATCCTCTTCTTTCCATTCCCACTGATTCTGCTCAGTTCCTGTTCTCACTGCCTCTTATTTATACTCGCTGATGGACTCCTAATCAGTTTCCCCGTCTTTACTTTGTCTTCCTTCCTCTGCATCTACCCTACTGATGTTAAGTTAATCTTCCTGAAGCATGCGTCTGATCATTCTGTCCCCCTGCTCTGAGACTTCCATTGGTTTCCATTTGCCTACCAAACACGGTACGAGCCACCTGGCCTCAAGAATTCCTCAGAATCCTTTCTAGTCTGATGCCTCCCTGCTTCTTCCCCTTTACCCCGCGTGTCTCTCTTTCACCTGCCCTAATGCTTGAGTTTCCTGCTTATGTGAGGCTGATCTGGCCCTCTGCCTGTACCCCTCTCCCTGAAGGTCTCGCCCTCAAGTCCCCCCGGATGTGGCTCTTGTCTGCATTGGTCGAAATCTTATTTTCCTTCAAGATCCCGCTCAAACCCACTGCCGTCACAAAGCCTTCTCTGATTTTCCCTTGCCACACCACCTGCAGGAAGCAATGTTTCCCCTTTCGCAGCACCTGTAACGTTTTTTCTGTGGAAGTATTGAATCCCTTTCTGCCATTATTTATTATTATTACTATTCTTAGGTACATGCTTCCTCCCTCCCCTCCTCTCTGAGATTCTCAAGTGTATCTTGAGTGGAAGTGATGCCTGAGTAATCCTCACTGCACCCTCAGTTTGAGGACTTGCTCAGGGCAGATGCTCTGAAAATATTTGTGGAATAAAAGATTTGTTTTGCTTCCCTGAACTGTTTTATCTTAAAAAGGTTAACAGCTTGTTTTCTTAATGACGTTAACTCAAGAAATAAAAGTATGTATTTCTGACTCATTTTGAGGACAAACAAACCAGCTTATCTGTTCTGACTAATCAGACAATAGACTTATTTTTATAACACCCTTTTTTTTAACCCAAGAATTTACCAATTAAGTTATCCTATTGCTCTTTTGAAAAATACCCTAAATTAAATATTTATGTGCTTATTACTATGTTTTAGTTGGTATGTACTAGTTTGATGTAAAAAAAATTTCCAAAGAGAAAATGGTGACGACATCTCTGAAACTATAGGCAAAAAAAGCAAACGCTTTTCATTCCTCCTGACCACAGTTGCCACACTAGATGAATCCGCCTGCATTTGTTTCTAGTTATCCAAGAGAAGTGACTCACATCGTTAAGTCTTAGAGCTGATATGATTTTAAGCATAAGGAAAGGATTGCCTTTACCTTTAATTATTGGGAATAAATGGATGCATTCTTTTTTTTTTTAATATTTATTTATTTGGCTACATTGGTTCTTAGTTGCGGCATGTGAACTTAGTCAGTTTGTGGTATGTGGGATCTTAGTTCCCTGACCAGGGATCGAACCTGCATTAACCACTGGGCCACCAGGGAAGTCCCTGGCTGTACTCTTAAAGGAAGGAGAAGATAATCATAAACTTAGGACAAAAAGGAGGTTTGTAGTGTTTTACAGACACTTTGATGCTCTGGTACACATTGGGAATGGCAGTATCGGGATTTAGAAGTAATATGCCACATTAACATATGTGTAACTTTTTTGTCCTAGGAACATAACTATTAAAAACTGATGTTTGAATGTCTGGGAATTGAATACTGTGTTGGTTTCATTGTTTAAAGACACATATTTAATAAAATTAATATACCTATAATTTACTTCTAATGTAAATAGTCTTATTTTCTGCTCTTAGTAATTCTGCCATAAGCTACCTACCATAAATGTTTAAATAAAAAAAGAAATCCCTACTCATTATTTATTTGCTTTATTGCTATTACATTGAACAGTTCAGAATTAAAAAGCTAGGAAAAATGAGTTACAGTTTCAGTGGGTATATTTACTAGCCACAGACTAGAAAAGACACAAAGTAAGGGCTATAATACGAAACACTAATTTCTAAAAAAGGTATAAATGTTAAAAGCATTATTATTATAATATATATATTCTTAGATGTTCTACGTCTTTAAAAAGGTGAATCTTACAAAATTAAGTAAAATGTCTGTAGAATCCACTGAATTGTCAAGGGAAGGATGTGTTTATATCCCGAATTTCCGTAAGGGAATTAGGTGTAGTAGCCATGAATTATCAGCCTCGTTCCAGTTGGCTGGCTGACTGATGGTCTCCCATACCTCTCATTCTTTCTTGTTATTTCTCACCCCATTCCAGAAGCATTTGAAGCAGGGTTTAGGTCACAGCTCAGACTTGATGGCCTAATTCCCAACTCAGGTGAGATCCTCTTATAAAGCTGTAGGTAGTTTTACCAGGTTTTCTAGGTTTAATTTTTTTTAATTACTGTATTTACTAGTAGTACACTCAGTTTTTGTTCATGGTTTTTATCGAATAGTCAGTTGTAGCCCATAGATGGATGTTGCCAAGTGCCATGTCAGAGCGGAGACCTCATAGTTCTCTATCAGGGGTCAACCAAAGGTCTTCCTCCTCTTTTGCTTTATGATAGGCTTGGAATGAAGGCAGTAAGTGGTCAGCGTTGTTGCTTTAAACACATGGTCTTGTTTTCCCTTTATTATTGTCTTTTGTGCTTTTAAAAAATATTTTGGGATTTTTTCTTAATACAGTGAAACTAGAAAGGGTTTTATAACGTACACTCATGTATTCACACCAGAGTTAGTAATTACGTTTTTTCTTTCATTTGCTTTAAGTCTTTTTCTTAAATTCAGTGTATTTTTGAAAAAAATAAAAAGAAACACAAGCTAAATAAAGATCCCACCTGAGGTGCAGTGTCCCTCAGTCACCCTTGTGCCTCACTCTCCCCAGAGGCACAAAGGAGCCACACTTAGGGATTTTCTTTCAGTTCATTTAACATAAATGCCACACACATAACGTGTGGTTTGAAGTTTGTACTCCAAATGTGCGTAAACACGAGCCCCAGGTTCGATTCCTGGGCCAGGAAGATCCCCCAGAGGACACGGCAGCCTGCTCCCGTCTTCCTGCCCGGAGAATCCCGTGGACGGAGGAGCCTGGGGGGCCACAGTCCACAGGGTCGCAAGAGTCGGACACGACTGCGCGACTGAACCTCCACCCCCGCCTTATATATAGCACCTAGAAAATTAATTTTGCTTGATAATTTGAAATTGTTCTGTGGAGCAATTTGTATTTCTGCAGATCCTTAACGATGCCCGGTAACTGTAAGAGTTTTCATTTGGAGCCAGTTTGATGGGTGATGGTCTGCTGTCTTCCTGTTTTGTCGACTGCCAACCTGAGGCTGGATCTTCACTCTGTTCTTTGGGAAGGGGTTTCATGCTGTTGAACGGGCGCCAGGCAGGGGCGGGCTCCTGCTGAGCAGGTCTTCAGACGTCTGTGTTTTCAGAGGGAGGCCCAGCTGCCTGCAGTGTCCACAGGGTGGACTGTTTCTAGTTCAGCACGAGCCTACAGCAGACGAGGTGTTCTTGTCACTCTCCTTTGCTCGTCCCTCCTCATCTCACCAGCCTCTGAAAGTGGTGCCCGGGTCGTGGTCCCTGAGCTGGTCTCTTCTGTCTCTCCGCCTTCTCAGGTGGTCCCTCCGTCTTCTGCCCCTGAGCCTACAGTGCCCCCTATGAAGGCAGAAGTGGTCAGCGTTGTTGCTTTAAACACATGGTCTTGTTTTCCCTTTATTATTGTCTTTTGTGCTTTTAAAAAATATTTTGGGATTTTTTCTTAATACAGTGAAACTAGAAAGGGTTTTATAACGTACACTCATGTATTCACACCAGAGTTAGTAATTACGTTTTTTCTTTCATTTGCTTTAAGTCTTTTTCTTAAATTCAGTGTATTTTGAAAAACAAAAAGAAATGCAAGCTAAATAAAGATCCCACCTGAGGTGCAGTGTCCCTCAGTCACCCTTGTGCCTCACTCTCCCCAGAGGCACAAAGGAGCCACACTTAGGGATTTTCTTTCAGTTCATTTAACATAAATGTGCGCACACACACATAACGTGTGGTTTGAAGTTTGTACTCCAAATGTGCGTAAACACGAGCCCCAGGTTCGATTCCTGGGCCAGGAAGATCCCCCAGAGGACACGGCAGCCCGCTCCCGTCTTCCTGCCCGGAGAATCCCGTGGACGGAGGAGCCTGGGGGGCCACAGTCCACAGGGTCGCAAGAGTCGGACACGACTGCGCGACTGAACCTCCACCCCCGCCTTATATATAGCACCTAGAAAATTAATTTTGCTTGATAATTTGAAATTGTTCTGTGGAGCAATTTGTATTTCTGCAGATCCTTAACGATGCCCGGTAACTGTAAGAGTTTTCATTTGGAGCCAGTTTGATGGGTGATGGTCTGCTGTCTTCCTGTTTTGTCGACTGCCAACCTGAGGCTGGATCTTCACTCTGTTCTTTGGGAAGGGGTTTCATGCTGTTGAACGGGCGCCAGGCAGGGGCGGGCTCCTGCTGAGCAGGTCTTCAGACGTCTGTGTTTTCAGAGGGAGGCCCAGCTGCCTGCAGTGTCCACAGGGTGGACTGTTTCTAGTTCAGCACGAGCCTACAGCAGACGAGGTGTTCTTGTCACTCTCCTTTGCTCGTCCCTCCTCATCTCACCAGCCTCTGAAAGTGGTGCCCGGGGTCGTGGTCCCTGAGCGCTGGTCTCTTCTGTCTCTCCGCCTTCTCAGGTGGTCCCATCCGGTCTTCTGACTTTAAATACCATCTGTGTGCTGACGATTCCATTTCTCCAGACCCGCAGGTCCGGCTCCCTACTCTTCATCTCCTCTTGGGTGTCTTATAGACGTGTAGAATCCGATGTGCCCGGCCTCCCTCCTGGCTTGCCCCTTATCTCCCCCACTGTGGCCTCTAGCTGCTTGATGGAAATCTTGAAGTCTTGCTTGGTATCCCTTGCCTCCAATCCACCAGGAAGACCGTCGGCTCTGCCTTCAGAACGCAGATGCCGAGGCTTGGAGCCCCTGCGCCCCCCAGCCCTGGCCGCGGCCACCGCCCTGTCTTCTGAGTGGCCCGCGGGAGTCCCTGATGGTCAGTGGTTCAGCCCTCTGCCCGCTCACAGGCTGCTGTCAGCACAGCAGCCAGCACGGCGTCTTTAAAAACTCCCGTCGCGACTTTGCGTGACACCCTCCACCGACGTCCTGCCTGGTTCGGAGCGGGGGTCCGGGTCTCCCGCGAGCCCTCGGCCTCCTCCTTCCTCCCCACGCCCCTGACGCTCGGCTCCCACTCCCGCCTCCCGGCTCAGCTGCATCGCCCCGATCGCCTTGCTCAGTGGAAAGCACCCCAGCTGGCCCTGCCTGGACCTGGTCTCTCTTCCGGCCCGGCGCCGCCCGCCAGGCGCTGCAGGCCATCCCGTCGCCTCTCGGCGCTCTGCCCAGGTGTCGCCTCCTCAGTGAGGCCCTCCGCACACCCCTCACCTCTCCCTGCCAGCATCACTCACACGCCCCGCTGCCTGTTTTCCCGTGTAGCACTTTGCACCAGCCGATGTGTGTGTGTGTGTGTGTTTATTATCTGTCCCTTTCAACTAGAAAATGGAACGTAAGGACAGAGATCTCCTTGTGGTCACCGCTCCGTCACTTGCCGGGACTGTACTAGCAAGTCATAGATCGTAAGTCGTCGTAGATTGAATGACTGGGAAAAGGTGACCTATAATCTGTCAGGAAGTAGTGGTAGTTTTTAGAATACATATTAATTTTCCATTAAAGTCCTTCACTACGATGAAATGAGAGCTGTAGTGCATGCTATCGAATGCCTTTTCCCCTGAATGGTGTTTACATGACTCGGCCACGGTTGATATGGTTATAACCAAAGAGGTACTGGCCATTCGTTTGTTAACTGGTTATTTATGGGTTATCAGCTTGGAAGACTAGAAGCTACCCTGACCATTGAATTTTTTATCCTCAGTAATAGCCTGCTTAGGCCGATAAATGTCTGTGGCATTTTTCAGGGGTTCCAGAGAAGTTGGTTCTCGTCCTGGTTGATTCCTTTTATGTGTGTAGGGGTGTGTGTATAAATACCACCAGGGCCTCTGTCTCGCACGTGCACAGTCCCTGCCCTCGGGAGCCCCTCGCCTGTGGCTGTGACGCTGGAATGCTGAGTGAGCTCAGCCTGGCCGGGGTCCACTCCCCAAGGCTGGGACCCGGGAAGGTCAGGGATGGCCTGGTTGGGAGCAGAGGGAGGGCTGAGGGCATCCCAGGAGAAAGAATAGGAACAGAAGATAGAAACATACATACTTATCCATATGTTGTTTTGTCCGAGAAAGTACTGATGAGAGGGGATGGGGTTAAGGAGGGCAAGCCGTCTGGACCCCGGGAGTGTTGGGCAAGAGCCTAGAGGCTGGGAGAGGGGAGAGAGCGCTAAGAGCGTAGATGGGGCCCGTGAGACAAGAGCAGTGGACGGGCTGCTGGTCCCGCTGTGCCAGGGAGCTTCAGCGTGGTCCTTTAAGAGAGTCTAGGGGGTTGTTTGTTTTTAATCATCTGAGGAAATTGAAAGACTCTACCTTTTTAGTCCCATACACATAGCCATCAGACTTTTGCTTCCCAGGTGGCTCAGAGGTAAAGAACCCACCTGCCAGTGCAGCTGACGTGGGTTCCATCCCTGGGTCAGGAAGAGCCGGAGGCGGACATTTTGCAGCATTCTCGCCGTGGAAAGCGCACAGACAGAGGAGCCTGGGGGCTGCAGTCCGGGGGGTCGCAAAAGAGTCAGACACGACTGAGCAGCTGCGCACACACACACACACATCTGACTTTTAATCCGGAATATTTCCTCAAATGTTCTTGAAACAAGGAAATAAATAGTAGGGTTTCTAATCTGTATTCCTTGGCATTTTCACTGCTAAGCTTCTGTTTGTTTTTTTTCTTTCTGCCTCTGCTGAATTTATTTTGCGGTGGAATTTAGACAGTAATGACTAAAAGAAACATGGTTTCTTTAAGTGGATGGTCCCATTCAACAACCACCATAATAATACCATAGAGCAAAACTCTTTTCCTAGAAGAGTGTTTTTATCAACAAAGCACCTGAAGGCGTCAGCATCCCTCATTCTCCACCAGGTGGAGTTTGCTGGTCTGGGTGCTGAGTCTGGTAAGAGTTTTCCCTTGTGACACCCAGCTCTGTATGTATAAATGTCTAATGAGGACCCATTTAGAAGTCATGCTCTTCACTTGTTAAATCAGGCAGCACTGTTTCTCCTGGGATTCGTTTCTGTCGTCACCCAGCAGCACCATCGGATAGAACTTTCCCTGTAGAACAGACTGTCTGAAAGCTAAGGACTTTACTGCCTTCATGTTTCCATGTGTGTTTAAAACCCTACTCTCATCAACCCCATGAGGGTGTTGTAAGGAATAATGATGTATGTTATGAAGGGTTTCATTTCACTGTCAATTTTATTTTCCAAGGAAAAATGCAAATTAGCAGCCCTGTGTTAGTATAGCATAAGTCACTGACCTCACAGGAGGGAGAATAAATATTTTCAGCTACCGCGGTCTCAATCCAGTTGAGGTGTACATCTGCTGGCAGGAGGAGCCTCGGGTCCAGAAGCTGCTCCAAGCCGAGGGGTCCACGTGCCGGGTTCTCTCCCGCTGCTTCCTTCCCTCCCGTAGGCGTGTCCCAGCGCCCTGATCACTCCCCTCCTCAGGCGCAGGCTCGGGGCAGCCATTCCTCCTGGGACGTCAGCTGCCACCTCCAGATGCCCGCCTGGCCGTGCAGCCCTTGCTCTCTGGAGCACAGGGGGTGGCATGGTGTTGTGTAGCAGAGGGGCTTTCCGCCCCTGACATGCTGTCTCTTTCCCTCTAGGGCTGCTCAAGCCTGTGCTACCCTGACACCATTTCTCGTGCTCTTAGCGTAGCCCACTTTTAATCCGGAATATTTCCTAAATGTTCTTGAAACAAGGAAATAAATAGTAGGGTTTCTAATCTGTATTCCTTGGCATTTTCACTGCTAAGCTTCTGTTTGTTTTTTTTCTTTCTGCCTCTGCTGAATTTATTTTGCGGTGGAATTTAGACAGTAATGACTAAAAGAAACATGGTTTCTTTAAGTGGATGGTCCCATTCAACAACCACCATAATAATACCATAGAGCAAAACTCTTTTCCTAGAAGAGTGTTTTTATCAACAAAGCACCTGAAGGCGTCAGCATCCCTCATTCTCCACCAGGTGGAGTTTGCTGGTCTGGGTGCTGAGTCTGGTAAGAGTTTTCCCTTGTGACACCCAGCTCTGTATGTATAAATGTCTAATGAGGACCCATTTAGAAGTCATGCTCTTCACTTGTTAAATCAGGCAGCACTGTTTCTCCTGGGATTCGTTTCTGTCGTCACCCAGCAGCACCATCGGATAGAACTTTCCCTGTAGAACAGACTGTCTGAAAGCTAAGGACTTTACTGCCTTCATGTTTCCATGTGTGTTTAAAACCCTACTCTCATCAACCCCATGAGGGTGTTGTAAGGAATAATGATGTATGTTATGAAGGGTTTCATTTCACTGTCAATTTTATTTTCCAAGGAAAAATGCAAATTAGCAGCCCTGTGTTAGTATAGCATAAGTCACTGACCTCACAGGAGGGAGAATAAATATTTTCAGCTACCGCGGTCTCAATCCAGTTGAGGTGTACATCTGCTGGCAGGAGGAGCCTCGGGTCCAGAAGCTGCTCCAAGCCGAGGGGTCCACGTGCCGGGTTCTCTCCCGCTGCTTCCTTCCCTCCCGTAGGCGTGTCCCAGCGCCCTGATCACTCCCCTCCTCAGGCGCAGGCTCGGGGCAGCCATTCCTCCTGGGACGTCAGCTGCCACCTCCAGATGCCCGCCTGGCCGTGCAGCCCTTGCTCTCTGGAGCACAGGGGGTGGCATGGTGTTGTGTAGCAGAGGGGCTTTCCGCCCCTGACATGCTGTCTCTTTCCCTCTAGGGCTGAAGTTTCATCAAGCACCTCTGTGCTACCCTGACACCATTTCTCGTGCTCTTAGCGTAGCCCTGGTGTTAAGCCCCGCGCACTTCCAGAAGCCACACGAGGATTCCATTCCCTGCGCGCCTACAGGAAAATTCAGGAAAACGCTGGGTTTGGCCAGCAGCGAGGAGCCACAGGTTCTTACCCGTGTCCCTCAAGGTCGGGATGCCAGAGGCTCCAGATGCCTTCTATTTTGCCCCCAGGGGTGCCTTTACCCGGGGGGTCCTGCTCTGCAGTGTGAAGAGTGAAGGATTGGAGTTACCGAGTGGCCTCCTATCAGCAGAATCGCCTCTGTCACCAGGGCTTCCCTAAGCACAACCAAAGTTTCTCAGTTACGCAACTAGATTACAGATGGCTGCCGGATAGCACAGAGATTAGAGAAAAATAAGTAACCAAGTTCAGGAGCTACTGGCACACTGACACAGCGTCTTGTTCGATATGAACATTCATGACATTGGTATCTCTTCTCTACCTCCTGAACACGTGATCAAGGAGTTTTGATAGCTGCCTTCCTACTGCACAGGGACAGCGGGGGCCTCCGGTCAGAGTGGAGTCCTTAAGCACCTTAGGAAGGACTGTTAGGTTCAGCACCCTTTATGAAAGTCCCAGACACCTTAACAGCCGCTCCGGATGTGTAAGCCTTGATTAACCTCAGACATCTGGGAAATGGGCACAGCCTTTTTAAAGAAAAACACCCGCAAGGATGTTACTTGGGAGAACCTGATTCCATATGCCAGAGTTTGCTGAATAGCAACTAAAAACCTAAGGATTGTCTTTCAGGCTTATTGGAAAACTTGGGGGTGGGGGAGGTGCTTGGTCATTTAATCTATCGTCTGAGTAGCACACATAGTCTTCAAGAAATAATCGCCTCTGTGCTTTCACTTACTCAACAAAGTAGTTAAATGCTCTCTCTAAAGGCCAGTGTTACTACACAGTATCACATCATAATACTTGCTTGGAAAATCATTACCATTTAGTAATGTCTTGGTCAGCTTCTGGTTTTCTGAGGAAGTCTAAGTCCTTTTATTCTGCGTTCATATTTAATTATTCCTTTCTATTTGCCTTGTTCTGTTTATTTTCATCAAAGGTTTACTCTTGATTTATTTCTGCTGTTCTCCGTGTTTCTTCTACTGGTACCACCTCCAGCCTTTTTCTTTTTTTTGAATGTCCTTTTCTACTCTCTACCCAGAGTGGCATTCAGCCCATAATGTGCATGGTCCCTGGTTGACGGAGTTCTCATTAAAGGTCACTGTGAAGACGCCGTGATGAAGGACCGGGTCCCTCTGAGCTGTTGACTGTCCCTGGCCCTTAGCAACAGTAGACTGCAATGGCTGCCCATTTTATCCTTCTGCGGATGAATTGTTCTCATTTTCAAATGGAGTAAATTTTAGAGATGTCGAGACACATTTATTTTGAATTAAGCAGAGGACGCTATACGTTTATCTAAGGCAGCCATTAGAATTTGAACATCTGCCACCTCGAGGTTCCATGGCGTTTAAGACTAGCCCCTCAGGCTGTAATTATAGTAGGTGCTTATGAAAAGCCTCACCCCTCCAGCCAGCTGCACATGCACCTGTATTCTTGCCATGCAAAATTATATAGTCTCAGGAAGTTTGTCCCAGTGTTCTTGGGATGCTAAGACTTCTTTGTATTCACCTTTGTGTCACAAATCACATCATGCTGCTGGCTGTTTGCTTTTCATGCCCTGATCCGAAGAATGCTTTCGTCAACAGACCTGCTGGGCTTCAATACTAGGAATGTTCATATCTGCCCTACACTGCGGGACAGGAGAACCGTGCAGAGTAGCAGAGCGCAGCCGGAAACCCTGTTCTTGTTGGAGGTTTAGTCCTTAGGATGATCTTTGTAGGAGGATGGCGTTAGATCACAGGATTTAAAACTGTATTACATTTACCCTTACATTTAGTGAAGGACTAAATGAAGTTCTTTCAAAATGAAATTATCTGTAGGATATGTGTTTATCACTGGGATGTTTATACAAAATATTTTTTGCTCCTTTTAAGAAAAGCTGCTATGCACAGTATGAAACCATGATAGGTCTTGGAGTCTTTAGTTAAAAGAAGTGTTCACGTCATTAATGAGCAAGGCAGACAGGACTGTCTTTTCGGTTACTTCCTAAAGTTAACAAACATTAAACTCTGGCCCATGATATAATTAAGATGAAAGCATAGTTTAACAAAAACCTAAACAGAAGCCCGTTATTGAAGTAGTTGCATGCTTTAAAATTTTCCCCAGGTTGCCCTTGTTTGAATGTCCTTTTCTATCTCTACCCAGAGTGGCATTCAGCCCATAATGTGCATGGTCCCTGGTTGACGGAGTTCTCATTAAAGGTCACTGTGAAGACGCCGTGATGAAGGACCGGGTCCCTCTGAGCTGTTGACTGTCCCTGGCCCTTAGCAACAGTAGACTGCAATGGCTGCCCATTTTATCCTTCTGCGGATGAATTGTTCTCATTTTCAAATGGAGTAAATTTTAGAGATGTCGAGACACATTTATTTTGAATTAAGCAGAGGACGCTATACGTTTATCTAAGGCAGCCATTAGAATTTGAACATCTGCCACCTCGAGGTTCCATGGCGTTTAAGACTAGCCCCTCAGGCTGTAATTATAGTAGGTGCTTATGAAAAGCCTCACCCCTCCAGCCAGCTGCACATGCACCTGTATTCTTGCCATGCAAAATTATATAGTCTCAGGAAGTTTGTCCCAGTGTTCTTGGGATGCTAAGACTTCTTTGTATTCACCTTTGTGTCACAAATCACATCATGCTGCTGGCTGTTTGCTTTTCATGCCCTGATCCGAAGAATGCTTTCGTCAACAGACCTGCTGGGCTTCAATACTAGGAATGTTCATATCTGCCCTACACTGCGGGACAGGAGAACCGTGCAGAGTAGCAGAGCGCAGCCGGAAACCCTGTTCTTGTTGGAGGTTTAGTCCTTAGGATGATCTTTGTAGGAGGATGGCGTTAGATCACAGGATTTAAAACTGTATTACATTTACCCTTACATTTAGTGAAGGACTAAATGAAGTTCTTTCAAAATGAAATTATCTGTAGGATATGTGTTTATCACTGGGATGTTTATACAAAATATTTTTTGCTCCTTTTAAGAAAAGCTGCTATGCACAGTATGAAACCATGATAGGTCTTGGAGTCTTTAGTTAAAAGAAGTGTTCACGTCATTAATGAGCAAGGCAGACAGGACTGTCTTTTCGGTTACTTCCTAAAGTTAACAAACATTAAACTCTGGCCCATGATATAATTAAGATGAAAGCATAGTTTAACAAAAAAAAAACCTAAACAGAAGCCCGTTATTGAAGTAGTTGCATGCTTTAAAAAAATTTTCCCCAGGTTGCCCTTGTTTGGATTTCAGAGTAATTATGAGAGACAGAAATTTCAACAACAGAACGTGGAAGGGACAGGTGCTGCTGACCTCCCTGGGGAGCCCGCCTGAGGGAGGCCCCGCCTGGCTCCGCCAGCAGGGGTCGCTGTTGGGCAGCGATGAGCGGGCATCTTAAGTGCATGGAATCGGATTTTGAAATAACATCCATATCGAGGGAAGTGGTTTGGTGAGTTTATTTTGAAAAGCACTATGGCGGCATTGCTTACCTTCTTTTTCCCTCATGAGCTTAAATTCACAACATAGAATTCATTTTGCAGATATGTAAAATTGTACGAGTCCCAGACATTTCTATGTGGCTTTCACCCCCTGGCATAGAACAGTGCATTGTACCCACCAAGAAGGAGAGCTGGCGTGGAGTATATCTTACTGGAATGACGTCAAGGCTCCTAAATTTAAAAAAAAAAAAAAAAAAAAAACAGTTTCTAAATTGTGGACGAATTTAAGTCTTGTCACTTCCTTGTATAAGAGGAGGTTGATGTCAGACCTGCCACGAGTGGCTGTTAGGTTTACACATGACAATGCAGGAAAATATGGGCGAGCTCTTTCTGTAAAAGGCCTGATAACATATGTTCTAGGCGTCGTGGGCTTCTCGGTCTCCGGCGTGACCGCTGACCTCAGTGAGTGGGGCGCAGAAGCTGCCGTGGACAGTCTGTCCACAGCGGGCCTGGCTATGCCCCCGTGAACCTGGATGTGGAGGAACAGGGGGCCACGTGGGGCAGCAGCGGGGGCTCGGCAGCCCGGGCACACGAGGACGTCGGCATCGCAGGCCCTCCGTGTCGCTGGGCTTAGCCGCAGCCTGGAGCAAAGCGAACAGTATCGAGTCCAGGCTGGTAGCTTACGGGGAGCCAGCAGGTCTGGGCCTTGACCTTGCCCACCTGTGGGCACGGGCAGGCCACTCTTCCTTGCCCACCCTTCTCCACGCATAGCGTCTTGACTCGATACTGAGGGTCTCCTCTGGGGGCTGAGGGGACAGCACCGTAACGTGAAATTAGATTTTCAACACAGACCCCAAGGGCAGGGGTCTGGGCGTTGTTTGGGCACTCTGGGTGTTTAGAAGGATGCCGTGGTCTCGGGCTCCTGTCAGTCATCCGCTGTGTCTTCTTTCTGTCCCACTGGAGTAGCCGCCCTGTTTAACAAAGACAGAATGACCCAGAATTCACTTTCAAGTTTCCAGACTTTGACAGTGGGCTTCCCAAACTTCAGAAGCTTTGCGACCCAGTGCACACAGAGAGGTACACGTTGTTTGGTCCTTATCTTGGGGTGAAAAACTAGGAAGGAATCCCAACTCTTCTCAAGGCCTCTGTGCGCTGCAGGCATGTGGCTGTGTCCAGGGAGAAGGAAAGAGACACCAGTGTCTTCCCACCCGTAACTACGAGCCGTGAACCTGAAGGGTGGTGTCCCTGGGGCAGAGACAGATTAAAATGGAGCCAAGTTGTTTCACCTCCTTCCCCCATTGAAAAGCATATGGTACGCTTTATAAGTCTTTCACATAGATTGCATATACTGAACTATAATATCTATATGTAATATTTAAACATTTAAAGATATACAGTATAATTGTTAAACTTATATACGCATGGTAAAATGCAGTGTATTTGTTGCGAAATTTGAAAGGCTATCAGTTTACATTCTCCTTGGAGATTACATTTTGTATGTTCTACTCTTCATAATGAAATAATTACATGACGCTTTTAATGTCTGTAAACACTCAGCTCTCTCATACATATTTATCAGCGAGGTGATTGACTCATTCATTGCTGACCGTCTTTCAGATCATTCTGTGGTTGGGTTTAGTAATGGGATACTGGAACATGAAGTGTTCAGCACAGACTCGGGAACCAGGCCAACCTGGGTTTGAATCTTAGTCTTGAGTTGTGAATTCCACACTTTAAAATAATTAATTGCTTTTTAATTTCTTTTTCTTTTTTTAAAAAATCATTGTCCGAGGAAAGAAGAAAAAGGTCCTGAATTAGTCTTTGTTTTAGTTGCGATCGTATAGCAGTGGTCTGTGTGTAGAGTTGACCCCAGTTCTTTCAGAGTCTTGCTTGTTAGACCCAGAGTAAAGCCATTCGGGCACCTGAATGAGAAGTCCAAAGTGGGTTCAGGATACAAGATGAGAATAGTGTGTGCAGACAGGGCAGTGTGGGGAGGGCGGAGAGGGGAGGTTAGGTATATTTTGGAGAAGTTTCCTGTGCTTTTAAACTGAACAAGAGATATGTTGGAATTTGTTTCAATGAAGAGTTTCCTGTAAAGCAATAGAAAAAAACTGCTTGTCAGATAGAGAAGTCTCTGAGCACAGAAGAGCAGCAGGGAGATGGAGATTGTGCAAGCTTTTCTGAGAGAGACAGAGCCTTGGTGTCAGCCGCGTAAGAGGAAGGTCCTGGAGTATTAGCAAATGGGTTGATACCATTTATTTAAAAGATCATTTGTCTCATAGAAAAGTTGAAAAACTAGTAGAGCCTATCCTCTCCCCTATTAGAGCGGCTCCCATCACTACAGAACAGCTGCAGCACCGAGAAGCCAGCCCCAGCTCAGAATCACCGACGAAAGGGCAGCACCTGGCAGCTTTCCGCCCGGTGCCCTTTTCCTGTGCCAGGCTCTTCCGGGTCCCACGCTGCGTCTAGTTGTCACAGCTCCCCCAGTCCTTCCTGTCCTTCATGACCTTGACATTTACAGAGAGTATTCATCCGTTATTTTGTAGAACTTTCTCAGTGTGAGGTTTTCTGATGTATCCTATGGCTGGATTGAGGCTCTGCATTACGGGGGGGGTGCCTCGTTCAGTACCTGGTACGGGCCGTGAGAGCCTTCATGATGCGGCAAAAGTTATGTCTGCCACGACTGGCCACTGTAAACTTAGCATCGTTCTGTGTAGGTATTCTATTTACACATTGATGGATCTTGCCTGTGATAAGTATTACTATGGTGTTCTAATTTGATCAGCATTGTTTCTACACCATTTCTCCATGTGTTTATCCATCCATTCATTCATTCGCTTCTATATGGACTTACGGATCTTATCCTGTGCGTTACAGTCCAGTACTGGTATTCGTTGTGTGCCTCAAGTTCACATTGGCCGTCAAGAGTGGTCTGTGTGTAGAGTTGACCCCAGTTCTTTCAGAGTCTTGCTTGTTAGACCCAGAGTAAAGCCATTCGGGCACCTGAATGAGAAGTCCAAAGTGGGTTCAGGATACAAGATGAGAATAGTGTGTGCAGACAGGGCAGTGTGGGGAGGGCGGAGAGGGGAGGTTAGGTATATTTTGGAGAAGTTTCCTGTGCTTTTAAACTGAACAAGAGATATGTTGGAATTTGTTTCAATGAAGAGTTTCCTGTAAAGCAATAGAAAAAAACTGCTTGTCAGATAGAGAAGTCTCTGAGCACAGAAGAGCAGCAGGGAGATGGAGATTGTGCAAGCTTTTCTGAGAGAGACAGAGCCTTGGTGTCAGCCGCGTAAGAGGAAGGTCCTGGAGTATTAGCAAATGGGTTGATACCATTTATTTAAAAGATCATTTGTCTCATAGAAAAGTTGAAAAACTAGTAGAGCCTATCCTCTCCCCTATTAGAGCGGCTCCCATCACTACAGAACAGCTGCAGCACCGAGAAGCCAGCCCCAGCTCAGAATCACCGACGAAAGGGCAGCACCTGGCAGCTTTCCGCCCGGTGCCCTTTTCCTGTGCCAGGCTCTTCCGGGTCCCACGCTGCGTCTAGTTGTCACAGCTCCCCCAGTCCTTCCTGTCCTTCATGACCTTGACATTTACAGAGAGTATTCATCCGTTATTTTGTAGAACTTTCTCAGTGTGAGGTTTTCTGATGTATCCTATGGCTGGATTGAGGCTCTGCATTACTGGGGAGGTGCCTCGTTCAGTACCTGGTACGGGCCGTGAGAGCCTTCATGATGCGGCAAAAGTTATGTCTGCCACGACTGGCCACTGTAAACTTAGCATCGTTCTGTGTAGGTATTCTATTTACACATTGATGGATCTTGCCTGTGATAAGTATTACTATGGTGTTCTAATTTGATCAGCATTGTTTCTACACCATTTCTCCATGTGTTTATCCATCCATTCATTCATTCGCTTCTATATGGACTTACGGATCTTATCCTGTGCGTTACAGTCCAGTACTGGTATTCGTTGTGTGCCTCAAGTTCACATTGGCCGTCAAGAGCTCTTGGAAATCTGTTCTGTGGCTCTTTCCACCTGCTGCTTCTGGTTTTTGGTTTTGGGTTTTTGGTTTTTTTTTTTAACTTTTTAACACTTCAAGACGTTCCAGCCCTGGAACTATCATTTCTCCAGGGACCCCTGGTTCTCTTTACTGGAGAAAGACATTTAGGAACCAAGATCTAGCCACCGGATGACACGTTTCCGGCTACTGACCCGTCACTGCTTCTCACCCCCTCTCGTTGGATGCAGCTGGGAAATATATGTGTGTCACATGCACACATCTGTGTTTATTTCTATGCGCAAACCCACCCACAGGTGAGAGCGCAAGACCCCACTGGTAATTCTAGTTCCAGTCCAGCCTCACAGAGTTCACTCTAGCCTGCTCCATGTCCTTTCTTTATTTCACCTACACAGTGAGAAGCCTGGTTCTCATCTACAGTATGTTCCCTAACTTGTTCAGCTCTCCTACTAACCTAGTTCCAGAAATGCTGACCCACCCGAGCAAACAGGTTCACAGCCACAGCCCGGGTCGGCGTGGGACCCTTCTCATCTGTAGCCTTCGTATCCTCTCGTCAGAACCCCTTGGCCAAGGCTAGCTGGTCATGGTCTTGGGGTTCACTGGTGCTCATCTGTCTCAGCTTGCATTTCACGTTAGCTTTTCTCCATTTCCTGGTTCATTGTGTTTTTATTTACGTACCGTGAAATTCACTCTGGTTTCTGGCAGGTGTGTGGAATTGTGTATGTTGTGTTCGTGTGCTAAGTCGTGTGTGGAGTCCGGTTTTCCTGCACACCTGCCAGGTCTCTCCTTTGCGTTGTGCCGCAGAGAGGGTGCTCTGCATGCTCCGTGCTCCTCCTGGTCCTCTTCCAGCCGTATTTTGACATCACCTCTCCTCTGAGGCTCCGTAGCTCGGCATTCGGGGCTGAGGAGGAGGATGGGATGGCACCTCTGTTCTGATAAGGCCCCAGCCCTCTACGTGCACCCTGTTCTCAGGTTTCTGGGGGCTGTGGCCCTCTTGTTCTCCTGCCCTCGCTCAGCGGTTGTGGTAGACTCAGCTGGCAAGCCTGTCACTCCTTAAGGAGTGGAACGATGGGTTTTTTTTCTTATCCATTCCATTTCCTCACTGCAGTAAGTTTTCACCAATGCCCCAGGGGTAGCAATGCCTGTAGCCCTTCTCTTCATAGGACAGAGCATTTGTTCCCTGAGGGAGAGCGGGGAGGGGGTGCAGGGGAAGCTCCTCGTCCTGCTGTGTCGCTCCTCTCCCCTGGACCTGGGCCTCCACGGAGACCTCGTGCACTTCTCTGTGAGTGCGTGAATGGTGGTCATCACAGACAGCCTGCAAGAGGAGGTAACCTCGGAGGATCCACAAGCTCCTCCCGCCCGCCCTCAGCTCTGACCAGTCTGTCCAGGCTTTAGCTGACCTCTGACCCGTGTCCTGCTGCATCTGCCCGGGATGATACAAGCTGTGTCTCCTCGCTTCCTGTAGACAGTCTCCAGAGCTTGCCCAGTTTGATAGTCTGGGATTTCACCCTTAGAATGGATTTGGGGAAAGTCATAAATCTAAAGTTACGCCTGTTCTTTAAAGAGGTAATAGCTTTAGAGATAGACAGGTCTCACCCTCGTCAGGCTTGGTGGCATGCTTGGCCTCTGATGATGCCAGCCCCCCCTTTCCAGTCACCTGTTCCCTCTCATGGTTTTCTTTTCTACTTTCTCCTGTGGAAGAAAAATTTTTTCTCATATTAAAATCTCTAAAACTATATCTGATTTGACATCCATGTGGCAAATCCAAAATGTATGGGGGATGAGTGTCTGATTTTAGAATTTCAAGGATCGGACATCATATAGAGGATCTGAGGCAAGAGACAGAGCATCTACCAGGAACTCACCCGTTCCACATCCAGTGCAGGTGCCTGGCGGGATTCACTAGATCAGTGTTACTTTATGCATTATTTGATAACAAAATAGCATAACCTACAAAGCAAGACATGAAATCACATGTTAAAAGGAGCCCAAGCATATGTTTTGTGTTTGAGTGTTTTAATTATAAAAGTAATATGTGCTTCAGATTAAAAAAATAAGTTCTAATCTGTTCTATCACCTAGAAATAATTATCCTTAGATGTATTGGTGTTGATACATCAGGATTTTTCTCCAAGAACTTACCCGTGTAATATAGGCAGAATAATACAGTAGATGAGTATGCAAACCATGTGGAAAACCCAGGAAATATGCCTGTTAGTTGTTTTCTCTGTTCACATTTTTTCTCTTCAAAGAGTCCGTGTCAGTGCAGGTGGTTGTCAGCAGAGCGCAGCGTGGCCCCTGGGCTCTGTCTGGTAGCTCAGTGGCAGCGATGGCTGCAGAGTCTCCTCACTCCACCCAGCAGTGTAGACATTACCAGCTTCCTAAGGGAAAGCGCCTCCAATTTTGCAGGTTTTGAAGAGACAAAGTTTTAAAATCCCGTCCCACGTAAACTTAGAATTTTAAAACTACTCTCTCAACTATCTTGAATATTCCGTGTTAAACATAGTCTCATGTGACACTATCAGGCTGATATTCATGACTTTTAATTAATGTTCTACTTCCTGTGAGAAATGGGTTGAGTTATCACAGAAAAAAAGGAAAAAAGATGGGAAAATTTAGTACCTTTCTCAATGGAAAAAAAAAGGAGAACTAAGAATTACAGAATATGACTACTCAGAGGACAGCGGAAACATGCTCCAAATACTATTCAAATATAATGGGACATTGTTCTGTTTGCAAATATGAAATTTCATCAGTTTCTTTGTTTCATTTTAATTTGTTCAATGGAAAGGAGGTGTAAACACGCTAAGAAATGGAGCTCAGAGAAGCAGTTGTCGTGAAGGCTTTGCGCACCGTCTGTGACTAGCTCAGGCTTCTTTTGGAGGTCCCAGGAGGATGAACGTTGAGGCCTGTGTTTCTGGTTTCCACCGCGTACCATCCTCTGCCCGCAGGCGCTCACGGGTTCATACCGCCTTCTGCATCCTTCACAAGGCCTTTCTGGCCACGCCTCCCTGTCGGGGCATCCCTCCCGATGCCTGCAGCCCTGACTGAGCTCCCACCGCGTCTTCCTCCTCACTCAACTGCAGGCTTTGTGTGGGCAGAGCCCTTACCCTGAATAGCCCTCACAGTACTGCCAAGCTTTTTTTTTTTTTTTTTAAAGGCATTCATTTAACTTGCAGAACATTCTATCACGTCCCTTCTTGGTTGTTTTTACCAGACGAGAAACAAAGATTCAGTTACGAGCGGCCTGGATACGATCTGGAAGAATCCGACGGCCCAGATGAGGACGAGAACGAGAACGAGGAGGAGGACGAAGACAGCCAGGCGGAGTCGGTGCTGTCGGCCGCGCCCTCGGCCACGGCCAGCCCGCAGCACCTGCCGGCGAGAAGCAGCCTCCAGGACCCGGGGGGCGCGGACGAGGACGGCAGGATCCTTGATTGCTTTTCCGGGGGGCACGCGGACCCCATGGACGTGCTGCCGAGAGCGCTACCCACCAAGATGACCGTGCTGAGCGCGGTGCCCTCGGATCACAGCGGGAAGCCGGGGTCCCCCGCGAGGGCCCGGCCGCCAGCCGCGGGAGATGGGGAGGAGGCTGCTGGCCCCGGAGGCTCCGCCCGGTCGCCCAAGGCGGCGCCCCGGTCCCCGTGTCACCAGATGTCTGTGGACTACCCCAACTCCGAGGAGGTCCCGAGAAGTTCAGTGGCAGGGACGGCGGCTGCTTTAACACAGGTAATAATGCATTTGTTGCTGCTTTCCTTTTGCTTAACCTACTAAATGTGGGGGAACCCAATACCTTAAGAAATCAGTGGACTCATTGCTATACTAAAATGAGTATAAGCTATTCATAGCTCAATCAGTTCGGTTGGCCTTATTTTCTTTTGTTTGATTTGAGTCAATTGGAAAGGAGGTGTAAACACGCTAAGAAATGGAGCTCAGAGAAGCAGTTGTCGTGAAGGCTTTGCGCACCGTCTGTGACTAGCTCAGGCTTCTTTTGGAGGTCCCAGGAGGATGAACGTTGAGGCCTGTGTTTCTGGTTTCCACCGCGTACCATCCTCTGCCCGCAGGCGCTCACGGGTTCATACCGCCTTCTGCATCCTTCACAAGGCCTTTCTGGCCACGCCTCCCTGTCGGGGCATCCCTCCCGATGCCTGCAGCCCTGACTGAGCTCCCACCGCGTCTTCCTCCTCACTCAACTGCAGGCTTTGTGTGGGCAGAGCCCTTACCCTGAATAGCCCTCACAGTACTGCCAAGCTTTTTTTTTTTTTTTTAAAGGCATTCATTTAACTTGCAGAACATTCTATCACGTCCCTTCTTGGTTGTTTTTACCAGACGAGAAACAAAGATTCAGTTACGAGCGGCCTGGATACGATCTGGAAGAATCCGACGGCCCAGATGAGGACGAGAACGAGAACGAGGAGGAGGACGAAGACAGCCAGGCGGAGTCGGTGCTGTCGGCCGCGCCCTCGGCCACGGCCAGCCCGCAGCACCTGCCGGCGAGAAGCAGCCTCCAGGACCCGGGGGGCGCGGACGAGGACGGCAGGATCCTTGATTGCTTTTCCGGGGGGCACGCGGACCCCATGGACGTGCTGCCGAGAGCGCTACCCACCAAGATGACCGTGCTGAGCGCGGTGCCCTCGGATCACAGCGGGAAGCCGGGGTCCCCCGCGAGGGCCCGGCCGCCAGCCGCGGGAGATGGGGAGGAGGCTGCTGGCCCCGGAGGCTCCGCCCGGTCGCCCAAGGCGGCGCCCCGGTCCCCGTGTCACCAGATGTCTGTGGACTACCCCAACTCCGAGGAGGTCCCGAGAAGTTCAGTGGCAGGGACGGCGGCTGCTTTAACACAGGTAATAATGCATTTGTTGCTGCTTTCCTTTTGCTTAACCTACTAAATGTGGGGGAACCCAATACCTTAAGAAATCAGTGGACTCATTGCTATACTAAAATGAGTATAAGCTATTCATAGCTCAATCAGTTCGGTTGGCCTTATTTTCTTTTGTTTGATTTGAGTCTAAAGGGCATTTATGCCCTTTGGGTTCTAGTTAGATTTAGTTCGAGTTCAGTATTGCTTTATAAATCTGTAAAAGAACCAAGTAGATCTTTGCAGTACACTCATATACTCTTACTTGGTTTTTTATAAATAATCTTGGAATAAAACGTATCTGTGTGGCGAGAGCATGAGCCTCGGGACCGCTGTCTTCCGGGGTGTCCTCTGAGGTGGCCACCCCTGGCGTGGGCAGGATGGAACTGCACCAATTATCCAGACGCTTTGTTTGTCACCCCTGTTGAAGAGGCAGCTACAGTTTCCATGGCAAAGTTAGTGTGACACACACCCCTTAAAAAAAAGAAGAAGAAAAGACGCACTAAGACGTTCACTTGCTTGAACGATCAAATTGCTGTGACCGCTTAGGAAAGCTTCCTGCCTGAGAACTAGCTCAGGGCTAGACTGGGGCCTCAGGAAAGTCACCCTCCACGTGAGCGGTGGATGATTTCCTGCTTTTACACAACTGTGGCGGGCTCCTGAGCAGTCTCTTCTCTCTCTGACAGTTCTGTTACCTCTGAGATGGACTGAGGGTCACTGTAGGATCTATTTCTAAATGCGGCAGATTTTGGTTTCCTGGGTGACACTAGAGAAAGCTCGAAAGACCTTGAAAGCTTGAATGGCTAGAGCCTATCCTACAGTAGTATTGCTTCATTAAATCCTATTCACATTTAAGATGTATGAATATTTAAATTAGCATATACAGTAATGGAGTTCTATAATGTAGATGCATCAGGAAAAAGTGGATATTTAGGTGATGATTTGGGGAGAGGACTGGCAGGACTTAGCCATCCTACCAGCATCTCATTCCGCTTCTGTTAGCATCAACCTGTGCTCTAAGCAACTCTCTCCCTAAATCTCTCGCACACTTGCCAGTGTCTGGAGATCTGGTTTTCCACAGACAGTTCATAAGTGAGTAAGTGAACGAACAAACGAAAACTCCAGACCTTTTCGTCAGTGGCAGCTCTTTATTTCGTAAGTGAATAGTCCTCCAGGTAATTTCCCCACCCCCGAGTCAATACTCGTAGCCAACTAAAATCTCCAGATTTCTCCGTAAATCCTTATCTCTAAAGCCGGGTGGAGCTGGTTGTGTGGGCAATAATAACAACAGGAGAAGAACGTAAATGTGGTCACCTCTCAGGGGTAATTTGGAATAGGTGAGTTGATATGCAGGAAACTTGCTTGAAAATTTCGAAGTACTACACAAAATCTGTGGCTGTTATTTGTACTAGAAAATAAAGAGATTAAGAGTATAGTAGGTCCTAAGTTGGAAATTTATTTTTTAAGTTAACATACAACTTTTAGCAAGTGTATTTTTATGGAACGGCTGCAGACACTTGTACCTCAGGACGAATGGACTTCACGAGAGCTAGAAGTTTTCGCCTGGTGACTTCTAAGCAAGGTGAGCCATCAGAAGGTCATTGCGTCTTCTCTTTTAGGGCCCGGCGTGCACAAGTTTTCCTGCTCCTCCTGCCTCTGAGCGCAACCTCAGGATGGGAGGGGCTCCGCCTCCCGTGACCTCGCCGCGGCCCGGCCTCCGGGAGCAGAAGCAGCAGGTCCCCCTCCACCCGCCCCCGGGCCTGCCTTCTCCCCAGACGCAGCTGTTCAGCCACCTTCCTTTACATTCCCAGCAGCAGTCGAGGACTCCCTATAACATGGTACCCGTCGGTGGGATCCAGGTGGTCCCCGCCGGCCTCACATACTCCACCTTCGTCCCCATCCAAGCTGGGTCAGTGCAACTCACGATCCCCGCCGTCAACGTCATCCACAGGCCGGTGGGCACCCCCGTGGGGGACCTGAGCTCAGACGTGTCCGGCACTGCCAACCCCGCCAGCGTGGCTGAACTAAGCAGCGTGGTGCCATGTATCCCCATCGGCCAGATCCGCGTGCCGGGCCTCCAGAACCTGAGCCCGCCGGCCCTGCAACCCCTGCCGGCCCTGAGCATGGAAACCGTCAACATCGTCGGCCTGGCCAGCGCGAACCTCGGCCCGCAGGCGCGCCCGCCCGGGCTGGCCCTCAACGCCGTGGGGCTGCAGGTGGTGGCTGCCAACCCCCTCTCCCAGAGCAGCCCCGCGCCCCCCGCGCCCATCCCGGGCCTCCAGATCCTGAACATCGCCTTGCCCACGCTGATCCCCTCCGTGAGCCAGGTCACCGTGGATGCCCAGGGCGCCCCGGAGATGTCCGCTCCCGCAAACAGAGCCCCTCGGGAGGTGCCGCCCACGCAGCCAGCTGCCGCAGCTGCTGGGGCACATCCTGGCGGTGGGACCGCATCCCCCCAAGGCTCACCTCGAGGCCAGCGGGAAAACACACAGAAGGGTCTAGATCTGCCTCCCCCGGCCAGAGACCACGCGAGGCGGGACGGCTCAAGTCCCATGGACATGGGGAAGGGGGCCTCGCTGAATCACCGCAAGCCCCAGCAGGATCCCCCTGCCACGCGCTGCAAACCAGCATCAGCACCTGCGACCCCGCCCCCGCTGGGCAGGCAGCGGCTCCCCCTGGACCCGGAGGGACCCCGGCCCGCGCCCCGGAGGCTGGCCACCCAGTTCAGCGATGTGAGCAGCGACGAGGATGAGGACAGGCTTGTGATCGCCACCTAGGGGCTTTTTATTTGGGGGTGGGCGGATGGGGTTTGGTTTGGGTTTTTTTGTTGTTGTTTGTTTTTTATATAACACTTACAGGTTTCTTTGAAAACCCTCCTTTCCTTAAAGCACATTTTTCTGACATAAACTCATGACTTAATCTTTGTGCAATCATGAACTTTTGACCAATAATTGTTTTGTGTCAGCTCCAGCCATGTTTTGTACATGTTGTATAGACAATTGTGCCTTTTAGGAATTTTATGTTTAGAAACTGTACAGATTGTTGAATATCTCTATACATAAAGTATATATTATATATGTACATGAAAACCAGGTAGTTATTTGTGTTTAGCAAAAAAGAAAAAAAACTTGTCAAATAAATCCAATGATTAAATTATATGTTGCACTGTTAACTATACATTTTTATGGCTGTGGGGCAGAGTTTCTGTGTATAAATTAGTATGTAAGCTCCATATTTATTGTATTCATATTAGTCTTTGAAAATGGGTCTGTCCTTCTTGTGTAAGACAGCGACTTTACACTTCCGGCAGATTTTCTGTGTTATGAAATGTCCCAGTAAAATTGTTTACTGACTTTACCACTTCTCCAGCTGTGCCTTCTTTCTGTCCTATAGTGCTCGGCCACCTGCATTCGGAAGATAGCCTGAGGTTAACGTTCCTCCCCCGGTGGCTCCCTGGTGGCTCAGAGGGTAAAGAATCCACCCGCAATGCCGGAGACCTGGGTTTGATCCCTGGGTGGGGAAGATCCCCTGGAGAAGGGCAAGGCCACCCACTCCGTTGTTCTTGCCAGGAGAAGGCCATGGGTCACAAAGAGTCGGACACGACCAAGCAACTTCACTTACGTAACATTCCTTCCACACTCACCCCCCGCCCACTGTATTTTTGAGGGATAGGGGCTCTAGAGTGCTGTTACTGCCGAGTGAAGTAGCCAAGAGACCAATTTTTCCACCTTGTGAGGAATATTTTATAGCTGTTAACTTGTGGGAAGATTCAGTACTTAAGAACACTATATATGTATACTTAGCAGAAGGATGGAAATGGGCAAAGTTCCTACAGGTGAGTATGACAGTTTCTGAGAAAGGTAGAAGCTGCGATCAGTCACCCTGAGAGCTTGGCTTGAGTGAGGCCCGTGAGCCCCGGAGGCATCAGCCCAGGTCTGGGTGTGAACCCGGCCTCTCCCTCCCCTAGGCACCAGAGAGCTCTGTCCAGTACCAAAGCACAGGAGGTCTGGGCTTTACAGAAGAACCAGACTTTAAATGACTTAAGTTGACTCTTCAGAAACAGTCACTTCCTGTCCTGAGAGGCTTAACACACAGAAAAATAGAGAGGGGACCCACAACTACTGCTGCAGTGATTAGCATTATTACCTGAGCGTTACAGATACTTCATTTATGAAAAAAAGTCTGAACGTTGGGATTTGAATTCCTGGCACCTTGATTAAGGCAACGTGTTCAGGTTTTCAAAGGCCTCCTCTGGGAAGATTTTGGAGATGTGAAGTTGGTGGGACCACAGTGTGTGAGGGAAATACTCTTGGAGGCCTGCTGTCAATCAGCCCGGCTTCAAATTCTCACTTTTCCTGCTGAAAGCACTGTTAACTATACATTTTTATGGCTGTGGGGCAGAGTTTCTGTGTATAAATTAGTATGTAAGCTCCATATTTATTGTATTCATATTAGTCTTTGAAAATGGGTCTGTCCTTCTTGTGTAAGACAGCGACTTTACACTTCCGGCAGATTTTCTGTGTTATGAAATGTCCCAGTAAAATTGTTTACTGACTTTACCACTTCTCCAGCTGTGCCTTCTTTCTGTCCTATAGTGCTCGGCCACCTGCATTCGGAAGATAGCCTGAGGTTAACGTTCCTCCCCCGGTGGCTCCCTGGTGGCTCAGAGGGTAAAGAATCCACCCGCAATGCCGGAGACCTGGGTTTGATCCCTGGGTGGGGAAGATCCCCTGGAGAAGGGCAAGGCCACCCACTCCGTTGTTCTTGCCAGGAGAAGGCCATGGGTCACAAAGAGTCGGACACGACCAAGCAACTTCACTTACGTAACATTCCTTCCACACTCACCCCCCGCCCACTGTATTTTTGAGGGATAGGGGCTCTAGAGTGCTGTTACTGCCGAGTGAAGTAGCCAAGAGACCAATTTTTCCACCTTGTGAGGAATATTTTATAGCTGTTAACTTGTGGGAAGATTCAGTACTTAAGAACACTATATATGTATACTTAGCAGAAGGATGGAAATGGGCAAAGTTCCTACAGGTGAGTATGACAGTTTCTGAGAAAGGTAGAAGCTGCGATCAGTCACCCTGAGAGCTTGGCTTGAGTGAGGCCCGTGAGCCCCGGAGGCATCAGCCCAGGTCTGGGTGTGAACCCGGCCTCTCCCTCCCCTAGGCACCAGAGAGCTCTGTCCAGTACCAAAGCACAGGAGGTCTGGGCTTTACAGAAGAACCAGACTTTAAATGACTTAAGTTGACTCTTCAGAAACAGTCACTTCCTGTCCTGAGAGGCTTAACTTACACAGAAAAATAGAGAGGGGACCCACAACTACTGCTGCAGTGATTAGCATTATTACCTGAGCGTTACAGATACTTCATTTATGAAAAAAAGTCTGAACGTTGGGATTTGAATTCCTGGCACCTTGATTAAGGCAACGTGTTCAGGTTTTCAAAGGCCTCCTCTGGGAAGATTTTGGAGATGTGAAGTTGGTGGGACCACAGTGTGTGAGGGAAATACTCTTGGAGGCCTGCTGTCAATCAGCCCCGGCTTCAAATTCTCACTTGGGGAAAAGAGCCTGTCATCTGGGCCTGCAAACCCTCGTCTACACTGTGATCTCTAAAACGTGCCCCGCCTCAGCAGGCTCTGGTAGATCTGTGATGCTTTGACGCCCACTTCAACTTGCCTACAGATGAAGTGACAAAATTCTCAACAAGGATAAAACTATGTTTTATATTCCAAGATGCATTTGAAAAGAGTTCTAGAAGCTTCTATCCTTTGAACTGTATTGCTCTAACAAAATAGTTGTTGAAAATCAGGGCAGTTGTCTGTCGGATTTCTCGAAATAAGTTTTGTGTCACCAAGCTCAGCTGGTGAAGAATCTGCCTGCAATGTAGGGGGCCCCAGTTCAATTCCTGGGCTGGGAAGATCCCCTGGAGAAGGGATAGGGTACCCTCTTCAGTATTCTTGGGCTTCCCTAGTGGCTCAGATAGTAAGGAAGCTGCCTGCAATGCAGGAGACCTGGGTTGGGAAGATTCCCCTGGAGAAGGAAAGGGCTACCCACTCCAGTATTCTTGCCTGGAGAATCCCATGGACAGAGGAGCCTGGTGGGCTACAGTCCATGGGGTCACAAACAGCCATGACTGAGTGACTTGACTCTTACTATGATTTTGTTGCCTAAAATTTTAAAGCAGTATAATAAACATAGTCTTCCTTCCTAGCCACATTGTAAGTACATATGACATATCTAAATGCAAAAACAATGCTAAGAATTTTGGCATTGAGGTAAGGTTTTTTTATATGTATATAAATAGAATTTTCTTAATTTGAAGAATTCCTACATGTAACAAAATACTAAATGTTGTGGCATGCTTGGATGTTCCCAATATTGTAGCATACCTTAAGACTTATTTTGTACTCTTGACTTTTTAAGATTCATTGCGTTGTGCACATACCTTTAATATTACTGACTCTAAGGCTTTCATGTGGCTTTCAAATATTTTGCTAGCATTTGAAATATGAAGCTAAATCAGAAACAGTATCAAAGTTTGTGCCATTATATTATGAAACAGTCCCATGACTAAAATATAAAGGAATGACTTTGAGCTGTTTCTCCAAAGTTGACCCAAGGTGCAAGTCTCAAACTTCGGGGAAAAGAGCCTGTCATCTGGGCCTGCAAACCCTCGTCTACACTGTGGATCTCTAAAACGTGCCCCGCCTCAGCAGGCTCTGGTAGATCTGTGATGCTTTGACGCCCACTTCAACTTGCCTACAGATGAAGTGACAAAATTCTCAACAAGGATAAAACTATGTTTTATATTCCAAGATGCATTTGAAAAGAGTTCTAGAAGCTTCTATCCTTTGAACTGTATTGCTCTAACAAAATAGTTGTTGAAAATCAGGGCAGTTGTCTGTCGGATTTCTCGAAATAAGTTTTTGTGTCACCAAGCTCAGCTGGTGAAGAATCTGCCTGCAATGTAGGGGGCCCCAGTTCAATTCCTGGGCTGGGAAGATCCCCTGGAGAAGGGATAGGGTACCCTCTTCAGTATTCTTGGGCTTCCCTAGTGGCTCAGATAGTAAGGAAGCTGCCTGCAATGCAGGAGACCTGGGTTGGGAAGATTCCCCTGGAGAAGGAAAGGGCTACCCACTCCAGTATTCTTGCCTGGAGAATCCCATGGACAGAGGAGCCTGGTGGGCTACAGTCCATGGGGTCACAAACAGCCATGACTGAGTGACTTGACTCTTACTATGATTTTGTTGCCTAAAATTTTAAAGCAGTATAATAAACATAGTCTTCCTTCCTAGCCACATTGTAAGTACATATGACATATCTAAATGCAAAAACAATGCTAAGAATTTTGGCATTGAGGTAAGGTTTTTTTATATGTATATAAATAGAATTTTCTTAATTTGAAGAATTCCTACATGTAACAAAATACTAAATGTTGTGGCATGCTTGGATGTTCCCAATATTGTAGCATACCTTAAGACTTATTTTGTACTCTTGACTTTTTAAGATTCATTGCGTTGTGCACATACCTTTAATATTACTGACTCTAAGGCTTTCATGTGGCTTTCAAATATTTTGCTAGCATTTGAAATATGAAGCTAAATCAGAAACAGTATCAAAGTTTGTGCCATTATATTATGAAACAGTCCCATGACTAAAATATAAAGGAATGACTTTGAGCTGTTTCTCCAAAGTTGACCCAAGGTGCAAGTCATTGTCAGGTTATCGATGACTTACAAATAATAACTTGAGTAAATTACTTACAAGTAATCCAGAGAGCTGGGAGTACTACGTTCATGCTCTTCATGATAGATCCAGGTCAGTAAAGAACCAGAATGCAAAGACGTAATCAACAACAAGTGAGAAACATAATGTAAAAACAACTTCAGCGTCCTCTTCTATGACTCCACTGACACCATCAGAAGTGTCGGAAAGAAACAAAAAAAGTGTGGGAAACAGCGAAAGCATCCAAGTGGGTTTGTCTCGCCATCAAAGATTAGTCCATCTCTTTTATGTATATTTGTTACGAGTTAACAGAAATCAGTGGCATTAAAGTAGCTCATTTTTATTCCCAAAACGTTAGTCTACAACATAGTTATTTCAGAATGAGAGGATTAACTGATAATATTTAATATAGAGATTTTGTGTCTAATTTTTTTTTCCAAAATGCAGCCAGGAATTTCCTTTTACAGAGATGGTATAAATCACACTTTTCTTACTAATCTCTGACCTGAATTTTTAAATGGTAGGGATTAACAAGGATCAGGGATCGTTATTTTCATTGGGAGGCTATCCAGAAGGGTAATGACATGTGCTCAGGGCAAAATATGTGCTCTTCTTAACGTCTCTGTTTGTAATGTTATATTTTAGGATGAAGTTTGCGATCAACCTGAAACGGAGCAACACCAAAAAGGTGACTTTCACTGGACTAATTTTGCTTCACAACCATCTATAAATTCAAAGCATGGAATGGTAAATGTCCCTAAAACAAGAATCTTTTCCCAGACTGACTCCCTATGACTTTGGAGAATTACCTATTTAATATTCAATAAAGGTTATTATGTATATATTTAATGCATAATATGACTGTTTTAATGGCAGTAACTTCCTGCTGTCATAGCCCCCCCAAAATACACAGGAAATAAATTTAAAACAAGAATAGTAAAATATTTTTCTCTGGAAACTGTATACCCTGCAAATCATGAGGCTCTTCCATATATTGGGTTCCCCTAGAACCACACGCACATAAGATTCTGTGCAAGGCAGTGTAGGCAGAAGAGTGAAAGCAGAGGATGTGCCCCAGGTAATCCCTGTCCTCTCTAAATCGGGTGGATTTGAAGAAGACTCTCAGGCATCACAACCCGAGTAATGGCTTGAGTATACACCCAGTCCAACACTATGCAAGACACAAAAGAAATGAGAAGGCACCCTTCCTACTCCAGGGGAGCGGACCTACTTAGGACTTCAGCCATAGAAACTAGGGAATAATACTAGACCATATACATCTTAAAAACCACAGCATATAGACATTTCAAAAGGTAGGAAAGTTATTACCCTAAAAATGAAAGAATGAGCTAGATGTGTTGGGACTTTGGCTGTATTTTTTCAAGGGAATGTAGGACTGGGAACTCTAGAGCAGAGATGATGCCAAGCCGCAGAGCAAGAACAGAATAATGAAGGTGGAGATGCATGTTATTTAAGTTTGCCAGGGAAGCAGTCTAAGTAGAAGAGAGGATTCATTCCGATTTTCAACATTGGAGAGGCTAACTTCGTGCAAGTTAAATGGCATTTATACTCAGGGAGCTCGTGTTCTAGTGTTTACCAGACACAGTATCGTGAGGGCATACAAGGGCTGCATCCCAAAGAAGGAGATGAGCAAAGAGTGGAGAGCTCTGAGCTGAGCAGATGGGGGTGATTTATGGAGCAGCTTGGCCTTGAAGAATCTTCGCTAAGCTAAAACATTCTAAGGGAAAGGGATTCCAGACAGAGGGTTGAAGAAGTGGACCGTTGTTCATTCCTACTTTGTGCCTTTGGGAGCTTTAATGCATCTGGGCAGGTGTTACGCTCCCATTTTAAAGACAGAGGCTGCCTCTCACGGTGCTATGGGACTTGGTCGTGTGAGTGCTGGGGCTGGCACCCGAATCCAGGAGTGTACACACCATAGTAGACACACAAGCGAATGTGTAGGCAGTGCCAAGGAGTATGGAGACCAGGAACAGACAACACGGGAAATCTGACGAAGGTGTGGAAATTTTCTAAAAAATTTTTGGAAACTGTATACCCTGCAAATCATGAGGCTCTTCCATATATTGGGTTCCCCTAGAACCACACGCACATAAGATTCTGTGCAAGGCAGTGTAGGCAGAAGAGTGAAAGCAGAGGATGTGCCCCAGGTAATCCCTGTCCTCTCTAAATCGGGTGGATTTGAAGAAGACTCTCAGGCATCACAACCCGAGTAATGGCTTGAGTATACACCCAGTCCAACACTATGCAAGACACAAAAGAAATGAGAAGGCACCCTTCCTACTCCAGGGGAGCGGACCTACTTAGGACTTCAGCCATAGAAACTAGGGAATAATACTAGACCATATACATCTTAAAAACCACAGCATATAGACATTTCAAAAGGTAGGAAAGTTATTACCCTAAAAATGAAAGAATGAGCTAGATGTGTTGGGACTTTGGCTGTATTTTTTCAAGGGAATGTAGGACTGGGAACTCTAGAGCAGAGATGATGCCAAGCCGCAGAGCAAGAACAGAATAATGAAGGTGGAGATGCATGTTATTTAAGTTTGCCAGGGAAGCAGTCTAAGTAGAAGAGAGGATTCATTCCGATTTTCAACATTGGAGAGGCTAACTTCGTGCAAGTTAAATGGCATTTATACTCAGGGAGCTCGTGTTCTAGTGTTTACCAGACACGAAGTATCGTGAGGGGCATACAAGGGCTGCATCCCAAAGAAGGAGATGAGCAAAGAGTGGAGAGCTCTGAGCTGAGCAGATGGGGGTGATTTATGGAGCAGCTTGGCCTTGAAGAATCTTCGCTAAGCTAAAACATTCTAAGGGAAAGGGATTCCAGACAGAGGGTTGAAGAAGTGGACCGTTGTTCATTCCTACTTTGTGCCTTTGGGAGCTTTAATGCATCTGGGCAGGTGTTACGCTCCCATTTTAAAGACAGAGGCTGCCTCTCACGGTGCTATGGGACTTGGTCGTGTGAGTGCTGGGGCTGGCACCCGAATCCAGGAGTGTACACACCATAGTAGACACACAAGCGAATGTGTAGGCAGTGCCAAGGAGTATGGAGACCAGGGAACAGACAACACGACTGGGATTTAGCAAACATCTGACGAAGGTGTGGAAGTGGTCAAACAGGCTGTTCTTACAGATGGGTAGAACTGGGCAGGAGGGGCAGCTCTTCATGCGAGAAGGGCACTCTGGGTCAGAGTGGTGGGTAAGGAGGGTCCTGTTTTTAAGGTGCTGATCATTGATAGGGACAGGGATGACAGCGCCACACAAGTGAGGAGGGCAAGAAGTGACACAGCGAGCCCAGTGGAGAGCGAGCAGAAGCTATCCATTGTCCCAGCGGCCACCGTGCCTTTTTAATTGGTGAACTCACTATCATTATAGGAGACAGGTCGATGAGCCAGATAAAGGAGGGTCATCAACCCAGAAGACTGGATCAACAGGAGAGATGCTATGAATAGATGTTCCCATCCTTGTGTTGAAAACATAAACAGTTACATCTTAAAATGTAGCCATTTATATGAAAATTTCATATGTTCTGCCCAAAGCATCATTTGGACATTACTAGAAGTACAATATTTAGACCCAGGTAAAAGATATCCATAGTGTCTCCCCTCACGAAGTGGGCATCATGGGACTCTCCTTGCCGACTGGGATTTCTGAACTCCGGGCTTGAACACAGATAGAGCCACATGAGCCTATTTCCAGGCCACCAAGCCCTGGAGGCCGAGCCCCCCAGATGGTCCGTCATCACAGCCAAGAAGCGACACGGCAGGAGAGTCCCCGCAATGGAAACAGAAAGGGTAATTATAGCAAATAATTATGATCAACTTGTCTTTTCATTCACTAAGAGAGTTTGAGGATTATCTGAAAAGAAGTTGGACTATTAGGGATATCCTGTGTCTTCATTCATTTTTGTGTAAAACCAGGATTAACGTGACAGCCAGCAGCTAGTGGGTAGCTTGGGCTCACAAACTAAAGCTCATTTGCATAATAATCCGGCAGTAATATTAGGAACATATTTATCTTCAAGGGAGACTGCAAGATTGAAGATTCTAGTAGTATTCACACCCATATTTGAAAATATATCAGGTCAGCCGAGGAGGAGACGTGTAACTATCCTTCCCTCCATTTTATCCTGAAGCAAGTCCTGAAAGCGCACGACTTCCAAGGGCTCAGATGCCGGAGGCCAGATCTGCTCTGGCAAAGCACAGAGACGGCTGAGAAGAGCCGAGGAGCCACCCACTTTGAAACATCAGCTAGAAGGACCAAGCCAATGTTTCTCTCCAAGTCGCGGATCTAGTCTGGCTTATTGTGCAGTTTGGGTCTTTTCTAAATTAAAAAGTCTCCGTAAAATATAACAGAAGTTTTGTTTTCAGGGACAGGGACAGGGGGGGGGTCGAGCAGAAGCTATCCATTGTCCCAGCGGCCACCGTGCCTTTTTAATTGGTGAACTCACTATCATTATAGGAGACAGGTCGATGAGCCAGATAAAGGAGGGTCATCAACCCAGAAGACTGGATCAACAGGAGAGATGCTATGAATAGATGTTCCCATCCTTGTGTTGAAAACATAAACAGTTACATCTTAAAATGTAGCCATTTATATGAAAATTTCATATGTTCTGCCCAAAGCATCATTTGGACATTACTAGAAGTACAATATTTAGACCCAGGTAAAAGATATCCATAGTGTCTCCCTCACGAGTGGGCATCATGGGACTCTCCTTGCCGACTGGGATTTCTGAACTCCGGGCTTGAACACAGATAGAGCCACATGAGCCTATTTCCAGGCCACCAAGCCCTGGAGGCCGAGCCCCCCAGATGGTCCGTCATCACAGCCAAGAAGCGACACGGCAGGAGAGTCCCCGCAATGGAAACAGAAAGGGTAATTATAGCAAATAATTATGATCAACTTGTCTTTTCATTCACTAAGAGAGTTTGAGGATTATCTGAAAAGAAGTTGGACTATTAGGGATATCCTGTGTCTTCATTCATTTTTGTGTAAAACCAGGATTAACGTGACAGCCAGCAGCTAGTGGGTAGCTTGGGCTCACAAACTAAAGCTCATTTGCATAATAATCCGGCAGTAATATTAGGAACATATTTATCTTCAAGGGAGACTGCAAGATTGAAGATTCTAGTAGTATTCACACCCATATTTGAAAATATATCAGGTCAGCCGAGGAGGAGCGTGTAACTATCCTTCCCTCCATTTTATCCTGAAGCAAGTCCTGAAAGCGCACGACTTCCAAGGGCTCAGATGCCGGAGGCCAGATCTGCTCTGGCAAAGCACAGAGACGGCTGAGAAGAGCCGAGGAGCCACCCACTTTGAAACATCAGCTAGAAGGACCAAGCCAATGTTTCTCTCCAAGTCGCGGATCTAGTCTGGCTTATTGTGCAGTTTGGGTCTTTTCTAAATTAAAAAGTCTCCGTAAAATATAACAGAAGTTTTGTTTTCACTTTCCATTTGTTGTCTGAGAAGGTAGGGCTCTCAACATGTCTGAGGGTCACATTAAAAATTAAGAATTTGTTTTAGGACTCTGAAGAATTTTTCTTTAGGGTACTCGATGGCAGTAGAGGGGGCGGCTGTATGTTGGGGAAATGACAGAAGTTAAAGATCTAGGAAGTTTTAGATTTTTATTCATCCACACACACTCAGATCCTGCACCTAATTCTGAAAAGATGTAAGTAATTCCAGTAATTATGATGAAACCTAAAAGGAAATGTGAAATTCTCCTGGTTTAACAGGTATGATAAATTAGTTCTCAAGTGTAGACAAAAATTTTAAAGGTATGCATATACATTAGGTTTTGAGGTTATACACAGTCGTGCCTCATTGACAACATAATGGTATTTTATGAGTAAATCATATTATGTATAATGCAGTAGTTCTAATTTACAATAAATATCATATGATGTTATCTCCATTTCATGTTCTAAAAACTGTCTCAGGGTTATAAAACTAGTTAAGTGACCCTGTGATTTAAAGCTAGGTCTGTTTTTCCCACTCTACTATGCTGCTTTCAGTAATGGTTTACTGTAATTGTGTTGAATTGTATTCATTTCTAGGTGGAAGTCTCCTTAGCCTTCATAAGTCATCCCATTCAAGTTTCTTACAGAAGTGAATATGTCCAGGGCCAGGTACATTTGTATAGATGATATATTTTGTAACCTTTTTCTATACCATTTCTCATAACTTACATAATAGTTGCCATAGGAATATTTAGTGAGGAAATATTTAATCCAAAAACTTAAAACATGCAATAGGTCAGCCGAGGAGGTATTCACACCCATATTTGAAAATATATCAGGTCAGCCGAGGAGGCGTGTAACTATCCTTCCCTCCATTTTATCCTGAAGCAAGTCCTGAAAGCGCACGACTTCCAAGGGCTCAGATGCCGGAGGCCAGATCTGCTCTGGCAAAGCACAGAGACGGCTGAGAAGAGCCGAGGAGCCACCCACTTTGAAACATCAGCTAGAAGGACCAAGCCAATGTTTCTCTCCAAGTCGCGGATCTAGTCTGGCTTATTGTGCAGTTTGGGTCTTTTCTAAATTAAAAAGTCTCCGTAAAATATAACAGAAGTTTTGTTTTCACTTTCCATTTGTTGTCTGAGAAGGTAGGGCTCTCAACATGTCTGAGGGTCACATTAAAAATTAAGAATTTGTTTTAGGACTCTGAAGAATTTTTCTTTAGGGTACTCGATGGCAGTAGAGGGGGCGGCTGTATGTTGGGGAAATGACAGAAGTTAAAGATCTAGGAAGTTTTAGATTTTTATTCATCCACACACACTCAGATCCTGCACCTAATTCTGAAAAGATGTAAGTAATTCCAGTAATTATGATGAAACCTAAAAGGAAATGTGAAATTCTCCTGGTTTAACAGGTATGATAAATTAGTTCTCAAGTGTAGACAAAAATTTTAAAGGTATGCATATACATTAGGTTTTGAGGTTATACACAGTCGTGCCTCATTGACAACATAATGGTATTTTATGAGTAAATCATATTATGTATAATGCAGTAGTTCTAATTTACAATAAATATCATATGATGTTATCTCCATTTCATGTTCTAAAAACTGTCTCAGGGTTATAAAACTAGTTAAGTGACCCTGTGATTTAAAGCTAGGTCTGTTTTTCCCACTCTACTATGCTGCTTTCAGTAATGGTTTACTGTAATTGTGTTGAATTGTATTCATTTCTAGGTGGAAGTCTCCTTAGCCTTCATAAGTCATCCCATTCAAGTTTCTTACAGAAGTGAATATGTCCAGGGCCAGGTACATTTGTATAGATGATATATTTTGTAACCTTTTTCTATACCATTTCTCATAACTTACATAATAGTTGCCATAGGAATATTTAGTGAGGAAATATTTAATTAAAACAGCAGGAGACAAATGGCAATCTTAAAATGAAAATTATAATCAAGCATAAAACATGTAAGTCTCCAAAGCATATTAGGTTTCAATTATTAATCATTATTGAGAAAATTGTCTTTGTTACATATCGTATGATGATAAAAGTTATATTGAAAGGAGAATCGAGTGTGGATGCACGTGGTCTGAGCACAGCATAATATAAAATTATCAAGTCTCTGAGTTTGATCCTTTCAGAAATATTTCCAGAGAGAAATAGAACAATTTTCCATTACTCCTGATGGGGAAGAAAATTATTTAAACATATTTCTCCTAGAAGAGGGGACATCAAATTCCACTATTTTTTCCAAGGTACAAATTTAAAAATAACATAAAGAAAACAAGATAAGAATTAAGAGAGAAATGAAGACATTTATAAGTTCTTTTTGCAAAAGCAGTAAGAGAGGAAAAGAAATAATTGGTCTACTTAACAGATGATTCCGTGTCTCAGGATAAACCAATAAATGTAAGTATAGAAAATTTTATTTTTTTTCCTTCTTAATTTTGGTGTCTGGAATATAGAAGCGAATACTTAGATATCTTTTATGATGTTCAGATTTTTGTGTGTTTTATAAAGATGTGAAGACCAATAGACACTGGTTGGAAGTTGCTTTTGTGGCAAGACGTCTTTCATTTATTGTTTTCAGTTATGTGAAAGAGAGTGTGTTTAGTTATTTACTTATGGGTTGTCAAAGGGATCTAAGGAAACCATGTAGGTGAAAGACGAGAAGCCTTCGCATTCCTGAAGGTCAGTCATGGAAAGAAAAACCAGCTTTGGGATCAGTCAATTAGCCAGGCATGCCTAGTTTTCTTTGCTAATAACAGGGCTTGTTTTTGCCCTGTAGGGTCAAATGTTAAGACTGGATTTGATGCAGCAGTTGTATCCATTGATATATTTGAATGTTGTTATTTTGAACATCTTTATACCTTGCACAGTGAGACATTTTCTGTTATTTTGACGCTCAGATCCCCTAGATGTAGCTTAAGATGCAAAGAAAAGAAAATCCTTCTCATGCAAAGAAAATCCTTTTATAACCAAACTTGTACAATCGTAATCACCAGCAATTGAAAGACACAGTCTTCACTAAGAATATATGAAGTACTCTAATAAAATAACTTGCATTACTTCATAGTCTGAAAGGGGCTCAACCTTTTGAATTCATCATTTTGATGATAAGAAATTGAATTTCAAAAAAAAAATCTATGAGGAGAAAAATAAGGTAATTTTTTAAACTTATTTTAAAGAGAATGTCATATCCAAATAATTAATGATTTTTTGTTAATGGCCATGAAGCTAAATGCTTAATAAAATATACTCTTCTTTGTCTTGGCTTCCATTGGAAATAGTTGTAAGATGTTCAGTACATGGTACATCCATCCTCTTTGATGCTTAAGCAGCCCTGAATGCCTTCAGGTCAATGCTCAGATGGTCTTTTAAATGGAGATAAGGATCAAAACTGACCCAGGGACCCCAGGGACCCCAGGGGCCAATCCTGGAAAATGTTTTGTTTGTTTTGTTTTGTAGCTAAACAAATTCCTGTGAACTCTTTGTTGTCATTTTTCTAAATCCTTCAAAAAAAGAAAAAGAAAGAAACAAGGATTTGAAAGACAAAACAGATTCAGGCGTTAAAACATTTAAACTTTCCACCATAGGTAGGGAGAGACATGGATTCTTTAGGATTTCAGCTGAAATGGATTAAATATTTCATAACATATTTTCACTATTGTCTCTCAGAGGCACTTCGTTTTATGTTCTGGGTCATGTCAAAGGGATTTTTTTACTTATGGGAAAGGAAAAACCATGTAGGTGAAAGACGAGAAGCCTTCGCATTCCTGAAGGTCAGTCATGGAAAGAAAAACCAGCTTTGGGATCAGTCAATTAGCCAGGCATGCCTAGTTTTCTTTGCTAATAACAGGGCTTGTTTTTGCCCTGTAGGGTCAAATGTTAAGACTGGATTTGATGCAGCAGTTGTATCCATTGATATATTTGAATGTTGTTATTTTGAACATCTTTATACCTTGCACAGTGAGACATTTTCTGTTATTTTGACGCTCAGATCCCCTAGATGTAGCTTAAGATGCAAAGAAAAGAAAATCCTTCTCATGCAAAGAAAATCCTTTTATAACCAAACTTGTACAATCGTAATCACCAGCAATTGAAAGACACAGTCTTCACTAAGAATATATGAAGTACTCTAATAAAATAACTTGCATTACTTCATAGTCTGAAAGGGGCTCAACCTTTTGAATTCATCATTTTGATGATAAGAAATTGAATTTAAACAAAAAAATCTATGAGGAGAAAAATAAGGTAATTTTTTAAACTTATTTTAAAGAGAATGTCATATCCAAATAATTAATGATTTTTTGTTAATGGCCATGAAGCTAAATGCTTAATAAAATATACTCTTCTTTGTCTTGGCTTCCATTGGAAATAGTTGTAAGATGTTCAGTACATGGTACATCCATCCTCTTTGATGCTTAAGCAGCCCTGAATGCCTTCAGGTCAATGCTCAGATGGTCTTTTAAATGGAGATAAGGATCAAAACTGACCCAGGGACCCCAGGGACCCCAGGGGCCAATCCTGGAAAATGTTTTGTTTGTTTTGTTTTGTAGCTAAACAAATTCCTGTGAACTCTTTGTTGTCATTTTTCTAAATCCTTCAAAAAAAGAAAAAGAAAGAAACAAGGATTTGAAAGACAAAACAGATTCAGGCGTTAAAACATTTAAACTTTCCACCATAGGTAGGGAGAGACATGGATTCTTTAGGATTTCAGCTGAAATGGATTAAATATTTCATAACATATTTTCACTATTGTCTCTCAGAGGCACTTCGAGTTTTCCTTGCTGTTGCTTTTTATGTTGCTATTTTAAAAACTGTCTCTGCAGCAGGGAGAATGCATGCTGAAAATATTTGTAAATGATGTGCAATGTGAATGACTTGAAAATGAATGATCTATAAAACCTGCACATTTCATTAATTCAGTCCAGGGTTCGGGAACACTTAGAACTGTTGGCTGAAGTGTGAGTGAATTTTGGTTCAGTTTCTGTTTCAGTGGCCATAAGATCGTACCCCTACTGCTGTAATTCATCTCACAAATGTATGATCATGTGGGGTATGGATAAGAGAGAAAGGATCTGAAAAAAAAGAAAAAACAGTGTTATTAACACAGACAGTACTGATGCTCTATAGTTTAGCAGTTTGTCAAATCAAAACATAAGCTTAATTTTCAGTTCTTATTTGCAAATATTGCATATGGAAGCTAATAATATTGCATATAGAAACAGTCTAAAGAACAGATTGCCTACATTTAAATTCCAGGTCAATGACTTATCAGCTAATTGTCAAATTATTTATTTTCTGTGCCTCAAGGTTCTCATTTGCCATTTAGGGCAAAAATAAACAGTCGTGTCACAGGATGTGGGGAAAGAGTAAAGTATATCACAATTTAAAGCAGTTAATTCCTGGTGCATAACAGTATCTCAATAACTGTTAGCTCAATATATCAATAACTGATTTTTAGAGCTTTACAATGATCTTGAATACTTAGTAATAAAACAGACACCGAGGGCTTCCCTGATGGTCCAGTGGGTAAGGACACTGCCTTGCAGTGCAAGGGACACTGGTTCCATCCCTGGCCTGAGAGAATCCCACGTGCCACGGAGCGGCTAGACAGATGTGTCCAACTGCCGAGCCTGAGCTGTGGGCCGACAGAGGCCACTGCGATGGGAGGCCCATGCAGGCCAACGAACAAAAGATGGATGAAAATAGATAAATGAAGGACCAATAGAAGTGGCCACAAAAAGAACAGACACTGACAGTCATCCAACAAATACTTAGGAAGCACTCAGCATATGAAAGACCAAGATCAGACCTTTATCTGTGACTATGTTGAAAACCATTGACCCTTTTTAAAATGCTGCACTGTGCTTAAAATGTTTTCTTATATTTTACTTTGCAGGAAAACCAGACAAAACTGAAGTATAATAAATAAATCGATGAGGTAATTTCTAACAGCTTACATGAACTCTCCTAAAGAGTTTGGCTAAAAGTTCCAAAAGTGAAAGTCTGTGACTGATCACATGTGTCAAAAGTGGTCTGCAAAGTTTCGTGCTGGAGACGTCACAATGCATGATGCTCCATGGTTGGGTAGACTAGTTGAAGTTGATGACAATAAGATAGAGACATTTACTGAGAACAATCAATTTTATATCATGCAGGAGATAGCCGGCATACTCAAAATATCCAAATCAAGCGCTGAAACTCCTTTGGACCAGTGTGGTTTTGTTAATCACATTAATGTTTGGGTTCCGCATAAGTTAAGTGGAGGAACCTTCTTGACCATATTTTTGCATGTGATTCTCTACTTAAACATAACGAAGATGTTCTGTTTTTAAAACAAACTGTGACGGGTAATGGAAAGTGGATTGCTATACAATCACGTGGAATGGAAGAGCTCACAGGGCAAGTAAAATGAACCACCACCAACCACATCACAGGCTGGTCTTCGTCCGAAGAGGTGATACTGTGTTGTGAGATTGGAAGGGAGTCCTCTATTATGAGCTTCTTCTGGAAAGCCTAACGATTAATTCCAACAAGTACTGCTCCCAATCAGATCCAACTGAAAGTAGCAATTGACCAAAAACATCCATAATAAGTCAACAGAAAACACATCATCTTCCATCAGGCTAAAAACAAGAACCACATGTTTCTTTGAAATTGAACATGGCATAAGACTGGTTCCATCCCTGGCCTGAGAGAATCCCACGTGCCACGGAGCGGCTAGACAGATGTGTCCAACTGCCGAGCCTGAGCTGTGGGCCGACAGAGGCCACTGCGATGGGAGGCCCATGCAGGCCAACGAACAAAAGATGGATGAAAATAGATAAATGAAGGACCAATAGAAGTGGCCACAAAAAGAACAGACACTGACAGTCATCCAACAAATACTTAGGAAGCACTCAGCATATGAAAGACCAAGATCAGACCTTTATCTGTGACTATGTTGAAAACCATTGACCCTTTTTAAAATGCTGCACTGTGCTTAAAATGTTTTCTTATATTTTACTTTGCAGGAAAACCAGACAAAACTGAAGTATAATAAATAAATCGATGAGGTAATTTCTAACAGCTTACATGAACTCTCCTAAAGAGTTTGGCTAAAAGTTCCAAAAGTGAAAGTCTGTGACTGATCACATGTGTCAAAAGTGGTCTGCAAAGTTTCATGCTGGAGACGTCTCACTGCATGATGCTCCATGGTTGGGTAGACTAGTTGAAGTTGATGACAATAAGATAGAGACATTTACTGAGAACAATCAATTTTATATCATGCAGGAGATAGCCGGCATACTCAAAATATCCAAATCAAGCGCTGAAACTCCTTTGGACCAGTGTGGTTTTGTTAATCACATTAATGTTTGGGTTCCGCATAAGTTAAGTGGAGGAACCTTCTTGACCATATTTTTGCATGTGATTCTCTACTTAAACATAACGAAGATGTTCTGTTTTTAAAACAAACTGTGACGGGTAATGGAAAGTGGATTGCTATACAATCACGTGGAATGGAAGAGCTCACAGGGCAAGTAAAATGAACCACCACCAACCACATCACAGGCTGGTCTTCGTCCGAAGAGGTGATACTGTGTTGTGAGATTGGAAGGGAGTCCTCTATTATGAGCTTCTTCTGGAAAGCCTAACGATTAATTCCAACAAGTACTGCTCCCAATCAGATCCAACTGAAAGTAGCAATTGACCAAAAACATCCATAATAAGTCAACAGAAAACACATCATCTTCCATCAGGCTAAGACAAGACCACATGTTTCTTTGATGAACAGGCAAAAAATGTTACAGCTTGCCTGGGGAATTCTGACACCGCAGACACTGAAAGTGAAAAGTTAAATTATTAGTTGCTCGGACATACCTGATTCTTTGTGACCCCATGGATAGCAGCCTGCCAGGTTCCTCGATCCATGGCATTTCCTGGAGAAGAATACTGGAATGGGTTGCTATTCTCTCCTCCCAAAGGGGTCTTCCCAACCCAGGCATCTTCCCAACCCCGGGCTCCAACAAAGGTCTCCTGCATTACAGGTAGATTCCTTACCCTCTGAGTCACCACACCACATCTTTGGATTTCCATTCATTTCGGTCTTTACAAAATTCTCTTAATGGAAAGAATTTCAGTTCCCTGGAAGAGTATAAAAATCACATGAAACAGTTCTTTGCTCAAAAAGATAAAAAGCCTTGGGAACATGGAATTATGAAGCTGCCTGAAAAATGACAGAAGGTAGTGGAACACAATTGTGAATGCATTGTTGCATACGGTTCTTAGTGAAAACGAAAAATGTGTCTTTAGTTTTACTTTAAAACCAAAGGAAACTTTTGGCCAACCCAACACAATGGATTTTAGGTCCGTCTCCTAAGAGTAGTCACATATGAGTAATGTTTTAATGCTTCCAAGATGGAAAATGTATTCATCTGATAAAATCAAAATTGAGAGAAAACAGGATAGGAGGCTGACCGCCTATGACGTGAACATTTTTGGGATAGTTAAGTGGAGGAACCTTCTTGACCATATTTTTGCATGTGATTCTCTACTTAAACATAACGAAGATGTTCTGTTTTTAAAACAAACTGTGACGGGTAATGGAAAGTGGATTGCTATACAATCACGTGGAATGGAAGAGCTCACAGGGCAAGTAAAATGAACCACCACCAACCACATCACAGGCTGGTCTTCGTCCGAAGAGGTGATACTGTGTTGTGAGATTGGAAGGGAGTCCTCTATTATGAGCTTCTTCTGGAAAGCCTAACGATTAATTCCAACAAGTACTGCTCCCAATCAGATCCAACTGAAAGTAGCAATTGACCAAAAACATCCATAATAAGTCAACAGAAAACACATCATCTTCCATCAGGCTAAGACAAGACCACATGTTTCTTTGATGAACAGGCAAAAACTGTTACAGCTTGCCTGGGGAATTCTGACACCGCAGACACTGAAAGTGAAAAGTTAAATTATTAGTTGCTCGGACATACCTGATTCTTTGTGACCCCATGGATAGCAGCCTGCCAGGTTCCTCGATCCATGGCATTTCCTGGAGAAGAATACTGGAATGGGTTGCTATTCTCTCCTCCAAGGGATCTTCCCAACCCAGGGATCTTCCCAACCCCGGGCTCCAACAAAGGTCTCCTGCATTACAGGTAGATTCCTTACCCTCTGAGTCACCACACCACATCTTTGGATTTCCATTCATTTCGGTCTTTACAAAATTCTCTTAATGGAAAGAATTTCAGTTCCCTGGAAGAGTATAAAAATCACATGAAACAGTTCTTTGCTCAAAAAGATAAAAAGCCTTGGGAACATGGAATTATGAAGCTGCCTGAAAAATGACAGAAGGTAGTGGAACACAATTGTGAATGCATTGTTGCATACGGTTCTTAGTGAAAACGAAAAATGTGTCTTTTAGTTTTACTTTAAAACCAAAGGAAACTTTTGGCCAACCCAACACAATGGATTTTAGGTCCGTCTCCTAAGAGTAGTCACATATGAGTAATGTTTTAATGCTTCCAAGATGGAAAATGTATTCATCTGATAAAATCAAAATTGAGAGAAAACAGGATAGGAGGCTGACCGCCTATGACGTGAATTTTTTTTGAAAAGACTAGGAATTATTTCCATGATATTTAATATGTCAAAATTCAACCAGCTTTACATCAACATCAATCTACATGCAAAATATTAAACATTTGGGAAATAATAAAACATAATGATAATTAAAATATATGAACACTTACCATGTGTCAGGTATCCTGTTATGCACTTTACATTGTTTATTTCGTCTTTTTTATTAGCACCCTGAGGTCAACACTCCTTTTCAGTTAAGGAAACTGAGGCTTGGGATGGATAAATATTTTTTCACCGTGTCAGAGAAGGTAAGGCTGTTTAACTGGATATTTATTTCATCTGTTCTTCACCCATGTTCTTCACTCCAGCTACCAGGCCATCATCAAGTAAGCTGAAAATATGCATATCGAGTAAGCTGAAAATATGCATATTACAATTAAATAAATGCATTTGTTTTCTTATATACTTTTGTAATGATTCTCAAACTTGCATCGACTGAGGGGAAAAAAGAGTCCTTTATTCTTAGAAGCTATAATTACAAGCATTCAATATTTTTAGAGGGTAAAATGTATCTGTTTCTTTAGATATTTAATAAGCACCTACAGATTTGCTCTAATTGTCAGCTTCTCCCAAATTACTTTTGTTTTCTAAATTTCTTAACAAGTATTCATAAACAGATGCTTTGGTATGAAAAATGAGAAAAATAGCCAGTACTTCCTGCATTTCATAAACACCACATAATTTCCCATCATGATTCCATTTTTGGATACGGGATAGCTTTAGGACACAGCAGGGGTCCAGTCTATCCTGCAAGCCCCGGAAGATTTTTTTCTGCCTGAAAAATGGCAGAAGGTAGTGGAACACAATTGTGAATGCATTGTTGCATACGGTTCTTAGTGAAAACGAAAATGTGTCTTTAGTTTTACTTTAAAACCAAAGGAAACTTTTGGCCAACCCAACACAATGGATTTTAGGTCCGTCTCCTAAGAGTAGTCACATATGAGTAATGTTTTAATGCTTCCAAGATGGAAAATGTATTCATCTGATAAAATCAAAATTGAGAGAAAACAGGATAGGAGGCTGACCGCCTATGACGTGAATTTTTTTTGAAAAGACTAGGAATTATTTCCATGATATTTAATATGTCAAAATTCAACCAGCTTTACATCAACATCAATCTACATGCAAAATATTAAACATTTGGGAAATAATAAAACATAATGATAATTAAAATATATGAACACTTACCATGTGCCAGGTATCCTGTTATGCACTTTACATTGTTTATTTCGTCTTTTTTATTAGCACCCTGAGGTCAACACTCCTTTTCAGTTAAGGAAACTGAGGCTTGGGATGGATAAATATTTTTTCACCGTGTCAGAGAAGGTAAGGCTGTTTAACTGGATATTTATTTCATCTGTTCTTCACCCATGTTCTTCACTCCAGCTACCAGGCCATCATCAAGTAAGCTGAAAATATGCATATCGAGTAAGCTGAAAATATGCATATTACAATTAAATAAATGCATTTGTTTTCTTATATACTTTTGTAATGATTCTCAAACTTGCATCGACTGAGGGGAAAAAAGAGTCCTTTATTCTTAGAAGCTATAATTACAAGCATTCAATATTTTTAGAGGGTAAAATGTATCTGTTTCTTTAGATATTTAATAAGCACCTACAGATTTGCTCTAATTGTCAGCTTCTCCCAAATTACTTTTGTTTTCTAAATTTCTTAACAAGTATTCATAAACAGATGCTTTGGTATGAAAAATGAGAAAAATAGCCAGTACTTCCTGCATTTCATAAACACCACATAATTTCCCATCATGATTCCATTTTTGGATACGGGATAGCTTTAGGACACAGCAGGGGGTCCAGTCTATCCTGCAAGCCCCGGAAGATTCTTTTCCTTCTGGATTCCTGCAGATCTTCTCTGCAGTGTCAGAAATGGCCACAGATTTATACCCAAATACATGAACATATCTTCATTTTCATTTGCAGCAAGGGTGGCTTTTTTTTTTTTTTTTTTGATAAATACTGTTTAATGTTGAATAAGCTTGAGAGGCTGTATCAAGGACAGGGGAGCATTTGCCGCTCAGTCGTGTCTGACTCTTTGTGACCCCCTGGACTGTATCCCACCAGCCTCCTCAGTCCGTGGGCTTTCCCAGGCCAGAATACTGGAGTGGGTACCGTTTTCTTCTCCAAGTTATCAAGTACCAAGTACAGGTATAAACAATATATGATTGCCTTAGAATATATCAATGCATTGTTGTATAACAATCAGGAGATCCAGGTCAGGTTCAAGGTCAGAGCTGATACTCGGAATGTGTGGATGACTTATAACTTTATACATGTGTTCAGCTTGGCTTGTGAACTTGATCCAAGCTGTTATTGCACTGAGCACTGAGGTAATGCAAAGGAAAAGTATGTGGGGACTTCCAGGAGCTTCTTGAGCCAACAGAAATAACACCCAAATGCCGAAGCCCTGACTCCCTCACTAAAGTCAATAGGTGAAAATGTGAGCACTATCCGGGATACCAATGTGCTAACGCAAGGGTACAAAGGTGAGGGCCTGTATTGGTCAAGGGTAGATTTGATTTTTCTCCTGTCATAAAAGGGAAAGTTAACATCTTGGTGACTCATTGTTTTTTGATAATGATAATGTATTTCGCAGCCTGGACAAGAAAGGCTACGTTTCTAATCTATCAAAACAGACTGAGATTATGACAAGCCAAGATACACAAACATCACATTTCTTCTCCCAAAACTTGATTCTCTAGATATCCAAATCCAATAATTCTGCAGTTTATTCACAGCTCCTAGGATGTGGGGGATTAACCAGCCACCAAATTGGGACCAAAGTTCAAGTACTTTCTGTATTAACTATAGGGAGCAAAGTATCTTTCAGAAGCAATGTAAGATATTTAGACATCTGTTGTAGGAACCTGTCATACAGAAAAGTCAGAGGGAAAACAATTCACATGTAATATCAGTAACCCTTTGTTTCCTGTTTTGTTCTTTAGATTTTCCCTTTTATTTAAAAAAAGGAAAAACAAAAGCCCAGCAAAAGGTATACGAAGAATATACCTATACTCAGAAATCACTTCCTTATCCCAAGCTTCAGGGTGTGAAACAAAAATATCAGAGTTCTCAGTGCATCGATCTGAAGCTGGCTGACTATTATTGGCACCTCTAAGAGATCCATTGTTCTTCCTCCGACAAGGAGCCAAAGTTCTTTTTATTTTTTTTATCATTTTATTTATGTATTTTTAGGCATGCTGGGTCTTCATTGCTGTGTGGGCTTTTTCCTCTAGGTGCGGGGACTGGAAGCTACTCTCTCACTGCTATGTTCAGGCTTCTCACTGCAGTGGCTTCCCCTGTGGAGCACAGGCTTCCGTAGCCACAGCTCCCGGGCGCTCGAGCACGAGCTCAGTAGTTGGGGCACACAGGCTTAGTTGCTCCACCGCAAGTGGGATCTTCCCAGACCAGGGGTAGAACCTGTGCCTGCTGCATTGGCCAGCGGCCTCTCCACCAATGAGCTGCCAGGGAAGCCCAGAACAAAAGTTCGGATCATGTGAATTAAGATAAAACCAAATGTTTTCATAGAGCGATCAGAGTTTTCACATTAGTTTGGGAAAATGATAATGAAATGCCTATTTCTTTAGAGAGAAGTTTGGCTTAGTGGGTTAAGCCTTGACTGGGGGCTGGAGAACATGGGTTTTCCTTTCAACTCTGCCACTATCTTTCATCTTTTTAAAAATTATTTTATTTTATTTACTTATTTATTTGTGACTATTCTGGGTTTTCACTGCTGCCACAGGCTGTTGTCCAGTTGCAGGGAGTCGGGGCCCCTCTCTAGTGGAGGTGAGCAGGGGTCTTGTTGTGGTGACTTCTCTTGCTGTGGAATTCGGGCTGTAGGACTCACGGGCTTCCGTAGTTGCAGCACATGGGCTCAGAAGTTGCGGCTCTGAGGCTCTAGAGCACAGGCACCACAGCTGTGGCTCACGGGCTTCGTTGCTCCACAGCATGTGGAATCTTCCCAGATCAGGGATTGAACCCGTGTCTCCTGCTTTGACAGGTGAACTCTTTACCACTGAACTACCAGAGAAACCCTCTATTTTTAAAAAAAAAAATTATTTATTTGGCTTCACCAGGTCTTCATTGTAGCACGCAGGCTCTTCAGTTATGTCATGGCATGTGAGATCTAGTTCCCTGCCCATGGATCAAACGGGCACTGCCTGCATTGGAAGTGCCCAGTCTTAGACACTGGACCATCAGGGAAAGTCCCCATGTCTTCCTTCTTAAAGAAAATTCTTGCCATGCCTGCCTCAACAGAGCTATATTAGAATCACCTAATAAAAGAAAACAGTAGATGTAGAAGCTGCCATCCCAATATCAGAACCTCCTTGTGATTACTAATGAGTGTGGCACTGTCCTTACCACAGGGCTGAGGTGTCACTTTAGATCGCTTCCCTCTAGAGTGACTCAGAAAAGGATGCACAGCTCCATCCAGACGGAGACCTAATTTTTTAAAGTGAGGACGCAAGAACAATGCCAGAGACTAAACTGCTGTACAATATTGTCTATGGGGGAGACGGTGGTGTGGCATGTTTTAAAAAGAGAAAATGTATGCAATAAAAAGATGACGATTTCATCGGTGGTCCAGTGTTAAAGAGTCCTCCTTGCAGTGCAAGGGGCACTGGTTCTATCCCCGGCCCCGGGGAAGATCCCGCATGCCACGGAGCTGCGGGACCGGTGTGTTGAATTGCGAGCCAGCGCTCTGGAGCGCATGCGCCCAAAGCCGGTGCTCTGCCATGAAGAGAGGCCGCTGCAATGGGAGGCCCACACAAGCCAACGAATGAAAGATGGATGAAAATAAACATAAAAACAAAAAGAGGCCTGATGGGGGGAAGAAAACAAAGAAAAGATGATGTGCTTTCAATTAGAATCTTTAAGAAAAAAAATCTTTTTAATTTTAGGAAAGTGTAAGGCCAACGGAAAAGGAAAGAAACATTGAGAGCCTACCAATGCTAGCTTGAATCATTTTGACAAGCAAGAATATTTGAGAGCTGATGAATTCATGAACATGGAGCCACAGAGCTGCTGGTGGCAATGATGTGAACGTCCCCAGATCAGATTGAACCCGTGTCTCCTGCTTTGACAGGTGAACTCTTTACCACTGAACTACCAGAGAAACCCTCTATTTTTAAAAAAAAAAATTATTTATTTGGCTTCACCAGGTCTTCATTGTAGCACGCAGGCTCTTCAGTTATGTCATGGCATGTGAGATCTAGTTCCCTGCCCATGGATCAAACGGGCACTGCCTGCATTGGAAGTGCCCAGTCTTAGACACTGGACCATCAGGGAAAGTCCCCATGTCTTCCTTCTTAAAGAAAATTCTTGCCATGCCTGCCTCAACAGAGCTATATTAGAATCACCTAATAAAAGAAAACAGTAGATGTAGAAGCTGCCATCCCAATATCAGAACCTCCTTGTGATTACTAATGAGTGTGGCACTGTCCTTACCACAGGGCTGAGGTGTCACTTTAGATCGCTTCCCTCTAGAGTGACTCAGAAAAGGATGCACAGCTCCATCCAGACGGAGACCTAATTTTTTAAAGTGAGGACGCAAGAACAATGCCAGAGACTAAACTGCTGTACAATATTGTCTATGGGGGAGACGGTGGTGTGGCATGTTTTAAAAAGAGAAAATGTATGCAATAAAAAGATGACGATTTCATCGGTGGTCCAGTGTTAAAGAGTCCTCCTTGCAGTGCAAGGGGCACTGGTTCTATCCCCGGCCCCGGGGAAGATCCCGCATGCCACGGAGCTGCGGGACCGGTGTGTTGAATTGCGAGCCAGCGCTCTGGAGCGCATGCGCCCAAAGCCGGTGCTCTGCCATGAAGAGAGGCCGCTGCAATGGGAGGCCCACACAAGCCAACGAATGAAAGATGGATGAAAATAAACATAAAAACAAAAAGAGGCCTGATGGGGGGAAGAAAACAAAGAAAAGATGATGTGCTTTCAATTAGAATCTTTAAGAAAAAAAATCTTTTTAATTTTAGGAAAGTGTAAGGCCAACGGAAAAGGAAAGAAACATTGAGAGCCTACCAATGCTAGCTTGAATCATTTTGACAAGCAAGAATATTTGAGAGCTGATGAATTCATGAACATGGAGCCACAGAGCTGCTGGTGGCAATGATGTGAACGTCCCCAGCAGTATTAGTCACAGGCATGGAATCCTCAGCAGGCACACTGAGAGAGAGAGAAAGTGAGAGAGAAGGAAAGGCATGTTTAAAGGGAAAGAGTATGCCGTGGGGCAGACTCTGGCTCCAGCCCTTCTCGTGTTTATTAAATATTCTGTGCAAACGTCTGGGTTCCACAGCTGCGTGATGGAGTTCTTAGAGATGTGTGCTCTGCGATAATCTTTCCCATGAAAGCCCTCAGTTTTTAGATGAGAAAGATACTGAACTAACTCCGTTTTAATCATTTGATTTAATCGTGTCCTTCTTGGGCTGGAATCCAGATGTCCTGATTCCGCATCTTTTTGCCGATTTTCATCATTTTTCACATTTACAAGATACGATCTTTTGGATCGTATCTTATTGGATGGTGACTTCCGCTCATTTCTGGACCCTGGGACCACCGTCACTCAAAGTTACATTATAGCACACACTGCTTATACATGGATAGGAGTACAAATAAAATAGAATCTTAATAACTTTGTCACGTCCCTTGAAGTTAGCGCTACCAGCACTAGGGATAGAATCTATGCTCATATATTTCCATGTGAACTGAAAAAGGCTTCAGATACACATTGCTAGCAAAAGTAAATTTTAAAGAATTTCAGATGACTGAGCTCAGTAGGGCTTTAGGAGAGTGGTGCCGGGGATTGTAAGCGAAATCACATTTTTGATATAAATTCATTGATAGATAATCTTTTGGGCACCTGTGAGCTATCTGTCAGAATTTAAAAGGGGACTGTTGAAATCCTTCTTTCCAAGACTTGAAAAACAGTTACAGATTTAATGGGATTGTCTCTCTTTTTTGCCTTTGAGAGACTATAGGCAGAGTGTTTTCAGCAAAGATCCTAGTCAGGGAGCTCTCAAAAGCTTTGTATTGCTAAGGCGGCCGGTCCATTTGTGGGCCGATCAGGAATTTTCTAGAATGATAGCTATAGTGCTCTGTGGTGACTTTGGGAAGGAAATCCAGAAAAGAGGGGGCGTTTGTATAAGCACAGCTCATTCCCTTTGCTCTGCAGCAGAAATGAACACAACGTGGCAGAGTGAGTACACTCCCACAAAAGAGGTTTAAACGTCTTAGCCACACAAAGTGGTAAAGATATGACTCTCTGTCATAGCATTTGGCATACATGTAAACACTGTCTTGTCTTTGCCACCTACTTGAGTCACAGAATCATGTCGCCAAATACAGACTTGGACGAACGCCCCTTCGCTCCCCTGCCGCAGAAGTGGGCACGAAGGCACCTGTTCTGATCTGGACTCCTGGCCCTCTGCTAGTGTGTGTGATCACTAACAATGCCGTTTGGGTAGACCGTATTTACATCTTAATTTCATTATGATCAGAATAATGAGGTTATTGAGGTTCCCATTTTCTCTTTGAACGGCCTCTTCAATCCGAACTGTGGCCTTGTCTGTGCATCACACTAGTCAGAGACGGACTATGTTAGCATACATTGTCTGTTTCTGTGAGGCCGTTAGAATACAGAAAAAATCTCTCCGTGTTCATTAAATTCCACCGATAAAACCATCACTCTAGTAGCAACTATTAGAAGTTCTCATGATGCATAATTCTCAACTAAGTTTTCTTATAACAGTAAATTAACTAAGAGGTTTGTTGTTGTTGTCTACTTGCTTAGTTGTCTCGGACGCTTCCACTGCCCGTGGACTGTAGCTCACTAGGCTCCTCTGTCCATGGGATTTTCCAGGCAAAAATACTGTAGCAGGTTACCATTTCCTTCTCTGGGGGATCTTTCTGATCCAAGGATCGAAGCCAGCGTCTCCTGTATTGGCTGGAGGATTCAATACCACTGAGCCGCCTGTGAAGGCCCAGATAAGACGTAACATATGAAGGAACCACACTTGTGAAGGGGGCCTCTTAGTTCATCTCAATCAGTTTGCTGAAATATCTTCCACTATGGCCCAACCCATAAAGGAAATTATAAGATCTATAAATAAGTTACATTCACCACTTGTGAACCTCTATGATGTTTTTTTTTTATCTATTACATCCTCATTAAAAACCACAATAGAGATCATTTGATAGCTATAGTGCTCTGTGGTGACTTTGGGAAGGAAATCCAGAAAAGAGGGGGCGTTTGTATAAGCACAGCTCATTCCCTTTGCTCTGCAGCAGAAATGAACACAACGTGGCAGAGTGAGTACACTCCCACAAAAGAGGTTTAAACGTCTTAGCCACACAAAGTGGTAAAGATATGACTCTCTGTCATAGCATTTGGCATACATGTAAACACTGTCTTGTCTTTGCCACCTACTTGAGTCACAGAATCATGTCGCCAAATACAGACTTGGACGAACGCCCCTTCGCTCCCCTGCCGCAGAAGTGGGCACGAAGGCACCTGTTCTGATCTGGACTCCTGGCCCTCTGCTAGTGTGTGTGATCACTAACAATGCCGTTTGGGTAGACCGTATTTACATCTTAATTTCATTATGATCAGAATAATGAGGTTATTGAGGTTCCCATTTTCTCTTTGAACGGCCTCTTCAATCCGAACTGTGGCCTTGTCTGTGCATCACACTAGTCAGAGACGGACTATGTTAGCATACATTGTCTGTTTCTGTGAGGCCGTTAGAATACAGAAAAAATCTCTCCGTGTTCATTAAATTCCACCGATAAAACCATCACTCTAGTAGCAACTATTAGAAGTTCTCATGATGCATAATTCTCAACTAAGTTTTCTTATAACAGTAAATTAACTAAGAGGTTTGTTGTTGTTGTCTACTTGCTTAGTTGTCTCGGACGCTTCCACTGCCCGTGGACTGTAGCTCACTAGGCTCCTCTGTCCATGGGATTTTCCAGGCAAAATATTGTAGCAGGTTACCATTTCCTTCTCTGGGGGATCTTTCTGATCCAAGGATCGAAGCCAGCGTCTCCTGTATTGGCTGGAGGATTCAATACCACTGAGCCGCCTGTGAAGGCCCAGATAAGACGTAACATATGAAGGAACCACACTTGTGAAGGGGGCCTCTTAGTTCATCTCAATCAGTTTGCTGAAATATCTTCCACTATGGCCCAACCCATAAAGGAAATTATAAGATCTATAAATAAGTTACATTCACCATGTTTGATTATTTTTGCTAAAGTCCACACACAGTGTAATTAGAGAGCTGGAATTTTAGTACTAGTACCAATGTCAATGGTATGATGCGTTTCACATTTTAAATTCCTTTCATAAATAGTATCTATTACATCCTCATTAAAAAACCACAATAGAGATCATTTTGGCCCTTGCTTTTGTAAAACCATACAGTTTTACACATTGGAATTTTACAGTGTCATGTAGGTCTGTTCCTTGTTTTATAGATAAGGAAACTGAGGCCAACAAGCTTTAGAAAGCTTTGTTTCAGTCTCAGCTCATAAGGATCAGGATTCAGTTCCTCGGGCAACTGAGAAATGACTGAATACGCTCCTGAAACATTTTAGCCTCATTCAAATAGCTCTTAAAATGTACACATCTATTTATTCAAATAAATTGCACCCTTTTCTCTTAAAACATGAAACACAGTACAGTAAAAAATATCATCTCTATCCCATTACCCAAATACAGCCATTGTTTTCATTTGGGAACATTGTTTTCTAGTATCTTTCTTTGATTTGCATAAACATATTAATATCAATTATATAATGGTATTAGATAATATATATTAAATCCACATTTTAATATATATATATTAAAAGGTATACAAAATTTCTTTGTATGCTTTTCACCTGACATTTAATTCTTTTATTGCAATCTCTGAAAGTTTTTCATAATCATATGCTGCCTAATGAGTATAGTATAGTTTACTTATCTATTTTGGAGATTTTTTTCAGATTTCGCTTTTATAAATACCACTGAAGTAAATATTCCACATGAATACCACAGTCAATATCGCTGAAAAGTTCTATAGGATAGATTCTCTGAAGGCTGATTACAGGATCAAATAAAATGAATATTTTTAACATCACTGATTCACACTGTCAAAGGGTTTTCCTTCAAAGGATGTGACAGTATCACCAATCCTATGTGAGAAACATTTTACTAGGTTTTATTCTCACAGGATGAAGTCATTTAAAACTAATTTCTAATTTAATAGGCAAATAGCTCAGAATTGTTCTTTTATTTTGCATTCATTTGCTCATTACTGCGATCAAACATTTTCCCATTTCTTTACCTGCTTGCTTTTAAGGCTAGATTAATCTTTTTTTTTTTTTTTTTTCTAAATGGTAAGCTATGGCCCTGAAGATGAAACAGAATTAAAGAGCAGAGATGAGGAGAACAGAGGCAGGAATGAGAGGGGACCCCCTACGGAGGTGAAGATGATCTCGGGTACATTAGGTACATTAATAGTCAGGTTATGAGAAAAAGTGGAAGCAATAGATGCAAGACAAGCGCACTGTAAACAGCTGCTTCACATTGGCTTGGTTTTAGATCTTAAGGGACTTTTATCCTTTGTTAAAGTTTTTACAAACTAAAAAGTTTGTGAAGTTTTTACTAACTCCTGTTAGTTTCCAGGAGTCAACCTACTATGAAAGGGAAATAATAAAGAGCCCAAGTAGAGAATAGCATGAGGAGTATGACAGTCTGGACGGTGGGTCCACAGCCGTGCTGGGCAGTGTGGTGACCAGTAGGGCATGTGGTCACTGAAGATGTGAAATGGGTCTGGGCTGAACCAAGATGTGCTGTAAGTATAAAATACATTTTGAGGACTTTGCACCATCAACAAGGCATGGAAAATGTTGCAATAATTTCTTACAGATTACACATTGAAATGCTCATTTTGGGGATACATTCGGCTAAATCAAACATGTTATTAACATTAATTTCACCTGTTTAATTTTCTTTTTCAGATTTCGCTTTTATAAATACCACTGAAGTAAATATTCCACATGAATACCACAGTCAATATCGCTGAAAAGTTCTATAGGATAGATTCTCTGAAGGCTGATTACAGGATCAAATAAAATGAATATTTTTAACATCACTGATTCACACTGTCAAAGGGTTTTCCTTCAAAGGATGTGACAGTATCACCAATCCTATGTGAGAAACATTTTACTAGGTTTTATTCTCACAGGATGAAGTCATTTAAAACTAATTTCTAATTTAATAGGCAAATAGCTCAGAATTGTTCTTTTATTTTGCATTCATTTGCTCATTACTGCGATCAAACATTTTCCCATTTCTTTACCTGCTTGCTTTTAAGGCTAGATTAATCTTTTTTTTTTTTTTTTTTTCTAAATGGTAAGCTATGGCCCTGAAGATGAAACAGAATTAAAGAGCAGAGATGAGGAGAACAGAGGCAGGAATGAGAGGGGACCCCCTACGGAGGTGAAGATGATCTCGGGTACATTAGGTACATTAATAGTCAGGTTATGAGAAAAAGTGGAAGCAATAGATGCAAGACAAGCGCACTGTAAACAGCTGCTTCACATTGGCTTGGTTTTAGATCTTAAGGGACTTTTATCCTTTGTTAAAGTTTTTACAAACTAAAAAGTTTGTGAAGTTTTTACTAACTCCTGTTAGTTTCCAGGAGTCAACCTACTATGAAAGGGAAATAATAAAGAGCCCAAGTAGAGAATAGCATGAGGAGTATGACAGTCTGGACGGTGGGTCCACAGCCGTGCTGGGCAGTGTGGTGACCAGTAGGGCATGTGGTCACTGAAGATGTGAAATGGGTCTGGGCTGAACCAAGATGTGCTGTAAGTATAAAATACATTTTGAGGACTTTGCACCATCAACAAGGCATGGAAAATGTTGCAATAATTTCTTACAGATTACACATTGAAATGCTCATTTTGGGGATACATTCGGCTAAATCAAACATGTTATTAACATTAATTTCACCTGTTTAATTTTCTTTTTTTTTAATGTGACCTCCAGAAAATTTATAATTGTATATATGATTAACATTGGCCAGTACAAGCCTAAAGAATTATTATGATGTTAGATTTTAGGAAGACGATTATCAAATTTTGGGGCTTTGGCCAGAGATCTAAAAGGATGCAGGATGAGAGAGAGACAGACAGACAGAGAGACAGACTGCACTATGTACTTAAATAAAGACAGTGGCACAGCTGAAGACACCTGCAGCGGCACAGCCAAACCTCCAGAGCCAAGAGGGCTCTGATGAGCTCATGTATTTATTCATACATTCAGGTTTTAAAGGACCTGCTATAAGAGACCCACAGATCTGAGCATAATCTCTATCATAACTGTTATATACAATAAGCTGCTGCTGGTGCGTAGTCGCTTCAGTCGTGCCTGACTCTGTGTGACCCCGTGGGCTGTGGCCCGCCAGGCTCCTCTGTCCATGGGATTCTCCAGGCAAGAAGACTGGAGTGGGCTGCCATGCCCTCCTCCAGGGGGATCTTCCCAGTCCAGGAATAGAACCCCTTTCTCCTGCACTGCAGGCAGATTCCTCACCACTGAGACATCAGGGAAGCTGTGTGTGTGTGTGTGTGTGTGTATATATACACATATTTAAGACCCCATGGACTGTAACTTACCAGGCTCCTCTGTCCATGGGATTTTCTAGGCAAGAATACTGGAGTGAGTTGCCATTTCCTTCTCTCTATATACAGTGAGCTAGATAAAGCCAAAGGGCTAAGAAGAGTGAATAAAGACAGACACTGTCTAGGTAAGCTGGGGAAATATTTCCACCTAAGAGAGAGAGAAGATAGAGTTAGGCAGCTCCTCTTTGGCTTCTGGGCTTCTCTGGAAAAAACTTGCCTGCTATGCAGGAGACACATATTTGACCCTTGGCTCAGGAAGATCCCCTGGAGGGCATGGCAGCCCACTCCAGTGTTCTTGCCTGGAGAATCCCATGGACAGAGGAGCCTGGCAGGCTACAGTCCGTAGTGTCTCAAAGAGTCTGAAGCAACTGCGCATGCACTCACTTGGTTTTTAATTTTTTTTTTATCAAATTGCTTAGCTCATTGATGCCATAGGTAACTGGTTTATACACTATATTCTTTAAGCAGTGAAACACGTACCCCAAATTTGAATATACAAAGAAGTTCCTAGTGAATCCCCTAGCTATTCTGGCTGGCCCAGAGGTTCAGAGAACTATCCAAATAGCCATCCATTCGCCGTTGCAGAATGGTATAATTCACTGCCGTAAATAACAAGCAATCAGATTTCAGCTGGGCACTTGATAAGGTCACTTATAGTCATCTTGCAGCTAAGGCTGGATTATGACATTCGGACCAACGAGTTGTGTATGAAACCATGGATCCGAGTAGTGTGAATGAGATGATGTGAAATGAACAGGAAGTCATGTGGAATAGAGCTCTGCTCCTGATCTTTTTGTTCTGAAAAATGTCAGTGATGCCGAGAAAGTAATACCATTCCCACGAGGTCACATAATTTTATTTTAATTCCTACACTTGGATGAGTGGCTAATATCCTCTCATTTACACATCTGCTGTTTCTCCTTCTTCTTCTAGGAGAACAAAGGACTGCAGTGTCTTATCTTTAGGAACTTAATCTGTGTACTTTTATGCCTACATTAAATGAAAATTTTCACTTTTGTCTTCAAGAAAGAATCCACACAGTTGTAATCTCCTCATTATGACCATTGCTACCAAAAGGATTCTCTGGCATGGACCGGCTGTTCTCCACGGTAAGCATTTGTGTTCTCTGCAGCTGCTGGTCCTCTTCTGTGACTCACACTACTTTGGAATATCTTTGCATGCTTCGTCACTCAGTCATGTGTGACTATTTGTGACCCTATGGACTATAGGTGACCTGGTTCCTCTGTCCATAGGACTCTCTAAAGAATACTGGAATGGGTAGCCACTTCCTTCTCCAGATCTTCCTGACCCAGGGATTGAACCCAGGCCTCCTGCATTGAAGGCAGATTCTTTACCATCTCAGTTACCAGAGAAGATCCATTGTTGCTGCTCTGGAGGGCATGGCAGTGCTCAACCCGGGGGTCCGTAGTGTCTCAAAGAGTCTGAAGCAACTGCGCATGCACTCACTTGGTTTTTAATTTTTTTATCAAATTGCTTAGCTCATTGATGCCATAGGTAACTGGTTTATACACTATATTCTTTAAGCAGTGAAACACGTACCCCAAATTTGAATATACAAAGAAGTTCCTAGTGAATCCCCTAGCTATTCTGGCTGGCCCAGAGGTTCAGAGAACTATCCAAATAGCCATCCATTCGCCGTTGCAGAATGGTATAATTCACTGCCGTAAATAACAAGCAATCAGATTTCAGCTGGGCACTTGATAAGGTCACTTATAGTCATCTTGCAGCTAAGGCTGGATTATGACATTCGGACCAACGAGTTGTGTATGAAACCATGGATCCGAGTAGTGTGAATGAGATGATGTGAAATGAACAGGAAGTCATGTGGAATAGAGCTCTGCTCCTGATCTTTTTGTTCTGAAAAATGTCAGTGATGCCGAGAAAGTAATACCATTCCCACGAGGTCACATAATTTTATTTTAATTCCTACACTTGGATGAGTGGCTAATATCCTCTCATTTACACATCTGCTGTTTCTCCTTCTTCTTCTAGGAGAACAAAGGACTGCAGTGTCTTATCTTTAGGAACTTAATCTGTGTACTTTTATGCCTACATTAAATGAAAATTTTCACTTTTGTCTTCAAGAAAGAATCCACACAGTTGTAATCTCCTCATTATGACCATTGCTACCAAAAGGATTCTCTGGCATGGACCGGCTGTTCTCCACGGTAAGCATTTGTGTTCTCTGCAGCTGCTGGTCCTCTTCTGTGACTCACACTACTTTGGAATATCTTTGCATGCTTCGTCACTCAGTCATGTGTGACTATTTGTGACCCTATGGACTATAGGTGACCTGGTTCCTCTGTCCATAGGACTCTCTAGGCAAGAATACTGGAATGGGTAGCCACTTCCTTCTCCAGATCTTCCTGACCCAGGGATTGAACCCAGGCCTCCTGCATTGAAGGCAGATTCTTTACCATCTCAGTTACCAGAGAAGATCCATTGTTGCTGCTCTATTAGTCTTCCTGCTACTGGGAAAGAACATGAGCCTGACTTTGGGGCTAGTTGCTTTCACATCAACACAAGTCCCTGTTGTGAGTCATTCCTTCATCTCCTCCTTCCCCTTCGCCCCTTGTCACCTCCATCACAGCTCTGAATGGCTCTTTCCGTTGCTGACTCATTGCCCTGGTAGAGATATGAGACCAGCGGTGGAATCCTCTTCCCAGGCTCCTGGTGGAAATAGCCTCAGCCTTTTACTCAACTTCAAACTGCTCAGTGTCACAATCCACTTATTTCATTTAATTAAGATTTATTTAGCTTAATGCTGTGCTGGGAACTGACAAGAAAAGCCTTTGTTTCATTTAAATAAGATTTATTCAGCTCTTCTTTTATGCCAAGAATAGAGCTAAGGACAAGGGATAAAAATATATAAAGACTCATTCCTTGTCCACAAAAAAATGCTAAGTTTAGGAAGATGGAGTAGATCAATTTCAATTCAGGGTCATAGATGCTAGATGTTAGGAGAAGCATACAGGCGATGCTGGAGTGCCCAGAGAAAGAAAATCTCAATCATTGAGCTGCAGGAGTTCCACAAGGTGGCTGATAGTAATATGTACCCCTCCCCTCACATTTTGCTGTGTAAATAAAAGATGGATGTGTGTTCCAGGCAGAAGTGTTGGTGTGAATGAAGGCAAGAAGGCCCGAGGAGGTGAGGCTTTGGAACTGCATTCTGTTTAGCACATGGAGGGTACAGAACAAGACAGATGTGGTGGAAAAGCAGCTGAGAAACTTTTAGGACCTAGGACTTTGGGTCCTAAAAGTCTTTAGGCTCTAATTCATAATGCTGTGGAGCCAAAGGAGGGCTTTAGGCTAGGGCACCCCAGGATCTGATTTGCATATTGGAGGCCCTCCCGGCAGCCAGGAGAGGCAACTAACTTTGGAATATCTTTGCATGCTTCGTCACTCAGTCATGTGTGACTATTTGTGACCCTATGGACTATAGGTGACCTGGTTCCTCTGTCCATAGGACTCTCTAGGCAAGAATACTGGAATGGGTAGCCACTTCCTTCTCCAGATCTTCCTGACCCAGGGATTGAACCCAGGCCTCCTGCATTGAAGGCAGATTCTTTACCATCTCAGTTACCAGAGAAGATCCATTGTTGCTGCTCTATTAGTCTTCCTGCTACTGGGAAAGAACATGAGCCTGACTTTGGGGCTAGTTGCTTTCACATCAACACAAGTCCCTGTTGTGAGTCATTCCTTCATCTCCTCCTTCCCCTTCGCCCCTTGTCACCTCCATCACAGCTCTGAATGGCTCTTTCCGTTGCTGACTCATTGCCCTGGTAGAGATATGAGACCAGCGGTGGAATCCTCTTCCCAGGCTCCTGGTGGAAATAGCCTCAGCCTTTTACTCAACTTCAAACTGCTCGGAGTGTCACAATCCACTTATTTCATTTAATTAAGATTTATTTAGCTTAATGCTGTGCTGGGAACTGACAAGAAAAGCCTTTGTTTCATTTAAATAAGATTTATTCAGCTCTTCTTTTATGCCAAGAATAGAGCTAAGGACAAGGGATAAAAATATATAAAGACTCATTCCTTGTCCACAAAAAAATGCTAAGTTTAGGAAGATGGAGTAGATCAATTTCAATTCAGGGTCATAGATGCTAGATGTTAGGAGAAGCATACAGGCGATGCTGGAGTGCCCAGAGAAAGAAAATCTCAATCATTGAGCTGCAGGAGTTCCACAAGGTGGCTGATAGTAATATGTACCCCTCCCCTCACATTTTGCTGTGTAAATAAAAGATGGATGTGTGTTCCAGGCAGAAGTGTTGGTGTGAATGAAGGCAAGAAGGCCCGAGGAGGTGAGGCTTTGGAACTGCATTCTGTTTAGCACATGGAGGGTACAGAACAAGACAGATGTGGTGGAAAAGCAGCTGAGAAACTTTTAGGACCTAGGACTTTGGGTCCTAAAAGTCTTTAGGCTCTAATTCATAATGCTGTGGGGAGCCAAAGGAGGGCTTTAGGCTAGGGCACCCCAGGATCTGATTTGCATATTGGAGGGCCCACTCCCGGCAGCCAGGAGAGGTTACAGCAGCAGAGAAAAGGCAAGAGGTAGGAAGGATCCTTAAGGGCCCAGGAAGTAACATAAACAAAAGTGGTAGGCATCTAGACAGGGCTCTGGAAGAAAAGATGGATATGAGAATGATGTAGGAGGTAAAAGAACTTCATGAAAGATTGTCTGCAGGAATGAGGAAGAGGGAGGAGACATAAGTGAGCCTGAGCTTCCAGTTTGGCCAAGTTGAGTGGACAAAGATGTCTCAGATACAGAATACACAAGAAGAGTAGGTTTGGGGGAATGATCATGACTTTGGTGTCGGAAATGCTGAGTTTGAGACATTTGTGAAACTTGGAGGCAGGGCTGGGAAGCAGGTTGGAAGTTGTCTTAAAGGATCTGCAGAGGAGTGGGCTGGGCTAGAGAACATGTTACAGATGGACACGGCCATCTCAGCTGGAGCTCTGGGTTTTGATGACATCACCCAGGGAGGTGGTAGAGAGTGATCAGGTCAGAGGACCTCTGAGGACGAACCCTGAGGGAAAGATTTGTGGTTGGTCTCTACTGTCTCTGGCCTTGTTTAGGTCTTCCCAAATGGCTCAGAAAGTAAAGAATCTGCCTATGATGTAGGAGACCAGGATTCTGTCCCTGGGTTGGGAAGATTCCCTGGAGAAGGCAATGGCTTCCTACTCTAGTGTTCTTGCTTGGGAAATCCCATGGACAGAGGAGCCTGGCAGGCTACATACATCCATTGGGCCGCAAAGAGCTGAACATGACAGAGCAACTAACACTTTCACTTTCTATTGGCTTGTTTAATTTTATTAAAATGGAGCCTCTGGAATATTTTTTGTTTTTTAATACTGACAGGAAAGAGCCAAAGGAGAACATCTGAAGATGTAAATGTATTGACTGCGCTGGGTATTATTCATTCTTAATTCTATCCTGTTCCCCACAATTGATTTAGGATATTTCTGGATCATTTCTCCCCTTCCTGAATTTTCTCTGTTTCTTTCCAAACATTTTAGGTCAGCAGAGTATGTTGTAGATAAACTCAGATTGACTCTAAAAGAGTTGTTGCATATCTGGACTATTCAAATTCATTGCAGTAGGAAGTTTAAAAGATCCTCCAAGGAAGATGAGTGATTTCACCACCACTTGCACCAAATATAATGGATGCAGACCTCTCTGTCTCTCTTCATCTGTCATCCACCCTGTGAACCTTGAGTTAAGCGTCAAGATAAATTGCAGTTACTAGGAAGTGACCTGGGAACCAGAGCTCTCTCCTCCTTCCATTTTCTGAAAATGAAGTAATGACAGGTGCACCCCCTTCACATCTATAATGAAAGTGAGCACAGACTGCACAGTTGTGAACTGTGATCCCCCAAAGGGTTGATGTTCTTGATTCCAAAAGAGGGCACGTGTGTTTACATGTCAAATTTACATGGATATCAGACATTCTTAATGGCAGCACATGGCTGAATATTGCAGTCCAGCTCCCCAAACGTCTCAGGAAGAAGTTTTTTACAAATTTTCCTGAAAACTGTTACAGAGGGAGCCATCTCAGCTGGAGCTCTGGGTTTTGATGACATCACCCAGGGAGGTGGTAGAGAGTGATCAGGTCAGAGGACCTCTGAGGACGAACCCTGAGGGAAAGATTTGTGGTTGGTCTCTACTGTCTCTGGCCTTGTTTAGGTCTTCCCAAATGGCTCAGAAAGTAAAGAATCTGCCTATGATGTAGGAGACCAGGATTCTGTCCCTGGGTTGGGAAGATTCCCTGGAGAAGGCAATGGCTTCCTACTCTAGTGTTCTTGCTTGGGAAATCCCATGGACAGAGGAGCCTGGCAGGCTACATACATCCATTGGGCCGCAAAGAGCTGAACATGACAGAGCAACTAACACTTTCACTTTCTATTGGCTTGTTTAATTTTATTAAAATGGAGCCTCTGGAATATTTTTTGTTTTTTAATACTGACAGGAAAGAGCCAAAGGAGAACATCTGAAGATGTAAATGTATTGACTGCGCTGGGTATTATTCATTCTTAATTCTATCCTGTTCCCCACAATTGATTTAGGATATTTCTGGATCATTTCTCCCCTTCCTGAATTTTCTCTGTTTCTTTCCAAACATTTTAGGTCAGCAGAGTATGTTGTAGATAAACTCAGATTGACTCTAAAAGAGTTGTTGCATATCTGGACTATTCAAATTCATTGCAGTAGGAAGTTTAAAAAGATCCTCCAAGGAAGATGAGTGATTTCACCACCACTTGCACCAAATATAATGGATGCAGACCTCTCTGTCTCTCTTCATCTGTCATCCACCCTGTGAACCTTGAGTTAAGCGTCAAGATAAATTGCAGTTACTAGGAAGTGACCTGGGAACCAGAGCTCTCTCCTCCTTCCATTTTCTGAAAATGAAGTAATGACAGGTGCACCCCCTTCACATCTATAATGAAAGTGAGCACAGACTGCACAGTTGTGAACTGTGATCCCCCAAAGGGTTGATGTTCTTGATTCCAAAAGAGGGCACGTGTGTTTACATGTCAAATTTACATGGATATCAGACATTCTTAATGGCAGCACATGGCTGAATATTGCAGTCCAGCTCCCCAAACGTCTCAGGGAAGAAGTCTCTCCTTTTTGCCCTTGATTCATGGGAAGGATGGTCTGTCCCATGAAGCTTTGTCACTAAAAACTCCACTTTGGCAGCTGGGAAAGACCTTATACAGCAGCATCATTTCACACTCCCTGTGTTGGAAAGATCGGTTTGAAATACGATGGCTTTCAATGCTGATAAGGACATTCCACAGGAGGATGGAGACTGGGGTCAGCTTGAGGAAGGAGGGCTGCAGCCTCACCCTGAGCATGGTCCTTGTGTCAGGCCAGTGAAAAGGAGTAATTGGCTGAGTTTTCATTCATCGCAGACACCATGACCTGGCCTGGGCTTATTTTTCTTGAAAACCTTTGGAATTACAGCCAACATGCCTCCCATGGAGCTCATGCACCTCTGCTAGCCTTTCACTGTGGCCATTATTATTATTATAGGGGTGACAGGCACACAGAGTCACACGTGAGCTATCACTTCCTTTGCTGAGAACAACAGGAGGAGACAAAAAAATAAAAAGCCCTTGGGAAAAGAATCTATCTAGACATTTGCAAGCCGATTAGCAGACTGAGCCATGTGTCCTGAGGACAGAAAAATGCCTCTGAAGGTGACCTCGCGTCTACAAGCTTCACTGCGCATCTTGCTGCTATTGGGCAAGTGATGTTCAGGGGTTCAGAGAAAATCCTTTCTCTTCATAAATGAGAATGAAGAGCAGAGGTACTGAGAGCGCTCGTCCAACCAGACTTCCAGAATAACAGAAAGTAAGATGGCCTTGTCATTTTGTACCATCGGGGACAAGGACCCCTCCCAGGCTATCAGACATGGGGTTTCTCACGGGCGCTCTGGTCTCCATCTTTGTTGCCATATTCGTGGTGCATCGCTCCACGCATGGTGGGGTTCAGACTTCCTTCCTTCCCTGTCTTCCTCCTCTGCTGTCCTTGCCTCCCTCCCCTTCCTGTTCTCTGTTTCTACCCCCTCCTCACTCCTTTCCTTCTCTCCCAGGCATTGTATTTAAGAACAGTCGGCAGCACATGGCTGAATATTGCAGTCCAGCTCCCAAACGTCTCAGGAAGAAGTCTCTCCTTTTGCCCTTGATTCATGGGAAGGATGGTCTGTCCCATGAAGCTTTGTCACTAAAAACTCCACTTTGGCAGCTGGGAAAGACCTTATACAGCAGCATCATTTCACACTCCCTGTGTTGGAAAGATCGGTTTGAAATACGATGGCTTTCAATGCTGATAAGGACATTCCACAGGAGGATGGAGACTGGGGTCAGCTTGAGGAAGGAGGGCTGCAGCCTCACCCTGAGCATGGTCCTTGTGTCAGGCCAGTGAAAAGGAGTAATTGGCTGAGTTTTCATTCATCGCAGACACCATGACCTGGCCTGGGCTTATTTTTCTTGAAAACCTTTGGAATTACAGCCAACATGCCTCCCATGGAGCTCATGCACCTCTGCTAGCCTTTCACTGTGGCCATTATTATTATTATAGGGGTGACAGGCACACAGAGTCACACGTGAGCTATCACTTCCTTTGCTGAGAACAACAGGAGGAGACAAAAAAATAAAAAGCCCTTGGGAAAAGAATCTATCTAGACATTTGCAAGCCGATGAGCAGACTGAGCCATGTGTCCTGAGGACAGAAAAATGCCTCTGAAGGTGACCTCGCGTCTACAAGCTTCACTGCGCATCTTGCTGCTATTGGGCAAGTGATGTTCAGGGGTTCAGAGAAAATCCTTTCTCTTCATAAATGAGAATGAAGAGCAGAGGTACTGAGAGCGCTCGTCCAACCAGACTTCCAGAATAACAGAAAGTAAGATGGCCTTGTCATTTTGTACCATCGGGGACAAGGACCCCTCCCAGGCTATCAGACATGGGGTTTCTCACGGGCGCTCTGGTCTCCATCTTTGTTGCCATATTCGTGGTGCATCGCTCCACGCATGGTGGGGTTCAGACTTCCTTCCTTCCCTGTCTTCCTCCTCTGCTGTCCTTGCCTCCCTCCCCTTCCTGTTCTCTGTTTCTACCCCCTCCTCACTCCTTTCCTTCTCTCCCAGGCATTGTATTTAAGAACAGTCGGCAGAGCCTCATGCTGGGTGAATTTCAGCAACTGTGTGTACAAACTAAGTCACTTCAGTCGTGTCTGACTCAGCGACCCGTGGACTGTCGCTCGCCAGGCTCCTCCGTCCATGGGCTTCTCCAGGCAAGCACACTGGAGTGGGGTGCACCGCCCTCCTCTAGGGGATCCTCCTGACCTAGAGATGGAACCTGCATCTCTTCTGTCTCCTGCAGTGGAGGTGGGGTCTTTACCACTAGCGCCACCTGGGAGGCCCTTCTGCAACAGACATCCTCCTAAATTTAAAGGAAAAAAAAATTCCCAAGACAAAGGAATTTATTTCTAGCTCACTTCTGTGCCACTTGCAATACGTTTGGGTTTCTGCACTTTAAAAATGGCAGTGATTGTTGTTTTTTTTTTTTATATGCAGAACATTTATTTTCTCCCCATTGTGCCTCTTTTATTTTTATATTTATTTTCATCCGTCTTTATTCTTTGGACTGTGTGGGCCTCCCATTGCAGTGGCCTCTCTCCTTGCAGAGCACTGGGTCTGGGCGCATGCACTCCAGAGCGTTGGCGCGTCATTGGACACACCAGTCCACCTGCTCCGTGGCATGTGGGATCTTCCCAGGCCAGGGATTGAACTGGTGCCCCTTACACTGCAAGGCGGATTCTCTACTCACTGGACTACCAGGGGAAGCCCAATGACCATTTATTCAGCATGATCAGGCCCAGTCATGGCCACCTAATCCATTGCTTCATTTCTTCATTCACGAATATTTATTCTGCCCCTGTTACCCACTAAACTCTGGGATTACAGCAGTAGATAAACACCGAAGATTGTCCTCATGAACCTCTGGGGGTGGGAGAGAGAAGCCATATACAAACAAACAACCCATCAGTAAACGTGCATCACACACATAATGAATGACCAGGAGAAACAAGCAACATAAGGTACATAGGGAGTGGCCAGTGGAGAGGTGGACGCCTTTACAACGTAGACTGGAGCAGGTCTTGCGGAAGCTGAGAGGACAAGCGTTGAGAGACTCTGTTGACAGCCATGTCGATTCTGCCTCTTCAGTGCTGACCACACTCCCTGCAGGTGTCCAGTAATGTTAAGTGAGTAAAGGAGAGAAGAGTCGCTTTTGACATGTTCGTTCAGTTTCTCTCTAAAAATTTCTATGAAATTGTTGAAAGAGGAATGCTCCAAGACTAGGAGGATTAAATTAGACCCTTGTGCTCCCGTTTCCAACCCCGGAGGTCCCACGATCTGATGCTTATCAAACTGAAGGTTGTAACCCATTAGTGGGGCCAGAAGTCAACTCAAGGGTTGTGGCCAGAACTTTTGTATGCTAATGATTCTTTCCCGAGGGGTAATTAGCGAGCATGCAGTCACTTGCGAAAAAGGACCAGCCAAGGCAAAGGCCTCTAGTCTGAGAGTTGCTGACTGTTCAGAATAGTAGGGAGCAGAAGGATTGATGGCGTGATGGGAAAGGAGGTCACAAAGCAGGCTGGGGAGAGACTTCTGGAAGTCCTGGAGGCCATGGTGAGTACCTTGAGCTTCCCTCTGAATCAGATAGAAAGCCAGGAAAAATGTGCCAAGGCAAGCAGGATAGGTCTCCAGCGTCATACAGTGGTTAAGTCCTTTGGCCTGAGACCAGGCTGCCCCTGTGGGATCACGCCTCTGCGGCTTGCTGGTTGTGTGATGGGGGTGACTTACTTTTGCCTTCCGTATAATACCTTTTACCTACCCCCTAGGGTGGTTATAAGGATTCTATACATCAGTATTTGTAAACTACCTACTCATTAAATATATTGAATAATTATATTTTTAAAGGAACTCTAAAAGTTTTGACCACATTTTCAGTGGTTAACAGGGCTTTCCCTGTGTTGCTAGTGGTGAAAAATTTGCTTGTTAATGCAGGAGATGTAAGAGACTTTGTTCGATCCCTACCTCGGGAAGATCCCCTGGCAGAGGACATAGCAACCCACTCCAGCATTTTTGCCTGGAGACTCCCATGGACAGAGGTGCCTGTTGGGTCACAGTCCATGGGATCTCAACTAAGTGGACATGACTTAACAACGAAACAACAACAAAACAGAGCATACTCGTTTCCTGTGTGTGCTAAGTTGCTTCAGTCATATCTGACTCTGTACAACCCTGTGGACCATGGCCCACCAGGGTCCTCTGTCCATGGAGTTTCCCAGACAAGAATACTGGAGTTGCCATTTCCTTCTCCAGGGGATTTTCCTGACCCAGGGATCAAACCGGTGTCTCCTGAGGCTCCTGCATTGGCAGGCTGGTTCTTTACCACTGCACCCCCTCCCTGGGAGGCCCCAGCCTCCAACTTCATGTGTTGTCCAAACCCTTTGCCCAGCAGGTGACTGAGAAGCTGTAGCAAATCCTTTACAATTTAAGGTGGTTGCCAGTCGAAGCGCTCACCTCGGTCTCTGATGTACACTTCTCTCCTCCTGTAATTAACCCGTCAACACCAGCAGTTAATAAACCTAGGGGGTTGCCAACACTGATCAACGTGAGGAAATGGGATCCTGTGGGAAAATGTCACAGCAAAGTATCAGAAGCATTTTGAAAAATCTGTTCTGATTCAGCTGACTTAAGTAAGACAAATCCTCCTTGGTGAGTTGAGATTACCAAGCACCTGCTTGGATAGCCTTATGTATCACCACATTTTAATTGCCTGGTTGAATCGAAAAAAATGTGCCAAGGCAAGCAGGATAGGTCTCCAGCGTCATACAGTGGTTAAGTCCTTTGGCCTGAGACCAGGCTGCCCCTGTGGGATCACGCCTCTGCGGCTTGCTGGTTGTGTGATGGGGGTGACTTACTTTTGCCTTCCGTATAATACCTTTTACCTACCCCCTAGGGTGGTTATAAGGATTCTATACATCAGTATTTGTAAACTACCTACTCATTAAATATATTGAATAATTATATTTTTAAAGGAACTCTAAAAGTTTTGACCACATTTTCAGTGGTTAACAGGGCTTTCCCTGTGGTGCTAGTGGTGAAAAATTTGCTTGTTAATGCAGGAGATGTAAGAGACTTTGTTCGATCCCTACCTCGGGAAGATCCCCTGGCAGAGGACATAGCAACCCACTCCAGCATTTTTGCCTGGAGACTCCCATGGACAGAGGTGCCTGTTGGGTCACAGTCCATGGGATCTCAACTAAGTGGACATGACTTAACAATGAAACAACAACAAAACAGAGCATACTCGTTTCCTGTGTGTGCTAAGTTGCTTCAGTCATATCTGACTCTGTACAACCCTGTGGACCATGGCCCACCAGGGTCCTCTGTCCATGGAGTTTCCCAGACAAGAATACTGGAGTTGCCATTTCCTTCTCCAGGGGATTTTCCTGACCCAGGGATCAAACCGGTGTCTCCTGAGGCTCCTGCATTGGCAGGCTGGTTCTTTACCACTGCACCCCCTCCCTGGGAGGCCCCAGCCTCCAACTTCATGTGTTGTCCAAACCCTTTGCCCAGCAGGTGACTGAGAAGCTGTAGCAAATCCTTTACAATTTAAGGTGGTTGCCAGTCGAAGCGCTCACCTCGGTCTCTGATGTACACTTCTCTCCTCCTGTAATTAACCCGTCAACACCAGCAGTTAATAAACCTAGGGGGTTGCCAACACTGATCAACGTGAGGAAATGGGATCCTGTGGGAAAATGTCACAGCAAAGTATCAGAAGCATTTTGAAAAATCTGTTCTGATTCAGCTGACTTAAGTAAGACAAATCCTCCTTGGTGAGTTGAGATTACCAAGCACCTGCTTGGATAGCCTTATGTATCACCACATTTTAATTGCCTGGTGTGGTTTCATTAAAGCCTGAGATCTTAATTCCCACAAATGATTTCCATAGCGTGCACACTGAGAGGTCATGTACCTGCTGAAGATGGATTTCACCACACTAAAGTGTTAGCTGCTCAGTCACATCCGACTCTTTGAAGCCCCATGGACTGTAGCCCACCAGGTTCCTCTATTCATGGGATTTCCCAGGCAAGAATACTGGAGTGCATTTCCTCCTCCAGATGATAGGGACAGAGTAGAATAGGTAGGTGGTTGGAGAGTCCTAGTAGGGGACGGTAGGTAGAAGGGAGACACCTGAGAAAGATTGGGAGGCCAGTGAGTTGATGATAACTCAGGAGAGCTGCTCCTTGTTCAGTAAAGCAGGCTCAACTGGGTATAAACAGCTGATGAAGGAGGATCTGGCAAAGAAGGAACTAATGATGTATGCCTTGCATCTGTGTCTACTTGAGGGGAGGCGGTCTTCTACCATCCTATATATATGGCTGCCCGCTCAGTCAAAGAGAGAGCAGAGCAGAGCAGAGCTTTCCTTCCCTTCCGTCTGCTTGCACGTCTTACAAGTACCCTAATAAATCCTCTTTTTGTCTATCACTCTGCTTCTTGCTGAATTCCTTCTGCGTGGAGGCACGAGGAACCTGAGCCTCGGTGGGTCCAGATGTTCGGTGAGTGCTGGATTAAGTCCCGGCCGCGTGGGTTTGAGTCCCAGACAGGGTTTTGGCCGGGATTGAGTCCTGACTACGTGGGTTCAAGTCCCAACCAGGGTTCTGGCTGGGTTCAAGTCCCAGCCACATAGGGTTCGATCAGGTCTGGGCCCCAGGTTTAAGTCTCAAATTGAGGTAAAACCGTTTCACGGGGGGTCTTCCCAACCCAGGGATTGAACCCATACTCCCGCATTGCCGGTAGATTCTTTACTATCTGAGCCAATCACACTAAATTCTCCATTAAAAAGACCTTGTCAGGGACTGTGACTTTTTTTTAATTCTCCAATTAAATTAATATTTTGCCTCGATCGCCTTCAATAGGTAATTTAAATTCCCCATGTTAATAATGAGATTACCAAGCACCTGCTTGGATAGCCTTATGTATCACCACATTTTAATTGCCTGGTGTGGTTTCATTAAAGCCTGAGATCTTAATTCCCACAAATGATTTCCATAGCGTGCACACTGAGAGGTCATGTACCTGCTGAAGATGGATTTCACCACACTAAAGTGTTAGCTGCTCAGTCACATCCGACTCTTTGAAGCCCCATGGACTGTAGCCCACCAGGTTCCTCTATTCATGGGATTTCCCAGGCAAGAATACTGGAGTGCATTTCCTCCTCCAGATGATAGGGACAGAGTAGAATAGGTAGGTGGTTGGAGAATCCTAGTAGGGGACGGTAGGTAGAAGGGAGACACCTGAGAAAGATTGGGAGGCCAGTGAGTTGATGATAACTCAGGAGAGCTGCTCCTTGTTCAGTAAAGCAGGCTCAACTGGGTATAAACAGCTGATGAAGGAGGATCTGGCAAAGAAGGAACTAATGATGTATGCCTTGCATCTGTGTCTACTTGAGGGGAGGCGGTCTTCTACCATCCTATATATATGGCTGCCCGCTCAGTCAAAGAGAGAGCAGAGCAGAGCAGAGCTTTCCTTCCCTTCCCTTCCCTTCCTGTCTGCTTGCACGTCTTACAAGTACCCTAATAAATCCTCTTTTTGTCTATCACTCTGCTTCTTGCTGAATTCCTTCTGCGTGGAGGCACGAGGAACCTGAGCCTCGGTGGGTCCAGATGTTCGGTGAGTGCTGGATTAAGTCCCGGCCGCGTGGGTTTGAGTCCCAGACAGGGTTTTGGCCGGGATTGAGTCCTGACTACGTGGGTTCAAGTCCCAACCAGGGTTCTGGCTGGGTTCAAGTCCCAGCCACATAGGGTTCGATCAGGTCTGGGCCCCAGGTTTAAGTCTCAAATTGAGGTAAAACCGTTTCACAGGGGGTCTTCCCAACCCAGGGATTGAACCCATACTCCCGCATTGCCGGTAGATTCTTTACTATCTGAGCCAATCACACTAAATTCTCCATTAAAAAGACCTTGTCAGGGACTGTGACTTTATTTAATTTTTAAATCTTTGTGCAGTGTGGTAGCATATGGCCAATTAATATCACTTTCATTATTGCACTCAATGTTTTCTCTCAGCCTCGATCGCCTTCAATAGGTAATTTAAATTCCCCATGTTAATAATAGGGCTTCTCAGGTGGCGCAAATGGTAAAGAATCCACCTGCCAATGCAGAGGACATAAGAGAGACAGGTTCAGTCCCTGGGTCAGGAAGATCCCCTGGGGAAGGAAATGGCAGCCCACTCCAGTACTCTTGCCTGGAGAATCCCATGGACAGAGGAGCCTGGTGGGCTACAGTCCTTGGGGTCACAAAAGTTGGACATGACTGAGCCCAGCAGATTCTTTACCAGCGGAGCTGCCAGGGAATCTCCCATGTTAATAATAAGCCAAAGATTTCCACTGACTTCCTATAGTTTTCACACCCTTGTACGAACGCTTACTACATTGCTTTATAACGGGTGAGAAGCAGCCTCTGAAGCCACCTGGAGATGCCAACTTAAAATCAGTTCCCTTGTTTAGAATTTCATAACTACTTTGCAATCAAGAATCTCCATGTGAGGACCATGAAAGACAGAAAGCCTTGATGTGAGCTCAGCTCTACCACCATGAGATTTTGGTCAGGCTGTTGAATCTCTCTAGGCTTTGGTTTCTTCAACTGTAAAATAAGGATAATGGTAATAGCAATCAGGATTACTATGAAAATTAAATGAGATAGTATATAATATATAAAGTACCTGATACCAGAATGCAGTCTTCAAATGGAAGGAGCTGGATTAAGTCCCGCGCGTGGGTTTGAGTCCCAGACAGGGTTTTGGCGGGATTGAGTCCTGACTACGTGGGTTCAAGTCCCAACCAGGGTTCTGGCTGGGTTCAAGTCCCAGCCACATAGGGTTCGATCAGGTCTGGGCCCCAGGTTTAAGTCTCAAATTGAGGTAAAACCGTTTCACAGGGGGTCTTCCCAACCCAGGGATTGAACCCATACTCCCGCATTGCCGGTAGATTCTTTACTATCTGAGCCAATCACACTAAATTCTCCATTAAAAAGACCTTGTCAGGGACTGTGACTTTATTTAATTTTTAAATCTTTGTGCAGTGTGGTAGCATATGGCCAATTAATATCACTTTCATTATTGCACTCAATGTTTTCTCTCAGCCTCGATCGCCTTCAATAGGTAATTTAAATTCCCCATGTTAATAATAGGGCTTCTCAGGTGGCGCAAATGGTAAAGAATCCACCTGCCAATGCAGAGGACATAAGAGAGACAGGTTCAGTCCCTGGGTCAGGAAGATCCCCTGGGGAAGGAAATGGCAGCCCACTCCAGTACTCTTGCCTGGAGAATCCCATGGACAGAGGAGCCTGGTGGGCTACAGTCCTTGGGGTCACAAAAGTTGGACATGACTGAGCCCAGCAGATTCTTTACCAGCGGAGCTGCCAGGGAATCTCCCATGTTAATAATAAGCCAAAGATTTCCACTGACTTCCTATAGTTTTCACCCCCTTGTACGAACGCTTACTACATTGATTTATAACGGGTGAGAAGCAGCCTCTGAAGCCACCTGGAGATGCCAACTTAAAATCAGTTCCCTTGTTTAGAATTTCATAACTACTTTGCAATCAAGAATCTCCATGTGAGGACCATGAAAGACAGAAAGCCTTGATGTGAGCTCAGCTCTACCACCATGAGATTTTGGTCAGGCTGTTGAATCTCTCTAGGCTTTGGTTTCTTCAACTGTAAAATAAGGATAATGGTAATAGCAATCAGGATTACTATGAAAATTAAATGAGATAGTATATAATATATAAAGTACCTGATACCAGAATGCAGTCTTCAAATGGAAGGGAGCTGGGTGCAGTTATTGTTCACTCCAGGGCATTCATTACTGCATGCTTAACATTTTTAGAAATACTTTTTGAAGCCATTGCCTACCCCAATAATAATAATAGAAGACTATGGACTTTTTTTTTGCTTCTGAAGAAGCAATGGTTGCTTCCTTATGAGAAGAAAAGTCCATAATGATTTAAGTCATGCTTCATTAATATTGATATTTCAATAGAAGAAACAAGACGGCACTAATTAAGTTTTTCTAGCTCTTGATTTACACCTTCCATTAACTTAGATGAGTGCTTTGAATCACCTAATGTCTCCCAATCTTTTGAGCAATTTCCCAGAAAAAGATAATAATGATATTAATGACAACTAACATTTATATAGTGCTTGCTTACCAGGGCCCAGCTACTCCTCTGAGCACCTCTACATATATATCTTCTCTTCATCCTCCTCAGTCACCCTACAAAGTGGGCACATCCATCCTTGTGCTTCAGATGAGGAAACTGAGGCACAGAGAGCTTACATAACTCACTCCAGGTCACATACAGTTAGTAAATGGCAAAACCCCAGCAGTTAGAAGAGATACTGTGGATGCATTGGTCTTCATTTTCTTTGATTATGTTTCACTACTATTTTTTTAAAGATTTTCTTTTATTTCATACAAATTTTAGTTATCTTTATTATTTTCACAAGGTTTTTTTGTTGACTGCTACACATGGACCAACTACTTTTTTTTTTATAATTTTTTGGGATTTTTTTTCATACTACATTGCTTTATAACGGGTGAGAAGCAGCCTCTGAAGCCACCTGGAGATGCCAACTTAAAATCAGTTCCCTTGTTTAGAATTTCATAACTACTTTGCAATCAAGAATCTCCATGTGAGGACCATGAAAGACAGAAAGCCTTGATGTGAGCTCAGCTCTACCACCATGAGATTTTGGTCAGGCTGTTGAATCTCTCTAGGCTTTGGTTTTTTAACTGTAAAATAAGGATAATGGTAATAGCAATCAGGATTACTATGAAAATTAAATGAGATAGTATATAATATATAAAGTACCTGATACCAGAATGCAGTCTTCAAATGGAAGGGAGCTGGGTGCAGTTATTGTTCACTCCAGGGCATTCATTACTGCATGCTTAACATTTTTAGAAATACTTTTTGAAGCCATTGCCTACCCCAATAATAATAATAGAAGACTATGGACTTTTTTTTTGCTTCTGAAGAAGCAATGGTTGCTTCCTTATGAGAAGAAAAGTCCATAATGATTTAAGTCATGCTTCATTAATATTGATATTTCAATAGAAGAAACAAGACGGCACTAATTAAGTTTTTCTAGCTCTTGATTTACACCTTCCATTAACTTAGATGAGTGCTTTGAATCACCTAATGTCTCCCAATCTTTTGAGCAATTTCCCAGAAAAAGATAATAATGATATTAATGACAACTAACATTTATATAGTGCTTGCTTACCAGGGCCCAGCTACTCCTCTGAGCACCTCTACATATATATCTTCTCTTCATCCTCCTCAGTCACCCTACAAAGTGGGCACATCCATCCTTGTGCTTCAGATGAGGAAACTGAGGCACAGAGAGCTTACATAACTCACTCCAGGTCACATACAGTTAGTAAATGGCAAAACCCCAGCAGTTAGAAGAGATACTGTGGATGCATTGGTCTTCATTTTCTTTGATTATGTTTCACTACTATTTTTTTAAAGATTTTCTTTTATTTCATACAAATTTTAGTTATCTTTATTATTTTCACAAGGTTTTTTTGTTGACTGCTACACATGGACCCAAATCTACTATTTTATTTTTTTAATATTTATTTATTTGGTGGGGCTGGATTGCTGGATCTTAGTTCAGGCACGTAAGATCTAGTTCCCTGACCGGGGACTGAACCTGTACACTCTGCATTGGGAATGCGGAGTCTTAGCCACTGGACCACCAGGGAAGTCCCTCACTACTATTTTAAAATAGGTCATGGAATCATTTCGTTTATACAAAAAAGCTCAGGTAACGGCATCAACCTTCTTGCCGGTGAACTTGCCGGGACACAAAAGCAATGCGGAAAGGGACAGGGTTCATTGTAAGGTCAGAGCTGAGGAAGGAGAAAGCAAACAGAAAAAAATCACCTACCGCAGAGTACTGGCTTCCCAGGTGGCTCAGAAGTAAAGAACCCACCTGCCAATGCAGGAGACATGCATTCTGTCCCTGGGTCGGACAGATCCCCTGGAGAAGGAAATGGCAACCCACTCCAGTATGCTTGCCTGGGAACTCCCATGGACAGGGGAACCAGGTGGGTTACAGTCCATAGGTGTATGAAAGAGTCAGACATAGCGACTGAACCAAAAAAAAAAAACAAAAACCGGGTACACATTGTATCTGTCTGATGATCATGGGGCATTTTGAATTGTTTCATGAAAATGTTTATATCCTTGGTTTCATAATTCACCTCTAGGAATTTCTCCCTGGGAAACTATTGGAGGAAAAGACAATTTTCATTGCTTTGTTATTTATAACCAAAAAAATAAAAAATAGTTTACATTCTTGGAGTAATAGATCAGCTAAATAAGTTGTGACGTATTTCTGTGGTGGAGTGGTCACGGTCTAGGCAAGTTCTACGCCTCTGTCGTCCCCTAGCCCCTTAGCGCCTTCACCATCCACATTTCTATTTGACAAAGTGTATTTCTTTAAGGCTGCAGCATATCAAGATTCGAATGTCAAAAACAAACTTCATATATATATATAATATTTATAAACTTTATATAATAAATATGTAGTATATATGTACTGCATGTGTAGTATTTAAAGCTTACATATAAACTAAGAAGAAAACTCACGTGTGTGCTCAGTCATTCGTGTCCGACTCTTTGTGAGCCCATGAATTGTAGCCCGCAAGGATCCTTGGTCCATGGATCTCCCGGCAAGAATACTGGAGGAGGTTGCCATTTCCTCCCCCGGGGATGAAGAAAATAGAGCTATCTTACATTGACCACCCGGGTGAAGCTATAAGACATTACCAATCGCACTGCACCGTGTAGCCCTCCCAACCGTCATCCTAGATAAACTTGATGAGAGCTTCTTCGTGTCTTTATTCTTTTATTTGCATGTCCCTCTACACAATAGTGTCTAGTTTAAATTTCCTGGCACATTGACTCTATTTTTGATGATGTCCTTTTTCTCTCTTCTGTGTTTGCCTCTCTTCCAGTCTCTCTTTGCTGTTTCCTGCCCCTGTCTCACCATTCACACCTGCCTCTGGAATTACAGAGGCAGGAGGGAGCGGGGAGGGCAGGGTCCTCAGGTTGCGATTTGAGCTTTAACACTCCAAATAGCCATGCAGCAACCAGAAAGAAAGCTGGAGAGCTAACACTTACTTTGCAACATTAAAAACATGGCACGATATTTTCCAGTGTATCTGGGTTTTGTAGAAATTCTCCTCTCTGCTCATCTGCCCCTCGGCCTCTTCCCTTGTCTCCACACTTTCCAGTGGACATTGCGCACACAAATCTCCGGCCTGGAGTCTATTCTATTTAACAATAAGCCCGTCTTGCAATGGAGTCACAAAACCTTAGTTAGGCACGGAGACATCTGTAAACCCTGCTTTCCCAGATGGAAAGCAGCCTGAGCTGGGATTTGGTTGAGGGCACTGGGAATGCATTAGGCAGAGTCTGTAATGAGAACAAAAGACGCAGATGCCTGGTCACCACTCCATCTTAGTGGGCAACAGGGTAGCCTTCCAGCTTTGCTGTCGCCTTGGGGTCTGGCAGAGTCATTAGCATATTTCCAATAAGCAGGAGAAACAGAAAAGAGCATGGATCTGGGGGTGTGCCTGCCGGCCTTGCGCTTGTGAAAACACCAACTGGAAAATATGATTTGCCCCTCACGGGGGAGGGAGAAAATTGGAACTGTTCTGAGACATGAAAGAATGGAGCTGGATGAGAAGGTTAAAATGTTTCTGGTCTGAGAAAGAGAAAAGAAGCACTTCCAATAAGACCAACTGCAAACCACACAATCGTTGGGGTAGAATCCTCTCACACCGGCGTCCTGGTGGGTACAGGGGGATGGATGGCCAGCACACGTGTGTGTACAGGTGGTCAAACAGCGGTGCAGTGGACGAAGGGCAGTCCTTTGTACATGCTCAGGCAGACGCAGGGTGCAGGTCAGGTTGTCCCTGCCTAGCCCCTCTGGCTACTGCCCAGGGTACAGTATTGCAATACCACTTTATTGATTTGTATCACCTGTAAATATGTTTGTGGATACATTTATTTATTTTTCATGCCATTGTTCTTTCTACAAAATTATCTATATGATTATTTTTGACTGTGCTGGGTCTCCATTGCTTCACAGGCGTCCTCGTGTCGTGGCAAGCAGGGGCTACTTGCTAGCTGCAGTGCATGGGCTTCTCATTCTGGCCGCTTCTTCTGTTGAAGCGCGGGCTCTAGGGCAAGCGAACCTCAGTAGTTTCAGCTTGTAGGCTCAGTAGCCATGGCACTCGGGCTTTGCTGCTCTGCAACATGTGTAATCTCCCTGGACCAGGAATTAAACCCATGTCCTCGGCATTGGCAGGCAGATGCGTATCCACTGGGCCACCAGGGAACTCCTATGGATACATTTATAAACTAAGTTTCTAAGTAACACAACTACACAGGAAAGGGAAATGATTGATTTATGCAAGTGTGGATTTATTTTAACCAGCCCACTGCACGCCTTTCTCTAGCCAAGTGAGTCTAGCCTACCATCCCTCGTCTCTAGGTTCCTCTTGGACCTCCAGGAGCTTGTTCCCTGTGGCTGACGTGGGCATATATGGAGGCCCTGTTGTAATATCCAGCTCTGGCATTTGCTACCGCTCCCCATCAACACTGCACCATCCTTCCCTTTTCTTGGCTGAGATTTCCTCCCGCCACATGTTCGGACAGTGGCAGAGAGTCATTTCCTGGGTGTCTCTTGCGGTTCAGCAGAGCAACGAACCTGATTCTGGCCAGAGAAACTTGAATATTTCAGGAAAATATCTTTCTTTTCCTAATTTCCAAGGAGAGATTTCTCTTTTCTTGGAGGTGGGGGGGGGTGGAGTCCCAAGATCATGACGATGCTGACCTAGACCCTGGACATTGTTGAGCAATGAAACCCATCTGGGAAATGCCTGTCACGAGGCTTCTTGTTAGGTAAGAAAAATGAACTTGTCTAAGCTCCATTTAGTCAGATATTTTATTTCTTGCAGCTGAGAGTATGAACAATAAATTACAGCATATTCTTCCATGTAGTAATGAAATGTACAATCACAACTCTCCTTTAAAGGCCCTATGGGACTGCGGGGGGATGGTGGTGGTGGCTTCCACTGTAGGTAGAATAAGGTACAGAGTCCTTACCTGAGCCCACCAGGCTCTATGATCAACCCTCCATTTCTCCAAGGACTCTCAGGCTTTGTTCTGTTGTCCCCACCCACATCTTCCTTTCCTTCCTTCTTTTCTGTCCTGGTTGAATTTCTACCCCAGGACCTTTGCACACACTGACTGTCCTATTCCTTCTTCTACACACAGTTTTAAGCTTTAAGCTTCTTCATAACACCCTTGCTTTATGACCCAATCTAAAGCAGATCTCGCATGCTATACCTTCTGACTGCTCCCTGCTCTTTCTTCGGTGCCTATAGCTGACTGGAGAGAGGGTGGGAGCGGAGCGTTGCGGGGAGGAGACTCCCTTAATGTGCGTTCCAACCTCTTTCTGAAAAGCAAGATCTGAGACTGAAGTTGCCTCTCCGGGGCTCCTGGGAACTGAGTTCTAGACATGGTTGAGGTTCTGCCTATCAGATATGCAGAGGTGGTTTCCACATGCTGTTGCATGGGTGGAGAGAGGTGGGCGGAGGAGTTATCTGCTGGCAGGGACGTGGAGGAGGGCATGTGATTCTCACCTTGACAAAACATCTGCTCCCTGCATGGACTCGTTTCAGGACATTGATATTGTCATTTTGGCCTAGAGGTTGTTTCTTTGTTATTGTTATTACCGGGTTCGGACAGTGGCAGAGAGTCATTTCCTGGGTGTCTCTTGCGGTTCAGCAGAGCAACGAACCTGATTCTGGCCAGAGAAACTTGAATATTTCAGGAAAATATCTTTCTTTTCCTAATTTCCAAGGAGAGATTTCTCTTTTCTTGGAGGTGGGGGGGGGTGGAGTCCCAAGATCATGACGATGCTGACCTAGACCCTGGACATTGTTGAGCAATGAAACCCATCTGGGAAATGCCTGTCACGAGGCTTCTTGTTAGGTAAGAAAAATGAACTTGTCTAAGCTCCATTTAGTCAGATATTTTATTTCTTGCAGCTGAGAGTATGAACAATAAATTACAGCATATTCTTCCATGTAGTAATGAAATGTACAATCACAACTCTCCTTTAAAGGCCCTATGGGACTGCGGGGGGATGGTGGTGGTGGCTTCCACTGTAGGTAGAATAAGGTACAGAGTCCTTACCTGAGCCCACCAGGCTCTATGATCAACCCTCCATTTCTCCAAGGACTCTCAGGCTTTGTTCTGTTGTCCCCACCCACATCTTCCTTTCCTTCCTTCTTTTCTGTCCTGGTTGAATTTCTACCCCAGGACCTTTGCACACACTGACTGTCCTATTCCTTCTTCTACACACAGTTTTAAGCTTTAAGCTTCTTCATAACACCCTTGCTTTATGACCCAATCTAAAGCAGATCTCGCATGCTATACCTTCTGACTGCTCCCTGCTCTTTCTTCGGTGCCTATAGCTGACTGGAGAGAGGGTGGGAGCGGAGCGTTGCGGGGAGGAGACTCCCTTAATGTGTGTTCCAACCTCTTTCTGAAAAACAAGATCTGAGACTGAAGTTGCCTCTCCGGGGCTCCTGGGAACTGAGTTCTAGACATGGTTGAGGTTCTGCCTATCAGATATGCAGAGGTGGTTTCCACATGCTGTTGCATGGGTGGAGAGAGGTGGGCGGAGGAGTTATCTGCTGGCGGGGACGTGGAGGAGGGCATGTGATTCTCACCTTGACAAAACATCTGCTCCCTGCATGGACTCGTTTCAGGACATTGATATTGTCATTTTGGCCTAGAGGTTGTTTCTTTGTTATTGTTATTTAGTCCGTAAGGTGTCCAACTCTTTGCAATCAGACTCCTCTGTCCGTGGGATTTCTTTAGGCCTCTTTAAAATGTGAAACCAACTATAACTTTCTGGGGTTTTTTGTTGTTGTTGTTTTTTGTTTGTTTGTTTGTTTGGGTGGGGAGGGGGCAGGCAGGCCACTTCTATTGGTCTTTCATCTTTGTTCTTTGGCCTGCGTGGGCCTCCCATCGCGGTGGCCTCTGTGGTCGCAGAGCACCGGCTCTGGGCGCATGCGCTCCAGAGCTCCGGCTCGGTAATTGGACACATTGGTCCAGCCGCTCCGCGGCACGTGGGATCTTCCCAGGCCAGGGATCAAACCGGCGCCCCTTGCACTGCAAGGCGGTGTCCTTACCCACTGGACCACCAGGGAAGCCCTATAACATTTTTGAATATTTATTTTTAATTGGAGGATAACTGCTTTACAATGTTATGTTGGCTTCTGCCAGACAACGAGGTAAATTGGCCGTTAAGTGCATACACATCTCCTCCCTCTTGAACCTCCCTAACTTCCCATCCAATCTCACATCTGGCTCTTCCGCCGTCTCCCCACCCTGTCTTCTGGGGTGTCGCTGAGTACCACATCGAGCTCCCTGTGCTATACGGCGACTTTCCACTCGCTGTCTATTTTGCAGGTGGTCACGTGTATGTTTTGGGCTTCCCTGGTGGCTCAGCAGTAAAGGGTCCTCCTGCAAGGCAAGCGTCACAGGAGACACCGGTTCGATCCCTTGGTGGGAAAGATCCTGGAGGAGGGTATGGCCACCCACTCCAGTGTGGCCTAAACCTGGGGTGGGCCTCAAAAAGCAGCTAAAGGGCATCATGCATGTGCAGTGTATAGTTGCCTCTCCGGGGCTCCTGGGAACTGAGTTCTAGACATGGTTGAGGTTCTGCCTATCAGATATGCAGAGGTGGTTTCCACATGCTGTTGCATGGGTGGAGAGAGGTGGGCGGAGGAGTTATCTGCTGGCGGGGACGTGGAGGAGGGCATGTGATTCTCACCTTGACAAAACATCTGCTCCCTGCATGGACTCGTTTCAGGACATTGATATTGTCATTTTGGCCTAGAGGTTGTTTCTTTGTTATTGTTATTTAGTCCGTAAGGTGTCCAACTCTTTGCAATCAGACTCCTCTGTCCGTGGGATTTCTTTAGGCCTCTTTAAAATGTGAAACCAACTATAACTTTCTGGGGTTTTTTGTTGTTGTTGTTTTTTGTTTGTTTGTTTGTTTGGGTGGGGAGGGGGCAGGCAGGCCACTTCTATTGGTCTTTCATCTTTGTTCTTTGACCTGCGTGGGCCTCCCATCGCGGTGGCCTCTGTGGTCGCAGAGCACCGGCTCTGGGCGCATGCGCTCCAGAGCTCCGGCTCGGTAATTGGACACATTGGTCCAGCCGCTCCGCGGCACGTGGGATCTTCCCAGGCCAGGGATCAAACCGGCGCCCCTTGCACTGCAAGGCGGTGTCCTTACCCACTGGACCACCAGGGAAGCCCTATAACATTTTTGAATATTTATTTTTAATTGGAGGATAACTGCTTTACAATGTTATGTTGGCTTCTGCCAGACAACGAGGTAAATTGGCCGTTAAGTGCATACACATCTCCTCCCTCTTGAACCTCCCTAACTTCCCATCCAATCTCACATCTGGCTCTTCCGCCGTCTCCCCACCCTGTCTTCTGGGGTGTCGCTGAGTACCACATCGAGCTCCCTGTGCTATACGGCGACTTTCCACTCGCTGTCTATTTTGCAGGTGGTCACGTGTATGTTTTGGGCTTCCCTGGTGGCTCAGCAGTAAAGGGTCCTCCTGCAAGGCAAGCGTCACAGGAGACACCGGTTCGATCCCTTGGTGGGAAAGATCCCTGGAGGAGGGTATGGCCACCCACTCCAGTGTGCTTGCCTGGAGAATCCCCTGAACAGAGGAGCCCAGTGGGCTACAGTCCACAGGGTCACAAAGAGTGGGATAGGACTGCAGTGACTTAGCATGAAGTGACAGCATGCATGTGCATGTGCAGTGTATAGGTTTCAACACTACTCTCTCAACTCACCGCCCCCTTTCCTTCACTCACTGTGTCCAAAGACTGTTCTCTAAGCCTGTGGCTGTATTCCTGCCCTGTGAACAGGCTCGGCAGGACCTTTTGTCTAGATTCCGTATAGAAGCATCAGTATACAGTATTTGTTCTGAACATGCACATGCTCTGTAAGCATCACTTTTGAGCACTTTCACAAAGGACTAAAGCTGATGTTATATTTACATTAATGAATCAGATATCTCTTTTATTGTATGATGTAGGTACATTATAAAGCACGATCCCTGTTTCATACGTGTAAAAATATATTTTCTGTGGGCCACACGGTCTTCTTTAATAGAAGTAGGCTTTCTCTGCCAATGTGGTTTTTCGCATCAACTACTCAAAGCAGCAAGCGCCTGGATCTCTTCTTCGCCCTCCCTCCCTGGAGTTGGGCTTGCTCCCCCAGCTGCTCTCTATCTGGTATTCCACTGAAAGCTCCGCCTCTCTGAAGTGGCCCATTGTTTGGCGCCATGCCTGGGTGACTGGCTCTCACCAGGACAAATACTAGAGAGGAGGGAGTGGGAGCTGAGTAGACCCCGCGGGGGGAACCACAGACCTCAGAGAAGCCCTCCAGCAAAGCCATCTCCCCAGAAGACAAGGCAAAACAGAGGTTTGTGTTTTTTCACTGTGGCCAAGTGTCTGTACTCAAAGGCTGGTATTAGCTGGAAAAAACCCATATTTCTGCTGAGTGTGCTGGTGTTTAATTCTGTTCTGTTTATTGATCTATACGTGCATTTAATATGTACAGATTTTGCTATTTCAATCCGATACAATTCATAGTACATTTCTTCCTTCATACAGCAGGCATATATGATGTAGAGGTCATTTATGCACATTAAGAATGTCCTTTCTCTTCTCTTTTGATCGCTGCTTTGATGTCTGTAATTGGCGCTGATGTTCCAAATCTCTACAGATTCTGAAAGAAAGTGTTAGTCACTCGGCGATGTCTGAGTCTCTGCAACTCCCTGGACCCTAGTCCTCCAGGCTCCTCTGTCCCTGGGATTCTCCAGGCAGGAACACTGGAGTGGGAGCGAGCCCCTTCTCCAGGGGATCTTCCCCCCCAGGGACTGAACCCAGGTCTCCTGCATTGCAGGCAGCGGTCTTCTCTGGCTGAGTCACCAGGAAACCCCCCACCGACTCTAGGAATTACCATTAATATAGATGATCACATCCTCATCCTATGCCACCAAGAGTTGAGATTCCCTAGTTCCGCGATGTTCTGATGCTCTTTCTCGTGACCCAGCGCTGAGGACCCTGCGTCTGCTCTTTTCCCGTCCTTGTGCCCCTCTCTTTGTGCATGACTCCAGACACACAGACTTCCCAGGTGGCGCTGATGGTAAAGAACCCACTTGCCAAAGCAGGAGACGTAAGAGACAGGAGTTCTATCCTTGGGTTGGGAAGATCCCCTGAAGGAGAAAATGGCAACCCCTTCCAGTATTCTTGCCTGGGAGATTGATTCCATGGACAGAGGAGCCTGGGGGCTACAGGCCATGGGGTTTTTCGCATCAACTACTCAAAGCAGCAAGCGCCTGGATCTCTTCTTCGCCTCCCTCCCTGGAGTTGGGCTTGCTCCCCAGCTGCTCTCTATCTGGTATTCCACTGAAAGCTCCGCCTCTGAAGTGGCCCATTGTTTGGCGCCATGCCTGGGTGACTGGCTCTCACCAGGACAAATACTAGAGAGGAGGGAGTGGGAGCTGAGTAGACCCCGCGGGGGGAACCACAGACCTCAGAGAAGCCCTCCAGCAAAGCCATCTCCCCAGAAGACAAGGCAAAACAGAGGTTTGTGTTTTTTCACTGTGGCCAAGTGTCTGTACTCAAAGGCTGGTATTAGCTGGAAAAAACCCATATTTCTGCTGAGTGTGCTGGTGTTTAATTCTGTTCTGTTTATTGATCTATACGTGCATTTAATATGTATAGATTTTGCTATTTCAATCCGATACAATTCATAGTACATTTCTTCCTTCATACAGCAGGCATATATGATGTAGAGGCCATTTATGCACATCAAGAATGTCCTTTCTCTTCTCTTTTGATCGCTGCTTTCATGTCTATAATTGGCGCTGATGTTCCAAATCTCTACAGATTCTGAAAGAAAGTGTTAGTCACTCAGCGATGTCTGAGTCTCTGCAACTCCTTGGACGGTAGTCCTCCAGGCTCCTCTGTCCCTGGGATTCTCGAGGAAGGAACACTGGAGTGGGAGCGAGCCCCTTCTCCAGGGGATCTTCCCCCCCAGGGACTGAACCCAGGTCTCCTGCATTGCAGGCAGCGGTCTTCTCTGGCTGAGTCACCAGGAAACCCCCCACCGACTCTAGGAATTACCATTAATATAGATGATCACATCCTCATCCTATGCCACCAAGAGTTGAGATTCCCTATTTCCCGCGATGTTCTGATGCTCTTTCTCGTGACCCAGCGCTGAGGACCCTGCGTCTGCTCTTTTCCCGTCCTTGTGCCCCTCTCTTTGTGCATGACTCCAGACACACAGGCTTCCCAGGTGGTGCTGACGGTAAAGAACCCACTTGCCAAAGCAGGAGACGTAAGAGACAGGAGTTCTATCCTTGGGTTGGGAAGATCCCCTGAAGGAGAAAATGGCAACCCCTTCCAGTATTCTTGCCTGGGAGATTGATTCCATGGACAGAGGAGCCTGGGGGGCTACAGGCCATGGGGTCACAAAGAGCTGGACACGACTAAGGCGACACAGTACCTGACACACAGTGACTCCACCCCTCTCCAAGAGCCTATGCTCCCAGGGACCCGAGAGTCTCGAGGGAGTTCTCAGCAGCCTGACAGAGGGCTCATGACGCACAGAGGCTGAGCTGCAGGAGTGAAGGTGAAATTCAGATCTAAAGATGGGGACACCAACCAGGACAAATGGCAGAGAGCCCTGGACCTGGGGTGTTTGGGAATCAGAGGTGCAGGAAGAGAGGAAGCAGTGAAGGCTGACAGAAAGGAAGTAACCCAGTTATTCTCCAGCCTCTGCAGCTCTTGACTCCCCAATAGCCACATCTTTCTCTCTCTCTTTTTCTTTTAGATTTATTTATTTATTTATTTTAGGCGGGGGTTGGGGAGGGAGGGAAGCGGGCGGGCCACCTCTATTGGTCTTTCATTTGTCCATTTTCATGCATCTTTGTTCTTTGGCCCATGTGGGCCTCCCATCGCGGTGGCCTCTGTTGTTGCAGAGCACCGGCTCTGGGCGCATGCGCTCCAGAGCTCCGGCTCGGTGATTGGACACATCGGTCCAGCCGCTCCGCGGCACGTGGGATCTTCCCAGGCCAGGGATCAAACCGGCGGTCCTTGCACTACAAGACGGTGTCCTTACCCACTGGACCACCAGGGGAAGCCCGCCACATCTCTCTTAACTTAGAAATCGCTAAACCAAGATTGCCGTCAGGCTCTGGGATTCTTTCCCCATCAAAGTTGTGTTTTGGTGGTAATCAAATCACACAAAAGAATATATGCAACTTGAGGAAGTTTTGCCACAAAACCTGAACCTAAATGCTCGTGGACTTGATGGTCACACATCTGTGGGGGACCTTGGATTTCAGTTTCCATTAACTTTTAACAAGTGCCTGAAATTCCTTTTATGGGACACACAGGTTTTCATGCTAGACATGGGAAGGAAGGCGGAAACAGCAGCTTCCAGGGAGAGGTGACATACTGAGCTGCCGGCAAAGCAGAAAGGGGGACAGCTTTGCAGGCGAAAGGGCGACCAGGGGATCGGGAGGGAGAATGGGACTCAGGTCCTCTAAAAGCAAACACCCCGAGTGGAGTCTCAAAGCTTTGTCCACGTTTGTGCCCCTTATTTCTATCTGTTCAGGGAAAAGTGAATACTGAGGACAGAGGTACTCCAAATCCCATGCTGTCATAAGCGAGCAAATGTAGCAACTTCTAGAAGCCATTTCCAGAGAGCAATACTGCTGTTGGACTGCAAGAAGATCAAACTAGTCCACCCTAAAGGAAATCAACCCTGAATACTCACAGAAAGGACGGATGCTGAAGCTGAAACTCCAGTACTTTGGCCACCGGATGCGAAGAGATGGCTCATTGGAAGAGAACCTGATGCTGGAAGAGACTTCAGGCAGGAGGAGAAGGGGGTGGCCGAGGATGAGACAGTTGGATGGCATCATTGACCCAGTGAACTTGAGTTTGAGCAAACTGCAGGAGGTAGTGAAGGACAGGGAAGCCTGGCAGGCTACAGTCCATGGGGCTGCAAAGCGCTGGACACAACTTCGCGACTGAACAATAACGACCATAGCATTTATAACGGCCTGAGGGCATCTAAAGTATATTGTGCTCAGCGCTGGGGCTACAGCTCTGAGAAAAAGTGACATTTAGAGCCCACAGGCCCTGTAGTCTACTAGAGGGGTAGACAAGACATCAGGCAGTTACCACCCAGTCTGAAAAGCGGGATTGTTATTCCAGTGTAATACACACTTTCGCAGCACGGCGGGTTTTCTCAAAAGTGAAACCAAACTTTTTTGTTTCGCGCCTACCTCCCTGATCAACTGTCACTAAGGGTAGTCTAACGGCCTAAAAAAGAATATATGCAACTTGAGGAAGTTTTGCCACAAAACCTGAACCTAAATGCTCGTGGACTTGATGGTCACACATTTGTGGGGGACCTTGTATTTCAGTTTCCATTAACTTTTAACAAGTGCCTGAAATTCCTTTTATGGGACACACAGGTTTTCACGCTAGACATGGGAAGGAAGGCGGAAACAGCAGCTTCCAGGGAGAGGTGACATACTGAGCTGCCGGCAAAGCAGAAAGGGGGACAGCTTTGCAGGCGAAAGGGCGACTAGGGGATCGGAAGGGAGAATGGGACTCAGGTCCTCTAAAAGCAAACACCCCGAGTGGAGTCTCAAAGCTTTGTCCACGTTTGTGCCCCTTATTTCTATCTGTTCAGGGAAAAGTGAATACTGAGGACAGAGGTACTCCAAATCCCATGCTGTCATAAGCGAGCAAATGTAGCAACTTCTAGAAGCCATTTCCAGAGAGCAATACTGCTGTTGGACTGCAAGAAGATCAAACTAGTCCACCCTAAAGGAAATCAACCCTGAATACTCACAGAAAGGACGGATGCTGAAGCTGAAACTCCAGTACTTTGGCCACCGGATGCGAAGAGATGGCTCATTGGAAGAGACCCTGATGCTGAAAGAGACTTCGGGCAGGAGGAGAAGGGGGTGGCCGAGGATGAGACAGTTGGATGGCATCATTGACCCAGTGAACTTAAGTTTGAGCAAACTGCAGGAGGTAGTGAAGGACAGGGAAGCCTGGCAGGCTACAGTCCAGGGGGCTGCAAAGCGCTGGACACAACTTCGCGACTGAACAATAACGACCATAGCATTTATAATGGCCTGAGGGCATATAAAGTATATTGTGCTCAGCACTGGGGCTACAGCTCTGAGAAAAAGTGACATTTAGAGCCCACAGGCCCTGTAGTCTACTAGAGGGGTGGACAAGACATCAGGCAGTTACCACACAGTCTGAAAAGCGTGATTTTTATTCCAGTGTAATACACACTTTCGCAGCACGGCGGGGTTTTCTCAAAAGTGAAACCAAACTTTTTTTTGTTTCGCGCCTACCTCCCCTGATCAACTGTCACTCCAAGAGGCAGCACTTGACTCCGTCCTGTGGACTCACGACACTGGCCTCCTGTGGGCAGGCACTTAATAAATAGCACTAAATATCAGAGCGAGGAAATGACTGAACTCTAGACAAGGGATCAGCGTGGAGAGTTAGGGACCATTAACTGTGTTCTGGGGGTCAGGAAGCCTTTGGGAAAGAAGTGGTATTTACTCTGAATTCATGAAAATGGCGTGATGCCCAGGAAAGAAACAGCAGTTCCTTTAAAGGCTCGGAGGCAAGGCGGCTCAGCACGTCCTGCGGAGCGGAGACCGACGCGGCTGGAGCTCAGAGCGACCGCTCTGTCCACGGGCTTCAGTGCAGAACAAATACAGTGTCATCACGAGGTGGAGGAGGCTGACCATTTAGAAAAAGAGACATTTCTTCCAGGGTGATCAAGTCTCTCCCCCGTGCACTGTGTCTTCTCCTGGTCTGGGCCACCTGCCCACCTGGTCCAGTAGCCTTGGGAGTGGGGTGAGGGGAGAGTAACTGGGGCTGAGCACCCTTCTTTTATTTTTTTTTAAAGTTTTGGCCTCTTTTATTGGTTCTTCATTTTTATTTATTTTCATCCATCTTTACTCTTTGGCCTGTGTGGGCCTCCCATCGCAGTGGCCTCTCTCATTGCAGGGCGCCGGCTCTGGGCGCATGCGCTCCAGAGCTCTGGCTCAGAGGTTGGACACATCGCTCCACGGCATGTGGGATCTTCCCAGGCCAGGGATCAAACTGGTGCCCCTTGCACTGCAAGGCAGACTCTTTACCCACTCGACCACCAGGGAAGCCCCTGAGCACCCTTCTTTAATAAGCAGAAGCAGATTCACAAGCAGCTTTTGTTTTTCTTTTTTTTTAACGTCGTGTATTTAGTTTTAAATTTATTTATTTATTTATTTTTGGCTATTCTGGTTTTTCACTGCTGTCGCAGGCTCTTCTCTAGTTGCAGGGAGCCAGGGCTACTTCTCATGGAGGTGAGCAGGCTTCTTGTGGTGGTGACTTCTCTCGTTGTGGAACTCGGGCTCTAGGACACACGGACTTCCGTCGTTGTGGCCCACGGGCTCCACAGTTGCGGCTCCGAGGCTCTAGAGCACAGGCTCCGTAGTTGGCGGCTCACGGGCTTAGTTGCTCCGCAGCGTGTGGGCTCTTTCCAGATCAGGGATCCAAGGCATGTCTCCTGCCTTGGCAGGTGACCTGTTTACCACTGAGCCACCAGGGAAACCCCCAAGCTGCTTTTCTAGCCCGGTAAGTTTGAACTCATTCTGTGAGCAGGGATGGGCTTTGAAGAGCTTTACCGGGGAAACAATGCTTCAACAGAAGGAACAACGCTTCAGCGTTAGTGAGCAGGCACTTTTTGAGTTCCTGCTTGTGAAAAAGGCTCATATTTATAGGGCACCTGCCCTGGTAGAACCTACAGTTTAGTGGTGAGTAAACGGGCTGAGGGGCCAGCCAGAGGCAGAGGAGCTGCTTGAAGTAGAGAACCTGTTAACCAACCCAGCCAGGGTAATCACCCCGATGGGGTGATGTCCATTTTACAGTTGAGAAAGCCAAAGATAGGGAAGTGAACTAACTTACCCAAGACCACGCAGTTTCAGACTCATCTCTGTGTGATCATAAATCCCACAGAGAAAAGGCATCACACTGTGTAACATGTCCTTACATAACACTGAGATGTGAATTAAGAAAGACGAATCACGGGCTTCCCCTGGTGGTCCAGTGGGTAAGGACACTGCCTTGCAGTGCAGTGCCGGTTCGATCCCTGGCCTGGGAAGATCCCACGTGCCGCGGAGCAGCTGGACCCATGTGTCCAATGACCGAGCCGGGGCTCTGGAGCGCATGCGCCCAGAGCCGGTGCTCTGCAGCGACAGACGCCACCGCGAGGGGAGGCCCACAGGAGCCAAAGAACAAAGACGGATGAAAATAGAGAAATGAAAGACCAATAGAAGTGGCCCGCCTGCTCCCCTCCCTCCTCAACCCGATCCCCGCCCAAAATAAAATAAATAAATCTTAAAAAAAAAAAAAAAGAAGAATCACTAATTGCACACACATACACGTGAAATACAGCCTCACTTTCCAGAAAATGCAGCCTGGAAAATACTGGTCAGAATATGGCCAGTGGCCTAGCTTTAAGCCTTGTGTGGGCTTATTCAGTCGAGTGAACTCTGTCCTGGGTAAAAACATTCCATAATCACAGACCTTACCCCTAGACTTAGCAGGGCCCCTCACAAGTGGAGGCTATTCATAGGATCTCAGAGCTGTCCAACGCCAGTTGGAGTGCCTGATTTGGAACACTCAAGTTCAGTCGAAAAGGCTATGAATTAACATCAGTTTTCTCTTCTTGTTCTGAAAGCTCTCTAGGGGAGTAACTCTGTGTTCCGAAGTTTCATGACCCCGATGGGTAGAATGTTCCACTGGGTTCCAGACCCAGCTTATCTGCATGACTGTGGGTCCCTCTCTCTCTTCTTTGGTCCTCTATTGGAAGATAGATCGGAAAGGCTCTTAAGCGCATTTCTTCTGTAACTCAATGAACCCCAATTTCTTTTAAAGTTTACCCTAGGATTCATTTTCTCCATAAAGTTTCCATTTCTCTTCTTTGAACTGTTTCATTTCCAATCTCCTTTCTGAAAAAAAGTAGAAATATGCATTCTGGAAAACAGAAGAGCCGCCAATGGCAGTTACAACTGATTGTGGCTATTGCTGGTGGGGTGTTCTTTAGAGTTGCTGTTTGAACATAGATTGGTGAAGATAGAACCATTGCTCCCAAGGGAAATAAAGGTTGGGCTTCTGTGAGCCTCTGGTCACATTTACATCAATGGACCAATACCTAACCTCATTTTATATGTCTGGGGGTTTTCGTGGTGCTTTGCTTTTTTACTTTATTTTTTATCTTTTATATTGAAGCATAGTTGATTAACAATGTTGTATTAGTTTCAGGTGGACAACGAAGTGATGCACTTACGCGATATCTAGTCTTTTTTCCATTTTTCCCCCTACTTAGGCTGTTACATAGTATTGAGCAGAGTTCCCTGTGCACTATAGGTGGTCCTTGTTTGTCATTCATTTCCAGTGCAGCAGTGCGCACATGTCAGAACTCTGTTTGTGAAGAAGGGTACTGAGGAGACTCCTCTGATCCATGCTGCCTGTTTCACAGTCTGCGTGTTTTTGTTGAAACACACTTTATGTCCTGTCTCACATTGGTTCATGAACATTGACTTCACAGCCAGTGATGCTAGAATTCAGACCTGAATGGAGCTTATGGAACACATGGACTTCTTCCATAAGGCACATCACACAGCCTCTGTGCTTACAATACTAGACAACCCTTGGACCCTAGGCTTGGGGGCCATTTTATTATTTATTATTATTCTTTTTGGCTTTGTTTTTGCACATGAGTTTTCTCTACTTGTGGTGAGTGGAGGCTACTCTCTAGTTGTGGTGGGTGCGCTCCTGTTGTGGGGCATAGACTCTGAGGAGTGTGGGCTTCAGGAGTTGTAGCTCACGGACTTGGTAGGGCTTGCAGGCTCTAGAGTACAGGTTCAGTATTTGTGGAGTATGGGCCCAGTTCTCTGCAGCATGTAGGTCTTCCTGGACCAAGGATAGAACCTGTGTCCCCTGCATTGAAAGGCAGATTCTTGGGAGCCACTTTTAAACAGTGAAATTGCTCCAAAGAGTACAAAAATGCAAAGGTTGTGGTCCCAAGGAGACAGTGGAGGGAACATCTTATTAGCGTGAGAGCTGAAGCAAGGAGCTTGGAACATGCCCGTTGGGGATTCATAAGCTTCTTCATTTTGCGTGTGTCCATAAGTAATCTTGGAATACCTGCAAGTATTGATCTCGGGGCTACAAATACATTTCAGCAGGTGGGTGGATTTGTCTGTGTCTGTTTCTATTAAGTGATGGGGTCCTTCTCCAAATGGTAGAAGAAAGGGTGAAAGAGGAAACTGGGTGTCTTTTGGAGACCCAAGAGGCGATGGAACATAATTTATGAGAAGTATGGTACTTGGACAGTAGCTCGCTAGCCAAACAGAGAGAAATAGATTTCCTTGCATTTGCAGAAATCTTTCTGCAGATCTAGTATGAAAATAGCTTACAATAATATGCGAGCTTTATTTAATAAAAAATAGACTTACAGCTCGACAGTGAGCCACGAGATTAGACAGCCCAGAGGTGGCTGTGAGCGCTCAGCCCTGGGCCTCCTGCTTGTACTGAGTTCCTATAGGGGCTGGATGATGGAACAGGCTGACCCACAGTGGGCGTAAGGGCTACCTTCTCCACCCGGCACTTTCACTTTAAGGACCCATGATGCATCAAAGCTCCAGTTTCAATAAATCAAAAGTGAAAGCCATACTTACCAGGAAAAGTCAAAAACCACCAATTTAAGAAATCTAAAAACTGGGGGAAAAATTATGTTCTTGAAATCCACCCAAAATATGAACTATCTGTAGTTCCTGTATGCATTTCCTGCTCCAGTTTGACTATTGAAATTATTTTTTTTCTCCTACTCCGACTAGCCTATATTTTGATTTCTAGATTCTTCCAGGGTCGTGCTCTGAACAGAAGCAAAATGAAAATATTTCAGGGGCTTATTTGACAACTATTGCAAAAGAAAATACATGGTTATCTGTTGAGTCATAGGTTAAAGCTATAAATTTATTGTATTAAACAGAAAGGGAATGGGTGAAACTGAAAGACACTGTAACTCTGACCCTGTTTCCTTGGAATAATATTCTTGTATGATTTATTTGTTTAATTTTTGCTTAGAGATATCACATATCCTCCAACGGTAACCCCTTCTTTTTGGTAAGCGTTTATCTCTCATAAAAGTCTGATGTATTCAGTGATGAATTTGGATCGAGACAAGTTTTTTGAAAAATTCCATGGACTCAAATCCATAAAGAACGCACTATCATTTCAATTAAAGAAAGGTTAAAAATCCCAAGATTTTCTCCAAAAGGGAGCAATTCTTCACCATTTTTATATAATCATGCAGGATATAACATCAGATAGATATTTTTATTTTATTGTGCATACTTTAATACATATGATAGGCATCTTAGTAGTATATATCTTAATAAATGCCATATATACACAATACATGTCTAATTTCTAGTAACACAGTCAAAGTCTCCATTAATACTAGACTAGAGCACTATTTGGGGTGCCTGTTCATATTTTAGTAATTGAATTTATTCTTTTCCCCAGACAATAAAGTGTCTGGTATAAATAAATAAGGATCCGATGATTCCCAAATAACATGACTGGAGTGCTCATAAAATTCGAGGAAGCTGAGTCAGATCCTTTCAAGAAGACAAACGCGGCTCTCCTCCGAAGCCAGTAGCTTGTGGAATGCAGCCATCTTGCCTTGCCTCTCCTCTGAGCCAAGCAACCTGGTGCTGGTAAGCTAGTCTTTCATCTCCTGTGCCTTCTACCAAGTGCTAGTGTTTTTATCAATAGAAAAAAAAAAGTATGACTTTCTCAATTAGAAGGCACATGAGTTTATGAGAATAAAGTTGATCCTAATGGATCCCGATTCTCTCACTCAGATTATGAATTGGCTAAAGACACTGCTGCAAGATGCAGCTTATTGCCCGTAGCTGTTGTGACTCATGAGCAAGCAATTTTTTTTTTCATTATCTTATAATGGAAGGTTGTTGGGTGCAGCCTTACAGCAATGAGAAAACCAACAGAATGTTCTTGGAATGACTGCGGGCAAGCTTTCTTTTATTTGTCTCTCTTCTCATTAGGGGATAGAGAAGGCAGGTCGCTTTCGGAGGGATTAAAAAGTCAAAGGTCTTGGTGAAGGGACATCTACACAAGCCTTTAGAAAGCTGTTATCAGAGGATCAGCTATAATAGAAAACAATCCTCGGGCTAATCCTCTGCCTGGATCCAGAGAAATGCTTTACCTCTCCCCACCCCATCCTACTTTCCTCTCCAATAGTCATGTTCCACGGAAGCCGCTCGCTTTCCCGAAGTCTTAGCCCAAGTGTACAGGATCCAAGTTTTCTCCAAAAGGGAGCAATTCTTCACCATTTTTATATAATCATGCAGGATATAACATCAGATAGATATTTTTATTTTATTGTGCATACTTTAATACATATGATAGGCATCTTAGTAGTATATATCTTAATAAATGCCATATATACACAATACATGTCTAATTTCTAGTAACACAGTCAAAGTCTCCATTAATACTAGACTAGAGCACTATTTGGGGTGCCTGTTCATATTTTAGTAATTGAATTTATTCTTTTCCCCAGACAATAAAGTGTCTGGTATAAATAAATAAGGATCCGATGATTCCCAAATAACATGACTGGAGTGCTCATAAAATTCGAGGAAGCTGAGTCAGATCCTTTCAAGAAGACAAACGCGGCTCTCCTCCGAAGCCAGTAGCTTGTGGAATGCAGCCATCTTGCCTTGCCTCTCCTCTGAGCCAAGCAACCTGGTGCTGGTAAGCTAGTCTTTCATCTCCTGTGCCTTCTACCAAGTGCTAGTGTTTTTATCAATAGAAAAAAAAAAAAAAAGTATGACTTTCTCAATTAGAAGGCACATGAGTTTATGAGAATAAAGTTGATCCTAATGGATCCCGATTCTCTCACTCAGATTATGAATTGGCTAAAGACACTGCTGCAAGATGCAGCTTATTGCCCGTAGCTGTTGTGACTCATGAGCAAGCAATTTTTTTTTTCATTATCTTATAATGGAAGGTTGTTGGGTGCAGCCTTACAGCAATGAGAAAACCAACAGAATGTTCTTGGAATGACTGCGGGCAAGCTTTCTTTTATTTGTCTCTCTTCTCATTAGGGGATAGAGAAGGCAGGTCGCTTTCGGAGGGATTAAAAAGTCAAAGGATTAAAAAGTCAAAGGTCTTGGTGAAGGGACATCTACACAAGCCTTTAGAAAGCTGTTATCAGAGGATCAGCTATAATAGAAAACAATCCTCGGGCTAATCCTCTGCCTGGATCCAGAGAAAATGCTTTACCTCTCCCCACCCCATCCTACTTTCCTCTCCAATAGTCATGTTCCACGGAAGCCGCTCGCTTTCCCGAAGTCTTAGCCCAAGTGTACAGGATCCAAGTTTTCTCGCCGGCTCTCTCCCTTTTTCTCAGTTCCCTCTGACCTCCGAGAACCTAGCGCTTCCTCTGTGTTCTACCTGCCTTTCTCTCACCTCTTCCTGTCTTTGCTGGGTTTTATCTGGGGGACCCCATAAAGCCCTCCCAGCCTTCACAGCCGCCCAGACCTTAGCTGATGCAGAACCTCTTGTAAGGGAGAAGGGACACTGAGGTCTGGATTGCTGGCATTTAAAGATCATTTGGTCTACCTGCCCGCTTCCCAGGTGGCTCAGTGGTAAGGAATCTGCCTGCAGTGCAGGAAGCATGGGTTCAATCCCTGGACTGGGAAGGTCCCCTGGGGGAGGCAATGTCAACCTACTCTAGTATTCTTGCCTGGAGCATGCCATGGAATTTGGTGGTCTACAGGCCCTAGGGTCAGAAAGAGTCAGACATGATTGAGTGACTGAGCATGCACGCATGGTCAACCTGCCTTCTTTACCCACCATTTTATCAGTGACCAAAATCCAGGGAATTGCCTGACGTCACACAGCCAGGTAGTGGCTGAGCCCAGACGAGGACTCAGAATTTCTAATTCTCTGTGGCATCTAATAATGACTGGACACTGGTTACACCTTCCTTTAGATGGTCCAGCTGCTCTACTCATTCAAGATAGTTAACCGAGTAGGCCAGACTGCTACTGTTGTCATGTTGCCCACTCAGCGAGACCAGGATGGCATGCATGTATGTTAAGAAGGGTGGGCGTCTGCTTTACACACAGACCCCTGTGATTTGCACTCATGGACAGAGGCTTTGGTCACTGAGCTTTGAGGAACAAATGGACATCTCACCCCCTCAGAGCAGACATCACCAAGACATCCTTGTTTTCCTCCTGCCTGCACACTGTGAATCGTTGTTCACGAGAAGAGTGAGTAAGACAGAAATGGACAAAGCCGCAGAGTACATGTGTAGGTTTGGCAGGAGTTTACATAACACTATAGAAAAAAAAACCCAATCGAGTCACCAGCTTTGCTGGGGTTCTCTTCCTCTCCCTCCCAGTTGGAGACAGGAGAACGAGGAGGGCCTGGTGTTCCACAGAGCTCTGTGCTCCTAGGCTATCAGTTGCAGAGGACGGGAGTGTGCCCTGACATTTGCACTTAGAGTTAGGAAGTGAACACTAGGTAGTGATGCTGAGTGTGCTTTGCTGTTCACTTTCTGTTGTTGAAAAAATTCCTCCTAATATCAAACATTAGAATAAAGCACCACCTTGTGGTCTGATGCATTTATTAAAGTGGCAAAACCTGAGAGTTGAGACAGGGAATGCTCCCCCAGCTGGCGACAGAGAAGCCGAGGCCTGAAGGCTGACTCCAGGGTGGCCGATGGGGTGCGGAAGCCCGGAGTGTCTTCCTGCTCTTTCTGGGGATTCTTGGATCACCACCACGACAGCATCACCTTCCAGGGCATGAGTTTCACGTTTCTGACACTAAAATACTGTGTTATTTACATAGTGTAAGCCATGTAATCCCTTCAAAACCACAGGGAAATGGGTCTTCATATTTCAACTTTGTAGGCTGGGGCTGAGGTCACTATCTGATCCAACTGCACTTGAAGTCAGAGCTCGGGTGGGAGGCCACGCCCTTTGGACACAAAATCTCTGCTGTTAACCACAGCTCTGCTGATCCCAAAATTAGAATCAAGACCAAGACCAAGGGCTGGGTCTACTCTGAGTTCTCTCTCCCAGGAGGCTGTGGCCCTGGGTTCTAACTCAAAGCAAAAATAGCTCCAGTCTTAACTAAAATTCACTCGAGGGGCAGGAAGTAACCCATTCCCTGAGGTTTCCTTGGTAAGAAAAGTCAGAGGTGGAGACGTTGCTGGTGCCCATCCACTTGACTTAGCCAGAGGAGAGAGATGTTAAGGACGGACAGAGAGAAACCGGGACTTCCCTGGTGGCTCAGGTGGTAAACAATCTCCCTGCAATGCAGATCAGTCCCTGGTTTGGGAAGATCCCCTGGAGAAGGGAATGGCTATTCCTACTCCAGTATTCTTGATTGAAGAATCCCATGGACAGAGGAGCCTAGTGGGCTATAGTCCGCAGGGTTGCACTGAGTCGGACACAACTGAGCGACTAACACCTTCACTTGACTTCAGAGAGCAACTAGCCAGCAACCAGACTGAAAAAATGAAGAATTCCATGTGCTCCTAGGCTATCAGTTGCAGAGGACGGGAGTGTGCCCTGACATTTGCACTTAGAGTTAGGAAGTGAACACTAGGTAGTGATGCTGAGTGTGCTTTGCTGTTCACTTTCTGTTGTTGAAAAAATTCCTCCTAATATCAAACATTAGAATAAAGCACCACCTTGTGGTCTGATGCATTTATTAAAGTGGCAAAACCTGAGAGTTGAGACAGGGAATGCTCCCCCAGCTGGCGACAGAGAAGCCGAGGCCTGAAGGCTGACTCCAGGGTGGCCGATGGGGTGCGGAAGCCCGGAGTGTCTTCCTGCTCTTTCTGGGGATTCTTGGATCACCACCACGACAGCATCACCTTCCAGGGCATGAGTTTCACGTTTCTGACACTAAAATACTGTGTTATTTACATAGTGTAAGCCATGTAATCCCTTCAAAACCACAGGGAAATGGGTCTTCATATTTCAACTTTGTAGGCTGGGGCTGAGGTCACTATCTGATCCAACTGCACTTGAAGTCAGAGCTCGGGTGGGAGGCCACGCCCTTTGGACACAAAATCTCTGCTGTTAACCACAGCTCTGCTGATCCCAAAATTAGAATCAAGACCAAGACCAAGGGCTGGGTCTACTCTGAGTTCTCTCTCCCAGGAGGCTGTGGCCCTGGGTTCTAACTCAAAGCAAAAATAGCTCCAGTCTTAACTAAAATTCACTCGAGGGGCAGGAAGTAACCCATTCCCTGAGGTTTCCTTGGTAAGAAAAGTCAGAGGTGGAGGCGTTGCTGGTGCCCATCCACTTGACTTAGCCAGAGGAGAGAGATGTTAAGGACGGACAGAGAGAAACCGGGACTTCCCTGGTGGCTCAGGTGGTAAACAATCTCCCTGCAATGCAGATCAGTCCCTGGTTTGGGAAGATCCCCTGGAGAAGGGAATGGCTATTCCTACTCCAGTATTCTTGATTGAAGAATCCCATGGACAGAGGAGCCTAGTGGGCTATAGTCCGGGGGTTGCACTGAGTCGGACACAACTGAGCGACTAACACCTTCACTTGACTTCAGAGAGCAACTGAGCCAGCAACCAGACTGTAAATCATTTCATGAAGAAATAAAACCCAGAAGAGACACTTAGCAAGTATTCACTTGTACCATTATAGTGCTTTTCCACACCTTGATATTTTCTCTTCTTTAAAGATATGATCTATTTTATCAGAGAGTTTGTTTTAAAGGAAGGGTTGCAGTCTCTGGCTGACTGGTATCTAAGATGAACAGGTACCAATAATATGGATAAGATACTTTAGCAGGGAGACCTTCTAATGTCTTGTTCCTGACATTGTGAGTCTCTGTACGTCTCTTTCTTGTTTCGGGGCCTCAGCGATCTCATTTGTAGAACAGGGGGATTAGATTTGTTGAAAAGGTAGGTGATTCTAAAATAGTGCACAGTACAAGTGTGGAAAATCTGAGTGGAGAACCTCAGCTTTCTTCATTTCCTCAGAAAGTCTTCTGCCCATGTTTCCTTCCTATTCTCAATGGAATCTACTGCTAATTTTGGTCACACCGTGACTTGCACACAGAGGTGTTCAATAATATTCTCGGATGAGGATGATTTGGGGACATACATGCTTCTCTGTTTTTCCAGAGAAGTTAAAATCCTACAGTTCATGATTTCCCAGTCCCTTTCCATCCACCAAAGAGAAACCCAAACAGTGTTCTCAAGTTCTATAAAAAGAGGAAGCACTGCTATGTATTTGCTTTCCTTGGAAGGTTACTATGTGACCCCAAGACAGTTTAGAAGCCTCATAACATTTCTCAGTTCAGGGGCAGGAAGTAACCCATTCCCTGAGGTTTCCTTGGTAAGAAAAGTCAGAGGTGGAGACGTTGCTGGTGCCCATCCACTTGACTTAGCCAGAGGAGAGAGATGTTAAGGACGGACAGAGAGAAACCGGGACTTCCCTGGTGGCTCAGGTGGTAAACAATCTCCCTGCAATGCAGATCAGTCCCTGGTTTGGGAAGATCCCCTGGAGAAGGGAATGGCTATTCCTACTCCAGTATTCTTGATTGAAGAATCCCATGGACAGAGGAGCCTAGTGGGCTATAGTCCGCAGGGTTGCACTGAGTCGGACACAACTGAGCGACTAACACCTTCACTTGACTTCAGAGAGCAACTGAGCCAGCAACCAGACTGTAAATCATTTCATGAAGAAATAAAACCCAGAAGAGACACTTAGCAAGTATTCACTTGTACCATTATAGTGCTTTTCCACACCTTGATATTTTCTCTTCTTTAAAGATATGATCTATTTTATCAGAGAGTTTGTTTTAAAGGAAGGGTTGCAGTCTCTGGCTGACTGGTATCTAAGATGAACAGGTACCAATAATATGGATAAGATACTTTAGCAGGGAGACCTTCTAATGTCTTGTTCCTGACATTGTGAGTCTCTGTACGTCTCTTTCTTGTTTCGGGGCCTCAGCGATCTCATTTGTAGAACAGGGGGATTAGATTTGTTGAAAAGGTAGGTGATTCTAAAATAGTGCACAGTACAAGTGTGGAAAATCTGAGTGGAGAACCTCAGCTTTCTTCATTTCCTCAGAAAGTCTTCTGCCCATGTTTCCTTCCTATTCTCAATGGAATCTACTGCTAATTTTGGTCACACCGTGACTTGCACACAGAGGTGTTCAATAATATTCTCGGATGAGGATGATTTGGGGACATACATGCTTCTCTGTTTTTCCAGAGAAGTTAAAATCCTACAGTTCATGATTTCCCAGTCCCTTTCCATCCACCAAAGAGAAACCCAAACAGTGTTCTCAAGTTCTATAAAAAGAGGAAGCACTGCTATGTATTTTCTTTCCTTGGAAGGTTACTATGTGACCCCAAGACAGTGCCTACTTTTTCCAGAGCCTCACCCTTCTGTTTGCTTCCTGTGCTCTCACTCTGGATGTCTCTTTGTTGAGCCCTTCTTAGGTCAGATGATCTGTGGTCAAGTAGACCCACCACAAGACTATCCAATGAACTTTCTGCAATGCTGAAAACACAATTTGTGCTTTGCTATGTGGTAGTTAGTCAACAACCATCAATTGGAGGTGACTACTGAGCATTTGAAGTGAGGCTCGTAAGCCTAAGCGCTGATGTTTAACTTTGCTTAATTTTAGTTTCTTTAAATCTGAATGTAAGTTGCCACATAAGGCTACTGGTTACCACATTGTGGAGAACAGCAGTACAATACCATTATAACACAGATCTTTGTTGCGAGAACTTGTGGTTTTTCTCGAATGTCAAACGTATACTACAACAGAGCTATCCTTAATCCTTTACAAGCAGACCTTTATCAGATGAGGGTTTGGGGTGGAGGGGAGGGAGGATATATGCTTTTCTGTGTTGTGCTTCTTGAAAACAGAATTTTAAAAATATAATGGCATATCAGTTGTTGTAAAATGTTGTCTATCTTCAAGATAACTGACTTTTTTCTTAATTTTACACTAAATGATAGAAAATGAATCCTGGTTTTGATTCCACAGAAATAGAATTTATTCTTTAGTTTTAAGTAGAAAGAGAAGTATTTTCTCACTCTGTAGATTTTTCTTCCAGTCCATAATTAAACTTTAATGTAACCTTAGAATGTTTTCCAGCTAACAAATATTTTTTATGTCAAACATTTAATGATAAATATAGAGCCTAGGACTTCCCTGGAGGTGCAGGGGATACGAGTTCACCTGGCCAATGCAGAGGACACAGGTTCAGTCCTTGATCTGGAAAGATTCCACATGCCACGGAGCAACTAACACTGTACGTCACAACCAATGAAGCCCGCACGCTCTGGGGCCCTTGAGCCACAGCTAATGAACCCCTGTGCCACAGCTGCTGATGGCCACAAGTCTGCTCCGCAACGAGAGAAACCACTGCAAGGAGAAGCCTGTACACCACAACGAGAGACTCGCCTCTGCTTTCTGAAACTAGAGAAAGCCCATGGGCAGCAACAAAGACCCAGGGCAGCCAAAAATAAATAAATGAATAGAGCAGTGTGTACATGTCAAGAAAAAAAGACTACAATTTTTTTTTTTTTTAAAAGAGCCTGTCTGTCAAAGCAGACACTGAAGATACATTTTTTCCTAAAATATTTGACTGTAGAATTTATTTATTTTAAAACAAAACATGGTGAAATTCTCAATGCTTTATTATATAACCCCTGTCTTAAATAAGCTCATGTTACATCCTCAGTAGATTTCTCATTAATTAGTACAGGATTTCTCAACTGGAACAAAGATTGGGCAACCTTATATCCATTAATCTCAGAATAAAGCTTTTATTTTCAATGAATGTAAAGAGGTTTACAGATGGGTGATGGTCCTGAGAAAGTGACTTCTACATAAAGAGAAGACTAAGAAGGTCTTGGAAATAATTGTGATAACTTCATGGAAGCTCTTATGAGAAAGCATGTTGAGGTATTCAGCATCTGTGGTAACAGGGAGCAGACAAGAGTTTCTGACTCTGGCCTGCATGAAGGAGTGACTCCTGGTGGCTTTCCTTGTCCCCATCATGACAAGGTTTTCAAGTGGGGACCACACGATGTCCTGATGCTCTGGGCTGGTCCTGGCTTTATGGTGACAACATACAGGCACTGGTACCCTAGGGGACCAGAGCTCTATTTGAAGGATGCTTCCTTCGTTTAAACCTTGGTGCAGAAAATCATCCCCACTCCCGAAAGTGACTTAAATTCCCCAAGCTGCCTTTTCTGAGATCAAGCTGCCATCATGTACTCAAACACAAACAAATGGAAATCAATTTCAGGACATTGAAATAAGAAGTGCTGCAAAAAAATCAAAGGAAGCCCACATATCTTCTTTTTAAATTCTCACGTCAATGTATTAAAACTTCAGTATACATTGATTTATTTATTGGGGGCTATGCTTTGTCTTCACTGCTGCACATGGGCTTTCTAGTTGTGAGTGGGGGCTGCTCTCTAGTGCCGGGGCTCTGGCTTCTCATTGCCATGACTTCTTGCCCTAGGGGGTGAGGGTTTCAGTAGTTGTGGCATGTGGGCTCAGTAGTTGTGACATACGGGCTTAGTTGTCCCACTGGCTTGTGGAATCATTCTGGATCAGAGATCAAACTCATGTCTTCTGCATTGGCAGGTGGAGTCTTCACCACTGGACCATGAACAAAGTCCTAAACTAACATTGTTGTGATAATTTCAGGTGAACAGCAAAGGGACTCAGCCATACATTGACATGTTTTAAATTTACCATGAACAACAGTCTAAACTAACATGTGAAATTCTCAATGCTTTATTATATAACCCCTGTCTTAAATAAGCTCATGTTACATCCTCAGTAGATTTCTCATTAATTAGTACAGGATTTCTCAACTGGAACAAAGATTGGGCAACCTTATATCCATTAATCTCAGAATAAAGCTTTTATTTTCAATGAATGTAAAGAGGTTTACAGATGGGTGATGGTCCTGAGAAAGTGACTTCTACATAAAGAGAAGACTAAGAAGGTCTTGGAAATAATTGTGATAACTTCATGGAAGCTCTTATGAGAAAGCATGTTGAGGTATTCAGCATCTGTGGTAACAGGGAGCAGACAAGAGTTTCTGACTCTGGCCTGCATGAAGGAGTGACTCCTGGTGGCTTTCCTTGTCCCCATCATGACAAGGTTTTCAAGTGGGGACCACACGATGTCCTGATGCTCTGGGCTGGTCCTGGCTTTATGGTGACAACATACAGGCACTGGTACCCTAGGGGACCAGAGCTCTATTTGAAGGATGCTTCCTTCGTTTAAACCTTGGTGCAGAAAATCATCCCCACTCCCGAAAGTGACTTAAATTCCCCAAGCTGCCTTTTCTGAGATCAAGCTGCCATCATGTACTCAAACACAAACAAATGGAAATCAATTTCAGGACATTGAAATAAGAAGTGCTGCAAAAAAATCAAAGGAAGCCCACATATCTTCTTTTTAAATTCTCACGTCAATGTATTAAAACTTCAGTATACATTGATTTATTTATTGGGGGCTATGCTTTGTCTTCACTGCTGCACATGGGCTTTCTCTAGTTGTGAGTGGGGGCTGCTCTCTAGTGCCGGGGCTCTGGCTTCTCATTGCCATGACTTCTTGCCCTAGGGGGTGAGGGTTTCAGTAGTTGTGGCATGTGGGCTCAGTAGTTGTGACATACGGGCTTAGTTGTCCCACTGGCTTGTGGAATCATTCTGGATCAGAGATCAAACTCATGTCTTCTGCATTGGCAGGTGGAGTCTTCACCACTGGACCATGAACAAAGTCCTAAACTAACATTGTTGTGATAATTTCAGGTGAACAGCAAAGGGACTCAGCCATACATTGACATGTATCCATTCTCCTCCAAATTCTCCTCCCACCCAGGCTGCCACATAACATTGAGCAGGGCTCTCTGTGCTACACGGTAGGACCTTGGTGGTTATCTATTTTAAATATAGCAGTGTGTACACATCAATTTCTTAGCAATTTGTTTTTTTAGAGGACTTTGTGTTTGAGAGGATATAGGAGTTTCACTGGGGTCTGAAGGCACATTTGCACCAGGATAAAACCAGCCAGACCAGTGGAGTCATTTCCCAGGCCCTGAGTCAGGGTCCCAGCAGAGGAAGGGCAGGCCCCTTCTGGCCCACGCCACACCCACTCAAGTGGCTGCAGTGGAGGAGGGAATATTTAGCACCACTGGACAAGAATTGCTCCAGACTTGGTGACCCTCAGAGCCATGAGGAAGTTGGAGGACAGCATTTGTCAGAGAATTACCAAAGAACACACAGAAAGAACAGACCTTTTCCAGGGTTGACTAAGATAATCCTCAGGCTGCTGAGTGTCCTCGTGGGAGAGGGAACCTCCTCTGAGAACTGAGCTGACGCCAGCGGCGGGGAAGGCAGGGACATTTCGCTTTCATAGGAAGAGACACTGAGACTCTTTTGATCACAATCAGGCTAGATCTGCGGAGATCACCAGTGTGCCCACAGAGGCGACATCGAAGAGGGAAATGAAACACAGTGTCAGCAAGGCTTGCAACAAGGCGTTCCTTTCAGGTCGACCTGACTAAAGGTTTCCCAATTCCTCAGTGAAGATGAATTAGAACTAACATGAGAACAATGCTGTTTTATTTCTTGATTGATATATACAGATCAGAGGCCAACTGTCTGAAGAAGTGTATGTCTTGATTAGATCAACTGAGTCATCCCCAATTGATCTTTCATAGTTGGTACAAACTTCCAACTTTTAGAAGCTTCTTCAGGGTAAATTAGACAGATCCAAGACACACATTGGCTGAAGAACTGCAATGGACTACTGTTAAATTGTGGGCACAGAGCAGGCAAGTCAGGTAAGACACCTCTTGTTCTGGATGTCACCTCAGTCTTGCTCTTCTCTTGATGTGATACTCATGACAGTCTCTGCAATCATTGCTTATTTCCCTAAACTCATTTTAAAAATACACATAGAACTGCTAATCTTTCCCGAATGTTCATGTTCCCCTTCTTCCTCAATCATAAAACCTCTAAATACTATTAGCTAGAAGAAAAACCCATTTCTTTGACTTCGGTCCCCATCATCCTCAGGGAAAGAACCAAGGGCTGTGGATAGCAGTAGTGCATGTCTTCAGGAAGAATCACTGAAGGAGACCCTGGAGCCTCATTCTACCTCCTTTTATCAGATTTGTTGGAAACGACCCTGATGCTGGGAAAGAATGAAGGCAGAAAGAGACAAGGGCACTAGAGGGTGAGACGGTTGGATGGCATCACCTATTCAATGGACGTGAACTTGGGCAAACTCCAGGAGATGGGGAGGTCCATGGAGGCTTAGTGTGCTGCAGTCCATGGCATCTCGAAGAGTCAGACATGGCTTGGTGGCTGAACAACACCACATATGTACACAAATATACACATATATGTAGCCTGCTGCCTGGAATACAGATATGATGGCTGACGCTGGGTCCTGAGGAGAATGGAACGTCCAGGTCAAGTATTGGCTGCCCTGATTATGATGGTGTCCTCACTCCAGTCCCGGATCTGCCACATTCACACAAGAAATTATACATGTTTTCATCTCATTTAAGTCAATTTTTGACTTTTCAGTCACTCTCAGTTGAACCTGATCCCCTCCAGGAAAGCATTTTCACTCTGAAAAATTGCGGATGTGCATATAGAGCAGACACCTTAAAAAAATCCTCATGGGAGGAGAGATGGCTCAGAAAAGGAAGTAAGGGCTGCAGGCTCAGTACTTACATAATAAGAATTATTTGCAAGAGTCATAGCTCTGATTGATATATACAGATCAGAGGCCAACTGTCTGAAGAAGTGTATGTCTTGATTAGATCAACTGAGTCATCCCCAATTGATCTTTCATAGTTGGTACAAACTTCCAACTTTTAGAAGCTTCTTCAGGGTAAATTAGACAGATCCAAGACACACATTGGCTGAAGAACTGCAATGGACTACTGTTAAATTGTGGGCACAGAGCAGGCAAGTCAGGTAAGACACCTCTTGTTCTGGATGTCACCTCAGTCTTGCTCTTCTCTTGATGTGATACTCATGACAGTCTCTGCAATCATTGCTTATTTCCCTAAACTCATTTTAAAAATACACATAGAACTGCTAATCTTTCCCGAATGTTCATGTTCCCCTTCTTCCTCAATCATAAAACCTCTAAATACTATTAGCTAGAAGAAAAACCCATTTCTTTGACTTCGGTCCCCATCATCCTCAGGGAAAGAACCAAGGGCTGTGGATAGCAGTAGTGCATGTCTTCAGGAAGAATCACTGAAGGAGACCCTGGAGCCTCATTCTACCTCCTTTTATCAGATTTGTTGGAAACGACCCTGATGCTGGGAAAGAATGAAGGCAGAAAGAGACAAGGGCACTAGAGGGTGAGACGGTTGGATGGCATCACCTATTCAATGGACGTGAACTTGGGCAAACTCCAGGAGATGGGGAGGTCCATGGAGGCTTAGTGTGCTGCAGTCCATGGCATCTCGAAGAGTCAGACATGGCTTGGTGGCTGAACAACACCACATATGTACACAAATATACACATATATGTAGCCTGCTGCCTGGAATACAGATATGATGGCTGACGCTGGGTCCTGAGGAGAATGGAACGTCCAGGTCAAGTATTGGCTGCCCTGATTATGATGGTGTCCTCACTCCAGTCCCGGATCTGCCACATTCACACAAGAAATTATACATGTTTTCATCTCATTTAAGTCAATTTTTGACTTTTCAGTCACTCTCAGTTGAACCTGATCCCCTCCAGGAAAGCATTTTCACTCTGAAAAATTGCGGATGTGCATATAGAGCAGACACCTTAAAAAAATCCTCATGGGAGGAGAGATGGCTCAGAAAAGGAAGAAAGGGCTGCAGGCTCAGTACTTACATAATAAGAATTATTTGCAAGAGTCATAGCTCTGCATTTTTCCCTGATGAGACTGCCCATTGCTGTACAGTTGGTGGAATATCAATATAATTGCTCATCTGTCTTCTTCTTTCAGAAATTAAATGTAGTTCAGCATGGAAACCAGGTCTTTCTTCTCTTACTCATTCCATAGGAGACAATCACGAGTAACGCCTCTTTGAAGACTCAATCCTTGTTTCCAGTCTCTTACATTCCCCAGCAAAGGTTTAGCTTAAGCAACATTACCAACTGCATCCACAGACATGCCTGATGCAAACTTAAACTCAATAAACCAAAGCAAGCATGGGTGTGGTGGTGGGAACTACGGGCTGCCCCATCTTTAGTGCTTTTCCATAAAAGGTTTGAGAAAAGGAAGTCAAACCACAAACCCATTAGGTAATAGGCTGTGCCTTAACATAATTTATCTGGAATGAGGAAGGGAAGGACGCAGCTTTGAAAGAATTTCCTCAACAGCATATTCCTCTTGGCTGCAAAGCTGTCCCTGAAACATCAGGTGAGACCCAGGAGGAAACCTGGAATCCCTCATCTTCTCCCTACTACTTGCTGGAGGTGGGCAATCTTTGGGAATTTGGAAAATATTCCTCAATAGATGGTACAATTTGACCACCAGGGCTCACCAGGCTGATTTCCAACCCAGGGAGCAGAAGTGGACTGAAAGAAAAGGGGTGAGGGTTTTGACTTAGCCAGCCCAGCATCCCTCAGACTCTTAAAATTTTTTGAGGACCCCCCAAAAGTTCTTGTTTATGTGGGTTATATTTAAAATATTAGAACTAGCACTGAAAATGTAATTTTTCTTTAAAATAATGAGAAGCTCAATACATGAAAATACAATAACTTTTAGTAAAATTAAAATGGAAATAAATTTAAGATATAACTGACAGTGCAAATCCACACAAAATAATTGATTTTAATGAAATTAATTATATTTTCTGAAGGGATCTTTTGCCCAAGCATGATTTTGCCATATAATGCACTCATCATTGGAAATTATTGTTTCGTTGATTGACTATTTGAGCTTTCAAATATTGATGGTACTATGGCTTTTGAAAATCACATTTGTCAAAATCATTGAGCTCATTAGAAAAGTCTTTTAAGCATCAGGAGGCTATCAGGTTCAAATATTTATCTTTGGCTGCAAGTAATGTGTCATTTTCCTCAAAGTGACAAGTTCTCATCATTTACTCAAGAAAATTCTGTCAAAAAGACAAAATCAAATAACAATAATTTGTTGTCAATTGTCTTGGTGGTGCTGTGGTAAGAATCCACCTGCCAACACAGGAGATACAGGAGACGTAGTTTCGATCCTGGTTTGGAAGATCCCCTGGAGAAGGAAATGGCAACCCACTTCAGTACTCTTACGTGGGAAATCCCATGGTAAGAATCCCATGGTAAGCCTTTTATGGGAAAGCACTGTAATCCATGGAGGAGGCTGATGGGTTAGAATCCAGGAGGTTGCAAAGAGTTGGACATGGCTGAGTGCTTGGGCATGCATCTCTTTCAGAGAAAAATGGTGTTCCGTGAAAGAGGAGGCTCTTTCAGCTTGAATCTCAAAATTGACATGTGCTGGAGTAAAGCTTTTGAAGTGCATTATGCATACTTCCTATGTTATCACATAGAATATTGAAAAAGACATCTGATCAAGGATCAAGGTTAGCTAAGTTAATCATTTTCCTGTTTTATTGAGGGCATGAAATAGTTGACCACCTTTTCCTGCCAGTTCATGGTGATAAAAATAAAACACAGTGAGGACTGATGTAGGTTGGAGCCCTTGCCTCGATTGTTATTAATATGAAGGCAGCAGCTATTATACCTAATGTTGCTTTTGCACAACTAGTACAAAGGTCAACCCAATGAAAAAGGCAAAGAACATCTTAGCATTTTTTTTTTTTGGCCACTTCTATTTATCTTTCATTTATTTATCTTTAGTTCTTTGGCCTGTGTGGGCCTCCCATCACAGTGGCCTCTCTCGTCGCAGAGCACCGGCTCTGGGCGCATGTACTCCAGAGCTCCGGCTCAGTAGTTGGATACATCGGTCCAGCCGCTCCTTGGCACTTGGGATCTTCCCAGGCCAGGAATAGAACCAACTTCTTTTGCACTGCAAGGTGGTGTCCTTACCCACTGGACCACCAGGGAAGCCCACATCTTAGTATTATTGTGAAAATAGTTTTCCTCTTCTCTACCAGGATAAGGGCCTCAGGGAATCCCCGGGGAAAATAGACTACACTTTGGGAATGGCTGTGATCAGGTTATCCCTGGTGACTCAGATAGTAAAGAATCCTTTAGATTCATCAGCATCACAGGATGCAGCTTACAATGAGAGGGTCTTTTAACTGCCTTTCCTGCACCATCTATCCACTCAGGAACAAATAAACCAGGAGCAAAATGTTACAAAAGATTATGATGGCTGCTCTCATCTAAAATTGATCAATACACAAGAAACATCTTACCAGCAATTATTAATGTTAAAAAAGTCTCAGAATACCTTTTAAAAATTTTCCACCACTGAAAACATTGCAGAATTTTAGAGGCGACAGTAAGAATAATGTAATAATAATAATGAATAACTACAAAACCCCTTTGAGTGCATTTTCAGTGGCTCTTTTCCAAAAGATTTATAGTATTAAAAAAAAATCCTTATTTATGTGTGTATTTTTACTTTTGGCTGTGTTGGGTCTTAATTGTAGGATTTTCCTTGTATCACATGGGATCTTAGTTTCCGACCAGGAATTGAATCTGTGTCCATTCTTAACCATTGGAGAACCAGGGAAGTCCCCTATATTATTTTATTTTAACTTGAAAAAACTCTGTGATGGGGCTTCCCTGGTAGCTTAGTGGTAAAGAGTTCACCTGCCAATGCAGGAGACACTGGTTCGATCCCTGATCTGAGAAGATCCCACATGCTGCAGAGCAACTAAACCCATGAGTCAACAACTATTGAACCTGTGCTCTAGAGCCTTGGAGCCGCAACAATGGAGCCCATGGACCGCAACCACTGAAGCCCGTGTGCTCTAGAGCATGAGTTCCACAACAAGAGAAGTCACTGCAACAAGAAGCCTGCTCACCCCAACTAGAAAGTAGCCCCCACTCCCTGTAACTAGAGAAAAGCCTGTGGCAGCAGGGAAGACCCAGAAGAGCCAAAAATAAATTTAAAAAATAAATAAAATAAGAAAACCAACTCTATGCTGTGGTTGTATAGGACTTTGTATCACCTTCATTTTGCAGAGTTTGAGAAAACTAGACTCACCCACAGTTGGGGGATGGAACCAGAGTTTCCTCCTGTGCGTGTGTGCTAAGTCACTTCAGTCCTGTCCGATCTTTTGTGACTCTATGGGCTGATTGATCTCCAAATCAGGGATCGATCAAACCAGCCTCTAACATTTCCTACATTGGCAGACACCCACAGCTTTACCACTAGTGCCACCTGGGAAGCCTGGCCACCAGGGGTGTCCGTTCGCATTTTAAAGCCTTTTTTCAGATACAGCTTACAAAATTTTCCCACCACTGAAAAAAAATGTAAAAACTGCTCTCATCTAAAATTGATCAATACACAAGAAACATCTTACCAGCAATTATTAATGTTAAAAAAGTCTCAGAATACCTTTTAAAAATTTTCCACCACTGAAAACATTGCAGAATTTTAGAGGCGACAGTAAGAATAATGTAATAATAATAATGAATAACTACAAAACCCCTTTGAGTGCATTTTCAGTGGCTCTTTTCCAAAAGATTTATAGTATTAAAAAAAAATCCTTATTTATGTGTGTATTTTTACTTTTGGCTGTGTTGGGTCTTAATTGTAGGATTTTCCTTGTATCACATGGGATCTTAGTTTCCGACCAGGAATTGAATCTGTGTCCATTCTTAACCATTGGAGAACCAGGGAAGTCCCCTATATTATTTTATTTTAACTTGAAAAAACTCTGTGATGGGGCTTCCCTGGTAGCTTAGTGGTAAAGAGTTCACCTGCCAATGCAGGAGACACTGGTTCGATCCCTGATCTGAGAAGATCCCACATGCTGCAGAGCAACTAAACCCATGAGTCAACAACTATTGAACCTGTGCTCTAGAGCCTTGGAGCCGCAACAATGGAGCCCATGGACCGCAACCACTGAAGCCCGTGTGCTCTAGAGCATGAGTTCCACAACAAGAGAAGTCACTGCAACAAGAAGCCTGCTCACCCCAACTAGAAAGTAGCCCCCACTCCCTGTAACTAGAGAAAAGCCTGTGGCAGCAGGGAAGACCCAGAAGAGCCAAAAATAAATTTAAAAAATAAATAAAATAAGAAAACCAACTCTATGCTGTGGTTGTATAGGACTTTGTATCACCTTCATTTTGCAGAGTTTGAGAAAACTAGACTCACCCACAGTTGGGGGATGGAACCAGAGTTTCCTCCTGTGCGTGTGTGCTAAGTCACTTCAGTCCTGTCCGATCTTTTGTGACTCTATGGGCTGATTGATCTCCAAATCAGGGATCGATCAAACCAGCCTCTAACATTTCCTACATTGGCAGACACCCACAGCTTTACCACTAGTGCCACCTGGGAAGCCTGGCCACCAGGGGTGTCCGGTTCGCATTTTAAAGCCTTTTCCTTTTCACCATCCTGAACCACTGCATCTGTATGGCCTCAGCAAGCATGTTTCACATGAGTAAAGAGACAGACTTCCTTGGAGGCGCAGTGGTAAGGAAAGTGCCTGGCAAGGCGGGAGACACAGGTTCAATCCAGGAAGATGCTGTATGCCCCAGGGCAACCAAGCCGTTGGGCCACAACTACGGAGCCTGTGCTTGAGGGCGGGTGCAGCTACTGAGCCTGCAAGCCTAGAGCCCATGCTCAGCAACAAGAGAAGCCACAGCAATGAGAAGCCCGCATTCCCCAATGAGGGAAAAGCTTGTGCAGCAACAAAGACTCAGCACAGCCCGAAGTAAAATTATTTTTAAAATAAGTAAATAAAAAGAGAGGATTCCAATGAACTCAGAGGCTGCAGAAACCCCTAAGGTAGAGTTTGCCAAATAACTGAAAACCTGCAGGGAAGCTGTGACGCCCCTGAGATTTTCCAATTTCTATTTCTGCTGATAGACTGAAGCTTATAGAAAGGAAGAGATTCTCTCAGCCTGGGTTGCATCACTTGCTGAATGTGGAGTTCCAGATTAGAGAAACACCCTCGGAGGACCTAGCTTTCCATCCCCGGGATCCTGGAGGTACTCATTCTGTGTTTCCTTCCTCTTTGGGACCAGAGGGGAAATTTGGCTCAGGCCTCTACTGCCCTTGGCCTCTTGTGAGGGATGGAGGGCACGATTTGGTGATGTAGGCGAAAAGTGATGACGGGAAAGAGGGTGAGGGTGGCGACCCGTGCTGAGTGGAAGAGAATGAAATGTGAGCCAGGGATCCTGTAAGCAGAAGCAGATTTAAAGACTCATATTTGTATTTCCTAGCCTGTTACAGGTAACAGAATCCTCCCTCCCTGTCACCAGTGAGTAATTGCCATAACAGTGCCGTATTTATGTGACCCATATTTTACCTCCCAAAGGCAGAGGAAGATCCCTAAAGAAACACATAGACCTCCAGTCATGTGTAGGAACAAGGAACTATTTCCCCTCTTCGATGTCATATGGTCCCTTTCTCTTGAAAATACTCGTTTCTTTCCCATCAGATTTCCATCCTGCTCTCCCCTCTTTAACTCCTAGCCCTGGATCTTAAGGATTTGTAATCCTTGTAATTGAAAAGGAAGGCACAGGGGAAGTGGTTTTGAACGGAGCCCACCTGACCCCAGGCAGCTGAGAGTCCTCTTCTCGCACGCCGCATCTCAGGGGCCAGAGGTCACAAGAACACACGTTGCTCAGATGAAATCACTTCTTACTGATGAAGAACTTGCCTAGGTAGAAAACCATTTTCTCAGACAGCAATTTGCCTCGGAGTTGCAATGGCATTGCTCTTTTGTGCCAAGAATATCAATCTGTCCAGAAGTCCCTCTCCGATGAAAGGTAGGTGAGATCCTGGGCATGCCCATACATGCATTTGTAATCCTTGTGTTTGATGCTGGTGAAAATGTCAAGGAGGAATACTGGGATTATTCTGCCCTTATCTGGTTTTCCTATCTCCCCCACGCTCACCCCTTTTATATAATCTCTGACTTCCTCTCCACCCGCCTCTTGATTCTGTTGTTTCTAGCTTTACTATTACATATGACTAATCTGGGATTGTACATATCTGTAAACAACAAAACTCTATAAAAGTAAAAAGTAAAATAAAAATAATTATTTTTAAAAAGTCCTAATAAATTACAAAGCGATGGGAAAAAAACTGATTCCTTTGGGATGAAAGGTGGTATAAAATCTGGACAGGAAGGAGAAGCATCTGATAGAATAAAGGAAAGGGCTCTGAATCAGAAGGACCCAAAGACCCAGGCTGAACTTGACACTGTCAGTGATGAGCCGATGTTGTTGCTGTTTCGTCACTCAGTTGTGTTCAATTCTTTTGAGACCCCATGGACTGTTGCCCTCCAGGCTTCTCTGTCTTTCCCAGTCAAGAATACTGGACTGAGTTGCTATTTTCTACCCCAGGCAACCTTCCCGACCCAGGGAATGAACGCATATCTCCTGCACTGCAGGCAGATTCCTTACCACTAAGCTACCAGGGAAGCCCAGCCAACTGAATACAAAGCTACTAACTTCTCTTCATCTCATGTTTCCACCTTAAACTAAGGATAGTCAGGATTATTCTGTCTGCTTTACAAGGTCTTTGTAAGAGCCAGCTGCTGTTATGTAACATGCTTTGATATTATTTATTTGCTTCATTCAGTGGGTTATATTGTGATAGCTATCAGCATGCATTAAAAAAAGCTTATCAAAACTGGTGAACTTTTGTGTAGCCATTTTAAGACTGAAGATGGAAGAAAACATCAGCACTTTCAGTACATTATGCATTATTATTTCAAGAAAGGTAAAAGAGCAAGTGAAACTCAAAAATATTTGTGCCATGTATGGAGAAGGTGCTCTGACTGATGGAACATGTCAGAGTGGTTTGCAAGGTTTCATGCTAGAGATTTCTCACTGGATGATGCTCCACAGTTGGCTAGACCAGTTGAAGTCAATAGAGATCAAACTGAGAAAATTTAATTGAGAATAATCAGTGTTATACCACATGGGAAACAGCCGACATGCTTAGAATATCCCAATCAAGTGTTGAAAATCAATTGCATTAGCTTGGTTATGTTAATCACTTAGGTGTTTAGGTTCCACGTAAGTTAAGGGGAAAAAAAAATTCTTGACGGTATTTCCCCATGCAATTCTCTACTTAAAGGTAAGAACACTTTCTATTTAAAATGTGGCAAGTGACGAAAAGTGAATACTATACAGTAATGTGGAATGGAAGAGATCAGGGGGCCAACGGCAACCACACCATAGACTGGTCTTCATCCAAAGAAGGTGACACTATGTATATAGTGAGATTGGAAGGGAGTCCTCTATTATGAACTCCTTCTGGAAAGCCTAATGATTAATTCCAACAATACTGCTGCCAACAAGATCAACTGAAAGCAGCATTCCATGAAAAACACCCGGAACTTGTCAGCAGAAAACACATAATGTTTCATTAGGGTAACACAGGACCGCATGTTTCTTTGATGAGCAGGCAAAGACTGTTAGGGTTTGGCTGGGAAGTTCTGATTCATCTGCCATATTCAGCAGATATTGCACCTTGGGATTTCTACTTATTTCAGTCTTTACAAAATTATTTTAATGGAAAAATCTCAATTCCCTGGATGACTGTAAAAAGCACCTGGAACAATTCATTGTTCAAAAAGATAAAATGTTTGGTGCTCACTTCAGCAGCACATATACTAAAAAGACAAAAAGTCTTGGGAAGATGGATTTATGAAGTTGCCTGGAACATGGCAGAAGGTAGTGGAGTAAAAGAGTGAATACATTGTTTAATGAAGTTCTTGATGAAAATGAAAAATAGGTCTTTTATTTTACTTGGAAATTGAAAGTACTTTCTGGCCAACCTAACATTTTCTTAGAGAATCCATGTTTCATCATGAATACAATTTTGGTAGAAAAATGGACATTATGGGTTGATCTAGTGATGTTTCAGAGATGAGGAATATATTATCAGAAACTTGAAGAAAGATGATACTTATTATAAAGTAGCAAAGAGCTTGGCTGAATACTGTTCTAGGGTTTTGTGTAAGACAGAAGTTGTGAATGATGAATTTGGATATTTAGCTGAGGAGCCTTCTAAGAGAGGTTGGAGAAGTATCTTATGTTCTCTTGTTGCTTACAGTAACATTCAATAAAAGAGAGGTGAGTTGAAGGAATTGTTAAGCAAAAAGGAACCAGAGTTTAAAGACCTGGAAAATCCGTAGCCCATAAATTTTGCAAAAAATGAGGAAGGCATTCTGAAGAGATTGATAAGATTAGTATGGGTGTAAGTCACAGATTTAATGAGCCATTTCAGCAGAAACCCAGAATAGAGATGGGATTACACCATCAGAAACACCGCCAGCTGGGACTGAGAAAGCAGAGGAGCAAAGGAAGGCTGTCAGACTTCTGGGATTCTTCAGGACAGGGCAGGGACTTCCCCGGCAGTCCAGTGGTTAAGGCTTGGTGCTTCCAATATAGAGAACATGGGTTTGATCTCTGGTTAAAGAACTAAGATTCCACATGCCACATGGTGTGCCTTCCCTCCCACCCCCCAAATACATCCAGGACAGGACAATAGAGCTATCCAGTTGTAAGCACAAATTATTCTTCAAGAAAAGGGAAGAATGGTGCCAAAGGTGACTCAGAGATCATCGGGATTAGCACCAGAGGCACAGGGAGCAGGGCTGGTTCCTTCTTGTTTTCAAAGGGTGGGGCCATGTCTAAATAGGAGCAGGCCAGAGTCTCATGGACAGGGCCGCCATCAAGGCCATGGGGATGACACTCTGGCTCCAGAAGGCCTGGAAGGATGAGCCCAGAGCCAGAGAAGATTCCTCTTGAGCTTTCATATCTAGTGAAGGTGGCCTTGTTAGGTTTCGGACTTGCTTGGTACCCAACACCCCTTTCTTTGTTCTGATTTCCCCTTCTGGATTAGGAGTATCTAGCCTATGACTGTCTCATTACTGTATTTTGGAGTCAAATAATTTATCTGGTTTCACAGGAAAGTAGAGCCTGGTGGACTACAGTCCATGAGGTTACAAAGAATCAGACACGAGTGAGCACACACACGTGCACACACACACACAGGTTCACACATGGAGAGAAATGTGCCTCAGGATGAATCGTATCTTGAGCTTCACTCCTAACTGATTTAGATAATACCTAGATGAGACTTTATAGTTGATGCTGGCAGAAATGAAGACTCTTGGGGCTGTTGGGATGGGGTGAGTATATTTTTTGTGTGAGAAAGACATGAGTGTCAGGAAGCCAGAGGGTGAAAGAGGCGGAACTGTATCCCCCCCAATCCCAGATCCATTTGTTGAAGCCCTAACTCCCAGGTGAGTGTCTTTGGAGACAGAGCATATAAGAAGGTTCTAAAGGTTAAGGAACCTTAAACTGACAGGACTGGTGTCTTTGTAAGAAGAGAAAGAAACACCAGCTGTCTCTCTCTTTCACTTTCTCAAACCTGTTCTTATTCCAAATCCCCCCATTTTTGCAACACAGAGGGAAGGCCATGTGAGCATCACTGAAGAAGCTGCAGGCAAGCTAAGAAGAGAAACTGAACGAGGAAGCTAATGGGCTGGCACCTTGATCTGGGAATCCCAGTCCACAAATCTGTGAGAAAATAACTTTCTGTGGTTTAAGCCGCATAGTCTGGAATCTTGACCCAGCAGCCTAAGCTAAGACCATCCTCCTCTCCTTTGGGTTTCTGTAGCTCACTTCTTAGCCTACAACCCACAGCTGTGTCTCTATCCCTTGCGCAGAGCCACACTGCAATCCCGACGGGAACTGCTTGCAAGTATGTTTGAGTATCCTTGTGATCCAAGTAGAATGGGAAGGAGCAGAAGAGTTACAGCCCACTGAGTGACAGTCAGTTGTCGAGAGCAGCTCTTTTGCCTGCCTGTCTGCAGATAATTTTGGTATATTTTGTTAAACTCCAGGAGAGTGAACGGGCGTAGTTTACTTCAGTTAGCCTGCGGGAGTTTCTGAAAACCACATGTGTAAGGCTTACAACTTTCTGTTGTACCAGGTTTTTCAAACCAAAGTTAGTTGTGACAAATCAACTTTGCTCACACCACTGCTATTCCTATTTGAAGTCACAGTGAGGTGGTATGGCTAGAAAACCTGCAAAAGGGAATGAAAAAGGGGTATCTTATATAAAATGGTGATAGAATAAGTATGGAGACGGACTTCTTGGAGCTCAAGTTTAATTCTGTATGTTTAATATATTTTGAAAGAGGGATGCTACAGTTTTGTTGTCATTTGGTCACTAAGTTGTGTCTGACTCTTTGCAACTCCATGGACTATAGCCCGCCAGGCTTATCTGTCCATGGGATGTCCCAGGCAAGAATACTGGAGTGGGTTACCATTTCCTTCTCCAGAGGATCTTCCAGACCCGGGGATCGAACCTGAGTCTCCTGAATTGCGGGCTGATTCTTTACTCCTCAGCCACCAGGGAACCCCACGGTCTACTTGTGATTTAGCACAAATATGGAAAAGGTTAGACATACAGAAGTCAAAGTTAGTCTATCACAGTCTTTCTCAAACTTTAATGTTCCGACATATCATCTGAAAGTCTAGTTAAAAGGCAGATTCTGATCTGGCGGGTCTTGGATGAGCCCCAGAGTCTGTGTTTCTGAACTTCTGTTTCTGTCGCTGCTGCTGATATAGCAACAATTGCATTTACTGTATATTAGGCTGATTATTGAAGCGTTTTTTTTTTTTTACATGAATAAAATATCATGTGAGCTTGAGTTGTTCTTCCCTTTGGCAGTACATCACACCTTCCCTCTAAGAATGGTTCAGACCTTCCACATGGAAGAACGACATCATAGGGATTGTAAAGTAATTTGAACTTCAAGTGCTTGACATGAATGTGTGCTTAATACTGACTGATTGGTTGATTTCTGGAAAGCAGATCTTCAGAGATGTGTAGCAAAAAATGTCCCCCAGTGATATACAATGACACATCCCTGTTAAGAGCTCTGGAATTCTGTTTAGAGACAAGAGAGAGTTAGTGGCATTAGAATCAGTGAGAAAGCATGGCTAATCTGAGACCAGCAATATACCTCTTTTACAAATAGTCCCTCCTCAGAAGTGAGCAATTGGTTTCGGAAATGAAATGGTAAGGAAGGTTTGTTTCATAATTTTTTGACTGGGTGCCTCCTGGAGTGAAAGAGAGGCATTGAAAAGTTTGGCAAGAGCTAGTACAGCCAGAGTCCTTATTTGCAAGGTTTAGTAAGCATGTGGGTGTGCTATTGTTTATTTCACTGTGACTTCTGACAAGCAAATTCCTATTGTTGATTATGCCTGTGGCCGATGATGGCTTTCTTGGGACCTTCCTCCATCAGACACTAAGGATTGCCAGAACCAGGCATGCCTGTGGGTGAAGCGAGGAAATTCCCAGAGGTCAAGTGAAGGCAAAACTCGTCCATGAAGCAATCTTTTTCTATTTTCAGAATATGTTTGCCTGAACCATCATGCTTTTTTTAGACCGGGATCGAACCTGAGTCTCCTGAATTGCGGGCTGATTCTTTACTCCTCAGCCACCAGGGAACCCCACGGTCTACTTGTGATTTAGCACAAATATGGAAAAGGTTAGACATACAGAAGTCAAAGTTAGTCTATCACAGTCTTTCTCAAACTTTAATGTTCCGACATATCATCTGAAAGTCTATTTAAAAAGGCAGATTCTGATCTGGCGGGTCTTGGATGAGCCCCAGAGTCTGTGTTTCTGAACTTCTGTTTCTGTCGCTGCTGCTGATATAGCAACAATTGCATTTACTGTATATTAGGCTGATTATTGAAGCGTTTTTTTTTTTTTACATGAATAAAATATCATGTGAGCTTGAGTTGTTCTTCCCTTTGGCAGTACATCACACCTTCCCTCTAAGAATGGTTCAGACCTTCCACATGGAAGAACGACATCATAGGGATTGTAAAGTAATTTGAACTTCAAGTGCTTGACATGAATGTGTGCTTAATACTGACTGATTGGTTGATTTCTGGAAAGCAGATCTTCAGAGATGTGTAGCAAAAAATGTCCCCCAGTGATATACAATGACACATCCCTGTTAAGAGCTCTGGAATTCTGTTTAGAGACAAGAGAGAGTTAGTGGCATTAGAATCAGTGAGAAAGCATGGCTAATCTGAGACCAGCAATATACCTCTTTTACAAATAGTCCCTCCTCAGAAGTGAGCAATTGGTTTCGGAAATGAAATGGTAAGGAAGGTTTGTTTCATAATTTTTTGACTGGGTGCCTCCTGGAGTGAAAGAGAGGCATTGAAAAGTTTGGCAAGAGCTAGTACAGCCAGAGTCCTTATTTGCAAGGTTTAGTAAGCATGTGGGTGTGCTATTGTTTATTTCACTGTGACTTCTGACAAGCAAATTCCTATTGTTGATTATGCCTGTGGCCGATGATGGCTTTCTTGGGACCTTCCTCCATCAGACACTAAGGATTGCCAGAACCAGGCATGCCTGTGGGTGAAGCGAGGAAATTCCCAGAGGTCAAGTGAAGGCAAAACTCGTCCATGAAGCAATCTTTTTATCTTTTCAGAATATGTTTGCCTGTATATACACATACACATGTACGTATGTGTATTATGTAAGAGGTTATAATTCATAAAGTTAAAATTCAGAGCACTTTTGACTTTAAAAAAATGTGCTTTATCTTCCCACTCCTACTGAGCAAGATTCCTCAGAAGTATATGAGATAAATCAACTTTACAGATTATAAAAGCATGGAATGTTGGAAACAATATCATGTCACATTTGTAGTCAGTGGCTTAAGTTGGATAAAGGTGGTGAGGGTTTCTTTGTATTTGACTTGCTCTTCTCTGTTTTTGGTTTCTTTCATAAGTTAGACTTGATCCTGAAATTGATGCATTTATAGTTACACTCCAAGACTTAGGCCACCTGATGCAAAGAGCCAACTCATTGGAAAAGACCCTGATGCTGGGAAAGATTGAGGGCAGGTGGAGAAGGGGTGGCAGAGGATGAGACGGCTGGATGGCATCATTAACTCAGTGGACATGAATTTGAGCAAACTCTGGGAGATAGTGACGCCTGATATGCTGTGGTCTAAAGGATCACAAAGAGTTGAACATGACTGAGGGACTGAACAATAACGACAGCAGCATTTTATAGCTAAAAATCATATACTTTTAATTAAATTGTGTAAAGATAAGTGATTGCTGCTGATTCCGATGGGATGCTATACCTACTACAGAAACCAACTTCAAGACAAGAATCAGAAAGGAAAACGGGAGAAAGACATTTTCATTTCACACATAATTTGGGTCATTGACAATAATTTTGTTTCATCCAATCATAAAACAAATTAAAAAATTAGGTTCTATTTCTGTTTCTTATCATGGTCATGCTCTGAGGTGAAAAATTAAGCATTCTGAGCAGGGCTCTGAAATTTATTAGACAGTAAAGGTATTGAAAAAGGGGCTGATTTGATTTGGATTCCAATAGAGGCAAATTTTCCAGAACTTTCTGGTCTTGGGTAATTCTGCAAGAATATAAGGTAGCTATGTTATCTAAAGATATGTGTTGTGGGTGTGCGTCTGGTAAGACCTTTATCACTTTAAAATATTCTTTTGATCTGTTGTTAATAACCAACTGGAAAAGTACAAAATGCCTCACCGAAACTAGCTTCTGGGAGTACTCTTCTATCTGCCTTCCAGTTCCTGTGGCTGGAAACTTTCTCTATTCCTTTTTTCTTTAATAAACTTTTACTACACAAAGAAAAGAGATAAGGTAGCATGCCTGAGTTCTCTTAAGCTGTACCAGCGTCAGTTGAACTTGAGATTGGGAGTCAGGAAGAGAAATGGTGGTTTGGTTTTAAGTTTACTGAAACATGATTTATGCCTTTATTCATGTGTATGTTTACCCAATATTCACTCCACCCCTACCATAAGCCATACGCTCTGCCAGATACACAAACATGAATGAACCTGTCTTCCAGGAACCAGTAATTTTAGATTTAAGAGATAAAGAAAAATATCCAAATTGCATCCAAGAAGAAAAACAAATGGTCACATATAAAGAAATGAAATCCAGCAAGCTACTATATATGGAATGGATAAACAGCAAGGTGCTATTAATACTTATAATATTGACTACTGACTACAATCCATATCCTGTAGTAAACCATAATGGAAAAGAATATGAAAAAGAATAAATATTCTTTATATATATATGTATATATATATTCTTTTTCATATACTTTTCCGTTATATATATGGAATAATATACATACATACAGTTATATCTGTGTGAATATATAACTGTATATATGAATATATAACTGTATATATGTATACTTTGCTGTACAGCAGAAGCTAACACAGGGCCTCCCTGTGACTCAGTGGTAAAGAATCCATCTGCAATGCAGGAGACATGGGTTCAGCCCCTGGATCAGGAAGGTGCCCTGGAGGAGGGCGTGGCAACCCACTCCAGTATTCTTGCCTGGGATATCATATGGACAGAGCAGCCTAGAGGGCTACAGTCCATGGGGTCAAAAAGAGTCAGACACGGTTGAAGGGACTGAGCATACACATAGAAACTAACACAGCATTGTAAATCAACTCTACTTCAATAAAATAAACTTAACAAAGAAAGAAATAAAATCCAATTAACCTCAAAAGAGTTCTTCGAAGCTCTAAATTTCAAAGACAATGGAGAAACTTATAGGATTGTGACCAAACCACACTCTATATGTAGTCTCTCTGGTGGAGATCAGAAAATATGTCTCCACATTCTCTTTCAGAAAAAAAAATTCTTGAACTCATATTAAAGGCCACCAAGAATTGAATAAAATTGGAGCTTGAATTGTGTAAGAAACAGATTACCAATGAAATTAGTGATTTAAAAACTGAAAGCAACTGTCAAAACAGGGAAGGAGAAGATACAAAATGGAAAAATAGTTATTTTTTCAACAAATATTTGGCAGATCCCTCCAATAATGTAGACATTGTTCTACACAGATTAGAACAATAAATTAAACAGAAAAATCAAATAAAAGGTGTACTCTGCCTTCTGGGAGTTTATAATCTAGCAGGAGAATAAGAAAATGAACAAGATAAATGAATGGGATAACATAAAATCACACCATAACAACAATTTAGGCACAAAACCTGAGATTTTGTTAACCCAAATTGGAATATAGATAGAAAAGGATAGAAGAAGTAGGCAGGAGAGGGATAAGTTCTTTAGTTTTATGAGACAATAATAACTATTTGATTATTTTCAGGTATTTACACCTGTGGACACACAAAAAAATGATGGAAAAATTGTTTTTTAGATAAAATAGAAGTCAAAGTAAAATGCGCTAAATAGGACAAAAGAATAATTTATATTAATAATGGGTCAGAATCTCCCAAGTCAATCTTTTTCTTCTTCTGACTTTGTTTCTGCTCTTATATCCTTGACTCAGAGAAGGGCTCTGCAGTCACAAAATTAAAGGCTAAAACTTGGGTATTACCCTTCCCTCTCCCCTCGCCCCACAGGCCCAATTCATCATGCTCCAAGCTCCGTTCTTCCACCTTTTAAATAGATCTCAGTCCATCACCTTCCTTCCATGTTCACCAATGCTTAGGGCACCACCCCTTCTTATCTGACTTTCTACCACAACCAGTCTCCAAGCTGGCTCCTTTGCTTCTCCTCTTATTTCCATCAAACCTATTCTTCATGGTCAAAATAAATTTCCAAAATTATCTTTTTCCACAGGGAGATCAAAGTAATCACTCAAAAGTTTTTGAAGTAAAAAATCATTTCAAAAAATGACAATGTCATTGTTATACATAAAACTCTACTGCCATTCCATTGTCCAGACTCCAGAGTATCACCCTTTATAGTTTGCTGCTGGATCATCTCTCCAAGCTGATGTCACTCGCCCTCTAGCAGATGGGGGTGAGCTCCCATTCTGCGTGCTCCACTAGAACCCAGAACTTCTCCTGTTGGAGCACCTGTCTCATTAGAATAGCCTGGTGGTTTATCTGCAAACCAAACTAGATTATATTAATAAATCCCATGAAGCTGTGGACCTTACCCCAAGGCCAAAAGTTCAGCCGTGAAAGGTTTTTATTATTAAACAAGAAATTTTAAAAAAAAGAAGGAAGAGGCACTTCCCTGATGGTGCAGTGGCTAAGACTTTCAGCCCCCATGCAAGGGGCGTGAGTTCAATCTTGAGTCGTGGAACTAGATGACACAGCTAAAAGAAGCTGCATGTCACAACTGAGACCTGAAACAGCCAAAGAACTTAATCTAAGAAACTTGAAAAGAGAATAATAAAATATGCAAAAGTAAGTTAACAGAAGGACTCTGCCATGATAAAAAAAAATCAGAAAGACAATATTCTTTGAAAAGGAGCGTATACCACAATAAAAGGCATACATCTATGGAAAACACAACTAAGGGGAAAAGCATACATACACCTGAAGACTTTGCTATGAGAAAAGATACTAGATATCAAGAATATCTAAGATTTAGGGCATTTTTTAAAATGGCACATTTCTTGGATAAACATGATGACCCAAATTGTCTTCATAATTAATATATCTGAAAACTCAAATACTATGGAAAAATTGGGAAAGTTCTCAAAAAATTATGTTTATAAAAAGGATACTGAGGGCTTCCCTGGTGGTCCAGTGGGTAAGGACACCGCCTTGCAGTTCAAGGGGCGCCGGTTCGATCCCTGGCCTGGGAAGATCCCGTGCTGCGGAGTGGCTGGACCGATGTGTCCAATTACCGAGCCGGAGCTCTGGAGCACATGCGCCCGGAGCCGGTGCTCTGCGACAACAGAGGCCACCGCGATGGGAGGCCCACACGGGCCAAAGAACAAAGACGGATGAAAACAGATAAATGAAAGACCAATAGAAGTAGCCCGCCTGCTCCCCTCCCTCCCCACTCCCCCAAAATAAATAAATAAATAAATCTTAAAAAAAATAAAAAATAAAAAAATTAAAATAAAAAGGATACTGAGTCAGACAGCTTTTCACATTTTTCAAGGAGTAGGTCATTCCTGTTTCTAAATTAAAAAGCTATCACATTTCAACTTATGACAATGAAATGATCACTCTAAAAAGCTGAATAAGTAACTCAAAATTCCTGAATTGCTTAGCAACCTCATCTTTGAGTATAACTGCAGGAATCTTTAAAATATTAACCTTTACAATCCAAATATGACAGCACCTTAGTAATCCCATCCACTGCACCCAGGCCTAATTTGTTCTGGGAATTCAAGAATGAGTTAATGAGAGAAATAGGCTAACATATTACATAAATGGATCTAATGAGGAAAAAATAATAAACCACAGGAAACCATTTCAAAATCATTCTGGATTAAAAAAAATCCTCATAAAACTAAAGCACCAACGTGATTTATTCAAATAGCTAATGAATATTTGATGGATAAGCAGCAGGAGTTCTCTCATTAAAACTAGGATGAGTACTAGGAGGCCTAATATCACTACTGCTATTTATAGAAGTACTCTGAACATCAGTTTTGCCTTCTAATGGATCAAAATCTCCTGGTATGTTTTTCTTTGATTTTGCTTTTTAAAGACTGAATAGATAAGTATCTGCTTCAGCTGGATTTCTGGCATACTGAGATCCTGCCTGATCAAAAATTATATGATTATGTCGATGATCATCGCACCTAATCAAAGTGATTGACAGTTGCCATTGGGTTAACCCTTGAGATTTTCATTTGTAGGACAAAATGAGCAAATGTCAGCCTTTTTTATGGCTTGCTCTAATACAAGAATTGAGAGGAAATATATTTGATAAGTAGCTTTAGGGAGGATATCACATCTGTGGACATAAGCAAGAATTCACGAGTGAACCAGAAACTGTTAGCATCGCAGGCATTGGTGGTATAGTGGTTAGCAAAGGTGCCTTCCAGAAATTGTTAGCAGGCGTGTGCTAAGGTAGCACTAGAGGTAAAGAATCCATCTGCCAGTGCAGGAGACATAAGAGATGCAAATTCAATTCCTGGGTCAGGAAGATCCCCTGGAGGAGGAAGCGGCAACTCACTCCAGTATTCTTGCCTCGAGAAGCCCATGGACAGGGAAGCCTGTTGGGCTACAGTTCACGGGGTCCCAAAGAGTTAGACATGACGGAAGCAACTTAGCCTGCACACACATGTGCTAAGAAGGGATCTGTGTCTAAACTCAACTTCTCTTACCCGGGTATTTAGGAGCCAGTGTTTTCCTGCACTCCCCTAAAATGTTGGCATAAAATGAACTGCTTGCCATCTGAACTCAAGATATTCTTCCCCACTAGTCGCTCCATTCCTCAAAGAGAGAGTAACAGGCATGAGTTCCCTCTTCTGGGACCTAGTTCCAGGGTGCATGCAGCTGTGACCAGGGAAAGCATCTTCCTCCCCAAGAAGCCACATGGATGGATAAGAAAGTGCTGATATTCTTCCCGTGAGGCCCATCCTTCATCAAGCGATGTTGGCTATGCTTTACTCGAGTCTGTGACATGGTAACATCCATTCTGAACCAATGATGGTCTATAAAAAACAACAAATAGAAACCTAAGAATAAAGCAATTAGATTATATAGTGCTAGTAATCTTTATAGGGTGGTTTGCACACTAGTACTTACTTACCTCGTGGAATAAGTTCATCCTTAAGAACCATATTGAATGTTCAGTTATTTGAATTTGCATAAGCAAGTAGGTATTTCAGAAAAGTGTGCTTGAAATTCTTCATTTCTTTTGAAGATGAGTTAATAACAGAATGCCAGCACTTCTGCCTTAAATTTTTACAGGGAGTAAATCTTGAAAACCATGAACAATAATAAAATAAAAATTGATGATTTAGAATGATACAGTGAAGAGTACGAGAGAAGAATATAAGAGAAAAATGAGGAACCAAACCAACTGATGTTGATAATCTACCTTCAGAAAATATTCAGAAGAATGCTCTAAGATAATCCTTTGTATCTCTGAGTCTACAAAGGTAAAAGTTTTATTTTGAAACCTGTCAAAATGTTCAGACAATATTCAGGATTGAAAAGGCATTAAGAGCACTGGGGTCCATCTGCCAGTGCAGGAGACATAAGAGATGCAAATTCAATTCCTGGGTCAGGAAGATCCCTGGAGGAGGACGGCAACTCACTCCAGTATTCTTGCCTCGAGAAGCCCATGGACAGGGAAGCCTGTTGGGCTACAGTTCACGGGGTCCCAAAGAGTTAGACATGACGGAAGCAACTTAGCCTGCACACACATGTGCTAAGAAGGGATCTGTGTCTAAACTCAACTTCTCTTACCCGGGTATTTAGGAGCCAGTGTTTTCCTGCACTCCCCTAAAATGTTGGCATAAAATGAACTGCTTGCCATCTGAACTCAAGATATTCTTCCCCACTAGTCGCTCCATTCCTCAAAGAGAGAGTAACAGGCATGAGTTCCCTCTTCTGGGACCTAGTTCCAGGGTGCATGCAGCTGTGACCAGGGAAAGCATCTTCCTCCCCAAGAAGCCACATGGATGGATAAGAAAGTGCTGATATTCTTCCCGTGAGGCCCATCCTTCATCAAGCGATGTTGGCTATGCTTTACTCGAGTCTGTGACATGGTAACATCCATTCTGAACCAATGATGGTCTATAAAAAACAACAAATAGAAACCTAAGAATAAAGCAATTAGATTATATAGTGCTAGTAATCTTTATAGGGTGGTTTGCACACTAGTACTTACTTACCTCGTGGAATAAGTTCATCCTTAAGAACCATATTGAATGTTCAGTTATTTGAATTTGCATAAGCAAGTAGGTATTTCAGAAAAGTGTGCTTGAAATTCTTCATTTCTTTTGAAGATGAGTTAATAACAGAATGCCAGCACTTCTGCCTTAAATTTTTACAGGGAGTAAATCTTGAAAACCATGAACAATAATAAAATAAAAATTGATGATTTAGAATGATACAGTGAAGAGTACGAGAGAAGAATATAAGAGAAAAATGAGGAACCAAACCAACTGATGTTGATAATCTACCTTCAGAAAATATTCAGAAGAATGCTCTAAGATAATCCTTTGTATCTCTGAGTCTACAAAGGTAAAAGTTTTATTTTGAAACCTGTCAAAATGTTTGCTACAGACAATCATTTCCAGGATTTGAAAATGGATTATTCAGATTTTCACAGTCTGTGAATCCTCGGTACAAAGCCCTTTCTTGGTGTGTATATTACTAAGAAATATTTTCCTAAATTCCATTTTACTGTGGGCAAAATTTTATTGACGTTATTAAATATGCTGTTTCTAGATCTTGCGTCAGTCACTGGGACATGCAAAACCCACCAGAAGTCTTTTGAAATTTGACAACATGATGGGTTCCTTGTGAATTAGTTATGTTTTTCTTTTATGTATTGAATAAGAGATTTGAGGACATGAATAATGAATCTGATGAATGGAAAATCAGTAAAGATAATTATTACCCATGATGGACAAACACAACGAAGGCCATAATTGACTTAGAAATCATGGGCTATACTCTCTTATTCATAGCCCTCAGCTGTGTTTGGAAACTAATTCCAACACAGTGTATTTTACCAGAATTACCTACTCAAGAAGAAAGATGACAAGACTCTTGTTACTCTTCCATCAAGGACAAATTTCATGGTGAAATTTGGGAACAGACCTGCTATATTTTAAAAAGTAGGAATGCTAACTATAATGCATAAAAAGGTTGCTTGAACCAAATAAAGTCAATCTTACTAGTTACAGATAACTGTACCAGTCTAGCAGGATGTACTAGCCACCGAGTGTGTGTTTGTTTCGTGTTCTAATTCAGGGAAAGTGGTTTGTTCATTGGAGCCTACTGGAGAAATAATACAACCGGTGAAACTTTAAGATGTACATACTTCTGACATGATTCCTGCTATAAAAACACAATCACTACGCTCCAGAAAAGACTGCTGCCATCTCTTACAGGCAATAGAAACTGCGATGCAGAGGGAAAACCAGAGATGGATTATTCTGTTATCTTGAAAGTTGCTTACCTTCCATTTTCCCAATTTTAGGTTCAAGTCTCGAGGATGAATTTTTACCAAATGATTTATTTGAAGGTAAAGCATATTAGAAATATAGTAAAAGTGAATGTAAAAAATCTCAAATGTGATTCTGAAAGTATTTCAAAAGCGGTCACTCCATTGTCGGTTCTTGTATAACAAACCAGGAAGTTTCTCTTCTCTGAGAGTTTTGCTTAAACTGAGCATTTATTTATGATCATCAATGCACAGTGTGATACCTGCAGGAGCAATTTAGTGTCCATCAGGGCTGGGGAATGACCAGTCTTAAACCATCATATCAACTTTTAAATTGACCACTAAAAATGTTAATACACTACAGCACCTGGGATAAAGCATAAAACACTTAGAAAGAGTGAAAGTATAGGTTAACATGGACCTTTCTATACACAAAGGTAAACATGAATGTATTTGGTGACATTTTGTCCATTGGAAGCAAAATACAAAAGAAACAAGATGGTTAAATCATTTGCTAGCAAATATGTAGACAAATATGTAAAAAGTTATTACAACTCCATAAGAAAACCAGTAACATCTCTTGCTAAATAAATACATGAACAGACAAATTACAAGAGAAGTATGAAATTCTGACACATGCAAATATTAATTGAAAATAATAAAAATTTTTAAAAATTGATAAAGATTTCCAATAATCTCAATGTGTTAGAATACATATGTTATGAAAATTAACATGTTCCTGGTTTAAAACATCTTCTAATTAAAAGCAACACTTTCCCAACGGTTCAGCAGGGCACACAGGAGATGCGGGTTTAATCCTGGGTCAGGAAGATCTCCTAGAGAAGGAAATGGCAACCCACTCCACTATTCTTGCTTAAAAAATTCCCTGGTGAGAGGAGCCTGGTGGGCTACAGTACAAAGGGCTGCAAAAAGTTGGACCCAACTAATCACCCAGAGTACTTCAATTAGAAGCAATAGGCTTCTTGTTTTTCCCATCTCTCCTCCAAGTCCCACTCTTTGAAGGCAAGTACTTAACTCTTTGTTTCTTCTCATGTTTATGCTCATATCTCTGAGTAATAAGCTTAAATTTCTTTCCCTGGCTTTGTCATTTTTATGCCTCAGTTATTGATCTGTGCAGTAATAAATACCATTTCAACTCTCTTACAATACACTTTCCTCGCCTCTCTCCTACCCATGCAATTATGTCACTTTTTAAAGTTAAATCATTACATTGTTATGGTCATGTAAATATCATTCCCTGCAAAGCCAGGGAATGTTTTATGATTATATGTCTTTTACAGTCTTCTGCCCCCTGATCCCCTGGAATTTCTGATTGTTTTTATTCTTTTATAGCACTAATTACCTTTATCACATTGCCAAGGTTTTTTTTTTTTTTTCTTTTAAATCTCTTTGTCCTTTCAAAGCATGCTAGCAAATCCATACCTAGACTCAAACTACCCTCCCAGAATCCTAGGATTTTCTACTCTAATTTGTCTGGTTGTTCTGTAAAGACTTGTTTAAAAGATTATGTAGAAAAAAAAGGTGTGGTGAGACACTCAAATGCTAGTGGAGTGTAAATTGTTACAACCACTCTTAAGAGAGGGCAAGTTGTCAATATGTGTCAAAAGCTATACACATTCAAAGACTTTGACCCCATGTTTTGCCTCTAGAAATTTCTCCTAACACAATAGCCAGAGACGTAGTACAGAGTTACACTCTAGGGCAATTACTCAGTGATATTAATGTGAAATATTGGAGGTGATTTAAATGTCTGTTTATTAGTGAATCTTTACTAGAGTATGGAGTATTCTGGATTTCTTGAAATTTACTGATAGAACAATTTTTGAAAGCTACTTAGGGGAAACACATCAAAGAAGTGGCTCTCATCAAGTATCTAAAACAGAACATACAATAAGTGGAGGTATAATGAGAAAATCGTGTAATTGTCCACGAGCCGGGCTGTGTTTCACACACCTTCTTTACGAGTCCTAGATAGAACAAGCAAAGTCTGCTCTCAAAATGATCGGCAAATCAAAAGATGCAAGCATACACACTGCAAAGTCCCAAGAGTTGAGTTAGGGCAGCAGGGCTAGTCAACTGGGTAGTTAATGGGTAACCTTCTGCAGCATGCGTTTCCCAAGTGGGACACGGGGGCTTTGTTTATCATTTAACGATGGTGGTGAGGCTTCCACACAATGAGAAAGACAGCTAAGACTGAGGAGGTATGAGGAGATCAGTGGGTATGTGAAACTGACCAGGAAGGGCAGCGGTATTATTGGAGAAAGGCTGAAAGCTCACGGGGAGCCGCCAACGGCAGCCCAAGCTCTCAGGTCCCGGGGAAGGGCGTGTGGGGAAGGGTGGAGGAGACACCGTGAGAATGACAAGGGAAATTATGTCACCGGGGAAAATCCAGAGGTTTTGATTGGGATGAGGGAGGGGAGCGTGTATTAGAGGCAAAATTTCCGAATTTCTGAAAGTTTCCTGGCTATCAGAGAGAAGGAGAGGGAAGATCAGAGGGGGCGTTGTTCTAGAGAACAGCGGGGCTGCTCGGCACGGAACGAAGGGCAGAGAAAGGGAGGACCGCCAGGAACTTGCCCCTTAGCGGTCCTGAGGACGAGAAATTCTGGGAACTGAGGGGTATAGACAGGAAACTCACAAAGCGAAAAGGATAAAACTGACAACCCCAGGATCACAATGGAAACTTTGGAATGAACTGTGGAAATGGCTCCACAGACTTTTGTTTCAACTTGCTCAGGTCCACCAATTTGCTTATCAGGATTTTAAGGATGACTTCCTGCACAAATATTTGGGGGAAAACCCTATGGCTTAATTCAAATGGATGCTTTGCAAGAAAAGGAAGCAGTAAGGAGGATGGATTTAAGATTATGTGTTTCTTAAAGTGAAAAGCACAGACAGGAGAGGGCCCAAGGTGCACCAGCTAAAAATGGAAAATCCAGCATTGGGCTCAAGAGAGCCGGGAGAGGCTGGGTGCTGGCGCAGGAATGTTCTGGGATCATGTGAAATCTGGGCTGAGTTCTGAGTCAGCGTCGGGCAAAGCATGGATCTGGCTTCCTAGCAGAAGGAATCTTACCCCCCGTTGTAGCAAAAATCTGGCAGAAATGGCTCTAATCCTGGACCAAACTGAGGGGGGAGGGCGCAAGAGTTAAGCAGAGAAGGAAGACAAAAGAGGGAACGAAAAGGGTTGGTGCAGTTAAACCTTCTGACTGGTTCCCAAGTGGGACACGGGGGCTTTGTTTATCATTTAACGATGGTGGTGAGGCTTCCACACAATGAGAAAGACAGCTAAGACTGAGGAGGTATGAGGAGATCAGTGGGTATGTGAAACTGACCAGGAAGGGCAGCGGTATTATTGGAGAAAGGCTGAAAGCTCACGGGGAGCCGCCAACGGCAGCCCAAGCTCTCAGGTCCCGGGGAAGGGCGTGTGGGGAAGGGTGGAGGAGACACCGTGAGAATGACAAGGGAAATTATGTCACCGGGGAAAATCCAGAGGTTTTGATTGGGATGAGGGAGGGGAGCGTGTATTAGAGGCAAAATTTCCGAATTTCTGAAAGTTTCCTGGCTATCAGAGAGAAGGAGAGGGAAGATCAGAGGGGGCGTTGTTCTAGAGAACAGCGGGGCTGCTCGGCACGGAACGAAGGGCAGAGAAAGGGAGGACCGCCAGGAACTTGCCCCTTAGCGGTCCTGAGGACGAGAAATTCTGGGAACTGAGGGGTATAGACAGGAAACTCACAAAGCGAAAAGGATAAAACTGACAACCCCAGGATCACAATGGAAACTTTGGAATGAACTGTGGAAATGGCTCCACAGACTTTTGTTTCAACTTGCTCAGGTCCACCAATTTGCTTATCAGGATTTTAAGGATGACTTCCTGCACAAATATTTGGGGGAAAACCCTATGGCTTAATTCAAATGGATGCTTTGCAAGAAAAGGAAGCAGTAAGGAGGATGGATTTAAGATTATGTGTTTCTTAAAGTGAAAAGCACAGACAGGAGAGGGCCCAAGGTGCACCAGCTAAAAATGGAAAATCCAGCATTGGGCTCAAGAGAGCCGGGAGAGGCTGGGTGCTGGCGCAGGAATGTTCTGGGATCATGTGAAATCTGGGCTGAGTTCTGAGTCAGCGTCGGGCAAAGCATGGATCTGGCTTCCTAGCAGAAGGAATCTTACCCCCCGTTGTAGCAAAAATCTGGCAGAAATGGCTCTAATCCTGGACCAAACTGAGGGGGGAGGGCGCAAGAGTTAAGCAGAGAAGGAAGACAAAAGAGGGAACGAAAAGGGTTGGTGCTTTAGAAGTAGTCACACAAAGGTTTCAACTACTCAGATGAGGGTATGTTGATGCCCCACTTCCCCAGGTGTTTTATGTTTAACTTGGGGCATAGTTGAAAGTGGGTGGGGTTGTGGGAGGTGAGCATATTTACAGATGCTTTCTTGTTTCTGGGTGAGGATCAAAAGTCCGTGTGCACAATTACCTGTACAGTAACCATATAACTGTGAAGAAGACAGCCCTCTTATCTTAGGATCATTACCACTTTTCACGTTTTGTTGGCCCACCTTTCGAGAAATGGTTCCTGCAGATATTAACAAATCACGGTATCTTCTGACAGAGAAGATTCAGAGCACCTCAGATCCTCTTAGTGCAGCTTGTGACCTTCCAGAATCCCCAGCGACTGCGCTTGACTTTCTGAATTAGACTTGCCAAGTATATGCTTTGGTCAAGCTACAGAACTGAGTTTGTCCAGTGTTCAAAAGAAATCATATTCTGCGTCATTTATCTACAAACACATCTATCAAAACCAGTGGAAACCATTTCCTTGTGGGATTAACACAAAAGTAATCTGTTACAAAGGATGTACATTTGCAAATTACTGAAGGAGAACAAAAACACACGCAAGTTCTGTTTGTTACCTCTGCCCTTACCCAACCTATGGGCATTCACCCCTTGAACATTGTCCAGGCCACAACTCTGGGTTTGCACCGAGGCGTCTGTCCTCCTAATACTGGATTTCCATCATCAACGTTCTCATGGGAGAAATCTTTCACCACCATAAATCAACTTGACTATTGCTGATACTCAGGCTGAAGTTACACAAACACCAGGAGACCTTGGAAGAGAGGGTTAAATGGATTATTCTGGACATCTTTTGTGAGAGCTACACGCTCCTCATGTTTCTCTGCCATGTTTTCCTTTTCTGAGTGGTTTTTTAGTTTTGTCTTTTCCAGGTGTTTGTTTAATAAAGGAATGTGTTTCTTTGTAATCGTGCACTGAACTTGCTGTACGAAACTCTGTTGCCTTGATTTCCAAAATGAATGAAAAGAGAAATTAGCATGAAGGTCCAACTCACCTTAATCTTAGGTATGAGTTTACTAAAATTGGTTTTGAACTCACTGAAACATGTAGTACTATTTTTTTTAAGAGACAGCATATCATTGAACAACAGTTCTCATATAACCATTTTACCTGTAACACCCAAGAGTTGCTATTGAGTGAAGAATAAAGAGGGACGTCCCTGGTGATCCAGTGGCTAAGACTGTGCTCCTAAAGCATGACGCCTGGGTTCAGTTCCTGATCAGGGAGCTTGGTCACGTACCACAACCAAATTAAAAAAAAAAAAGGATTAAAAAGTAATTGCTAAAGTAACACTGAGCTATATGTAAGCTCTGATAAGGGTATGAATATGCTCATCTTTTTAATGTCTGGGTGTCTGCTCATCAGGGGTCCCAAGAGTCTAGTGAGAAAACCCAGGCACCAGAAGCAAGGCGGTTAGAAGCAAGGGATCACAATGAGAACAGCCTGAGCTTGAATCCATCTCTCCAGTAACAGTATAAACTTGTAAAAGTTTCTTAGCCTCTCTGAGCTTCAGTGTGTGTAGGGAGAGATGAGATGTGGGCAAGTGAATACCAAATAAGGGTCCCAGAGGACAGGATAACCACTTTTCTAAAAGTGAAGAGAGAATATATAAAAGGGAATATTATTTGAGTGTCTTGTTTAAATTCAGTGAGCAGGTTGAAAGGACATAGAGTAAAGAGGATGTCCTAGACGCTGGGCGTGGCCTGGCAGTGTCCTCAGGCATGGTCGATGAGAGGAGTGGAGAGAAGTTGAGCTGGGAGTAGGAGGAGAAGAAGAAAGTAAAAGGTGACTAAGGCAGTCTTCTCTGCCCACATGTTCATAGGCTGAATAATGACATCTTTTAAGGAGAATCTGATAGCGTGGAGCACTTGATTTCCTAACTGGGGATTTCCTTCGTGAACCATAGTCTTAACTTTGCCTCATCGTGATTTCATCTAGCTGAAGAGACAGGCCTGGCACCCAAAAGGAACAAAAAAGCGGGTGAGCACGGGCACTGAACTTGCTGTACGAAACTCTGTTGCCTTGATTTCCAAAATGAATGAAAAGAGAAATTAGCATGAAGGTCCAACTCACCTTAATCTTAGGTATGAGTTTACTAAAATTGGTTTTGAACTCACTGAAACATGTAGTACTATTTTTTTTAAGAGACAGCATATCATTGAACAACAGTTCTCATATAACCATTTTACCTGTAACACCCAAGAGTTGCTATTGAGTGAAGAATAAAGAGGGACGTCCCTGGTGATCCAGTGGCTAAGACTGTGCTCCTAAAGCATGACGCCTGGGTTCAGTTCCTGATCAGGGAGCTTGGTCACGTACCACAACCAAATTAAAAAAAAAAAAGGATTAAAAAGTAATTCCTAAAGTAACACTGAGCTATATGTAAGCTCTGATAAGGGTATGAATATGCTCATCTTTTTAATGTCTGGGTGTCTGCTCATCAGGGGTCCCAAGAGTCTAGTGAGAAAACCCAGGCACCAGAAGCAAGGCGGTTAGAAGCAAGGGATCACAATGAGAACAGCCTGAGCTTGAATCCATCTCTCCAGTAACAGTATAAACTTGTAAAAGTTTCTTAGCCTCTCTGAGCTTCAGTGTGTGTAGGGAGGGATGAGATGTGGGCAAGTGAATACCAAATAAGGGTCCCAGAGGACAGGATAACCACTTTTCTAAAAGTGAAGAGAGAATATATAAAAGGGAATATTATTTGAGTGTCTTGTTTAAATTCAGTGAGCAGGTTGAAAGGGCATAGAGTAAAGAGAATGTCCTAGACGCTGGGCGTGGCCTGGCAGTGTCCTCAGGCATGGTCGATGAGAGGAGTGGAGAGAAGATGAGCTGGGAGTAGGAGGAGAAGAAGAAAGTAAAAGGTGACTAAGGCAGTCTTCTCTGCCCACATGTTCATAGGCTGAATAATGACATCTTTTAAGGAGAATCTGATAGCGTGGAGCACTTGATTTCCTAACTGGGGATTTCCTTCGTGAACCATAGTCTTAACTTTGCCTCATCGTGATTTCATCTAGCTGAAGAGACAGGCCTGGCACCCAAGGAACAAGGCGAGAAGAAAGGGCTGTACCCCTCAGTGTCTGTCATTGTGAAGGAGATAGAAAAGCAGCATCTGGGATGAGCACGGGCTGGTGTACTGCAGCCCCTCCAAGGAGGACGAGACGTTGGAGGAAGGTTCCCAGAGGCCAGCAGCCATGGGAGGGCTTGATGTGAGGTCTGCCTGGGCTCTGGGAAGCTTTGTACCCAGATCCAATGCCAAACAAGGTGCCTGAGCGGACATGTAATACTTTCTGAATTTGTTACCTGAATGAAAATAAGAATTGACCTGTTCAAGGCTGAACTGGATTCCTTCCAAACTCATATGCCAAAGCCCTGCCCCTCCGCATTGGTTAGAATGTGACTGTATTTATTTATTATTCGTTTTTCCCCCAAACTTTAACCTGTTTATTCTGTATTGGGGTATAATCATTGAATGATGTTGTGGTAGTTTCAGGAGAACAGCCAAAAGACTCAGCCATAGATATACATGTATCCATTCTCCCCTAAACTCCCCTCCCATCCAGGCGCATACTATTAAGCATAGTTCCATGTGCTACCCAATAGATTCTTGTCGGTTATCCAGTCTGAACACAGCAGTGTGTACATGACTTTCCCAGACTCCTTAACCATCCCTTCCACCTGGCCACCCTAAGTTCCTTTCTGTGTGTCTCTTTCCGTTTTGTTCGTTGAGTTCATTTGTATCCTTTCTTTTTTGATTCCACATACAAAGATGCCGTACGGTATTTCTCCTTTTCTGAGAATGTGACTGTATTTAGTGACAAGGCTTTTAAAGAGGTAACTAAGGTAAAACAGGGTTGTTAGGCTGGGCCGTAGCCCAGTGACTCGTGTTCTTCTAAGAAGAGGGGATCGGGACACACAGACACCAGGCATGTGCACACAGCGTGATGGCCTCGTGAGGACCTGGTGAGGAGGCAGCCATCGACAAGCTACAGAGAGAGGCCTCTGCTTCAACAATCCTGTAGACATCTTGGCCTCAGCTGTTTGGACCCAAGAACTGCCAGACAACACATGTATGTTATTTAAGCCATTCATCTGCAGTACTTGGTTATAGCAGCCTTGGTAAAACAATACAGCACCTTTTTTTAAAAATTATTTATTTATTTTTTTAATTTTAATTTTAATTTTTTACATGTATGTTCCTAGATCATTCATATGCATATCCCTGGACCCTCCCCCCACCCAGGTCCCCCCCTCCCATCCCTCCAGACCATCGCCCCAAGTGGTTGTAGGTACTCCTATTCCCCTAGCACAATGACAATAGCTATCTTTTCCACACATGACAGTATAGGCTTCCATGTTACTCCCTCCATGCCTCCCTCCCACTGTTCGGTCTCCACAATGTCTTTATGTCTAGTCTCTGTTTTTTCATGAGTTCACTGCGTGTGTTATCATGACCATCTTACTAGATCCCATATATATGAGTTAGTATACTATACTTGTCTTTCTCTTTTTGACTCACTTCACTTTTTATGATAGGTTCTAGAGCCAGCCACCTCATTAGGACTGAGTCTTCTGCATTTCTTTTAATAGCTGAGTAGTATTCCATTTTATATATGTACCAGAGCTTCTGTATCCATTCATTTGTCAATGGACATCTAGGTTAATACAGCACCTTTTTATTGAACATCCCTCCAGATGACAACTGTGGCGTGGTTACATTTGTTGTCTATCCCCATGGTAGCAGCTAATTGTTTTTTTAAACATTCTAAATGACTAAGCGAGGTGAGAGTTGAAGAAATGAAGTTGTAGAAATAGGAACATACGTGGATGGGGAACAGAAACAAACTTTATACAAAAAATGCAACTGAGATGGATGTCAACCTGAGGGAACCCTTTCCACCCCTTCCCGGTGACTCAGAAGCTGGTCACTGCTTGACAGGTTTCCTCGAGAACTGACTAGTAACCAAGAGGAGGCAGATGTCACACCCATCACTTGGGCTCATGCTTTTAGACATGGGACAAGGAGGAGGTGGTGAGGAGTTCGATCCCTGATCCAGGAAAATTCTCCATGCCTTGGAACAAACGAAGCCTGTGCACCACAACTACTGAGCCTGAATGCTGCAGCTCCTGAAGCTGGAGTGCCTAGAGCCTATGCTCCGCAAGAGAAACCACTTCAATGAGAAGCCCATAGTCCGCAACAAAGAGTAGCCTCTGCTCATCGCAACTAGAGGAAGCCTGTGCACAACAAAGACCCAGTGCCACCGAAAACAAATGTTAAAAAAAAGCTTCCATTCCAAGAGCCCCTCCAGGGATATACCTGGAGTCCCTCCAAGGGCTCTCGCTTGGGCATGGACCACTGGGCTCCAGAACCCCCCACCTGCTGCCTGCTGCTGGCACCCTGCTCCCTTCTTGTCACACCGGCTTCCTTAGAAGTCACACAAGCAGACAGACCGTTCCGTCCAGATGAGTCATGGCTGGCCCTGAAGCCACTTCTCACTCAGGAGGCAGGAGAGGGATGGGACAGCGTCTTGGCATGAATTCTTGAAGAGAGAGACTTGACTGGGTTACGCATATTTCTTTTGTTATAAATCCTGATTCAAAGAGACATCTTTCACTTGACACAGCAGATCTGCAGTTAGTATTTCTCTCCTCTACTGTAACCAAAAGTCACATTTTGCCCCACCTTTGGATGTGTCCGTAAAGACAATAACTCATCATAAAAACATAAAATGTTCCCAAGTTTCTTCATAACAAGATCCAGGGCGCACACCTGCAGGAAGACTAAACAGATGCTATTTTGGGAAAGTTCTAGGCAGAGGCCTCACACCCAAGACTGCCTTCTTAATTAGCTGGCAAGGCATTGAGTGAGGACTTGGAGTAAGAGGGGCTTGGCTTGTGTGTGTGCATGCGAGAGAGACCGTGGAGAAGAAGAATCCCAGCACCCACAGGGTTTTGTTATTTACACAAAGATTTTGATAGCATCACAACAATTTAAGTTTCCTCCAGCTGGCCTGTTCCAATAGGGGAAAGAGAAGGAAGCCCTGTGACTGTGTGTACAGGCATTGGGACAAGAATTTTACGAAATCACTTTGTACTTAAAAATCTGTTTTGCCCAAATATCTTCTAAAAGTGAGTTCCTAGGCAAAGGCTGGGAAACAAAGATGAATAAAGTACATTCCTTTATGCCAGGGAATTTACAGTCTAGAAGGTGAGGCAGGAGAACAACTGGCGGTTATGATCAGGTGTAATAAGTATTACGCAAGAAGTCTGTACAGAGTTGTTATGCAGGAGCGCTTAGGAGGGGCCCCTCTGCTTAATCTCAGCCGAAGGGTGCCAAGCCTCCGTCCAGGCCGTCGGAGCGGGCTGAGTCGATACGTAATGTTGTGTGTTGGGGGTTGGTTTACGAAACCTTCCTGGAGACGGTGTCATTCACGGAAAGTCTTGAAACACCGGTGCAGACCCATAGAGACAGTTTCATTGCAGCGAGAGGAGAGGCAAGAGAGGGCTTGATAAGTTCAAGGACGCAGCTCAGATACGTAAGGCTGGGAGGCAAGGCCATTGTCAAGAGTTCCCATTTATCTTGAGGACTGTGGGAAAGCAGCAAAGGCTTGAAATCGAGGAAACACACAAGGTTCATATGGCATTTTATAAAAAATAAATCTCGGCCCTCCCAAAACAAGCCTGGGATGATTTTTGTTTGATTGATTTTTGATTGTCTGGCACCATCAAAGAGGGACAGGGATCTTGTGACCCATGTTGATTTCTGTGATCCCCTGACTCTGACGCAGGCTCTCATCCTGCTTTTCTCCCTGTGACACTTTGCATGGGACATAAGTTAGTTATAAAACTAACTAACTAACTAACTAACTAACTAATTTTATAAGTTATAAAATAAGCTGATCTCGGTTCATTGTCTTGCAATGCGGTAAATGGGCTATGAAGAAAGTGAAACTGGGGGCAGAGGACCAGTCATGAGGCTGTTGAGTAAAAAAGGAGCGGCAGGGATTCCAGGACACAGAATGGAAGCAACGGGGAAGGAGTGGGCAGTAGAGACAGCGGCATCAAAGATGACCTGGGCCTCGCTGGCTCGGGTACCGAAGGGGATGGTGATCAAACAATGGCTAACCTTCACTGAGCATTAGCTATCTGCCAGGTACCATTCCATGTGCCTGCATGAGAAATGCATTCAGCTGGGCCATGATGTAAGTACTATTCTTTCCATAGTTTACAGAAGAGGAAATGGGGGACAAATATCTTTAAAAGTGATTAGCAACTGGCGGTTATTTTGAGGGAATTTACAGTCTAGAAGGTGAGGCAGGAGAACAACTGGCGGTTATGATCAGGTGTAATAAGTATTACGCAAGAAGTCTGTACAGAGTTGTTATGCAGGAGCGCTTAGGAGGGGCCCCTCTGCTTAATCTCAGCCGAAGGGTGCCAAGCCTCCGTCCAGGCCGTCGGAGCGGGCTGAGTCGATACGTAATGTTGTGTGTTGGGGGTTGGTTTACGAAACCTTCCTGGAGACGGTGTCATTCACGGAAAGTCTTGAAACACCGGTGCAGACCCATAGAGACAGTTTCATTGCAGCGAGAGGAGAGGCAAGAGAGGGCTTGATAAGTTCAAGGACGCAGCTCAGATACGTAAGGCTGGGAGGCAAGGCCATTGTCAAGAGTTCCCATTTATCTTGAGGACTGTGGGAAAGCAGCAAAGGCTTGAAATCGAGGAAACACACAAGGTTCATATGGCATTTTATAAAAAATAAATCTCGGCCCTCCCAAAACAAGCCTGGGATGATTTTTGTTTGATTGATTTTTGATTGTCTGGCACCATCAAAGAGGGACAGGGATCTTGTGACCCATGTTGATTTCTGTGATCCCCTGACTCTGACGCAGGCTCTCATCCTGCTTTTCTCCCTGTGACACTTTGCATGGGACATAAGTTAGTTATAAAACTAACTAACTAACTAACTAACTAACTAATTTTATAAGTTATAAAATAAGCTGATCTCGGTTCATTGTCTTGCAATGCGGTAAATGGGCTATGAAGAAAGTGAAACTGGGGGCAGAGGACCAGTCATGAGGCTGTTGAGTAAAAAAGGAGCGGCAGGGATTCCAGGACACAGAATGGAAGCAACGGGGAAGGAGTGGGCAGTAGAGACAGCGGCATCAAAGATGACCTGGGCCTCGCTGGCTCGGGTACCGAAGGGGATGGTGATCAAACAATGGCTAACCTTCACTGAGCATTAGCTATCTGCCAGGTACCATTCCATGTGCCTGACATAGAGAAATGCATTCAGCTCTTAGGACAGTCCAGTGATGTAAGTACTATTCTTTCCATAGTTTACAGAAGAGGAAATGGGAAACGACAGAGAGCTTGCCCAAGGTTACATAATGAGTAAGAAACAAATTTAGGAGTGGTCAGTTTATAGAGGTACTGAAGACAAAAAAAGGATGGAATCGCCCAGAAGGTATTGGTTGTGGAGGAAAGGATAAAGCCAAGGGCAGGACCTCGGGAAATTCCCATATTTCAGGGGATGGTAGAGGAAGAGATGACAGGGAAAGAGACGGGCCAGCCCAAGGGGTGGAAGACCTCAGGAGACAATAGGGTGATAGACGCCAAGGCCCCCAGGGTGGGGTGCCCACCTGTTTTCTCCAGAGGAGCAAATGGAACCTGGGAGGTGGTGGGGCTGGGACTCCCTGCAGTCCTAGATGACACATGCTTCCCACTGCTCCATGGCCGCTCTGCCATCCAGGCAGCATTTGGAAGACTGACATTTGCACTCCTTCTTATTTTTGGACTCTTGGTTATCTGGAATGATAAGGAATTAAGGGCTGGAACTGAATTATGCATTAAAATTCAGATCCTCCTTTTATTATGATGCTGATTGTTCATCTAATTTCCACTGCGTGACATTTTTTTTTACTAGAACTCTTAATGAGTGAGAATTAATCAGTTTACATTCTATCTCTAAAACTGGCTAGAAAGTATCTAGGAGGAGAAGCAGACCCTAATTTCACCCTCCTCAAATACTCATTGTTGGGGTAATTTGCCTTGATGGCTCATAGCTCTCAAAGTTTGTTGGCAGTCCTCATTATTTACAATAATTGTCAAGATAACCTCATGGAATATTTTCTCTGAATTAAAATTCAGCAAACGACCTCAGTTCTCAGGGATCTCTGGTTTTCTCTGGCCACGGGGTAGCTGGCCAGTCCCTCTTCTTTTCCTGAGTTGTGCCAGGTCCAGAAGGCACTGTGATCTGCTGGTCTTCGACCTTGCAACCGCACGGCCAGGGCTGCTCCTCAGGTTCCCAAGGGTCTTTAATCCCTGGCCACTTTCCCCTCTGAGTCTAGTCACGGCTACATCGGCCTTTTATATATGGCCCTCCCACCACATATTTACTTTCCAACTTCTATGCTAAAGAAATCGCTTGCCAAAGCCACCTTCAATACTTGAGTCCTTTATAAAGTTCAACACGGGGCTTGCTTTTGGAAAGAATCCTGCCTTTCCACCTGAATGTTTCTGGGTTTTCCTTTCTCCCCCTTTTAGTGGCCATGCTTGCAGCTCAACTCCTGATTGCATGTCACAAAACCATCAGAGTCTCTGCTTGGATAGCTCTTGGCTGAACTTGTCAATGTTTATTTATCTGTTTGTTTGTTTGGCTGTTTTTCTCACTATCTTAAAGATCTAAGAGACAGGAATTGGGTATCATATTTGCCTTTTTTATTCACCAGTGCAAATTCTATTTGCAATTCAAGCTCAGTGCTTTTTTAAGTTAGGGAGTTTGGAATGGAGGTGTACAGAACACAGTGTTCTACTTAAAATGGGTAACTGACAAAGACCTACTGTGCAGCACAGGGAAGTCTGCTCAATGTTATGTTATGACAGCCTGGATAGGAGGGGAGTTTGGGGGAGAATGGATACATGTACATGTATGGCTGAGTCCCTTTGCTGTTCACAACATTGTTAATAGGCTATAATCCAATAGAAAATTAAAAAAACATTTTTTTTCAAATTACAGCACACAGTACTAGAGGCAAAGAAAGGAGGTACCTTCTAGTAACATGGTCCCTGGGTCCCTAGAAATGGAGGTGAGAAGGGCAGATTCATCTGCTGCTGAAGTTACCTAGAGCAGTGTGGTGTTAGTTTGAGGGATGGGTCAGTTTAGAAGTTTAAAGCTGGAGGGCAATTGGAGCTGGAAACTGGAAGATAAAGTGTTGGGATGGACAAAGAAGGAGCTTGTAAACCAAGATATGAGCTAAAACTAGCACTTACAACCCATGGAATGTGGAAGGATGGGATCAGGGCTCAGAGTGAGCAGAGGTAGGGCTGGTTTAGGAGAATTTTGGGTGAGTCAGGGAATCTGAGCTCAAATTCCCTCTTATCTTTCATTTTACATCCTCTTGCTCTCATTTCTCAGAAGGATGCCACTAGAAAACACTGAATTGAATAGGAAATCTCACTGGTGAAATAAAATTGCTGAAGAGCCTTAAATGAAACTGCCACTTTCCACTCCTTGCAACAGTGCAAGCAGAAATCTTGAATGAGTGCACACACACCATAGGCTTCTGCAAAGTCAATTTCAAAACTTACAGTAAAAGGTAGGTGTTAATCTCCAAGAGTGTTAAAAGGGAAACTGTTCAAGAAGAATGGGAGGCTAAAAAATATGGCTCAGTAACCACGAGAAATCCAATCAGAAGCCATTCTAATCAAAAGGGAAGAAATTCATATAATAAACCAGGAAGAAGTCTCATTGGAGTCCCTTGTAAAAAATATCTACATAAAAAAATGGAAAGAGAAAAATATAACCAAGTACAGATGTGAAGATGGCTTTAATCTATCTGTGAAAAAAAAAAAAAAAGTTCTGCAATAAAAAGAAAAGAAAAGCTAGTTTCTGGGATGAGTTGAAGCTTGCAGAAATCCTCAAGCAGGATAATAAAAGGGTCTTTAAAACCTGTGTTCTCAATGAAGATGAATGGATCAGTTCTGCTTTCGTGACTTTCAATAATATAAAAATAAAATACCAGAAAAGAACATTTCTTTCTTTATCATCTCTAATAACTTGGTCATATTAACAGCACATTTTCTTTATTCAAAATTTCATACTTTAACAATTTACAGACACTACTATTTTTAAGGATATTTGATGTTTTTAACATATTTTCATAAATGAGAAAATTGAAAGTTTTCTTTAGCTTTTCATTTAAGGCATTTAGTGTTTTACTTTATATAGAATTGTTTTAGTATCTCTGCAACTGATATAAAACTTCTATTACAAATTTCGTCCCTGTAAAGAAACAGTTATAGTCCATTAAAGTGAAAGGGGCTTTTATCCTCTGATCACTTTTCCTCCTTTTTCAGATGTTTAAAAATGCTTTCTCCCCTGTCCCCTGCATAGCTTGAATCGTACATGTTCTGTGGAGGCGAGATTGCCTCTGCTCCATCTAGAAACCATGCCTTCCTGTGGATCACCCCATCCTTCCTCTTTCACCATCTGTGTGCACTGTCCTTGTGCTTCAGGGATTTTTTTTCCTTCCTGACTTTTCAAATTGAAGATCTTTGCCATTACTTATGATTCTGATCTTGTTTCTCCCTAGTCAGCATCCAGGAACAGAGCTTACATAGAACTATGCTTCTACTTTTCTTTCCTTCTTTTTTTCACACTTTGCCCTTGAGTGCCCTTTATCTTGGTCTCCCCTCCCTGCCCTCCTCGGGTCCCTGACTGAAGAAGCCTTGACATGGATCTCTGGAAACCTCACTAATTAAACCTGTCCCATTGACACCGGTGTCTCAACCCAATAGCCTCAGTGAAACCTTTATGCAGGCATCTTGAGATAAGTAGGAGGTGCTCTTTTCTCATATGATAGTGGAAAAAGGCAGGCAGAGACAAAACATTTTGAGAGAGGGGTTATCCCATTATCTGATGCTAGTTCCTGATAAGTTATATAAGTTACATTTGGACCGTGATATTAATGAGTTTCACTTTCCTAAGAATCGGGTGTTCTCATATTTTGGGACACCAGCTGAATTATAGATGAGGTCACTTTCCATTCTTAAATTCTCATTTTTCCAACGCATTCATTGTGTTTCTGCTCTTCCCTTAGTGGGTGGTGGCTATTGCACACGTGGCTCTCCTTTTCAGTCTTTGGGTTCCTTGGAAGGGAACAAAATGCAAGAAAAATTGCTAAGAATTTATTACTTATTTATCATTTCTTAGGTCATGTTGCTAGGGTTTTGAACCCATAACGTCTTATGTCAAAGGCACAAAATAAGTATAGATTTGATTGACAGAAACTAAAAAGTATATTAGGAGAACACTGTCCTGGGTGTTTTCTAGTCCTCTGTTGGAAGTAGGGGATAAAACTATCTAGATAAATAGATAGATATTAATTAATCCAAGAAGGGCAGTGGGTGCTTAGTTGGAAACCTGTGCAGTTGGGAACTGTACTCTGTGACCCCATTTTGTGGGACTCAAGTCACCGTAAAGTGGCAAAATGCTCCTTGGAAAGGGGAGGGGATGGGAGAGAACTGAGGGAAAGGAGGCGGCTCGTGCAGAGACATGGTCATTAGTCCAAACGGATAGTTTCTTGCAGATAATGTACAAAAATAGAATGGACATGGGGGAGAAAGAACAGCCAGAAAGAAACAATGCTGTAAAAGGCTTTATCTAGTAAATGTTAGCCCTCCCTGACCAGTCTCGAAACAACTTTGGAAGAAACTCTTTCAACAAGCTGCTTTGCCATTCCCCAATCTTCTCCACCTTGTAGCCAGATAATGTGCTTTGCGTAAACATTATCAGCTTGAAGAGTCTCCAACGCATGCTCCCTTCTTCCCTCACATCCCAGGAAGGGGGAGGGCTGAGGACTGGGCCATGGATTCGAGGCCTCCTCCCCTTCCTCCTTTTAAAGTGAGTCCACACAGACACAGAGAACAGACTTATGGTTGCCAGGTGGAGAGGGGTTGGGGAGTGGACACATTGAGAGTTTAGGATGAGCAGATGCAAATTATTATATAGAGAGTGGATAAACAACAAGGTCCTCCTGTATAGCACAAGGAACTATATTCAATATCCTTTGATTAAACCACAGTGGAAAATAATATGAAAATGAATATATATATATGTATAACTGCATCATTGTGCTATATAGCAGAAATTAATACAACTTGGAAATCAACTATATTTCAATAAATTAAATAAATAAGCTATAAGGGGATATATTGTACAGCAAGGGATTATAGCTAATATTTTACAATTTTAACTGACGTGTAGTCTCTAAAAATATCAAATCATTATGTTGTATGCCTGACACTAACATAATATTGAAAATCAACAAAAAAGAGATTCTTCTATACTGCTTCCTCCAGAGTCATACTACAGCCTGAAATTCAGCCATAAGCAGATACCTCATGGAAGCTTTCATTTTTTCCCATTTTCTCCCTTAATTTTCTATAACAAATCACCATAATAAGGCAGCAGCAGACACAATGGGAGCACTCCACAGTCTCTGCTACTGTCAGCTGTGTGTAGGAAAGAAAAGTCTTTGAATGTCTTTTGCCTTATTTCACTGTCCTTAGTAAAAACTACAGTCAGGGCTTCCCTGGTGGTCCAGTGGGTAATGAGTCTGCCTTGCAGTGAAAGGGGCACCAGTTTGATCCCTGGCCTGGGAAGATCCCATGTGCTGTGGAACAGCTGGACTGGTGTGTCCAATTACGAGCCAGCGCTCTGGAGCTCATGTGCCCAGAGCCTGTGCTCTGCAACGAGAGAGGCCACTGCGATGGGAAGCCCACATAGGCCAGACAATAAAGATGGATGAAAATAAGTGAATAGAAGACCAATAAAAGAGGCCAAAATTTAAAAACCCAAAAAGCAAACAAAAAACCCCAAAAAACTATAGTCAGGGAAAAGCAATAACCAGTAAATATGAACAAAGAGGATATGGGTGTTTTTTAAGCTTCAAAGAAAAAAATTAAAGATATCAATTTCCAGCAAAATTATTCTTGTAAGCCGTCCAAAAGTTGTTTTTTTTTTTTTTTTTTTTTTTCTGTCAAAAGAGCAAACCAAAAAAGTAAAATGCCAAACCAAACAAAACCTGTAGCACTAGATATATTCTGGAACTTGTGAAATTGAATTAGAATTTTAAAATGAATCCAAATGCCCCTTTAAATAAGTAACCCACTTTTCCCAATTTTCTTCCCAGGATGACAACCAATACACATGCAGTTCATTGCATACTCACATTTAAGGAAACATATTAATTGAAGAGAAATTTATTTCCATCAAAATCCTAGTTTAAAGAGGGAAACTTGAATCACCTATAGGTAGGCAGCTGATGAGAACAGTAAAAATAATCCTTGTATCAACTTTTTTCTCATGAAAAGTAGTGGTTGAGAAGAAAAGCTGTCAGAGGTTTCTAAATCTCTTGGTGGCTGAGATGGGGAGACCTGGGTTTGCCTCCTGGGCTGGGAAATCCCTGGAGGAATGGAATGGGGAGACCTGGGTTTGACTCCTGGGCTGGGAAGATCCCTGGAGAAGGAAATGGCTACCCACTCCAGCATACCTGCCTAGAAAACTCATGACAGAGAACCATAATAAGGCAGCAGAGCACAAGGGGCTCACAGTCTCTGCTACTGTCAGCTGTAGGAAAGAAAAGTCTTTGAATGTCTTTTGCCTTATTTCACTGTCCTTAGTAAAAACTACAGTCAGGGCTTCCCTGGTGGTCCAGTGGGTAATGAGTCTGCCTTGCAGTGAAAGGGGCACCAGTTTGATCCCTGGCCTGGGAAGATCCCATGTGCTGTGGAACAGCTGGACTGGTGTGTCCAATTACGAGCCAGCGCTCTGGAGCTCATGTGCCCAGAGCCTGTGCTCTGCAACGAGAGAGGCCACTGCGATGGGAAGCCCACATAGGCCAGACAATAAAGATGGATGAAAATAAGTGAATAGAAGACCAATAAAAGAGGCCAAAATTTAAAAACCCAAAAAGCAAACAAAAAACCCCAAAAAACTATAGTCAGGGAAAAGCAATAACCAGTAAATATGAACAAAGAGGATATGGGTGTTTTTTAAGCTTCAAAGAAAAAAATTAAAGATATCAATTTCCAGCAAAATTATTCTTGTAAGCCGTCCAAAAGTTGTTTTTTTTTTTTTTTTTTTTTTCTGTCAAAAGAGCAAACCAAAAAAGTAAAATGCCAAACCAAACAAAACCTGTAGCACTAGATATATTCTGGAACTTGTGAAATTGAATTAGAATTTTAAAATGAATCCAAATGCCCCTTTAAATAAGTAACCCACTTTTCCCAATTTTCTTCCCAGGATGACAACCAATACACATGCAGTTCATTGCATACTCACATTTAAGGAAACATATTAATTGAAGAGAAATTTATTTCCATCAAAATCCTAGTTTAAAGAGGGAAACTTGAATCACCTATAGGTAGGCAGCTGATGAGAACAGTAAAAATAATCCTTGTATCAACTTTTTTCTCATGAAAAGTAGTGGTTGAGAAGAAAAGCTGTCAGAGGTTTCTAAATCTCTTGGTGGCTGAGATGGGGAGACCTGGGTTTGACTCCTGGGCTGGGAAGATCCCCTGGAGAAGGAAATGGCTACCCACTCCAGCATACCTGCCTAGAAAATCTCATGGACAGAGAAGCCTGGTGGACTACAGTTCATGGGTTTCCAGAGTCGGACATGACTGAGTAACTAACACACTAACACTAGAGTGAAGATTTTTTTTCCCTTCCTGCAAAAGACTGAGTCCAAAAAAAAAAAAAAGAAGATTTGCAAAATGTGGGAATAATTTTAACTGTTTAATATTTTCTGGTACAAATAAAATCCAAACCTTTTAATGGTGACATAGTCCATGCACTGAACTGTGAAAATCATTTCAGCTGATTCACTAGGAAGGAGTTCTTCATGGTTTTCATGGCTTTTCATTTTTGTGCCCCATATACATGCTGAGGATCTCACAATGTGAGAGCTACACATATTGTACATTATGCTGGCACATCACGGAGGTGTTAGAAATCTTAACCCCACATGTCACCTGGACAATTTTGCTCTCTTCCATGTTCATCAGCCCGTTGGCCCCATGAAATTGTACATCCAATAGTCTACCACCTTGTGAATGCTCCCTGCGCATTCTTGCTGCCACTTCTAACCACTCTCATCTTTGAAGATCTTTTTGCTACTCTTTAAAACATTCATTCAGCCTCTTTCATTCCATGGTTATTTCTTGAATCATTCTAGTCTCACTATATCCCTTGCTTTCTTGTAGGTCCCTTGGCTTTCCCACCTCCATGACTGTCCTTTTTGATCATCCTTAAGGATTGTTCCTGGGGCGGCTCTTTCCCTGGTGACTTTTATTGCTCTTGTGTCAGTCTGTTGACTCATGAATAGGAAGTCATTGAACCTGGAACACACAAAGCACCTAACATAACTTTCGGCACCCATGGGGACTCAATTCTCATATGTGCACGTGAAATTTGAATAGCAGAAGCTTCCTGATTTGTAATATGAAAATGAGTTTCACACGAATCATTTGCTTGCTACTTTCTTAAGGCAGCTTCAGTGTGTTGACGGTGCTATGTGGATTTGATACACTCATATATTGCAATTATTGCCACTGTAGTGTTAGCCTCATACCACAAAATTGCCATGCCTTTTTGTGTGCGTGGTGAAAACATTTGAGATCTACTCTGCTTGAAACTTTCAAGCCTCTAGCGCAATATTGTTGACTATAATCACTATGATGTACATTATATCCCCAGATCTTATTCATTTTCTAAGTTTATGTCCTTTGACCAACACCACTTCCATTTCCCTCACCCACCTCACCTTCATCTCCTGAAAACCACCATTCCACAAGAAACTTTTTTTGTATACAGAGCAGAGTTCCTTGTGCTATACAGTAGGTCCTTGCTGGTTATCCATTTCAGGTATAGCCGTGAATACATGCTGATCCCCGACTCCATAACTATCCCTTTCCCCTACCTTTCCCAGCTTGTAAGCATAAACTCACTCTCGAAGTCTGTGACTCTGTTTCTGTTTTGTAAATACAGCATTTCAAATACGTATATTACATATTATATTAGCTTCAGGTATACAGCATAGAGGGCTTTGATATTTTTATACATTATAAAATGATCCCTTTGATGAGGCCAGTTATCATCTGTCAGCATACAAACTTATTACAAAAGTTATTATTACATATATTTCTTAGGCTGGGCATGACCTCCCCATGGTTGATGTCTTCCATAACTGGAAGTTGGTACCTCTTCATCTCCCTCATCTATTACACTTGGTCCCTCCCTGCTTCCCTCTGGCAGCTATCTGTATCTATGGAGCCTGTTTTTGTTTGGTTATTATTTTTTTAAGATTTCATATATTAGTAAAATCATATTTATGTTCTTTCTTTGTCTGACTTGTTTCACTTAGCACCATACCTTCTCATTCTAGCCATGTTTTTTTATGTCTGAGTAGTAGTCCATCATATATATGGAATTATATATGTATATATATATACACACACATATATATATGTATACACACACACACACACACACACATATATATATATATTACATCTTCTCTATCATTCACCTGTCATATCAATGGACTCTATGTTCTATGTCTTCAGATGCACAGCCCGAGCCCGATCCTATTTCCTGTGCTACATGCCACTAGATTTTGGCACAGGGAAGTGTGGGCTCACGACTCTTGGGTGTGTACACGATGGCATGGGTAGGAGTGCACATTTTACCCGAAGGGCACTCAATGAGATCTACTCTGCTTGAAACTTTCAAGCCTCTAGCGCAATATTGTTGACTATAATCACTATGATGTACATTATATCCCCAGATCTTATTCATTTTCTAAGTTTATGTCCTTTGACCAACACCACTTCCATTTCCCTCACCCACCTCACCTTCATCTCCTGAAAACCACCATTCCACAAGAAACTTTTTTTGTATACAGAGCAGAGTTCCTTGTGCTATACAGTAGGTCCTTGCTGGTTATCCATTTCAGGTATAGCCGTGAATACATGCTGATCCCCGACTCCATAACTATCCCTTTCCCCTACCTTTCCCAGCTTGTAAGCATAAACTCACTCTCGAAGTCTGTGACTCTGTTTCTGTTTTGTAAATACAGCATTTCAAATACGTATATTACATATTATATTAGCTTCAGGTATACAGCATAGAGGGCTTTGATATTTTTATACATTATAAAATGATCCCTTTGATGAGGCCAGTTATCATCTGTCAGCATACAAACTTATTACAAAAGTTATTATTACATATATTTCTTAGGCTGGGCATGACCTCCCCATGGTTGATGTCTTCCATAACTGGAAGTTGGTACCTCTTCATCTCCCTCATCTATTACACTTGGTCCCTCCCTGCTTCCCTCTGGCAGCTATCTGTATCTATGGAGCCTGTTTTTGTTTGGTTATTATTTTTTTAAGATTTCATATATTAGTAAAATCATATTTATGTTCTTTCTTTGTCTGACTTGTTTCACTTAGCACCATACCTTCTCATTCTAGCCATGTTTTTTTATGTCTGAGTAGTAGTCCATCATATATATGGAATTATATATGTATATATATATACACACACATATATATATGTATACACACACACACACACACACACACATATATATATATATTACATCTTCTCTATCATTCACCTGTCATATCAATGGACTCTATGTTCTATGTCTTCAGATGCACAGCCCGAGCCCGATCCTATTTCCTGTGCTACATGCCACTAGATTTTGGCACAGGGAAGTGTGGGCTCACGACTCTTGGGGGTGTGTACACGATGGCATGGGTAAGGTCTGCAGTGCACACTCTTTTGGAACAGTGCCATGCAAAGTGGGAACTTAAACACTCAACCATCCATGAGTGAACTAGTGGCCTGGGCCGCTTTCCTGAGCCCACGCTCAACCAGCTCCCTACGCCTGCTATCCTCAAGTGACTTAATGGCTGTTCTTTTCTGCTGAGCTCAATGCCTGTCTCACCCCAAATGCATTGGCTTGGCCAAGTTGCAAACTCTATTACGCAGCAGTGGAGAAAAAGTAAAGCTGAGGAGTGCTATAAACAGTACACTTTGCTACTGTATCATATCTGTATTTGGGGTGCAGGGTGTTTTATTTATAGCTATCTATTAGTACATAGCAAAAGATACAGAAAGAAACACATAAAAAATAGCTTTATCAAAGTTTCCAGTATTCAAGTGTAACATTAAAAGCAAGAATAGCAACAGAAAACTGTTCTATTCCAGGAGAAAAGCCATGTTTTACCTCCTCTCTCCCTTCCCTTTCCTCTCTGAGCCTGATTGTGGCTGCAAAGACCCTCTCCCCTGCTGGATTCTGGAGGGCTGGGTAGGGGTGGAGGTCGGAGGTGAGATCTCCTCTTTAATAACTTTGTCCAACAACTTTACCTTTCTCCTCTTCTCCTCCCTTCCCTCCCAAGTGGGGAGCAGTGGGAGCAGCTAGCCTGTTAAACTGGTTTGTTGGGGTTCTTCCTCCCTCCTGCTCTTGTTTCTTGGCAAAACATTTTCCTGGGCAGCGGCCTGGCAATTAGATAGCTGCCTTCTCTGCGCTTGAAATGGGTACCCACTTCCTCCTCCGGGAAGCACAGAGGCTGCTGCAGGGTTGGGAAGGGACAGATGGACAGGGAAGGCAGACCACCACCACTGCCCGAGAGGCACAAATAAAAATGGAGACACACACACACGCAGGCACATCCATGTCGGTGTGGATCTGGGAAACTCCAGATTCAAAGAGACGGTGGCAAGAGTGGCCCTTGGAACAACGGGGCCCTGCCGGGTCTGAAACCTGGTGCCTGGACTTGAATGGAAGGTCCGGGGCGAGGGGAGGGGCAGGGGGCTGCTACCTACTTTTTGTATTTATAATTCAGAGAAATCACGGGACGACACAAGAGAAGAGGGCAGGGAGGGCTGTGGGAAGGTGTGTGGGCAGCCTCATTTTGCTTCGTTTTTCCACCTGCTTGTTGGGCACTGCTGGCACCTGTTATGAGGAGGGGGCCAGTCGAGAGATGGGCTTCTTTGCTGGGAGGGGAGCCTGGGCTGGACCCGGAGAGACTGGGAGGGGTCGGGCAGTGGTTTCCAGGTAGGCAGGTGCCAGTTGTGGCCAGTGTTTGGTTAAAGTTTGCAGGAGGTGGAAAATCAGACTGGGGAGAGCCCTGCCAAGAGACATTTCCCAAGCCACGTCTCCATCCCTGGGGGAAGCTTGGATCCTGCGGGTGTGACATCAGGTCTCTTCTGCTTTTCTGTGTCCTGCTGTGGGAGGCGGTGGGAATACACTGGCCGGAGCTGAGACGGGCATAAGCCGGCTCCCTGCTGCGTGTCAGCCAGTCCAGGGGAGTGGCGCCCTCCCTGGCCCCCAGCGCTGGGCTGAGGCCAGCACGGAGGAGAAGGGGGAGGGCCAGGCAAAGACCCCTGGGACTGGAGGAGGCCTCTCCCGCGTCGGGGTGCAAGGGTGGGCTCTTGGCTCTCCCTCCTCTCCAGCTCTTGTTCAGGGGACAGACCTCCTTATGGATCTGACACTGCTGCGGTCGCCCTCCTGCCAGCAGGGACCTCCAGGGAGGTCCAGGGAGATCCAGCGTGCCCAGGTCCACAGCATAGGACAGGACATAAAGTCTGTCCTTTTGCTTCTAGAGTAAAGAGTAAGCAGAGCGGAAGACAGGAGGCCGTTCTGCAGGCTTCTCCTGAGTCTTAGAAATGAGTCCACTTTCAGTGGACATGGAGTGGGTATGTGGAGGTGGATTTACAGGGAAACAAGATGAGGAAATGGAAGAAGCGCGATCTGACGGTGTCCCCAGGAGTGAGACATAGACACATCTTTTCTTGGGCAGAGAAGATGCTGTAAATGTCTCCTGTGGGTCTTACTAAGCCACACACGGACGACTTTGAGGAAGCAAGGCTCGGGTTGGGGGACTTGAATGGAAGGTCCGGCGAGGGAGGCAGGGGCTGTACCTACTTTTGTATTTATAATTCAGAGAAATCACGGGACGACACAAGAGAAGAGGGCAGGGAGGGCTGTGGGAAGGTGTGTGGGCAGCCTCATTTTGCTTCGTTTTTCCACCTGCTTGTTGGGCACTGCTGGCACCTGTTATGAGGAGGGGGCCAGTCGAGAGATGGGCTTCTTTGCTGGGAGGGGAGCCTGGGCTGGACCCGGAGAGACTGGGAGGGGTCGGGCAGTGGTTTCCAGGTAGGCAGGTGCCAGTTGTGGCCAGTGTTTGGTTAAAGTTTGCAGGAGGTGGAAAATCAGACTGGGGAGAGCCCTGCCAAGAGACATTTCCCAAGCCACGTCTCCATCCCTGGGGGAAGCTTGGATCCTGCGGGTGTGACATCAGGTCTCTTCTGCTTTTCTGTGTCCTGCTGTGGGAGGCGGTGGGAATACACTGGCCGGAGCTGAGACGGGCATAAGCCGGCTCCCTGCTGCGTGTCAGCCAGTCCAGGGGAGTGGCGCCCTCCCTGGCCCCCAGCGCTGGGCTGAGGCCAGCACGGAGGAGAAGGGGGAGGGCCAGGCAAAGACCCCTGGGACTGGAGGAGGCCTCTCCCGCGTCGGGGTGCAAGGGTGGGCTCTTGGCTCTCCCTCCTCTCCAGCTCTTGTTCAGGGGACAGACCTCCTTATGGATCTGACACTGCTGCGGTCGCCCTCCTGCCAGCAGGGACCTCCAGGGAGGTCCAGGGAGATCCAGCGTGCCCAGGTCCACAGCATAGGACAGGACATAAAGTCTGTCCTTTTGCTTCTAGAGTAAAGAGTAAGCAGAGCGGAAGACAGGAGGCCGTTCTGCAGGCTTCTCCTGAGTCTTAGAAATGAGTCCACTTTCAGTGGACATGGAGTGGGTATGTGGAGGTGGATTTACAGGGAAACAAGATGAGGAAATGGAAGAAGCCGCGATCTGACGGTGTCCCCAGGAGTGAGACATAGACACATCTTTTTCTTGGGCAGAGAAGATGCTGTAAATGTCTCCTGTGGGTCTTACTAAGCCACACACGGACGACTTTGAGGAAGCAAGGACATTCTGGGCACCTCAGCTTTCTCACTTGAAAGCTGAGGCTCACTGAAAAGGCTGAGTGTCTTACCTTTGTGTTTTGCTTTACCCAGCGCAGCAGGCTGTTTGCTCTGCAGTGACTGCCCTGTGGGGACGTCGGGGGCTATTTCTTGGTTACAGAGACAGGAAATTGCTTTGAAACATAAACACATTACTAAATGTGAGGTAGTCTCTGATCCCGTATTCAAGAGGGCATTTCCTCCTTCCCAGCACTAACCACATTGAATGTTCACCTAACCCCTTTGACTTACAAGCCAAAGAAAAACAAAAGACCCAGAAAAGATGCCCCAATGTAAGGAGTACATACAATATTCTGAGAGGCGTCCGGCTTTCTGTGCCAGGCGTCAGTCCTTCCCTTCCTAAGCTCCGACCTCAGGTGGCTGCCTTTCCTTCTGCTATTTATTAGGAAGCCAAGACTATGTATTCCTTTGTCCTAAAACATCAGCCCCGGTAGCTCTTCGTCTCCCCCTGGCGTTCCTCTCTGGCCATTTCTTAAGGATTGGTGCCCCACCCCCTCCAAGGTGGGGTCCCGGGAAGGTTCAGTGAAGGCAAGAGGGTGGGCGCAAAAATAAACGTTGATGGGAGCTTCTAATCAGCAATCCTGAAAGTACTGGGTATATGCCTAAAAGGATGCTTTCTTTTATCTGTCTTTAAACTTCTTTTCCTTGCCAACCCTTCTCCGATCTTTCCCACTGTGGAGGCAAAGACTTCGAGCCAAACAGACTCGGGAGGAGGGGGCCAGAAGTCAGAGAAAAGTGTGTGGATCTATTTGCCAAGATAAACCAACCCCGAGTCACTAGGGAGGGGGGGAAGGGGGAGAGAGTCCCCCGGTCTGATCAGCACTAAGGAATCAGAGCGACATAAAAGGCGAATGGAGCGAACAACAATTAAAAAAAAAAAAAAATTCCCCCGGACACAACAATACAATCTCTTTAAACTGTGGCTCATACTTTTCATACCAATGGAATGACTTTTCTGGAGTGCCGCTTCTGAGTCTTGCACTCCGGGGCTGGCCGCTGGCAAAGGGGAAGCCGACGGCAGCGCCGCACGGGCAGGTTTACCAAAGGTCTGTCTCTAATGGCCTTTTCTTTTTCTCAGCCCTGCCCCCGGACTGTCAGACGGCGTCTGCCTCTGAAGTGAGCAGCGATTTCCTCCCGAGCCCGGCCTTATCTCCGGCTGCACGTTGCCTGCTGGTGACTAATGCCACAATAACATTGTCTGGGGGCTGGAATCAAACCGGCGCTGTTTACCCCCACTCGAGGCACGGGGCTTCCATATAAAAAGCCGGCCGAGAGCGCTGTCCAGGTCAGACGCGCTCCTGCCTCCGCGCGGCCACCAGCGCCTCCCGGATCCGCGCGCCGCCGCCGCCGCCGCGTGCGTCCCGGGACCGCTCGCTCTGCCTCTCTGACGGCAGAAACTTCTCTTTTTCCTCCCCATTAAACAGCATTCAGGTCGAAGGACCATTTTGAGAGCCGGAGAACCCCAAGTGCTTGGAAAAAACTGCAGCTGAGTTTATTTTATTTTATTTTTTCCTGCACTTTTTTTTTTTTTTTTTCAGGCTTAAATCGCAGGGGGAAGGATTTTGACTTCCCCCACCTTTTTTTCCCAGAATGGATTATTTCCCCGTGATTTTCACTCTGCTGTTTGTGGCTTTCCAAGGAGCTCCAGAAGCAGGTAGGCACGGTGACTTGTAAAATACTTGAATGCTGCGGTCTTCTTTTCCACCTTAACGCTTTTCTTGCTTCTGTTTTTCTTGCGTTTTATGACTGCCGCTTAGAAATTAAGTGCAGGGGAAGAATTGCTCAAAGCTGCTTTAGTCTTCTAATGGGGAAAAGAAAAATTCTCTATGGAAGATCCTTGCTCTCTAGCATTAAAATAACGTGATCATGGTTGCTTTGTGGGTTTCTTGGTTTTTAAACAGGTAACTTAAAGACAAGATAGAATTTAGCTAAATATGTGTTTGCAATCTGTGTTCGGACAGGTAATAGGACATATAGGCATTATATCTTATTCAACTACTGTTTTAATAGTGTGTTAAGGGGTAAAATATTTCAACGTTTCAGCTTGAAGCCAAAGAATTTTATTCAAGTCAATCAAGCAGGGTATGTGCTCCAAAATCACCTGCAGAACAGTCTGGGAAAAACACCCCAAGGCGGTTTCAGGGCGAAGCAGATGTTTTCTTTAAAATCTGTCTTTATTGACTTTCGGCTTCTTTTGGCAGGTTTTTGGCTCCACTATGTGTGGGCTCCATTTCCAGCTCTATTCACCTGTCCTGGGAAGGGGTCTAGAATCAGTCTTGGCTGCTGAGGGATTTAAATAGTGGGCGAGCATCTGCGCATTTTTCTCTTTTAGGGTCAATGCACTTATTATTATTATTTTTTGTCTTTGTCAATGCTTTTTTTTGTGTGTGTGTGTGACCCTGACGGAAGAGAAAGGATGTCAAGGGAGTGAAAATCCTGGAATGTGTCTGATCATTTGAAATGTACAAAACTGCGCAGATAAGCTGCCGGGCTAACTTGTCAGTCAGAGGAGGCAAGGCTGCTGTGGAGAAAGCGGAGGCGGCAGATCCCACGCACGTGAGCCTGCTCCAGGGATTTGGAGTTCAGAGCGCACTGACCCTTGACTGGGTCCTGAGAGCAGCTGCTCAGTGTTCCCTTAGATGAGGGCTTTTACCGTACAGCTGATTTCTCTCTTTCCAATCCCCTCCCCGAAGCTCTGGATTTCTAACTCCTAGAAGTCCATCGCTACTGGGCTTCTCCCTGCTTTCCACAAGGTGTGCCATGGCGGGTACTGAGGGAAAGGTCACCCCGCCTGGGGAAGCGGCTCTGAATCTAGGAAAAGACAGTATGATTCACTTAGTTTCAGGTTTCTTGGTCATTAGCCAATTTTAAGCCACTGTCGGCTGTGCTGAGTGCCATGCAGAAGTCAACCCAGATGTCTAACAAGCAGTATTTCTAAGTATTTCCTTGAAGGCTGCTTTGTAGGGCTGGTAGGTCCCTTTTCAGGTGGTTGTTTCCCCTGCACTTGTTTAATCTCTCTGAAGGCAGATAAGCCAGGGGCAGCATGGGCGAAGTCATGCTAAAGAGGGGAAAAAAAAAAAATTGTCCTTTTTCCTCTGTGCTTCTCGCTGGAGGCTGGTGGTGTGCTTCATCTGCTTTCACCTGCTCTGCTGGATCTGGAATCCGGGCCGTGACGGGTGTGCCTCCGGGCCTCCGAGCAGACACCTCCCACTGACCTGTCTTCCTCTCCCCAGTGGTCCTGCGCTCGGAGCTCAGCACGGGCGTGGAGATCGGAGGGGAGAGGCCCTCTCCCGCCACGCCCACCAGGCCCCGCCGGTCCAAGCGCTGCTCCTGCTCCTCCCTGATGGATAAAGAGTGTGTCTACTTCTGCCACCTGGACATCATCTGGGTCAACACTCCAGAGTGAGTCTCTAGAGGGCATCCTTACTCTAGGCTTTCTCCCCTCTGGCTCCACGGGAGCCTGGAGCCCGTTACTCGGGTTACCTTTTTGGCATGGTCTTGGAAGGTAGCATTTCTAACCACAGGAAAGTGCCTCAGTAGGGAAAGTGCCCCTCGGATACTGCAGGATATCTCGGGGGAGAAACTTTGTGTCAGGACTCCAGGGTGCATGGTCTCTCCTTCCCCGGGTTTACAGAAGACCTTGCTGAGGTCATGGGTTAGTCCAACTTCTGCTTCTTGTGGGAGCCTAGAGGCTTAAGAGGCAGAGGGATTGTAGAGATTTATAAGCTATCTCCTCGTTTTACTTATGGCAAACCGAAGACCCAAAATGTGGAATCCCAGGCAAGGATGAGTTTCTGCAGCTTGAGACCTAGAACCTGAGTCTACCAACTCCTCTGCCCTTTGGAAAAGCCTCCTTCAAGAGCTCAGAGCTTAGATTTCTCTTCTTGCTTCCAGAACGAAGAGAGCAGATTCTCTGCCTATTCCCTGCAGTTCACCTATCAGAAGGAATCATAAACAGAAATACATTGATTGTACCTGCTGTGTCCCTTTATGGGGAGGGATGACCAAAACCCAAACAAAATCAAATCAAACTAAACAAGACTAATATTTAGTAAGGTAATAAATACTTCCAAGGGAAGGACCATACTCCTTGGATGAGAAAAGAAGTTGAAAGAGATCTCTCTGAAGGCAGATAAGCCGGGGGCAGCATGGGCGAAGTCATGCTAAAGAGGGGAAAAAAAAAAAATTGTCCTTTTTCCTCTGTGCTTCTCGCTGGAGGCTGGTGGTGTGCTTCATCTGCTTTCACCTGCTCTGCTGGATCTGGAATCCGGGCCGTGACGGGTGTGCCTCCGGGCCTCCGAGCAGACACCTCCCACTGACCTGTCTTCCTCTCCCCAGTGGTCCTGCGCTCGGAGCTCAGCACGGGCGTGGAGATCGGAGGGGAGAGGCCCTCTCCGCCACGCCCACCAGGCCCCGCCGGTCCAAGCGCTGCTCCTGCTCCTCCCTGATGGATAAAGAGTGTGTCTACTTCTGCCACCTGGACATCATCTGGGTCAACACTCCAGAGTGAGTCTCTAGAGGGCATCCTTACTCTAGGCTTTCTCCCCTCTGGCTCCACGGGAGCCTGGAGCCCGTTACTCGGGTTACCTTTTTGGCATGGTCTTGGAAGGTAGCATTTCTAACCACAGGAAAGTGCCTCAGTAGGGAAAGTGCCCCTCGGATACTGCAGGATATCTCGGGGAGAAACTTTGTGTCAGGACTCCAGGGTGCATGGTCTCTCCTTCCCCGGGTTTACAGAAGACCTTGCTGAGGTCATGGGTTAGTCCAACTTCTGCTTCTTGTGGGAGCCTAGAGGCTTAAGAGGCAGAGGGATTGTAGAGATTTATAAGCTATCTCCTCGTTTTACTTATGGCAAACCGAAGACCCAAAATGTGGAATCCCAGGCAAGGATGAGTTTCTGCAGCTTGAGACCTAGAACCTGAGTCTACCAACTCCTCTGCCCTTTGGAAAAGCCTCCTTCAAGAGCTCAGAGCTTAGATTTCTCTTCTTGCTTCCAGAACGAAGAGAGCAGATTCTCTGCCTATTCCCTGCAGTTCACCTATCAGAAGGAATCATAAACAGAAATACATTGATTGTACCTGCTGTGTCCCTTTATGGGGAGGGATGACCAAAACCCAAACAAAATCAAATCAAACTAAACAAGACTAATATTTAGTAAGGTAATAAATACTTCCAAGGGAAGGACCATACTCCTTGGATGAGAATCACAATGAACACGTTGGAAATTACTGGAGAGTCTTCTGGCAGACTCTTTCTTTGCCCATATGATGATCCCCCAAATCATAGGAGGTACAAATCTAAGGTGAACTGTGCTCAAGGTAGTGTGTCTCTTCAGGCCTTCCCAGATGCCCCTTTTAGCCTATCCAGGTATATCACCTGAGGTTGAAATGGGTTTTCAAAGTCATGTGAGTCATGATTTTGCGAGAAAGTCCCCCCACCTCCCAAGAGCTGTGAACTAAGTAGAGAGAACAGGAAGAAAACATGAAAAAGTTACTGAAGCAGAAATGCCATATTTTGGCCCTCAAAACAAGGCTGCTGTGTCAAGAAGAAATTGAAATAGGTTGAGAGTTGACAGGGAATTTCATTGACTTAGAGGAATGGATTTTCTCCCAGTTGGGTCCACACACCCAGGGCCACTGACGGCCATGTGGTCCTGTCTGTTACCACTTTTGACTCTCTAAGTTTCACTAACTCATAGTGTGGAGTGAGCTCCTTCTGGCTTAATGGAAAGAGATTGCAACAAAGAATGCAGCCTTCAGAGATGATTAATTATGCTCATGTCTTCTGTTTCTCTCTTTCCGTAATAGGCACATCGTTCCATATGGACTCGGAAGCCCTTTTCGGTCCAAGCGATCTTTAAAGGATTTCTTTCCTACCAAGGCAGCAGACCACAGGAAGAGATGCCTGTGTGCCAGCCAAAGAGACAAGAAATGCTGGAATTTCTGCCAAGCAGGAAAAGAACTCAGGTGAGTAGAAGCACCTTTGTTTTTGATCGACTTTCTGGTCTCCGGACCGTCTTCCTTTTGTGATGCTGTCTTCGTGTTTAAAAGAAAGGAACTGCGGCGTGAAGACCAACCAAAGTTCCTCTTACTGAAATGTTCTCCCTATCTGTATTTTAACAGGGACCAAGACTCCATGGAGAATGGCTGGAACAACCAAAAGAGAGGAAAAGACTGTTCTCAGCTTGGCGAGAAGTGTCTTCAGCAGCAGCTAGTGGCGGAACAGAGAACAAGAAGGTAAGAGACTCTTACGAACAGCTGGTCCCCATCACCTATGAATGATCTGCTCTCCTAGCCTTTCTTACCTCCGTGGGAGAAAGGCTTAGAAGACAATATAAAGGGAAAGGAGGCAAGCAGGATCTTTGTGTTTCAGAAAAGAACAAGGAGTCCCACTCAAATGCTTTATTTTATTTTTTTGATGTCATGGAACATAACAGAAAAAAAAAAGTTACCAAGTCCTTTCATAACGCACCGTACTGCTCACCGTAACGCAGCCTTGAATGCAGTCTGCTGCTCACTTTCCCACTCACACCACTCATCCTAAAGGTTAAGTTTCCAAACAAGATCTGTCAAGAGATACCTTTGCTATTTGGTCACATCTAGTTTTTGCATCTCTGAGTCAATATATTTATAGCTTTCCCTGAGAAATTAAAAATCATTTCAGGGAGCTTCTTTTTTAAATCTAAATGTCATGTATAATCAAGTTCTTCAAAACACAGCAGCTATTCAAATGGCCAAAGGGAAAATAAAGGTATTGAGTAGACTTGGTGAGAATTAGAACATGTCATTTTTCAGGTGTATTTATTTACTTTTTTCATAGGGAAACACATTCACTGGAGACCCATTGCCATTCCCCAAAGCTTTCTTATTTTGTAATCCGTCATGAGCTGGGATCTGGGAGAGTGGTAGCACGGGGTTACTCTGAAGGGCTCTATATTGGCAACCTTTCCGCAGCCTTAATTTCTTGGAATCCACAAGCTGGAAGGAAGATTCCTGCTTTCAGCTCTGCCCCATAGTCTGTGTTTCACTGTCATGGGCAGTTTTTTTTTTCCTAGAAATCCAATGGCAAGAAGTTCTAGGATCCAAGTGTGCTGAGCACAGGCCTGGGGGTCATGATGACTTCTGAGGTGTTGACAGATGATGGGGGTGCCCCCAGCACTTCACATGCCCCTCAGCTCTCTGTGATTGTAATCTCGGGCCATGAGTGCTCCTCCAGATGGCAAGATTATGTAAACCACTGTTCAGTCAGAACTGACTTGGATGTTATTCCTACTGAAATGTTCTCCCTACTGATGGGAGAAAGAGCTTGTTCTCAGCTTGGCGAGAAGTGTCTTCAGCAGCAGCTAGTGGCGGAACAGAGAACAAGAAGGTAAGAGACTCTTACGAACAGCTGGTCCCCATCACCTATGAATGATCTGCTCTCCTAGCCTTTCTTACCTCCGTGGGAGAAAGGCTTAGAAGACAATATAAAGGGAAAGGAGGCAAGCAGGATCTTTGTGTTTCAGAAAAGAACAAGGAGTCCCACTCAAATGCTTTATTTTATTTTTTTGATGTCATGGAACATAACAGAAAAAAAAAAGTTACCAAGTCCTTTCATAACGCACCGTACTGCTCACCGTAACGCAGCCTTGAATGCAGTCTGCTGCTCACTTTCCCACTCACACCACTCATCCTAAAGGTTAAGTTTCCAAACAAGATCTGTCAAGAGATACCTTTGCTATTTGGTCACATCTAGTTTTTGCATCTCTGAGTCAATATATTTATAGCTTTCCCTGAGAAATTAAAAATCATTTCAGGGAGCTTCTTTTTTAAATCTAAATGTCATGTATAATCAAGTTCTTCAAAACACAGCAGCTATTCAAATGGCCAAAGGGAAAATAAAGGTATTGAGTAGACTTGGTGAGAATTAGAACATGTCATTTTTCAGGTGTATTTATTTACTTTTTTCATAGGGAAACACATTCACTGGAGACCCATTGCCATTCCCCAAAGCTTTCTTATTTTGTAATCCGTCATGAGCTGGGATCTGGGAGAGTGGTAGCACGGGGTTACTCTGAAGGGCTCTATATTGGAAACCCTTTTCCCCAGCCTTAATTTCTTGGAATCCACAAGCTGGAAGGAAGATTCCTGCTTTCAGCTCTGCCCCATAGTCTGTGTTTCACTGTCATGGGCAGTTTTTTTTTTCCTAGAAATCCAATGGCAAGAAGTTCTAGGATCCAAGTGTGCTGAGCACAGGCCTGGGGGTCATGATGACTTCTGAGGTGTTGACAGATGATGGGGGTGCCCCCAGCACTTCACATGCCCCTCAGCTCTCTGTGATTGTAATCTCGGGCCATGAGTGCTCCTCCAGATGGCAAGATTATGTAAACCACTGTTCAGTCAGAACTGACTTGGATGTTATTATTTTTTTTCTATGAGTTTCCATTACATCAACTAGTAAATCAACGTTACTGTTCTTTCCACCAAAAGAAAGCACTCAACCTGCAAAGACAAACGTTTTTAATTGCTATAGAACATTTGCTCTGGGCCTGCCTGTAAGACCTTCTCATTTTAAATTTTTTCACCCTGCAAAGCCCCCTTCAATTCCTTCTGTGATTAAGAATTTGAAACCTTAGTTGAGTAGGTGTCTCTGGACAGAACCGTTGTATCTGGGATAGTGCTTGGAACAGGGCTAAAAAAGAAAGAAAAGAGAACATCTCTAGTTGACCTTAACATTGTATTTTACAATTGTATTTAATGCCCAGTCCCTGTAGATATGACCACATCTCCCTTCTTGCTCATCAACCCCTGCCTCATCGTAAGCACAAGAGGCAACTTGCTTGCATTTGAGGTTAGTAGAGTAAGCAGGCAGTTGTGGTTGAGGGTGAAAGTTCAGGATCCAGATTTAGATTTGTTTGTGCCAGATTCTAATTTTAGATGTTTCTTTTGCCCAGGAATGATTTTTTTCTTTAAAAAAAAAAGTTGTTTTCTCTTGTCTGGTTTTAATAGGTTGGAGGCCATCAGCAACAGCATCAAAACATCTTTTCGCGCTGCCAAGCTGAAAGCTGAGCTTCACAGAGACAAGAAAGTGATCTATAACCGCGTACACTGAGGGCAGGGTGTCTGGGCCTGGCTGAAGCTTTCTGGCCACAGAGAGCCGTGGGCTTGACTCTGCGCGCTGTCCACGGGGCGGGGGCCCGAGCAAATGCATCCTCCCTGCTCAGAAGATTCCTTGTTCCAGACTGGCATGGGACCCACGGCGTGGGGGCAAGCCTTCCAAGAGAGGTTAAGGAGCCTCCCAGGTCGTCTTCGTTTGCCTCCCTCAGAGCTGATTGCTTTTGTTCCTCTCTCCTCTTTGGGGTGACAGTGGGTCACACAAAGAAGGCAGAGAGACCCAGCAACCTGCAAACTGGGCTGACCTGCTCCAGCTAGAGAAGAGAGTCCACTTGTGGGTGGAGTGCCCAAGAGGGTCTGAAGGGAGTTGTGTCTCACTCAGGCACCTGGCACGTTTCAGGGACAAACTCCAAAGCCCTGCGAAGATTTTTCTAAAGAATGCACAAATTGAAAACACTCGAAGGACAAACACTAGAGTGAAAAAAAAAAAAAAAAGACTTTGTTTTTCTAATTCTACAATGCAAAACTGAAAGAACTGTTACTACTGAAAATCAGAATGAGTCTTATGCATAGGAGACTACCTCATCTATATTGCACTCTGACAAAGCGTTTCCCATCTTTAATTATTGCCTCTCCAAACTCTTCCCTGCCTCTGAACTCCCTATCCTAAATCCTAGCCTCATGGAAGTCTGTTCAATGCATCAATAGTAGATATAACATTTTCATGGTCGTCTACTAGCCCTGTTCCCTATGGAAAAAAAAATATATATCAGTTTAATCAGGAGTTCCCCTTAACTTATCTTGATTTTTGAAAATACATGGTCTAGGGTTGCTTCAGAGAGACATTGAAGGGTAAACCTTGGCGATGCTTTAAAGCAGTAAAATTATTTTCCTATATTGGCTCATGGAAGAGGTTGGATTACATTTTGATGTACTTATTTTTTTATAGATATTTATATTCAAACAATTTATTCCTTATATTTACCATGTTAAATATACATTTGGGCAGGCCATATTGGTCTATATATATTTTTTTAACTGTATTTCTGAATGAAATTGAAAACATGCTTTGTTTTGCCTGTCAAGGTAATGACTTTAGAAAATAAATATTTTTTCCCTACTGTACTGATTTTGAATCATTTCAGAAATTTCTGAGAGGTGGGGCACAGTGGTAAGAATTTAAAAAGGTGGAATGATGAAAGGTGATTTCTCGGAAAGGTGACAATCAGAAGGAAAAGAATGTTAGCTAATGAAAACAAGAATTTGGTTTATCTCTTATAAGTTTCTTTTAGATCGCATAAAGCTAAAAACAAAACAAAATCTCAGCTTTCACCCCTCAGTCTTTTGTTGCAGAGCTGCCCTCTGCTCCGCCTTCATCTGCAAGCTCCCCAGAACTTCATCCATTAACTTGACTTTGCCTGTTAGACAGGATCCAACAGTTTAAGCTGATGGTGTGGTGAGAAGTGCTTTCTCCATGTTAATCAACTAAAGGAAGCCATGGCAAGGTGACCTCCCCAAAGGCGCCTAATTACGCACATTCCACACCAGAGTGGCTTTGAGAAAATGGTCTGCTCAGAGCACATCAGGGCTCCCGGTGACTTCTTTTATTTGCTCAAACTCAAAAGTTTGTTTATTGAGGAACACCAAGTACTTTTGCTCTTTCTTGGTAGCCCAGGACTGGACACATGCCCGTGGAGGCAGAGATGCCAAATGCTGACTCTGGGCCCCTTCCACTTCTCGGCGCCTCCCTCCTCTCCGCTTTGCCTTGGCTGACCTGCCGACCCCGTGAGGAGAAGAGCTCTGCAGACTGTAGCGAGCCATGGAAGCCCACAAGAGCTCGATCCAGTTTTGAGAATCTTTACCCTCTTCTGTAACAGCACCTGAAAGCATGTCTGTGTTGTTTCAGTTGCTAAGTCATGGCCGACTTTTTTGCGACCGCATGGACAGTAGCCCGCCAAAGTGCCTCCGTCCATGAGATTTTCCAGGCAAGAATACCGGGGTGGGTTGCTATTTCCCTCTCCGAGGATTCTTCCCGACCCAGAGCTCAAGCCTGAGTCTCCTGCTTGGCAGGAGGATTCTTTACCACCGAGCCTCCTGGGAAGCCTGGCTGTCCTTAGCAGCTCGTGGGGGTCACAGTTTTTCAACAGCAACTTGTCTGAAGGATGTTCAATAACAGTCTTCAGGTGGGCAGAGCCAGTGCCTGGGGCAGTGTTTCTGTCTTTGCTGGCATTGGTTTTCATTGTTCACTTTTTCATTTCTAGGAGACAGTCCATGTCTTTGGGGCCCCCCAGGTGGCCCAAGATGACTCCTGCCAATGCCAGAGATGCAAGAGACTTTGGTCCAGTCCCGGGGCTGGGAAAATCCTCCAGAGAAGGAAATGGAAACCAACTCCATTATTCTTGCCTGGAGAATTCCATGGACAGAGGAGCCTGGAAGGCTACAGTCCGTGGGGGGTCACAAAAAAGTCAGACATGACTGAGCACACGCACGCGCACACACACACACATACACACACACACACACATGTCTTTGGGGGAATGACTTATAAAGCTCGCTTTATCTAGCAAACTGTTTCTTGGTGCGTGGTTCTCAAGGGGATCGTGAAGTTTTGCCCTCGTTCACAAGGGACGTGGCCTGAACTTAGCCACTGTTTAATCCTGAACAACTCTTCCATCCTCTGGCATCATGGATTTCCTCATCTGTGAAATGAAGGAGAGGAGGAATTTCTCTAATTGCGGTAAGAATGAGCCTGAGGTGATACAAAGAAGTGGTGGGAAATTGTGAGGATCCAAGTTCTGAGGACTTCGATCTAATTATATTTAAGAGGGAGTCAGCATGGGAAGAGGCCACTGAGCGAAAGCAAAACACGGGAAGCAACAGAGATAAGATTTTCTTTTTCTTTCTTTCTTAAAAACACATTATTATTCATACTTTTAAATCCTCTTCCTCCATGCTTCCTGCCTTAGTAACCAGCAAGAAAATTTTTTAAAAAGTGTAAAGCAGCACTCTTAGGGCAAGCAGGTCAGTAGTAAAATAAGCTGAAAGGTTCGTAGGAAGTAAATATTTTTGGAGTAGGTAGAGGAAATTGAGGATTACTCAAGGATCATGCCAGCTTGAGGGGTGAACTCATGGCATGGTCAGTCATGCTTCCTGCTGCTTTTCCAGTTAAAGCGTGGTTTCTAGAAGCCCAGTTGGGATTTATCTCTTCAGATTTCCCCCTTCACGGTCATGACCAGGCAGAACTTTGATCTCAGGGCTCCAAGTACCAGAGGATCCTGGGTGGAGAGAGGTGGTTTTTGGTGAAGGAAGAGGCACTTCCAAGAGGGCCTTCTTTTGTGATGGAAACCATTGCTTTGTATCCTGCTTATGCTTTTCTGTAATGCTCAGGGTATTAGACTAAGTAACTAAATAGAGTTTTCCCAACTGTGGGTATTACTCCAAGCAGGAGTTCTCTCAGGAGCAAAACAGCAATCTGTGGTCTTACAGGATGAACAAGCCAAGGCTCAATGAGGGAAGTGACGTCTCCAAGGTCACATAGCAAGCCATAGCACCTCGGGAGCCAGAGGCCTTGAGCACGACTGTTTCACGCAGAGGTAACTGGACGTCAGTGGAAACAGATGCCCAAGCACACCTTACTATAGGGCTCTAGGTGGTGAAACTAAGCCATGCTTCATAAAAGCTGTGTCTTCCAGCCTTACAGGCGAGGGCTGCCAGATCCCTTCTTATTATTACTCTCTCAGGAACACCACTGCGCCCCTGCGTCCCCGTCATGAACATTTTAGTTGAATGATTCTTGTCCATTACATAATCTTCATGAAGCCAAGGCACAGCAGGCAGAAAATTACTCTAATTTACAACGTCCACCTTTAAATCTGGTGCCATGAGGGCTTCCTTGAGAATTTCTGGAAATAGACCGAACACACAGGAAGAAAGTGCAATGATCACGCATGCAATGGCAGATGGGGTAGTGCTTCCTCAACCCCCGGGGGAATACTCAGGGCAAGATCGAGGGCTGGTGCCGTCGGATAATGAAGAGAGAAGGGCCGTGGCTGTGGGGTCACCGGCTGGCAGAAGTGATGTGTTCCGGGCCTGACAGCCAGTGTGCTCTGGGAGGCAGCACCTCGGGACTCTGAGACGCAGTCTTCTGTGTTTCTGCAGCTTATTTTTCTCTTTCATAGTCTGAGTCACTCCAGGCCTCTTCCCTGGATGCTGTGAAAGTATCCAGGGATGAAATGAACAACCATTGATATGGCATAGGCACTGACCAATTGGAACAGCCTGGGGCGGAGTCATGGGGTCGTTCTGTAGCTCCACTCGGTTCCTGGTGGCCCCCTTTTAGGCCAGATGTTTAAGCTCCAGGAAGGCAAGGAGCCAGGATGAAATTTCAGACTTTTGCTCTATGGCTATATACCAGCTATTATGAAAGTAAGTAAATAGAGTTTTCCCAACTGTGGGTATTACTCCAAGCAGGAGTTCTCTCAGGAGCAAAACAGCAATCTGTGGTCTTACAGGATGAACAAGCCAAGGCTCAATGAGGGAAGTGACGTCTCCAAGGTCACATAGCAAGCCATAGCACCTCGGGAGCCAGAGGCCTTGAGCACGACTGTTTCACGCAGAGGTAACTGGACGTCAGTGGAAACAGATGCCCAAGCACACCTTACTATAGGGCTCTAGGTGGTGAAACTAAGCCATGCTTCATAAAAGCTGTGTCTTCCAGCCTTACAGGCGAGGGCTGCCAGATCCCTTCTTATTATTACTCTCTCAGGAACACCACTGCGCCCCTGCGTCCCCGTCATGAACATTTTAGTTGAATGATTCTTGTCCATTACATAATCTTCATGAAGCCAAGGCACAGCAGGCAGAAAATTACTCTAATTTACAACGTCCACCTTTAAATCTGGTGCCATGAGGGCTTCCTTGAGAATTTCTGGAAATAGACCGAACACACAGGAAGAAAGTGCAATGATCACGCATGCAATGGCAGATGGGGTAGTGCTTCCTCAAACCCCGGGGGAATACTCAGGGCAAGATCGAGGGCTGGTGCCGTCGGATAATGAAGAGAGAAGGGCCGTGGCTGTGGGGTCACCGGCTGGCAGAAGTGATGTGTTCCGGGCCTGACAGCCAGTGTGCTCTGGGAGGCAGCACCTCGGGACTCTGAGACGCAGTCTTCTGTGTTTCTGCAGCTTATTTTTCTCTTTCATAGTCTGAGTCACTCCAGGCCTCTTCCCTGGATGCTGTGAAAGTATCCAGGGATGAAATGAACAACCATTGATATGGCATAGGCACTGACCAATTGGAACAGCCTGGGGCGGAGTCATGGGGTCGTTCTGTAGCTCCACTCGGTTCCTGGTGGCCCCCTTTTAGGCCAGATGTTTAAGCTCCAGGAAGGCAAGGAGCCAGGATGAAATTTCCAGACTTTTTGCTCTATGGCTATATACCAGCTATTATGAAAGTAAGTATTTCAACAGTAGTCAAAACTTGGAAGCAACATAAATGTTCATCAACAGATGAATAAAGATGTACATACATACAAAGGAATATTACTCAGCTGTAACAAGAATGAAATTATAGCAACATGGATGAACCTGGAGATTATCATACTAAGTGAAGTGAGTCACACAAAAATAAACATCGTATAATATCACTTAGATGTGGACTCTTGGGGAAGCCCAAGTATACTGGAGTGAACAGCCTATCCCTTCTCCAGGGGGCCTCCCGACCCAGGAATTGAACTGGGGTCCCCTGCATTGCTGGTGAATTCTTTACCAGCTGAGTTACAAGGGAATCCTTAAAAAATACATAAATAAATAGAAGAATACAAGTGGACTTGTTGACCAAACGGAAACAGACTCACAAACTGACAGAATGAACCAAGGGAAGAGGCAGGGAAAGGAATAGATCAGGAATTTGGAATTAACAGGTACACACTGCTATTTTTAGAATAGGTAACCAAGGGACTTCCCTGGTGGTCCAGGGGTTAAGAGCTGTGTTTTGACGGCAGAGGGCATGGGTTCAATCCCTGGTCAGGAATCTGCCAAAACTGAGGCTTGCCCCAGACCAGAACTTGCCGGGGTCCTCGATCTGCTCTAGGATTATCATGAAGGAGCAGCTTGTAAGGTAGCGTCTTGGCCTCATAGATTAAATTTGGACCCCAAAATGGTCACCAGATAATTTCTCAATAAAACTGGGACATTTTGGGTGGTTCTTCGTGGTGCTCTTAGCAGTGATCACAGCCTGTCATGAGCAAACTGGGGCATATGCTCACCCAAGAACGGGAGACGCCTTGAAGGAGGTTAGACTTTCAGATCCACCGTGATCTCTTACAGCCGACCTTGGCCCTTTTTAAGCAGACTCGATGCCTGTGTCTCTTTATCAGCAGCCAGGTGAGGGCAGAGAACTCTCACCTTCCCTAGTGCCTCCAGCCTTGAGTGTAGATTTTCAGGCATAATGTATCAATGAATTAATACGTGTACAAATGGGTTGTCAGGGTCAGTAAGAGAAAGGCACAGGTGGTAATGAGACTACAGGAGATTTTGCTCTATGGCTAAAGCTATTATGAAAGTAAGTATTTCAACAGTAGTCAAAACTTGGAAGCAACATAAATGTTCATCAACAGATGAATAAAGATGTACATACATACAAAGGAATATTACTCAGCTGTAACAAGAATGAAATTATAGCAACATGGATGAACCTGGAGATTATCATACTAAGTGAAGTGAGTCACACAAAAATAAACATCGTATAATATCACTTAGATGTGGACTCTTGGGGAAGCCCAAGTATACTGGAGTGAACAGCCTATCCCTTCTCCAGGGGACTTCCCGACCCAGGAATTGAACTGGGGTCCCCTGCATTGCTGGTGAATTCTTTACCAGCTGAGTTACAAGGGAATCCTTAAAAAATACATAAATAAATAGAAGAATACAAGTGGACTTGTTGACCAAACGGAAACAGACTCACAAACTGACAGAATGAACCAAGGGAAGAGGCAGGGAAAGGAATAGATCAGGAATTTGGAATTAACAGGTACACACTGCTATTTTTAGAATAGGTAACCAAGGGACTTCCTGGTGGTCCAGGGGTTAAGAGCTGTGTTTTGACGGCAGAGGGCATGGGTTCAATCCCTGGTCAGGAATCTGCCAAAACTGAGGCTTGCCCCAGACCAGAACTTGCCGGGGTCCTCGATCTGCTCTAGGATTATCATGAAGGAGCAGCTTGTAAGGTAGCGTCTTGGCCTCATAGATTAAATTTGGACCCCAAAATGGTCACCAGATAATTTCTCAATAAAACTGGGACATTTTGGGTGGTTCTTCGTGGTGCTCTTAGCAGTGATCACAGCCTGTCATGAGCAAACTGGGGCATATGCTCACCCAAGAACGGGAGACGCCTTGAAGGAGGTTAGACTTTCAGATCCACCGTGATCTCTTACAGCCGACCTTGGCCCTTTTTAAGCAGACTCGATGCCTGTGTCTCTTTATCAGCAGCCAGGTGAGGGCAGAGAACTCTCACCTTCCCTAGTGCCTCCAGCCTTGAGTGTAGATTTTCAGGCATAATGTATCAATGAATTAATACGTGTACAAATGGGTTGTCAGGGTTCAGTAAGAGAAAGGCACAGGTGGTAATGAGACTACAGGAGATTTATAAGAGCCACTTATAGGGATCTCTGGAGAGTTTGTGTGGCTAATACATTCCTTTATTCAGGTTCCACTTGAGTGGCAATTGTCCCAGCTGGGTGTGAGTCTTTCTATTTCTTCATACTTCAATGCACCGTGCATATCCACCACTACAATAAAAATATTCCCCTCTTGCTTCAGTCATAGTTTGCATGAATACACAGCTAGAAAGAACTTAAAAATAATTGATGCTATCTCCTCATCTCAAAACATTTCCCAGTGCCACTCACCATTTGCTTATGGAGTACAAAATGGAATTTGCTGGCAATGAGTAAGAAGGACCGGATTCAAAGAAAGGTTAGAAAGCCGTATTTTCTTTCTTAATTCTTTACTACAAATATTGTCAAACATAACCCACATTTGAGAGCATCTGTAATAAACCCATTGTGCCCATCTTTCAGTTTTAACGGACGTCAGGAATTTTTTTTAAAGAACCACTTTATTTTTGGCTGTGCTGGGTCTTTATTGCTATATGTGGCTTTCACTAGTTGTGGTGAGCAGGGGCTACTCTTCTTTGCGGTGAGCAGGCTTCTCATTACTGTGGCTTCTCATGGTGTGGAGCATGGGCTCCAGCGCTTCTGTAGTTGCAGCACTAGAGCTCAGTAGTTGCAGCATGCGGGCTCTAGAGCACGGGCTCAATAGTTGTGGTGCACGGTTTAGCTGCTCCAAGGCATGTGGGGGCTTCCCACACCAGGGATCGAACTCACGTCCTCTGCACTGACAGGCAGATTCTTAACCATTGGACCACCAGGGAAGTTCCAGCTGTCAAAATCTGAAGCAAACCCAGGTATCACTGTCATCTCATCTGTACATATTCCAACATGGATAGAGCGAGTTTGATATGCTTTGTTCAATCAAGTCAAATGTGAATAACCTATTGGGCTTGTGGGTCTGCATCTTAGAGGGAATGAACAATAAATGTCCACAGACCTCATCAGGACAAAGGAGGCAAATGTGAGTGGTCGCTGAAGCTGATGCAGCACGTAGTGAGCCAGATGCTCTTCTGAGAGGCTTGCAGCCACCCGCTCGTATCCTTCTGACTGTCACAGAGGGAGAGAGGTACTTCTATTTGGTCTATTTGATGAATGAGGAAGCTCAGGTGATAAGGACAGAGTAGAATAGGTAGGTGGTTGTAGAATCCTAGTGGGGGATGGTAGGTAGAAGGGTGAAACCTGAGAAAGGTTGGGAGGCCAGTGAGTTAATGATAACTCAGGAGAGCTGCTCCTTGTTCAGTAAAGCAGGCCTGACTGGGTATAAACAGCTGATGAAGGAGGAGCTGGCGAGGAAGGAACTAATGATGTATGCCTTGCATCTGTGTCTACTTGAGGGGGGCGGTCTTCTACCATCCTATATATATGGCTGCCCACTCAATTGAAGAGAGCGAGAGAGCGAGAGAGCGAGAGAGCGAGAGAGCGAGAGAGCGAGAGAGCGAGAGAGCGAGAGAGCGAGAGAGCGAGAGAGCGAGAGAGCGAGAGAGCGAGAGAGCGAGAGAGCGAGAGAGCGAGAGAGCGAGAGCAGAGCAGAGCTTTTCTGCCTGCCCTCTTGCACCTCTTACAAGTACCCTATCCTAATAAATCCTCTTGTCTATCACTCTGCTTCTCACTGAATTCCTTCTGCGTGGAGGCATGAAGAACCTGAGCCAGACGTTGGGTGAGTGCTGGATTAAGTCCCGGCTGCGTGGGGTTGAGTCCCAAACAGGGTTTTGGCCGGAATTGAGCCCTGACTATGTGGGTTCAAGTCGCAAGCAGGATTTTGGCTGGGATTAAGCCTAAGCCACGTGGGTTCGAGTCCCAAACCAGGTTTTGGCTGGGTTGAAGTCCCAGCCGCGTGGGTTTGAGTCCCAAACAGGATTTGATCAGGTCAGGGCCCTGGGTTTAAGTCTCAAATCGAGGTCAAACCCTTTCACAGGGACTGATTAAGTCGTAACCTGTCCAAGGTCAGGAAGCTAATTAAGAGGCAGAGCTTGGTATGACCCAGATAAACTAGTTCACTATGCTTTGTGACTAAGAAGAATTCAGAGATACAGACTACATTATGGGATGAACAAGTCCTAGGGTGATATAAAAGTGACATTTCTCTGGGGAGAAAACCTATTGGGCTTGTGGGTCTGCATCTTAGAGGGAATGAACAATAAATGTCCACAGACCTCATCAGGACAAAGGAGGCAAATGTGAGTGGTCGCTGAAGCTGATGCAGCACGTAGTGAGCCAGATGCTCTTCTGAGAGGCTTGCAGCCACCCGCTCGTATCCTTCTGACTGTCACAGAGGGAGAGAGGTACTTCTATTTGGTCTATTTGATGAATGAGGAAGCTCAGGTGATAAGGACAGAGTAGAATAGGTAGGTGGTTGTAGAATCCTAGTGGGGGATGGTAGGTAGAAGGGTGAAACCTGAGAAAGGTTGGGAGGCCAGTGAGTTAATGATAACTCAGGAGAGCTGCTCCTTGTTCAGTAAAGCAGGCCTGACTGGGTATAAACAGCTGATGAAGGAGGAGCTGGCGAGGAAGGAACTAATGATGTATGCCTTGCATCTGTGTCTACTTGAGGGGGGCGGTCTTCTACCATCCTAGATATATTGCTGCCCACTCAATTGAAGAGAGCGAGAGGCGAGAGGCGAGAGGCGCGAGAGAGCGAGAGAGCGAGAGAGCGAGAGAGCGAGAGAGCGAGAGAGCGAGAGAGCGAGAGAGCGAGAGAGCGAGAGAGCGAGAGAGCGAGAGAGCGAGAGCAGAGCAGAGCTTTTCTGCCTGCCCTCTTGCACCTCTTACAAGTACCCTATCCTAATAAATCCTCTTGTCTATCACTCTGCTTCTCACTGAATTCCTTCTGCGTGGAGGCATGAAGAACCTGAGCCAGACGTTGGGTGAGTGCTGGATTAAGTCCCGGCTGCGTGGGGTTGAGTCCCAAACAGGGTTTTGGCCGGAATTGAGCCCTGACTATGTGGGTTCAAGTCGCAAGCAGGATTTTGGCTGGGATTAAGCCTAAGCCACGTGGGTTCGAGTCCCAAACCAGGTTTTGGCTGGGTTGAAGTCCCAGCCGCGTGGGTTTGAGTCCCAAACAGGATTTGATCAGGTCAGGGCCCTGGGTTTAAGTCTCAAATCGAGGTCAAACCCTTTCACAGGGACTGATTAAGTCGTAACCTGTCCAAGGTCAGGAAGCTAATTAAGAGGCAGAGCTTGGTATGACCCAGATAAACTAGTTCACTATGCTTTGTGACTAAGAAGAATTCAGAGATACAGACTACATTATGGGATGAACAAGTCCTAGGGTGATATAAAAGTGACAGGTGTCTGCTCTGCCTGGGGGAGAAAACAGGAAGTGTATTGGTTTCTTGGGAAAAGACTGTGAGGATGGGCCGTGAATCCTTACCTAAGCAAGAAAGCACTCAAGTGTTTTATAACTCAATCAAAAGTATGGAAGAGTCTCAATAAAATGCTTTATCTACGGAGGACTTGATAAGAAAAATGCAGCCTAATGTGTTCATATGTTTGATTCATAAGAAAGGTAAGTAAGGGCTTCCCTGGTGGTCCAATGGTTAGAGAGTCCACCTTGCAGTGCAAGGGACACTGGTTCGATCCCTGGCCCAGGAAGATCCCACATGCTGTGGAGTGTCTGGGCTGGTGTGTCTAATTACCAGCCAGTGCTCTAGGCGCATGTGCCCAGAGCCGGTGCTCTGCACGAGAGGGGCCACTGCATTGGGAGGCCCAAACAGGTCAAAGATTAAATATGGATGAAAATAAATAAATAAATAAAAACAATTAAAGAGGCCAAATTTCTTTTTTTTTTTTAAGAAAGGTAAGGGGGCTCCCTGGTGGCCCAGTGGGTAAGGACACCGCATTGCAATGCAAGGGCCGCCAGTTCAGTCCCTGGTCTGGGAAGATCCCAGGTGCCGTGGAGCAGCTAGACCAAAGTGTCCAACTACCGAGCCGGAGCTCTGGAGCGCATGCGCAAAGAGCCGGTGCTCTGCAATAAGAGAGGCCGCTGCCATGGGAGGCCCACACATGCCAAAAAACAAAGATAGAATAAAAATAAATATAAACATAAAAGAGGCATGACGGGGGGGGGGGGAATAACTTTAAAAAAAAGAAAGGTAAGTAAGTAGGTATCTATTTCATCGAGGTAATTTATCCTACAAAAATTCAGAAAGGATAATTAATTCAATGGTACTGGCATCCAGGGACCTTTGATTAAAGTCTCAAATCGAGGTCAAACCCTTTCACAGGGACTGATTAAGTCGTAACCTGTCCAAGGTCAGGAAGCTAATTAAGAGGCAGAGCTTGGTATGACCCAGATAAACTAGTTCACTATGCTTTGTGACTAAGAAGAATTCAGAGATACAGACTACATTATGGGATGAACAAGTCCTAGGGTGATATAAAAGTGACAGGTGTCTGCTCTGCCTGGGGGAGAAAACAGGAAGTGTATTGGTTTCTTGGGAAAAGACTGTGAGGATGGGCCGTGAATCCTTACCTAAGCAAGAAAGCACTCAAGTGTTTTATAACTCAATCAAAAGTATGGAAGAGTCTCAATAAAATGCTTTATCTACGGAGGACTTGATAAGAAAAATGCAGCCTAATGTGTTCATATGTTTGATTCATAAGAAAGGTAAGTAAGGGCTTCCCTGGTGGTCCAATGGTTAGAGAGTCCACCTTGCAGTGCAAGGGACACTGGTTCGATCCCTGGCCCAGGAAGATCCCACATGCTGTGGAGTGTCTGGGCTGGTGTGTCTAATTACCAGCCAGTGCTCTAGAGCGCATGTGCCCAGAGCCGGTGCTCTGCACGAGAGGGGCCACTGCATTGGGAGGCCCAAACAGGTCAAAGATTAAATATGGATGAAAATAAATAAATAAATAAAAACAATAAAAAGAGGCCAAATTTCTTTTTTTTTTTTAAGAAAGGTAAGGGGGCTCCCTGGTGGCCCAGTGGGTAAGGACACCGCATTGCAATGCAAGGGCCGCCAGTTCAGTCCCTGGTCTGGGAAGATCCCAGGTGCCGTGGAGCAGCTAGACCAAAGTGTCCAACTACCGAGCCGGAGCTCTGGAGCGCATGCGCAAAGAGCCGGTGCTCTGCAATAAGAGAGGCCGCTGCCATGGGAGGCCCACACATGCCAAAAAACAAAGATAGAATAAAAATAAATATAAACATAAAAGAGGCATGACGGGGGGGGGGAAATAACTTTAAAAAAAAGAAAGGTAAGTAAGTAGGTATCTATTTCATCGAGGTAATTTATCCTACAAAAATTCAGAAAGGATAATTAATTCAATGGTACTGAAAATCTTCCAACCACATGACCACATTAAGAGAATAAATATTCTATCCTCCTAAGTGATGTTGATTCTTCTGCTAAATTATCCTGCTAAAACCCAGAATAGGTAAGTAATTCTGTGCCACAAAAATTCTTTAAAGAGTATAACAATAATAAATGGGACTGCAATCCCTTAATTTCAAATGGCACCTACTGGATTTGACATTTGGGGACATGCTTTAAAAATTTAAAAAAATTCATTTGAATGGTGCAAGTGAAAGTGTTTTTCGTTCAGTCGTGTCCAACTCTTTGTGACCCCGTGGACTGTAGCCCGCCAGGCTCCTCTGTCCATGGGATTCTCCAGGCAAGAGCACTGGAGTGGGCTGCCATTTCCTTCTCCAGGGGATCTTTTCGAACCAGGGATTGAACCCAGGTCTCCTGCATTGCTTGAATAGATTTCAACTAAATTTAGAAAACACAGTTAGATTTGTGTCTCATTTGGTGACATGCTTCTAAAAATAAGAATAGATACATTTGAATAGTTTTCAACTAAGTGAAGAAAATCTAACCAGAGATGTGGCTAATAAGATGAAATGATTCCACGAGAAGTCTCTGTACTTAACCAAATGTAGAATGATGAGACAAGACTGTTTATTGTTTGGAATAAGGTTGTTCTAATAGCTCTATCATTTTTTACATATAGGGAAACCCTCTTTTCATTTTAAACATATACGTGTATCTATTCTTTTTCAAGTTCTTTTTTCAATTAGATTATTACAGATTATTAACTCCTGTGGCCCAGTGGGTAAGGACACCGCATTGCAATGCAAGGGCCGCCAGTTCAGTCCCTGGTCTGGGAAGATCCCAGGTGCCGTGGAGCAGCTAGACCAAAGTGTCCAACTACCGAGCCGGAGCTCTGAGCGCATGCGCAAAGAGCCGTGCTCTGCAAAAAGAGAGGCCGCTGCCATGGGAGGCCCACACATGCCAAAAAACAAAGATAGAATAAAAATAAATATAAACATAAAAGAGGCATGACGGGGGGGGGGAAATAACTTTAAAAAAAAGAAAGGTAAGTAAGTAGGTATCTATTTCATCGAGGTAATTTATCCTACAAAAATTCAGAAAGGATAATTAATTCAATGGTACTGAAAATCTTCCAACCACATGACCACATTAAGAGAATAAATATTCTATCCTCCTAAGTGATGTTGATTCTTCTGCTAAATTATCCTGCTAAAACCCAGAATAGGTAAGTAATTCTGTGCCACAAAAATTCTTTAAAGAGTATAACAATAATAAATGGGACTGCAATCCCTTAATTTCAAATGGCACCTACTGGATTTGACATTTGGGGACATGCTTTAAAAATTTAAAAAAATTCATTTGAATGGTGCAAGTGAAAGTGTTTTTCGTTCAGTCGTGTCCAACTCTTTGTGACCCCGTGGACTGTAGCCCGCCAGGCTCCTCTGTCCATGGGATTCTCCAGGCAAGAGCACTGGAGTGGGCTGCCATTTCCTTCTCCAGGGGATCTTTTCGAACCAGGGATTGAACCCAGGTCTCCTGCATTGCTTGAATAGATTTCAACTAAATTTAGAAAACACAGTTAGATTTGTGTCTCATTTGGTGACATGCTTCTAAAAATAAGAATAGATACATTTGAATAGTTTTCAACTAAGTGAAGAAAATCTAACCAGAGATGTGGCTAATAAGATGAAATGATTCCACGAGAAGTCTCTGTACTTAACCAAATGTAGAATGATGAGACAAGACTGTTTATTGTTTGGAATAAGGTTGTTCTAATAGCTCTATCATTTTTTACATATAGGGAAACCCTCTTTTCATTTTAAACATATACGTGTATCTATTCTTTTTCAAGTTCTTTTTTCAATTAGATTATTACAGATTATTAAGCAGAGTTCCCTATGCCATACAGTAGGTCATTGTTCATGATCTGTTTTAAATATAACAATCTTGTATATGTCACTCCCAATTCTAGAATCTGTCCTCACAACCCTTTCTGCCTGGTAACCATAAGTTTGTTCTCTAAGTCTGTGAGTCCATTTCTGTTTTGTAAATAATTTTGCTTATATAATTTTTTAGATTCTGCATATAAATTATATCATATGATATTTGTTTTTCTCTGTATGATTTACTTCACTCAGGATGATAACCTCAGTGTCCATCCATGTTGCTGCATATGGTGATATTTCCTTCTTTTTAATGGCTGAGTAATATTCCACTGCACTATCATCTATCTATCTATCTATCTATATCCATGTTCCTAGTGATGATTTTCACAGTGAAATATCTAATGATGGTTCATTACAAGAATAATGCATGAAACAAAGAAATTTGGTTGTTTATGTGGTACGTAAAACAAGATAACAGCATCAATCTATCAATGCTGGGTTTTTTGTGCATGTTACTAGGGCCAGGACAAGGCACTACCATCTCTGAGTCTAGTCACATGACTGTCACCCAGAGTTAACAGTAATAAGCTGCCACCATTCTGAAACCAACCAGAGCGTGGTGAGACACTCATTCTAGAGAAAAAAGCTTTATAATTATTTTCTGATATTCACTCAAGAGTGAATAAGCTCTGCTGAGGTGGTTGTTTAGTTGCTAAGTCATGGTGGACTCTTTGCAACCCCATGGACTGTAGCCCACTAGGTTCCTCTGTCCATGGGGTTTCTCAGACAAGAGTACTGGAGTGGGGTGAATACATATTACTCTCTAGCTTATTTGGGCAATCAAATAAACCATGAAATGGAAGATAATTCCCAGTAAGTGTAAATGATAAACTTAGTAACAAGTGACCATAAAGAGCTTTAGAACCTCACGATGAAGAAAGCTGTTCACTGTTAGAAGTGAAGAGAGTTGCTTCCTTTGAGGAGTGGTCATGACTAGTAGAGGGCCTGAGGGGCTTGTGATGTTCATATCTTGTTATGGGTGCTGAAAACACACATGTGTTGACTTTGGGAGAATTTTCTGAGTTGTCCATTATGACATATGCTCTTTCCTGTATGTGTCTTATACTTTAAGAAGGCTTCTCCCTCCCCCAGAGCAGTTTTTCTCCTTTCTTCAGTGAGTAAATGCTGAACAAATACATACAGAATAACAGTTTGACATGGTGGCAAGATTATAACATGCCTCTTGGGGGCATATATGCTTTGATTTTGTCTAGACATCAGATGTGCATTTCACTCGATGCAGTTCATTTCGTTGATCCACGACCTCACTTTCCTTTCCAGAGTAAAGTCCTCCTTAACATTTTTTCCCTGAATAAGGCTCCTGTCTGGGGTGCATACAAAGGCCCCATGAGCGCCACCGCTGTGTCTCAGGTTGGCTTCCTTGTACGTGTTGCCTGGATTTGTCAGGTCTTGACAGAATCCTGAAGATGGTAAAATGAGCCAGGTGACTTCATCCCTGCATGAAACAAAAAAAAAAAAATTTGGTTGTTTATGTGGTACGTAAAACAAGATAACAGCATCAATCTATCAATGCTGGGTTTTTTGTGCATGTTACTAGGGCCAGGACAAGGCACTACCATCTCTGAGTCTAGTCACATGACTGTCACCCAGAGTTAACAGTAATAAGCTGCCACCATTCTGAAACCAACCAGAGCGTGGTGAGACACTCATTCTAGAGAAAAAAGCTTTATAATTATTTTCTGATATTCACTCAAGAGTGAATAAGCTCTGCTGAGGTGGTTGTTTAGTTGCTAAGTCATGGTGGACTCTTTGCAACCCCATGGACTGTAGCCCACTAGGTTCCTCTGTCCATGGGGTTTCTCAGACAAGAGTACTGGAGTGGGGTGAATACATATTACTCTCTAGCTTATTTGGGCAATCAAATAAACCATGAAATGGAAGATAATTCCCAGTAAGTGTAAATGATAAACTTAGTAACAAGTGACCATAAAGAGCTTTAGAACCTCACGATGAAGAAAGCTGTTCACTGTTAGAAGTGAAGAGAGTTGCTTCCTTTGAGGAGTGGTCATGACTAGTAGAGGGCCTGAGGGGCTTGTGATGTTCATATCTTGTTATGGGTGCTGAAAACACACATGTGTTGACTTTGGGAGAATTTTCTGAGTTGTCCATTATGACATATGCTCTTTCCTGTATGTGTCTTATACTTTAAGAAGGCTTCTCCCTCCCCCAGAGCAGTTTTTCTCCTTTCTTCAGTGAGTAAATGCTGAACAAATACATACAGAATAACAGTTTGACATGGTGGCAAGATTATAACATGCCTCTTGGGGGCATATATGCTTTGATTTTGTCTAGACATCAGATGTGCATTTCACTCGATGCAGTTCATTTCGTTGATCCACGACCTCACTTTCCTTTCCAGAGTAAAGTCCTCCTTAACATTTTTTCCCTGAATAAGGCTCCTGTCTGGGGTGCATACAAAGGCCCCATGAGCGCCACCGCTGTGTCTCAGGTTGGCTTCCTTGTACGTGTTGCCTGGATTTGTCAGGTCTTGACAGAATCCTGAAGATGGTAAAATGAGCCAGGTGACTTCATCTCCCATGGCACACCTGGAGGACATTATTTGGGAACGAGCCAGTTTACAGCTCCCAGTCCGGGACATTTTTTTCCCACGAGCTAGGTCACATCCCCCTTTCTCACAAGGAACTTCCTGCCTGGGAAAGGACATACCAGAGAACATGGAGCATTGTAACTTATGGTAAATATGCTTGACATGGGAGATGCTGTCTCCACTCCCTTCTTCCCTGCGGCTTCACACTACGTACCAGCTCTGATTTCTTCCTAAAGCTTGGGTTTCGCACTAAGCTCTCTTTGTTGCCCCTGCCGATGAGCACATACATTCGGGAAAAGAAAGGGCATCAGGGAAGACTGGCCTGTGTGTCTGCAATTCTTTTTTGTCACTGACTGCCTTGAGCAGCATGGAGAATGTGACTCCTGGAACTCACCGACAGAAGTAGGCTCCCTAAGAGCATCTTTCTTCAGGGATGAGGATGAACATCCCTTGGCAGTGTGTGTTTCTCGGTTGACACTTGACTTCAAGACCAAACCAAGCATTTGCATTCTTTCACTCAATTCCACTTGTCCTTCCACTCACTCAATTCCATGACTATTTGACCCAGGGTCAGAGGAACTTGGCATATCTATTAAACTAGATGCAATTGCAACACTAGAAAGGCTTGTACTGAAGTGCACAGGAAGCAGATGCAGAGAGTAATCTTTGTGGTCAAATTACAGTAGGACTGTAACCAATGGGTTTCAGGATGTGTTTGGTTTGTTTTCCACCAATAAATGGTTTCAGAAGTCCTACTTTAGTTTTTCAAGCAGTTTTTTCAAATTATGAGTCTTTTTTAATTTAAAATAACTTTATGAGGTATAATGTAAATGCAGACCTTAATTACCCTGTTTTATGAGATCTGACAATTGCATACACCCATTCAAATCAAGATACAGAACATGATCACCATCTAGAAAAACCAATCATGTTCTTTTCCCAAGAAGCTCCTTCATACACACACCTTCTTTCCCCATCGTATGCCTAATGGAACTTAGAGGAAAACTGATTACTCTTATCATAAAATATTCATGTTACTGTCGTTTAGTCGCTAAGTCATGTCTGACTCTTCTGTGACCTCACGAACTGTAGCCTGCCAGGGTTCTCATAGCCATAAACCAACCCCTTTCCCTGCTTCCCAGGGTATATTTTTGATGGTTGTGACTGGGGAGGGAGTCTCATTGGCATCTGGTGGTTAGAGACCAATGATACTGCCAGATACTCCACAGTGAGTAGGAGAGGCCCCACAGCAAAGGACATCTGATCTGAAAGGTTACTGGTGCTGATGCTGAAAACCTTGTTGGAAAACAAATGCCCACAGCAGATTCAGTCATTGTTTTCCCACTGACAAACTCTGGTGGCTACCAGGCAAATCAAGAAGTAATGGGTGGGAAGGAAAAGAAGAATAGATGTGTTATCTCCCTCGTCCTAGAAAGGCAGTGAGTGGGTTTACACATGACACATTCCTGGTCCCTATGACTAGCCATAGTTGTGCTGATCATAAATGTTGGTGGAATGAACACATGGATGAGTGAATGACTCAGCAGATAAAGTTGAGATGCCACCTGCCATCTGGTAGGTCCTCTCTAGGAAGCCTTTCCCCAAGCACTCCAGTGCCTGCTATCCAGTGCTTGTTAAAGGACTAAGGCATGTGAAATACATGTTCCAAGAGCGAATACAGTTCTGTCCTGGATTTCGAAGTTAACTAGGTCAAGTATCCCCTTACTTTGGATGTTCTTGCAAAACCATTCTTTCATTTCCGCGTTTGCAACTGGCCACTGTGTTGGGCCCTGAGATAATGCAGTGGCAAGTACATGGACCTTAGGGCTTTCGAGGGGGCTCAGTGGTAAAAGACCTGCCTACTAATGTGGGAGACTCTGCATTACTAGAGCGTTCAACCTCTCGGTCGGGAAAATACCCTGGAGAAAGAAATGACAACCCATTCCAGTATTCTTTCTGGGATAATCCCAGGGACAGAGGAGATAAACACACCATCTAGAAAACCAATCATGTTCTTTTCCCAAGAAGCTCCTTCATACACACACCTTCTTTCCCCATCGTATGCCTAATGGAACTTAGAGGAAAACTGATTACTCTTATCATAAAATATTCATGTTACTGTCGTTTAGTCGCTAAGTCATGTCTGACTCTTCTGTGACCTCACGAACTGTAGCCTGCCAGGGTTCTCATAGCCATAAACCAACCCCTTTCCCTGCTTCCCAGGGTATATTTTTGATGGTTGTGACTGGGGAGGGAGTCTCATTGGCATCTGGTGGTTAGAGACCAATGATACTGCCAGATACTCCACAGTGAGTAGGAGAGGCCCCACAGCAAAGGACATCTGATCTGAAAGGTTACTGGTGCTGATGCTGAAAACCTTGTTGGAAAACAAATGCCCACAGCAGATTCAGTCATTGTTTTCCCACTGACAAACTCTGGTGGCTACCAGGCAAATCAAGAAGTAATGGGTGGGAAGGAAAAGAAGAATAGATGTGTTATCTCCCTCGTCCTAGAAAGGCAGTGAGTGGGTTTACACATGACACATTCCTGGTCCCTATGACTAGCCATAGTTGTGCTGATCATAAATGTTGGTGGAATGAACACATGGATGAGTGAATGACTCAGCAGATAAAGTTGAGATGCCACCTGCCATCTGGTAGGTCCTCTCTAGGAAGCCTTTCCCCAAGCACTCCAGTGCCTGCTATCCAGTGCTTGTTAAAGGACTAAGGCATGTGAAATACATGTTCCAAGAGCGAATACAGTTCTGTCCTGGATTTCGAAGTTAACTAGGTCAAGTATCCCCTTACTTTGGATGTTCTTGCAAAACCATTCTTTCATTTCCGCGTTTGCAACTGGCCACTGTGTTGGGCCCTGAGATAATGCAGTGGCAAGTACATGGACCTTAGGGCTTTCGAGGGGGCTCAGTGGTAAAAGACCTGCCTACTAATGTGGGAGACTCTGCATTACTAGAGCGTTCAACCTCTCGGTCGGGAAAATACCCTGGAGAAAGAAATGACAACCCATTCCAGTATTCTTTCTGGGATAATCCCAGGGACAGAGGAGCCTGGTGGGCTACAGTCTGTAGGATCACAAAGAGTGGACACGACCGAACAACTGAGCACACACACTCAGGCTTTGCCCTTAGGGGATCCTTCTCAGGGTCTGCTCAACAGAAGAACATTTCAGGGAAGTTGTGTTCGTGATCACATCTGTTCTGAAAGCGTCATTTCAAATACTGTTTAAATTCCGAAAAGATAAACAATCGATTAGGCTGTAGTCTAAAGTAATAAATTTAAGCCACTTGCTGAAACTCAGTATTTTTTTAAGAAAAAGCAATTACCAGTTGAAATTTATATTTTCCAAAATGATTCTGAGGACAAGATGCAAGTCTTACAACCAGTTAATCCAAACAGAGAAATATTATGAGTTGGATGAACGTGGGTTGCTGGCTTTTGCTTTTGTTATGTTTACTCTAGTCATCTGATGTAAATATTGGAATGGATGGTTTATTATAATGCTTGAGGCCTGAGGCTTTTTCGCTAAGGCTTGACTAGTTAGTAGGGAAATGCTTTTCAAATATATTCCAATTCAAACAACTTAAGTAAATCACGTGTGGATGTGTGGGCATGTATATTTGTGTTCCATGTGCTGTCATACAACTTTCGCACAGAAAGTTCCAGCAGTTTCTGTTTTCCTTTAAAAAGCCACTCAGACTCATAAATAATGAGAATCTCATGAATGGATGAAAATTTTCAAATTTTTCTTCATTCCTTTTTTAGTGAATCATTGTAGCCTCTCTAGGAAGCCTTTCCCCAAGCACTCCAGTGCCTGCTATCCAGTGCTTGTTAAAGGACTAAGGCATGTGAAATACATGTTCCAAGAGCGAATACAGTTCTGTCCTGGATTTCGAAGTTAACTAGGTCAAGTATCCCCTTACTTTGGATGTTCTTGCAAAACCATTCTTTCATTTCCGCGTTTGCAACTGGCCACTGTGTTGGGCCCTGAGATAATGCAGTGGCAAGTACATGGACCTTAGGGCTTTCGAGGGGCTCAGTGGTAAAGACCTGCCTACTAATGTGGGAGACTCTGCATTACTAGAGCGTTCAACCTCTCGGTCGGGAAAATACCCTGGAGAAAGAAATGACAACCCATTCCAGTATTCTTTCTGGGATAATCCCAGGGACAGAGGAGCCTGGTGGGCTACAGTCTGTAGGATCACAAAGAGTGGACACGACCGAACAACTGAGCACACACACTCAGGCTTTGCCCTTAGGGGATCCTTCTCAGGGTCTGCTCAACAGAAGAACATTTCAGGGAAGTTGTGTTCGTGATCACATCTGTTCTGAAAGCGTCATTTCAAATACTGTTTAAATTCCGAAAAGATAAACAATCGATTAGGCTGTAGTCTAAAGTAATAAATTTAAGCCACTTGCTGAAACTCAGTATTTTTTTAAGAAAAAGCAATTACCAGTTGAAATTTATATTTTCCAAAATGATTCTGAGGACAAGATGCAAGTCTTACAACCAGTTAATCCAAACAGAGAAATATTATGAGTTGGATGAACGTGGGTTGCTGGCTTTTGCTTTTGTTATGTTTACTCTAGTCATCTGATGTAAATATTGGAATGGATGGTTTATTATAATGCTTGAGGCCTGAGGCTTTTTCGCTAAGGCTTGACTAGTTAGTAGGGAAATGCTTTTCAAATATATTCCAATTCAAACAACTTAAGTAAATCACGTGTGGATGTGTGGGCATGTATATTTGTGTTCCATGTGCTGTCATACAACTTTCGCACAGAAAGTTCCAGCAGTTTCTGTTTTCCTTTAAAAAGCCACTCAGACTCATAAATAATGAGAATCTCATGAATGGATGAAATACAATTTCTTCATCTTTTAGTGAAATCTTTTCATTACTGTACTCTATTTACCCATTTGATTTTCAAACCAGATATCCTGGGTACGTGAGATTTAGAACTCTTTCCTAAAATCACTGTAGTTTTTAAGAGTTCTGATTGAGGAGTTGTTCAGTTGCTCAGTCATGTCTGACTCTTTGTGACCCCATGGACTGGCTTCCCTATCCTCTGGAGTTTGCGCAAACTCATGTCCACTGAGTCAGTGATGCCATCCAACCATCTCATCCTCTGTCATCCCCTTCTCCTGCCTTCAATCTTTCCCCACATCAGGGTTTTTTCCAGTGAGTCAAAGTATTGGAGCTTCAGCTTCAGCATCAGTCCTTCTGATGAGTATTTAGGGTTGATTTCCTTTAGGATTGGCTGGCTTGATCTCCTTGCTGTCCAAGCGACTCTCAAGAGTCTTCTCCAGCACCACAGTTCAAAAGCATCAAATCTTTAGCACTCAGCCTACTTTATGGTCCAACGCTCGCATCCGTATATGACTACTGGAAAAAACAAAGCTTTGACTATATGGGCTTTTGTTAGCAAAGTGATCTACCTGCCGTTCACTATGCTGCTTAGGTTTGTCTTTGCTTTTCTTCCAAGGAACAAGTGTCTTTTACTTTCATGCCTGCAAGTCACTGTTTGCAGTGATTTTAGGGCCCAAGAAAATGAAGTCTGTCACTGTTTTCATTTCTTTCCCATCTATATGCCATGAAGTGGTGGGACTGGATGCCATGATTTTAGTTTTCTAAATTTTGAGTTTTAAGGTACTTTTTCACTCTCCTCGTTCACCTTCAAGAAGCTCTTTGATTTCTCTTCAATTTCTGCCATTAGGGTGGTATCATCTGCATATCTGAGACTGTTGGTATTTCTCCTGGCAATCTTGATTCTAGTTTGTGCTTCATCCAGACAGGCATGTCCCATTATGTACTCTGTATAGAAGTTAAATAAGCAGAGTGACCATACACAGCCTTGACATTCTCCTTTCCCAATTTGCAATCAGTCCATTGTTCTGGTCCTAACTATTACTTCTTGACCTGCATACAGGTATCTCAGGAGGCAGGTAAGGTGGTCTGATATTCCCATAGCTTCAAGAATATTCCACATTTTTTTTGTGATCCACACAGTCAAAGGCTTTAGTGTAGTTAATGAAGCAGAAGTAGATGTTTTTCTGGAATTTACTTGCTTTTTCTATGATCCACAGACATTGGTAATTTGATCTCTGGTTCCTCTGCCTTTTCTAAATCCAGCCTGTACGTCTGAAAATTCTCAGTTCACGTACTGTTGAAGACTAGGGACATGTCATTGCCAGCTCACAGGCATGAGTGAGTATTTGGAGCACACCCCTGTTCCCATCGAGCCCACCCTGAAATAGGACCCCATCCGGTCCATCTGCTCATGGTCACACTCAAAGTATTCACCCCCAGATACATGACCGTGTATGGGGTCCTCTTAAATGACCTTATAAGTCAAAGAAGGGAAAGCCCATCTCAAATGAAGAAGCCTATGGAAGAAGTACAAGAAAGTGAAAGGCGTATAGTGCCTAATAACTCATTTCTTGTGGCTCAGGAGACAGGGTGTGTCCCAGGTGTGATTCACCAGCATAGAATTTGTTTACTCAGCCTAAAGAGGCCACAGTTAGTATTTGCTCTCCTCATAGCCTTCTTTATTCAGCCAAACAGGGCTGCGTGATTCTCACTTTGAAAGAGGGAATCTGTCCCCCAAAAGCCTGGACCTTTGTTGATCTTGGTGCACCTACCCTGTCATAGACCATGGGACAATCTTGTCCCTTTTATTTCTCCCAAAGTCTGGGCTCAGGAATGCTGATCTCATCCATGGAGGATGGAGCCCAGATCCACGTGTCTCCTGCTTCCCTCCACGCAGATCTCTTTTCTCCTTCATTCTAGGAAAGGAGACAGAGGTATGCCTCCTTCAAGCTGTGACTGTGTGATCCTCATGAAGGTACGGTTGGCAGATACACACTGAAACTGTCAGTGACTAATTGCGGCTTCACCTCCTCTTCTGCTCCTTCGGCAGAGATGTGGTTAGGAAACACAGGGAACGGGAGCCCCCCACGCCGCCCCTTCTTACACACAGGCCTAGCAGGTTATCTCACGGCTCTGGAGGCGGCCCTGCCTTGTGTTTCCAGTTTTCAGTAAGGCCTCGGGGCAAGGCATAAAAGTTGCTTTGTCTATCACTTCCTGGGTGGTAGGAGCCGTGCCAGCTCCTGGTGGGAGATTCAGCTGAGAAGGGACCTTGTTAACATCCCAAGGGTGTTAACAAGAGCTCACTCGCTAAGCTTTTGTTTTAGGATCTAAGCATTTAATTAGGCTTTTTCTGGTGGAATTAGAGGTGTTTCTTTTTTTTTTTCTTAAAGTGGTTTAAGAAAAAGGAACGGGAATAGGGTGATGATAGGACAATCTTCAAACATATAGTAGCTTATGAGACTTGCCAGAGGGTCATAAAGACTCCCAGCAGGAAGAATTACTGGCAGTTGATGGTCAGGCTAAAGAATACAGTGAGATAGTCTTCTCCAGCTATCTTCAAGAACATGATGAAGCATAATATCTCTGCAATTAGCAAGATGAAGTCAGCTTGGAGGAAGCACTCAGAGAATGGTTTATTCATTCACTCCAGAAAAGTTAATTCAGCACCTGCCAAGAGACAGGCAGCATGCAAGATTAATCTGGGGAGTAATGTTAGTTGGAGGCAGCCTTTAACCCTCAGGTAGCTCATAATCTACCGACCATAGAATTCCATGATTTACTGAGGGTCCTAGGGCCACCCTGGTGGTTCAGTGGTAAAATATCCACCTGCTAACACAGGACACTCAGGTTCACTCCTTGGGTTGGAAAGATTTCCTGGAGAAGAAAAGGGCAGCCAACTCTAGTATTCTTGCCCAAGAAATCCCACGGATAAAGGAGGCTGGTGGGGTATAGTTCATGAGGTCGCAAAGAGTCAGACATGACTAAGCAACTAAACAACTGAGGTTCCTAGCTGTTTTTTATTTAGTATAAAAATGCCTAGTAATATTGACACACTAAATTTTAGAGGCTGCCTTTCTCCATAGATCAGGCTAGAGGCTAGAGATCATTTGTGCTTCACAGTTTGCTTTGTCAAAGATCAGCCTCACAGATGAGCTTGTGGGCTGGTCACAGCTCAGGTCTTCAGCTTCTTTATGACAGCCTAGTGGCTGCCTTCCATCCTCAACTTTACATTCACTGAGTGGCTGATGCAGAGGTGGTGAAACTGAACACATGGCAGCTGATCCACAGTCGTTACTGGGCACCCTTCACACAAAACTCTGTAACCAGGTGCAGAGAGGTTGCGAGGACTCAGCGAGTTAATTCATCTACGTTCTCCTCAGTGCCACTAGACAAATTTCCAGGGAAGTGTACATCCTTGTGTGGTAGTGGTAAGGGAAACGCCTCCCAGGTGCTGAACAGGAGAATATGGAGCCAGTAAGTCCCCATTGCTGGGATGTTTCCTTTGTCCATGGAACACTGATTGATATTCGCTGCCTCACCCCAGGACTGCTACAAGTGTTTGAACTGGTGAAACAAGAGGAAGGCTCAGAAACCTGAGCACATGATCCAAGAAAAAGGGAAGCAGGAAGAGAAGAAAGGTGAGGATTTTATTGCTATCTCAGACAAGAACGACTGATGCTTCAACTTCACTCCACTTTAGAATCTCAGTTCTTAGCTCACATGCAGTGTACAAAACACAGAAAAAAACATCGACGCATCGGATCCAAATCTATATAGTGTAGTTCATAAAAGAGAGCAAGATAAGACTTCAGTCCATTTGGTTCTCTTCCACGGATGTTTGCTAAGTCATGGGCATGTGCTAATAATACTGGGAGTGTGGGATAGAGAGGATTGCCCGTTCGTAGGAAGTTTAAGCCTACTGAAGGTTATTGTCATGAACAAACAGGTTCATAGCAAGACTAAAAGAAATATTTGTGAAATATAGGTGGTGGCGAGATGTAGAAATTTTCAACTGGGTGAATTCTTTCTGGATAAACTGTTTGGGGGAGGGAGTAAGATGGCGAAAAGTCACTGACATAACAATGGCTAGCTTCTGCTTTGCCTTGAGGCAAGAGGAGATTTTATTCACTGATGGAGTGGTTTATTTTCCAAACACTGTGGGGCTTTTATCATGTGCTTTTTTGAGAGCAGAATTTGGGGCTGAGGTGGATATCGTTGCACAGTAAGGAGGAAAGAAATCTTAAGTTTACGGGGAATGGGGATCCAGGAGGGAGAAAAGAGTTGTCTAGAACTTCTTTATGACAGCCTAGTGGCTGCCTTCCATCCTCAACTTTACATTCACTGAGTGGCTGATGCAGAGGTGGTGAAACTGAACACATGGCAGCTGATCCACAGTCGTTACTGGGCACCCTTCACACAAAACTCTGTAACCAGGTGCAGAGAGGTTGCGAGGACTCAGCGAGTTAATTCATCTACGTTCTCCTCAGTGCCACTAGACAAATTTCCAGGGAAGTGTACATCCTTGTGTGGTAGTGGTAAGGGAAACGCCTCCCAGGTGCTGAACAGGAGAATATGGAGCCAGTAAGTCCCCATTGCTGGGATGTTTCCTTTGTCCATGGAACACTGATTGATATTCGCTGCCTCACCCCAGGACTGCTACAAGTGTTTGAACTGGTGAAACAAGAGGAAGGCTCAGAAACCTGAGCACATGATCCAAGAAAAAGGGAAGCAGGAAGAGAAGAAAGGTGAGGATTTTATTGCTATCTCAGACAAGAACGACTGATGCTTCAACTTCACTCCACTTTAGAATCTCAGTTCTTAGCTCACATGCAGTGTACAAAACACAGAAAAAAACATCGACGCATCGGATCCAAATCTATATAGTGTAGTTCATAAAAAGAGAGCAAGATAAGACTTCAGTCCATTTGGTTCTCTTCCACGGATGTTTGCTAAGTCATGGGCATGTGCTAATAATACTGGGAGTGTGGGATAGAGAGGATTGCCCGTTCGTAGGAAGTTTAAGCCTACTGAAGGTTATTGTCATGAACAAACAGGTTCATAGCAAGACTAAAAGAAATATTTGTGAAATATAGGTGGTGGCGAGATGTAGAAATTTTCAACTGGGTGAATTCTTTCTGGATAAACTGTTTGGGGGAGGGAGTAAGATGGCGAAAAGTCACTGACATAACAATGGCTAGCTTCTGCTTTGCCTTGAGGCAAGAGGAGATTTTATTCACTGATGGAGTGGTTTATTTTCCAAACACTGTGGGGCTTTTATCATGTGCTTTTTTGAGAGCAGAATTTGGGGCTGAGGTGGATATCGTTGCACAGTAAGGAGGAAAGAAATCTTAAGTTTACGGGGAATGGGGATCCAGGAGGGAGAAAAGAGTTGTCTATTGATACCATAAAGGAGCGTAAGAGAGCGTAATAGTCAAGTGACGTCTCAACATGACTCCCTGTGGGGTTTTTGAGATAGTCTTCCACTTCAGGCCTCTCAAAGGAGTCTTTTCTAAAATAGACAAAGGTTCATGTAGCTCTTGTGCATGTTTTTTAAGAATTTGAGAACCATGTGGTGTTCTGTCTGCCTTGGGAAGGGGTGAGTACAGCAACCAACATGGACTCCATCACTGCCGAGAACTAACAGCATCAACCATCTGGAACAGGGTAAACCGGCTCCTGTCCTGTCTTCTCTTTTTCATCCTTGCTCTTCAATTTTTTCTCCTACCAAGTAACCCAAATGATCTAAAACCTAAGTCACATTACACTGTTCAAAACTCTTCAATATCATCCATTTCATTTAAAATGAAACCCCTTGGGCTTCCCTGGTGGTCCAGTGGGTAAAGAGTCCACCTTGCAGTGCAAGGAGCGCCGGTTTGATCCCTGGCCCATAAAGATTGCATGTGCCCCAGAGCAGCTGGACCGGTGTGTCCAACGACGAGCCAGCACTCTGCGGCACGTGCGCCCAGAGCCAGTGCTCTGCAACAAGAGAGGCTGCTGCAATGGGAGACCCACATAGGCCAAAGAATAAAGATGGATGAAAATAAATAAATAAAATACCAATAGAAGAGGCCAAAATTTTTTTAAAAAATCCCTTTTCTTAACCGTATCCAACAAGTTCCACTGGACAGGTCCCTGGCTTCTTCTCTGAGCTCATCTCCTGCCACTCCCTTAATTCTTACTCAGTTCCATCTTACTTTCTTCTCCTTGTGACTCAGTCACTTTGAAGCACTTTTTCACGACACACATCTGTTTTCACTATTGGCTCTCAGGAATGCTTCTCCTGAAGAAGTCCTCCTAGCTCATCTTTTCCTTTCTTTCATCTCTTTTCTCAAATGCCATCTCCTTGCTGCCAACATCCCCATTTCCCCTTCTTGCTGAGCATTCCTCCATTTTCACTGCCCACCCCTGACTTGACTCCCTCTAATTTGCAGAGTTTATATGTGTGTTTATTGTCTGCCACCCCAATCCTGTTAAATGTAAATTCATAGGACATAAGTTTTGTTGGAACTGTAATATCTTCAAAGACTACAGTGGTCCCTGATATAAGATGGATAACTAAAAAATAAATGTTGAATGAATGAATGAGGTTGTGTAGGGAGAGACCATAGAGTATGAAAAGAGACTTAAAATAAGAGTAAAAACCTAGCCAACAACTAAGGTTTCCCTTGAGGATTCACGATTGTTGTTCAGTTGCTAAGTTGTGTCTAACTCTTTGGTACCCCATGGACTGTAGCCTGCCAGGCTCTTCTGTCCATGGGATTTCCCAGGCAAGAATACTGGAGTGGGTTGTCATTTCCTTCTCCAGGTTATCTTCCCAAACCAGGAATAGAACCCACATGTCTTGCATTGGCAGGCGAATTCTTTACCACTGAGCCACCACGGAATTGTTTTCAAATAATCTTTTTCATTCTCTTTTTGGCTTGGAGCAGGACTCGTCAATGATGTGCTTTGTTTTATCAAACAAGCCTTCCTGAGAGAGGCAGAAGGGAGACGTTGGGTCTGGCCTCCTCCCTGGGATGAGATGCAAAAGTAGACTCTTTTGGACAATGGAATTCCAAGCCAGGGATCCCTGAGTGGGTGGAGGGGTGGGCATGGAGGAAGTTAGGCAACTGCATGTTGTCATGCTTCATTCAGCCTGCCTACTTTTCCACATCTTCAGGCTCAGGTCACTTCCAGTTCAGGTGACTAAGGTCCTTTTAGGCTGGGAGCATAATGAATAAATGGTAGTTGTAACAACTCAGGGAGCAAAGCAGAGAATGAAGAAGAGGGAGAGGAAAGAAGAAAAAAGATCATGGAGCTAAGAACAGATTTACAATAATTACAATATAAAAATCCAGTCAAATGGGATAGGAATAAGGATGTAGAATTCACTTGCCTTTTCTCCACGAGGTATTACTTCTTTCATGTCCTTCCTACTGTGTGTCTCCAACTAGGAGAAGAAACACAGCAGTTGCTGGATTTGTTTTCTTGCTGGATCAAAGATACTTGAGTTAGAACTTAAATAATGAGGCACTTCACATGCTATATATGATATTGCTAATACGGTTGACCCTCAAATAATGCAGGGGTTAGCAACACCGATAACCTAAACAGTCAATTAAAACATATTTTGTATATTATATGTATTATGTACTGCATTCTCACAATAAGAGAGGAAAAATAAAATAAGGAAGAGAAAATACATTCACAGTAGTATTGAAAGGGGAGAAACTTAAAATAGGGGAAGTAAAAAAAAAAACCTGGGGCCAACAACTAAGGTTTCCCTTGAGGATTCACGATTGTTGTTCAGTTGCTAAGTTGTGTCTAACTCTTTGGTACCCCATGGACTGTAGCCTGCCAGGCTCTTCTGTCCATGGGATTTCCCAGGCAAGAATACTGGAGTGGGTTGTCATTTCCTTCTCCAGGTTATCTTCCCAAACCAGGAATAGAACCCACATGTCTTGCATTGGCAGGCGAATTCTTTACCACTGAGCCACCACGGAATTGTTTTCAAATAATCTTTTTCATTCTCTTTTTGGCTTGGAGCAGGACTCGTCAATGATGTGCTTTGTTTTATCAAACAAGCCTTCCTGAGAGAGGCAGAAGGGAGACGTTGGGTCTGGCCTCCTCCCTGGGATGAGATGCAAAAGTAGACTCTTTTGGACAATGGAATTCCAAGCCAGGGATCCCTGAGTGGGTGGAGGGGTGGGCATGGAGGAAGTTAGGCAACTGCATGTTGTCATGCTTCATTCAGCCTGCCTACTTTTCCACATCTTCAGGCTCAGGTCACTTCCAGTTCAGGTGACTAAGGTCCTTTTAGGCTGGGAGCATAATGAATAAATGGTAGTTGTAACAACTCAGGGAGCAAAGCAGAGAATGAAGAAGAGGGAGAGGAAAGAAGAAAAAAGATCATGGAGCTAAGAACAGATTTACAATAATTACAATATAAAAATCCAGTCAAATGGGATAGGAATAAGGATGTAGAATTCACTTGCCTTTTCTCCACGAGGTATTACTTCTTTCATGTCCTTCCTACTGTGTGTCTCCAACTAGGAGAAGAAACACAGCAGTTGCTGGATTTGTTTTCTTGCTGGATCAAAGATACTTGAGTTAGAACTTAAATAATGAGGCACTTCACATGCTATATATGATATTGCTAATACGGTTGACCCTCAAATAATGCAGGGGTTAGCAACACCGATAACCTAAACAGTCAATTAAAACATATTTTGTATATTATATGTATTATGTACTGCATTCTCACAATAAGAGAGGAAATAAAATGTTATTAAGAAAATCATAAGGAAGAGAAAATACATTCACAGTACTGTTCTGTATTTATTGACACCATAACTTTGTATCATCCATTTATAAGATGAATTGCCTGTCAGTGCCTACATTTTGCTGACAAAGGTCCACGTAGTCAAAGCAATGCTTTTTCCAGTAGTCATGCACAGATGTGAGAGATGGGCCAGATAGAAGTCTGAACACCAAAGAATTAATGCTTTCGAACTATGGAGCTGGAGAAGACTCTTGAAATTCCCCTGGACTGCAAAGAGATCAAACCAGTTAATCCCCCAAAGAATCAACCCTGAATATTCATTGGAAAGACTGATGCTGAAGCTGAAGTTCCAATGCTTTGGAGACCTGATGCCAAGAGCTGACTCACTGGAAAAGACCCTGATGCCGGGAAAGATTGAAGGCAAAAGGAGAAGAGGGTGGCATAGGGTGAGCTGGGTAGATAGCATCGCTGACTCAATGAGCATGCATTTGAAGAAATTCTGGGAGACAGTGGAGGACAGAGAAGCCTGGTGCGCTGCAGTCCATGGGATTGCAAAGAGTTAGGCATGAGTTAGCAATTGAACAATAACAACCTATTAATACATTAGTACTGTCTTAAATGATACACAACCTTTTCATGTTATAGAAATTACTAATTCTAGATGTTAAAAGTGAAAAGATAATGTGAAAAAGAAATTTATATTTTATTACAGGTAAAATATTCATGCATTGGCAAAGAAAAAGCAACAACCTGATTGCTCTATGGTAGTTCAATCTAATACATGGTACCAGATAGTCTATAGTGTGTGAATACATTTTGATAAATTTTAACTTTTTATAATAGATTTTATGGTAGTAAATGATAAAATAAGCTAGTATCTCTATATATTTTATGCATTCATGATATAGCTGATATTTTCTTAATTTTTTGATATTTCTAACCCATGTGATTTTTCTGCAAGTTTTTTTTTTTCAAACTGCTGCAAATCTCCAAAAACTTTTCCAACATATTTATTGAAAAACATTCATGTATAAATGGACTCACAAAGTTCAAATCCCTGTTGCCCAAGGGTCAGCTGTAATGGCCCCTGTTTGCTGAGTGCCTCCACTCCCTGAGCTCAGTGGAAGGCACTTCCATGTGTTATCCCACTTCTCACAATAGCGCAGTAAGAGGGGGTTTTCTCCTTTTTATATATGAAGAAAATCAAAGCTTGGGAAGCACTAAATAAACCTAGGAGTTTTGTTGCTTGGAGGCCTTTCTCTTTTCTATTTCCTTTCTCATAGAAGAAAGAGTGTCGTCTTGAGTGGAGTGGATAGTTACTCTAAGCAGTGATAAATTGAAGGTGAAGTTCCAATGCTTTGGAGACCTGATGCCAAGAGCTGACTCACTGCCGAAAAAAACCCAGTTAATCCCCCAAAGAATCAACCCTGAATATTCATTGGAAAGACTGATGCTGAAGCTGAAGTTCCAATGCTTTGGAGACCTGATGCCAAGAGCTGACTCACTGGAAAAGACCCTGATGCCGGGAAAGATTGAAGGCAAAAGGAGAAGAGGGTGGCATAGGGTGAGCTGGGTAGATAGCATCGCTGACTCAATGAGCATGCATTTGAAGAAATTCTGGGAGACAGTGGAGGACAGAGAAGCCTGGTGCGCTGCAGTCCATGGGATTGCAAAGAGTTAGGCATGAGTTAGCAATTGAACAATAACAACCTATTAATACATTAGTACTGTCTTAAATGATACACAACCTTTTCATGTTATAGAAATTACTAATTCTAGATGTTAAAAGTGAAAAGATAATGTGAAAAAGAAATTTATATTTTATTACAGGTAAAATATTCATGCATTGGCAAAGAAAAAGCAACAACCTGATTGCTCTATGGTAGTTCAATCTAATACATGGTACCAGATAGTCTATAGTGTGTGAATACATTTTGATAAATTTTAACTTTTTATAATAGATTTTATGGTAGTAAATGATAAAATAAGCTAGTATCTCTATATATTTTATGCATTCATGATATAGCTGATATTTTCTTAATTTTTTGATATTTCTAACCCATGTGATTTTTCTGCAAGTTTTTTTTTTTCAAACTGCTGCAAATCTCCAAAAACTTTTCCAACATATTTATTGAAAAACATTCATGTATAAATGGACTCACAAAGTTCAAATCCCTGTTGCCCAAGGGTCAGCTGTAATGGCCCCTGTTTGCTGAGTGCCTCCACTCCCTGAGCTCAGTGGAAGGCACTTCCATGTGTTATCCCACTTCTCACAATAGCGCAGTAAGAGGGGGTTTTCTCCTTTTTATATATGAAGAAAATCAAAGCTTGGGAAGCACTAAATAAACCTAGGAGTTTTGTTGCTTGGAGGCCTTTCTCTTTTCTATTTCCTTTCTCATAGAAGAAAGAGTGTCGTCTTGAGTGGAGTGGATAGTTACTCTAAGCAGTGATAAATTGAAGGTGAGTAGAAAAGCTTCAACAATTGGATCCCAGTTACCTTTGACACTGCAGTAGTGTGATGCTGCACTGTAATATACATCGAGAGGACCGGAGCTCAGAGAATGGATGAAATGATCTAGGATTAATGAGAGCAGACATGGGAGCAGCAGGAGGAGCTCACTTGCTCACCCCACTCCCCACCTTACCTGAACCCCCATGTTAGAATGACTATGCTATGCAGCTAAAAGCTTGAATTATTAAACATAAGCAGACATTTTTGAGGGGAAGGAGTTCAGGTGGTAGAACTGCAAAGTGGACTGCAAGAAGCTTTGAAATAGCTGCTGGGTGGGAAAAAAAAAAAGAAAAAAGATGTAAGAGAACATGTCAAGGGAATCCTAAGGAAGTAAAGATCTGTTCTAAAGTCCACTATTGGGTGAGTTCAAGAGGGAAGGGATGTATGTATACCTATGGCAGATTTGGGTTGATGTGGGACAGTAAACAACAAAACTGTAAGAAGAAAACTTTTCACTGTAGTAAACATGACTGGTTTGTGATCACAGAACATGGATTGAAACTTATTGACTTACTTTTTTGGGGGGGGTAGGGCGGGTTGGGGAGGGAGGGGGGCGGGCAGGCCACTTCTATTGGTCTTTCATTTATCTATTTTCATCCATCTTTCTTCTTTGGCCCGTGTGGGTCTCCCATCGCAGTGGCCTCTGTTGTTGCTGAGCACCTGCTCTGGGCGCGTGCACTCCAGAGCTCCGCTTCAGTAATTGGACACACTGGTCCAGCCACTCTGAGGCATGTGGGATCCTCCCAGGCCAGGGATCAAATTGGCGCCCCTTGCACTGCAAGGTAGTGTCCTTACCCACTGGACCATCAGGGAAGCCCTATTGACTTACTTTTTAGGTTATGCAGACAAGTTTATCTGTTTATCTGTGTTTGTTTTTTAGCTGAGCTGACAGCCATGTGGGATTTTAGTTCCCCAGCCAGCGCCCCCTGCAGTGGAATTTTGGAGTCTTAATCAGTGGACCACCAGGGAAATCCCTAAAACCACTCTTGATTAGCTGTCATTAAGGGTCTGAGAAACGAGGAGACATATCAATGAGAAACATAACCATATTTAAAAAAAACACCTCATTTTAATTTCCTCCAACCATTCTGCTTGAAATTGGTTACATTTGTAACTTATATTTCACTTTCCTTTGATGTCTTTTCTCTCCCTTTCCTAATAGGAAAATAGACAGACAGAGGGAGCTCAGATTATTTCAAGATTTCCTCATAGAATGATCAAGATTTAGTTGCCTGAAGTCTGGGGAATTAAAAAAAAAAAAAAAGGCTTATGCTCCAGTTTTGTCTGTGTGACTAAAGGTTGCTCGCCTCTCAGGTGACCACATGAGAAGCTTGCTAATTCGTCCATTAAAAAATATGTCAACTAAACAGCTCACCACACAGGAGCTGCCCTAGGCTGCAGAACAAAGAACCCAAAACAAACATCAGTGGGGCCCATGGATTTGGGTCACAGAGATAAAAGGCACAGACAGTTATAACCTGCCTGAATTGCTCGATCTCCTCCCAGACTGCTGCTCCAGGCGTGGACAGTGACATTCCTGGCTGAGAGAGTAAATCACGCAGTCATCCCCTATTTCTTTTACTTTTCTGGATTATTTATTCCCATTTATTCACCTATCTGAGCTGACTTCCCATGTCCCTTTAAGAGCTGGGTCTCAAGAGAGTGAACTAGAATACAGCGTAGTTGCTATTGCCTTAAACATAAAAGAAATGCTTTGACTAAAATGGCTGGGAAGTCCTTGGCAGGTGAGAATGAATAACCCAGAAACCCATAACATGGGAGGCCTAAGCTTTCACCTACTTCAGCTTTATCGCACTGTAGTGGAAACACCTGTTTATTTATGTGTCTCTCACTTACCAGTCAGCTCCTTGGGATCTTGTAGCCCAGCACCCAGCACAGTTCTTGGCAAATAGTAGGCGCTTAGCAAATATTTGTTGAGTCAATTGAATGAGATTGGGTAGATTCCCATGATGTCAGCCATGAGGTAACTCAGCTAGGCAGGTCTTCTAGAATATTCTAGAAGGTGGGTGAGTACCTTGGGGGCAGGGACGGACGCTCATTCATCCCTATTTCTGGTGCACAGTGTTTGCTTAGGGAATGAGGAGAGGTCTGTATTGCTCAAGGGCTCTATGCCAGATAAGCTTTTGGATAGTCCCACTGCATCCTCAGCTTGGAAAGTCTCCAGAGCAGCACAGGAATAAGTCACATAATGCCTGGATGTTGCTGGAAATTTTCCCAGAGGGGACCCCTTCAATAGGGCCTGCCTTGAGTTTCTAAGTTGTTGTTGCTTAGTTGCTAAGTCATGCCTGATTTTTTGCAGCCCCGTGGACTGTAGCCTGCCAGGCTCCTCTGTCTATGGGATTTGCCAGGCAAGAACACTGGAGTGGGTTGCCATTTACTCCTCCAGGGGGTCTTCCTGACCTAGGGATCGAACCACGAACCGGCAGGTGGATTCTTTACCACTGAGTCAGCGGGGAAGACACTTCTAAGCTGCTAGCAATAGCTCAACAAATCAAGGAGGTGGTGAGTTTGGGGACAGATGCAATATCGCAGAAGGAATGATTTGACTAATGGTACCCTATTATGAATGCAAGAAAACTACCCAGCAAACCCATGTCCTCCTGTTTATAATTACAAAATAAGAAATGGACAAAACTAATGACAAGATGAAGAAATTAATGAATAGTTTAATGGGAAAAAAGGGGTCCAAGGCTTATAAATGTATCGTAACTTTACCTAAGATCGATTGTAAAAATAAATTCAACATAGACTTTGGAGCTAAACATGAAAACTAGAAACATAAGAGGACTATAAGAAAATATAAGAGGATCCCTTTCACCTGATCTCTTGAAAGGGGAACTTTTTTTTTTTTTCTCGGCTATGTCTTGCAACATTCAAGATCTTAGTTCCCCAACCAGGGATCAAACCTGTGCCCTCTGTACTGGAAGCAGAGTCTCAACCACCGGACTTCCAGTGAAGTCCCAAGGGAAACTATTTTTAAGCACAAAAGCCCAGTAGAAAAGTCAGCTACAAAAGAGCATTATATATATATATATATATATATATATATATATATATATAATGTATATTCCATCGGAATCCACAGAGAAAGTTTTATTTCCTTCTTCAAGCATTCATTTTCATATTTTAAGCACTAAAATACCTGATTCTTGAATTGGAAACTGTAAAAACGTGTTAAATGATTAAAACAAAGGAAACATGTACCTGTCCTACACCAGACTAAAATATAATATCTCACACCAGACCAAAATATAATCCTTACTCCCCATTACATTGACTTCTTTTACTTTCTATTGAATTTCCAACCTACTTTCAAAAACTTGTATAAACATGTATGTGGAGGGCCACAGAAGACACAGAAATTCCACAGTATGAGTCATCTCTGGTCCTTGGGGTTCTCCAAGGAACGATTTATAGGCTGAGATGCCCCCACTCCTAATTGTACTAATGTCTGAGTATTTTTGTCTTGAAATAAATTCCTCCTTTCCCTGGACTTAACTCCATTCTTCCGTTTTACACTTGTTTCTTCTTTCTCCTTTAACATGGCATTGTTAACATCTCACAATGCTTTCTAACTACTCTTAGGCACAGCCCCATGTCCTGTTTGATACCAATACACAGAGTAAGCTTCACTTACAGTGGCTGTACCTGGAGCATTTATTATGTTTTATACCTTCAAATTGTTCTGTCTGCCTAGATTTTCATTTTTCTTCTTTTCTACCTAACAAACCCCACTTATTCTTCAAGAACCAACTCAAATGCCTCTGTGCCAGGGCATCTCCCCTCCCCTTAGCTCTCACAACAGTGAACCGCACACCTGCTATCTTGCTTTGTCACATGAAGCCCATTAACTGTGTGTGGGTTTAAACCCCTGACTCAGCCACAGGTGCCTTGAGGGCAGAAACCATGCTTGCATGTGTATGTGTGTGATGATGGTGATGATTAGGAAGCCTAAGAGAAGTTCAATCCCTTGCCATGGCTCACAGAACTACCCTAGTGGCTTAGATGGTAAAGAGCCTGCCTGCAGTCCAGAAGATGCAGAAGACCAGAGTTCGATCCCTGGGATGGAAAGATTTGACTGGAAAGGGAATGGCTGCCCACTCCTGTATTCTTGCCTGGAGAATCCCATTGACAGAGGAGCCTGGCAGATGGTCACAGAGAGTCAGACATGACTGAGTGATTACCACATTCAGTTTTCACTTTCACAAAACTGGTAAATAAAGAAAGATGCAATCAGGGCTCTATAGACTCCCAAGCCCTTGTTCTGTTCCCTAGAATCTGTTATCTCACAATGGTAGAAATTTGATAAGAACAAGGGTTCACTTATCAAAGTGAACAGTGGATTTTTTTAATCAGAGGCCCTCCAGGCTGCTTAAAATACTGCACTCACAATGAAAACACCGGTCCTCTGGCCTTCCAGGGGTTCCTTAGGTGGACTGATTAACTGAGCGTCTCAAGGCTTGGAGAGAGATCAGAGAAGAAAACGTGAGCCAATGCCAATCACACCCTCGATTTCCTGCCCAAGAGTTTCTAAACTTTACTCTTATGGTCATTTTGCAAATAAATTCCTCCTTTCTGGACTTAACTCCATTCTTCCGTTTTACACTTGTTTCTTCTTTCTCCTTTAACATGGCATTGTTAACATCTCACAATGCTTTCTAACTACTCTTAGGCACAGCCCCATGTCCTGTTTGATACCAATACACAGAGTAAGCTTCACTTACAGTGGCTGTACCTGGAGCATTTATTATGTTTTATACCTTCAAATTGTTCTGTCTGCCTAGATTTTCATTTTTCTTCTTTTCTACCTAACAAACCCCACTTATTCTTCAAGAACCAACTCAAATGCCTCTGTGCCAGGGCATCTCCCCTCCCCTTAGCTCTCACAACAGTGAACCGCACACCTGCTATCTTGCTTTGTCACATGAAGCCCATTAACTGTGTGTGGGTTTAAACCCCTGACTCAGCCACAGGTGCCTTGAGGGCAGAAACCATGCTTGCATGTGTATGTGTGTGATGATGGTGATGATTAGGAAGCCTAAGAGAAGTTCAATCCCTTGCCATGGCTCACAGAACTACCCTAGTGGCTTAGATGGTAAAGAGCCTGCCTGCAGTCCAGAAGATGCAGAAGACCAGAGTTCGATCCCTGGGATGGAAAGATTTGACTGGAAAAGGGAATGGCTGCCCACTCCTGTATTCTTGCCTGGAGAATCCCATTGACAGAGGAGCCTGGCAGATGGTCACAGAGAGTCAGACATGACTGAGTGATTACCACATTCAGTTTTCACTTTCACAAAACTGGTAAATAAAGAAAGATGCAATCAGGGCTCTATAGACTCCCAAGCCCTTGTTCTGTTCCCTAGAATCTGTTATCTCACAATGGTAGAAATTTGATAAGAACAAGGGGTTCACTTATCAAAGTGAACAGTGGATTTTTTTTTTTTAATCAGAGTCCCTCCAGGCTTCTTAAAATACTGCACTCACAATGAAAACACCGGTCCTCTGGCCTTCCAGGGTTTCCTTAGGTGGACTGATTAACTGAGCGTCTCAAGGCTTGGAGAGAGATCAGAGAAGAAAACGTGAGCCAATGCCAATCCCACCCTCGATTTCCTGCCCGCAGAAGCAAATGGAGATCTGTCCTCCTCTGCAGCTGACTTGGGGATTTCACTCTTTCTCAGCAGCCCAGATTTTCTAGCTGTCCCATTCTCAGAGGCCACTCTTTCGGACTTCACTGCTTTCAGAGGATCCTCCTTTGTGTGTGGCTGCCTGTTTTGCTTCTTAGGGCTGGAATGCGCAAAGAGCACATTCACACTTTCCCCAAAGAGTCCTTCAGGGCAGAGCCTGGCTGAGGGCTAAGCTGATCTCACTTACCTGCCGACAAACAAACAAACAGAAGATTTTCCTAGTAGCCACAACACAAGGGCAGCTAGAGAAGCAACTAGAAGTCAAGAAATCCCTGGAAACTGCTTCTGCACTCACACAGCCCTGCTGGTCTTAAACCTGAAGGAATCTAGGAATAGTCCTTGAAGCTATCATGGGCAACCGCGTGTCTCACCTGCTTCACACAAGGCCACAGAGATAGGTCAACACACAGCAGGCGAGAGTGGAGGGTTTGTCTCTGGCCTTTTCTCCCTTACCCCTCACCCTGGCAGTGTTGTGGTAGCTCAGTTGCCAGGTGATAGGTGCTTTTCCCTGTCACTTTCCTGCAAGGAAAATTCACCTTTCAATAGGTGATGTGGGAATCTTCCAGTACTAAACGTTGAAGGTTTCTTTCCTCCTCTGTGGCTCAGCTGGTAAAGAAGCTGCCTGCAATGTGGGAGACCAGGATTTGATCCCTGGGTGGGAAGATCCCCGGAGAAGGAGTCTCTACCCTTACAGTTGGAAGGTTTCCTTTGTTGGCCTGACTCCTGTATTCTTGCCTGGAGACCATGACGGGGCCTGGCAGATGGTCACAGAGAGTCAGACATGCCTGAGTGATTACCACATTCAGTTTTCACTTTCACAAAACTGGTAAATAAAGAAAGATGCAATCAGGGCTCTATAGACTCCCAAGCCCTTGTTCTGTTCCCTAGAATCTGTTATCTCACAATGGTAGAAATTTGATAAGAACAAGGGGTTCACTTATCAAAGTGAACAGTGGATTTTTTTTTTTTAATCAGAGTCCCTCCAGGCTTCTTAAAATACTGCACTCACAATGAAAACACCGGTCCTCTGGCCTTCCAGGGTTTCCTTAGGTGGACTGATTAACTGAGCGTCTCAAGGCTTGGAGAGAGATCAGAGAAGAAAACGTGAGCCAATGCCAATCCCACCCTCGATTTCCTGCCCGCAGAAGCAAATGGAGATCTGTCCTCCTCTGCAGCTGACTTGGGGATTTCACTCTTTCTCAGCAGCCCAGATTTTCTAGCTGTCCCATTCTCAGAGGCCACTCTTTCGGACTTCACTGCTTTCAGAGGATCCTCCTTTGTGTGTGGCTGCCTGTTTTGCTTCTTAGGGCTGGAATGCGCAAAGAGCACATTCACACTTTCCCCAAAGAGTCCTTCAGGGCAGAGCCTGGCTGAGGGCTAAGCTGATCTCACTTACCTGCCGACAAACAAACAAACAGAAGATTTTCCTAGTAGCCACAACACAAGGGCAGCTAGAGAAGCAACTAGAAGTCAAGAAATCCCTGGAAACTGCTTCTGCACTCACACAGCCCTGCTGGTCTTAAACCTGAAGGAATCTAGGAATAGTCCTTGAAGCTATCATGGGCAACCGCGTGTCTCACCTGCTTCACACAAGGCCACAGAGATAGGTCAACACACAGCAGGCGAGAGTGGAGGGTTTGTCTCTGGCCTTTTCTCCCTTACCCCTCACCCTGGCAGTGTTGTGGTAGCTCAGTTGCCAGGTGATAGGTGCTTTTCCCTGTCACTTTCCTGCAAGGAAAATTCACCTTTCAATAGGTGATGTGGGGAATCTTCCAGTACTAAACGTTGAAGGTTTCTTTCCTCCTCTGTGGCTCAGCTGGTAAAGAAGCTGCCTGCAATGTGGGAGACCAGGATTTGATCCCTGGGTGGGGAAGATCCCCCGGAGAAGGGAGTCTCTACCCTTACAGAATCCTGGAGGCCTGAGGCCTCCCCGAAAGCTACTGGTCTCATCGCTTCCTTTGTTAATGGACCAACTGAAGCCCATACGCCTTGGAGATTTAAAGCCGTGAAGCTGGGGTCAGAGGATGCTGTGTCTGAGGAAGGCACGTGAGTGACTTGCAGGTGGGGACTCATAGCAAGAGGTTCATGAGCAGTAGGTATGAAAGGAGCTAGAGAGAAGCAGGCTGAAGCTTTAAGAAGGATTTCTGAGGGTGAAGGAATGTGCCTCCAAAGAAAGTTAGCTACTCAATCATGTCTGTCTCTTTGCTACCACATGGATGAGCCATGGAATTCTCCAGCCAAGAATACTGGAGTGGGTAGCCTATCCCTTCTCCAGGGGATGTTCCCAACCCAGGAATCAAACCACAGTCTCCTGAATTACAGGCAGATTCTTTACCAGTTGCGTTACCTGAGAAGCTCACAAGTGCCTTAAGGGATGTATTCATGATTGTAATTACTTTTACATCTTTATTGGTGGCTCCACAAGGTTTCTCTGAATAGACTCACAGATCAGGAATCGGCCGTGTGCAGCTCTGTTTTTCAGATGCATTGCACAATCATTTTACAAGCATTTACTGAGCACCTATTTTGTCCCAATGATGCAACCATAAACAAGATAAGAGCTTTACCATTAAGACTCTTATAAACAGGTGTCTCTCCTCCTGCCAGGAAAGGTTGCTTGACCTTTGCCCTTCCTGGATGTTTGCCCTGTGGATCTGTACCCAATTAGAAACAAAACAAAGCACATTCAAGATCTCTGACAGGAGAGGTAGCTGATAACCTACAATGCTGGAAGTGAATTAAAAGGCAACTTAATTCAAGCCTTTTATTTGCTTTCTGTTCTCTTACCCCTCCTGGCAGTGTTGTGGTAGCTCAGTTGCCAGGTGATAGGTGCTTTCCTGTCACTTTCCTGCAAGGAAAATTCACCTTTCAATAGGTGATGTGGGGAATCTTCCAGTACTAAACGTTGAAGGTTTCTTTCCTCCTCTGTGGCTCAGCTGGTAAAGAAGCTGCCTGCAATGTGGGAGACCAGGATTTGATCCCTGGGTGGGGAAGATCCCCCGGAGAAGGGAGTCTCTACCCTTACAGAATCCTGGAGGCCTGAGGCCTCCCCGAAAGCTACTGGTCTCATCGCTTCCTTTGTTAATGGACCAACTGAAGCCCATACGCCTTGGAGATTTAAAGCCGTGAAGCTGGGGTCAGAGGATGCTGTGTCTGAGGAAGGCACGTGAGTGACTTGCAGGTGGGGACTCATAGCAAGAGGTTCATGAGCAGTAGGTATGAAAGGAGCTAGAGAGAAGCAGGCTGAAGCTTTAAGAAGGATTTCTGAGGGTGAAGGAATGTGCCTCCAAAGAAAGTTAGCTACTCAATCATGTCTGTCTCTTTGCTACCACATGGATGAGCCATGGAATTCTCCAGCCAAGAATACTGGAGTGGGTAGCCTATCCCTTCTCCAGGGGATGTTCCCAACCCAGGAATCAAACCACAGTCTCCTGAATTACAGGCAGATTCTTTACCAGTTGCGTTACCTGAGAAGCTCACAAGTGCCTTAAGGGATGTATTCATGATTGTAATTACTTTTACATCTTTATTGGTGGCTCCACAAGGTTTCTCTGAATAGACTCACAGATCAGGAATCGGCCGTGTGCAGCTCTGTTTTTCAGATGCATTGCACAATCATTTTACAAGCATTTACTGAGCACCTATTTTGTCCCAATGATGCAACCATAAACAAGATAAGAGCTTTACCATTAAGACTCTTATAAACAGGTGTCTCTCCTCCTGCCAGGAAAGGTTGCTTGACCTTTGCCCTTCCTGGATGTTTGCCCTGTGGATCTGTACCCAATTAGAAACAAAACAAAGCACATTCAAGATCTCTGACAGGGAGAGGTAGCTGATAACCTACAATGCTGGAAGTGAATTAAAAGGCAACTTAATTCAAGCCTTTTATTTTGCAAATAAGGAAACAGAAGCCCAGAGGAGGAAGTGGTTTGCACTGGGTAGTGATCCAGCAGGGTCCGAGACCCGCGTTCTCTGACAGTGAGCCTCTCGGGCATTATTGGGGTGCGGTGGGGACCCTGGCGTCCACATCATCACATCCCACTAGTCTATGCTGGGAGCAGACAAGAGCTCTCAGGGAGGTGAGTGGACTGGAGGCTGCGCCCTTGCATGTTGCCATGGCAAAGGGATGTCCTGCAGGTCACAGCCTCACCTGGAGGGCCCGCTCCAGTCCTGTCTCCCCTGAGATTCTGGCATCGGCCCGCAGGCAGGCCCGAGGACTCTGGTCCCCCGGTGCCACCTTTATTGAGGGGAAAGGGGCGGGGGGGCTACAGAGACTCTGCTCTTTTCTGGGGATGCTGAAATCCCACCTCCCTCTGCAGCCTCATCCTCGGGAGGTCTGCTCATTGGTGACGTAGAATGGACACCTGGGAAGATCAAAGCTCCCTGGGACAGTGACAGTTCACTCCAGTGATGGGTCAGCTGTTGGGGTTTCTCCAGGTGGAGAAAGAAGGTTCTGCCTCAGGAGCCCCCAAAGTGCTGCCTGCCTGGAGGCGGAGCTGGGAGCTGGCTGTGGGAGGTGTCCCGTGGGCCATCTGTCACCTGGCGCATTTGATATGTGGAAGAGAAGTTCCACTGGGAGATAATGTTCGGAGACCCTGACCTTTCTCTGTCCGCCCAGAGGTGAGCCCACCCGCACCTGCAGAGCAGCTCTGTTTTCAGATGCATTGCACAATCATTTTACAAGCATTTACTGAGCACCTATTTTGTCCCAATGATGCAACCATAAACAAGATAAGAGCTTTACCATTAAGACTCTTATAAACAGGTGTCTCTCCTCCTGCCAGGAAAGGTTGCTTGACCTTTGCCCTTCCTGGATGTTTGCCCTGTGGATCTGTACCCAATTAGAAACAAAACAAAGCACATTCAAGATCTCTGACAGGGAGAGGTAGCTGATAACCTACAATGCTGGAAGTGAATTAAAAGGCAACTTAATTCAAGCCTTTTATTTTGCAAATAAGGAAACAGAAGCCCAGAGGAGGAAGTGGTTTGCACTGGGTAGTGATCCAGCAGGGTCCGAGACCCGCGTTCTCTGACAGTGAGCCTCTCGGGCATTATTGGGGTGCGGTGGGGACCCTGGCGTCCACATCATCACATCCCACTAGTCTATGCTGGGAGCAGACAAGAGCTCTCAGGGAGGTGAGTGGACTGGAGGCTGCGCCCTTGCATGTTGCCATGGCAAAGGGATGTCCTGCAGGTCACAGCCTCACCTGGAGGGCCCGCTCCAGTCCTGTCTCCCCTGAGATTCTGGCATCGGCCCGCAGGCAGGCCCGAGGACTCTGGTCCCCCGGTGCCACCTTTATTGAGGGGAAAGGGGCGGGGGGGCTACAGAGACTCTGCTCTTTTCTGGGGATGCTGAAATCCCACCTCCCTCTGCAGCCTCATCCTCGGGAGGTCTGCTCATTGGTGACGTAGAATGGACACCTGGGAAGATCAAAGCTCCCTGGGACAGTGACAGTTCACTCCAGTGATGGGTCAGCTGTTGGGGTTTCTCCAGGTGGAGAAAGAAGGTTCTGCCTCAGGAGCCCCCAAAGTGCTGCCTGCCTGGAGGCGGAGCTGGGAGCTGGCTGTGGGAGGTGTCCCCGCGTGGGCCATCTGTCACCTGACGCATTTGATATGTGGAAGAGAAGTTCCACTGGGAGATAATGTTCGGAGACCCTGACCTTTCTCTGTCCGCCCAGAGGTGAGCCCACCCCGCACCTGCAGAGCAGCTTAACGGACAGAATGACCACCAAGTCAGGAGAAGCCTGCGGTGGGGCCGACTTTGTGCTCACCAGTGAGTCCTCGGGGCAGCAGGGCGGCCAAGGCCTGGTCCCTGCATGAGGAGAACAGGTGCTGTTTCTTCCTCACTTTCTCTCGGACACCCAGGCCCCATCCTGTGAGTGAGGGTGTCATCCTGGGGGCTCTGCGCCCGGGGGCCGGCCCTGGACACTCCGCTGAGAGCCAGCGGTATGACTGTGACCCAGCCTTCCTCACTCCTCTCCCAGAAGTGCAGGCCACGCTGTAGGTCGACAGTGTGGTTCCAAATAAGTCACCTACCTTCTCTGACACCCAGTTTCCCTGTCTATCAATGATTATCTCTGTCTGGCCATCAGAGACCATATGTTTCCCAAAGTGTGGTTTGTGCCACCCTCTGGCCCACTGCAGATCAGCATTCCTGGGAACACTTTCAAAATATGTGTTCCTAAAGTCCCTTTGAGGCACTGGCACTGGAGTGGGTCCAGGAATCTCAACTGTGGACCAGCCTCCAAGGGGACACGCTAATGCATTTTGCTCCTTGGGCTCCTTTCTTGAATCGACGTGTGTTCACGCTCTCAGTTATCCTCTGGGTGGCGGCCCTGGCCTGGTGCTGCAGCCGCTGGACTGGATGAGGAAGGGGCTGTTGGCGAGGTGTGAGGGAGGGATCCTGGTCCCCGGTGCCACCTTTATTGAGGGAAAGGGGCGGGGGGGCTACAGAGACTCTGCTCTTTTCTGGGGATGCTGAAATCCCACCTCCCTCTGCAGCCTCATCCTCGGGAGGTCTGCTCATTGGTGACGTAGAATGGACACCTGGGAAGATCAAAGCTCCCTGGGACAGTGACAGTTCACTCCAGTGATGGGTCAGCTGTTGGGGTTTCTCCAGGTGGAGAAAGAAGGTTCTGCCTCAGGAGCCCCCAAAGTGCTGCCTGCCTGGAGGCGGAGCTGGGAGCTGGCTGTGGGAGGTGTCCCCGCGTGGGCCATCTGTCACCTGACGCATTTGATATGTGGAAGAGAAGTTCCACTGGGAGATAATGTTCGGAGACCCTGACCTTTCTCTGTCCGCCCAGAGGTGAGCCCACCCCGCACCTGCAGAGCAGCTTAACGGACAGAATGACCACCAAGTCAGGAGAAGCCTGCGGTGGGGCCGACTTTGTGCTCACCAGTGAGTCCTCGGGGCAGCAGGGCGGCCAAGGCCTGGTCCCTGCATGAGGAGAACAGGTGCTGTTTCTTCCTCACTTTCTCTCGGACACCCAGGCCCCATCCTGTGAGTGAGGGTGTCATCCTGGGGGCTCTGCGCCCGGGGGCCGGCCCTGGACACTCCGCTGAGAGCCAGCGGTATGACTGTGACCCAGCCTTCCTCACTCCTCTCCCAGAAGTGCAGGCCACGCTGTAGGTCGACAGTGTGGTTCCAAATAAGTCACCTACCTTCTCTGACACCCAGTTTCCCTGTCTATCAATGATTATCTCTGTCTGGCCATCAGAGACCATATGTTTCCCAAAGTGTGGTTTGTGCCACCCTCTGGCCCACTGCAGATCAGCATTCCTGGGAACACTTTCAAAATATGTGTTCCTAAAGTCCCTTTGAGGCACTGGCACTGGAGTGGGTCCAGGAATCTCAACTGTGGACCAGCCTCCAAGGGGACACGCTAATGCATTTTGCTCCCTTGGGCTCCTTTCTTGAATCGAACGTGTGTTCACGCTCTCAGTTATCCTCTGGGTGGCCGGCCCTGGCCTGGTGCTGCAGCCGCTGGACTGGATGAGGAAGGGGCTGTTGGCGAGGTGTGAGGGGAGGGATCCTGGGACGATCTGACGTCTCGATGGGGCTGAGAGGAAGTGGTGGAAAGAGGCTCAGGAAAGAGCTAGATCGTGAGTTGTCTAAGGAGTTTGGATTTTTTTCCCGAAGGTGCAAGTTCCTTTTTATCTTTTTTGAATTATTATTATTATTTTGGGGGGCAGGCCACTTCTATTGGTCTTTCATTTATTTCCATGTTTGTTTTTTGACCTGTGTGGGCCTCCCACCTCAGTGGCCTCTGTCGCTGCAGAGCACCGGTTCTGGGCGCATGCCCAGTTGGATACATCTGGTAGTTGGACACATCAGTCCAGTCTCTCTGCAGCATGTCGGATCTTCCCAGGCCAGGGTTTGAACCGGAGCCCCTTGCACTGCAAGGCAGGGTCTTTACCCACCGGACCACCAGGGAAGCCCCAATTTTTTTTTTTTTAAGTATAAGTATGACCTTTAACCTAAGAAAACACAGTCATGTCTGCCTGCCTAGTCCCACCCCACAGTGAGAATGGCTGGATGCTCCCGAGAGCATCACCTCTGTAACCTCTTCCTTTCCAATAGCGAGGAAACCTGGACGCACGTTCTTCAAATGCCAGCTGAGTATCTGAGTCTGTATCTCCCATAATTCTACCAGGCAGGGACTCTCAAACTTCTTGATGCTTCTAATGACTTCTATACTGACCTGGTCAATAACCGTTCCACGGATTTAACCAGCTGTATTGCACAGTTGGGGCTTCCTTGGTGGCTCAGTGGCAAAGAATCTGCCTGCAAATGCAGGAAATGCAGGAGATGTGCATTCTATCCCTGGGTCAGGAAGATCCTTGGTGATGGAAATGGCAATCCACTCCAGTATTCTTGCCTGGATAATCCCATGGACAGAGGAGCCTGGCAGACTACAGTCAGGCAATGGGGTCACAGACTCATGACTTAGCGACTGAGCATGAGCAGGAACGTGCAGTTCATCTCATCCATCCTGAGGGGTCGCCCAGTCACCTCCACCACACCACAGAAGGCTGCGGGTAAGATTTTCAACCATATAAAGTCATTGCCATTAAATCCATGGTCTAGACACCACTGGGATGTATTCAGTTATTCAGTCCTTTATTTAGAATCTGATCACAGAGACAGACTTTATTTTCATGGGCTCCAAAATCCCTGTGGATGGTGACTGCCACCATGAGATTAAAAGACACTTGCTCCTTGGAAGGAAAGTTATGATAAACCTAGCCAGTGTATGAAAAAGCAGAGACATCACTTTGCCAACAAAAGTCCGTATAGTCTATGCTACGGTTTTTCCAGTGGTCATGTACGGATGTGAGAGTTGGACCATAAAGAAGGCTGAGCAGCGAAGAACGGATGCTTTCGAACTGTGGTGCTGAGAAAGGCTCTCGAGATTCCATTGAAAAAACCCCCGTCAATCCTACCCTTGCACTTGCAAGGCAGGTCTTTACCAACCGGAGCCTTGCACTGCAAGGCAGGGTCTACACGGACCACCAGGAAGCCCCAATTTTTTTTAAGTATAAGTATGACCTTTAACCTAAGAAAACACAGTCATGTCTGCCTGCCTAGTCCCACCCCACAGTGAGAATGGCTGGATGCTCCCGAGAGCATCACCTCTGTAACCTCTTCCTTTCCAATAGCGAGGAAACCTGGACGCACGTTCTTCAAATGCCAGCTGAGTATCTGAGTCTGTATCTCCCATAATTCTACCAGGCAGGGACTCTCAAACTTCTTGATGCTTCTAATGACTTCTATACTGACCTGGTCAATAACCGTTCCACGGATTTAACCAGCTGTATTGCACAGTTGGGGCTTCCTTGGTGGCTCAGTGGCAAAGAATCTGCCTGCAAATGCAGGAAATGCAGGAGATGTGCATTCTATCCCTGGGTCAGGAAGATCCTTGGTGATGGAAATGGCAATCCACTCCAGTATTCTTGCCTGGATAATCCCATGGACAGAGGAGCCTGGCAGACTACAGTCAGGCAATGGGGTCACAGACTCATGACTTAGCGACTGAGCATGAGCAGGAACGTGCAGTTCATCTCATCCATCCTGAGGGGTCGCCCAGTCACCTCCACCACACCACAGAAGGCTGCGGGTAAGATTTTCAACCATATAAAGTCATTGCCATTAAATCCATGGTCTAGACACCACTGGGATGTATTCAGTTATTCAGTCCTTTATTTAGAATCTGATCACAGAGACAGACTTTATTTTCATGGGCTCCAAAATCCCTGTGGATGGTGACTGCCACCATGAGATTAAAAGACACTTGCTCCTTGGAAGGAAAGTTATGATAAACCTAGCCAGTGTATGAAAAAGCAGAGACATCACTTTGCCAACAAAAGTCCGTATAGTCTATGCTACGGTTTTTCCAGTGGTCATGTACGGATGTGAGAGTTGGACCATAAAGAAGGCTGAGCAGCGAAGAACGGATGCTTTCGAACTGTGGTGCTGAGAAAGGCTCTCGAGATTCCATTGACAGCAAAGAGAACCAACCAGTCAATCCTAAAGGAAATCAACCCTGAATATTCACTGCAAGGACTGATGTTGAAGCTAAAGCTCCAACACTTTGGCCACCTGACGTGAAGAGCAGGTGGAAAGGCCCCTATGCTGGGAAAGACAGAGGGCAGGAGGAGAAGGGGGTTACAGAGATGGCTGGATGGCATCACTGACTCAATGGACATGAGTGTGACCAAACTCCAGGAAACAGTGAAGGGCAGGGAGGCCTGATGTGGTGCAGTCCATGGGGTTCCAGTGAGTTGGACAGGACTGAGCGACTGAACAACCACCACCACCGCTCCTGTAAACACAACTGGGATGAGCCTGCCATTTTCCATTTTCAGCCAAGGGCAGACAGAAGGAACAGGAGAGATGGAGGAGAAGACCACTTCATAGCGCACAGCAGGAAGGAGAGTTTAAAAGGCACGGCTGCTTGTTCCCTCCACAGAGGACAGAGACAAAAGGCCTCCTCCCCAACCTGAGCCCTGGGGACACTTCTGTCCAGTGGAGCAAACATCTTCATTGAAACAACTGTTTTCACAGTCACCGTGTAAATAAATAAATATTTTTGCAGCCAAATAAATAAATAATAAAATATTGTTGTGAACATCCAGAAACTCTCTGCTGCTGGTGCTTAGTCATTTCAGTCGTGTGTGACTCCTTGTGACCCCGTGGACCGCAGTCTGCCAGGCTCCTCCATCCATGGAGTTCTCCTGGCAAGAACGCTGCAGGGGGCTGCCATTCCCTCCTCCAGAGGGTCTTCCCAACCCGGGGAGGGACCCTGGTCTCCTGCATTGCAGAGAGATGCCTCGCCACTGAGCCATCAGCGAAGTCCTATATATATAAATAGACTTGAGACTCCATGGACTGCAGCTCACCAGTTTCCTCCACTCATGGAATTCTCCAGGCAAGAATAGTAAAGAGTGTGTTGCCATTTCCTTCTCCAAGAAACTCTCTAGGAGCTATTATTCAGTTACTTTATGCTTTCCCAAAACTCTCAAATTCTAGTCTCTTCACCAATTGTTGTATACAATGTATAAAATGTTTTCTTATTTTTAAACACTTTTTAAAAAACACAATTTATTGAAATACAGTTGATTTACACCATGGTGTTAGTTTCTGGTGTACAGCAAAGTGATTCAGTTATACATACATACACACACACACACCCATATATATATATGTATATATATAGATATAGATATAGATAAGCTTTTTTTCTTTTGTATATTCTTTTCTATGCTGGCTTATTACATGATATTGAACATAGTTTCCTGTGCTATTCAGTAGGACCTTGCTGTTCATCTATTTTATTTATAGTAGTTTGTGTCTGCTAATGTCAAACTCCTAATTTTTCCCTCTCTTCCCTCCTTTCTCTTTTGACACCTATAGGCTTATTTTCTATGTTTATGAGTCTGCTTTTATTTTGTAAATAAGTTTGTATGTATCATATACAAAATGCTTTCGAGTATACTACCTCACTCGCTAAAAATCATCTCCTTCTTATTTTGGATCCTTACTTTTAAAAAAAAAGAAAAAACAGCTAGAGAAGGGCAAATCTGTGCTTCTGTTAACCGAGGACATGAAAGGCAACCCTTTCCTGAAGTCTCCTTCTGCTAAAAAAATTAGAAAAATCAAGGCAGGGGGACAATAAAAGTGTTCTTTCTTTTGGCATGTTTACCAGCGTTGTTTCAGTCCTTCAGTGTGGCTTCTGACACATGATTGACCTACTGAGGTCCAGACTCTGGTGCTAGTTCAAGGCAGGGTTTCAGATTTGCATTGGGTGACACTCCCTGTTTTCGGAGCCTGCAGGTCGTATGGGAGAAGCACCAGTCAGGACCCAAGACAGCCACATTCAGACCACTTAGCTTCCTTCATATCACATGACTTCCTCACCAGGTGGTGTGTGGCTCGCTGGAGACCACAGGTGAAAGCATTTAATTCTTAAGCATGACCCTCTCTACCACAGAGAGGTTTTGTTCACTGGGCTTGTAATGAATTGCAACTCACAGGAGTACAACCTAAGCATCTTCTTCTTGAGTACTTAGAATTAACCACCAATTCGGAAGACTTACAGAGGTCTTCTGTGCATCTTTTGGATACAATATCAAGTCCCATGCTTCTTCATATCACTTGCTGAAAAATGGACTCCCTGGAGAAACAGGTGACATAATAGAGTCCTTGGATGTATTACCTTAGACATTCAGTTTTTTCTGGGTGTTTGTCAGAAGCAGGTTTAAGGAGAGCGTCAGAGAAGTCCACCTGCAGCTGCCTGACATCTGAAAAGCTTTCTAGGTACAGATATTCTGATTTCATTGTGATTGCAAAAGGGTTATAAGACGTCAACTGCTTCCAGGTGGGGATTCCGTGGGCATGGTTGCAATCAGCCCCATTGTATGGAGAGATGGTTGGTCACGTTCGTGTCTGTGCAAAATTTCAGCTGCTGACATAATTCTGATAGAAAGAGAGGCGAGACTGCAGGAATTCCACTCTCCAGGCATTCACAACCTGGAGTCCCTGGATTTGGGTGGATTTTTCCTTTGCCCTGCAGGGCAATTAACAAGATGGTTTCAGTGAGGCTCTCTGCCTCTGGCGCCCTCTCACCTGCGTTTTGCAAACAATGACTTTGAATGGTTTTGTAACAGCTGAGCCCATTTACAGTGCTGCGCATGCGCCTTGCGATGCCTCGCTTGGTCCCGAGTTCTGTCGGGTACACCTGTGTGAGCTTCACCACGAAATTTTTACTCTTGACATGGTTTTGTTTTTTTCTTCAGTGTGGCTTCTGACACATGATTGACCTACTGAGGTCCAGACTCTGGTGCTAGTTCAAGGCAGGGTTTCAGATTTGCATTGGGTGACACTCCCTGTTTTCGGAGCCTGCAGGTCGTATGGGAGAAGCACCAGTCAGGACCCAAGACAGCCACATTCAGACCACTTAGCTTCCTTCATATCACATGACTTCCTCACCAGGTGGTGTGTGGCTCGCTGGAGACCACAGGTGAAAGCATTTAATTCTTAAGCATGACCCTCTCTACCACAGAGAGGTTTTGTTCACTGGGCTTGTAATGAATTGCAACTCACAGGAGTACAACCTAAGCATCTTCTTCTTGAGTACTTAGAATTAACCACCAATTCGGAAGACTTACAGAGGTCTTCTGTGCATCTTTTGGATACAATATCAAGTCCCATGCTTCTTCATATCACTTGCTGAAAAATGGACTCCCTGGAGAAACAGGTGACATAATAGAGTCCTTGGATGTATTACCTTAGACATTCAGTTTTTTCTGGGTGTTTGTCAGAAGCAGGTTTAAGGAGAGCGTCAGAGAAGTCCACCTGCAGCTGCCTGACATCTGAAAAGCTTTCTAGGTACAGATATTCTGATTTCATTGTGATTGCAAAAGGGTTATAAGACGTCAACTGTTTCCAGGTGGGGATTCCGTGGGCATGGTTGCAATCAGCCCCATTGTATGGAGAGAGATGGTTGGTCACGTTCGTGTCTGTGCAAAATTTCAGCTGCTGACATAATTCTGATAGAAAAGAGAGAGCGAGACTGCAGGAATTCCACTCTCCAGGCATTCACAACCTGGAGTCCCTGGATTTGGGTGGATTTTTCCTTTGCCCTGCAGGGCAATTAACAAGATGGTTTCAGTGAGGCTCTCTGCCTCTGGCGCCCTCTCACCTGCGTTTTGCAAACAATGACTTTGAATGGTTTTGTAACAGCTGAGCCCATTTACAGTGCTGCGCATGCGCCTTGCGATGCCTCGCTTGGTCCCGAGTTCTGTGCGCGGTACACCTGTGTGAGCTTCACCACGAAAGCCTGGCTGCTGCTGCTTCTGGAGCTGCACTGGAGTGACATGGTTACAGCATATGAGGTTATATTATGGCTACCTTATGACTATGTGGCTGCTGCCTCAGCCAGGAGAGAGGCTGGGTGATGGCTGCCGTGCCAGCCAGGAGAGAATACACGTGTCGGCAGTTTCTACGGCGTCTCAAGTCTCCTTCCAGCCTCTTAGCTTGCGCCTTGCCTACCCTGGATTCGGTGAACACTGTGGACGGTGTGAACAGAAAGGCAGCTACTGTCATGGACAGGATGAAGCCGATACAGTTGGCGGAGCCGGCAGGATACCCAGCAGGCAGGGGAGCCTGTGGCCACACAGGATGGAGGAAGCCTGAGGCCACCGTCCAGCACGTCGTACGGTGTGACTGCAGTCCTCTCTGCGTGGGCTCCGGGGGAAGACTGGGAGGCGGTGGACGGGTCACCGCACTGAAAAGGCCTGACCGGTGGTGAGTTTCCTTTTGCCAAACAAGAAAGCATGGACGGCTGCTTGCCCTGTGGGGTGGGTTTTCCTGACTGCCCCGAAGGCGAAAGTGGATCGTGTTCTTCTTGAGGCCGCACGGCTGAGCAACGTGCAGAGACGCTTGGAACAACCTGAGCAAGGTAGACCAGCATTCGCCAAGACCCCCGAGGCCCTGAAGAGCCCCGCATCTCTGACCGGGTGGCGGTAAGTGATGAGACCGCAGGTCTCCACGTGGCAGCGAGGCCTATCGTGCAGCAGAAAGTGAGGCATGAGCGGCCTATGGCCGGGTTGGGGGGGAGGGAGACGTCCTCAAGGGACCCTCAGTGTGACTGAGTTCACTACATATCGACCGTAGAGTCAGGTGGAGTTGGTCCGCTTGGGTCCCCAATTTCGGCAAAAGCAAGCGGCAGCACTAGGCAGCATGGCTCTTGAGCCTTTGCGACGCAAGTGTAGTGTCATGTGTTGAGGATGAAGTAAAACGCCTGGCGTCTATAACCACACATGCCTTTTTGAGACACAGGTTGCAGAATTAGCTAGGTGAGCCATGCAAGGGGTGCCTGGCCAAACGCACACCCTCCGGGCATGGATTAACGCTCGCATCCTGCACCTTGCGATTGAGGGAAGGCGAGCTCTGGGCTACTGAGAGTAAGCAGCACACAAGCAGGATGAATCAGTGACACACGCCCCTATGTGTCTTTTTTCATCTGCTTTGCCAGGCTCCCCGTCGTCTGAAATTTCTATTGCCTCCCTGTTGTTGACCCGAGCTGGGGATGTGTCTGGCTTCTCCCTGCTCATAACTAATCATTAACTCTGCCAGTCGGTTGTGGCTTTCAGGGAGCAGCGCTGCAGGGGGCTTTGTGATGTTGAGGCTTGATAAGACCTTCTGAGGCTGTTCTCCCGGGCGCTACCAGGAGCCTGAGAGGGCACGGTAGCCCCACAGTGGACCTGACCCTCTTTCTTGCAGAGGAAATGCTCTGCTGTGAGGCATGGCGATGGGGGGACAAGGGAGAGCACCCTGATCTGACACCAGGAACCCCAAGCCGCCCAAATCCTTGCGGCAACAAGGCTCTGGTTTCTCCGGGGGCTGTAATCCTATTGGGTGAGACCAAGCGGCCTGTTCACATCAATTGTGAACCCCTCCTCTGGGCTGCCAGAGGACCCCTGCCACGTGTTGAGCAGCCTGCTTGCTCACCGTGGAGAGTTGAGGGAAGGGCAGTTCTGAAGAGGCATCCAGAGTCAGGCCACTGGGAGTGTGAACTGAGAGCTCTGGGCGGGCAGATGCGGTGTGGACTCTAGGAGGCAGGGTTGGGGCGTCAAAGTGGGAGAGACAGGGAATTCCCTGGTGGTCCAGTGGCTAAGACTCCATGCCCTCAATGCAGGGGGCCCAGGTTTGATCCCTGGTCAGGGAAATAGAGCCCACACGCTACAACTGAGACCCCATGCAGCCAAATAAATATAAATAAAATATTTTTTAAAAAAATGTGGGAGAGACGGCCTATGAGGAGTGAGGACTGACTCTGCCCATGGGAGTCCCCCACGTCGTGGGGAATGGATTGGTCCAGGGCGGTGGGGGTAGGGGGCATTTGGGGGTGGGGAGGCAGAGCAAGCTTGAACTTGAAGAGTGCGTGGAGACCAGGGAGCAGCTGTGGGCGACACCAGGGAGGTCAGCCTGCTAGACCCTGGTGACTCTGAGCAGGGTCTTGGGACCAGCGGCCTCAGCATCACTTGGGAGGCTGTGAGAAAGGTGAAGTCTCAGCGTCCCAGCTGTACTCAGTCAGCCTCTGCCTTTTCACGGACCCCCAGTTTTGAAAGGTCAAAAGCACCTGCTTTAAGGCTGCAGCGCTGCAGGGGCTTTGTGATGTTGAGGCTTGATAAGACCTTCTGAGGCTGTTCTCCCGGGCGCTACCAGGAGCCTGAGAGGGCACGGTAGCCCCACAGTGGACCTGACCCTCTTTCTTGCAGAGGAAATGCTCTGCTGTGAGGCATGGCGATGGGGGGACAAGGGAGAGCACCCTGATCTGACACCAGGAACCCCAAGCCGCCCAAATCCTTGCGGCAACAAGGCTCTGGTTTCTCCGGGGGCTGTAATCCTATTGGGTGAGACCAAGCGGCCTGTTCACATCAATTGTGAACCCCTCCTCTGGGCTGCCAGAGGACCCCTGCCACGTGTTGAGCAGCCTGCTTGCTCACCGTGGAGAGTTGAGGGAAGGGCAGTTCTGAAGAGGCATCCAGAGTCAGGCCACTGGGAGTGTGAACTGAGAGCTCTGGGCGGGCAGATGCGGTGTGGACTCTAGGAGGCAGGGTTGGGGCGTCAAAGTGGGAGAGACAGGGAATTCCCTGGTGGTCCAGTGGCTAAGACTCCATGCCCTCAATGCAGGGGGCCCAGGTTTGATCCCTGGTCAGGGAAATAGAGCCCACACGCTACAACTGAGACCCCATGCAGCCAAATAAATATAAATAAAATATTTTTTAAAAAAATGTGGGAGAGACGGCCTATGAGGAGTGAGGACTGACTCTGCCCATGGGAGTCCCCCACGTCGTGGGGAATGGATTGGTCCAGGGCGGTGGGGGTAGGGGGCATTTGGGGGGTGGGGAGGCAGAGCAAGCTTGAACTTGAAGAGTGCGTGGAGACCAGGGAGCAGCTGTGGGCGACACCAGGGAGGTCAGCCTGCTAGACCCTGGTGACTCTGAGCAGGGTCTTGGGACCAGCGGCCTCAGCATCACTTGGGAGGCTGTGAGAAAGGTGAAGTCTCAGCGCGTCCCAGCTGTACTCAGTCAGCCTCTGCCTTTTCACGGACCCCCAGTTTTGAAAGGTCAAAAGCACCTGCTTTAAGGCTGCAGCCTGGCAGGGTGCCAGAAGTGACTGAGGACTTTGACCCTGTGTCCAGGCATCGCGGCAGCTCAGTGAGCATCGTGAGTGCTTCCTGGTGCCATGACCTCTGTCTGAAGGAGCTGGCAGCAATGCCATGTCTATTTTCAAGGTCCTGTTTGCCTTCCTTATGACACTCGCTTTTCCTCTGTTGGTGCAAATGTCTTCAACCATCCAGGACCATTTTCCCTGACGTTGGGTGCCCTACTGAACTGGTTCATTGTAAACCTTTTATGCCTAGGCTAATCCTGGTTTTTTTTTTTTTTTAATCTCTTCCATGACTCTTATTTATTTATTTATTTTTTGGGCGGGGGTTGGGTTGGGGAGGGAGGGGAGCGGGTGGGCCACTTCTGTTGGTCTTTCATTTCTCCATTTTCATCCATCTTTGTTCTTTTGGCCCATGTGGGCCTCCCATCGCGGTGGCCTCGGGTGTCGCAGAGTGCCGGCTCTGGGCGCATGCGCTCCAGAGCTCTGGCTCGGTAATTGGACACATTGGTCCAGCCGCTCCGCAGAACATGGGATCTTCCCAGGCCAGGGGTCGAACCGGCGCCCCTTGCACTGCAAGGCGGTATCCTTACCCACTGGACCACCAGGGGAAGCCCCCATGACTCTTTCTTATCTAATGTTTTATATTCTCAGGGCTTGCTGATTTAAGCTAAAATGCTGGTGACAGATAATACTCAGACGTTTTACTTCTTCAAAAAAAAATTCCATATTAACAGAACCTTAATTTACAGTAATCAGGGATGACAGCATTTCAGGCATCACATTAATGAGGAACCTCTTGGAGGCACAGGGGTCTTAAGATGCCCTAAACTAGACAACATCATTTCCTGTTGCCCTTTTACACAAACCTTGTGCTCCTGAAATTCTTGATCTTGTGAGACTATGCTCGTTCATACCCGGAACGCCATCCCCCAGCTTCCCTGCCAACTCTGGGCTGAGGGAGGGGCCCGACCTATGTGGTCTGCTTGGGCCCTATCTCCACCCAGTCCCCCAGCGCCCTACACTTTCATTGTTGATTCACACGTCCCTCCCACACTTGATTCTGTGTCTTTTCATCTTTACACTCTCACAGCATTAACAGCACCTTGCTCATACTGGAAGCGTGATAAATATTTGTTAAATGAGTCAATGGGCGAACGTGTGACTGTGGCCGGTTTGGTGTGTTGGCTGGGGTCTGGGGGCCAGAACAGTAGTGTGTTTATTAGTCTGGGATCAGAACCCCTGAACTTCTAGACTGATGCTCAGGTTAGAAGCTACTCTGAATGCTGAGTGGGTTTTGACCCTAATGCGACATTCTGGCCAAGTATAAGCTAGAATACTTTCCCCACCTTAGCTTTATGGGCAAACATCAACCTTACTGCACGGAGTTATTTGTAAGAACTTTGAATAACACAGACTGTAAAGTGGGTTTGGTCACTTATTTTCACTTTTATGGGCGTTTTATACTGAGTCACAGAGGTATTTTTACTAGGCTTTTACTTGTTGAACCCTTAGGGCCTAAGGAACAATAAACTTGCCCCTTTTATATTTTTTGAAAATCACTCAGTCGTGTTTGACTCTTTGCAACCCCATGGACTATAGCCTGTGCTAGACTCCTCTGTTCACGGAATTTTTCAGGCAAGAATTCTGGAGTAGGTAGCCATTCCCTCCTCCAGGGGACCTTCCCAACCCAGGGATCGAACCCAGGTCTCTCGCATTGTGTGAGATTCTTTACTGTCTGAGCCACAAGAGAAACCTTACCATAATCCAACTTACCTTTACCATAAGCCAACACTGCCACTCAGTTTACAGAGGGATTCCTGGACTTAACTGATACGTAATCTAGCTCCCCACAAATTCCACAGCAATACAAGGAATGCTATAAATGCCGAAGTGAGAAAATACTTTTGCTGTGTCTTCAGCTTGGAGGACGCATTTCTCCCCACCCTGACTTACCTAATCCTTCTACAAAAGGAGGAAATGAAGACAGATCCTTGGAGACAGAGTAATGGAGTCTGGGTGCACACGAACAGACACATGTGCGTTTGTCATTGTTTTTGTTCTCAATGATCCTCTGTCGTTGCAAACAGAGACTATGATTTATCCTGATTGGTGAGAGAGCCTTTTGATTGATCTTTTCATTCTCCTCTACTAATGATCCTCTGAACATGCCCTACTGATCATTGTTCCTTGCTTTTTCTTAGGTGTCTACAAAGTTATGCAAGGGTCTTTTCGGGTCATCATTGCATACATAAGACCATTGAGAGTATCAACTCTGAAAATGAACCCCAAATTTCTTTTCAGTTCTTTCTTTCCCATGCCATGAAAGCATGGCTTTGCTTACTAGAAATCATCAGTGAGTCACCCCTATACATTCAAGGCCCCGTTTCTTGCTCCCCAGCAAGTCATCCTTTGTGCACCACTGGGGAGACATGTCCTAATCACATGCTCTGTTCATTAGAAGTTGATAAGATGCACATGGTCCAGACTGAGAATCTGAATGTACAAAGGGTCCTGGAAGAGGCACACAAGACCCACTTGGCCTCTTTCACAATGTTTCTTGGCTCCCATCCCAACTTCATTTATAACTTAAGAGGCTTCCCTGAATTTTCTCTGGTGTCTGCTATACTTTTGCCAATTCCTACAACAATGTTATTTCAGCTGTAACAGAAGTCTTGACCAAGTGGAATCTGAGATTGACTTGTACAAGGCAAAGTATGGCTGAACTGATTAAATATTTTTCCATGTTTTTATGTCGCATATCTTGAGTTAAAATGCTAGATTCATAACCTATCGTCAACGTGGGCTATCACTCCTGTTTAGTAAAAGCAGTTGATCACAGCAACTTGCAACAGAAAAGTGGGTGTCTGCCTTTGATATAATCATGGCAAAGCAACAAATCCCAGTTTCATTGCATGAGCCATTTATTATGGAAAAATCAAAGAGAAAAAGAGAGAAGAAAGGAAAACTGGAGGAATGAAAAAAACAGAAGGAAGAAAGAAATACTATGACCAAATTAAAAATGCATTAATACCATCTTAGTGCCAAAAAAATTTTTTTTTTTTTTTGGCATTGTGCCACAATGGACACAAATAAACTGGGAATCCTTCATTTCATAAAAAAAAACAAAAAAAAACCCAAAAAAACCATAGGGGCAAACTGGATTTAAAACCCTATATTGCAAAGAATATTCTGTGCTCTGCTTTGATTCTTTCTTTCTTTCTTTTTTTTTTTAGTATGTGTATGTTTTGCTTTTTGCTGTCTAGAAGATGGCAATTTAGATACTTCGGTGACCTGAACAATTTCTTGGAGGAATTCCTGGCAAAAAAAAGGTCACCTAACTCCAACTTTCCCTTCTGGATGCCACAAGAATACTATGTGCGCTCCAGAGCCCGGAGGGTATTATTATTGTTGTTGTTGTTGTTGTTGTGTTCACAGCCACAGTCAGCTGCTGAGACGCCCAAGAGGTAAAACGTCTTCTCCCACTGCCTAAGAGTGACCACATCAGACTTTGTTATTCAACTCTGCTTTTTTTGCATCTAGTATTTGACACTGTAGGGAAAAGAGCCCACCAGGGATGCACCTGAGCAGTTGTGAAATACATGCTGGCACAGCAGGATTTGACACATTCTACCATCTATCAGGTCCCATCCTGAAGATTATGTTCTGATTGTTTCTATCTTTGCTGGCATATCTACAATAAGATGTATCTTAGTTATTAATCATCTGGTACCTTTTAAAGAGACATAAATATCTCACTGTCTAGCTTTTTCCTGCTATTAAGGGCTGATGTGAAGTTGTGGGAAGTTCTCAGGCTCTTGTTTATTGCCTCCAAATCAGGGATGTTCAAATGTTTGTGGACAAGGGCCCAGACAGACCTGCCGATGCCCCCTTTACCTGATCAGAAAGGGGTGACGCCCCAGTTTCTCCAGGTTTGTGCTACTTGTCTCTTTCATAGTCCTCCTGGAGACCCTGATGTGTACACTGAAATGTGTCCAGAGAAGAAGTGTGGGTGAACTCAACTTAAGGCAGTAGTGAGCCTCACTGTTTCAAAATATCCCAAAGCAGAGAATGGAGCAGGCGTCCCCTCCTTTCTCCCTGTCTATGGTCCAGTCATGGCAAAGGTGAGTTGATGTTGTCCAAGTGCATGCATGCTGAATGGATGCATGCACGTTGTCATGTCTAACCCTTTGTAACCGCATGGACTGCAGGCCGCCAGGCTTCTCTGTCCATGGAATTACCCAGGCAAGAATACTGGAGCGGGTTGCCATTCCCTACTCCAGGGGATATAACCAAACCAGGGAACATACCCACGTCTCCTGTGCCTCCCTCATTGGCAGGAGGATTCTTTACCACTGAGTCACCTGTTTTGGTCCAAATACCAGACCAAAAATGCACTGAGGGTCAAAAAGAAGAGCACGTTAAAACCATTGGTTTCTCCTGCATTGAGCCTTCTCTCTGCCCTCCACTTCTTCTCCACCCTCCCCATAGCCACTGGAGCACGCTTCTGCCAAGGCTGTCTGCAGTGTGTCTAGTGACACAAGAAAGAATCCAGTCTGTCACGTGAGACCTCCATCAACTGGCTTTAGTTTTACATCTCTCCTTCCTGTCTCATTTCTCCTCAACAGTCTTTCTGTTTTCAACTCACATAATGTGCTTGCACCACACTTCACAAGACGAGCTAGAGGACTGCCCTTAAGGCATGCTTGAATCTTTCCATTATCTGAAGTTCTCTCTTCTCTACCATCTGTATGGTTCTTTAGATCCAAACTCCTCATGCAAGAAACCACTCTCTCTTTTTTGATTATTTCTTCCTCTACCCCTTATAAAAATTTAATTTGTTGAAATTTGAGTCCATATTAGAAAAACTGCACATTTTGTTTTGTAATTGTTCAGAAAGTACTTCTATGCATTTGAAATGTACCTCAACCAAACTCCCCCAATTCATATGGATGATAGAAAACATTTTGAAGTCACAGGTGTGTCTCCTAACATTATGTGTCTATTTAGTATTCATTCAACAAATGTTCATGAGCGCAACGGGCTGCACCCACGTGAGTAAGGAAGACAAATTATGTCCTTTCCCTCAAGAGCCACTGTGCTGCTCAGACTTATAGAGCTATTACCTCTGGAACGTGGGGACATAAAGGGAAAATTAGGCACATGTTTTCCAAAGGATTAAGGGGAAAAAAGTGTGTGTGATAGCTTCATACATAGAGGCAAAAGTGGAAGAATTACATCCAATTATTTATTTGATGATACAACAATGTAATTAGAAAACAACATGGCAACCACTGGCAATGGACAGGCTGCCGAATTCTATAGACCTATTGAGTGCATCTTAAGTTGCTTCAGTCATGTTGGACTCTTTGAAACCCAATGGACTATAGCCTGCCAGGTTCCTCTGCCCTGGGATTCTCCAGACAAGAATATTGGAGTGGGTTGCCCTGCCCTCCTCCAGAGAGGAGTGGGTTGTCAACCCAAAGATTGAGCCTTTGTCTGTTGAGTCTCCTGCACTTGCAGGCAAGTTCTTTACCACTAGCACCACCTGGCTAACCCGTAGACCTGTTGTCTCCTCTCAAAACAGTAGGACCAGTTTTTAGGAGAACTGGAAATATTCCACATATTGGTCTGGGTAATGGCTACACAGGTGTATACACATTTAAAAGTTCATCAGGTTGTACGTATGTCATGCTTCAATTTAGAAAGCTTTTTATTTTTAATGAAAAAGAAACATGGTAAGTGAACAAATGAAAAAGACACATCTTCTCATTTCCCTAGGAGTCTGCCATGCATCTCTCTCTAGAACTGAGGCTGGTTGCTTCATTGTGGGCATAAAGTGAGCAGGAAGCCATCTGAATGGAGTCTAGCCTTCTCTTGACTATGTGAGCCTTGGAGTACATGACTCTTAGAATCCTAAAGTACTGGTAAAAGCCTGAAGATCCGTGTGATGGGTGTGGACTCTGGCTGAACAGTAAAACCACCGAGGCACCTTAAAAAAAACTGGAGTGCGTGGATCCAACCCTCAGAGATTCTGATTCAGTGGGTCTGGGATGCGAGCCTGTTTCATTGTTTTTGTTTTTTTTTTCTTTCAAGTGCCCCAGGTGTTTTTTAATGTGCAGCAAGAATTCAGAATCCCTAGTGAGTGCCATATCTTTTCTACAGAGTTAAGGAAGTAGAATTTCACAAAGTTTAACTGATTTGCCCAAGGCAGTGCTTCTGGGCGCACTTGTCACCTACTGGCGGAGCCTGTGGTATGTACTGGTGCCTGGGAAGAACTGCTGGCCCGAGGTTACAATGGAGCGAGTGATCAGAGCCAGGAATCGAATCCAAGTGTCTTGATTCTTAACCTCTAGTTTGTTCCACTTCACCTCCCCCAAATGGAGACATCATTATTGGCAAGAACTTTTGAAATCAAAATTGCACCAACTGCTTTAATCTAAATCTGGACTCCTTAGAACAACCCCACTGACTGGAAACACTAGAAAAGATCAGGGAGAGTGGCATTTACTCTTGCAAATATTTCTTGAGATGAGTAAACAAGCAAGGCCTCCCAGGTATTTTTCTTCTTTTCCTTCCTCACCAGCCTGTCCCCATCCCCTCATGTTAAAATCTGTTGGTTGGGTTCATAGCATTGGCTTAAATTTTGTGGCATCACTCTGGCACATTTCCTCATTAAAATATTTCAAAACATGTTCTTTTGATAGAATTATAGCTGCTTTACGATGTGGTGTTAGTTTCTGCTCTGTAGTAAAGTGAGTCATCTGTCCTATACATAGATCCTCTATTTTGGATTTACTTCCTGTGTTTAGGTCACCACAGAGCATTGAGGAGAGTTCCTTGCACTCTGCAATAGGCCCTCATTAGTTATCCGTTTTATGCATAGTGGTGTTTATACGGTAGTTCCAATCTCCCAAACCAAATTAAAATGTGATAGTTCAAGAAGTCATAAAAGTGAAGGAAAAATTAGAAAAATGCTAATTGAGAAGCTGATGCATACTGAAATATCTATTTGAGAAAGGGCATTAATAAGAATTTGCAAGCTAGTTAAGTCTTCCAGCAACATATGACTGCCCAACCAAAGTAACTTGGAGACTTTCTATAATGGTAACCTGAAATCTACATGAAAGTATATAAAACATTGAATAAAATGTTTTAACCCACAGGAAATTCATTGTAAGTTAACCATTTAGAAACAAATGTAGCAACTTGCTCAGAAATCCACCATCCAGATGAAAGGTAGTCCATTTCCTATTGATTTTTATCATTTCTTTCCTTTGATGGAATCAAGAAAATTTCTGCATTCATATGTGATGACTTAATTTTTCTTTATTTTATCTCTTTCATCAGTTTAGTCATCCAAGTTTTAGTTAGATTAGCATTATGATTTTAACATGGGTACACAGCATATTGGTATATCTTTTAGGATCCATGTCATTATGGTTGGATTGCTCTTATTGTTGTTCATTTGTTAAGTCATGTCTGACTCTTTGCAGCCCCAGTGATAAATCGAATCCAAGTGTCTTGATTCTTAACCTCTAGTTTGTTCCACTTCACCTCCCCCAAATGGAGACATCATTATTGGCAAGAACTTTTGAAATCAAAATTGCACCAACTGCTTTAATCTAAATCTGGACTCCTTAGAACAACCCCACTGACTGGAAACACTAGAAAAGATCAGGGAGAGTGGCATTTACTCTTGCAAATATTTCTTGAGATGAGTAAACAAGCAAGGCCTCCCAGGTATTTTTCTTCTTTTCCTTCCTCACCAGCCTGTCCCCATCCCCTCATGTTAAAATCTGTTGGTTGGGTTCATAGCATTGGCTTAAATTTTGTGGCATCACTCTGGCACATTTCCTCATTAAAATATTTCAAAACATGTTCTTTTGATAGAATTATAGCTGCTTTACGATGTGGTGTTAGTTTCTGCTCTGTAGTAAAGTGAGTCATCTGTCCTATACATAGATCCTCTATTTTGGATTTACTTCCTGTGTTTAGGTCACCACAGAGCATTGAGGAGAGTTCCTTGCACTCTGCAATAGGCCCTCATTAGTTATCCGTTTTATGCATAGTGGTGTTTATACGGTAGTTCCAATCTCCCAAACCAAATTAAAATGTGATAGTTCAAGAAGTCATAAAAGTGAAGGAAAAATTAGAAAAATGCTAATTGAGAAGCTGATGCATACTGAAATATCTATTTGAGAAAGGGCATTAATAAGAATTTGCAAGCTAGTTAAGTCTTCCAGCAACATATGACTGCCCAACCAAAGTAACTTGGAGACTTTCTATAATGGTAACCTGAAATCTACATGAAAGTATATAAAACATTGAATAAAATGTTTTAACCCACAGGAAATTCATTGTAAGTTAACCATTTAGAAACAAATGTAGCAACTTGCTCAGAAATCCACCATCCAGATGAAAGGTAGTCCATTTCCTATTGATTTTTATCATTTCTTTCCTTTGATGGAATCAAGAAAATTTCTGCATTCATATGTGATGACTTAATTTTTTTCTTTATTTTATCTCTTTCATCAGTTTAGTCATCCAAGTTTTAGTTAGATTAGCATTATGATTTTAACATGGGTACACAGCATATTGGTATATCTTTTAGGATCCATGTCATTATGGTTGGATTGCTCTTATTGTTGTTCATTTGTTAAGTCATGTCTGACTCTTTGCAGCCCCATGACCTGCAGCATGCCAGGCTTCTCTGTCCTTCACCATATCCCAGAGTTTGCTCAAGCTCATGTCCACTGACTCAGTGATGCCATCCAACCATCTCGTCATCTGTCAACCTCTTCTCCTCCTGCCCTCAGTCTTTCCCAGTATCAAGGTCTTTTTCAATGAATTGGCTTTTTGCATCAGGTGGCCAAAGTATTTGAGCTTCAGCTTGAGCATCTGTCTTTCCAATGAATATTCAGGGTTGATTTCCCTTAAGATTGACTCGTTTGATCACCTTGCTCTCCAAGAGTTTTCCAGCACCATAATTTGATGCGTCAATTGTTTGTTGCTCCAACCTTCTTTATGGTTCAACTCTCACATCCCTACATGACTACTGGAAAAACCTCTTTTTAATACACTGTCAAGGTTTTTTTAACTTTTCTTCCAAGGAGCAAGTGTCTTTTAATTTCATGGCTGCCATCACTATTCACAGTAATTTTGAAGTCCAAGAAAATAGAACCTGTCACTGTTTCCATTTTTTCCCCATCTATTTGCCATGGAGTGATGGGGCTGGATGTCATGATCTTAGTATTTTGAATACTGAGTTTTCTGCCAACTTTTTCACCCTCCTCTTTCACCTTCATCAACAGGCTCTTTAGTTCCTCTTTGCTTTCTGCCATTAGAGTGGTATCATCTGAATACCTGAGAAGTTGATTTAGATCAGATCTAGCCTTCTTTCAGGGTCAGCAAATGTGGGAGTTGAGTTGCAGTGGGGCTCTGATGCTGAATAACACTCTGGATGCAGCTTTAGTCTGATGGGGAGAAGAGCAGATGCTCTTGTCCTTCTTTCTGACTCAGAGGAAACATTGCTTCATCTTCCTTTGATGGAATCAAGAAAATTTCTGCATTCATATGTGATGACTTAATTTTTCTTTATTTTATCTCTTTCATCAGTTTAGTCATCCAAGTTTTAGTTAGATTAGCATTATGATTTTAACATGGGTACACAGCATATTGGTATATCTTTTAGGATCCATGTCATTATGGTTGGATTGCTCTTATTGTTGTTCATTTGTTAAGTCATGTCTGACTCTTTGCAGCCCCATGACCTGCAGCATGCCAGGCTTCTCTGTCCTTCACCATATCCCAGAGTTTGCTCAAGCTCATGTCCACTGACTCAGTGATGCCATCCAACCATCTCGTCATCTGTCAACCTCTTCTCCTCCTGCCCTCAGTCTTTCCCAGTATCAAGGTCTTTTTCAATGAATTGGCTTTTTGCATCAGGTGGCCAAAGTATTTGAGCTTCAGCTTGAGCATCTGTCTTTCCAATGAATATTCAGGGTTGATTTCCCTTAAGATTGACTCGTTTGATCACCTTGCTCTCCAAGAGTTTTCCAGCACCATAATTTGATGCGTCAATTGTTTGTTGCTCCAACCTTCTTTATGGTTCAACTCTCACATCCCTACATGACTACTGGAAAAACCTCTTTTTAATACACTGTCAAGGTTTTTTTAACTTTTCTTCCAAGGAGCAAGTGTCTTTTAATTTCATGGCTGCCATCACTATTCACAGTAATTTTGAAGTCCAAGAAAATAGAACCTGTCACTGTTTCCATTTTTTCCCCATCTATTTGCCATGGAGTGATGGGGCTGGATGTCATGATCTTAGTATTTTGAATACTGAGTTTTCTGCCAACTTTTTCACCCTCCTCTTTCACCTTCATCAACAGGCTCTTTAGTTCCTCTTTGCTTTCTGCCATTAGAGTGGTATCATCTGAATACCTGAGAAGTTGATTTAGATCAGATCTAGCCTTCTTTCAGGGTCAGCAAATGTGGGAGTTGAGTTGCAGTGGGGCTCTGATGCTGAATAACACTCTGGATGCAGCTTTAGTCTGATGGGGAGAAGAGCAGATGCTCTTGTCCTTCTTTCTGACTCAGAGGAAACATTGCTTCATCTTCCTCTCCAAAATTAGACTCCTTACTTTTGTTCTCCACCCCATCCTTCTTCCTTTGAAACTTGCTGTCGCAGTCATCTCCTTTTGCATTCTCTTCAGCTCCGTGTCTCCATAGAGGTTTTACAGGAAAACATGCACAGTCTACTCTTCTTTAAAGAAAAAAGATATATACAAACAGAAACCAAACCAAATCAAACCAATAAACTAATGCTCAGTCATGCCAATTCTGCAAGCCCTCCTGTAGTTAAAGTTTTTCATGTGCTCCCAAATCTTTGAACCATATTATCCATATTACCTATATTCTTTGCTATTGTTGACCACTCTCTTTGTGAAATTCTCTTTTCTCTTGGTCTCTGGACCACCTCATTATTTTGGTTCTCCTTTCCTTGTCTATTCTTTTTATGCTTTGCACTTTCTCCATGTATTTTTTTCACTTCTCATCAAGCATCACACTTGATTTTATTTTCTTCATACGATCCATCCTAGAACTTGGGGCTTCCCTAGTGGCACAGCAGTAAAGAATCTGCCTGCGGATACATGAGACCAGGGTTCAATCCCTGGGTCAAGAAGATCCCCTGGAGAAGGAAATGGAACCCAGTCCGGTATTCTTGCCTGGGCAATCCCATAGGAGCCTGGCAGGCTGCAGTTTATGCGGTCTCAAAGAGTCAGACACGATTTAGGAACTACACAACAACAATAGTAGACTCATTCACTCATAATTGCAATTGTCTCCTCTAAGTGGAATGCCTTTCACAACGTCCTGAAGTCCAAGAAAATAGAACCTGTCACTGTTTCCATTTTTCCCCATCTATTTGCCATGGAGTGATGGGGCTGGATGTCATGATCTTAGTATTTTGAATACTGAGTTTTCTGCCAACTTTTTCACCCTCCTCTTTCACCTTCATCAACAGGCTCTTTAGTTCCTCTTTGCTTTCTGCCATTAGAGTGGTATCATCTGAATACCTGAGAAGTTGATTTAGATCAGATCTAGCCTTCTTTCAGGGTCAGCAAATGTGGGAGTTGAGTTGCAGTGGGGCTCTGATGCTGAATAACACTCTGGATGCAGCTTTAGTCTGATGGGGAGAAGAGCAGATGCTCTTGTCCTTCTTTCTGACTCAGAGGAAACATTGCTTCATCTTCCTCTCCAAAATTAGACTCCTTACTTTTGTTCTCCACCCCATCCTTCTTCCTTTGAAACTTGCTGTCGCAGTCATCTCCTTTTGCATTCTCTTCAGCTCCGTGTCTCCATAGAGGTTTTACAGGAAAACATGCACAGTCTACTCTTCTTTAAAGAAAAAAGATATATACAAACAGAAACCAAACCAAATCAAACCAATAAACTAATGCTCAGTCATGCCAATTCTGCAAGCCCTCCTGTAGTTAAAGTTTTTCATGTGCTCCCAAATCTTTGAACCATATTATCCATATTACCTATATTCTTTGCTATTGTTGACCACTCTCTTTGTGAAATTCTCTTTTCTCTTGGTCTCTGGACCACCTCATTATTTTGGTTCTCCTTTCCTTGTCTATTCTTTTTATGCTTTGCACTTTCTCCATGTATTTTTTTTCACTTCTCATCAAGCATCACACTTGATTTTATTTTCTTCATACGATCCATCCTAGAACTTGGGGCTTCCCTAGTGGCACAGCAGTAAAGAATCTGCCTGCGGATACATGAGACCAGGGTTCAATCCCTGGGTCAAGAAGATCCCCTGGAGAAGGAAATGGAACCCAGTCCGGTATTCTTGCCTGGGCAATCCCATAGGAGCCTGGCAGGCTGCAGTTTATGCGGTCTCAAAGAGTCAGACACGATTTAGGAACTACACAACAACAATAGTAGACTCATTCACTCATAATTGCAATTGTCTCCTCTAAGTGGAATGCCTTTCACAACTGTCTCTGGCTCTGACTGACCTTTCTGAGGCTAATCTCACTTTTTAAATAATGTTCTAAGTGATTCCTATTGAATGGTCTTCTCATTTCCCAACAGAATTGGTAAACTCTTGCCTAGCAAACTAGCTCCATTTCTTAAGATATTTATTTTGGCAAATGACACTGGTTTGTGCCCAGTCATCCAGGCTCAGAACCTTTGAGTCATCTTGCTCCTTATTCTTGCTTGACTTCTGTGACCAATTAGTGACCTACTGAGCATTCATTTTTGTAAAATCTCACATGTTCTTTTTAATGCAGTCCCCATTGTGTGACCAAGTTCAGCCCCTTATTATATCATTTCAGGGCTATTGTAATGATGTCCTTGCTGATACCATTGTCACCAGGCTCTTATCTTTTAGTACATTTTAGGCAGCATCACTGAGTCACTCTTGTACATGGTCATTTGTAGAGCATTTCTTCAACTATATTGTATATACATAAAACCTTTAACCAAAGGCACATATTTTAGATATCCAGTAAATTTTCAGCCATTTATTCATTCATCCAAAGTTGCCAACTATTTGGTAAGTTCTGCTAGGTATTAGAATTTACCAAATACTCTACTCTTAATGCTCTAGGTATTAAAATAGAAACTGTGAACAAAATACAGTCCATGACATAAAGGTGCTGTGGATTCCTTATTGAATGAATGAATATGAAGAGGGAACAAAATTAGTGTCTAGAGGACTAGTACTATTAGGGTGATACTGAGAAAGTATGAGCTTTTGAGTCAGGTCCATGTTGGTCTGAGTCTAAATATCTCTTCTTACCAACTCTGGGACTGCAGTCAAGGATTTGGACTAATACAAGCACTGAGGCAAGAATACTGATGTTATTAGAGGTCCTCTGAGAAGCAGAGGCAAAATAAGACTAGACATGGCAGTTTTTAAAAAATGCTGCCTGCGAATCCATGAGACCAGGGTTCAATCCCTGGGTCAAGAAGATCCCCTGGAGAAGGAAATGGAACCCAGTCCGGTATTCTTGCCTGGGCAATCCCATAGGAGCCTGGCAGGCTGCAGTTTATGCGGTCTCAAAGAGTCAGACACGATTTAGGAACTACACAACAACAATAGTAGACTCATTCACTCATAATTGCAATTGTCTCCTCTAAGTGGAATGCCTTTCACAACTGTCTCTGGCTCTGACTGACCTTTCTGAGGCTAATCTCACTTTTTAAATAATGTTCTAAGTGATTCCTATTGAATGGTCTTCTCATTTCCCAACAGAATTGGTAAACTCTTGCCTAGCAAACTAGCTCCATTTCTTAAGATATTTATTTTGGCAAATGACACTGGTTTGTGCCCAGTCATCCAGGCTCAGAACCTTTGAGTCATCTTGCTCCTTATTCTTGCTTGACTTCTGTGACCAATTAGTGACCTACTGAGCATTCATTTTTGTAAAATCTCACATGTTCTTTTTAATGCAGTCCCCATTGTGTGACCAAGTTCAGCCCCTTATTATATCATTTCAGGGCTATTGTAATGATGTCCTTGCTGATACCATTGTCACCAGGCTCTTATCTTTTAGTACATTTTAGGCAGCATCACTGAGTCACTCTTGTACATGGTCATTTGTAGAGCATTTCTTCAACTATATTGTATATACATAAAACCTTTAACCAAAGGCACATATTTTAGATATCCAGTAAATTTTCAGCCATTTATTCATTCATCCAAAGTTGCCAACTATTTGGTAAGTTCTGCTAGGTATTAGAATTTACCAAATACTCTACTCTTAATGCTCTAGGTATTAAAATAGAAACTGTGAACAAAATACAGTCCATGACATAAAGGTGCTGTGGATTCCTTATTGAATGAATGAATATGAAGAGGGAACAAAATTAGTGTCTAGAGGACTAGTACTATTAGGGTGATACTGAGAAAGTATGAGCTTTTGAGTCAGGTCCATGTTGGTCTGAGTCTAAATATCTCTTCTTACCAACTCTGGGACTGCAGTCAAGGATTTGGACTAATACAAGCACTGAGGCAAGAATACTGATGTTATTAGAGGTCCTCTGAGAAGCAGAGGCAAAATAAGACTAGACATGGCAGAGATTTATTAAAGAAAATGCTTGTGAAGGATGAAAGAGAAGGGAGAAGAGGATATGGGAAGAGTCCTTGGATCATGATGTTGTCTGACTCCAGGGAAAGAGAGAATATAAGAGTTCTAGTTAGGAGGAATTGTTGCAACAATTTCTGAATTGTTCCAAGAAAGTTTTGGCCAAGTAGATGGGCTTTTTTGAGCCCAAGTCACTTGTCAGAAGATCCCTGAATCTCATAGAAATGGCATCTGTGCTTATTTATTGAGCAAAAGCAGTTTGCTTGAAGCATGGATCCCATGAATGTGATCATGGATCCAGGGGGCAGCAGTTGGGGTTATCATTCAATTATGCTCCGCACGGCAGAACTCTGAACAGTATGTAGGTGACACAATACTTTTGACTGAAAATAAAACTCTACTAACTCTTGCTTAAATCAAGATTTGAAAAGCTTTCTCTGTAAAGTGGCAGATAGTAAATCTTTTAGGCTTTGTGAGCCATATAACTCTGTTGTAGGATGAGACCTGCTGTAGATGTTATGTACATATGTATAACTATTCCAGTAAAACTTTATTTACAAAAAAATTCCCCAAAACAGGCTTCCCTGGTAGTCAAGTGGGTAAAGAGTCTGCCTTGCAGTACAGGGGGCACCGGTTCGATCCCTAGCCCAGGAAGATCCTGCTTGCTGTGGAGCAGTTGAACCCATGTGTCCAGTTGCGAGCTGGCACTCTGGAGCACATGCACCCAGAGAGGCCACTGCAATGGGAGTCCCACATAAGCCAAAGAATAGAGATGCATGAAAATAAATAAATAACCAATAAAAGAGGCCAAAATTTAAAAAATTCTGTCTTCATTTAAAAAAAAAACAAATGGCTGGAGATCAAAGTGTGCCTATGGGACTTAGCTTTCCAGCACCTGGTTTACATGAATAAGATGATATTTTCCTCACATGATGATTTGCTTAGAGATAGGAGATTGTAGGTGATGCCTCTCTGGCTTAACATGATGTAACATTTTTCCATTTTTACCTCAGCATTTTAAAAGCTAGCAATGACTTTTCTGTTACCTATCCTTTACAGAAGGGAGAAAGTTACCTCCTCCAAATCCTCTAGCATTAACAAACTAATTCATTAATTCAAGGTGGCGCCAGTGGTAAAGAATCTGCCTGCCAAAGCAGACATGGGTTCCATCCCTAGGTCAGAAAGATGCACTAGAGAAGGAAATAGTGACCCACTCCAGGGTTCTTGCCTGGGAAACCCCATGGACAGAGGAGCCTGGAGGGCTACAGTCCATAGGGTCACAAGGCCTCAGACATGACTGAGTACAGTCACATGCAAAAAAGCCTATCATATATTTACTGAGTAGCTATTTCAGGTCAGGTGTTATTCTAGATGATCCTATAGTTAATGAAACAAATCTTTGTTCAAATGAAGCTGACATTTTCCTGGGGAGAGATGAACAGTAAACAAGACAAATAAGTAAAATATATCATACTTGATGATGATAAGTTCTATAGATAAAGTAAAATCCGAAGAGAGTAGAATATTTCTGGTCATGATAGAGGGGAGAGGTTGCCCTTTTAATGGAATGAAGGACTTCACTGGTGGTCCAGTGGTTAAAGCTCTGAGCTTCCACTGCAGGGGGCACAACTGAAATCCCGGGTCAGGGAACCAAACATCTTGCATGGTGGTAGCCCCCCAGAAAAACCCTTAAATGAAGTGAATCAGAAAAGAAGTCACTGAGAGGCTGACATTTAAATAAAGACAAGAAGGTGTTAAAGGAGTAAATCATGCAACTAGATTGTGGAAAATTTTTCCAGAGAAGGAATTTATCAAGTATAAAGTTCTGACGCAAGATCAGTGTGGCTGGGTCAGAGTCAAGGGAAGAGGGTGAGACATGAGTCAAGCAGGTAAGGGATCCAGTTTACACAGAAACTTCTGAGCTTCTGTGATGACTTTGGTTTCTACTCTGAGTGAGATGAGAAGCCATGGAACCATTGTGAGCGGAGGGAGGACGTGGTCTGGTTTATATTTTAAGAGACCCATTCTGGGTACTGTGTTGAGACTGCACTCAAGGAGGTGGCAGGATGCAAACATAGAGACCCCGTCCATATAGCCAAAGCTGTGGTTTTTCCAGTAGTCATGTACAGATATGAGATGTGGACCCTAAAAAAGGCTGAGTGCCAAAGAACTGACGCTTTCAAACTGGTGCTGGAGAAGACTCTGGTGAGTCTTTGCACTGCAAGGAGATCAAAGCAGTCAATCCTAAAGGAAATCAACCCCGAATATTCATTGGAAGGATGGATGCTGAAGCTGAAGCTCCAATACTTTGGCCACCTTGAATCCCTTGGAAAGACCCGATGCTGAGAAAGAGGAGCCTGGAGGGCTACAGTCCATAGGGTCACAAGGCCTCAGACATGACTGAGTACAGTCACATGCAAAAAAGCCTATCATATATTTACTGAGTAGCTATTTCAGGTCAGGTGTTATTCTAGATGATCCTATAGTTAATGAAACAAATCTTTGTTCAAATGAAGCTGACATTTTCCTGGGGAGAGATGAACAGTAAACAAGACAAATAAGTAAAATATATCATACTTGATGATGATAAGTTCTATAGATAAAGTAAAATCCGAAGAGAGTAGAATATTTCTGGTCATGATAGAGGGGAGAGGTTGCCCTTTTAATGGAATGAAGGACTTCACTGGTGGTCCAGTGGTTAAAGCTCTGAGCTTCCACTGCAGGGGGCACAACTGAAATCCCGGGTCAGGGAACCAAACATCTTGCATGGTGGTAGCCCCCCAGAAAAACCCTTAAATGAAGTGAATCAGAAAAGAAGTCACTGAGAGGCTGACATTTAAATAAAGACAAGAAGGTGTTAAAGGAGTAAATCATGCAACTAGATTGTGGAAAATTTTTCCAGGGAAGGAATTTATCAAGTATAAAGTTCTGACGCAAGATCAGTGTGGCTGGGTCAGAGTCAAGGGAAGAGGGTGAGACATGAGTCAAGCAGGTAAGGGATCCAGTTTACACAGAAACTTCTGAGCTTCTGTGATGACTTTGGTTTCTACTCTGAGTGAGATGAGAAGCCATGGAACCATTGTGAGCGGAGGGAGGACGTGGTCTGGTTTATATTTTAAGAGACCCATTCTGGGTACTGTGTTGAGACTGCACTCAAGGAGGTGGCAGGATGCAAACATAGAGACCCCGTCCATATAGCCAAAGCTGTGGTTTTTCCAGTAGTCATGTACAGATATGAGAGGTGGACCCTAAAAAAGGCTGAGTGCCAAAGAACTGACGCTTTCAAACTGGTGCTGGAGAAGACTCTGGTGAGTCTTTGCACTGCAAGGAGATCAAAGCAGTCAATCCTAAAGGAAATCAACCCCGAATATTCATTGGAAGGATGGAGGCTGAAGCTGAAGCTCCAATACTTTGGCCACCTGATACGAAGAGCTGACCCATTGGAAAAGACCCTGATGCTGAGAAAGATTGAAGGCAAAAGGAAAAGGGGGTGGCTGAGGATGAGCTGAATAGATAGCACCACTGAATCAATGGACATGAATTTGAGAAAACTCTGGGAAATAGTGGAGGACAGAAGAGCCTGGCATGGTACAGTCCATGGGGTTGCATAGTCAGACTGAACAATGGCAACAAGGAGGCATCTGAGCAGAAGACATTGGTGACTTTCAACAGAACAGCAGCAAGTGGAGGCAAGGAGAAGCAATAGAGCTACCAAATCTGAAGATTGATTGGAGGGTGAAAGAAAGGAAGACAAGGATGACCGAGTCTATAGCTCTGTGCACATGGGACAGCAGAGTTGGCTTTTACCTGGATGGCAGAAACAGCAAGGAAGCTCAGGACAGAGAGAACCTGGTAGGCTGAGATTATGATTAGCTACACAAGAATGTTGAACAGGTAGTTGGATACATAAATCTGGATTCAGACTAGAAGTCTAGATTACAGATGCCAGTTTGGAAATCATTTTTATATGCTTACATATCATTGGCTAGAACTTTGTCATATAGTCACACTATCCCTAGCTGCAATAAGGCAGAGAAAACAAATGCTTACCTTTTCCATCTTCCGTGATGAAGGGAGCAAGAGAAAAGGCTAGTGTCTGTTGAGTCATTCAACTGATAATGTCTATATTTAATGTCTCCTTAGTTCTTTAAGTACAAATTGAGGATAATGAAATCTGCTTCTTTTTGAAAAATGGTAATACAGAAAGTCTTTGGTTTATACTTTGGTTTCTACTCTGAGTGAGATGAGAAGCCATGGAACCATTGTGAGCGGAGGGAGGACGTGGGAAAAACCTTGGTGTTGAGACTGCACTCAAGGAGGTGGCAGGATGCAAACATAGAGACCCCGTCCATATAGCCAAAGCTGTGGTTTTTCCAGTAGTCATGTACAGATATGAGATGTGGACCCTAAAAAAGGCTGAGTGCCAAAGAACTGACGCTTTCAAACTGGTGCTGGAGAAGACTCTGGTGAGTCTTTGCACTGCAAGGAGATCAAAGCAGTCAATCCTAAAGGAAATCAACCCCGAATATTCATTGGAAGGATGGATGCTGAAGCTGAAGCTCCAATACTTTGGTCACCTGATACGAAGAGCTGACCCATTGGAAAAGACCCTGATGCTGAGAAAGATTGAAGGCAAAAGGAAAAGGGGGTGGCTGAGGATGAGCTGAATAGATAGCACCACTGAATCAATGGACATGAATTTGAGAAAACTCTGGGAAATAGTGGAGGACAGAAGAGCCTGGCATGGTACAGTCCATGGGGTTGCATAGTCAGACTGAACAATGGCAACAAGGAGGCATCTGAGCAGAAGACATTGGTGACTTTCAACAGAACAGCAGCAAGTGGAGGCAAGGAGAAGCAATAGAGCTACCAAATCTGAAGATTGATTGGAGGGTGAAAGAAAGGAAGACAAGGATGACCGAGTCTATAGCTCTGTGCACATGGGACAGCAGAGTTGGCTTTTACCTGGATGGCAGAAACAGCAAGGAAGCTCAGGACAGAGAGAACCTGGTAGGCTGAGATTATGATTAGCTACACAAGAATGTTGAACAGGTAGTTGGATACATAAATCTGGATTCAGACTAGAAGTCTAGATTACAGATGCCAGTTTGGAAATCATTTTTATATGCTTACATATCATTGGCTAGAACTTTGTCATATAGTCACACTATCCCTAGCTGCAATAAGGCAGAGAAAACAAATGCTTACCTTTTCCATCTTCCGTGATGAAGGGGAGCAAGAGAAAAGGCTAGTGTCTGTTGAGTCATTCAACTGATAATGTCTATATTTAATGTCTCCTTAGTTCTTTAAGTACAAATTGAGGATAATGAAATCTGCTTCATGGGATTATGATGAAAATTACATGCAGTAAGCTACAGAAAGTCCCTAGTTTATATAAAATGTTCTTTAAATATCTCTGAATTCTCATTTACTTCCCCTTCAGTGACCTGACATGTCTGGTAATTTGTTAGCTCAGTCTAAAATACTTATTTTTAGACTTCCTCATTTAACAGAATAATGACAGTGCTATTTTTACAATCATTACTATGACAGAAAAGAAGAATATTTCTCTTTTCCTCTAAAGCCACATATTTTCCACAGTTGGGCTGGTCAAACTGGGTTATTCTCCTTTCTGTCATCTTTCTTCTCGTATCTGTAGTTTTGTTTTCATTTTTACATTTCAGTTACTGTACATGATGGTCAATGTATTTACAAATTCTTGGAAAAGATTACCCCACACAGGGTAAGTCCAAACCCGAGGCTTCATTGAAGAGTGTCTAGGAAGGATGTTGACAAAGTACAAAGAAGTCCAAGGCAAGGAGAGTACTGAGTTAAACTGGAGGAGTGTGTTTGGGCCACTTTATGGAATAAAGTCAAAGAGAACCCAATGGCCAACAGGGGAAAGGTAACTCCAAAGAAGTTGTCTTACACGACTGAGAACAGTCTTTCCCACTCCCAGATGTGGCAGAAAGCACTGTGGTAGCATTTCTGAGTCCTTTCTCACTTCATGTGTTGACTTCCTGTTTACTCTCCTTTCTCTCTTCTAGGGCAAGGACAAGGCGAGGTGTGTGTGTGGTGAGTTCACATCTATAGCAGGGAGCCATAAAGTCTTGACTCTTGGATAATATTATTGTATAAATTATTGTATGTGATGGGAATAAATCTTTTGAAATATGCCTTTTTCCTGACACTGTGATCACCAACTCTGTGTGTGTGTGTGCTTCCCTGGTGGCTCAGTGGTAAAGAATCCTCCTGCCAATGCAGGAAACTCAGCTTTGGTCCCTGGGTTGGAAACATCTCCTGGAGAAGGAAATAGCAGCCCACTCTAGTATTCTTGCTTGAGAAATCCCATGGACAGAGAAGCCTGGCGGGCTACCGTCCATGGGGTTGCAAAAGAATCGGACATGACTGAGTGACTAAACAACAAAGGACAGGGTGTGTGTGTGTAATAGTTTGCTCAGGCTGCCATCACAAAAATACCACAGATGAGGGGGCTTTCATAACAAAAATGTATTTTTGCGTAATTCTGAAAGCAGGAAGGTCAGGATCAAGATGTCAGCATGGCGGGCTTCTGATATCTCTCTCTTTGGCTTGCAGATGGCAGTCTCCCCAATTTGGTCTCACATAGCTTTTCTTCTGTGCATCATCTGTATCCTACTCTCCTCATCTTCTAAGGCCACCAGTCATTGGATTAGAGTCTATCCCAATAATTTCATTTTATTGTGAGATTTAGGACTTCAATACACGAGTCTTGGAGTGACACAATTCAGCCCATTATAGTCCGTATGTTTGTGTGTGTATATACATCCGTGGGCTTCCCTGGTGGCTGAGACCATAAAGAACCCGCCTGCCAATGCAGAAGACCCAGTTTCGATTCCTGGGTTGGGAAGATTTCCCTGGAGAAGGGAATGACTACCCACTCCAATATTCTTGCTTGTGAAATCTTGTGGACAGAGAAGCCTGGTGGGCTACAGTCCATGGGGTTGCAAAAGAATCGGACATGACTGAGTGACTAAACAACAAAGGACAGGGTGTGTGTGTGTAATAGTTTGCTCAGGCTGCCATCACAAAAATACCACAGATGAGGGGGCTTTCATAACAAAAATGTATTTTTGCGTAATTCTGAAAGCAGGAAGGTCAGGATCAAGATGTCAGCATGGCGGGCTTCTGATATCTCTCTCTTTGGCTTGCAGATGGCAGTCTCCCCAATTTGGTCTCACATAGCTTTTCTTCTGTGCATCATCTGTATCCTACTCTCCTCATCTTCTAAGGCCACCAGTCATTGGATTAGAGTCTATCCCAATAATTTCATTTTATTGTGAGATTTAGGACTTCAATACACGAGTCTTGGAGTGACACAATTCAGCCCATTATAGTCCGTATGTTTGTGTGTGTATATACATCCGTGGGCTTCCCTGGTGGCTGAGACCATAAAGAACCCGCCTGCCAATGCAGAAGACCCAGTTTCGATTCCTGGGTTGGGAAGATTTCCCTGGAGAAGGGAATGACTACCCACTCCAATATTCTTGCTTGTGAAATCTTGTGGACAGAGAAGCCTGGTGGCCTACAGTCCGTAGAGTCACAAAGAGTCAGACATGACTTAGCGACTGAACATGCATGCATACAGAAACCCACAATTTATGTATGATTGTTGTTTAGTTGAAAAGTCATGTCTGCCTCTTTGTGACCCCTCAAGAATACTGGATTGGGTAGCCATTCTCTTCTCCAGGGGATCTTCCAGACCCAGGAATCGAACTGGAGTCTCCTTCATCTCCTGCATTGGCAGGTGGATTCTTTACCCCTGAGCCATCAAAGAAGCCTCTGTATATGATTATGCTGTGGTTTCGTTAGTTGTTCGGTTGTATCCAGCCCTTTGTGACCCCATGGACTGTAGCCTGCCAGGCTCCTCTGTCCACGGGATTCTCCAGGCAAAGAATACTGGAGTGGGTTGCCATGCCCTCCTCCAGGAGATCTACCAAGGGATCAAAGTCAGGTCTGCCACATTCCAACAGGGTTCTTTACTGTCTGAGCCACCAGGGAAGCCCACATATGATTAATTACATATAAAATAAGTGTATAAAATATATTGTTTTGTAATTATATTATTGTATGTAATATATTTGTACTCTTATACAAATGCACACATATACATGATTCTGAGATGCTGTTCAATTTGTGCTTGAGATTTCCTCCTGTCTGTAGAAATCCCAGTTCTCTTACTGCCTGGGGCAGCCTCCCCCTGTAAATGTAGATCTGTTCCTCTGCTCTGCCAGAGGCTGGGTGTTGTCTGGATTAGTTAATCTTGGAGAAATGCTTTGAAGGGCAGGCTACCTTAACCTTCTAACCTTGCCGTGCCTGTGAAGCCGGAGGGGAGGCCCTCAGCTCTGGGGCAACTTCACCTATCCCGATAATTTCATTTTATTGTGAGATTTAGGACTTCAATACACGAGTCTTGGAGTGACACAATTCAGCCCATTATAGTCCGTATGTTTGTGTGTGTATATACATCCGTGGGCTTCCCTGGTGGCTGAGACCATAAAGAACCCGCCTGCCAATGCAGAAGACCCAGTTTCGATTCCTGGGTTGGGAAGATTTCCCTGGAGAAGGGAATGACTACCCACTCCAATATTCTTGCTTGTGAAATCTTGTGGACAGAGAAGCCTGGTGGCCTACAGTCAGAGTCAGAAAGAGTCAGACATGACTTAGCGACTGAACATGCATGCATACAGAAACCCACAATTTATGTATGATTGTTGTTTAGTTGAAAAGTCATGTCTGCCTCTTTGTGACCCCTCAAGAATACTGGATTGGGTAGCCATTCTCTTCTCCAGGGGATCTTCCAGACCCAGGAATCGAACTGGAGTCTCCTTCATCTCCTGCATTGGCAGGTGGATTCTTTACCCCTGAGCCATCAAAGAAGCCTCTGTATATGATTATGCTGTGGTTTCGTTAGTTGTTCGGTTGTATCCAGCCCTTTGTGACCCCATGGACTGTAGCCTGCCAGGCTCCTCTGTCCACGGGATTCTCCAGGCAAAGAATACTGGAGTGGGTTGCCATGCCCTCCTCCAGGAGATCTACCAAGGGATCAAAGTCAGGTCTGCCACATTCCAACAGGGTTCTTTACTGTCTGAGCCACCAGGGAAGCCCACATATGATTAATTACATATAAAATAAGTGTATAAAATATATTGTTTTGTAATTATATTATTGTATGTAATATATTTGTACTCTTATACAAATGCACACATATACATGATTCTGAGATGCTGTTCAATTTGTGCTTGAGATTTCCTCCTGTCTGTAGAAATCCCAGTTCTCTTACTGCCTGGGGCAGCCTCCCCCTGTAAATGTAGATCTGTTCCTCTGCTCTGCCAGAGGCTGGGTGTTGTCTGGATTAGTTAATCTTGGAGAAATGCTTTGAAGGGCAGGCTACCTTAACCTTCTAACCTTGCCGTGCCTGTGAAGCCGGAGGGGAGGCCCTCAGCTCTGGGGCAACTTCACCTGCAGAGCCTCTCAGAGGAATCTCAAAGCAAAAAGGCCTCCTGAGTGGGGGGTGGAGGGACTGGGAGCCTCTGCTTTTGTTTGCCTAAAATTCCTTTAGCAACCAGCAGGAAAAGTGACCCCAGCAGGGTAGACTCCTGTTTAGGCTGGGGAAGCAAGGGGCCAGCCAAAGACCAGGAAAAGCCCCATGCTTCTGGGTTAAAGATAAACTGAAAAGGTATTTTAAGAGCTAGCTGTTGGTCTAGTGGGAACAATAGATAAGTTAAAGGTCTGGGGATTAAGCCAATTTCGTCTCTGAGTAATTTTTTTCTAAAGAAGCTATAAATAACATAAAAATTTGTCACGATTCACTTGAAAAGAGATTTTTCAAGAAGTCTCGACTTTTCCCTTGCTCCATGGTCAAAGCAGGCAGAAGGAGCTTATCTTTCAGTATAGCTCGTACTTTACCCATTGGAGGTGACTTCCCTACTGGTTGGTTACCGAGTGGTCAATTAAAGAAAGACTGTAGGTAGGTTCTAATTTGTCTAAGTGCTTGCTACTTAAAGTACCAAACCTGGAGTGGCAGATTCAAGTCTTTCAGTTTGTTAGAACACCAGAGTTTCAGGCCACACCCGTACCTGCTAAATTAGAATCTGCAGTTTATTTTTTAATTTTAAACTGCTTATTTATTTATTTTGGCTGTGCTGTGTCTTAGATGCTGCCCCCAGGGTTCTCTGGTTGCGGGGCTTGGGCTTCTCACTGGGGTGGCTGCTCTTGTGGAGACTGGACTCTAGGGCAAGCCGGCCCCGTGGTTGTGGCGTGCGGGTTTAGGGGCCCAGCGGCCCGCGGGATCTTCCCAGACCAGGGATGGCACCCATGTGCCCTGCATTTGCAGGCAGATTCTCAACCTCTGGACCACCAGGAATGCCCTAGAGTCTGGACTCTAACAAGATCCCCAGTTGATCTCTGTTCATATTAAGGGTTGAGAAGCAGAGGTCTAACATCGCCACCCCATTAGTGACTCTTCTGGGAGGTAGAGTCCACATACCAAGGTATGACACCCTATCAGGGATGGTTTCCTGTGGTACCTGGTATTGAGTGGTTGATGAACAAATAGATGTGTTTTGATGATTGGTAGGTATATGTTCTTCCTACTCTTTAGTCTGTACATTGCCAGTTTATTATTTATCTAATTATGCTATTTTTATGCTGTACTATGTTCAGTCAGTTAATTGCTGCTCAGTTTTGTCTTCTGTAAAATGGGATTTTAGTGGTATTTATCTCATAAAACTCTTGTAAGCTTTAAATGAGTTGATAAATGTGAAACACACATATTGGCATATTGTTCCTGGCATGTTTTAAGAGCCCAATAAATGAGAGCTAAAGGGATTTCCCTGGTGATCTAGTGGTTAAGACTCTAACTTGCCAAGCATGGGTTGCAGGGTCAGTCTCTGGTTGGAGAGCTAAGATCCCACGTGCTCACAGCCAAAACACCAAAGCAGAAGCAATATTGCAACAAATTCAATACAGTCTTCAAAAATGGTTCACATAAAAAAAAATATTAGCTGAAAACACAACAGAACAGGGCCTTAACTCTTTCTAGATGAGAATTGCCATGATATTTTTCTTGAATATATTATTTGGTTTGCATCTGTATACCACCTTCTTTATCGATCTTTAGTTCTCTTGAAAGAAGAGTGGAAAATAACTAGTATCTTCTCATAACATCACTCATCTGGCACAATGCTTAGCATACAATGAATTCTGGTCAGTACTGTGGAATTATCTATGTTCACGTGCACAAAATTTTGATAGTTAAACTTGACTTGGGGCTTCCCTGGTGGTCAGTGGGTAGAGAATCTGCCTTACAGTGCAAGGGGAACTGGTTCAATCCCTGGCCCGGGAGGCTGGAGCAGCTGGACTGGTGTGACCAGTGATGAGTCAGTGCTCTGGAGCACATGTGCCCAGAGCTGGTGCTCTGCAGTGAGAGAGGCCACTGCAATGGGAGGCCCACACAGGCCAATAAAGATGGATGGAAATACATAAATAAAAAACCAATAAAAGAAACCAAAATTAGAAAAAATTAAAAAAACAACAAACTTGATTTGACTTGCTCGATATGTTCCCAGTGTTGCAGGGAACACAGTGGCCTTAGTCGTCCATTCATCCATTCTATCATTTGACAAAGTTATGCGCCTACTGTGTTCCGGACTCTGTCCTAGGTGCTGAAAACCCAGCAGAAACGCATCATTTGAAAATCCTTTGAGAAGCTTTATTCTAAAGAGAAGCAGGGAAATTTGGTGGGCATGGAGGGAGACTGCGGAGTGGGGTGTCAATAGAAGGCTAAAAGAGGAGGGCAGTACAGAAGCTTCACCTGCTCGTGGGCATCCAGGCAAGGGGATCAGAGAGGGGAAGGGCTGGCTCATTCCTTGAGATAAGTTTTGTCTTCTGTAAAATGGGATTTTAGTGGTATTTATCTCATAAAACTCTTGTAAGCTTTAAATGAGTTGATAAATGTGAAACACACATATTGGCATATTGTTCCTGGCATGTTTTAAGAGCCCAATAAATGAGAGCTAAAGGGATTTCCCTGGTGATCTAGTGGTTAAGACTCTAACTTGCCAAGCATGGGTTGCAGGGTCAGTCTCTGGTTGGAGAGCTAAGATCCCACGTGCTCACAGCCAAAACACCAAAGCAGAAGCAATATTGCAACAAATTCAATACAGTCTTCAAAAATGGTTCACATAAAAAAAAAATATTAGCTGAAAACACAACAGAACAGGGCCTTAACTCTTTCTAGATGAGAATTGCCATGATATTTTTCTTGAATATATTATTTGGTTTGCATCTGTATACCACCTTCTTTATCGATCTTTAGTTCTCTTGAAAGAAGAGTGGAAAATAACTAGTATCTTCTCATAACATCACTCATCTGGCACAATGCTTAGCATACAATGAATTCTGGTCAGTACTGTGGAATTATCTATGTTCACGTGCACAAAATTTTGATAGTTAAACTTGACTTGGGGCTTCCCTGGTGGTCAGTGGGTAGAGAATCTGCCTTACAGTGCAAGGGGAACTGGTTCAATCCCTGGCCCGGGAGGCTGGAGCAGCTGGACTGGTGTGACCAGTGATGAGTCAGTGCTCTGGAGCACATGTGCCCAGAGCTGGTGCTCTGCAGTGAGAGAGGCCACTGCAATGGGAGGCCCACACAGGCCAATAAAGATGGATGGAAATACATAAATAAAAAACCAATAAAAGAAACCAAAATTAGAAAAAATTAAAAAAACAACAAACTTGATTTGACTTGCTCGATATGTTCCCAGTGTTGCAGGGAACACAGTGGCCTTAGTCGTCCATTCATCCATTCTATCATTTGACAAAGTTATGCGCCTACTGTGTTCCGGACTCTGTCCTAGGTGCTGAAAACCCAGCAGAAACGCATCATTTGAAAATCCTTTGAGAAGCTTTATTCTAAAGAGAAGCAGGGAAATTTGGTGGGCATGGAGGGAGACTGCGGAGTGGGGTGTCAATAGAAGGCTAAAAAGAGGGAGGGCAGTACAGAAGCTTCACCTGCTCGTGGGCATCCAGGCAAGGGGATCAGAGAGGGGGAAGGGCTGGCTCATTCCTTGAGATAAGACAAGAAGATGGGATCTAATGCTTAAGGACTGTGGTTGGCCTTGGTTGGCAGCAATGGAAGCTTGTCCATAGAGGAAGGAGAGGAAGCCAAACCTGTGGATGGGTACAGGTGCCAGCAGTTGGGTAGAGTGATGGTGAGAGAATGGGGAGTTTCTCTTCTTCATGTTACTTGAAAAAGAATGGAAATAAGAAGCAAAAGCACCTATTTACCATAGCTAGCACATGAAAGTAACCTAAGTATCCATCACAAAGGAATGGATGAAGAAGACATGGTACATAGATACAATGGCATGTTACTCATCCATATAAGGGAACAATACTGGGTCATTTATAGAGACATGGAAGGACCTAGAGATGGTCCTACAGAGTGAAGCCAGCCCAAAAGAGAAAAACAAACATATATTAATGCATATGTGTGAGATCCAGTGAAATGGTATAGAGGATCTTCTATAACCAGGCATAAAGAAGAAACATATGCCAACTGAGGGGTAAAAGTTGGGGGTGCAATGAATTGAGAGCTTGAGATTTACATATATATACTTTCGGTACTATGTATAGAATAGATAACTAGTGAGAACCTACCATATAGTGCAGGGAGCTCTGTTCAGTGCTCTGTGGTGACCTCATGGGAAGGAACTTCAAAAAGCAGGGAATATATGTGCACATATAGCTGATTCACTTTGCTGTACAGTAGACATTAACACACACTGTACATTAACTCTACTCAATAAAAATCCATTTTTAAAAGGAAGAAAAGTAGGTATCAGCTTAGGGAGATGAAACAGGGAGAGAGATGAAAGATTCAGGAGAGAGAGAGGCTGGAAAACTGTCCCCAAGGAGGATGGAGAGGAAATGGGGTGTGTGCATACAGAATGCCTGCCTGGCAGGGGTGAGATCTGGCTGCAGCGCTGTGGGCAGGACTGTGGTGGGACCAGGCAGCATATCAGAGGGGTTTTTCTGGTCTACCTAGCTACCCTGCTGCAGGCGCAGGTGTGGGCTAGGCCAAGCACTGTGCTCCATGAGGCTGAACTTGCGGCTTGGTACCCTGTGTGCACAGCCACTGGAAAGACTAGATGTGCCAGTTCATTAGGAAACTCCCAAACCAAGTTCATTGGATTTGAATTATTTCCATTACAAGAAATGATTTACTCTCAACGAGGATGCCATTTCCTTGGCATTGCTCTGCCCATGAAGATTTCTACATTTCTGTTTTCAAAGACATTTATCTCTGAGGAAGAAACATATCATCACGTACCCCATGGCCTGTGTCATTTTCAACTCTGCTTAGACCCCGAGTTTAAGCATTTTCATGCTCCCGAAAGTATGGGGCAGCCCTCAGCTGGAAATGTGTTTATTTTGCTGACTCAGTAGTTTGTGGAAAAACTTGAAAGATTAAACCAACTATTTCTGAGACTTATGCTATCTCCTCTACGTTAGGATATGGCTTATTTTATGGTCAGAATCAAAAGCTTTTGTTTCCCTCACAAGGTTGGGGAAGTTCTTAGGGACAGATCTGTGTCACCAAAATTTCTTTTCTTGTCTTTTCCTCAACGGTGTTGATTTATGTTTTTACCCAACTTGCCTGCCTGTCCTTTACCTGAAACAGCATTATTCAAAAGAGATCCTGAAAGCTTAGAGCCCCAACAGGGAGGAAATGAATGAAGCTGATTCTCTAGAAAAATCTTTTGCCACCTCCTGTGGCAAGTTCAGGGTTGCTCTGTGTGTGTTCAAGTCTCCCTGGTGGCTGGGCCAGTCTTGGGCAATGGAAAGCTGGCTGTGTCCCTGGTCACTAAATTGTCCTTGACATGGAGACTGCATTGTGCTCTCCAGCGTCACTGGATTGCCCTTGTCATGGGGTGGACATGGGGGAGTTGTGTTGTGTCGACCAACATATGCATTTCGGGCTGGGTATTTCTTACCTCCCACAGGTGCAGAAAGTACCCAGGGACTTCCTCACAGTTGTATATCATTCATGTCTTTGGTTTGGTCACATTCTGTACCCTCTTCACACCTCCTCTCTCTCAAGTCTTCCCAGATAATGCCAGGGTAAGGACACTCTGTTCCGAGCTCATTAACCAAGAATGTTACCAGACTGGCCTGAAGAGGGTTTTCATTGATGTGGATTCTCCCCTCCAGTTGTACAGAGAATCGGAAAATTATGCTGAGTTCTCAGGATTGCATCTCCTCACCTGTGTGCCCCCACCAGATAGATGGTCCCTGACCATCCCAGTGAATTCAAAGAATGCTGAAATGAAGGGTTATGCAGCATTGGGGAGAGTTTCATGATTTGCTTTCCTGGAATTCATTCTTCCATTTGGTTTAGGGGTTTGGCTTCATGTCTGGGTACAGTGACTTTTCTAAAACACTAAGTCAGAGGAGGGTAACATTTGTGTTCATCTGCTGCCTCTGAAAAGCAAATCTAGTTTATGGCATATAAATTTTTTTGCTGACTCAGTAGTTTGTGGAAACTTGAAAGATTAAACCAACTATTTCTGAGACTTATGCTATCTCCTCTACGTTAGGATATGGCTTATTTTATGGTCAGAATCAAAAGCTTTTGTTTCCCTCACAAGGTTGGGGAAGTTCTTAGGGACAGATCTGTGTCACCAAAATTTCTTTTCTTGTCTTTTCCTCAACGGTGTTGATTTATGTTTTTACCCAACTTGCCTGCCTGTCCTTTACCTGAAACAGCATTATTCAAAAGAGATCCTGAAAGCTTAGAGCCCCAACAGGGAGGAAATGAATGAAGCTGATTCTCTAGAAAAATCTTTTGCCACCTCCTGTGGCAAGTTCAGGGTTGCTCTGTGTGTGTTCAAGTCTCCCTGGTGGCTGGGCCAGTCTTGGGCAATGGAAAGCTGGCTGTGTCCCTGGTCACTAAATTGTCCTTGACATGGAGACTGCATTGTGCTCTCCAGCGTCACTGGATTGCCCTTGTCATGGGGTGGACATGGGGGAGTTGTGTTGTGTCGACCAACATATGCATTTCGGGCTGGGTATTTCTTACCTCCCACAGGTGCAGAAAGTACCCAGGGACTTCCTCACAGTTGTATATCATTCATGTCTTTGGTTTGGTCACATTCTGTACCCTCTTCACACCTCCTCTCTCTCAAGTCTTCCCAGATAATGCCAGGGTAAGGACACTCTGTTCCGAGCTCATTAACCAAGAATGTTACCAGACTGGCCTGAAGAGGGTTTTCATTGATGTGGATTCTCCCCTCCAGTTGTACAGAGAATCGGAAAATTATGCTGAGTTCTCAGGATTGCATCTCCTCACCTGTGTGCCCCCACCAGATAGATGGTCCCTGACCATCCCAGTGAATTCAAAGAATGCTGAAATGAAGGGTTATGCAGCATTGGGGAGAGTTTCATGATTTGCTTTCCTGGAATTCATTCTTCCATTTGGTTTAGGGGTTTGGCTTCATGTCTGGGTACAGTGACTTTTCTAAAACACTAAGTCAGAGGAGGGTAACATTTGTGTTCATCTGCTGCCTCTGAGAAAATGCAAAGAGCAAGCCTTGGATTCACACATATTTATCAAGTGCCTACAGTGTGCCAGACACTGTACTTTAGTCAAGTGATTCTCAAATTTTGGTGTGTTTCAGAATCTTCTGGGGAATTTTTAAATAATCCTGAGGCCCATGTTACCACCCATACCAGATTAATCTCTGGGGAAGAGAGACCCAGACATCATAACATTTTAAAGTTCTTCAGCAGATTCCAATGTGCAGTCAAGGTTGGAGCCAGTGTTCCTCAACTTCAATATGAAAACAAGTCCCTTGATTGTTAAAAATGCAGAGTTTGGTTCACTGGTTCTAGGTTTGGTGGCTCAGTCATTTCCGTCACTCAGTTGTGTTCAACTCTTTGCAACCTGTGAACTGCAGCATGCCAGGCTTCCCTGTCCTTTGCCATCTCCCAGAATTTGCTCAAACTCATGCCCATTGAGTCCACTGATGTCCATTGAGATTGGGGGCTAGGATTCTATATTTTCCTAAAGTTCCAAGGAAATGTCAGTGCCACCTATCTGCAGATTACACTTTGAGTAGTAAGCAATAAAATTCCTTTAGCCCTTGATATGTCGAGCTTTCCTGTCTCTGGCCCTTTGCACAGGCTCTTTTTCCTGAGAACCAGGTCCTTCAAAATCCCAAAGAAAGATGCCTTCTCATCCTTTAGTCCTTCAGGTTTTCCCTGAACACCTAATACAGAGTAATTGCTATCTTCTTTATTTATAATCCTCTAACACTATATTCTGCTTGCTTATCTCTTAGAACTATCACAATTAAGGTTTTTTTTCTTAACCGAGCTCATTAACCAAGAATGTTACCAGACTGGCCTGAAGAGGGTTTTCATTGATGTGGATTCTCCTCCAGTTGTACAGAGAATCGGAAAATTATGCTGAGTTCTCAGGATTGCATCTCCTCACCTGTGTCCGCACCAGATAGATGGTCCCTGACCATCCCAGTGAATTCAAAGAATGCTGAAATGAAGGGTTATGCAGCATTGGGGAGAGTTTCATGATTTGCTTTCCTGGAATTCATTCTTCCATTTGGTTTAGGGGTTTGGCTTCATGTCTGGGTACAGTGACTTTTCTAAAACACTAAGTCAGAGGAGGGTAACATTTGTGTTCATCTGCTGCCTCTGAGAAAATGCAAAGAGCAAGCCTTGGATTCACACATATTTATCAAGTGCCTACAGTGTGCCAGACACTGTACTTTAGTCAAGTGATTCTCAAATTTTGGTGTGTTTCAGAATCTTCTGGGGAATTTTTAAATAATCCTGAGGCCCATGTTACCACCCATACCAGATTAATCTCTGGGGAAGAGAGACCCAGACATCATAACATTTTAAAGTTCTTCAGCAGATTCCAATGTGCAGTCAAGGTTGGAGCCAGTGTTCCTCAACTTCAATATGAAAACAAGTCCCTTGATTGTTAAAAATGCAGAGTTTGGTTCACTGGTTCTAGGTTTGGTGGCTCAGTCATTTCCGTCACTCAGTTGTGTTCAACTCTTTGCAACCTGTGAACTGCAGCATGCCAGGCTTCCCTGTCCTTTGCCATCTCCCAGAATTTGCTCAAACTCATGCCCATTGAGTCCACTGATGTCCATTGAGATTGGGGGCTAGGATTCTATATTTTCCTAAAGTTCCAAGGAAATGTCAGTGCCACCTATCTGCAGATTACACTTTGAGTAGTAAGCAATAAAATTCCTTTAGCCCTTGATATGTCGAGCTTTCCTGTCTCTGGCCCTTTGCACAGGCTCTTTTTCCTGAGAACCAGGTCCTTCAAAATCCCAAAGAAAGATGCCTTCTCATCCTTTAGTCCTTCAGGTTTTCCCTGAACACCTAATACAGAGTAATTGCTATCTTCTTTATTTATAATCCTCTAACACTATATTCTGCTTGCTTATCTCTTAGAACTATCACAATTAAGGCTTCTTTGTTTCCGTTTTCACAAGGGTCCCACTCAATATAGTCGAGTATAGTTGGGGGCTTCCTAGATGGCACTAGTGGTAAAGAACCCTCCTGCCAATGCAGGAGACACAAGAGATACGGGCTCAATCCCTGGGTTGCGAAGACCCCATGGAGAAGGACATGGCAACCCACATGCCAATATTCATGCCTGAAGAATCTGATGGACAGAGAAGCCCAGTGGGCTACAGTCTACAGAGCCACAAAGAGTCGGACAAGACCAAAGCAGCTTAGCATGCATGGACTCCAGGTGTACGTGCCAAGAAGCCAGGAACCTTGTCAATCTTGTTCTGTATAAATTATACTCAGTGTGCAGCACAGTGATACTTACTGAATGAATGACAGTCAGGGAGCCTGCCAAGTCTGGTCCCTTTATTCGTTTCCAGTGAGACAGGAAGCAGGAGAGAGAATGGCCCAGAATTTGCCATGAGTGAGAAGAGTGTACCTATGAGCATGTTTTCCTCTGACTGAAGAAGCAGGGTCCCATTGCAGAAACTCAGATCCATTCTTAAAAACTGAGCATGAGGGAAAACACTAGGAAAATCTACTGCATTGCCTAAATCCCCTTATTCCTATAAAATGTTGAATCATCAGTTTGCCAGGATTATCTTTGCAGTCATAGCAGCTCCTGAGACAGCACCCAAGGTAAATAATCAACAGAGAAATGCCATAAATGTCTCAGAAATTGAGGTGACCTTGGAGCTCGTTCATTACTAACCTGATACCATATCAGAGGCCTCAGTTCACCACAGGCGGCCACATCTCGGTCTTTTGCTGATTCTGGGACTCAGACTACAGGCACATCAAGTATCCTGTTGAGGGCTTCCCCTGGTGGTCCAGTGGATAAGGACACCGCCTTGCAGTGCAAGGGGCGCCGGTTCGAGCCCTGGCCTGGGAAGATCCCACGTGCCGCAGAGCGGCTGGACCGATCTGTCCAATTACTGAGCCGGAGCTCTGGAGCGCATGCGCCCAGAGCCGGTGCTCTGCGACAACAGAGGCCACTGTGATGGGAGGCCCACAGGGGCCAAAGAACAAAGATGGATGAAAATAGAGAAACGAAAGACCAATAGAAGTGGCCCACCCACTCCCCTACCTCCCCAACCCGACCCCCACCCAAAATAAATAAAATAAATAAATCTTTAAAAAAAAAAAAAAAGAATCCTGTTGAACCCCTCAGTTTAATTCATGGAAACCCAGAGAGGCATATTGATTTCTCATGGGTGATGCAGAGGTTAGAGATAATAACAAGGCTGGGTGTGCACCAGGTAAGGGACCCTGGGAAGCCCACCGAAAGATCTTGGGTGGGATTAAGAGTAGAGACAGAAAATGTCTCCTATTTTTTTTTCTTGATGGCCTAACATGTGTATCTTTTTAATATATTGCTGACAGTTACAATAGAAAGAATATGGCTAAAATGCTTATAACAGTAACCCAGTCAGAGTAGCATGATAACCATCTACAAAGAATATAATGTTATTTCTTCCAAGTATTTTCTTAAAACCAACTAGTTTCTGTTGAGAGCTCCCCAAAGAAATTGACATCGTTATAAACTCTGCTGAAGGCCACATTTTCAATAGTGCCTTGCTGGATAGGTTGTGGTAGAGAGCAGAAGTGATTTGAAATACTGCCTTAGTTAAATTTCCTATAATCTGAATTCAAGGCATAGCAGAATTACAGGGGGCCAGAGAAAGAACTTGTTAAATAAAATGTCCACCACATTAAGTTAAGGCATAAATATTCCAGCCTCATGGCACAAGAAAATGGGGGAAAATATGCCCATTCTTTAGGTTAGATTTAATCAGAGGAATTTAAAGAAACTATCACCTGAAAATTTAACTGGTTTGCAAACACTGCAAGGGGACATCCATGGGAGGAGAAGGATATAATTTTCTCTGTCATCCTTGCAAAAAAACTAAGGCAAAGGAGGACTCATTCGTTGCCTAAAGTTGCTGAGTTGGAAGGGTGGTGAAGGGAAAGAATAGGGAAAAACAGGACCAGAGCATCTCTGTCCCTACCGGCGACTTCAGTCTACCCAGCAATACAATTTCCCTCTTCCTAGATTCACTGCCGCGGAATGACATGTTTTCCTTACTTTTTCTAGATGGGACATGACAGAATCAGCAGTCTGGTTCAGGCATATGTATTCAGAGGGCCATGAATTGTTGCATCTGTCCTAAATGTTTATTTAGTTTTTCATTTTGAAAAATGGATGGTTATCTTTGGCCTTCTCCTTGGTGCTGAGAATGCCCACGGGCTGTATGTGCTGAGGAGGTCTGGTGACGCCAACTTTTCCACATTCCATATTTCGGAACAATAAACAGGGACATGGCCAGAAAGCATTGGGGTGATTTAGGGACAGGACACAGATCATCTATGAAGTTGGTAACACTGCTTGAATCAGTAGCACAATATTCTTTAATTTGATTCACACGTGGAAAAGGAAACTTTTGGTAAGATTGTTCATCTCTCACATCTCCAAGGTCTGGAAGTTTCTAGAATGTCTGAAGCTGTTCTATGTGATTAGTATCTAGGAATCCATACAACAAAATTATAAACTGTTTATAGTAGAAGTGTGCTCAAAGAAGGGTCTTTATTTGTCCTTGAGCTATTGGCCTCTGAATCTAGAAGGGGATGAAGTTTATTCCCTTGTGGGTTTCCAGGATCATCTTGGAAGAACAAGAGTTGGGTCCAGGTACAATGATACAAATGAACTTATTTAAAAAACAGAAACAGAGACAGGTATAGAAAACAAACATATGGGTATTGAAGGGAAAAGGTGGCAGGGTTAAATTAGGAATTTGGGAGTAACATGCACACACTACTATATATAGATAACCAACAAGGACCTACTGTATATTACGGGGAACTATGCTCGATGTTTTGTAATAGTACATGGAAAGAATTCAAAAAAGAATATAGGTATAACTGAATCGCTTGTCTTTAAACTTCTCTGCCTTTTTATTTCCAATTTTTTGGCTTGGTTTGCAATAGCCCTTCTCTTCACTGCACAGCTCAATCAAGAAGGCAGGATGCTCTTTGCCCAGTGGAGCCCTGCATGCTTCATGCAGCAGCCATCAAGGGTGGTGAAGGGAAAGAATAGGGAAAAACAGGACCAGAGCATCTCTGTCCCTACCGGCGACTTCAGTCTACCCAGCAATACAATTTCCCTCTTCCTAGATTCACTGCCGCGGAATGACATGTTTTCCTTACTTTTTCTAGATGGGACATGACAGAATCAGCAGTCTGGTTCAGGCATATGTATTCAGAGGGCCATGAATTGTTGCATCTGTCCTAAATGTTTATTTAGTTTTTCATTTTGAAAAATGGATGGTTATCTTTGGCCTTCTCCTTGGTGCTGAGAATGCCCACGGGCTGTATGTGCTGAGGAGGTCTGGTGACGCCAACTTTTCCACATTCCATATTTCGGAACAATAAACAGGGACATGGCCAGAAAGCATTGGGGTGATTTAGGGACAGGACACAGATCATCTATGAAGTTGGTAACACTGCTTGAATCAGTAGCACAATATTCTTTAATTTGATTCACACGTGGAAAAGGAAACTTTTGGTAAGATTGTTCATCTCTCACATCTCCAAGGTCTGGAAGTTTCTAGAATGTCTGAAGCTGTTCTATGTGATTAGTATCTAGGAATCCATACAACAAAATTATAAACTGTTTATAGTAGAAGTGTGCTCAAAGAAGGGTCTTTATTTGTCCTTGAGCTATTGGCCTCTGAATCTAGAAGGGGATGAAGTTTATTCCCTTGTGGGTTTCCAGGATCATCTTGGAAGAACAAGAGTTGGGTCCAGGTACAATGATACAAATGAACTTATTTAAAAAACAGAAACAGAGACAGGTATAGAAAACAAACATATGGGTATTGAAGGGAAAAGGTGGCAGGGTTAAATTAGGAATTTGGGAGTAACATGCACACACTACTATATATAGATAACCAACAAGGACCTACTGTATATTACGGGGAACTATGCTCGATGTTTTGTAATAGTACATGGAAAGAATTCAAAAAAGAATATAGGTATAACTGAATCGCTTGTCTTTAAACTTCTCTGCCTTTTTATTTCCAATTTTTTGGCTTGGTTTGCAATAGCCCTTCTCTTCACTGCACAGCTCAATCAAGAAGGCAGGATGCTCTTTGCCCAGTGGAGCCATGCATGCTGGGTCTTTGTGGAGATTGTAGCATTTGCCCAGTTCCAGGTTTGGCTCTAAGAGCTTCAGATGCATTTACCCTTGATATACTACTGATAGTTTTAGCTCTTACATTTGGGTCTTTGATCTGTTTTGTGTTAATTTTTGTGTAGTATGTAAGGCAAGGATCCAATGTCATTCTTTTGCTTGTGGATATCCAGTTTTCCCAACACCACCTACTGGAGAGACTGTCCTTTCCTCTTTCAATGGTCTTGCAACCCTGATCAAAAACCATTTGACCCTATATTCCAAGGCTGATTTCTAGGTTTTCTACTTGATTACATTGTTCCAAATGTTTGTCTTTATGCTACTGCCACAGTGTCGTTAGTGCTATGGCTTTATAGTAAGTTTTGAAATCAGGAAGTATGAGATCCCCAACTTCATTCTTTTTTCAGAATGGTTTTGATTATTTGGGGGGGTTCCTTGCAAGTCCATATGAATTTTAGGGTGAATTTTTCTCTGTCTGTAAAAAAAAAAAAAAAGTTGCAGGGAGTTGGAGAGTTTGATAGGGAATTGCATTAAGTGTGTAAATCATTTTGGGTAGTGCTGACAGACCACCATGCTACCATACTGTCTTCCAAGCCTTGAACATGGGATGTCTATGTTTGTCTTTAATATCTTTCAGCAATGTCTTGTAGTTTTCCATGTACATGTCATTGCCTCCTTGATTAAGTTTATTTCTATTATTTTATTTTTTGATGCTATTGGAAACGGAATTATTTTCTAATCTTGCTGCAGTGTCACATCTTAGAGATCAGGGCACGGAGGTCGGGGGATGCTAAGAAACTTGCTCCGTTAGTAGTAATAGTAGATGGTGCTACCACCGAACTGTGACCTCAGGATCTGAACCCAGGAGGCATGACTCCAGGGTTGTGCTCTTGCATGCCTCCTCTGCATTGTCACCAAAGGAAGTGACTGCGGGACCCTTGAAAACCTCCAGGATGGTGAATACGTCTAGCTGCTCTACAGTGGAAAATCAGGATTTCTGTGTTTCTGACCACCCCTCCCTGTCCTTCCTTCACCCTTCCGAACGACTTCTTTCCAACAGTTCATTATGAAAGGGAGACAAGTTGTAAACAACCAACCTCAGCTTTCAAACTTTAGAAGCTTGATGAAGATTTATAGCCTATTCTCTTTAGAGTGACCCTTTCCTTCCTTTCTTAACTGGACTGTGAATCACTCTTATCTACTTTTGTTTATTTTTTTATTTAAAAATTTGTTTTTACTTACCCCAATTTCCCAGAATAACTTCAACAAATGATTAGAAACTGGTTAGGACATACGGCAATACATTGTTTTAATTGAACTTTGTAGTAGTGACTTTGGCATTTTCCTTATTATGGATATGTCTGGAGTGTACAAGGATCCCTTTGTATAACCAGCCTCAATAAACCAATGGCCCCAACAGAGGCTTCATTTATCTCTGGCAAGGCAGCCCTAATCTATGTCAGGTGTCCAGTAGATACTAGTGTGATAATCTCTCAGGAACCCAGGTATAAAAGACCTGAAAATGCATGTGGAAATACCCTACTGTTTCACCTGATTTATCAGGGCAAGTTTCATAGGGAATTGCATTAAGTGTGTAAATCATTTTGGGTAGTGCTGACAGACCACCATGCTACCATACTGTCTTCCAAGCCTTGAACATGGGATGTCTATGTTTGTCTTTAATATCTTTCAGCAATGTCTTGTAGTTTTCCATGTACATGTCATTGCCTCCTTGATTAAGTTTATTTCTATTATTTTATTTTTTGATGCTATTGGAAACGGAATTATTTTCTAATCTTGCTGCAGTGTCACATCTTAGAGATCAGGGCACGGAGGTCGGGGGATGCTAAGAAACTTGCTCCGTTAGTAGTAATAGTAGATGGTGCTACCACCGAACTGTGACCTCAGGATCTGAACCCAGGAGGCATGACTCCAGGGTTGTGCTCTTGCATGCCTCCTCTGCATTGTCACCAAAGGAAGTGACTGCGGGACCCTTGAAAACCTCCAGGATGGTGAATACGTCTAGCTGCTCTACAGTGGAAAATCAGGATTTCTGTGTTTCTGACCACCCCCCCCTGTCCTTCCTTCACCCTTCCGAACGACTTCTTTCCAACAGTTCATTATGAAAGGGAGACAAGTTGTAAACAACCAACCTCAGCTTTCAAACTTTAGAAGCTTGATGAAGATTTATAGCCTATTCTCTTTAGAGTGACCCTTTCCTTCCTTTCTTAACTGGACTGTGAATCACTCTTATCTACTTTTGTTTATTTTTTTATTTAAAAATTTGTTTTTACTTACCCCAATTTCCCAGAATAACTTCAACAAATGATTAGAAACTGGTTAGGACATACGGCAATACATTGTTTTAATTGAACTTTGTAGTAGTGACTTTGGCATTTTCCTTATTATGGATATGTCTGGAGTGTACAAGGATCCCTTTGTATAACCAGCCTCAATAAACCAATGGCCCCAACAGAGGCTTCATTTATCTCTGGCAAGGCAGCCCTAATCTATGTCAGGTGTCCAGTAGATACTAGTGTGATAATCTCTCAGGAACCCAGGTATAAAAGACCTGAAAATGCATGTGGAAATACCCTACTGTTTCACCTGATTTATCAGGGCAAGTTTCATATGACTTAATGAGGAATCCTCAAATGAGAGTGCTGAAAAAAATGTGTGTTCTGAAACACCGTCTGTGCAATCAGATGAGGAGAGTAGAGACCCAAGGGAGAAGTTTTGCATTTCTTTTTCTCTCTCTGTTCAACTAACCGCCAAATTCTACTCCTTATTCCTAAATACAACAAGTCCTGTATATACAAATGAGTTCCATCCTGAGAACATGTTTGGAAGACCACTTTGTTCATTGCTGTTCAATCGCTCAGTCATATCTAACTCTTTGCAATCCCATGGACAGTAGCACGCCAGGATTCCCTGTCCTTCACTACCTCCCAGAGACAGAGATTGCTCAAGCTCCGTTGAGTCAGTGATACCATCCAACCATCTCATCCTCTGTCACCCCCTTCTCCTGCCTTCAATCTTTCCCAGAATCAGGGTTTTTTTACAAAAAGTCAGCTCTTCTCATCAGGTGGCCAAGGTATTGGAGCTTCAGCATCAATTTGTCTGAGTCTAACAAAGTTACACAAGTAACAAAATTGGCTCTATCGTACTGTACTGTAATAGGTTTACAATACTTTTCACATACATAATACATTTAAAAAAACACACATAAATAAAGAAAACATTTTAAATCTAACACTACAGTATCTTGAAAAGTACAGTAGTACCAGCTACATCATGGCTGCTTTTTTACTTGCTTCTGGACCTCCTGCGCTTGAAATAAAGATTCTGAGCTACTGTACTCTGTATGATACTGTTCAGTAAAGTGAACAAAGCACAGGCACTTGTAGGTGATGCACGGCCGAGATGAAATGATTGTGTGGATCTTTTAATGAGCTGAGTATTACCTCATCCACTGAACGGCAGTATTCCATCTCCATTGTATGGAGATGGTATATACAAAGTTGGACCTGATAGGGAAGCTTTGGGAGTTTCAAGTGGAGCACTAACATGGTCTGACATGTTTTAAGAGGATCACTGTGGCTCTGTGCTGAGAGCAGTCTGTTACTCCACTAGGGTAGAAACAAAGAAGCCGGATACAGGGTATCGTAGAAACCAGAAAAAAATCATGGTGATGTCTACCTGGGTTCCAGCGGATGCGCTGAGAAGTGTTCACATGTAGGATGTATTCTGAAAAGACAGCCTGCAGATCTATTGAGGGATGAGTGGTGAGGGGCGTGAAGAGAAAGAGAGAGAGAGAAAATTGAAAATGACTTCAAGGCTTTAGGTTGAACAACTGGGAGGCTGGGGTTGCTGTTTCCTGCCATGTGGACTCCAGCAGGAGGAGCAACTCTGGGAGGGAATGCGGAGCATATTAAACTTGAGCTGCACACTCAGTGGCTGAGTGAAGATCTCAAGCAGAAGGCTGAATATTGAAGTCTGGAGTTTATGTTAGGACCTGGGTTAAAGAGCTACGGTTCTCTGTCATAATGCCTGTGATAGTCTGTTGGATTTGTTTGCACGTTGGTGCTCTTAAGTAAACTGTAAGCTCCTTAAGGTTAGCAAAAATTCGAGTTGATTTGTTGCCTAGAAAAAAGAACATAGGACTCCACTTTGCCTATAGAATGCTGGGAAAGTCACTGATTTGCAGAATAGATTGTAAGCTTCAGCATAGTCGGGGGTAGGAGTGGGTAGCACCCTGGGGCAGACCCCCACCCAATGGAGACAGCACTGTGGGGCATGTGTGGTGATTTATGTCTTCACATTTTCAGTTGCCATTTTCATGCAAATTCAGGAAAAGGACACATACATTTCTGCTTGCTGAGGGAGGGGTTCCAAAACACAAAGCTGATGTGACTCTTGTCTTCTTTTCACACCAGCCAGCTTCTTTCTCTTTCAGGGACAGCCCCCCTTCTACCAACAGCTCCTGGGCATTTTGTCCATCAGCATTTCCCCCGTGCATGTGGGAAAGGACCCTGTGAGAGAGGTGAGGTCGACACTGTGGTCTCCATGCTTCTCTTGGCCATTTGTCCTTTCAGATCCAACATTCAGAGTGCTTTCTACCCCTCTTAAAGTTGTGGTCGTGCCAGACAGACCTCAGAGAAGCAGACAACATAGTGACCATTGTAAGACATGCATATCAAGTGTTGAATCATCAGGGGCTTCCTTCCTCTCTCGGAGGGGGTCTTCATTCATGCATTACTCCCTCCAGTGAGGAAGATGTAAAGAGTTCTCTGTGTGAGGCATAGCCAGCCCAGTCTGTTTGGACAAAGTAACTGGAGGAAGACCAATGAACCCTGGCTCTGCCATTCCCAGCATCATGGAACGTCATGGAACCTTTCCTGGGGAAGTGTTGAGTGGGCTGCATCAGTGGCTATGGCTTCATTCCACGCAGCTGATGGAGGCTTGTCCACAACTGAGGCATCCTTCTGCCCCCGCTGCTCCCCAGGCTTGTCAGCACTGGGCACTTGACAGCTGAATCCTGCTGCAAGCCAGATCTCCAACTGTAGAATCTGTTTCCCTTCCCCACCCGAGCTTCCTTGTGAGCGTGTCCAAATTTAGCGCCAAATTGCAAGTCTGAATTTTGTCATCTTCCCAGTGGTCACAGCCACTCCCGTTTCACAGCAGTTGCCTTGCTGCTCCTTTAAGTCTTGTTTCCCTTTGCACGTTGGTGCTCTTAAGTAAACTGTAAGCTCCTTAAGGTTAGCAAAAATTCGAGTTGATTTGTTGCCTAGAAAAAAGAACATAGGACTCCACTTTGCCTATAGAATGCTGGGAAAGTCACTGATTTGCAGAATAGATTGTAAGCTTCAGCATAGTCGGGGGTAGGAGTGGGTAGCACCCTGGGGCAGACCCCCACCCAATGGAGACAGCACTGTGGGGCATGTGTGGTGATTTATGTCTTCACATTTTCAGTTGCCATTTTTCATGCAAATTCAGGAAAAGGACACATACATTTCTGCTTGCTGAGGGAGGGGTTCCAAAACACAAAGCTGATGTGACTCTTGTCTTCTTTTCACACCAGCCAGCTTCTTTCTCTTTCAGGGACAGCCCCCCTTCTACCAACAGCTCCTGGGCATTTTGTCCATCAGCATTTCCCCCGTGCATGTGGGAAAGGACCCTGTGAGAGAGGTGAGGTCGACACTGTGGTCTCCATGCTTCTCTTGGCCATTTGTCCTTTCAGATCCAACATTCAGAGTGCTTTCTACCCCTCTTAAAGTTGTGGTCGTGCCAGACAGACCTCAGAGAAGCAGACAACATAGTGACCATTGTAAGACATGCATATCAAGTGTTGAATCATCAGGGGCTTCCTTCCTCTCTCGGAGGGGGTCTTCATTCATGCATTACTCCCTCCAGTGAGGAAGATGTAAAGAGTTCTCTGTGTGAGGCATAGCCAGCCCAGTCTGTTTGGACAAAGTAACTGGAGGAAGACCAATGAACCCTGGCTCTGCCATTCCCAGCATCATGGAACGTCATGGAACCTTTCCTGGGGAAGTGTTGAGTGGGCTGCATCAGTGGCTATGGCTTCATTCCACGCAGCTGATGGAGGCTTGTCCACAACTGAGGCATCCTTCTGCCCCCGCTGCTCCCCAGGCTTGTCAGCACTGGGCACTTGACAGCTGAATCCTGCTGCAAGCCAGATCTCCAACTGTAGAATCTGTTTCCCTTCCCCACCCGAGCTTCCTTGTGAGCGTGTCCAAATTTAGCGGCCAAATTGCAAGTCTGAATTTTGTCATCTTCCCAGTGGTCACAGCCACTCTCCTGTTTCACAGCAGTTGCCTTGCTGCTCCTTTTACCAAGTTGTTCAGGTTGGGGTCATTTCCCAGGTGTTGAGATAAAATAACTAACACAATTAGGAAATTCCCATATGTTCTCCAAACCCTTTATTCAACCATGCCTTCTCCCTGGGTGCTTGGTTGTGGAGGTCAGAATTTTAATGGTGTCCACTCGAAGTAGAGACAATAATGTAGGTGTTCATAGGCTAAAAACAACACAACTCGATCCTCATATTCATCCTCAGCAGCAATATTTCACGGAGAGCCAAGTGTGTTGTTTTATTTTTATTTAAATTTGTATAGAATACAAACTTTCTAGACAGCTAAGTTTCCAATTATCTTTATCCTCTCTTTAACTTTTGTGGCGCTGCCCATGTCTCACTTTGGTCAATATAATCCTTTCTTAGAAATGAGAAAGAGAAAGAGAGCTGTTGTAAACTGTAAGAATGCAGGAGGAACTTATCTCGTGTTTTCTGCAAAAAGCAGGTGTATATGACCTGTAGTAGTGGACCAAGGACAATGAAATGCTGGAATCTTGGCCTCTTTCTCTACCATTGGGCAAAATAATAATTCTCTACAGGTCTTGTTCTCCCAGCAACCTATTTTTAATTATTTTTTAATTTACTCTGACTTTTATAAAATCTCCAATGGGACTCAGATTGTTTTTTCATTAATCCCCTTCAAATGTATGTTTATGTGCCTACAACTCTGTGTATTCATTATATCCCATGTGTGCTGAGTTAGGTTGGAGTCTTAGCAAATGGCCAGCCCTCTCCTCTTTCTTTTCACACACACATGACTCCATGAGAGGACAAGTTTTAGGAGAATATTATTGCCATTTTCACTAGGGGCTAAGAATATAAATAAATGAAGCCATAACAAAACACAAATATAAATTGATCATAGTAACAGTGAAATGAAACACTATGGAACCAACACTGTAACTTCTTCAAAGTTTAAGAACTGTGGAAAATTTAACTCCAGTGGAAACAATTAATAGCTCAGAATTCTGTCTTGAATTCATAAATCATAGAGAATTCACCTACTTGCTGGTATTTCACCCATTCCTTGAAAGTTTACAGCTATTGTTCTTATCCACTATTGTAGTTATGTTTTTTAATCATCATTTTAATATTTATCTGTTAATTTTTTTACGGTGCTGGGTCTTCATTGCTGTGTGTGAGATTTCTCTAGCTGCGGCCAGTAGGAATTACTCTCTAGTTACAATGTGCGGGCTTCTCGTTGCAGTGGCTTCTCTTGTGGAGTACAGGTTCGAGGCATATGGGTTACAGTAGTTGTGGCCCATGGGCTTACTTGTTCCACAGCTGTGGAATCTCCCTAATTGGAAATCAAGCCCATGTGCCCTGCATTGGCAGGCAGGTTCTAAACCACTGATCACCAGGGATTTCCCTAGTTTTTAATTTTTGATCTATCAGAGAGACTCTAGGATTGTCCTGTGGAGATTATAAAATTCTATTTCACCTTCATCAGGGATAGACTACCCAGATTATTTCAGGTTATAAAACAGTACTATTAAAGATGCTGTCTGAAATACACTTACCTCCCACCAAAGCACACAGAACACTGTATACTGAAGAGACAAAATCACACATGTGTGCATGCTCATCATGCACCATTGGGCAAAATAATAATTCTCTACAGGTCTTGTTCTCCCAGCAACCTATTTTTAATTATTTTTTAATTTACTCTGACTTTTATAAAATCTCCAATGGGACTCAGATTGTTTTTTCATTAATCCCCTTCAAATGTATGTTTATGTGCCTACAACTCTGTGTATTCATTATATCCCATGTGTGCTGAGTTAGGTTGGAGTCTTAGCAAATGGCCAGCCCTCTCCTCTTTCTTTTCACACACACATGACTCCATGAGAGGACAAGTTTTAGGAGAATATTATTGCCATTTTCACTAGGGGCTAAGAATATAAATAAATGAAGCCATAACAAAACACAAATATAAATTGATCATAGTAACAGTGAAATGAAACACTATGGAACCAACACTGTAACTTCTTCAAAGTTTAAGAACTGTGGAAAATTTAACTCCAGTGGAAACAATTAATAGCTCAGAATTCTGTCTTGAATTCATAAATCATAGAGAATTCACCTACTTGCTGGTATTTCACCCATTCCTTGAAAGTTTACAGCTATTGTTCTTATCCACTATTGTAGTTATGTTTTTTAATCATCATTTTAATATTTATCTGTTAATTTTTTTACGGTGCTGGGTCTTCATTGCTGTGTGTGAGATTTCTCTAGCTGCGGCCAGTAGGAATTACTCTCTAGTTACAATGTGCGGGCTTCTCGTTGCAGTGGCTTCTCTTGTGGAGTACAGGTTCGAGGCATATGGGTTACAGTAGTTGTGGCCCATGGGCTTACTTGTTCCACAGCTGTGGAATCTCCCTAATTGGAAATCAAGCCCATGTGCCCTGCATTGGCAGGCAGGTTCTAAACCACTGATCACCAGGGATTTCCCTATTTTTTAAATTTTTTGATCTATCAGAGAGACTCTAGGATTGTCCTGTGGAGATTATAAAATTCTATTTCACCTTCATCAGGGATAGACTACCCAGATTATTTCAGGTTATAAAACAGTACTATTAAAGATGCTGTCTGAAATACACTTACCTCCCACCAAAGCACACAGAACACTGTATACTGAAGAGCACACAAATATGTACAGGCACATGTGTGCATGCTCATCATGCACCATTTCAGGGGCTAATTCAATTCTTCTCCAAATAGACCTTGTGCTTTATACATCCTGCTGATACTAGAGCCTATCTGTGAGTGCTTCAGTTGATGTGTTGGAAAGAGGAAGAATGTTTTAGGAGTCTTCCCTGAAGATGATGAAGATGGATGCTTGGTGAGCACAGGAGATCTTTCACTCTGTACGGCGAGCAAGCAGCATAGACTTCCCAGTTTCCTAGCTCACTCAGTCAGCTTTGTGGACTTTCCGGCACTGTCTTTACTTGACCCTGCAGAGAATCAGTTTTGCCACATTTACACCATTATTCCTTATCCAGGCTGCCCCCTTTCAATTATCGGTGTTCTGTGTGCTCCACATGGCTCATATGCTAGGGCTAGTGAGGCTATATTATCATTTATGGTTCCCAATTATTCTAAGAGTTATATAGAGTTATATACCATTACAATTCCCATGCTACTGTTGAGACAAAACTGAAGATTAGAGAGATCACCCCAGCTTCAGTCTCAGGTCTGATGAATACTTTGACTTGGGTCTGTTGGCCCCAAGATACATCATGCTCTCTAACCTCTATGCTAGACTATTGCCAGAGTTCCAAAATCTAGGCTAGATTAAAGGTGCTATCTGTCTCCCTCCTACATTTAAATTAAGAAGAGAGAGAAGCTTGCATGTTCATTAGATTTCTCTACTAGTATGTTTTTCAGAAAAGCCAGAATAACTTCTCTCATTATTGAAGAAGTTTCCTGAGTCCCAGTAGCCTGAGGCTGAACCTCACGCTGATAAATAGCAGCTATAAAACAGAAATAAACAGTTGAGTGCCCACCAGCAGATCACGAGAAGCCCAGGCTCCTAAGAGAACTTTCCTCGGGGAGTTTCCATGATCATCTGCCACCTTCTTTTGCCCCTTCCTGTTGGTCTCTGGTCTACAGATTCCCCCAGGGCTCCCCGACTCCTGGCATTTCTCTCTCTCAGCCATGTTGCCGTGACCCTCACTGCTTTTCTGGTCAGCTCACTGAACCGGATGCGTAACACCCTCATGTTTTGTTCCTGGGACACCAAGCTGTCTTGAGTTCTTAGTTTCTTGTTGTTCTCTCAGCAGCTGGCACTCTAGTTCCCATTTTTTTTTTTTTTTTTATGGCCCCTGAGTTCTCTAGTCAAGTTCATTCTCACATGAGAGCAGCCTGGAAGGTAGTTAGGGTGTCTCGCCCCACGTTGCTGTTACAGCTCTATGCCAGCCTTGGTCAACATACCTCTGTCACCCCACTGGGACCCAGGCCTGGATTTGAAGGACTAGCCTCCGTTCCAGGACAGCTCTACTTCTGGACTTCCACCCTCAGCCCCAGATATATCAACCACTGCAACTAGAAATGTGCTTTAAAGGAATTCAAACATTATTAATAATATTTTAAGTGGGAGCCCCAAATTATAAAGAACACATCGCCAGTGCAGGCAATGCGGATTCAATCACTGGGTAAAGAAGATGCCCCTGGAGAAGGAAATGGCGACCCACTCCAGTGTTCTGGCCTGGGAAATCCTGTGGACAGAGGAGTATGGCAGACTAAAGTCCATGGGATCATAAGAGTCAGACATGACTTAGTGATTTAACAACAAAAAACTATTTGGTAGAGAACTATTTGGTAAAACTATTTGATAGAGAACAAAACCATTAATGAAATAGTACCAATAAGAAATAAAAATTACTTTAAGAACATACTTGATTTTAATTCTTTAAGATTTATTCTTTATTCTACTCACATATGATGTAGATATAAATGTATAGTTTTAAAATAATGAACTGTACCTATATAGATGAATTTGTTTAGTACTCTTTGTACTGAGAGGAATCAATGGCCAGAAAAGATGCAAGAAATGGGCCTCTGAGATGAAGAAGAAAGAGCAGGGTGCTATTCCACAAACATATTCCAGACAGTGTCTAGGCAGCTGAGATACATGTTCTGTCTTTATGGAGCTTACTTTGTACCAGAGGAGGATGCTATTCCACAAACATATTAGGAACATTTAAAAGTTATTGTACATGAGTAAAAGGAATTAATTTTCTTCATCTTTTCTCCCGTGACTTTCTCTTTAGAATTTCTTCTAATTTCAGTGGCATCTCCATTCTGTTTTTCCTCTTTAGAATGGAAATGCCCACCAGGCCAACTTCATCTCAACCTTGTAATACCGTGTCACTAAGGTTGAGCACATTACACCTCTTTTCCATACTTCCGGCTGCCTTTCTATCCCGACACCTCCAATGGCCATCAAAGCCCTGCCAATTTCTTCCCATAGCCTCTCCCTCCTCGTCTTACCAACTGCAGTTCTCTACAGCTTCATGGACTCTGATGCATGCTCACTGGTCCTTCGCGCTTCACATGTAGCAGGCAGCTCCTCCCTCAGACTTTTGTTGCCTCCAGATTTTCACATCATCGATGTGCTGACCTGCTTAGATCTTTTCTCAATTATTACCTTCTTAGTGGGCCCTTCACTCACCAACTAGATTTGCTCCTGTCCTTTTCTCCTGCTTTATTTATTTCTTAAACATTATTAATAATATTTTAAGTGGGAGCCCCAAATTATAAAGAACACATCGCCAGTGCAGGCAATGCGGATTCAATCACTGGGTAAAGAAGATGCCCCTGGAGAAGGAAATGGCGACCCACTCCAGTGTTCTGGCCTGGGAAATCCTGTGGACAGAGGAGTATGGCAGACTAAAGTCCATGGGATCATAAGAGTCAGACATGACTTAGTGATTTAACAACAAAAAACTATTTGGTAGAGAACTATTTGGTAAAACTATTTGATAGAGAACAAAACCATTAATGAAATAGTACCAATAAGAAATAAAAATTACTTTAAGAACATACTTGATTTTAATTCTTTAAGATTTATTCTTTATTCTACTCACATATGATGTAGATATAAATGTATAGTTTTAAAATAATGAACTGTACCTATATAGATGAATTTGTTTAGTACTCTTTGTACTGAGAGGAATCAATGGCCAGAAAAGATGCAAGAAATGGGCCTCTGAGATGAAGAAGAAAGAGCAGGGTGCTATTCCACAAACATATTCCAGACAGTGTCTAGGCAGCTGAGATACATGTTCTGTCTTTATGGAGCTTACTTTGTACCAGAGGAGGATGCTATTCCACAAACATATTAGGAACATTTAAAAGTTATTGTACATGAGTAAAAGGAATTAATTTTCTTCATCTTTTCTCCCGTGACTTTCTCTTTAGAATTTCTTCTAATTTCAGTGGCATCTCCATTCTGTTTTTCCTCTTTAGAATGGAAATGCCCACCAGGCCAACTTCATCTCAACCTTGTAATACCGTGTCACTAAGGTTGAGCACATTACACCTCTTTTCCATACTTCCGGCTGCCTTTCTATCCCGACACCTCCAATGGCCATCAAAGCCCTGCCAATTTCTTCCCATAGCCTCTCCCTCCTCGTCTTACCAACTGCAGTTCTCTACAGCTTCATGGACTCTGATGCATGCTCACTGGTCCTTCGCGCTTCACATGTAGCAGGCAGCTCCTCCCTCAGACTTTTGTTGCCTCCAGATTTTCACATCATCGATGTGCTGACCTGCTTAGATCTTTTCTCAATTATTACCTTCTTAGTGGGCCCTTCACTCACCAACTAGATTTGCTCCTGTCCTTTTCTCCTGCTTTATTTATTTCTTAAACACTTATAACCATCCAATATACTATTTTCTTTATCTGATTTATATCTATCCTCCTCTGGTACAAAGTAAGCTCCATAAAGACAGAACATGTATCTCAGCTGCCTAGACACTGTCTGAAACATGACTGAGTCTTAATGAATGTTTGCTGAATAAATACATATTTACATTGTATGTTGCCCTTATAGTTAGTTTGATGACAATGTAATTATCATTTAATTATGTGTGTGTGCTAGGTCGCTTCATTCATATCGGACTCTTTGCAACCCCATAGACTGTAGCCAACCAGGCTCCTAACACTGGGATGGGTTGCCATGCCCTCCTCCAGGGATCATTTAACTATAATATAATGTAACTATTATAGTTTTATAACATATGGAAAGGACAGTTTGGTTCACTCAAGGATAAAGACTTCTTGGATGGGATCAGTACTAAATTCCAGAGTGTCATGGGATGATCGAGGAAGCAATATGACTTGGTGAACACCCTGAGGGAAAAAGACACAAAAACAGTAGAGGAGAGACACATGTTAGGGGAACATCGACTTCAGAAAGCAGTGAGCCTCTGGAGCAACTTCATTCCTACGGAATAATCTGTCTTTGGAAGGGGTGAGAACTGAGGGGATAATCAAAAAGCAGAGTTTTATCAGAAGAAAGTAAAGAACATCCGCAGAAATACAGTCAATTACCAATCTTCACAGAAAAGTCTCACTTGTAAGGGACTTGACCACACAGATACTCCCTCCTCTTAGGAGTCAAGCTAATCCTGGCCGAAAGGTAATGGAGGAAATAAGAGCCCATGGGAGTGATTGGAGCCTGGAAGGTATTTCCGCTGCTGTGTCGGAACCGCTCTTTTATCAGCAAGGAAGGCCTCCAGGACAGAGGTTGTGCAGCAGTTATCGTCTTGCAGGACATGGCTGAGGTCACATGTTTCCAGGACACAGCGGAGACACTGCAAACAGGAGCCAAGCACTTGCTTTCCTTCTGCCCGAAAGAGATTCCTGCCAGGCGGCTCGTCTTTCAGCAGCTCTTATAGAACAAGTATGTCAAGTCCTCGGTGCTCTGCTGAATAACAGGCCTCACTTAACTGGTTCTGACTTTTCTCAGGAGAGACACCAGTTCCAAGATATTCAGTCTCTTCTGATAGGTTTCTTGGGTTGGCCGACATTCATTGTTTATGATGTCATGTGTGTATGAAATTTCAAAAATGGGCTCCTGCCTCTGTGATTCTGATGCAGGATACTCCTACCTTCTTTGTTAATTGTGAAATACGACTTCTTTTAATGGTCATCCTTCCATCATCTTTGTTAGGTTATTATCTTTGTTCCATGGAAAGATGCTCTTGTTCATTTTAAGATCCTTGAAATTAAGGGCTATATCTAATGCATATTTCCATATAACATGGTACTTGCCCATATTAGATGCTCAGTAAAAGTTTCTTAGATAAGTGAATAGCTCAACTGATAAATGAAAGATTGAATTAAAAATTCAGACCTAGTCTCTGTCCCTAAGAAACTTAAAATGTAGATGAGGAGACAATGCACAGCTTAGTGGAAACATGAACATGGGATAGTGCATGCCCAGCAGATGGGATGGATGATAAATTCTCATGAACTTCAGCAGTGGATAGACGTCCTGGTGGAAGTTGGATTTGAACTATATACTGAGAACTGAGTGGGATGTTGGTAACTGGAGAAGATGTTAGAGTCTCCCCAGCAGGTAGTGATAGGAGCCAAGACCCAGGGATGGAGGCATACTGGATGTGTTCTGGCTAGAGCAATTTGTTTGTGTGGCCCACACGAGGAGATTCGTTTAGCCGAGGAAGCAGGCCTAGAATGCCAAAGGAAGAGGTTTAAGTTTTATCCTGTAGACAACATTGAATTCTACAGTAATTGAGTTAATCCAGTCACCAGATACTTCTAGAATCCAGGGAAGATGTGAGAGACAGAAGTCAAAAACAGGCACAGAAATCAGTTCCGTAAGAATGGTGGGTCGGGCAGTCACCAGCAGTGGGATTTATCGTCTTGCAGGACATGGCTGAGGTCACATGTTTCCAGGACACAGCGGAGACACTGCAAACAGGAGCCAAGCACTTGCTTTCCTTCTGCCCGAAAGAGATTCCTGCCAGGCGGCTCGTCTTTCAGCAGCTCTTATAGAACAAGTATGTCAAGTCCTCGGTGCTCTGCTGAATAACAGGCCTCACTTAACTGGTTCTGACTTTTCTCAGGAGAGACACCAGTTCCAAGATATTCAGTCTCTTCTGATAGGTTTCTTGGGTTGGCCGACATTCATTGTTTATGATGTCATGTGTGTATGAAATTTCAAAAATGGGCTCCTGCCTCTGTGATTCTGATGCAGGATACTCCTACCTTCTTTGTTAATTGTGAAATACGACTTCTTTTAATGGTCATCCTTCCATCATCTTTGTTAGGTTATTATCTTTGTTCCATGGAAAGATGCTCTTGTTCATTTTAAGATCCTTGAAATTAAGGGCTATATCTAATGCATATTTCCATATAACATGGTACTTGCCCATATTAGATGCTCAGTAAAAGTTTCTTAGATAAGTGAATAGCTCAACTGATAAATGAAAGATTGAATTAAAAATTCAGACCTAGTCTCTGTCCCTAAGAAACTTAAAATGTAGATGAGGAGACAATGCACAGCTTAGTGGAAACATGAACATGGGATAGTGCATGCCCAGCAGATGGGATGGATGATAAATTCTCATGAACTTCAGCAGTGGATAGACGTCCTGGTGGAAGTTGGATTTGAACTATATACTGAGAACTGAGTGGGATGTTGGTAACTGGAGAAGATGTTAGAGTCTCCCCAGCAGGTAGTGATAGGAGCCAAGACCCAGGGATGGAGGCATACTGGATGTGTTCTGGCTAGAGCAATTTGTTTGTGTGGCCCACACGAGGAGATTCGTTTAGCCGAGGAAGCAGGCCTAGAATGCCAAAGGAAGAGGTTTAAGTTTTATCCTGTAGACAACATTGAATTCTACAGTAATTGAGTTAATCCAGTCACCAGATACTTCTAGAATCCAGGGAAGATGTGAGAGACAGAAGTCAAAAACAGGCACAGAAATCAGTTCCGTAAGAATGGTGGGTGCAGAAGGAACGTGTGCATGAGGGTATGGCGGTTGATTCTGTGTTGGCTTCGCTAGCAAGACAGCTGGCCGGGATCCTGTCTTCAGGTCAGAAAGAGGAAAAAAGCAATGAAACAGTGGCTGCAGGAGGAAGGGCCCCAGACGCTCAGCCTCGGGAGCCATCTTCAGGCAGTCTGTCTTACTTTGGATTGTCCAGTCTTTTCCTATGAGACCAGAAATCCTACCCGACACGCTGGCCCCTGGACAGCCTCCGGCAGCACTAATTGCTGGTGCTTTCCAAGGTCTCCAGATCTGTCATGAGTCATGTAGAAAACCTCTGAGTTATTTTCAAGGACTTTAAAAACTCACAGGAAAAAGTCATTGAATTCCTTAACCTAACATGTAGCTCTCCCTCCATCAAAACATATAGTGCACAATCATTGAGATTTCTTTATATTTTCTTGACTGAAAGCGACCTGCAGAAATGTTTTCATCATTATTTTTACCCCTTTTAGGGCGTAGCAACAGCCAATAACAACCAATTTAATTACAAATTAATTTTTGGCTGTGTAGAGAATTATCACAGTGTTGAAACAGATTTTGAAAATATGCTTTATAAAGGCCCATGCTTTTTCCTAAATCTATACCAAGAGTTTTTCAACCTCCAAGTCAGAAAAGACTATTTATGTTTGGCTGGGTTTGCAGAGGAAGCACCTTGCCCTTCCTAGAAATGTACCTTGCTTTCACAGTGAACTTCAAGAAAACAAATCTATTCAGAATTTTAAGTAGGGGTGGGGAGCTTGGCTTCGGCTCAGGGAATCTGATATCTTCCCCGTAGAGATTTTCAGTCTCACAGTCTCATGGACTCAGAGGGTGTCATGACCTAGTAGCCATTCTAGAAACATCTAAACAGGACAGGATTCAGTGTTAATGACTTTGATAGCTTAGAGAAGTGGAAATTGAGACTGAAGGAGGTGAGGCGGCTTTTGCATTTCTGGAGAGGTTTGGTTCTTGTAAGGATGCCTAAACTTAGGGTCCTCGTCCTCCCAGGTAAAGTTCAAGGAAACACCTCCCTTCACATGCTAGTCAGAGTCAAAAACAGGCACAGAAATCAGTTCCGTAAGAAGTGTCCATGAGGGTATGGCGGTTGATTCTGTGTTGGCTTCGCTAGCAAGACAGCTGGCCGGGATCCTGTCTTCAGGTCAGAAAGAGGAAAAAAGCAATGAAACAGTGGCTGCAGGAGGAAGGGCCCCAGACGCTCAGCCTCGGGAGCCATCTTCAGGCAGTCTGTCTTACTTTGGATTGTCCAGTCTTTTCCTATGAGACCAGAAATCCTACCCGACACGCTGGCCCCTGGACAGCCTCCGGCAGCACTAATTGCTGGTGCTTTCCAAGGTCTCCAGATCTGTCATGAGTCATGTAGAAAACCTCTGAGTTATTTTCAAGGACTTTAAAAACTCACAGGAAAAAGTCATTGAATTCCTTAACCTAACATGTAGCTCTCCCTCCATCAAAACATATAGTGCACAATCATTGAGATTTCTTTATATTTTCTTGACTGAAAGCGACCTGCAGAAATGTTTTCATCATTATTTTTTACCCCTTTTTAGGGCGTAGCAACAGCCAATAACAACCAATTTAATTACAAATTAATTTTTGGCTGTGTAGAGAATTATCACAGTGTTGAAACAGATTTTGAAAATATGCTTTATAAAGGCCCATGCTTTTTCCTAAATCTATACCAAGAGTTTTTCAACCTCCAAGTCAGAAAAGACTATTTATGTTTGGCTGGGTTTGCAGAGGAAGCACCTTGCCCTTCCTAGAAATGTACCTTGCTTTCACAGTGAACTTCAAGAAAACAAATCTATTCAGAATTTTAAGTAGGGGTGGGGAGCTTGGCTTCGGCTCAGGGAATCTGATATCTTCCCTGTAGAGATTTTCAGTCTCACAGTCTCATGGACTCAGAGGGTGTCATGACCTAGTAGCCATTCTAGAAACATCTAAACAGGACAGGATTCAGTGTTAATGACTTTGATAGCTTAGAGAAGTGGAAATTGAGACTGAAGGAGGTGAGGCGGCTTTTGCATTTCTGGAGAGGTTTGGTTCTTGTAAGGATGCCTAAACTTAGGGTCCTCGTCCTCCCCAGGTAAAGTTCAAGGGAAACACCTCCCCTTCACATGCTAGTCAGAGTCAACACGAAGGATCCTATAGGCAGACCCCATTTGTGATTGACCTTGTCTAAGAATTCGAGTCGCATCAGCATTATCGATTGGCAGGTGGCCTCACCTAACTTTCTTCGTATTTTCTCAGCATCTCTCCTGCCTGGACCTCAGCTACCTGTCCTCCCAATCATGTATGACTGATCACCTTGGCCTCCTGCCTTTCTTTCCTGCTCTGACCTCTCGGAACTGCTGGAGGCCTTTGACCCTGACCACCTGAGTTCCGACACCTGGCTCCCCTGGCGGGAAGCTGGAGGGAGGACGCCCCCACCCAGCTGTCATACTTGCTGATCCTGACCTTGATTCTGATTTCCTCACTTCGCCACCATTCTCAGACGCCACACTCCGGTGAGACTTCATTATGGAGGTCTATGGAGTCACTTCCTTGGGAAGTTTTCATAAGAAAGGCTGAATAAACTTGCTTAGATAGCACAAGGCTAGCCTTGGCCTCAGAGGCATCCTTATAATTCTATGACCCTTACCAATATTGTTGCTACAAACTGCACGGGGCCACGCTGGAAAGAAACAATTTCTGTGGGTTCCAAAAAATGTCTGACAGTTGCCTCTCAGGTTCAATTTTAGGTTTCCCTCACAGGAGATGTGTCATGTTTGTGTAAATGGAAGTCTTAGAAACATGAAAAGGAATGTAGAATTACAGCGATGTCGACTAAAGCAAGAACCACAAAAATGAAGGACTTTTCTCCTCTAACCACCAAATATTTCTAGTAAGAAATCTAAATTGACATCTCTTATCATTTGTTTCACCTTTAGCTTGCGTGCTAAGTTGTTTCAGCCTGCCAGGCTCCCCTGTCCATAGGATTCTCCAGGCAAGAATACTGGAGTGGGTTGCCATTTCCTCCTCCAGGGGATCTTCCCCATCCAGGGATCAAACCTGGGTTTCTTGTCTCTTGGCAGGTGGGTTCTTTACCCACCACCTTGTTCAAGGGGTCAGAAACAAGTCTGGCTTTTCTGAGTGAAGCCTTCCCTCACACACCCATGTATAGATTAGCCAAGTTTACTGGAGAGGTTGAGTTCTTTAAGGATCCTCTGGTCCGTCCCAGGTAAAGTTCAAGAAACACCTCCCCTTCACATGCTAGTCAGAGTCAACACGAAGGATCCTATAGGCAGACCCCATTTGTGATTGACCTTGTCTAAGAATTCGAGTCGCATCAGCATTATCGATTGGCAGGTGGCCTCACCTAACTTTCTTCGTATTTTCTCAGCATCTCTCCTGCCTGGACCTCAGCTACCTGTCCTCCCAATCATGTATGACTGATCACCTTGGCCTCCTGCCTTTCTTTCCTGCTCTGACCTCTCGGAACTGCTGGAGGCCTTTGACCCTGACCACCTGAGTTCCGACACCTGGCTCCCCTGGCGGGAAGCTGGAGGGAGGACGCCCCCACCCAGCTGTCATACTTGCTGATCCTGACCTTGATTCTGATTTCCTCACTTCGCCACCATTCTCAGACGCCACACTCCGGTGAGACTTCATTATGGAGGTCTATGGAGTCACTTCCTTGGGAAGTTTTCATAAGAAAGGCTGAATAAACTTGCTTAGATAGCACAAGGCTAGCCTTGGCCTCAGAGGCATCCTTATAATTCTATGACCCTTACCAATATTGTTGCTACAAACTGCACGGGGCCACGCTGGAAAGAAACAATTTCTGTGGGTTCCAAAAAATGTCTGACAGTTGCCTCTCAGGTTCAATTTTAGGTTTCCCTCACAGGAGATGTGTCATGTTTGTGTAAATGGAAGTCTTAGAAACATGAAAAGGAATGTAGAATTACAGCGATGTCGACTAAAGCAAGAACCACAAAAATGAAGGACTTTTCTCCTCTAACCACCAAATATTTCTAGTAAGAAATCTAAATTGACATCTCTTATCATTTGTTTCACCTTTAGCTTGCGTGCTAAGTTGTTTCAGCCTGCCAGGCTCCCCTGTCCATAGGATTCTCCAGGCAAGAATACTGGAGTGGGTTGCCATTTCCTCCTCCAGGGGATCTTCCCCATCCAGGGATCAAACCTGGGTTTCTTGTCTCTTGGCAGGTGGGTTCTTTACCCACCACCTTGTTCAAGGGGTCAGAAACAAGTCTGGCTTTTCTGAGTGAAGCCTTCCCTCACACACCCATGTATAGATTAGCCATGGGGTCCAGAGAGGTGCAAGATGAGACCTGGTCTTGAAAACACAGAAGACGACAAACCAACGTCAGACATTCAGGAGTCTGGGAGGGGCAACCCCTGGCCAGGTTGCTTCCTGTCAAGCACTGTGGGACACTCAGGACCCCAGAGGTAAGGGGAGGCAGACAGTGGGATAGGGTCGGAAGCCCCTTTTCCTCTGGTGTGTTGGCTTAGCACACAGGCTTCTGCCTTTCATGTTAGATATTTTCCACTGTGACCAGTGAGACAGAGAGAGAGAGAAGGGGGAAGAAATGATTGCACCAAGAAGGACCCCAGAGACTCAGCCTGGCAGCCATTGCCAGACGATTCATCTTACTTCCTACTGTCTGGTGTTTTCCCATGAGAGCTGCCTTGCTACGGGACACCCTGGCCACCGGACAGCCTTTGAGGGCATTTCCTGCAGCAGCGCCAATTCCTAGTGTCTTTACAGGAATCCTGACCCAGAAATGCACCTCAATAGGTAAGAAGTTAAAAAAACACAAACAAACAGGGGAACCAAACCGAGAGATAAAACATTCTCGGGCTCCGGGGAACTCAGAAGTCACGGTCGGCACACAATTCACTCGTTGGGCAGCCAGCTCTGTTCAGGCTGATAAGTCATTTTGAGAAAAACAAATGAATTCATATCTGATAAACCAGTACATTGATAATACCGAATTCCTTTCGCCTTTCTAAGACACTGTCTGGGAGGGGAATGGGTGAGTCCTTGCTCTGCCGGGACTGAGGGAGGTGAGGTTTACTGTAGGTGCTCACAATGGACTGTTTCTCGGTTTAACCAGTTCTACCGGGATTGAATGGAGTAGCTCCTCCTTCCCCCCAAAATAATTAAGATGTGTCCCCATACCTGCTGTGAGAATGACAGCTGATAAAATCTGTTTGGAGAAGGTCTATTGTTCCAATCACAGATAAGAACAACTGAGTGGGTCCCAGGAGAGTTTTTATGATTTTTTTGAAAATGTTTTTGAGGGGATAGTTCCTAGCTGTCCCACCTAAATGGCACTGCCCACTATATGCATATTCACGAATGAACACAAACATGAAAGTGATTCCCCACAGAGTTGTGCTCAGACACCACAATGGTGAACCCACCATCCAGTGACCCCAGAGAAAAACAGTGTGAACACATTAGAGACTGGGGCAAGATCTAAATTGCTAGCTTTCTAGATTTACACAGCAACTTCTGAATTCTGCATCCAGACAGCATGGCTTATATTTGACATGCATTCTTTTTTTAAACATTTGACTGCGATATTTTCTTGTTTTACTGAGCTTTTTCGTTTGTGACAGCTCCAAGCCATTCTGCCCTTCAGCACCCAATGTATATTATTGCATCAGGTCTTTATTTTCAGATCAAATTACACTTTTATTCTATTCTTTTCAAGGATAAATGATAGAACAAAAATGTCTGAATAATCCAGTGGCTGTAAGCATGGCTTATACTAATACAAAGTGGGAGAGGAGCGCAGAAGAGCAATTTCTGATTCTTTCTGGGCTAGTTGAGGATTTCTTTATACAGAAGATGTTATTTAACTTGGATTGTGAAGGATGAATAGAAAATAATCAGGTGCCTATTTCCCAATACAGGGTTTCCCAGGTGGCTGGGTTTAGATGCACTCAAAATCAGGTCCGGAACAACGAGAGATAAAACATTCTCGGCTCGGAACTCAGAAGTCACGGTCGGCACACAATTCACTCGTTGGGCAGCCAGCTCTGTTCAGGCTGATAAGTCATTTTGAGAAAAACAAATGAATTCATATCTGATAAACCAGTACATTGATAATACCGAATTCCTTTCGCCTTTCTAAGACACTGTCTGGGAGGGGAATGGGTGAGTCCTTGCTCTGCCGGGACTGAGGGAGGTGAGGTTTACTGTAGGTGCTCACAATGGACTGTTTCTCGGTTTAACCAGTTCTACCGGGATTGAATGGAGTAGCTCCTCCTTCCCCCCAAAATAATTAAGATGTGTCCCCATACCTGCTGTGAGAATGACAGCTGATAAAATCTGTTTGGAGAAGGTCTATTGTTCCAATCACAGATAAGAACAACTGAGTGGGTCCCAGGAGAGTTTTTATGATTTTTTTGAAAATGTTTTTGAGGGGATAGTTCCTAGCTGTCCCACCTAAATGGCACTGCCCACTATATGCATATTCACGAATGAACACAAACATGAAAGTGATTCCCCACAGAGTTGTGCTCAGACACCACAATGGTGAACCCACCATCCAGTGACCCCAGAGAAAAACAGTGTGAACACATTAGAGACTGGGGCAAGATCTAAATTGCTAGCTTTCTAGATTTACACAGCAACTTCTGAATTCTGCATCCAGACAGCATGGCTTATATTTGACATGCATTCTTTTTTTAAACATTTGACTGCGATATTTTCTTGTTTTACTGAGCTTTTTCGTTTGTGACAGCTCCAAGCCATTCTGCCCTTCAGCACCCAATGTATATTATTGCATCAGGTCTTTATTTTCAGATCAAATTACACTTTTATTCTATTCTTTTCAAGGATAAATGATAGAACAAAAATGTCTGAATAATCCAGTGGCTGTAAGCATGGCTTATACTAATACAAAGTGGGAGAGGAGCGCAGAAGAGCAATTTCTGATTCTTTCTGGGCTAGTTGAGGATTTCTTTATACAGAAGATGTTATTTAACTTGGATTGTGAAGGATGAATAGAAAATAATCAGGTGCCTATTTCCCAATACAGGGTTTCCCAGGTGGCTGGGTGGTAAAGAATCTGCCTGCCAAGCAAGGCATGCGCATTCCATCCTAGGGTCAGGAAGATCCCCTGGAGAAGGGAATGACAACCCACTCCATTATTCTGGCTTGGAGGATCCCATGGGCAGAGGAGCCTGGCAGGCTACAGTTTCTGGGGTCACAAGAGTTGGACAGGACTCAACAGCTAACTCACCATCACCATTTCCAAATACACATGGCACAGTGTTGGCATACTTAAATGTTCATTCATTCATTCACCAGAATGACCTACCTGAGCACTGGGAATATAATGATGAATAAAATGGACCTACTTGTTTTCAGCACACAAGATGATGTTGATTAAGAACTACAGACAGGGCTCCCCTGGTGGTCCAGTGGGTAAAGAGTCCACCTCGCAGTGTAAGGGGCACCGGTTCAATTCCTCTCCTGGGCAGATCCCACATGCCGAGGAATGGCTGAGCTGGTGTGCCCAATTACGAGCCAGTGCTCTCGAGCACATGTGACCAGAGCCAGTGCTCTGCAACGAGGGAGGTCACTGAGATGGGAGGCCCACACAGGCCAAAGAATAAAGATGGATGAAAAATAAATGACGACTTAGAGGCAAAATGAAAAAAAAAAAAAAGAACTACAGACAAGTAAAAAGACAATTACAACAGCCTGACAAAAAGAAGAAGGACAGTGTATTTATTAGCATATTCCCTCGATATCTCAGTGGATAATCCACCTGCCATGTTAAACATTTGACTGCGATATTTTCTTGTTTTACTGAGCTTTTCGTTTGTGACAGCTCCAAGCCATTCTGCCCTTCAGCACCCAATGTATATTATTGCATCAGGTCTTTATTTTCAGATCAAATTACACTTTTATTCTATTCTTTTCAAGGATAAATGATAGAACAAAAATGTCTGAATAATCCAGTGGCTGTAAGCATGGCTTATACTAATACAAAGTGGGAGAGGAGCGCAGAAGAGCAATTTCTGATTCTTTCTGGGCTAGTTGAGGATTTCTTTATACAGAAGATGTTATTTAACTTGGATTGTGAAGGATGAATAGAAAATAATCAGGTGCCTATTTCCCAATACAGGGTTTCCCAGGTGGCTGGGTGGTAAAGAATCTGCCTGCCAAGCAAGGCATGCGCATTCCATCCTAGGGTCAGGAAGATCCCCTGGAGAAGGGAATGACAACCCACTCCATTATTCTGGCTTGGAGGATCCCATGGGCAGAGGAGCCTGGCAGGCTACAGTTTCTGGGGTCACAAGAGTTGGACAGGACTCAACAGCTAACTCACCATCACCATTTCCAAATACACATGGCACAGTGTTGGCATACTTAAATGTTCATTCATTCATTCACCAGAATGACCTACCTGAGCACTGGGAATATAATGATGAATAAAATGGACCTACTTGTTTTCAGCACACAAGATGATGTTGATTAAGAACTACAGACAGGGCTCCCCTGGTGGTCCAGTGGGTAAAGAGTCCACCTCGCAGTGTAAGGGGCACCGGTTCAATTCCTCTCCTGGGCAGATCCCACATGCCGAGGAATGGCTGAGCTGGTGTGCCCAATTACGAGCCAGTGCTCTCGAGCACATGTGACCAGAGCCAGTGCTCTGCAACGAGGGAGGTCACTGAGATGGGAGGCCCACACAGGCCAAAGAATAAAGATGGATGAAAAATAAATGACGACTTAGAGGCAAAATGAAAAAAAAAAAAAAGAACTACAGACAAGTAAAAAGACAATTACAACAGCCTGACAAAAAGAAGAAGGACAGTGTATTTATTAGCATATTCCCTCGATATCTCAGTGGATAATCCACCTGCCATGCCAGAGACACAGGAGACATGGGTTTGATCCCTGAGTCGGGAAGATCCCATGGAGAAGGGAATGACAACCCACTCCAGTATTCTTGCCTGGAGGATCCCATGGACAGAGGAGCCTGGGGGCTACAGTTTCCAGGGTCACAAGAGTCATGACTCAACAGCTAACCACCATAACCATTTCCAAATACATGTGGCACAGCATTGAAATGCTTAGATAATCATTCATTCATTCATTCATTCACCAGAATAACCTACGTGAGCACTGGGAATATAGTGATGAATAAGATAGATCTACTTGTTTTTATCACACAAGATGATGATGTGTAAGAACTACAGACAAGTAAAAAGACACTTATAACACAGTCTGCCGAAAAGATGGCCAGTGTGTTTAGCAGCACATTCCCTTGATGGCTCAGCAGAGAGTCTGCCTGCCATGCAGGAGGCATGGGTTCGATCCCTGCATCAGGAAGATCCCCAGAGGAGGAAATGGCCACACACTCCAATGTTCTTGCCTGGAAAGTCCCATGGACAGATGAGCCTGGCAGGCTACAGTTCACTGGGTCACAAAAAGTCAGACACGACTGAACGACTAAGCACAAGCACATAAAAGTAGAAAGATGAGGAAAATTAGGCTCCTACTTCCAGGCTACCTCTCCTTTGGCCCTTCCTTACAGAGAGGAAGAGTAAGTCTTCTCTTGTTATTGTTTCCATAGCAACAAAGCAGCTTACGTCTTGGAGTCCCTAAGGAGAATTATCAGATATATTAATAGTTTTGATCCAAAGATTCAGCATTAAATCTAAATTCATCCTCTTGCTTTACTCCCATAAATCCAAATTAAGGGATCTTTCCGAAAGTATGGATTAGATTTTGTTGTCCGCCCAGTATGGACCTTGGTGTGTAACTGTCTCCATTCTCCTTGTTTGATGCTCCTGGCTGTCACACCGTTCTGAGTCCTTTAGACCATCCTCCTGGTCCACACTGGGATGGAGCGGGTGTCCTTCTCTCACCCACAGACATACTGAGTCTGGGGCAAGGGCCTCTGGGCCTCCCAGCTTCCCTTCGTCCCAAATAAGAAACGTTAACTAGGTGAATGCTAAGGTCTCTCTCAACTGTCTTACATTCAGAATTTCCTTTTCTTGTCCACTTGTTAGATGAATTTCTGAGATCAATAGTGCTTTTGTATCATTAGAGGGCAGACTTCCCTTGGATTAGATAAAGAAGGAGAGTTTTGAGAAATTAAAATATTTGATATGAAGGGGTGGATTCTTCTCTTGGAGGGTGAACATCAGAGGAGGAGGGAATGGAGGGCAAAAGAGATAATGAAGGAATCACCCACTCAGCCTACAGAAAACTGTTCACTATTAACTGAATGTTTATATATACAGTGAAGTGTGTCAAACTACAGGGTCCATTGGTCGGTCATGAATTGTTTTATTACAACACAAAGAGCATTGAAAATTAGAACTGAACAAAAATAGAAAACATGGTGTGTTTCATGTAATAAGAAGAAATACCTGTTCATGAAATTTAAAGTTTCTTAAAAAAATTTTGGCCTCTGTATTTTATTTATTGATTTTCACCTATCTTTAGTCTTTGGCTTGTGTGTGCCTCCCATTGTAGTGGTCTCTTTCCCGGCAGAGCACCAGCTCTGGGTGCATGCACTCCCGAGCGCTGGCTCGTAATTGGACACACCAACCCAGCCGCTCAGTGGCACGTGGGATCTTCCCGGGCCAGGGATCAAATCGGTGCCCCTGCATTTGCAAGGTGGACCAGGGTTAGGGCTCCTACTTCCAGACCCCCCCCAAGGGAAATACCCTTTTAGCATACAAAGCAGCTTACGTCTTGGAGTCCCTAAGGAGAATTATCAGATATATTAATAGTTTTGATCCAAAGATTCAGCATTAAATCTAAATTCATCCTCTTGCTTTACTCCCATAAATCCAAATTAAGGGATCTTTCCGAAAGTATGGATTAGATTTTGTTGTCCGCCCAGTATGGACCTTGGTGTGTAACTGTCTCCATTCTCCTTGTTTGATGCTCCTGGCTGTCACACCGTTCTGAGTCCTTTAGACCATCCTCCTGGTCCACACTGGGATGGAGCGGGTGTCCTTCTCTCACCCACAGACATACTGAGTCTGGGGCAAGGGCCTCTGGGCCTCCCAGCTTCCCTTCGTCCCAAATAAGAAACGTTAACTAGGTGAATGCTAAGGTCTCTCTCAACTGTCTTACATTCAGAATTTCCTTTTCTTGTCCACTTGTTAGATGAATTTCTGAGATCAATAGTGCTTTTGTATCATTAGAGGGCAGACTTCCCTTGGATTAGATAAAGAAGGAGAGTTTTGAGAAATTAAAATATTTGATATGAAGGGGTGGATTCTTCTCTTGGAGGGTGAACATCAGAGGAGGAGGGAATGGAGGGCAAAAGAGATAATGAAGGAATCACCCACTCAGCCTACAGAAAACTGTTCACTATTAACTGAATGTTTATATATACAGTGAAGTGTGTCAAACTACAGGGTCCATTGGTCGGTCATGAATTGTTTTATTACAACACAAAGAGCATTGAAAATTAGAACTGAACAAAAATAGAAAACATGGTGTGTTTCATGTAATAAGAAGAAATACCTGTTCATGAAATTTAAAGTTTCTTAAAAAAATTTTGGCCTCTGTATTTTATTTATTGATTTTCACCTATCTTTAGTCTTTGGCTTGTGTGTGCCTCCCATTGTAGTGGTCTCTTTCCCGGCAGAGCACCAGCTCTGGGTGCATGCACTCCCGAGCGCTGGCTCGTAATTGGACACACCAACCCAGCCGCTCAGTGGCACGTGGGATCTTCCCGGGCCAGGGATCAAATCGGTGCCCCTGCATTTGCAAGGTGGACTCTTTACTCACTGGATCACCAGGGAAGCCTCTGTTTACAAAATTTAGCTTTGTATATGTATGGGAGGGAATGAGTACTGCATCACCGTATAAAATGTACTCCTACCTGTATATAAAAGTTGAACTCTTTGAGAAATATTGACCTAAGGGATCAGATGTTGCCTCTAGGGTTACATGTTTAAAATATTTAGACACAGACAAGAAAGTTGTAGTTTCATATCTAGCTGAAGAACAACAAGATTTATGCCAATAAGCCGTAATAATAAGTATTACAGAATGTATATTCTTGAAGAAATAGAACGTGTTCTAGTTCATCCATAAACATCAGTATCTTTTGCCTTGAAGTTGGTAGCACTTTCTTATAAATCCATTTTTTTCTTTATCTAAACCCTTTGTAAACTGGTTATTGACTTTGAAATAAGACCTGCGTCAGATCCCAAATCCACTATTCTCTACATGCAGGACTTTGGGAAAATTACTCAGTGTCCTTCTGCCCTGTTGCCTTGTGTTTAAAATTAGGGCAATTGGGCCTTGCCCACAGAGTTGTCTCCACTGTATCAGCTAGTTTTGGAAAGTGATGAGGCCAGTCTCGAAGACATAATAAACTCTCAGAAAATGATAGCTCTTGTGGTTAAAGACAGTTTTTCCTTCTTTTTAAAAAATAATGTTATTTATTTATTGTTGACTGTGCTGGGCGGGCTCTTCTCTAGTTGGGCGAGCAGGGTAGTTGTGGTGTGCGGGCTTCTAGTTGTGATGCACTGGCTTCCCATCTCGGTTGCAACTTTTGAAAATTAGAACTGACGAAACATGGTGTTTCATGTAATAAGAAGAAATACCTGTTCATGAAATTTAAAGTTTCTTAAAAAAATTTTGGCCTCTGTATTTTATTTATTGATTTTCACCTATCTTTAGTCTTTGGCTTGTGTGTGCCTCCCATTGTAGTGGTCTCTTTCCCGGCAGAGCACCAGCTCTGGGTGCATGCACTCCCGAGCGCTGGCTCGTAATTGGACACACCAACCCAGCCGCTCAGTGGCACGTGGGATCTTCCCGGGCCAGGGATCAAATCGGTGCCCCTGCATTTGCAAGGTGGACTCTTTACTCACTGGATCACCAGGGAAGCCTCTGTTTACAAAATTTAGCTTTGTATATGTATGGGAGGGAATGAGTACTGCATCACCGTATAAAATGTACTCCTACCTGTATATAAAAGTTGAACTCTTTGAGAAATATTGACCTAAGGGATCAGATGTTGCCTCTAGGGTTACATGTTTAAAATATTTAGACACAGACAAGAAAGTTGTAGTTTCATATCTAGCTGAAGAACAACAAGATTTATGCCAATAAGCCGTAATAATAAGTATTACAGAATGTATATTCTTGAAGAAATAGAACGTGTTCTAGTTCATCCATAAACATCAGTATCTTTTGCCTTGAAGTTGGTAGCACTTTCTTATAAATCCATTTTTTTCTTTATCTAAACCCTTTGTAAACTGGTTATTGACTTTGAAATAAGACCTGCGTCAGATCCCAAATCCACTATTCTCTACATGCAGGACTTTGGGAAAATTACTCAGTGTCCTTCTGCCCTGTTGCCTTGTGTTTAAAATTAGGGCAATTGGGCCTTGCCCACAGAGTTGTCTCCACTGTATCAGCTAGTTTTGGAAAGTGATGAGGCCAGTCTCGAAGACATAATAAACTCTCAGAAAATGATAGCTCTTGTGGTTAAAGACAGTTTTTCCTTCTTTTTAAAAAATAATGTTATTTATTTATTGTTGACTGTGCTGGGCGGGCTCTTCTCTAGTTGGGGCGAGCAGGGTAGTTGTGGTGTGCGGGCTTCTAGTTGTGATGCACTGGCTTCCCATCTCGGTTGCAACTTTTGCCACGGGCTCTAGGACCCCAGGTTAGTTGCTCTGAGGCATGTTGGATCTTCCCGGACCAGGGATTGAACCCTCGTCTCCTGAGTTGGCAGGCACATGCTTTACCCCTGAACCACCAGGGAAGCCTGGTTTTCCATTCTTCCTTTAGGAAGCCAAAGTGTGGTCCATGGCAGGTGATGGACGAGAGGCTAGCCTGGAGCTCCGCCTCTCGGCAGGTTGCCTCTTTGTCCTCAGCACCTATGTGTTTGGTGTGGATAATAAGTTAGCACCACTAGCAAAGGATAAAGGTGGGTCTCAGCTCACATTCACCTCCTTCAAACTGTCACTTCAGTCTGGCTCAGAAGCTGTATCATTTCTAGGCTATTTTCCAGTTGAAAAACCAAAGAACACGGTGGCTCTGTTCAGAGTGAGTAAGTTGGCTGCCGCCTTGGGACAACTCTCTGGCCTGAACAGGATCCTCTTCCCACGTCTGCTTCAGCTCATTATCCTGAAGATTAGTAGAAAGTGTTTACAGGCAGTAGCTTTTAGAGCGTCCCATGATAGAGGAATTCTATACAGGCTCCACGATTGTTTTTTTAATTAGTACCCAAAATCTTGTTTCTCGCTATCACTAATTGAAGCTGATGGAATTCATGGGACGGTCACTAAACATGAACATGTGCTCTGTCTTAAAAGTCAGCAATCTCTGAGGGCCCCAGCTTGGAACTTTTCAGAGACCAAGCCCTCAGTTCACAGTTTCGTGTGCTAGTGAAGAGATCGATGATTTGTCTAAAACATAGGACAGAATTGTGGACTTTATGAGTTGTAAGACCTTACAGAGATCACTTAGAACAAATCCTTCACCCCGCAGGTAAAGGATATTAGGTTATCTGCTCGGTTTTGCCACCCGCTTGGTGTGTGATTCAGGACCTAGACTCAGACATCCTGTCTCCAGGCCGGGGACCCTTCCCACTGCAGTCTAGGCTCCCAACAATGGATGTGAAGTAAAGGCAGGCCTTCCATAGCTCAAGGACAGGGTGGGACTATTTAGAGTCACCTTCATAAAGCAGGCAGGCCAGCTCCCCCTTGGCCCAGCCTAGGACAGACTTTCCAAGAGAGACCGGAAACTGGGCTTTCTGCCACTCGACATCCCATATTTCCCTCTGAAGTACAGAAAAGGACTGCTTCCCTTTCTGAGGGGCATGGGACTACAGGTTTCAAAAGCTTCGTGAATATTCATATCTTTTTTTTTTTTTTTTTTTTAATTTTGGCCTCTTTTGTTGGTTTTCCGTTCATTTATTTTTTAATTTTTTTTTTAAAGATTTATTTATTTATTTATTTTGGGCGGGGGTCAGGTTGGGGAGGGAGGGGAGCAGGCGGGCCACTTCTATTGGTTTTTCATTTCTCTATTTCCATCCGTCTTTGTTCTTTGGCTCCTGTGGGCCTCCCATCGCGGTGGCCTCTGTTGTCACAGAGTGCCGGCTCTGCGCGGATGCGCTCCAGAGCTCCGGCTCGGTAATCAGACACATCGGTCCAGCCACTCCGCGGCACGTGGGATCTTCCCAGGCCAGGGATCAAACTGGCGCCCCTTGCACTGCAAGGCGGTGTCCTTACCCACTGGGCCACCAGAGGAAGCCCCCGTTCATTTATTTTTTACCCATCTTTATTCTTTGACCTGTGTGGGCCTCCCATTATGGTGGCCTCTCTCGTTGCAGAGCACTGGCCCTGGGGCCCTGGGCACGTGTATTCCAGAGCGCTGGCTCCTAATTGGACACACTGGTCCAGCCACTCTGTGGCACGTGGGATCTTCCCAGGCTAGGGATCAAACTGGCGCCCCTTGCACTGCAAGGTGGAATTTTTACCCACTGGACCACTAGGGAAGCCTTATTCATGTCTTTTAACTCAATGATTCCAGCTGTAGAAATTGATCATGAAAAAAATCTGAGTAAGGGCAAAGATTCAGCTACAATGATGGCACATCACGGCTTAAATAAATGGTGGTGTGTGTGTGTATATATGCATACATATCATATCATGTATATATGCATACATATATATTATTATTTATTTTAGAACCACTAAAATGGTGTTTTAGAAAAACAAAATCTGATAAACCTGGAAACTGTTCTTGATATACCACTCAGGAATAAATATACAAGGCAGGCCTCAAGTGACGGGTGGACTATTTAGAGTCACCTTCATAAAGCAGGCAGGCCAGCTCCCCCTTGGCCCAGCCTAGGACAGACTTTCCAAGAGAGACCGGAAACTGGGCTTTCTGCCACTCGACATCCCATATTTCCCTCTGAAGTACAGAAAAGGACTGCTTCCCTTTCTGAGGGGCATGGGACTACAGGTTTCAAAAGCTTCGTGAATATTCATATCTTTTTTTTTTTTTTTTTTTTAATTTTGGCCTCTTTTGTTGGTTTTCCGTTCATTTATTTTTTAATTTTTTTTTTAAAGATTTATTTATTTATTTATTTTGGGCGGGGGTCAGGTTGGGGAGGGAGGGGAGCAGGCGGGCCACTTCTATTGGTTTTTCATTTCTCTATTTCCATCCGTCTTTGTTCTTTGGCTCCTGTGGGCCTCCCATCGCGGTGGCCTCTGTTGTCACAGAGTGCCGGCTCTGCGCGTATGCGCTCCAGAGCTCCGGCTCGGTAATCAGACACATCGGTCCAGCCACTCCGCGGCACGTGGGATCTTCCCAGGCCAGGGATCAAACTGGCGCCCCTTGCACTGCAAGGCGGTGTCCTTACCCACTGGGCCACCAGAGGAAGCCCCCGTTCATTTATTTTTTACCCATCTTTATTCTTTGACCTGTGTGGGCCTCCCATTATGGTGGCCTCTCTCGTTGCAGAGCACTGGCCCTGGGGCCCTGGGCACGTGTATTCCAGAGCGCTGGCTCCTAATTGGACACACTGGTCCAGCCACTCTGTGGCACGTGGGATCTTCCCAGGCTAGGGATCAAACTGGCGCCCCTTGCACTGCAAGGTGGAATTTTTACCCACTGGACCACTAGGGAAGCCTTATTCATGTCTTTTAACTCAATGATTCCAGCTGTAGAAATTGATCATGAAAAAAATCTGAGTAAGGGCAAAGATTCAGCTACAATGATGGCACATCACGGCTTAAATAAATGGTGGTGTGTGTGTGTATATATGCATACATATCATATCATGTATATATGCATACATATATATTATTATTTATTTTAGAACCACTAAAATGGTGTTTTAGAAAAACAAAATCTGATAAACCTGGAAACTGTTCTTGATATACCACTCAGGAATAAATATACAGAATGATTCCAATTTTGCAATAAAAATCTTTATACCTATTTTTCTAGTAAAAATATTTATATCTATTTTTGCTAAAGATGGAGACTCAGATGAAATATTCCAATTATGTCAAGAGTGGGTAGCTTTTCAGATCTGCCAACTGCGGTGGGACCGCCACCAAGATGCAGATTTTCATGAAGACCCTCCTGGGGAAGGCTGGGGAATACTCTCAAGGTCGAGCCCTCTAATACAATAGAAAATGTAAAGGCCAAGATCCAGGGTAAGGAAGGAATTCCTCCTGACCAGCAAAGACTGATCTTTGCTGGCAAGCACCTGGAATATGGACATACTCTGTCTGACTACAACATTCAAAAGGAGTCCACTCTTCATCTTGTGTTGAGACTTCGTGGTGATGCTAGGAAAAGGAAGAAGTCTTACACCACTCCCAAGAAGACCAAGCATAAGAGAAAGAAGGTTAAACTGGCTGTTCTGAAACACTATAAGGTGGATGAGAGTGTCCAAATCAGCCACCTTCGCCGAGAGTGTCCTTCAGATGAATGTGGTGCTGGAGTTTGTACGGCTGGTCCCTTTGACAGACATTATTGTGGCAAATGTTTGGCCTATTGTTTCAACAAACCAGAACACAAGTAATTGTATATTGGTTAATAAAAAACATGAACTAAACAACAACAACATCAAAAAGAGTGGGTGGAAGAAATGACTGGGCCATTGTTTTTTGGGTTTTTTTTGACCACACCACAAGGCATGCAGGATCTTAGTTCCCCAACCAGGGATCAAACCCATGCCCTCTGCAGGTGAAATGCAAAATCTTAACCACTGGACTGCCAGGGACGTCCCTGGGCCATTAGTACTGTTGTCTTTGGATTTTATTGTGCTTTTGAAACATTTAAACAGGGATGTAGATTGTTTTTGTCATGAGACAAAAATACTACGTAAGTCTGCTTTCTTTCTTCACTATGGTTCTGGAATAGTCCCAACAAACTGAAGACGTAGGGTAGCACTCTAGACCTTGGGAGGGGCTGCTGTGATGAGGACTCAGAGGAGCATAGCCTGAAAACTCGTTGCATGTAATGTTCCCAGTCCTCTGGGTCTATAGTAAACCTCATCAGGCACAAGATTTGTTTTAATGTTTTCTTCTAGACTGCCTGAAGGTGGTGGCGGCGGTTGTTTAGCTGCTAAGTCACATCCCACTCTCTGTGACCCCATGGACTGCAGCACGCCAGGCCTCCTCCCTGCCCCTGTCTATCTCCAGGGGTTTGCCTAAATTCATACCCATTGAGTTGGTGATGTTATTTAATCATCTCTTCCTCTGCTGCCCTTTTATCCTTTTGCCTTCAGTACTTCCCAGCATCAGGGGCTTTTCCAGTTAGTCATCTTTTTGCATCAGGTGGCCAAAGTATTGGAGCATCAGCTGCAGCATCAGTCCTTTTCATCAATATTCAGGGTTGATTTCCTTTAGGATTGACTGGTTTGATCTCCTTGCTATTCAAGGGACTCTCAAGGTAATAAGTCTTAAATATTCCTAAGATCAAATCCCAGTTAAGCAAGGAAAATCTCCATGACCTACCCTCTCCCCACTCCTCTGTGCTAGTGCTAAGTTCCTTCCGTCATGTCCAGGTCTCTGGACCCTACGGACCGTAGCCCACCAGGCTCCTCTGTCCATGCGGGTTCTCCAGGCTAGAATGCGGAGTGGATTGCCATTTCCTCCTCCAGGGGATCTTCCCAACCCAGGGATTGAACCTGCATCTCTATGTCTCCTACATTGGCAGGCAGGTTCTTTACCTCTAGCGCCATCTGGGAAGGCCCCCTCTCCTTTGGCTATATAAATTTAGAGAGAAATGAAAAGAAACACATTCTGGTAATATTTTTGCTGGCAGTATGTAAGAAAATCACGTGGGCTTATGTACACGATGGAATGTTGGCACATGTGTTAAGTAAACCTACACTAACCCAGTAGTATTTATCTTGCTAGTCAGTTGCAAATGACGTAAATAGAACAAATGCACAGAAGGAACGGTACGCCTGGAGGTGATACCCTTCAAGTAGAGCTCGGGGCTTACATCTGTTCTCGCACACGGCTGTGAGTGAGTCGTATTAGAACCAGAACGCACACCAGAGCACACAGGTACCTGAGTTTAGTAACTAGGAAATTAGAGGCCAGAAATAAACTTCATGAAAAAAATGCATCGCTACACACTACAGGGTTAATCAAATAAATTACATCAAAATAGGATAATAATACAGCTGGACCAAGAGTAACTTATCACTGAAGAGTGAAATTGACAGCCATTAAAAACTCCAACCAACCAAAACAAAAATGATAAAAGGCACTGTTGTGAAAGTCACCTTCTCAGAAATTATGGAATTTCAGATAGCAGGATACATGCTTCTGCCATAAGGCCTGGGCAGTGCTGCCATGAGGTTCTTTTTTTTTTTTTTTTGGTGGAATGTGAGATGAGCATTTTCAATAAAATCCAATAGTAGGCTATTCTTGGGTTATGATTGTGACGTTTATAGAACTTGAAATCATTGATTTAGCAGACTGGCTCTATGCACAGTGGAAATCTATGGCCTTGTACTACCGCCTGTTTGTCACCTGCCTGTAAGAATTCAGGGAAGGACTCATTTAGAATCAGGGCTTCCCTGGTAGCTCAGCAGTAAAGAATCCAGCTATAGTGCAGAAGCCACAGGAGGTGCGGGTTCGACCCCTGGATTGGGAAGATACTCAGGAGAAGGAAATGGCAACCCACTTCAATATTCTTGGCTGAGAAATCGCATGGAGAGAGAAGCCTGGCGGGCTGCAGTCCATGGTGTCGCAGAAGTCAGACACAACTTAGCAACTAATCAACAAACAACATTTAGAATTAGCACTCTGTCTGAGGACCACCCATGTCCCAGGTTAACCCTTTCAATTGCTGGGTATAGGGGATTCTTTTTTTTTTTTTTTTTCTTAAATTTTTTTCAATGTAGACCATAGTGTTTAAAGTCTTTGTTGAATGTGTCACAATATTGCTTCAGTTTTATGTTTTGATTTTTTGGCCAGGAGCCATGTGAGATCTTGGTTCTCTGTCCAGGGATCAAACTGTAACCCCTTGCTTTGAAAGGCAAAGTCGTAACCACTGGACCACCAGGAAAATCTATAGGGGGTTCTTCCTTAATGTAAACTGAGGAAATGAGTAAGAATCTGGTTCACTGGTTCACCCAGGATCTCTGCATGGACCAGAAGGTGGATCAAGAACTTCTGCGATATCCAAAATCTAGAACATTTTTCTCCTTTTTTTTCCTTCTTTTTTGTCTCTTTCCTCCTTTTCTCTCACCCTCTTCCTGCTCAAGGAAGAGTAGTGACAGAAAGAGAGGATTGGTTGTGGAGAACATTCCATGCCAATTTTGTTTTTCCTTCCTGGTGATTTCATTTTCTTGGTTCTTTAGCAGCCATTTCTCATCTCTGAGAAGTAAATTTCCTTTTCAGTTGCTGTACATCTGTGTTCCAAAGAAGTAAAGTGGGAGCTTCAGAATTTTAAAAACAAAGAGAAGATGTTGAGGCCTTTCTAATAGCCTCTATCTTCTGGAAATTAGCGATGATGAGAAAATGCCTGACTAAGCCTAAGAAGAAAAACCTAGGAATCCCAACCAGTAAACAGGCACAGCGATGCCTGGGCCTCCAGAGTGCTTGAGAATTAGCTGTGATTTATGCAATGGGGTGGAGGATATTAATTCCAACATCTGAAAAGGCTTTGCATGGCCCCCCTCCCTTTAAAACTGGTTTGGCTTGTCAGATGTCATCTGGCCCTGACAACTGAGACATCTCCCTCCGGGGGCAGAGGATGGCAGGACGGGGAGAAGCGGTCTGGTGGCTGCATGATCTTATGGGCAGCAAGACTGCAATGGGCCGAGGCTCGGGCTGTGTTGCCAGGCTAGACTCTGAGGCTAAATAGGGCTTTCAGACTTGAGGGCGCCCCTAGTCACTCCTGCCTCGGCAGGCCACAACTTCTGAGGCCGTCTGGTCAGCATGAGTCAGGCCTTGGCAGCCTTGGACATTCGTGAAGTTTGTCGTCTGGGCCCTGCTCTCCAGATGACTTCTCTATGCCTTGTTGAGCTTCTAAGGCTACTTAATCCTTTGTACCCAAAGTCGCTTTGGGCTTCCCAGCTAGAGCTCGTGGTAAAGAACCCGCCTGCCAAAGCAGGAGACGCACGAGACATGTGTTCGATCCCTGGGCTGGGAAGATCCCCTGGAGAAGGGCATGGTGACTCATGACAGTATTCTTGCCTGGAAATTCCATGGACAGAGGAACCTTGCGGGGCTGCAGTCCATGGGGTCGCAAAGAGTCAGATATGACTGAAGCAAATTAGCACACAAACTCGCTTGAGCAAGTGTGCCGATTAATGCCTGATATTTGAGTCTAGACTGAGGTTGACCATCACCTTCTGAATGGAATTGGCACTCTCAACCTTCCTTCAAATGTTACAGAGAAGGTCGTGTCCCCTGGAAGAGAGGAACAATTCTCTGGGAGTACTGTTATTTAACTATCTTATCCGTAGGGAACAGTATGACAGAGACTTTCCAGGTTCCCTAAAATCACAGGACTGCTCTTTCCTCAGATAAGGTCCCCCTGCAGGAGGAATGGTTGAAAGAGGAATGGTTGAGTGACAGAGGTACTTTTGCATTGGCCTATATTCTCCTGGCTATAAGAAAGTCTTTGGGCAAGTAGCCTCAAAGGGATGGACCTCAGTTTTCCTCATCTATGAAATGGGTGTAATGAAAATGGTGCCATCTTTCAGGAGAAGCACGTGTCCCATGACAGTGAAAGTGGCTCTTTCTGATGGAAACATGTTAGTCCACTCAGGCATGAGATCAACTTAGTGTCTTTTTATTTCAGGGCCCAACCCTTCGTGCTTAAGGAATATTATTTGAAAATAGCTGAAGAATTTCCTCTGATAAAACACGGTCAAATGAATAATTTTGCTGCTTGCCCAATTGAGAAATATTATATTGATAACTCGGGCTGTGTTGCCAGGCTAGACTCTGAGGCTAAATAGGTCTTTCAGACTTGAGGGCGCCCCTAGTCACTCCTGCCTCGGCAGGCCACAACTTGTGAGGCCGTCGGGTCAGCATGAGTCAGGCCTTGGCAGCCTTGGACATTCGTGAAGTTTGTCGTCTGGGCCCTGCTCTCAGATGACTTCTCTATGCCTTGTTGAGCTTCTAAGGCTACTTAATCCTTTGTACCCAAAGTCGCTTTGGGCTTCCCAGCTAGAGCTCGTGGTAAAGAACCCGCCTGCCAAAGCAGGAGACGCACGAGACATGTGTTCGATCCCTGGGCTGGGAAGATCCCCTGGAGAAGGGCATGGTGACTCATGACAGTATTCTTGCCTGGAAATTCCATGGACAGAGGAACCTTGCGGGGCTGCAGTCCATGGGGTCGCAAAGAGTCAGATATGACTGAAGCAAATTAGCACACAAACTCGCTTGAGCAAGTGTGCCGATTAATGCCTGATATTTGAGTCTAGACTGAGGTTGACCATCACCTTCTGAATGGAATTGGCACTCTCAACCTTCCTTCAAATGTTACAGAGAAGGTCGTGTCCCCTGGAAGAGAGGGAACAATTCTCTGGGAGTACTGTTATTTAACTATCTTATCCGTAGGGAACAGTATGACAGAGACTTTCCAGGTTCCCTAAAATCACAGGACTGCTCTTTCCTCAGATAAGGTCCCCCTGCAGGAGGAATGGTTGAAAGAGGAATGGTTGAGTGACAGAGGTACTTTTGCATTGGCCTATATTCTCCTGGCTATAAGAAAGTCTTTGGGCAAGTAGCCTCAAAGGGATGGACCTCAGTTTTCCTCATCTATGAAATGGGTGTAATGAAAATGGTGCCATCTTTCAGGAGAAGCACGTGTCCCATGACAGTGAAAGTGGCTCTTTCTGATGGAAACATGTTAGTCCACTCAGGCATGAGATCAACTTAGTGTCTTTTTATTTCAGGGCCCAACCCTTCGTGTGCTTAAGGAATATTATTTGAAAATAGCTGAAGAATTTCCTCTGATAAAACACGGTCAAATGAATAATTTTGCTGCTTGCCCAATTGAGTAAAAATCCTTCAATTGGTAGCCAGGTGTGACTTGCTTTCTATTCCTGTGACCACTGAGAAGGAGTGACTGTCTTAGGGACAATGAGGAAGAAAGACTGGCGTTCGTGCAGTGCCTAAATAGACAATATGGGCAGTGAGGTGCCACACATGCCAAGTCACTCAGGCGGGTCCGACTCTTTTGACCCCATGGACTGTAGCCCACCAGGCTCCTCTGTCCATGGGATTCTCCAGGCGAGAATCCTCGAGTGGGTGGCCATGCACTTCCCAACCCAAGGAGTGAACCCGTGTTTCCTGTAGCTCCTGCATTTCAGGCAGATTCTTTAACACTGAGCCACTGGGGAGGCAAAGCGCATTCAGATTGTGCTTGAGCCTGTCCTCCCCTTGCTAGGAGGAGATTGGAGGCTGATTGACAGGTCGGAACGACCTGAGGACCCCCAGGGAGCTGCACAAGAAGCATGGAGAGCATCTTGTTATACATGAGCTGGGACAGAATCCAGTCCCCTATAGCATCAGCACAGAATGGGAAGATGGATTTTGAAGCATTAGCATCACCTAGGTACCCAAACCAAAATTCGTCCCAGTTGGAGAGGTTTTCTTTTTACCCTCCTCAGGTTCCATTTTTCCTGACAAGTTGTCATAGAAATAGTTACGGTTGGAAAGAGATTCCTGTAAGCAAATTGTTAGCCAAAACAATAACACCCATGAAAAAACCTTTTGAGGTGAATCATTGTCCTCCATTCCGCACATTTAAACTAGATCTTATTTCAAGGGATTTTAGATGACCAGAGGAAGCACGGTGCCTAAGCACGAGATAGCATCTTCATCTGTGTCCCCCGCCTTCCCCGCCCTGCTTCATCCTGACCCTGGTCCCTCCCCCTCCTCTTCCTGCGGGGTACCCTCCCATTGTCCATTACTGCTTTCTTCTTCTTTTTATTATTTGGCCAACCTCTGTTCTGCTCAGAATGGCATGCAAAATGACTGCTGGTGGAACCGCTCTCTATTGTTACGGAGACAATAAAAGGATGTCTGATAAACATCTTACGACAGATTTTTCTCCAGCCGAAGTATGTTGGCAGCACAATTTTCCAAATTTGCATTCTACCTGTGGCTCCACAGAGCTCCTCAAGACGCCTTGCCAAGAGAGGACATTGTTCCCTCATTTCTGGAGGCCGCCAGCACTTAGTGGGTTCTTGTGGAGATTGTCTTAGAGCTGGCTAATTCTCACACAGCCTACTGGCAGTTATAAATCTCTGGTTGCTTGAGAAGACTTTTGAACTCTCGCAGTGTTTTAGGAAAATCTATGTGATGGAGAATCATATGAGCAAGTACAATGTTGTCTATGATTCAAAAAGGGGTAGATTTAAATAAACATGTTGAAAATTCAAATTGTTTTCTATTTCTTTTAAACTGATTTTTTTTTAATGTGGACTACTTCTTTTAAAGTCCTTATTGAATCTTTTCTGTTTTGGTTTTTTGGCCACAAGACATGTGGGATCTTTGCTTCCCAACCTGGGATCAAACCTATCTGCCTACAGTAGAAAGTGAAATCTTAACTCCTGGGCCTCCAGGAAAGTTCCTCAAATTCTTTTCTAGAAGGTAGATTTAAAATGGACGCTCATACCCAAAAAGAATCCACCTGCAAGAGACCGGGGTTTGATTTCTGGGTCGGGAAGATCCCCTGGAGAAGAGTATGGTAACCAACTCTAGTATTTTTGTCCGGACAATCCCATGGACAGAGAAGCCTGGTGGGCTATAGCCCATGAGATCTCGAAAGAGTCTGCACAGGTTAAAAATGATGCTTTGCTTTACAAAATCTTCACAAAAGAAAACAGGAACTTTTCAGACTCTGGTGCCAGATTTGTTTTTCTTTCACTGCAGATTTTCAAGAGGCTCAATGCCCATTTTTAAGAATGTTCTTGAGGGATATTATTTGTGTGGGTTGGAAAGTACACTATATGGCTTTTTAATGCCAACTCTAAGATCCAGTTTTTCTATGATTTCTTCATGTAAGAGCACTTACTATATGTTTAACACTTAATTAAATAAATTTCGGGGCTTTCCTGGTGGTCCAGTGGGTAAGGACACCACCTTGCAGGGCAAGGGGCGCCAGTTTGATCCCTGACCTGGGAAGATCCCACATGCCGCGGAACGGCTGGACCGATGTGTCCAACTACGGAGCCAGAGCTCTGGGGCACATGCGCCCAGAGCCGGTGCTCTGTGGCAACAGAGTCCACTGCGATGGGAGGCCCGAAGGGGCCAAAGAACGAAGATGGATGAAAATAGACAAATGAAAGACCAATAGAAGTGGCCCGCCTGCTCCCCTCCCTCCCCACCCCACCCCACCAAAATAAATAAATAAATCTTTAAAAAAAAACCAAATAAATTTCGAGTTCCATGTCCATCTGTAGGAATATCTATTGACTGAAACAAAACACTTGTTTCCAACCCTCTACTCAACTGTATTTATTAATGTGTACTACTTCTTTTAAAGTCCTTATTGAATCTTTTCTGTTTTGGTTTTTTGGCCACAAGACATGTGGGATCTTTGCTTCCCAACCTGGGATCAAACCTATCTGCCTACAGTAGAAAGTGAAATCTTAACTCCTGGGCCTCCAGGAAAGTTCCTCAAATTCTTTTCTAGAAGGTAGATTTAAAATGGACGCTCATACCCAAAAAGAATCCACCTGCAAGAGACCGGGGTTTGATTTCTGGGTCGGGAAGATCCCCTGGAGAAGAGTATGGTAACCAACTCTAGTATTTTTGTCCGGACAATCCCATGGACAGAGAAGCCTGGTGGGCTATAGCCCATGAGATCTCGAAAGAGTCTGCACAGGTTAAAAATGATGCTTTGCTTTACAAAATCTTCACAAAAGAAAACAGGAACTTTTCAGACTCTGGTGCCAGATTTGTTTTTCTTTCACTGCAGATTTTCAAGAGGCTCAATGCCCATTTTTAAGAATGTTCTTGAGGGATATTATTTGTGTGGGTTGGAAAGTACACTATATGGCTTTTTAATGCCAACTCTAAGATCCAGTTTTTCTATGATTTCTTCATGTAAGAGCACTTACTATATGTTTAACACTTAATTAAATAAATTTCGGGGCTTTCCTGGTGGTCCAGTGGGTAAGGACACCACCTTGCAGGGCAAGGGGCGCCAGTTTGATCCCTGACCTGGGAAGATCCCACATGCCGCGGAACGGCTGGACCGATGTGTCCAACTACGGAGCCAGAGCTCTGGGGCACATGCGCCCAGAGCCGGTGCTCTGTGGCAACAGAGTCCACTGCGATGGGAGGCCCGAAGGGGCCAAAGAACGAAGATGGATGAAAATAGACAAATGAAAGACCAATAGAAGTGGCCCGCCTGCTCCCCTCCCTCCCCACCCCACCCCACCAAAATAAATAAATAAATCTTTAAAAAAAAACCAAATAAATTTCGAGTTCCATGTCCATCTGTAGGAATATCTATTGACTGAAACAAAACACTTGTTTCCAACCCTCTACTCAACTGTATTTATTATATGTGTATACTGATTTCTTTGGCAATCCAACGGTTAAGACTTCACCTTCCAATGCAGAAAGTACCAATTCGATCCCTGGTTGGGAAGCTAAAAATCCACATGCCTCATGGTCAAAAAACCAAACTATAAGGCAGAAGCAATGTTGTGACACATTCAATAAAGATTTGAGGTGGTCCACTTCAAAAAAATCTTACAAAAAAGTTTATATTATGTGTGTACAATGTATCAGGTACTATACTAAGCATTTTATTATAACTGGAAAATAAAGGCATTTCCCATACCTTCAATGAACTGAAATATTTATTGAAGCAAAGAAAATGAATTTTTAAATGCTAAACTGTGGCTTAAAACTCTTTTCTGGAAATGTGGAGGCTCAGGTCTAGGTGAGAAAGCCCCAGGCTGTGATGTGGGGGAAAATTTTCATTAAGGAAGTGGGGCTTGTAGTGTCCTACTGAAGACAGCATAAACCTATTAAAGACAAGACAAGCCCCACTTGGCCTATGTATTCTTACTGCTTCCATTTAATTATATACTTGTGGTTAATCAGAAACCAGCCCTGAATAGTAAGTCCTTTTATACTTCCTGTGTCTCTCAGGTCACAAAAATAAACAGAAACATAGAAGACAACCCAGAAGTTGGTTTATAGGATGCCTAGAATTCGGAAAGATAAACTTGATGGGGGAAGAACAGAATTGTTTATTGACAACCCGTATCTTCAAGAACCATCATAATGTCTCAGCATCTTGGTATCATTCACTCAATTTAAGCTTAAGTATTTTCAACCTGCATGCTTGTGGGCGTGCTAAGTTACTTCAGTCATATCCAGCTCTGTGCGACCCTATGGACCATGACCTACCAGGCTCCTCTGTCCATGGGCTTCTCCAGGCAAGCATATTGGAATGGTGGCTGTGGCCTCCTCCAGGGGATCTTCCCAGCTCAGGGATCAAGCCAGGTCTCTGGTGTCCCCTGCATTACTGGCAGGTTCTTTACCACTGAGCCACTGGGGAAACGTTATTTTCAACCTAACAGTTATCAAATAAGAAGAAACAGCTGGTGGTCAATTAATGCCTTAAAAAACTCTAAGTACCATCAAAGGGAGGATGATTGCGACATTGTGAAATTGTTGAGAAAGCTAATGTGACGCCTTCTAATGCAGTGTGAACTGTAGAGGAGGGTTTTAGGGATTGGGCTTCAATTCTGAATTTTGTAACATTTGGTAAACATAAAGTTTCTTCATTTTCTGTTCACCATATGTGGCATATTTTAGATTAGCATAAAATTCCAGTGACTCTTGAATAATCCAGATTCAGTGACAGAGAACATGACTGACATTCTGTTAAAATCAAAAAGATGGGTAAAATTATGGTCTCTTATTTTGAAAGTAAAATAGCCTCTTTATGCTACTTACATGTATTTTTGGTAGTTTTTTTTCTTGCAAATATTTTTAATAATAAAAAGTATTGTTTAGAAACTAAATAGAACTAGTTTCGTGACAGAACTATTATTCTGTCACGAATCCAAGCTCCACATCTCACCAGTGTACACCTTCCAAGAAGTTATTTTATTTACCTGTGCTTACAAAAGCAGGAAGAGGATGGTGATGGTGGTGGTGATGATAATATCTATCTCATAGAATTCAATGTATATCTTTAGTATAATATATGTACTGTGTATATGTATGTGTATTTTGCAACCAAAACAATTTTAGTTCTATTTATTGATTTTCCTTTTTTTTGGTTTCCACTTCTCTGCTGAAATTCTTGATCTTGTCTTTTAATTGCTTGAACATATAAGCATGATTATTTTAAAGTTATGTCTCATAACTATTTCTGTGAGTCTATATCTATTGTGTGTTGTTTATATTGTGTCTCCTATCCTCTCCCTCCTTTCCCTTTTCCTTCTTTTCTTCTTCATTTTTAAAATCTCCTTTCTTCCTAGTTCCTAAATATCTGTTGATTATTTTGGCACAATAGCATCTTGAGAAGATTCAGTAAGACCATTTATGTAGAAGCCTCTACTTATACTTTCTGAAGAAAGGAGCTTTTAGAATTTATTGGGTCGCAATGTGCTTTGTGAAACATTGCCCTCACACTCATTCAGCCCAGACAGTCATTCTTGGCATTCTTAAAAGTATATGCAGGTCATTTTAACTTTGAATGTGATGGATAAACATCCACACCACAGTAGCCAAAATACCCATTTTCAACCTAACAGTTATCAAATAAGAAGAAACAGCTGGTGGTCAATTAATGCCTTAAAAAACTCTAAGTACCATCAAAGGGAGGATGATTGCGACATTGTGAAATTGTTGAGAAAGCTAATGTGACGCCTTCTAATGCAGTGTGAACTGTAGAGGAGGGTTTTAGGGATTGGGCTTCAATTCTGAATTTTGTAACATTTGGTAAACATAAAGTTTCTTCATTTTCTGTTCACCATATGTGGCATATTTTAGATTAGCATAAAATTCCAGTGACTCTTGAATAATCCAGATTCAGTGACAGAGAACATGACTGACATTCTGTTAAAATCAAAAAGATGGGTAAAATTATGGTCTCTTATTTTGAAAGTAAAATAGCCTCTTTATGCTATTTACATGTGTTTATGGTAGTTTTTTCTTGCAAATATTTTTAATAATAAAAAGTATTGTTTAGAAACTAAATAGAACTAGTTTCGTGACAGAACTATTATTCTGTCACGAATCCAAGCTCCACATCTCACCAGTGTACACCTTCCAAGAAGTTATTTTATTTACCTGTGCTTACAAAAGCAGGAAGAGGATGGTGATGGTGGTGGTGATGATAATATCTATCTCATAGAATTCAATGTATATCTTTAGTATAATATATGTACTGTGTATATGTATGTGTATTTTGCAACCAAAACAATTTTAGTTCTATTTATTGATTTTCCTTTTTTTTGGTTTCCACTTCTCTGCTGAAATTCTTGATCTTGTCTTTTAATTGCTTGAACATATAAGCATGATTATTTTAAAGTTATGTCTCATAACTATTTCTGTGAGTCTATATCTATTGTGTGTTGTTTATATTGTGTCTCCTATCCTCTCCCTCCTTTCCCTTTTCCTTCTTTTCTTCTTCATTTTTAAAATCTCCTTTCTTCCTAGTTCCTAAATATCTGTTGATTATTTTGGCACAATAGCATCTTGAGAAGATTCAGTAAGACCATTTATGTAGAAGCCTCTACTTATACTTTCTGAAGAAAGGAGCTTTTAGAATTTATTGGGTCGCAATGTGCTTTGTGAAACATTGCCCTCACACTCATTCAGCCCAGACAGTCATTCTTGGCATTCTTAAAAGTATATGCAGGTCATTTTAACTTTGAATGTGATGGATAAACATCCACACCACAGTAGCCAAAAATAATACCCATTTTGTGCTGGTCTGATGGGTCCTCCAGATTAGGAGCAAGTTCAAAGCTTCTCTATTCTCTGGAAGAGGACTAGGGAAGGACTTGTGTATTTAAAAGTTTTCTTTTTAAATCAGGTATTATTTTACAGAAATGGCTTTATCTGTATGAAAGTGTTTAGGCTTTCTAGGAGGTGGTGCAGTACAGAAAGACAGTTTGAAATCTGACAAAGATACTAGCAATGTGTGTTGATCCTTCGTGTTTTTTGATGGATAGCTTCGGGGTAGGGATCTTCTTTTTTGAATTTGTAATTAAACTGGATGTGTGGTCCCATTTTCTCATCTAATTAAGTGAGAATTCAAAGATGCCAAAAATCCAACACAGTCCTAGCCCTGTTGCAGTCCAGCTAGTGATATCATGTTCTTATGAAAGGATGCGTTTAATAGCTGGGTGAACTGCCACCCAGACTGCAAACCACTGAGACCGTCTCTGGACAGACAGTGCTACCACCACATCTCTTCGGTTACCTGAGATCCATGAGCATGTCTTGTGTCACGGCTCTTTCTCCTTGCAATGGCCTGCATTGTGCCCACCCCTGACACCTCTGCAGTCTTAACCCCTAGTACCCTAGAATGTGACCTTATTTGGGGTTAGGATTGTTGCAGACGTACTTAAAATGAATTCACACTGGAGTATATCATGCTCCTAATTCAGTATGACTGGTATCCTTGTAAGAAGACAGCCATGTGGAGAGAGGTAGGCAGAGACGGGAGCTGTGCGGCCTTCAGTGAAGGAGCGCCCGAGGCTGCAGGAAGAAGGAGGAGGCAAGGAAGGCTTGGCCTGTCAGAGATGGCTCTGGTGGCATACTGATAGCAGACTTCAAGTCTCAAAGACTGTGAGAGAAGGACTTCCCCGGTGGTCCCGTGGTCAAGACTCTGCCTTCCAGTGCCCAGGGTGCTAGTTTGATCCCTGGTCAGGGAGCTAGGATCCCCATACGCCTCCCAAAAGAATATTGTCACAAATTCAATAAAGATTTCGAAATTGGTCCTCATCCAAAAAAAAAAAATTTTATAAAACAAGGAGTGTGAGAATAGATTTCCCAGTTTATGGTAGTCCTTAATAACATCCTCTAGTCTAGGACACAAAGAGCTTTCCTGGTGGCTCAGATGGTAACGGGGGGATGAGGGGAGGCCTGGATTCAATCCCTGGGTTGAGAAGATCCCCTGGAGGAGAGCATGGCAACCCACTCCTGGGTTTCTTGGAGAATCCCCGTGGACGGAGGAGCCTGGCGGGCTACAGGCCATGGGGTTGCACAGTGTCGAAATCTGACAAAGATACTAGCAATGTGTGTTGATCCTTCGTGTTTTGATGGATAGCTTCGGGGTAGGGATCTTCTTTTTTGAATTTGTAATTAAACTGGATGTGTGGTCCCATTTTCTCATCTAATTAAGTGAGAATTCAAAGATGCCAAAAATCCAACACAGTCCTAGCCCTGTTGCAGTCCAGCTAGTGATATCATGTTCTTATGAAAGGATGCGTTTAATAGCTGGGTGAACTGCCACCCAGACTGCAAACCACTGAGACCGTCTCTGGACAGACAGTGCTACCACCACATCTCTTCGGTTACCTGAGATCCATGAGCATGTCTTGTGTCACGGCTCTTTCTCCTTGCAATGGCCTGCATTGTGCCCACCCCTGACACCTCTGCAGTCTTAACCCCTAGTACCCTAGAATGTGACCTTATTTGGGGTTAGGATTGTTGCAGACGTACTTAAAATGAATTCACACTGGAGTATATCATGCTCCTAATTCAGTATGACTGGTATCCTTGTAAGAAGACAGCCATGTGGAGAGAGGTAGGCAGAGACGGGAGCTGTGCGGCCTTCAGTGAAGGAGCGCCCGAGGCTGCAGGAAGAAGGAGGAGGCAAGGAAGGCTTGGCCTGTCAGAGATGGCTCTGGTGGCATACTGATAGCAGACTTCAAGTCTCAAAGACTGTGAGAGAAGGACTTCCCCGGTGGTCCCGTGGTCAAGACTCTGCCTTCCAGTGCCCAGGGTGCTAGTTTGATCCCTGGTCAGGGAGCTAGGATCCCCATACGCCTCCAAGAGAATATTGTCACAAATTCAATAAAGATTTCGAAATTGGTCCTCATCCAAAAAAAAAAAATTTTATAAAACAAGGAGTGTGAGAATAGATTTCCCAGTTTATGGTAGTCCTTAATAACATCCTCTAGTCTAGGACACAAAGAGCTTTCCTGGTGGCTCAGATGGTAACGGGGGGATGAGGGGAGGCCTGGATTCAATCCCTGGGTTGAGAAGATCCCCTGGAGGAGAGCATGGCAACCCACTCCTGGGTTTCTTGGAGAATCCCCGTGGACGGAGGAGCCTGGCGGGCTACAGGCCATGGGGTTGCACAGTGTCGAACATGACTGAGCTATCGCACACGGGACACTGATACACTTCTCCTGATCCCTGAATGCAAATAAGCTGGAATGTAGAATTCACATCTCTATGAAGGGCACTCACGTGGAGAGAAAAGCAAATTATTTATTCATGATCAAGGAGTGTAATCCAAAGGAGCCCATGAGAAGTCCACTGCTCTACTCAAGTCTACCATTTCATCTTTAAACTCCAAGCCAGTTCACTTCTATTTTCTAATCAAGTTAAGTCTTTTTCTCAAATAAACTGTGTTATTTCAGAGCTGTTTTTAAGTTTAGAGCCAAACTGAGAGGAAGGCACAGAGATTTCCCATGTGCCTCCTGTCCTCACCACTTACCGTATACAACCTTCCCCAGTATCAACAGTCCCCACTAGAGTGGTGCATTTGTTATCATTCATCATGACTCTGATGTGTTGTTATCTTCCAAGCGCAGTTTACATTCTCGGTGTTGTACATTCTGTGTTATTGTTGTTACACATGTCAATGTTGTACATTCTGTGTGTGTGTGTTGTGGCTCAGTCGTGTTCTACTCTCTGCGACCCCTGGACTGTAACCCACCCAGCTCCTCTATCTGTGGGATTTCCCAGGCAAGAATACTAGAGTGGGTAGACATTTCCTGCTCCAGGGCATCTTCCTGACCTAGGGATTTCCTGTTTGGCAGGCAGATTCTTTACCACTGAGGCACGCCGCTAAGTCATGTCCAACTCTTTTGCAACCCCTGGACTATAACCCACCAGGCTCCTCTGTCCATGGGATTTCCCAGGAAAGAATTGCTTGAAAAAGGGTTGTTTGAAAAAGACCCATGCCTGGGCTCCATCCCAGGATGGTTTAATCAGCATCCCTAAGAATGACACCAAAGCACCCAGTACTTTGCCCAAAGTCACCCAGCAAAGACTGAGCAGAAGTCTTTTTGCCTTTTAAATAGCTGGACTTTTTCTCAACCACATGGAGAGATTTCTTTAAAATATGTATAGATGCTTAGTTCTCAAAGATCACAAAAACCTAAATGAAGATTTAACTTCACACGGAAAAAAATTTAGATATGGGGAAATATTAGTTGATCCATCTGAGTGTTGACTCCGTAGTGTCTGCTTTGGACTATCGGTAAAAAGTCCAAAGGGCTGGGGTGGCTGGCGCTCTGAGAGCTCCTCTAGAGCCGCGTGCTGAAGGAGGTGATGCGTGCTGTAGGCCGACTATGGGAAATGTAAGATCCCGGTGGTCTAATAATTTTGAAACAATGGACAAATCCTATAAAATATGTCAGATATTCACGTGCATCCATTTTTTGGCTTACAATTGCCATTTTGACTTCTTTTCCATCAAGTGTGGGAGAAAGAAATGGCAACTCAGTCTGGTATTCTTGCCTGGAAAATTCCATGGATGGAGAAGACTGCTGTGCTACAGATCATTGGAGTCTCAAATACATATTTGTATGTGTGTGTGAGGAATCTGCCTGCAGTGCAGGAGACCCGGGTTCCACTCCTGGGTTGGGAAGATCCCCCTGGAGGAGGGAATAGTAGCCCATTCTGGTATTTTTGCCTGGAGAATTTCCCTGGACAGAGGAGCCTGACAGGCTGCAGTCCATGGGGTCACACAGAGTCAGACACAACTGAAGCGACTGAGAAGAAGCAGCAGCCATCAAGTGTTACCTAACAAGCACATGGGTGACTTCATTGCATCATTTTAAAAAATTTACCGTGTGTGTGTGTGTGCACTCTGACGGGTCCATAGGGATTTCCTGTTTGGCAGGAATTCTTTACCACTGAGGCCGCTAAGTCATGTCCAACTCTTTTGCAACCCCTGGACTATAACCCACCAGGCTCCTCTGTCCATGGGATTTCCCAGGAAAGAATTGCTTGAAAAGGGTTGTTTGAAAAGACCCATGCCTGGGCTCCATCCCAGGATGGTTTAATAAAGCATCCCTAAGAATGACACCAAAGCACCCAGTACTTTGCCCAAAGTCACCCAGCAAAGACTGAGCAGAAGTCTTTTTGCCTTTTAAATAGCTGGACTTTTTCTCAACCACATGGAGAGATTTCTTTAAAATATGTATAGATGCTTAGTTCTCAAAGATCACAAAAACCTAAATGAAGATTTAACTTCACACGGAAAAAAATTTAGATATGGGGAAATATTAGTTGATCCATCTGAGTGTTGACTCCGTAGTGTCTGCTTTGGACTATCGGTAAAAAGTCCAAAGGGCTGGGGTGGCTGGCGCTCTGAGAGCTCCTCTAGAGCCGCGTGCTGAAGGAGGTGATGCGTGCTGTAGGCCGACTATGGGAAATGTAAGATCCCGGTGGTCTAATAATTTTGAAACAATGGACAAATCCTATAAAATATGTCAGATATTCACGTGCATCCATTTTTTGGCTTACAATTGCCATTTTGACTTCTTTTCCATCAAGTGTGGGAGAAAGAAATGGCAACTCAGTCTGGTATTCTTGCCTGGAAAATTCCATGGATGGAGAAGACTGCTGTGCTACAGATCATTGGAGTCTCAAATACATATTTGTATGTGTGTGTGAGGAATCTGCCTGCAGTGCAGGAGACCCGGGTTCCACTCCTGGGTTGGGAAGATCCCCCTGGAGGAGGGAATAGTAGCCCATTCTGGTATTTTTGCCTGGAGAATTTCCCTGGACAGAGGAGCCTGACAGGCTGCAGTCCATGGGGTCACACAGAGTCAGACACAACTGAAGCGACTGAGAAGAAGCAGCAGCCATCAAGTGTTACCTAACAAGCACATGGGTGACTTCATTGCATCATTTTAAAAAATTTACCGTGTGTGTGTGTGTGCACTCATGCGTGTGCATCCTGCCTTGCCTTCTTGATACTGGATCTTTTTAAAATTTTTATTTATGTATTTATTTTATTATTCTGGGTTTTCACTGCTGCCACAGGCTCTTCTCTAGTTGCAGGGAGTGGAGGCTACTCTCTAGTTAAGGTGAGCAGGCTTCTTGTTGCAGTGACTTCTCTTGTTGTGGAACTTGGACTCTAGGGCACACAAGCTTCAGTAGTTGCAGCACATGGGCTCCATAGTTGCGACTCCGAGGCTCTAGAGCACAGGCTCCACAGCTGTGGCTCACGGGCTTTGTTTCTCCACAGCATGTGAGATCCTCCCAGATCAGGGATTAAACTCATGTCTCCTGCATTAGCAAGTGAACTCTGCCACTGAACTAGCAGGGAAGCCCCCCACTGCATCATTTTTAAGAGCATGGATTTGGGGGAATAAATTGCCTACTTCAGTTTCCAAATATATTCTTTACTGCTGTGTAATCTTAGGTAAGTTACTTCACTTCTCTATGACTCTGTGTTTTCAACAGTAAAATAGGAACAGTAAGGGTATCACATCAACGCGGCATGAGTCACCCAAAGCATGCATGGCTTCAGTGCATTGCCGTGCCCTCCTCCAGTGGTTCTTTCCAATCCAGGGGTTAAATCCACAATCCACGTCTCTTGTGTCTCCTACATTGGCGAGCAGGGTCTTTACCATTAGCGCCACTTGGAAAGCCCATAAGTGATTCTAACATGCAGCCGAGTTTGAGTACCACAATGTACACCAATACGTCGCTTCATCATGATAATCAAACCTGAAGCCCTGAGTGGAGGGGTTCTCTACCTTGGTTGTACAGTCTAAGAATTATCTGTAGAACTTTAAAGAATCTAGACTTCAGGCTACATGCTGGGCCAATTTTATCTGAATCTGTGGTTCATGGGAACCCAGGCATGAGACTTATTTTAAGCTTCCTAGGCTATATTAATATACAGTCAATTTAGAGATCCACTGCTTTAATTTTTTAACTTAGATTATTATATTCCAATTTTCCCCCTTTCCTCCATGAACTGAGCCCTAACTCAGCATTTAGATCCTGGAAGCCTAATTTCACTTGTTGAAAACAAAGGGAAGACCTTTGACTCACCCTGATGTGCTGGAAATGCTGAAGATGGGTGGGAATGTGCAGAATGGCGCCAGTTGTTCTCCGTCTACACTCTGCGTGTCTGGAGGATTTGAGCCTCCAGCATGTCAGCCAGGCTCCTTTGGCCGGAATTTGCCTTCCTGCAAGAGCCGAAACCTCCAAGGCATGTGATTGCCGGGCCAGGAAAATGTCATCCACTGCCAGAGAAAAACCAGCCTTCCACAAATCTAGAGTGAATGGCACATGCAACCAATTTAGTCAAAGTGGCTCACGGGCTTTGTTTCTCCACAGCATGTGAGATCCTCCCAGATCAGGGATTAAACTCATGTCTCCTGCATTAGCAAGTGAACTCTGCCACTGAACTAGCAGGGAAGCCCCCCACTGCATCATTTTTAAGAGCATGGATTTGGGGGAATAAATTGCCTACTTCAGTTTCCAAATATATTCTTTACTGCTGTGTAATCTTAGGTAAGTTACTTCACTTCTCTATGACTCTGTGTTTTCAACAGTAAAATAGGAACAGTAAGGGTATCACATCAACGCGGCATGAGTCACCCAAAGCATGCATGGCTTCAGTGCATTGCCGTGCCCTCCTCCAGTGGTTCTTTCCAATCCAGGGGTTAAATCCACAATCCACGTCTCTTGTGTCTCCTACATTGGCGAGCAGGGTCTTTACCATTAGCGCCACTTGGAAAGCCCATAAGTGATTCTAACATGCAGCCGAGTTTGAGTACCACAATGTACACCAATACGTCGCTTCATCATGATAATCAAACCTGAAGCCCTGAGTGGAGGGGTTCTCTACCTTGGTTGTACAGTCTAAGAATTATCTGTAGAACTTTAAAGAATCTAGACTTCAGGCTACATGCTGGGCCAATTTTATCTGAATCTGTGGTTCATGGGAACCCAGGCATGAGACTTATTTTAAGCTTCCTAGGCTATATTAATATACAGTCAATTTAGAGATCCACTGCTTTAATTTTTTAACTTAGATTATTATATTCCAATTTTCCCCCTTTCCTCCATGAACTGAGCCCTAACTCAGCATTTAGATCCTGGAAGCCTAATTTCACTTGTTGAAAACAAAGGGAAGACCTTTGACTCACCCTGATGTGCTGGAAATGCTGAAGATGGGTGGGAATGTGCAGAATGGCGCCAGTTGTTCTCCGTCTACACTCTGCGTGTCTGGAGGATTTGAGCCTCCAGCATGTCAGCCAGGCTCCTTTGGCCGGAATTTGCCTTCCTGCAAGAGCCGAAACCTCCAAGGCATGTGATTGCCGGGCCAGGAAAATGTCATCCACTGCCAGAGAAAAACCAGCCTTCCACAAATCTAGAGTGAATGGCACATGCAACCAATTTAGTCAAAGTGGCTGGAGAGGCATCAGAAAGCAGAGTGAAACGGCCATTCTGGAAACATGCCCATGAGATGGACCTGGTGATGTTTCTAGGTACTGATCAGGCACAGAACATGCCTCAAATTGCAAAGCATGGAGCTGCCTGCCTGCCTGCTGCTCTGTGGGTCTGCACTTTCATGGCATAGACAATCAATTACAGTTTGGCAAAGATGACCAACAGAAAGCAAATGGCAGCCATATTGGGGCCAGAAAAATATGAGGTAAATGGCAATTTCTAGTGAATGATACTATCAGACTATACAGAAAACTTTTGATGTGCTGGAAAAGTCAACCCTGTTTGCAAATATTTGTGACTGTAAGCAGCTCTTAACAGACTCTGCTTATGGCTTTCTCTACACACTGTTTTAAGTAAAGCTTAATCCATGTTTCCAATTCCTTTACACATAACTCATCAGCGTCTTTATTTGGGGAGAAAAAACTCTTTAATGTCCAAGATGCTTTTGCTTTTTAGCCTTTGAAAGCATTTTTTTCTTTCTTTGAAAGGGGCTGAAGTCACATGCTTGCCAAATTGAGAGCCCACTTAGCTTTCATGAATGTAGAATTTTGACCACTGTTCGGGATTTGAATTTCTTCACATTTGCCAAAAATGTGACTTGTTGCTTGTTTTTAATACACAACTCCCTTTTAAAAATTGAATGTGAGACTCTCAATGAACCCTGGAGGCAACAGGTTTGCCCTTCCAAAGATTCCTCCTCTAACCCTCACCCCTAATGTGGAGCTTATTAATACCTTTATGTTACAATCTTTGTGACTCTGTAAAACAATTTTTATTTGTGTTGCCTGTTTTTAAAAGAAAAATAGTTTGAGCTTGTGATGGTACCTTTTATCAAGGATTTCAAAACTTGCTTGCAAACATGGGCACAAAACTATGACAACTTTAGTTTACATATACCCGTGGTGAACATAGCAATTGGTTTGTGGGAGTAAGCAAAAAGTAAGAATGTAAAAGGAGAATGTATGGTCTTGAAAGCAAGCCAGATGGGCCATAAGGACTCACTATTTTCTCATATGTCCCCTAAGAAAACTAGTTAGGTGTCTCTCTTTTACAGCCTCTGTTTCTTGGAATGAAGGGAAAGGGAAACTGATCATATTAATCAGACTGAGCCAAAGTTGTGTTGCAATTATGTAGATCACCTAATAAAAAAAACTAAATAAATTCTAGTCAGCTATTCAGATATATTTATCTACATAATGCTGTATGTTCTTTTACTTGGAATACTTTCTTTTCCTTTATTAAAATTGTAATTATGGATGCTTGGTGTAAGTCATCAGAGAGAGGAAGAAATAAAGATCAAGAATGTTGTAATGAACTATTGTCAAGAAGCTGGAGTAAATATTATTTTCATAGATGCAATAAACTGATATCAAATTTCATCCCCCAATGAGTAATTTGGTCAACACCATCTCTCATGTTGATTGTTATTTGGTACCATGGGGACGTTGGTACAGGAAGTAGAAGTCATCATTCTTATCCTTAAAGAATTTACAATTAGGAGAGTTTATAAAATTTTACTACCAAATAATAAACCAAAAATAACAAGAGACTAATCCATAGCAACAACAGATGTTCAAGCTACTCAGTGCTTGGGGAGGTGACGAGGACCGAATGTCAGCAGAGGCTGGGTGACCAGATCTAAGGGACTCAGAACGTGTTGACTGATAACACATCACCCATTCATTTTAAATGACGTAATCAAAATGTGACTTGTTGCTTGTTTTTAATACACAACTCCCTTTTAAAAATTGAATGTGAGACTCTCAATGAACCCTGGAGGCAACAGGTTTGCCCTTCCAAAGATTCCTCCTCTAACCCTCACCCCTAATGTGGAGCTTATTAATACCTTTATGTTACAATCTTTGTGACTCTGTAAAACAATTTTTATTTGTGTTGCCTGTTTTTAAAAGAAAAATAGTTTGAGCTTGTGATGGTACCTTTTATCAAGGATTTCAAAACTTGCTTGCAAACATGGGCACAAAACTATGACAACTTTAGTTTACATATACCCGTGGTGAACATAGCAATTGGTTTGTGGGAGTAAGCAAAAAGTAAGAATGTAAAAGGAGAATGTATGGTCTTGAAAGCAAGCCAGATGGGCCATAAGGACTCACTATTTTCTCATATGTCCCCTAAGAAAACTAGTTAGGTGTCTCTCTTTTACAGCCTCTGTTTCTTGGAATGAAGGGAAAGGGAAACTGATCATATTAATCAGACTGAGCCAAAGTTGTGTTGCAATTATGTAGATCACCTAATAAAAAAAACTAAATAAATTCTAGTCAGCTATTCAGATATATTTATCTACATAATGCTGTATGTTCTTTTACTTGGAATACTTTCTTTTCCTTTATTAAAATTGTAATTATGGATGCTTGGTGTAAGTCATCAGAGAGAGGAAGAAATAAAGATCAAGAATGTTGTAATGAACTATTGTCAAGAAGCTGGAGTAAATATTATTTTCATAGATGCAATAAACTGATATCAAATTTCATCCCCCAATGAGTAATTTGGTCAACACCATCTCTCATGTTGATTGTTATTTGGTACCATGGGGACGTTGGTACAGGAAGTAGAAGTCATCATTCTTATCCTTAAAGAATTTACAATTAGGAGAGTTTATAAAATTTTACTACCAAATAATAAACCAAAAATAACAAGAGACTAATCCATAGCAACAACAGATGTTCAAGCTACTCAGTGCTTGGGGAGGTGACGAGGACCGAATGTCAGCAGAGGCTGGGTGACCAGATCTAAGGGACTCAGAACGTGTTGACTGATAACACATCACAGTAAATAACAGCTATAATTTTTCCCATAATAAAGATTCATTTTTTAAATGACGTAATCAAAATCACCCCATTTTGTACAAGTAGTTCCTAATTTGACTTATAAAGTGAAGTGAAAGTCATTTAGTCATGCGTGAGTCTTTGCAGCCCCTCGAATGTAGCCCCTCAGGCTCCTCTGTCCATGGGATTCTCCAGGCGAGAATACTGGAGTGGGTTGCCATATCTTCCTCCAGGAGATCTTCCCAACCCAAGGATCAAACCCAGGTCTCCCACTTAGCAGGTAGATTTAGTATCTAAGCCACCAGGGAAACCAGAGAGAAGATCAACTTGAATATTACAATGGAGAAAGACATGCTTTAATAATGATTATTAACAGTTTGGGTGTGTTTTCTATAACACGGTTCACAACCGCTGTATTATCTTAATATACCCAGTTGGATCAAAACATTTGTATTGCAGTGATGAAGTTTGAAAGCGAATGTTATGAAAACCATTCCTCATAGTGGTTTAATTTTTGATGAAAATATAAGGATATTTTCATTTTATTGACCTGTGCAGATGTTTATTTCTGGGTCAGGCTCTTAAAATGCCGGTGATGAATATAAATGGGAGTTGCCTCTTGGAGAATATACAACAGCATTTTTATATATGAGGAAGAAAAATTAGACATTTTAAGTGAAGATTTTGAATATTTTCTCTCAGTGGCTAACCTTAATTCAGTTTGTTTCTCAGTCCCCTTCTCTTAAAAGTAAGGTTTTCATTTTCCAGAAAATAAATGTGGGAACTTTGATAAGGAGATTCGGACTCCGTGGTTGTGAGAATCATTATTCCTGGGGTTCTAGGAAGACAGCTGAGTAAGAAATATGAGGGACTTGTCTCTCCCCCTCGACGATAACTATACTGGAAGAATCAGTCTGATGTAAATATTGTGGAACTGTGGGGTCTATTGAAGGCTTGAAGCTTCTAGGGGAAGACCTGGATGGCAAATTGTGGTTAATTTCAGTCAGTTTTAGCTCTTAGCATAGTACGGGCTACCAATCCCCAAATACCAGCCCCACCACAGGCCGCTCGGTAGGTAGGTGTTCCAGGGGGAGCTGAAATGCAACTTTTGGGAGCTGGGGGTGGGCATTTTAATCAGGATTCTCCTGAGAAACAGGACCAATCAAATATGTTAATAGACTTAAAATAAAAGGAGATTTATTATCAGAGTGGCTCATGTGATTTCTGAGGCTGAGAAGTCCCACCGTCTGCTCTCTGCGAGCTGGAAAATCAGAAAAGCTGGAGGTCAGATTCCACTATCTGGGCATTCCTTAGTCCAGTCAAGTTGACGCACAAAACTAACATCACAGTGGGCAAAAACTACTGGAGGACCCTGTTCTAGGACTATTAGGAGTCTGTGCTCTGACTGCTGGTTGCTACTTCCAATCTCAGAGTTGCAAAGAGGTGGACAGTTTCTCTTTCTTTTTGCCCTGGGAGTCAGATATGATAACTAAGTGTGACAATTGTGTTGTGACCAGCAGGTGATAAGTAAGGGACAAAATCCAATGTGCTAAGAATGGATGAATGGAGAATAGAAAAGTCTGAATCTTACAAGAGCTTACTAGGCAACCAACCATGCCCTGATATCATGTTACGTAAGAAAAGCATCATGCACCTCCTATTTATTAGATCTCTGTTAGTCAGGGAGTCCCTCTCTTGCAGGCAAATATACTGTTATGTGGTACCTTTCCTCTTAAACACGGACATACATAAAATGTATCTTTTGTGCTATTGATTTTATATTCTCATTTTTCACATGAAGAAATTTGGGCTCAAAAAGGGTAACAGAGCAGTTAACCCAGGTCTTCTAATTGCATATTTGTTATTGTAATTTAGTCACTCCGTTGTGTCCTACTCTTTTGCAGCCCTATGGACTGTAGCCCACCAGGCTCCTCTGTCCATAGGATTTCCCAGGCAAAAATACTGGAGTGGGGTGCCATGCCCTGCTGGAGGGCTTCTTCCTGACCCAGGGACTGAACCTGCGTCTCCTGCACTGACAGGCAGATTTTTTACCGCTGAGCCTCCTGGCAAGTCTAATTACATGATCATGCTGTATGCCTTGAAGTACACAGAATATAAAAGAATATTTTGTAAATGATGATGCTCTTACAGAACCTGTAAACATCTATCTAATTCTTTAAAATATTCGATGCATTTTTCAATAACTTCATCAGATTTGATTCTCAGATCAGCCCAGTAAGGTGGGTCTTGTTAGTGTCTCTCCAGTACAGAGTTATTGCCATTTCCCTTCCCTTCTTTCTCGACCACTGCTGCTGCCGGCCACAGCAATTCTGCCATCGTGGACTTAACGGTTCCTACTTACCATTCTTTTTTGATAGGTTCAAGCTCTTTGCTTCATGTCTCTGTTTTAGTCGATCCCTTGTAAAATTCTATTTTAATTCAGTAGGGAATGTAACAACACATTAGAGTCGACTTTGGCTTGGTTTAAGCCAAGGAGCTCTGGAAATCACACCAAGGATGCTGTCTACATTGCCAAGTTCACTTATTAAGGAACAAATGCTTACAGTGTTAGGAATTAAATGTGATCGGAGTTGGTTCTGGCCGGGGACAGCTTTTACAAAGACGGTTCTGATTCTTGAGGAACTGCAGTCACTTTCCCCTAACAAATGTGCTTACCTAGAGGAGATCTCTTAGCTTCATATGTGCCAGCTCAGTGAAATCTGCGCCTTGCACACACACACTCCCTTCAGAGTGGTGGCTATAAAGTGATGCCCACGTGTAAAAACTAACACCAGTTTGTTGAGCATGCCTTTCTCTAGTTGTGCTAAGTGGGCTTCTCATTTCAGTGGCTTCTCTTGTTACAGAGCACAGACTCAAGGGCACACGGGCTTCAGTAGTTTCAGCTCTTGGACTGTACAGCACAGGCTCGGTAGTTACAGTGCCTGTGCTTAGTTGCCTCTTGGCACGTGGAATAGTCCCTGGACCAGGGATTGAACCCGTGTCTCTTGAATGGGCAGGTGGATTCTCAACCACTGGACTACCAGGGAAGTCCTAGTGACTATTTTATATTGTTTTATTTAGTATCTGTCTCATTACTAGAATACAAACTCCATGACGTCAAGACCTTTGTTTCTTCCTTCCCTGGGTATCTCTAAGCTGAACTGTAAACATTATTCCCTAATTTGCCTGTATGCCTTGAAGTACACAGAATATAAAAGAATATTTTGTAAATGATGATGCTCTTACAGAACCTGTAAACATCTATCTAATTCTTTAAAATATTCGATGCATTTTTCAATAACTTCATCAGATTTGATTCTCAGATCAGCCCAGTAAGGTGGGTCTTGTTAGTGTCTCTCCAGTACAGAGTTATTGCCATTTCCCTTCCCTTCTTTCTCGACCACTGCTGCTGCCGGCCACAGCAATTCTGCCATCGTGGACTTAACGGTTCCTACTTACCATTCTTTTTTGATAGGTTCAAGCTCTTTGCTTCATGTCTCTGTTTTAGTCGATCCCTTGTAAAATTCTATTTTAATTCAGTAGGGAATGTAACAACACATTAGAGTCGACTTTGGCTTGGTTTAAGCCAAGGAGCTCTGGAAATCACACCAAGGATGCTGTCTACATTGCCAAGTTCACTTATTAAGGAACAAATGCTTACAGTGTTAGGAATTAAATGTGATCGGAGTTGGTTCTGGCCGGGGACAGCTTTTACAAAGACGGTTCTGATTCTTGAGGAACTGCAGTCACTTTCCCCTAACAAATGTGCTTACCTAGAGGAGATCTCTTAGCTTCATATGTGCCAGCTCAGTGAAATCTGCGCCTTGCACACACACACTCCCTTCAGAGTGGTGGCTATAAAGTGATGCCCACGTGTAAAAACTAACACCAGTTTGTTGAGCATGCCTTTCTCTAGTTGTGCTAAGTGGGCTTCTCATTTCAGTGGCTTCTCTTGTTACAGAGCACAGACTCAAGGGCACACGGGCTTCAGTAGTTTCAGCTCTTGGACTGTACAGCACAGGCTCGGTAGTTACAGTGCCTGTGCTTAGTTGCCTCTTGGCACGTGGAATAGTCCCTGGACCAGGGATTGAACCCGTGTCTCTTGAATGGGCAGGTGGATTCTCAACCACTGGACTACCAGGGAAGTCCTAGTGACTATTTTATATTGTTTTATTTAGTATCTGTCTCATTACTAGAATACAAACTCCATGACGTCAAGACCTTTGTTTCTTCTTCCCTGTATCTCTAAGTCATAGCAGAGAGCCTGGCATCCTGCTCAATTAAGGATGTGTCTAGTGACTGAATGACTGACTAAATAGTCACGGACAAAGCGTGAGCAATGCAGGGAGCCAAGTGGTGGCCGTTGGGGGAAGAGCAGGAGCAGGAGCAGGATGCTGAGGCTCAGGACTTGGTAATAACTGGGTGTGGGTGAGAGGAAGCTTTCTGCTGGAGCAACTGGCTGACTAGTTCCATTTGATGGGAGAAATAACATCGGGTGCAGGGGAGTAGGTTTAGAAGTAAAATGATTAGTTCAGTCCTAGACATTTCAAATTGGAGGTGCCCATGGAGCGTCCAGTTTGGGGTGTCCAATAAGCACACAGGGACAGGCGCTTGGACCTGAGGAGAGGAGAACTGAGAGTTGGATGATTACAGGTAGTCCTTGGAGCCATGGAAGAAAATAGGTTCATTCAGTAGGCAGCCCAGGAGTGAGACAAGAAGATTCAGTTGCTACGTCAGAGGCTTGAAGTGTCGTCTGTCCCCGCTGCTTTGTGCAGCGCTCATGGTTGCCGTCAACCTCATGACCAGCCTAATTTGAGAGCGGTGAATGTAGATTTGATTTGAGTTAGTTGATGGTGATACTGGTTACCTTTTACCTTTAACGTTATCTTGTAATCTGTGTATACCGCAGAAAACCCTCACATGTATGCTTCTCTCTGCCTGACACGATGACCAAGTCGCTGCTGTTTTACATTGTGATGTACAAGAGAACAATCACTCTGTATCTTTTTAATAATTAACTTTTTTTATTTTGTATTGTGCATGCATGCATGTAAAGTCACTTCAGCAGTGTCCGACTCTTTCCAGCCCCAAGGACTGTAACCTGCTAGGCTCCTCTGTCCGTGGAATTCTCCAGGCAAGAATACAGGAGTGGGTAGCCATTCTCTACTCCAGGAGATCTTCCCAACCCAGGGACTGAACCCAAGTCTCCCACATCACAGGCAGATTCTTTTTTCTTTCTTTCTTTTTTAAATTTGGCCTCTTTTACTGGTTTTTCATCTATTTATTTTCATCCATCTTTATTTATTTATTTTTGCCTGTGTGTGCCTCCCATTGCAGTGGCCTCTCTCATTGCAGAGCACCAGCTCTGGGCACATGTGCTCCAGAATTCTGGCTTGTAATTGGGCACACCAGTCTAGCTGCTCCACGGCACATGGGATCTTCCCTGGCCAGGAATTGAACCAGTGCTCCTTGCACTGCAAGGCAGACTCTTTACCCACTGGACTACCAGGGAAGCCTGAAGGCAGATTCTTTACCCTCTGAGCCACCAGGGAAGCCCATAAGAGACAGGAGGAGTGAAAAAAACAGAGAAGCATGTCTTACTTTTCACAGACCCAGTTCATCTTCAGGTTTGGTTTCCAATCCCAGCTCCGTGTGACCTGAAGAGTAACAATTTTGTATAATGTTATTATTAGTATAAAATCAAATGATGTATGTTAGCTGCTTCACGTCTCTATTGGGAAGAGTTTGGATGTAAATATATCAATTAAATGAAGTCTTGCAAATGGAATGTTAAAAATGAGCCTGGAATGTGTGCACACAAATGAAATATATGCAAAGCACCTGGACATTATGCAAGTTGATGGAATATATGTGAAGACTGGACATAAATTGGGCTAGTTATTCCTACCCTTTGCCTTAATTAAAACTGTTACTTGTTTCTGAATGCTCCTCTTAACCCTCTCTGCCTTCCCATCTAAAAATCCAAGTCTGGACTTGATATTTGGGGATATCTTTTACTAACTCAGAGTTCTCTTTCCTCCTTATGATAGCTTCAACTTTTCTTGCCTAGATTACTAATTCAGGGTTTATTATGAACTTCCCTAAAAAGAAGAGAGCAGAAAAGGATAAGATGATTAGATAACATACCAACTCTATTAACATGAATTTGAGCAAACTCTGGGAGATTGTGAAAGACAGAGAAGCCGGCGTGCTGCAGTCCATGGGGTCACAATGAGTCAGACGGGACTTAGAGGCTGAACACCAGCAACAATGAACTGCCCACCTTGTTAGTTAATTTTTTATTTTTATGTAGTTAACCTATTTGGCTAAGCTCTTTGGGCTTCTTGTGCACAGATATGTCTTCATATTCCTTCAGCATGTAGAACAGAATTTTGCAAATAGCAGCCCACTGGGTTTATGTTTTTAATTTAGCTTGCTGTGTGGAAAAGGGACCTTTGCCATGCTGATTGCTGTGTTATATGAACATTATGAACTCATGGGTATCTCTCCTTCTCTGTATAAGAAGTGTGATGCCCCACCTTAAGCCAGCTGGGATCCATGTGGCCATGTTGAAAATGCACCTATCCAGCCATTACCAGCACCATGTTCCGCTGAGGAGGGCTGGTATAGATCGAGGTAGAGCGTGTGAAATCTGTTTGCTCTGTGTACAACTTGCAAGTGCTTTCTCTTTGGCAGGTGGATTTAGAGTGACTGTAGAAGAAAATGGGTCTTCCCAGGTGGCGCTAGTGGTAAAGAACCTGCCTGCCAATGCAGGAGACATAAGAGACTGAAGTTCAATCCCTGGGTTGGGAAGATCCCTTGGAGGAGGGTATGGCAACCCACTCCAATATCAATTAAATGAAGTCTTGCAAATGGAATGTTAAAAATGAGCCTGGAATGTGTGCACACAAATGAAATATATGCAAAGCACCTGGACATTATGCAAGTTGATGGAATATATGTGAAGACTGGACATAAATTGGGCTAGTTATTCCTACCCTTTGCCTTAATTAAAACTGTTACTTGTTTCTGAATGCTCCTCTTAACCCTCTCTGCCTTCCCATCTAAAAATCCAAGTCTGGACTTGATATTTGGGGATATCTTTTACTAACTCAGAGTTCTCTTTCCTCCTTATGATAGCTTCAACTTTTCTTGCCTAGATTACTAATTCAGGGTTTATTATGAACTTCCCTAAAAAGAAGAGAGCAGAAAAGGATAAGATGATTAGATAACATACCAACTCTATTAACATGAATTTGAGCAAACTCTGGGAGATTGTGAAAGACAGAGAAGCCCGGCGTGCTGCAGTCCATGGGGTCACAATGAGTCAGACGGGACTTAGAGGCTGAACACCAGCAACAATGAACTGCCCACCTTGTTAGTTAATTTTTTATTTTTATGTAGTTAACCTATTTGGCTAAGCTCTTTGGGCTTCTTGTGCACAGATATGTCTTCATATTCCTTCAGCATGTAGAACAGAATTTTGCAAATAGCAGCCCACTGGGTTTATGTTTTTAATTTAGCTTGCTGTGTGGAAAAGGGACCTTTGCCATGCTGATTGCTGTGTTATATGAACATTATGAACTCATGGGTATCTCTCCTTCTCTGTATAAGAAGTGTGATGCCCCACCTTAAGCCAGCTGGGATCCATGTGGCCATGTTGAAAATGCACCTATCCAGCCATTACCAGCACCATGTTCCGCTGAGGAGGGCTGGTATAGATCGAGGTAGAGCGTGTGAAATCTGTTTGCTCTGTGTACAACTTGCAAGTGCTTTCTCTTTGGCAGGTGGATTTAGAGTGACTGTAGAAGAAAATGGGTCTTCCCAGGTGGCGCTAGTGGTAAAGAACCTGCCTGCCAATGCAGGAGACATAAGAGACTGAAGTTCAATCCCTGGGTTGGGAAGATCCCCTGGAGAAGGGCATGGAAACCCACTCCAATCTTCTTCCCTTGAGAATCCCCTGGACACAGGAGCCTGGTGGGCTGCAGTCCATAGTGTCACAAAGAGTCAAACACGACTGAAGAGACTTAGCACACACACGCACACATAGAAGAAAATAAGCTCTAGCAAGAGCAAGTCTCACTTGACACAATATATGAGGTATATTTTTAACAAGCTCTAGAAACTGCTGTTCTTTCCTCATCTGGCAAATCTGATTTGAGTTTACAGGGATTGTATTAGTTTAACATGGGATGTACTTAGAGCCTTCCCCTGGTGGTCCAGTGGTTAAGACTCCTGTGCTTCCAATGCCAGGGGCAAGGGTTCAATTCCTGCTTGGGGAACTAAGATCCCACATGCTGCATGGCCTGGTTGAAAAAAAAAGGTGGGAGAGAGAGAGAGAGATACATTCATAGAAGAGCCTTAACTTGCCTCATTATTCGTTTCCATTTTGATGTATTATAAGTAGTCCTATTAAAATGTGCAGGTAGCCTGCACTAACTTTCTGTCCAAATGCATTATAGAAACCCCTTCTTCAACCTATGTTTCAACACTGACAGTGGTGCCCTGGGCTGGTCTTAGCACAGCCCTTGAGAGAGTAAAAGAGGCCCCTCTTGACATACTTTGGTGATTTACTCCATAATGAGATTCAACAGTCATTTCAAAGAGCCCACAGCCATCTGAGGAAATTCGGATGCACCTTCTAAGGAACTTGAACAGAAACGGTTCAACCCCTGCTTCCAAGGCCGCGTTACTTGGTCACACCAAGTCCTTGATTCCTGACACCCATACCTTGATGTTAGCACAGCCTCATGATCAATAGTGGGTTTCTCTGGTGGCTCAGTGGTAAAGAATCCACCTGCCAGTGCAGGAGATATGGATTTGATCCTTGGATTGAGAAGATCCCCTGAAAAAGGAAATGGCAACCCACTCCATTATTCTGGAGAATTCCATGGACAGGGGAGTCTGGTGGGTTACAGTTTCAGGTGTGGCAAGAGTCAGACACGACTGAGTGTGCACTCATAGGATCAGTAAGTAAGAACCTGCTGAGTGGAGAAGCCACAAAAAAATGACTTTGGTGAATCAAAACTCCATAGTAATAAGGCTTTTACTAATGCTAGTAACAGCTCTATGCATAGAGCACTCCATGAGCATTTTCTTTTTTTTTTTAATTTTGGCCTCTTTTTATTGGTTTTTTATTAATGATTTTTCATCCATCTCTATTCTTCAGCCTGTGTGGGCCTCCCATTGCAGTGGCCTCTCTCGTTGCAGAGCACCAGCTCTGGGCACATGTGCTCTAGAGCACTGGCTCCTAATTGGACACACTGGTCCAGCCACTCTGTGGCACGTGGGATCTTCCCAGGCCAGGGATCGAACAGGTGCCCCCTGTACTGCAAGGTGGACTCTTTACCCACTGGACCACCAGGGAAGCCCTTGCCTTTATTTCTGAAAAGCATTTTCACTGGGTAAAGAACTGTAGATCAACAGTTTTTTTGTTTTTTGTTTTTTTTTTTGGCTTTCAAAGATTTCACTCCACGTCTTGGGCTTACTCTGTTTCTAATACGAAGTCTCTGTTGTTTTTAATCCTTGTTCCTCTGTTTGTAATGTGTCTTTTTCTCTGGCTTGCTGTTCACCTTGGCTTCCAGAAGTTTGCATCTGATGTCTTTAGGTATGTGTCTATGTGTAGGGTGCTCAGTGGCTGTTTTGCTTAAGGTTCTTTGAGATTCTTAGATTTGTGGTTTGATATCTTTTTGCACATTTGAAAAATTTTTCAGCCATAATTTTCTCAGCCAGTGCCCATACTCTGTCTCTTTGGAGGGTCTGTTTCTACTTAGATATCAGGTTGCCCTGAAACTTCAGCTCCCTCAGGAAGCCAAGGAGAGTTCTGATATTATAACTTATCCAGACTTTTTTTCTTATTGTCAGGTGTTTTTTTTTTTTTCTCTATTGTCATTGTTTCCTAGAAGGAAGTGGGATTCTCTTTATTTGAATAGGAAACTTCAGATCATTACCTGCTTGGTATAGGAAACTGTCAAAACAGTGAACATCTGTGATCTTATCCTGCTTCTAGCCAGGTAACTAGGAGTCTGCCTCTGTTTCATGGATGCTCCCCAAAGACCTGAGGCTCCTGAGTCAGACAAAGGTTAAAATTTGCTACTCCTAGGGCACCATCCTTTTTTTTGCCCATTCCCCACACATCAATTCTCTTTTAAAATTTTAAAGAACTAATTGTTTGTTTATTGGCTGCACTGGGCCTTTGTCGTGGTGGACGGGTTTTCTATAGTTGCAGCAAGTGGCTGCTGCTCTCTAGTTGTAGTGCATGGGCTTCTTGTGGCTGTGGTTTCTGGGCACCCAGGCTTCAGTCGTTGTAGCACACGGGCTCAGTAGTTCTGGCACATGGGCTTAGTTGATCCAGGGCATGTGTTCTCTTCCAAGACCAGGAATTAAACCCGTGTCCCCTGCACTAGCATGCAGATTCTTAGCCACTGGACCACCAGGAAGTCCCCACACATCAATTCTTACCAGACAGTGAACAAGGCCTGATGATACTTACACAGGCAGTGGGTTAAGTTGTAGGCCCAGCCTGAGTTTAAGGGAACCAAACCTTTTATAATGAGCAATAAGTATATTTCCATTTTTCTGTGGAGGGAAATACCTTTTCTTTTTCTTTTATGCTGTGCAGATTCTTGAAGAGATAGTTTAGAATACAGGCCTCTGTTCTCCTGTGAGAGACCAATGGAAAAGTGTCTCCCAACAGAGACAGCATCTCATGAGTTCTTTGACTTTTTCAATCCAAATTCCCAGTCCAATGGTATCAGTAATTCAGCTGTATGTTTTGTGCCTCAGGACCTATTTCCATTCATTTCAATGCTATTCACTGTGGACCTCTCCCATGTCAGCCAATGTGACAAGATCAGAAGACACTATAATGAACAGAATAAATATGATCTATATTTCTCTCAACGGATAAATAGAATAATTGGATTTTTGACAACCATACATAGTCCCAGTAGGCCAAACTGCCTGTGATGAGAGAGTTTAGATATTCAGACCATAATATCGAAAGTCATTGGCATCCTGAACCTGACCACAGTTGCTTTTCTATTATGGGTGTCCCTGTAGGAATGTGCATGCCTGCCTGTGAAGTTTTTGAAAGCAAGAACCACATGTAATATGCCCTGCCTTGCTGTAACTTCTCATAGATTTTATGACCACATGGGAGATTTGAGAATTTCATTTGTGAGTTTGCCTTAAAGATGTTCTCTCAACCTGACGTGCTAGTCCATAGGAAAATTACGTTAATATTTCATCTCACTTTTCCATAGCATAGTAAAAAACAGCCAAATAATTTTTACCTGGATGTCTGCCACAACAGAAAGCTTTGAATCATTAGGCATCACATGCAAATTCTGATATTTTATCCTCAGCCATCTTGACACTTCATGAAATAGCTATGGTGCTTCCTATTTCTGTATATGGCGGTGAGAGATAACAAAACGGAAGGGAGTTTGGATTTGCAAATTACTTGGAACCACATCTTGAACACTATATTTTTTTTTTTGCCACATGTCCTTTACAAAACAGACATTAAATGAAATCTTTATTTTTAATTGCCAGGAATAGGAATCTGATGACAATTCCTTTCTGATAAAACCTCACGGGGTTATCTATTTCCCCCCAGAGAATGCCTTTGACTTTGTCAAATCCAGTCAATATGTTTTCTTAGAGTTTTACCCTTGATTTTCAAATTTCACAGTGTGGATGCATGTATCTCACTATGCTGAGATAGATATATAGATAGAAATATATAAACTATATTCTTTATTAATTTATGCTTAATTTATGTGTCCTGAGCAGATGTTTGTGTGCCCGGGGTGTCTTGTCAAGATGCCTTTGTAAGTGCTGCCCTTTCAGCATGGGACCCATGTTTTACCAGCATTCTACCTGGGAAGGGCCAAAGTTCAACTCTCAGCATCATGCTTGCTGCTTGTTTTAAATGTGAAACTTGGCACCTCCTGTCTCCCTGTGCTGGGTTATTATTCTTGGAATGCAAAAGGTACATGTTTTTGTAATTCTCTGAGGAGTTCGTCTATAACTTTTCCAGAATCTAAGTCAGATTTTGCTTCCAGGGCTCTGTTCCAAGATCTAACATCCTTTTTTTTTTTTTTTTTTTTAGCAGATCACCAACAGATGGGTGATATTTTTGAAATCCATATGGACTTTCCTGTCTGCTAGGGTCTGTTTAATGGTTGATGTTACTACTACAGAAATACACTTGCTGCATTTCTGCTTCCTTTGCTGCATAAAGGGTTCTGATTTCCATCCAAAATCCTGAAGCTATCCTGGGGCGGAAAGGAAGCTCAAGCTCATGGCAAGTGAACTTTAGTCAGCATTTCTGAGCTTCCAAAGATTTCATTTCTACACTCATGGCATAGTAAAAACAGCCAAATAATTTTTACCTGGATGTCTGCCACAACAGAAAGCTTTGAATCATTAGGCATCACATGCAAATTCTGATATTTTATCCTCAGCCATCTTGACACTTCATGAAATAGCTATGGTGCTTCCTATTTCTGTATATGGCGGTGAGAGATAACAAAACGGAAGGGAGTTTGGATTTGCAAATTACTTGGAACCACATCTTGAACACTATATTTTTTTTTTTGCCACATGTCCTTTACAAAACAGACATTAAATGAAATCTTTATTTTTAATTGCCAGGAATAGGAATCTGATGACAATTCCTTTCTGATAAAACCTCACGGGGTTATCTATTTCCCCCCAGAGAATGCCTTTGACTTTGTCAAATCCAGTCAATATGTTTTCTTAGAGTTTTACCCTTGATTTTCAAATTTCACAGTGTGGATGCATGTATCTCACTATGCTGAGATAGATATATAGATAGAAATATATAAACTATATTCTTTATTAATTTATGCTTAATTTATGTGTCCTGAGCAGATGTTTGTGTGCCCGGGGTGTCTTGTCAAGATGCCTTTGTAAGTGCTGCCCTTTCAGCATGGGACCCATGTTTTACCAGCATTCTACCTGGGAAGGGCCAAAGTTCAACTCTCAGCATCATGCTTGCTGCTTGTTTTAAATGTGAAACTTGGCACCTCCTGTCTCCCTGTGCTGGGTTATTATTCTTGGAATGCAAAAGGTACATGTTTTTGTAATTCTCTGAGGAGTTCGTCTATAACTTTTCCAGAATCTAAGTCAGATTTTGCTTCCAGGGCTCTGTTCCAAGATCTAACATCCTTTTTTTTTTTTTTTTTTTTTTTAGCAGATCACCAACAGATGGGTGATATTTTTGAAATCCATATGGACTTTCCTGTCTGCTAGGGTCTGTTTAATGGTTGATGTTACTACTACAGAAATACACTTGCTGCATTTCTGCTTCCTTTGCTGCATAAAGGGTTCTGATTTCCATCCAAAATCCTGAAGCTATCCTGGGGCGGAAAGGAAGCTCAAGCTCATGGCAAGTGAACTTTAGTCAGCATTTCTGAGCTTCCAAAGATTTCATTTCTACACTCATGGGGACCTCAGGTGTTAGGAACCGCAAGAGTAGGATGCTTGTAACTGCCTGTGAAACCTAGGAGAAGGAAATAAAAAGTCAAATCTAATCTATATATGGGTTGTACCTACTGCTGCTATGTATTTGAAAGAGTATGGGTAGGTTAAAGTTTGGGATATTAAATTATGTTTTAAAGGGGCTAGGAGGACAAATCAAAACAATAGTCTAAGTAAAAAAAATCCTCTTTATGCAAAGACATGCTTCGTGTACATTTTATAATTCCTTCTTGGAGGGACTGTGACATCACCTGTTGGAAACCCACATCTTCTGTAACTCCTCCCACTCTAGAACACAACCTGCATTCAGAGAATAAGCCATAAGTAACCTCAAGCTAAAATAGATATCATAGTGTTCATGCACTGAACCCAGCAGCACTGCTGAGTGACAGCCCCCCTTCAAGATCTGTTTATTTGTACTTCATTCTAAAAAGTAGCTATTTTCTGATGCTTGTGTGTATTAATAGGGCTGCCATCACAAGTACCACTGCTAATTAAACAAAAGATGAATCAAGCAAGAGAAATGTATTTGCATGGTTCTGGAAACCAGAAAGTCCAAGATAAGGGTTGATTTCATTCATTCTGAGGGTTTTTCCTTTGGCTTGTAGGTGGTCATCTTTTCTTTTTGTCTGTGCATGGTCTTTCCTCAGTGTGTGTGTATGCATGCCTGTGTCTAAATTTCCTCTTTTTATAAGAAGGCCAATTATAATGGATCAAGTCCCACCCTTAGGACCTCATTTAAGTTAACCACCTCTTTAAAGACCTTATTTTCAAATACGGTCATATTTTGAGGTACTAGGGGTTAGGACATCAATATATAAATTTTAGGGTCTACTATTCAGCCCATAATATTACTCACAGTAGCTGTGAAGCAGGAAATAGAAGCAGTGATTCTAGAAAGATACAGCATTAATCAGGCATACTGATGTTTTTGTTGTTTAGTCACTAAGTCGTGTCTAGCTCTTTTGAGACCTCTTGAACTCTAGCCCGCCAGGTTCCTCTGTCCACAGGATTTCCTAGGCAAGAATATTGGAGTGGGTTGCCATTTCCTTCCCCAGGGGATCTTCCCCACCCAGAGATGGAATCCACATCTCTTGCATTGGCAGGCAGATTCTTTACTGCTGAGCCTCCAGGGAAGCCCGTAAGAAGTAACATACAGGTAAGAAAGAAGATAGAAAATTTATTTTGAAAGTGCATCATCTTGATATAACTGCAGAATTACATCAAGATATAACATTATAACTGACACTCTGATGGAAGAAAAAAAAGAACGAAATGCTCATCATACAGAAGAAGGAATTTCTCAAAGAGTGACAGATGGAAATTTAAGTCCTAACACTAAGACTTGGGACAAGTCACTTAAAACTTTAAAAATTTTCTTTTCTCATCATCTTGAGAGTTTTCCTGCTGGCTCAGATGGTAAAGAATCTGCAATGAAAGAGATCCAGAATCAATGTCTGGGTTGGAAAGATCACCTGGAGAAGAGAATGGCTACCCACACCAGTATTCTTTCCTGGAGAATCCCATGGACAGAGGAGCCTGGTGGGCTACAGTCCATGTGTCATTTAGCACTGAATGATTTTCACTTTTTTTCACTTATCGTGAGAATAAAATTATTTCTGTGATACCAGTGGTAAGAAAGCTATCTGTGGGTAAGTGCTTCATAAACTGATAAGTATTCTTTAGGCAATAATATTTTAGATCCAACAAGAAGACATGAAAATTTTTATTGCAGCTAAATACAATCTAGATTTACATATCAAAATTACCAAAAAGGAAAAATGTTAAGTTGTTTAAATGAAGCATATCCTTAGTTATTTGGAAAACTGACTTTTTTTTTAAAAAAAATTATTTATTTATTTATTTGAGGGGGGTGGGGTGGGGAGGGAGAGGAGCAGGCAGGCCACTTCTATTGGTCTTTCATTTCTCCATTTTCATCCATCTTTGTTCTTTTGACCCATGTGGGCCTCCCATCGCAGTGGCCTCTGTTGTCGCAGAGCGCCGGCTCTGGGTGCATGCGCTCCAGAGCTCCGGCTCGGTAATTGGACGCACTGGTCCAGCTGCTCCATGGCACGTGGGATCTTTCCAGGCCAGGGATCGAACTGGCACCCCTTGCACTGCAAGGCGGGGTCCTTACCCATTGGACCACCAGGGAAGCCCTGAAAACTGGCTTTTAATAATTAAAAAATGTTAACATCAAGGAAGTTCTTAAACTAAGGATTCATTGCAATGAATGCTCTTCCTTAATATAGAGCATAATCATTTTATTAAAATATCCAGTTGAGGTCTTTGTGACTAATATTTCCCTGTATCCAACCACAAAAGGATAGAAGCCATAAGTATTCATACTCTGGTAGACTGGAAAGCTATATGCCCTGTAAACCAAAGGAATTAGATTCTGATTAGAATTTTGTTTTTACTTTGAAATTCATTTTGCGTTTCTGGTTCAGTTTCCCCATATTTAAAATAAAGGTATAAAAGCAGGTGGTTTCCATAGTGTCTTGTGATAGTAAAATTTATGAAAGACACTTCTTAACTTTCACTCCATAGTAAGGAGTAGGTCTAAAAATAGAGATGGTCTCTTTTTATCATTGCTTCTCCCCACCAGTACATGGAGCTGAAAGGGCGGGATTATGAGTCACCAGGAAGCCTGATCTCTACCTCCACTGCCATCTGTCTTGTCCTGGCAACCTTGACTGTTTGTCTCTGAGTGTTCGGTGTCTGCTCCCTGGGTAGGCATTTCCAGGATAACACACAATCGTCATATCTTAATCTCATAATGGGTAGGTTCCCTTTTTAAGCTATTACGTTCTCCTTAGGGAGGTACCAGACTGCCCTGCTCTGTCAGGGGCACGCTTCTCTGACATTTAGAAGAAACCAAACAACCTGAAAAGTCAAAATGTTCATATAGAGCATATCAAGAAACTATGCTTTTAAATGTTGTTAGCAATTTAGTGGCTGTAGGAAGCCCAGTGCCCTTAGCCTTTCTGTTTGTCTTCCTTTTTTTCTTAGAACAAAGTCCTTGTCGTAAATGGAAACGCATCAGCAAAGTCTCCTTGATGAAACAGTAAGAATCCACCCGTGTTTCAACACTTCCACCTAAAGCCGTTAGGGATGGGAGATGGCACCAGATGTGATTAGTAAGCAAGCACTTTCTCAGACCCTAAGTAATCCATGGTTGGACATAGGAAGATAATCTTCAGGCGCTTATGATCTGAGAGGAAAGCACAGTGTGCAGTCCCGACTTGAAGGATTTAGGAAAGACAATTAAAAATGTTAACATCAAGGAAGTTCTTAAACTAAGGATTCATTGCAATGAATGCTCTTCCTTAATATAGAGCATAATCATTTTATTAAAATATCCAGTTGAGGTCTTTGTGACTAATATTTCCCTGTATCCAACCACAAAAGGATAGAAGCCATAAGTATTCATACTCTGGTAGACTGGAAAGCTATATGCCCTGTAAACCAAAGGAATTAGATTCTGATTAGAATTTTGTTTTTACTTTGAAATTCATTTTGCGTTTCTGGTTCAGTTTCCCCATATTTAAAATAAAGGTATAAAAGCAGGTGGTTTCCATAGTGTCTTGTGATAGTAAAATTTATGAAAGACACTTCTTAACTTTCACTCCATAGTAAGGAGTAGGTCTAAAAATAGAGATGGTCTCTTTTTATCATTGCTTCTCCCCACCAGTACATGGAGCTGAAAGGGCGGGATTATGAGTCACCAGGAAGCCTGATCTCTACCTCCACTGCCATCTGTCTTGTCCTGGCAACCTTGACTGTTTGTCTCTGAGTGTTCGGTGTCTGCTCCCTGGGTAGGCATTTCCAGGATAACACACAATCGTCATATCTTAATCTCATAATGGGTAGGTTCCCTTTTTAAGCTATTACGTTCTCCTTAGGGAGGTACCAGACTGCCCTGCTCTGTCAGGGGCACGCTTCTCTGACATTTAGAAGAAACCAAACAACCTGAAAAGTCAAAATGTTCATATAGAGCATATCAAGAAACTATGCTTTTAAATGTTGTTAGCAATTTAGTGGCTGTAGGAAGCCCAGTGCCCTTAGCCTTTCTGTTTGTCTTCCTTTTTTTCTTAGAACAAAGTCCTTGTCGTAAATGGAAACGCATCAGCAAAGTCTCCTTGATGAAACAGTAAGAATCCACCCGTGTTTCAACACTTCCACCTAAAGCCGTTAGGGATGGGAGATGGCACCAGATGTGATTAGTAAGCAAGCACTTTCTCAGACCCTAAGTAATCCATGGTTGGACATAGGAAGATAATCTTCAGGGCGCTTATGATCTGAGAGGGAAAGCACAGTGTGCAGTCCCGACTTGAAGGATTTAGGAAAGACAACGAAGCTTCTGCAGCCCAGCCTACAAGGATACAAACTGTAAACTCCTACAGGCAGTTCACATTTAACCTATCAGCAGTATATTTGCTGTCCCGCCTCCCCTGGCAAAGTCAGTTCCTGTTTTAAGTCACTCAAGCCAGATTGGAACCTCTTGTACCTAATCAGTAACTAGGACCTACTGACTCTATCTTGTAAACATTTCTTAAATCCATTTCATTCTCCTGTTTTTATAATCATTGTCCTTGGTCCATGTCTCTGTCTACTGCTCATCGTAACCTCTTGTTTATCCTTTACACAATCAACAGATTATCTCAATAAATTTAACCAGATCACTCTTCTGCCTAATGGAATTACATAGCTCTTCATTTTTTTCAATAAAAGACTAGGCTCAGACTTCCCTGGTGGTCCAGTGGATAAAGAGTCCACCTTGCAGTGCAAGGGGCACCGGTTGAATCCCTGGCCCAGGAAGATCCCACGTGCCACGGAGTGGCTGGGCCAGTGTGTCTAATTATGAACTAGCACTCTGGTGCGCGTATACCCAGAGCCGGTGCTCTGCAGCTAGAGAGGCCACTGCAATGGGAGGCCCACACAGGGCAAAGTATAAAAAGATGGATGAAGATAAATATAAGTAAAAGAGGCATGGTTGGCAAAAGAAAAATAAAACGTCTAGGCTCCTCAGAAGGGCATCTAAGGCATTTTGTCCCCTAGCCCCCTTTTCATGGCCACTCCACCCACTTCCTTTTACATTCCCATCCTCCCATTCTGCTCTACTATTATACTGATTCTGCTCCCTTTGTATTTCCTTACACATTGCTTTAACACATTTCATCCTGGAAAAGCAGCATAAGTATAAGTTTTATAGCTTAGTTGTCATATAATATTTTCATGATTTTTCTGAAACAAGCAAGTTCTGAATAAGTTTAAATTGTAAGTGCCATTTTCCCCACCATATCATTCACTAAGCTGAGCATTTAGGTTCATTTTACAGTGAAGAGAGAACCCTCGATTAAAAGAAAGTTGTAAACTGTCCCAGACTATCTTTACACAATACCAGGCAAAGCTAAATAAGATTTAGGAAAGACAACGAAGCTTCTGCAGCCCAGCCTACAAGGATACAAACTGTAAACTCCTACAGGCAGTTCACATTTAACCTATCAGCAGTATATTTGCTGTCCCGCCTCCCCTGGCAAAGTCAGTTCCTGTTTTAAGTCACTCAAGCCAGATTGGAACCTCTTGTACCTAATCAGTAACTAGGACCTACTGACTCTATCTTGTAAACATTTCTTAAATCCATTTCATTCTCCTGTTTTTATAATCATTGTCCTTGGTCCATGTCTCTGTCTACTGCTCATCGTAACCTCTTGTTTATCCTTTACACAATCAACAGATTATCTCAATAAATTTAACCAGATCACTCTTCTGCCTAATGGAATTACATAGCTCTTCATTTTTTTCAATAAAAGACTAGGCTCAGACTTCCCTGGTGGTCCAGTGGATAAAGAGTCCACCTTGCAGTGCAAGGCACGGTTGAATCCCTGGCCCAGGAAGATCCCACGTGCCACGGAGTGGCTGGGCCAGTGTGTCTAATTATGAACTAGCACTCTGGTGCGCGTATACCCAGAGCCGGTGCTCTGCAGCTAGAGAGGCCACTGCAATGGGAGGCCCACACAGGGCAAAGTATAAAAAGATGGATGAAGATAAATATAAGTAAAAGAGGCATGGTTGGCAAAAGAAAAATAAAACGTCTAGGCTCCTCAGAAGGGCATCTAAGGCATTTTGTCCCCTAGCCCCCTTTTCATGGCCACTCCACCCACTTCCTTTTACATTCCCATCCTCCCATTCTGCTCTACTATTATACTGATTCTGCTCCCTTTGTATTTCCTTACACATTGCTTTAACACATTTCATCCTGGAAAAGCAGCATAAGTATAAGTTTTATAGCTTAGTTGTCATATAATATTTTCATGATTTTTCTGAAACAAGCAAGTTCTGAATAAGTTTAAATTGTAAGTGCCATTTTCCCCACCATATCATTCACTAAGCTGAGCATTTAGGTTCATTTTACAGTGAAGAGAGAACCCTCGATTAAAGAAAGGTAGCAGAAGACATTATAAGCCAATAAACTGTCCTCCACGACTATCTTTACACAATACCAGGCAAAGCTAATAGTGAAATAAATTGATTTACAGAATACAAGTTGAGAAATAGTTAAATGAGCAACATAATAGTCCTTTGATAAGCCTTGTTTAGTGTAAGGCATTTCTCTTCATAGGTATAAGCATAATAAATATTGGGGTGAGATGGGGGAGGTGGTGGAAGGAACATGAGCTACTGTCCATGGTCCTGATACAAAAACACTGTGATAAGGTTACCAAGAGTTTATATCAATACTGCTAACTGGCTTTTTGAGTGATCTGAATGAATACTATTAAGGGTTGAATTGTGTCCTCCCCTACACCAAAGAGTATATTGAAGTCCTAATCTCTATACCTGTTGACATGACCTTATTTGGAAATAGAGTCTTTGCAGATGTAATCAAGTTAAGATCACTAAAACAAGGGGAAAATTTGAACACAAACTTAGGGAAGGTCATGTGAAAACAGAATCAGAGATTGTATAATGCTCCCATAATTTAAGTAATACCAAGAATTGCTAGCCAATACCAGAAACTAAAAGAGACAAGAAAGGATCCCTTCCTTACAGCCTTCAGAAAGAGCATGATGCTTCCAATACCTTGATTTCAGACATGTAGCCTTCAGAACTCTGAACATTGTGAGGCTTAGGGTTGCCAACCATCACACACAATCAGAAACCTGCATGTAACTTTACAGTGGGCCTTCCATATCTATAGTTCTGTATGCATCTGAGAATACAACCAACTATAGTTAGTGTAATAGTGTATGTATGTAGTAAAAAAAAAAAAAATTGAGTATAAGTGGACCCATGCAGTTCCAACCCATGTTGTTCAAGAGTCTACTGTATATTTCAGTGGTAATTTGTTATGGAAGCCCTAGGAAAGCATTTCAAGCACAAAATAAAGATCCTTTGGGGTTTTTTTTGTTTGATGTTTTTTGCAGCCTCAAGTCTTAGCTAATTATCTTTTTTCAAGCTCTAGTTTTGGCACATTCATTAATATGTATAAACGATATTAGTGTTCAGGACCAAAATACGATAAAGTCTATAAGTGAGGGAGATTGCACTCTCTACAGTTAGTCAACAAGGCTGTATACTGTCACCTTGGTTACATCATGTAAGGTGCCAGGCTGCATGAATCACCAGCTGGAATCAAGATAGCCAGGAGCAATAACAACAACCTCAGCTCTACAGATGATGCCACACTAATAGAAGACAGCACAGAGGAAGTAATGAGCCTCCTGATGAGGATACAAAAGGAGAGTGAGACTGCTGCCTTGAAACTCAACATGAAAAACTGAGATCATGGCATCCAGTCCCACCACTTCATAGCAATAGAAGAAAAAAAGGCAGAAGCACTGACAGGTTTTATTTTGGGGGGCTCCAAAATTACTGGACAGTGACTGCAGTCATGAAATTAAAAGATGCTTACTCCTTGGAAGGAAAGCTATGACAAACCTAGACAGTGAATCAAAAAGCAGATGTCACTTTGATGACAAATGTCTGTATATTAAAAAGCTATGCTTTGGGCTTCCCTGGTGGTCCAGTGGGTAAGGACACCGCCTTGCACTGCAAGGGGTGCCAGTTCGATCCCTGGCCTGGGAAGATCCCACGTGCCGCGGAGCGGCTGGACCGATGTCTCCAATTACCGAGTCGGAGCTCTGGAGCGCATGCACCCAGAGCCGGTGCTCTGCGACAACAGAGGCCACTGTGATGGGAGGCCCACATGGGCCAAAGAACAAAGATGGATGAAAAATAAACAAATGAAAGGCCAATAGAAAAAAAAAAAAAAAAAGCTATGCTTTTTTAGTATTCTTGTATGGATGTGAGAGTTGGACCTAAGAAAACTGAGCACCAAAGAACTGATGCTTTTAAATCGTGGTGCTGGAGAAAACTCTCAAGAGTCCCTTGGATTGCAAGGAGATCAAACAAGTCAATCCTGAAGGAAATCAACCCTGAATGTTCATTGGAAGGACTGATGCTGAAGCGCTGATACTTTGCCACCTGGTGGGAAAAGCGGGTTCATTGGAAAAGACCCTGAGGCTGGGAAAGATTAAAGGCAAAAGGAGAAGGGGCGACAGAGGATGAGATGGTGGGATGGTATTGCCAATTTAACGGACATGAATTTGAACAAACTCCAGGAGCTGGTGGAGGACAGGGGAACCAGGTGCGCTACAATCCAGAGGATCTCAAAGTGTTGGACATGACTTAGTGACTGAAAAACAACAATAACAACACTTAATCAAGCATTGAATCTGCCTCCAATGATATTGCTCTAGACAGCAGAGCAAGGATATCTTTCACTTAAAGGAATAAAACAGTTCCATATTATTCAAAATTAGTGGTGATTTGTAGGCAATTTGTAGATGTTTTGATTTTATACTTTCCTTTTTTAGATCTTAACTTCTTAAGCATTTCTCGCAACATAGCAGTGTCTCCTAATTATTTTAAGACATTATTTGAGAAAGAATGGGAATTATGCTTCAAAATGTCTACTTTCCTGGCTTTCTTTTCACTAGAGGAAAGACTTGTGAAGAAGCAGCCATGGAGAGCGAGTGGCATGGTGTACAGACCATACTTTGCAAATTGTACAAGTTCTTTATGACTTGGCTCCTTCTGACTGTGGTGAAAACAGGTTGTTTTCCCCTGATGAAAACTGTAGAAAAAGCAGCCAGTTCGATCCCTGGCCTGGGAAGATCCCACGTGCCGCGGAGCGGCTGGACCGATGTCTCCAATTACCGAGTCGGAGCTCTGGAGCGCATGCACCCAGAGCCGGTGCTCTGCGACAACAGAGGCCACTGTGATGGGAGGCCCACATGGGCCAAAGAACAAAGATGGATGAAAAATAAACAAATGAAAGGCCAATAGAAAAAAAAAAAAAAAAAAGCTATGCTTTTTTAGTATTCTTGTATGGATGTGAGAGTTGGACCTAAGAAAACTGAGCACCAAAGAACTGATGCTTTTAAATCGTGGTGCTGGAGAAAACTCTCAAGAGTCCCTTGGATTGCAAGGAGATCAAACAAGTCAATCCTGAAGGAAATCAACCCTGAATGTTCATTGGAAGGACTGATGCTGAAGCGCTGATACTTTGCCACCTGGTGGGAAAAGCGGGTTCATTGGAAAAGACCCTGAGGCTGGGAAAGATTAAAGGCAAAAGGAGAAGGGGCGACAGAGGATGAGATGGTGGGATGGTATTGCCAATTTAACGGACATGAATTTGAACAAACTCCAGGAGCTGGTGGAGGACAGGGGAACCAGGTGCGCTACAATCCAGAGGATCTCAAAGTGTTGGACATGACTTAGTGACTGAAAAACAACAATAACAACACTTAATCAAGCATTGAATCTGCCTCCAATGATATTGCTCTAGACAGCAGAGCAAGGATATCTTTCACTTAAAGGAATAAAACAGTTCCATATTATTCAAAATTAGTGGTGATTTGTAGGCAATTTGTAGATGTTTTGATTTTATACTTTCCTTTTTTAGATCTTAACTTCTTAAGCATTTCTCGCAACATAGCAGTGTCTCCTAATTATTTTAAGACATTATTTGAGAAAGAATGGGAATTATGCTTCAAAATGTCTACTTTCCTGGCTTTCTTTTTCACTAGAGGAAAGACTTGTGAAGAAGCAGCCATGGAGAGCGAGTGGCATGGTGTACAGACCATACTTTGCAAATTGTACAAGTTCTTTATGACTTGGCTCCTTCTGACTGTGGTGAAAACAGGTTGTTTGCTCCCACTGCCATGTAAAATTCTGTAGCCAAACAAAGCTATCCCTTTTCTTCTGCTGCTTATGTATGTCTCTTTGTTGTTGATGAGAACACAGAAGAATGCCTGCGTTCGTCATTTTTTCATCTGGGGTGTGCGTATGTGACTGGGAGGCGTGTGCTCCATGTTCTGCGTACTGATTGTTATCAAGATACCCTATAGGGCATAGCGTTGAAGAGTTTCCTGTTCCTTCAGAACAGAACGGCCAGACTGAGTTTTCAGACAATGCACTCTGGGTCAGCGATGCTGACAGCCTGCACGTTAACACTGAAGGAGTCATTGGCATGATTGGCAACATGACATCGAATTCTTGGGTTGTTTTCATTCTCTTTTTAAAGGACTGATCTTTATCCCTTTGTTATCTTTTTGTAGATTTCAAAGCACATTGTCTATCCCAGCGTAAATTCAGAAGATGTCTTTGGGGTCAGCTTCATGAGATGGATTTTCTGGAGTGAATTTTGGAACTGGCACGTAAGTGTGTTGTATTTTTTTCATTTTTTCTTTTTGGTGTCATTACACTATATAGACAGATTGACTTCACTGGAGTGGCTCTCACGTCATGTTACCAATTTATTACAGTTGGATACACAGTGAGAACTCCTATAAGACTCATTTGTTTTGATAATTTGCAAATAGATGAAGTGCATCCATGAATTTTGTCTTAAGATTATTTTCATTGTCACTAATTGAGATAGGGAGTATCTTGCAGATGTTGGTTTTAACCTGTGAGATATTAGTCCACAAGTTAGGATTTTTCTTTAGGCCTCTGTGAATAGGTGCAATAATTACTATTTTCTTGCCAAAATACTGTTCCAGTGAGTGAATAAATGACTTATTTAATAAAACATCCCTTATGGTTCTTGTCTGAGTATGAAGTTACTCTTTTATCATAGGATTGTAGCTTTTGGACTAAGCCAAAAGGTCATGACAACTTGAAGGCAGTATTTTTTGTTTTTTAATCAGTTGTCTTTCTAAAACAAAACACCATGACATTTTTTTTTTCTGCTCAAAAACCTTTGTATTGTTGACTCAACTATTAAAATGGTTTTGTCACCTACATCTCCTCCTGTTTGATCGCTCCTGTCTATGAAAACAAGCAGCGGAATGCATACTATTTCTTGCATTAAAAAGGTGATTCTCCCCAAGGTTAAAAGGATTTGTGTTTAGTGACACAGTTCACGTTCTGGGATGAGACAAATAAGAAAATGAATCTTGCCTAACTTCCAGAAAAGTGGAAAAACTAACTTACTTTATTTGATAGTGATGTTGTTATTTTAGTCACTAAGTCGTGTCCAACTCTTGTGACCCCATGGACTATAGCCGTCCAGGCTCTTCTGACCGTGGGATTTCCCAGGCAAGAATACTGGAATGGGTTGCCATTTCCTTCTCCAGGAGATCTTCTTGACCAAGGGATGGAACCCACCCTTCCTGCATCTCCTGCATTGGCAGGATTCTTTACCACTGAGCCACCAGGGAAGCCTTGGTGATAATAGAGCTAGCTAATAAGTTTAATGTAGATACCTAGAAAGTCCTAACCCTCACTGTGATGGTATTTGGAGGTGGAACCTTCAGGAAATAATTTGGTTTATTTATTTATTTTGGGGGCACTGGTTTCTCGTTGCAGCATGTGGGCTCTTCTTTATGACTCTCAGACTTTGTCTTGTTGGGAAGCACGGGCTCTTGAGTGCAGGAGCTCAGTGGCTGTGCTGCACAGACTTAGTTGTCTATGGGATCTTAATTCCCCAACCAGGGATTGATTCTCAACCACTCGGCAACTGTGGAAGTGCACCTTTTTGGGACCTGGGTTTAGAGGAGATCATAAGTGTATCACTCTCATCATGGGATTAGTGCCCTTACAAAAAGAAGAAGGACTTCCTTGGTGGCACGGCAGTAAAGAATCCTCTTCCTAATAAAGGAGAGAGGGTTTCTATCCCTGGGTTGGGAAGATTCCCTGGAGAAGGAAATGGCAATCCATTCCGGTATTCTTACCGAAAATCCCATGGACAGAGAAGTTAGGTGGACTATAGGCCATGGGGTCACAAAAAACTTGGATATGACTTAGCAACTCAATAAAAAAACAAGAAGAAGGCACACGAGAGTGCTCTTTCCCCAAGTGCACACACCAAGCAAAGGCCGTGTGAGGACGTGGTGAGAAGGTAGCCATCTGTAAGCCAAGAAGGTCCTCACTGAGAACGGACTCTGCTGGTGCCTTTGGATTCTTAAATTCCAGACTTGGGAGCAAATCTGTGTCATTTGTTTAAACCACCCCATCTATGGGACTTCTTCACAGCAGTGTGAGTTGACTAAGGTAGTACGTACCATTATTTCAGAGAATTAGGATGGATATCTAGAAGGTCCTGGGAGGTAGCTTGATCTCACTATGAAGAAGGGCTTTCTCATACCAGTGCATCCTAATGAGAGGAAGGGGCAGTAAAACCTTCTGGCTGAAGTCTGTATGGGAACCTGGCTGGTCTGGGTCCACCTGTCCACCCACCCCATATAGGCTCCACATTTGCTGGCTCCTGCATTGGCAGGATTCTTTACCACTGAGCCACCAGGGAAGCCTTGGTGATAATAGAGCTAGCTAATAAGTTTAATGTAGATACCTAGAAAGTCCTAACCCTCACTGTGATGGTATTTGGAGGTGGAACCTTCAGGAAATAATTTGGTTTATTTATTTATTTTGGGGGCACTGGTTTCTCGTTGCAGCATGTGGGCTCTTCTTTATGACTCTCAGACTTTGTCTTGTTGGGAAGCACGGGCTCTTGAGTGCAGGAGCTCAGTGGCTGTGCTGCACAGACTTAGTTGTCTATGGGATCTTAATTCCCCAACCAGGGATTGATTCTCAACCACTCGGCAACTGTGGAAGTGCACCTTTTGGTACCTGGGTTTAGAGGAGATCATAAGTGTATCACTCTCATCATGGGATTAGTGCCCTTACAAAAAGAAGAAGGACTTCCTTGGTGGCACGGCAGTAAAGAATCCTCTTCCTAATAAAGGAGAGAGGGTTTCTATCCCTGGGTTGGGAAGATTCCCTGGAGAAGGAAATGGCAATCCATTCCGGTATTCTTACCGAAAATCCCATGGACAGAGAAGTTAGGTGGACTATAGGCCATGGGGTCACAAAAAACTTGGATATGACTTAGCAACTCAATAAAAAAACAAGAAGAAGGCACACGAGAGTGCTCTTTCCCCAAGTGCACACACCAAGCAAAGGCCGTGTGAGGACGTGGTGAGAAGGTAGCCATCTGTAAGCCAAGAAGGTCCTCACTGAGAACGGACTCTGCTGGTGCCTTTGGATTCTTAAATTCCAGACTTGGGAGCAAATCTGTGTCATTTGTTTAAACCACCCCATCTATGGGACTTCTTCACAGCAGTGTGAGTTGACTAAGGTAGTACGTACCATTATTTCAGAGAATTAGGATGGATATCTAGAAGGTCCTGGGAGGTAGCTTGATCTCACTATGAAGAAGGGCTTTCTCATACCAGTGCATCCTAATGAGAGGAAGGGGCAGTAAAACCTTCTGGCTGAAGTCTGTATGGGAACCTGGCTGGTCTGGGTCCACCTGTCCACCCACCCCATATAGGCTCCACATTTGCTGGCTCCTAGAGAGTCAAGGCACAAGTAAGAAACCATACAAAGGGGAGGTTCCTTTAAAGAAAAATATCCCTACTTCTGATCTACCTCATAGGTTTGTAATTCTTTCTCGTCCTCTGTAATTCTTTCTCAAAAGAATTTGTCATTTATTTCTAATTGGGATGTGTCCATTTATTTTGGCCAGTTACACCTGAAAACTTAAGTCTTTTAACACAATATTGGTTACTCCCACCAATTCAAATGACTATAGACTTAAAAATTTGTTCATTCTCTTAAACCCGGAACTTAGAAATAAGTTTTAATCGCTCCCAACCAAACACACACTGTTTTTCAACAGGGGAGTACCATCTCCAAAGAAAATAAACTGAAATGCAAGAATGCACCACTTTTTATTTTCAGAAACAAGATGAACACTCAGCTTACATATATATTCCCTGAAAAAGAAAAGAGAAATGATCCTTCATAAAGCACAGAGAGTCCCAGTGGAACACTGGATCTTAGTTATGGCACCGTGAAGGCCTGCTAGTATAATTTATTCATCACTAATGATACTTATATGAATTTCATTAATATGAAAAAATAAACTGCTGCTGTCTCTCTGTGGATAAACTATAATTTTTGTGACTTTTGAAAAGCCTTCTTGGGTGCATAATGAGAATTCTCATGAGAATTGGGATTCTGTGTATAAAAATTAATGTGCATATATCATCTACTGTTGGCAGCTTACATTATTATTCAACACATATTAATAAACTAAAACACATCTCTAATGACTGGAAAGAGGCAACATGGTGTTTTCTTAAGGTTCTTTATCAAATTTAAAATGCTGTAAGAAGAGTCTACAACGTAGCTGATTCATGTCTGCTGTACTAACAGCAGAAACTAACAACACAGGTTTCGACTAACAGTCAAAACTAACACAACCTTGTAAAGCAACTATACTTTAATAAAAATTAAATTAAAAATGAAACATTGCTGAAGTTAGGAGTCACTGAAACCTAAAGGAGAAAACATTTAAATTCCTTGTTGGGAAACAAATTTGTTCTCAAGTGTGTATGGGCACCTGGCTGGTCTGGGTCCACCTGTCCACCCACCCCATATAGGCTCCACATTTGCTGGCTCCTAGAGAGTCAAGGCACAAGTAAGAAACCATACAAAGGGGAGGTTCCTTTAAAGAAAAATATCCCTACTTCTGATCTACCTCATAGGTTTGTAATTCTTTCTCGTCCTCTGTAATTCTTTCTCAAAAGAATTTGTCATTTATTTCTAATTGGGATGTGTCCATTTATTTTGGCCAGTTACACCTGAAAACTTAAGTCTTTTAACACAATATTGGTTACTCCCACCAATTCAAATGACTATAGACTTAAAAATTTGTTCATTCTCTTAAACCCGGAACTTAGAAATCAGTTTTAATCGCTCCCAACCAAACACACACTGTTTTTCAACAGGGGAGTACCATCTCCAAAGAAAATAAACTGAAATGCAAGAATGCACCACTTTTTATTTTCAGAAACAAGATGAACACTCAGCTTACATATATATTCCCTGAAAAAGAAAAGAGAAATGATCCTTCATAAAGCACAGAGAGTCCCAGTGGAACACTGGATCTTAGTTATGGCACCGTGAAGGCCTGCTAGTATAATTTATTCATCACTAATGATACTTATATGAATTTCATTAATATGAAAAAATAAACTGCTGCTGTCTCTCTGTGGATAAACTATAATTTTTGTGACTTTTGAAAAGCCTTCTTGGGTGCATAATGAGAATTCTCATGAGAATTGGGATTCTGTGTATAAAAATTAATGTGCATATATCATCTACTGTTGGCAGCTTACATTATTATTCAACACATATTAATAAACTAAAACACATCTCTAATGACTGGAAAGAGGCAACATGGTGTTTTCTTAAGGTTCTTTATCAAATTTAAAATGCTGTAAGAAGAGTCTACAACGTAGCTGATTCATGTCTGCTGTACTAACAGCAGAAACTAACAACACAGGTTTCGACTAACAGTCAAAACTAACACAACCTTGTAAAGCAACTATACTTTAATAAAAATTAAATTAAAAATGAAACATTGCTGAAGTTAGGAGTCACTGAAACCTAAAGGAGAAAACATTTAAATTCCTTGTTGGGAAACAAATTTGTTCTCAGATACAAGATGTATTTTTGAATTTTTGGGCACCTTATCCAGAAATCAAGATAATTTCACCAGTGGGTTTTGTTATGAATTATATGAGATGAATGTAATTTGATGAGGGGGATATTCCCTGGTAGTTCAGTGTTAAAGAATCACCTGCTGACAGAGAAAACAGATTCCATCCCTGGCTCGGGAAGATCACTTGGAAAAGGAAATGGCAACCCACTCCGGTATTCTTGCCTGGAGAATCCCATGGACAGAAGAGCCTGGCGGGCTACAGTCCATGAGGCCGCAAAAGAGTCAACATGACTTAGCGACTAAACAACAACATAATTAGATGAATTTTCTCTACAATCATATTGACTTAAATATCAGTTGAGATACCCCATGGCTGACCACTTGGCCTTTCCAAAGAAATTTTGTAAATTCTTCAAGATTTGGTAAGACAAGTAAGGAGAATCACTCTTAGGCATGAACAAAGTAAATGACATCTTAACCCGTTCTAGGTAGTGTGCAAATATATCAATCATTGCCTTAGACAGAAAGCATGTGGAAATAGGAATAAAAGTCTTGTGAGCCATGCATAAAGTCTATGGATATATATTACTGGTGTTACCAATTTTGTTGTCATCATTGTTCAGTTGCTAAGTTGTGTCTGACTCTTTGTGATGCAGTGAACTACAGCAATCCAGGCTCCTTTGTCTACTAACTCCCAGAGTGTACTCAAATTCATGTTCATGGAGTCAGTAATGCTACCTAATCATCTCATCCTCTGCCACCTCCTTCTCCTTTTGCTTTCAGTGTTTCCCAGCATCAGGCTATTTTTTAGTGAATCAGCTCGTCACATCAGGTGGCCAAAGTATTGGAGCTTCAGCGTCAGCATCAGTTCTTCCAATGAATAATCAGGGTTGATTTCCTTTAGGATTGACTGGCTTGATCTCCTTGCAGTTTAGGGGTTCTCAAGAGTCTTCTCCAGGGCTTCCCTGGTGTTCCAGTGGGTTAAGAGCCCGCCTTGCAGTGCAGAGGGAACCGGTTCGATCCGTGGTACGGGAAGATCCCACATGCCGTGGAGCGGCTGGACCTGTGTGTCCAATAACGAACCAGCGCTCTGGAGCGTGTGCCCAGAGCCGGTGCTCGGCAATGAGAGAGGCCACTGCGATGCAAGGCCCGCACAGGCCAAAGAATTAAGATAGATGAAAATAAATAAATGAAGGGCCAATAAAAGAGGCCAAAATTTACCAAAAAAAAAATTATATACCTAAAAAGATTAGATCTCCAGCACTACAATTTGAAAGAATCAGTTCTTCAGCACTTAGCCTTCTAATTCTTTTTTTTTTTATTATTTTTTTTAAATTAATTTATTTATTTTTGTACATGTATGTTCCCAGATCAATCAGATGCATATCCCTTGACCCTCCCCCCACCCAGGTTCCCCCATCCCTCTAGACCATTGCTCCAAGTGGTTGTAGGTACTCCTATTCCCCTAGCACAATGACAATAGCTATCTTTTCTACACATGACAGTATAGGTTCCCATGTTACTCCCTCCCATTGTTCGGTCTCCACAATGTCTTTATGTCTATTCTCTGTTTTTTCATGAGTTCACTGTGTGTGTTATCATGACCATCTTACTAGATCCCATATATATGAGTTAGTATACTATACTTGTCTTTCTCTTTTTGACTTACTTCACTTTTTATGATAGGTTCTAAAGCCAGCCACCTCATTAGGACTGAGTCTTCTGCATTTCTTTTAACAGCTGAGTAGTATTCCATTGTATATATGTACCAGAGCTTCTGTATCCATTCATTTGTCGATGGACATCTAGGTTGCTTCCATGTTCTGGCTATTGTATAGAGAGCTGCAATGAACACTGGGGTACAGGTGCCTCTTTCAGTTTTGATTTCATCAGGATATAGGCCTAATAGTGGGATTGCTGGGTCATAGGGTGCTTCTATTTTTAGTTTTTTAAGGAATCTCCATATTGTCTTCCATAGAGGTTGTATTAATTTACATTCCCACCAGCAATGCAAGAGGGTTCCCTTTTCTCCACACCCTCTCCAGGGCTTCCCTGGTGGTCCAGTGGGTAAAAAGTCCGCCTCGCAGTGCAAGGGGCACTGGTTAGATCCCTGGCACCGGAAGATCCCACATGCCGTGGAGCGGCTGGACCTGTGTGTCCAATTACGAGCCAGCACCCAGAGCCGGTGCTCTGCAAAAAGAGAGGCCACCGCGATGGGAGGCCCACACAGGCCAAAGAACTAAGATGGATCAAAGTAAATAAATCAAGGGCCAATTAAAGAAGCCAAAATTTACCAAAAAAAAAATTATATACCTAAAAAGATTAGATCTCCAGCACTACAATTTGAAAGAATCAGTTCTTCAGCACTTAGCCTTCTAATTCTTTTTTTTTTTATTATTTTTTTTAAATTAATTTATTTATTTTTGTACATGTATGTTCCCAGATCAATCAGATGCATATCCCTTGACCCTCCCCCCACCCAGGTTCCCCGATCCCTCTAGACCATTGCTCCAAGTGGTTGTAGGTACTCCTATTCCCCTAGCACAATGACAATAGCTATCTTTTCTACACATGACAGTATAGGTTCCCATGTTACTCCCTCCCATTGTTCGGTCTCCACAATGTCTTTATGTCTATTCTCTTTTTTTTCATGAGTTCACTGTGTGTGTTATCATGACCATCTTACTAGATCCCATATATATGAGTTAGTATACTATACTTGTCTTTCTCTTTTTGACTTACTTCACTTTTTATGATAGGTTCTAAAGCCAGCCACCTCATTAGGACTGAGTCTTCTGCATTTCTTTTAACAGCTGAGTAGTATTCCATTGTATATATGTACCAGAGCTTCTGTATCCATTCATTTGTCGATGGACATCTAGGTTGCTTCCATGTTCTGGCTATTGTATAGAGAGCTGCAATGAACACTGGGGTACAGGTGCCTCTTTCAGTTTTGATTTCATCAGGATATAGGCCTAATAGTGGGATTGCTGGGTCATAGGGTGCTTCTATTTTTAGTTTTTTAAGGAATCTCCATATTGTCTTCCATAGAGGTTGTATTAATTTACATTCCCACCAGCAATGCAAGAGGGTTCCCTTTTCTCCACACCCTCTCCAGCATTTGTTGTCTGTCGATTTGTTGATGATGGCCATTCTGACAGGTGTGAGGTGGTATCTCATTGTGGTTTTAATTTGCATTTCTCTGATAATAAGCGAGGTTGAGCATCGTTTCATGTATTTTTGGACCATTTGTATGTCCTCTTTGGAGAGGCGTCTCTTTAGATCTTTTTCCCATTTTTTGATTGGGCTGCTCATTTTCCCTGTGCTGAGTTGTCTGAGTTGCTTGTAGATTTTGGAGATTAATTCTTTGTCTGTTGTTTCATTTGCTATGATTTTCTCCCACTCTGTGGGGTGTCTGTTGAACTTTTTTGTAATTTCTTTTGCCGTACAAAAGCTTTGAAGTTTCATGAGGTCCCATATGTTCATTTTTCTTTTCAGTTCTGCTATTTTAGTTGGTGGGTCAGAGAAGATCTTGCTTTGATTGATGTCCTTGAGGGTTTTGCCTATATTCTCCTCTAAGAGTTTGATGGTTTCTGGTCTTACATTGAGGTCTTTAATCCATTTTGAGTTGATCTTAGTGTATGGCGTCAGGGAATGTTCCAATTTCATTTTTTTGCATGTAGCTGTCCAATTCTCCCAGCACCACTTGTTAAAGAGGCTGTCTTTGTCCCATTTTATAGTTTCTCCTCCTTTATCAAAATAAGGTACCCATAGGTGCGTGGGTTGATCTCTGGGTTCTCAATCTTGTTCCATTGATCTATAGTTCTGTTTTTGTGCCAGTACCATACTGTCTTGATAACTGTTGCTTTGTAGTAGAGTCTGAAGTTAGGGAGGCTGATCCTCCAACTCCATTTTTCTTCCTCAGGATTGCTTTGGCTATTCGAGGTCTTCTGTGTTTCCATATGAACTGTGTTATTATTTGGTCTAGTTCTGTGAAAATGTCAGTGGTAGTTGAATAGGTTATTGCAAAATTGGAATTTCTTTTAGATGATATTTGCGAAGTATAGGCCTAATAGTGGGATTGCTGGGTCATAGGGTGCTTCTATTTTTAGTTTTTTAAGGAATCTCCATATTGTCTTGCATAGAGGTTGTATCAATTTACATTCCCACCAGCAATGCAAGAGGGTTCCCTTTTCTCCACACCCTCTCCAGCATTTGTTGTCTGTCGATTTGTTGATGATGGCCATTCTGACAGGTGTGAGGTGGTATCTCATTGTGGTTTTAATTTGCATTTCTCTGATAATAAGCGAGGTTGAGCATCGTTTCATGTATTTTTGGACCATTTGTATGTCCTCTTTGGAGAGGCGTCTCTTTAGATCTTTTTCCCATTTTTTGATTGGGCTGCTCATTTTCCCTGTGCTGAGTTGTCTGAGTTGCTTGTAGATTTTGGAGATTAATTCTTTGTCTGTTGTTTCATTTGCTATGATTTTCTCCCACTCTGTGGGGTGTCTGTTGAACTTTTTTGTAATTTCTTTTGCCGTACAAAAGCTTTGAAGTTTCATGAGGTCCCATATGTTCATTTTTCTTTTCAGTTCTGCTATTTTAGTTGGTGGGTCAGAGAAGATCTTGCTTTGATTGATGTCCTTGAGGGTTTTGCCTATATTCTCCTCTAAGAGTTTGATGGTTTCTGGTCTTACATTGAGGTCTTTAATCCATTTTGAGTTGATCTTAGTGTATGGCGTCAGGGAATGTTCCAATTTCATTTTTTTGCATGTAGCTGTCCAATTCTCCCAGCACCACTTGTTAAAGAGGCTGTCTTTGTCCCATTTTATAGTTTCTCCTCCTTTATCAAAATAAGGTACCCATAGGTGCGTGGGTTGATCTCTGGGTTCTCAATCTTGTTCCATTGATCTATAGTTCTGTTTTTGTGCCAGTACCATACTGTCTTGATAACTGTTGCTTTGTAGTAGAGTCTGAAGTTAGGGAGGCTGATCCCTCCAACTCCATTTTTCTTCCTCAGGATTGCTTTGGCTATTCGAGGTCTTCTGTGTTTCCATATGAACTGTGTTATTATTTGGTCTAGTTCTGTGAAAAATGTCAGTGGTAGTTGAATAGGTATTGCATTGAATCTGTAGATGATATTTGGAAGTATGGTCATTTTCACAATATTGATTCTTCCAATCCAGGAACATGGAATATCTCTCCATCTGTTTAAGTCTTCTTTAATGTCTCTCATGAGTGTCTTGTAATTTTCTGTGTACAATTCTTTTGTTTCTTTGGGTAGGTTTATTCCTAGATATTTGATTCTTTTGGTTGCAATGGTGAAGGGGATTGCCTCTTTGATTTCCTTTTCTGATTTTTCATTGTTTGTGTATAGGAATGCCAGTGACTTCTGTGTGTTGACTTTATATCCTGCAACTTTGCTGAATTCATTGATTAGTTCTAGTAGCTTTGTAACCGTGTCTTTGGGCTTTTCTATGTATAATATCATGTCGTCTGCAAAAAGAGAGAGCTTGACTTCTTCCTTTCCAATCTGGATTCCTTTGATTTCTTTCTCTTGTCTTATTGCTGTTGCTAGGACTTCCAGGACTATATTGAATAGCAGTGGTGAAAGTGGGCACCCCTGTCTTGTTCCTGATCTTAGAGGGAATGCTTTCAGTTTTTCACCATTAACAATAATGTTCGCTGTAGGTTTCTCATAGATGGCTTTTATTATGTTGAGATAGGTTCCTTCTATGCCCATTTTCTGAAGAGTTTTGATCATAAATGGATGTTGTACTTTGTCGAAGGCTTTTCTGCATCTATTGAGATGATCATGTGATTTTTGTCTTTCAACTTGTTGATATGGTGTATCACGTTGATTGATTTGCGGATGTTGAAGAAGCCTTGCATGCCTGGGATGAACCCAACTTGATCGTGATGTATGAGTTTTTTGACATGTCGTTGAATTCTGTTTGCTAGGATTTTGTTGGGTTGGATTTCTCAGTGAAATTGGCCTATAGTTTTCCTTTTTTGTGTTGTCTTTTGGCCCCGGTTTTTTTAGTAGAGTCTGAAGTTAGGAGGCTGATCCTCCAACTCCATTTTTCTTCCTCAGGATTGCTTTGGCTATTCGAGGTCTTCTGTGTTTCCATATGAACTGTGTTATTATTTGGTCTAGTTCTGTGAAAAATGTCAGTGGTAGTTGAATAGGTATTGCATTGAATCTGTAGATGATATTTGGAAGTATGGTCATTTTCACAATATTGATTCTTCCAATCCAGGAACATGGAATATCTCTCCATCTGTTTAAGTCTTCTTTAATGTCTCTCATGAGTGTCTTGTAATTTTCTGTGTACAATTCTTTTGTTTCTTTGGGTAGGTTTATTCCTAGATATTTGATTCTTTTGGTTGCAATGGTGAAGGGGATTGCCTCTTTGATTTCCTTTTCTGATTTTTCATTGTTTGTGTATAGGAATGCCAGTGACTTCTGTGTGTTGACTTTATATCCTGCAACTTTGCTGAATTCATTGATTAGTTCTAGTAGCTTTGTAACCGTGTCTTTGGGCTTTTCTATGTATAATATCATGTCGTCTGCAAAAAGAGAGAGCTTGACTTCTTCCTTTCCAATCTGGATTCCTTTGATTTCTTTCTCTTGTCTTATTGCTGTTGCTAGGACTTCCAGGACTATATTGAATAGCAGTGGTGAAAGTGGGCACCCCTGTCTTGTTCCTGATCTTAGAGGGAATGCTTTCAGTTTTTCACCATTAACAATAATGTTCGCTGTAGGTTTCTCATAGATGGCTTTTATTATGTTGAGATAGGTTCCTTCTATGCCCATTTTCTGAAGAGTTTTGATCATAAATGGATGTTGTACTTTGTCGAAGGCTTTTCTGCATCTATTGAGATGATCATGTGATTTTTGTCTTTCAACTTGTTGATATGGTGTATCACGTTGATTGATTTGCGGATGTTGAAGAAGCCTTGCATGCCTGGGATGAACCCAACTTGATCGTGATGTATGAGTTTTTTGACATGTCGTTGAATTCTGTTTGCTAGGATTTTGTTGAGGATCTTGGCATCTAAGTTCATCAGTGAAATTGGCCTATAGTTTTCCTTTTTTGTGTTGTCTTTGCCTGGTTTGGGTATCAGGGTGATGGTGGCCTCGTAGAATGTGTTTGGGAGTTTTCCTTCCTGTGCAATTTTTTGAAAGAGTTTTAGAAGGACAGGCATTAGCTCTTCTTTAAATGTTTGGTAGAATTCGGCTGTGAAGCCATCTGGTCCTGGGCTTTTATTTTTGGGTAGATTTTTAATCACAAAGTTGATTTCTGAGCTTGTGATTGGGTTGTTCAAAGTTTCTGTTTCTTCCTGGCTCAGTCTTGGGAGATTAATCCTGTCCAAGAAACTGTCCATTTCTTCCAAGTTGTCCAGTTTGTTGCCATAGAGTTGCTCATAATAGTCTCTTAGAATCCTTTGGATTTCTGCATTATCTGTTGTAATCTCTCCTTTTTCGTTTTTGATTTTGTTGATCTGGTTCTTCTCTCTCTTTTTCTTAATGAGTCTGGCCAGTGGCTTGTCAATTTTGTTTACCTTTTCAAAGAACCAGCTTTTTGTTTTATTTATCTTTACTATTGTTTCTTTCTCATTTATTTCTGCTCTGATCTTTATGATTTCTCTTCTTCTGCTGGCTCTGGGATGTTTTTGTTCTTCTTTCTCCAACTGTTTTAAGCGGAGGGTTAGGTCATCTGCTTCATATTTTCCTAGTTTCTTGAGGTGGGACTGTATTGCTATAAATTTCCCTCTTAGAACTGCTTTTGCTGTATCCCATAGGTTTTGCACTGTCGTGTGTTCATTGTCATTTTCTTCTAGGAATTGTTTAATTTCTCCTTTGATTTCCTCAATGATCAGTTGGTTTTTTAGGTATGTATTGTTTAATCTCCATGTGTTTCTGTTTTTAGGGTTTTTTTTCTGGTAGTTGATCTCCAGTCTCATTGCGTTGTGGTCCAAGAAGATGGTTGATATAATTTCGGTTTTCTTGAACTGACTGAGGTTAGATTTGTGGCCCAAGATGTGGTCTATCCTGGAGAATGTCCCGTGAGCGCTTGAGAAGAAAGTGTATTCTTCTGCTTTTGGATGGAACGTCCTAAAGATATCGATGAGGTCCATCTTTTCCAGTGTGGCATTTAAGGCTTGTGTTTCTTTATTAATTTTCTGTTTTGTTGATCTGTCCATTGGTGTGAGAGGAGTGTTAAAGTCTCCTACTATTATTGTGTTATTGTTGATTTCTTCTTTTATGTCTGAAAGTACCTCTCTTGTGTATTGAGGTGCCCCTGTGTTGGGTGCGTAGATATTCATGACTGTTATGCCTTCCTCTTGGATAGATCCCTTAATCATGATGTAGTGACCTGCCTTGTCTCTTAGAATCTTCTTTACTTTAAAGTCTATTTTGTCTGATATAAGGATTGCTACTCCAGCTTTCTTTTGATTGCCATTTGCATGAAATATCTTTTTCCAGCCTTTCACTTTCAGTCTATGAGTGTCTCTAGGTCTGAAGTGGGTCTCTTGTAAACAGCATATATATGGGTCTTGCTTCTGGATCCATTCAGCCAGCCTGTGTCGTTTGGTTGGAGCATTTAGTCCATTTACATTCAAAGTAATTATTGATACGAATGTTCCTATTGTCATCTTCTTAGAAATTTGGGGTTTGATTTGTAAGGCTTCTCCTACTCTTGTATTTATTGGCTATATCAGGTCCTTTAACACTTGTTGTAGGGCTGGTTTTGTGGTACAGAATTCTTTTAGTTTTTGCTTGTCTGTGAAGCTTTTGACTTCACCATCGATTTTGAATGAGATTCTTGCTGGGTAGAGAATTCGTGGTTGCAGGTTATTCTCTTTTAGCCGTTTAAATGTATCTTGCCATTCTCTTCTGGCCTGTAGGGTTTCTGTTGAGAGATCCGCAGTTAAACGTATGGGGTTTCCTTTATATGTTATTTGTTGTTTGCTCCTAGCTGCTTTTAGTAATCTGTCTTTATATTTAGTCTGCGTTAGTTTGATTAGTATGTGCCTTGGTGTGTTTCTTCTGGGGTTTCTCCTGTATGGAACTCTTTGTGCTTCCTGGACTTGGCTGACTATCTCCTTTCCCATGCTGGGGAAGTTTTCAACTATAACCTCTTCAAGAATTTTTTCATAGTCTTTCTTCTCTTCTTCTTCTTCTGGAACTCCTATAATTCTAATGTTGGTGCGTTTAATATTGTCCCATAGGTCTCTGAGGCTATCCTCAGTTCTTTTAATTCTCTGGGCTTTGTTCTGTTCTTCAGCACTTATTTCCACCATTCTGTCTTCCAGCTCACTTATCCGTTCTTCAGCCTCTGATACTCTACTGTTGAGACCTTCTATAGTATTTTTGAGTTCAGCAATTGAGTTGGTGGTCTCTATTTGCTTATTTTTCATTTCCTGCATGTCTTTTCTCAATGCACTAATTTCCTCTAATATTCTGTTTTCGGTGTTTTGCATCCTCATTAGTATAGTTTTTCTGAATTCTCTTTCAGATAGCTTGTCTATCTCCTCCTCTGTCATTTGAAGTGGTGTTTCTCTAGCTTGGTCCTTCATTTGTACAGTGTTTCTCTGACGTTTCATTATTAGGTTAATTTTTGTTTCTTTGTGTGTGTCTGTGTGTATGGAGTTCTTATTCCCACCAGGCTTTTTGGTTGAATTCTCCCTTCCTTTGGGTTTTTGTCCTTGTAGAAGGGTTCAGTGGCTTGTGTCTTGGGTGGTGATAGACCTTGTTTACAGGTGAATAATCTGTAGTGTTGTATGTTCTTTGATAATCAGTGTGGGGTCTTGGAATCCGGGCTTCCGCTTCGAGGATCCTTGGTTTGATGATTGGTCAGGGAGTGTAGGCTCTATGTCTGGTTTGCTATGGTGTTCTGTGATACTAGTTCACACACTAGCATCTGAGGAACAAGAGGTGCATCCCTGATGGGTGACAGTCATAAAAGCATGCAGATGTTTTCTAACATAATCATAAGATACACATACATATACAGCAATCCCCACAACTGACCAGTTTTACAGAGATAAGGCGCAGGAAATCTTTCTAGCAACTCATGCAATCACAGATGATACTTACCCGTTAAGCTTTGAATTAATTAAAATAGTGCCTGAATAATAGATCTAGCACAAGGTCCTGGCTTGGATAATTACAATGAAAGCAATTTTAAATTAGGACATGTGCTCGGGGTGACAAGGAGGAGAGTCTATAAGTAATAAAAAGGAAAAGATTTGTCTTGGAAGTATTTTATAGGATTAGGTAGCAAAGATTAGTGTGTGTACTGTTTAGTGCATTTGGAAGTGAATAGTGCAGACAGAAAGATAGGAAATAATTTGTCTAGAGGATATTGATAGCTAGGAAGATGTTTTACATTTAGAACATAGAGAAAGAAAGCAGTGGGAAAGAGGAAAGAGAAAAGAGAATTAGAGGTTTTCAAGAATTAAAATTAAAGTTAAAAAAATATAATAAAAGTCAAAAGAAGGTTAAAAATTAAAAAGAGCAAAAAAAAAAAAAAAAGAAAGAAAGAAAAAAATTAATGAGACCGAAAAACAAAGAAAAAACACATAGAATAAATCAAACAAATGAAAACTACAAAAAAAAAAAAAAAAGAAAACAAACATAAAAAAACCCCAATAAACAAAGAAACTAATAAACCCCAAACCAATCAATTGAATAAGCAAAGTAGTCCACCACAAACAAGCAGAAAAAAATGAAAAAAGAAAAAAAAAAAAAAGTTAAATACTGTCCTTGGTTTTTATCTTCATATCTGCCTGTTGGAAACCAATCTGCTCTTGATGGTGGTGTCTTGATGGCGTGGTCTTTCCCTTACAGTGCCGGTTGCTGTGGTTTCTGTTTTTGTGTTCAGCAAAATGAGGGCTTTGCTGCCATACTGGGTGCTGGCCGGGACGGTGGGCTGATCCCAGTCAGTCGGGCCGCGGCGCGCGCAGTCCCGTGTTGGAGGGGGGCGCCCCGGCTCGACCGCGCGCCCGCCTGTAGTCTCCAATTCCTGCTCTTTCCCCGGCTTCCTCCGCTGCTGCTGCAGCTCTAGGGGAGTGCGGGCTCCTCCACCACTGCCGGTTATATGTCTAAGTACCAAAGGCGGACGCGAGCTTTCCCGTCCAACTCGTGCCCAGTCCCTGGTCAGCAACCCGTGGACAACTTCCTCTCTCCGTTCAGCAAGCCCTCCAGTTGGAGTGGCTGAACTTACCGGCTCCTCGCGGCGTCCGCGGCTCCTCGCGGCGGGCGGGTTCCGGCGGCTCCTCGCGGCGGGCGGGTTCCGGCGGCTCCTCGCGGCGGGCGGGTTCCGGCCAGCCTTCTAATTCTTACCTCAGTACTCGACTACTGGAAAAAGCATAGCTTAGGTGATACAGACCTTTGTCAGCAAAGTTATGACTGCATTTTAATACACTAATCTCCTTACATGTTAAGAAAAATTAATTTAATCAAATCAAAGGAGGAATTTGTTCTTGCTTTCCTGGGTGCCTTAGGGAACTACCAGTGGCTGACTGTGAGGCTTGCAGATGTTTGTAATGTTTCTCCAGATTCAAAATTGACCTTAAGTTTAGAGACGGGAAATAGCTTCCCCAGAGAGGTGGTAGAGCTGGGACTCAGACCCACGTGAGGTTGTCTAGGAACACTGCATTTCTGGCGACACCACCCTCTCTTCCTGGGAAACATTTCCATTGTCTATTTCCAGCCCTTACTTAACCTCGCTTTCTCTCCTAACCTTCTATTAGAGTTCTTTGAGGATCTGGATTGAAACTTCTTCTGTTTTCGAGGACAACTTCATCCATTTGCACATACACAAATACACACAGTGCATGTTAAGGAATGTTAACAATTTCCAGTTTTCATCTCTAGCTGAAACAGCTCTTCTGACTTCTAGATTTATGTGTTCAAATGTCTTAGAGCCACTTTATACTGAACATTTTTAAAGCTTTCTCTGCAAACTAAAAATGTACCATTTCCAATGTTTTCTATCTCAGTGAAGTGTACCCCCACCCACACACTACTCATGACATGAGCCAAGGTGTTGTCATTGAGTTACCTGTGTCTTCACATTCAACCTACCTTGTAACTTTCCTCTGTTGAAGTATGTCCTAACTAGCCCCACTTCTCCCCATCTACTAGTGACAAGCACCAGAAAAGTGACTGGTGAATCCAAAAGGCTAAATTGATATAATCTCATCATAAAAAATACAGTGGGTTATCCCTCCTATTTTCTGGAAGACCATGGTAATGCATTTGCTCATTTTTTTCAAGAACTTGCTTTCCTTTCTTTAAAAAATTTAGGATTGTCTCCAGTGTTATGCAAATAAGAATAATTTAAGAATGTATTCCTCATCTCAGTACATCTTCTCCTTTCCTTATATGGTATTTTCATAACGCTCTTCGATCCTTACTGTTTTTTAATTCTTTGCTTAACTAACTATTCCTCCAAAGTTTTCTCTTTACAGAGTCATTTCTCAAATTCTCACTCACCATGGACTCCACTTTTTATTCCAATTGTTAAGAAATTTTATTTAACCAAGAACATAAAAACATTTTACTTTAGGACTTTTCTCCTGTTAAAAATGTCATAAAGTAGTGTTCTTCTCTTCTAGAGAAAGGAGAGGAAAAAAAAGAAATATATTAGCAGTTCTAAGTCCCAAGAGTGTGCGACAGAAGAAGTACACTATAATAAAGTATTTTATAGAGTTGTGGTCAGAACTATGTTAGAGCTTGTTACTGGGATTAACTGAAGATTCTGAATTTCCTCTGTAACGTGTGAGGCAGAGCCATTCCTGAGAGTGAGGCAAGAACAAGGGTGTAGGTGATATGAGCAGAGAGATGATGGTGTGAAAGAGTATCTGTAGAGTAGGAAAAGGAAAAATCTAATGGCTTGTCAATATATAAGATAGCTTCTATTTTGAATTCCATGTTACCAACCAATGATAATCACGTGCACACACAAACACACACATATGCACATGCCTCTGTGTTTTCTCACTTATTAAAATATATTTTAAGTATATTTTGTGCATTAAGGATATTCAATTTGGTGTCATGTTGTTACACTTTTTATATAGTCTACTGTTTGCTTATTGATTTTGTAATGAGGTGTTTTTTTTTCTAAATTTTTCACATTGTCAGATCTTTGTGACTTTTCCCATTATTTCTATGCAAAGAAAATCCTTCCTTTAGAAGAGTGTTACAGCTGCCTTTCCTTCAGGTTAGCTTGTCATCATTTCTAAGATGTTCCTAAATTAGAATCCTCTTGTCTACTGTGATATTCATCATGGTTCTAACCTTTGTCCACATCTACAACTGAGTATTAGGCATCTTATTCTGTGTGACACAGGGTTGTACCTTGAAAAGTGTGGAAAAGATACACAGTGCCTGACATCAAATTAATAATCAAAGCTTTTTTAAGCTCTTTACTTTTCCTGTAATTGCTTATTCAGCTCTCTCATAGGGATTCCTTAATTTTTCAGCTGAGCCAATTGAGTTAGAAATGGGCCAAAAAAAAAAAAAAATCAAACAGTAAATGAAAAGAAAGTACATCCAGTGAATGAGTGAGGATTTGTTGTTTTCACCATGGGAGCTGGCTCTCAGATGCCTGGAGCGAGGGAGAAATGCCCGGGGAGAGACTTAGAGATCAAGAGTAAAGTTTCCTGAAACCCCTTGCCCCAGCACTGGTCCAGTGAACATCCCAGGGCCGGAAGGGCATTTTGCTCCTAAGATCTGCGGGGCTCTCCAGGGATTTTCCTGGAGCCTTAATAAGGCCCTTGACACATTTCACTTCATCTAACCAACATGGGCTCTGTCACTCCTGGTTTGGGAAGAGCAAGCCTGCTCTTCGGTGATTTTAAGCTGCATGCTGAAGAAAGACTAGGGGAAGTGAGTGAGCATGAAGCATGTCATCTGGCTATATGAGCCCTCTTGCCAGACTGAAACCTCCCTCTAGTTAGGGAATTCATGAAATAAAAGGTATTTATTGAGCCACTAGTTGGTAGCAGGCATTGTCACAGCAATGGGAACTCTTGCTTGTATAGCTGAGTTTGCTTGAACTAGACGCTCATTCTAAAAGAAGCCTAACTGCTCCATAATTCGCAGACTGTGGACACCTGAATTTCTTTATTCACCTTGCCAGGTAGACAAACACTTACTGTCTCAGAATTCTATTTATCTAACATCCAGCCATTTGTCTGTTCACACGTTAATAGTTATCATTGTTACTGTTACTACCATTTTGACTGAATTAGCCAGATGACGTTGAGACCCTTAGAGACAATCTGAGTGTTATGATGTCTCTAGAATTGATGGTTTTTACTTCTGTTTCCCTTGGGTCTATCTTTAATGTTTATCCCCTTTATCTCTTCTCTTGCCTCTCTCTTTCCATGTCTTCTCTGTCTCTCTGTCTCTCTCTCTCTCTCACACACACACACACACACAGTACACATACACTTCACACCTGGCTTTGAAACAACGGGCTGTTCTTCCTCATCTTACTGATGAAGTGCACAACCCCTGCCCTTTCCTTCTGCAGATTTAGTGTCTCTAGGGTGTTCATGGTCTAGTGTCACGTACGATGTTCTTTCTTTTGTGAAATAATTGAAATGGAGTCATGACTCAACCATTACTGAAACACCACATTGTGAGGCTGACAGATTTGGAAAATACGATAACTCCTACCCTCACCGAAGCCGTCTTTCTGGTCTCCTATTCTATTATCCCTCCCATCAGCTGTCGTCCGTGCTTAGAGACTCTTTTCCTTACTTAATTCGTCGCATGTCTAGATGTAATGAGGAGCCAGCATGAATTGTGGATTGGAAATGAAAAAAGTAGTATTCAGTCTTCTGAGTAAATTAGTTACAAAGAAGAGGATTCTTCCATTAAAATCTCTGAATATGAAACATTGGACCAAATCAGAATTGTAGGAAATAAAATGACTTTGGACTCTTTGGATTATAATAGATCAGTGTATATGTTGACCCATTTTAGGAGGTTTTCTTTAAAATATTAACCTGAGGGCTTCACTGGTGGTCCAGTGGTTAGAGAGTCTGCCTTGCAGTGCAAGGGGCACTGGTTCAATCCCTGGCCCGGGAAAATCCCACTTGCCATGGAGTGGCTGGACCAGTGTGTCCAATGACAAGCCAGCACTCTGGAGCACATGCTCCCAGAGCTGGTGCTTTGCAATGGGAGAGGCCACTGCAATGGGAGGCGGCCCACACAGGCCAAAGAATAAAAAGATGGATGAAAAATAAATAAATAAAAAGTCAGTAAGAAGAGGCCAAACTTTAAAAAAAAATACTAACCTGACTATAAATGTTGTATGTTTTCATTTTCCTCTTAATGAAACCCTATTGCTATGCGAGTCTCATCATTGCCTGGGCTTTCATTTTTCATAAAGAAGAAGTTGAGATCCTGAAAGGGTGAGAACTGAGTGTAATTTTTAGGGTACAGCAGCTCTGAAATGGGATTTGAGGGTGTCTGGTATATGAAACTGGAAATCCAAGATCAGTGGTAGCATCTGCTCAGATTCCATGTGTCTCGTCTTCCTAGTCAGGGGTCGGTTCCACAGCGACCTGCCAGGAAGCCGCAGCGCCCAAACTGCCTGGCTCCACAGGGCCGTTCTCGGTTCAGGAAACTGTCCTACTACAGTGCCGAGTTACGGTTGTACATAATGCCGGCTACTCACGTGTGGCTTTCATCCCTGCATCCTCCCCCATTCCTTCCTTTCCTCCACCCCATATCCCCTCTCTCCTCACTAAGGAAGGGGGTCCTTCTGGCAAGGGCACCAAGATCTGCTTCTTGGAGGGCAGCACCTTGATTTGGCCTTGCTGCCTCTGGGGCACTTGTCAAGTTCTTATTTCCTTGATGTCAGAGCTCTCTGCCCCCTTCGAACTTTCTGGAAATGTGACGATTTCAGGGTCATCACACACATTCCTCTCCAGGAACAGAGCTATGCCGTGGCCTGGACTGGATGGTGCCACTCTGCGAGCTCTGTGCTGCTCTGTGTTCGTCCTGATTCTGCTGCACACAGCCCCCCATTCCTCACTGAAGGCGACACTTTACAGCCTCTGCGAGAGTCCATCCTGGGCCACAGGTTGATGACATCACTCATCCAATTCCTAATCCTCACCAGGTGTGTCCTCATTGCTTTTCGGGTTTCTCTTGTTTTGTTTTTCTGGTCCTTTGTCCCACTGAGCAGGCCATCGCTCCACAGGTTGCCTGACCAGAGTCTGTACCGCCAGCTTGGCCCCGGGACCTGGCGGCCACATACTGACGCTCGGATCTCTATGGTCTTTCTGTGACTTCACTGACGTCTCTCAGCAGGCCGGAAGGGCTATTTGTCTTGTCCTGTGGTTCTGAGCAGAGAGAAGTAGCTTCTTGGCAGTCAGACAGCATGAAGCCTTGCTCTCCAGGGAAGCATAGGTTCTCACACCAAAGTCCTTCCCTGCTTCTGATTTCAAAGATTTCTCCAAAACCAGATACACAGGCTCTCCCATGGAACCTGATCGGCTAGCTGGATCTGCAGCAGAAAGCTCTATCTTGCCTCTCATAGGGCAGCACTCCTGCATGGATCCTTATTTTGATAAGGAAACCTCTGGTACTTAATGACTTAATGGTCATTATAGCAAACAGTAGATTAGGTCCTCAAAAAATAAAAAACTTGGGCTTCCCTGGTGGTCCAGTGGTTAGAGAGTCCACCTTTCAGTGCAAGGGGTACCGGTTTGATCCCTTGCCTGGGAAGATCCCACATGCCATGGAGCGGCTGGGCTGGTGTGTCCAACTAGGAGTCAGTGCTCTGGAGCGCATGTGCCCAGAGCCCGTGTTCTGTAGCAAGAAAGGCTACTGCAATGGGAGGCCCACACAGGCCAAAAGAATAAAGATGGATGAAAATAAATGGATAAAAAAAAATCAATGAAAGAGGTCAAAAAAAATTTTTAATTAATAAAGAGAAAATAAAAAACTGAACTACCATGTGATCTGGAAATCTCACTCCTGGTTATATATCTAACTAAACAGAAATCAGTACCTTGAAAAGATAGCTATGTTCATGGCAACATTATTCACAAGAGCCAAGATATGGAAATAAACTAAATGTCCTTTGATGAATGAATAGATAAAGAAAATGCGAACACACATGCCAGTCATACAGTGGAATATCATTCAGCCATAAAAGAGAAGGAAATCTTGCTATTTATTATAAAATGGAGGACTCTATACTCACGTGCTCAGCGAAATAAGCCAGAAAGAGAGAGACAGGTACTGTATATTATTATTATGTCTATGTAAATTTTCTAAAAACAGCTTGTTTTGTAGAAAAAAGTAGGAATAGAACGGCAGTGGCCAGGGCTGGAGGAGGATGGCATGGGCCAGCGCTGGTCAAAGGGGACACACTTTCAGCTACAAGAATAAGTTCTGAGCATCTCATATATCATATGGCAATTACAGTTAACATTATATTGTAAACTTGAAATTTTCTTTTTTTAATATTTACTTGTTTTTATTTTATTTATTTGACCGCACTGGGTTCTTAGTTGCAATATGTGGTATCTAGTTCTGTGACCAGGGAGAGGACCCAGGCCCCCTTGCATTGGGCTCATAGTGCCTTAGCCCCTGCACCACCAGGATCCTTATTCTTTTGCCTCTCATAGGGCAGCACTCCTGCATGGATCCTTATTTTGATAAGGAAACCTCTGGTACTTAATGACTTAATGGTCATTATAGCAAACAGTAGATTAGGTCCTCAAAAAATAAAAAACTTGGGCTTCCCTGGTGGTCCAGTGGTTAGAGAGTCCACCTTTCAGTGCAAGGGGTACAGGTTTGATCCCTTGCCTGGGAAGATCCCACATGCCATGGAGCGGCTGGGCTGGTGTGTCCAACTAGGAGTCAGTGCTCTGGAGCGCATGTGCCCAGAGCCCGTGCTCTGGAGCAAGAAAGGCTACTGCAATGGGAGGCCCACACAGGTCAAAAGAATAAAGATGGATGAAAATAAATGGATAAAAAAAAAATCAATGAAAGAGGTCAAAAAAAAATTTTAATTAATAAAGAGAAAATAAAAAACAACTACCATGTGATCTGGAAATCTCACTCCTGGTTATATATCTAACTAAACAGAAATCAGTACCTTGAAAAGATAGCTATGTTCATGATAACATTATTCACAAGAGCCAAGATATGGAAATAAACTAAATGTCCTTTGATGAATGAATAGATAAAGAAAATGTGAACACACATGCCAGTCATACAGTGGAATATCATTCAGCCATAAAAGAGAAGGAAATCTTGCTATTTATTATAAAATGGAGGACTCTATACTCACGTGCTCAGCGAAATAAGCCAGAAAGAGAGAGACAGGTACTGTATATTATTATTATGTCTATGTAAATTTTCTAAAAACAGCTTGTTTTGTAGAAAAAAGTAGGAATAGAACGGCAGTGGCCAGGGCTGGAGGAGGATGGCATGGGCCAGCGCTGGTCAAAGGGGACACACTTTCAGCTACAAGAATAAGTTCTGAGCATCTCATATATCATATGGCAATTACAGTTAACATTATATTGTAAACTTGAAATTTTCTTTTTTTAATATTTACTTGTTTTTATTTTATTTATTTGACCGCACTGGGTTCTTAGTTGCAATATGTGGTATCTAGTTCTGTGACCAGGGAGAGGACCCAGGCCCCCTTGCATTGGGCTCATAGTGCCTTAGCCCCTGCACCACCAGGGAGAGTCACCTGAAAGTTTCTGAGTATGAGGACTTCCCTGGTGGTCCATTGGTGAAGACTTTGCATGCTCAGTGCAGGGGGCACAGGTTGAATCCTTGGCTAGGGAAAATCCCAAATGCTATGAGGTCAAAAAAGAAAAAGAAAGTTGCTGAGAGTGAATCTTAAGGCTTCTCACCAAATATACACACAAAAAGCTAATTATGTGAGATGATGGATGTGTAATTATCTTGATCTTGACCATCTTTCCATGAGGCATATCACATCATCACCTTGTATAGTTTTAAAAAATATACTATTAAACAGGTGAAAATGTCTAAGTAAATAAGTAAATGCATTTTCACTGAATGGTCATCTGGATGAATGATTCATCAGTCTCCATTGATTCGCCACTGCAGTTCTTGCACTCATCCATTAAAGAAGAGCATGGCTCAGAATCCAGAGTGATAGATTGGGGTGTATTGTATACAGCATTTTATAGACCTGGCTGGGAGGTTCAGTGGTAAAGAAGTTGCCTGCAATGCAGGAGACAGGGGTTCGATTCCTGGGTCATGAAGAATCCCCTGGAGAAGCGAATGTCAACCCACTCCAGGATTCTTGCCTGAAGAATCCCATGGACAGAGGAGCCTGGCAGGCCACGGCCCATGGGGCTGCAAAGAGTTGGTCATGACCAAGTGACTAACACACACAAGGGTCCCCATGGTAGAATTCTGCCAGGAGGAACCATTGCATTTCCCAATGTATGATTTTGCCTTTTCCAAGAAAGCTGATATACTCTTACCTTTGGATTTCATTAATTGCTTAGTCTCTGTTCTTGTTTAAGTTTTCTAGAGTTTTAAGAAAAAAGTAGGAATAGAACGGCAGTGGCCAGGGCTGGAGGAGGATGGCATGGGCCAGCGCTGGTCAAAGGGGATGCACTTTCAGCTACAAGAATAAGTTTTGAGCATCTCATATATCATATGGCAACTACAGTTAACATTATATTGTAAACTTGAAATTTTCTTTTTTTAATATTTACTTGTTTTTATTTTATTTATTTGACCGCACTGGGTTCTTAGTTGCAATATGTGGTATCTAGTTCTGTGACCAGGGAGAGGACCCAGGCCCCCCTGCATTGGGCTCATAGTGCCTTAGCCCCTGCACCACCAGGGAGAGTCACCTGAAAGTTTCTGAGTATGAGGACTTCCCTGGTGGTCCATTGGTGAAGACTTTGCATGCTCAATGCAGGGGGCACAGGTTGAATCCTTGGCTAGGGCAAATCCCAAATGCTATGAGGTCAAAAAAGAAAAAGAAAGTTGCTGAGAGTGAATCTTAAGGCTTCTCACCAAATATACACACAAAAAGCTAATTATGTGAGATGATGGATGTGTAATTATCTTGATCTTGACCATCTTTCCATGAGGCATATCACATCATCACCTTGTATAGTTTTAAAAAATATACTATTAAACAGGTGAAAATGTCTAAGTAAATAAGTAAATGCATTTTCACTGAATGGTCATCTGGATGAATGATTCATCAGTCTCCATTGATTCGCCACTGCAGTTCTTGCACTCATCCATTAAAGAAGAGCATGGCTCAGAATCCAGAGTGATAGATTGGGGTGTATTGTATACAGCATTTTATAGACCTGGCTGGGAGGTTCAGTGGTAAAGAAGTTGCCTGCAATGCAGGAGACAGGGGTTCGATTCCTGGGTCATGAAGAATCCCCTGGAGAAGCGAATGTCAACCCACTCCAGGATTCTTGCCTGAAGAATCCCATGGACAGAGGAGCCTGGCAGGCCACGGCCCATGGGGCTGCAAAGAGTTAGTCATGACCAAGTGACTAACACACACAAGGGTCCCCATGGTAGAATTCTGCCAGGAGGAACCATTGCATTTCCCAATGTATGATTTTGCCTTTTCCAATTGTTGCCTTATCATGCTGATATACTCTTGGATACCTTTGGATTTCATTAATTGCTTAGTCTCTGTTCTTGTTTAAGTTTTCTAGAGTTTTCTGTGAGAATTTAGAGGACTAGTAGCTATGGTTTTCTTTCCCTCAGTGGTGGATTGGGGAAGTTTTGTTTCACTAGGGAAGTCCAAGGCCTCGTCTGTCAACCTGGCAATTCTGGGGAGGCGATTGTTTTGTGAGACAAGGATTAAGGGCATTTCGTCATTTGTACATAAACGATCTTCTCCTGTCATTTCAGTGCAAGAGTCAAGGCAGACATCTTAGTCTTCTTAATACATTACAGATAATCTCTCTCGGCTGCGTGTTTTTCTGCTCCTCGCTCGGAGCCAAACGTTCCTCACAGTGAAAAGAGTGAGGTCTGCTTGTTTGTTTTGCCATTTACTTTTCTAGTCTATAGCACAATTTTGTAATTCAAATTGTCACCTGGGTACTTTGTATGTCGTATGTGGTTTTTTTCTTCCCAGTCCTAGATATGATTATCGTGTTTCTTTGTATAGTATTTTCTATGTGGGTCTGTGTGTTGCATTTCAGTTATTTGGCGATTATGAAAATTCAGGTCTGGCTGGAGTTTAACTTTGCACTCCATGAATAGGAGGTTTGCTAAATAAACTTTAAGAGCAAGGGAAAGATACGGTGAATTTACTTAAGGGAAGATCTTTTAAAGACACAGCTGTTGTTTGAAAGCAAATGAATCCTGCTAACCAGGTGTGATTTTCTTTCATTATGAACAAAACTTCTACCTGGAAACACTTTGCTCAATTTGCCTGCACTTCTTTGTGCGTGTGTTAGTCTCAGTCATGTCCAGCTCTTTGCAACTCCATGAGCAGATCCATGAACAGCCTGCCGGACTCCTCTGTCCATGGATTCTCCAGGCAAAAATGTTGGCGTGGGTAGCCATTCCCTTCTCCAGGGTATCTTCCTGACCCGGGGATTGAACCCCAGTCTCCAGGCAGATTCTTTGCCAACTGAGCCACTGACTCAAGGTCTCTCCATTTCTTTTCTTCTCCTGTGTTTATGTACATGAAAATAATAAAAATGCATGTTGGGGGTTTCTTTGTTTTGGTTGTTCACTTGTATTTTTTCTTAAAGTTTTTGATTTAAAAACTTCTTTTTCCTTTTTTATTGATGCATAGTTGCTTTACAATATTGTGTTAGTCTCTACCGTACAGCAGATAAATATGAGTGTATCTTACATTGTTTTCACTATAGTGTATAACACTATGAGGGATAACTTCATAGGGGTCCTTTTTAGAAACTGAAAGTATTAATGTTCTCTCAAATGAGAGCCAAAGATTTCACAAACATGGAATTAGACAAAAACATGCCATATACACATTAGAGTTTCTTGGACATTTAATGTTAATAAGAAAAGAAAGTAAAAGAGTATGGCTGCTTCTTACTGGGAAGTAAAGAACCGATCTTAACTAGATACGCCAAGTTCTTCATGGTACTTTTTCACTCTATCTTTTCCATCTTGAAATTCTTTATTCCACTTGAATTAACTTCCCAATTCTCTGTGAGCCCCATGGGCTTGCACTAGGCTTAAGGTGTGCTGAAGAAAACTGAACTTAAATGTTACTTTTTAAAGGAGTGTTTTCTGTGAGCAATTCACCTAGAGTGGGCAAAAATCTCAGGTTGCAGTAAAATGAAGACAATTTGAAATATAAAATTCAACTTAGTGGAAAGGTATAGTGTTTTGTTTCTCCAGTGTCTGTGCCAGCTGGTTTAGTTTTGAGCTCTACACATGCAGATCATTCTATGAACAGAATTGACCTGGCCTTACATGTTGGCAGCACCTGTTTTGAAGAAAAATGCGAGTGTTAACACATACCTAGTGTAAGTCATGGAAGCTCAAAGATAAGAGTGAGTAAAGTTGCTTGCACACCATGAGAAGTGCTGCCAAACATTAGCTGAATGCCTTACAGCTAAAACAGTGAAAGTATGTGAATTTGAAATGTGTACAGTATTCTCTTTATCTAGAAAAAATTATACACAGTCAGCAAAAGAATAACAGGGAGCCTTCCCTTCAGGCAGGGACAACTGATTGACTGATAAAATTCAAGGATCGAAAAATGCATAGAGCCGTCTCTGAATGATCAGATAGGTTCATTTGGAGGACATCTTCAGTGCTGATTTCATCTCCTGTGTGCAAATTCACCATGCAAGATGCTTCAGAAACGAGAAGGGCACAGATGATCCCTGAAGCTAGAGGTTAATTCCTAATTAGCTTGCCATGGTCTCCTCCCACTCCTGGTCTTCATTCTATTTTATGGTTTACAAAGCATTTTGGTAACACTGGTTTCTATTGTTGTAGGTTAGAAATTGAGGCTGAGAGAAAGTAGATGACTTATGCAGGGTCCTCCATCTGAAAAGTAGGGACCCTAGATCTCAGATTACTGCCAAGCAACCTCACCCTGTGGCAGAATTGGAAGAAACTGATATGCTGCCTTGTCCAAAGAATCTCCCTCATGTACATATCATGATACTTTCCCATTTCCTGTAAGAAATATTCTTTTGGTTGGATCATGTTTAATGAACAAGGAAAGCAATGAAAATTGCTGGAATACCCCCAATACTGCTTTTTATGTGTTGTCTCTAACCTTTATGATAACTCTACAAGATAGGGATTCTCGTCCACAATTTACAACTAAAAAAATATGGTTCAGAGCAGGTAAATGACACACCTTGGCTAGAAACGGGACACCTGACACTTGAAGCCAGGGTTCCAGAAGGAGTCTGTTCTTTTCTCTCTAGGGGTAACTGCTCAAAATATAAATTCCCCTCAAGGGACAATACATTCATACCTTGTACAGTAATGGTTTCCCTGGCTGAAAATGCAAAGATCACTGGCCATCAAAGTTTGATGGCAGATGGAAAGAAAAATCCAAAAGGGATATTATGGAGTTTTACATCTGGTAGGTGTTTTTTCCCTAGTAAAGGAATTGTTCTCCATATGCTGAATGTTTATCTTATAAGGCACTGTAAAATCATCATGGATAAAATAAATTGGTCTCTCTTATTTATTTATTATGAAGACCGAATGGATCCTTGTAGAAGTTTCCAGGAAATATCACTTTCCAACAAGTCCAATCCTAACTCTTTGCCAAACTTAACTTGCCCTTCATTAAATGGTTTCCAGCAAAACTCTAACACTTTTTATCAGAATAATACAGATATTTCAAATGATGTTTCAAAACCACTCTTTAAAAAATCCCTAGTTCAGACAGTATAGAATCCACCTGCAATGCAGAAGACCTGAGTTCCATCCCTGGGTTGGAAAGACCCCCTGGGGAAGGAAAAGGCTACCCACTCCAATATTCTTGCCTGGAGAGTTCCATGGATCCTCCATGAGGTCGCAGAGAGTTGGACACACTGAGTGACTTAAAAACAACAACAACAAACAACCTCTTAAAAGGGAAAAAAAACGAAGGTTTCCCTGCTGGCCCAGTGGGCAAAGAGTACGCCTTTCACTGCAAGGGGCTCTGGTTCGATCCCTGGCACGGGAAGATCCCACATGCCGCGGTCGCTGAACTGGACTGCTGTGTCCAATAACAAGCCAGCGCTCTAGAGCTCATGGGCGCACGCCAGAGCCGGAAAATTTCTGGTTTTGGATCATGTTTAATGAACAAGGAAAGCAATGAAAATTGCTGCAATACCCCAATACTGCTTTTTATGTGTTGTCTCTAACCTTTATGATAACTCTACAAGATAGGGATTCTCGTCCACAATTTACAACTAAAAAAATATGGTTCAGAGCAGGTAAATGACACACCTTGGCTAGAAACGGGACACCTGACACTTGAAGCCAGGGTTCCAGAAGGAGTCTGTTCTTTTCTCTCTAGGGGTAACTGCTCAAAATATAAATTCCCCTCAAGGGACAATACATTCATACCTTGTACAGTAATGGTTTCCCTGGCTGAAAATGCAAAGATCACTGGCCATCAAAGTTTGATGGCAGATGGAAAGAAAAATCCAAAAGGGATATTATGGAGTTTTACATCTGGTAGGTGTTTTTTCCCTAGTAAAGGAATTGTTCTCCATATGCTGAATGTTTATCTTATAAGGCACTGTAAAATCATCATGGATAAAATAAATTGGTCTCTCTTATTTATTTATTATGAAGACCGAATGGATCCTTGTAGAAGTTTCCAGGAAATATCACTTTCCAACAAGTCCAATCCTAACTCTTTGCCAAACTTAACTTGCCCTTCATTAAATGGTTTCCAGCAAAACTCTAACACTTTTATCAGAATAATACAGATATTTCAAATGATGTTTCAAAACCACTTTTTAAAAAAATCCCTAGTTCAGACAGTATAGAATCCACCTGCAATGCAGAAGACCTGAGTTCCATCCCTGGGTTGGAAAGACCCCCTGGGGAAGGAAAAGGCTACCCACTCCAATATTCTTGCCTGGAGAGTTCCATGGATCCTCCATGAGGTCGCAGAGAGTTGGACACACTGAGTGACTTAAAAACAACAACAACAAACAACCTCTTAAAAGGGAAAAAAAACGAAGGTTTCCCTGCTGGCCCAGTGGGCAAAGAGTACGCCTTTCACTGCAAGGGGCTCTGGTTCGATCCCTGGCACGGGAAGATCCCACATGCCGCGGTCGCTGAACTGGACTGCTGTGTCCAATAACAAGCCAGCGCTCTAGAGCTCATGCGCCCAGAGCCGGTACTCTGCATCGAGAGAGGCCACTGCAATGGGAGTTGTACACAGGCCAAAGAACAAAGATGGATGAAAATAAATAAAGACCAATAAAAGTGGCCAAAGTTTTTTTTTTAAAGGGGGAAAAACTCCTTTGACGGGGTAAATGGTACTTCTCGTGGGACTTTTAGGACACATCCTGGTTAGAACATATCATGTGATCGTCCAAGGGTACTACTCTCCACGGACCTGGGGGTGGGACGCTGAGTCAGCGGGAACGTCAAACACGTGCCAGTGGAGGAGCCTGCAGGCACTGGTAGCAGAATTCTTACAGACATCTAGGTGGGAATCCCTGGGCTTCAACATTCCTAACCATCAATGACAGGCCAAAGGACTTTTGTTCTTTCCTCTCCAGCTGAACATGAACTAGAAATCTTCAGAAACACAGAACGCTCAGCTTTAGCCATTCTGTGGATTGTGAAGATACTCTTTCCTGCTCTCTTTAAGAATGCATGCCTTTAGGACCTCTTCCATGTCCATGTCCATTTCTGTGAAAGGGAAATAAGCCTATTCAAAAACAACCAAAACTGCAGCAAAAGGCCGCCCAGGAGCTCCACGTGAGCTTCATTACACGGAGCTGACTTTGCTGTGGTCAAAATGCTTGGGTACAGAAATAGTCCCTCTGAATTCTGTTTAATGCAGAAACCTTTGCCAAATTATAGCTGAAATGTAGACACTAATAAGCTATGTAATTAACAACAGCAACAAAAGTTAAACTGTTCTTTTTTAATGTATCCTTGCTAGTATTTGTCAGTATTACCATAAAAGATCGTTAATTTTATAGGTGCAAAAAACATTTAATTCCTTTGTTTTTTGCATTTCCTTTCTTTATTAGTGAAATGAAATGGTTTTCCATGTCTGTGAACTGATTAGAGTTCTACCTTTTAAAATGTTGTTCATATTCTTTGCATGTTTTCATTAAATTTTCATCGATATTTCTTAAATGATTGATATGAACTCTTTATAAAATAAGGAAATTCACCCCTTATTTATTGGACAGCTGAATTTGCTATATCGCTGAATTTTGATTATTTTTTGTACAAAGAGAAGTTTGAATTCTCATATAGTCAGATCTGTCAATCTTGTCCTTTCCAGTTTTGTTTCTATGATACCTAACCTAAGTGATTTTTTTTCTGCCTTGCAATTTGCTAAACATGCACTTATATTTATACACGCCTATAATTTTGATTGTATAGTTAAATAGGTAATACTCTAAGATAATTTAATAAGTGAGATCTAAGCCATGCTATTCATTAGTGCTTCCCCAGGACCAGCACTAGTGTCTGGTACATAGCATGTGGTTTATAAATTACTAGTGAACATTTTAGATTGTATCTTTTGCTTTAACTCACTAAGGAGCTCGGAGATGAAATTATCAAATGAGAGAACAGAGGAAGGGAGGGAACACACCCCATTGACATAGTACCTCCTTCAGGGGAGGTTTGTACTGAAAGCTCCTCTGTGGAAGCTGCCGCCTGCCTCTCACACCTATCTGCGCTGACTTGCTCATCGGCCTCTACTCAGGAAGGGGACTGATGAGACCCAGATGGTCAAATGTTCACTGAAGAAGGAGAAGCAAAGGAAGTAATCGTGGCCCTTTAAGAAGTGAGCATCATGTGTGATACCTCACTGAAAAAGACCCTGATGCTGGAAAAGATTGAAGGCAAAAAGAGAAGAGGGTAGCAGAGGATAAGGTGGTTAGATGTCATCGCAGACTCAATGGGCATGAACTTGAGCAAATCATGGAAGATAGTAAAGGACAGGGTAGCCTGACGGGTCATGGTCCGTGGGGTTGCAGAGAGTCGGACACAACTTGGTGATTGAAGGGCAAATCATCTCTGAGTATGCATGTTGTCCATGAGAGCAAGTAACCCCCATATTTAGTTAATACCTTAGTCATAAAGCCGGCTTCCTGGTTTGTTAAATGCCATAAGACTATAACTTAATATTCATCAATCCCAAGCAGTATGGTTCTAAAACATTTAAAAAAAAACAAACCTCATTCTTACATATATTTCATATCTTTCCAAACACGGAAATACAAAGTGTTTGAAAATTGCACTGATTCTTTTAACGTCTATTATTGGATTATGTTCTTTGCATGACTGTAGGGAAAGTTAGATTTCCTCTTAGCATTCTGTTTATACAATCAGATGAATCAAGAGATATCTTCATACCTTATTCTAATATTCTTTACTGTGTGGCACTTATTCAAAAGAATTGTAGTCATCTCCTAGACTGAACTACCACAAACCTTTCAAATATATTCTCATTCCTATAAATTCATGGACATGGGTTTGTGAAGGCTCAACCTGAAAGGAGTGTTTCTTTTTGTCTTAGTCCTAACTTTGCCCAATCCTGTATCATCTAGTTTAATGTGTTCTTTTTCCTTCTTCTCCTGTTTCCAAACAATTTTAGAATCAGCTAGTGAACATTTTAGATTGTATCTTTTGCTTTAACTCACTAAGGAGCTCGGAGATGAAATTATCAAATGAGAGAACAGAGGAAGGGAGGGAACACACCCCATTGACATAGTACCTCCTTCAGGGGAGGTTTGTACTGAAAGCTCCTCTGTGGAAGCTGCCGCCTGCCTCTCACACCTATCTGCGCTGACTTGCTCATCGGCCTCTACTCAGGAAGGGGACTGATGAGACCCAGATGGTCAAATGTTCACTGAAGAAGGAGAAGCAAAGGAAGTAATCGTGGCCCTTTAAGAAGTGAGCATCATGTGTGATACCTCACTGAAAAAGACCCTGATGCTGGAAAAGATTGAAGGCAAAAAGAGAAGAGGGTAGCAGAGGATAAGGTGGTTAGATGTCATCGCAGACTCAATGGGCATGAACTTGAGCAAATCATGGAAGATAGTAAAGGACAGGGTAGCCTGACGGGTCATGGTCCGTGGGGTTGCAGAGAGTCGGACACAACTTGGTGATTGAAGGGCAAATCATCTCTGAGTATGCATGTTGTCCATGAGAGCAAGTAACCCCCATATTTAGTTAATACCTTAGTCATAAAGCCGGCTTCCTGGTTTGTTAAATGCCATAAGACTATAACTTAATATTCATCAATCCCAAGCAGTATGGTTCTAAAACATTTAAAAAAAAACAAACCTCATTCTTACATATATTTCATATCTTTCCAAACACGGAAATACAAAGTGTTTGAAAATTGCACTGATTCTTTTAACGTCTATTATTGGATTATGTTCTTTGCATGACTGTAGGGGAAAATTAGATTTCCTCTTAGCATTCTGTTTATACAATCAGATGAATCAAGAGATATCTTCATACCTTATTCTAATATTCTTTACTGTGTGGCACTTATTCAAAAGAATTGTAGTCATCTCCTAGACTGAACTACCACAAACCTTTCAAATATATTCTCATTCCTATAAATTCATGGACATGGGTTTGTGAAGGCTCAACCTGAAAGGAGTGTTTCTTTTTGTCTTAGTCCTAACTTTGCCCAATCCTGTATCATCTAGTTTAATGTGTTCTTTTTCCTTCTTCTCCTGTTTCCAAACAATTCAGAGTAGACCTCTTTCACTTTCTCAGATGTGTATCTCCTTAGATGAGTAGAAAAGCCTTAATGTAATAACATCAGGAGAGGGGAAAGCCTTCATTTTCTAAGCTGCAACTGTTTCATAAGCCCTCTTGGACCTGAGGTGGAGCTGACTTACCAGGAAGAGCCTTTTGCTTGTTGCCCTGGCAACTTGCTGAGGGACTGAGGACTAGCTGCTCCCGCAAGTCCTTAGACAGCTGAAGCCCAGGTAACCCCTATCAGAATGCTCCCTCAGGCCCGTGTTTCCTCCCAAGCGCCTGATGAAATGCATTCTCTGAGGAAGATGAGACAACCAGTGACTGCTTGCCCATACATGAAGAGGCAGGCAGACATCTCCAAATCAGGATGCCTTACCTGGTACAACCAGGATGACTCAGAGGACTTGGACTGGGGAACAAATACTAGTTAAGATTTTATAAACCACCTAGCACCCCGGGTTTCATATCAGTGACTGAAAGTTCTTCTGTGTCACATTGATTAATGCAAGTTCCTTCTGTTCTTCAGAAACAGTGAAATGACCTAAGGATGTTTTCCTACCTCAGTGTTTACCTTAGGTGTGTAGATTTTTATAACTGATCTCTGGCCTCTGGCTTCCACCACTGGTCATTCATAGCCAGGGAGGCATTTTTTGGCAAACATAATCAGTCAACAGGCATTTTCTAGGTCTCCTGTTTGACTGCTATTCTCAGCTTCGTGGTGGTGGTTGTGAAAGTTTTAAAAAAATCATTTCAATATCTTTCCAAACACGGAAATACAAAGTGTTTGAAAATTGCACTGATTCTTTTAACGTCTATTATTGGATTATGTTCTTTGCATGACTGTAGGGAAAGTTAGATTTCCTCTTAGCATTCTGTTTATACAATCAGATGAATCAAGAGATATCTTCATACCTTATTCTAATATTCTTTACTGTGTGGCACTTATTCAAAAGAATTGTAGTCATCTCCTAGACTGAACTACCACAAACCTTTCAAATATATTCTCATTCCTATAAATTCATGGACATGGGTTTGTGAAGGCTCAACCTGAAAGGAGTGTTTCTTTTTGTCTTAGTCCTAACTTTGCCCAATCCTGTATCATCTAGTTTAATGTGTTCTTTTTCCTTCTTCTCCTGTTTCCAAACAATTCAGAGTAGACCTCTTTCACTTTCTCAGATGTGTATCTCCTTAGATGAGTAGAAAAGCCTTAATGTGATAACATCAGGGAGAGGGGAAAGCCTTCATTTTCTAAGCTGCAACTGTTTCATAACCCCTCTTGGACCTGAGGTGGAGCTGACTTACCAGGAAGAGCCTTTTGCTTGTTGCCCTGGCAACTTGCTGAGGGACTGAGGACTAGCTGCTCCCGCAAGTCCTTAGACAGCTGAAGCCCAGGTAACCCCTATCAGAATGCTCCCTCAGGCCCGTGTTTCCTCCCAAGCGCCTGATGAAATGCATTCTCTGAGGAAGATGAGACAACCAGTGACTGCTTGCCCATACATGAAGAGGCAGGCAGACATCTCCAAATCAGGATGCCTTACCTGGTACAACCAGGATGACTCAGAGGACTTGGACTGGGGAACAAATACTAGTTAAGATTTTATAAACCACCTAGCACCCCGGGTTTCATATCAGTGACTGAAAGTTCTTCTGTGTCACATTGATTAATGCAAGTTCCTTCTGTTCTTCAGAAACAGTGAAATGACCTAAGGATGTTTTCCTACCTCAGTGTTTACCTTAGGTGTGTAGATTTTTATAACTGATCTCTGGCCTCTGGCTTCCACCACTGGTCATTCATAGCCAGGGAGGCATTTTTTGGCAAACATAATCAGTCAACAGGCATTTTCTAGGTCTCCTGTTTGACTGCTATTCTCAGCTTCGTGGTGGTGGTTGTGAAAGACACAAGAGAAGCAATTACTAATAACGTTTCAGGTCTTAGGGATGCCACACTCAAAGGATTACCATCAGGAATGTTGAAAGGCTGGTTGAGAGGACGCCTCAAGGCTCATTTGCATATTGATTTGCATGGAAAGGAAGGGCAATTAAGGAGAAGATCTGCACAAAAAAGCTTGAAGTTAGAGGTTGGGGAAAGCTGAAAGCAAGAGCCTGGAGGCCCTAGGAGTAGGTGAGAACTTTCTCAAAAGAGGAACTGAAGACAGAAAGAGGGCAATTGAGAGAAACCAAGGCTCACAGAGACTGCTGGGGGCATCGGGGACATAGCACAGCACATATTAGGGCAGGAATGGAATAGGAGGGGGCTTCCCAGGTGGCAACAGTGGAAAAAACCCCCGCCTTCAGTGTAGGAGACCCTTGAGATGCAAACTCAGTCCTTGGGCCTGGAAGACTTTCTAAAGGTGGGCATGGTAACCCAGTCCAGTAGTACCCTTGCCTGAAGAATCCTATGGACTGAAGAGCCTTGCAGGCTACAGCCCATAAGGTCATGAAGAATCGGACACTACTGAAGCGACAGAGTACAGCAAACAGCACAGCACAGGATGGGGAGAGGATCACTTTTTTGGGGACACAGACAGCACAGGCCCACAGGTAGGAGATGCTCAGCGTTTATACCCTGGCAATGGACCTGCGTGCAAATGGGCAGAGGTAGCCAAGGACATCGCCAGGGCCAGCGTGGACCCACAGAAGAGGGCCCTCGGGGGGCAAGCACCAAGAGAATCCCAGAAATAACTGGGAGAGGCTTAGGGCCGAGAGAGGGAGGGCCTTATGTAAGTCAGTGCACTGAGCCAGTAAATGTGGCCTGTGACTCAGCATTAACTTATTTGTGCCCACATGTTGGAGGTGATTTTCCTGACCTGGTTTCTGTAGCCTCTCCCACGTTGATGAGGAGAACGCTGGTGAGACAGTTCTTTCCAGGACAGGGCGATTCAGAGAAGAGCAGCCTAGGGGTGGGGGGAGGTTCGAGGTGGTGGTGGGGAGAGCTCATTCAGTCCTGAAAAAGTGCAGTGAATTATGTAAACACTATTTCCACTTTTCCTCTCTTCCCCCTCATCAGAAGATGTTGTTACTAAAACGACCGCAGAGGGTTGCAAATGGGACTTTGGAGAACTGACAAACAGGAGCAAAGGGAAAGACTTTAATGGAGGTTAGCTACGCTGCTGTTGCTGAGCTGTGCTTAGCTGTGTCTGACTCTCTGTGACCCTATGGACGGCAGCCTGCCGGGCTCCTCTGTCCATTTTCTTCTCCAGGGGATCGTCCCAACCCAGGGATCAAACCCGTGTCTCCTGAGTCTTCTACACCAGCAGGCAGATTCTTTATCACTGAGCCACCTGGGAAGCCCTAGATAACATCAGTGAAGTGAAATACGGCTCCCACATGAAACCCTGTATTTAGCTGGAGGAGTGTCCCCACATGACCACATACACACTCCGCTGTTCACCATCTCTCTCTCCTGCTGGCTCAGTTAATACAGGCCACTCGTAACTTTTTTTTTTTTTCAAATTCTTTTTTGATGTGCACCATTTTAAAAGTCTTTATTGAATCTGTTATAATATTGCTTCTGTCTTATGTTTTGGTATTTTGGTGGTGAGACATGTGGAATTTTAGCTCCCTTACCTGAGATCAAACCCACACCCCCAGCATTGGAAGGTGAAGTCTTAACCGTTGTACCCCCAGGGATGTCCCTCCCCTGTCACTAGGAACACTGCCCTGAAGCATGCTTCTTCCCAGCAAGGGACCAAGTGAAAACAATTTCACCTTCATAACATGCAGGCTTGCTATCCTCACCCTTTTCTATTATCTGACACTGGATCCCAAGCTAGCTTGTGTTAATACAATGATCAGAAACCTGACAAAAGAGCGGGCCGCTAGTCTTCTCCTGGTGAGTGTCACTTTCTCAAGCTTCGGAGTTGTCTTTTGCTGGCAGGTGGCTTGTTTAGGGGGCATTCATCACCAGAAGATGAAAACCAACATGCAGAAGGCATTTTTAGAGTTTTTGTCATCTCCCTGCTTCCCTCTATGACCTCCAGAAATAACTGTTCATAGGTTTAGGGCTGTTTCACTGCTGAGCTTATAGAATGAAAAGTCAGCTGTGAAATTGGTGTCATCATTTTTCTTGGAAATACAACTCGGAATAAAAGAGTAGATCTTACTTACCGATAAGATTTCAGAGGAAATGTTCTATGTTTTGTTCATTATTAAGAGTTCCCTGAAATTATTTTGACGTCAAAAACTGACTGCCTTTTTTTCTCTCTTATGATACTTAACTGTCATGCTGGCCTTCTGGATAGAACAAGACAGATCTATGCCCTAAGCAAGGATGGATAATTAAGATAGAAAGTAAAATGTACCCAGTCACCTCATGTCCTTCGAGATTATATGGGATGAAGAATGAAGCTCCGTGTAACTTAACTACTCTAAGGTTTGATATTCAAGGTTCGGAGTCATGCGTTCCAGCTGTGTCTTGATCCACAGGTTTTACCCTCCGTCACCATTGGGTGAAATCTATCTGTTGTGTCATTTGGTCAGAAAACTCTTGAGTAGAAAGGCTTGTCTCCAGGGTGTGTTTTATTTTTAATTCCATGTAATTGCTCTGTATGTTCTACTTCACTGCCTGGTGGAGTATAGACTGAGCTAACCAGACAGATATTTTCTGACATGTCTTGACAGTTGCCTGATGCCTGACTGAAAACTTAGCTATGAAGAAAAGCCAGATGCAGCTAGGTCTCATTTGGGGCAGGCTTGCTATTGGGAATGGCAGTGGTGCAGCTCCTTGGCATTAAGAACTCTGTGAATAAGAGGGGGGCTGGAGCCTCAGGAGAAATGAAACATTTAGAGAACTTTCCACACCTGTCACAGCACTGCTATTTCTATTAGAATGTGGACTCATTTTCTTTTTTAAAAAATCAATCTGTGGGAAAGTTAGCTCTCTTTTCTTATTTCTCTCTCTCTCTCTCTTTGCTAAAAATGATATTTATTCAACTCTGGTTTCTCTGTGAAAAAGAGCATTAGGTTCAACATTTTCACACTCAAATCTCTTCTTTTGAATTCGGCACAATCACATTCCCCACACTTCATCTTTCTGAGCCTCGATTTACTCATCTCTAAAATGGACTATCAGGTCTTGAGGCCACCAATGAGACTCTTCCATCTTTAAAAAAAAAAAAAACTATGAACCTAGCCCACAGAAAAAAGTCTATTAAGTAATTAGTGATTCTAGAAATAGTAAGCAAAGGAGTCCACCTTCCCCAGGGGAGCTTACAGATATTTGGAGGGAGATGCATGAACTATACACACAGAAATATAACCAGGAAGTGAGTAAATGCTGAGTATTCAAAAGAATGAGGGCTGTAAAACTCCCAGAAAGAGAAACCCTTGAAACTGAGATAATCATAGAAGGCTTCAAGGAGGAGGTGAAAATGACTTACTCTTTGAAAGCTGAGTGAAAACTGAATATGAGTCAAAGTTTCATCTCAGATAAGAACAAAGAGGTAGAAAATGCAGTGTATTTTTTAGGGACTATAAAAGGAACAGTTTGCAATAGTGAAGCCCTTTACACATTGAAGAAAACACCTTCCGGTGTTCTTGTTGTAGGTTAATTCTTTAGAGCCATAGACTTAAAACACAGAAAGGTAATCTGACTAGTTGCTGAAGGAACTTGTCTTAACTATTAAAATCAGTCAGGGTTACTGTGAATTCTCTCACAATGGGTGAATGCTTCATCCAATGGAAGACATTCTTTCTAATCCTTTTGGCCTAGATAAAGAAACCTCACTCTTCTCTTCCACCCCATTGACACTTGGGGTTATTTGGAGAGAGACTGTGTGCAGGTAACATTGCTTGCTCTAAGAAGAAAATATCTGTCCAAGAAGTGAACAGAATAAACAAGGCTCCAAAAGAAATGCTTCCAGATCTTCAAAATACCAATTTCATTCTAGCTAGCTTTCTAATTCCACATGCTTTCAATCCTTTCATCAAAATTTAAATCCAGAGGGTGTTCATTTAGCATTTCCCTTAGGCCTATTTAATCCATTCTCTATGCTTTTGATGACAGAATGATCTGGGTTCATTTCCAAGGCAAACCATTCAATATCAGAGTAATCCAAGCCTATACCCCAACCACTAATGCTGAAGAAGCTGAAGTCAAATGATTCTTCTAGAACTAACACCGACAAAATATATCCATTTCATCATAGGGGACTGGAATGAAAAAGTAGGAAATAAAGATCACTCTGTAGTATCTGACTCTTTGCGAGCCCATGGATTATAACCCACCAGGCTCCTGTCTCCATAGAATTCTTCAGGCAAGAATACTGGAATGGGTTGCCATACCCTTCTCCAGTAGATCTTCCTGACTCAGGGATTGAACCTGTGTCTCCTGCATTGCAGATGGATTCTTTACCATCTGAACCACCAGAGAATCCCCATTAAAGCTCTGGCAATTGATAAACTTTTTACTCTAATTGAAGTAAAAATTGGTGGAGAGGCTTGAATTTTGAAGATAATGAAAGAAAGCAGGTCATAGACTTATGGTGGATGGTGTTCCATGGAGAAGCTCTGCTAATCATTAGCATGTAAACCAATTAGGGGTAGGAAGGGAGACTGAGAGGTAAAGTCTCATTGTTAACATTTTGCTTCTTATCAGTCATTTGGGCTAGAGGTTCATGAGAGTGGCTGTTAAAGGAAACTTTGTTGGAAGAAGCACACAGATCAGAGGGAAATGAGGATTGAAAGAAAGGCAGGGAAAGAGACCAGCTCATGAGCTAGACTTTGGCTTTTTCTTATGGGTAGTAGGAAGCAGGGGTGTCCTTGGAGTGAGCGTCTGGTAAAACATGAATTACATTTGGTGAAAAAAAATTTGTTTTAGTTTTGGCCTCTTTTATTGGGTTTTTATTTATTTATTTTCATCCATCTTGATTTTTTGACCTGTGTGGGCCTCCCATTGCAGTCAATGGCCTCTCTCATTGTACAGCACCGGCTCTGGGCGCATGTGCTCCAGAATGCTGGCTCATAATTGGACACATCAGTCTAGCAACTCCATGGCTTGTGGGATCTTCCCGGGCCAGGGATCAAACTGGTGCCCCTTGTACTGCAAAGCAGACACTCTAACCACTGGACAACTGGGGAAGCCCTGGTGAAAATTATTTTAGCAGATTATCTTCTGAATGTGTTTCAAAGGAAGAGAAAGGTAGACTAATAGTACAGATATTCTATGTGTTCATGAACTATCCAACTTTATCTTAATTTTTTGGATATTTCTAGGCTATCGCATTCATCTGTGTTTTTTCAGATTGTCTCAAATCTTCAACAAATGTTCCAATATATTCACTGAAAAAAGAAATCCACATAGAAGTGAACCCTTGCAGTTCAGACCCTTGTTCAAGCATCAGCTGTATATTTCCTCAACCTTTCATTGCTCAATCAGAATTATAAAAATTCCTCTTCTCTCTAAGGGTTCAGTTCTACTGTCAGACAGTCTATGGGATGGAAAGAGGAAGGGGACCAACTTAGATACAGAAGACCTGGGTGGGTTACATTCGGAGCTTTGTCATTTCGTAACTTAGGAAAGCTATACACTTTCCACCTCTGTAAAAATGAAATTCTACTTGTGAGGCTAACAAAAATGTTTCTCCTCTGGGTCTCAATACTAATACCAAATGACAGATATTATTACTTTTATTAGTTTTGTTGTGTTGAATGAAAGAAAGCAGGTCATAGACTTATGGTGGATGGTGTTCCATGGAGAAGCTCTGCTAATCATTAGCATGTAAACCAATTAGGGGTAGGAAGGGAGACTGAGAGGTAAAGTCTCATTGTTAACATTTTGCTTCTTATCAGTCATTTGGGCTAGAGGTTCATGAGAGTGGCTGTTAAAGGAAACTTTGTTGGAAGAAGCACACAGATCAGAGGGAAATGAGGATTGAAAGAAAGGCAGGGAAAGAGACCAGCTCATGAGCTAGACTTTGGCTTTTTCTTATGGGTAGTAGGAAGCAGGGGTGTCCTTGGAGTGAGCGTCTGGTAAAACATGAATTACATTTGGTGAAAAAAAATTTGTTTTAGTTTTGGCCTCTTTTATTGGGTTTTTATTTATTTATTTTCATCCATCTTGATTTTTTGACCTGTGTGGGCCTCCCATTGCAGTCAATGGCCTCTCTCATTGTACAGCACCGGCTCTGGGCGCATGTGCTCCAGAATGCTGGCTCATAATTGGACACATCAGTCTAGCAACTCCATGGCTTGTGGGATCTTCCCGGGCAAGGGATCAAACTGGTGCCCTTGTACTGCAAAGCAGACACTCTAACCACTGGACAACTGGGGAAGCCCTGGTGAAAATTATTTTAGCAGATTATCTTCTGAATGTGTTTCAAAGGAAGAGAAAGGTAGACTAATAGTACAGATATTCTATGTGTTCATGAACTATCCAACTTTATCTTAATTTTTTGGATATTTCTAGGCTATCGCATTCATCTGTGTTTTTTCAGATTGTCTCAAATCTTCAACAAATGTTCCAATATATTCACTGAAAAAAGAAATCCACATAGAAGTGAACCCTTGCAGTTCAGACCCTTGTTCAAGCATCAGCTGTATATTTCCTCAACCTTTCATTGCTCAATCAGAATTATAAAAATTCCTCTTCTCTCTAAGGGTTCAGTTCTACTGTCAGACAGTCTATGGGATGGAAAGAGGAAGGGGACCAACTTAGATACAGAAGACCTGGGTGGGTTACATTCGGAGCTTTGTCATTTCGTAACTTAGGAAAGCTATACACTTTCCACCTCTGTAAAAATGAAATTCTACTTGTGAGGCTAACAAAAATGTTTCTCCTCTGGGTCTCAATACTAATACCAAATGACAGATATTATTACTTTTATTAGTTTTGTTGTGTTGTTATTACAACACGGCTCTGCTGTGAATGTGGGTGTGTGATTTTTCTTACTTCTTACCGGTGCTGAGGTGGAAGGAGTTGGAGTCTCAGGCTTGCCACATGTTTGGCCTGTTGTAACTTCATGTCAATTTGTTTTTATGGGAGACTGAGAAAGGGCCACTTTTATTTTGATGAGAATGCTTTAACTGACAACTTCTGATAAGATCATTTTATTGGGAGAACAGTGGTTGGTGGTAGACCAGGACTGCTAGCAACACCATAGTTGCCTGTTATTTAATTCACAGAACACAGACTTCATAATAATCAATCATGACAGACTGGAAAAAAAGAAAGACACATATTCAGGCTTCCCATGTGTCTTATGGATTTGGACTGAAATCAGGGAGCTTCTTTCTCAGGGAATCCCATATGAGTTCTTGGGTTCTTTTTCTTAATGCAATAGTTCAGTTTTCTAGCTTCATCATCAAGCAATAGGTCACCCACAGACACCAGCTCTCCTTTAAGATAAGGCATCTACAAGCTGATATTTTTGGCAGAAAATCACATTCTGGGTCATAGATCTATTATCTGTAGGAATCCTATCTTGACAAACTATAGAGTTCGCTAACTCCACCTCTCTTCCATGACTAAATCTATGTCCACGGCTGAAGTGAAGGGGCTTGGAGAGAAGTTATGGGTGCACTTCTGATTCCCTCTGGGACTGTGTGACCTTTGACAGATCCCAGAACCGCTTCCTGCCTTGGAGACAAGTTTCTCCCCAGTACTTCCCTCTTGCAGGTGCTGTCAGAATCAGAAAGCCCACGAAGATTCTTAAAACATAGCCTGTAAGTTATAATTATAATTAATTGTAGTAATTAGCTTTCATCACAGATGAGTCATCTATACATTAGAAATTCAGGGACAATTTGTTTCCAAGTTCTCTCTTCACATTTCCTTATTCAGTCTCCTCTTCATAAAAGGTCAAGTTGCATCTTTTCTTTTTATTATTGAAAATTTTTCCAGCTTTATCTAATTGACAGACCGAAATTATATATATTTAATGTGGACAATGTGATGTTTTGCTATATGTAGACATTGTGAAATGATCACTACAATCAAGCTAATTAACATTTTCATCACCTCACATAGCTACCATTTGTGTGTGTGTGTGTGTGTGTGTGTGCACACACGTGTGCTGAGAACACTATGATCACTTAGCATATTTCAGGGGCTTCCCAGGTTGTGCTAGTGGTAAAGAACCAGCCTGCCAATGCAGGAGATGTAAGAGATGTGAGTTTAATTTCTGGGTCAGGAAGATCCCCCGAAGAAGGAAAGGGTAATCCGTTCAAGGATATAAAACAGCACTGTTAATGATAGTCATTATGCTATACCTTATGTCTCCAGAAAGTACTGATCCTGCATGACCAAGCCTTTTAATACACTTTTTGCCCTGAATCTCCCTGTATCTGTGACTCTCCAGGCTGTGGTAGCCACTATCCTAGGTTACATTTTAAAGAAATTATTCTTAGCTTTTGAAGAGAATAGAGAGAAGTTCTCTTATCTTACATTTAATGCCTTTGAATCACTGATATTGGCAAAGACATATTTTTCCCTTAAACCAAGAAAAACAATGTAAATGTTTTATAAAGTAATCTGTAATTCTATATCTGTAATTATGTCAATACTGATATTTTTGCTTTAAATTTTTTCACTATTCATCTGGGCAATTTATCTCTGTGAAATATTTCCTTTTCCCTGTCCAATAACAAAAGGATGGGAAATTGGAACATTTATACTTTTTATTTGAAGTGATTGCCCTAAACTGGTAAAAGTTATGTCATCAGCTACAATTTTAAGTAATTTTATTTCCTCCTGGTATAGTTGTAGGTCTGCACTCATGAACAAGATATATAACTGTCATACACTGTCTTTTCAGCAGATAGAGTAGAAGTTAATCAAACACAAGAAATTGTTCTCCTGGTCCTTACCCCCCACAATGCGTTGCTCAATTATTTCACATTCTTGTAGTGTAAAATAAACACATTAAGTCTGTTGAGATACTGCTGTGGTTATTTACTTTTCAAATTTAGCATGAAGGAGGGGGATGACCTTTCTTCTTAGAACAGGAAAGAAAATTAGACCCGAGAGAGATATACTATCAGTTTTTACAAATATGAAAATATTCCATAAAGTAAGCAGTTTTTGGTGCACTCAGATGACCATCCAAGTTGGTCCGTGAAGTTATAAAACCCAAATCCTTTAGTTAGTTAGTTCTGAGTTGATTTTCCATTTACTTGCAGGGTTTCATTTACTTTGGAAGGTTGATAACTATGCATAACTAGGTCAGCTCTCTTCCTCATCAAATTCCACTACATTTTCCAGGCCAAAAAGAGCAGTTCTCATCTACTTGATGCAGGTACAAAAAGAACATGGAGACTTTGAAAACAGGTTTAGCTAAGAAACATGCCATGGTAAATTTACTTTATGAAACTGAGCCAAATAACTTTATCTCCCTGCACTTCCATTTCTCCTACGGTCAAAGGCAATACCAACAGATTCCCGACAGTGGAAGAGCCATGAAAATGCATGATTTAAGCTAAAGAAAACTACTTCTACCTATACTCACCAACTCCCTCCCTCCTTCAAAATCTGTTGACAGAATTTTTCAGAGCCTTGCATTTCCCCCTCTTTGCAATATTGAATTTGTTTTTTGTGGCAGTTCTCTTACAGCCACGGGCATAATTTCAGTGCCTGCAGAGCAGTCCGAGGCAACAGCATTTGGAGAACCAGAAGCATAAGATGACTGAAAACTGAAGAAAAATGTCTCTAGACCTTGTACAGATATCACAAATTCTGTGGCAAAGGGAGAAAGAAATAAAACAAGCAAGGAGACACGTACATACATTTCTCTTCTGAGAGCTTAAGAAATAGAGCACTTCTTTATATCAGTCCTCAAAAACACTCTCTAATTTACATCTCTGTAACTGCCTTAGCTTGAATTATAGCTTTGTTTTATTTTAAAGGGGCCATGTGTTGGGGAAGGGAATGGCTACTGACTCCCAGAGTTTTTTTTTTTTTTTTTTTTTTAAAGATTTATTTATTTATTTATTTTGGGCGGGGGTCGGGTTGGGGAGTGAGGGGAGCAGGTGGGCCACTTCAATTGGTCTTTCATTTGTCTATTTTCATCCGTCTTTGTTCTTTGGCTCCTGTGGGCCTCCCATTGCGGTGGCTTCTGTTGTTGCAAAGCGCCAGCTCTGGGTGCATGCGCTCCAGAGCTCCGGCTCGGCAATTGGGCACATCGGTCCAGCCGCTCCGCAGCACGTGGGATCTTCCCAGGCCAGATCGAACGCGCGCCAGGGGGCCTACCCACTGGGAAAAACCAGTTTTGGTGCACTCAGATGACCATCCAAGTTGGTCCGTGAAGTTATAAAACCCAAATCCTTTAGTTAGTTAGTTCGATTTTCCATTTACTTGCAGGGTTTCATTTACTTTGGAAGGTTGATAACTATGCATAACTAGGTCAGCTCTCTTCCTCATCAAATTCCACTACATTTTCCAGGCCAAAAAGAGCAGTTCTCATCTACTTGATGCAGGTACAAAAAGAACATGGAGACTTTGAAAACAGGTTTAGCTAAGAAACATGCCATGGTAAATTTACTTTATGAAACTGAGCCAAATAACTTTATCTCCCTGCACTTCCATTTCTCCTACGGTCAAAGGCAATACCAACAGATTCCCGACAGTGGAAGAGCCATGAAAATGCATGATTTAAGCTAAAGAAAACTACTTCTACCTATACTCACCAACTCCCTCCCTCCTTCAAAATCTGTTGACAGAATTTTTCAGAGCCTTGCATTTCCCCCTCTTTGCAATATTGAATTTGTTTTTTGTGGCAGTTCTCTTACAGCCACGGGCATAATTTCAGTGCCTGCAGAGCAGTCCGAGGCAACAGCATTTGGAGAACCAGAAGCATAAGATGACTGAAAACTGAAGAAAAATGTCTCTAGACCTTGTACAGATATCACAAATTCTGTGGCAAAGGGAGAAAGAAATAAAACAAGCAAGGAGACACGTACATACATTTCTCTTCTGAGAGCTTAAGAAATAGAGCACTTCTTTATATCAGTCCTCAAAAACACTCTCTAATTTACATCTCTGTAACTGCCTTAGCTTGAATTATAGCTTTGTTTTATTTTAAAGGGGCCATGTGTTGGGGAAGGGAATGGCTACTGACTCCCAGAGTTTTTTTTTTTTTTTTTTTTTTAAAGATTTATTTATTTATTTATTTTGGGCGGGGGTCGGGTTGGGGAGTGAGGGGAGCAGGTGGGCCACTTCAATTGGTCTTTCATTTGTCTATTTTCATCCGTCTTTGTTCTTTGGCTCCTGTGGGCCTCCCATTGCGGTGGCTTCTGTTGTTGCAAAGCGCCAGCTCTGGGTGCATGCGCTCCAGAGCTCCGGCTCGGCAATTGGGCACATCGGTCCAGCCGCTCCGCAGCACGTGAGATCTTCCCAGGCCAGGGATCGAACCGGCGCCCCTTGCACTGCAAGGCGGTGTCCTTACCCACTGGACCACCAGGGGAAGCCCTGACTCCCAGAGTTTTAACAAAATGTTACACAGGGAGAAATCTGACAAAGGAAACACAATGACTGAATTCCCTGTTTTCTTGTCTCTTGGTGGTGGTTCCATGATGAGAAGAAACAACCCGGTTTTTTTAGGAGCTTCAGCAGAAAGTACACTGCAACCCTGTTTTTTTAGAAGCTTCAGCAAAAAAGTACGCTGTTCATGAAAATGGGTTTGGAAAAAAATAATTGGGTTGGAAAAAATAAAACTGGTAAAGCGGTAAGTGTGAGATACTGTTTCTAATATTGAAGCCGAAGCCAGTGAAACAGAGATATGTATGTAACAAAGTCAGAGGCTCAATATGAGGGTTTGCACTTTTCAAGGCCAGGATGTTCGATTTCGGTATTGGTCCTATTTACCAAAGATGTGATTTAGGTTAAAGGGAGCCCTGGGAGATTCAACAACAAACATACTTGAGGTTGAAAGTGTTCTGTACAGTGAAAGAAACCATCATCAATAAGCAACTTACTGAATAGGAAAAGATATTTGCAAATATATCCCTCATAAGAGTTAATGTCAAGAATATCTAAAGTGTGCATGCAACTCAACAGCAACAACAAGTAAACAACCAGATTAAAAAACTGGCAAAGAATCTGAATAGGTATTTTCCTAATGAATCTGAATAGGTATTTTCCTAATACAGATGGCCAAGAAGCACATGAAAAGATGTTCGACATCACTAATTATTAGGGAAACGCAAATCAAAACCACAATGAGATACCACCTCACACTTGTTAGAATGGCTATTATTGAAAACACAAGAAATAACATGTATTGGAGAGGCTGGGGAGAAAAGGAGCCCCTACAACACTGTCAGTGAGACTAAATGGTACAGCTATTAGGAAACGTAGTATGGAGATGCCTCAGAAAATTAAGAATAGAAATACCACATGGCTCAGCTATTCTGCTTCTGTGTATTTGTCCAAAGAACATGAAAGCACTAAATTTGAAAACAAGTGTGCATCCCTATGTTCACTGTAATGTTATTAGAAATAGCCAAGATATAGAAACAAGCTAAACATTCATCAGTGGATGAACGGATAAAAAAGATGTGGTATATATACAATGGACTATTACTCAAACCGTAAAAATGATGAAATCCTGCCATTTGCAACAACATGAACGTATCTTGAAGTATTACGTTAAGTGCAGTAAATTGGACAGAGAAAGACAAATACCATTATGATTCACTCATACGTGAAAACTTAAAGAAACAACATAAAACAAAAGCAAATTTTTAGATACAGAGAGTAGATCTGCAGTTACCAGAAGCAGCAAGGGTTGAGAGGTAAAGGAAATGGGTGAACAGAATTAATTGCACTGTGTGAATGGTAACTAGACTTGGATAGTGATTACTTTGTTGTATATACAGATGTCAAATTATAATGCTGTACACCTGAAATTATATAGAGAGCAAAAAAACATTGTATATCCAAGGAAAAAAAAACCTGGGATCAAACCCAGGTCTCCCACATTGCAGGTGGATTCTTTACCATCTGAGCCACCAGGGAAGCCCAAGAATTCTGGAGTGGGTAGCCTACCCCTTCTCGAGAGGATCTTCCTGACGCAGGGATCGGACCAGGGTCTGCTGCGTTGCATTCTTTGCCAGCTGAGCTACAAGGGAAACCCTTAGGCAAAAAAAATCTGAGTCCAAATCAGTCCAGATCTGTTATCACTTCCAATTTATTTTTACCATTGCAAAAAGCCCAGATCATACATTCCCTTGTATTAATAAAACTGTTCTCTGAGATCAATACTGCTAAGAGTTCAGCACACCCCCAAATAATTTCACCTACAAGCAAAGGTTTTCTTTCATGAACAAATAGAAAGCTTGGTTCTCTTTGGGAAGCTATTTCCACATTTCATTCTCACGTTCAGTTTTGGTTGCGTGTTTGTGTTTATGCTTTTGGTTTCAGGATTGTAGCTGCTTTCCTTTCCAAATGAAGTTTTTCTCATTGTGAAAACAGCCTGATGTCCTTTTAAAAGAATTTTAGTAAACAGACCTCTGTCCCCTGCTACCAGGCGTAAACCCCAAGAACATGAAAGCACTAAATTTGAAAACAAGTGTGCATCCCTATGTTCACTGTAATGTTATTAGAAATAGCCAAGATATAGAAACAAGCTAAACATTCATCAGTGGATGAACGGATAAAAAAGATGTGGTATATATACAATGGACTATTACTCAAACCGTAAAAATGATGAAATCCTGCCATTTGCAACAACATGAACGTATCTTGAAGTATTACGTTAAGTGCAGTAAATTGGACAGAGAAAGACAAATACCATTATGATTCACTCATACGTGAAAACTTAAAGAAACAACATAAAACAAAAGCAAATTTTTAGATACAGAGAGTAGATCTGCAGTTACCAGAAGCAGCAAGGGTTGAGAGGTAAAGGAAATGGGTGAACAGAATTAATTGCACTGTGTGAATGGTAACTAGACTTGGATAGTGATTACTTTGTTGTATATACAGATGTCAAATTATAATGCTGTACACCTGAAATTATATAGAGAGCAAAAAAACATTGTATATCCAAGGAAAAAACCTGGGATCAAACCCAGGTCTCCCACACAGCAGGTGGATTCTTTACCATCTGAGCCACCAGGGAAGCCCAAGAATTCTGGAGTGGGTAGCCTACCCCTTCTCGAGAGGATCTTCCGGGACGAGGGATCGGACCAGGGTCTGCTGCGTTGCATTCTTTGCCAGCTGAGCTACAAGGGAAACCCTTAGGCAAAAAATCTGAGTCCAAATCAGTCCAGATCTGTTATCACTTCCAATTTATTTTTACCATTGCAAAAGCCCAGATCATACATTCCCTTGTATTAATAAAACTGTTCTCTGAGATCAATACTGCTAAGAGTTCAGCACACCCCCAAATAATTTCACCTACAAGCAAAGGTTTTCTTTCATGAACAAATAGAAAGCTTGGTTCTCTTTGGGAAGCTATTTCCACATTTCATTCTCACGTTCAGTTTTGGTTGCGTGTTTGTGTTTATGCTTTTGGTTTCAGGATTGTAGCTGCTTTCCTTTCCAAATGAAGTTTTTCTCATTGTGAAAACAGCCTGATGTCCTTTTAAAAGAATTTTAGTAAACAGACCTCTGTCCCCTGCTACCAGGCGTAAACAGTTTTCCTTCTCCCTCTTAGTAATTTTGCTGTCAGACATTGAAAGTTACCATGTGCTGGAGGTGGACACCAAGACATGATATCCTTCTGTTAGGTCATATGGTTCACCTTTTCCTTCAGAGCTATTTTGTTTTGCTTTATTTTTGTTTTGGTCTTCACGTTTTTAAGAAAACTTTCTTTTGGGCTTCCCTGATGGTCCAGTGGTTAGAGAGTCTGCCTTGTAGTACAAGAGGTACCAGTTCAATCCCTGGCTCAGGAAGATCCCATGTGCTATGGAGCAGCTGGACCAGTGTGTCCAATGACGAGCCAGTACTCTGGAGTGCATGCTCCTAGAGCTGGTGCTCTGCAATGGGAGAGGCCACTTGCAATGGGAGGCCCACACATGACAAAGAATAAAAAGATGGATGAAAATAAATATAAATAAAAAGAGGCATGATGGGGAAAAGAAAAAATAATTTTTAAGCCTTTCTTTTATTACTTATCTAGCTATTTATTTATTTTTGGCTGTGCTGACTCTTCATTGCTGTGTGGGCTTTTCTCTAGTTGCAGCAAGTTGGGGCTACTCTCTAATTGCGATGCATAGGCTTTTCCTTGCAGTGACTTCTCTTCGTGTGAAGTACAGGCTCTAGAGCATAAGCTTGGTAGTTGTGGCACACATGGAACCAATGTCTCTGGCATTGGCAGGCAGATGCTTCACCACTGAGTCACCAGAGAAAACCTGTTTCCTCTTTTGATCTTAGATAAAACATTTGAGAAATGTGTGAGGTGGGAATACATTTTACTGTGGTTAAGACATTCTTTCTGGGGATGGGAGAACCCAGAAAGATTGGCTGGGCTGTTTCAGTCAAGCAGCAGTAGCGTGCGTTCCAAGTTTAAGCCACTAAGGCACCTGCACTCTGGAGCCATCCTGCCTGTTTGCTGAGAGACAGCCGTCAGTGGGAAGAGAACTGCTCCAGCTCGGAATTCTATTAGAACAGAGTCTTCTCAGATGCTGGTTCTTTGGCCTTCTCAGGGAAGTCTCCAGTGAGCTGGCTGGTCACATTCCAGTGCAGGATTTGGCACTTAGCTAGAAGAGGATAGCCTGTTAGCCCTCAGTGAAACAGAAATAATCTAGAGAGAATGAAAAAATAACTGTCCCTGTCTAGTCTTTCTCATGAGTTTTGTACACGGCCAGCTTTCCAACAGGTCTTCTGAGATACTGGCCCTAATAGGACTCTCCATTAAGGTTAACCCAGACACCACTGAAAGGGGCAGGGGTCCCCATGGAGAGGCCTGTTTGCCTCTGCTCTGCTCTCTCGTCTCTCTTTTGATGGGACTCCAAGTAGGCACGTGTGCTGGAGACACAGATGAAAGAATCAGATTGAGAACCTTCCCTGAGGTCCCAAAGAGCTCAACCCAACTCTCCTTTCTCTCAGAGGAGAGAGCCTCCTACCAAAACTGCATATTCCTCTGTGACTTTTGGTAACAAGGGATAGAAGCCTAACTCAATCAGGCTTATAAAAAGAATTTCCTAGAAATCTAGACATGGCTGAACCCTGGGTTTGAAGGCCGCCCTCTCCAGCGCATGACCCTGGTCTACACACACCCACAGCCCGGTCCCCAGCATCCCAGAGTCCACACAGACCTCTGGTCGCACGATCTCTGAGAAAGAGGCACCATGTTTCAGAAACTCTGAGGAAGCTCAAGGGAGGGTTCAGACAAACTTGGACTGGATTACATGCCTGTCAGTCTTTCTGGCCAGCAAGACTGATTGCTCTGGAACGGTCAGAAGTGAGTCAGGTGTCCATTTCTAAGGCTCATAGGTAGCTGGGCAAAGACAGGGACTTGGGGACCCCCTGAATCACTTGGACTGAAAGGTATTAGTAAAGATTGAGGGGAAGTTGTTTCCTGTGGGGATAGTAGAGATAGAGAGAGATGGGTATTCACTGCTCATGAGAAGACCTTGATGGGGACTTCACTGAAGGAGACAAGCTTTTCAGAAGAGGAGAAGTAGACAGTCCTGAGTGAGGTTGGCTTGTAATGCAAAGGGAGCAGGATTGGATGTTTGACTGCTCTTGCTGAGAGACAGCCGTCAGTGGGAAGAGAACTGCTCCAGCTCGGAATTCTATTAGAACAGAGTCTTCTCAGATGCTGGTTCTTTGGCCTTCTCAGGGAAGTCTCCAGTGAGCTGGCTGGTCACATTCCAGTGCAGGATTTGGCACTTAGCTAGAAGAGGATAGCCTGTTAGCCCTCAGTGAAACAGAAATAATCTAGAGAGAATGAAAAAATAACTGTCCCTGTCTAGTCTTTCTCATGAGTTTTGTACACGGCCAGCTTTCCAACAGGTCTTCTGAGATACTGGCCCTAATAGGACTCTCCATTAAGGTTAACCCAGACACCACTGAAAGGGGCAGGGGTCCCCATGGAGAGGCCTGTTTGCCTCTGCTCTGCTCTCTCGTCTCTCTTTTGATGGGACTCCAAGTAGGCACGTGTGCTGGAGACACAGATGAAAGAATCAGATTGAGAACCTTCCCTGAGGTCCCAAAGAGCTCAACCCAACTCTCCTTTCTCTCAGAGGAGAGAGCCTCCTACCAAAACTGCATATTCCTCTGTGACTTTTGGTAACAAGGGATAGAAGCCTAACTCAATCAGGCTTATAAAAAGAATTTCCTAGAAATCTAGACATGGCTGAACCCTGGGTTTGAAGGCCGCCCTCTCCAGCGCATGACCCTGGTCTACACACACCCACAGCCCGGTCCCCAGCATCCCAGAGTCCACACAGACCTCTGGTCGCACGATCTCTGAGAAAGAGGCACCATGTTTCAGAAACTCTGAGGAAGCTCAAGGGAGGGTTCAGACAAACTTGGACTGGATTACATGCCTGTCAGTCTTTCTGGCCAGCAAGACTGATTGCTCTGGAACGGTCAGAAGTGAGTCAGGTGTCCATTTCTAAGGCTCATAGGTAGCTGGGCAAAGACAGGGACTTGGGGACCCCCTGAATCACTTGGACTGAAAGGTATTAGTAAAGATTGAGGGGAAGTTGTTTCCTGTGGGGATAGTAGAGATAGAGAGAGATGGGTATTCACTGCTCATGAGAAGACCTTGATGGGGACTTCACTGAAGGAGACAAGCTTTTCAGAAGAGGAGAAGTAGACAGTCCTGAGTGAGGTTGGCTTGAATCATAATGCAGATTATAGAGTGGAGCTATGGATTGGATTTTGAGCTCAATCAATATCAGATAATTTCGTTGTACTTTGCCCGTTGGTATGGTCATGAATAAGATTGTGAATTCAGGTACACTGTATTTGAAGGCTCTCTCATGTTCCTATGGTCCAGTTTTCTGTCCCTTTCTACTCACTGTCCACCAAAGCACGTATGCATCCCAAGCCATGTGACCCTGATGTCTTGCAACTGAGTAACGACATGTAGATTCTCCCCATATCTCCTTTCCAAAATGATCTAAGCTATGTTCTAAACTCTAAAGACCTTCAGGGGAACTGATGACTAGTATGAACTAATCTGAGCATTATTTGTTACCAGACAAGACACTAATGATGTTTCAAAAAAAAAAAAAAAAAAAAGATCCCTTAATATTGTGGCTTTCAGACTCTGAGATTTTCGTAGACTTGTAATTGAGAGAGCAGATGCTTGAGCAAGAAGAGGGGAGTGGAAGGCATGAGTTCGGGGGTAGCAAGTAGAGGGGAGAGGCAGGGAGGAGAAGAGAGAAGAGGAAGAAGAGAGGAGACAAGAAGAAATTAAGGCTGGTTTAGGATTTTTAAACATTTTATTTGGTACATTAAGAACCTTAAAATAGTCACAGCACTAGATCTAGAACCTATCATAAAAAGTGAAGTAAGTCAAAAAGAGAAAGACAAGTACAATATGCTAACATATATATGGAATCTAGTAGGATGGTAATGATAACACACACAGTGAAGCGATGAAAAAACAGGCATGGAGAATAGACATATGGACATTGTGGGGAATGAACAGTGGGTGGGAGGCATAAAGGAAGTAGCAGTGAAAACCTATACTATCGTATGTGATAAAAATAGCTATTGTCATTGCGCTGTGAGAAAGGGGATCCTGCAGGGTTGCTGTGTGACAGCCTGGAGTAGGGGGTGCAGGGGATATAAATATGACTAATCTGGGGTCATACATATCTTTAAACAACAAAATTCTGTAAAAGTAAAAAGTAAAATAAAATTTTTTTAAATGTAAAAAAAAATAGCCACAACACTACTACTATTTAATCTAATATCACCAAAATTTTATAAAAGGAAGGATATTTTAATATCCAAAAATTGGAAAGGTTTTGCTTCCTATTCAAAGAAAATTCCTTAAATTTTGAAAATTACAGTTTTTTGGGGAAAACTCAATGAACTGGCCTGAAATAATTAGAATTCATTTAATGTTTTATCCCATTACAACTCTTTCTAAAGATTGATCTTTGAGGATCTCGGCTTCCCAAGTGGCTCAATGATAAGGAATCCTCCTGCCAGTGCAGGAAACGTGGGTTCATTCCCTCGGCTGGGAAGATCCCCTGGAGGAGGAAATGGCAACCCATTCCAGATTTTTTACCTGAAGAATGCTATGGACAGAGGAAGTTGGTGGGCTCCACTCCATGGGGTCACAGAGAGTCAGACATGAATGAGCACACATGCATCCACATGCTACCCTCAGAGTTTAATGGTGGAAATTTGGGGGCTGTGGTTCATCAGATGGAGGGTTTTATGCCAGCCACACCTTCATACCACAATGATAAAGCCCTCCTATATCTCTAAAGGCCTTGGTTCGAGGCCATGGATTTTGGTAGAATTTACACACGGAATGTTCCTTGATAGGGACCATTCATCACTTAGGACAACCTACACCTCACCCTTGAGGTTCAAGAGATAAACATTGGCTAAGGCTACAAAATTCTGTAGCCATGGTGGGAGTTTTCACAAATCCAGACAGCTGGCATTCTGAGAGAAGGATCAGAACCCGGAGACTGAACGTTTCTGGGGACAGACCCAAGTGGAAAGTGGGCAGAGATGGCCAGAGGCGACAGGAAGGAGTCCAGACCAGCAGGTGGCGCACTTCAGCAAAAGAGGATGCCATCAAGGCGTGGATCCCTGGCTGGTCACATGGGATCAGTTGGGTGGCTGTGTTGGGGCTTGCGACAGTGGAAAGGACCCAGCTATTTTGGACCTCTCTTTCTTGGCAGGACCCATGAAGTCTAAGCAAGACCCTACTCAGAGACCCTTGGAATACCAGACAGGTTTTCAGCATGGGGATTTGATTCTCCCACAGAAGGAAGGTCAGGACCTGAGTTCTTGGAAACAAGGGTTAGGGGAGAAGAAATAGTAGCCAGACAAACTTGATTGGCTTGACTTTCAAATCAGGGGATGGGACTAGCTAACTCTGATATGAAGATTGGAACATTAGCAGCAAAGGAAGGTTTTACATTGTAAATGTGTAATTTAGAGGAAAGACATCTTATAGATGTTTTTCCCTAGTAAAATAACCATCATCTTAATATTTTCCTGTCACCTGAACTCCATTGCTGATAAAGAAAAGCACACACCCAACATTGCATTAGTAAAGGTGTTTTCCCTCAACTGAGGGGACATTTGCATAAGATAGTAAAATTGTAAGAAATGTAGAAAGAAACAAGGAAAATTTGTGGAAGCCATGGAGAAAGACAAAGACTGGTTCTTTGAAGAAATTAGCTAAAACCAGATTGGCAAAGCTTTGTCGAAGTGCTCATAAAAATCTCAACCATAAGCACAAGGAAGAGGCCTTCCCTAGTGGCTCAGTGGTAAAGAATCCATCTGCCAATGCAGGTGACATGGGGTTGATCCCTGGTCTGGGAAGATCCCACATGTGGTGTGGCAACTAAGCCTCTGTGCCATAACTATTGAGCCTGTGCTCTAGAGCCTGGGATCTACAGCTGCTGAGTCCACTAGCTGCAGCTACTGAAGCTTGTGTGTCCTAGAGCCCATTCTCTGCAACAAGAGAAGCCACCGCAATGAGAAACCCTCACACCACAACTAGAGAGTAGCCCCCATTCTCAGCAACTAGAGAAAGCCCATGGGAAGCACTGGAGGCCCAGCACAGCCGATAAATACATAAATATTTTTTTAAAAAAAAACAAAAGTAGAGGGAGATATGCAATTAGGGATAATAAAATTTCAAACCAGATCTCATAGATCATAATGGAGTTTGAGCCTTTGCAGCTAGTTGACAGATATGAAATCCCATAGGACCAGGGAAACCAGGCCAAAAGAACAAAGATGGATGAAAATAGATAAACGAAAGACCAATAGAAGTGGCCAAAAAAGATGGAAACTTGCAAGTTAGGGACCCTGAAGCAAATACAGAGACCCTTGGAATACCAGACAGGTTTTCAGCATGGGGATTTGATTCTCCCACAGAAGGAAGGTCAGGACCTGAGTTCTTGGAAACAAGGGTTAGGGGAGAAGAAATAGTAGCCAGACAAACTTGATTGGCTTGACTTTCAAATCAGGGGATGGGACTAGCTAACTCTGATATGAAGATTGGAACATTAGCAGCAAAGGAAGGTTTTACATTGTAAATGTGTAATTTAGAGGAAAGACATCTTATAGATGTTTTTCCCTAGTAAAATAACCATCATCTTAATATTTTCCTGTCACCTGAACTCCATTGCTGATAAAGAAAAGCACACACCCAACATTGCATTAGTAAAGGTGTTTTCCCTCAACTGAGGGGACATTTGCATAAGATAGTAAAATTGTAAGAAATGTAGAAAGAAACAAGGAAAATTTGTGGAAGCCATGGAGAAAGACAAAGACTGGTTCTTTGAAGAAATTAGCTAAAACCAGATTGGCAAAGCTTTGTCGAAGTGCTCATAAAAATCTCAACCATAAGCACAAGGAAGAGGCCTTCCCTAGTGGCTCAGTGGTAAAGAATCCATCTGCCAATGCAGGTGACATGGGGTTGATCCCTGGTCTGGGAAGATCCCACATGTGGTGTGGCAACTAAGCCTCTGTGCCATAACTATTGAGCCTGTGCTCTAGAGCCTGGGATCTACAGCTGCTGAGTCCACTAGCTGCAGCTACTGAAGCTTGTGTGTCCTAGAGCCCATTCTCTGCAACAAGAGAAGCCACCGCAATGAGAAACCCTCACACCACAACTAGAGAGTAGCCCCCATTCTCAGCAACTAGAGAAAGCCCATGGGAAGCACTGGAGGCCCAGCACAGCCGATAAATACATAAATATTTTTTTAAAAAAAAACAAAAGTAGAGGGAGATATGCAATTAGGGATAATAAAATTTCAAACCAGATCTCATAGATCATAATGGAGTTTGAGCCTTTGCAGCTAGTTGACAGATATGAAATCCCATAGGACCAGGGAAACCAGGCCAAAAGAACAAAGATGGATGAAAATAGATAAACGAAAGACCAATAGAAGTGGCCAAAAAAAAAAAGAACTATGGAAACTTGCCTACTAAGGCAAACTTGGCTACTAAGAGACATCAGGGATGCTAGGACTAAAACCAAGAGGTGACCTGAGCCTTCCAGTAAGATTGATACAACTTTCTGAGAGACTTAAGGGACTAAAAGAGAAAATCAGACTGAGTTCCAAGGAAAAATGATCATACAATGATCAATTCCCCACCAGGATTAAACACAGTAGGAAACACCTAAATCTCTTCAGTGCTTTAAGATCCTAGGAAACTGTACTTCAAGGTTACTTCACAGTGTAGTGCAGTTTAGTTAAGTCTTTTCTAGACTGAGTAACCTCTTTTCTAGACTGATTGGAGGCAGTGGGCTCAGAAAGTGAGGCGCTGCCCACCTGTTTCCCCAAGAACACAGCAGTGCTCGGGATATGGGAAATCTCTGGTGAAAATATTAGAAACAAATGAAATATCCGTGTGACATTAATAATTAAAGTTTCATAGCTTTTATGACAAAAACAATACTCAGAGTATGGGCATTACTGGAAATCCATGAAATGAACCCTCTTTTCTAGGTCAGTGTTTACTACAACCCTGATTGTTTCAGAAAGAAAACTTTATGAAAGGAAATCGAGAGCATTTCTCCAACTCCAGGAGTGCTGCAATAACAGGAAACCAAACTCCTATTTCTGTAGTTTGCCAGATAAGAACTGAATAGTGGATTTTTTTTTTTTTTGAAGGCATGTAGCACATACTGTTAAAGACATATCAATTACTGTCTATTGCATGGTCTTGCTTGACCGACTTACGTTGTTGCTTCTATTTCTGGCAAGGGAGGGAATAGTTTGTCATCAGAAAATGGTAGAAAAGTGACAAGGTGACAGAAAAGGCATTATTGCCAAGAGTATGGCCATTCAGCTTGGTCATGCAGAGCCACTTACTCTAAGAACAGTCTAGAGAGTGAATTTGAAACAAGGCAAAGGAGAGACTACAAGCAGTTGGAGGTAATTTCAATGGACACCAATACTGCAGTTCAGATGCTCTCAAAGACTAGGGATAATAAAATTTCAAACCAGATCTCATAGATCATAATGGAGTTTGAGCCTTTGCAGCTAGTTGACAGATATGAAATCCCATAGGACCAGGGAAACCAGGCCAAAAGAACAAAGATGGATGAAAATAGATAAACGAAAGACCAATAGAAGTGGCCAAAAAAAGAACTATGGAAACTTGCCTACTAAGGCAAACTTGGCTACTAAGAGACATCAGGGATGCTAGGACTAAAACCAAGAGGTGACCTGAGCCTTCCAGTAAGATTGATACAACTTTCTGAGAGACTTAAGGGACTAAAAGAGAAAATCAGACTGAGTTCCAAGGAAAAATGATCATACAATGATCAATTCCCCACCAGGATTAAACACAGTAGGAAACACCTAAATCTCTTCAGTGCTTTAAGATCCTAGGAAACTGTACTTCAAGGTTACTTCACAGTGTAGTGCAGTTTAGTTAAGTCTTTTCTAGACTGAGTAACCTCTTTTCTAGACTGATTGGAGGCAGTGGGCTCAGAAAGTGAGGCGCTGCCCACCTGTTTCCCCAAGAACACAGCAGTGCTCGGGATATGGGAAATCTCTGGTGAAAATATTAGAAACAAATGAAATATCCGTGTGACATTAATAATTAAAGTTTCATAGCTTTTATGACAAAAACAATACTCAGAGTATGGGCATTACTGGAAATCCATGAAATGAACCCTCTTTTCTAGGTCAGTGTTTACTACAACCCTGATTGTTTCAGAAAGAAAACTTTATGAAAGGAAATCGAGAGCATTTCTCCAACTCCAGGAGTGCTGCAATAACAGGAAACCAAACTCCTATTTCTGTAGTTTGCCAGATAAGAACTGAATAGTGGATTTTTTTTTTTTTTGAAGGCATGTAGCACATACTGTTAAAGACATATCAATTACTGTCTATTGCATGGTCTTGCTTGACCGACTTACGTTGTTGCTTCTATTTCTGGCAAGGGAGGGAATAGTTTGTCATCAGAAAATGGTAGAAAAGTGACAAGGTGACAGAAAAGGCATTATTGCCAAGAGTATGGCCATTCAGCTTGGTCATGCAGAGCCACTTACTCTAAGAACAGTCTAGAGAGTGAATTTGAAACAAGGCAAAGGAGAGACTACAAGCAGTTGGAGGTAATTTCCAATGGACACCAATACTGCAGTTCAGATGCTCTCAAAGACTAGAGGATAGCAAGGACCCAGCAGCCTGCTGAGAGATCTTTCCTTTGAATATGCAAGGAGATGCCTTCTTCAGTGTAGTTCAAGGCCTATTTGCTTATCGCATACTTTATAGTTCAAGTACAAGAGCTAGTTGGCCTATTTCAATATATTTCCCCAAACTTTTCCCAAGCTATGTTGTAACAGCAAACAGAGAGAGTACATATGTTTCATTTTAAAGTTGATCTTCTCTAGTAGCGTTGAAAACGACAGGAGAGAGAGGTCAGAAAGCCAGTAGGTCACTTAAAACACCAGTGTGTCAAAATGCATCTTCAGAGCACACATTGGTATCCAAATATGTATATTGAGGGATTCTTTGGGTTATCATCTGAAGGTTCTTTTCTGGGGATGATTTTCAGCTTTTTAAACATAACAAGTGATTAGAAGTTTCCTTGTTTGCTGAGACATCACTGATGTCATCCATTGTTGACCAGGCGCAGAGAAAAGAATTTATAGTATGTGGTTATGTCAACAATTGTGAAATGTTACCGAGACCGAGTACCAGAGGGTGAGGTTGTTGACTATATTATTGTTACAAAGTTAGGAAAATGCAAAGATGCAAAATAATGCCCCCAAGCCCCCAAACTCAGATTCAGCCACTGCGAACATTGAGCTCTGTTGGCACTGTGTGGTTTATCTACACCAGAACACATTTATCCACAGTTTTGCGTCCTGTTTTTATTCCTCTTAACTTTGTCTTAAGCAAGTTCCCATGCTATTAAAATATTATACAAAGATTATTTTCACAAATGGATCCATTTTATATGAATATACCATAGCTGACATCAAGGTTGTTTGCAGTGTTTTTAAAATAAATACTTCTGGGTAAAACGTCCTTGAAAATATCTGTTTCTTTATTACTCAAAATCCTTAGAAGTGAAATGACAAGGTCAAAGATATAAATATTTTGAGAACTCTTGATACATATTTCCAAACTCTTTGCTAGAAAGATTGTACTAATTTATACCTCAACAGAAGTTTATGAAAGTAAACAAGAGAATGTACTTAGTTTTCTTTAATCTGAGCATGGTCCAATGAAAATGTACACTACAGACCATGTGTTAAAGACAAACTATTGAGATATCTTTTTAAGTAAAATGGAGAAGGACACATTTACTAATAAGTGCTAGGACTTTAAAAAAAATATTCAAATTTATAGCCACAGTACCAGTGCAAGCACTTTTTTAAAGTTCATTTTTTAAGATAAAAAATAATCCCTGTATTTACCTCTTACTTAACAGCTCTCAAGATGCTTTCATAAATGATATTAATCACCACGAACTTTAGAGAATTCTGCAGTAATTTGGGCATACCAGAAACCCTGAAATGCAATCATATAAAAAATATATCACAATTGTTTTGCATTTAGAATTTTTTTCATTAGTTTTAAAATTTGTATTTCTAAGCAAGAGCTCTCCTCTGGATAAAGAAGAAATTCGATGGCATGTTTCTTTCACTTACAAGCAGAAAGCAGGCCTATGAGTTGGGCGAAACAGTATCTGCCTGACCACATGCTTTTGCATCACTCTGAAATCAAATTAAGGATAGACAGAAACTTGCAGCTTCTGGAACACTCTGTGCTTGCCCCCACCTCGGAATCTTTCCACTGGTTGGCCCCTCAACCCGGAACTCCGCCCCTAAATGACGTCACGGCCCCTCCCTCAATCTCCGCTGCTCTTAGAGCAAGCCTCACCTGGGCCCCCGTGTTACCACCTTACCACCACTATTCCTCTGCCTCCTCCCCCAAATGGCACTTCCTTACCTTTTCCCTGCTTCCTTTCTCTACATAGCACCTCTTAGCGTGATCTTTGTGTGTCTTACCTAATCACTTGTTTTGGTCTGCTCACAGTAGAGTATAAACTCTGTGAGTTCAGGGGGGCTGTCTTTATTGCCTGCTGCAGCTACTTTATGTAGAGCATTTGGCATACAGTAAGCACTCAGTATGTGTTTGCTGAAGGAGAAAAAAAATGGCTGAATAAATGTGGGGGCTGGAAGTGTCTAGCAACTTTTCTGGATAAGGTCTAGCAAAAGACAGTGCTCTTTGGGAGGACCTTAACTTCGATGTCAACATTGCCAGTAGCCCAAAAGATAGCACAGGATTGCTCCCAGGGCCAGCGAAGGAGAGGAAAGAGCCAGGAAAAGCACCATTTATTAGTGTGATCACACAGACTCCATGGTGTCACGAAATACCGCATTTGTCCATTTCTTGGTGTATAACCCTGAGTAGTTAGTCAATATTTCTAGGTTCTAGAGAAAAGCAAGATACCTCCTACCTCTAAGGATCGCTGTGATGACAGTTCCACACAGCGACCAAGGCAGCTGTGGGCAGTACCTGTTAGCCCTTATTATGGCAAGAGATATTGAGCTAAGCACTTGATGTGCATCATTATGCTTCATAATCACAGTCACATTAGGAAGTGGATACACTCTTCTGAATATGTACCTGTGGGTCTCCAAGTAAGTCAGGATGAAAAGTGAAAGTTTTAGTCACTCAGTCGTAGCTGACTCTTTATGACCCCATGGACTGAAGCTCACTAGGCTCCTGTGGCAAGAATACTAGAGTGGGTTGCCTTTCTCTTCCCCAGAGGATCTTCCCGACTCGGGAATTAAACCCAGGTCTCCTTAATTACAGGCAGATTCTTGACGTCTGAGCCACCAGGGAAGCCTGAAGTCAGCATAATGTTGTGTAATCCTTACCTCCACTGGAGACTGATGTTATTGTGTCGATACGTCTAGAAGCTCTGTAATAAAGAAGCCTCTTCAACTTGAATTTGACCTATCTTGCATTTGAGTTTTATCAAGCATTACCTAGAAGGTGTTTTTCTCATTTTGCATTAACATATAGTGTCAGCACATGAAGACGATGATTCCCACCAATGCTCTTTAATAGATACAAAAAACATGATGCCATCTGTTTAACAGGTGAGGAAACCGAGGCTCAGAGTTCAGTGACTTATACAAGATCCTATATAGAAGGCATAGAAATCCAGGCATCCTAACTGGTCAGCTCGATTCAGAAGGCTAACCTTATCACTACCTCACTTCAAGTATGCCCCCAGCACCTAGTCAAAGTCGGCATCAAGTTGCTCAATTGCGTCCCACTCTTTATGACCCCATGGACAAGCCATGGAATTCTCCAGGGAAGAATACTGGAGTGAGTAACTGTTCCCTTGTCCAGGGGGTTTTGCCAGCTCAGGGATCGAAACCAGGTCTCCTACATTGCAGGTGGTTTCTTTTTTTTTTTTTTTGGCAGGTGGATTCTTTATCAGCTGAGTTACCTAGATTATAATTATTGCATACAGAGATGACAGCAGCATAACACAGCAGCACTTCTAGACTTGTTGAAAACTCAACTGGAAAACATATTTGAGATAAGATTGCATTTTGTGAACCTAAAAGAAACAGATTACATGAACTCTCTTTAGCCATGTCTTGGTGTTATCAGTGACTATTTGGTGGGGGGGCACATCTATTGATCTTTAATTTATTTATCTTTGTTCTTTGGCCTGTGTGGGCCTCCCATTGCAGTGGCCTCTGTCGCTGTAGAGCACTGGCTCTGGGCACATGCGCTCCAGAGCTCCAACTCGGTAGTTGGACACATCAGTCCAGCCACTCCATGGCAGGCGGGATCCTCCCAGGCCAGAGATTGAACCGGTGCCCCTTGCACTGCAAGGCGGTGTCCTTACCCCCTGGACCACCAGGGAAACCCCATCAGTGACTTTCTTCTTTCTGACATTTGTGATGTAAGCAGACAACTGAGAGGAAGGCCATTATTTAAAACATACAAATGGCATGCTTAAACTACAAAGATTAAAAAGAGAGAATAAAATTAAAATCAGCTAATTCAAAACACATTGATACAAAAATGAACTCTAAACCTATTCTCTTTTGGTCAAAAAGAAAACTGGGAAACTTTCAGAATAGAAGATGAGAAAAGAAAACTTGAGTCTCAGACAAATTATAGGTCTCCACTGTTGGTTAACCAGGAGTGAATCTCATAGATAGAAATCCCAAGTAGGCAGGCAGCCCTGCTCTAGAATTTATGTGTCCTATCTGTTTGGGAGATAAGCTTATTTGGTTTCTGCATCCGCCAGAGATTTCATATTATGTAATTATTTAAGCTATTTTGAAGTCAGAGAGTACTCAGATTTTTGGTTTCCTTAAAATTTACATTCCATTGGAAGGGAAAGAAGAAAAGTGTCCATAGCAAATAGAAAAATCCTGCTTGAAGTTAATGAAATCTTTATTCTCAATCCCCTCAAAAGATTTCCAGGAAGGGCTGGGAAAAAGTGATGAAACAACCCAGAGGAGATGGCTGAGAAGCATCACAATTGTAAACTTGCATTTGGTGTCAAGACAAATTATCTCCATTTAGATCAGTTGTAAACAGTCTATCTGCTTTTCATCTAGCATAGTATGTGAAGTAAACAGGACTGGCAGGGGTGGCTTAAAACTTGAACTGCTGATCCATCTAGCTCAGTTTACTTTGCGTAACTGTTCCATTTTTATGGTCCACGCTGTCTCTCCATAACTGAACCAAAAGAAGAGTTGGTAGAAAAACTCAAACTGAAATTTTTTTGTGTCCAAACCACGATAAGTGTCCCCAGGGATGGTCCCAGCCCCAGACGGACTTATGTGGGCTTCTCTTGAGATGTTCTGTGTTTACTTTAAAATCTGTTTCTGGTTGTTAAGACACGAGACATGTCAGTTCTATGCAGGCTCCTCAGGCATGTTTTCATGAAGTGATACAGTGGCACAATCACCCCAGGCTATTATCAGTGTCTACACAGATCACAAGAAAGAACGTGAAGTTGTCCTCTGTGTAGATGCAATCCTGTAAACAAGGGGCAGTGCCCTTTCTTCTTTCTGACATTTGTGATGTAAGCAGACAACTGAGAGGAAGGCCATTATTTAAAACATACAAATGGCATGCTTAAACTACAAAGATTAAAAAGAGAGAATAAAATTAAAATCAGCTAATTCAAAACACATTGATACAAAAATGAACTCTAAACCTATTCTCTTTTGGTCAAAAAGAAAACTGGGAAACTTTCAGAATAGAAGATGAGAAAAGAAAACTTGAGTCTCAGACAAATTATAGGTCTCCACTGTTGGTTAACCAGGAGTGAATCTCATAGATAGAAATCCCAAGTAGGCAGGCAGCCCTGCTCTAGAATTTATGTGTCCTATCTGTTTGGGAGATAAGCTTATTTGGTTTCTGCATCCGCCAGAGATTTCATATTATGTAATTATTTAAGCTATTTTGAAGTCAGAGAGTACTCAGATTTTTGGTTTCCTTAAAATTTACATTCCATTGGAAGGGAAAGAAGAAAAGTGTCCATAGCAAATAGAAAAATCCTGCTTGAAGTTAATGAAATCTTTATTCTCAATCCCCTCAAAAGATTTCCAGGAAGGGCTGGGAAAAAGTGATGAAACAACCCAGAGGAGATGGCTGAGAAGCATCACAATTGTAAACTTGCATTTGGTGTCAAGACAAATTATCTCCATTTAGATCAGTTGTAAACAGTCTATCTGCTTTTCATCTAGCATAGTATGTGAAGTAAACAGGACTGGCAGGGGTGGCTTAAAACTTGAACTGCTGATCCATCTAGCTCAGTTTACTTTGCGTAACTGTTCCATTTTTATGGTCCACGCTGTCTCTCCATAACTGAACCAAAAGAAGAGTTGGTAGAAAAACTCAAACTGAAATTTTTTTGTGTCCAAACCACGATAAGTGTCCCCAGGGATGGTCCCAGCCCCAGACGGACTTATGTGGGCTTCTCTTGAGATGTTCTGTGTTTACTTTAAAATCTGTTTCTGGTTGTTAAGACACGAGACATGTCAGTTCTATGCAGGCTCCTCAGGCATGTTTTCATGAAGTGATACAGTGGCACAATCACCCCAGGCTATTATCAGTGTCTACACAGATCACAAGAAAGAACGTGAAGTTGTCCTCTGTTGTCAGAGTGCTAAATCCTGTAAACAAGGAGGGAGTGACACCCAGTTGCCTGACGGGTGGTTCATTGCTGGGTACGGTACAGAGTTCTTAACATGTCTCCTTACAATCAAGCTAGCAGTCCTAGAGCATTGCCAGGAGAAAGGCCTTCTTTATATGCTTAGGATCTTTTTTAGAGATAATAGAATGTGCACCTCTAATGTGTCCCTCTTTCAAAACTATTTAAGGATTTGGTTTTGCCAAAAGTGCATGTGAAGCCGGCCTTGCAATGTCAAGCTTAGAGGTTTGCAGGATGCCAAGAACGTACGTTTAGGACAATGTGTATATACTTTGGACAAGGCAGAAGTATTTATTTTGAAATAAAATGTCTCTAAGCAACCGTGCATTACAAAACATTTTAGGAGAGTCTTTTGGCAGTGGCTATGGAGAGTTTTCCATATATATGCATAAGCGTGAGGAAAAAGTGAGCACAAAACCCATTTCCAACTTCTGACACTTTGTGTGCCTGGTCTTACCTTAGGAAGAAGGAACCATGATTGGGCTGCATGCAGTGACTTGTTCTATACAATGTCTTCAGGGAGGAAACCTTTTTCTTTTTTAACATGAAGTAATTACACGTGATATAAACTGCAAGAGCAATGTTCAAATTTGTCTCTAGGAGGTATATTACTAAGTCTATATTTTTCAGGTCATTAGCCTTCTGTGGAAAATGACGTTTAGGCTAAACATTTTCTGGTTTTTCTCCATATTATTTGGAAAGATGAGAACATCTATCAAATCCCATGGGGCTTTGCAGGTGGCTCAGTGGTAAAGAATCCACCTGCCAGTGCAGGAGATGCAGGAGGCTTGGCTTCAAGATTCCTGGGTCAGATCAGGAAGAAACCCTAGAGGAGGAAATGGCAACCCACTCCAGTACTCTTGCCTGGAGAATCCCATGGACAGAGGAGCCTGGCGGGCTACCGTCCATGGGGTCACACAGAGTTGGAGACAGCTGAGCAATGGAGCACACATGCACTCCTCAAATACCATAACAGTAGGGGCATATGGGGGAAAAAGCCATAGGGCATGGAAAGCATGATTGTTATTTATTATTACAATTATTTGCACTGGCATGTGGCATTTCTAGGACTCTATCTCTCCGATTGACATTGGAATGGAGATCGGGTGACCTTGATTCTTGTTTACAAAGAGTCATGAGGCTACGAGAGTCTGTGCTCTGCTGTTGTGGGGGGAGCTTTCAGTCAACCGGCATGACCTAGCTTTCAGGGTTAACTTCTGATTTGTCGGAGCCTCATAGATTTAATTTCTATTTGGATTTTTTTAATCCTGTCTGACTGAGGACAATTTGAAAACCTTCCTATTTGCACAGGAATTAACCTTTAGTTGAAACTGTCTTGAAAACATTCTATGCATTATACCAACCAGGAATCAGTTGCCCAGTTAAATATATTCAAGTTTTTGTCTCGGAAAAACTAGGGAGTCTTCTACATAGGTGTATCTTTAAATGCTAATGTCCTTTCTAAGCTCAGGACCCACCCTCCCCCTTATTGACAGTTTGATAGATTTTAATCCTCCAGTTCTTTAAGCTCCTCATGTTGAGTCCAAGCAAATTCTGATTGTGATTTGTCTCCATGGATAGGTCTGACTTTAGGTAGGAATTTCACTAATGATACCAGCATGAAAATTCCAGGTCCAGGACAGATTATTTCTCACTGCAGATTAATACACTGAAAATATATGAATGATATTCTGCCTTGGTTCATTCAGATCTATCTGCTGTCACAGCATTAACATAATCTGACTTTAGAGTCCTCAAGGCTGAAGGTCAGGCTAGGGTCCCTGGTAGGTAATGTCTCTGGGACCCTCCTAACCAGTCAGACAGCTGGTTTGCTCCTCTAGAAGCAATTTTGATATATCACCATGTGGGAACTATTATAAATTCCTATCATCCTCTTTGTATTTTTATTCTAGTGAAGTGAAGAAACTATGTGAGCCAAAGTATTTGAAATTGAAGGTGGATATTGGCGAGATCAAGGTGATCATATTGTAGAGGGAAGACTTGTTTTGAAGGGGTGGGAATACCAGGTCAGCCAAGGATAGAGTCAATATCTTTCTTTTAAAAACTCCCCTTTTGGGCTTCCCTGGTGGTCCAGTGGGTAAGGACACCGCCTTGCAGTGCAAAGGGCACGGGTTTGATCCCTGGCCTGGGAAGATCCCTGGTGCCGTGGAGCAGCGTGCCAAGCCGCGCCTGGCGCATGCGCCCAGAGCCAGTGCTCTGCAAACTTTTGGAGGCCAGTCATGAGGCTACGAGTCTGTGCTCTGCTGTTGTGGGGGGAGCTTTCAGTCAACCGGCATGACCTAGCTTTCAGGGTTAACTTCTGATTTGTCGGAGCCTCATAGATTTAATTTCTATTTGGATTTTTTTAATCCTGTCTGACTGAGGACAATTTGAAAACCTTCCTATTTGCACAGGAATTAACCTTTAGTTGAAACTGTCTTGAAAACATTCTATGCATTATACCAACCAGGAATCAGTTGCCCAGTTAAATATATTCAAGTTTTTGTCTCGGAAAAACTAGGGAGTCTTCTACATAGGTGTATCTTTAAATGCTAATGTCCTTTCTAAGCTCAGGACCCACCCTCCCCCTTATTGACAGTTTGATAGATTTTAATCCTCCAGTTCTTTAAGCTCCTCATGTTGAGTCCAAGCAAATTCTGATTGTGATTTGTCTCCATGGATAGGTCTGACTTTAGGTAGGAATTTCACTAATGATACCAGCATGAAAATTCCAGGTCCAGGACAGATTATTTCTCACTGCAGATTAATACACTGAAAATATATGAATGATATTCTGCCTTGGTTCATTCAGATCTATCTGCTGTCACAGCATTAACATAATCTGACTTTAGAGTCCTCAAGGCTGAAGGTCAGGCTAGGGTCCCTGGTAGGTAATGTCTCTGGGACCCTCCTAACCAGTCAGACAGCTGGTTTGCTCCTCTAGAAGCAATTTTGATATATCACCATGTGGGAACTATTATAAATTCCTATCATCCTCTTTGTATTTTTATTCTAGTGAAGTGAAGAAACTATGTGAGCCAAAGTATTTGAAATTGAAGGTGGATATTGGCGAGATCAAGGTGATCATATTGTAGAGGGAAGACTTGTTTTGAAGGGGTGGGAATACCAGGTCAGCCAAGGATAGAGTCAATATCTTTCTTTTAAAAACTCCCCTTTTGGGCTTCCCTGGTGGTCCAGTGGGTAAGGACACCGCCTTGCAGTGCAAAGGGCACGGGTTTGATCCCTGGCCTGGGAAGATCCCTGGTGCCGTGGAGCAGCTGAACTGGTATGTCCAACTACCGAGCCGGCGCTCTGGAGCGCATGCGCCCAGAGCCAGTGCTCTGCGACGAAGGAGGACACTGTGGTGGGAGGCCCACACGGGCCAAAGAACAAAGATGGAAATAAATGAAAGACCAATAGAAGTGGCCAAAAAAAGAAAAACTCCCCTTTTATTTTTATTTATTATAATTTTCTAAATTTTTAATTTTTATTTCATATTGGAGTATAGTTGATTGATAATGTTGCTTTTTGTGTGCATTAAGTCACTTCAATCATGTCTGATTCTTTTCAACCCTAAGAACTGTAGATTATCAGGTTCCTTTGTCCATGGGATTCTTCAGGCAAGAATAGTGGAGTGGGTTGCCATGCCCTCCTTCAGGGGATCTTCCCAACCCAGTGATCGAACCCACGTCTCTCATGGCTCCTGCACTGACAGGCAGATTCTTTACCACTAGCACCACCTGGGAAGCCTGTAAAGTTGAGTTTATTACAGGTATATAGCAAAGTGATTCAGTTGTACAAATATCCGTTCTTTTTTAGATTCTTTTCCCATATAAGTTATTATAGAATGTTGAGTAGAGTTTCCTCTGCTCTATATCAGGTCCTTGTTGATGACCTTATATATAGTAGTATGTATATGTTAATCCCAAACTGCTAATGTATCCTTCCATAGAATGTCCACCGCATTGCTAGCATGCCAATGTGAGGGAAGAAGAAAAGCTACCACAGAGGAATGTTTATCTAGTGATAGCCAAATTTTGGAGGATGAGGAAAATAACACTTCCCTATCTATATTAACTTGGATTTGTCTCTACCCTTTATCATTAATCATTGCTCCAAACAAAGTTAATGGGGATGTTATGGCGCGATTTCTGTGAACTGGGGAAGCTTATCAATGGGACTGTCACTTCCTAGCTGCAAACTTGTGGACCATTCTTTTTTTGTATTTTTATTCTAGTGAAGTGAAGAAACTATGTGAGCCAAAGTATTTGAAATTGAAGGTGGATATTGGCGAGATCAAGGTGATCATATTGTAGAGAAGACTTGTTTTGAAGGGTGGGAATACCAGGTCAGCCAAGGATAGAGTCAATATCTTTCTTAAAACTCCTTTGGGCTTCCCTGGTGGTCCAGTGGGTAAGGACACCGCCTTGCAGTGCAAAGGGCACGGGTTTGATCCCTGGCCTGGGAAGATCCCTGGTGCCGTGGAGCAGCTGAACTGGTATGTCCAACTACCGAGCTGGCGCTCTGGAGCGCATGCGCCCAGAGCCAGTGCTCTGCGACGAAGGAGGACACTGTGGTGGGAGGCCCACACGGGCCAAAGAACAAAGATGGAAATAAATGAAAGACCAATAGAAGTGGCCAAAAAAAGAAAAACTCCCCTTTTATTTTTATTTATTATAATTTTCTAAATTTTTAATTTTTATTTCATATTGGAGTATAGTTGATTGATAATGTTGCTTTTTGTGTGCATTAAGTCACTTCAATCATGTCTGATTCTTTTCAACCCTAAGAACTGTAGATTATCAGGTTCCTTTGTCCATGGGATTCTTCAGGCAAGAATAGTGGAGTGGGTTGCCATGCCCTCCTTCAGGGGATCTTCCCAACCCAGTGATCGAACCCACGTCTCTCATGGCTCCTGCACTGACAGGCAGATTCTTTACCACTAGCACCACCTGGGAAGCCTGTAAAGTTGAGTTTATTACAGGTATATAGCAAAGTGATTCAGTTGTACAAATATCCGTTCTTTTTTAGATTCTTTTCCCATATAAGTTATTATAGAATGTTGAGTAGAGTTTCCTCTGCTCTATATCAGGTCCTTGTTGATGACCTTATATATAGTAGTATGTATATGTTAATCCCAAACTGCTAATGTATCCTTCCATAGAATGTCCACCGCATTGCTAGCATGCCAATGTGAGGGAAGAAGAAAAGCTACCACAGAGGAATGTTTATCTAGTGATAGCCAAATTTTGGAGGATGAGGAAAATAACACTTCCCTATCTATATTAACTTGGATTTGTCTCTACCCTTTATCATTAATCATTGCTCCAAACAAAGTTAATGGGGATGTTATGGCGCGATTTCTGTGAACTGGGGAAGCTTATCAATGGGACTGTCACTTCCTAGCTGCTTGTGGAATGTATAATAGCTGTGTGAGCTGAGTTCACTCAGGGATGTCACAAATGTTATAAGCTCTGCCAGCCAGGACAATGAAATATTAAATCATATTTACACATATTTATGGGGAAAAAAGAAAGCTCCTAAAATCCAATTTCTTCCCTGTATTCTCCATGAACTTCTTGCTCAGAAGACCTCAGAGGACATTTAGAGTTATACACAATCATAAACATCCAGGGAGCTTTATTATAATGTTAAACCCAAATTGTTCACTGCAGAGGTATCTTTTAAGTCATTTACTTCTATTTAAAAAATTTTTATGGTGGCATAGTTGCTGTACCATATTGTGTTAGTTTCTGCTGCACAACAAAGTGACTCAGCAGAATACCATTCTGCTACATGGACACATCTTGCCCCTCTTTCTTGGGCCTCCCTCCCACCCACCCCAATCTCACCCACCCACCCCTATCTCGCCCCTCTAAGTCACCACAACGCTCTGAGCGGAGCTCCCTGCTCTGTATAGCAGACTCCCGCTAGCTGCCTGTTTTACACGTGGTAGTGTATATATGTCAATCCCAACCCCACCTCACCGTGCCCACACCTCTGTTCTCTACGTCTGTGCCTCTACTCCTGCCCTGCAGATAAGCTCACCTGGACCGTTTTTCTAGATTCCCCTCACTTAGTCACGTCCAACTCTGCAACCCATGGACCAGCCATGGAATTCTCCAGGCAAGAATTCTGGAGGGGGTAGCCTTTCCCTTCTCCAGGAGATCTTCCCAACCCAAGGACTGAACCCAGGTCTCCTGTATCACATGTGAATTGTTTACCATCTGAGCCACCAGAGAAGCTCAAGAATACTGGAGTGGGTAGCCTATCCCTTCTTCAGGGGATCTTCCCAACCCAGGAATTGAACAAGGGTCTTCTGCATTGCAGGGGAATTCATTACCAGCTGAGCTACAAGGGAAGCAGATTCCACATCCATGTGTTTTTGAAATACAGATGGTGACTATTCAAGGATTCAAGCACACATCCTTTTAAGAAGGAATATTATTAGAGATCATAAATGATACATTGGAAACAGTGTGGAAAGTTGTTTTCTTTGGAGTAAGTTTAATTGTATAGCTTGCAGTCTACAGGAGACATTTCTATTTCATCATATAGATGATCACAATTCTTCCAGTTAAAGATGCACTCATTAAGTTCACTAGTTGATCCTGTATTTCAATTAAATCATGCCTTTGAGCAAGAAGAGTGAAAAGCAAATGGCTTAGCAATACAAGCAGTATTACCAAAAAAAAAAAAAAACCTACCCAAGAACGCTGCTATTTGTCTTTGCTAAGCTCGTTACTATTTACCTGAAGATTTATGGTGTTGAGAGCTCAGAGAATATTTAGTCATTTCACATGTTACTGCAGGGGTGGAATGAAAAGATTAGGGAGAGAGGAAAGGACACCTCAGTAAAGTATGTCACACGCCCAGTCTTTCTTAAACCCTTGTGGAGGAATTCTACACTTTAATTTTAAAAGCCACTGTGTAACTTCCAGACTGAATCTCTTAAATGGACCAAGAAGTCTATGGAGAGATGGTATGATATGAAGCAACTCAATTAATTGAAGTAGCTAGATACCACACTTATTTGGGGCTACAAGATACTGACTTCATGAACATTTCAAGGTGGATAACTGTCTTCTCCTCCTCCCAAGCCTTTATTTCCACATTATTTACCAAAAGGACATTTTTGTGTGAATTGGAATTAACTGGACTAGAATTAGAATTTATGTTGATAAATGCTGTCCTGATAACCAAGATGCTAAACTACCTTTGATATAAAATTTATTCCTAATAGTTTTGCTAGGATGCTACAAAAAAAATCATTAACTTAGTTTCTCATTTTCAAGTGCTGTGAGCCTAGGGCTGGCTCATAGCTATGTAACCTTGGGGATGGTATTTCAATTCTCCAAACTTTAGTTTCTTCATATATACAAATGAAGTTAGTGATTCCTACCATCCAAGGTAGTCATGAGGGCTACATTGTATCAGTTATATAAATCTGTGGTGCCTAGATTAGAGCAGATGTTCAGTATTAGTTCCCCTTATAACCCCTTCCACCCTGACTAGATTTTAAGCTTCTTTGGTACCATGGTAACCTATTTTACCTATTACTAGTGGATTTAATCATCAAAGGATAATATTTAAGTTACTAATGAAAACTGTGAATATACTTATTATAACCATCATCAAAGGCATTAAATTTGTTTTAATAGTATTATTTTCTCAATCATACAATGCTTAAAAAACACTTCATTAGACTCTAATGCATATGCATCCATTGGTAAGAAGATTTTATAAAAAGACATAACATATAAGAAAGAGGAAGATATGATAGGGCTTCTCAACACAAAATCAACCTGTTAATTTTATAGTTCAGCCTTTGCATAATGCATAGGCCCTTCCCCAATGCTAAGCTCGTTACTATTTACCTGAAGATTTATGGTGTTGAGAGCTCAGAGAATATTTAGTCATTTCACATGTTACTGCAGGGGTGGAATGAAAAGATTAGGGAGAGAGGAAAGGACACCTCAGTAAAGTATGTCACACGCCCAGTCTTTCTTAAACCCTTGTGGAGGAATTCTACACTTTAATTTTAAAAGCCACTGTGTAACTTCCAGACTGAATCTCTTAAATGGACCAAGAAGTCTATGGAGAGATGGTATGATATGAAGCAACTCAATTAATTGAAGTAGCTAGATACCACACTTATTTGGGGCTACAAGATACTGACTTCATGAACATTTCAAGGTGGATAACTGTCTTCTCCTCCTCCCAAGCCTTTATTTCCACATTATTTACCAAAAGGACATTTTTGTGTGAATTGGAATTAACTGGACTAGAATTAGAATTTATGTTGATAAATGCTGTCCTGATAACCAAGATGCTAAACTACCTTTGATATAAAATTTATTCCTAATAGTTTTGCTAGGATGCTACAAAAAAAATCATTAACTTAGTTTCTCATTTTCAAGTGCTGTGAGCCTAGGGCTGGCTCATAGCTATGTAACCTTGGGGATGGTATTTCAATTCTCCAAACTTTAGTTTCTTCATATATACAAATGAAGTTAGTGATTCCTACCATCCAAGGTAGTCATGAGGGCTACATTGTATCAGTTATATAAATCTGTGGTGCCTAGATTAGAGCAGATGTTCAGTATTAGTTCCCCTTATAACCCCTTCCACCCTGACTAGATTTTAAGCTTCTTTGGTACCATGGTAACCTATTTTACCTATTACTAGTGGATTTAATCATCAAAGGATAATATTTAAGTTACTAATGAAAACTGTGAATATACTTATTATAACCATCATCAAAGGCATTAAATTTGTTTTAATAGTATTATTTTCTCAATCATACAATGCTTAAAAAACACTTCATTAGACTCTAATGCATATGCATCCATTGGTAAGAAGATTTTATAAAAAGACATAACATATAAGAAAGAGGAAGATATGATAGGGCTTCTCAACACAAAATCAACCTGTTAATTTTATAGTTCAGCCTTTGCATAATGCATAGGCCCTTCCCCCAATGGATCCATAGAAGAACATTTAGGAGTGACTTCCTTCGGAAATATAACTTCACTTTATCATTGTCAGTGTACAATAGGCATGCAGTTTATATAACTTCACTTTATCATTGTCAGTGTACAATAGGCATGCAGTTTACACATGTTACATTTGTATCAGTAAAATATAGCCAGCTCCTCTATTCAATGGCCAACGTCTTCTTACCATCAACTGTCTTGCCTCTAGCCCCTCATTTCAGGATTAAGAGGAAGAAAGAGACTTTCCAACAAAGCACCCAATTTCTTCTCATAAGGCCTCATTCACTGGCTCTAATTTGGCTAACCGCTCAGGGTATTGACCGCTCTTTAACATGAAAATTCAAACAAATTGGAATGTACAATTTAATTTGATCAGAAACTAGAAATATGTGGGGAAAACTGATGAAGGCAAGCATACAATAGAAGACTGAAACATCACAGATGAAAAGAAATCGAAAGAAGATGTGATATCATATTACCCTAAGTAACATCCAAATTATGAACACAGAGACAGTCAAAGAATGATCAACTATGCTCAAATACACATTATAAAAATTGTTATCATTTTGGAGATTAAAAGTATGTGATGCAATGAGATGAAAAAATAACTTCACAAATGGTATGAGATCAATGCAGTGATTTCCTTAAAATAGATAGATCACTCTTAAAGCAAATGAACATTCACAGAGAGAATCAAATGTGTGTTCTTCCTTCCATCATCAAAGGAAAATGAACTGACTCTAAAAAATCCTGCACAATAATTCTCTAATTGAGTAAGCCGAGAATAGTGAAAGTACTTCTGCAGACGGCTTAGAAGGTTGCGTGGCCTGGGGACACATTTGTTGAGTGTTCTGCATTTTCTGACAGTGTAAATAATCCCCTGACAACTAATGACAAACCACATTCAAAATTTTCCACAGGGTCTTCCCTGGCTAAACAATTCAATCAATGAAAAAAAGCATCCATTGGTAAGAAGATTTTATAAAAAGACATAACATATAAGAAAGAGGAAGATATGATAGGGCTTCTCAACACAAAATCAACCTGTTAATTTTATAGTTCAGCCTTTGCATAATGCATAGGCCCTTCCCCCAATGGATCCATAGAAGAACATTTAGGAGTGACTTCCTTCGGAAATATAACTTCACTTTATCATTGTCAGTGTACAATAGGCATGCAGTTTATATAACTTCACTTTATCATTGTCAGTGTACAATAGGCATGCAGTTTACACATGTTACATTTGTATCAGTAAAATATAGCCAGCTCCTCTATTCAATGGCCAACGTCTTCTTACCATCAACTGTCTTGCCTCTAGCCCCTCATTTCAGGATTAAGAGGAAGAAAGAGACTTTCCAACAAAGCACCCAATTTCTTCTCATAAGGCCTCATTCACTGGCTCTAATTTGGCTAACCGCTCAGGGTATTGACCGCTCTTTAACATGAAAATTCAAACAAATTGGAATGTACAATTTAATTTGATCAGAAACTAGAAATATGTGGGGAAAACTGATGAAGGCAAGCATACAATAGAAGACTGAAACATCACAGATGAAAAGAAATCGAAAGAAGATGTGATATCATATTACCCTAAGTAACATCCAAATTATGAACACAGAGACAGTCAAAGAATGATCAACTATGCTCAAATACACATTATAAAAATTGTTATCATTTTGGAGATTAAAAGTATGTGATGCAATGAGATGAAAAAATAACTTCACAAATGGTATGAGATCAATGCAGTGATTTCCTTAAAATAGATAGATCACTCTTAAAGCAAATGAACATTCACAGAGAGAATCAAATGTGTGTTCTTCCTTCCATCATCAAAGGAAAATGAACTGACTCTAAAAAATCCTGCACAATAATTCTCTAATTGAGTAAGCCGAGAATAGTGAAAGTACTTCTGCAGACGGCTTAGAAGGTTGCGTGGCCTGGGGACACATTTGTTGAGTGTTCTGCATTTTCTGACAGTGTAAATAATCCCCTGACAACTAATGACAAACCACATTCAAAATTTTCCACAGGGTCTTCCCTGCTGGTCCAGTGGATAAAGAGTTGGCCTTGCAGTGCAAGGGGCGCTGGTTCAATCCCTGATCCAGGAAGATCCCAACGTGCCGCGGAGCAGCTGGACCGGTGTGTCCAATTATAAGCCATTGCTCTGGAGTGCATGCACCCAGAGCCAGTGCTCTGCAAACAGAGAGGCCACTGCATGGAAGGCCCACCCAGGCCAAAGACTAAAGATGGATGAAAATAAACAGATCAAAAATCAATAAAAGAGGCCAAATTTTTTTTTAAAAGTCCCACAACTGCATCACACAGTCTTCTTAGTGTGGTCAGTAAATCATATCTGAGTTTTTGCTGCTCCTCCCTTCCTGGCTTTACAGTAAATTTCAAGGCAGGAGTCCTTGCTGTAACTATGGTATCAACTATTTATAGGCTGTTGTTTTGGCTTTCTTCTCTGAACTCAGAGCGTGAAATGAGTGGATGGATGGATGGATAGATAGATAGGTATACAGACAGACTGACTTTTCTGACTTTTCTTAGACTTTTCTAAGTCAGAAAAGTCTTTTCTGACTTTTCAAACTGAAAAATCAGTTTGCAGAATAACGCATAAAGTATAAGCCTAATTAAGAAGAAAGAGAAAAGAGAGAGAGGAAGGGAGGAAGGAAAGATAAAGAGTGAAGAGAAAAGGAAGTAATTGTATGTGTTTGTGTTACAATGAAGAGAAATTAAAATGAAAGACTGCAGAGGTACATGATAAACCTTTAATAGTTCCCCTGGGAGGGGGGAACTTGGGATGAGAATGTGTGAGGTGGTGAGGAGCGCAGAGGGAGGTTAAGGAAGCTGGAACCAACCTTGACTCCTAGTCCACCTGAACATAATTATTACCAAGTCCTTTCAATATTGTTGTTATTTAGTTACTCAGTCACGTCCGACTTTTTCCAACCCCGTGGACTGTAGCACGCCAGGCTCCCCTGTCCTTCGCTTTCTCCTGGAGTTTACTCAGATTCACATCCATGGAGTTGGTGATGCTAACTGACCATCTCATCCTCTGCCCCGTCTCTGCCTTTCAGTATGGCCTTCCTCCTGGCTTTAGAATTTGTCTGTTTTGAGAAATGACCTTCCCCAGCCTACCTCTCCAGCCTGGGGAAGGCATGCTGTCTCTCGTTTCAGTTTTGAGTTGCTCTTCTGAATGGTCTCCTTGCTTCTTGTTTTGCTTACACACAATATCCCACTGCAGCCCCAGTTCATGCAAATGCCCTAGCTGCTATCTTCATTAAAATCTTCTAGTTTTACAATTAGGTATTTCATATAGGGTTGGCCAAAAGGTTTGTTTGAGTTTTTCTTTAAGATGTTATGGAAAAACTAGAACAAACCTTTCTCCAACCCAATAGTATGTAAAACTGTATATTTTAATGTAGAAAATTCAGGTATCAGATTATCCAAACACCTCCTTCCTGCCCTCCCTCCCATATCACTTCCCTACACATTCTCTAGACTAAATTTCGAGTTTCCTTCTAGTCTCCTACCACACACACACACACAGACACACTTCCATACATTTTTTCCTTTGTTAGTGTTTTCAAAAACGTGATTATACCACATGGAGTATCCTGCAGCTTCGTTTTTCCCCTAAAAATTTGTCTTGGAGAATTTTCCATTTAGATAATGAAATCCACCCTATCTTATTTAACTGCTGTAAAATATTTCATAGAATGAATATATTGTGATTTGCTTATTGATAAACATTAAAGCTTATTACCATTCTTTACTATTTTAAAAAATGCTGCAGTGGGAATTCCTTCATGGTCCAGTGGTTAGGACTCAATGCCTTCACTGTAGGGGCCCAGGCTCAGCCTCTGTTTGGGGAACTGAGATCCCACAAGTTGTATGACATAGCAAAAAAAATAAATAGCTAAACATTTTAAATTGAAAGTAAAAAATGCTGCATTTGTGTAGCTGACCTATTTCTATAGAGTAGACTGCCTAAAAGTAGAATCTGAGGAAAGACTATGAGTCCTCTCATTTTTGATAAAAGATTCTTGAGAGTCCCTTGGACAGCAAGGAGACGAAACCAGTCAATCCCAAAAGAAATCAACCCCAAATATTCATTGGAAGGACTGATGCTGAAGTTGAAGCTCCAATACTTCGGCCACCTGATGCGAAGAGCCAACTCATTTGAAAAGACCCTGATGCTGGGAAAAATTGAGGGTGGGAGGAGAAAGGGGGCAACAGAGGATAGAGATGGTTGGATGGCATCATTGACTCAATGGGCATGAGTCTGAGCAAACTCCAGGAGATAGTGAAGGACAGGGAAACCCGTGTGCTGCGGTCTATGGGGTCGCAAATTTGGACACGGACTGACTGAACAACAACACTATAAAAATTCTTTACCTATTAGCGGTTTCACCAAAGGTGCCTATTTCTTCAACCAATTTTGTTTATCTTTTGTTTGTATACATGCTAAGTTGCTTCAATCCTCTGGAACTCTTTGGAACACTATGGACTGTAGCCTTCTACCCATGGGATTCTCCAGGCATGGGACTCCCATATTGAAATGGGAATAGGGGATCCTGCAGGGATGCTATGAGAAGGCCTGGAGGTGTGGGATGTGGGAGACTGGGACGGGGACGGAGGAGGGATGGGGGACAGGGATATACATATGACTAATCTGGGATTATACAAATCTGTAAACAACAAAACACTGTAAAAGTAAAAAGTAAAATTAAAAAAAATATATATTGGAGTGGGTTGTTTGCCCTCCTCCAGGGAATCTTCCTGACCCAGGGTCCAACCCACGTCTCATGCCTCCTGCATTGGTAGGCACATCCTTTACCATGAGCACTACCTGTGACATCCATTTATCTTTCAAATGCAATTAATTATGATGGTAAAATATGACATTTATTGTTTTAATTAGTAATTGCTGAGATATTAAACATGCTATATATTGACAGTATCTCTATTTCTGTGTTTTGACAAAAACATACTATTTGTCCGTTTCAAGATTCTTAAGGGTTTCTCAGGTGGCTCAATGCTAACGAATCCTCCTGCCATTGCAGTAGAGAGAGGAAGGAATGGCAAGTGTAGCTGACCTATTTCTATAGAAGTAGACTGCCTAAAAGTAGAATCTGAGGAAAGACTATGAGTCCTCTCATTTTTGATAAAAGATTCTTGAGAGTCCCTTGGACAGCAAGGAGACGAAACCAGTCAATCCCAAAAGAAATCAACCCCAAATATTCATTGGAAGGACTGATGCTGAAGTTGAAGCTCCAATACTTCGGCCACCTGATGCGAAGAGCCAACTCATTTGAAAAGACCCTGATGCTGGGAAAAATTGAGGGTGGGAGGAGAAAGGGGGCAACAGAGGATAGAGATGGTTGGATGGCATCATTGACTCAATGGGCATGAGTCTGAGCAAACTCCAGGAGATAGTGAAGGACAGGGAAACCCGTGTGCTGCGGTCTAGGGGGTCGCAAATTTGGACACGGACTGACTGAACAACAACACTATAAAAATTCTTTACCTATTAGCGGTTTCACCAAAGGTGCCTATTTCTTCAACCAATTTTGTTTATCTTTTGTTTGTATACATGCTAAGTTGCTTCAATCCTCTGGAACTCTTTGGAACACTATGGACTGTAGCCTTCTACCCATGGGATTCTCCAGGCATGGGACTCCCATATTGAAATGGGAATAGGGGATCCTGCAGGGATGCTATGAGAAGGCCTGGAGGTGTGGGATGTGGGAGACTGGGACGGGGACGGAGGAGGGATGGGGGACAGGGATATACATATGACTAATCTGGGATTATACAAATCTGTAAACAACAAAACACTGTAAAAGTAAAAAGTAAAATTAAAAAAAATATATATTGGAGTGGGTTGTTTGCCCTCCTCCAGGGAATCTTCCTGACCCAGGGTCCAACCCACGTCTCATGCCTCCTGCATTGGTAGGCACATCCTTTACCATGAGCACTACCTGTGACATCCATTTATCTTTCAAATGCAATTAATTATGATGGTAAAATATGACATTTATTGTTTTAATTAGTAATTGCTGAGATATTAAACATGCTATATATTGACAGTATCTCTATTTCTGTGTTTTGACAAAAACATACTATTTGTCCGTTTCAAGATTCTTAAGGGTTTCTCAGGTGGCTCAATGCTAACGAATCCTCCTGCCATTGCAGTAGAGAGAGGAAGGGAATGGCAAGCCACTCCAATATTCCTGGCTGAAAACTCCCTTGGACAGGATCCTGCAGGGGTGCTGTGCGAGCTCTGGAGGGGTGGGTTGGCAGGGGATATACATATGACTAATCTGGGATCATACATATCTGTAAACCATAAAACTCTGTAAAAGTAAAAAGTAAAATAAAAATTAAAAAAAAACCCAAACAACCCTTGAACAGAGGAGCCCTGTGGGCTACAGTTCATGGGGTTGCAAAGAGTCAGATATGACTTAGTGACTAAATAAGACCATGCTAAAAATACTTTCAAGAGTAAAGGATATTTTCTTATCTCTATTGTTGCCTTAAAAATAGCATTAAAAATGATAAAATTAATGTTCCCAAACATTGTTAATAAAAGACAAAATAACTAAAATTAATCATATATATTCAGGGCTTCTCTGGGAGACAAACATTATATGTTGACTTTTCAGTTAAAACTGTTCACTTTATCAAACATGATTTGACTTAATTTAGGATTTTTTAAATGCCCCTTCCCACATTTTTATGAGTTTATTTTTATGGTTTTTTGGACATTTCTTGGATATATTACTCAGCCTTCTGTTTTTGTGTTTGTACAAATAGAATTTTTCTTCTAAAACATTTTCTAATTAGTCATTTTTGCTATTTGGGAAACCTTCAAGTTTATGTTTCAATATTTAGTCTATTTTTTAATCTTAGATCTTTATTGTCCTTTCCAAACATCTTATGTTTTACGCCTAATGTTTGAGAGTCCTTGCTTGACTCCTGTTGAGTTATCAGCAGCTGGTTTAGGTGAGGACAGATGATGGCAAGAAGTGCATTACTGTTAAATGTGTTGAAAAATAAAATAAAGGAAAGAAAAAGACATTAAAAAAGGGGAAAAAAATTGTTAAAGAGCCCTTTTATTGAGAAATAATACAGAAACAAAATTGTATATATTTAAAATGTATGGTGTGATGATTTGATACATGTACATTATAAAAGGATTACCAAGATCAAAATAATTAATGTATCCATCACCTCAGTAGTTAACATAGGTCAATTTTTTAAATTTATTTATTACTTTTTTGTAACTTTTTTGTGATGAGAATGCTTAAAACTTAACCACCTTCAAGTATTGAATACCATATAATTAACTATAGTCTTTATGAAAAGCAGTATGGTGTTTCCTCAAAAATATTAAAAATTGAACTACTATTTGATCTTGCAATCCCACTATTGAGTATATATCTGAAAGAATTAATTTCAGAATCTTGAAGAAATGTCTGCCCTCTCTGCTCATTGCAGGATTTTTCACAAAATCTAGATATGGACACAACCTAACTGTTCTTAGTGGATGAGCAGATAAAGAAAATGTGGTATAAATATTTATGTATGTGTATGTACACAGTGAAATATTATTCAGCCATAAATACCCACACAAACACACGGGAACATTTTCTTATCTCTATTGTTGCCTTAAAAATAGCATTAAAAATGATAAAATTAATGTTCCCAAACATTGTTAATAAAAGACAAAATAACTAAAATTAATCATATATATTCAGGGCTTCTCTGGGAGACAAACATTATATGTTGACTTTTCAGTTAAAACTGTTCACTTTATCAAACATGATTTGACTTAATTTAGGATTTTTTAAATGCCCCTTCCCACATTTTTATGAGTTTATTTTTATGGTTTTTTGGACATTTCTTGGATATATTACTCAGCCTTCTGTTTTTGTGTTTGTACAAATAGAATTTTTCTTCTAAAACATTTTCTAATTAGTCATTTTTGCTATTTGGGAAACCTTCAAGTTTATGTTTCAATATTTAGTCTATTTTTTAATCTTAGATCTTTATTGTCCTTTCCAAACATCTTATGTTTTACGCCTAATGTTTGAGAGTCCTTGCTTGACTCCTGTTGAGTTATCAGCAGCTGGTTTAGGTGAGGACAGATGATGGCAAGAAGTGCATTACTGTTAAATGTGTTGAAAAATAAAATAAAGGAAAGAAAAAGACATTAAAAAAGGGGAAAAAAATTGTTAAAGAGCCCTTTTATTGAGAAATAATACAGAAACAAAATTGTATATATTTAAAATGTATGGTGTGATGATTTGATACATGTACATTATAAAAGGATTACCAAGATCAAAATAATTAATGTATCCATCACCTCAGTAGTTAACATAGGTCAATTTTTTAAATTTATTTATTACTTTTTTGTAACTTTTTTGTGATGAGAATGCTTAAAACTTAACCACCTTCAAGTATTGAATACCATATAATTAACTATAGTCTTTATGAAAAGCAGTATGGTGTTTCCTCAAAAATATTAAAAATTGAACTACTATTTGATCTTGCAATCCCACTATTGAGTATATATCTGAAAGAATTAATTTCAGAATCTTGAAGAAATGTCTGCCCCTCTCTGCTCATTGCAGGATTTTCACAAAATCTAGATATGGACACAACCTAACTGTTCTTAGTGGATGAGCAGATAAAGAAAATGTGGTATAAATATTTATGTATGTGTATGTACACAGTGAAATATTATTCAGCCATAAATACCCACACAAACACACGGGAACATTATACAGTCATAAAAAAGAAAGAAATGTTGCTATTTGTGACAATATGGATGAATCTGTACGCCGTTTTGCTAAGCAAAGTAAGCCTGGAAGAAAAAGAAAAAGGAAGGTCATACACTATTTCTCCCTCTCTGTCTGGCTCACTTCACTCAGTATGACACTCTCTAGGGCTATCCATATTGTGTCCAGCTTTTCTTAGCACCCTTTTTTCAAAACCCAAATCTCCTTTCCAAGCTGGAAACACTCTGAACTACTGGTATAACCCAAACATACTCTATGCCTCCAGTCCTTGTTTCTGTTACTCTTATATATACTCATTAGGTTTGTCCATTTTATCAATTAGATTAGAGCTCACAAGTCAACTCCTCCAGGAAGCCTTCCCTGACCTCCCAAAGGTTAGATACCCCACATCCTTTCTTCCATGGTACCCTATGCCTATTTCTGTCTATCTGTCACACTGGATGGCAATTTACTTGCCTTTGCAACACTGTTTTGCTTTTAACATATTTTTTACCTCTTCCATCTATTTTATGTAAAGGGCAGGAATTGTAATTTGTTCATCATTATAAACTCCCTGATGTAAGGAACTGCAACTGGGTCTTACCTGTATACCTTCTAGAATCCAATACATTGGCCTAAATATCACTGTTCAAAGCAAAGAGCTTTGGAGTAAGGATGGGGCTTCCCTGCTGGCTCAGATGGGATTGGAGTAAGGATGTATCCATCACCTCAGTATTTAGAATTTAATTTATTACTTTTTTGTAACTTTTTTGTGATGAGAATGCTTAAAACTTAACCACCTTCAAGTATTGAATACCATATAATTAACTATAGTCTTTATGAAAAGCAGTATGGTGTTTCCTCAAAAATATTAAAAATTGAACTACTATTTGATCTTGCAATCCCACTATTGAGTATATATCTGAAAGAATTAATTTCAGAATCTTGAAGAAATGTCTGCCCCTCTCTGCTCATTGCAGGATTTTTCACAAAATCTAGATATGGACACAACCTAACTGTTCTTAGTGGATGAGCAGATAAAGAAAATGTGGTATAAATATTTATGTATGTGTATGTACACAGTGAAATATTATTCAGCCATAAATACCCACACAAACACACGGGAACATTATACAGTCATAAAAAAGAAAGAAATGTTGCTATTTGTGACAATATGGATGAATCTGTACGCCGTTTTGCTAAGCAAAGTAAGCCTGGAAGAAAAAGAAAAAGGAAGGTCATACACTATTTCTCCCTCTCTGTCTGGCTCACTTCACTCAGTATGACACTCTCTAGGGCTATCCATATTGTGTCCAGCTTTTCTTAGCACCCTTTTTTCAAAACCCAAATCTCCTTTCCAAGCTGGAAACACTCTGAACTACTGGTATAACCCAAACATACTCTATGCCTCCAGTCCTTGTTTCTGTTACTCTTATATATACTCATTAGGTTTGTCCATTTTATCAATTAGATTAGAGCTCACAAGTCAACTCCTCCAGGAAGCCTTCCCTGACCTCCCAAAGGTTAGATACCCCACATCCTTTCTTCCATGGTACCCTATGCCTATTTCTGTCTATCTGTCACACTGGATGGCAATTTACTTGCCTTTGCAACACTGTTTTGCTTTTAACATATTTTTTACCTCTTCCATCTATTTTATGTAAAGGGCAGGAATTGTAATTTGTTCATCATTATAAACTCCCTGATGTAAGGAACTGCAACTGGGTCTTACCTGTATACCTTCTAGAATCCAATACATTGGCCTAAATATCACTGTTCAAAGCAAAGAGCTTTGGAGTAAGGATGGGGCTTCCCTGCTGGCTCAGATGGTGGAGACTCTGCCTGCAGTGCAGGAGACTGAGTTCGATCCCTGGGTCGAGAAGGTGTCCTGGAGAAGGAAGTGGCAGCCCACTCCAGTCTTCTTGCCCGGAGAATCCCATGGACAGAGGAGCCTGGCGGGCTGCAATCCATGGGGTTGCAAAGAGCTGGACACGACTGAGCAACTACCACTTGGAATAAGGCAGCTTATACTCAAAGTCTCGTCTGTCACTTACAACTCCTCTCATGCTGGTTGCATAACTTTTGGAGACCAGGACAAAATGAAAATGTGAGCCTGAACTAGGGTGGGGAAATCGATCTCTCCTTCTCACTTCTCCGACCCATGCTGATGGACAGTCTCCAAGGGGGTGCAGCCTGCATGTTGGCACAGGATGGGTACCTGACTCTTGCCATCTCCTGACAACATGGTATGTCACTGTGAGCTCTGGGCAGTGGCCTCTGCTGCCTGGCCTCTCTCAAATAACCCTGCCCTCCCCGTGTGTGTGCTGAGGTCCCCCTGGGACTGACTATGATGGTGGAACACGATCTACCCTTGCGGAGAGTCACAGCCCCATGCCCAAGCTGGCAAGGGTGGTCCTCACCCATTTCCATTCTTCCTCACTTTGAGAGGTTACTCTTCAAGCTCTGTTCCAGTGACCTTGAATAATAATTTCCAAGGAGATGAACTCAGTGGATGTTTCTTAATTAGTCCCTGTGCAAGGATACCAAGCTATGCTCAGTACTATTATTTCAAGAAAAGGACAGCTGTCTTTGTTTCCTGTTGTTCAGACTTTTCAGACACACACTCCTTTTATGATGGAGCAGTTCCTTACCTCCCCAAGCTCAAGGATACGATTTAAAATCCTCAGAATTTTGAACTCACCATGAAGGGGGAAGGGGAAGATTCGGAGGACTATCATGAGCTTGTCAGATTCAATGATTTTTGTTTTGTTTTGTTTTATGCTCTGCATTTAGAAACAGTCAACTAAACTCCTGATGTAAGGAACTGCAACTGGGTCTTACCTGTATACCTTCTAGAATCCAATACATTGGCCTAAATATCACTGTTCAAAGCAAAGAGCTTTGGAGTAAGGATGGGGCTTCCCTGCTGGCTCAGATGGTGGAGACTCTGCCTGCAGTGCAGGAGACTGAGTTCGATCCCTGGGTCGAGAAGGTGTCCTGGAGAAGGAAGTGGCAGCCCACTCCAGTCTTCTTGCCCGGAGAATCCCATGGACAGAGGAGCCTGGCGGGCTGCAATCCATGGGGTTGCAAAGAGCTGGACACGACTGAGCAACTACCACTTGGAATAAGGCAGCTTATACTCAAAGTCTCGTCTGTCACTTACAACTCCTCTCATGCTGGTTGCATAACTTTTGGAGACCAGGACAAAATGAAAATGTGAGCCTGAACTAGGGTGGGGAAATCGATCTCTCCTTCTCACTTCTCCGACCCATGCTGATGGACAGTCTCCAAGGGGGTGCAGCCTGCATGTTGGCACAGGATGGGTACCTGACTCTTGCCATCTCCTGACAACATGGTATGTCACTGTGAGCTCTGGGCAGTGGCCTCTGCTGCCTGGCCTCTCAAATACCCCTGCCCTCCCCGTGTGTGTGCTGAGGTCCCCCTGGGACTGACTATGATGGTGGAACACGATCTACCCTTGCGGAGAGTCACAGCCCCATGCCCAAGCTGGCAAGGGTGGTCCTCACCCATTTCCATTCTTCCTCACTTTGAGAGGTTACTCTTCAAGCTCTGTTCCAGTGACCTTGAATAATAATTTCCAAGGAGATGAACTCAGTGGATGTTTCTTAATTAGTCCCTGTGCAAGGATACCAAGCTATGCTCAGTACTATTATTTCAAGAAAAGGACAGCTGTCTTTGTTTCCTGTTGTTCAGACTTTTCAGACACACACTCCTTTTATGATGGAGCAGTTCCTTACCTCCCCAAGCTCAAGGATACGATTTAAAATCCTCAGAATTTTGAACTCACCATGAAGGGGGAAGGGGAAGATTCGGAGGACTATCATGAGCTTGTCAGATTCAATGATTTTTGTTTTGTTTTGTTTTTATGCTCTGCATTTAGAAACAGTCAACTAAAAATCTTCCAGCATTTAAGAGAGAGTTGGGTAGGAAGGTAACCATTGCTGATGGGAACACACCGACCTGGGAGAGCAGGCACCTCTCCTAGGGCCACGGTGCGGAGCTTGAACAGAAGCCAGTCCCCTATCAGGAGAGTCCAGTTGCCTCTGAAATTCCACCATCAGAACAGGCAGAACACAAAAGAGAAACCCACTGAGGAGAGGAAATGTTTTCCCACAAAAGCAATTTCCTCCAATTTGTATTTCAGCAACAAATTTGTTTCCAGTTTCAGATGCCACTATTCAAAAGTGACTTGTTGCCTTTCGACTATAATAGACCCCCTCTCATTCTTCAGTGATTTGCTTGTAAATATTTATCAATATGACCTGGCCCCGAGCCCCCATCCCCTCCTTTATTGCAATAAGCCCCCAGTACCCCCCCTCCTCCAGCATTTCTCGAGTCTTGATGACTGTTACATCTTTCACTCAGGTCAGCGTGTTTTCTCATGTGGTCTCTGAAGTGCTATAAACATTTACAACTGAACTGTCAGCATGGATAAATAAAGCACTGTAAATTTTTATTGATCAGTCACCTTTATGATGCGTTTCATGCTCTGGCATAGGTCCAGAGGATTTTAAGATTTATCTCAAGAAAGTAAAGTGTTACATTCGTTTAGTTTAACTATCAATATATTACTTAGCACTGAGCTTCCCTGGTGGTCCAGTGGGTAAGGACACCACCTTGCAGTGCAAGGGGCGCCGGTTGGATACGTGGCCTGGGAAGATCCCACGTGCCGCAGAGCAGCTGGACCGATGTGTCCAATTACTGAGCCGGAGCTCTGGAGCGCATGCGCCCAGAGCCGGTGCTCTGTGACAACAGAGCCCACCGTGATGGGAGGCCCACACGGGCCAAAGAACAAAGATGGATGAAAGTGGACAAATGAAAGACCAATAGAAGTAGCCCGCCTGCTCCCCTCCCTCCCCACCCCACCCGCACCAAAATAAATAAATAAATATATCTTTATTACTTAGCACTGATTGAGTTAACATCCTGAAACTGTGCATTCATAGTTGTATTTTTTTTTGGCTTTAGTTAGCATCTGGTTTATTAAAATTATAAAAAAGCCTTGATTAAGAGTTCAGTCTTCTTATTGACAGCAACAGTTGTCTAAGGTAGCAGCTCCAAAACTTTAGCAGATGTCAGAATCCCCTGGAGAACTTGTCAAAGCATAGTTTGCAAGGCCCTATCTCCAAGTCTCTGATTCAGAAAATCCGGGGTGGAGCCCAGCACCTTGCATTTCTAACAAGGTCCTCGTGATGGGAGAGTGCTGATGCATGAATCTAAAGCACAGATTTGGTTCTCCCATCTGAAGAACCAAGAATATTTCTTTTTAGTTTTGATTTCCAGCCATTGGTTGCCTCAGTCCTGTATTCTGAGCTCTTCAGAATACGACGGCTTGTCTTCCCAGAAACTAGGGCCTGTCCCAGGCAAAGCTGGAGAGCAAGCGACCCTCACGTGTGGATAGTTACACATTGCAAGGTATGGGACGACCAGCGGACAGCCTGCCCGTCCAGAGGCCCTCCAGCTGCGCTGGGTCTCACCCTCTTTGGGAAGACTTTGCGAGAACATTCTAAAATGTGCTTTATTGCCTCCACATCACTGCCTCTTTCATCACTGCCTCTACCCTGCTGCAGGATATGTTAATTGGGAGAACTCAATGTTCACTCAGGCTTACCTTCCACACACACCCCCCTCCATGTTTTATTTTATTTTATTATTATTTTAATTTATATTTTGGGGTGGGGTGGGAGGGAGGGGACGGCGGCCACTTCTATTGGTCTTTCATTTCTCCATTTTCATCCGTCTTTATTCTTTGGCTCCTGTGGACCTCCCGTCGCGGTGGCCTCTGTTGTCACAGAGCGCCGGCTCTGGGCACATGCGCTCCAGAGCTCCGGCTCGGTCATTGGACACATCGGTCCAGCCGCTCCGCGGCACGTGGGATCTTCCCAGGCCACGGATCCAACTGGCACCCCTTGCACTGCAAGGCGGTGTCCTTACCCACTGGACCACCAGGGAAGCGCCCCCCTCTCCCCCTGCCCACTATGTTTTAAAGGCCTCCAGGCTCATCTCCATCTCCCCTAACTTCTTAGATGATTTGAGTGTACTGCGGTCACATTGCTCACTTCACACATGGTCCTGTGCTTTTCTACATGTTTGTCCTTCTCTATGAAACTTTTTTTGGCTTTAGTTAGCATCTGGTTTATTAAAATTATAAAAAAGCCTTGATTAAGAGTTCAGTCTTCTTATTGACAGCAACAGTTGTCTAAGGTAGCAGCTCCAAAACTTTAGCAGATGTCAGAATCCCCTGGAGAACTTGTCAAAGCATAGTTTGCAAGGCCCTATCTCCAAGTCTCTGATTCAGAAAATCCGGGGTGGAGCCCAGCACCTTGCATTTCTAACAAGGTCCTCGTGATGGGAGAGTGCTGATGCATGAATCTAAAGCACAGATTTGGTTCTCCCATCTGAAGAACCAAGAATATTTCTTTTTAGTTTTGATTTCCAGCCATTGGTTGCCTCAGTCCTGTATTCTGAGCTCTTCAGAATACGACGGCTTGTCTTCCCAGAAACTAGGGCCTGTCCCAGGCAAAGCTGGAGAGCAAGCGACCCTCACGTGTGGATAGTTACACATTGCAAGGTATGGGACGACCAGCGGACAGCCTGCCCGTCCAGAGGCCCTCCAGCTGCGCTGGGTCTCACCCTCTTTGGGAAGACTTTGCGAGAACATTCTAAAATGTGCTTTATTGCCTCCACATCACTGCCTCTTTCATCACTGCCTCTACCCTGCTGCAGGATATGTTAATTGGGAGAACTCAATGTTCACTCAGGCTTACCTTCCACACACACCCCCCTCCATGTTTTATTTTATTTTATTATTATTTTAATTTATATTTTGGGGGTGGGGTGGGGAGGGAGGGGGACGGGCGGCCACTTCTATTGGTCTTTCATTTCTCCATTTTCATCCGTCTTTATTCTTTGGCTCCTGTGGACCTCCCGTCGCGGTGGCCTCTGTTGTCACAGAGCGCCGGCTCTGGGCACATGCGCTCCAGAGCTCCGGCTCGGTCATTGGACACATCGGTCCAGCCGCTCCGCGGCACGTGGGATCTTCCCAGGCCACGGATCCAACTGGCACCCCTTGCACTGCAAGGCGGTGTCCTTACCCACTGGACCACCAGGGAAGCGCCCCCCTCTCCCCCTGCCCACTATGTTTTAAAGGCCTCCAGGCTCATCTCCATCTCCCCTAACTTCTTAGATGATTTGAGTGTACTGCGGTCACATTGCTCACTTCACACATGGTCCTGTGCTTTTCTACATGTTTGTCCTTCTCTATGAAACTCAGAATCTTCTAGACCCTGCAGTGTCTTATTTACGTCTGTCACCGTACTAAGCTCCATTCAGTTGACTAAGAAAGAAGGGAACATGGGAGAAATTGACACAGAGAAGAAATTCTGCTCCCAAGAAGTGTGTAAGGGCTGGGGGGCAGGGGGCTAGTTGCAGAGGGGATAGATAGTAGTTGAGTTCAGAAAGTATGAAGACTGCTACCTACAATGACAATCCAAAAGATTGACCCCTACAATAGCAATAGACTCCATCACATGAGTCAGTTTGCCTTAGGTCAAGTATCTGGATCCAGCCTAGTCAAAGAGGACAATGTAACGGGCATGACCTGTACATCTCCAGGTCTCCTGGCTGTTTGGCAGAGATGGTCCTGAAGCCAAGACAATGGCAGATGATCTTTGGGAGGCTTTTATTTAAGGTTAAAGGACTTTGAGATTAAGCAAGGACATGTATATACACATGTATATATTAATACATGTGTATTGCAAATATATTAATATCCATATAGTCAAAGTTATGATTATTCCAGGAGTCATGTACTGGAATGTGAGCGTTAGACCATCAGAAAGGCTGAGGGCCAAAGAATAGATGCTTTCCAACTTCAGCACTAGAGAAAACACTTGAGAATCCCTTGAACTGCAAAGAGATCAAACCAGTCAATCTTAAAGGAAATCAACCCTTAATATTCATTAAAAGGACGGATGCTGAAGCTGAAGCTCCAGTACTTTGGCCACCGGATGCGAGGAGCCAACTCACTGGAAAAGTCCCTGATGCTGGGAAAGATTGAAGGCAAAAGAAGAGGGCAGCAGAGGATGAGATGGTTAGATAGCATCACTGACTCAATGGATATGAACTTGAGCAAACTGTAGGAGATACAGAAGGACAGAGGAGTCTGGCGTGCTCCAGTCCATTGGTTTACAAAGAGTTGTATACAACTTAACAACTGAACCATGGTTGCAAATAGTCACTTACCATTTGCTTGCTATGTGTCAGGCACTATTCTAGGGCTAGAAATAAAATAGAATTTGTTGGTTAAAATAATGATGTAATAAACTAAGATATACTTGTATCTTTATCATATGTGACTAGTACACATATGATAAATGAAAGTACTAGGCTTTCTTTTAATGTAAGACAAATTCATGCTCTTTTCTATTATATACTTTAATACTTTGCAATATATGAATGATGAATAAATTCACATCCTGTGAGATATGTTAGTTCTTCTGCTTCTAAAAACAGCTTAAAAATATCTCCCCCATACAGCCACTTTAGAAGACAGTTTGACAGGGTCTCACAAAGTTAAACACAGTCTTACCATATGAATCAGCAATCACACTCCCAGGTATTTGCTCAAATGAATTGAAAACTTATGTCCACATAAAAACCTGTACACACCTGTTTATAGTAACTTGATTCATAATTGCTAGAAATTGGAAACCACCAAGATGCCATTTGATAGACAAATGGATAAATGAACCATGTGGTATCCATACAATGGAATATTCTTCAACGATGAAAATCAGCGAGTTATCAAATCCTGGATAGACACAGAGGAAATTTAAATGCCTATTGCTAAGGGAAAAAAGTCAGTCAGAAAAGGCTACCTACTGCAGGATTCCAACTCTATGACAGTGTGGAGAAGAAAGACCTATGGTGGTAATGTACAGATGTGTGGTTGCCAGGGGCTTGTGGATCAAGAAGGAGGAAGAGTTGGAACATGGAGAAATTGGGGGGCAGTGAAGTATTGTGTATGACCCCGTAATGGTGGGTACCTGTTATTATACACTTATCAGCGTAAACACGAAGTGACACAATGGGCTTAATAATAATGTGCCAATATTGTTCATCAGTTACGGCAAATTACTGCAATAATGGAAAACGCGAATAACAGGGAGAAAGGAGCATAAGAGAGAGGAAAGTTATGGGAATTCTCTGTACTTTCAGTTCAATTTCCCTTTAAAACAGCTCTTAAAAGTGAAGAGTGACACAGGAAAAAAACATTTCCTTCATTTTATCCCATTGCATTCTCAACACATCTAGAGATCCGTTTTCCCCACAGTTCCCAAAGCCTTGTTGACTTTTTTAAGTTGAATTTTTATTGGAATAAAACTATCTGTAACTACCTGTTGGGTGAGTACACTGCAATTTCTCTTTTCTAAGTGAAGAGAGTGTTTAATGCTGATTTCTTGAGGCCTTATGAGAAAGTCAGTTCTATGAAAGAGAAATTAGTTATAAATGGAGAGGGGAATAGGTTGGAAATCCACACTACTGCTATCATTCTTAGAGAGTTTTGTCTTTTAAAATTCAGTTTGGGCATCTAGCCATTAGGGAGTTTTAAAGTGGTAAATGTTCGGAAATATTCTAACTTCTCTGGTGAAGTAAGGATGAGGAAGAAGAATATAATAGACTTTTTTCTCTTTAATACATTTCCACTTGAAAGAATTTCAAAAATCTGGTCTCAAGATAATTCTGGAAATGGATTTCAAAGCTTGCTAGTCAGATTTCTGTTTTATACTAAATGTTGGTATACCATGTCAAATTAAAAATCAGTTATATGGAAGCCTCTATAATAGCACAATTTTATAACACTTTTAATTTGCAAAGGTGCTTTACTGATGCCATCTGATTTCATATTCACAAGCATCCTGGTAAAACTTTAGACCAGATGTTAACTGCTAAATAAATAACCACAATTTCAGAGTAAGAATACCTGCTTAATTCTTCTGGCTTCTCTCTCTTGATTTTGTACATTTGACCTCTTAGAAACCAAACCAAAATAGGCATAACGTCTATCCTTAAAATCATCAGAAATAAATCCTCCAATCTAAGGTCTTTGTAAAGACTTTTTAAAAATGAATGCTTCCATTTCCTTTCTTATTTCTATCATTGCCAAATAGCAGTTTTGCACATGCTCTGTCGCTCAATCATGTCCAGTTCTTTGTGGCCCATCAACTGTAGCCCCCAGACTTCCCCGTCCAGGGAATTTCCCAGGCAAGAATACTGGAGCAGGTTGCTACCTCTGCACCAGGGGATCTTCCCCATCCAAGGACCTAACCTGAATCTCTTGCATCTCCTGCATCGGCAGGTGAATTCTTTACCGCTAGCGCCACCTGGGAAGCCCCCTATGCAATTCTGCATAAAAAATGATTAAATGAAAAACAACAACAACAACAACAACAACTATTTCTCATAAAGTATAACTGGAAATGAAAATAAAAATAAATGCAGGGAAAAGTAAATACAAAATCAGAAATGGGCATCTCCAAAAACAAAATGCTGACTCTTATAGGAGACATGGTTTTCTCTGGTGCTGTATTCTATTTTGAACATGAACAGAAATGTGTGTCTTCCTGTGTATCTATTCTGTAGATGTGTATGTCCTCTACGGTGGGGATCCTTTCTGCTTGAGTCAGTGACTCAGGTAAAGATGCAAAGGTAACATTGCTAAACATTCCCCTAAGACTTTGGAGAGATTGCATACTCAGTTCATTTCTGGAAGCTTTCTTAGACAATACATTGCCCGGGTTGGCAACTGTGTGGGATTTCCATCAGTATGACAAAGACCGTTGATGCCTATAAATATGGTGTGACTAAACCAATAAGATCCATTTTTTAAATAACCAGTCGATCCTCCCATATCTTCAGATGAGTCATTCTCCAGAGGGAGATTCAACCTGTCTTTCAGGGTGGGACTTTCTGAGATTACAATTGTTTTGAGTTTGGCGTCAAGCCCAGAGTGCACAGAAACAGAGTGGAATCACTCTGATTCCAATCTTGGATATCTGTCTGAGGTTTTTGTTTTTCTGCTCTACTTTAGGGAGTGGGCTCATGCTTTTACTTTTGACCTAAAAGGTCAAAAGTAAAAAGTATCTCTATATCAAAAGTCCATGTACTCTTAGTATAGAACGTTTGCTACTAAGGATTTCATGCTTTGTAGATAACAACCTTTATTTTTCTCCTGGCATATTTCATACGGAGAGGAAACAAGATGTTGATCCATGACTCCCTCTTTCAAGGCATGTTAAATTTTTTGCATCGGCAGGTGAATTCTTTACCGCAGCGCCAGTTCCACAAGAATACTGGAGCAGGTTGCTACCTCTGCACCAGGGGATCTTCCCCATCCAAGGACCTAACCTGAATCTCTTGCATCTCCTGCATCGGCAGGTGAATTCTTTACCGCTAGCGCCACCTGGGAAGCCCCCTATGCAATTCTGCATAAAAAATGATTAAATGAAAAACAACAACAACAACAACAACAACTATTTCTCATAAAGTATAACTGGAAATGAAAATAAAAATAAATGCGGGGAAAAGTAAATACAAAATCAGAAATGGGCATCTCCAAAAACAAAATGCTGACTCTTATAGGAGACATGGTTTTCTCTGGTGCTGTATTCTATTTTGAACATGAACAGAAATGTGTGTCTTCCTGTGTATCTATTCTGTAGATGTGTATGTCCTCTACGGTGGGGATCCTTTCTGCTTGAGTCAGTGACTCAGGTAAAGATGCAAAGGTAACATTGCTAAACATTCCCTAAGACTTTGGAGAGATTGCATACTCAGTTCATTTCTGGAAGCTTTCTTAGACAATACATTGCCCGGGTTGGCAACTGTGTGGGATTTCCATCAGTATGACAAAGACCGTTGATGCCTATAAATATGGTGTGACTAAACCAATAAGATCCATTTTTTAAATAACCAGTCGATCCTCCCATATCTTCAGATGAGTCATTCTCCAGAGGGAGATTCAACCTGTCTTTCAGGGTGGGACTTTCTGAGATTACAATTGTTTTGAGTTTGGCGTCAAGCCCAGAGTGCACAGAAACAGAGTGGAATCACTCTGATTCCAATCTTGGATATCTGTCTGAGGTTTTTGTTTTTCTGCTCTACTTTAGGGAGTGGGCTCATGCTTTTACTTTTGACCTAAAAGGTCAAAAGTAAAAAGTATCTCTATATCAAAAGTCCATGTACTCTTAGTATAGAACGTTTGCTACTAAGGATTTCATGCTTTGTAGATAACAACCTTTATTTTTCTCCTGGCATATTTCATACGGAGAGGAAACAAGATGTTGATCCATGACTCCCTCTTTCAAGGCATGTTAAATCACATAAACTTTACAATGCCACTAAGTGTATACAGGGCTTCTATAGCTCAGTGGTAAAGAATCCTCCTGCCAATGCAGGAGACATGGCTTCCATCCCTGGGTCAGGAAGTTCTCCTGGAGGAGAAAATGGCAACCTGTTCCAGTATTCTTGCCTGAAAAATTCATGGACAGAGGAGCTTGGCAAGCTACAGTCCATGGGGCCGCAAAAGAATCAGACATGACTTAGCAATTAAACAACAAATTGTGTATACTAGTTTAATTTGCAAGTGAAAAAGTAATGGGAATCATTAAAATCATGAAAATACTTTCTATTACCCGAATCAGTTGTCTGTTTTTGGTGCATTTACTTAAGCAAGTATCTCTTTAAGGACTCGAGGACATTCCCACCAACCCCGCTTCTGGAAAGGCTGGAGTCTTCTGGTCCATCTTGGACTGGACTCGATGGGTCCATTTTCTAAGCTTGATCTTCTGAACTTAGTTTGTTTTTTCTTTCAGAGAAGATTTTTTTAAATTGCCAAACATGGGAGTGGACTCCCTGTCATTGGTAGGAACATTCTGCAGTTCTGTATCTACCTAAAACGATGGATGGCAGAGGGGTCATACCTTAGGTTAGTATACTGGAGTAGATAATACCTAAGGCTACTTCCAATTCTGCTATTCTGTGAGCCACAAAATAAATACATAAATAGCCACAGGTATGATAAACTCTGAGCTTCCCAAGTGATGCTAGTGGTAAAGAACCTACTGCCTAGGCAAGACGTAAGAGATGCTGAGTTGTAAAGATCCCCTGGAGAAAGGAATGGCAACTCACTCCAGTACTCTTGCCTGGAAAATCCCATGGATAGAGGAACCCAGCAGGCTACAATACATAGGATCACAAAGAGTCAGACAGAAGTGAAGAAATTTAACACACAAGCACTCATAATGAGCACTGCATAGAATAAATTAAAGGCACGATGACAGATTGCCCCAGGCTAGGGGTTAAAGAAGGCAAGCAAAGCACATGGAAAAGGTCTACTTCTGAGTAGTGATCTTTGCCCAGTAAGGTGAGGTTCAGTGGGAAGAACTGAAGGGGGGTACATGAATGGCATCTGTTTCTTTTCTGGAAATTGTATTATGTACATAAGAGGAAGTGACACATTGATTGGACAGCTATAGAGTCTTCCCTGTCCCCTCTTTCCTGAAGAGTGTGTGCTTGGCTCAGTTGTGTCCAACTCTTTGTGACCCCATGGATCATAGCTCACTAGCCTCCTCTGTCTGTGGAATTCTCCAGGCAAGACTACTGGAGCGGGTTGCCATTCCCTCCTCCATGGGATCTTCCCAACCCAGGAATCGAACCCCCATCTCCTTCATCTCCTGCATTGCAGGCAGATCCTTTACCACATATGAACATGTAAAATGGCTAGTATCATGAGTTTCACTAAGTGGCCTAGCCCATTTAATGGGCAATTTGATTTTGGAAACTTCTGTAAGAATGCTCTAAAGAGGGCTTCCCCTAGTGGTCCAGTGGGTAAGGACACCGCCTTGCAGTGCAAGGGGCGCCAGTTCGATCCCTGGTCTGGAAAGATCCCACGTGCCGCGGAGCGGCTGGACCGATGTGTCCAATCGCCAAGCCGGAGCTCTAGAGCACATGTGCCCAGAGCCGGCGCTCTGCAACGACAGAGGCCACTGCGATGGGAGGCCCACAGGAGCCAAAGAACAAAGACGGATGAACATAGAGAAATGAAACACCAATAGAAGTGGCCCTCCCACTTCCCTCCCTCCCCAACCCGACCCCTGCCCAAAATAAATAAATAAATCTTTAAAAAAAAAAAAGAATGCTCTAAAGACACTCTAGGAATCATGGAACAGACACTCTGGGATAAGAGCCTCTAAGCTCTGCCATTATGTGTTCCATATCTGGAAAATGTAATAAATCTTCTCTTTCTTCCCTTGAAAGCGGGGAGCTCTAGGAAGATTTTTCTAAACATGGTCTGATAAAAACCCCTCTATGGTCACTTATGTGTTCTTCTCTGTAACATTAAAGGGAATCTAGGGTTTGTATCTGCAAGGCTGCTGTTGCCAGGGAAACAGTGGGGCTCATCACAAGGCAGCTGCATTAACACTCCGTGTCCCACTTACCAGGTCTTCTGATTGGTCTACGACACACATGAATCTCTTTATATCCAAGAAAGTTATTTTCTCCATATGCATCTAGTGCACAAACCTGTTTGTCAGCTGATTTTTTCTCAGATATAGAATACTATATCTGGTTACCTGATTAGAACTTGTTGGTGGAAAGAGGGAAAGCAAAACTAAAGGAGAATGTTCCATCCTTCACAAAGAGCACAGGGTCCTAGCAGGTCCTCTCTTCCTGGGAGGAGTCCTCAGACACAGACACAGCTTAAATACTTCTGATGGACATGCGTTTCATATTCTGTGCAGGCATCATGCTTTTCTATGATCAGGTAAATTTTAACATGGGCTTTACAGCAACTAGAATTGGCATTCCTCAGTTGATGGAAATCTCTAGGCAAGAATCCTAGAGTGGGTAGCCATTTCCTTCTCCAGGGGATCTTCCTGACCCAGGAATCAAACCCAGGCCTCCTACATTGCAGGCAGATTCTTTGCTCTCTGGACCATCAGGGAAGCCTCAGAACGGGCATTGAAGTTACAGAAATCTTGAGAGCTGGGACCACTCATCTGAATTCCCTGATACTCAGTAATTTTTGGAAGGTCTTCCTGAAACTCTTACTATAATTTCAGACTTGTTCTAACCCAAGCAAGTTACTTGAGTGATTTCTAAAGCATATATGAGCTGATGCATGCTAGGTTTGGGCTATTTAGAGTTTGATAAAAATCCCAATGAGATATTGTCCCATTTTTATAGTCCTGAGTCCATCCGTAGGGTAATTTGATAGTCCAGAAGGCCAACATTTTTCATATATATAAGCACCCTTGAAGGAATCATCTTCACCTGGTTTTTGTGTTATTGGTGATAAGTAACCTGATTTTCTTGTTCATGCTATAAATGATGATATATTGAACAGACTAACTTGCTCAGCCAAGAAAAATCTGAAATGTGGAAATTTCCAATGATATGGGATAATTATGAAAGCTCATTTCACATGCACCATTTAGGTTTTTTTCCTAAAAGATCTTGAAATTTAGCCCTCCGGAAAGCTTTACACACTCTCTCAGCTCCATCATTGTGTTTTTCTGTGCATGACGTTAATATTTCCAGATTTTTTACTCTTGGCTCAGCATTTTACTCTTGGTTTAGATACTCTATGCTTATAGTTTACTTTTATATTAGTCTCCTCAGGGTGCTGATTTTCAAATTACTCCATTAACTTAGCCCTGCTTTTCCAGAGGACATTTTGGAACCTTTTTCTTTAGGCTTTTCTCTAAAAATGTCTTGCTTGAAAGTCACATGATTTCAAGTGAAATCCATTTTACTGGAGTAAGGGGATATTCACCTATTTTTCTGATAGGTACATTCAGGTTTAGTTGGGTTCAAGTAGCACAGGTAGCCAAGGCCTTCTGGATGTAATCTCACTGGAATGTTTTTCTCTTATGCTCCTAGCTGGGGCTATTTGCCAGGACATTCAGCAGCTCCAAATTGTGTTAAGCTAGACAATGTGCTTATGCAGTGAACTGTACAATGTAAAGCCCAAACCTAGAAGACTGACACTTCAAACTTGACAGAAACATTCCTTTCGCAGTAAAATAAACAGTTTTCTCTTCTCCCAGATAAGGTGAAGTAATTTTTTCGAATTAATCTATATGGTTTGTCCTCTTGCCTCGGAAACCACTAAAGACAGCAATTTTCCAGTTCCCTTCCTCCAAGGCTTCATTATCAATAAATGCCAGTGATATCAGCGGAGTGTTTAGCCCACACATCCGGCTCGTATCTTAATTGCAATAACTTCTTGTCACAAACAGTCAATGCCATGATGTATGGAAACATTTGATTTTTTTTCTCCCCCCATACCTTCAGCCCCGTTCCGTCCTTTCCCTGTCCCAACCTCACTGAAGCCCGGAAAGTCTTGCAACATTCCTGAAAAGTTACATAAGACACCAGAAGGAGATAACATTGTATGTTTCAAGTTTAAAATGCAGAATGTTTACGTCTGTAGAAGAGAAGAATGAAAGAATGTCCCCTTCAGGAATCCTATCTGTAATGACTGAGAGGCAAAGTGCTCCCCTTAGAGCAGAAATGATGTTTAAGCACAAATAATAAGCATCCAAGTGTCCACATGATGGCCAGCAAGGCTGTGATTGCCAAGGTTTCATGTGAGCCAGGGACAATGGAAGTAGAATTTTAGATTCAAGAGTGGTTATCATTGTACTGAGATTCCAAGGTTTTGTTTTTGTTTTTTAAGATTTTTTTTTTTTTTGAGACGGACAGTTTTTAAAGTTTATATTGAACTTGTTAAAACATGGCTTCTTTTTTTTTTTTTTTTAAAGATTTATTTATTTATTATTTATTTTGGGCAGGGGTCAGGTTGGGGAGGGAGGGGAGCAGGCGGGCCACTTCCATTGGTCTTCCATTTCTCTATTTTCATCCATCTTTGTTCTTTGGCTCCTGTGGGCCTCCCATCGCGGTGGCCTCTGTTGTCGCAGAGCGCCGGCTCTGGGCGCATGTGCTCCAGAGCTCCGGCTCGGCAATTGGACACATCGGTCCAGCCGCTCCGCGGCACGTGGGATCTTCCCAGGCCAGGGATCGAACCGGCGCCCCTTGCACTGCAAGGCGGTGTCCTTAACCACTGGACCACCAGGGGAAGCCCATGGCTTCTGTTTTATTGTTTTGGTTTTCTGGCATGTGGGATCTTAGCTCCCCGACTAGGGAGCAAAGCTTCCCTCCCCTTGCTTTGGAAGATGAAGTCTTAACTACTGGACCACCAAGGAAGTCCTCAGTCGTCTTTTCATGGCTACAGAAGGAAAGGCATGGAGAACCCCAGTGTTGGGTTGGCATAAAAGAAATGCAAGTTAAGGGACTTCCCTGGTGGCCTAGTGGATAGGAATCTGCCTGCTAGTGCAGATGGGATGGACACAGGTTCGGTCACTGGTCGGGGAAGATTCCACGTGCTGAGGAGCAGCTAAACCTGGGAGTCACAGTTACTGACGCTGTGAGCCTAGAGCCTGTGCTCCACAACATGAGAAACCACCACAATGAGAATCCCCAGCACCACAGCAAAGAATAATCCCTGCTCGCCACAACTAGACAACACTGGCAGATAGCGATAAAGATCCAACATAGCCAAAATAAATCAATAATCATTAAAGAAAAAAAAAAAGGAAGAAAGAAAAAAACCTTCCATCTCTTTCTAAAATAAATATTAAAAAAAAAAAAAGGAAAGGCAAGCTAAGTTCTCTTCTGGGCATCTGATGACATCTCCAAGGCCGAACTCACAGATATGGAAATACCGTTTTCAGTCACAACTGCCCTTCCCATCTGGCATAAGATAAGCCTTCTCGGAGAGCAGTGGTACCTGTGCGGCAACTTAGAAGAGATCATTTAGTTGTAAAAATGGAAACACCAAAAAAAAAAAAAAGAGGTTTAGTGTATAAACATATTTTCCCAAATCAATATGCCACACAGAAGTGATTCTCCTGTGTGACCTCTTGACCTTGCCCTTCCCTTTGGCAAGGTAAGCCCCCAGCAGACACGCAGCTCCTCATCTGATTCCAACACACTGCAGTGGTCTCCACAGCAACCCTGACTCAAGGTCACCTCAGTGCTGCCTGATTTCCAGGAAGCGTCTGGGCACTCTGTTCTCTGTGGTCTGGCATCGGGATGGGAAGTTTAACCTGAGCACATGTGGAGGAGACTGATTGGTTCATACAGACTCTGCATTCTTTTCTCTGGTGGGTCAGGTTCTTGAATAGGGATCGGCCTCCACTTACAATGTAAATATTTTTGAAAGTTTTGTAGAGTGTAGACATGGCCTCTACTCAATGGACTTACCACCCATCTTGATAAGTAACAACAGGAGGGAAAGGCGATGAGCCTCTTTATCCATTTGCTTAGAAGGGGAAATAACTTGGAAAAATGAGCGAACTAAACAGGAAAGAACAACACAAAAAGGTTCAGGGTCATTTCTTCCCTCTGTCCCTATTAGCACTTCTTACTGTTTCTTTGCCATCTTGCTGAGTTTATTTATTTTGTATTTTTAAATAGAGGTTTGCCATGGGTGGTATTGGGATGTGTGGAACACAACTGGAATAAAATGTAGTGTTAACCAATGAGTCTTCTCAGGGAAATGGCTTCTCTTTGTTTTTCTTGAAGGATGACAGGCATGCAAACAGTCTGTCCACATTTAGTGTGTACATCTTGATGAGTTGAAGACAAGAATTCTTCTTTATTTAAATATGGTCTCAGCCAGCTCTCCCTTTGCATGGGTACTTTTACTTCATATCATCGATACCATTTATTCTTACATATGGAGTGTCCCAGGTGGCTCAGTGGTGAAGAATCTGCCTGCCAGTCCAGAAGATGCAGGTTTAGTCCCTGGGTTGGGAAAGTCCCTTGGAGGAAGAATGGCACCCCACTCCAGTATTCTTGCCTGGGGAATTCCATGGACAGAGTAGCCTGGTGGGCTACAGTCCATGGGGTCGCAAACAGTCAAGATGCAACTGAGTAGCAAACACTTTCGCTCTCTCACTCTTCATGTCAGGAATTTTCTTATGTCAAACGTACAACTTCCAAAAAGGCGTGATACCTTAAGTTCCCTAAGAAGGTGAAGCTTTAACAATACTACAACACTATTTACTATTGAGGAAATTCTTTATCATTATCCAGAGCAGGGGTTGGAAAACTAGAGCCCATCGTCAAAATCCAGTACTTTGTCTGCCTTCATAAATAAAATTTTATCAGAATATGCTCATTCTTTCCTTTACCATCAGAGCCACCAGGGAAGCCAAAGAATACTGGAATGGGTAGCCTATCCTTTCTCCAGGGAATTGTCTTGACTCAGGGATCAAACCGGGGTCTCCTGCATTTCAGGCAGGTTCTTTACCAGCTGAGCTCCTGGGAAGAAGTCCACTTACAATGTAAATATTTTTGAAAGTTTTGTAGAGTGTAGACATGGCCTCTACTCAATGGACTTACCACCCATCTTGATAAGTAACAACAGGAGGAAAGGCGATGAGCCTCTTTATCCATTTGCTTAGAAGGGGAAATAACTTGGAAAAATGAGCGAACTAAACAGGAAAGAACAACACAAAAAGGTTCAGGGTCATTTCTTCCCTCTGTCCCTATTAGCACTTCTTACTGTTTCTTTGCCATCTTGCTGAGTTTATTTATTTTGTATTTTTAAATAGAGGTTTGCCATGGGTGGTATTGGGATGTGTGGAACACAACTGGAATAAAATGTAGTGTTAACCAATGAGTCTTCTCAGGGAAATGGCTTCTCTTTGTTTTTCTTGAAGGATGACAGGCATGCAAACAGTCTGTCCACATTTAGTGTGTACATCTTGATGAGTTGAAGACAAGAATTCTTCTTTATTTAAATATGGTCTCAGCCAGCTCTCCCTTTGCATGGGTACTTTTACTTCATATCATCGATACCATTTATTCTTACATATGGAGTGTCCCAGGTGGCTCAGTGGTGAAGAATCTGCCTGCCAGTCCAGAAGATGCAGGTTTAGTCCCTGGGTTGGGAAAGTCCCTTGGAGGAAGAATGGCACCCCACTCCAGTATTCTTGCCTGGGGAATTCCATGGACAGAGTAGCCTGGTGGGCTACAGTCCATGGGGTCGCAAACAGTCAAGATGCAACTGAGTAGCAAACACTTTCGCTCTCTCACTCTTCATGTCAGGAATTTTCTTATGTAAAAGCGTACAACTTCCAAAAAGGCGTGATACCTTAAGTTCCCTAAGAAGGTGAAGCTTTAACAATACTACAACACTATTTACTATTGAGGAAATTCTTTATCATTATCCAGAGCAGGGGTTGGAAAACTAGAGCCCATCGTCAAAATCCAGTACTTTGTCTGCCTTCATAAATAAAATTTTATCAGAATATGCTCATTCTTTCCTTTACCATCAGAGCCACCAGGGAAGCCAAAGAATACTGGAATGGGTAGCCTATCCTTTCTCCAGGGAATTGTCTTGACTCAGGGATCAAACCGGGGTCTCCTGCATTTCAGGCAGGTTCTTTACCAGCTGAGCTACCTGGGAAGAAGTGTCTATGGTTATGTTCAAGCTATAATGCTGGAGTACAGTAGGTGCAACCAAGACCATGAGTCCTGCAAAGCAGAACTGATCTACTATCTGGCCTGTTAAAGATTGGTATAGAAGTGTTAGTATAAGATTAATCCTTTTGTATTATACTCACTCGATATTTCACTGTGTTCATAGGAGCAACCCTGAGACCCTCCAATGGAAGGTATTATCTAAATCATAAAAGATTCACGTCCATTTGATGAAGTGAGAGGAAAATATCTTTCACACCATTCAAATACGTCTTGGGTAAACTTAGTACCATTCTCTTAATGAAAATATCAAATTCCCCAAACCGGTTAGGTAAAATACTATACTTGTGAAAATGCTGTACTCTGTTCCATTATATTGTATTCTATACAATCTCTTGAGTATAGCTCCATTTGCTGCAGTGAAAAGTTACATCCTGGTTGTGGACTCAGCAGATTTATTCAGATTATAACATGGTTTAGGCTCTAATTTTGTTTTTCAATCCCTCATTCGTGCAATTTCACTTGTGTGCTATGGTTTTCTGATAAACAGTGTCTCCTCCTTCGCTTATGAGATAGGCTTTTGCATTTTTCTCCATCTGCACTTTCAAGCAACTGGACAAGGAATAAAAAAGTTAATTGTTCCTCTCTCCTCTGCACCATCTATTTTTCTTTTTCCGCTTATTCATTTCCATCAGCTTACACGCATGCTTTTATTTTCTCTCATCTTAAATGAAGCAACAGACACACACACACAAAAACCCCAAAAAGTCATTCTCTCAACTCAACTTTCCCTCTGTGGCCCTGCTTCTTAATATCTCCTTAAAGTGAAATGCCTTCAGAACTTTCTTCAATTTCTCTTTTCTCTTCCCTTTTACAATTAAATCAGGCCTTCACCCTCCCACTTGCCACTCCAGCTGCTCTGCAAACAATATTCTTAAAGGGGTGGCAATGACCTTATCATTAAACCCACATTCAACTCTTAGTCCTCACACTCCATGACTTACTACCAGCAGCCACCAGTGCCCTGATCCTTGCTCTATTCTCTTTGACCTTCCTTCTTCCCTTGGTTTCCATGATGCCACCCTGTCCTGGGATCTTTGGTTTTGTCATAGTTTATTCCTGAGACTGTGCCTGGCTCACGAGGTGCTCAGTAAATAATATTTAAATGATGGAGACGAAAGCGCAGTCATCTGCCTCACAAAATTCACACCACTGCTGACAGCATATTATCAAATGTAATTTGGAGCCTGGGATAATCACATCCCAATGCAAAAATATCGAGTGCTTTTAAGAAAATAACCATCCATCAATATACTATCCATAGAATGACTGTGTTTAAAGGGTTTAAAGAATCCTTCAAGTTTGTAAAAAAAAAGCGGTGACAGTGTTCATTCGACACAGACTACCACAAATTTGGGGAAAGACTTAAAATTTGGGTGGAAAAGCACAGCCTGACATCTTTCTATTCAACCCTGTATTTAAGAGAAGTTGTCGAAAGACTCTTGGGAGTGTATCGCGATGGGTTCTACTCAGCAGATTTATTCAGATTATAACATGGTTTAGGCTCTAATTTTGTTTTTCAATCCCTCATTCGTGCAATTTCACTTGTGTGCTATGGTTTTCTGATAAACAGTGTCTCCTCCTTCGCTTATGAGATAGGCTTTTGCATTTTTCTCCATCTGCACTTTCAAGCAACTGGACAAGGAATAAAAAAGTTAATTGTTCCTCTCTCCTCTGCACCATCTATTTTTCTTTTTCCGCTTATTCATTTCCATCAGCTTACACGCATGCTTTTATTTTCTCTCATCTTAAATGAAGCAACAGACACACACACACAAAAACCCCAAAAAGTCATTCTCTCAACTCAACTTTCCCTCTGTGGCCCTGCTTCTTAATATCTCCTTAAAGTGAAATGCCTTCAGAACTTTCTTCAATTTCTCTTTTCTCTTCCCTTTTACAATTAAATCAGGCCTTCACCCTCCCACTTGCCACTCCAGCTGCTCTGCAAACAATATTCTTAAAGGGGTGGCAATGACCTTATCATTAAACCCACATTCAACTCTTAGTCCTCACACTCCATGACTTACTACCAGCAGCCACCAGTGCCCTGATCCTTGCTCTATTCTCTTTGACCTTCCTTCTTCCCTTGGTTTCCATGATGCCACCCTGTCCTGGGATCTTTGGTTTTGTCATAGTTTATTCCTGAGACTGTGCCTGGCTCACGTAGGTGCTCAGTAAATAATATTTAAATGATGGAGACGAAAGCGCAGTCATCTGCCTCACAAAATTCACACCACTGCTGACAGCATATTATCAAATGTAATTTGGAGCCTGGGATAATCACATCCCAATGCAAAAATATCGAGTGCTTTTAAGAAAATAACCATCCATCAATATACTATCCATAGAATGACTGTGTTTAAAGGGTTTAAAGAATCCTTCAAGTTTGTAAAAGAAAAGCGGTGACAGTGTTCATTCGACACAGACTACCACAAATTTGGGGAAAGACTTAAAATTTGGGTGGAAAAGCACAGCCTGACATCTTTCTATTCAACCCTGTATTTAATAGAAGTTGTCGAAAGACTCTTGGGAGTGTATCGCGATGGGTTCAGTGGTGGAGAGCCATGTTAGTAAAACCATTTCAGGAGAATCATTAGATTAGGATGGTACATTAACCAGGGTGTCATCTTCTCTGGTCAAATTACGTGTGGTGTGTTTGTGTTAAGGAAGAGTTCTTCCGTACCTTCCCTTCCCTGCTTCCTGTTAGACAGAAAATAAACTTCTTGTGGATATCCACTAATACTTTGGAATGGAATGGAATTTTTTTAAGCATCCTGCTAAATTTTAACTGAGTTACATATGATTTAAGAAGCATTTTTATTCATTTTGTCTTTCCCAGATCAAACTGTGTGTGGTCAATAAAAATTAAGAATCCCAAAGAACGAGACCCTACTGTACAGCACAGGAAACTGTACTCGATACTCCGTGATAACCTAAAGGGGAAGAAAATCCAAGAAATGAGATATATGCATATGTGTAGTTGATTCACATTGCTGTACAGCAGAAACTAACCCAACATTGTAAAGCAGCTGTGTGTGGTAGTTGCTCAGTCATGACTGATTCTTTGCAATCCCATGTACAGACCACCAGGCTCCTCTGTCCATGGGATTCTCCAGGCAAGAGTACTGGACTGGGGCTTCCCCTGGTGGTCCAGTGGGTAAGGACACCGCCTTGCAGTGCAAGGGGCGCCGGTTCGATCCCTGGCCTGGGAAGATCCCACATGCCGCGGAGCGGCTGGACCGATGTGTCCAATTGCCGAGCCGGAGCTCTGGAGCGCATGCGCCCAGAGCCGGCACTCTGCAATGACAGAAGCCACTGCAATTGGAGGCCCACATTTGGAGGAGCCAAGGAACAAAGACGGATGAAAATAGAGAAATGAAAGACCAATAGAAGTGGCCCACCCGCTCCCCTCCCTCCCGAACCTGACCCCTGCCCCTCCCCCAAAAAAGTACTGGACTGGGTTGCCATTTCCTTTTCCAGGGGATCTTTCCAACCAGGGGTCAAGATCCAACCCTGGCGTCTTACCTTGTAGAAGATTCCTTTCTATCTGAGCCACCAGGGAAGCCCTATGCTCCAATAAAAATTAAAAATAAAATCGGTAGCAATGGACTACTTAATTAATTGCATTAAAGAGATTACAATCTTGTTCAAAAAAAAAAGAAAAGAAAAGAAATTCAGAATCCCAAGCCTCACTGTTTTTAAAAAGATGGCCTTTGAGAAAAATGAAAATGATTGTGCTCAGCGTGTACACATTTTACGCGAGGAAAAGCACGTATCATGAGAGGGCTGTAAACATTGCCTGAGAACGAAGCGGGGATTGTGATGTCCAGGGCTTCCTCTGGGTGGGTGACATGCCACCAAGACAAATGGCATTCTAGCCACTCACTTGGCCAAAGTCTACGATTATTATATTAACCAATTTCCGCCCTGTTCTTTTTCTTTACAGGTTTTAATGACCAGGCGAGATTTCACTGTTTAATATTTAAACAAATGTTTTTATGCTGAGACAATAAGGCACTGTTGAGACTGGAAAGAACTGTTTAATATTCTCCAGTATGGCTGACTGCCATTCCCGCTGGAGCAAACGGCATGAGCTGACTTCTAGAAATGTTCAGAGAGTAAAGCTCCCTATTGGGTGACACGTGTGAATGGAATCTCCTTGGGCTGCACACATGGCATCCCAGGTGTGGGTGGTCGGCCCCATAGAGTGAGCTCCCCTATTGTTCTGGCTCTCCTAGCAGAACAGTATTTGGTCAACAAAGCTCTTGTTGGCTAAACAGACTGGCTTGCTTCCATGTGCGGCTGCTTCTCTGCACTGACCCATATCAATTTATTGACAGTAGCCTTTAATACATCCTTCTTAATTATCCATCACCAAAGGCCGCTGAATGTGGGCTTCCTTTTTGAGGTTCAGTACTTCTCACTGACAGGATGGATTTTAGTCAGCCATTACGGTGAGCTTACTTCGGGTGAAAACAGGTTTCATGTATCACAGGACATCTCTCAAAATCCACTCTGATTTAAACTGTCATTGTATTTTTTTCCCATTAAAGGTGGATGTGAAAATTTTGGATCTGACATGAAGCAAGAAAACTAACTTTATAAAATGTTCAGGATCTTTTATGTGCCTAAAAAAAATGTGATGGACAGTTTCTCAAAGGATCTTTGAATACGCCTCTAAGGAGACCTTATGTCTTTATGAAAATCACCATTACCCAGTGGATTTGTAGGCATATAAAGCTACAACAGAATGAAGTTGTAAACTCTGCTGGAACCCACCATGTTTTAACTTTTATCTTCCCTGCAGGAGATGGCAGTCCGAGATGGAAGCCAGCAATTGGAAAAACCATCTTAAACTGAACAACTACAGCAACAAGAAAAGGGCCAATCAGAATGGTAAGAAAAACACTTAGTTTATTTTTGTAGTTTAACTGTACCTTCTTTAATAATAACCTATATAAATCTCAAGCGTGAAAAATGAGATCTTTGGAGTATTACTGTGTATATATTCTAAAGCTTCCAACATACTGTCCAAAAAATAAGGTGATTCTTCCAAGTGAAGATCCATAGGATATGCATTTAAGAACACTTTCTCAGAAAGGGTGAATTGGTATAGATCCACCCATATTCTCTCACCCAACTCTTTTTGACTCACAATATTAGTGATGAGTAACTTGGTCCAGGAAACTATGTAAAGTCACCGGGCACAAGTATATTAGGTCAGAAGGATTATTTGGAGGCATTCTTTTCAAGTATCAACTCTTACACTCACACTCACCTACCCCTCACTTCAGATTGACTTATTAGATGCAAGTTGGAGCCCAAGAACGTAAATTGTTAATAAGATGGTTCTTTAGGGGCTTCCCTGGTGATCCAGTGGATAAGGACACCGCCTTGCAGTGCAAGGGGCGCCGGTTCGATCCCTGGCCTGGGAAGATCCCACGTGCCACGAAGTGGCTGGACCGATGTGTCCCATTACCAAGCCACAGCTCTGGAGCGCATGCGCCCAGAGGCGGTTCTCTGCGACAACAGAGGCCACTGTAATGGGAGGCCCACATGGGCGAGAAGAACAAGGATGAATGAAAAATAGATAAATGAAAGACCAATAGAAGTGGCCCACCCGCCCCCCTTCCTCCCCAACAGACCCCCCTCCAAAAAAAAAAAAAGATGGTTCTTTATAGCAAGAAAGTGTGAAATATTTCTCTAGGATATGGAATACCGTATCATGACCTCATCATTTATGGCTTAATGTATTTACAGAGAGCGAACAAAAACTGGAAAAGAACTGCAATGTGAAAGACATATAATGAATGTATATGATAGGAGAAAAGAAGAAAATTAAGGAAGACAATATACTATCAGCAATGAGTAGGGACTGGAAATTTAGGATATGAGAATATGAGGGAAAAGACAGAAAGACAAAGACAGAGAAAGAGGGAGACTCAGGAAAGTTTTCTTTCTCACATCTACTCGAATTAGGCTTGCATGTGTCTCCAAGATCAAGGTCTGCCCTTCACGCTGCAGTGTCCCTAGCTCAGTAGCCCCTGTCTCTTTTGAGTATGCAAAATTAGACACCTGAAAGTGAGTTAGTGATGCTTATTTATATATTTCTCTCTCTCTTTCTCTCTTTTTTTTTCCTCTAAGTCATCATTCATTTATTTTCATCCATCTTTTTTTTTTATTCTTTAGCATGTGTAGACCTCCCATCACAGTGGCCTTTCCCGTTGCAAAGCACCGGCTCTGGGCACATGCGCTCCAGAGCGCTGGCTTATAAATGGGCACAGCAGTCCGGCTGCTCCACGGCATTCGGGATCTTCCCGGGCCAGGGATCCAACCAGTGCCCCTTGTGCTGCAAGGTGGGCTCTTTACCCACTGGACCACCAGGGAAGCCTATATATTTCATTTTTAAAGAAAATCAGGAAAGAAAATACATGTGAAGGAGTGTGGATGGAACCGCTATGATTTATTGGTCATCCAGCTGTGTTCCGCATGCTGTCAGCCTGTTGTATAAATTCTTTGTTGGTCTCCACTCCAACTCTCTGAGAGGGCTTTTATTACAATTTAATTGATAAGGAAGCAGAAATTCTGTGAAATGTGTTATCTAAGGTCACGTTATCTTCAAATGACAGTTGGGATCTGAACCCTGGTGTCCCTCTCTCTAGGACACCCTATGCCAGTGAGATGCTAAGCTGTGGATTATGAGGCAAGAAACTGGGATTTATTTTCTAGTGTCAATCGCTCAGTCGTGTCCGACTCTTTGTGACCCTATGGACGATAGCCCACCAGACTCCTCTGTCCATGGAATTCTCCAGGCAAGAATATTGGAGAGAGTGATCGTTCCCTTCTCCAGGGGTCAAACCCAGGTCTCTCACATTGCAGGCAGATTCTTTACTGTCTGAGCTACCAGAGAAGCCCATGGCTTCCTAGATCGCCTGATAACTCATTGGGTGTATTTGCATCATGGCTTAGTTTCTTTGTTCCTTGGTTGCCATACCTTCAAGTCTACAGGCTAGTTTCCTGTTAACTGGTTTGAACAAGCCCTAATGAAGCACCAGATGAAGTAAATAAAGGACTTCTATTTGAGTTCTAAATCTGGTGTGAAATTGAGATGAACTCACTCATCTCTCCACTGCTATTAAAATGGGCAGCAGGCATTCACAGGGTAGGGAGCCCACTCAAGTCATCCAAAGCATCATCTGTCCAAATGGGAACTATTGGATAAGTTACTGTTGTCTTTTGACCCTGTCTGATACTTGTCAGCTTGCTAAGCTTTGACCAAAGGGACAGAATGGAGCCACTGTCTAAAACAAAACATTCTGTTTTGATTAGCAAAAGGAAAAATGATTTTCCAGACAGCATTGCCTAGAAGTAACCATTTTTAGTGAGTTGCTGTTTTTGTTAAATATTATGTAGAGCTGATTCATCTTTTTGGATTTTAAGAGACACAAGCATAATGCAATGTGCTTTTCTTATGCAGTAGCCATTAGCAGGCTCCCTAACAAGTCCCAAGTGAATCTCTGCAAACCAGTGATATTTGCATAGGTTTAAAGAGGTTTGCACAAAACCTTTGAAAGAATTAAAAATAAGCATTTTCAAACCATCACATCCATTTGCAGGACTGTGCTTCCTGGTGCCAAGGCGTAGCCTTTGCAAGAGGGACCTTGGGGACATGGAAAGGAACATGAAATTAATGTTAAGAAAACAGATGTCCAGAGCCTTAGGGACTAGAAATGTGATTCCTAAACAAGAGAGCTATAAAGTGCAAACGAGTCCAGGAAGGAAATGTGATCATGTGCAGGAGTGATATCTGGTAGGTAGGTCCTGGGTCTGTAGGGGTTTCATGATTTCAGAACAACTCCATGATAGCACCAAGAACATATCTGAGTTCATTAGGTTAATAGATGACCCCAGGCTGACCCAGAGAAAATTAAAATTCCGAATGACTTTATTCAACATGGGAGAGGAATTTAGCGAAGAATGTACAGATGTGTTCCAGGCCATGCACACATACAGAAAATAACATGACAGGAGAAAATCATTTGGAGTTTACAAGGAATTCTATGCTGTCTCTCAGTCAAAAATGCACCGCTGAGGTACTTTTTCCAAAGAATTATGTAGAATGTGCAGTGCTTCACTGGAAAGGAGGTATATGGTGGAATCCTTTTTCTTCAGTAAGTAAAGCAAATAGCAGAAGGCAAAAATAGAAGGGAATTACAGGATAGGATCAGCCAAGAGGATGAGATCTGCAAGAAGGAGAATTTTCCAACACTGAAAATAAATGGTTAAGGAGATAATTAGCATCCTCATTATCACCTTCCTGTGGTCTTTAAAACCCAGAGAAGTTCTTGTAAGACTAGGATAAAATTGGATGTCATGATGACTGCCAATTGGAGAAGGAAATGGCAACCCACTCCAATATTCTTGCCAGGAGAATCCCATGGACAGAGGAGCCTAGTGGGCTACAGCCCATGGGGTCACAAGAGTCAGACACAACTTAGTGACTAAACCACCATGGCTACCAATACAAATGGCATCTAGGTTCAAACAACTCTTTAAGGTCTCTTTAGTCTGATGTACCGTGGGCATCAGGCAGGGTAGGTGCAGTCCCTCTTGAAGTTTCCCTGGACCTCCTGCTCTCGTCCTGGGTCCAGACAACCCTCGAGATCACAGAGTCAGGGTGTATTGGCTTTTCCTTTCTCTAGGATAATGAACTCTGAAGTTAGAGCACTGCCCTATTTTTTCCCACTCTATTCCTCAGAATGGAACTGGACAAGATTATTTTCTCCTGCTCTGAAGGAGCTCTGACTTTGCTAGTGTTAATTCTCTCAAATTTGTTTATTACACATTACTAAACTGGGAGAAACAGGCAAAGAAAAAGAGAAGGATAGAAAGAAGAGAAAGAAGAGACAATGCTAAGAGACAGTTGATGACTGGAGCTGGGTTTGGTCTCTGTCCATCACCTGAGATGGAGCTCAGCCTCAAGCAAACATTATTTTGGCTGTAGAAATGTAGTTTAACATTAATTCCTCAGTCTCCCCATTTTAACCATTTTGGTACCCTAAAACTAGAGCCGCTGGACCTTCTAGTATTTCATGTTATCAAAGAAAGAGTCTGTGATTAAAGAATCAAAGACAAAGACTCGAATTATCAAAGACAGAAAAAGCTCATCTAATCTAACAACTTCATTTTACAAGTGGGCACACTAAGGGCCAGACAGATAGATGACTAGACCAAATCCACCCTCCCCTAGTAGATCAGAGCAAGGTTTACAGTTAAGATTGTGGACTCCATGCAGGCAGGATGTTGGTCTCTTTTTTTCTACTGTTATCTCCAGAATGAGCACAGTGCCAGGGATACTGTAGGCACACAATAAATATTTATTGCCTGAATGATCTGATTCCTTATACACTTTCTCATGCTCTTCCCACTCAAGTACATATTTTAGCTCTTAAAAAAAATTTAATCTGAGGACCAATGTAGCTCACTTCACTCTACCTCAAGCCCTGAAATGACCTAATATTTTATCTTGGAATGTTCCACTGTGTTTCCAAAAATTTCTAGTATGCAGTGATGTGGTTTGACTTAATTCTGTTTTCACACACAAAAAAACCTGGCTGAATGAGTCCTTCACAGATGCTCCATTGAGATCACCAGAGTCAGCCTTTTGCTAATGAAAAAGTATCGTGTTATTCAATTTTCAGTGTTTTGTTTCTTAGGTTTTCCCATTGTGCAGGCTCAGTCATGTCTGACTCTTTGCAACTCCATGGTCTGAGAAGGCCAGGTGTCTCTGTCCATGAAATTTTTTAGATTAGAATACTGGAATGGGTTGCTATTTCTTCCTTCACAGGATTTTCCCAACTCAGGGATCAAACCTGTGTCTCTTGCAACCCCTGCATTGCCAGATGCATTTTTTGCCCCTAGTGCCACCTGAGAAGTCCTCCCTTGACTATGTATAAAAAGTATGGTCATTCCCCAGACTGAGGGAACTCTTTTCCCTTATCATTTAGTAAAAGAAAATTTAGAGTACCATAAGCCATAGGCAGGTAAATCTCCCTATATGTAAAGTCAGAAAATCTGGTTTCAAAACAAATGCATTGCAGGAGAGGCCAATTTTTTGTAATAATGAAGGATTTACTGTAAGATTCCTTTAAACATTGGTGAAGGGTACAAATGTGGTTCATATTACATGCAACTTTTTAGGAACGCATCTATTGTGCAAGAGAGGTAATGTTTTGGGGACAACCCTGGAGCAGGCATAGCAGCCAGCTGGTGCGGGATGCTGCAGGAGTGGCTGAGGGCAGTGAGTCAGGAGCCGGAGCTCCCAAAGGCCTCTCAAGCATGTGATTCTTTCAACCTCTAGAGGTCAGGGAAAATTTAGGAACTACCATACATGAAGCTTCTTGCTCCACATCCAGCTAAATCCAATGATAGAAGATAAATGGAAATGAGAAAGACCATTTTCACCCTACTGGAATCTCAAATGTCCTAGTCCTATCTAACATTGACTGACACATAGTAAATGCTGACATTGAGGTTTTCATAGTCTCCATTTTTTAACAGTGTGGTATAACTTCGGCGTACACATAAAATGCAATACAGTGTGTCAGTCAAGCATACATGAGAAAAAAGATAGGGATACAATCACAAAGAGAGAAGCTAACCCAACAATGTATACCAGAATGAAACTATCTGAAGAGACACTGATGGGACAGCTATTTGGTGGACAATGAGAAAAAAAGAAACTGATAAGTGACATCATTCACTGTCTAAGATTTTTTTAAATGCTCAAGAAAGTATACCAGAAATAAATTTGTCTTCTTGAGTCCTCATAATGATGATAGTGGATCAATAATAAATAACATCCTAACAGTATACTTTCTATGGTCTGTGCTCTGTGCCTCATCACTCAGTCACCCCGTGCAGCTCTTTGGATGATAGTTCACCAGGCTCCTCGGCCCATGGGACTTTTTCAGGCAAGAATACTGGAATGGGTTTCCATTTCCTCCACCAGGGGCTCTTCCCCACCCAGGGATCAAGCCTGCATCTCCCGTGTCTCCTGCATTGCTGGCGGATTGTTCACCCACTGAGCCACTGGGAAAGCCCCTTTGACACACTGTGATTCTTAAATTTGAAGTTCATCAGAATTTGCTGCAAAGCTTGTTAAGCACAGCTTTCCAATGCCATTCCCAAAGTTTCTGGTGCAGTATGTATGAGGTGGAGCCTGAGGATTGGTATTTTTATTATAAAATTTTAATATGCTTCCAGATATGACTTATATTACTTTCTGGGAATCTCACTCTGATGCCACTGCTTATTTATTTATTTGGCTTTGCTGAGTCTTAGTTGTGGCACGTGGGACCTTTAGTTACAGCATGTGAACTCTTAGTTGTGATATGCAAACTCGTAGATGTGGCAGGCAGGATCTAGCTCCCTGAGAGGGGATCAAACCCAGGCCCCCTGCACTGGGATCACAGAGTCTTAGCTAGTGGACCATCAGGAAAGCCCCTCACATTTTGCTTTTCTATTCATTCATGGGTAGGCACTGGGTTACTTCCATTCTGAGCTATTATGAATAGTGTTACTATAACAGGGGTGTGCTTCTATCTCTTCAAGACCTTGCTTTCAAGTATTCCAGATGTACAACCAGAAGTAAGATTGGTGGATCATATGGTAACTTTACTTTTAATTTTAAAATAACTACCATATTGTTTTTCATAGGGGTTGTACCATGTTACATTTTAGATCCTCACAAAGGTGTCAATGCATGAAGGTCAAACTTAATTCTTAAATACTCTAAAATTGGCAATACTATATATGCAGAAACCAAGACATATGCTGAAGACTCATAGACAGTCCAAAACCAAATATGAACATGCCCAGTGAATCTTCTTCAACACAATCTAGTGCCTTATATCATTCTATGTACTACATCAAGAGTCCCAAGTAAAGCAAACAAGGCAAGTGTTATTTTTTGTCACTGCAATGTTTGATTATCTCTTAGAGTCTCCATGATAACATTAGCCAGAGGACTTCTCTCCCCCTTGAAAGAATAAATCTTCTCAGATTCTTCAATTCTGCTCTTGGTTTTTCCAGCGTTACTCCCTTGTCTTATACTACAAAAAGGTAAATGTTGATATACCAGCTCTTTGGTCATTATTCATGCAGCTTAGTCTCCCCTGGTAGCTCAGACAGTAAAGAATCTGCCTGCCATGTACAAGACCTGGATCTGATTCTTGGGTCAGGAAGATCCCCTAGAGAAGGAAATGGCTACCCACTCCAGTATCATTGCCTGCAGAATCCCATAGGCAGAGGAGCCTGGAGGGCTACAGTCCATAGGATCACACAGAGTTGGACATGACTGAAGCAACAAAGCCCACATACATGCCCATACGAGGTTATATCCATCCTCCACTACCCATAAATTAACCTAAACCTTGAACTTGGAAAAAGAATGATTCTTCGCTGGCCCAGCATTAGGGAAAGCATCCTGAATGACTTACACAGTAACCCAGCTAGACCTGTTTGCTAACCCAAAACCCTGTGATCTCCAGGCCAGGCACGTGGGGCCAGAGGAAGGACTAACTCTTGGCTGTATTACTGGATTTTTCCACCAAAGAATTATTGCAGGAAGACAGGTCATAAAGTCAAAGCTATTATGAATAGTGTTACTATAACAGGGTGTGCTTCTATCTCTTCAAGACCTTGCTTTCAAGTATTCCAGATGTACAACCAGAAGTAAGATTGGTGGATCATATGGTAACTTTACTTTTAATTTTAAAATAACTACCATATTGTTTTTCATAGGGGTTGTACCATGTTACATTTTAGATCCTCACAAAGGTGTCAATGCATGAAGGTCAAACTTAATTCTTAAATACTCTAAAATTGGCAATACTATATATGCAGAAACCAAGACATATGCTGAAGACTCATAGACAGTCCAAAACCAAATATGAACATGCCCAGTGAATCTTCTTCAACACAATCTAGTGCCTTATATCATTCTATGTACTACATCAAGAGTCCCAAGTAAAGCAAACAAGGCAAGTGTTATTTTTTGTCACTGCAATGTTTGATTATCTCTTAGAGTCTCCATGATAACATTAGCCAGAGGACTTCTCTCCCCCTTGAAAGAATAAATCTTCTCAGATTCTTCAATTCTGCTCTTGGTTTTTCCAGCGTTACTCCCTTGTCTTATACTACAAAAAGGTAAATGTTGATATACCAGCTCTTTGGTCATTATTCATGCAGCTTAGTCTCCCCTGGTAGCTCAGACAGTAAAGAATCTGCCTGCCATGTACAAGACCTGGATCTGATTCTTGGGTCAGGAAGATCCCCTAGAGAAGGAAATGGCTACCCACTCCAGTATCATTGCCTGCAGAATCCCATAGGCAGAGGAGCCTGGAGGGCTACAGTCCATAGGATCACACAGAGTTGGACATGACTGAAGCAACAAAGCCCACATACATGCCCATACGAGGTTATATCCATCCTCCACTACCCATAAATTAACCTAAACCTTGAACTTGGAAAAAGAATGATTCTTCGCTGGCCCAGCATTAGGGAAAGCATCCTGAATGACTTACACAGTAACCCAGCTAGACCTGTTTGCTAACCCAAAACCCTGTGATCTCCAGGCCAGGCACGTGGGGCCAGAGGAAGGACTAACTCTTGGCTGTATTACTGGATTTTTCCACCAAAGAATTATTGCAGGAAGACAGGTCATAAAGTCAAAGCATATATTACTGAGCAGGGAATACCATCAGAGGCAAAAACAAATACCAGCAGGAAGAAAGGAAAGCCTGGCTCACTGTCCCTCACACGTCTCACCTCAGAGATGTTGGTGGTTGGAAGCTGTTTCAATAGCAGTAGCTCAAACTGATGACCATGCTCTCTAGAACTGTCCTGGTGACCCGGTTGTGTCTTGTTTCAGAAAATATCCAATGAAAAAAAGGAAGGTCATTGCCATGGGGAAGGATGTGACTGAATGTTGTCCAACAAAGCTAGTACTTTCCTGAGCTACACATGCCTCAGATCAGCTTTCAAAGGTTGTGTGGTCTTATTGTAAGGAACTTGCTACTAACAACAAAATCATCATCTCTGGCACTGGAGTGCACAGATCAACATTTAAGGGAAAGGTGGCTTTCATACGTGAATGGAGCAGCCAACAGTCAGCTAACAAGTACTGGAACCTGGCATATCAAGGCAAATGAAAAATAGAGCCACATAGAGAAGGAGACATTGGGGAAATGTGCCTGTTCTGAACTTGGTGTTGGACAGAAGGGGAAAAAAAATCTCCCTGAAGACTTCATAACCACATTCTGGCACATGCCTACTTTTGCTACCCAATCTTGCACTTACAGCTGAGTCCAAAGAATCCTGTGTAAAATGAATAAAAACATCGACAATTATACTTATCACAGTAGAACTGAAAAACGCTAAATACTAAGTTATAACCTGAAAATTTGTCTAAGAGAAAACATACTATTGACAAATTAACAATTTGATTAGTTGAAGTTTCATTGGCAATGATAGAAGCCTAAATGCATGGAATGGTATTGAAGTGCTTTACCAAAACAATTATTAATCTAAAACTCTATACCCATAAAAACTATTTAATAATGATATTCTTAGGCAAAACTAAAACAAGAACATTTTCCATTAATAATATTTAATAAAATAAAGTATTAAGAAAGTGCTTTAGGCAAGAATAAGCAATCCTATATGGAAGAAAGAAAGGATGAGTAAAGAAATTGATAGAGTATATGAGCAACTTTCATAAGCAGGGATTTTGCATGAAATACCTATCAATTTCTAATTTTGGCAAAATACACAAGAAAGAACAAAAATACAGTGTAGTGATAGTAAATGGTATATAAGTAAAGAGGTATGGTTTGAGATTACAGAGTATTAGGTTCTAGAATGTTAGGGAACAGGGCAAAGTCAGTGAGTAACTTCATGTATTTGTCAAGATTCCAGAGAAACAGACCCAATAGGATATTTATTATAGGAATTGATTTACACAATTATGAAAGATGAGAAGTCTTCAAACTGCTGTCTGCAAACTGGATAACCCAAAAAGTTGGTGCCATCATTCAGCCTGAGTCCAAAGTCCTGGAAACCAAAGAAGCCAATGGCGTAAGTCTTCATTTGAGTCTAAAGGCTTGAAAACTAAAGAGTGCTGATGTCTGAGGGCAGAAGAAGATGGAAGTCTCTGCTCCAACAGAGAGAGCAAATTCACCCTTCCTCTGCATTTTTGATACACCTGGGCCATGAATGAAGAGGATGATGCCCAGTCACAGTTATAAAGGACAAAATAGTGAAGATTCTAGACTCTATGGATCATATATTATCACTGCTATATGTTAATCTTTTGGGGTTTCTGGGGTTTTTTTTAACCGCATTTTTTAAATGTAAAAAATGTTTTTCACTCACGGATTATACAGAAACAGGCCACGAATTTGGTCTATAGGCTTTAGTATGTCAGGCTGTATTTGAATCTGAACTTTCTAGAGTGATTCCCAGAAATTCATTAGAGGAATTATTAAAGAAGTAGGTACCCCAGGAGAGAGGAAGATGTGGGATCTAGAAAATAGGGACTCCAACATCTAAGAGAAATGAAAGATATTCCCATCACAGAGGAGGCATGTTCCAAGAAGACAGTTGTGTAGCAGACCTGGAGAGAAATCTGTCCAGATCAAAGCAGGAGAAAGAAGGCTCCAAAAGAACTGACTCCAAGACCAAGATGGACCTGAGCTCCACTGACATATCTGACTACATTAAAAAGGGTTTTACTCATTTATTGGGTATATTTGGAATGAATTTTATTACCTACAGAGACAATCAAAAAGTAAAACAATAGTGAACTCCAGGAACAATGACCAGACATTAAAAAATGGAAGTGCAGTCATAATATACTTTACATAATTCAGTTACTAATACATAGGATAAGGATGGGAATTGATACACTGTGAAAGAAAAACTATGGCAAGCCCAGACAGTGTGTTAACAGGGTGGGGAAGCATGAAAAAAATGTTAAATCCTTATTTTCAGACAAAAAAATTTCAATAAATAATGGACAACCTTAAAAGTCAAGAAATCATTGTTTGATTACACTGTTCAAAGCATGATGCTTAATATTAGAAGCAGCTCATGTTCTGCTATTGAATTTTCCTAACCCTCAGTCCCATATCATCTGCCTCTAGTAACGGTAAAATGGATCTGGCTTTTGATGAGCTAATAATTAAGAAGACAGCTGTGCAGCGGGCCTGGAGGGCAATCTATCCTGACGTGTGTGCACGTATGCTCGGTCATGCCCAACTCTTTGCAACCTTGTGGATTGTAGCCCACCAGTCTCCTCTATCCATGGCATTTTCCAAGTAAGAATACATGAATATATACCTAATGGATAATATATGAATCATAATAAAGTGGTATATATGTGTATGTGTATATATATATATATATGTGTGTATATATATATATATATATATATATATATATATATATAGCATATGGTTAGGAGCTTCACTGTGTTTGGGAAATGATACTTGCTACTAAAATCACTATTGATATTATAGCAAAATTGGTGCCTGAAATATACATCAGTGAACAGTATTCTTTCATATATCAGTTCCTTTTAGTTTACCTACTTTTGTCTAGACCTATCACGTCCTGAATCTGCCTTGAGTCTGTGCATATCTAAATCTAGAAATGCTAGCCCAATTAGAAACCCTCCATCCCGTATTTTTACACATTTTAACAAATGCTAGCAGTTTGTGCAGAGTAGAAAGCTATCAAATTGGGTTGCTGGTTGAAGCCTACAGTCTTTCAGTTTTCACTGACCCACCATTTCTTTGGCAGATATTCTTACTGAGTCATTTCAAAAGGGATTCAGTGCAAGTTTGCTTTGAAAGCCTAGGCCACATCCCTGTGAAGTCTGTAACACAGTGGACAAAGTCACTAAGAATCTCCCCTAGGTAGAAAAGACATTAAATGACGTTTATCCCTGAGTTCTCAGCTGAGAGAAAGAACAAAACAACCTGTTCATTGCCCTCTATAGAAATTCGGTCTGAATATTAATCATGTTTTACAGGAAGAGAAATGCCGGGAAGCTTTTGTAGCAAGGTACATGAAATATTTCAATAAATAATGGACAACCTTAAAAGTCAAGAAATCATTGTTTGATTACACTGTTCAAAGCATGATGCTTAATATTAGAAGCAGCTCATGTTCTGCTATTGAATTTTCCTAACCCTCAGTCCCATATCATCTGCCTCTAGTAACGGTAAAATGGATCTGGCTTTTGATGAGCTAATAATTAAGAAGACAGCTGTGCAGCGGGCCTGGAGGGCAATCTATCCTGACGTGTGTGCACGTATGCTCGGTCATGCCCAACTCTTTGCAACCTTGTGGATTGTAGCCCACCAGTCTCCTCTATCCATGGCATTTTCCAAGTAAGAATACATGAATATATACCTAATGGATAATATATGAATCATAATAAAGTGGTATATGTGTGTATGTGATATATATATATATATGTATATATATATATATATATATATATATATATATATATATATAGCATATGGTTAGGAGCTTCACTGTGTTTGGGAAATGATACTTGCTACTAAAATCACTATTGATATTATAGCAAAATTGGTGCCTGAAATATACATCAGTGAACAGTATTCTTTCATATATCAGTTCCTTTTAGTTTACCTACTTTTGTCTAGACCTATCACGTCCTGAATCTGCCTTGAGTCTGTGCATATCTAAATCTAGAAATGCTAGCCCAATTAGAAACCCTCCATCCCGTATTTTTACACATTTTAACAAATGCTAGCAGTTTGTGCAGAGTAGAAAGCTATCAAATTGGGTTGCTGGTTGAAGCCTACAGTCTTTCAGTTTTCACTGACCCACCATTTCTTTGGCAGATATTCTTACTGAGTCATTTCAAAAGGGATTCAGTGCAAGTTTGCTTTGAAAGCCTAGGCCACATCCCTGTGAAGTCTGTAACACAGTGGACAAAGTCACTAAGAATCTCCCCGAGGTAGAAAAGACATTAAATGACGTTTATCCCCTGAGTTCTCAGCTGGAGAGAAAGAACAAAACAACCTGTTCATTGCCCTCTATAGAAATTCGGATCTAGTCAAGGTCTGAATATTAATCATGTTTTTACAGGAAGAGAAATGCCGGGAAGCTTTTGTAGCCGAAATAAAAAAAAATGAGAATGAAAATAAAGCAGTGCCCTTCACAGATTTGAGAGTTTTGAAAATGACTCATCAAGCAGCCACGTCAGGAATGCCTGCCTGTGACCAGATGTCTGGTTGGGGGCTATCAGATCAGACTCTTGAGATCCAGGTGGCAGGATGGAGTCCCTCCTTTAGGCCAGACCTGATCTTAAGCTTTTGGAGATCCAAGTCAATGGAGGAGGAGGTGGGGTTCTCCAGAGATGCACGAGTATTGCTGTGCTCTCAGCTGCTGCTTGACTTGTGGAAGGAGCAGATGGGTCTCTTTAGCACCCCCAAACAGTAGAAGCGGCCCCAACTCTCATGGTGGGTGTCATATGTTTCTAGGAAGACATGTTTGTACTGTGGGTAGTTCAATTCCTGCACATATATGCATTTACATGGGACTCATACTACCTTGTTTCCTATCTTTTTATTTCAACTAATCATGTACTACCCTATGATTCTTCATATTTAATGTGCAACACAATTTAATTTTTATACTGTTTTATTTTTTCATTTATTCTCTTATCTACTTGAGCCAGCTGTAAGCTTATGCAAGCTGGTACCATCCCTTTTACCCGGTAATTCGCACAGCATCTCAATTGAATTAGAATTCAAAAATATTCTGAATTTCAAAATGAATATAAGTCCATGTGATATTCTTCTTATAAAAGACTATCATGAGCTTAAACTCAAGATGCAGCATTTCCACAAATTGGGTTGCCTGGTTTGAAGGGCCTTTTAACCAGTCTTTCAGTTTTCACTGACCCACCATTTCTTTGGCAGATATTCTTACTGAGTCATTTCAAAAGGGATTCAGTGCAAGTTTGCTTTGAAAGCCTAGGCCACATCCCTGTGAAGTCTGTAACACAGTGGACAAAGTCACTAAGAATCTCCCCGAGGTAGAAAAGACATTAAATGACGTTTATCCCCTGAGTTCTCAGCTGGAGAGAAAGAACAAAACAACCTGTTCATTGCCCTCTATAGAAATTCGGATCTAGTCAAGGTCTGAATATTAATCATGTTTTTACAGGAAGAGAAATGCCGGGAAGCTTTTGTAGCCGAAAAAAAAAAAAAAAAATGAGAATGAAAATAAAGCAGTGCCCTTCACAGATTTGAGAGTTTTGAAAATGACTCATCAAGCAGCCACGTCAGGAATGCCTGCCTGTGACCAGATGTCTGGTTGGGGGCTATCAGATCAGACTCTTGAGATCCAGGTGGCAGGATGGAGTCCCTCCTTTAGGCCAGACCTGATCTTAAGCTTTTGGAGATCCAAGTCAATGGAGGAGGAGGTGGGGTTCTCCAGAGATGCACGAGTATTGCTGTGCTCTCAGCTGCTGCTTGACTTGTGGAAGGAGCAGATGGGTCTCTTTAGCACCCCCAAACAGTAGAAGCGGCCCCAACTCTCATGGTGGGTGTCATATGTTTCTAGGAAGACATGTTTGTACTGTGGGTAGTTCAATTCCTGCACATATATGCATTTACATGGGACTCATACTACCTTGTTTCCTATCTTTTTATTTCAACTAATCATGTACTACCCTATGATTCTTCATATTTAATGTGCAACACAATTTAATTTTTATACTGTTTTATTTTTTCATTTATTCTCTTATCTACTTGAGCCAGCTGTAAGCTTATGCAAGCTGGTACCATCCCTTTTACCCGGTAATTCGCACAGCATCTCAATTGAATTAGAATTCAAAAATATTCTGAATTTCAAAATGAATATAAGTCCATGTGATATTCTTCTTATAAAAGACTATCATGAGCTTTAAAAAACTCAAGATGCAGCATTTCCCACAAGCTCATCTGGTTCTTATTGGAACCAAATGACAAAAACTTGTTGGATGAGCAATGCAATTGTTGGTCTGTCTGTGGGTTTTCATGAATACATGTTTCTTCCTAGAGCATAAACACTGAGGAAGCCTTCTTCTGGTTTTCTCTTCCTATTGAATATCAAAAGCAAAATTACTTTAAAATCCTAAAATATAAAGCCATCAGTCAAAACTTCATCCTTAAGAGTCCACTCTGTCCCGGGACTATTTTTCAGAAGTGGATAGACGTTACAAAATCAAAAGCATAGCATCATAACACCAAAATTAGAAATCACTTATAGTATAATGACTTATAGTATACTTACTTAAAAATGGGTATCCATTCTATGTAACACTGAGCAGATTTCCCTGTGCTATACAGCAGGTCCTTGTTGGTTAACCATTTTAAATACAGCAGTGTATTTAAAATGTGTTTGTATAGCTAAGTCCCTTTGCTGTTCATCTGAAACTATCACAACATCATTAACTGGCTATGCTTGGATATAAAGTAAAAAGTTTTAAAGGGGTATCTTATCAATTTAACTATTCTAGACACAAGAATCCTGACCTTAATTAATCAGGTAGGCATTCCTGAGTTTAACAATACCTTAGAGCAGTGTTTCCCAAACTGTGCTCCCTGGTACACCAGTATCTGGCAAGAAGTCAGTAGGCATTCCATGAAAACAATAGTTCAATGAAGCAATATTTTCATTTGGGAAATGGTGTCTTCTCTATCACTCATTCGAATAATTCCCAACGCGTGTAACTATAGTAATGATTCTGAGAAGTCTTTCTGTTAAGAAATCTGCTTGGCTTTAATTCAATGATTTCCGAATGAATTTGCCTAAAGACCACCAACCTCTTTTATTTTTGATGATTTATTAACGTGTCAAAAGACACCTGTATTACAAGGAGCACAATATAGAAACAGTTCCCTAAAAAGATTTTTCTTCAACTCAGTTCTCCTTCAGGGCGATAACAGGATTAGCAGAGAAAAAATTGCAGTTGCTTTCCGTCATAAGAACTATGTGCAGATGACTCTACATAGGTGCATTGTATTAGGGCGATGCTATTTTGTGCTCAGTCATGTCCAACGCTTTGTGGCCCCATGGACTGTCGCCCACCAGGCTCCTCTGAATTTTCCAGCCAAGGATGCTGGAGTGGGTTGCCATTCCCTCCTCCAGGGGTCTTCCTGGCTCAGGGATAGAACCTGCATCTCTTGCATGCCCTTGCTCTCTTCTTTTGTCTTTCCCTCACTCACAACTAAAAGTGACTTGACCCTTGCACTTCTGTTACATCACTCTATGGACTAGTCTCTGAATTCCTGGCCTGACTCATTCAAGTTTATTGACCGCACAGCTGCTAAAAAATCTATCTAAAACACACATCTGGTCTAGTCTTTTTTTTTTCCTGCTTAATGCTCGCCAGTCAAAATCCAACGAGGGGGTGGGGGGGCTACAGTCTCCGAATGGTTCAGGTGGTTTGTGAACTCCTCACTTTTTCAAAGATTTCTTTCTGTGAGGCTGTGTTTCTTCCTACACTTCAAAAAAATCAACATAATCCAGCAGATGGAATGTAGACACAGCATGAAAACCCAGTTGTCTTCTCTTAAGCTAAAAGAAGGACTTGCAAAACTGGAAAGCAGTGCCACTGTCCTCAAAGTGAAATTGATTCTTGTTTTGGAAAATGAAGTTGCTTTTCATAAAAATAGGTTATCTATGTTGACATATAAGACAATTGTTGTTTTTCTTAAGTGAATGGGTGAATATTTTAGATGCCTCTACTGTCATTTCTAATAGAAAATGCAGACTGATAGTACCCTCTCTAATCAGAAGTTCTTTGGGACCCACAATCAGTTTTAATAGTGTCAAGTGGTCCTCAGACCAAAAACTTTGTAAACTTTCCATCTAAAGGTTACAATGCTATCTGCTTACCACACAGATGTTCACTCACCTACTTAATGCATTTATTCGTTCATGATTTATATTAAAAATCATAATGTTACACTTGATCTTCATCTGATCCAATCAATGGGAGCTGCCTCCTTAAGAAAAGATTCCTTAAATTCTAGTCTGCACTAGGATATTTCTTTTCTGTGCTTCCACTTGTGCTGAAATAATTTTTTATGTATAGTCCTTCAAAGGACTGTCAGCTCCTAAAGAAGATACTGTATTTTATTCATTTTTGTAACCTTAGTCCCTAGCTCAGTGCTTTAAGATAATTGATAATTGCTCACAAATCACAGATAAGTCTATGACTGATTTTCAAGATGCTTTTGGTTTCTGTGGCTGATTTTCTTCCCATAGCACCCAAAGTTGGCTTAACTCCTCCTATGTGATGTTCGCAGATCTTCCATTTCATATAATTTTTCACTCATTCCTCCATTAAAACAAATATTGAAGCTCATTGAGTCTCAGACATTGGACTAGACACAATTTTCAAAAATGAAACAAAACATACATGCTCTCTTTCCATTTGGAGCAATTTTTTATCAGGAAAGTTCTGTTGTACTGAAAAATATGCAGAAAAGCATATACTTGTAAATGTTCACATGTATTGCTAGGGGAAAAGAAGGGAGGTCAGAGGAGATTAGGAGGAGACAGATCTTCTTTTGATATGTTGGATAGTCGGGGAAAGAGTCCTTAGAGGTTGCTTTCTAAACTGAAGCTGAAAAAATGAAAAGAAAAAATCAGGTGTGTAGACCTTGAGTTAGTAAGGACCTCACCATGTTTGAGGAGCTGAAGGATGACTTGTGTGGCTGGGGTAGCATGTGCGAGGGCCAGAGCAGTTTGACTTGAAGTTGAAGAGGGCACAGGCGCCAGATCATGCAGGACCTCATGATTAAAGTCATCAAAACTTATCATCCAAACAGGAACACTCTGAAACAAAAGGGAATGGTTCTTATAAAAACATAGTCAGCTGGGCTTCCCTGGTGGTCCAGTGGGTAAGGACACTGCCTTGCAGTGCAAGGGGCGCCACTTCGACCCCTGGCCTGGGAAGATCCCACGTGCTGCAGAGCGGCTGGACCGATGTGTCCAATTACCGAGCCAGAGCTCTGGAGCGCATGCGCCCAGAGTCAGAGCTCTGCAGCAACAGACGCCACCGCGATGGGAGGCCCACAGAGGCCAAAGAACAAAGATGGATGGAAATAGAGAAATGAAAGACCAATAGAAGTGGCCTACACACACACACACACACACACACACACACACACACACACACACACACGTATGTATATTAAAAACAAACCAACAAACAAAAAGAAACACATAGAATAGGATTCTGTTTGGCAAAGCAAGACCGATGGACACCCTAGATATAAGCCATTTTAAGGTGATAAGGGATTTCCAGGTGGTTCAGTGAGTAAAGAATCTGTCTGCAATGCAGGAGCGAGCTGTGGGTGGATCCCTGGGATGGGAAGATCCCTGGAGGGGCATCCCATAGCACCCAAAGTTGGCTTAACTCCTCCTATGTGATGTTCGCAGATCTTCCATTTCATATAATTTTCACTCATTCCTCCATTAAAACAAATATTGAAGCTCATTGAGTCTCAGACATTGGACTAGACACAATTTTCAAAAATGAAACAAAACATACATGCTCTCTTTCCATTTGGAGCAATTTTTTATCAGGAAAGTTCTGTTGTACTGAAAAATATGCAGAAAAGCATATACTTGTAAATGTTCACATGTATTGCTAGGGGAAAAGAAGGGAGGTCAGAGGAGATTAGGAGGAGACAGATCTTCTTTTGATATGTTGGATAGTCGGGGAAAGAGTCCTTAGAGGTTGCTTTCTAAACTGAAGCTGAAAAAATGAAAAGAAAAAATCAGGTGTGTAGACCTTGAGTTAGTAAGGACCTCACCATGTTTGAGGAGCTGAAGGATGACTTGTGTGGCTGGGGTAGCATGTGCGAGGGCCAGAGCAGTTTGACTTGAAGTTGAAGAGGGCACAGGCGCCAGATCATGCAGGACCTCATGATTAAAGTCATCAAAACTTATCATCCAAACAGGAACACTCTGAAACAAAAGGGAATGGTTCTTATAAAAACATAGTCAGCTGGGCTTCCCTGGTGGTCCAGTGGGTAAGGACACTGCCTTGCAGTGCAAGGGGCGCCACTTCGACCCCTGGCCTGGGAAGATCCCACGTGCTGCAGAGCGGCTGGACCGATGTGTCCAATTACCGAGCCAGAGCTCTGGAGCGCATGCGCCCAGAGTCAGAGCTCTGCAGCAACAGACGCCACCGCGATGGGAGGCCCACAGAGGCCAAAGAACAAAGATGGATGGAAATAGAGAAATGAAAGACCAATAGAAGTGGCCTACACACACACACACACACACACACACACACACACACACACACACACGTATGTATATTAAAAACAAACCAACAAACAAAAAGAAACACATAGAATAGGATTCTGTTTGGCAAAGCAAGACCGATGGACACCCTAGATATAAGCCATTTTAAGGTGATAAGGGATTTCCAGGTGGTTCAGTGAGTAAAGAATCTGTCTGCAATGCAGGAGACGCAGGAGCTGTGGGTGGATCCCTGGGATGGGAAGATCCCCTGGAGGAGGGCATGGTAACTCACTCCAGTATTCTGGCCTGGAGGATCCCATGGACAGAGGAATCTAGAAGGCCACCATCCACAGGGTCACAAAGAGCTAGACATGACTGAAGCACCTGAGCACACAAGGCAGTAAGATTTTGCTTCAAGTAGAGTAGGAAGTTGTTCAAGGATTTTTGAGGTTATGCTGGTTACTATCTGGAAAACAGAAAATGAGAGTAAAAATGAAAATATTATTTAGAAAGCTCTTGCAGCATTCTAGTAAGTAAGAGGTAACAGTGGCCTGAACTAGAGCGGAAATGGAAAGATTTGGAAGTAAAATCACTAGGTTTGGTGATGAACTGGGAATAGGGTTTGAAGGGAAGGTAGGAAACAAGAATAATTCTACAAGTTTCAATCAAGCAACTGAGCAGATAGTTGGGGTCTTATAGTAAGAAGAATGTCCTTGGAAAAGAGTAGGTTCATTAAGTGGGGGAAAGGCAACAGAAATCAAGAATTCACTGATTTGGGGATATTGCATGTGCAATTCCTACAAGACACCCAAGTGGAGATAGACGAAAGTTGGCCTTTGTATATTCAAGGCCAAACTCAGAAAAAAATGGTCAAAAATATCAAAATGGCAGGTATCAGCACATAGATAGCACAGAGGTAAAATAAGATTCAAATTATTCTCTCCTGCCTCTTCTGTTAAAAAAAGCTGATGTAATTCTTCCCTGACCCCAATCCATATTCGGTATATAAAAAGGGATTAGAAATTGGCTTCCAACTTTATATTTTGAAAGTTTTGCTATTTTCTATTCTAGGCTAACTTCTGTAACTGATTATATTGCGTCTTTTGAAGAACTGAATTTTCAGCATTTCTCAATAGATCTTGTACTATGGAGTTGTGATATTCCTCAGGGTTGGAGAGTAGATCAGTTCTGAAAATTGAGTCATTTTTCTAAGTAAATGAGTGAGATCAGTTAATATTTATTTTAATCCCATGGTGAAGCTATAAAGTTTAGGAATCTGATTGGTGAAACACCAAGCTCTGATAGTTCTTTTCAGCATTTTGTTTGTTTGCTTTAACATTTGGATTTCATATACCAAGTATTCTTGAATAGGTCAGTCCTGCGCTTCACTTTTAAACTGGTATAGTTATTTTTCTCTAAGTCAATATTACTTCATTAATTGTGGGTGGGTCTTTTTCCACTTTTTTACTTGAAGCTAAAACTGAAATGCTTAGGTCATTAATCTTTGTACTTCCAAGTTCATGTAGGAACACATGCTGGTGGAATTCTCTAATTAAATTGGTGATTTCAAAAATTTTGAAGAATATTCTATCAAATTTCCTAAAAGCTATTACACCTCTGATTAGTACATGTAACACACAAATGCAAATAAGTAACTGTGGTTTGATAATAGAATTTAACCCTGACCTACTTTTACTATGAAATGGAGAGAGAAAGCATGTATACTCGAAAAAGCATACCTGATTATATATTTTAAAGTGCGTTTCAAGAAGCTACTAGACAAGGGCTCGTAAAATAACGTATTACTGAACTTTTCATCTATCTCAAAGATTTTAATAAGAAAAATATCATGATTCTATTTAAGTATATAATATATGTACATGTGTATATATATATGACACACATAATATACATGTATGTGCACGTGTAGGTGTGGATGCAATATACATGTATGTGGTATATGCATATATGTAGCTGACGTGTCTATGTACCTGAATGCGTAGGTATGTGTGGATGCTTATGTGCATGTATATGTACATATGTATAACAGAAAAGACAAATATCAGACTCTTCACAGAGCTTTCTTATGAAGAGAGGAGTGAGAATACAGGAACCTGTGAAGTGGGCTTTCATGTTTATTCTATGTATGGTCATAACATTTGAATATTTTGCCATGTAAGTGTAGTCACACTTCTTGTATACTTTAAAAAGATGAAGATGAAAATAAATATATAGGTGGATTATATTAAAAAGAGCATGAGGATAAGGAAGAGAAAGAGAATAAAAGGATGACTATCAAAAAGTGAAGAAATGGTGAAGACCTTTATACTTGCTTCATCAATATACATCCCACCTGGAAAACTGATGCAAAGATACAGAGTTTTTTTTTTAAGTTATTTATTTGTTTTGGCTATTCTGGGTTTTCACTGCTGCCACAGGCTCTTCTGTAGTTGCAAGAAATGGGTATGTTTTTCAATTTAAACTTTTTTTTGTCAATATTACTTCATTAATTGGGTGGGTCTTTCCACTTTTTTACTTGAAGCTAAAACTGAAATGCTTAGGTCATTAATCTTTGTACTTCCAAGTTCATGTAGGAACACATGCTGGTGGAATTCTCTAATTAAATTGGTGATTTCAAAAATTTTGAAGAATATTCTATCAAATTTCCTAAAAGCTATTACACCTCTGATTAGTACATGTAACACACAAATGCAAATAAGTAACTGTGGTTTGATAATAGAATTTAACCCTGACCTACTTTTACTATGAAATGGAGAGAGAAAGCATGTATACTCGAAAAAGCATACCTGATTATATATTTTACACGTGCGTTTCAAGAAGCTACTAGACAAGGGCTCTTAAAATAACGTATTACTGAACTTTTCATCTATCTCAAAGATTTTAATAAGAAAAATATCATGATTCTATTTAAGTATATAATATATGTACATGTGTATATATATATGACACACATAATATACATGTATGTGCACGTGTAGGTGTGGATGCAATATACATGTATGTGGTATATGCATATATGTAGCTGACGTGTCTATGTACCTGAATGCGTAGGTATGTGTGGATGCTTATGTGCATGTATATGTACATATGTATAACAGAAAAGACAAATATCAGACTCTTCACAGAGCTTTCTTATGAAGAGAGGAGTGAGAATACAGGAACCTGTGAAGTGGGCTTTCATGTTTATTCTATGTATGGTCATAACATTTGAATATTTTGCCATGTAAGTGTAGTCACACTTCTTGTATACTTTAAAAAGATGAAGATGAAAATAAATATATAGGTGGATTATATTAAAAAGAGCATGAGGATAAGGAAGAGAAAGAGAATAAAAGGATGACTATCAAAAAGTGAAGAAATGGTGAAGACCTTTATACTTGCTTCATCAATATACATCCCACCTGGAAAACTGATGCAAAGATACAGAGTTTTTTTTTTTTTTAAGTTATTTATTTGTTTTTGGCTATTCTGGGTTTTCACTGCTGCCACAGGCTCTTCTGTAGTTGCAGGGAGTAGGGGCTACTCTCTAGTTAAGGTGAGCAGGCTTCTTGTTTTGGCTACTTTTTTTTCTTGTTGTGGAATTCGGACTCTAGGGTACGTGGGCTTCAGTAGTTGTGGCACATGGGCTCAATAGTTGCGGCTCCGAGGCTGCAGAGCACAAGCTCCATAGTTGTGGCTCACAGGCTTAGTTGCTCTGCAGCATGTGGGATCTTCTCGTTACGGTGACTTCTCTTGTTGTGGAATTCGGGCTCTAGGGCACGTAGGCTTCAATAGTTGTGTCATATGAGCTCAATAGTTGTGACTCCAAGGCTCTAGAGCACAGGCTCCATTGTTGTGACTCATAGGCTTAGTTGCTCTGCAGCATGTGGGATCTTCCCAGATTAGGGATTGAACCCGTGTCTCCTTCATTGGCAGGTGAACTCTTCACCACTGAGCTACCAGGGAAGCCTGATTTGGACTTTTTAAAATGTAATCCTCTGAATTTTGGGTAGACCCAACATTTCCAGAAGCAATTAGCTAGTTATAAGCAAATGAACCATCATCTACTCATTCTGTGTAGTGGGAGATCTACCAGATTCCTGCCACCCTAGCTCTAACATGGTCCTTAGCAGAGGAATCATTATCAATATCATGCTGTGGTGTCAATTTCAGGCTCCCACTATCCCACTGAATCTTTACTCTTCAAAATCAGTAAGTCCTATATATTTTTTTTGGTCGCTTCTATTGGTCTTTCATTTATTCATTTTCATCCATCTTTATTCTTTGGCCTGTGTGGGCCTCCCATCACAGTGGCCACTCTCGCTGCAGAACACCAGCTCTGGGCACATGAGCTCCAGAGCTCCGGCTCAGTAGTTGGGCATATCTGTCTAGCCGCTCCACTGCACATGAGATGAAAATAAATATATAGGTGGATTATATTAAAAGAGCATGAGGATAAGGAAGAAAGAGAATAAAAGGATGACTATCAAAAAGTGAAGAAATGGTGAAGACCTTTATACTTGCTTCATCAATATACATCCCACCTGGAAAACTGATGCAAAGATACAGAGTTTTTTTTTTTTTAAGTTATTTATTTGTTTTTGGCTATTCTGGGTTTTCACTGCTGCCACAGGCTCTTCTGTAGTTGCAGGGAGTAGGGGCTACTCTCTAGTTAAGGTGAGCAGGCTTCTTGTTTTGGCTACTTTTTTTTCTTGTTGTGGAATTCGGACTCTAGGGTACGTGGGCTTCAGTAGTTGTGGCACATGGGCTCAATAGTTGCGGCTCCGAGGCTGCAGAGCACAAGCTCCATAGTTGTGGCTCACAGGCTTAGTTGCTCTGCAGCATGTGGGATCTTCTCGTTACGGTGACTTCTCTTGTTGTGGAATTCGGGCTCTAGGGCACGTAGGCTTCAATAGTTGTGTCATATGAGCTCAATAGTTGTGACTCCAAGGCTCTAGAGCACAGGCTCCATTGTTGTGACTCATAGGCTTAGTTGCTCTGCAGCATGTGGGATCTTCCCAGATTAGGGATTGAACCCGTGTCTCCTTCATTGGCAGGTGAACTCTTCACCACTGAGCTACCAGGAAGCCTGATTTGGACTTTTTAAAATGTAATCCTCTGAATTTTGGGTAGACCCAACATTTCCAGAAGCAATTAGCTAGTTATAAGCAAATGAACCATCATCTACTCATTCTGTGTAGTGGGAGATCTACCAGATTCCTGCCACCCTAGCTCTAACATGGTCCTTAGCAGAGGAATCATTATCAATATCATGCTGTGGTGTCAATTTCAGGCTCCCACTATCCCACTGAATCTTTACTCTTCAAAATCAGTAAGTCCTATATATTTTTTTTGGTCGCTTCTATTGGTCTTTCATTTATTCATTTTCATCCATCTTTATTCTTTGGCCTGTGTGGGCCTCCCATCACAGTGGCCACTCTCGCTGCAGAACACCAGCTCTGGGCACATGAGCTCCAGAGCTCCGGCTCAGTAGTTGGGCATATCTGTCTAGCCGCTCCACTGCACATGAGATTTTCCCAGGCCAGGGATCGAACAGGCACCCCCTGCACTGCAAGGTGGACCACCAGGGAAGCCCTAAATCCAATTTTTTAAAATCAATATCACTTTCTGTTATAAACACTGTCTTTTTTTAACAAAAGAAGTTTATGCGGGCTTCCCCTGGTGGTCCAGTGGGTAAGGACACCGCCTTGCAGTGCAAGGGGAGCCGGTTCGAGCCCTGGCCTGGGAAGATCCCACATGCCGCGGAGCGGCTGGACTGATGTGTCCAATCACCGAGCCGGAGCTCTGGAGCGCATGCGCCCAGAGCCGGTGCTCTGCAACGACAGATGCCACCGCGATGGGAGGCCCACAGGAGCCAAAGAACAAAGACGAATGAAAATAGAGAAATGAAAGACCAATAAAAGTGGCCCGCCCACTTCCCTCCCTCCCCAACCCGACCCCCGCCCAAAGTAAATAAATAAATCTTTAAAAAAAAAAAAAAAAGAAGTTTATGTATGTATTTAACTGTGTTAGGTCTTCTCTGAGGGGCTCCTCTAGTTGTTGCCTTATGGCATGTGGAATCTTAGTTCCCCAATCAGGAATCAAACTTGCAACCTCTGGATTTCAAGGTGGATTCTTAACTACTGGACCACCAGGGAAGTCCCCAAAATGATTGAGTTCTTTCTAAACACAGGCTTGCGTGTACTGCTCTTCTTTTTCCATGGTAATGACCATTTCAGTCCTCGGTTAAGTTCGATTGCTCACTCATGTCCAACTGTTTGCAACCCCATGGACTGTAGCACACCAGGCTTCCCTGTCCTTCACCATCTCCTGGAGCTTGCTCAAACTCATGTCCATTGACTCAGTGATGCAATCCAACCATCTTGTCCTCTGTTATCCCCTTCTACTTTTGCCTCCTATTTTTCCCAACATCAGACTCTTTTCTAATAAGTCATCTCTTCACATCAGATGGCCAACATATTGGAGATTCAACTTCAGAATCAGTCCTTCCAATGAATATTCAGGGTTGATTTCCTTTGTAGATATAAAATTATTTCTTTAATACTCATGAGTATTTGTTCACGATGCAACTCTTAAGAGCAAGCACTTCTATGGGCAGCTTATGGGGAGAATTCCTCTGGGTGATATACCTGCTGCCTACCAATGCATATCCCCAGATCAAGACATATATTATGTAAATACTTGCAGAAAGTCTGCTTTGGTGGCAGAAGTGACTGTTGGATGAATGAGTCTTAGGGGACTGGCCACACAGAGAAGGAGAAATCTGTATGACATTCCTTATACGTGGAATCTAAAAGGAGATGATATAAATGAACTTACAAACAAAACAGAAAGAGACTCACAGCCTTAGGAAATAATCTATGGTTGCCCATGAGGAAGGAATGGTTAAGGACATTGGGAAGGTCATGTACACACTGCTATATGGAAAATAGATAGCCACCATGGACCTATTGTATAGTATATGGAACTTTGCTCAGTGTTATGTGTCAGTCTAGATGGGATGGGATTTGGGGGGACAATGGATACATGTGTATGTATGGCTGAATCCCTTTGCCAATCATCTGAAACTACCCCAACATTGTTGATTGATAATACCCCCAGTACAAAATAAAGTTTGGAAAAAAATCTTAGGGGGCTGGCATGAGAATGGGTTTCATTCCTAAGACAGAATGTCCAGTTATGTTTTCATCTCCTCTGCTCACTCACCTGTCTTCCTCCTTTCTCTGCTGCCTCTTTCCTTCCTTTCTATCTTCCTTGTCACCGTCTCCCTTCACCTCCCAGAATCTCCACTTCCAGAAGGCTGTCCACCTCAGGGCATGTGTGACTCTTAGGGAGAGGAGGCCCACTGATTCTTCTCACAGGCAGGGGGCCGGCCTCCGCTCTGCTGCAGCTCTGGGTGACACAGGACCCTGGCATCAGGGAATGGCCTGAGGCTCTTGTTGATGAGCCAGAACACTCAGATTGAACCTGACAGGCAGCTTCAGTGATTTGAAGGAATTCACAAGGAGCATTTTGCTCCTCCTCACTGAGTCCCAGAGCTTTCTGCAACTGTTAGTCTCTCATCCTTCACTCATTGCCCAGGGGTAGGTTGGAGAAGCTAACCCAGAGTCTTTACACAAAAATAGGGCTGCTTCTTTGCCTCAGATAGATACTAAAGGCAAAAGAATCTGAAAATGTCTTTAAATTGCTCAGTCTTTTTATCACCATTCAGTTAACTGACCCCCCAACCCCAAAATATAGGAAGGACAAGGAAGGGGAGGAGGACAGGAATTAATACCTCTGTTATCTCCCTAAGGTCACACAATGCTGTATATTCTATATGAGAAATGGCACTAAATAACATAGGCTGTCAGGTCTTCCTGGATATGCAGGGTTGGTTTTTAATGCTCGTGTAGAGGGAACAAATTTAATAGAGGAAGAATGAAACCCTATCCATGTGTACATTCGTTAGTGTAAAATTGTGCAGAACTTTAGGTTGACAAATTGAGGGGGATCCTTTCTTCAAGGCAAATGTATGTTATGCTTCCTCCTCCAAGAGCCTGTAGAGTAAGTCATTTCTGAATACATTCGCCTCATGTAGGTGCCTTAATCTAATAAGCCATTGAATGAACAAGGGATTGAATTTTTGGAAATAAATTTCATGCTTGATATGTTTCTTGGTAAGAACTGGCTGCTAAACAAGAAAGAGTTGACACTAGACTCTTGAAAATTTCTGAAATATGCTCATGCAAGATTTTGAAGGTATAGGTAGTTATTTAAGTGTTATTTATATACCACAAACTTCCAAGATGTCTATTAAGTAAAACTGACAAAATTAAAGATAGGTAGATCTGCTGCCTCTTTCCTTCCTTTCTATCTTCCTTGTCACCGTCTCCCTTCACCTCCCAGAATCTCCACTTCCAGAAGGCTGTCCACCTCAGGGCATGTGTGACTCTTAGGGAGAGGAGGCCCACTGATTCTTCTCACAGGCAGGGGGCCGGCCTCCGCTCTGCTGCAGCTCTGGGTGACACAGGACCCTGGCATCAGGGAATGGCCTGAGGCTCTTGTTGATGAGCCAGAACACTCAGATTGAACCTGACAGGCAGCTTCAGTGATTTGAAGGAATTCACAAGGAGCATTTTGCTCCTCCTCACTGAGTCCCAGAGCTTTCTGCAACTGTTAGTCTCTCATCCTTCACTCATTGCCCAGGGGTAGGTTGGAGAAGCTAACCCAGAGTCTTTACACAAAAATAGGGCTGCTTCTTTGCCTCAGATAGATACTAAAGGCAAAAGAATCTGAAAATGTCTTTAAATTGCTCAGTCTTTTTATCACCATTCAGTTAACTGACCCCCCAACCCCAAAATATAGGAAGGACAAGGAAGGGGAGGAGGACAGGAATTAATACCTCTGTTATCTCCCTAAGGTCACACAATGCTGTATATTCTATATGAGAAATGGCACTAAATAACATAGGCTGTCAGGTCTTCCTGGATATGCAGGGTTGGTTTTTAATGCTCGTGTAGAGGGAACAAATTTAATAGAGGAAGAATGAAACCCTATCCATGTGTACATTCGTTAGTGTAAAATTGTGCAGAACTTTAGGTTGACAAATTGAGGGGCATCCTTTCTTCAAGGCAAATGTATGTTATGCTTCCTCCTCCAAGAGCCTGTAGAGTAAGTCATTTCTGAATACATTCGCCTCATGTAGGTGCCTTAATCTAATAAGCCATTGAATGAACAAGGGATTGAATTTTTGGAAATAAATTTCATGCTTGATATGTTTCTTGGTAAGAACTGGCTGCTAAACAAGAAAGAGTTGACACTAGACTCTTGAAAATTTCTGAAATATGCTCATGCAAGATTTTGAAGGTATAGGTAGTTATTTAAGTGTTATTTATATACCACAAACTTCCAAGATGTCTATTAAGTAAAACTGACAAAATTAAATTTAGAAAGAGATTAAGTCAAGAGAATTTAACTACCTCAACTATATTTTAAGCCCGATATTTTATCTTCATGGCATTTCTCGCCCTATTACTATTCAAGTAAGAGCCAGTAAATCAATTGTCAATTTAATTAAAAAACAGAAATATCCATCAACTTTCATTTCTCACCAGCAGTACATGTACACACTGCTATACTTAAAATATATATCTAGCACGGACCTATTGTATAACACCGGGAATTCTGCTCAATGTTATGTGGTAGCCTAGATAGGAGGGGAGTCTTGGGGACCATGGACAGGTGTATATGTATGGCTGAGTCCCTTTGCTGTCCACCTGAAACTATCACAACCCTATGAATCAGCTATACTCCAATATAAAGTACAAAGTTAAACATAAAACATGGGCTTCCCTGGTAGCTCAGTGGTAAAGATTTCACCTGCCAATGCAGGAGACACAAGTTCAATCCCTGAGCCGAGAAGATCCCACATGCTGCTGAGCAGTGAAGCCCGTGAGCCACAACGATGGAGCCTGTGCTCTAGAGCCTCAGAGCTGCAACTATGGAGCCCGTGTGCCGCAACTACTGAAACCTGTGTGCCCTAGAGCCCAAGTTCCACAAAAAAAGTCACTGCAACAAGAAGCCTGCTCACCTCAGCTAGAGAGGAGTCCCTACTCCCTGCAACTAGAGAAGAGCCTGTGGCAGCATTGAAAACCCAGAATAGCCAAAAGTAAATAAGTAAATAAAAATTTAAAAAGAAACATAAAACATAACTTCTATTACATTAAAAAAAATAGCAATAGAATAGTTGGCATTATTAAGGAGTTTGAAGATTCCTCCTATTTTTAGGTACATGTCCAGGCATTTTGAAGTGTACTCATTCCCCAGGCAACCCAGAGCACAATATTTTCTTGCTTTGGGTCCTCTAATGGCTTCAAGTTTGCCCTCCACCAGCGTATAGCACCTTAGCACCGATGGGCTTGAGTGACTCACCAGTTCAGATTCATAGGCAAGAATTTTAGAGCCATCGCCCAGGCCTGAATCAGCCAAGACTAAATCCATTCCATCACTCTGCAATGATATTTGTTTTTTTCTTGCTGAATTTGTTCAAAGAAAAATAAGACCCAGGGGAGCTGTGCACAATTTGTTAGCTCCCAAATGCTTGTTATTTTAATGAAATCATATAGAATCCACTTGGTCGCCATGACATTAGAAGAGCTATTTTTGATTTCTACATTTATTTGAAGTGACCAAGAGACTCAGAAATGAGTCACCATTATTATCTAATACTCTTAAAGAAAACAATTAGTAATATCTAAAGCCTTTCAGAAAAAGATGATACACCAGAATAGTCATAATCCTTCCATTGTCCCCAGTTTCAGTTATCTAATTCCAAGACTGTTTATGACTATCCTTTGGATTAAGTGCAAATCTGTGGTCACTGGCAAGAATTATCTCAAGGAACATGTGTCTTATGAATCTCCATCTAAATTTTTTGCACTTGGTTGGGATAATTCTAATCTTAGCACTGATAAATCATCACTTTTTCTATAATTACCATTTGGGGAGCAATAAATGCTGAAATTGGGAAACATGCTCTTTCTTCTTCAACATCTCAGAATTAAAATTTACACATGACGTTCCACCAATATTTTTTCCAAATTCTAACATCTGTAAAGACTGCCGTCTCATTCTGACTTTGTAAGAATGAACCTGCCCACGAGAGAGGAAATCTCTTTGAAGACAGAGGTGGTAGGTGAGGCAGCTTCTTGCACTGAAGAGCCTGTGGCAGCATTGAAAACCCAGAATAGCCAAAAGTAAATAAGTAAATAAAAATTTAAAAAGAAACATAAAACATAACTTCTATTACATTAAAAAAAATAGCAATAGAATAGTTGGCATTATTAAGGAGTTTGAAGATTCCTCCTATTTTTAGGTACATGTCCAGGCATTTTGAAGTGTACTCATTCCCCAGGCAACCCAGAGCACAATATTTTCTTGCTTTGGGTCCTCTAATGGCTTCAAGTTTGCCCTCCACCAGCGTATAGCACCTTAGCACCGATGGGCTTGAGTGACTCACCAGTTCAGATTCATAGGCAAGAATTTTAGAGCCATCGCCCAGGCCTGAATCAGCCAAGACTAAATCCATTCCATCACTCTGCAATGATATTTGTTTTTTTCTTGCTGAATTTGTTCAAAGAAAAATAAGACCCAGGGGAGCTGTGCACAATTTGTTAGCTCCCAAATGCTTGTTATTTTAATGAAATCATATAGAATCCACTTGGTCGCCATGACATTAGAAGAGCTATTTTTGATTTCTACATTTATTTGAAGTGACCAAGAGACTCAGAAATGAGTCACCATTATTATCTAATACTCTTAAAGAAAACAATTAGTAATATCTAAAGCCTTTCAGAAAAAAAGATGATACACCAGAATAGTCATAATCCTTCCATTGTCCCCAGTTTCAGTTATCTAATTCCAAGACTGTTTATGACTATCCTTTGGATTAAGTGCAAATCTGTGGTCACTGGCAAGAATTATCTCAAGGAACATGTGTCTTATGAATCTCCATCTAAATTTTTTGCACTTGGTTGGGATAATTCTAATCTTAGCACTGATAAATCATCACTTTTTCTATAATTACCATTTGGGGAGCAATAAATGCTGAAATTGGGAAACATGCTCTTTCTTCTTCAACATCTCAGAATTAAAATTTACACATGACGTTCCACCAATATTTTTTCCAAATTCTAACATCTGTAAAGACTGCCGTCTCATTCTGACTTTGTAAGAATGAACCTGCCCACGAGAGAGAGGAAATCTCTTTGAAGACAGAGGTGGTAGGTGAGGCAGCTTCTTCCTCAGCCCTACCAGGAGCCCTGGCTGCCCTTCACCTTGGGAGATAACAGTCTCCATTTCTACAGTGAAATGATGTTAACAAGATCCACCTGTGATTTTCAAAGAGTACCTGCCTTTGCCATCAGAAAAATTTCTCAGAAGAAAGAAGGAAAGAAGAGAAGTGAGGGAAGGGGGAAGATAGAAGGAAGGAAGGAACAAGGAAAGAAGGAAGGCCAGGAGGAGAAATGAAGAAAGGAAGGAAGGAAGAAATTATCTTAGTGTTTGTTCCCTACCCCTTGGAAAGAATAAATGAGGACAGAGACGTCTGCTGAAAAATGCCACAGCTTGTGAACAGTGGAAGGTTTCTGCTTTTGTCTTGTTTGAATGGGTCTGTCTTCGGGGAAAACCAAGTAGGCCTTCTCCCCTGCCTATCTTAAGAGAACACCCTGCTGAGGTTAACTTTGCTCAGAAGGGACGGACTGGCCACCAATCTTAAATCAGCTACCTCAGGGAACTGGGACGGTGCTCTGTCTGTCCACTGGGGTGGTGGAAACAACTCTTGCAAGGTACTTGGATGTTATTGATCGTTATGGGTCAGGATCACAGCCGTCCAAATGGTTCTTTAAGAACCAGGACATTGATGAAGTATTTCTGATGGTTAAAGTAAGAGATTTCCTATTATGAGCTTTTTTGGGACAATGTATTTGCTTGAAAACTCTCACAGAGCTTGTCTAGACACAATTTGCCTGCCGCAGGCAATCCGTCTTCCCTGAATTGAAGCAAAATGGATTTCTCAAGAAGTTTATGTAGAGAGTTCCCTTGCCCATTATGAATAAAGAAATAAGCCATACTTAAAATGAATTTTGGTTGTTTTTGAAAGCAGATAACTGACAAAAGCAAGTATCTTGGGAATTCTGTGCAACATATAATTCAAGAGATACCGATGGATTACAACACTTTGACATCTGAGGACACCGTGTGCTGATAGCCGCTTAGAGGTTTGACTTTGCATTTAAGTCTATTAATATTCAAATGGGACCTCCCTTAGCACTGCATATATCGTTTGGGATTATCTATTTGGATTTATGTCCAGGTTACGCATGTGTTTATGCCCTAACACTTTTTCAGATCATGATCCCCACATTGGCTCCACACAGGTCTGAATTATTTTTCCTTACTCACTATGACTCTAGGAGTAATTGCACGTACTTGTGGTAAATGAATTTTTATTGAGTATAAATAGATCCTGTTCTACGAATGTTTCCTTTTTTTCTAAGTAGAAAGACGCATGTCTACACATTGGCGATTATAGATGACATCTTGGGACTGGGAATGTCCTTGTTCCTATTTCTGGATTCAATGACATTTAAATTCTCGTAGGGGAAGTTTTCTATGACAGGTTTTCAAAAATTTCATAAAGAGGGATTGACAAAGAGTGTGAGACAGGCTGACTTTCGAAAACATTTTGATATTTCTCTCATATCTCACTTTCCTGTTGATGTTTATGCTTGTTTTCATTTTAAAAAAATGGCCAAGAAATTTTAAAAAAGAAAGAAAAAACAAAAAAGAAAAAAGAATGGCCAGTCACTTCTCATCATTTAAAAGCTCTTTAAAAATCCTATCAAAAATACTATGCATAATTTATTATGAGTTAATAGTTAATTGGGACTGCAACACTCCAGGGATACCTTGAAAACGTTCATTTCTTTGTCGAACTTGTCTCTTCTCCTAAAACCAGGGACGGTGCTCTGTCTGTCACTGGGGTGGGGGAAAAACTCTTGCAAGGTACTTGGATGTTATTGATCGTTATGGGTCAGGATCACAGCCGTCCAAATGGTTCTTTAAGAACCAGGACATTGATGAAGTATTTCTGATGGTTAAAGTAAGAGATTTCCTATTATGAGCTTTTTTGGGACAATGTATTTGCTTGAAAACTCTCACAGAGCTTGTCTAGACACAATTTGCCTGCCGCAGGCAATCCGTCTTCCCTGAATTGAAGCAAAATGGATTTCTCAAGAAGTTTATGTAGAGAGTTCCCTTGCCCATTATGAATAAAGAAATAAGCCATACTTAAAATGAATTTTGGTTGTTTTTGAAAGCAGATAACTGACAAAAGCAAGTATCTTGGGAATTCTGTGCAACATATAATTCAAGAGATACCGATGGATTACAACACTTTGACATCTGAGGACACCGTGTGCTGATAGCCGCTTAGAGGTTTGACTTTGCATTTAAGTCTATTAATATTCAAATGGGACCTCCCTTAGCACTGCATATATCGTTTGGGATTATCTATTTGGATTTATGTCCAGGTTACGCATGTGTTTATGCCCTAACACTTTTTCAGATCATGATCCCCACATTGGCTCCACACAGGTCTGAATTATTTTTCCTTACTCACTATGACCCTAGGAGTAATTGCACGTACTTGTGGTAAATGAATTTTTAATGAGTATAAATAGATCCTGTTCTACGAATGTTTCCTTTTTTTCTAAGTAGAAAGACGCATGTCTACACATTGGCGATTATAGATGACATCTTGGGACTGGGAATGTCCTTGTTCCTATTTCTGGATTCAATGACATTTAAATTCTCGTAGGGGAAGTTTTCTATGACAGGTTTTCAAAAATTTCATAAAGAGGGATTGACAAAGAGTGTGAGACAGGCTGACTTTCGAAAACATTTTGATATTTCTCTCATATCTCACTTTCCTGTTGATGTTTATGCTTGTTTTCATTTTAAAAAAAAAATGGCCAAGAAATTTTAAAAAAGAAAGAAAAAACAAAAAAGAAAAAAGAATGGCCAGTCACTTCTCATCATTTAAAAGCTCTTTAAAAATCCTATCAAAAATACTATGCATAATTTATTATGAGTTAATAGTTAATTGGGACTGCAACACTCCAGGGATACCTTGAAAACGTTCATTTCTTTGTCGAACTTGTCTCTTTTCTACCAAACATAGTGAAATTGCCAAATGAAAAGTGATATAATCTATAATTACTATAACCCAGTGGATACAACAAAGACCTACAATTTCTTTCTACCTCATAGCTCTCAAGGAGAATTGCCCTCAAAATGCTGGAAGCACAATTCCTTTTGATCATCAGATTTTCAGGTCTGTTGCATCCAACAGTTGGACAGAATTTTTTTTTTTTTTGGACAGAATTTTTACTCTGTTCAAACAGACACCAAGGTGTTTTGGGTTTTTTTTAAAGCCCAAGTACCTTTTTGATCTAACTTTAAAAAGCATTGTGAATATCCACAACACAGAGCCTGTAGACTGTGGGTTGTTTATTATGCTACAAGGAGTCTTCTGTGCTGTATTGTTTATGTGGTATGAAGAGACATTGTATGCTCGCTGGCCCTCTGGGACCCTCATGAAAAGGAGGTATTTTGTCTCCCTGCCTATTGCCAGTAAATGAATTCTGCAAAGTCAATACAATATATAAAGCCAAGCTCAACTCCAAAGTCATGTTATGTACCTCCCTTTGGTCATAAAGGAAGTTACTCATTCTTATCAGAGCACCAAATTTGGCGTGCCTTTATTAGGTTGCAGGCAATATGGTAACAGGACACCATTGAATGCTTTTTACCAAAAGTGTGTGCCAAGACATGGTGTCCCAACCTACTGGCTGCTGGGAAAGTGTTCTTTACCCTGTCCGTAAGGCAGGGGGAGCTTCTTATACCATAAAGAGAAGGCAGGTCCTTTGAGAACTAGCATCAGATCACTAGCTCCTGTAGGTGACACCGTTAAATACATCAATTTAAAAATGTTTTGAAATAGACTCACAAACATAGAGAATAAATGTGTGGTTGCCTAGGAGTGCAAAGGGGCAAAGGATAGTTAGGGGATTGGAAATATGACTTGTATACTCTGCTATATTTATTTATTTATTTATTTAGACCACTTCTATTGGTCTTTCATTTATTTATTTTCATCCGTCTTTGTTCTTTGGCCCATGTGGGCCTCCCATCGCAGTGGTCACACTCGCTTCAGAGCACTGGCTCTGGGCATATGCGCTCCAGAGCTCCGGCTCAGTAGTTGGACACATCAGTCAAGTCACTCCGCAGCATGTGGGATCTTCCCAGCCTAGGGATTGAACCAGCGCCCCTTGCACTGCAAGGCAGTGTCCTTACCCACTGGACCACTAGGGAAGCCTCTGCTATATTTAAAATGGATAACCAATGAGATCCTACTGTGTAGCAAAGGAAACTCTGCTCAGTGTTATGTGGCTGCCTGGATGGGAGAGGAGTTTGGGGGAGAATGGATGCATGTTTATGTTTGGCTGAGTCCCTTTGCTGTTCACCTAAAACTATCACAGCATTCTTAATTGACTATGCTCCAAAATAAAAGTTTAAAAAATAAATGAATAAAAAATATGCTTTTGCCTCCATGGCACTGGACTTGGGAGAACTGGCATTTATTTTATTTTCTCCATCTAAATCAATCAGGAATGACTTCCCTCCCGTGAGGAAACCAAATACATCCACAGGAATGCAGCCACTTGACTTAACCATGACCACATTACAAGCTAGACAATGAGAACGGACAATGAAGAAGGAAAGTCAAGTTGAAATCGTATTGCTTCATGACAAAACCATCCCATGTATTTCCTGTTCCTAATTCACAGCCTCTTCCCCCATGTGCATCAGTTTTGTCTGACTCTTTCCTATTTCTGCAGAATTCTTCAGAATATTTTGTCTGATGTCTGTTGTCAGCGCAGTTGTATTGTTGGGGTTAAACAAAATGACTTTGAAGCCATGAACATCTGGACTCGAATCCTGACCTGGCTGCTTGCTAGCTGTGCGGCTTTAGACAAGCACTGAGTCTTGTTTACTTGACAAAAGCAATTATGAGAGATTTTATAAGGTAGCTATAACTTCAGAGAACCTGAGGCTATGAAAGCAGATCATTATTCTAAGATATATCCTGAGCAAAAGCACTTATTGAGAAAACTTGTGCTAAGTTTTTTAAGATGAAGGATTAAACTAGAAGTATTTTCTTAATTGCCATGCTGAGATTTTTAGCATTCACTAAGGAAGAAGAGAAATAAAAATTTGATTTTTACCCAAAGGCCTCAAATTGATCCTTGACACTCAGATGAAAATATTGGTCAAATATGACTGATTTTAATTTAAAATTTAGAAATAGAAGTAATCAAAATTTTGGTTGCTCTTCTGTGAGGTATAATCTGCATACCATATTATGTTAGTTTCAAGTGTACAACATAATGATATTGATATATTTTTGTGAAAGTATCCCCAGAGGAAATCTACTTAACATGCCTCACTACACATAGCTAATTTTTTTTTTTCCTTGTGATGAAGCCTTTTAAGATCAACTCTCTTAGTAACTTTCAGCTATATTGTACAATACCATATTCTTAACTGTGGTCCCCATGTTATATATTACATCCATGACTTATTTTGGAAATAATTTAGAATTTCAGATATTAAAATAAGCATCTATGAAAACATAATTGAGAGTTTTACAAGCTCCCGTTCTCTTTATTTTCTCTAAGGAAATCTTTCTTGAAACTGAAACGCTTTTGTCAACATGGGTCCAATGACCATCATGTTTTGAATCTGTCAAAAATTTTAACTTACAATGTGAGCTCAGTAAACATTCCAATCATGTAACAAGGGCTGAAAAATCAAAATGGGTTCACCGGGTCCACATTTTACACACTGAGGCCTTTATAGCAAGAAGAATTTTGAACAATGCTTCATGACAAAACCATCCCATGTATTTCCTGTTCCTAATTCACAGCCTCTTCCCCCATGTGCATCAGTTTTGTCTGACTCTTTCCTATTTCTGCAGAATTCTTCAGAATATTTTGTCTGATGTCTGTTGTCAGCGCAGTTGTATTGTTGGGGTTAAACAAAATGACTTTGAAGCCATGAACATCTGGACTCGAATCCTGACCTGGCTGCTTGCTAGCTGTGCGGCTTTAGACAAGCACTGAGTCTTGTTTACTTGACAAAAGCAATTATGAGAGATTTTATAAGGTAGCTATAACTTCAGAGAACCTGAGGCTATGAAAGCAGATCATTATTCTAAGATATATCCTGAGCAAAAGCACTTATTGAGAAAACTTGTGCTAAGTTTTTTAAGATGAAGGATTAAACTAGAAGTATTTTCTTAATTGCCATGCTGAGATTTTTAGCATTCACTAAGGAAGAAGAGAAATAAAAATTTGATTTTTACCCAAAGGCCTCAAATTGATCCTTGACACTCAGATGAAAATATTGGTCAAATATGACTGATTTTAATTTAAAATTTAGAAATAGAAGTAATCAAAATTTTGGTTGCTCTTCTGTGAGGTATAATCTGCATACCATATTATGTTAGTTTCAAGTGTACAACATAATGATATTGATATATTTTTGTGAAAGTATCCCCAGAGGAAATCTACTTAACATGCCTCACTACACATAGCTAATTTTTTTTTTTCCTTGTGATGAAGCCTTTTAAGATCAACTCTCTTAGTAACTTTCAGCTATATTGTACAATACCATATTCTTAACTGTGGTCCCCATGTTATATATTACATCCATGACTTATTTTGGAAATAATTTAGAATTTCAGATATTAAAATAAGCATCTATGAAAACATAATTGAGAGTTTTACAAGCTCCCGTTCTCTTTATTTTTCTCTAAGGAAATCTTTCTTGAAACTGAAACGCTTTTGTCAACATGGGTCCAATGACCATCATGTTTTGAATCTGTCAAAAATTTTAACTTACAATGTGAGCTCAGTAAACATTCCAATCATGTAACAAGGGCTGAAAAATCAAAATGGGTTCACCGGGTCCACATTTTACACACTGAGGCCTTTATAGCAAATCTGGAAGATTTATTTTGAATTTTCTGTGGAGGTTAAAGTAGCCGGTGTTGGTCTGTCTCTGCCTTTACACCATTACAGTGTGTGTGTAAGAGTCTCTGTGGATAAGCTGCTTAGTCTTGTCCGACTCTCTGTAGCCCAGCCAGCTCCTCTGTCCATGGGATTCTCCAGGCAAGAATCCTGGAGGAGGTTGCCGTGCCCTCCCCTAGGAGATCTTCCCAACTCAGGGATCGGACCTGTGGCTCTGACTTCTCCTGCATTGGCAGATGGGTTCTTTACCACTAGCTCCACCTACCAAATAGATTCTTATTTACACAGTGAGATGGTGTAAAAGTGGGCTTCCCAGAGGGGCACTAGAATCCCTTTGCCAATGCAGCAGACACAAGAGATGCAGCTTCAATCTCTAGGTTGGGAAGATCCCCTAGAGAAGGAAATGACACCCCACTCCAGTATTCTTGGCTGGAAAATTCCATGGACAGAAGAACCTGGTAGGCTATAGTCCATGGGAGCACAAAGAGCTAGAATTGACTGAAGCGACTTAGCACACATTATAACAAATGAAAAACAACTCATGTTACTCTTAATACTATGGGAATCTAATTTGCTTCTTTTGGTGATTTAAAAACATTTCTGGTCTGAATGTGTGCATTTTTGAAACTGCAATTTGTCAATTTTGTTGTTGACCTATGGCATTTGTTAGGTACGATTCAGGAGGCTTGTCTTTAAAAAAAAAAAAAAATCTTCTTAAAACTGTACGCCTTTATCAGAAGTCGCCCCTCAGCTATTTACAAGTGCCATGGTTACGGTCCTGCTAGACTGATGATATTCACATGCAGGAAACAATGCAAGGAAAACAGGATTTGCACGGCTCCGACTGCACCGGCCCAAGAATTCCAGGAAGTGATTGTACTTTATGAAACCGTCTGTGCTCTGCGAGATTGTCTATAGCTTTTAAGGTCAAGTCCTATCACACAGAGCTTGCAATGCCCTTTGTAACAACGTGGAGTGTTTATGAAGCTGAGTACACGCTGTATTGTTTACTGGGCCCTCCAGTTAAAGGTGCGATATCCCGGTCTGTTCAGGATGGCACCGGGAATCCATCAGAGCCTTTTCTGACACAGGCTTGGGCTCAGTTCAAAGAAGTCCCCAACAACAGGGCGCACACAACAAGCCGGCACATGGAGAAAGTCACGGAGCCCACACAGTCCCTGATGGGAGAGTCGGGTACAAGTGTGAAAGATAAATGTGGGGAGCACTCTGAGTTTATGTTATAAGGTTGCTGTGTTTCCTGATACAGCCGAGCCGTCTCCTAGGAAGGAGAAAGGTGCTGGGGTACAGTAATGCTGATTCCAAGAGTGCGGAAAGGAGAGTGAGACAACAATGGAATTTACTTCTTTGTGAAAGAGCTGGGAGGCAGCCAGGCATTCCAGGGCCTCGCTCTTGAATTCTTTGATTTCTCTGCAGAGACTAGAGATTCCTGCTGCTGCTGGGCTCAGGGCTGCATGAGGGGACAGTGGACACCAAGCTGTTTCAGTGCAGAGGCAGCCATTTTGCTGGTCACCCTCACTCTGCAGCCCCACTAAATCTCACTGTAGCTGCCAAACTAGGCATGAGTGGCCAGATCTCCATTACCCCATCTCCATGAAGGATGCTGAAACCCAGTTGAACACTTGATAATCTATAGCTGTTGTTAAGGATGCTGTTGTCACCACGTTGTCTGGGACTTCATCCTTTAAGCTAGGAGTACGCACTGTTTGCAGGCTGAAAGAACTTTCTGGAGCTGGTCACATGCGGTGCACCAATGACATGGCACTTTCAGGGGAAACACGACAGCCCTGATGTTCTTACCAACAAAAGCTGAATGAAGCCTCGTGGACGATCAATCCATGTAACACAGTGAAGCCTGAGTGCTCAGTGACTAAGTGACTGACTCTTGGTGACCCCATGGACTGTAGCCCACCGGGCTTCTCTGTCCAGGGGATTTCCCAGGCAAGGATGCAGGAACAGTTGTTACTTCCTCCTCTAGGGATCTTCAAGACCCAGGGATCGAACCTGCAAGTCCTGTCTCCTGCATTGGCTCATCACCACTGAGAAGCCAATTTATGAAGCCTAGACACGTGTAAGTTAAATCACTTATCATAGAGGCTGTTTTGTCCAGGGAAGAAAAATAAATGGACAACATTGAGATATTTCTCATCTAGCCCCACGTTCTAGGTACCAATGCTCATTTTAGATATCTGGTTTTCCCATGGAGTGTTATATTTTGTTGAATAGATTTAATTTTATTTTTAAATAGGCATCTTGAGATTCATCTCTAACTTAATGAGTACGCATTAGAAAAAAGCACACAGTTACCTTTTAAGCCTTTTGGTAGAACATTGTTTTTTTTTTTGAGTAGGTCCTAGAGGGCCATTATCAGATGTAGTGGTGAGCATATCTGCCTCACAAGTGGTTGCTAATCACTGGTCAAGACACTCAAAACTAAGTAAAAATGAGAAGTGCCACTCATCGGGTAAGAATTTGAGAGGAAACACTGGACCAGAAGTCTTGAGATCTTCATTCTGGTTTTGGCTCTGGCACTGATGACTAGCAAATGTTGCCTCTGCTAGGTATAGACATTGGCATAAGCATTCTTTGGACGGAAGAAAAGCTTTGTGTTTTCATCTGAAAATGGTGGAGCTTTGAATATATGACCTCTAAGGGCTTTCACATCTTAAAGGTAAAATCCATAACAGAAGATTCTGTGAAGGGGAAGATTGGAGGCTTCCTTAGGAAAGTAGAACCAAGCACAAACGAGAAAACAACTGAGGGATAGAACTTTGATGATTAGCCCTGCCATAGGAAGAGAAATAATGACTTACATTTGCATAACTCTTTTTGAAAAGTGCTTTCACATTTATTAAATCCTCAGAATATACTGGGACTGATATTATGATTTTCATTTCACAAATAAAGAAACTGAGGCTTGCTGAAGATACAGAATGATGAGGGTTTAAGTATAAAAACAATTCTAAAAAGAACAAAAATAACCTATTAAGCTCTTGGCTCCAAGATTAGGGCTTCTTAAAGAACCTAAATGCAAAGGTGTTGGTGCCTAATGGGGAAGGATTTTTATTTTTTCTTTCTATATCAACTTCAGTTTATTTCATGTTTTAGGTGGTAAAAATGCAAAATGCCACTGACCCTTTGCAAAATCATTTTCTGCTTTTAAGTGTGCTTATTTTATTTTTCACCCTGTTAAGGTATGTATATAAGATATGCATATAAAAAGAGGGAGGAAATTATGGAGTGATTTGAGGTATATTGGTTAAGAGAAATATATACATCAGAAATTCTGAGAGCCATGTTCTGTACCCTAAATGCTCTCAATACATGGTCAGATCATGTAAATAAAATGTCAGGAAATCACTCCATTTATTCAGTATTTATGGCATTAGAGCTAACAAAAACACTATGTACTACATACACTAATACAAAATATGTGGAATACAAAAAAGTATTTTTTACAAGGAAAATATAGTCTACAATTCTTATATTAGGAAAGATGAAAGAGATTTTTTATAAAAAGAAGGCTTAATATTGTTAGTTCACTGTCCATTCTTAGAAAAGAAATAACAGAATATGCTCAAAGAAAAGAGAAAAAAATAAGTGCAGAAACAAAACAGAAAACAAAATTTCATATAAATATTCAAAAACATAAAAGCTGTTTGAAAAAAACAAATACATCAAGAAATATAAGAAGAGAATGTACAAATGAATAACATTAGAAGAAGGAAATAAATATTCTTCCCATAGATATGTAAAAAGAAATAAGAAAACACTATGAAAAACTTTAGGCTGATAAGTTTATAAACAGATGAAATATATAAGTTTCTAAGAAACATAATATATAAAAATGACTCAAGATGAAATAGAAATTTCCTACAAATTAAAATGTAGTTATAGCTAACATTTAAATTTTCACATAGGAGATAACATGTCAGATTATTTTACCTGTGAATTCTACCAAACATTTCTTACACAAACCTTTCCAGGGAATAGCAAAAGATGGAAAACCTTTCAAAATATTTTATGAGATGACAGAACCTCAGTGTAAAAATTAGCAAAGTGCAAAACAAAATAGGAAAATTACAGGTCAGGATTGTTGTAATTCCCTACATTACCAAGTTAAAGGAGACAAACCGTTTAAGTCAATCTGATAACAAAGTTTATTTCAAATGCAAAGGTGTTGGTGCCTAATGGGAAGGATTTTTTTTTTCTTTCTATATCAACTTCAGTTTATTTCATGTTTTAGGTGGTAAAAATGCAAAATGCCACTGACCCTTTGCAAAATCATTTTCTGCTTTTAAGTGTGCTTATTTTATTTTTCACCCTGTTAAGGTATGTATATAAGATATGCATATAAAAAGAGGGAGGAAATTATGGAGTGATTTGAGGTATATTGGTTAAGAGAAATATATACATCAGAAATTCTGAGAGCCATGTTCTGTACCCTAAATGCTCTCAATACATGGTCAGATCATGTAAATAAAATGTCAGGAAATCACTCCATTTATTCAGTATTTATGGCATTAGAGCTAACAAAAACACTATGTACTACATACACTAATACAAAATATGTGGAATACAAAAAAGTATTTTTTACAAGGAAAATATAGTCTACAATTCTTATATTAGGAAAGATGAAAGAGATTTTTTATAAAAAGAAGGCTTAATATTGTTAGTTCACTGTCCATTCTTAGAAAAGAAATAACAGAATATGCTCAAAGAAAAGAGAAAAAAATAAGTGCAGAAACAAAACAGAAAACAAAATTTCATATAAATATTCAAAAACATAAAAGCTGTTTGAAAAAAACAAATACATCAAGAAATATAAGAAGAGAATGTACAAATGAATAACATTAGAAGAAGGAAATAAATATTCTTCCCATAGATATGTAAAAAGAAATAAGAAAACACTATGAAAAACTTTAGGCTGATAAGTTTATAAACAGATGAAATATATAAGTTTCTAAGAAACATAATATATAAAAATGACTCAAGATGAAATAGAAATTTCCTACAAATTAAAATGTAGTTATAGCTAACATTTAAATTTTCACATAGGAGATAACATGTCAGATTATTTTACCTGTGAATTCTACCAAACATTTCTTACACAAACCTTTCCAGGGAATAGCAAAAGATGGAAAACCTTTCAAAATATTTTATGAGATGACAGAACCTCAGTGTAAAAATTAGCAAAGTGCAAAACAAAATAGGAAAATTACAGGTCAGGATTGTTGTAATTCCCTACATTACCAAGTTAAAGGAGACAAACCATATAATTACATTCATAGTGGCAAAATGAAATCCAGTAAAATTCAATAACCATTCATGACAAACTTTTGGCAAAGTTGGAATAGAAATGATTGTTTTTAACTTGATAAAGTAGACCTATAAAGAAGAGGACCTCTGGAGCAAACATCATTCATAAAAGTTGAAAATATTTTTTTTAAATCATGAACAAGACAAGAGTAAAAGCTATCATCACTACTTTTTTTTTTTTTTTACCACATTGTTGCAGAAGTCCCAACCATTATGATAAAATGAAAACAAATAATACATATTTCAAGAATTTCAAAAGAAAGGAGCAAATCTCTCATTATTTACAGAGGATAATATCTACAGAGGAACTCAAAATATCAAAAGACACATTATTCACATTGATTCTAAAAATGAGCAACAGATCAATTGGCAAACAAAATCCATTGCATTTCTAGATATCCAGAAACTTCAGAAACAAAATATAATTTAAAATGTCTCCCATGAAAGCAACAAATTATGTAAAGTACATAAACACATGGGAATAAGTCTAAGCAAAGTTATACAAGGTAGGAATAATTATAAAGCTCTTTTTAAGTTCATTAAAGAACTCAGCTAATGGAAAAATAAACTGTGTTCCTGGTAAGAGTTATATCATAAAGTTGTCAGTTCTCCTCATGTGGTTCTGAAGAGTAAATATAATACCATTTTCAAAAAGGTTTTCATGGAATTTGGCAAGCTGATTTTTTTTAAACTTTTATTTTACTTTTAACTTTTACAGAGTTTTGTTGTTTACAGATATGTATGTTCCCATATTAGTCCCATATTAGTCATATGTATGTCCCCCAATCTCACCCTCCAGACTGTCACACAGCTGATTTTAAAATCTGTACAAAAGAATAAAAAGGTAACAGATAGCCAATATCCTTCCAAGGAAGTAAAGTAAAAAGAAGGAACTTGTCTTGTTAGATATCAAGACATTATAAAACTAGACTTAACGTGATACTGATCACGTGAGGAATAGCAAAAGATGGAAAACCTTTCAAAATATTTTATGAGATGACAGAACCTCAGTGTAAAAATTAGCAAAGTGCAAAACAAAATAGGAAAATTACAGGTCAGGATTGTTGTAATTCCCTACATTACCAAGTTAAAGGAGACAAACCATATAATTACATTCATAGTGGCAAAATGAAATCCAGTAAAATTCAATAACCATTCATGACAAACTTTTGGCAAAGTTGGAATAGAAATGATAGTATTTAACTTGATAAAGTAGACCTATAAAGAAGAGGACCTCTGGAGCAAACATCATTCATAAAAGTTGAAAATATTTTTTTTAAATCATGAACAAGACAAGAGTAAAAGCTATCATCACTACTTTTTTTTTTTTTTTACCACATTGTTGCAGAAGTCCCAACCATTATGATAAAATGAAAACAAATAATACATATTTCAAGAATTTCAAAAGAAAGGAGCAAATCTCTCATTATTTACAGAGGATAATATCTACAGAGGAACTCAAAATATCAAAAGACACATTATTCACATTGATTCTAAAAATGAGCAACAGATCAATTGGCAAACAAAATCCATTGCATTTCTAGATATCCAGAAACTTCAGAAACAAAATATAATTTAAAATGTCTCCCATGAAAGCAACAAATTATGTAAAGTACATAAACACATGGGAATAAGTCTAAGCAAAGTTATACAAGGTAGGAATAATTATAAAGCTCTTTTTAAGTTCATTAAAGAACTCAGCTAATGGAAAAATAAACTGTGTTCCTGGTAAGAGTTATATCATAAAGTTGTCAGTTCTCCTCATGTGGTTCTGAAGAGTAAATATAATACCATTTTCAAAAAGGTTTTCATGGAATTTGGCAAGCTGATTTTTTTTAAACTTTTATTTTACTTTTAACTTTTACAGAGTTTTGTTGTTTACAGATATGTATGTTCCCATATTAGTCCCATATTAGTCATATGTATGTCCCCCCAATCTCACCCCTCCAGACTGTCACACAGCTGATTTTAAAATCTGTACAAAAGAATAAAAAGGTAACAGATAGCCAATATCCTTCCAAGGAAGTAAAGTAAAAAGAAGGAACTTGTCTTGTTAGATATCAAGACATTATAAAACTAGACTTAACGTGATACTGATCACGTGATTAATGTGAGGCTGTATAATCATTGATAAGTAGACAAAAGGATAGAATACAGAATCTAGAAATACAACCACTTGGATATGGACCTGATTTATGACAGAGATTGTATTTTAAATAAATGAAGTAAAGATGAACTGTTCAATAGCTGCTACATTCAAATTTTATAAACTGAAATCCACCCCCTCCTTACACTGCATACAAAACTCAGATTGAAGGAGGAATAAGTAAATAATTGTGGGAGTCAGAACTACACAATTCCAAGAAGAGAATATAGGTGCTATCTAGAAACAAAACTTAAAATGTACATGCATGCTTAATTGGTTCAGTCATGTCCAACTCTTGGTGACTCGGTGGGCTATAGCCAGCCAGGCTCCTCTGTCCATGGGATTTCCCAGGCGAGAATACTGGAGTGGGTTGCCATTTCAAAGGAAAAGACTGAAGAATGTAATGACTTTAAAATTAAGAACTTTTCTTTGTCAAATGAACCCACCAAAAAGAGTGAAATAATTAGCTATGGAGTGAGAAAAGATGATTACTTTACATATAACTTATAAACTATATATATCAATAGCTAAAATATTGCCTATCACTATACCTACTTTAAAAAGTAAGAACTCCAATCAATTAATAAGAAAAAGAGAAAGAATCCTACAGACAGACAGACAGACAAAAGACCCTAAAAGGAATTGCAAAGAAAAGGAAGCACATAAAGTTTATTATAAATACATGAGAAGATGCTCAGCTTCTTCAGGAAACAGAGATGTGAAAAGACAGGGTCCCAGTGCACCAGATGAGGGGAAAAGGGAGACAACAGCATGTGAAAAGAGGACGTTGAGCAGTGGGAGCCCTCCTCCACGTCTGGCCAGGCCTTACATGAGCACCGCGGCTTCGGGAAACAACACTCATGGCTTATGACACTGCAATTCCACTTCTCAGTGGGAGTCCAGTTCAGAGACGTGTTCGAGTGTGCACCAGGAAACAAATTCCCAAACCATAGCCCTACTTTTGGCAGGAGTCCCAAACTAGAAAAAAAGATCATATCGATCAAAATTAGAATGAATAAAGCAAATAGATAAATTCAAATGTCTGTCAAAAGCAGAATAAGCAAATTCCTGTAATGAAACACCACACACAACAAAAATAGTGAGCTACTGACACAGTATCATTGTGGATGAAGTCTTAAAATTAACTTTTGAGCAAAAGAATTAAATTCTAGGAAAATATAAGTATACTAACTTATATATATATATATACTTGTATATAATATATGTATATATATATATATTTAAATTCCTCTCCAAAGTCAAAATTAAGCTCTAGTTTAACCAAGACTGTATACGTTTATATAAAAGTATGGAGAGAAGCAGGGCATTCAGGATAGTGGTTGCCTCCAAGGAGGAGGAAGCAGTTGTTGAGGAAGCAGTTGTTGAAGTTCATATAGGAGGATTTAAAGTACAGTTTATGTTCTATTTTTAGAGCTGGGTGGTAGGTAAGCATGTTGTTGTTATCGTCTATAGTACAGGTGTATTTTAGACACTACTGTGTATATGAGATACACTACACAATAACAATAAATAAAACTATGCTTACTTCAGCTTGTTCATAGCTAAAGGCTCCCCAAATACCTTGTTCTTTGCTGCTGGACTGTCATGGTAGGAAATACTTAAAAGTCCTCTCTTAAAGTTAATCCATGCAAACGATGAGCGTTAAGGATGAAATGATACACACTGACAGCGGGCAGCTGGCTGCCCAGGGTGGGCTTGGGGTGAGAGGACAGGCATTTAGTGGGCGCCATTGGGGACATGCTTCACAGGGTTAGTAATAATAGTGCCAGGCCCTGTCTCTGCCTGCAGAATTGCCACAGGTTGGAAATTCCACAGCAGTCACCATTTCCCTAGTGATATTAGTTGTTCATGTAAATTCTGAATAATGGAAGGCTGGATTTTAATCACAAAATAGAAGGAAATGAAAAACAAAGGCAGCCTGGGAAGGGGAAGGCAGCGCTGGGGTTTTTCCCTAAACATCTTCCCTTATAGACGTGTTGATGTTCTCTTCCGTGAAGTATTTGAAAGCACATCGTCTTTCAGTACCTCTCATCCCCCAAAAAGAACAGTCTGTTCTCATACTAGGCAGAATGACAGTGTTTTCTTTCCTTAGGACATGAAAGTAGCATCTGACACCAACAAGCAGAGGTTTTGTTTAGGGGTGCATACGTATGTGTAAAACTATAAAGCAAAGTTGGAAGCAATTAACAGGAAAGTGAAGAGCGCAACTGTCTCTGACACGGCGGTTAGGGGAGAACGTGATCACGGAGCTGTAATGGGTGAAGGGGTGGTTTCTAAATATGGGTGGTATTTTATTTCATGCTATCGTTGATCGGTACATGGCTCTTCCTTTTATTGTTATTTAAACAGTGCCTAAAGCTTTTATAGCCCCTTTTGTATGTACTATATATTTCACAGTACAGTTTTATTAAATTTATTTGACCTAAAATTCTATCTAGATACACAGAAAAGCAGAGAGGGTCCTCCAAATTCAGAAGATCCCCCTCCCCCAAAAAAGCAGGTACCAGAATCAAGCTGGCCAGTGGGTGAGAGATTTTTTTTTTTATGTACACCTGTACTTGATCTCAGATTTCAGCATACACGTCTTTCAGGAGAGACGTTTTAAATGTTTTCCCCCTGACTAGGACCAAGTACACACCTCGGCTCTGATGCTTTGAGTTTGGTGAGAGGGGAGCCGTAGAGTTTGCTACCCAGTGGAGCCACAAGCAGCAGCTGGAGAAAGACTTCAAAAACAGCCTGTGAGTGAATGTAAAACAGCACTGTGTCACCTACACGGCCACCTGAGAGAGGAGTGACTGTGGACCACTGTATCCACCAGAGCTCCTGCCACGTCTTCTATTCCAGGATAATTATTAATAGCACCCCTTCTGCTCTCAAAAGTGTCCCAGTTTGACACTGAAATATACGGTCATTCTATACGTAAAGGAAAAACGTGTAGTAGGGCTGTGAGAGCTGAAGGGCTCATCCAGAAAGACAGGTAAAGAGAAAGAATCTGGAGCTTAGACGCGATGGCTCTCATTGGCAAAGACAAATGGAAAGGGAAGGCAGCGCTGGGGTTTTTCCCTAAACATCTTCCCTTATAGACGTGTTGATGTTCTCTTCCGTGAAGTATTTGAAAGCACATCGTCTTTCAGTACCTCTCATCCCCCAAAAAGAACAGTCTGTTCTCATACTAGGCAGAATGACAGTGTTTTCTTTCCTTAGGACATGAAAGTAGCATCTGACACCAACAAGCAGAGGTTTTGTTTAGGGGTGCATACGTATGTGTAAAACTATAAAGCAAAGTTGGAAGCAATTAACAGGAAAGTGAAGAGCGCAACTGTCTCTGACACGGCGGTTAGGGGAGAACGTGATCACGGAGCTGTAATGGGTGAAGGGGTGGTTTCTAAATATGGGTGGTATTTTATTTCATGCTATCGTTGATCGGTACATGGCTCTTCCTTTTATTGTTATTTAAACAGTGCCTAAAGCTTTTATAGCCCCTTTTGTATGTACTATATATTTCACAGTACAGTTTTATTAAATTTATTTGACCTAAAATTCTATCTAGATACACAGAAAAGCAGAGAGGGTCCTCCAAATTCAGAAGATCCCCCTCCCCCAAAAAAGCAGGTACCAGAATCAAGCTGGCCAGTGGGTGAGAGATTTTTTTTTTTATGTACACCTGTACTTGATCTCAGATTTCAGCATACACGTCTTTCAGGAGAGACGTTTTAAATGTTTTCCCCCTGACTAGGACCAAGTACACACCTCGGCTCTGATGCTTTGAGTTTGGTGAGAGGGGAGCCGTAGAGTTTGCTACCCAGTGGAGCCACAAGCAGCAGCTGGAGAAAGACTTCAAAAACAGCCTGTGAGTGAATGTAAAACAGCACTGTGTCACCTACACGGCCACCTGAGAGAGGAGTGACTGTGGACCACTGTATCCACCAGAGCTCCTGCCACGTCTTCTATTCCAGGATAATTATTAATAGCACCCCTTCTGCTCTCAAAAGTGTCCCAGTTTGACACTGAAATATACGGTCATTCTATACGTAAAGGAAAAACGTGTAGTAGGGCTGTGAGAGCTGAAGGGCTCATCCAGAAAGACAGGTAAAGAGAAAGAATCTGGAGCTTAGACGCGATGGCTCTCATTGGCAAAGACAAATGGAGGGGAAAAAGTAAACCATCAGAGAGAAAGACAGATAGAGAAGGAGAAGAAAAAGAAAGACAAGGAAGAGAACAGGGAGAGGGAGGAAAAGGAGAAGGAAGTGGGGAGGAATGGGAAGCAGAAGAAGAAAAAGGAAGAAGAGGAGAAGGAGAATTATTTGTGTGTTTGTTGAGATCAAAAAAAAAAAAAAAAATACAATGGAAGTAGCAATTATTTCCCTGACCAACTTTTCTTCTGTTTTGAGCTTCTAAAGAATGTACCTGAGATTTCTTTCACCTTATTTCCCTTTTCATCCTATGTGAGTAAAAGAAAGGGACTTGGCAACTGGATTATTAGAGTTGATTTGGACATTACAGCAGAGTTCGTTTCAAGCCCTCCCTCTTATCTGTGGAGAAAAGGATGGAAGCTTTAGGGCCTGCAGTTCTTACTATTGCCCAATAGGCATTCTTCTGGCTTTGTTAGTTAATGGAATGCTGTAATTTCATGAGCCTTCCTCTTTTGACCCTTTCAACTGAATTTATCAACATTTCTCAATTTCATTAACAAAAGTAAACTATTTTTTAGGTGTGATGACCGCATAAGATTAAACCCAGACCATCCCAAGCATGTTGCAATTCTGCAAAATGGTCCTGAGGGGCTCTTTCTGCTACATGGTCTCAGCTCTTAAGTCATTGTTTTGCAAACCTTGTCCTAAGAGGACCAAGTCACAAAGTTTTTGTTCATCTTTTCTTTCAAAAAGTCTCAATTCACATATAACCATGTAGTAAATAATAGAAAAAGAGGGAAGGGACAGAGAGATAAAACCAAGGAAGATGATCACACAGAAACTGGAAAATTGCACCTTATTAAGTTGGCTGTTCCATTTTTCTTCTTGCATCTCTTCTTTCTAAGCAGTGCCTGAATTGGGATGGATAAGATCTGATTGAAATCCGCAGATGCAGTATCTTTGTGGATTTGTGGATGAAGAAGTGAGGAATGGACCAGATAGGAAAATCTTGGTGAAAAAAACGAGATTCAGATCATCTGGTTTCACTGTCGCTCAGGCAAACCCAGCCCTGATAGACCTCAGCCTCCTAAGGAGAAGCATGAATGGGGAGTCACTAGGAGAGAAGCAATCTAACTTGCCTCAAGAGAATGAATAGGAAGAAAAGCCCAGTTCCCCAGCTTTGGAATCAGTCCTGGAAGGAAAACAATGACCTTTGTTAATTTATTCCTGGTATTTAAAATGAATAACTGCAATCAAATTATGGTTTAACTATAAAGGAGAGAATTTTATTTATTAGTTGCATGTATTCTAAACTCTAGGCATAGCAGGATCACTCAAACTTTCTAAAACTCTGCATTATATCTAAGGAACATCCTTGGTAGCAAAAAGACTCATATCACCCCACGTTTAAGCAAATTCATGCCAACTCTAATGGCTCACAAAACATTATCAATGATCTCTTCATTTTTCTTGGTTGTTTGGCTGGCTTTTTTCTTCACTGGAATTCAACTCTTCCTTTTAATCTCAGCTTCAAAAGAGGTGGGAGTCGTGAAGTCATATATTAGACTACCCCTGGCTATTTCATGGCAAAAGGACTATTTACCTAATATCCAAGCTTACAAACAGAAAGGAGAATAACAGGGAAACGTACAAGAATTTCTCCCTGCCACATGAATTTCAATAAATGTCCTAGTAATTGTTACTAACTTGGGAAGTAGAAGCTTTTCAGTAAGGCAAAAGGTACTGACAGAGTTTAGCTTGGAGCAGGGAAGAGAGGCATACAGTTTGTGTTTTAGAGCATGGATGTCCACCATAGACATACTTGTTCAGTCCTTATTAAGGTAGTGTGGCACGTGTCTGTTTTTTCCAAATAATGGGCGAAGTCAGCTCTTTCCCAGAACAAAAACGGTGGCGAGGGTGACTTCCCTCTCAAGAAACTGGCTGCGCCTACTAACAGAGATGCCAAAGGGAAGCCACCCAGAGAGAAGGCTTCCAAGTGCTGGAACAGGGTTTCCTCTTTAATATTCAAGTGCCTTTGCTTCTCTAGACAACAGTCATTGTCTCCTCTTTTTAAAGCAAATGCACTTGGCAGGAGTACTCATTTTAAGTGTTGTTGAGGTTCAGATTAATTTTGAAGGGGTGTCTTGGTAGAAATGAGCATGTAGGCAGTTGAGAGCAAGGATGACTTTTTCAGAAGAGTAGACAACTACTGATGGGTGGGAGGAAGGGAAGGAAAAGAGACAGCAAAGACATCAGGAGACAGAGAATGGCAGAGAGCAGGAACAGAAAAGCCCAGTTCCCCAGCTTTGGAATCAGTCCTGGAAGGAAAACAATGACCTTTGTTAATTTATTCCTGGTATTTAAAATGAATAACTGCAATCAAATTATGGTTTAACTATAAAGGAGAGAATTTTATTTATTAGTTGCATGTATTCTAAACTCTAGGCATAGCAGGATCACTCAAACTTTCTAAAACTCTGCATTATATCTAAGGAACATCCTTGGTAGCAAAAAGACTCATATCACCCCACGTTTAAGCAAATTCATGCCAACTCTAATGGCTCACAAAACATTATCAATGATCTCTTCATTTTTCTTGGTTGTTTGGCTGGCTTTTTTCTTCACTGGAATTCAACTCTTCCTTTTAATCTCAGCTTCAAAAGAGGTGGGAGTCGTGAAGTCATATATTAGACTACCCCTGGCTATTTCATGGCAAAAGGACTATTTACCTAATATCCAAGCTTACAAACAGAAAGGAGAATAACAGGGAAACGTACAAGAATTTCTCCCTGCCACATGAATTTCAATAAATGTCCTAGTAATTGTTACTAACTTGGGAAGTAGAAGCTTTTCAGTAAGGCAAAAGGTACTGACAGAGTTTAGCTTGGAGCAGGGAAGAGAGGCATACAGTTTGTGTTTTAGAGCATGGATGTCCACCATAGACATACTTGTTCAGTCCTTATTAAGGTAGTGTGGCACGTGTCTGTTTTTTCCAAATAATGGGCGAAGTCAGCTCTTTCCCAGAACAAAAACGGTGGCGAGGGTGACTTCCCTCTCAAGAAACTGGCTGCGCCTACTAACAGAGATGCCAAAGGGAAGCCACCCAGAGAGAAGGCTTCCAAGTGCTGGAACAGGGTTTCCTCTTTAATATTCAAGTGCCTTTGCTTCTCTAGACAACAGTCATTGTCTCCTCTTTTTAAAGCAAATGCACTTGGCAGGAGTACTCATTTTAAGTGTTGTTGAGGTTCAGATTAATTTTGAAGGGGTGTCTTGGTAGAAATGAGCATGTAGGCAGTTGAGAGCAAGGATGACTTTTTCAGAAGAGTAGACAACTACTGATGGGTGGGAGGAAGGGAAGGAAAAGAGACAGCAAAGACATCAGGAGACAGAGAATGACAGAACAGGAACAGGGAGAGGAGACTATGAAGATTGGTTTCCCTGATCTACCAGTTCTGTTATCTAAATATTCCCTCCAGATATATTATCATTCTTTACCCTTTAAAAGTTTGTGGTCTCCAGAGTTCAAATCTTGACCTGTTTCTATTCCCATTAGCTTTCCAAGGACTTGTATTTAATTTTAAGGTTTATTGTCCCTGATGTCCCATGCTCAAGCAACAGAAAGTTGTTAGATCATTTTTTTTAAGTCTTTATTGAATTTGTTGCACTATTACTTCTGTTTTATGTTTTGATTTTTTTGGCCTAGAGGCATGTGGGATCTTAGCTCCCTGACCAGGGATCAAACCCATGTCCCCTGCACTGGAAACACCGTCTTAACCACTGGACCACCAAAGAAGTCCCTGCTAGATCTTCTTCCTTTGTATTTATCAATTCTATCCTCTAAACATCCAACTTACTGTCACTGTTCAGAGTATGTCTCTCACCTGGGTCAAAATAAAAGCCTCCTAATTCATCTCTTTGCCTATACACTGACAACTGTCAAATTCTTCTTCCACACTTTCCAGAGAAATCTAAGTGATAAATCTTATTTTGCTCCCCTTGTGACATAGAAAATCTTTTGAGATCTGTCCCACTCTATTTTTCTGAAGTGTCTTCCCCTTCTTTATCTTCCAAAAACTTGGTGAAAATTTTCAGCCATGCCATAATTTTCACACCTCTTGCCTTTGCTTCTATTTAAATTTGAACCTAGAATATCTGTCTTAAATTTCTCAACCTGGAAAAGCTAGACTTACTCTGCAAAATACAAAAAAAAAAAAAAAAAAATTACATCGTCTCTAAGGCATTTCTGGATCTTTCTCCTGTCTCCCTCCACTCTATACAGACCCACCTCCCAGACAAACAGGTCTTTCTCTGTAATACTTAATTCATTCCACTGCATATAGGCCTTACCAGATTATTTCATGGTCATGTGATACCTGGGTTCCTCCTGGGAAATTAAGGTCCTCACCCAGCATGGCATGCATAGTTCATGTCACACCTGAAACAACAATGACCTAGAACACTGAAAGCCAGTGAGCCATCTCTTATGCCATGTTGTGAGAATCGGTATCATCCTGCCGGAAGGGGAAGAAATAGATCTGATAAGCTCTGAAAGTCTCTGTCTGTATCACCATGACTCTGTGAATAATTTCTTTCACCATTGCTTCACCACAGAATCCATAGAGCTGATGCCTTTGTTTTCTGAAAGCCACCGTGGGAATTGCAGCAGGAACAACAGTCTCTCTCTTACCACATCGTGAGCACCATTCCTGAAGGTGGCTTCTCCGTAGTGTTCAGGCTTGCTACCATTCCCAGAGCTGGATAGACAGAAGGACATCTTTAGGGCTGTCTCATGAACTGAAACATGTTGAAAAGGACCACAGTTACCTGAGCAGTTGGTTTTCTGAGAGATGATTGACTGTGGTCAACAGAAGAGTAGAAATGAATGTATTGTGCTCCGTTGACCTGTTCGTTCAAAAGATCTTTCTGAAGATTAATCCAAATGTGAAGGTGCTTCTCAGATCTAAAGAACGTTCTCCTTTCTAAAATGGAAATTGAAATGAAGAGAAAGCTACAAACCTAGTGAGATAGATTTTTCCCTAATTACAGGCCTTGGGAAACCCAACTGAGCCTGTACTATGTGTCAGTTAAGTAAAATATAACAAGGCATGTGCCTGCACAGAGAGCAGTGTTTGTAAAGAATTTATACTCCCTGGATAAATTCTTGCATAAAATTATTTTAAACTAGTTTTATAATATAGCTATAGATTATAAATACAGTTATAGATTATAATGCAGTTATAGATTTTGTGGGAAAAGAATGTGATTGACACAAATGGTACCAACTCAACTTGAAAAATCGCCACATCCTTTCTGGAAGATGGTGGAATGAAGGAAGTGAAAAAGCTGGAAGGAGCTTAGGTCTCTCACTAGAGTTCTTCTCGAGCTGCTTACGTGACTTAGAGGAAGACAGCCATCTGGCACTGCACATTCTGCAGCAAAGCAGGGCAAAAACATCTGCCTCACAGAGACTGTGGATGAAGTATGATAATCGACATGGTAGTCACTTTGATTCTTAGGAGAAGCCAACCCCCTGTGAGGTCAAGGTACCTGCGCCACTCTTGGTTATTCAGCAAATAGCGATGGAACACCTGCTATGAGTGGAGCCCTGTGTAAGTAGGCGGGTGAGCAGAGAACACAGAGGGAAAATCCTTCCTTTGGAGCCCTGTGTAAGTAGGCGGGTGAGCAGAGAACACAGAGGGAAAATCCTTCCTTTGAAGAGCTGACATTTAATGGCAGGGAGAGAAAAGGAAACAAGCAAACATAAGAAAGAAGTAAAGAGCGCATGGAAAGATGTGAAGACAGCAGTCTACTGTGGAAAATAGATAAAACAGGGAAGAAGGTCAGGAAACTCTGGGGTTCGAGGCAGATTTCTATTTCGAATATGATGCTCAGAGAAGACCTCACAGAGACAGTGACATTTGGAAAAAACACTTGAGTAGGAGAATGAGATGGAGTGTGAACAAGAGGGTACTTGGAGGAAGAACAACCAGGCAGAAGGCTCGCAGTTGTGAAAGACCTGAGGAGGGAACCTAATTGTGCATGCAAGGAACAGCACATGGCCATCGTGGCCAGTGCACAGAAGAAGGTCAAAGAGTTAGCAGAAAGCCAGATACACAGAGCCTTATAAGCAACCCATTGAAAAGATGTTTTTCTGAGGGTGATAGGGAGGGACGGGGGTACTTCAAACCGGGGAGAAATATGACCAGACTTCCACCTTAAAGGTATCCCTGTGGCTATTGTTTTGAGAATAGATTTGTAAGGGTGTGCCCAAGTGGAAGCATCTAGAACCAACGGTGGCAGTAAGGTACCAAGGGCCATCTCCTGGTGTGGATGGTTATGTTGTGGTTACATAGGAGAATGTATTGTTTGAGAAAAGACACATGATTCTAGGGTGGTCGGGCATGAGGTCACGAGGAGTCTGGCACGCCTGAGCGAAGGAACTGAACTGAGAACGTGAGGCCAGCAACAGGGTCTCAAATGACACCGGGGAAAAAAACATCTTTGTAACACTCTTTGACTTTTCTATAGGTTTGCATTTGTTACTTAAAAAGTGCAGTAATACAGGTAGAGGTTGAGGTAGGTAGCAATGGAGACTGTGAGAGGTAGTCAGATTCTGGGTACATTTTGTAAGGAGTGACCACAGGATTTCCTACTGGTATGAACCTAGGTGGTGAGAGATAGAACGGAGTCAGGGTTAACAGTGTGGCTTTTGCCGTGGCCAAGGGAAGAATGTCCTGGCCACTAGAATTCCACCGGTAGGATACTTGGGGTAGGGAGGACTTAGGCAAATAATTTAACAAGCTCTCTTTTTCTGCATTAGAATATCTATTTCCAAATGGTATACACAATCGAGAATTTTTAAAGGCTCTCATTGAAGGATGCTACATAATTTAAAAATGTGCATCTATATATGACTTTTAAAGAGCTCACTTGATCCTGACAAAGTAGCTATGACATGAAATGTTTTATGAAAAAGATCCATGAGAAAAGAACAGGCCATATGGGATTATCACCCAGAATTTACAAATAGAGAAACCAGTGGTTGGAGAAATTGTCAAGCAGCTAAGTTCAGGTTCTTACAATTTCTTCTGCAGATAAATCTCTCCCATAAACACTGCCACTCTGACCACATTAAGCCCCAGGCATGGTAGTTTCATAACAAGAGTAGTGATTTTATACAGAAAGGCTCTTGAGTTTTAACACCAAATAAACGCCTCAGACCCCTTATCTAATAGGTTACTCTTATGACACAATATATTAACAGGTTTCCTTTCCCTTAAATCCTACTTCCCCATCCTTCAAGTTAGAAAGAGTTTTTAAGCTGCTACTTTGACTGTCCCTTGTCTATTAAGCTAACATGTGAAGGTTAACCCGAAATGCAACTACAGTTTTAGCATCCTTCCCGAAAACACCACTTCTCCTACTAAGGCTAAAGGGTGTGAGATAAATAGGCTGGAACTCAGTTTTTTCCTCCTTTTCAACTGTCTCTACTTGCTGTTCTAGGATGTTTTGAAAGGCAGCGAGTTATGCTAGAAGAGAAAGTTTGTAACAATTTGTATTTCCTCAGCTGTGGGGCAAAGAAAACCTCAAATGTCGGTTTTATAGTCTTCTCGGCTCTCAGGGGAGTTTAAGTATGCAGGCTTTGGCTGAGATAGGAAAGAAACAGCTCAGAGGTGGGGACTGCTGCTTAAAATGTTCCTTTGTTTAATTTTTTTCCTGTTATTGTATATGGAACTTTGAAACCATCCTGACTTTCCATTCCAAAGGCACACGCCAGTACAGGTGCCAGCTGCGGCGAGTGCTTAGAGGAGAAGGACTCCTCATTCCTGATTTTTATGGGGCTCCGAGCGCAAGCAGAGGGGGTTTTCCTGAAAATTGCATTATGAGGTTAAGAAATGTGCATGGTTAGGATAAGCTAGAAGCCTTTGTCACCCTGGGTGTCAAGGATCCTCTACGAATATTCAATAAGAAAGATCTCCAAGCTCAGTACAAACAAGCATAAAACAGGGTCCCAGTAACCCAAGGATTGAGTGGAAATTCAGACGGGGTCTTCTATACTCAGTCTCCCTCAGTCTGCTCATTCCCCAGCTTCCCTTGCTTGGGGAACTGAGGAAAGGGTCATTAAATTCCCTTTGCTTCCATGTCTTCATTTACTGAGTTGGGTATGTCATGGGTTTGTAATGAGTCGAGTATGTCACGGGCTTCCCAGGTGGTCCTAGTGGTAAAGAATCTGCCTGCCAATGCAGGAGACATTGAGACCCCGGTTTGACCCCTGGGTCCCGGAGATCCCCTGGAGGAGGAAATGGAAACCCACCCCAGTATCTTTGCCTGGAGAATCCCATGGGCAGAGGAGCCTTGCAGGCTACAGTCCATGGGGTCCCAAAGAGTCAGACACGACTGAAGCAACTTAGCACACACACATGTCATGGGGACAGATATTATATAAACACATAGATACCGTATCTTGACAAACAAATGCTTCATTTAACCAAAGTACTCTTTTTTGTAGAATAAGGTGTAAATAGGAGTCCTGGGTATCAGTCCACATTGTTAAAGAAACTCTGAAAAGGTACTTTCTTAGGCTTTTGATAGAGTCCCAGCTGCAGCTCAGAGCCAGGGGTATCTCTTAATGGCAGAGTTGAGAAACCTGTTCTCTTTTCCTTTTTTAAAATATTATTTATTTTTATTTGGCTGCCTCAGATCTTAGTTGTGGCATGAGGGATCTCGGTTCCCGAACCAGGGACTGAGCCCCTGCTTGGGAGTGTGGTGTCTTAAGCACTGGACCACCAGGGAAGTCCCCGGTTTTCTTTTTGGTAAATCACTCTGAAGTGAGAAACTTACGGATCTGGCCTTTTCTACTATGGTGAACAGCAAATCCCATCATTAACTTGCTAGATTTATTTCTCATACTCTCCCCTAAATCAACTCCCCTCCCAAACACACACACACACACACACACACACACAGAGGATACCGCCTAACACTGTCTACATGCCTGAACTATATACAGTATCATTTGCGGGATGCCAGAATACTTCTGTTCCCACAAATATGCCCCCTGAAACTTTTCTCCTGTCATGACATTGAAACCTGTTATTTAAATGGGAAGGAGAGGCAAACATGCCCCATTGTTGCTAATGGTATCCGATTCGTGTTAAATGTGTGGACATCACAACCGAATCCCAGCTCTGTCCCTCACGAGGTAGCTGACACCTCTCAGCCCCAACTTCATCCTCTGCAAACTGGTGATAGGAACAGTACAGACCTCGTGAGATTGCTGTAAAGTACTGCAGTGTGCTTAACATATTGCCTGACCCACAAGAAGACACGAGAAACAACATGGTTATTATTGGCGGGCCAGTCTCCACCTAGAGCCGGAGAGATGCTGCAGGGCAAGGGAAGCCATGATGGTGAAGAGATACAGAACATCGTATGTTTGCCCTGACCCCTGATGGGTGTTTAATTTTTATGCAGCTCCTGCTGACAGTACATTTTAAGGGCTTGCAAGAGCTGCCTTATCCTGGAGACAAAGACCATTCTAATCGCTCTGTTGCTAATGCCTGGAGTGACCTCTAGTGGCACGGAATTTTCCATACTTGGGGATAAAAAAAAAAAAAAACAACCAAATTCAAGGTCACTGCTAGCATCATCTTCCTATCTTAATTGTAAACTCAAATTCAGAAGTGGACGAAATGGGAAGGAAAATGTAGCATTTAATTGAATTGACTGACTGATTAATGGGAACTTTGTTTTTTTTTCATTGGTGTATAGTTACCATGTGGTATCCGACTAGGCTTGTGACCTCCTGACCCATAGCCCTCCAGGCTCTTCTGTCCATGGGATTCTCCCGGTAAGAACCCTGGAGTGGGTTGCCCTTTCCTTCTCCAGGGGATCTTCCCAACCCAGGGATCGAATCTTCATCTCCTGCATTGGCAGGTGGGTTCTTTACCACTGAGCCGCCAGGGAAGTCTAATGGGAATTTAAACTCTGGATTTCAGTAATCCCTTACAAATGCCAGCACACTCTCACTTCTGACTGGGTTTCTGTCCATTCATAGTGAGCCGTGGGAGCCATTCGTTCACATTTAATTAAAATATTTTGAGTGTCAGACACTGTGCTAAGCAGAAGGGATGTGGTAAGATGAAAAATAGCTAGGTCCCTGCCCTCAAGGAACTTCTGATTAGGCTGGGAGTTTGAGGAGGGACAGATGTACTAAAAAACATGCTAAAGTAGAGGTCAATACAAAGAATTTCCACCATTTGTTGCTCTCTGGCTTTATGGATAACCTTTCCTTTCTGATAGCAGAAGAAACAGATCCTCTTAAGCAGGAAAAAGCATGTGTATCTAGTGAGATACAGAAGAATTCTCTCTCGTGGGTTGGAAGATATTAGCCAAGAGTAGGTCCCAGTATTGAAAGAGAAAAGTATTCTTCTATGATTAAAAAAAATCAATGTTAAAGCAAAATTCAGACTAAAAACGTCATCTAAAGCCATCACTTAAGATGTGCTTTGTTTAATTCAGCAGCCATATCTCACTTATTTTCTGGGTAATTTGACTCTCAAATATACTTGCTGCTTTCTAGAAAGCAAGGCATTAAATAAGCAAGTCAAATGATCGTTTTTGTGCCTCTACATAAATTTTCATATAACTAAGTTCACAAGTCAGAAAAATATTTTGTCAGATCCCATTTAATCTTGTGGAAGATTGGCAATGCAAGTCTAGTCTAAAGGAATAAGATTCCCAAAGAAAAATGTCCTTAGCTCATCTTCCTATCTTAATTGTAAACTCAAATTCAGAAGTGGACGAAATGGGAAGGAAAATGTAGCATTTAATTGAATTGACTGACTGATTAATGGGAACTTTGTTTTTTCATTGGTGTATAGTTACCATGTGGTATCCGACTAGGCTTGTGACCTCCTGACCCATAGCCCTCCAGGCTCTTCTGTCCATGGGATTCTCCCGGTAAGAACCCTGGAGTGGGTTGCCCTTTCCTTCTCCAGGGGATCTTCCCAACCCAGGGATCGAATCTTCATCTCCTGCATTGGCAGGTGGGTTCTTTACCACTGAGCCGCCAGGGAAGTCTAATGGGAATTTAAACTCTGGATTTCAGTAATCCCTTACAAATGCCAGCACACTCTCACTTCTGACTGGGTTTCTGTCCATTCATAGTGAGCCGTGGGAGCCATTCGTTCACATTTAATTAAAATATTTTGAGTGTCAGACACTGTGCTAAGCAGAAGGGATGTGGTAAGATGAAAAATAGCTAGGTCCCTGCCCTCAAGGAACTTCTGATTAGGCTGGGAGTTTGAGGAGGGACAGATGTACTAAAAAACATGCTAAAGTAGAGGTCAATACAAAGAATTTCCACCATTTGTTGCTCTCTGGCTTTATGGATAACCTTTCCTTTCTGATAGCAGAAGAAACAGATCCTCTTAAGCAGGAAAAAGCATGTGTATCTAGTGAGATACAGAAGAATTCTCTCTCGTGGGTTGGAAGATATTAGCCAAGAGTAGGTCCCAGTATTGAAAGAGAAAAGTATTCTTCTATGATTAAAAAAAATCAATGTTAAAGCAAAATTCAGACTAAAAACGTCATCTAAAGCCATCACTTAAGATGTGCTTTGTTTAATTCAGCAGCCATATCTCACTTATTTTCTGGGTAATTTGACTCTCAAATATACTTGCTGCTTTCTAGAAAGCAAGGCATTAAATAAGCAAGTCAAATGATCGTTTTTGTGCCTCTACATAAATTTTCATATAACTAAGTTCACAAGTCAGAAAAATATTTTGTCAGATCCCATTTAATCTTGTGGAAGATTGGCAATGCAAGTCTAGTCTAAAGGAATAAGATTCCCAAAGAGAATTTTAGCACTCTGATGTAACACCCATACTATGATCATTTTTATTTCATAACTAGATGAAGCTAAAGAATATGTCTTGCTTCCCATGCAAAGTATAATTATCTCTTCTTTTCTCATGAAGACTTTTCATGGTGTCTAGTTGACAAGCTAATGGCCTTACCACAAAGAACTATTTATACATGGCAGAAATTTAGAAATTCCTCAAGCCTAATTCAATCTAAAAGCTTCAAAATGAATTCACAAAACTTCAAATTTCCTTTTATAACAACTTTCTTTGGTATTAGTATGTAGAGGATCACTGCAAGTACAATGTACTGGAATTTTCCTAAAACAGTGGGATCCATCACTGGGAATTTTGTTTCTTTATAGGGTTTATATTTAGCATCATTTATGTCCATTCTTATGTCTTGGAGTAGTAGAATAGGATGGAACAATTTATAAAGAAATATGACAAAAATGTTTATAGGTAAAAACATAGCTGAAAGTTAGAATGGTACCTACCGCTGTAGAGTCTGATTTCTCATTGTCAATTTTTATTGATTCAATTTTTATTTGCCTTACATTTTAACATTTATTGACAATCAAATCATCTTTCACAGGCAATTAATATTCTTGGCCATCACTGAGTGGTGACTTTTATACACCATTGAACAGTGTATGCTTTTTTTAAGCATTTGTACTAAACATTGGGTTGATACATATTTTTTCTATGTGGCTATTAATGATTTAAATTTAAATATTACCACTTAAAACAACTAAAAGAGATTAATTGGCCACACTGATTGAAAGACAGCCTTTCATGACAGACAGAAGCTAAGCTATTTGGATGTCTATTTTTTAACTCCCAAGAAATAACAGAACTGAACATGGCTTTCATTAGGGCTAAGGTCTGCTGGATGTACGACTCTGCCTTATACAGTGTGAAGGGAAGTAGATGTAGCTTCAGAAAGCTTCAGAAAATATTGAGAGATACAACAATTGTAGTTATGCCTTTGGAACTTGCAAGCAAGGATGTTCTTCCACACCATTCACTTTCATCTGTACCCGTTTGCATCATCTCCTTTGAGAACCATGAAGAGGCCAGAGTTTCATTTTAAGTGGAAGATTGGCAATGCAAGTCTAGTCTAAAGGAATAAGATTCCCAAAGAGAATTTTAGCACTCTGATGTAACACCCATACTATGATCATTTTTATTTCATAACTAGATGAAGCTAAAGAATATGTCTTGCTTCCCATGCAAAGTATAATTATCTCTTCTTTTCTCATGAAGACTTTTCATGGTGTCTAGTTGACAAGCTAATGGCCTTACCACAAAGAACTATTTATACATGGCAGAAATTTAGAAATTCCTCAAGCCTAATTCAATCTAAAAGCTTCAAAATGAATTCACAAAACTTCAAATTTCCTTTTATAACAACTTTCTTTGGTATTAGTATGTAGAGGGATCACTGCAAGTACAATGTACTGGAATTTTCCTAAAACAGTGGGATCCATCACTGGGAATTTTGTTTCTTTATAGGGTTTATATTTAGCATCATTTATGTCCATTCTTATGTCTTGGAGTAGTAGAATAGGATGGAACAATTTATAAAGAAATATGACAAAAATGTTTATAGGTAAAAACATAGCTGAAAGTTAGAATGGTACCTACCGCTGTAGAGTCTGATTTCTCATTGTCAATTTTTATTGATTCAATTTTTATTTGCCTTACATTTTAACATTTATTGACAATCAAATCATCTTTCACAGGCAATTAATATTCTTGGCCATCACTGAGTGGTGACTTTTATACACCATTGAACAGTGTATGCTTTTTTTAAGCATTTGTACTAAACATTGGGTTGATACATATTTTTTCTATGTGGCTATTAATGATTTAAATTTAAATATTACCACTTAAAACAACTAAAAGAGATTAATTGGCCACACTGATTGAAAGACAGCCTTTCATGACAGACAGAAGCTAAGCTATTTGGATGTCTATTTTTTAACTCCCAAGAAATAACAGAACTGAACATGGCTTTCATTAGGGCTAAGGTCTGCTGGATGTACGACTCTGCCTTATACAGTGTGAAGGGAAGTAGATGTAGCTTCAGAAAGCTTCAGAAAATATTGAGAGATACAACAATTGTAGTTATGCCTTTGGAACTTGCAAGCAAGGATGTTCTTCCACACCATTCACTTTCATCTGTACCCGTTTGCATCATCTCCCTTTGAGAACCATGAAGAGGCCAGAGTTTCATTGTCCTTTGGTTAAGTGTTTATCTCAGCAGTTTGCTGCCACCTAGTGTCCCATAAAGACTGCCTATTCAATCAGGTCTGGTGACCAAAGGATAAGGTGGACGCTACTTACCAGAGAGCACACAAGGCACAAACCAGCATACGTGAGTCATTTGATAATGATTCCACATATGTACATGCTAGGTTGCTTCCATCGTGTCCGACTCTTTGCCACCCCACAGACTCCTCTGTCCATGGAGTTTCCCAGGTCAGCATGCTGGAGTGGGTTGCCATTTCATCTTTCAGCGGATCTTCCTGACCCAGGGATTGAACACAGATCTCTTATGTCTCCTGCATCGGCAGGTGGGTCTTCTTTACCGCTAGCACCACCTGGGATAATCCAGTAATGCCATCACGTGAGATTCAACTCTCACTAATACTTTCACAAGGGGAATTGGGGGTGTGGGAGGGGGCAGTTCCAGTTTCAAATTAAATTAGAAAACCACCTTACACATTCTCAAGTATCTGAATTTCAAGGTGCTTAAAGTCTGTTATGAGAATTCTCATTATCTGGGCCCTTAACACATGAGTTTAATTAACAGAACTACAAAAGTTTTGGTAGAATTTCAGAGGATTTGCCTTTTTCATTTTTTTGGGGGTGCCCTTAAAGTCTGGTGCCTATTGGTGGTTCAGTATTGTGAGCCCTATGAATGATTTAAATTTAAATATTACCACTTAAAACAACTAAAAGAGATTAATTGGCCACACTGATTGAAAGACAGCCTTTCATGACAGACAGAAGCTAAGCTATTTGGATGTCTATTTTTTAACTCCCAAGAAATAACAGAACTGAACATGGCTTTCATTAGGGCTAAGGTCTGCTGGATGTACGACTCTGCCTTATACAGTGTGAAGGGAAGTAGATGTAGCTTCAGAAAGCTTCAGAAAATATTGAGAGATACAACAATTGTAGTTATGCCTTTGGAACTTGCAAGCAAGGATGTTCTTCCACACCATTCACTTTCATCTGTACCCGTTTGCATCATCTCCCTTTGAGAACCATGAAGAGGCCAGAGTTTCATTGTCCTTTGGTTAAGTGTTTATCTCAGCAGTTTGCTGCCACCTAGTGTCCCATAAAGACTGCCTATTCAATCAGGTCTGGTGACCAAAGGATAAGGTGGACGCTACTTACCAGAGAGCACACAAGGCACAAACCAGCATACGTGAGTCATTTGATAATGATTCCACATATGTACATGCTAGGTTGCTTCCATCGTGTCCGACTCTTTGCCACCCCACAGACTCCTCTGTCCATGGAGTTTCCCAGGTCAGCATGCTGGAGTGGGTTGCCATTTCATCTTTCAGCGGATCTTCCTGACCCAGGGATTGAACACAGATCTCTTATGTCTCCTGCATCGGCAGGTGGGTCTTCTTTACCGCTAGCACCACCTGGGATAATCCAGTAATGCCATCACGTGAGATTCAACTCTCACTAATACTTTCACAAGGGGAATTGGGGGTGTGGGAGGGGGCAGTTCCAGTTTCAAATTAAATTAGAAAACCACCTTACACATTCTCAAGTATCTGAATTTCAAGGTGCTTAAAGTCTGTTATGAGAATTCTCATTATCTGGGCCCTTAACACATGAGTTTAATTAACAGAACTACAAAAGTTTTGGTAGAATTTCAGAGGGATTTGCCTTTTTTCATGTTTTCCTTTTTGTGTGTGTGGGCCTTCCATCACAGTGGCCTCTCTCGTCACAGAGCACCGGCTCTGGGCGCATGCACTCCAGAGCTCTGGCTCGGTAATTGGACACATCGGTCCAGTCACTCCGCAGCACGTGGGATCTTTCCAGGCCAGGGATTGAACCGGCGCCCCTTGCACTGCAAGGTGGTGTCCTTACCCACTGGACCACCAGGGAAGCCCCTCATGTTTTCCTTTTTTTAGGGATACGGGAGACCTCATGAAAAATGAGTCTTGGGTATGAGTTCCTAGAAGAAGGGCACTTTCTTCTTCTTTTGTCTACTACATTTGAGACTTTCTCCACTTAAATCTTCCATTTACATCCAGCTACAATTGTTCCTGCTGAATGTCTAGTCGTTACTAGGATATGACAAACAGCATTTAACATTCACTTCCTTTCCAAGCCTGATCCACTTATAGCTGCTCTGAAGAATAGATTTCATTTTGGGACAAGAACACAGTGATGTTATGTAACGTCTGATTGATAGAAGTTCAAGTGGGCAGATGTTCTCAAAGTCTGAAGATGAAGTGTTTGAGGGGAAGGAAGGTATTATCAGCAAGAAAGTGGGAGGGCAGAATTGCCTGCTCTGATGGAAGGGTGGGCTGCAAGCACAACCTCTCTTGTGGATCCCAGGGACGAGCCCGGCGTCCTTGAGAGCCCTGGCCGTGCGGACGGGCCAGCTGACTTTCTCAGGATAGGTGAAGCGCCTCGTCACAGGTCCTCTTCAACAATCCATCTGGTCACAAAGAAAGATGTCTTTGTCATATGCCACACTAGACTAAAATATTACAATGTTAGAACTCACAAAAGTAGGGCCTCAGCAACTCATAGCCAGAAAATGAGTTAAGGCAATGAGAAAGAGAAAGGAAAACTTCAGCCTCACTCTTTAGGTCATACTAATGTCTCTTTCTTCTCATCTGGCCCTTTCCTCTCTCCTGATCCTGTCCTAATTCTTACACACACCCACACTCACTCTCCACCATGCACAGATACAAAAATAAATACACTCATTTACTTCTCCTTTTTCTTTGCTGCAAGAAATACATGCCCCACTGGTTTAGGCAAAGGATGAAGAAGCATCTCGTGACTCCACCAAGGAGAGAATGCATTCCAGAGCACTTTCTCCATCAGCGCCCTCATCAATTCATTCTCACCTCGTGTGTACAGTTCCCAGCTCAGAATCATCCTCAAACCAACAGAAATACACATAGAAGAATGTTTCCTCCCTGAAAACAAAATTCAAATGCAGGTTAATCTGGTAATGGGGTTTATCTCTGAAGAGTGAAGGAGGAAAAGGAGGGACGCTTCATTATTTTAAAAAGAAAGAAATACGCGCCCTAGACTCATTCCCCTGGAAGAACAACCATTGAATTATTTTAACCCGACAGTTATAAATTTTATTTCTCTTCATTAAATTTCCCAGTCGACTGCCCAGCTTCTTCATCCATTTCCTACTCCGATATAGACTTAAAATGCTGGAGGTTAACACAGAGTGTCTGTGAATAGAGCCAACATAAAATTTATGTTAACTTTGATAATTCTGAATGTTATTATTTAACAGTTTCACTAAGTTTCACTCATGGAAACAGTGAAGGATCAGTAAGTACTTGGCTAGCTGAGGCCAGACTGGAGTTTGGACAAAGCGCTGATTCTGATTGCCTGGGTTTTTTGCCTCTCTAGGTGTCTGATGACATTCTCAATGAAGATAGCTCGCTAAACCTAGGGTACTGAGGAAAAGTACTTAGAGGATAAACAAAGAGTGCAAATTGCTTGTGTATGGGGGAGGCATACATACCTCTTACAGAGGGACTGAAGCCAGGAACAAGAATCTTGATTTAAACATTAAGCAAAGAAAAGCACTGTGTGTGAGAAAGTCATCCTAGAATATACTTTTCTGGTATTGGTAACTCAAAACCTGAGTTACCAATTCCTAATATTCATAATAAGCCTGATGATAAGGAAATATCTATTTCATGTTTAAAAGTATGTACTTATTGAAACCTGCAGTGTTGCATAAAGAAGGAGGATAAGTGTGGGGCACACTCTTGTGTCCACAGGACAGAACATGTCTACCAGTTGTGCCGGTGGTGTTACTGATGTGTATCCAGTAGGATGTTAAGAACAATCCTTTCTGTAAAAGCATGGAAAACAAAAACCTTGAGCAGTGAAAGATTGCACATTCCAAGAACGTTAGCTAATTTCCTGCTGTGGCTCATAGGGAAAGGGCACACAGACAGTGTGTGCTGTTGTGCCTTATCTGTAAAAATTAAAATTAAATTTAAAAAAAAAAAACAATCATCACCATATCTTCTGATATCCTGACATAAAATTCCCCAAGTTACATGGTCATTTTGAGCACCTTTGAAGAGATGATCAATATTGTGTGCTACTTTAAACAAAAGCGTTCTTTTTGTAGCTCCAGCAAGCTTATATTTTAATGAAATGGACTCAAAATAGCCCAATGTGTGCTTCTAGGTTCTGACCACTGAAGTTTTTCATCTGTAGACTGCTAGCCACAAATAATCAACTTAAGAAAATAAACCAGACTAGATGACTTTCTTGCTTCTTCTAGCCATTTCTGAGTTGTTGTTTTCAAACATCTATCGCTACATGCTCAACCAAAGATAACCTAAACAAAGAAAATCCAGCTCTTTGCCCACACTTTTCAATCCAACCCTGCATGAGTCAAACTAAATGTGACTTTATTCCTTGTTTCATCAGAAAAGACTTAGTGACCTATCTAGTGACCCCTATGGAGAAGAGAAATGGTATTGTCCAGAAAGACAAAAGATAAAGATTTTGTAAGTCAAAGTATACTATAAAGAAGCAACAGGAAATATCTATGAAGCTGTTTACAACTTGTCAAGTTGACTAATGTAAGACTTCATAAGTGACTTACCTTGACAATAGTTTAAACTCTGGAATTTCCTTCCACTGTAGAGAATGTTAGGTTGCCCTTGAACCAGGGAAAGGGCATGGTATGCAGGGGAAACGCTCCACACTTTGCAGACAGACAAGTCAGAGTGTGTACCCCCAAACAGACGCCTACCAACTGGATGGCTTTCGCTATTTCTGTTTTCTTATTTTTACTTCCTACTGGAGAAGGAAATGGCAACCCGCTCCAATATCCTGGTCTGGAAAATTCCCTGGAAGAAAGATCCGGGAGGGTATAGTCCATGGATTCACAAAGAGTCAGAAACGACTGAGCAACTGAGCACACATGCTCATTGTTGATTAACAGTGCTGTGCTATTAATACCTTCAGGTGTCTAGCAAGGCTACTCACTTCCACATAGACATCTGTTCATCTTTTTCAAATTCTTGTCCCACTTAGATTATTACAGAAGATTGAATCTAATGTCTTTTCTCACTTTTTTTTTGATGTGGACCATTTTAAAGTCTTTATTGAGTTCGTTACGAACTTCTGTTTTAAGTTTTGGCTTTTTGGCTGTGAGGCGTGTGGAATCTTAGCTCCCCAATCAGGGATTGAAGAGACACCCCCAGCATTGGAAAGGGAAGTCGATGGGACTGGATTGCCAGAGAAGTCCCATAAACATATATTCATTCTTTAACAAATTCTTTTCCCATTCAGGTTATTACAGAATATTGAATCCGAACTTCTTAATTGTGAAAAAAGACGTGTGGAATTAGTAGTCCCATAACTAGGAAGACTAGATGTTTTTGCTTCTTCTAGCCATTTCTGAGTTGTTGTTTTCAAACATCTATCGCTACATGCTCAACCAAAGATAACCTAAACAAAGAAAATCCAGCTCTTTGCCCACACTTTTCAATCCAACCCTGCATGAGTCAAACTAAATGTGACTTTATTCCTTGTTTCATCAGAAAAGACTTAGTGACCTATCTAGTGACCCCTATGGAGAAGAGAAATGGTATTGTCCAGAAAGACAAAAGATAAAGATTTTGTAAGTCAAAGTATACTATAAAGAAGCAACAGGAAATATCTATGAAGCTGTTTACAACTTGTCAAGTTGACTAATGTAAGACTTCATAAGTGACTTACCTTGACAATAGTTTAAACTCTGGAATTTCCTTCCACTGTAGAGAATGTTAGGTTGCCCTTGAACCAGGGAAAGGGCATGGTATGCAGGGAAACGCTCCACACTTTGCAGACAGACAAGTCAGAGTGTACCCCAAACAGACGCCTACCAACTGGATGGCTTTCGCTATTTCTGTTTTCTTATTTTTACTTCCTACTGGAGAAGGAAATGGCAACCCGCTCCAATATCCTGGTCTGGAAAATTCCCTGGAAGAAAGATCCGGGAGGGTATAGTCCATGGATTCACAAAGAGTCAGAAACGACTGAGCAACTGAGCACACATGCTCATTGTTGATTAACAGTGCTGTGCTATTAATACCTTCAGGTGTCTAGCAAGGCTACTCACTTCCACATAGACATCTGTTCATCTTTTTCAAATTCTTGTCCCACTTAGATTATTACAGAAGATTGAATCTAATGTCTTTTCTCACTTTTTTTTTGATGTGGACCATTTTAAAGTCTTTATTGAGTTCGTTACGAACTTCTGTTTTAAGTTTTGGCTTTTTGGCTGTGAGGCGTGTGGAATCTTAGCTCCCCAATCAGGGATTGAAGAGACACCCCCAGCATTGGAAAGGGAAGTCGATGGGACTGGATTGCCAGAGAAGTCCCATAAACATATATTCATTCTTTAACAAATTCTTTTCCCATTCAGGTTATTACAGAATATTGAATCCGAACTTCTTAATTGTAAAACAGGTATAAGAATCTCAACATAGCATTACTGTGTGGGAAACTATAGATAGTTTACAAAAAGTACCGAGACTATGTCCTACACCATTACTGAGAGCATTAGGGGACTACAAAAGGTAGAATAGGAGAAGATTTTGCTGAGAACACAAGTAGAAAAACCTGGGAATTACGATGAATCAAATACTTCAAGAGCAAAATATTTCTTTAAGCTTCGACTGGCACAGTGAGGAAGGGAAGCTCTATGATTAAGCCTTTGTGAAGGTATACGCTGTCCTACACCAGAGCTACTCTGCTCTGACCTATCACATCTCAAGTACAGTTTCAAATGGCCCGGGTGGTGTGTGTGTGTCACAAAGGCAGGCGCTATAAAAAGTAGAGTTCATGGGGACAAAGTCACTCTGTAATCATTGTGCTTAAAATCAACCTTTTGGACTACAGTGCAGTCTGGGCAGATGCTCATTTTCATTACCCATTGGGCCTATCCCAATTCGGCATATTCAAAATTTCATCTATTATTCAATCACATAAGATACTTTTTTTTCAAACTTTAAACTTTTTATTTTGTATTGAGGTATAGTCAATTAACAATGCTGTGGTAATTTCAGATGAACAGCAAAGGGACTCGGCCTTACATATATTTGTATCCATTGTTCCCCAAAGTCCCTTCTCATCCAGGCTAGCACATGATGCTGAGTAGGGTTCCATGTGCTGTACAATAGGTCCTTGTTGGTTATCCATTTTAAATATAGCAGTGTGTACATGTCCATCCCAAACTTCATTACTATCCCATAAGGTACTTTTTTGTTGCTTGTCCTGTAAGGTACTTTCATTGTTTTTACGTTAAAATCAGCAAGAATATTAAGTTTTGGCTTTTTGGCTGTGAGGCGTGTGGAATCTTAGCTCCCCAATCAGGGATTGAAGAGACACCCCCAGCATTGGAAAGGGAAGTCGATGGGACTGGATTGCCAGAGAAGTCCCATAAACATATATTCATTCTTTAACAAATTCTTTTCCCATTCAGGTTATTACAGAATATTGAATCCGAACTTCTTAATTGTAAAACAGGTATAAGAATCTCAACATAGCATTACTGTGTGGGAAACTATAGATAGTTTACAAAAAGTACCGAGACTATGTCCTACACCATTACTGAGAGCATTAGGGGACTACAAAAGGTAGAATAGGAGAAGATTTTGCTGAGAACACAAGTAGAAAAAAACCTGGGAATTACGATGAATCAAATACTTCAAGAGCAAAATATTTCTTTAAGCTTCGACTGGCACAGTGAGGAAGGGAAGCTCTATGATTAAGCCTTTGTGAAGGTATACGCTGTCCTACACCAGAGCTACTCTGCTCTGACCTATCACATCTCAAGTACAGTTTCAAATGGCCCGGGTGGTGTGTGTGTGTCACAAAGGCAGGCGCTATAAAAAGTAGAGTTCATGGGGACAAAGTCACTCTGTAATCATTGTGCTTAAAATCAACCTTTTGGACTACAGTGCAGTCTGGGCAGATGCTCATTTTCATTACCCATTGGGCCTATCCCAATTCGGCATATTCAAAATTTCATCTATTATTCAATCACATAAGATACTTTTTTTTCAAACTTTAAACTTTTTATTTTGTATTGAGGTATAGTCAATTAACAATGCTGTGGTAATTTCAGATGAACAGCAAAGGGACTCGGCCTTACATATATTTGTATCCATTGTTCCCCAAAGTCCCTTCTCATCCAGGCTAGCACATGATGCTGAGTAGGGTTCCATGTGCTGTACAATAGGTCCTTGTTGGTTATCCATTTTAAATATAGCAGTGTGTACATGTCCATCCCAAACTTCATTACTATCCCATAAGGTACTTTTTTGTTGCTTGTCCTGTAAGGTACTTTCATTGGACATTATTTGTATACTTTATTGAATTAAGAGACTTCAGCAAGAATATTAAGTTGGGGACTTTTAATTTGACACTATTGTCACTGATGCAAAAGTACTGTTATCTTTTAAGCAAGAGCTGAAGTGAGGTGTATCTCCATATGTTTGGGCAGAGTGGCCGTGTCTGTAAGATTTGGTATTAAGCCCTGCATGCCTTGGCACAAAAGCTGCAGAAATCAATTCTACTGGACTGTTCTAAGTACATCACCTCATAGACTTGTGGTAATATGTTGGACGCTTTAAATCTGCTGGATGAGGTTTGCTACTGGGAATGTAAGTTGATTTACTCCTGCAAACTTCTATTAAATATCATCTCATGCAAGTCACTGCATAAACATCATTTTTCATGTGTCTTACCCAAAATCCTAAAAATTTGCAAAAATATTTTACCACAAAAAAATATTTTCATTGGTTAATAAGATAACATACAAAGTTTCAAAGTTTCAAGGAAGGAAAAAATATTTTAAAGCCTATAAATATTCAATGGTATGATTAGACTTGAATCTTGGATAAGCAAAATTTTTTAATAGCATTTTAAAAGCCTTACCATAAAATATAAAACTGATAAATTGGACTTTATTAAATTTAAAAATACCTTATTATTTTAAAACTCCATTAAGAAAATGAACAGACATACCACACACTGAGGAAAGGTGTTTGTAAAACAGATCTGATCAAGAACACATATCCAAAATATGTTAAAAATGACTACAAACAACTAATTTTTAAAATGCAATGAATATTGACCAAAGTTTTGAATAGATACCTTCTACTCGAAAATATACAAGTAGCCAATAATCCCATGAAAAAGTTATAATCATCATGGCCATCAGTAAGACATAGTTTAGAATCAATGGAGTATCACTTCACACTCATTAGAATAGCTGAAATTAAATTGATCACATGAGGTGTTGGCAAGGATGTGGAACCTCTGGACTGCTCATCCACTGCCGATGGGAATGTTAAATGTTAAACTACAATGCTAAACTACTGCGAAACACAGCAATTCCCATCCTACATATTTAAATGAGAGACATGATAGCTATGCCCAGGAAAAGACCGACTTGTACAAGAACAAGTCATAGCAGTTTTATTCTTAACAGCCAAAAACACCCCAAGTTTTTCTTAACAGAGAAAAGGACACACAGATGGTGGCCTATTCATAAAATAGAACCATGACTGGGAATAAAGAGAACCACTGAGGCTCACCACAACCTGGATGAATCTCAGGATCTCAGTGTCTTACTGAATGATAGCAGCTGGGAAGAAATGACGACCTGTGTGCTGTCTCCCTGTGCACAAACCCAAATTTAGACATCACGAATCGACGGCTATAGACATGAGGTGGTGCTTGAGAGGAAACGTGGGTTTGAAAGGGACAGGAAAAAAAAGTGCTTTGGAGATGGAAATTCTTTGTATCGTATTTCACATGACCATAACAAGGGTGCACACAAGGTAGAACTTCAAGGACAGAGAGGATTCCCCTTCTGGTAACAGCCAAGTGGTTCCTGCCAGACCAACCTGTGCACAGGCAGTAACCGTCAACTCTGGACAAAATATAAAAAACAACTACCCGAAGCTGCTGCTGCTGCTGCTGCTGCTGCTTAGACTTTTCAGCCGTGCCTGACTCTGTGTGACCCCATGGACTGTAGCCCGCCAGGCTCCTCTGTCCATGGGATTCTCCAGGCAAGGATACTGGAGTGGGCTGCCATGCCCTCTTCCAGGAGATCTTCCCAGTTCAGGGATGGAACCTGGGTCTCCTGCATTGCAGGCAGATTCCTCACCACTGAGCCAACAGGGAAGCCATACACACACACACACACACACACACACACACACACACACACATTTGAGACCCCAGAAACTGTAGCTCACCAGGCTTCTCCATCCATGGAACTCTGGAGTGGGTTGCCGTTTCCTTCTCCTACCTGAAGGCATTAGAGCGCAATTAAGTCAGACAGATACTGGAACCTGGGTGACACTTGGACAAAGGCACAAAGCTGGGTAGATTTCATATTTACGAAACACTGTGCCATAGGGGAAACATTCCTTCCCGCGCTTGTCTTGGTTATCAGCAAGAGTATGCATTAAAAGGGTACAGCAATGTACCCTATCTTTCAGCCCTGCATTTGTGTGTATGATGACAGAGAACACTGATCAGAAGTTTAGTGTCCTAACTTTTGTCGTGAACTAGCTATGTGAGTCCTAAGATTTACTCAACGCAACTTCTTCTTTATAACATAAGTAGTTGTAAAGACTGGCTTCCTCAAATCGCCCTTGTGGCTCTTATTTCCTCTTAATCCCTCTCACTAGGCTCTTTTGAAAGAAGAATAATCCTGCATTTCTGAAAATTCTCTTGTGACGCAAGATGTACCGAGTTTGAGATGGTCTCTTTGGCCAAAGTCTAGGACCAAGTTTCAGTATGAACTTAGCAAATTTGAACATTTTCAAGTCAGCATCACAAAGTCTTAGCAAGGGTTCTTTTTTAAAACTTTGGAGATGGAAATTCTTTGTATCGTATTTCACATGACCATAACAAGGGTGCACACAAGGTAGAACTTCAAGGACAGAGAGGATTCCCCTTCTGGTAACAGCCAAGTGGTTCCTGCCAGACCAACCTGTGCACAGGCAGTAACCGTCAACTCTGGACAAAATATAAAAAACAACTACCCGAAGCTGCTGCTGCTGCTGCTGCTGCTGCTTAGACTTTTCAGCCGTGCCTGACTCTGTGTGACCCCATGGACTGTAGCCCGCCAGGCTCCTCTGTCCATGGGATTCTCCAGGCAAGGATACTGGAGTGGGCTGCCATGCCCTCTTCCAGGAGATCTTCCCAGTTCAGGGATGGAACCTGGGTCTCCTGCATTGCAGGCAGATTCCTCACCACTGAGCCAACAGGGAAGCCATACACACACACACACACACACACACACACACACACACACATTTGAGACCCCAGAAACTGTAGCTCACCAGGCTTCTCCATCCATGGAACTCTGGAGTGGGTTGCCGTTTCCTTCTCCTACCTGAAGGCATTAGAGCGCAATTAAGTCAGACAGATACTGGAACCTGGGTGACACTTGGACAAAGGCACAAAGCTGGGTAGATTTCATATTTACGAAACACTGTGCCATAGGGGAAACATTCCTTCCCGCGCTTGTCTTGGTTATCAGCAAGAGTATGCATTAAAAGGGTACAGCAATGTACCCTATCTTTCAGCCCTGCATTTGTGTGTATGATGACAGAGAACACTGATCAGAAGTTTAGTGTCCTAACTTTTGTCGTGAACTAGCTATGTGAGTCCTAAGATTTACTCAACGCAACTTCTTCTTTATAACATAAGTAGTTGTAAAGACTGGCTTCCTCAAATCGCCCTTGTGGCTCTTATTTCCTCTTAATCCCTCTCACTAGGCTCTTTTGAAAGAAGAATAATCCTGCATTTCTGAAAATTCTCTTGTGACGCAAGATGTACCGAGTTTGAGATGGTCTCTTTGGCCAAAGTCTAGGACCAAGTTTCAGTATGAACTTAGCAAATTTGAACATTTTCAAGTCAGCATCACAAAGTCTTAGCAAGGGTTCTTTTTTAAAAGGGGGAACTGACATGTGCAAGCAGGTGGATTTTAAAAAGCATGAAAGCCCTCCAAGGAAAGGTAATGTGCTGCGATTAAGTTCGTACAGAACTGACATCATGTGGGGGGAAAGGGAAAAAAAACACCCACAATAAAACGTTATGCCTCTCCCTGTTTTCAATTCCTCCCACACATCCACTGCTTCTGTTGAAACTTGTTATTGCTAAAGAACTTTTTTTATCATGAAAAGAGCTACAGTTTTAAAAGAGACTATTGGCACCCAAATCCAGCTTTGGTGTTAGAGGCAATTAACTTGTGTTTGATAATTGCTTTCCTGGGCATTTAATATGATTACTGTTATCAATGTGCCCAGCCGTGCAGTGCTGTCTATTAATCATAAATAAAGTAACAAATACTACACTAATTTTTCAATATTTTCTTTTTGAAGACAAAGAGCTAGATTATATCAAGCCATGATGGTAGAAATAAAAGCAAAGATCAAGATACTGGTAGAAAGAGATAAATTTTCAACAGCTAATCAAAACATGAGAGTAACTATCAAAAGGCTCTCAACACAATATTGTAAAGCAATTATCCTTCAATTAAAAATAAATAATTTTTTTAAAAGCCTCTCATTTCCTAAGTCAAGGTGCAGAAAGTTGTTTTCAAAGTAAATCTAAAAGATAACCTAAATCTCTATTTTAAAAATACAAAATCTATTTTAGACCAATTTTCTGATTAAATACAGACGAGCTGATGATTAGTTACTTAACCTTTTGGAAACTGACTATCAGTATGCCTTTGGTCTAAACTGTTCTCCCTTTCTTTCTAGCTCTCCACATGTATAAATAACACCAAAGCAGTATCTATTTTAGGAAATGCTGAAATCCATTTCTTTTGTAATTAATATACTAGACAAGCTTTTTCTGAAACTTTTGTCTGAGCACCCAGAATCTCTCAATTATAGCCTTTTTAAGGTAAGCATTCTATCAGTTCATAAATATAATGCAGAAATTATATTTATGCTAGACCTGAAAAAGACAGTTTGGTTTTCAGACTCTGCTCCTAGAAGCTCTTCACATCCTAAAGAGATGCTTCAAGGGTCTGGACCAATTTAAGCAAATAGTCCAACTTACTTTTTTTGTTGTTAAATAAAAGAGGTGGAAAGCATGGGTTTAATCCAACTCCCACATTTTAAAGTTAAGAAAAGTGAAGCCCAGAGACACGCAGTCATCTTTTATAAGGTAGTTCAGCTAGAGGACTTAGAAAAGTGATAATGATCTGACCAACAAACATGAGAGAAATAGAAACACAGAGAAAAGTAGGGAAGGGGTAGAGGGACTCGAGAGAGAAAGAGTGAGCTGGAGACAGTATCCCACACTGCATTTTTCCCGTTACCTTGGGTTCCCTTCCCTCCCATGAAGTACCTTCTGTCGATTTTGTCCTCTGTCTGTCTGTCCCCACCCCCTTGTTTAGCCTCTTTGCTCACGCTGGGTCTTTGTCCCAGCTCTCCACTGTCTACCCAGGATTCAGTCCCCGGACGAGCAGCTCAGCACTACCCGAGAACTTGTTAGAAACGTCGTTTCTCAGGCCCCACCCCAGACCTACTGAATCCAACACTCAGGAGCTCAGTCCCAGGAATCTGTTTTAGCAAGCCCTCCTGGGCATTCTGATGCACCTTACTTAACATGTGAGAACTCGGTCCACAGACTAAACGCCAAACTCTTTGCACAGGTGTTCATTGTCTCCAACCTTCCCTCCCACTTACCTCCTCCTCCTGCAGCTGTTGCTGCTGCTTAGTCACTTCATGTCTAACACTTTTGTGACCCCCATTGACTGTAGCCCGCCAGGCCCCTCTGTCCATGGGATTCTCCAGGCAAGAATCCTGAAGAGGATTGCTTCCTAATGTGCAGCCTGTGTTCCAAATCATCTGCACCATCACTTTGACTTGAGAGAGAACTGAACTTTTCCTCTTTCAGGCCTTTCCTCATTCTGTTGCATTAGCTAGAAGTCTCTTTTGCTCTCTTCCGTCTTATTTTGAAAACCGACCCATCTTTCAAAGGCAACCTCCACTGCTCTTTCAAGGAAACAAACTGTTAGGTACAAAATAAGTTATAAGGATATATTGTACAACACAGGGAATAGAGCCAATATTTTATAATAATAAGTAGAGTAAAACTTTTAAAAATTGTGAATCATTATTTCTGTATCTGTAACTTATATAAAATGGGCTTCCCTGGTGGCTTAGTGGTAAAGAATCCACCTCCAGTGTTAGATCACTGGATCAGGAAGATCCCCTGGAAGGGGAAATGGCAGCCTACCTCAGGATTCTTGCCACGGGGTCTCACATGAGTTGGACAAGACTTAGCGACTAAACAACAACTTATGTAATCTTGTTCGGCAACTATACTTGAGTTTTAAAAAACACCACCTCACAGCATCCATGTGGTGATGTAACTTCCCCTTATTCTAAATGCCTACTGCACTTTTTCTCCACTCTCGTTTACTGCATCTTCATTGAATTTTAATTCTTTCTATGTGTGTCTTAGGGTGACTTCTAAATGCTTTAAGCCCTCAAGGTCAAAGGTAATGTTTGTTTTATCACTTTGTCCCCCACAGTGCTTTTCAGAGTGCACATATTCAGTAAATACTCGATAAATCAAAGAACGAAGACTTCTTTAGGTCAAGAACCACATTGCCCTTGGTGTCAAGTACAAAGCCTTGCACCGAACAGGTACTAAGTATGTCTTGAATGAAAACTGAAGAATAGCGGTTTGCTTCAGTGATCTGGTTCCGATCTGATCTCTGGGAACACTCTGCATGGTATCCTCTCTACGTCTCTATTTTATGGGCAAAGTACTAATAATTGAGAAGTTAAAAAAAAGTCTAAATTTTAGACCAGCCATTAGCTAGTATATAACTTTACCTCAGTCATTTATCTGGGTTTCAATCTCCTTATTTTTAAACTGACATTTTTAGACAAGATTTTTTTTTTAACAAGATGTTTTTTAAAGCTATTCTACTCTTTCAAATCTGTAATAGCATAACTGCAATGAAAAGAACATCTCATCAACAGATACTGAGAATGGTTTCTGAGTTAACCCTCTATTAGGCACTTGAAGTAAATTTCAGTAGAGGTTCAGTTCTGTCCTTTACTAGTTTTTTGTGTTAATTGAGCTCCTTAACTGGTCTGGGACTTCAATTTTTTTCATGTAAAAAAACAGAAGATTTTGCTCTGTATCCTTTACTGTGGAAGAGCATCTCTTCTTTCATTTTTTTCTTACTTTATGACGCTGTCTCTTAGAAAGACAAATACTATATAACATCATTTACATGTGAAATCTCAAAAATAAAACAAATGAGTTCATAGAACAAAACAGAAAGAGACTCACAAATATGCTTTCTACATTCTCCAAATGTACAATACAGAAAACCTTTAAATATATTTTCTCAGGATTATTGGAGAATAGTGCTATGTGGTAAAGGTAACTGGGAACCTACATCACTGTGCATGATGGCACCTGTACTTGCTTACATAAAGGGTTAAATTTTTTATTGGGAAAAATACATACAAACAAAGAATGTTTTTCACTCCAGTCTAGTTTAAGAGTCCGAATAGCATCCTCTTCTGGAAGAACTGGACACAGTCTTCGTACCTTTGGCGTAGCTGAACTCCCAAGCCCGGAGCACAGATAGCCCTCTTACCCTGTGTAACTGTCTTTGATCCACCAATGAGATCATTGCCAAAAACTCATAGGATTGAGCCAAAGGAATATTGGCTAGATTGACTGACTATTTCATTAAGTTTCCTCTACTCCATATGGACTTCCCAGAGGCTCCCTGGTAAAGAACTCACTTGCCAATGCAGGAGATGCAAGTTCGATCCCTGGGTTGGGAAGATTCCCTGGAGAAGGAAATGGCAGCCCACTCCAGTATTCTTGCCTGGGAAATCCATGGACAGAGGAGCCTGGTGACTGCAGTCCACGGGGTCACCAGGAGTCCAATTTGAGTGAGCAAAGAGCACAAACACACACACACACAGCACAGCACACACTACTCAAAATAGTAATGAACCTATGTTTTGTTTTCTTTCTTATACCTCTAAGGAATTTGCCTTCCTTATACCTTCTAGAAATTATCACAACCAACTCCCGTGTTATAACCTTCTGAGGCAAGACAGAGAAGATTTTCGCACACTGGAGAGCACCTTTATGCCCCTTTCCAATCATTACCCGCTTTCTCCTCTGCAAAGTAAATTGTCATCCTGGGTCTTATGATAATTCCATTGTAGCCTTTTCCTTGTAGCTCAACCATCTAAGCATGCATTGCAAAAATTTTTTTTTGAATTTTATATAAGTGCAATCATGAGCACGTGCTATTTTGTGGCTGGATTCTTTGACTCACTGTCACATTTTCCCTGCAGTAGCCATCAGTTATAAAAATACACCATTATCTATCCATTCCACTGTGGATTAATAAGAATTTTTCATTTTTTTAAAAATATGTGCTTTGAATAGACAGGAAGTTTGGTAAAGACTGAAATATGTTCTGGATAGGCAGAAAACTTCTTATCAAAGTCATTCTCTCCAAATGCCTGGATTTTCATAAAGCTAATGCCATATGTTTTGGTGTTAAAAAAAATGAAAAAAAAAAAGGTAGTCCCAAAAATGATGCTTAAAACTCTCTGGATATGGATCAGCTTGCCTAGCCCCCCTTCTCATCTTCTACCCTAACTCTGACGATCTCAAGTGACAGCTTGAGGCTGTGAGCTGGGGAGGCTGCTGGGTGATAGGAGAGGGAAGACTGAAAGAAAAGAAGGTAAGACTCATAAACCGTGAACATCAAGAGTGAGCCAGTCTGTGGTGAGCAGAGCACACAAGCAGTGGGATAGAATTACCTATACCCTCTTCAAGTCTCTTCTTTCAAGCTCCTATCTTCCATTTCTTTTTACCCAAAGGACATGTGGGGGGGGTGTGTGTGCATGTGTGTGTGTGTGTGTGTCTGTGTGTGTATAGAAGACAGGGAAGCATTAAGACTTTGATAAAATGGCAGTGAGAACATCTCCCTGTCTTCTTATTAGAGTGATAGGCAAGCTGTCCCTTGGGCAATGCCTAGAACCTATATGGGACAAGAAAAGCACCCCTAAGCCCTCCAAAAGATGGACTATTTCTGAGCACACGGGAAGGAAAAGGCATAGTGTACAGTGTGTGTTGCAGACATTAATACCTTCTAGAAATTATCACAACCAACTCCCGTGTTATAACCTTCTGAGGCAAGACAGAGAAGATTTTCGCACACTGGAGAGCACCTTTATGCCCCTTTCCAATCATTACCCGCTTTCTCCTCTGCAAAGTAAATTGTCATCCTGGGTCTTATGATAATTCCATTGTAGCCTTTTCCTTGTAGCTCAACCATCTAAGCATGCATTGCAAAAATTTTTTTTTGAATTTTATATAAGTGCAATCATGAGCACGTGCTATTTTGTGGCTGGATTCTTTGACTCACTGTCACATTTTCCCTGCAGTAGCCATCAGTTATAAAAATACACCATTATCTATCCATTCCACTGTGGATTAATAAGAATTTTTCATTTTTTTAAAAATATGTGCTTTGAATAGACAGGAAGTTTGGTAAAGACTGAAATATGTTCTGGATAGGCAGAAAACTTCTTATCAAAGTCATTCTCTCCAAATGCCTGGATTTTCATAAAGCTAATGCCATATGTTTTGGTGTTAAAAAAAATGAAAAAAAAAAAGGTAGTCCCAAAAATGATGCTTAAAACTCTCTGGATATGGATCAGCTTGCCTAGCCCCCCTTCTCATCTTCTACCCTAACTCTGACGATCTCAAGTGACAGCTTGAGGCTGTGAGCTGGGGAGGCTGCTGGGTGATAGGAGAGGGAAGACTGAAAGAAAAGAAGGTAAGACTCATAAACCGTGAACATCAAGAGTGAGCCAGTCTGTGGTGAGCAGAGCACACAAGCAGTGGGATAGAATTACCTATACCCTCTTCAAGTCTCTTCTTTCAAGCTCCTATCTTCCATTTCTTTTTACCCAAAGGACATGTGGGGGGGGTGTGTGTGCATGTGTGTGTGTGTGTGTGTCTGTGTGTGTATAGAAGACAGGGAAGCATTAAGACTTTGATAAAATGGCAGTGAGAACATCTCCCTGTCTTCTTATTAGAGTGATAGGCAAGCTGTCCCTTGGGCAATGCCTAGAACCTATATGGGACAAGAAAAGCACCCCTAAGCCCTCCAAAAGATGGACTATTTCTGAGCACACGGGAAGGAAAAGGCATAGTGTACAGTGTGTGTTGCAGACATTAATTTACACCATTGACTAAGCATAATATTTTTGAGCAGGAATCTGTCTAACCACCTTTCCACATTCTCTTCTAATAACTACTGGTCCTATTAGATTTCTGCGTATCGACATTTTAATAAGTTGAAAAATATTGAAGTGAAATTGAAGAATAGAAAGGGTGAGGGAAGCCCCCTGGATGAAGACAGCTTTCATTTAAGAGGAAAGAACAAGAAAGGCCTGGATTGTGAATCTGCTTGCCACCTTTGACCGTGACCTTGGATATCGTCACTAGATAATGTGAACGAAGTGAATATTACATGTGGCTATTTTTAAAATTTTGACATTTCTTCGTGAAAGCCTTAGACTCTTCTTGAATTGTCCCTTCTTAGAGTTACTGCATATTTAATTGTGTTCTTAAAATGTCTTTTTTTCTTTGTAATTAAAGAAAGAGTTTAATTAGATTAAAAGAAACATACATTTGCAAATCCAGTCTTTATCTTAGAAAGTAGAAGAGTCTGCTTTAGAAGCAAAGCTGTGTTTTATTTTTGTGCATCAATGTTTACTTAGTTCTTTTCAAACAGTCATTTCTCACTGCTTTATAAAGACGCGTCCGTGCACCTGCCCTTCAGTTCCGTCCGCCCCTCTGCCGCCCCGTGGACTGTAGCCTCCCAGGTTCCTCAGTCCATGGAATTTTTTAAGCAAGAATTCTGGAGTGGGTTGCCATTTCCTTCTCCAGAGGATCTTCCTGACCCAGAAATCGAATCTGTGTTTCCTGCATTGCAGGCAGATTCTTTACCCCCTGAGCCACCTGGGAAGCCCTTATAAAGGTGACCAGATGAATTTTTTCTTTCTTTTTGATATAACTTGTATTTATTCCTAAAAGCAATGAGGGAGGATTTTTATTTGCTATTTTTATATTTGTTATTTTATTTATGTTTTCTTGACCTAGTACTTTTGGAGTTTGGCTATTAGAGTGATAGGCAAGCTGTCCCTTGGGCAATGCCTAGAACCTATATGGGACAAGAAAAGCACCCCTAAGCCCTCCAAAAGATGGACTATTTCTGAGCACACGGGAAGGAAAAGGCATAGTGTACAGTGTGTGTTGCAGACATTAATTTACACCATTGACTAAGCATAATATTTTTGAGCAGGAATCTGTCTAACCACCTTTCCACATTCTCTTCTAATAACTACTGGTCCTATTAGATTTCTGCGTATCGACATTTTAATAAGTTGAAAAATATTGAAGTGAAATTGAAGAATAGAAAGGGTGAGGGAAGCCCCCTGGATGAAGACAGCTTTCATTTAAGAGGAAAGAACAAGAAAGGCCTGGATTGTGAATCTGCTTGCCACCTTTGACCGTGACCTTGGATATCGTCACTAGATAATGTGAACGAAGTGAATATTACATGTGGCTATTTTTAAAATTTTGACATTTCTTCGTGAAAGCCTTAGACTCTTCTTGAATTGTCCCTTCTTAGAGTTACTGCATATTTAATTGTGTTCTTAAAATGTCTTTTTTTCTTTGTAATTAAAGAAAGAGTTTAATTAGATTAAAAGAAACATACATTTGCAAATCCAGTCTTTATCTTAGAAAGTAGAAGAGTCTGCTTTAGAAGCAAAGCTGTGTTTTATTTTTGTGCATCAATGTTTACTTAGTTCTTTTCAAACAGTCATTTCTCACTGCTTTATAAAGACGCGTCCGTGCACCTGCCCTTCAGTTCCGTCCGCCCCTCTGCCGCCCCGTGGACTGTAGCCTCCCAGGTTCCTCAGTCCATGGAATTTTTTAAGCAAGAATTCTGGAGTGGGTTGCCATTTCCTTCTCCAGAGGATCTTCCTGACCCAGAAATCGAATCTGTGTTTCCTGCATTGCAGGCAGATTCTTTACCCCCTGAGCCACCTGGGAAGCCCTTATAAAGGTGACCAGATGAATTTTTTCTTTCTTTTTGATATAACTTGTATTTATTCCTAAAAGCAATGAGGGAGGATTTTTATTTGCTATTTTTTATATTTGTTAGTTTTTTTTATGTTTTCTTGACCTAGTACTTTTGGAGTTTGGCTTAAATTTTAATTAAACCTAACTCCAGCCTACTCTTACATTAGACTTTTTGAATACCTGCATTGCAAGCTGACCTTTGAGATAAAGGTAAGGGCCTAAACCCCTTACATACAAAAAAGCAGAGGTGACCTCCTGTGCTCTAGGTCACGTGCCTCATTCGTGCCAGAACTGGGAGGGTGCCCTGGTCTCCTGACAGACCCCTAATCAATGCACGGTATACTCTGCTTAAAATTCCCCCATAATTTTTTCTAGTAAATAAATGGATGTAGGATTGGCTTCACTTGTTTTCTAAGTATGCCCTTCTTCTCCTGGGTGAGAAGGTCGATGTATGTCCACACACCACTCATGCACTAATGCTCACAGCAGCATGATCTATTCTAATAGCCAGAAAGTGGAAACAGCCCAATTGTTCATCAGTTGATGAATACATAAACGAAATGTGGCATATTCATCCAATGGACTAGTGTGTTGTGTTAGTCGCTTAGCCGTGTTCGACTCTTTGCAACCCATAGACTGAAGTCCACCAGGCTCCTCTGTCCATGGAATTTTCCAGGTGAGGATATTGGAGTGGGTTACCATTACTGAGCCATAAAAAGAAATGAAGCATTAATGCATGCTGCTACAAGGATGAACCTTGAAAATACTATGCTACGTATTAATAGAAGAAGTCAGGCACGGAATGACTCTATGTATATGAAATGTCCAGAAGAGGCAAATCTGTAGATACAGAAAGCAGATTCGTGGATGCATAGAGCTAAGGGAGATGGGCAGGGAGGCCAGAAGAGGCCCGTGATTTCTTTTTTGGAGTGACAACAGTGCTTTATAGGTGACTGTGGTGATGGTTCTAGAATGCCTTAAATACACTAAAAGATGTTGATATAAATGTGTGAATGGTATGGAATATGAACTACATATTGATAAAGTTGTTATAATGCACCTTTATTGGTGCTTATTTTTAAAAATTTTAGATTTATTTCATCAACATTAAAGAGAGTTGAAATATCCATCAGCAACCAAAGCCATAACCCAGAACTGTACTCGGTGCTATGAAATCATTTGAATGTCCATTTACCACTTTGTGATAGGCTGACTCAGTCTGCAAATATTATAGATCATTTTCCTATTGCCAGCAATTGTGCTGGACACTGGAGGTAGGATGCTTTTTAAAATTAGAAAGTCTGCTCAGGGAGCTCATGGCAAAGATTCCAAGTTTTCAGAAGAAACTGAAGAAGGTACTCTGCAATTAAAATTCCCCTTACATAAAAAAGAGGTGACCTCCTGTGCTCTAGGTCACGTGCCTCATTCGTGCCAGAACTGGGAGGGTGCCCTGGTCTCCTGACAGACCCCTAATCAATGCACGGTATACTCTGCTTAAAATTCCCCCATAATTTTTTCTAGTAAATAAATGGATGTAGGATTGGCTTCACTTGTTTTCTAAGTATGCCCTTCTTCTCCTGGGTGAGAAGGTCGATGTATGTCCACACACCACTCATGCACTAATGCTCACAGCAGCATGATCTATTCTAATAGCCAGAAAGTGGAAACAGCCCAATTGTTCATCAGTTGATGAATACATAAACGAAATGTGGCATATTCATCCAATGGACTAGTGTGTTGTGTTAGTCGCTTAGCCGTGTTCGACTCTTTGCAACCCATAGACTGAAGTCCACCAGGCTCCTCTGTCCATGGAATTTTCCAGGTGAGGATATTGGAGTGGGTTACCATTACTGAGCCATAAAAAGAAATGAAGCATTAATGCATGCTGCTACAAGGATGAACCTTGAAAATACTATGCTACGTATTAATAGAAGAAGTCAGGCACGGAATGACTCTATGTATATGAAATGTCCAGAAGAGGCAAATCTGTAGATACAGAAAGCAGATTCGTGGATGCATAGAGCTAAGGGAGATGGGCAGGGAGGCCAGAAGAGGCCCGTGATTTCTTTTTTGGAGTGACAACAGTGCTTTATAGGTGACTGTGGTGATGGTTCTAGAATGCCTTAAATACACTAAAAGATGTTGATATAAATGTGTGAATGGTATGGAATATGAACTACATATTGATAAAGTTGTTATAATGCACCTTTATTGGTGCTTATTTTTAAAAATTTTAGATTTATTTCATCAACATTAAAGAGAGTTGAAATATCCATCAGCAACCAAAGCCATAACCCAGAACTGTACTCGGTGCTATGAAATCATTTGAATGTCCATTTACCACTTTGTGATAGGCTGACTCAGTCTGCAAATATTATAGATCATTTTCCTATTGCCAGCAATTGTGCTGGACACTGGAGGTAGGATGCTTTTTTAAAAATTAGAAAGTCTGCTCAGGGAGCTCATGGCAAAGATTCCAAGTTTTCAGAAGAAACTGAAGAAGGTACCATTTGTTGAACACATTCTATGTGCCAGACATCACAGAAAGCACTGCACATGGGTTTCAAGTTGTACTAATGGCCAACTGAAAATCCGTTTCTCCTGCTGCAGTTAATATTGCTTGGCTGTGAAGATAATTGATGTCATTAAACTGCTCAGTTGATGTCTATTTATTTCATAAATGAAGTCACTCATGGTTTATTCATGTCTGTATCTCAGGAACCTATGCAATGAATGGTAATAAAAATATCATTCATGATAAAATTGTGTCGAACTCTCAAAAGTAGTTAATGATGTGGCGATATGATGATCTTGTGAGTCTCATTCATTACCATTCAAAGAGAGCTTGAACTGTTCTCTTATTGATTCTTTTAATCTTCAGTTCAAGACAGCAGAGAAAAGAAAACTATTTGCAAAGGCAACACTTGGAGAATTATAAGCATGCTTTGTAAGCCTGGATAAAGCCAATGTAATTTACGACCTATCGTGAATAGTGTGGTCTGATGATCTTTTTCCAAACAATTTGCAAGACTAACTTCTGCTTTCTGCTTTATTTCACATGCCTTCCCAGGCTCCCTTGGGCACAAAGGTTGATTTATTCTTTTGTACTTGAGTTTGAACAGTGAGTTTCTCTTATTACATATGCCTTTCATACAAGGCATATGAAGGCAGAAGAAAGCTTGGCTGGGGACAACGTTTGCCCCTGATGCGGTCAGGTGAATAGTATTTACCCTTCTAAGTGTGACCTTTTTCTGAGCATAGAATGCTTTACAAATATTATCTGACTAAGTTCAGAACCCCAGCAGGGAGAAAACAGATAGGAACTGGTAGTAAACTATTTCACATCTGAGGAAATCAAAGAGAAAGAGGTTTTCCTACTGAGATGTAAGAACATTTTAACCTTTATCTACTCGAGGCAAATGGTCCAAGAAATCATTTGAGGAGGAGCTTGCCTTTTGCCTCCTGGCAATGGCAGCAGAGCCTGCAGACTGTGGGAAGATTTTGCTTAAAGTTCAGCCCGCTGACCTGCACGGGTCCTGGCCTCACAAATGCACCTGGCACAAGGAGGTGCCTGAAGTTTTTGTGACTGGCAGCAAGAGAATAAGAAATGAGGGGACTGGAGGATGCCAGCGGGGCTCTGACCCTGTGGAGTCTGTGTTCTGCCTCGCTCTTCACTCACAGCACAGACACGTCTTAGGGTGGGTGGGCGGACACTCTGCATTTGAGGGGGTATCATTGCTCTGAGTATCCCCACATCCATGAGTGTTATTAGAGAGCGGGGCAGACGTCTTGTGCAGAGCAAAGGGGACAGTATTTTATTCCAATATGGCTGCACTATTTTTGCCACAGATAGCTGTTGTCAGAAAAAAATATGTTCACCTTTCAAAGGAGAAGATGTTTCGTACTTTTAAAACCCAAATATGAAAATCCATGTGTAATGGTGAAATAATGTTTTATTGTTCTAATCCTATAGTACCCATAAGAAAAAAAAAAAAGCATTAACTGCAGTAGTTTCTTGTAGGCTTCTAAGTGATCCTGAGACTGTAATGTTTAAAAAATAAATCTTATATGATAAGAGTCTAAGTTATCTAATTTCTATTTGTTTTGACTGTTGTAATCATTTCAAATCTGTTATCAATGACCAGTTTCAGTCAAAGGAACAGTTATAGGGTAAATTATGAAGTAAGATATGCCTGGCTCTTATACTTGTTACTGCAGATAATACAGTGTTTTATGCATTTTGAAACTATAATTTCTTTTAAATGCTTGAGGATATGATTTTTTTTCTATAAGTTGTCGATAAGGTTATTTTTACACTGATCAAGGTATTAGAATGCCTTTTTCTCTTGTGTCATGCTGACCAGGGGCATATACTCAGGGTTGGCTTTCAATAAAATGATAAGTCCAGTTACCCAGTCTGTTTGCTAACATTCCCGATCCCACCTCCTGTCTTCTCTCCAGTCTTCCAGAGAGAACTGTGTCAAGACCACCTGCCTGACTGAACCAGTCCAAGTCTGGAAATAACCACTGAAATTGACGTATGAGTACCAGCCTCCTTTGATTTGAATATAGGTCCCCACAAAGTGATAGCTGAATTTTAACAAGAAACATTGTCTGAGTTTCTTAAGCAAGTGTACCTTTAATTCTATAAGTACCTTTGGTCGGCCAGAGTATGCAGTCTTGGGATACAATACCGTTCATCTTCTTGAATGTAAATGTGAATTTGTACTCATATTAAAACAAGCATGGCTTTATAAATTGAGATTGCAAAGAACCTAAGAACTGTAAAAACAAAACACAAACCTGAAGAGAAATCTTCATAATTGAGGTAGGATATTTGAGCTAACGCCCCCAAACAGCTCATTCCTGTCATTTGCTATCATGACTCTCTGCAATCATATAGGTACCTGTAGAGGCATTCAAGTAACACTGCCTCCAGCTAAAAAACATGAAATCCTAATATGTAATTTCAGTACCATCTAGCTGGAGAGATATCAGAAATAAGCAAGAGAATGATGATTCACAGGTAACAGAAATAAGTTGAAGTTCCTATATTTACTGTGTGACTTTGGGCAAGTCACTTAACCACTCTGAGTGAATGTTCATATCTGTGAACTGGGAATGAAGACTTCCAGTTCACCCTTCTTCACAAGAATGGGTGGAGCTAAAGGAAGACATCTGTGAACCACTGTGAATTATAAGATGCTCCATAAATGAAAAAGTTACTCTTGTTTCTGTTTTTACTCAGTTATCATTGGTTTTATGGAAATGTTCACCTACCGTCTCTGAACTCTGGAATGTTGTCCCAAAAGCTTTCTCTTCTGACTGCCGACAGACGACCGGTCTCCAGTTCTGGTTGGATGCACAGCTGGACTTCTGAACTCAAAAGTGAGGACTGCTAAGGGTACAGTGTCAGAATTTGATCATATTGATCCATTTTGATTCAATATTTGATTCATGTTGTGCATTAAGGTTTTACATAGAACTAGGAAAAAACTGTGTGCATTTTAAAGAATCTCTGCATGATTTTTGCTCACATCCTCCTTCACCTGAAGGAGCTGCAGGAGCGTGTAGGGATGCAGAGCTGGTCCTAGTAATTAATGCCTACTGCAGAAATGGAGGTAGATCGAGAAATCTCATTTCTTTCTTTAGGACTAAGATACATCTATCTTTGGCTTATTTGCCATCTGTGCTGGTAAATCTTTTGAGAGAGAGACAGATCTCCAAGTTCTAGGTTTGAGGCTCTCAATTAGCTATTTATAAAAACAGAAAAATGTCTTAATTTGAACTTGGAATTCCAGGTGAAGATTTGGATATAGAGTATGCCACTTTCCATGAAGAAAGGCACGTTCACACAGAGAAGGGTCACGCGGGGTCTTCCATGGGCCATGGTCTGATGGAAGCAATTTCCTTTCAATGGCTACTGCATTCTCCTTGGTGTGGGGGTATCTGGAAACTTCAGTCAGCCCTAGGGAGCGACTCAGATGACAATGTCATCTCTGCAAAAAGTACAGCTTCACTTATTAAAAGATTTTAAACAAAGGTGCCGAGTGCATGACCATTTCAAAGCTTGGAGAAGAGTACCTCTCAGAAAAAGTTTGCCTTCCTTGAGTTTCTTCCTTATAATATGCTCCGATCTATTCTGCCGAAGTTTGAGAGCACATCTGGCCTCTAATCTCACTTCTACTGCTAATTGATCAACTGGTAGACAGAGCCAGGCTCCTGCTCAGCTGGCGTTCACGGAGGCACTGACTGAGATGGGCAGGGAGGATGAGCATTCTGTAGGAGTGGGAGCCATCCCAGATCTAATCTTTCTCTAGCTTTGAACAACTTTGTTCAAATTCCACAAACATACTTTCAGTTGTAGGACACATTGCTCTTATTTTTTTCTTGTCCTTTGAGAAATTATCTTCTCTCACCTACCGTCTCTGAACTCTGGAATGTTGTCCCAAAAGCTTTCTCTTGACTGCCGACAGACGACCGGTCTCCAGTTCTGGTTGGATGCACAGCTGGACTTCTGAACTCAAAAGTGAGGACTGCTAAGGGTACAGTGTCAGAATTTGATCATATTGATCCATTTTGATTCAATATTTGATTCATGTTGTGCATTAAGGTTTTACATAGAACTAGGAAAAAACTGTGTGCATTTTAAAGAATCTCTGCATGATTTTTGCTCACATCCTCCTTCACCTGAAGGAGCTGCAGGAGCGTGTAGGGATGCAGAGCTGGTCCTAGTAATTAATGCCTACTGCAGAAATGGAGGTAGATCGAGAAATCTCATTTCTTTCTTTAGGACTAAGATACATCTATCTTTGGCTTATTTGCCATCTGTGCTGGTAAATCTTTTGAGAGAGAGACAGATCTCCAAGTTCTAGGTTTGAGGCTCTCAATTAGCTATTTATAAAAACAGAAAAATGTCTTAATTTGAACTTGGAATTCCAGGTGAAGATTTGGATATAGAGTATGCCACTTTCCATGAAGAAAGGCACGTTCACACAGAGAAGGGTCACGCGGGTCTTCCATGGGCCATGGTCTGATGGAAGCAATTTCCTTTCAATGGCTACTGCATTCTCCTTGGTGTGGGGGTATCTGGAAACTTCAGTCAGCCCTAGGGAGCGACTCAGATGACAATGTCATCTCTGCAAAAAGTACAGCTTCACTTATTAAAAGATTTTAAACAAAGGTGCCGAGTGCATGACCATTTCAAAGCTTGGAGAAGAGTACCTCTCAGAAAAAGTTTGCCTTCCTTGAGTTTCTTCCTTATAATATGCTCCGATCTATTCTGCCGAAGTTTGAGAGCACATCTGGCCTCTAATCTCACTTCTACTGCTAATTGATCAACTGGTAGACAGAGCCAGGCTCCTGCTCAGCTGGCGTTCACGGAGGCACTGACTGAGATGGGCAGGGAGGATGAGCATTCTGTAGGAGTGGGAGCCATCCCAGATCTAATCTTTCTCTAGCTTTGAACAACTTTGTTCAAATTCCACAAACATACTTTCAGTTGTAGGACACATTGCTCTTATTTTTTTCTTGTCCTTTGAGAAATTATCTTCTCTCACATTATTTTATGATTATACAGATAATACACGCTTGTTTCTAGAGGACACAGATAGAAATACAGAGGCTAATGAAATGAACCACTGTGAACCTCTTAGAACATTCTTTTCAAGGCATTTAGCTATGCATATGCATGCGTTTAAAACACAGAATCACAATACACCAAATCATTGAACATTTGCATTTCTGCCTTAAACTACTCATTTGCCCAGGTTTTTAAGCAACCATTCATCTTTTCTTCTGATTGATTTGAAAACCTTACCCAATGTTTTAATCAACCATTTCTTTGTTTCTGATTGATTTGAAAACTTAATTTATATATTAAAATGTGGCAATGTGGAGACTGGCTTTTTTCTTATTCTTTAAACTCACGAATGTTTTAAGTAGAAGGAACCACAATGGCTTTGAATGATAAAACATGTCCCTGTGGATAACGAAACAGCAAATACCAATAAACATAAAGAGGAAATGTCGAAGAAAAGCTCACATTAATCTAGACTCTGAGATAACCACTACTGACACCTGTCTTGGATCTTTCCTCATACATATATCTCTATGTACAAGTGTGTGTGTGCACGTGTGTGTGTGTGTGTATGCTCAATTGTGCCTGACTCGTTGCAGCCCTATGGACTATACCCTGCCAGGCTCCTCTCCGTGGAATTCTCCAGGCTAGAATACTGGAGTGAGTTGCCAATTTCCACTCCAGATCTTCCTCACCCAGGGATCAAACCTGCATCTCTTACATCTCCTGCCTTGGCAGGCCGGTTCTTTACCACAGAGCCACCGGGGAAGGCCCATATGCACATATACTTAGTTAAATTGTATTTACCCCCCCTCCCAATTATGGTCCATTACTTTAATTTTGATTCAGCCATGTCCTACTACTTTAAATCTATGGCTTCAAGGCTCCACATGATTTGATTATGGAATTTCCCCTCTAATTTGAGAGACTTCCTGCGGCATTAAAACCATTTACTCTTCTAACATATTTACCCCTTAATATTTCTTTCTGTTTTAGTCTTTTACCAAATGGACTGTTTCTGTCTCTCTTTCTTGTTATTGTGCTTTATTTTTTATATAGCTCATTTGTGTTTTCCAAGTGATCACATTTTATTTTTGAATTTATTTTTCTCTACTCTGCAAAGACAAAAATGAAAAGAAAAGATCTTTCAATTCCTCCCCTGTGAGATGAAAAATATGAGTTACTTCCCCCTATCCTTGAGAGAATCTGGAGTTTTAGACCCAGCTTTATTTTTATGAATGTTATTCACTGAGTTATTTAACTATTAGTGTTTTAATATTATATAGCTCCCCTGTAAGGACCTTCTGACATGTTTATGACATTGCATCTGCATATTTATGTCAGTTAGCTGTATCTCTAGTATTAGTTTCAGTGTTTGTGGACATTGCCATTTCTTGATTCTTGCACATTTCCAGTTTGGGATATTTTCCAGTTCTCTATGTTGATTTCTCATGCAGTTAGCTAAACTGACAGGGACTCCAGTGTATCTTCATCACCTTTGGGCATAAAATACCAGTAGGGGGTCTGCCTTGTTTATGGTCAGGACATGGTGAGTCCTTCTCATCTGCAGGCTCCAGTGTTCTGGAAAATGTTCTCTCTTCTTTGATCACTGCTTTGGGTTCATCAGCAGCAGTCTGTATGCAGTTCTCCATCCATGTGAGCTTCTACTTATGCTCTGCCTTCCTCCCCCTTTCCTTTTCCTCCTCTCTCCCATTTTTATCTCTATACTTTCAGGAATGTTCTTAATATTTAATTTCTGGAAAAATTCTTGTGTTTCTCTTCTAGTTCAGAAAGCTAATTTCTTCCATATCCAAGCTACTATTCATTGCAGACATCGTGGCTTTTATTAAACACTTGTATTTTTCACCTCTCTATATGCCACTCTGATTTTAGAACTTCACGACTACTTATTTTGGATTCATATATGCAAATTCCCTTGAGGCACAGAAAGCGCAGAAAGTGCTTTGAACCATTGAACCTTTCCCCCTACTGTCTCCTGAGGCAAGTTTGTTTCAGAACGAAACATTTGCTTTGATTCTCCAGAGCTGCTCCTTGTGTTAGGTTGAAGCATTTAACATTGATAGGATTTTAGCCATTAAAAAATTCTTTATTTATTTGACGGCACCAGGTCTTTGGTCGCACAGGTGGACACAGCTTCGGCAAGTAGGATCCGGTTCCCGACCAGGGACCAAGGCCAGGCCAGCTGCCTTGGGAGAGGGGAGTCTTAGCCACTGAACCACCAGGGAAGTTCCGGATTTTAGCCATTTTAAAATGCATGAACATGGTGGGTTTATATGGCTTAACCTAAAATAAATGTTTTTATCTTTGCTAGGATATGTGATACACACATTGTCCAGAAGAAAGTTATTGCTGCCCAACGGCTTACAGTCGGGTCAACATGAAGATGGACTTGTGAGAGGTACGTTACGTGTCCTTATTAGGAATGCTTTGGGTTCAGGTGAGTAGGGAGAGTAAGCGTTGTTCCTCAGGTGCATTTACACTGTCAGTCGAGCAGTGCTGGCTGCTGACTGGCAGGGGGACTTGGGCACCACAAGCAACCCCCGCTGTCCCTTCTGTTCGTGTCATTTCTCCAGGTGTCATGCATAGGAACCACACAGCAGAAAACCCTACATCTCCTTAGCAGTGCTCAATTGCCTTTTTTTCAGTAACCATGACCAGACCAATGGTCAATATGTTCTTTGCTGCTCCATATGGTTCCCAGAGATGGCAATTAAATAATAGAAAATGTCCAGATGAGTTTGAATAAACAAACATATAATTTTTAAATATGAGTATGTCCTGTGTACATTTGGAATTGACTTATACTAAAAAAAAAACACTATTCGTTGTTTATCTGAAATTCAAATTTGGGTCTCCTGTATTTTATTTGCCAAACCTACAGCCCTCCCAGTCACAGCACTAAGGTTCCCTCAAAGGGGCAGTCAGTATAAATAATCTGGAGTTGACACATGAGTTGATGTTGTCCATTTGACATCTTTCAATGGAGCTGAACTGGCGGGATGAAAATCCTGCCAAATACATGGTGCTTGTCTCCCACCCTTGCTTCTCTGAGTTTCTGGAGGGTAGCCAGTGTCTGTCAGGAGCTCTTCTCCTCACACCCGGAGCTCTGCTCTTCTCTGCGAGGAATGGTGTAATCACTATACCGCTCGTCCATCTGGTCTATTTCACCACCTCGCCCATAAATTCTTCAGATCTTGTGTCCAATCCATAGTTCCCAGTGGCCCTTGCCAGTGTTCGTTAATTATTTCAAGGGGATTAGGAAGGAGAACAGATGACAGATACAGCCCTTTTACCACTTAACCTGGAGAATCAGGATAATTTACTTGATCAGGAAACAAAATGAATTCTTGCTCACGGTCAAATGGGCAAGTTCAGGTTCCACTGTGGATGTTAATAATCATAGAAGCCCAGCTAAAATAAATGTTTTTATCTTTGCTAGGATATGTGATACACACATTGTCCAGAAGAAAGTTATTGCTGCCCAACGGCTTACAGTCGGGTCAACATGAAGATGGACTTGTGAGAGGTACGTTACGTGTCCTTATTAGGAATGCTTTGGGTTCAGGTGAGTAGGGAGAGTAAGCGTTGTTCCTCAGGTGCATTTACACTGTCAGTCGAGCAGTGCTGGCTGCTGACTGGCAGGGGGACTTGGGCACCACAAGCAACCCCCGCTGTCCCTTCTGTTCGTGTCATTTCTCCAGGTGTCATGCATAGGAACCACACAGCAGAAAACCCTACATCTCCTTAGCAGTGCTCAATTGCCTTTTTTTCAGTAACCATGACCAGACCAATGGTCAATATGTTCTTTGCTGCTCCATATGGTTCCCAGAGATGGCAATTAAATAATAGAAAATGTCCAGATGAGTTTGAATAAACAAACATATAATTTTTAAATATGAGTATGTCCTGTGTACATTTGGAATTGACTTATACTAAAAAAAAAACACTATTCGTTGTTTATCTGAAATTCAAATTTGGGTCTCCTGTATTTTATTTGCCAAACCTACAGCCCTCCCAGTCACAGCACTAAGGTTCCCTCAAAGGGGCAGTCAGTATAAATAATCTGGAGTTGACACATGAGTTGATGTTGTCCATTTGACATCTTTCAATGGAGCTGAACTGGCGGGATGAAAATCCTGCCAAATACATGGTGCTTGTCTCCCACCCTTGCTTCTCTGAGTTTCTGGAGGGTAGCCAGTGTCTGTCAGGAGCTCTTCTCCTCACACCCGGAGCTCTGCTCTTCTCTGCGAGGAATGGTGTAATCACTATACCGCTCGTCCATCTGGTCTATTTCACCACCTCGCCCATAAATTCTTCAGATCTTGTGTCCAATCCATAGTTCCCAGTGGCCCTTGCCAGTGTTCGTTAATTATTTCAAGGGGATTAGGGAAGGAGAACAGATGACAGATACAGCCCTTTTACCACTTAACCTGGAGAATCAGGATAATTTACTTGATCAGGAAACAAAATGAATTCTTGCTCACGGTCAAATGGGCAAGTTCAGGTTCCACTGTGGATGTTAATAATCATAGAAGCCCAGCTGTGATATTGACTCATCATATGGTTAATATTTTTATGAATAGACTGTTCTTATGGTTGTTAAAAACACAGAGTTCTTAGAAAGGGTAATCTTGAAAGAAATTGCCTCTGGCTGCCAAGTGTGAGAGTGTGGGAATGTGTAGACACTAGAGATGAGTATTGTGAAATGGGACCCTTCAGGGAGACACAGATGAAACCTTGGGAACTTCACGTTAAGAGAATTCCTTATGTCAACACTCTGGCATCAAAATTCAAATGAGGTAACATTGAGAATAAATTCATTTAAATTTCAGTATACGTTCCGTGAAGACACATACTGTGATTTTATTTATATGAGGTACCTAGAATAATCAAATTCATAGAGTCAGAAAAAAATACACTGGTAGATGCCAAGGGATGGGGTGGGGGCGACTGGGAACTTACTGTTTAATGGGGATAGAGTCCCAGTTTAGGAAAAAAATGCCAAGGGATGGGGTGGGGGCTACTGGGAACTTACTGTTTAATGGGGATAGAGTCTCAGTTTAGGAAAGTGAAAAATTAGAGAGATAGATAAGGATGTACTTAGTGCCACTAAACGGTGCAGTTAAATATGGTTCAAGTAGTCTGTTTTATATTATGTGACTTTGTTATAATTCCTTATTTACGTGTTTATTTTGGTGGGGCTGAGTGTCAGTTGCTGCACGGGCTTCTCTCACGTTGCAGCAAGCAGGGTTACCCTCTAGTTGTGGGCGGGGATCTCATTCTTCATGTCTGTCAGGAGCTCTTCTCCTCACACCCGGAGCTCTGCTCTTCTCTGCGAGGAATGGTGTAATCACTATACCGCTCGTCCATCTGGTCTATTTCACCACCTCGCCCATAAATTCTTCAGATCTTGTGTCCAATCCATAGTTCCCAGTGGCCCTTGCCAGTGTTCGTTAATTATTTCAAGGGGATTGGGGAAGGAGAACAGATGACAGATACAGCCCTTTTACCACTTAACCTGGAGAATCAGGATAATTTACTTGATCAGGAAACAAAATGAATTCTTGCTCACGGTCAAATGGGCAAGTTCAGGTTCCACTGTGGATGTTAATAATCATAGAAGCCCAGCTGTGATATTGACTCATCATATGGTTAATATTTTTATGAATAGACTGTTCTTATGGTTGTTAAAAACACAGAGTTCTTAGAAAGGGTAATCTTGAAAGAAATTGCCTCTGGCTGCCAAGTGTGAGAGTGTGGGAATGTGTAGACACTAGAGATGAGTATTGTGAAATGGGACCCTTCAGGGAGACACAGATGAAACCTTGGGAACTTCACGTTAAGAGAATTCCTTATGTCAACACTCTGGCATCAAAATTCAAATGAGGTAACATTGAGAATAAATTCATTTAAATTTCAGTATCGTTCCGTGAAGACACATACTGTGATTTTATTTATATGAGGTACCTAGAATAATCAAATTCATAGAGTCAGAAAAAAATACACTGGTAGATGCCAAGGGATGGGGTGGGGGCGACTGGGAACTTACTGTTTAATGGGGATAGAGTCCCAGTTTAGGAAAAAAATGCCAAGGGATGGGGTGGGGGCTACTGGGAACTTACTGTTTAATGGGGATAGAGTCTCAGTTTAGGAAAGTGAAAAATTAGAGAGATAGATAAGGATGTACTTAGTGCCACTAAACGGTGCAGTTAAATATGGTTCAAGTAGTCTGTTTTATATTATGTGACTTTGTTATAATTCCTTATTTACGTGTTTATTTTGGTGGGGCTGAGTGTCAGTTGCTGCACGGGCTTCTCTCACGTTGCAGCAAGCAGGGTTACCCTCTAGTTGTGGGCGGGGATCTCACCGCGGCGGCTTCTCCTGTTGCAGAGCGCATGCTCAAGAGCATGTGGCTCCAGGAGGCGCAGCTCCCGGGCTCTAGAGCACAGGTTCAGGAGTTGTGGTACAGGGGTTTAGTTGCTCTTCAGCACGTGCCATCGTCCCAGATCGGGGCTGGAACTCAGGTCTCCAGCACTGGCAGGCGGACTCTTTACCACTGAGCCCCCAGGGAATCCCTGCTATGTGACCTGTACCTCAATAGAATACATTTTAAACAAACAAAAAAACCTTCAGCTTTCCCAACACCAAAGGCTAAGAAGAAGCAAAATCAGTATGTGAGATGAGGTGGTCTGACTCCATACCTATAGTATATTAGGTGCTGTTAAAGACTAGTGTTGTTAACCTAGTGAAAAATCAAAGGTTTCATTCCATATTTACACATGTCAAAATGCATACATCCTTTTCATGGGTGCATAGCATACCACTGGACGTTATAGACAATTTCTTCACAGAGATGGAATTTAGTTTGGTTTTCTCCCCTTATCATTTTTTTTACTTCTGAATGCCCTGAAGAAGACCCTTGCAATATAGGTCTATTAAATTTTCTGATTGCTTATTAAAGATAAATTTCTAACAATAGAGTCTGGGAGTTCCATTTCTGATATGCATCACTGAAGTACACTTCCTAAAGATTAAACCAGTCTATGCCCCTGCAAACAGTTCATGAGAATAATGTTCTCTACACCTGCTCCACTTCAGAAAAATGATTCCTAAAACATCACATTTCAAGACACTTTGAAAGAAAAAAAAAATCTCTTTCCTTAGTTAGTCATCATTGTAATTTGCAGAAAGCCTAACTTCTTAAAATACTATGATATTTTGTGTATGGGCTGATGCTTTCGTCCTCTCCCGGGGTCCAGCTGTCCAGTCGTGGCCAGTAGGCGGTGCTCACATACACAGATTAGAAAGGTCTCTGTGGTCACATGCATACTAATGCGCTGGGCACCATTCACAGGCTGCTCACCATGCTTACTAAAGTGGCCCCCAGGTTTTATATTATGTGACTTTGTTATAATTCCTTATTTACGTGTTTATTTTGGTGGGGCTGAGTGTCAGTTGCTGCACGGGCTTCTCTCACGTTGCAGCAAGCAGGGTTACCCTCTAGTTGTGGGCGGGGATCTCACCGCGCGGCTTCTCCTGTTGCAGAGCGCATGCTCAAGAGCATGTGGCTCCAGGAGGCGCAGCTCCCGGGCTCTAGAGCACAGGTTCAGGAGTTGTGGTACAGGGGTTTAGTTGCTCTTCAGCACGTGCCATCGTCCCAGATCGGGGCTGGAACTCAGGTCTCCAGCACTGGCAGGCGGACTCTTTACCACTGAGCCCCCAGGGAATCCCTGCTATGTGACCTGTACCTCAATAGAATACATTTTAAACAAACAAAAAAACCTTCAGCTTTCCCAACACCAAAGGCTAAGAAGAAGCAAAATCAGTATGTGAGATGAGGTGGTCTGACTCCATACCTATAGTATATTAGGTGCTGTTAAAGACTAGTGTTGTTAACCTAGTGAAAAATCAAAGGTTTCATTCCATATTTACACATGTCAAAATGCATACATCCTTTTCATGGGTGCATAGCATACCACTGGACGTTATAGACAATTTCTTCACAGAGATGGAATTTAGTTTGGTTTTCTCCCCTTATCATTTTTTTTACTTCTGAATGCCCTGAAGAAGACCCTTGCAATATAGGTCTATTAAATTTTCTGATTGCTTATTAAAGATAAATTTCTAACAATAGAGTCTGGGAGTTCCATTTCTGATATGCATCACTGAAGTACACTTCCTAAAGATTAAACCAGTCTATGCCCCTGCAAACAGTTCATGAGAATAATGTTCTCTACACCTGCTCCACTTCAGAAAAATGATTCCTAAAACATCACATTTCAAGACACTTTGAAAGAAAAAAAAAATCTCTTTCCTTAGTTAGTCATCATTGTAATTTGCAGAAAGCCTAACTTCTTAAAATACTATGATATTTTGTGTATGGGCTGATGCTTTCGTCCTCTCCCGGGGTCCAGCTGTCCAGTCGTGGCCAGTAGGCGGTGCTCACATACACAGATTAGAAAGGTCTCTGTGGTCACATGCATACTAATGCGCTGGGCACCATTCACAGCCTGGTCAGTGCTTGAGCAACACCTCATGGGCTGCTTACTCAAACTTAGGTCATGGTTTGCTCAATACTTTCTGAAATTCAGGTTCATTGTTATTCTTCTTATATTAGCTTCTTGGAAGGAGTAATATTAGCAATGTCCCAATATCACTCTGACAACAAGCTCCATCGGTACTGGCAACCATTTGATCCTAAACAGATACTCTCTAACCTTCATCTCCCACTTCCTTATCTGTATGTCTTGTCTGTAAGGAGTGGTGCATACCAAAAGACTATTTAACATCTTTTCTTTCCCATATTTCTTTTTTAAAAATCATCCCTCATATCTTATTCAAAAGGTGGCTGAAATATTTGTCACTGCAAGCCTGAGGCAAGTGATACCTTCCTCTTCCTACCTGTACTTAATAAAAGAACATTTCTGACTCCCCTATAGTTTGGTTGCTAATGTTTGAAAAGGGAATCCACGTGGAAAGACTGAGAAATGGGACTATACCAAATTTGAAAGTTTGAACATCCAAAATATCAGAAAAAAAAATTTTCCCTGGTTATCAGAATTTATTTTCCCTTGGGAATAAACAGGAACAAACATGACAGTGGTTTCACAGTCCAAAATATAAGAAAAAAATTTTGAGAAAAATATTTACACCAATGCGAGTTACAAAAAATGATGTTAAGTGAGAAAGCGCTGGTATGTGTCTATGAAAAATATTAAAATCCTAACAGAGAAAAGGACACAAAGCTTGAGCAGAATTTACAGAAGCGCAACCTATAATGGAAAAGAATCTAAAAAGAATATCACATATACCTATGTGATGACCCCTTGATAAGTCATACAGTTTCTCTGGATCTCACTCTCTTCCTCTGAAACTTTAGACCATTACTCATTCTGTACACCTACTTCCATCTTCCATCTCTAAGCACAACTAGGATCCTAGATGAGATTCTAGTATTACAAGATTCTGTGCTCTGGTGTCTGGGGGATGGATCTAATAGGATAGTTCTCTTTAAGAAGACAGGGCGATGTGCCAGTAGGCGGGTGCTCACATACACAGATTAGAAAGGTCTCTGTGGTCACATGCATACTAATGCGCTGGGCACCATTCACAGCCTGGTCAGTGCTTGAGCAACACCTCATGGGCTGCTTACTCAAACTTAGGTCATGGTTTGCTCAATACTTTCTGAAATTCAGGTTCATTGTTATTCTTCTTATATTAGCTTCTTGGAAGGAGTAATATTAGCAATGTCCCAATATCACTCTGACAACAAGCTCCATCGGTACTGGCAACCATTTGATCCTAAACAGATACTCTCTAACCTTCATCTCCCACTTCCTTATCTGTATGTCTTGTCTGTAAGGAGTGGTGCATACCAAAAGACTATTTAACATCTTTTCTTTCCCATATTTCTTTTTTAAAAATCATCCCTCATATCTTATTCAAAAGGTGGCTGAAATATTTGTCACTGCAAGCCTGAGGCAAGTGATACCTTCCTCTTCCTACCTGTACTTAATAAAAGAACATTTCTGACTCCCCTATAGTTTGGTTGCTAATGTTTGAAAAAGGGAATCCACGTGGAAAGACTGAGAAATGGGACTATACCAAATTTGAAAGTTTGAACATCCAAAATATCAGAAAAAAAAATTTTCCCTGGTTATCAGAATTTATTTTCCCTTGGGAATAAACAGGAACAAACATGACAGTGGTTTCACAGTCCAAAATATAAGAAAAAAATTTTGAGAAAAATATTTACACCAATGCGAGTTACAAAAAATGATGTTAAGTGAGAAAGCGCTGGTATGTGTCTATGAAAAATATTAAAATCCTAACAGAGAAAAGGACACAAAGCTTGAGCAGAATTTACAGAAGCGCAACCTATAATGGAAAAGAATCTAAAAAGAATATCACATATACCTATGTGATGACCCCTTGATAAGTCATACAGTTTCTCTGGATCTCACTCTCTTCCTCTGAAACTTTAGACCATTACTCATTCTGTACACCTACTTCCATCTTCCATCTCTAAGCACAACTAGGATCCTAGATGAGATTCTAGTATTACAAGATTCTGTGCTCTGGTGTCTGGGGGATGGATCTAATAGGATAGTTCTCTTTAAGAAGACATGAGTAAACAGGAGTACATATAAAGTACCATTGCCAGAACAGCGCAGGCTGGAAATCAGAGCTCATGAGGAATGATAGAACAAGTTTGTAATAATTAACCTGGAAAATAGAAGACCAAATGGATACGTGATAACAAACTTTAAAATTTTGACCATCTGTCATGTTGGGAAGGGGCTTCCCTGGTGGCTCAGCACTAAAGAATCTGCCCGCAATGCAGGAGACATGGATTCGATTCCTGGGTCAGGAAGATCTCCTAGAGGATAACAGAGCAACCCACTCTAGGATTTGTGCCTGAGAAATTCCATGGCCAGAGGAGCCTGGTGGGCTACAGTCCATGGGGTGGCAGAGTTGGACATGACTTAGCGACTGAACATTAACAACATGTTGAAAGAGTGAACAGATCAGTTGCTCCAGAGGGTAATATTAGGATCAAGCAAGAAATATGACTGGAAGGAGAAATAAATCGCTACCCTTTTGTTCCTGTTTAGGAAACCATCTGCTTTTAGCTGAAGTGAGCTCCCTGTCACTGGAGGTATTCAACCCAAAGTCAGCTCATCATCTAATAGCAATGTTATATAAGGGATTCTTAGGGAATCCTGGGTGGTGCTGGTGGTAAATAACCCACCTGCCAATGCAAGAGATGCAAGAGACAAGCGGCTCAATCTCTGGATCAGGAAGATCCCCTGGAGAAGGAAATAGCAACCCACTCCAGTGTTCATGTTTGGAGAATCCCATGGACAGAGAGGCCTGGCCGGTCACAAAGAGTCAGACACAATTGACGCGACTGGCACGTACACATAAAGGATGTTTACAGTGAGTGATGAATTGTTCTAGAGGGACTGCAAAATCCCCTTTCCCGCTCTGCAGGGCTGGGATTCTATAGAACCCTTGCAAGAGCTCAGTAGATACTTGAAAACTTACATAATAGAAAAATTCACAGCTTCTAAAGCCAAAATAGCCCATGAATAGCCATCTTTATCACAAATTTAAATACCAAAATTAAAAAAGAAGCTTCACTTTTTTGTTTTCTCTGTAAATGAAAAGACAGCCTCCCAGACTCTGAAGTACTGACTGCCTTCCCCATCCTCCCCTGGTTCAACAAAATAAAAATAAAAAGATATAACAGCTTGGAAGAGAAGCGGTGTATCTTTCTGTTCTGAAAATTGAGTTTAACTAGGTCTCCCTACGGCTGGAGGGGAAATAGGCCATGAATAAAGAAATTAGACTATAAACAGGAACTTTAGAATACAAAGAGCCATAGCATCACCATATGCATTGCTTCGTAAGAGCTGGTCCTAAAGAAGTCTGAGCGCCAAAAAACTGATGCTTTCAAATTGTGGTTCTGAAGACTCTTAAGAGTCCCTTGGACTGCAAGGATGTCAAACCAGTCAATCCCAAGAGAAATCAACCCTGAATAATTCATTGGGAAGACTGACAAGGAAGCTCCATTCTTTTGGCCACCTTGTGCCAAGAGCCGACTCCTTGGAAAAGCCCCTGATGCTGGGCAAGATTGAGGACAGGAGGAGAGGGGTGTTAACAACATGTTGAAAGAGTGAACAGATCAGTTGCTCCAGAGGGTAATATTAGGATCAAGCAAGAAATATGACTGGAAGGAGAAATAAATCGCTACCCTTTTGTTCCTGTTTAGGAAACCATCTGCTTTTAGCTGAAGTGAGCTCCCTGTCACTGGAGGTATTCAACCCAAAGTCAGCTCATCATCTAATAGCAATGTTATATAAGGGATTCTTAGGGAATCCTGGGTGGTGCTGGTGGTAAATAACCCACCTGCCAATGCAAGAGATGCAAGAGACAAGCGGCTCAATCTCTGGATCAGGAAGATCCCCTGGAGAAGGAAATAGCAACCCACTCCAGTGTTCATGTTTGGAGAATCCCATGGACAGAGAGGCCTGGCCGGTCACAAAGAGTCAGACACAATTGACGCGACTGGCACGTACACATAAAGGATTTTTACAGTGAGTGATGAATTTTTCTAGAGGGACTGCAAAAATCCCTTCCAGCTCTGCAGGGCTGGGATTCTATAGAACCCTTGCAAGAGCTCAGTAGATACTTGAAAACTTACATAATAGAAAAATTCACAGCTTCTAAAGCCAAAATAGCCCATGAATAGCCATCTTTATCACAAATTTAAATACCAAAATTAAAAAAGAAGCTTCACTTTTTTGTTTTCTCTGTAAATGAAAAGACAGCCTCCCAGACTCTGAAGTACTGACTGCCTTCCCCATCCTCCCCTGGTTCAACAAAATAAAAATAAAAAGATATAACAGCTTGGAAGAGAAGCGGTGTATCTTTCTGTTCTGAAAATTGAGTTTAACTAGGTCTCCCTACGGCTGGAGGGGAAATAGGCCATGAATAAAGAAATTAGACTATAAACAGGAACTTTAGAATACAAAGAGCCATAGCATCACCATATGCATTGCTTCGTAAGAGCTGGTCCTAAAGAAGTCTGAGCGCCAAAAAACTGATGCTTTCAAATTGTGGTTCTGAAGACTCTTAAGAGTCCCTTGGACTGCAAGGATGTCAAACCAGTCAATCCCAAGAGAAATCAACCCTGAATAATTCATTGGGAAGACTGACAAGGAAGCTCCATTCTTTTGGCCACCTTGTGCCAAGAGCCGACTCCTTGGAAAAGCCCCTGATGCTGGGCAAGATTGAGGACAGGAGGAGAGGGGGGTGACAGAGGATGAGATGGCTGGATGGCGTCACTGACTCCATGGACATGAATTTGATCAGACTCCAGGGCACAGAGGAGGACAGAGGAGCCTGGTGTGCTGCAGTCCATGGGGTCACAAAGAGTCGGACATGACTTAGTGACGGAACCACAGCAAAGCCTGTACATATTCATTAGCATCAAATGTATCATCCATTGCACACAGTACTAGAAAGCAGCAAAACGTTTAAACGTGCCTGTAGCTGTGACAAGCACACACATGCACGCTTTGTGCACTCTGTGTGAGGGATGTGTTATTTTACTTCTGGTCTCTACTCTGTTCACATGACCATTACACTTGGGTGGCCTAAGAACCATTGTTCAGTGAGAAGCAATTCTACTTGGCACTGTACATTCAAAAACTGCTCCAGCAATGCATGCGAGGGTGGTAAGATTCGTGCAACGAGACCACAGATGGATGGACGGGAGTGCATCTTCTCTTCCTCCTTCAACTTACTGTCTGATAGAGGTGTTAATGAACACTGAAATGACCATATGCTTGCTACAGCCAGAAGAAACACAGAAAAAGAACCAATGTAGTCTGCTCCTGAAAATTCAAGTGTTTGCTAGGTCCCGAAGACAACCCAACAGAAAATAAATAATAGATGGCTGTTGATCTGTTGTCCCATCTTATCTGACTCTTTGCAGCTCCATGGACAGCGGCACCCCGGGCTTCCCTGTCCTTCACCATCTCCTGGATTTTGAGTCGATACCAATCATTGAATCAATATCAATCATTAAATCAAAACCAGAAAATAACGTGAGTATATAGAAAGTGGGTCGACCTCATCCACAGTGAGAAATAAAAATGAAAACAATGAGGTGTAAATTTCATCCTCTAAATTGGAAAATTATTCCAAGACTGAAAATATTCCATGTCAGCAATAGTGTGGGGAAACAGGCACTCATAAACTGCTGGTTGGTAGATAACGTTGATTCAGCCTTGTATAGGATAGTTTTGTCTGCATGTAATAGAAAAACCCAGTAACAGTGGAATCGAGAAAAGGGGTTTATGCTTAAAACATAAAAACTGAGAAGATGGAAGCTGTTGTCTTTACTGCTACTACAATCCAGAGGGTAATATAAAAACATTTATAAAAATTAGAGGACTTCCTTGGTGGCACAGTGCAGGGGACACAGGTTCGATCCCTGATCCGGGAAAACTCCACATGCTGAATGGCAGTTAAGCCCGTGTACAACTATTAAGCCTGTACTCTACAGCTTGGAAGCCACAGCTCCTGACCCCACATGCCCCAGCTCCAGAAGCCCATGTGCCCCAGAGCCTGTGCTCCACAGGAAGCAAAGCCACTGCAAAGAAAAGCCTGCACACCACAAGGAAGGGTGCCTCCTGTTTGCCACAACTAGAGAAAGCCCGAGTGAGGCAACAAAGACCCAGAACAGACAAAAGAAATAGATACATTTTTTCAAAACATCAGAGGAAAAGTCCTACTGAAGAATATAATGTTCTGCTTACATTTTTGCTCAAGAATTAAACTAAGAGACAGGCGTATTTTTCATGACTAGTTTTTCATAAAATAAATCTATATGGCTGAGCTGACATAAAAATAATTGATATTTATGAATCAATATGTCAATATTAAGTAACTTACCCAAGTTCCTATAGAAAGTTAAGTGGTAGATCCCAGATTGGTGGTGCTTAATCACTAAGTCATGTTCAACTCTTGCAACCCCATAAACTGTATCCTGCCAGGCTCTTCTGACTCTTTGCAGCTCCATGGACAGCAGCACACCAGGCTTCCCTGTCCTTCACCATCTCCTGGATTTTGAGTCGATACCAATCATTGAATCAATATCAATCATTAAATCAAAACCAGAAAATAACGTGAGTATATAGAAAGTGGGTCGACCTCATCCACAGTGAGAAATAAAAATGAAAACAATGAGGTGTAAATTTCATCCTCTAAATTGGAAAATTATTCCAAGACTGAAAATATTCCATGTCAGCAATAGTGTGGGGAAACAGGCACTCATAAACTGCTGGTTGGTAGATAACGTTGATTCAGCCTTGTATAGGATAGTTTTGTCTGCATGTAATAGAAAAACCCAGTAACAGTGGAATCGAGAAAAGGGGTTTATGCTTAAAACATAAAAACTGAGAAGATGGAAGCTGTTGTCTTTACTGCTACTACAATCCAGAGGGTAATATAAAAACATTTATAAAAATTAGAGGACTTCCTTGGTGGCACAGTGCAGGGGACACAGGTTCGATCCCTGATCCGGGAAAACTCCACATGCTGAATGGCAGTTAAGCCCGTGTACAACTATTAAGCCTGTACTCTACAGCTTGGAAGCCACAGCTCCTGACCCCACATGCCCCAGCTCCAGAAGCCCATGTGCCCCAGAGCCTGTGCTCCACAGGAAGCAAAGCCACTGCAAAGAAAAGCCTGCACACCACAAGGAAGGGTGCCTCCTGTTTGCCACAACTAGAGAAAGCCCGAGTGAGGCAACAAAGACCCAGAACAGACAAAAGAAATAGATACATTTTTTCAAAACATCAGAGGAAAAGTCCTACTGAAGAATATAATGTTCTGCTTACATTTTTGCTCAAGAATTAAACTAAGAGACAGGCGTATTTTTCATGACTAGTTTTTCATAAAATAAATCTATATGGCTGAGCTGACATAAAAATAATTGATATTTATGAATCAATATGTCAATATTAAGTAACTTACCCAAGTTCCTATAGAAAGTTAAGTGGTAGATCCCAGATTGGTGGTGCTTAATCACTAAGTCATGTTCAACTCTTGCAACCCCATAAACTGTATCCTGCCAGGCTCTTCTGTCCATGGGATTTCCCAGGCAAGAGTAATGCAGCGGGTTGTGAAGTCAAAGCTTTTAGAATTGGTTCCGTAAACTCTGATTTCAGTTTGTTTTGCCCCTATCATACTATAATTCAACTTGAAACCTTTTCATTAAAATAATATATATACCATAATCTCATTTTTATAAACATTAATTTTTTATTTGGCTTTGTCTTAAACTGTATATATATGCATCGAAAACTGTTCAGGAATGCTGCTCAGCTAACATTAGAGAAGGTACTCCAGACAGTCAAATTTGGGGTGATATTTTGCTCTCTATACTGAGGGACATTGTTTGAACTTATATAATATGAAGGTATATAACATTAATAAAATATTCTTTTAAAGTATCTCCTAATTAAAAAACGTGCTTCTCTTGCACCAATACTAGGAAGTTTAAAACAGCTATTAGTATTAGAATAAAGTATTAGTGCTGATATGAGGACGGCTATTATCAAGAACACAAGAGAGTATTATTCATTGCAAGGTGTTGCCCAGGGTGCGATGAAACAGACACCCTTATACATTGTTAGTGGGAATGTAAGTTGGACCAACCACTATGGAAGACAATGGGGAGGCCACTCAAAAACATAAAAAATATGTCTACCATACTACTCTGCAGCTCCACTTCTGGGTATGTATGTGTGTGTGTCTATATATATACATATATATATATATACATACATATATATATGCACACACATACACATACATACTCAAACCAAATGTAAACAGGGTATCAATGAGATATATGCACACCTATGTTTATCACGACATTATTCACAAGAAGCAAGATATGAAACAACACAACTCCATCAATGAATCAATGGATAAAAAAGATGTGGAATGTACATACAATGGAATATTATTCGGTCATGAGAAAGGAAGATCTTCTCCCATTTACCACTTCATGGATGGAGCTTGTGCACATTATGCTAGGAAAGATCACTCAGACAGAGATAGACAAATCCTGTCTGGTATCACTTACATGAAGAATCTTTACAAAGCAATAACTTTCGGATGGTGAGAGGATGGGATCAGTGGTGAAAGTATCACTGCCCATCTTTCCTGGGTTTCGCCAGGGATTGCAGGTTCAGGGTTGTGAAGTCAAAGCTTTTAGAATTGGTTCCGTAAACTCTGATTTCAGTTTGTTTTGCCCTATCATACTATAATTCAACTTGAAACCTTTTCATTAAAATAATATATATACCATAATCTCATTTTTATAAACATTAATTTTTTATTTGGCTTTGTCTTAAACTGTATATATATGCATCGAAAACTGTTCAGGAATGCTGCTCAGCTAACATTAGAGAAGGTACTCCAGACAGTCAAATTTGGGGTGATATTTTGCTCTCTATACTGAGGGACATTGTTTGAACTTATATAATATGAAGGTATATAACATTAATAAAATATTCTTTTAAAGTATCTCCTAATTAAAAAACGTGCTTCTCTTGCACCAATACTAGGAAGTTTAAAACAGCTATTAGTATTAGAATAAAGTATTAGTGCTGATATGAGGACGGCTATTATCAAGAACACAAGAGAGTATTATTCATTGCAAGGTGTTGCCCAGGGTGCGATGAAACAGACACCCTTATACATTGTTAGTGGGAATGTAAGTTGGACCAACCACTATGGAAGACAATGGGGAGGCCACTCAAAAACATAAAAAATATGTCTACCATACTACTCTGCAGCTCCACTTCTGGGTATGTATGTGTGTGTGTCTATATATATACATATATATATATATACATACATATATATATGCACACACATACACATACATACTCAAACCAAATGTAAACAGGGTATCAATGAGATATATGCACACCTATGTTTATCACGACATTATTCACAAGAAGCAAGATATGAAACAACACAACTCCATCAATGAATCAATGGATAAAAAAGATGTGGAATGTACATACAATGGAATATTATTCGGTCATGAGAAAGGAAGATCTTCTCCCATTTACCACTTCATGGATGGAGCTTGTGCACATTATGCTAGGAAAGATCACTCAGACAGAGATAGACAAATCCTGTCTGGTATCACTTACATGAAGAATCTTAAAAAGTTAAACCTGAACAAAGCAGAGAGTAAACAATGGTTACCATCGGATGGTGAGAGGATGGGATCAGTGGTGAAAGAGATGGGTTTAGGGGTGCGAACATTCAATGAGGGGTTAAAAAGCTGTAGAGAGCTCATGCACATCTACTGAACAGAGGTGAAACGCTGTGCTACGATTATGTGCTATGATAAGTCTTTCTACATCAGCAATCATTATAACATAAATATCAAAGTAATATGCTGTATACTTGAACTTACCCAATGTTATACTTCAGATATAGTCAATAAAGTACTAGCAGTAAGACGTATTAACAGGTAAAATTATTTTGTAAAAATAGAAAAGTTGTAATACAATATGAAAATGCATTTAATTACTAAAATTAAAGACAGTATGAGTGTATGTGTGCATGTGAGTGTGTGTACAATCAAACTGACATAGAAGTGTGTTTTCCAATGTATTAGCAGTAGTTCTATGTGAATATAAAATTTTACATAATTTTTAACTCTGTTGTTTATTGTTTTCATTGCTGGTCAAATTATTAATGATAAGCATGTTATTAATTTAACTAAAACTGAGGAGAAATTAAATAATTAAAATTTGGAGATGGTAGAAGCAAAGGATTTTTTTTTTTTTTGGTCCCTCAGAGAGGTTTCCTGATTTCTCTATTCTCAGCGTGTGGGTGTTTGGTTTTTTCCCTCTATTTTTTCTCTCTGCTGCTGATTGCTTAAAACCTTATTCTTGATTACCTAGTTTGAGGTTTAAGACAGCAGGGGCCTTTGAGTGTTGAGTCATTTTGCCTGGGAGAGGAAAAAATGCTCCAGGGCAAGGTGAACAACAAGAAAGGAACTGATTATAATTTTGACCTGTTGTTGCTCAATCAGTTGAGTTTGACCAGCTCTGGCAAGATTACCTTGGTTGGCTATTCGGCTTCAGGAACACTTTGTTCTCACTCCTTTTCTAGACTGACTTAGCCCTTGTGCTTAAACTGTGGTTTGTGAAACCACAGCCTGTTTCTTACCTGCAGCTTATCAGAAATGCAAACCCTTTTAGACATTATGCTAGATCAAGACAGAGATAAATCCTGTCTGGTATCACTTACATGAAGAATCTTAAAAAGTTAAACCTGAACAAAGCAGAGAGTAAACAATGGTTACCATCGGATGGTGAGAGGATGGGATCAGTGGTGAAAGAGATGGGTTTAGGGGTGCGAACATTCAATGAGGGGTTAAAAAGCTGTAGAGAGCTCATGCACATCTACTGAACAGAGGTGAAACGCTGTGCTACGATTATGTGCTATGATAAGTCTTTCTACATCAGCAATCATTATAACATAAATATCAAAGTAATATGCTGTATACTTGAACTTACCCAATGTTATACTTCAGATATAGTCAATAAAGTACTAGCAGTAAGACGTATTAACAGGTAAAATTATTTTGTAAAAATAGAAAAGTTGTAATACAATATGAAAATGCATTTAATTACTAAAATTAAAGACAGTATGAGTGTATGTGTGCATGTGAGTGTGTGTACAATCAAACTGACATAGAAGTGTGTTTTCCAATGTATTAGCAGTAGTTCTATGTGAATATAAAATTTTACATAATTTTTAACTCTGTTGTTTATTGTTTTCATTGCTGGTCAAATTATTAATGATAAGCATGTTATTAATTTAACTAAAACTGAGGAGAAATTAAATAATTAAAATTTGGAGATGGTAGAAGCAAAGGATTTTTTTTTTTTTTGGTCCCTCAGAGAGGTTTCCTGATTTCTCTATTCTCAGCGTGTGGGTGTTTGGTTTTTTCCCTCTATTTTTTCTCTCTGCTGCTGATTGCTTAAAACCTTATTCTTGATTACCTAGTTTGAGGTTTAAGACAGCAGGGGCCTTTGAGTGTTGAGTCATTTTGCCTGGGAGAGGAAAAAATGCTCCAGGGCAAGGTGAACAACAAGAAAGGAACTGATTATAATTTTGACCTGTTGTTGCTCAATCAGTTGAGTTTGACCAGCTCTGGCAAGATTACCTTGGTTGGCTATTCGGCTTCAGGAACACTTTGTTCTCACTCCTTTTCTAGACTGACTTAGCCCCTTGCTGCTTAAACTGTGGTTTGTGAAACCACAGCCTGTTTCTTACCTGCAGCTTATCAGAAATGCAGAGGTATGAGTCCCACTTCAGACCTGCTGTTATAAAGATCTCAGGTGATTTTTAGACGCATTAAAGCTTGAGAATGACTGACCTGGAGAATGCTATGTTCCTGATTCTCTCTACTGATTGACCAAATGTGAAACCCCGTGAAGGTTAGAGAATCATAGAAGGTTAAGCGGATAAGATCCACATTTCAGAGAAGAAATGAGGGGCTGGGAAGGAGCTGACCTAAAGCAAGAACTAAGTCAGACTCCTTACTGCAAATCATGGTCTGGACACATCTATGCTGCAGGACCTACAAAGTCACAATTCAGAGATTCAGACTGACGGCTTTAGTTAGGATACCTAGAGGACTGTAATGTTTACATGAGAAATGGAAAACTAAAGACCAGCTCACTTGAAGGTCCTATGTTGCCTCTTCAGGCCTGGATTTCCAAGCAGTGCCAGGCACACTTAAAAAAAAACTCTCAACAAGTATTTATAAATACATGAATCCTAGACTTTTAACACAATAGAGAATAAATTACAGGATCTTAAAGCTGAAAGAAAATTGAGACAGTGTGACAGATCAGCCCAAGACCAATGCTAGTTATAGGAAAATCCAGGATTTCTATTAAGTCTTTTGATTCCTGTTCACCTTTCTTCTACTTCCCTGACGTGATCTTGCTTTTTTATTTGATTTTCTTTCATCTGGTACTCTATCTCCACCTCTAGCAGCAGCTCCAATACTTTGGCCAGCTGAGGCAAAGAGCAGACTCATTGGGAAAGACCCTGGTGCTTTTTCTCTCTGCTGCTGATTGCTTAAAACCTTATTCTTGATTACCTAGTTTGAGGTTTAAGACAGCAGGGGCCTTTGAGTGTTGAGTCATTTTGCCTGGGAGAGGAAAAAATGCTCCAGGGCAAGGTGAACAACAAGAAAGGAACTGATTATAATTTTGACCTGTTGTTGCTCAATCAGTTGAGTTTGACCAGCTCTGGCAAGATTACCTTGGTTGGCTATTCGGCTTCAGGAACACTTTGTTCTCACTCCTTTTCTAGACTGACTTAGCCCCTTGCTGCTTAAACTGTGGTTTGTGAAACCACAGCCTGTTTCTTACCTGCAGCTTATCAGAAATGCAGAGGTATGAGTCCCACTTCAGACCTGCTGTTATAAAGATCTCAGGTGATTTTAGACGCATTAAAGCTTGAGAATGACTGACCTGGAGAATGCTATGTTCCTGATTCTCTCTACTGATTGACCAAATGTGAAACCCCGTGAAGGTTAGAGAATCATAGAAGGTTAAGCGGATAAGATCCACATTTCAGAGAAGAAATGAGGGGCTGGGAAGGAGCTGACCTAAAGCAAGAACTAAGTCAGACTCCTTACTGCAAATCATGGTCTGGACACATCTATGCTGCAGGACCTACAAAGTCACAATTCAGAGATTCAGACTGACGGCTTTAGTTAGGATACCTAGAGGACTGTAATGTTTACATGAGAAATGGAAAACTAAAGACCAGCTCACTTGAAGGTCCTATGTTGCCTCTTCAGGCCTGGATTTCCAAGCAGTGCCAGGCACACTTAAAAAAAAACTCTCAACAAGTATTTATAAATACATGAATCCTAGACTTTTAACACAATAGAGAATAAATTACAGGATCTTAAAGCTGAAAGAAAATTGAGACAGTGTGACAGATCAGCCCAAGACCAATGCTAGTTATAGGAAAATCCAGGATTTCTATTAAGTCTTTTGATTCCTGTTCACCTTTCTTCTACTTCCCTGACGTGATCTTGCTTTTTTATTTGATTTTCTTTCATCTGGTACTCTATCTCCACCTCTAGCAGCAGCTCCAATACTTTGGCCAGCTGAGGCAAAGAGCAGACTCATTGGGAAAGACCCTGGTGCTATGAAAGATTGAGGGCAGGAGAAGGAAGCAACAGCGGATGAGATGGTTGGATGGCATCACCAACTCAGTGGACGTGAGTTTGAGCAAACTACAGGAAAGCCTGATGCTGCAGTCCACAGACTCACAAAAAGTCAGACACAACTTAGGGACTGACCAACAACTGCCTCTACCTCTACCAATAAAGCAGATCTGATAGGAAATTGTGATTATCACAAGAACTGCCGAAATAACTGTTAAAAAGTCCCCATCTTTTCATGTTTATTGAAGTGATTGGATGCTTTCTTAATGAATTAAATTATATTAAGTATGCCTGGTGCTGAAACACCGTATGTATCAACAATACAATGAAACTTAAAAAATAAAAACATGAGCAACAACAAACCTAAGACTTGTAGAATACCTGGGAATAAATTTAATAAGTTCAGTGTAGTTCTAGTTAAAAGCCAAATTCAGCCTCTTGAACACTGAATTAAATCTCAAAATAGGAAAGAATAGTGGTTCTGCTTTGCCAGTCAAAGGAGCCACAGCGGGATCATGCTTTCAAAACTGTCCCAGGCTTCCCTGGTGGTCCAGTGGGTAAGGACACCGCCTTGCAGTGCAAGGGGCGCCGGTTCGATCCCTGGCCTGGGAAGATCCCATGCGCCGCGGAGCGGCTAGCCCCATGTGTCCAATCACCGAGGTGGAGCTCAGGAGCGCATGCGCCCAGAGCCGGCGCTCTGCGACAGCAGAGGCCACCACGATGGGAGGCCCACAGGAGCCAAAGAACAAAGGCGGATGAAAATGGAGAAATGAAAGACCAATGGAAGTGGCCCGCCCGCCCTCCTCCCTCCCCAACCTGCTCCCATCCCCCCAAAAAATAAATAAATAAAAGCCACCCCCAGAAAAATTAAAAAAAAAAAAAACAAACCTGTGTCTACCCGGGGAGGGGGACAATTAATTTGTAGTTTAAATTCTGTATTAATGACATTTTTATAACTGAGTCTTTCTAAGAATAAACATGCATCTTTCTTTATTAACCTGTTAAAACATGTCGCTCAGTAGAGTTTCATAACATTTTTATATATTTGAATCATTCAATTTATTTCTAAGCATTTATTGTGAATTGCAATAGTTGTTTTGTTGCTGTCTTGATGTGCGTTTCTGTTATTATGAATGGTTCTTTTCCAGTTTCATCTATCATGAAAAAGCTATTCAATGGTTAGGAATTGAACCTGTAGTGATACTTGCAGAAGTTAAAGATATGTGTACATAATGTTTCACTTCAGCATGACTTGAAATAGTAGAAATAAGAATTTAATAACTAAATTGTGTCCCATACATACAATGACAGGCTATGAAGTCATTTTTAATGATATATACATAATGAATTGACATTAATTATTGTCTAAGATGTACCATATAGGAATGGTTAAAAATATAGCATGTAAAATATTCCATCTCTTTTTAAAAATATATATGTATATGCCAACTAATTTTTATTAAATAAATAATGTTAGACACTTTATGAAATGTCTTCCTATTATGGTCTTTATTTCACAACTGAGGCCTAAGTTATTAGATAATTTTCCTAAGACCACACCACATAGTTGGAATCAAGCTCAGGTATGACTAATTCAATGCTCTTAAGCTTTATGTGGTGTGACATGTGTGGGTGTGGATATGTGTAAAAAAATACAGTCATTGTCTCTGAAATACCAGATTATAAGAATTTCTATTTTCTAAATTACGCATGTCTATAATGTTTATATTTTTAAGTAAGGGCTCATACTTTAAGAAAAAAAATACTGGATTATTTCCAGGGCAACGCACACTTTATTGCAAGCATTGAAGTTAACTGCTTCAGTAACTTCAATTTGAGAGAAATGAATAAAAGTAGTTTTATAAAGAAATATGATCAAACATCTTAATACACCATAATCCCATGATCCTGTCCCAACCAGTATTAATATTATGATACATATTCCCTATCTTTTTCTATGCTAACTTGTAAACAAACTGCACATAGGTTTGTAACTATGAATATGCTAGCAATAGAATATCATATTATGTGAAATGCCATAAATTACTTCATCCTTCTCCTATGGTTGAATGTTTAGGTTGTTTTCAGTTTTCTCCATACTAAAGAACAGTATGATCTTCAAACAGTAAAATTTATTAAGTTTTAATTTGAGTTAATTTGATTTTCACATTGAAGATCTCAAGATTGAAATCACTGTAGAATTCATAATTATGCATTGCTGTGTACCACCAACAGAATATTCACTTGAGAAATAAAAAATTCATCATAGCTATTTATTTAGATATATACACAAAATGGTTATATTACTCATTTCCTAACTGACTTTTATCTGAAATGCTTTATGTGATTGATACCCAGACTAATTTAGCAGCGTGGCAATTGCTTTGAATCACGAAGATCAGCTGTCAGTTCTTTCTGTTGGCTTTGAAGCAAGAGTTCAAAAATGGCCTATAACTAAGGTATAGGGAAAAGAGCTAAATGTTCTTTTATTTTTAAATCCCCATGTAATTAACAATAAAAATCAAATTGATTTGAATTAGTAGAGTGCACTAAAAATAAGCATATTTTTATTAAAGGTCACCGCCTGAAATAGCGCCATGCTTTGTCATTGTGAGACTTTGAATGTCTTTAATGAGAAAAATGGAACGATAGCTCAGAGAGCCAATTCTGGGATTCTACCAACTTTTCCTGGAAATAAAGCACATAATGTTTATTTAGGAAAGCATGTGACCTTCAAGGCTGCATCTTCAAAGTACAACTCACCTGATTACACAGATAAGAATATTGGACATCTCGATGGAGATTTTAACTGCTTTTTCTTCTCATCTTCATGAAATACTGAGGTGAGTATAGAGCTGGTATTTATATCTCTAGTTTAGAAATGAAGAACTGACCTTTAAAGAGATGAACTCACCCAAAAGTGATGCTAAATGCCTTTATGTTCTACCTAAAGACCGGTGATTCTCCATGGACTGTGGGTTGATTTTTTTTTTGTCTAGAAAGCAGAATACTCATTATACAGATAACTTTTTAAAATTAAAAGACTTATATACATTTCTAATGATTTCAAAATGATATAAGCAGTCAATAAGTCCTTAAGAGACATTTAGATGTGAATTTTAAAACTAAGGTGGGGAAACTCTGAAGTCAGCCTTTGTGGAGAGGGGTGGGACGTACAGGAAAAGGCATGAAAGGCATCTTCTGGGGAGGGGGCTGAGATTCTAGAAGGTTAGAAGAATGGACAGATAGGTCATAAAGTGAATATGTGATATGTAATGGTTGAATCTTGATGCACATCAGTGCTTGTTGCAAAATTCTTTCAATTTTTCTGTATGTTGGGAAATGTTCTGCATGTTATAAAAATAAAATGTTGTGTCATAAAAGGTAAATTCTTTCAATGGAAGTTTAACCCAGTTTATGTTAGAAACCCATATCTAGGTATACAATCACCTATATCTGCTTGAGAAACAACTTGAAAGATTCTACATAAAAAGCATACTCTAGAGGGGCAATCCTAAAGGAAATCAAGCTTGAATAGTCATTTGAAGGAATGATGTTGAAGCTCCAATATTTTGGCGACCAAGATGCAAAGGGCTGACTCACTGGGAAAGCTCCTGATGCTGGGAAAGATTGAGGGCAGGAGGAGAAGAGGGTGACAGAGGATGCGATGGTTGGAGGGCATCACCAACTCCCGCCCCCTATGCTTTGTCATTGTGAGACTTTGAATGTCTTTAATGAGAAAAATGGAACGATAGCTCAGAGAGCCAATTCTGGGATTCTACCAACTTTTCCTGGAAATAAAGCACATAATGTTTATTTAGGAAAGCATGTGACCTTCAAGGCTGCATCTTCAAAGTACAACTCACCTGATTACACAGATAAGAATATTGGACATCTCGATGGAGATTTTAACTGCTTTTTCTTCTCATCTTCATGAAATACTGAGGTGAGTATAGAGCTGGTATTTATATCTCTAGTTTAGAAATGAAGAACTGACCTTTAAAGAGATGAACTCACCCAAAAGTGATGCTAAATGCCTTTATGTTCTACCTAAAGACCGGTGATTCTCCATGGACTGTGGGTTGATTTTTTTTTTGTCTAGAAAGCAGAATACTCATTATACAGATAACTTTTTAAAATTAAAAGACTTATATACATTTCTAATGATTTCAAAATGATATAAGCAGTCAATAAGTCCTTAAGAGACATTTAGATGTGAATTTTAAAACTAAGGTGGGGAAACTCTGAAGTCAGCCTTTGTGGAGAGGGGTGGGACGTACAGGAAAAGGCATGAAAGGCATCTTCTGGGGAGTGTGCTGAGATTCTAGAAGGTTAGAAGAATGGACAGATAGGTCATAAAGTGAATATGTGATATGTAATGGTTGAATCTTGATGCACATCAGTGCTTGTTGCAAAATTCTTTCAATTTTTCTGTATGTTGGGAAATGTTCTGCATGTTATAAAAATAAAATGTTGTGTCATAAAAGGTAAATTCTTTCAATGGAAGTTTAACCCAGTTTATGTTAGAAACCCATATCTAGGTATACAATCACCTATATCTGCTTGAGAAACAACTTGAAAGATTCTACATAAAAAGCATACTCTAGAGGGGCAATCCTAAAGGAAATCAAGCTTGAATAGTCATTTGAAGGAATGATGTTGAAGCTCCAATATTTTGGCGACCAAGATGCAAAGGGCTGACTCACTGGGAAAGCTCCTGATGCTGGGAAAGATTGAGGGCAGGAGGAGAAGAGGGTGACAGAGGATGCGATGGTTGGAGGGCATCACCAACTCAATGGACATGTATTTGAGCAAACTCCAGGAGATAGTGAAGGACAGGGAAGCCTGGGATGCTGCAGCCCACGGGTTGCAAAGAGTCAAACACTAGCAACTAAACAACAGAGAGAGGCATTTGGAACTTTTTTGTATTTCTTGGGAAAATGCTGATTTGTCGAAATTGTGCTCTCACCTTCTAAAATGAGAGCTGAGGTTCTTTTCTGGAAATTTGAGATACGTTTTGTGTTTGGGATAACTGAATATTCATTACCATCCTTGTTGTCAGCAACTGAATAAGCATTTATAAAATATTTTATTTTCAATTAATTCCAGAATTTTAATTTCTATTTTACTCTTTTTTTCAGATGATCTTATTATCCTTAGGACAATCAGGAAAGGAAGCAAAGAAAATATATTTCCTCTGTAGTCATTTCCTGTGTCTGGGATATCCTTCCCATCAAGTGGGTTTGGATTGCTCTTTTTCTGGTGCAATGGGAGAAAACAGCTTCTTCTCTCAAGGTGGCAAGCTCCTACAACAGACAGCTGCCTGGGTGGCTGAGTTAGTTTGCACTGGCTTCCTCCCTGCTACCTGTTTTTAATTTCACAGTTCCAGGAGAGAAGGCAAAACCAAAGAAAAAAATCCTTTTAACAGTCCAAGTGTAACTCTCAAAGGAAACTATCTGGAATCATTTCTTTAAGATTGTAGGTAACAATCTTTTTGAAATGACCTTGATTCTGTAGTATTTTTGCTTCTTTACAAACAATCATTTGAAGAGAGTTGTGCGTTTCCTCACTTAAGTTCTATCAGACTCATCCACGTACTCAGAGGTAAGTATCATGGCCCAAGTAGGCTTATATCAGATGGGACTCCTGGATCCAGCCTACCAGCCCCCTGTGGGAGATATCACAGTTCCATTCATTCTCAGAATATATTCTGAACAGATAAATGTCACAAGAAGAGCCCTGATAAGGGTCTAAGACAGCTCAGAGAGAAAGCTCACACATCCAGCTGAGAAGATCAAGAAAGGTTTTGATAAGGAGGTGATATTTGTCATGAGCCCTGAAGAGCATGTTCTCTGTAAACACTCTCTCAAATGCCTTCCTGGCACAGACACTTGCCCAAAGCAGGAGCACTGAATAGAGTTTTGTTTAGAGTACATGATAGATAGAACACTAAGACCATATTATACTGCAGCATCCCTCAGAAACCAGAGAAAGATTTCATGTTGTTGTCGCTTTTGTTTTCTGGCTTTTTCTTTATTTTGTGCCAATAGAGAGCCACGATGTTTTTGAGAAGATTATTCAGACAGCAGTGTGTATACAATGCCGGGAAGATGGACTGGCACGAGATGCTGCTTTAACATCTAAGCCAAGGAGAAATAAGGACCTAAAGCCTCCTGATGTCTATGAGAATAGGAAGGAGGAAAGTGATTTGAGGGCTGTATTCTGAATATTCATTGGAAGGACTGATGCTGAAACTGAAGCTACAATACTTTGGCCACCTGATGGGAAGAGACGACTCATTGGAAAAGACCCTGATTGCTGGCAAAAATAGAAGGCAGAATAAGAAGGCGGCAGCAAAGGAGCAGATAGTTGGATGGCATCACTGAGTCAATGGACATAAAGGTGAGTAAGCTCCAGGAGACGGTGAAGGACAGGGAAGCCTCGCATGCCACAGTCTATGGGGCTGCAAAGAGTCAGGCACCACTGAGCCGCTGAACCGAACAATAGTGGAAGGAAACAATGTGGCAGCTGATTGTGTCGAAAGACCTGTTGGAAGAAGGCAAGGGGCTTGAGTAATCAGGAGACCGATAAAAATGTCCATGAAGATAGAGGAGTCAGGAGGGAGACAGACTACAGGTGAACGGATAACGATGTGGTGCCGGCAGGCTCAGTCATGTCAGACTGTCTGCAGCCCCATGGGCTGTGGCCCACCAGGCTCCTCTGTCCTTGGGATTCTCCAGGCAAGAATACTGGAGTGGGTTACCATTTTCTACTCCAGGGGATGTTCCTGAGCCAGGGACTGAGCCCACAGTTCCTTTGTCTCCTGCATCGGCAGGTGGATTGTTCACTACTGTGCCACCTAGAAAGCCCCAGAAGAAAAAAAATTGTGTGTATATGTATATATATATAGATATATATATAAATATATATATATGTATATATATATAAACTGAGTCACTTTGCTGTACAGTGACTCATTAACACAATATGGTAATTCAACTATATTTCAATTAAAGTTATATTTTATAAAAACAGGAAGATAGAAACTGGTTTATGTGAGTTTGAGATTGAAGTTTTGATGCACTGAAATTTAGGGCCCCCAAATAAGAATATCAGACTGAAAGAGAAAGTGTGGTCTCAAAGGTCAATGAGAGGACTCTGGGAGTCACCTGCCGGAACAAGCTGACAACCAAAGCTCTGAGAGTCAACTTGCCCTGAAGGAGGAAAGTGGACAAGCAAGCAGAGATGGGGCAGAATGGAGCTGGAGGTCTTAGTTCAACTGCTTATTTTTTCCTCGCTCTTCCCTGGCCTCCAACAGATTTTACAAATATAAGCACCGGAGGATGCTTTTGTAGCAAAGCACGGCTTACCTTGGCAACATATTGCTTTTTTCCATCCCCATGAGCTCATTGCTTACTCTTTGTCTAGTAGCTCAGCTAAGTTCAAGGTAACTGAAGTGGCTGGCCATAGAGAATTCTGGGGCAGGTCTGAATTTTCAATAAATATCTTTGAAGATTCAGATACAAAACATTGCACAAGTAGAGCAAGCAGTGTGTATAGGAGCTTGGGGAATCCTGAACTTTAAGGTTAGTGAAGAGATTTTCAGTCATGCAGGGGAGAAAGGTATAAAAGCAGAATGGAAGGTCTTTGAAGGCCTTAATTTAACAGGTTATTTTCTGAGTTACCTTCCATATCCGTCAACAGATTCTACAAATGAAAATGCTGAAGGATGCTTTTGAAGCAAAACAGTTCTTCCTCTGCAACATACTGGGGTTTTTTTCCTCATCATATGTTCATCATTTATGGATGTATACATGAGTTGCACGGTCTGACTGTACATTTTTCTTTTAGTATTTCCAGTGATGCAAAGGTAGGGGAAAAGGCAGTAGCTTGCAGGTTTATCAGGGTCAAAGAAAATCTGTCATTTTTAATCAGAAGACAGCCTGATGACTCAGGAGAAAGCGGCCCAGAGAAGAGGCAATGGACAAGTCAGGTGAGAGGAACCAAAAGGACAAGGTCCAAGAGGCAGCTGCAAGTGAATGGGGCTGGATACCCACAGCTTAGCTTCCCTTTTCTTTCTGAAGAGGAGGAGAAAAACACAGAAGGGAATTTGAAGGTGGAGGAAGAAAGTTGACAGAGTAGAGACTGTGTAAACAATTGGCAATATAACTAGGCTTCAAAGATAAAGAATCTTTTAACAAGCAAGTAAGAGAAAGAATCAGACTGCTCTCAAGCTTTGCTACAGGGTGATAACATGGAATTCTGCCCTAAAATCCTCAGAGAGAGAATGACCCAAGAATTACAAACTGTCTTTTCATTCTAAGCTGTCTTTTCTGTATAACAAGTAATTGGAACTTGTAACAAATTTGAGGATTATAGCCCCATTCATATCGCATAAAAAGAATTAAGAAGGTATTGCAAAAGAGAAAAAACGTGCGTTTGAAAAAAACAGTAAACACGTGAATGGACATCCCTCCTTCTTTCTATTATCCTTCATACATGCAAAGTTAAACTGGAGTTTGTTTCCTGACCCAGAAAACTATATGTGAAAAAAATGATTTCTTTTTGGAAAAAAAGTTCCAAACTGATTTCTAAGTGAAATTTGTCGTGGAAAAGAAATCCTTTCTGAGGTTAGCAATTGCCTTGACGGTAAAACTAAAATTAGCTTGTAATATTGTTAAATTAATGGGTAATTCATATGATATATTATTTCCAATTATAATCTTACTTTAGTAAGGAAATGAATGATTACAACTGCTGGAGAGTCTGACTTTAAATAATGGCAAGTTGGAATGTGTCTTCTTTTAAAAAACCATCTTATCCTCCCTAGTCCCATCTGCGTTTGGGGAAACCCCCACCATGTAAGTTCTCCCAGAGGCAAAGTAAACACTGAGAGTGGGGAATGTTTGTTTTGCCAGGATTCCCTTGGCAGATAGTGTGACACCTTCCCAAGGCTAGAGCCCCCAAATGCACCCACTCACGGCGGTTCCCTCTTTAAAGCGCCAGCCCTACCTAGGAGCCCAGTACTTCACTAGCTCATGGACGACCTCCACTGGAATGAGCAAAGGAGACAACAGGTTTGGGGGTGGATTTTTTGTTTTTGTTTTGTTTTTTTTTTTTAAATTTTTGGCCTCTTTTTATTGGTCTTTCATTTAATTATTTCTGTCCATCTTTGTTCTTTGGCCTGTGTGGGCCTCCCATTTCAGTGGCCTCTCTTGCTGCAGAGCACCGGCTCTGGGCGCATGCACTCTAGAGTGCTGGCTCGTAATTGGACACACTGGTCCAGCCACTCCATGGCATGTGGGGTCTTTCCAGGCCAGAGATTGAACCGGAGCCCATTGCACTGCAAAGTGGACTCTTTACCCACTGGACCGCCAGGGAAGCCCGGTGTGGGTTTTTTTTTTAAACTACGTTTGTCACACTGTTTGTTTTATTATAACAAAAGAGGACCCACATTAGATGGTGCTCCAGAGCCCACTTGGACTGGCCAGACCTCTGGCTCCACTCCTCAAGCCCCCACACAGTTCGCCTAGTGCCTTTGTGCACCCCTCACTTAGTACTTCTCTTAAATTATACCTGATTACACTTTCAATCAGGAATAACAAATATAAATGATGAGTTCTTGAAACGATGGGTAATTATTAGTCAAAGCCATTTCACCAGACTAATCCAGGTCGTTCTCAGACTCACAGACACTTCCAACAGCCCGTTTGGCCCCAGCTGTTTTCCAAGAACTTGGAGTCAGCTGCATCTAGTTGAAGCCGAGCCGGTTCAGACTGGCCAGGACCACGGACTCTCCGACCGGGCATGCGTGAAGGTCAGGTTTTGCTCTCAGAGGGGCGAAAACGCCAGCCTAAGTACGTGGAGAGGCCTGTGGCCTAGCTACACCTGTGCAGAACCAGAATCATCACACCTGTTTCCAATCACACTTCCCCACGCCCCACGCTCCACAAGCTGTCCACATCTCAGACCGCCCAGCTTCTTTATTACTCATCCCATCAACACCCCAGCCCCTTGCCTTCGGGAAGTGACTTTGAGGTATGTTCTGTCAGCTTCTAGCTTAGCTGTGTTGGGAATCAAGCTCTTTGTCGTAAGTCTTGGGGTCTCAGCATGTTGGCTGGCTGTGGGTCGGGCAGAATGAATCTGTTTCAGGGACATCCTTCTCTTCTGCCTTTCCCAGTCTTTCCTCTTTTCTACATCTTCCTACAATGTCTTGCTGACCCTGCACTACGCCACTTGTCTTGCAATAGAATCTCACTGTTTGGTGAATCCGAGGTAGGCAAGGCTAAGAGGCTGGGATAAAAATGGAGGAGCGGTAGGACCGCAGATGTGTTTATCCTCTCCCAGTTGGCGTAGCAGCCATGGCAGCAGACGCACTGTATTCTCTCCTTTTGTGGTTGACCCAGCGGACACAGCCTGAAGGCAGCCACACGCAGCCTCCAGGCAGCCATAACATAACCTTCACATGGACGTAACAGAGCTGTAATGCCGTTTAAGTAGTGCTCATACGTAGGGAACAAAGTAGCCTGTGACCAAGTGAATATCTCGTGCCACTTGGACTGGCCAGACCTCTGGCTCCACTCCTCAAGCCCCCACACAGTTCGCCTAGTGCCTTTGTGCACCCCTCACTTAGTACTTCTCTTAAATTATACCTGATTACACTTTCAATCAGGAATAACAAATATAAATGATGAGTTCTTGAAACGATGGGTAATTATTAGTCAAAGCCATTTCACCAGACTAATCCAGGTCGTTCTCAGACTCACAGACACTTCCAACAGCCCGTTTGGCCCCAGCTGTTTTCCAAGAACTTGGAGTCAGCTGCATCTAGTTGAAGCCGAGCCGGTTCAGACTGGCCAGGACCACGGACTCTCCGACCGGGCATGCGTGAAGGTCAGGTTTTGCTCTCAGAGGGGCGAAAACGCCAGCCTAAGTACGTGGAGAGGCCTGTGGCCTAGCTACACCTGTGCAGAACCAGAATCATCACACCTGTTTCCAATCACACTTCCCCACGCCCCACGCTCCACAAGCTGTCCACATCTCAGACCGCCCAGCTTCTTTATTACTCATCCCATCAACACCCCAGCCCCTTGCCTTCGGGAAGTGACTTTGAGGTATGTTCTGTCAGCTTCTAGCTTAGCTGTGTTGGGAATCAAGCTCTTTGTCGTAAGTCTTGGGGTCTCAGCATGTTGGCTGGCTGTGGGTCGGGCAGAATGAATCTGTTTCAGGGACATCCTTCTCTTCTGCCTTTCCCAGTCTTTCCTCTTTTCTACATCTTCCTACAATGTCTTGCTGACCCTGCACTACGCCACTTGTCTTGCAATAGAATCTCACTGTTTGGTGAATCCGAGGTAGGCAAGGCTAAGAGGCTGGGATAAAAATGGAGGAGCGGTAGGACCGCAGATGTGTTTATCCTCTCCCAGTTGGCGTAGCAGCCATGGCAGCAGACGCACTGTATTCTCTCCTTTTGTGGTTGACCCAGCGGACACAGCCTGAAGGCAGCCACACGCAGCCTCCAGGCAGCCATAACATAACCTTCACATGGACGTAACAGAGCTGTAATGCCGTTTAAGTAGTGCTCATACGTAGGGAACAAAGTAGCCTGTGACCAAGTGAATATCTCGTGCCATGCATTCACAGTGCTATAAGTGATCTCAGATGTTACACAACAGTGTGTTTGCTAAACGTGCAGCGAGAGCGGGAGGCCAAGGGGTGAGAGCGCCTGACCACGCCATCTTGGCTTGTTTGCTTTTTCCCTACAGGCAAGGAAGCTAAAAGTTAAGGGTATCGAGTCAGTCAGTCATTCAACAATCACCAGCAGAGTGCTTGTTTCTTTATGCGCTGTGCTTGGCTCTGGTGATGTCAAAATGAAAGTAACAGATTCTGACTTCAAGGAACTCAAAGCCTAGCAGGGGAGAAAGACTAAACAATGTAAAGTGTTATACGTAAGGTGTTATTGTCAGTTTTAGTAGAGGGTAAAGTACAAGTGACGAGATCCTAGCAGATCCCGTGGGGTTTCCCAGACATTGCTAGTGATAAAGAATGTCCCTGCAAATACAGGAGATAAAAGAGATGCGGGTTTGATCCCTGGGTTTGCAAGATCCCCTGGAGGAGGACCTGGGAAACCTGCTTCTTGCCTAGAGAATCCCTTGGACAAAGGAGCCTGGCAGGCTACGCTCCGTAAGGTTGCAGTGTTGGACAGGGCTGAAGTGACTTAACACACACGTATACAAGAGATACTGTAGGGCTTCCCTGGTGGTCCAGTGGGTAAGGACACTGCCTTGCAGTGCAAGGGGCGCCGGTTCAATCCCTGGTCTGGGAGGATCCCATGTGCCTCGGAGCGGCTGGACTGATGTGTCCAATTATCGAGCCGGAGCTCTGGAGCACATGCGCCCAGAGCCGGTGCTCTGCAACAACAGAGGCCACTGTGATGGGAGGCCCACACGAGCCAAAGAACAAAAAAGATGGATGAAACTGAATAAATGAAAGATCAATAGAAGTGGCCAGCCCGTCCCCTCCCCCCACCCGCCCAAAAAATAAGTTAAAAAAAAAAAAAAAGAGCTACTGTAACCCACCAAAGTGGGTTTGGGAAGCATTGAGGGTACATTCATGAAGACTTCTGAAGGAGGTAGGACTTGAAGCCACTCGTAAAGGTTGAGAATATCAAAATGGGGCAGCTGGTGGAAGAAAACTTTCCAGCAGGTGAACGGCCTGAGCAAACACAGGGAAGCCAAGCGTGGTCTGTTGGTTCAGAACCCACCAGGAGTACCGTGCCATTGCAGAATGAAATACAGAAGGTGACGCCTGAGGTGGTGCCGGGGCTGGACCCAGTGAGACCCCTGCTCCACGTGAGGATGCTCAGGATTCATCCTACAGGTTCGGGAAACCCAGCAAAGGATTCCGAGCTGTGGAGTGACGTAGTTGGCTTACTGTTTTGGATGGATCACCCCGCGGGTGTTGCCGATGATGAATTTAAGAGGGAAAAATGCCAACAGCTAGTGAAGAGATCCTGGGGTACTGTGATATTCCCCGCCAGAGGGTATCTGATCTAGGATAGAGCTAGTCAGGTGAGAGAGGATGTGACGGCATGGGAAACAGTTACAAAGTGAAAAACTGATCAGGTTTGGAGACTGTTTTTTCTGTGGGAGACTTGAGGATGGAGCAGTTAAGGATGCTCCCACATTTTGTTGCCTAAGACATACTGCCAACCTTGGGAAAATAGAGGGTGCCAAAGAAGATGACGTCAGCCTGGGACCTGTGGAGTTTAACTGGGTGGAACTCAGGTCCATCGAGAGTTAAATGTCAGAAGATTCTGTTCTGGGTTGATCGGGAACCTAACAGCTCTTAGGAGCTGGTTGTGCCCAGGGGAAAGGGGCATTGTATTAAAGAGATGACAAGATCAGAGGGAAGCCCTAGGAGGAAACTAGAATAGGGGGGCACCCGTTGTAATGGGTGGGGAGCAAAGGGCTCTGTACAGGACCCCAGGGCTTCCCCAGTGGCTCTGCAGTGAAAGAATCTGCCTGCACTGTGGGGGATGTGGGTTCGATCCCTGGGTCAGGAAGATCCCCTGGAGAAGGGAATGGCATCCCACTCTAGTATTCTTGCCTGGAAAATTCCCGGGGCAGAGGAGCCGGCGGGCTATAGTCCACAGGGTCACAAAAGGGTCTGACGTGACTTAGTGCCTCAACAACCACAACATACAGGACCCCCAGGTAACACCTTCAGAAATATATGAGGTTTAAGATGAGGGAGGATATGCTAGGAATGGAAAACATTCACTAAACCTGACAGTGGGTCAGTGTGTGGGGAAGAAAGCTAGAAGCACTTGTCTGAAAACTGAGCAAACGATGAGCATGTGATGCCGGTTCTTTCAGGGAGCCGGGCTGGTGTCGGAGGAGAGCACTGGGTGACAGAGCAGGACCTGGAGACTTGGGAGCTGATGTCAAACCAGCTTTGCAGAGTTGGAAGTGTCCTGTCTGCCAGTCACCCACCGTCCCCATCAGAATCACCCTGAGGGCCCTGACTTTCATCTTCCCTGAGATCTGGAGACCCAGCCAGCAGCAGGTGCTCTTAAGATGGATCAAGCTGGCAGACCCATGTGGATGGTTCAGGAAGTGCCTGGCAAGGTTGATTAAAATACATTGGCCAGCCATGGATCCATTCTGAGTCCGAACTCTGCTCACCGCAGGATCGGCCAATGAATCTGAGAGACAAGGTGTTGAGGGAAGGAACATGACTTTATTTGGAAAGCAGTTGACTGAGAAGATGACAGGCGAGTGCCTCCAAATAACCCTCTTATCGGGGATGCCAGGTTCTTTTATAGATCAGCGATGGGGGAGGTGAGGAAGCAAAGTAAAAAGGCCCTTAATCTTTTTGGGGGGAGGGGGAGAGGGCGGGCGGGCCACTTCTATTGATCTTTCATTTATCTATTTTCATCCATCTTTGTTCTTTGGCTCCTGTGGGCCTCCCATCGCAGTGGCCTCTGTTGTCGCAGAGCACTGGCTCTGGGCTCATGTGCTCCAGAGCTCCGGCTCGGTAATTGGACACATTGGTTCAGCCGCTCCACAGCACATGGGATCTTCCCAGACCAGGGATTGAACTGGCGCCCCTTGCACTGCAAGGTGGTGTCCTTACCCACTGGACCACCAGGGAAGCCCAAGGCCTTTAATCTTAAAACATCTCCTAGAATGGCAAGGCTCAGACAGGGGAGGTGTTCATTTCTCCCTTTCTGCCTTCCACAGGTGGACAGGGCTCTGAACAAAGGCGCTTTGGTGTAACAGTCAGGCAGCAGGGCGGGATCCTCTGAGGCAAACCATTCTGTGTGATTATAATAACAAAAGCAACGAAAGGCAACAGTGTCATCCCGGGGTCAGAACTGGCTTCCTCTGTGCAATTTCAGTTTTCTTCAGTCAGCTTTGTTATAACGCGGATCATCGGGCCAGTGGCCCTGGTTCTCTGCTAAGGCATTTCCCACAGATGGTCTTCCATGAAACGCAGGCAAAGAGGCAGTGAAAGAAAAACCAGGCCATATAAAATGGCTTTTAGGTCTATATCCTGGTCTCTGCACATCTGGCTATGATTATTGCTTTTGCAAATCCTCTGCCTACCTGAGAGCATGGCCCAAGAATTACAGACGTACCCAAGCTGTCATTCCTGGGTCATGACAACAGATATTTTGGAACTTGTGAAAGTTCTGTGGTCCCAGATATACGGCATAATGATGAATTAAGAAGGCAGAGTAGAAGGGAGGAGAGAGAAGTTTGTTTGACAAGCCACTCACAGAAGTCAACGTTCCTTTTTGTCTCACTATTACACAAGACACATTTGGATGCCTCACACTCCTGTATGTTTTCTTCACTTTCTTGTTTTGAGAGAGATTTACAGATGCTCTCTCACCAAATGCTGTTTGACAGTAAAAGTCATTTTCTCCGTTGCTGTCCAGTTTTTCTGAATAACATTCATAATAAACATTTGGATCACCAGTGAACAAGGCAGGGAAGGTTACTAAAAGACAGGCTGAAGACATCAGTCATGGGAGACTTTTTTTTAATTGCAGATTCGCAACACGTTAGCGTTCACGGGGACTCTTTGTCTACTGACCTTGAAATCCACGATATTAAAATCCTGAAATGAAGACTGAGATCCTGTTTGAGGAATTCGGTGAGTGAGAAAACAATGTGCTGTCTCCTCCGTCCCCAGATGATGGGACAGCCTGGGGTGACCTCTGAGGGCTGACTGCTCATGACTGTCCAGTCAGTCTCCCGCTTGTGACTCTCTGAACGTTCTGGCAAAACTACACTGAAAGCATAGGCCGCAGCTCAGTCTTTTGTTCCTATGTCAAAAGTCATTTTCTTTCTTTTATTAATTTTAATTTATTTTTTTTCTGGCCACGTATGGCATGTGGGAATCTTAGTTCCATGACCAGGGATCATACTCACGCCCCTCCTGCAGGGGAAACATGGAGTCTTAACCACTGTACCACCAGGAAAGTCCCAAATTTTATTTTCTTGATATTCAATACACTCTCTGGCTTCAGGACTGCTTTCTCTAATTTGGTTTGTAGACTTATCGTTCTCCTTTGTCAGGAATTGGCTGGGATCTCAAACAGTAAGGGGCAACTTGAAATGGGCATCATTTGTTAAGAAATGCAGAAAAATTTATATGTGAAATGAATATCCCAAGAGAGAGAAAAAATGTTTTGAAAAAAAATCAGGTCCTTGTGGATTAAGAAGGAGGATAAATATCAGACCCTCTGGTTTTCTTTGCTGGAGAAGCCAAAAGCACTGTGATGCCCAGCGGGCACAACAAGATCAAGCTGTGTAGAGACTCAGAACCCAGTCCTACCACCCATGAGGGTGTTCCAGGCAGCAATTAAATCGTGATTATTCCCCCACACACGTACCTCCCCACTTTCACCCCAAATCCCTGCTGTCTTCCAACTGAGGGAAGACCAGATTGGATTACCAAGTGCCAGGCAACCATGTCTACCCACAGCACCAGCAGTAGCAGGAACCAGGCCCCCAGTGTCCAGTTTAGGAAAGAGGGAGAGACATCTCTGCTCAACAATGAATTCAGGCACTAGTCCAAGGGATGGTTTAACAAAGGCTGGAGGGGTTTCCCCGGTGGTCCAGTGGGTAAGGACACCACCTTGCAGTGTAAGGGGCACCGGTTTGATCCCTGGCCTGGGAAGATCCCATGTGCCACATAGCGGCTGGACTGATGTGTCCAACTACTGAGCTGCAGCTCTGGAGCGCATGCGCCCAGAGATGGTGCTCTGCGGCGACAGAGGCCACTGTGATGGGAGGCCCACACAGACCAAAGAACAAAGATGAATGAAAATGAATAAATGAACCAATAGAAGTGCTCAAAAAAAAAAAAAAAAAAAAAAGCTGGAGATAGAATGGGCAGAAGAAGGATGCATAAGGCAAACAGAGGAAAAGATCCTTCCACACAGGGACCTTAAATCCTCCACAAAGGTTTAAGAGGACTGTGAGTTTCCCTTCAACTGTAACAAAAGGAAGCATAGCCCTGCCTTAAAGACCTTCTTCCCTTCCTGGTGCACAAGCATAAGAGGGAAGTCGGAGTGCTGGAAGGTGATGGGCCCTTCTGTGAGTGCCCCATCTGAGGAAGGAGCAACCCTAGGAAAACATCCCCATGTGAAGCAGAAGTGCGAGAGAGTTAAAGTGGACCATGATGAGGTGCTCAGGCCATAAATTTGGCCTCTATAGTGATTTCAACGAAGACAACTGGAGTGGAATAGGTGGGGAGAGAATCAGAGCTGAGATTAGGCAGAAATAACAGGAGGCAATAAAAACAGAAGCACTGTGAAAGGCAAACTTTTTTTTTTTTAATTTGGCCTCACTTTTATTGATTTTTAAATTTATTTTCTTTTTCATCCATCTTTATTCTTCGGCCTGTGTGGGCCTCCCATTGCAGCAGCCTCTCTCGTTGCAGAGCACTGCACTGGAGAGCACATGTGCTCCAGAGTGCCGGCTTGTAATTGGACACACCATGTGCTCCATGGCACGTGGGATCTTCCCGAGCCAGGGATTGAACCAGTGCCCCTTGCACTGCAAGGTAGACTCTTTACCCACTGGACCACCAGGGAAACCAAACATTAAAAAAAAAAAAATTTTTTTGGCTTTGTGGGATATTCGTTGATGGTTGGACTTCCCTCTCATTGCAGCAAGCAGGGACTGCTCTCTAGTTGTGATGTTCAGGCTTCTCATTGTGGTGGTTTCTCTTGTGGAGCACAAGGTCTAAGCTCTCAGCCATCAATAGTTGATGACTTCCAGCCTCTAGAGCAGAGGTCCAATACTTGTGGTATTCAAGCTTAGCTGCTCTGTAGCAGGTGGGAATCTTCCCAGACCAGGTGTCAAACCTGCGTCTCCTGCATTGGCAGGCAGATCTTCAGCACTGAGCCACCAGGGAAGCCCTGAACATTTTTTAAATATAAAAAGAGCAAGTACTCTGTCTGGAGACAAATTGAAAACATCAATAAATATTGGGTTGCCCAAAAAATTTGCTCAAGTTTTTCCATAGTATCTTACCAAAAACCTGAACCAATTTTGTGGTCAGTCCAATACACAGTGAAGCATGTGAGATGACAGAGAGCTGAGGTAAGAGGACAAAAGAGCAGAAATTGAAGCCAAGGAGAGAGGAAGAAGGAGAAGCTCCAGAAAGGTGGCATTCATGGAAGAAGAACAAGAGTGGCCAGGTGTCAACTGCAAATTGGCACTGGCCAACTCCCTCTACAAGGATCAAATCATGATCTTCCGCAGCCGTTGACTTTCATCATCGCCTGAAGGGAGTTCAGGGTCAGTGGAGAGCAGAAATGAGGCACTCTGTGCTCTGAAAAAAAAAACTGGCAGAACACGTCTTCAGATAGTTAAATATTATCAGGAGCTGATTTTTATGAGCCTGATTCTTACATCTCCTCATATCTAGAAAAGTAATAAATTCCTTCATGGTGACTAGCAGAAACCTTCTGCAAAAATATGTGCTTGATTGCTAGTAATCCCCCTTCACCAAAATCACATGTATACTAACTTCCCCCCACCACCTCATTGGAGCAGGGTCTGAGAGCTATCTGAAATGCCAGCTCCAGGATATGGTCTTTATTCTGCCTCAAATAAAACCTAACTTGCAGCTCGCATGCTGTGTACTTTTAAGCTGACAAAAGAAATACACAAAGGACAACTTTGAAAAGAAAGTCCCTGATTTATGGTAGCCAAGTCTCATAAACATGGTTAATGAATTCATGATAGAGAATAGTTAGCTAATTGTACCTTTGCCCTTTCTCCCTCTTGTATCTAAAAGGACCCCAAATTCTGACTGAGAGAAGACTTTTTTGAGAAGCTAGTCTTCTATCTTCTCCTGCTAGGTTTTGGGCAAGTAAAGTCATTATTCCTTGTTCCAATAACTCGAGATTTATTGGTCTGTTGTGCAGTGAGCAGAGCAAGCTTGGGCTTGGTACCGTGGTGACCTGAATGTCCCCCAGCTCCTCAAGTCTGCCACTGCTGTCCTTTTTCTGTTTGTCCTCAATTAATGGACTTGAACAGATTTCATTATTGTCCTAAAAGCCAATAAGGCCAATATATAATATACCCCATTTGTAATTTTTTTCTCCATAGCTTCTGAAAAACAGAGTTTTGATTTTACCTAAAGATGTGATTTACCTTAAAGATACCTTTGTGAGACAGTTTCAGTGGAATGATAGATAGTAGTAGGGTGAAGAGTGAATGAGAAAGAAAGAAATGGGAAAAGCAAAGATAGACAACTCTTCTACTACAGGGAGAGGTTAAAGATACAGGAAAGAGACTGCCGGTGACCAAATCTTTTGAGTATTAAAATAAATCATGATGGAAATAGTAACCCATTTTTAAAAGTAAAATATGTAAGTCCATAGTAATGTAATAAATTACCTAGTGGAGAAGGAGAATGGAGAGTTCTTCTTTTCAATTAAATGTCAACTAATAAATATGCAAGGAATGATAGAAAATAGGCAATTTTCCATGAAGGAGTAATAAATGATAGGATGCTAAAGTTCATGAATGAAATATGGATGAAGAGCAGGGTATTAGCCTGGTCTCAAATTGTCTCCCCATAGACAACTGACAAATTACAAAGGGAAAAGTGATGCCTTTGTAGTAGAGAAATAGGTCAGATACTACATTAACCAAGTTAATATTACCAATACTGGGACAGACCAGCATCTTGGACCTCCTGATAAAGTAGACTGAAAAAGACACAACATCCCATCTGTTATATTCCAGCTAAAAAAGACTGATTTCAAATAATATGGAAACAACCAACAAATCTGAATTAAAGGTTATTCTAAAAATTGATCTTTATTTTATGAATATGTCGAGCTCAAGAAAGATAAAAAAAAAAAATGGGTAAGAACTGCTGCAGATTAAGGAGACTAAAGAGGTATGGCAGCCGCAAGTGGAAGTCCTCTGAGATTGGATCCTTGAACAGGAAAAGAATATAACTAAAAAGAATATTGGGCTTCCCAGGTGACACTCGTGGTAAAGAACCTCCCAGCCAATGCAAGTGACTCAGGTTCATTCCCTGGGTTGGGAAGATCCCCTGGAGGAGGGCCTTGCAACCCACTCCAGCGTTCTTGCCTGGAGAAACCTTTGGACAGAGGAGCCTGGCAGTCTATGGTTCATAGGGTCACAAAGAGTCACACATCGCTGAAGCAACTGAGCACATTTCGAGACAAGAAGTATGGGCTCCATAGCTTCTGAAAAACAGAGTTTTGATTTTACCTAAAGATGTGATTTACCTTAAAGATACCTTTGTGAGACAGTTTCAGTGGAATGATAGATAGTAGTAGGGTGAAGAGTGAATGAGAAAGAAAGAAATGGGAAAAGCAAAGATAGACAACTCTTCTACTACAGGGAGAGGTTAAAGATACAGGAAAGAGACTGCCGGTGACCAAATCTTTTGAGTATTAAAATAAATCATGATGGAAATAGTAACCCATTTTTAAAAGTAAAATATGTAAGTCCATAGTAATGTAATAAATTACCTAGTGGAGAAGGAGAATGGAGAGTTCTTCTTTTCAATTAAATGTCAACTAATAAATATGCAAGGAATGATAGAAAATAGGCAATTTTCCATGAAGGAGTAATAAATGATAGGATGCTAAAGTTCATGAATGAAATATGGATGAAGAGCAGGGTATTAGCCTGGTCTCAAATTGTCTCCCCATAGACAACTGACAAATTACAAAGGGAAAAGTGATGCCTTTGTAGTAGAGAAATAGGTCAGATACTACATTAACCAAGTTAATATTACCAATACTGGGACAGACCAGCATCTTGGACCTCCTGATAAAGTAGACTGAAAAAGACACAACATCCCATCTGTTATATTCCAGCTAAAAAAGACTGATTTCAAATAATATGGAAACAACCAACAAATCTGAATTAAAGGTTATTCTAAAAATTGATCTTTATTTTATGAATATGTCGAGCTCAAGAAAGATAAAAAAAAAAAATGGGTAAGAACTGCTGCAGATTAAGGAGACTAAAGAGGTATGGCAGCCGCAAGTGGAAGTCCTCTGAGATTGGATCCTTGAACAGGAAAAGAATATAACTAAAAAGAATATTGGGCTTCCCAGGTGACACTCGTGGTAAAGAACCTCCCAGCCAATGCAAGTGACTCAGGTTCATTCCCTGGGTTGGGAAGATCCCCTGGAGGAGGGCCTTGCAACCCACTCCAGCGTTCTTGCCTGGAGAAACCTTTGGACAGAGGAGCCTGGCAGTCTATGGTTCATAGGGTCACAAAGAGTCACACATCGCTGAAGCAACTGAGCACATTTCGGAGACAAGAAGTATGGGATTGCTTCAATGTATCTGAAATGGTTCCTGGTGAATTGGGCTTCCTGACAAAAAGAAAGAGGGTAGCCCGTGGGGCACAATGTAAATCACTAATGACTGCATTACACAGGGTACATGGACTCTCTTAGACTGTTTCTACCACATTTCTGTAAGTTTGAAAGTGTATAAGAGAAGCTAGAGAAGAGGCAGGATTGACAGATTGAGGTCACAGTGGAAATAAAAAGGAATAGAACTGAGAGACAGACTAGAGGAGAGAAACTTCATCTGCTGGAAAAGGAGGAAAAGGGGGAAAGATGGCTTCTGATATCTTCTTGAGTGGAGGAAGGAAAAGATTGGCTTTTATAATCTTATTTACTAGCAATAAATGTTGGTATTGCTCTTGTCCACTTTTGTAAATGGAAAGAAGCAGTAAGCATGAGTCAGGTGCAGAGGGACCATTGCTTAGCAGAGGGCTTTAATGAACCTTTGGGTGTACGAAGGAGGGTTTGAATCTGACTGTGTGAGCTCATGGCACGAGCTCACTCTTGTGTAGATAGGGGAAGAGGCTGGGTGAAGGACAGAACAAATAATGCCAGAGAGCCTCATTCTCCTGTACCTGGAGAGAGAGTGGTTCAGAAGTTATTAAGGCAGTTAATTACCATCCATCAGCACCCAAGCTACGATGCTGGCCTGGATTGTGCTTGATCGTCACTTAAGTCAGATTTCGTAGAAAAAGCCTTTATTTTTAAACTAAGACATAAAATGTGATTTACCTGAAAATTGTTCATGTAACTGTTTGCCTTAGTCATTGCTCGAGTCTAAAACCTATTTGCAGAAAGATGAAATTTTACAACAGATAGTGAAACATTCAAGTTATAAACCCATCACTGTAAGTACAGAACAGCATTACCTACATGATTTTCTACCAAAATGCCCCAAAGAGACCAGTAGCCAGGATAGATGTGATGTGCTGTCACTGCAAAGTGTGTTTTTCTTCGTTCTTATGGACTGAGCAATTGCAAGATGCACTATAAAGGCTTAAAAATAAAAAATTTGCTTACGGAGGTTATCTTTTACCTTCATTATAGATAAAAAATACGCTGAAGCAACTGAGCACATTTCGGAGACAAGAAGTATGGGATTGCTTCAATGTATCTGAAATGGTTCCTGGTGAATTGGGCTTCCTGACAAAAAGAAAGAGGGTAGCCCGTGGGGCACAATGTAAATCACTAATGACTGCATTACACAGGGTACATGGACTCTCTTAGACTGTTTCTACCACATTTCTGTAAGTTTGAAAGTGTATAAGAGAAGCTAGAGAAGAGGCAGGATTGACAGATTGAGGTCACAGTGGAAATAAAAAGGAATAGAACTGAGAGACAGACTAGAGGAGAGAAACTTCATCTGCTGGAAAAGGAGGAAAAGGGGGAAAGATGGCTTCTGATATCTTCTTGAGTGGAGGAAGGAAAAGATTGGCTTTTATAATCTTATTTACTAGCAATAAATGTTGGTATTGCTCTTGTCCACTTTTGTAAATGGAAAGAAGCAGTAAGCATGAGTCAGGTGCAGAGGGACCATTGCTTAGCAGAGGGCTTTAATGAACCTTTGGGTGTACGAAGGAGGGTTTGAATCTGACTGTGTGAGCTCATGGCACGAGCTCACTCTTGTGTAGATAGGGGAAGAGGCTGGGTGAAGGACAGAACAAATAATGCCAGAGAGCCTCATTCTCCCTGTACCTGGAGAGAGAGTGGTTCAGAAGTTATTAAGGCAGTTAATTACCATCCATCAGCACCCAAGCTACGATGCTGGCCTGGATTGTGCTTGATCGTCACTTAAGTCAGATTTCGTAGAAAAAGCCTTTATTTTTAAACTAAGACATAAAATGTGATTTACCTGAAAATTGTTCATGTAACTGTTTGCCTTAGTCATTGCTCGAGTCTAAAACCTATTTGCAGAAAGATGAAATTTTACAACAGATAGTGAAACATTCAAGTTATAAACCCATCACTGTAAGTACAGAACAGCATTACCTACATGATTTTCTACCAAAATGCCCCAAAGAGACCAGTAGCCAGGATAGATGTGATGTGCTGTCACTGCAAAGTGTGTTTTTCTTCGTTCTTATGGACTGAGCAATTGCAAGATGCACTATAAAGGCTTAAAAATAAAAATTTGGCTTATGGAGGTTATCTTTTACCTTCATTATGGTAAAAAAAATACTCAGGTACAAAATATAAGCATAGTGTTCTTTACATACTGGAGAATATTTGGCCATCAGAATTTTTCCAAAAATATTTACTCATTCCAATGAAGTAAAAACCTCTTTGTATAATTTTATAAACTGAAAATTTTATTGACTAGATGTTTCTAAGTCCTGTCCCTCTCAAAAACTTTTACTGAAACGAGGGCTTCCCTGGTAGTCCAGTGCATAAAGAGTCTGCCTTGCAGTGCAAGGGGCACCGGTTCGATTCTTGGCCCAGGAAGATCCCAGATGCTGAGGAGCGGCTGGGCTGGTGTGTCAAATTATAAGCCAGTGCTCTGGAGCACATATGCCCAGAGCCAGTGATCTGTAACAAGAGAGGCCACTGTAATCGGAGGCCCACACAGGCCAAAGAATAAAGATGGATGAAAAATAAATGATGGCTTAGAGGCCAAAAAAAAAAAAAAAAAAATTTACTGAAACAAATGTAAGTTCTACAAGAGAAAGAGAGTCAAAGAGGTCCTTCCCAGGCAAGAGTATAGTTTAGTGCTCTCAAAATTTTTTATTTTGTGGGTCTTCGAATGAGAAAATAGAGTGGGCTTTTCTCTTATGAATGCAATAATTGCCCTATTGCTCAAAGAATTTCTGTGATATCTATAAATTAACCTTTTGAGAAAAATATTTTATTTTATTTTTTCAAAATATCTGAAGGTGGAACTTCCCTGGTAGTCCAGTGGTTAAGAATCCACCTTGCAATGCAGAGAATGGGATACGGGTTCATCTCTGGCTGGGAAAATAAGATCCCACATGCTGCAGAGCACCAAAGGCCGTGCCTGTCGGCCACAACTGCGGAGCTTTGGGACCACAACAAAAGATCCTGCAAGACACAAGGAAGACCCAGTGCAGTGAAATAATTAGTTGCTAAAAAACATGTGAAGGAAAATTGTGTACATGTGTACATGGTGCCTCTCAGTCATTGGCTGAACAATTGCCAAAAATGCAAAGCTATAAAGGCTTCAAAATAAAAATTTGGATTATGGAGGTTATCTTTTACCTTCATTATGGTAAAAAAAATACTCAGGTACAAAATATAAGCATAGTGTTCTTTACATACTGGAGAATATTTGGCCATCAGAATTTTTCCAAAAATATTTACTCATTCCAATGAAGTAAAAACCTCTTTGTATAATTTTATAAACTGAAAATTTTATTGACTAGATGTTTCTAAGTCCTGTCCCTCTCAAAAACTTTTACTGAAACGAGGGCTTCCCTGGTAGTCCAGTGCATAAAGAGTCTGCCTTGCAGTGCAAGGGGCACCGGTTCGATTCTTGGCCCAGGAAGATCCCAGATGCTGAGGAGCGGCTGGGCTGGTGTGTCAAATTATAAGCCAGTGCTCTGGAGCACATATGCCCAGAGCCAGTGATCTGTAACAAGAGAGGCCACTGTAATCGGAGGCCCACACAGGCCAAAGAATAAAGATGGATGAAAAATAAATGATGGCTTAGAGGCCAAAAAAAAAAAAAAAAATTTACTGAAACAAATGTAAGTTCTACAAGAGAAAGAGAGTCAAAGAGGTCCTTCCCAGGCAAGAGTATAGTTTAGTGCTCTCAAAATTTTTTATTTTGTGGGTCTTCGAATGAGAAAATAGAGTGGGCTTTTCTCTTATGAATGCAATAATTGCCCTATTGCTCAAAGAATTTCTGTGATATCTATAAATTAACCTTTTGAGAAAAATATTTTATTTTATTTTTTCAAAATATCTGAAGGTGGAACTTCCCTGGTAGTCCAGTGGTTAAGAATCCACCTTGCAATGCAGAGAATGGGATACGGGTTCATCTCTGGCTGGGAAAATAAGATCCCACATGCTGCAGAGCACCAAAGGCCGTGCCTGTCGGCCACAACTGCGGAGCTTTGGGACCACAACAAAAGATCCTGCAAGACACAAGGAAGACCCAGTGCAGTGAAATAATTAGTTGCTAAAAAACATGTGAAGGAAAATTGTGTACATGTGTACATGGTGCCTCTCAGTCATTGGCTGAACAATCAGAAAATGTGGACAAACACAGCTTAGTAAGGTTCTTTCCAGAATTAACAGAGTTCACACCATCTTATTTTAAATTTTCAAACGTAAAATCATTTATTCACTAGTTACCAAAAATATTCTCTACTATTTACGGAACATGCAAAGTAAAATAGAAAACAAAATGAAATAAGTCTCTTCTCAAAAGTTGATCAGTTTCCCCCTGTTTCTTAATATTTGTCAATTTTTAAAAAAAAATAAAGATTGATTTTATGACTTAGTGAAAATGAAACATGAAAGTGTTAGTCGCTTAGTCGTATCTGACTTTTGGGCCACACCATGGATGTTAGCCCACCAGGCTCCTCTTTCCATGGGATTTTCACAACAAGAATACTGGAAGGGGTTGCCATTCCCTTCTGCAGCAGATCTTACTAGCCCAGGGATCAAACTCCAGTCTCCTGCATTGTACTCTGATTCTTTACCATCTAAGCTACCAGGGAGGACTTAAAATGTCTGAAAAATTAGATCAGAATGATTGCCTCTCTCATTACCTTGCCCTTCAAGGAGACTTCTCACCCAGTTTTTTGTTTGTTTGCTTGCTTTCCTGAAGATTGTTCAAAGATTGTTTAGGTTCAGATGGGCAGGTGAATAGGAGACACAGCTTGTGAGCTCCAGAGGGAAGCAGGCGACATCTCCCCTCTTGAAGCTCTGGTTTATTATGTGATGCTACAATTGTGAACACATCTCATATTTTCTGTTAAAAGTTAAGCAGCTTAAAAAAACATGTTGTTTCACAGTCATCTGTAAATACTACTTATTTTCCTTTATGTATATAGTCTTCTTCTTGCAAAGATTTTTCTATATAGTTCTAAAAACAAATGTATGCATCAGTATTTTTCTATTGTTTCTGATGATAAAAGTTATATTAGGTCAGAGGAATCTGGAAATCCTGGCATGGGTGTGTGTATGCGTATTTCCTCCTTCCTGACCCAGGGATCCAACCTGCGTCTCTTACATCTCCTGCATTGGAGTCGTAAGAGATGATCTTTACAACTAGAACTGCCTTCTTCTCTCCCTCTCATCCTTACACACTCTTAAAATGACTCTTAAAGATTGAGTTAACCTCCTGCAGTGTTTCCGTCTCTGATCCCCTCCAGTAGGTGATGATGCGATGGTGATGATAGCAAGTTTTTCATTCTAAACTGTGAGCTTTTTGAGGTAAGAACAGTTCTATTCTTTTCTTTATCCTTAGTTTCTAACTGAGAGTCTCAGTCATAATCCTGTCTACAGAATGAGGGAGTAAAGAAAGCATCACAGTATTGGCTGCGTATTTGCCTTTTAGATGGCCTATATTAAGAATTGTCTTTCAAATATATGGTAGGCTTTCAGGTACATTCAATTATAACGATCGTCAGTCCGAACACAGGGCTGATGGCGTACGTTTATAGCATATCTGATGCATTGTCTTCTCCATCTCTCCATCACTGGTACAGAGATATCCGCCCCTCCTCTACAGCCAAATTCTGTACCTCTCTGGGGAAACCAGTTTCCAACAGTGTGGGGCCAGTTGTTCTTTGTCTAGAAGTAGATGTCACTTGTCAAATGTTTGGGGTAATTTCCTCAGAGGATTAGGAATAAAAAGGACTCATGGACAGCTCCTTCAATAGTTCAGTTGGTAGAGCAGAGGACTGTAGGTGATTGACAATCTGCAAGATGCCAGTTCGATCCCTGGGTCAGGAAGAGTCCCAGGAGGAGGAAATGGCAACACACTCCAGTATTCTCGCCTGGAAAATCCTATGGACAGAGGAGCCTGCCTGGGCTACACTCCAGAGGTTGTAAAGAGACACAATCGAAGAAACTTAGCACGAGAAGGGGTAATATTTGTGAAAATGCAATGACATAGGACAGCTGCTAAAAGGGAAAAATCTAGAGGTCCTGTATGTCATACTAGCAAGTCTGAACTATTTCCTGAAGAAAGAAGGGCTCACCAAGCAAGGATCACTATTACTAAGCAAGGTACACATTTTTCTGTTTTGAAAGTTTCAGACTACTCCTTAGTTCAGGGCTGTTATATAGAGTATATCATGAGAAATGCTGGGTTGGATGACTCACAGGCTGGAATCAAGACTGTCAGGATAAATAGCAACAACCTGAGATATGCAGATGACACCACACTAATGGCAGAAAGTGAAGAGGAACTAGTCTCTTGATGAGAGTGAAAGAGGAGTGTGAAAACACTGGCTTGAAAGTCAACATTAAAAAAACAAAGATCGTGGCATCTTGCCCCATTATTTGATGGCAAATAGATGGGGGGGAAATGTAACAGATTTTATTTTCTTGGGCTCCAAAATCACTGTGGATGGTGACTGCAGACATGAGATTAAAAAACACTTGCTCCTTGGAAGTAAAGCTATGGCATACCTAGACAGCATATTATAAAGCAGAAATTTCACTTAGCCAACAAAGGTCGAATAGTCAAAGCTATGGCTTTTCCAGTTGTCCTGTACAGATGTGAAAGCTGAACCATAAAAAAGGCTGAGTGCAAGGAACTGATGCTTTCAAATTGTGGTGCTGGATAACACTCTTGAGTCCCTTGGACTGCAAGAAGGTCAAACCAGTCAATCCTAAAGGAAACCAACCCTGAATATTCATTGGAAGGACTGATGCTGAAGGTGAAGTTGCAGTACTTTGGTCACTTAATGCAAAGAGCCAGCTCATTGGAAAAGACCCTGATGCTGGAAAAGGTTGAAGGCAAAAGGAGAAAGGGTCAGCAAGAGGATGAGATGGTTATATAGTATCACCAGCTCAATGGAAATAAGTGTAAGCAAATCCTGGGAGATAGTGAAGGACAGAGGAACCTGGTGAGCTCCATTCCATGGGGTCACAAAGAGTTAGACATGACTTAATGACTGAACAACAAGAACAGCAAGACAGAAGATTCTGAAAGGAAACACATTTTGAATGACCTAAGTTTACATTCACAAGCTATGTATAAAAAGACACACTGACCTAGCACAGATGACCTGTTATTGAATATTGCATGTGAACTATTTATCTCAACCACTTCCTGGAATGCTTAGAACTTTGCTTCTTCTCTTCCTCAAAATTTTTGGTATATTCACTCTTTTCTGGGCTTTTTAAACAATTCGTCTTTTTCTGGTGATGTGTTAACTACCATTTTTCCTAATAGTGTCTTAGAAATGCTGGGTTGGATGACTCACAGGCTGGAATCAAGACTGTCAGGATAAATAGCAACAACCTGAGATATGCAGATGACACCACACTAATGGCAGAAAGTGAAGAGGAACTAGTCTCTTGATGAGAGTGAAAGAGGAGTGTGAAAACACTGGCTTGAAAGTCAACATTAAAAAAACAAAGATCGTGGCATCTTGCCCCATTATTTGATGGCAAATAGATGGGGGGGAAATGTAACAGATTTTATTTTCTTGGGCTCCAAAATCACTGTGGATGGTGACTGCAGACATGAGATTAAAAAACACTTGCTCCTTGGAAGTAAAGCTATGGCATACCTAGACAGCATATTATAAAGCAGAAATTTCACTTAGCCAACAAAGGTCGAATAGTCAAAGCTATGGCTTTTCCAGTTGTCCTGTACAGATGTGAAAGCTGAACCATAAAAAAGGCTGAGTGCAAGGAACTGATGCTTTCAAATTGTGGTGCTGGATAACACTCTTGAGTCCCTTGGACTGCAAGAAGGTCAAACCAGTCAATCCTAAAGGAAACCAACCCTGAATATTCATTGGAAGGACTGATGCTGAAGGTGAAGTTGCAGTACTTTGGTCACTTAATGCAAAGAGCCAGCTCATTGGAAAAGACCCTGATGCTGGAAAAGGTTGAAGGCAAAAGGAGAAAGGGTCAGCAAGAGGATGAGATGGTTATATAGTATCACCAGCTCAATGGAAATAAGTGTAAGCAAATCCTGGGAGATAGTGAAGGACAGAGGAACCTGGTGAGCTCCATTCCATGGGGTCACAAAGAGTTAGACATGACTTAATGACTGAACAACAAGAACAGCAAGACAGAAGATTCTGAAAGGAAACACATTTTGAATGACCTAAGTTTACATTCACAAGCTATGTATAAAAAGACACACTGACCTAGCACAGATGACCTGTTATTGAATATTGCATGTGAACTATTTATCTCAACCACTTCCTGGAATGCTTAGAACTTTGCTTCTTCTCTTCCTCAAAATTTTTGGTATATTCACTCTTTTCTGGGCTTTTTAAACAATTCGTCTTTTTTTCTGGTGATGTGTTAACTACCATTTTTTCCTAATAGTGTCTTTCAGGATAAAATCCAAGTGGTCCCTCTCGAGAGACCAGGATTAATTTTCTAGGAGGGTGGACACAGGTTTCTGCAGTTTGAATCAATGCCAGTGAAACCAGTGTAAAAACTAGTATCAGGTTTTGTAAGACACCTAGGCCAGAAGGAGAGACTGACATATTTCAATTACACATGAATTTCTGGTGCTCTCTGTGCTAAGGGCACCAGTACAATGCTTTAAGTTTGAGTTTGTTTCAGGGTTCATAATGATTTGGCAAACAGACTTGATCTGATTATTATTTTCTCCTCGTCCAAAGGATTATACTAGCTTCTACTTAAGAAGTCATTAGCAATAACAATTTCTACTCTCTTTGCAAAGCAATATGTGAATTCTGTACACCCACTTATTGGCAAATCTTTTGCTCCTCCAAAAGAGTCATTATATTGAATATGGAGAAACACAAATCATTGTGCTCCTCAACTTTTTGGATGAAAATATTTCTTCATCATGATAGGGAAAGCTATTCTAAGTTTGAAAAACATTTGCAATGACCCTCAGGAATGAGAATGTACAGAAAATCTCAGAAGACCATGTGGTGACAACATCTGGTACATCTGAGAGGTGAGGCTGGAGCTGAAGGTGGCTTTGTTAAGCATGGTGAAGAAGGAGTGAGAGACATGCCCTGCTGGCTGGATGCATACTAGCAATGAATTTCGAACACGTGTATGCCCTGCTCTGTTTGAATTTTAAGGATTTAGCATTGAGAGGCATGTCTGGGATCCAGAGACCAGCTCAATGGAAATAAGTGTAAGCAAATCCTGGGAGATAGTGAAGGACAGAGGAACCTGGTGAGCTCCATTCCATGGGGTCACAAAGAGTTAGACATGACTTAATGACTGAACAACAAGAACAGCAAGACAGAAGATTCTGAAAGGAAACACATTTTGAATGACCTAAGTTTACATTCACAAGCTATGTATAAAAAGACACACTGACCTAGCACAGATGACCTGTTATTGAATATTGCATGTGAACTATTTATCTCAACCACTTCCTGGAATGCTTAGAACTTTGCTTCTTCTCTTCCTCAAAATTTTTGGTATATTCACTCTTTTCTGGGCTTTTTAAACAATTCGTCTTTTTTTCTGGTGATGTGTTAACTACCATTTTTTCCTAATAGTGTCTTTCAGGATAAAATCCAAGTGGTCCCTCTCGAGAGACCAGGATTAATTTTCTAGGAGGGTGGACACAGGTTTCTGCAGTTTGAATCAATGCCAGTGAAACCAGTGTAAAAACTAGTATCAGGTTTTGTAAGACACCTAGGCCAGAAGGAGAGACTGACATATTTCAATTACACATGAATTTCTGGTGCTCTCTGTGCTAAGGGCACCAGTACAATGCTTTAAGTTTGAGTTTGTTTCAGGGTTCATAATGATTTGGCAAACAGACTTGATCTGATTATTATTTTCTCCTCGTCCAAAGGATTATACTAGCTTCTACTTAAGAAGTCATTAGCAATAACAATTTCTACTCTCTTTGCAAAGCAATATGTGAATTCTGTACACCCACTTATTGGCAAATCTTTTGCTCCTCCAAAAGAGTCATTATATTGAATATGGAGAAACACAAATCATTGTGCTCCTCAACTTTTTGGATGAAAATATTTCTTCATCATGATAGGGAAAGCTATTCTAAGTTTGAAAAACATTTGCAATGACCCTCAGGAATGAGAATGTACAGAAAATCTCAGAAGACCATGTGGTGACAACATCTGGTACATCTGAGAGGTGAGGCTGGAGCTGAAGGTGGCTTTGTTAAGCATGGTGAAGAAGGAGTGAGAGACATGCCCTGCTGGCTGGATGCATACTAGCAATGAATTTCGAACACGTGTATGCCCTGCTCTGTTTGAATTTTAAGGATTTAGCATTGAGGGAGGCATGTCTGGGATCCCAGAGACCATTAGAAACCTGTTCAAATAGCTCAAGCAAAAAAGAAGATATAACAGAAGATATAACAGATACTTGTAAGGAGGGAGAATTGACTGGACTTAGTGATCGTCTGGATCCTGATGGAGTGAGAAATTTCAGGAATTTAGGATGCGTCTTGGCTTCTGGATGAGATTCTCTGGATGATGATGTGCCCTTTACAAAAAGAATACCAGAGAGAGAATAGCTTGGGAATAGACAGCCATAATTACTAAAATTTATCCAGTGCTTATTCACGACTCACTGTGACAACTTCTTTGCATTAGGTCAAAGGTGAGTTCTGTTCTGGATGTGATGATTTGAAAGGTCTGTGACTATCTAGGAAACACCCTTACTAGCAGCACCAGGAGGAGCTATGAGTCTGCAGCTTAGGAGAGCTAGTTGGTTTGGAAATCAAAATTTGAGAATCACAAGGATCAAAACAGCTAACATTTATTGTTTACCACATGCCTGGTACTTCCTGAGCCCTTCCTGTGTATTGCCCACTTGATTCTCACAACATTCGTATGGGATTGGAACTATTAATATCATTCATTCTTTTTATAAAAAAGAAAAGAAGGGGTCAAATAATACATGTTATTTGACTTGTCCAAAGTCACAGAATAAATGGCCAAGCCAAAATCTGATTCAGGGACCACATTCATGACTTAAATCTTGAGATCAAAAACCCAAGGAAAGTGACTAAGATGAGAACCCTGAATCACATTTGAGTTCCTTTGAAAGTTGATTCACTCTTTTGCATTTCAATCGTGTAGCAATGTTCTACAACCCAAGGAGCAAATGTCAAGTCCTATAGGGAATTTAGGTTAAAAAAACTTTAGGTTTTGAAATTCTCCCTTGTGTGATTTTAGGCAAGTAACTTTATCTCTGTGAGCTTCAATTTTCTTCAACTTGTCAAAGTCTGATCTGTCAACCACCCAAAAGGATTTCTCTGAGAATGAAGTGAAGTGGATTTATTTGAAAGTGGAGCACTTAGTGAGCATGCACTTTTAGTTATCATATATATCATTTGATAGAATGTATGTCTATCATATATTCAACCCTCTTCAATCTGCAATAGCCTATTCACTTCTAAATCTAACTACCCTCACAAAATACCAAGGAGCAGACAGGGTGAAGGATGGTATTACAGAATGGGCTCTCTTTAGATCTTTGCAAAATTAAAATGTTCCAGTGAGAAAAGCAACAATATTTGTGTCTACCCTATTATAAGAATTGGAGTAAGCATGTAATTATGCCTAGGTTCTAAGTTAAAGAGAATTATAGGATAATATGACTCCTTAAGCCAGTGTTCTATGTTCTTAAGTTGATATAATAATTTCTTTAAAATAGTACACCAGATATTAAACCATCTGTACCTATTTTGCATTCCCAGTATTATCGCTGTCATTCAGTTTTTAGAAACTTGAACTATATGGCTTTTTAGAGTCTCACCATTTTTAAGGGCAATTTTATTGTAAAATATTTTCCCTAGATGCACAACTCTTGATTATTTTTATTGAATGTTTAAGCTCCTCCAGGACAGACAGAATGTTCTTGCAATTCTTTCATGCCATCCAAAAGTACCCAGGGTACTTTAAAGAGTGTAACAAGCAGCTCTTGATAAAAAAAAAAAAAAAGAAAGAAAGAAAGAAAAGAAAGAAAAAACACAGACTTTCTGTAGAGACTTTCATAAAGAATCACTATGCTGGTAGGTCACTTTTGAGATTACCGCTGTAATCAAAGCATGACTTGGGCATTTGGAAAACTCTTATCATGATCAGTGAGCAGTGCATTCTGAGATTATAAGAGCTCCCAAACTTTTGAGATCTTTTTGGGTAATTGGAACTAGCCTGCCAATGAATAAGCTATATGCTTGACAGAACTTGCAGAAGCATTTAAAAATACATGGTTTAAGTCTTTATTCTCAGAATTGAGTATAATCCATCTGATTAAATTATAACCCAATATAAGTAGTACTTTCAAAATCAGTCAATACTTCCTTCTCCCAAATTGATTTCCAAGGCAGAGGCATAAAATTCTCATCATACTCTATAATTTAGGTATTAATCTTTGACTCATCCTTGACATTCTACTTACACCTACACCGTCTTTCAGTCTTACAAAATGCCATCACGTCAAGGTTTAGCAAATTGAGGTGTACCGTTCTTCACCACGAAGAGAAAAATACCCCTTCTCCTGACTTCTTACTCCCTCCCCGTCTCCCAAACTACTTAACATCCTGTCTCTGGGAACTTTGAAAAAGTGTTGTGTAAGTTTCCCAAGTCAACAAAAACTCTCAAGTTAAGAGCTTAATAAGAACTCCAGGACTTGTTCAAGAATATGCCATCTTTTATGCCATCCATGATACCATCCAGAAATTACCTTCACACCATTTACTGCACAGCAACTAAGGCTTCTATTAAGAATACATTCCTAGCATTATAGTCTCATTATTTTAAAAAATTCTATTATATTTGATTGAATTTAGGTTTCTGCTTCCCCTTAAGATTCCTTAGCCCAAGTATGCTTTTCCCTAGTTATACCTTAGAGAACCCACGGGAAGCTTTTAAACTACTACCAACTCACCCCAGAACAAATCAGAATCTCTAGGGGTAAAGTCTGAGCTGCTGTATATTTTTAAGTCATGAGGTTTCTTTCAGTGTGCATCTCGGGTTTAAACTACTGTTGGTACAATTCAGGGAATATTGGAGTTAAGTTTGTCCAGATCTGTCCAATTATCTTCGAAGAATGACCCATGATCTATGTAGTGGCAGACCCTTGACCAACTAACCAACTGAAACAGGATTTTAAACGTTAATGTGCACAGATCTGACTTGGGAATCTAAGTAAAATACAGATTCTGATGCAGTCAGCCTGGAGTGTGGCCTGTTTCTGCATTTCCAACAAGTGCTGGGGGTGACAAAGACTGGTATGGGACACTTCCTCCTAAGGGAGCCCCTCATTCTCAGTGATCCAACTTCCAGATGGGCTGAATGAGAACCCATATCTATAAGCTGTGACCTCTTCCTTTAGACACAATTTTTTGTCCACTTTAAAGGCCTACTCTTGAATTTCAGACTCTTTCAATTTCAAATTTGAAATTCAAAGTGATTCCAACTGAATTCTACTGTCCTAAGTCAAGTCCTCCTCGCAGTTTGCCTGGTCTTTTTCAACTGTCTCTTAAGAGGATTCTCTGCCTCTGGTCTAGAGAATGAAGCCAGAATAGGAGATCCTTTAGCATGTAGTTCCTGCTTACCTTTCTTCACGTTCCGCTGTATAGGCCTGAACCTGTCCTCCAGAGGACCCTCTCCCAGAAATTAACTAGGCTCTTCCTTATTTTTAAAATTTGAGAATCACAAGGATCAAAACAGCTAACATTTATTGTTTACCACATGCCTGGTACTTCCTGATTCACCTTCTTTTGGGCATTTCAATCGAAAAGAAGGGGTCAAATAATACATGTTATTTGACTTGTCCAAAGTCACAGAATAAATGGCCAAGCCAAAATCTGATTCAGGGACCACATTCATGACTTAAATCTTGAGATCAAAAACCCAAGGAAAGTGACTAAGATGAGAACCCTGAATCACATTTGAGTTCCTTTGAAAGTTGATTCACTCTTTTGCATTTCAATCGTGTAGCAATGTTCTACAACCCAAGGAGCAAATGTCAAGTCCTATAGGAATTTAGGTTAAAAACTTTAGGTTTTGAAAGTCTCCCTTGTGTGATTTTAGGCAAGTAACTTTATCTCTGTGAGCTTCAATTTTCTTCAACTTGTCAAAGTCTGATCTGTCAACCACCCAAAAGGATTTCTCTGAGAATGAAGTGAAGTGGATTTATTTGAAAGTGGAGCACTTAGTGAGCATGCACTTTTAGTTATCATATATATCATTTGATAGAATGTATGTCTATCATATATTCAACCCTCTTCAATCTGCAATAGCCTATTCACTTCTAAATCTAACTACCCTCACAAAATACCAAGGAGCAGACAGGGTGAAGGATGGTATTACAGAATGGGCTCTCTTTAGATCTTTGCAAAATTAAAATGTTCCAGTGAGAAAAGCAACAATATTTGTGTCTACCCTATTATAAGAATTGGAGTAAGCATGTAATTATGCCTAGGTTCTAAGTTAAAGAGAATTATAGGATAATATGACTCCTTAAGCCAGTGTTCTATGTTCTTAAGTTGATATAATAATTTCTTTAAAATAGTACACCAGATATTAAACCATCTGTACCTATTTTGCATTCCCAGTATTATCGCTGTCATTCAGTTTTTAGAAACTTGAACTATATGGCTTTTTAGAGTCTCACCATTTTAAGGGCAATTTTATTGTAAAATATTTTCCCTAGATGCACAACTCTTGATTATTTTTATTGAATGTTTAAGCTCCTCCAGGACAGACAGAATGTTCTTGCAATTCTTTCATGCCATCCAAAAGTACCCAGGGTACTTTAAAGAGTGTAACAAGCAGCTCTTGATAAAAAAAAAAAAAAAGAAAGAAAGAAAGAAAAGAAAGAAAAAACACAGACTTTCTGTAGAGACTTTCATAAAGAATCACTATGCTGGTAGGTCACTTTTGAGATTACCGCTGTAATCAAAGCATGACTTGGGCATTTGGAAAACTCTTATCATGATCAGTGAGCAGTGCATTCTGAGATTATAAGAGCTCCCAAACTTTTGAGATCTTTTTGGGTAATTGGAACTAGCCTGCCAATGAATAAGCTATATGCTTGACAGAACTTGCAGAAGCATTTAAAAATACATGGTTTAAGTCTTTATTCTCAGAATTGAGTATAATCCATCTGATTAAATTATAACCCAATATAAGTAGTACTTTCAAAATCAGTCAATACTTCCTTCTCCCCAACTTGATTTCCAAGGCAGAGGCATAAAATTCTCATCATACTCTATAATTTAGGTATTAATCTTTGACTCATCCTTGACATTCTACTTACACCTACACCGTCTTTCAGTCTTACAAAATGCCATCACGTCAAGGTTTAGCAAATTGAGGTGTACCGTTCTTCACCACGAAGAGAAAAATACCCCTTCTCCTGACTTCTTACTCCCTCCCCGTCTCCCAAACTACTTAACATCCTGTCTCTGGGAACTTTGAAAAAGTGTTGTGTAAGTTTCCCAAGTCAACAAAAACTCTCAAGTTAAGAGCTTAATAAGAACTCCAGGACTTGTTCAAGAATATGCCATCTTTTATGCCATCCATGATACCATCCAGAAATTACCTTCACACCATTTACTGCACAGCAACTAAGGCTTCTATTAAGAATACATTCCTAGCATTATAGTCTCATTATTTTAAAAAATTCTATTATATTTGATTGAATTTAGGTTTCTGCTTCCCCTTAAGATTCCTTAGCCCAAGTATGCTTTTCCCTAGTTATACCTTAGAGCCCCCCCGGGCAGCTTTTAAACTACTAACACCTCACCCCAGAACAAATCAGAATCTCTAGGGGTAAAGTCTGAGCTGCTGTATATTTTTAAGTCATGAGGTTTCTTTCAGTGTGCATCTCGGGTTTAAACTACTGTTGGTACAATTCAGGGAATATTGGAGTTAAGTTTGTCCAGATCTGTCCAATTATCTTCGAAGAATGACCCATGATCTATGTAGTGGCAGACCCTTGACCAACTAACCAACTGAAACAGGATTTTAAACGTTAATGTGCACAGATCTGACTTGGGAATCTAAGTAAAATACAGATTCTGATGCAGTCAGCCTGGAGTGTGGCCTGTTTCTGCATTTCCAACAAGTGCTGGGGGTGACAAAGACTGGTATGGGACACTTCCTCTCCTAAGGGAGCCCCCTCATTCTCAGTGATCCAACTTCCAGATGTGCTGAATGAGAACCCATATCTATAAGCTGTGACCTCTTCCTTTAGACACAATTTTTTTTGTCCACTTTAAAGGCCTACTCTTGAATTTCAGACTCTTTCAATTTCAAATTTGAAATTCAAAGTGATTCCAACTGAATTCTACTGTCCTAAGTCAAGTCCTCCTCGCAGTTTGCCTGGTCTTTTTCAACTGTCTCTTAAGAGGATTCTCTGCCTCTGGTCTAGAGAATGAAGCCAGAATAGGAGATCCTTTAGCATGTAGTTCCTGCTTACCTTTCTTCACGTTCCGCTGTATAGGCCTGAACCTGTCCTCCAGAGGACCCTCTCCCAGAAATTAACTAGGCTCTTCCTTATTTCCCTCATGGCCCAGACGGTAAAGAATTTGCCTGTAGTGCAGAAGCCCAGGGTTCAATCCCTGGGTTGGGAAGATCCCTTGAAGAAGGGAATGGCAGTCCATTCCAGTATTCTTACCTGGAGAATTTCATGGACAGAGGATCCTGGTGGGCTATAGTCCATTGGGTCACAAAGGATCGGACGTGACTGAGAGACTAACACTTTCACACTTTCCTTGTTTCCAAGCCTTTCTCGGGTTGCCATCTCTGCCTTTTGACCCTTTCTCTTTATCTTCCCACTTAGCTACTGTTCAACAGTTAACTTAGGTCAAATATCACCTGTTCTTAAACACTCTCTGAAACCCAAGTTGGGCTTTCCTGGTGGCTCAGACAGTAAAGAATTTGCCTGTAATGCAAGAGACCCGAGTTTAATTCCTGGGTTGGGAAGGTCCCCTGGGGAAGGGAATGGCAAGTCACTCTAGTAGACTTGCCAGGAGAATTTCATGGATAGAGGAGCTTGCCAGGCTGTAATCCTTGTGGTTGGAGAGTTGGAGAGATCTGAGTGACTGTGAGAAAGAAAGCCTAAGGTGAGTGGGTCATATTCCCTCGTCCATGTCTCTACTTAACCACCTTAAGCTTTGAATTGCCATTATTGGTTTAGGAGAAATTTTGATGGACCTAGAGCCCTGTACCACCTCTACACGAAGAACTCTGTAGTTTCTTTATTGGTTAAGCAAAGGTCCTTGAATCAACTACAGAAATTGCAAAATGAATGGGTACTATTAAATGGTCGCTAATGTTGCCTTCTTTGAGTCAAAGAATTCAGGTTTTCTTTGCTTCATTCAATAAACATTTGTTTAAACTCGTATTGATTGCTTCGCTGCCCTAGAGAGCAACAGAGTTGAGATCTGAATTTAGCAAATAGGAAAAAAAAAAAAAAAGCCAACAACAAATACTTGTGCATTAGGATGAATTCACATACATAAATGATGGGTTATTTTCTAAGTAGGTAATGTAGTTTCTTCTCTCTATCGTTAACCTTTCTTAAAAAACGATTCCGCTTTTTTTTATAGGCCTGAACCTGTCCTCCAGAGGACCCTCTCCCAGAAATTAACTAGGCTCTTCCTTATTTCCCTCATGGCCCAGACGGTAAAGAATTTGCCTGTAGTGCAGAAGCCCAGGGTTCAATCCCTGGGTTGGGAAGATCCCTTGAAGAAGGGAATGGCAGTCCATTCCAGTATTCTTACCTGGAGAATTTCATGGACAGAGGATCCTGGTGGGCTATAGTCCATTGGGTCACAAAGGATCGGACGTGACTGAGAGACTAACACTTTCACACTTTCCTTGTTTCCAAGCCTTTCTCGGGTTGCCATCTCTGCCTTTTGACCCTTTTCTCTTTATCTTCCCACTTAGCTACTGTTCAACAGTTAACTTAGGTCAAATATCACCTGTTCTTAAACACTCTCTGAAACCCAAGTTGGGCTTTCCTGGTGGCTCAGACAGTAAAGAATTTGCCTGTAATGCAAGAGACCCGAGTTTAATTCCTGGGTTGGGAAGGTCCCCTGGGGAAGGGAATGGCAAGTCACTCTAGTAGACTTGCCAGGAGAATTTCATGGATAGAGGAGCTTGCCAGGCTGTAATCCTTGTGGTTGGAGAGTTGGAGAGATCTGAGTGACTGTGAGAAAGAAAGCCTAAGGTGAGTGGGTCATATTGCCTCGTCCATGTCTCGACTTAAGAAAATTAAGCTTTGAATTGCCATTATTGGTTTAGGAGAAATTTTGATGGACCTAGAGCCCTGTACCACCTCTACACGAAGAACTCTGTAGTTTCTTTATTGGTTAAGCAAAGGTCCTTGAATCAACTACAGAAATTGCAAAATGAATGGGTACTATTAAATGGTCGCTAATGTTGCCTTCTTTGAGTCAAAGAATTCAGGTTTTCTTTGCTTCATTCAATAAACATTTGTTTAAACTCGTATTGATTGCTTCGCTGCCCTAGAGAGCAACAGAGTTGAGATCTGAATTTAGCAAATAGGAAAAAAAAAAAAAAAGCCAACAACAAATACTTGTGCATTAGGATGAATTCACATACATAAATGATGGGTTATTTTCTAAGTAGGTAATGTAGTTGCTTCTCTCTATCGCCTTCATTCCACAATTAGCCACAGATAAAAGTGCCATGCTTATCATCATAAAAGCAATTCAAGATCTGTTCCAAAAAAAGGTGAGGTGGTTTCAAGGGTATTTTTAGTGTATCATGCTTTCCTTAGCTTTTCAGCCATCACAATTTGAACAAAGCCCAATTTCCAAGCTAAATTCTATAAGTGGAAATCGGAGGCTATGGTTAAGTTAACAGAAATAGAATTGACAACCTAAATGCGTCAACATTCATGAAAAGTGACATCAGCAGGTTTGCTGTGCAATTGCTTTCTTTTTTTTAAAGGTGAGTAGGTGTTTAAAAGTTTTCAGTGTTTAGAACATGTTCTCTTCAGCTGATTTTTCTTTCTGTAATTTTTTCGAGAAGAAAGTTTTTTGCAAGGATTAGAAGACCTGATAGCACCAACAAATAGGGACATCAGGAAAGACTGTGGTCATCTCCCAAGAAATATAATTTGGGTATTATTATAATAACTCCAGGTAATTAAAAGACGCCTCTGCACCTAGGGTCCAGGTCTGACTCTACAGGACTGATGGCAATGCAGCAACATTATTCCTTGGTTCTGTACAAACCATTAGACAACCATCTCCATGAAGAAAACTAAAAGACTTCTGAATGAATTTTTTTAAGAAGACAGAAGAATAGTTTAAAGTTTTTGAGGACAAAATGATGAAACCATTCTATAGGTCATTCTCCTATATCATTCTGCATAAGGTTGTGATGATCTCACCTTCAAAATGAATTTTGTTGTTGTTGTTGTTCAGTAGCTAAGTCATGTCTGACTCTGTGCGACCTTCACTATCTCCCAGAGTTTGCTCAAACTCATGTCTATTGAGTCAATGATGCCATCCAACCATATAGTCCTCTGTTGCCCCCTTCCCCTCCTGCCCTCAGTCTTTCCCAGCAGGAGGGTCATTTTCAATGAGTCAGCTCTTCACATCAGGTGTCAGCTTCAAAATGAATTTGAGAGCCCAGAAAAGAATATTTAAATTATTCTGTCAAAACATTTACCCCTTGTGATGAATAGCAGTAATATTTCTCCTGAAGCATAGTAATCTCTCCATTCTGTTTGCCCCCAAAGTACCATGTACTTGTCTGTACCATAGAACAGGTTCACTTCAATAGACTGTAAAGTCTTTGAATGCAATGATCTTATTTTCAATCATTTCTTTTCTTTTAATTTTGTCTTTGTTTATTGGTCCTTCATTTATTTATTTTCATCCATCTTAATTCTTTGGCCTGTGTGGGCCTCCCATCACGGTGGCCTCTCTTGTTGCAGAGTACCGGCTCTGGGTGCATGCACTCCAGAGTGCTGGCTCCTAATTGGACACATTGGTCCAGCCACTCCGCAGCACATGGGATCTTCCCATGCCAGGGATTGAACTGGCACCCCTTGTAATGCAAGGTGGACTCTTTACCCCCTGGACCACCAGGAAAGTCCCTTATTTTTAATCATTTCTGAATGTTATATACCTTACCAATGCTTGATTGCTCTCATAGACTCAAAGAGGTTTAATACCAGCAATTTCATATTGTTTAACCTAATAATGGTTCAACACTTAATGAGTGAACACCCAATAAATTACTTCACATTAACATTCTATTTAAAAGTGTTAGACTTTTCAAAAGGAAAGCCAGCATTTATTCCATGAATTTCATGTTTTACAGTGTTTGCGTGTGTTAGTTGCTCAGTCATGTCTGACCGTTTGTGACAAATTGGACTGTGACTCACCGGGGTCCTCTGTCCATGGAATTCCCCAGCCAAGAGTACTGGAGTGGTAGCCATTCCCTTCTCCAGGGGATCAAACCTGGATCTCCTGCATTGCAGGTGGATTCTTTTCCATCTGAGTCACCAGGGAAGTCCACGAAATAAAAAAAAATCAGTCAGTTTCTCCCTTGATACCTACAGGGATTTGCCTGCATTTCATGGCATAAACTATTCAGCCCTAATAAAGACCAAATAAGACCTTTGCACTTCAGTGCATTGTGATAAATTGATTAAAATTTTGAAAGGAATTTTCTGGTGGTCCAATAGTTAGGACTCTGAGCTTTCACTACTGAGGAAGCAAGTTTAATCCTCGTCCGGGAACTAAGTTACCCATAAGCCACGTGGTGTGGCAGAAACAAAAGAGAAAAAAACAAAATTTTGTAGATCCTTTCAGTCTAAGAATATTTGTTCCTAGGAACAGTTTTGTTTTTTTTTTTTTCCAATTCAATGTATTCATGTTTGTGAGGTAGGTAGATAGATAGAAAAATAGATGGATACTTTTCTCCACATTTTTAAAGAGCAGACAAGAAACTAAAACATAAAAATAAAGACCCCTGGAAAATGTGAAATGTTCTTCCATGAATGTTCTATGTTTAAGTGAACTTTCAGGGGAAGATGCCCCCTCTGATGACAACTTCAGAGAGATTTGGACCAGCCGGTAGCTAAAGAATGCCAGAGTTAAACAGGATAGAGCCATATTTCTGTTAATGGCATTGCCCAAATGATGCTATGAAAAATCCTTTACACAATTTAACAATCTATTTCAACAACTACTCATTCTATGAAATAAGAGAACAGTCCCAAAGGACCGTTTTTCACTTTTTGATGTATGTTTATATCCAATTCAATGACATTTTGGCTTTGAAACCGCTATGATTTAGACTAATATCTCAAAAATATACCTTCCTTGACATATTTACCTCTTTTAAGACTAGTTTACTTCTAGCACTAATGTTCAAAATGACTTGTTGCTATGAAAAATGGTTACAGCAAGAATTACTACTTATTTAATGTAGAAGCCTCACAATGGATTACAGATGTTCAAGAATAAGACAGATATGGTTAATCCCTTATGAATGATGAAAATGATGTTGGGCTCAATTAAGTCCCTAGAAGCCAGCCTTTCAATCTCCCAGAACCTCAGCTACAAGGAATAAGATAGAAAACAATTATTGTATTTAAACTTTTTAATTTTTTTATAGTTTCTGTTGTTTACTGACTCGCATCAACCTGAATCTGCCATAGGTGTATGTATGTATATATATATATATATCCCCCTCCCTCTGTATTAAATTTTCCTTCAATTAAAATATTTTTTGCACTGTTGACAGGAATGTAAAACAGTGCAACCACTATGGAATATAGTATGGCAATTCCTAAAAAAAAAAACAAGAAGAGGGTCCAGTGGGTAAAGAGTCAACCTCACAGTGCAAGGGGTGCTGGTTTGATCCCTGGCCTGGGAAAATCTCATGTGCTGCAGAGTGGCTAGACCAGTGTGTCCAATTACGAGCCAGCGCTCTGGAGCGCATGCGCCCAGAGCCCACACTCTGCAGCAAGAGGCCACTGCAATAGGAGGCCCACACAGGCCAAAGAATAAAGATGCATGAAAATAAATAAATGAAAACCCAATAAAAGAGGATAAAGTCAAAAATACATATATTCCTTCTTAAAAAGAAAAAAAAGAATCCAGGTGAGAAGAAGGTGGATTGTGGGACTTAGAACAGTTGACTTTGCTGTCAACATATTTCTTACTGGAAACACAGCCCCTGTAAGTATTCTGTAGCAGGGGTTCTCAAGTGCCCGAAGATCTTGTTAAAATGCACATTCTGAAACAGACAATCTAGAGTGGAGCCGAAAAATCTACCCTTCCCAGGGGCCCAAGTACTGCTGATGCTGCTCATCCATATACACAGTTTGAGCAGCAAGATTCACTCTATGTCCCCACTTCTAAATACTTTGGTTGCACTTTACTAGACAAAAAAGTCAGAAAGCTTTCAGCAGACCCCAGTTCTATTGACTTCAGCTCTGGAAATGCTACAATTTTATTTATTTACTCTCTCTCTCTCTTTTTTTTTTTTAACAGAGTTCTGTTGTTTACTGCCACACATTAACCTGAATTCGCCATAGGTATACAAATGTTAGGTCTTTAATCCATTTTGAGTATATCTTTGTGTATGGTGTTAGGTAGTGTTCCAACTTCATTCATTTACATGTAGCTGTCTGGTTTCCCTAGCACCAGTTATTGAAGAGGTTGTCTTTGCTCCATTGTATATTCTTGCCTCCTTTGTCAAAAATAGGGTACCCATAAGTGCATGGGTTTATCTCTGGGCTCTCTGTCTTGGTCCATTGGTCTATATTTGTGTTTTTCTGCCAGTACCATACTGTCTTGATGACTGTCACTTTGTAGTATAGTCTGAAGTCAGGAAGGTTGATTCCTCCAGCTCCATTCTTCTTTCTCAAGAATGCGTTGGCTTTCTGGGGTCTTTTGTGTTTCCATATGAATTGTGATATTTTTTGTTCTAGTTCTGTGAAAAATGCCATTGGTAATTTGATAGAGATTGCATTGACTCTGTAGATTACATTTGGCAGTATAGTCATTTTTACGGTAATGATTATTCCAACCCAGAAATATGGAATATATATGGTACATGGAAACTTAGCATCGCCATCATCAAGCAAGGGAAAGAACAGCCCAGGGCACATCTGACATCACAGTTCACCCAATAAAAGAGGATAAAGTCAAAAATACATATATTCCTTCTTAAAAAGAAAAAAAAGAATCCAGGTGAGAAGAAGGTGGATTGTGGGACTTAGAACAGTTGACTTTGCTGTCAACATATTTCTTACTGGAAACACAGCCCCTGTAAGTATTCTGTAGCAGGGGTTCTCAAGTGCCCGAAGATCTTGTTAAAATGCACATTCTGAAACAGACAATCTAGAGTGGAGCCGAAAAATCTACCCTTCCCAGGGGCCCAAGTACTGCTGATGCTGCTCATCCATATACACAGTTTGAGCAGCAAGATTCACTCTATGTCCCCACTTCTAAATACTTTGGTTGCACTTTACTAGACAAAAAAGTCAGAAAGCTTTCAGCAGACCCCAGTTCTATTGACTTCAGCTCTGGAAATGCTACAATTTTTTTTTTTTTTTTTTTACTCTCTCTCTCTCTTTTTTTTTTTTAACAGAGTTCTGTTGTTTACTGCCACACATTAACCTGAATTCGCCATAGGTATACAAATGTTAGGTCTTTAATCCATTTTGAGTATATCTTTGTGTATGGTGTTAGGTAGTGTTCCAACTTCATTCATTTACATGTAGCTGTCTGGTTTCCCTAGCACCAGTTATTGAAGAGGTTGTCTTTGCTCCATTGTATATTCTTGCCTCCTTTGTCAAAAATAGGGTACCCATAAGTGCATGGGTTTATCTCTGGGCTCTCTGTCTTGGTCCATTGGTCTATATTTGTGTTTTTCTGCCAGTACCATACTGTCTTGATGACTGTCACTTTGTAGTATAGTCTGAAGTCAGGAAGGTTGATTCCTCCAGCTCCATTCTTCTTTCTCAAGAATGCGTTGGCTTTCTGGGGTCTTTTGTGTTTCCATATGAATTGTGATATTTTTTGTTCTAGTTCTGTGAAAAATGCCATTGGTAATTTGATAGAGATTGCATTGACTCTGTAGATTACATTTGGCAGTATAGTCATTTTTACGGTAATGATTATTCCAACCCAGAAATATGGAATATATATGGTACATGGAAACTTAGCATCGCCATCATCAAGCAAGGGAAAGAACAGCCCAGGGCACATCTGACATCACAGTTCAACAGGTCTGGTACCAGCATCTGAATGTCCCAGTTCACAATCCTTACACTGAGCAGGGATATGGTGACTGAGGACAGAGTCTTAACCCAACTCCCACCAGCAAGCATCCTAAATGAGCAAACATGGGGGACAGAGGGACATGGGTGGCCCATGGAGAGAAACTAATAGGGGCAGTGTGCTTTATTCTGATCCAGAATGCTTCTCTGAACCTTCCCTAAGAAATAGAAGTGAATGACTTGTCCGTGTTTGGTCAATAGTTTAAACTCTAAGCAGGATCGTATGCAAAACATCCCAGGCCAATTTCCACCTGAAAATGTTCCCCACCACCACCCTTGGAAATTTTAAAAACACTCAGTCAAGATTCGGCCTGTTTTTGCTTGAGTGTGGCATCTTCGAATCCCAGGCTTTGGGTTTTCCCTCTCTAGAAGGACAAGCCCTTCAGGAGAACAGAACCATTGGAGCCCTCCTTGCAGAGCCAGCATGAAAGACGGCAGCCAGCGCCCAGCGCTGTGAGAGTCGACACAGAGGGACTCTTTCTCCATCCCCATGACTAACCACTCCAGCTTCCTGAGAATGTGTTAGAAATGTTCCCAGAGCTGCGCTGAAGCCCAGTGGGTGTGTTTTGGCTCTCTCTCACCACATATGTTATCTTCATGGGAGCTGCTCCCAAAAAGGGTTGTAACTCAAGGGAATCTCTTCACAGATTCATGTCTGGCTTTCAAACAAGGAGCTCTCAAACCTGTCAAATCAGGCAAGCAGACGGTGTCTCTATTTTGGGGTACATTTCCCCTCTGGGTTTGTAAAGGTTTCCTCTGGGAGGACTCTCCTTTTCACATTCATGGGTTTGATTGCTTGCATGTTGGAAAGCAACTGAGTCTGGAAAAGAGCCTTTTCCCAGGTATACAATTTGGTGAAGTTCAGGTTGAATCCACAGGGGAGGAGGCAGCAGAAGGTGGAGGAGGTGCACCATACATAGCTTAATGTACACACCACGTAGCATTAGCTGAACACCTCTGATGGTTGCCATAGGAATGAGAAGACTTTTGATTTTAAACTGGAGTTCCTCTGGAGCTACATTAAAAATGTGACAGTAGATTCTTGCTGTTCACCACTGCCAGCTTTTTAAATCAGGGCTCTTTTAAAAATGCAGCCCAAATGTTTACTTTGCCAAAGGAGGTTACACTAACCTGAAATAAAAATGTCACTCTCAAGGCCCAAACAACTAAAGCACGGGCAGTTCTCCCAATTATCTTGGACCCCACAACTTCCAAGCTAGGGAAACACAATGTGGTTTTGATATTTTCTTCCCCAGAAGGGATTTGTGAAATACACAAAGAGCTGTAACACGTGGTAACTCAACTAAGTTAATTATCATTAATTGTTGTGGGAGAATATTTAAAAGCCAAATTGGCTTAAAACCAATAGTTCTTGAAACTCTTTTAGAGATTGTTTAAAACATGGTGCCTCACCTCCTACTTATGTTTCCCCCACCTCTGATGCTTTTCTGTACTAATTCAAAGTTCTGATACCAAGTACTGACCTGCAAATTCACCCTTAAACACTGCACCACGTTTAGTTAATATCTATTCCTCCCTTCCCCTGACTACCAATGAGACACTAGATCATTCTTCTAAGTTGAAAAGCTATGGAGAAATTAAATACATTAAAAATTGACCAGGAGAAAACTATACTCGTAAAAGATAAATGCATCCCAATGTTCACTGCAGCGCCTATTTACAATAGCCAGGACATGGAAGCAATCTAAATGTCCATTAACAGAGGAATGGATAAAGAATGGTATAGTACATGTATACAATGGAATAGCCATTTGCAGCAACGTGGTTGGAACTAGAGGTTTTCACACTGAGTGACCCGGAAAGATAAACATCATATGATATCGTACATGTGCAATCTAGATGAAAAGGTTACAAATGAACTTATTTACAAAACAGAAACAGACTCGCAGGTATAGGAAACAAATGCACGGTTACCAGGGTAGGAGGTAGGGGGTATAAGCTGCAAGACTGAGATTGACACTGTGCTCCATCACTCAGTCATGGCTGACTCTCTGCAACCCTCTGAGCTGTAGCCCATCAGGCTTCTCTGTCCATAGGATTTTCATGGCAAGAATATTGGAGAGGGTTGCCGTTTCCTCCTTCTGGGGATCATCCTGAAGCAGGGATTGAACACATGTTTCCTGTGTCTCCTACATTATAGGCAGATTCTTTACCACTGAGCCATCAGGAAAGCCCAATACATGCACTACTATATATAAAATAGTTAACTATTAAGAATCTACTGTATAATAGCACAGAGAATTCTACTCATTACTCTGTAATTGCCTCTATAGGAAAAGAATCTAAAAGAATGGATATATGCATATGTATAACTGATTCATTTTGTTATATAGCAGAAACTGACACAACATGGTAAGGCAATTATACTCCAATAATTTTTTTTTTAATTAAGTGCCTTACATAAAGCTTCCTAACTGGCCTACCATGTTGGGCCCTGGATGCTGTCTCTGGACACATCTGCTCAGTTATGAACATGATCATTTCAATACATGCCTTAATATGAAAAAGTTGGGAGAATCTAAACTCAGCTAACTTATAATCTCCTTGAGAAGAGAAGCTGGTCTAGTCTACAATTGTACCCCCCATAGCTTATGCAAGGCCTGGCATGTAGTGAATGATAAACAATTTTCTGCTGATAGTTGTGTAAACCCAAAAATGGGAATTGGCCTGGCCCGGTTGGAGAAATTAAATACATTAAAATTGACCAGGAGAAAACTATACTCGTAAAGATAAATGCATCCCAATGTTCACTGCAGCGCCTATTGACAATAGCCTGGACATGGAAGCAATCTAAATGTCCATTAACAGATAAATGGATAAAGAATGGTATAGTACATGTATACAATGGAATAGCCATTTGCAGCAACGTGGTTGGAACTAGAGGTTTTCACACTGAGTGACCCGGAAAGATAAACATCATATGATATCGTACATGTGCAATCTAGATGAAAAGGTTACAAATGAACTTATTTACAAAACAGAAACAGACTCGCAGGTATAGGAAACAAATGCACGGTTACCAGGGTAGGAGGTAGGGGGTATAAGCTGCAAGACTGAGATTGACACTGTGCTCCATCACTCAGTCATGGCTGACTCTCTGCAACCCTCTGAGCTGTAGCCCATCAGGCTTCTCTGTCCATAGGATTTTCATGGCAAGAATATTGGAGAGGGTTGCCGTTTCCTCCTTCTGGGGATCATCCTGAAGCAGGGATTGAACACATGTTTCCTGTGTCTCCTACATTATAGGCAGATTCTTTACCACTGAGCCATCAGGAAAGCCCAATACATGCACTACTATATATAAAATAGTTAACTATTAAGAATCTACTGTATAATAGCACAGAGAATTCTACTCATTACTCTGTAATTGCCTCTATAGGAAAAGAATCTAAAAGAATGGATATATGCATATGTATAACTGATTCATTTTGTTATATAGCAGAAACTGACACAACATGGTAAGGCAATTATACTCCAATAATTTTTTTTTTAATTAAGTGCCTTACATAAAGCTTCCTAACTGGCCTACCATGTTGGGCCCTGGATGCTGTCTCTGGACACATCTGCTCAGTTATGAACATGATCATTTCAATACATGCCTTAATATGAAAAAGTTGGGAGAATCTAAACTCAGCTAACTTATAATCTCCTTGAGAAGAGAAGCTGGTCTAGTCTACAATTGTACCCCCCATAGCTTATGCAAGGCCTGGCATGTAGTGAATGATAAACAATTTTCTGCTGATAGTTGTGAATAAACTCATAATGACTGAACACTTGGATCAGAAAACATCTGTGACCCATTCCTGGAAGAACAGGAACACTTGTTGGACTCCTCAGTGCCCAGTGAATACAGTGCCTCATCTGGGCCTGGCATCCACATTTCATTTGGCTGAGGACAGGGAAGAATAGCTTATGAAAAACAGTGGACCAGATTCTGTTCTAGTTTGCAATTCCTGCAGCAACCTTCTCTCAGGAAAGCAGAGAGGTCAGAAGACTAACAAAGGTCCTTTGGGGGAGTCTGTCCTGATGGGGTCCTCAGTACTCTCTACTCTCAATGACTGTCCAGAGAAAGGGCTCTCCAAGGGCCACCTGCTCTCTGTGAGGGAAAATAATGAGCCTAACCCTCTGGGGAGTACCTTCCAGGAGCCAGGAGCCATTTTAGAGGTGAATCCTGATAACTAGCAGGCTGTGTGAGAAACGGGGCACTGGGAAAGAACAGAACCAGAGTGAGGAAGGACGTGGGTGGAGGCCCTGGCCAAGCGCTCCTCCTGGACTCCAGTTCCCATCATGCCCCCTTTGTAAGCTGGTGAGCTAGGCTTCAGCTTTCCCCAGACCAGGCACACTTTTCATTTATTTGAGAGAAACTCTTAATTCCATTTTCACTGTAGTATCTTATATGTTTCTAATTTGTGATTTAAGAAATGTGAAGAAAAAATAGCCACATGATGACTAACAGTGTTTCTTTCATTCCTTGTTCTAGAGCTAACCACTCTAAAATTGTTTGGTAATGCTACTTAGTATATTTAATTGGAACATATTCTTTTAAATAAATTGACTTCCTGATTAAAAAAAAAAAAACTAATAACTCAGTTAACCCTTACGTTTACACGATTAACCATAATACAAGTTATACATCTAGACAAAGTACCTTAGGATTTCATAGGACCAGAAGCTTACTTGCAATCAAACTAATAGAGATGACCTTTCAACGGATATGTCCAACAGATGCAGTCAGGGTGGGGTGTCTTGCTTTCACAACTCCTTGCCTTTGTAAGCTGTTAAACACATGTAAAAATAATATCTAATCTAAATACTTCTTCTGTGTCAAGTATTGTTCTGTCTACATAGATCATTTCCTTTGAGTCTTATTTTTATTTCTGTTCTACAGAGCTGGAAACTCAGAACTAAAGAGGTTATCTTGCTGCTTGGAAGCAGAAAAACCTGGATTTCCAAGTCAATGCTTTTAGCTCTTTTACTGTATCACCTCCTGGATAACATTTCGTTAGTGTTTGTTGTGTAGCAAGGAGCTTTGTGAGGCTTTATATGCCATTTCCCCATGGACTATTCATGCTTGTGAGGAATTAAAGTTCAGGGAGGGCTTCCCTGGTGGTTCAGTGGGTAAGGAGTCTGCCTTGGAGTGCAAGGGTCACCGGTCTGATCCCTGGCACGGAAGGATCCCACATGAGGGTTGGACGGGTGTGTCCAATTGCAAGCCAGCGCTCTGGAGCGCATGCGCCCAAGGCCAGTGCTCTGCAGTGGGAGAGGCCACTGTAATAGGAGGCCACACAGGCCAAAGAATAAAGATGGATGAAAATAAACAAATGAAAAACCAGCAAAAGAGGCCAAAATTAAAAAAAAAAAAAAAAAAAAAAAAAACTCCGTGAATGCCAGTAAAGTTCTCTTTGTTTCCGAAGTAAGCACCCACCTACCATCACCCCTTTATGAGCATCATGGAAGGGGTGAGTTTTCTGTGGTCCCTAGTTCACTAGGAGTAGGAGTGAATGCTGATTTGGAAACCTGATATCTATGATATGATGCTCCTCGATACCTTCAGGCGATAGATGCTAAAGATATTTAACTCTGAAATTAAACCAGAGACTGCATCGTGAATAATAATATTTTTATGCAAAGATATGCATCAAATACATATGCACAGTATGCATAAGGAAAACATTCAGTAGCAATATTTGAGCACACAGACCTTGCAGTAGAGTTTGTCAGTGTATGTAAGACCTAGAAGGAATGAAACAGTTACCAGATTTCCTTAGATGAAAACTGTTTTGTTTTTTTTGACCTTCATGTTTGGGAACATGAGAAAGGCAGTTCAAAGTCACCACAAAGCCTGAATTGACTCTGGTCATTTTCTTCTATGAAGCTCTGTGTCTACCCTTGTCTCCATCTCTCTCTTTCTGATCTCTACGTCTACCTCTCCATTTATCTGATTTATCTATTGGCCGTCAATGCTTGAAGAGTAATGTGGGATTGTAAAAATGACCTCTCAGTGGCCTAGAAATAGCTTATACTCTTTGATACAATTCACTGTTTTGGATATTTTTCAGTTGCTATATACCTAGGGGAAGCAGGTGGCTGGACCTGTCTTTGTTTGTTTATTTACTTATTTATTTATTTTGGTTCTATCTGTTTATTGCAACCAGATAGGTTGCCATTTCCTTCTCCAATGTCTTCATTCATTTTGTTTGTGTTTGTTATTTCTCCTAGGGTAATACTATGTGACCCTTATAGAAAATTTAAGGAGTTCTGCTTGGCAAGTGACTCTCTTATCTCCTGATAGAACACTCAAAAGAAATCTTTCCTTCTCTCCTCAATAAAACTTGTCAAAAAATGGTAGGGATACTGCAAACACTTTATCTGGGGTTTTATTTTTGTTCAGATCTCTCTGAGGAAGAAAGCGCTTTAAGCCATCATCATTTTCTTTTATTGATCCTTTAATGTAAATTAATTTCCAATCTTGTCAGAAGGTTCTGATGATAGTTAGAAAGCTACAGAAAACTAGGAGAGTTGGAAAAGTAGACCAAGGGGAAAAGATAGTCTCACACAGAGGAGGAGCCTAATCTGACTCCATATAAATATGTAGTCATGTGAGGACTTGCTTATGTATAAGGTACCAGTATTCAGCTTGCAGAAAGGACATTAAATCTATAAACATTTGGACTCCTCGATATGGCGATAGATGCTAAAGATTTTCTGAAATTAAACCAGAGACTGCATCGTGAATAATAATATTTTATGCAAAGATATGCATCAAATACATATGCACAGTATGCATAAGGAAAACATTCAGTAGCAATATTTGAGCACACAGACCTTGCAGTAGAGTTTGTCAGTGTATGTAAGACCTAGAAGGAATGAAACAGTTACCAGATTTCCTTAGATGAAAACTGTTTTGTTTTTTTTGACCTTCATGTTTGGGAACATGAGAAAGGCAGTTCAAAGTCACCACAAAGCCTGAATTGACTCTGGTCATTTTCTTCTATGAAGCTCTGTGTCTACCCTTGTCTCCATCTCTCTCTTTCTGATCTCTACGTCTACCTCTCCATTTATCTGATTTATCTATTGGCCGTCAATGCTTGAAGAGTAATGTGGGATTGTAAAAATGACCTCTCAGTGGCCTAGAAATAGCTTATACTCTTTGATACAATTCACTGTTTTGGATATTTTTCAGTTGCTATATACCTAGGGGAAGCAGGTGGCTGGACCTGTCTTTGTTTGTTTATTTACTTATTTATTTATTTTGGTTCTATCTGTTTATTGCAACCAGATAGGTTGCCATTTCCTTCTCCAATGTCTTCATTCATTTTGTTTGTGTTTGTTATTTCTCCTAGGGTAATACTATGTGACCCTTATAGAAAATTTAAGGAGTTCTGCTTGGCAAGTGACTCTCTTATCTCCTGATAGAACACTCAAAAGAAATCTTTCCTTCTCTCCTCAATAAAACTTGTCAAAAAATGGTAGGGATACTGCAAACACTTTATCTGGGGTTTTATTTTTGTTCAGATCTCTCTGAGGAAGAAAGCGCTTTAAGCCATCATCATTTTCTTTTATTGATCCTTTAATGTAAATTAATTTCCAATCTTGTCAGAAGGTTCTGATGATAGTTAGAAAGCTACAGAAAACTAGGAGAGTTGGAAAAGTAGACCAAGGGGAAAAGATAGTCTCACACAGAGGAGGAGCCTAATCTGACTCCATATAAATATGTAGTCATGTGAGGACTTGCTTATGTATAAGGTACCAGTATTCAGCTTGCAGAAAGGACATTAAATCTATAAACATCTTAATTTGGACCATGGCTTGAAACTGCCTTGAAAGACCAGAAGCCGACTCTAAAATCCTATTTCGAAAACATTATGTCAAAGGAGATTCCCCTTTGGCCCATCCATGGCAAGCAGGAAAATTCTTCAAACAAAATCCTATAGGCTTCTGTTCCTAAAACTTCATTTGAGAGAGACTTACTGGGAGAGAGGCTGTGCTGGCCAATGTGGTGAAGGCTGGAGCCAAGAGGAGCCAGGGAACCCTTACCTTCTTCCGAAAATATCCTTTCTTCTCTTTTAACACTTTGTAGAAGGATCAATTCACAGAGTAAAGAACAAGAGTTCAGAATGTCATCCTTCCCTTTGCCAACTGGGTTCTAATAAGCTGATCTTGTTTATAATGTGGAACCTTCTTGGTCTGGTAAAAAGAATGCTCATAAATTGCATCTGTATCTCAGTGCTTATCTAATTGACCTGGAAATAGGAAGATGAAGAAACTTTGGGCTGGGGAAGAAGGGGCTCTCAAACAACCCTCTTAGTATAACCCCCCAAATCCCTAAATATGAAGATATGATAAGGCCAACTAATGATGGAAAGATACTTTGACAGTGGCAACTACTTAAAAACAAAACATAACTTTGACAGTGTATAAGAATGATATTTGAATTTGTTCCGTCTGGTAAGAAAATCACGTTGTCGTCAATTCTTTTTCTTTTTCTTTTTCTTTTTTTTTTAATTTTGGCCTCTTTTATTGGTTTTTTATTTATTTATTTTTCATCCATCTTTATTGTTTGGCCTATGTGGGCCTCCCATTGCAGTGACCCCTCCGGTTCTGGGCGCACGTGCTCCAGAGCACTGGCTCATAATTGGACACACTGGTCCAGTCATTCTGCGGCCAGGGATCGAACCGGCACCCCTTGCACTGCAAGGCAGACTCTTTACCCACTTATCTTTTTTTGATCCTTTAATGAAAAAAGGTTCTGATGATAGTTAGAAAGCTACAGAAAACTAGGAGAGTTGGAAAAGTAGACCAAGGGGAAAAGATAGTCTCACACAGAGGAGGAGCCTAATCTGACTCCATATAAATATGTAGTCATGTGAGGACTTGCTTATGTATAAGGTACCAGTATTCAGCTTGCAGAAAGGACATTAAATCTATAAACATCTTAATTTGGACCATGGCTTGAAACTGCCTTGAAAGACCAGAAGCCGACTCTAAAATCCTATTTCGAAAACATTATGTCAAAGGAGATTCCCCTTTGGCCCATCCATGGCAAGCAGGAAAATTCTTCAAACAAAATCCTATAGGCTTCTGTTCCTAAAACTTCATTTGAGAGAGACTTACTGGGAGAGAGGCTGTGCTGGCCAATGTGGTGAAGGCTGGAGCCAAGAGGAGCCAGGGAACCCTTACCTTCTTCCGAAAATATCCTTTCTTCTCTTTTAACACTTTGTAGAAGGATCAATTCACAGAGTAAAGAACAAGAGTTCAGAATGTCATCCTTCCCTTTGCCAACTGGGTTCTAATAAGCTGATCTTGTTTATAATGTGGAACCTTCTTGGTCTGGTAAAAGAATGCTCATAAATTGCATCTGTATCTCAGTGCTTATCTAATTGACCTGGAAATAGGAAGATGAAGAAACTTTGGGCTGGGGAAGAAGGGGCTCTCAAACAACCCTCTTAGTATAACCCCCCAAATCCCTAAATATGAAGATATGATAAGGCCAACTAATGATGGAAAGATACTTTGACAGTGGCAACTACTTAAAAACAAAACATAACTTTGACAGTGTATAAGAATGATATTTGAATTTGTTCCGTCTGGTAAGAAAATCACGTTGTCGTCAATTCTTTTTCTTTTTCTTTTTTTTTTAATTTTGGCCTCTTTTATTGGTTTTTTATTTATTTATTTTTCATCCATCTTTATTGTTTGGCCTATGTGGGCCTCCCATTGCAGTGACCCCTCCGGTTCTGGGCGCACGTGCTCCAGAGCACTGGCTCATAATTGGACACACTGGTCCAGTCATTCTGCGGCCAGGGATCGAACCGGCACCCCTTGCACTGCAAGGCAGACTCTTTACCCACTGAACCACCAGGGAAGCCCTGTCCTCAATTCCTTATGTGTGTATGTGTAATTCGTTTTAGGTTTCCTGGAGGGAGCTGAAAAAATTAATCACAAGTTCAACTGTATTTTACTAGTCCTTGTAAAAAACCTAGATTCTTGTTGTTAAGTCTCTCAGTAGTGTTTGACTCTTTGCAACCCCATGGACTGTACCACCAGGCTCCTCTGTCCATGAGATTTTCCAGGCAAGAATACTGGAATGCTTTGCCATTTCCTTCTCCAGGGGATCTTCCTCATCCAGGAATAGAACCTGCATCTTACCAAATGCCTATTATTAACTGAAGTACATTTTATTTCTTGACATGAAAGTACCTCCTTGATAAATTGTTTGATGAAACAGTAAGCTGGAAAATCATTAGATATAGTATGACGCCATCAATACAAAACTGTGTATTCATGTGTGTAATAAGATCACCCAGAAAGACAGAATCTCAAAGTCCTGCTAGCAGTATCTCTAAATACTTTCCTCTTTATATCTATTTGAACTCTTTGAATTTTCTATAGGGGTTACATGTTATTACTCTACAAGAAATAACAAACAAAAACAAAATAAATGAGGGGACAGATCCAGCCACCCTCCTCCCCTGGGTATATAGCAACCCGAAAAGTATCCAGAAACATGTTAAAGAAAGAAAGAATGATTTCTGAAGGCCATAGGTATGTTGCTATTATAACATATCATTCTCAGGTCAACTATTTGTATGATAAGTGAATATATTATTTTCTGTATTTGCATACATTTGTTTTTAAAGCTTTTTTTGTTTTTTGTCTTTTAAAATATTTTTTTACTGGTTTTTTTTATTATATTTTTTCCCTTTATTTCCATATACAATTGTTTAGTAAGCTAGTACTTAACCAAAGATCTTCAAACTAGGCCCACCCAAGGGATCCACCATAGCCTCACACTTTGAGAGCATCTAGTATTTTCACACTTAGTTGGGTCTGTTTGAAAAAGAGAAACTTCTCCAAGATTTCAGGCAGGTAGAAGGCAGAATGCCGTGCAGTCCAACACAAATAAAAACAGAGTCTTCTAGAGATATATGAAATGTGGTAAAGCAATTAAACAAGAATGAAAAGCTATAAAATTATCAATAACACAGACTTCCTCATCTCATAGTAAACAGAGTAACCTCTGACTGACCCTAGTAGAAGTTACCTGGATAATATAAAAGGAGCAAAGTGTCTAACTGCAGATCACGTGAAATTCTCTCCTAGACTGTTTGGGTCTAATGTTATTCAATTGTATACATAAGTATCCCTCACAGATAAATTAATATCAGCTGATGTCTTTACTGATCAGACTCTGTCTTGAAATGTGCCTCCATGGTTTAATCAAACACTTCTTCCTTTTGTTTATAGAATACTCACTCACATATTCTCTCCACCACACTAAATAGACAAGTATAAATATCTCTGCCAAGTCAGTCTTTGAAGCAACATGCTATTATTTATTTCAGCTGTACAGCCCTAAACTTTCCTATTGCAAGGCCATCAGTATAAAAGACATGACTCTCGCTTTTTTAAAAAAATTTTTTTGACTGCACGAAGCAGCACGTGGGATCTTACTTCTCCAAAGAGGGATTGAACCCATGCCACCTGCGGTGGAAGCTTGTTTGCTTCCAACTTTGGCTTTTTTAAAATAATTTTTTCTCTCTAGCTCACTGAGGTATGTTAGCACTGTCTGAGTTAACTTTTAGAGCTGACGTCTCAAGGATGTTCTGGGCTGAATTGTTCGGTGCCGCGTGAGTGTTGTTCTCAGTACCTGCTCTAACCTTGCCTTCTTCTCCATCTGGTTCTATTATCTCTCAGAACAATGGACCATTATAAATGCTGCATTTGAGTAGATTGAAGTTATAAAACAGAGCTGAGCTGATTGGATTTTGACACTGGCTTTTGAACATTACAATACATCCCCACCTTTGAAAAAAATAATGCCTCATACACAGTTTCTTACACCTGATCTATAGCTGTATTCCCTGGTGAGTAAACTCATTTTTGGAAACTCTATTTCAGAACCTGGCCATATCATGTTAAAGAACTTAAGTCATTAATTACCTAGTAAAATGAAGTCCCTTTTGCAAGTGAATGATCAGTTTTCTGAGTTTTCTTGAAGCATGGCCCTTTTGCACTGTGTGTTCCTTTTGTAAAACTTCAAATTCCCTATCTTGGTCAACTCTCCAGAAATGACTGACTTCCAAGCCCATCCCCCAGCCTCTGGAATTTAACTCCATTTTTCAAATTTCCAGTTTATCATCTTTTCAGTCACGCATTCATTGGCGCTTACCAGCAGTGAATTGTGCACACACACTCTCTCACCTCTGAGTCATTACAATTTCGGAGAATCACAATAGAGTTCAGAACCTTTCGCCCACACCTCACTGGGAGCTAAAGGAACCAGACACTTGTAAATGGTGAAATTCTCAGCTGATGTCACCCCCTTTTTTCTCCATAATACTCACTCACATATTCTCCACCACACTAAATAGACAAGTATAAATATCTCTGCCAAGTCAGTCTTTGAAGCAACATGCTATTATTTATTTCAGCTGTACAGCCCTAAACTTTCCTATTGCAAGGCCATCAGTATAAAAGACATGACTCTCGCTTTTTTAAAAAAATTTTTTTGACTGCACGAAGCAGCACGTGGGATCTTACTTCTCCAAAGAGGGATTGAACCCATGCCACCTGCGGTGGAAGCTTGTTTGCTTCAACTTTGGCTTTTTTAAAATAATTTTTTCTCTCTAGCTCACTGAGGTATGTTAGCACTGTCTGAGTTAACTTTTAGAGCTGACGTCTCAAGGATGTTCTGGGCTGAATTGTTCGGTGCCGCGTGAGTGTTGTTCTCAGTACCTGCTCTAACCTTGCCTTCTTCTCCATCTGGTTCTATTATCTCTCAGAACAATGGACCATTATAAATGCTGCATTTGAGTAGATTGAAGTTATAAAACAGAGCTGAGCTGATTGGATTTTGACACTGGCTTTTGAACATTACAATACATCCCCACCTTTGAAAAAAATAATGCCTCATACACAGTTTCTTACACCTGATCTATAGCTGTATTCCCTGGTGAGTAAACTCATTTTTGGAAACTCTATTTCAGAACCTGGCCATATCATGTTAAAGAACTTAAGTCATTAATTACCTAGTAAAATGAAGCCCCTTTTTGCAAGTGAATGATCAGTTTTCTGAGTTTTCTTGAAGCATGGCCCTTTTGCACTGTGTGTTCCTTTTGTAAAACTTCAAATTCCCTATCTTGGTCAACTCTCCAGAAATGACTGACTTCCAAGCCCATCCCCCAGCCTCTGGAATTTAACTCCATTTTTCAAATTTCCAGTTTATCATCTTTTCAGTCACGCATTCATTGGCGCTTACCAGCAGTGAATTGTGCACACACACTCTCTCACCTCTGAGTCATTACAATTTCGGAGAATCACAATAGAGTTCAGAACCTTTCGCCCACACCTCACTGGGAGCTAAAGGAACCAGAAGACAGCTTTCTCCTCTTGTAAATGTCAAGTGTTCCACACATCTCCTCTTCAGGCTGAACAGAAATGTAACCTTAGAGAAATCAGTCTTTGGGTCTGTGCAAAGCTGAGTTTTCTGGGTTCAAGTTGGCTTTCCCTGCAAGGGTATATGATTGGTAGTTTCAACTTCCTCTCTCATCAGGCTTAAGCAACACTGGCTTGGTGTCTGGTTTGTTCTCATTGGGTCAGAGAGCCCATAAGACAAAAAGAAGGTGATGTTCAGGTTTGTCTCAGGCATAGCCCATGGAGCTGGGTATATGGGAGAAGAGAGGCTGGTGGTCTTCCTCCAAAAGCTTTTTATTGTATGTTTTTGTTTTATATTTGTGGGAATACTCATTTTCTTAAACCTTAAGTAACTTCTTTAAATGCAGCTTCTCTTCTCAATCCAATATGCATATACAACATCATACTTATTACTAATTCTGCTTGATCAACAAGGGGTTGCAAGAGGGTCATGGAAAGCCCACTAGAGATCCTGTATTTGACTATCATTATGACTTATGAGCAGATCTCCAAGTGCTGTGCCTCAGAATTCTCACTGAGGTTTGGTAGGGAGGCTATCTCACCAGAATAAGCTCAGGGATCAAAACAACATTTCTTTCTGCTGTTAGGTTTATTTTGTTACATTCAGAGGGAGAAGACTGCCTTTAGACAAACCAGCTTGATCCAGCTGGAGATTTGATCAACCAGTCAGAGGAGGAAGAGGAAGAAAAGCCAGGAAAGGAAGGAGGGGGTGAAATCAGTTCACTCTATATTTCACCCCAGAAAACAGCCCACAAATATAAATTACCCACCTTGTTTTGCATTTCAGAATAAAAGTGGTGTTGTACCAAACCCTACCCAAGCAGCCATCCTGACTAGAAGGGGCTCCATACCTTGGAGAGAACCAAGGAGACAGGAACGCAATTTTAAATGCAAATTAAATTGAGGGGGTAGCAGAGAGAACACATAAAAGACAGTAAGACAAAACCTTTCAATTTTCTTAAATTAGCAGTCTGCTGTGTTCTAAAGAGCAGCTCCCCTCAGATCTCCTCTTAGGGGCTGCGTTTCATCACAATGTAAAATGGGCAGATCCGTCACTTGCCTCTGCTCGGTGCTCTTGAATTGAGATTGAAGGGAAAATTAGAAGCTGTTCATTTGGGCTTGTGGGCTCAGCAGCGTCGCACAGCTCCTTCGTATCCTCTGTCCTGTCCTGTAGAAAGGGGCCAACAAGTGCTGGTGAGTATCTGCTAACTTCAAGACTCTACCTTTCATTTGTCTTTTCGGGGTTTCTTTCCTTTACCGGGGGGAAAATCTCCCCAAAGATTTACGGTATAATGCAGCTTTCAAAACCTAGGAAATTTCAGACAGCTTTTTAAAAAGCTTCTTGCAGTGACTGATTTGCAGAAGGGGAGAGAGTTATTTTCAGCCTCGATGCTGGTGACTGATCGTGTATTAATTATAACAAGGGAATGTTTAACAGATGCCAGCTACAACGGCCTGTCCCCACCACCCTCAGCCAGCGTTAGGGTAAGGAGTGGTACCCGGACAACTTTTCTATGGTGGTAACTGTTCAGTCGTCTAATTCTGTCGTAATTGCAAATAAAACTGGAGCTTGGAGATATAAAAATAATTAAGCCCAAACCGTATTTTTAAATGACTAAGACAATTCTCTGCATACGTGTTGAGTGGCGGCGGCCGGGGGTGGGGAACGGGCTGGCGGTGGGGGCGGGAGCAGGGGGCACTGGACCCGCGTGATGGTGGCATGTAGATTTGCATGGGGATGGTTTTCTGGCAAAGTTTTACACGGGAAACTGGTCATTTTCTTCCTTCGCAGTGGAGGATACAAAGACACTGGGGCTGGCGTCACCTTCCGTTGCTAAGGTAACATGCTCTGGCCATTTTATCTGATAAAGGAAGTCCAGCCGATGGGTGTACGTTATTCATCGCCGATCTAATCAAACAATCAAAGTTGTTTACTTTCACCGGGAATATCTAGTGAGATCAAAGACACTGGCTGAAATCGCTCTTGCTCTTCCTGCTGGCAGTTAACCCTTTTTTGCTTCTTTTCTTTTGTTTTGCAGTAAGTATGATTTGCTGTTTGGGTAGCTTTTGGATATTTTTAAAAGTTTCCTTCTACCAGACTTTGCCTTCTTAAAATATGCACTGTTAGAAAGAAAAACGAATTGGATTATTCTTCTGAGTTGGATTTGAATGACTCGGTCTTGTTAATTCTTTTCAAAAACATCCTGCAGAAATAGAGATACTTCATTTGTGTGAGTATCTGCGAAAGGCTACATATGCTAGAAAGAACCTAACAGGCTGCATGTTTTTTTAATGAAATGTTTTAGCTTTCTGACAGGCTGGTGCATGATAATATTATGGGGATCGTTGCAATTCTGAAATGATTGTCACTGCTCTTTCTCAGAGGCAGCCTGTGTCAGGCAAGAAGGTGACAAGCCTGAGCACTTTATAAAACGGGCTGGGGGAAATCACTGAAGGAAGGAATGCAGGGCATTTCTGCAGCAAACATGTCAGCATATGTCATAAACCCAAGGCGTTCGTAAGTGGAGGCTCTGACTCCCAGGATGATGCTCCTTGCTCAAGGGGAATTTGAACTCCCTGGATCAATTGAGAATCAATGTTCAGAACAGCTGATACGTAATGATGCCAAGTATCAGACAGACCTTTTGAAAACAGAGTGCTTATGAATTTAAAAGCTTATTTTCCAGTTCATGCATAGCAAGGAAAGACTGGTATGTTATCTCTCTTTAGGCTGGATCTCCTGTATTTTCTGAGTAGAAAATATTACTTTCGTTAAATATTGGTGAAATGCTTCATTTTCTCCTCCAATACGAATGCTCTGTTGACGGATGCACTGAAGACTGGAAATGTCAGGCAAATAATGGCATCTTACAATGGGATATTTCTTATTCCAAAATCATATTTAACAGTCTAAAGGATTGTGGATTTCTTTTCTCTCCCATAGGCAATCCAAGTGACATTTTGTCTTAAAACTCTGTCTCGGGAACATCAAGGATGGATTATCCCAAAATGGATTATTTTCTGGACGTGGAGTCTACTCCTAGACTCTTGGATGTGGAGTCAGCTCAGAGATTCTTCTACAGCCAAGGAGCTCAAGGTAATTACAGACAGAAGAAGCTCGTCTCATTTGCATGTTGCCATATTAATACCTTATGGATGGTGGCAATGCAAGCTCAGTTGCAGAGTTCAACACCTGGGATTTCTCAGTGGGTCACCTCTCCGGAACTGTTGCTGGCATGGGGGCAGGCATAGAGCAGAACGAATCAATCTAAACGTCTTGATTTGGTTAAAAAGCAACCTACCTGGCTCTCATACAAATGCCCCTTAGAAAGCTATGTTAGAAAATGATGCCCCCACCTCAGTTGAAAGGCTTCTAGGATGCTCTTAGCCCCAGGGAAGGGTGGAGTTTGCAGCCACTGAACTGGAGAAGATCCAGGGCCTCCTGACCTCTCTGCCTGAGATCCGATTGGAGAAGAGGCTCCTGAGATAAGCTTTGAACTTCTGCAAACAGCTGCCTTATCTATTTTAGATGAATTCAGTTAAGGCCTCAAGGAATCAGCAGTGTCCTCAGGGAGCCCAAAGGAAGCCGCTTGTTGTGAAGTGTGGCTGATGTAGGCACTTAAATTACAGATGCAAAGGGGGTCAGTTAGGCTTGTTTGGTTGCTCTTCTGTCCTAGGGTACACTTAGAATGTGCTGCCTGCACCATGGAGCACGGAAAGAGGCTGGGATATTCCATGGGCTCTCCGGACAGGCAGGAGATTTTTTTTTAAACCTATTTTCCTTTTTCCATGGAATATTTAAGGTAGTCAGGAAACCTTTTTATCTCTTAGGCTGGATCTCCTGTATTTTCTGAGTAGAAAATATTACTTTCGTTAAATATTGGTGAAATGCTTCATTTTCTCCTCCAATACGAATGCTCTGTTGACGGATGCACTGAAGACTGGAAATGTCAGGCAAATAATGGCATCTTACAATGGGATATTTCTTATTCCAAAATCATATTTAACAGTCTAAAGGATTGTGGATTTCTTTTCTCTCCCATAGGCAATCCAAGTGACATTTTGTCTTAAAACTCTGTCTCGGGAACATCAAGGATGGATTATCCCAAAATGGATTATTTTCTGGACGTGGAGTCTACTCCTAGACTCTTGGATGTGGAGTCAGCTCAGAGATTCTTCTACAGCCAAGGAGCTCAAGGTAATTACAGACAGAAGAAGCTCGTCTCATTTGCATGTTGCCATATTAATACCTTATGGATGGTGGCAATGCAAGCTCAGTTGCAGAGTTCAACACCTGGGATTTCTCAGTGGGTCACCTCTCCGGAACTGTTGCTGGCATGGGGGCAGGCATAGAGCAGAACGAATCAATCTAAACGTCTTGATTTGGTTAAAAAGCAACCTACCTGGCTCTCATACAAATGCCCCTTAGAAAGCTATGTTAGAAAATGATGCCCCCACCTCAGTTGAAAGGCTTCTAGGATGCTCTTAGCCCCAGGGAAGGGTGGAGTTTGCAGCCACTGAACTGGAGAAGATCCAGGGCCTCCTGACCTCTCTGCCTGAGATCCGATTGGAGAAGAGGCTCCTGAGATAAGCTTTGAACTTCTGCAAACAGCTGCCTTATCTATTTTAGATGAATTCAGTTAAGGCCTCAAGGAATCAGCAGTGTCCTCAGGGAGCCCAAAGGAAGCCGCTTGTTGTGAAGTGTGGCTGATGTAGGCACTTAAATTACAGATGCAAAGGGGGTCAGTTAGGCTTGTTTGGTTGCTCTTCTGTCCTAGGGTACACTTAGAATGTGCTGCCTGCACCATGGAGCACGGAAAGAGGCTGGGATATTCCATGGGCTCTCCGGACAGGCAGGAGATTTTTTTTTTAATCCTATTTTCCTTTTTCCATGGAATATTTAAGGTAGTCAGGAAACCTTTGCGTGGGCATATCCCAAATGTTACAAGTAATACAGAGAGAAAGGCAATGTCCATGTTCTCACACAGAGTAGTTGAATTCTAGGAACTCATAAGGTAGAACTAAAAAGATCAATGCTATTTGGATGAAGCCGCCATCTCTCCCTGTCATGTGGTAATAGGCACTTCACCCAGGCCACGACAATTTGTGCCTTAGGTTTCCCAGTTGTCTGTTCTGATTTGGTTTTACCTGGCTCTCAGGCCAGCTTCTCATGGCAACCTCCATGGCTTGCAAGCCTCCTCCTCCACTTCCTTTTTCCTGGATAGGATCCAGTCTTAAAGGCAAGAGGGCCTGGCAATTATCTGGTTGATTGGCTTGGGTCAGTACAGACATCAGCATGGCTCATTCTCCTCATCCCCGTGGGTGTGTGTAATCAGCATCGCTTCTCTCAGCCACAGAAAGAGGCGTGAGAATGGTCCTCAGGTAGCAGAAGCGTGAGACCCTGGCCAGATCTTCCAGCACCTTCTGGGTCTGCAAGGGAGAAGGTGCTAGGAGCTGATGGAGGCCAGAAGAAAAAGGGAAGCTGAGGCAGGGCTCCATCCCATCTCTGGGTCTGTGTTTAAACATGACTGCATTGGTCCATTCCATTTGAATAGGACAATGCTGTCTGGTGCTTGGGCTTGTATACCTAAGCACCATTTCTGTTGACCGAGCAGAGAAGGGCGTGAATCAGAGGTCATACACAGGTCTGTTTTGCCTTGCAGGAGACACGGGTTAAGTCTTTGAGAGCCGTGTGCTCCAGGCACTGACGGAAGGAAAGCAGTCCGGGTGTGGGAGGCTCCGAGGATTCCAGGCAGCCTGGTGGTGTCAGCAGATGGAGCTGGGGGTGGAGTGGTCAGAACTGTCACCATCGGTGACTGTGGCAGAGTCTCCAGAGCTGGAGAGACTGGAAGGTGCACGGGAGGTGGTAGCGTGAGCTGCCTCGGCTCGCTGCGATGGCGTTCACGTGGGGATAGTCGGAATGATGTTCTCATCAAAGAGTCTGGGTGTGAGTGGGGGTTCCCTAAACAGCATCAAGTGGGCTTTTCAAAACCCGCAGACGTCTTGAGTCAGAAATCCAAGCGTCAGACCTAGGGGTTTTGCATTTTAAGCATGCGCTCCAGTGAGGGTTACTCAGAGAGTCCACTCCTCCGGGGGCCAGCGTTGAAGAATCAATCCGTCCTGTTCAGTTTCTCTGCTTCCATCCAGAACGGGACCACTTTCCTTAACACTAGTGGTGGGATAACGCAGTGGTTAAAACCAGACCCCGACTGCCTGTGTTCAAGCCCTGGCTCTACCACCATCAGCCTGGGAAAATGAACCTCTTTCCATTTCAATTTTCTAATTGGAAAAAATGGAAACTGTGTTGCTGTTCTGCCCCCGCCCGTGGTGAATGATGCCCAATTCATATGGTGTGAAAGCATTCATGAGGTAAAATTTGAAAGTGCTTGCATGGTAGCTGAGCCTGCATCTCCAGTGGGTGTGTGTAATCACCTTCTCTCAGCCACAGAAAGAGGCGTGAGAATGGTCCTCAGGTAGCAGAAGCGTGAGACCCTGGCCAGATCTTCCAGCACCTTCTGGGTCTGCAAGGGAGAAGGTGCTAGGAGCTGATGGAGGCCAGAAGAAAAAGGGAAGCTGAGGCAGGGCTCCATCCCATCTCTGGGTCTGTGTTTAAACATGACTGCATTGGTCCATTCCATTTGAATAGGACAATGCTGTCTGGTGCTTGGGCTTGTATACCTAAGCACCATTTCTGTTGACTGAGCAGAGAAGGGGCGTGAATCAGAGGTCATACACAGGTCTGTTTTGCCTTGCAGGAGACACGGGTTAAGTCTTTGAGAGCCGTGTGCTCCAGGCACTGACGGAAGGAAAGCAGTCCGGGTGTGGGAGGCTCCGAGGATTCCAGGCAGCCTGGTGGTGTCAGCAGATGGAGCTGGGGGTGGAGTGGTCAGAACTGTCACCATCGGTGACTGTGGCAGAGTCTCCAGAGCTGGAGAGACTGGAAGGTGCACGGGAGGTGGTAGCGTGAGCTGCCTCGGCTCGCTGCGATGGCGTTCACGTGGGGATAGTCGGAATGATGTTCTCATCAAAGAGTCTGGGTGTGAGTGGGGGTTCCCTAAACAGCATCAAGTGGGCTTTTCAAAACCCGCAGACGTCTTGAGTCAGAAATCCAAGCGTCAGACCTAGGGGTTTTGCATTTTAAGCATGCGCTCCAGTGAGGGTTACTCAGAGAGTCCACTCCTCCGGGGGCCAGCGTTGAAGAATCAATCCGTCCTGTTCAGTTTCTCTGCTTCCATCCAGAACGGGACCACTTTCCTTAACACTAGTGGTGGGATAACGCAGTGGTTAAAACCAGACCCCGACTGCCTGTGTTCAAGCCCTGGCTCTACCACCATCAGCCTGGGAAAATGAACCTCTTTCCATTTCAATTTTCTAATTGGAAAAAATGGAAACTGTGTTGCTGTTCTGCCCCCGCCCGTGGTGAATGATGCCCAATTCATATGGTGTGAAAGCATTCATGAGGTAAAATTTGAAAGTGCTTGCATGGGACATGCCACACATAAGCAAAGCAATAAAGATCCTTGCAAAAGGCTCGCCCTTCTCTGAGATTTGAAAGGAAGCTACTGCCTTACGGACAAAAGTGCTGCCTGGCAGGCATGAACCTCCTGGCTTCTAGCACAAAAAAGTTCACTTTAAGTAAATTTTAACCACGGTGATTATGTCCTCGTCATATCAGAAGCGAACTCAGGGCAAAGCTGACAACCCGGGAGAACCATGAGAGACTTCCAGTCTTTCTCTTCACTTGAAGACTGAGAACCCCTCTCCCACTTACACCTTCCCCAGAGCCCCGCCGTCCAGGGCTCGTCACAGCCTGGGTCTTCTTGCTGGGGAGCTGCTGCGGCTGTGACGTGGGGCTTGTCGTTGCATCTCTCCAGCTTCTTCACAGCAGCATCCTGCCAGTCAGCACAGACGCCATGGTCTCTCCTGGATCACAAGCCCCTCAGCCTGCCAGAGGGTTCTGGTGAATGAGCCGAGGGCTGAGGACCTTGACTTGCACCCTTCCCTGTCTGAGCCAAACGCTGTATTGTAGAGTGGATGTCTGAAGCCCACATCGGCAAGGCGCCCAGGAAGGTGGGCAGGACGATGGCTCTTGAAAAAGGCAGTCACAGCACGCAGCAGCTTTCTCCTTGGCCAGCCCAGATTCAGGGACATATTAGTAACGTCAAATAGCCCCCACGGGATACCCTCTTCCATAAAGAAGGCCCACATGGAAATATTGTATTAGGTACCTGGGCTGTGGATGACCTAGGACTTGATTGGCTAAACTGATGTGTCATTGTTGCCTTTTCTGAGTGGTCCATTCTTGAGGCAATGCAGATATGCCCATAGATTGATCAGGGATAGGTGTAAGTACTTTAAAGGGGAAAGCAAGACAATAGTTTCATTTTCCACAATGCTATCCTTGCATCTGTTGATGTACAAATTCATCAGCTTTGGGGAAAATAGCCCTTCTGTATTAATTACATGCAGAATGGCTATCCAAAGCCACAGTGCCAGGATGGCAATGCTCTTGACCCCATCATGGCTGGTGTTCAATTTCTCTTAGAAAGTGGCAAAAAGCCTGTCCTTGGGTAGAGGATGTTTTGAGCAATGGAAAGCAAGAGGGATCCAGAAGGATAAGAAAAAGAATGTGATCTAAGATCTGTCCTGGGATAGATTCTGCTGAAATTTCCAGAGATTTTAAGAAGCCCATTCTCTGCTCTGCTGAATCAAGCAGGCTTGATATTTTCTCCCACCTCCACTTCCCCTTGGTTTGATCTTGAGATGAGGAAGACGAGCTTGCTTCTCCAGGCATCCTGCTGTAGAAAGCATGATATGGTACAAGGAGATGAACAGTCACCTCCTGTTCATCTCCTTCCAGTGGAAGGATGCTCTCTCATTCATCTGTGACACTTCATCAACAGTAAATATCACTCACACGGAGTCCTGCCAAAGTCCCCATCAACTCAAAAAGAGAATTCTGGAGGTTGAAGATACACATGATATAAAGATTAGCTACATCTTGACATCACGTAACTTAAGATCACCCATCTTTCATATGCCTGACAGTGGTCTCCCATACATTCTACTTCAGAGTCATAATTTTTTTACGAAAGAGTTAAGCTGGGAGGGAAATCATATTATAAAATCACAAAATTAGAATCCCAGGATTTTCAGGTTGTAATGAACACTATCATTTAGCAATGTTTCTTAGGCCCTTCATAAACCAAGCAATAACTAGATTTGTGAAGGTCCAGATGCTACATTTTCCACAGGCTGCTGGGTTATTCTGATGGACATTGAAGGTTGAGAACTATGGTTATGAGTCATTCTTTTCTCCATTCAGTCCTGGACCTGCAGCATTTGCAGCTTCCAGGAACTTGCTCAGAATGCCGCATCTCAGACATCCCAGACCTAGAAATTCAGAATCTAAAGCAAACAAGATGACCAGGCGATTTATGCTAAAGTTGGAGAGGCAGTGATTGAACCTAGTTCACAGTAGAAACACCTGGTAAGACGCCATGGCCTCAAGGCTGGAGTCGCAGGACAAAACTAAGTCAGAATCCTTGGTGGTGAGTCCCCCACTTGGGAATCTTTTACATTATCAAATGTGGCTCAAATGTGCAGCCAGGGCTATGAACTTCTGACCTCCCATTTTTACAGGAAAGGAGGGTTCAGCACCATCATGCAGCTCTTCTTGCCTGGGTATCTTTCTCTATGTCTTTCCCTTTAAAGAAATCCAGACCATTGGAAAGGTGCAAGGGAACTTTTTTTTTTTTTTTTTAAGACTGGACAATGCATCAGGGGCTGCACCTTGCTTATTCATTGTATCTGTTCATCTTCAAAGAAGTTTAGAGAAAGTGGAGTTATAATGCTCCTGTCACAGATTAGAGAAGACTATAGCTGTAAATCCCCTGGGAAAGAGAAGGGCGACTCACTCCAGTCTCCTTGCCCTGGAGAATCCCATCAGCAGAGGAGCCTGGGGGGCTCCAGTCCGTGGCTCGCCAAGAGTCAGACGTGACTGAGCCACTAACAGTGTCACTTTGATACATTTAAATAGCAGCAGAGCCAGGACTGGAAATCAAGCCTGACTCCAACAACCCCACAGGTAGTACACGTAACATTGGTGACCAGAGCACACTCCTGAGGATGGTGAAGCTCGGAGTGCTTCGGCCACGTGCCCACATCACACAGCTTATCCTGAGAAGGTGGAGGAGCCTAAATATCTGCTGAGTTGAGCAGTCTCTTCATACCATCCCAACCATGCTTTTTCTGCAGTGCCCCGTTTCTTTCCTCCAAGACCATCAATATCTTTGGGTGTATAAGTGATATTCAAAAGGGGAAATGGATTCAAAGGCAGCCCTTTGACAGAATTCCTAGGCAATCATGTTTATGACTCCTGCTCACAGTTTCACCTCTTTGATCACTTTAGATAACTCTTGGCACTGGACCCAGGTGCTGTAGTCACTGTTACCGCATCACAGTGTGTCTTCTGTCATCTGCATTGTCTTGTTCAACAAAGGAAAATGCCATGTTTTGACAACTGATGAATGTCCCAGGGAGCAGCTGAGTCAGAAATTCATTTAAAACCCCCTCTTCTAAACCATTTCCTCCCTGCCCCCTACCCCAGCTAGCTTCCAGCTCCAGCTTTTCTCCACAGCTACTGGGGGTAGGGGGCAGCTCCATCTTTTCTGACAGTTTTCTCTGTGAAAGCTGTCAGAACAGCTGGTTTTTCAGTCTTTAGCTCTGAGTTAAATGTACTCTAAACCTAAACTCTAAACCTCTGGGAATTCTTCACATGGCCCCAAGAGACAAAAGACATTTGGTTGCACTCAGTTATTTCCAAATTGTTGACAGTAGTCATCTGCACAAAATATGTTCGTGCTATTTTTTCTCTCTCTTTTTCCCTTTTTTTTTTTTTTTGTGGGTCTTAGTTCCCCAACCAGGGACTGAACCATCCCCCCTGGCAGGGAAAGCACAACATCTTAACCATTGGACCAATAGGGAATTCCCCAGTGGCTGTTATTTTCTTTCCAGTGTTTAAGACCCAGCCCCAAGGTCACCTCCTCTGTGAAGTCGTGCCTGACCTTGCCAAGACTTTCTCCCATAATATTCTGATCAGCCTGCCTTCTAGCATATTATGTTATTCTGCTTCTACCACTTCCTAGATGCATGAGTTCATTTTAATGGCTTCACTTCTTTAAGCCTCAGGGTCCTAATCAAAATGCATGTCATACTAGATCCACATTCATAGGGGCTTTGACAATGAAGGAGGGCTGTCTATGAAGTGCTTAGCACATTGTGATTAGTGATTCGTTACTGCAGCTGCTGTTGTGTTATTAGGTGTCTGTTACCTACCTAGATCGTGGTGGTCTTAAATATCATAGTCTGGGTGCCTGATACTGTCCCTGATATACAGTAAAAATACTAAGATTTACTAAAGGCCTCTGTGGAACTAAAGGGATGAAAATGCTTAAATCTGCATTACAAAGAGAAACTTGGGATTCAGGGAAAGGACTTTTGACAATTCATGATGGAGAAAATAGAACTCCCCCAAACCTTGAAAGAATTAAAATCTTCGGTTGGAAACAGAGGCGCTGCTTAAGGCTGAAGGAAGGGACAGGAAAACTAGTTTTCAAATACATGGAGATGCAGGAAATGGAAAAAAGGCACCAATTCTGATATATCTTCTAATAAAACAGAAAAAGGCAAAGAGAAAATACAGCAGGGGGGAGTTAGTGCACTATTGAAAAGAATTAACCTTTTACAACAGATTTCCACGCGTTCCTGAATAGTACCCTTCTTAGAAGGACTTTTAAATGCACAATAGTTTGTGAAGACTGGATTTTTATTCTGTCTAAAAGTAGAATTCTGGAAGAGGTGAGCCCCTCAACGTTTACTTTGATGAACTTACTTGAGATCAAGTTGAAAGTTGCTCTGAACATGTTCTAGAAACTGGCTCCGGGCTGTTCCTCAGTTGAGATTCCTTCCCTCTTCTTTCTTCAGGCCGTTACTATCTAGGCTAGTCCTTATACTTTGGGGCTGATTCATCCTCAAAGCAGCTACTGTTCACACTCCTGGAAGGTGGTCATCAGTACCCACCTAAGCCCTACATGGAACCAAGCAGCCAGAGAACCACTCACTGAAAGCCTGTCTGTGTTTCTAGGAGCTTTGCAGGGTGGGTGCCAGGTTGGCTTCCTTCTCCATGTCTGTCCCTCAAAACATTAGTATCGTGATCTTAACGTGTGGCTCATATCTGGACCTGCAAGTCTAATTTGCACTGTAAGGACTGAGGCAAAAACAGTGACTATAAAGCAACTGTGTCCTCATTTGGGCACAGTCGCCAACTGGATCGTCCTCTTTTCCATCCACCCATCTGTACCCCAGAGTCCTGCTGGGACCAACGCAGCCCCCATGGCCACATCGCCTTTGTGTCCTCAAGGGGGGAGTCCTAAGTAGTTGGCAGGTCATCAGGGTATTTTTAAGACCCTTGTCTCTGAGATGTGTTTCAAGTGACACCTGCCTTAGGTAGTTTCCAGCCTTGTTTTTCTGAGCTCAAGTCATCACCCTCAACAAATACGTGCTTTGGGAGATTTTTCTGGCTGTTTGTTCTCTCTGTAGCTCTAGCCAGGAAGCAGCCCGCTGGGCTTCATGCATGGATGACAAGCTAACCACCGAGCCATCCCTCTAACCTCCCACACACTCCATTTTAGAGCTCTAATTGCTCACATTCAGACTCTCCAAACCTGTGTTTAGCACAGGGAACATCGTGGAGGAGAGGTGAAGGCAGATCCAGAGGACAGATATTGCAGACGGGGAGTTAGGGCACTATTGAAAAGAATTAACCTTTTACAACAGATTTCCACGCGTTCCTGAATAGTACCCTTCTTAGAAGGACTTTTAAATGCACAATAGTTTGTGAAGACTGGATTTTTATTCTGTCTAAAAGTAGAATTCTGGAAGAGGTGAGCCCCTCAACGTTTACTTTGATGAACTTACTTGAGATCAAGTTGAAAGTTGCTCTGAACATGTTCTAGAAACTGGCTCCGGGCTGTTCCTCAGTTGAGATTCCTTCCCTCTTCTTTCTTCAGGCCGTTACTATCTAGGCTAGTCCTTATACTTTGGGGCTGATTCATCCTCAAAGCAGCTACTGTTCACACTCCTGGAAGGTGGTCATCAGTACCCACCTAAGCCCTACATGGAACCAAGCAGCCAGAGAACCACTCACTGAAAGCCTGTCTGTGTTTCTAGGAGCTTTGCAGGGTGGGTGCCAGGTTGGCTTCCTTCTCCATGTCTGTCCCTCAAAACATTAGTATCGTGATCTTAACGTGTGGCTCATATCTGGACCTGCAAGTCTAATTTGCACTGTAAGGACTGAGGCAAAAACAGTGACTATAAAGCAACTGTGTCCTCATTTGGGCACAGTCGCCAACTGGATCGTCCTCTTTTCCATCCACCCATCTGTACCCCAGAGTCCTGCTGGGACCAACGCAGCCCCCATGGCCACATCGCCTTTGTGTCCTCAAGGGGGGAGTCCTAAGTAGTTGGCAGGTCATCAGGGTATTTTTAAGACCCTTGTCTCTGAGATGTGTTTCAAGTGACACCTGCCTTAGGTAGTTTCCAGCCTTGTTTTTCTGAGCTCAAGTCATCACCCTCAACAAATACGTGCTTTGGGAGATTTTTCTGGCTGTTTGTTCTCTCTGTAGCTCTAGCCAGGAAGCAGCCCGCTGGGCTTCATGCATGGATGACAAGCTAACCACCGAGCCATCCCTCTAACCTCCCACACACTCCATTTTAGAGCTCTAATTGCTCACATTCAGACTCTCCAAACCTGTGTTTAGCACAGGGAACATCGTGGAGGAGAGGTGAAGGCAGATCCAGAGGACAGATATTGCAGACATGGCCAGCCTGCCAGGTCTGTCCCTCGAGAGATGGCCGTGACATCCAGTGTTCTGGAGTGTGCGCTTAAACAGGACATTTCTTTGCACACAGAATAGCCTTCTTGGTGCTGACTGTTGACCTCCACACAAACTTCCATTGCTCCCTGCGCCTTTTCCCCCAGTGAGTACCTGCTTTGTCACATACTGGGACTCCGGGCTCAGAAGTAGGGAATGAGGATAAGAGGCGTGAGAGAAGAGATGAGAGGGTGAGGCACAGAGAGGAAGAAAATCATATGAAAATACAATAACTCCGCTTGATTAATAGCGCCTGCTTTCACACATAGCATATAGAGAGTGGATTAAAGAGGCAGCCCCCACACAGGCAGCATCAGTTATGATCCAGTTAGCATAAACAATGTGCAGGTACTTGGAAAAAATCCTCACTCCTCATTGCTCAACAAATCTGTTTTCCTAAAAACTTTTGTCATCACTGAGCTGGCAGAGGCTAGGACAGAGAGCCTAGTGCATCAAAATCAGCTCATGGCCGATACTATTTTTAGTATTTTAAGGTTATTGTAATGTGCAGGCCATACAATTATACAAAACCGCAGGATAAATATTGGCATTAAATGGGACCTCTGAAATGTTAGGGCTGAACAGAGAGAGTCTCTTAGAGAGATCTCTCTACTTTTTCTCAATCATAAATCCAAAAGAGGGTAATATTAATGTCTTTGGGAGAAATGGAAAGGAAAATCTACCCTACATATCTATTTTAATTTTTTATTTTACTTTCAGTCAATTTCAGGCACATTCATATTCTTTACAAAATTATAATTGTGACATATGCAAAATTGGAGGTATGAATGAACTCTTTCCCAGGGCTGTCTGAAGAATGTCATAATATTTTATGGCTTGGGTTTTAGACTAACACAGATCTGAGTTTAGACTGTGATTTCCACTTGCCAGCTTATAATATTAGGCAAGTTATTTACTCTAGCATGGATGACAAGCTAACCACCGAGCCATCCCTCTAACCTCCCACACACTCCATTTTAGAGCTCTAATTGCTCACATTCAGACTCTCCAAACCTGTGTTTAGCACAGGGAACATCGTGGAGGAGAGGTGAAGGCAGATCCAGAGGACAGATATTGCAGACATGGCCAGCCTGCCAGGTCTGTCCCTCGAGAGATGGCCGTGACATCCAGTGTTCTGGAGTGTGCGCTTAAACAGGACATTTCTTTGCACACAGAATAGCCTTCTTGGTGCTGACTGTTGACCTCCACACAAACTTCCATTGCTCCCTGCGCCTTTTCCCCCAGTGAGTACCTGCTTTGTCACATACTGGGACTCCGGGCTCAGAAGTAGGGAATGAGGATAAGAGGCGTGAGAGAAGAGATGAGAGGGTGAGGCACAGAGAGGAAGAAAATCATATGAAAATACAATAACTCCGCTTGATTAATAGCGCCTGCTTTCACACATAGCATATAGAGAGTGGATTAAAGAGGCAGCCCCCACACAGGCAGCATCAGTTATGATCCAGTTAGCATAAACAATGTGCAGGTACTTGGAAAAAATCCTCACTCCTCATTGCTCAACAAATCTGTTTTCCTAAAAACTTTTGTCATCACTGAGCTGGCAGAGGCTAGGACAGAGAGCCTAGTGCATCAAAATCAGCTCATGGCCGATACTATTTTTAGTATTTTAAGGTTATTGTAATGTGCAGGCCATACAATTATACAAAACCGCAGGATAAATATTGGCATTAAATGGGACCTCTGAAATGTTAGGGCTGAACAGAGAGAGTCTCTTAGAGAGATCTCTCTACTTTTTCTCAATCATAAATCCAAAAGAGGGTAATATTAATGTCTTTGGGAGAAATGGAAAGGAAAATCTACCCTACATATCTATTTTAATTTTTTATTTTACTTTCAGTCAATTTCAGGCACATTCATATTCTTTACAAAATTATAATTGTGACATATGCAAAATTGGAGGTATGAATGAACTCTTTCCCAGGGCTGTCTGAAGAATGTCATAATATTTTATGGCTTGGGTTTTAGACTAACACAGATCTGAGTTTAGACTGTGATTTCCACTTGCCAGCTTATAATATTAGGCAAGTTATTTACTCTATTTGCCTCACTTTTCCATTTTGAATGAAAATGGTAAGTTCTCAACCCGAAGGGTCCTCTGGAGGGTTTAAGTGAAACAAAGTGTTTCCAAAACTTGGTCCAATGTGATTTTCAAGTAATATGCTTGAAGTCTTTTATAATAATTTATTGTGTTTTAGAAAAGATGTAAATTGAAAAGTAGTTAATTGAAGTATAGAATCATGAATCTAGACTTCATATTTATAGACTACTGCTTAGGATAAGGGGCTTTCCTGGTGGCTCAGTGGTAAAGAGCCCGTGTGAAATGCTGGGGATACAGGAGATGCGTGTTTGATCGTGCAAGCCCTGGGGCAGGATGATCCCCTTGGGGAGGGCATGGCAACCCACTCCAGTATTCTTACGTGAAAAATCTCAGGGACAGAGGAGCCCGGCAGGCTAGAGTCCACAGAGTCACAAAGAGTCAGACACAACTGAAGCTACTGAGCACGGCTTAAAGCAAGAGGGGAAAAAAAAATAAATGAGTCAAGTCCATTTAAGGGAAAACATTAAGTAAATAACAGCGTAGATGGCACTTAGCGCTTGCAAATCCATGCAAGTGACATCAAATGACAAGCATTTGGAAACCCTGAACAAATAAATATAAAACACTAAGCAAATTGTCAAGTACCTAACATGCATTTAATAAATATTAGCTCTTATGTTAATTATCTTCTTGTCAAGTCTCAGACGAAAGCGGCAAGGCCTCAGGCTCCCCGAGGGAAACCTTTACACTGTCCCATCTCTGGTCTTCTCTATCACCATTTGTTCCTAATTCAAATTTCCAAGCCCTTGACCAGGTGAAAGTATTAGTCACTCAGTTGTGTCGGACTCTGCGTCCCCATCGACTGTAGCCCTCCAGGCTCCTCTGTCCGTGGGATTCTCCTGGCAGGGATAGTGGAGTGGGTTGCCAGTCCCTTCTCCAAGGGATCTTTCCAACCCTGATATCGATCTTGGGTCTCCTGCATTTCAGGCAATTTCTTTGCCATCCGAGCTCCCCGAGAAGTCCCCTTGGCAAGGCAGAACAGTCTTAAGACACAAGAACAAGAAAAAGCAACAAACCATTAATTTTAAAGTTAAATTGCTAACAAATCCCTAAGGAATCCTCTTTATGGATTCACTACTGGGAATTATTTACCTGCCAACTCTCTTAAAACATTAGCTGAACTGTACTAATTTCCACAAATGCTAGTTTATCCAGATGTGGCTTCCAAGGGGTGATTTGAATGGATCAGCTTTATGGAAGTTGAAATGCATAAAGGTTGTCGACTATATGGTGACGTATTGAAACTAAACTTTTGGTGGTGAGCATTCTGGAGTGTATTCAGAAGTTAAATATAATAATATTGTACCCACAAAACTTATATAATGTTAGGAACCAGCATTACCTCAATTTGAAAAACGAGTCAGCATTCACTTAGTAGCGAGGAAATAGATTTGAGAGAATCCAGTTCAAATCACATTTCTCTTTGTTCTTTTATTCCCTTAAGAAGAACATGGTAACGTGTAGAAAGTGACATCAGAAAGTCCTGAAAGTTAATTCTGTTTCACTAGTAAACACCCATGAGGCTGGTTATTCAAGAGACTAGACCTCGATAGGCTTTTGTTTCCCCACTTGCAAGATAATAACAGTGCTTGCAACATTATTAGTATGAGTATAAAATGACATGAATAAATTTAGCTTAGTAGATTCTCAATTCAGATAATAGATTCTCAATGAATACTTGTTTAAGGAGTGCATTGCCACAATAAAGAAAGAGCACTGTTCTGTGTTTTCAAGCAGCTCAAAGACAATGCAATACAATACAAAATACCTTTATAGAAGCAGCAAAAATGGCATGCTGAAAAGGAAGAGAAAGAACCAGAGAATTTTTCATGGAAGAGTTTGTGCCTAAACGTCATGCAGCAGTCAGCAGAGTAGTGGGGCATCCTTTGCAGAAAAAGCCAGTCGTGTATACATTACGTGCACAGCATGTGTACATAAGCAGTTCTGTGCGACTGGATCAGAAGATGCCCGAAGGTGAAGGTGATACCTGAAACTGGAAAATAAAGTAGGCTTCAAGGAGAGAGACCTTCCATGCCAGATTGGGAAATGTGGCATCTCTTCTCTGAAAACACAGAACATTTGAATGATTTCTAAAGCTCAAAGATCTTCTAGACCGGGCGATCCCAAACCTTGTTACATATCAGAAACAAACTCTACAGCCCTTGTCCAGGTCTACTGATCAGAATCTCAGGAGTCACGTGTGATAATATGAGTTTTCCTATTTTAAGGGGGTGGTTTTGTTTTATTTTTGAAGCTCTCAGATGCTTTGAATACAAACAGTAAGAGGTGTAGAAGTTGACTCCTCTAAATCTTTGCTTTCATAAATAAGGAAAATGAAGCCTAGAGAGGTAAATGGATGAAATGCAATAAACATTTAATGATATTCATCCAAAATTCATCTTTTTTTGAATACTAACTATAGGCTGGGGATTCAAAGTCAAAATGGACACATCTCCTGGCCTCATGAAGTGAGCTATCTAATAGAGAGACAGATAAAGCAGTGATTTCAGCCCCCAAAGATAAGTGATAAATGCTAGGAGAATCTGCACTCTGAGAGTTTTGTAAGCACAATGAGGCCATCCAATGAGGGGTGTGTGTGAGTGCGTGTGTGTGTGTGTGTGTACCCACACGCACATGCACGCATGCATTGAGGAAAGACTTAGATTGGATTCTAAGTTAGTGTCCAAGAAAAGATGACAGTGAATCTGCTTTTGAGTTAGATTTAGGAAGGAGGAAAATCTAGGAGTGTTTTGAACAGTGTGAAATGGCATTTGATAAGGTGTGGACGTATTGAGTGTCATGTGTTAGGGGAGCTGTGTGTTTTATAGAGGGAGAGGTATAGTGTAGCTGTCTAGTCTGGCAGACAAATGACCAGGAAGGTAGGCAGGGGCAGCCATGGAGGACCTGGCATGCTTAGGAATTCCAAACCTGACATTGAATCCACTAGGGAATCTAATGCAGAGGAGATCTGTTGTCAGATCTGCTTTTATCCAGATCACAAATATGGAGGTCAGTTGGGAGGAAGGCAGACTAATGGAGGAAAGAACCATTAGGAAGCTCCTGCAGAAATCCCAGCAAGAAGTCCAATCTGAAAAGAGAATAGAGTGACTCCAGCCGGAGAGAGGGGTCTTTGAAGTGCTAGGAAGGTTCTCTCCAGATTGCACGGCAATAAGAGGGTGAGGAAGGAGTGCATCCCGGGATCTCCAGCTGTTTCACGTGGACTCCTTGGGTGGCTAATGAAGCTGTTCCCTGGGAAAGAAGATGAAGGAAGAGTGTGGAGATGGATGGGAGGGACCTTCCTGGCTAGGCCGTGGTTAAGACTCCCCTGCTGCTGAAGAAGGCACGGGTTCTGTTCCTCGCCAGGGAACTAAGATCCCACGTGCATGCTGTGTAGCCAAAAGGCAGGAGGGATATAATTGATTTTGGAATATACTGAGTTTGTAAACCCTATAGTATATATTAAGGAAAATGAAGCCTAGAGAGGTAAATGGATGAAATGCAATAAACATTTAATGATATTCATCCAAAATTCATCTTTTTTTGAATACTAACTATAGGCTGGGGATTCAAAGTCAAAATGGACACATCTCCTGGCCTCATGAAGTGAGCTATCTAATAGAGAGACAGATAAAGCAGTGATTTCAGCCCCCAAAGATAAGTGATAAATGCTAGGAGAATCTGCACTCTGAGAGTTTTGTAAGCACAATGAGGCCATCCAATGAGGGGTGTGTGTGAGTGCGTGTGTGTGTGTGTGTGTACCCACACGCACATGCACGCATGCATTGAGGAAAGACTTAGATTGGATTCTAAGTTAGTGTCCAAGAAAAGATGACAGTGAATCTGCTTTTGAGTTAGATTTAGGAAGGAGGAAAATCTAGGAGTGTTTTGAACAGTGTGAAATGGCATTTGATAAGGTGTGGACGTATTGAGTGTCATGTGTTAGGGGAGCTGTGTGTTTTATAGAGGGAGAGGTATAGTGTAGCTGTCTAGTCTGGCAGACAAATGACCAGGAAGGTAGGCAGGGGCAGCCATGGAGGACCTGGCATGCTTAGGAATTCCAAACCTGACATTGAATCCACTAGGGAATCTAATGCAGAGGAGATCTGTTGTCAGATCTGCTTTTATCCAGATCACAAATATGGAGGTCAGTTGGGAGGAAGGCAGACTAATGGAGGAAAGAACCATTAGGAAGCTCCTGCAGAAATCCCAGCAAGAAGTCCAATCTGAAAAGAGAATAGAGTGACTCCAGCCGGAGAGAGGGGTCTTTGAAGTGCTAGGAAGGTTCTCTCCAGATTGCACGGCAATAAGAGGGTGAGGAAGGAGTGCATCCCGGGATCTCCAGCTGTTTCACGTGGACTCCTTGGGTGGCTAATGAAGCTGTTCCCTGGGAAAGAAGATGAAGGAAGAGTGTGGAGATGGATGGGAGGGACCTTCCTGGCTAGGCCGTGGTTAAGACTCCCCTGCTGCTGAAGAAGGCACGGGTTCTGTTCCTCGCCAGGGAACTAAGATCCCACGTGCATGCTGTGTAGCCAAAAAAAAGGCAGGAGGGATATAATTGATTTTGGAATATACTGAGTTTGTAAACCCTATAGTATATATTCAAAAACGGATTTTGCTCAGTCACCTGGTCATGTCTGACTCTTTGAGACCCCATGGACTATAGCCTGCCAGGCTCCTCTATCCATGGGATTTTTCTCAACAAAAATACTGGAGTGGTCGGTCATTTTCTCCTCCAGGGATCTTCTCGACTCAGGGATCTAACCCACAGCTCCCGTGTCTCCTGCATTGGCAGGTGGATATTTTACCACTGAGCTATCAGGGAAGCCCCAAACATAGATTACCATCAGGGAATAAGTGCTATAGATATAAAGCTTGGAAAACTATCCAACATATTTTTATGTGCCTAGGTAATTCCTAAAATAAATTCTCTGAAATGTTTTACAGCTGCCTGTGAATATGTGGTTCCTCTGGGCCTTTAATTTTCCTTTCATATTATTTGAAGGCTTAGGAAGCTATTTAAAGGCAACATTTACTTTCTAAATTAGAAGTATTTGCTATAAATACAGTATTTTCTCCCTAGTACTTAAAATTAATAATCCATTTGAAATATTTACATGAACCAAATGTCTGAAGTTACCAATATTATTCAAATTCTGGCTTGTGTTTTCATACAAAGAAAATTCCGGATTAACACTTACAAGAGCATCTAAAGAATAGCTATTTTTAAAAAGAAAAAATCTCAATGCAGCTCAATCATTTTAGAGAACTATAGGCTGTCACAGAATGCTGCAAAGGAAGAAAAAAGAGATGTAGCTACAGCTAGTTAAAAATAGACCTTATTTTCTTTTTGCCAATCTGAAAAGAGAATAGAGTGCCTCCAGCCGGAGAGAGGGGTCTTTGAAGTGCTAGGAAGGTTCTCTCCAGATTGCACGGCAATAAGAGGGTGAGGAAGGAGTGCATCCCGGGATCTCCAGCTGTTTCACGTGGACTCCTTGGGTGGCTAATGAAGCTGTTCCCTGGGAAAGAAGATGAAGGAAGAGTGTGGAGATGGATGGGAGGGACCTTCCTGGCTAGGCCGTGGTTAAGACTCCCCTGCTGCTGAAGAAGGCACGGGTTCTGTTCCTCGCCAGGGAACTAAGATCCCACGTGCATGCTGTGTAGCCAAAAAAAAGGCAGGAGGGATATAATTGATTTTGGAATATACTGAGTTTGTAAACCCTATAGTATATATTCAAAAACGGATTTTGCTCAGTCACCTGGTCATGTCTGACTCTTTGAGACCCCATGGACTATAGCCTGCCAGGCTCCTCTATCCATGGGATTTTTCTCAACAAAAATACTGGAGTGGTCGGTCATTTTCTCCTCCAGGGATCTTCTCGACTCAGGGATCTAACCCACAGCTCCCGTGTCTCCTGCATTGGCAGGTGGATATTTTACCACTGAGCTATCAGGGAAGCCCCAAACATAGATTACCATCAGGGAATAAGTGCTATAGATATAAAGCTTGGAAAACTATCCAACATATTTTTATGTGCCTAGGTAATTCCTAAAATAAATTCTCTGAAATGTTTTACAGCTGCCTGTGAATATGTGGTTCCTCTGGGCCTTTAATTTTCCTTTCATATTATTTGAAGGCTTAGGAAGCTATTTAAAGGCAACATTTACTTTCTAAATTAGAAGTATTTGCTATAAATACAGTATTTTCTCCCTAGTACTTAAAATTAATAATCCATTTGAAATATTTACATGAACCAAATGTCTGAAGTTACCAATATTATTCAAATTCTGGCTTGTGTTTTCATACAAAGAAAATTCCGGATTAACACTTACAAGAGCATCTAAAGAATAGCTATTTTTAAAAAAAGAAAAAAAATCTCAATGCAGCTCAATCATTTTAGAGAACTATAGGCTGTCACAGAATGCTGCAAAGGAAGAAAAAAAAGAGATGTAGCTACAGCTAGTTAAAAATAGACCTTATTTTCTTTTTGAACCTATGCAGTAAGATCGTCACGTCCATTTAGTTGATTATGACTGTTTGGTGACTAAATTTGATAGGTCACAAGTGGAGAAAAAATTACGGCTTAGTCCAGCTTAGTCTTCATCTTTAGAAAGCAAGATTGTACTTCACATATCATCCTGGACATTAGCCAGGATGATTTTTCACAAGAAACCCCATATCCTAGGCTTGCTCAGTAATCTGGACACGTGTACACCCAGAAGTTTCAAAAGGAAAGGGAGTGAAGAGAAGACCCACACTTTCAGTGCCGGAGGCTTGGCATTTATAGTCTTGGTTCATCCTGGAGTGGGAGACTTGTGACATATTTGTTATTATCCCTGTGTCACAGGTGAAGTAATCTGTGTTTCCAACCATCGAGTCACTTCCCAAATCCACACTGCTCTTGGAATGGAGCCAGAATTATATTCTTACTATAGCCAGATAAAGTGCTTCATGACATTCCAAAAGCAAGTGCCATTTAATAATGTACCTATAGTAACCGAACTTTAGAGCCAGCAATCACTTAATTCAGCTAGCCCATTTTACAGATGATAACACTGAACCTTGTGACTCTTCTACTATATCCTGTAGGCTAGGATAGTCCTAGTGTTGTCCATGGCAACATTAGGGAAGACTTCCATGAGCAGAGGTACAAGGATGTAAAGGTGTTCATGGATTTCAAGTGGTGGCTTGCTTCGGTGTTACAAGATACAGATGCCTGTGAATATGTGGTTCCTCTGGGCCTTTAATTTTCCTTTCATATTATTTGAAGGCTTAGGAAGCTATTTAAAGGCAACATTTACTTTCTAAATTAGAAGTATTTGCTATAAATACAGTATTTTCTCCCTAGTACTTAAAATTAATAATCCATTTGAAATATTTACATGAACCAAATGTCTGAAGTTACCAATATTATTCAAATTCTGGCTTGTGTTTTCATACAAAGAAAATTCCGGATTAACACTTACAAGAGCATCTAAAGAATAGCTATTTTTAAAAAAAGAAAAAAAATCTCAATGCAGCTCAATCATTTTAGAGAACTATAGGCTGTCACAGAATGCTGCAAAGGAAGAAAAAAAAGAGATGTAGCTACAGCTAGTTAAAAATAGACCTTATTTTCTTTTTGAACCTATGCAGTAAGATCGTCACGTCCATTTAGTTGATTATGACTGTTTGGTGACTAAATTTGATAGGTCACAAGTGGAGAAAAAATTACGGCTTAGTCCAGCTTAGTCTTCATCTTTAGAAAGCAAGATTGTACTTCACATATCATCCTGGACATTAGCCAGGATGATTTTTCACAAGAAACCCCATATCCTAGGCTTGCTCAGTAATCTGGACACGTGTACACCCAGAAGTTTCAAAAGGAAAGGGAGTGAAGAGAAGACCCACACTTTCAGTGCCGGAGGCTTGGCATTTATAGTCTTGGTTCATCCTGGAGTGGGAGACTTGTGACATATTTGTTATTATCCCTGTGTCACAGGTGAAGTAATCTGTGTTTCCAACCATCGAGTCACTTCCCAAATCCACACTGCTCTTGGAATGGAGCCAGAATTATATTCTTACTATAGCCAGATAAAGTGCTTCATGACATTCCAAAAGCAAGTGCCATTTAATAATGTACCTATAGTAACCGAACTTTAGAGCCAGCAATCACTTAATTCAGCTAGCCCATTTTACAGATGATAACACTGAACCTTGTGACTCTTCTACTATATCCTGTAGGCTAGGATAGTCCTAGTGTTGTCCATGGCAACATTAGGGAAGACTTCCATGAGCAGAGGTACAAGGATGTAAAGGTGTTCATGGATTTCAAGTGGTGGCTTGCTTCGGTGTTACAAGATACAGATGTGGCAACTGAGTCATTCTCTGTAACTAGACCCTTAGGTTCAGTTTCTTAAAGTGAATTTTTACCTTATTTTCTTGGTAAACTTTCTCAAGGGGGTGGTGAGACATCCGTCCTTTAGGTTGAATTGCAGGGGTGGGTCGGGGAGAGGAGGCAATCTGCCTAAGTCCCCATGTGCTCAGTCACTTCAGTCATATCCTACTCTTTGCGACCCCATGGACTATAGCTCGCCAGGCTCCTCCACCCAGGGGATATCTTGGGATGGCTGACGCTAACTAACGTAGGAAATCATCAGGACATGGTTTGAGGAAAAAGAGGAAAAGGTCAAGGAATCATGCATTGTTTTTGCCCAAAGGGTGACTGCCAGCTGGCTTGATGTTACTGGATCTGTTCTGTGACTATTTACTAGACAGAGTCTCTGACTAATACATACCCTGTGGTTTGATTGCTATCATCGGCCCATCTGTAGACACCACAGAGTGCAAATTAAATAACCACCGAATCTGTACCGGGCCGGCCTTCCTCTTAGACACACGCATTTAGGAATGTTTTGTGTTTTCCCTTCTCCACCACCACTACAATATGCTTTCATTCTTATTATAGCCAGATAAAGCACTTCACTGTGGTCCAAGCGCAAGGGCCTTTTAACAGTGTCTTTCCTATAGGAGCAGAACATTAGAACCAGCAGCACCTTAATTTAACTGGCCCATTTTACAGATCATAAAACTGAACCTTGTGACTCTTCTACTATATCCTGTAGGCTAGGATAGTCCTAGTGTTGTCCATGGCAACATTAGGAAGACTTCCATGAGCAGAGGTACAAGGATGTAAAGGTGTTCATGGATTTCAAGTGGTGGCTTGCTTCGGTGTTACAAGATACAGATGTGGCAACTGAGTCATTCTCTGTAACTAGACCCTTAGGTTCAGTTTCTTAAAGTGAATTTTTACCTTATTTTCTTGGTAAACTTTCTCAAGGGGGTGGTGAGACATCCGTCCTTTAGGTTGAATTGCAGGGGTGGGTCGGGGAGAGGAGGCAATCTGCCTAAGTCCCCATGTGCTCAGTCACTTCAGTCATATCCTACTCTTTGCGACCCCATGGACTATAGCTCGCCAGGCTCCTCCACCCAGGGGATATCTTGGGATGGCTGACGCTAACTAACGTAGGAAATCATCAGGACATGGTTTGAGGAAAAAGAGGAAAAGGTCAAGGAATCATGCATTGTTTTTGCCCAAAGGGTGACTGCCAGCTGGCTTGATGTTACTGGATCTGTTCTGTGACTATTTACTAGACAGAGTCTCTGACTAATACATACCCTGTGGTTTGATTGCTATCATCGGCCCATCTGTAGACACCACAGAGTGCAAATTAAATAACCACCGAATCTGTACCGGGCCGGCCTTCCTCTTAGACACACGCATTTAGGAATGTTTTGTGTTTTCCCTTCTCCACCACCACTACAATATGCTTTCATTCTTATTATAGCCAGATAAAGCACTTCACTGTGGTCCAAGCGCAAGGGCCTTTTAACAGTGTCTTTCCTATAGGAGCAGAACATTAGAACCAGCAGCACCTTAATTTAACTGGCCCATTTTACAGATCATAAAACTGAGGCTTAGAGAAGAACATTGTTTATTAAAGACCTACCATGTACAAGGAGCTGTACGTGTCTATTTCATTCACAGTCACAAAACTATGAGTTAGACATGACTGCCCCTCCACTTATTAGCGACTAAAGCTCAGGGGAATTACAGCTCTGAAGAGGTGGAGCCAGGCTCAAACTTCAGTGCTGACTCAGCTTTCCCCCTGCAACATCCTGCCCTTCTGGAAAGAGGGGATTTATGTAAAACACACAGCAAGATGACTGCAGGCCTGGGGCTGGACCCCGATCTCCTGCTGTCTGCTCTGGTTCCCGAGTCTCTACCTCCCGTACGCGGGGCTCCAGCAGAACTTGGACCCGCTGTCTCTGTCCAGACAATCACTTTGCCGATGACCACGCCCAGCAGTCAGCCGCACAAACGTTATGTCCGAGTGCATGTCCGCCTTTTGTTCCTTGAACATGACTTAGAAATGTTAGAATCTGATTTCAAGGCATGTTATTAATTACAGCAACTGAAAACTGACTCTGGAGGAAATACAAATAAACGAACGTAAAATAAAAATAAATAGGGTTTAGCATTACCTGTGCTATTAAGTAAGAGTGGGAAAGTGACTTGCATGTCTCACCCAGGCATGTTCAACAGTAGCAAGCGGTTTAGGTTTATGGCCAACTCAGTCCAACATACCAAGCCTGAAACACGTTTTCCTTTTCACGTCGAGCATGTTTTCGCAGCCAGCCCCCAGCCACCCTGCACAGTATCTACTTTAAGAAACTGAGAGGAAAGGAAGGAATGAACATTTGTTGCCCGCCTACCGTTTGTCAGGCTCTGGGTTTGGTGTTTTCCATTTATTATATAATGTTTTATCCTCCCAAGGCCCAGTGAGAGAGTTTATTTTATTTCTGGTTTACATATAAGGAGACTGAGGCTTGGAGAGCTCCCTAACTTTTTTCCAAGATCTAATAAGCATTAAACTGGGAACCATGCCAAGGTTTAATTTCACAGTGACAGCTTTACTTGAAGCTGGCTAGGAATCATAGTTTTAATATAATAAATGTTTACTGGGAATTTCTTTTGCTAGAGACTTTACCTAGATTACATGGTTAAGTCTTCATAGCAACCTAAAGAGGTAGGTACGAGGTAAGACCCATCTTACAGATGTGTAAGAGGTTAAGTGACTGGCATGAAATCAGTCAGCTAGTAAGTATGGCATTGGGGTATAAACTCAGGAAGAGTAACCTCAAAGCCTGAATAGCTGACTTTCATTCATATTGCCTGGAAGGAAAATAACATCCATATTATTTACATATTCATAAAAGGGACAATTACAAAGTGCCATAGGTAAAGACAGAGTGGAAAATTCAACATTCTCACATTGGTGCTAGGCTTGGGGATAGAAATAAGAACATTTCAGCCAGCAGAGATGGGCAGAGTTTAGGCAGGCAGTGATTGAAGAGGAGATGGAAAAGAAAGGCTTTCTAGTGGAAACATTTAGGATACTGTTTTCCTAACTTGTTGTTTGGATCTTCTGTCTTACAATTTGCCCACTAGTCTATCAAGCTGATTAAGGTTTGGGTTTTCTGGTCTTGGGTTTTCCAGTAGATACGGATGATGGCAGCTCAGCATGCATGACTGATGCTCCCAGTCCACCGAGAACTCACGTGTATGACTCATCTAGTTCTGCCTATCAAATTACTCCAAAACGTAGTGGCTTCAAACAGCAAACATTTATTATCTCATAGTTTCTGTAGGTCTGAAACTCAAGAATATCTTCGGTGGGTTGTTGAGGTTCAGAGTCTGAGGGGGGGCTCAGTCACGACACTGGCCAGGACTGCAGTCATCACAAGCCCCGGGGCTTAATGGGGGCTTCCGAGGTGGTGCATGCACAGGGCGCTTGGCAGGAGGCCTCAGTTTCTTGCCCCATCAGCCTCTTCATTGGCTTCTTGGGTATCCCTGTAACATTGCCACTGGCCTCTTCCAAGACCCTCAAAGAAAGCAAATAAGTTGTCATGTATTTTCTGATACACCATCACCTCCACCGTATTTAATGGTCACGGAGACCAGCACTGGTTGAGGGAAGGAGGGCATGACTGTGGACACCAAGCAGTGGGCATCACTAGGCGCCATCCTGGAGGCTGGCTATCACAGCAAACACGTTTTCAGAGAAGCAGAAAAATTTCCAAAAACATAGGGAATATAGTTCCTGTAGTTGAACAGGTTTTGTTAATATAGCTTGTCTCTTTTAAGTAGTTTTAAATTTAAGTACAATTTTATGTCAACCAAAATGTTAGTCCTTCTGGGAAGAAGCCACTGTGTAATATTATGGTAGCTATTTGATAGTATTTTTTTTTTAAAAGATTTATTTATTTATTTATTTTGAGCGGGGGTCAGGTGGGGGAGGGAGGGGAGAGGGCGGGCCACTTCTATTGGTCTTTCATTTCTCCATTTTCATCCGTCTTTGTTCCCTGGCTCCTGTGGGCCTCCCATCGCTGTGGCCTCTGTCGCTGCAGAGCGCAGGCTCTGGGCGCATGCGCTCCAGAGCTCCGGCTTGGTGAGTGGACACATCGGTCCAGCCGCTCGGCGGCACGCGGGATCTTCCCAGGCCAGGGATCAAACCGGCGCCCCCTGCACTGCAAGGCGGTGTCCCTACCCACTGGACCACCAGGGGAAGCCCTATTTGATAGTATTAAATACTGTTGTATTCATCTTTATCCAGGCATCAATTCAAGGAGAGCTGGGTACTGAAGCCTTAAAGGAAGACCAATGTGAGGCATATATGGCTGTAGGGTCGGGGCTGGCCTGAATGCCCAGACATGGAATCAGCCCCAGGGGAAGCTACCACCTCTGGGGTGTGGCTGCCCAAGTTGTGGCCTTCACAATTCCATAATTCCACTTATGTGGACATGATATGAATGGTATACCCCTGCTCAAAATTACACAACACAGAACACTGAGGAGCTACAATGTTGGGCAGCAGTGGTAAAAACTAAGCAGTTATACCCTCTCTTTTATGGGCCCCACAAAATTAGCCACATAGGAATATGAATAAATGCCAGAACTGTGTGGAATGGACAGCTTCTTTAATTACATGTTTAAGCAGAGAGCTCGAAGATGTACCAATAACAGCTCCTCAGATTCTTGGTTCTCTAGCAAAGCATGCATACGTATAGAAAAGAAAAAAATATCTCAGCAGCTACTTACTAAATTTAGTTTCAATAAAAAGCACAAAAGCCTTTGGGGCACATTCATGTTAAACCTATTTAAGCCATGCAAGTTATCGCTGCAATCTTGTTGGCTTGATATTGTAGTTAATAGCATTCATCTTCATTATTTGCATTTTGCATTTTCTATGTGAACGGTTTTCAATACCATCACTCTAATTAGTGACATCATATTGGGTTTAATTGCAAAGTGTAAAGGTTCTTATATTTCTATCTCATGTTAGATATGACAAATAGTAACATATATACTTAATCGATACAGCCCAATTCTTAATCTGTTTGACAATACTATACTAGAATCGATTTTTTGAAAAAAATTTCAAACACCTCTAGCATAAATGCAGACTTGATTATCCGTAAGATCAATACTGTATTTACCCACAGCCTGTGGGAATGCCTGACATGGTAATTTTTCAGAAAAGTTAAAGTAATAATGGGACATCATCTCTGAACCTTGGAAACTTTTGTCAGTAGAAATAAGGAAACCTGTCTTCACTAGTACTTTTTAACTTTTATTGGAAATAGTTTAAATCTTAGGGAAATTTTGCAAAAATAAAATACAAAGAATATTTATATACCCTTTACATGGATTTACCTGTTGCTAACATTTTACCTCATTTGATTATCATTTGCTATCCTAACCTATCTATTGATAAATGGATCAATTGATCTATCCAGAGAGGAGTGTAGAAGTACATATGTAGGAAGAATTTTTTCCTTGTAATGAGAACTCTTAGAACTTACTTCTTAACAGTTTTCCTACACAAGATGCAGCACTGTTAGTTCTTTTCTCATGTTGTATATTACATCCTCAGTACTTTTCATATCTTATAATGTGAAATGCCTACCTTCTGACTTCTTTCCCTCCACTCTTACCTCTGGTAACCACAACTCTGATCTCTTTTCTATGAGTTTATTTTTGAAATGTAATTATTAGCCTGCAACACTGTTCTTTAATTACATGTTTAAGCAGAGAGCTCGAAGATGTACCAATAACAGCTCCTCAGATTCTTGGTTCTCTAGCAAAGCATGCATACGTATAGAAAAGAAAAAAATATCTCAGCAGCTACTTACTAAATTTAGTTTCAATAAAAAGCACAAAAGCCTTTGGGGCACATTCATGTTAAACCTATTTAAGCCATGCAAGTTATCGCTGCAATCTTGTTGGCTTGATATTGTAGTTAATAGCATTCATCTTCATTATTTGCATTTTGCATTTTCTATGTGAACGGTTTTCAATACCATCACTCTAATTAGTGACATCATATTGGGTTTAATTGCAAAGTGTAAAGGTTCTTATATTTCTATCTCATGTTAGATATGACAAATAGTAACATATATACTTAATCGATACAGCCCAATTCTTAATCTGTTTGACAATACTATACTAGAATCGATTTTTTGAAAAAAATTTCAAACACCTCTAGCATAAATGCAGACTTGATTATCCGTAAGATCAATACTGTATTTACCCACAGCCTGTGGGAATGCCTGACATGGTAATTTTTCAGAAAAGTTAAAGTAATAATGGGACATCATCTCTGAACCTTGGAAACTTTTGTCAGTAGAAATAAGGAAACCTGTCTTCACTAGTACTTTTTAACTTTTATTGGAAATAGTTTAAATCTTAGGGAAATTTTGCAAAAATAAAATACAAAGAATATTTATATACCCTTTACATGGATTTACCTGTTGCTAACATTTTACCTCATTTGATTATCATTTGCTATCCTAACCTATCTATTGATAAATGGATCAATTGATCTATCCAGAGAGGAGTGTAGAAGTACATATGTAGGAAGAATTTTTTCCTTGTAATGAGAACTCTTAGAACTTACTTCTTAACAGTTTTCCTACACAAGATGCAGCACTGTTAGTTCTTTTTCTCATGTTGTATATTACATCCTCAGTACTTTTCATATCTTATAATGTGAAATGCCTACCTTCTGACTTCTTTCCCCTCCCACTCTTACCTCTGGTAACCACAACTCTGATCTCTTTTTCTATGAGTTTATTTTTGAAATGTAATTATTAGCCTGCAACACTGTGTTAGTTCCTAGTGTATAACCCAGTGATTCCACATTTCTGTACATTTCAAAATGGTCACTGCCGATGAGTCTGTTTGTCATATGTCCCCATAGAAAGCTCTTGCACAGTTACTGACTATACTCCTCACGATGCACCTGTCTTACCCTGACTCACTGATTTTGTGATTGGAAGTTTGTACCTCTTCATCTTCCTCACTCATCTCTTTCACTCCCGTGTCCTTTCCACCGGCAGTCACCTCTCTGCTCTCGCATCTGCAGCTCCACTTCCATTTTGTCATGTTTGTTCATTTGTTCTGCTTTTGAAATTCCACTTTTAAGGGAGATCACATGGCATCTCTCCTTCTTTATCCTTTCCAGGGTCTGTCCATGTTGTCACAAATGGCAAGAGCTCATTCCTTTTCACGGCTGAGTCATACTCCACTATGTATACATACATACATTTTATCTACTCATTTCTCCATTGATGGGCACCCAGATTGTTTCCACATTCTTGACACTGTAGCAATGTTGCAGTGGACAAAGTGTGGAACGTTATTTCCTCAAATCCATGTTTTTGTTTTCTTTAGACAAAAACACAGGAGTAAAATTGCCGTGTTGCATAGTAGTTCTATTTCCAACTTTCATAGGAGCCTCCACACTGTTCTTCATATGCTTCCCCAATACCCACTAGTCTCTCAGGCATGAAGTGATATCCCACTGAGGTTTTGACTTGCATCTCCATAATGACTGATGATGCTGAGCATCTTTTCATGGGCCTATTGACTGCTTGTATATCTTCTTTGGAAAAATATCTATTTACATCCTCTGTTCATTTTTTAATCGAGTTTGATATTGTGTATGTGGAGAGGTATGAGTTTTTTGTATATTTGGATATCAGATATACCATTTGCAAATGTCTTTTCCCACTCAAAGCTGGCCCCTTCACTTTGCTGATCATCTCTTTCACTGTGCAAAACTTCTTGGTTTAGTGCCATCCTGTTTGTTTATTTTCACTTTCATTTCCCTTGCCCGAGGAGACATATCCAAAATACTGCAAAGACATATCCAAAATACTGTCAAAGGGCATACTACCTCTGTTTGTTTAGTTTTTTAATTTTGGCCTTTTTTTTTTTATTGTTTTCTTTCTTTATTTATTTTCATCCTTCTTTATTCTTTGGCATGTGTGGGCCTCTCGTTACAGAGCACCCGCTCTGGGCGCATGCGCTCCAGAGTGCTGGCTCGTAATTGGACACACCGGTCCAGCCGCTCCGCAGCACGTGGGATCTTCCTGGGTCAGGGATCGAACCCGTGCCCCTTGCACTGCAAGACGAATTCTTTACCCACTGGATCACCAGACAAGACCCTACCTCAGTTATATTCTGGGAGTTTTATGGTTTCAGGTCTTAGATTGAAGTCTTTCACCTATTTTGATTTTATTAGTGTAGATAGTATGAGAAAGTAGTTTGCAGGTAGTTGTCCAGTTTTCCTAACAGCACTGAGTAAAGAGGCTATCTTCTCCTCATTGTGTATTCTTGCCTCTTTGGTGGTAGATTAATTGACCATATAATGTGGGCCCAATTCTGGCTGATCTATTCTGTTCCATCGACCTATGTGCCTCTGTTTTTGTACAAGACTTGCATTTTTATAGCTGAGGGGACATGGTGACTTGCCCAGGAGGACTTGGTGAGGTGGTAGTAGGACTGGAAGCAGCACCCACCAGCCCTTAACCGCACCCCACAGCTCACCCTCTGACGTTGGTCAGTCAGATATTTTATGACAAGAGGTCATGTTTGTGAAAGGACTCCAAGAGAATAAAAAATATTGGTACACGGAGACAAGCCCGTAAAGACTTCATACAGAAGTGAATACTTCATACAGGATGAAGAGAGAGATATATGGTCTGGGATTGGCTTTGTAAGGGAATTGCTAGAATTACAAAACATGAAAGGAAAAAAAATTGGCAAAATGAAAAGATAATGGGAAAAAAAACCAGATGAGACAAGACAGTAAATTTTGGAAGCCAAGATGACAGTCAGAAATGAAAATGTCATAAAATAATTCAAGAACATGGGGATAGATGTATTATTTTTATGTCCCTCTTATAAAAAGTATATCTATCTAGAATTATTTCAATAATAATAGTCCATACAAAAGAGATAATATAACAGTACCTTTAAACTCTTTTGAAGAAAGGTAGACTTAAAGAGGGCAGCAATATTAAGTCCCTAATCCTCTTAAAATATTGAATGAATAAGAAGCAGAAACTCAGAGACATGTTCCTCTATATAAAGAATCACTATTAAGTAATACCAAAGAGTATAAGTCTAGGTATTCCTTTAGATGAGTTTTTGTTTTTTTTTTTTTTTCTAAAGGCATAGCTGATGAAAGACAAGAGGGTAGGGAATCCCAAACATTTTCAACAATCAAATAGCTCTGCATTAGGGTTTCCCTGGTGTCCAGTGGTTAAGATTCAGGGCTTCCATTGCAGGGGGCACAGGTTCCATCACTAACTGGGGAAATATGATTCTCCACCCACCTCCTAACTCTGAGAAATCCCTCAATTAAGAAGGTAGACTAGTATAGGGAGGGCAGAGGAGAGGACTATATCAAGAAGGATACATGAATATTCATTGGAAGAAATGCTGCTGAAGCTGAAGCTACAATACTTTGGCCACCTGATGCTGAGAGACAGCTCATTGGAAAAGAGCCTGATGTTGACAAAAATAGAAGGCAGAAGGAGAAGGGGATGACAGAGGATGAGATGATTGGCTAGCATCACTGAGTCAATGGAGACGAGTTTAGCAAGCTTCAGAAGATGGTGAAGGACAGGGAAGCCTGGTGTGCTGCAGTCCATGGGGTTGCAAGGAGTTGGACATGACTAAGCAACTGAACTGAACATTACTCACAGCTCACCCTCTGACGTTGGTCAGTCAGATATTTTATGACAAGAGGTCATGTTTGTGAAAGGACTCCAAGAGAATAAAAAATATTGGTACACGGAGACAAGCCCGTAAAGACTTCATACAGAAGTGAATACTTCATACAGGATGAAGAGAGAGATATATGGTCTGGGATTGGCTTTGTAAGGGAATTGCTAGAATTACAAAACATGAAAGGAAAAAAAATTGGCAAAATGAAAAGATAATGGGAAAAAACCAGATGAGACAAGACAGTAAATTTTGGAAGCCAAGATGACAGTCAGAAATGAAAATGTCATAAAATAATTCAAGAACATGGGGATAGATGTATTATTTTTATGTCCCTCTTATAAAAAGTATATCTATCTAGAATTATTTCAATAATAATAGTCCATACAAAAGAGATAATATAACAGTACCTTTAAACTCTTTTGAAGAAAGGTAGACTTAAAGAGGGCAGCAATATTAAGTCCCTAATCCTCTTAAAATATTGAATGAATAAGAAGCAGAAACTCAGAGACATGTTCCTCTATATAAAGAATCACTATTAAGTAATACCAAAGAGTATAAGTCTAGGTATTCCTTTAGATGAGTTTTTGTTTTTTTTTTTTTTCTAAAGGCATAGCTGATGAAAGACAAGAGGGTAGGGAATCCCAAACATTTTCAACAATCAAATAGCTCTGCATTAGGGTTTCCCTGGTGTCCAGTGGTTAAGATTCAGGGCTTCCATTGCAGGGGGCACAGGTTCCATCACTAACTGGGGAAATATGATTCTCCACCCACCTCCTAACTCTGAGAAATCCCTCAATTAAGAAGGTAGACTAGTATAGGGAGGGCAGAGGAGAGGACTATATCAAGAAGGATACATGAATATTCATTGGAAGAAATGCTGCTGAAGCTGAAGCTACAATACTTTGGCCACCTGATGCTGAGAGACAGCTCATTGGAAAAGAGCCTGATGTTGACAAAAATAGAAGGCAGAAGGAGAAGGGGATGACAGAGGATGAGATGATTGGCTAGCATCACTGAGTCAATGGAGACGAGTTTAGCAAGCTTCAGAAGATGGTGAAGGACAGGGAAGCCTGGTGTGCTGCAGTCCATGGGGTTGCAAGGAGTTGGACATGACTAAGCAACTGAACTGAACATTACTCAAGAAGGAAATAGACTTAATTGTTGAAAGGATACTGATGACCTTTAAAGTAACTGTGGGGTTTCCCTGGTGGTCCAGTGGGTAAAGAGTCTGCCTTGCTGTGCAAGGGGCACTGATTCTATCCGTGGCCTGGGACGAACCCGTGTGCCATGGAGTGGCTGGACCTGTATCCAATTACGAGCCAGCACTCTGGAGCACATGTGCCCAGAGTCAGTGCTCTGCAACGAAAGAGGCCACTGCAATGGGAGGACCACACAGGCCAAAGAATAAAGATGAATGAAAAGTAAATAAATAAATAAAATCAATAAAAAGAGGCCAAAATTAGAAGAAATATAAAGTAACTGTGGTTGAGTGGTGGGGATAAAAAAATAGTGGTAGGGAGACTTCCCTGGTGGTCCAGTGAGTGGAGAGTTCGCCTTGCAGTGCAGGGGGCACCCGTTGGATCCTTGGCCCTGGAGGATCCCCCATGCTGCGGAGCAGCTGAATCAGTGTGTCCAGTTGGGAGCCAGTGCTCTGGAGCGCATGCGCCCAGGACTGGTGCTCTGCAGCGAGAGAGGCCACTGCCATGGCAGGCCCACGCAGGCCGAAGAATAAAGACGGATGAAAACAAATAAATAACCAATCAAAGAGTCCAAAACAAATATTAAAAAAATATATAGTGGTAGGGATGCATGGAGGGGATTTGAAGTGAAAAAAAAAAAGAAAAATGGAGCCTATGGGGCCAGGGGTCGCATGGGAAGGTTAAACAGACAAGGAGTGAACGGGTATGATAGAGGCTGTGGGACCAGCAAGGAGAGGCTAGATGAAGAGTTACTACCCATGCGAAGTGAGAGACCACTGTAAGGAGACTGAAGACTCCAGGGCAAGGATGTAGGACGAGAGTTAGACCTGACTGCTGTAGCGGAGAGAGAGGTCTTGAGGAGCCCAAGCTGCACTTTATCCTCTGAGCCTGAAGGCCATGACTTGAGACGGAGATTTCCTTTGTAGCAGGAAGGGAAACAAGGTAACAGTCCTCTGTGTACTCCAGGTGGCCTCCTGTTAGAAAGAAAGGTGACAACATCAGGTCACAAAAGGCCACAGGATGGAAGCTGCCAGAAGACAAACATCAAAGAGCCCAGCAGTGAATCCAGTGGGAGTGTCAAAGTCATTATTGACTCACCCTCCAGAAACGTTTCTAGGGTTTTCCTGCTGTATAATATGGGCAGGTTGCTGTGCAGACGTTCAAAGAAATGTGAGGTGCCCTTGAGCTTCACCCTCTCCTTCAGAAACAATGATAGCGTTAGAGAGACTTACAGACCCACTCCAAAGACCGCTATCCCTGCTGCAAGTCACCAGATAGAGTGGAAGGCTAAAATGAATGGGCACTTGCAGAGAGATAAACATATCCTGAAACCCCTGGACCTAAGAAAGCCACTCAGGGACTTCCCTGGGTGGCCAGTGGGTCAGACTTAGCTTTCCAAGGTAGGGGTTGCAAATTTGATCCCTGGTCCAAGATCCCAAATTCTGTGAGGCCAATAAACCGAAACATAAAACAGAAACAATGTTGTAACAAATTCAATAAAGACTTTAAAAATGGTCCACATTAAAAAAAAAAAAAAAAAAAAAAAGTGCCACTCAATTCTGAGTGAAGATCTACATTCAAAGTAGCAAACCTAGCAACTTTACAGGCAAACGGCTCCCAAGTGGTAGACACCTTTCCTCTGGGCTCAAGGGGTAGGCTGCAGAAGAGCTTCGGGGGCATCCAGATCTGCTTCCATCTCTATTTGAGCTCCAGGTTGGGAAGGAAGGAGCAGAGGGCAGAGGGGATACTCCGCGTATCTTCCCTCACCAACCGGGCCTAGGCTTGCACCCCAGGAATAACCATGGCAGGCAAGGGAAGCAGGAACCGGGCTGTCTGGTCGGGCGTCCTTGGACTAGTGGATCCTGGGGTTTAAGGAGACCCTCGTGTGCACTTGAAAAGCAGAGTAAGTGTATTTGGCGGGAGAGGGCAGCGCGCTGACTGGGCATCTTTGCTTTGGAGTCTTCCCTTTCGCATCAGCCTCTCTGGGCCAAGAGCTGAAACCCGGGGCTGCAGACAGGAGACGGGTGGCGGTCCCTTCGACCGCAGCGCCGACCCATTGGCCCGGGGGCTGGAAGAGGAGTTGGGGGGAGCCCCGAGCCCCAGCCAGGGATGGCCTGATCTCTGCTCCAGTCCCCGGATCCTTAACGGGTTTTCTCTCTCTCCCTTCCCCCTTTTCTCGCCTTTGCTCTCTTTCTTCCTTCCCCCCTCTTTTTCCTTTTCCCCCCTCTTTTCCCGTCCTTCCCCGTCCCCTTTCCCTTCCTCTCCCACCCCCTTCCCCTCCCCCCTTCCGTGTGTGTGAGCCTCTTCCTCTCCCCTCCTCCCCTTTTCCGCCTCCCTCCCTCCCTCTCTCCGGCTCCTTCTCCCTCGCAGCTCGCCGGGCGACCCTGCTCCTGCCACCCACATTAATGGCGGCATCTTCGGAGGACGATGTAGACCGGCGGCCCATCCGGAGAGTCCGCTCCAAGAGCGACACGCCGTACCTGGCGGAGGCCAGAATCTCCTTTAACCTGGGGGCAGGTAAGCCCGGCGCGCCCGGCTGGCTCGCCGCCCGCCCCGCCGCCTACGCTGCGCCCGGGCGCTCAGACCCCGGCCCCTCCCGGGGCCCGCGCGCCCCCTTCCTCCCGGCCGGGTCCTGGCGCGCGCGCTCTTTGTGTGCCGGGGGAGGACGGGGTGCGGGGTGCGCGGGGGCGAGGTGGAGGAGGGGGCGCGTGCAGCCCTGCCCCCGCCGGGGCGTCACGCGCGGGCTTCCCCGGCCTCGCGGAGGAGACGGTGCTGCGACCGATCACAAAGCTCGCGGGCGTCCGCCTGGAGCTGGGTCGGGATGCCCGCGCGCCGCCGGCTGTGGGCGGAGGGGCTGGCAAGGCTCCGCTGGTGCGGTTTTGCTGGTGGGGCTGCTACCAGGGTGGAACTTGTTGGCGACGTGCAGACTCTGGGTGATTCGGCCGGGTGGGTCGCGCGGCGGCTGCGGCTGGGGAGGGAGAGGTTGTGTGGCGGAGGCCTGGGTAAAAGCAGAGTAAGTGTATTTGGCGGGAGAGGGCAGCGCTGACTGGGCATCTTTGCTTTGGAGTCTTCCCTTTCGCATCAGCCTCTCTGGGCCAAGAGCTGAAACCCGGGGCTGCAGACAGGAGACGGGTGGCGGTCCCTTCGACCGCAGCGCCGACCCATTGGCCCGGGGGCTGGAAGAGGAGTTGGGGGGAGCCCCGAGCCCCAGCCAGGGATGGCCTGATCTCTGCTCCAGTCCCCGGATCCTTAACGGGTTTTCTCTCTCTCCCTTCCCCCTTTTCTCGCCTTTGCTCTCTTTCTTCCTTCCCCCCTCTTTTTCCTTTTCCCCCCTCTTTTCCCGTCCTTCCCCGTCCCCTTTCCCTTCCTCTCCCACCCCCTTCCCCTCCCCCCTTCCGTGTGTGTGAGCCTCTTCCTCTCCCCTCCTCCCCTTTTCCGCCTCCCTCCTCCCTCTCTCCGGCTCCTTCTCCCTCGCAGCTCGCCGGGCGACCCTGCTCCTGCCACCCACATTAATGGCGGCATCTTCGGAGGACGATGTAGACCGGCGGCCCATCCGGAGAGTCCGCTCCAAGAGCGACACGCCGTACCTGGCGGAGGCCAGAATCTCCTTTAACCTGGGGGCAGGTAAGCCCGGCGCGCCCGGCTGGCTCGCCGCCCGCCCCGCCGCCTACGCTGCGCCCGGGCGCTCAGACCCCGGCCCCTCCCGGGGCCCGCGCGCCCCCTTCCTCCCGGCCGGGTCCTGGCGCGCGCGCTCTTTGTGTGCCGGGGGAGGACGGGGTGCGGGGTGCGCGGGGGCGAGGTGGAGGAGGGGGCGCGTGCAGCCCTGCCCCCGCCGGGGCGTCACGCGCGGGCTTCCCCGGCCTCGCGGAGGAGACGGTGCTGCGACCGATCACAAAGCTCGCGGGCGTCCGCCTGGAGCTGGGTCGGGATGCCCGCGCGCCGCCGGCTGTGGGCGGAGGGGCTGGCAAGGCTCCGCTGGTGCGGTTTTGCTGGTGGGGCTGCTACCAGGGTGGAACTTGTTGGCGACGTGCAGACTCTGGGTGATTCGGCCGGGTGGGTCGCGCGGCGGCTGCGGCTGGGGAGGGAGGAGAGAGGGTGGGGTTAACAGCTGGGAAGAGGACGGAGCAGCTGGCGAGCAAGCGTCGCGATGGTGATAAGAGGGTCTGGAGGCTGCACCTGGCGTTCTGGGGAGCTGTCCCTGGGACTGGTACCCAAGGTGGCCCGGATGGGCTTCAGTGAAAAGGGGAGCTGGGTGGAGGAGGGAGGGAAAGTAGGGGGCAGAGAAGAGAGGAGGAGACGAGAATGGTGGGAAGGAAAAGGAAGGGAGGGAAAGAAGGAAGAAAGGAGCCACAGAAAGGACTGAGGGATTGGGGGGGTCAGACGGTGTCCACTGAGACCTGTCAGGGTTGGATGCTGCTGCTGCTCTGTATTCAGGGCCAGACCCCCCTCCTGTTCCTAGCCCAGGGTCCCAGTCACCAGGAGAAAGTTGGTCCCCACCAACTCCAGAGAGCTGCCTTTTCAGAAAGTCTGCTAAGTCCCGCCCCCTGCCCCCCAAGCTTGTGTCTCTTCTTCCTGGAATTCCTTACTTTTCTAGCAACTCCAGTGCTAAATGAGTGAGGGCATTTTCCTAAACATCCTCCTTCAAAATAAGTTTAAAAAGAAGAGGATACTTTTTCCTTGAGGGAATGAAGCCCTTGAACATGGAACTGAATCAGACAGAGTCTATGTGTGTGTGTGTGTGCAGGCTGGAACAAAGAGAAACTTCAAATAATGACTCCTTTACTCGCTGTTGAGAAGTCTGAGTGAAGGAGAAAACTCTACAAAGAGGAACGAGCTGCGTTGGCTAAGGTCCCATATGCTTTGACTCGGGATGGTAACTGAGTGGGCCAGAGCACCCAAGTTCTTTGGAGTGTAATTCTCCTATCCTGGTGATTTTTTTTTTTTTTCCAATCTCTGTGTTTTCTTGTCACACCTGATGTGCCTGCCTCTGGGCTTGTGACTGGGGGAAGGAAGACTCTTGGAGGAAGCTTTGGTAGTTTTTTGGTAGTTTTTGTGGCTTGCCGTAGTAGCCTGTGGTCTCCATTTGTAAGTCTGCACTTGTAAGTTCTACATTCAGAATGTGGCTAGGAGGGCTCTTGGAAAGAACTGAGAAGAGTTCCTTTTAGGATCAAGATTGTTTCTGACCCAGAGATATTAAGAATCACTCCTTCCCCATTGAACCCTGGTATATTCCCTTGGTGTCTTTGGCTTAGCAGGAAAGGAAAGGAGCTGAAGAGGCACTTAATAAAGGTTGTTCACCTACTACTGGTGCTTTTACAACAAAACATCAAAATAAAGCACACACACAAAAAGAATTTCAAGCTTCTGTTAGTGCTGAGTTACACTGAACCATTTTGCCGTCAAATTCAAACCAGTGACTTGCAGTCTTTTATTCTGGTGAAGTTGCTCTGGAGGCCAATGAAAAGATCGGACTTTTCAGAGTGGGCTTGTCTCCTTTTCATCTGCAAGTAAGCAAACTGAGCCGGCTCCCAGTCCCTCCATATGTCCATTAGAGTATGCTTTAAAACGTTCCTAGCCCAGGGTCCCAGTCACCAGGAGAAAGTTGGTCCCCACCAACTCCAGAGAGCTGCCTTTTCAGAAAGTCTGCTAAGTCCCGCCCCCTGCCCCCCAAGCTTGTGTCTCTTCTTCCTGGAATTCCTTACTTTTCTAGCAACTCCAGTGCTAAATGAGTGAGGGCATTTTCCTAAACATCCTCCTTCAAAATAAGTTTAAAAAGAAGAGGATACTTTTTCCTTGAGGGAATGAAGCCCTTGAACATGGAACTGAATCAGACAGAGTCTATGTGTGTGTGTGTGTGCAGGCTGGAACAAAGAGAAACTTCAAATAATGACTCCTTTACTCGCTGTTGAGAAGTCTGAGTGAAGGAGAAAACTCTACAAAGAGGAACGAGCTGCGTTGGCTAAGGTCCCATATGCTTTGACTCGGGATGGTAACTGAGTGGGCCAGAGCACCCAAGTTCTTTGGAGTGTAATTCTCCTATCCTGGTGATTTTTTTTTTTTTTTTCCAATCTCTGTGTTTTCTTGTCACACCTGATGTGCCTGCCTCTGGGCTTGTGACTGGGGGAAGGAAGACTCTTGGAGGAAGCTTTGGTAGTTTTTTGGTAGTTTTTGTGGCTTGCCGTAGTAGCCTGTGGTCTCCATTTGTAAGTCTGCACTTGTAAGTTCTACATTCAGAATGTGGCTAGGAGGGCTCTTGGAAAGAACTGAGAAGAGTTCCTTTTAGGATCAAGATTGTTTCTGACCCAGAGATATTAAGAATCACTCCTTCCCCATTGAACCCTGGTATATTCCCTTGGTGTCTTTGGCTTAGCAGGAAAGGAAAGGAGCTGAAGAGGCACTTAATAAAGGTTGTTCACCTACTACTGGTGCTTTTACAACAAAACATCAAAATAAAGCACACACACAAAAAGAATTTCAAGCTTCTGTTAGTGCTGAGTTACACTGAACCATTTTGCCGTCAAATTCAAACCAGTGACTTGCAGTCTTTTATTCTGGTGAAGTTGCTCTGGAGGCCAATGAAAAGATCGGACTTTTCAGAGTGGGCTTGTCTCCTTTTCATCTGCAAGTAAGCAAACTGAGCCGGCTCCCAGTCCCTCCATATGTCCATTAGAGTATGCTTTAAAACGCAGTGTCAAGAACTATGGCCACAAGAAGGGAATGTGGGGTGTTTGTCAAGGAGGCGGGGCAGGGGCTGAGGGCTGCGTTCTGCGATTCGGGGAGCTGTCCTCCCGGTGGTGCTGAATCCAAGGGCTGTGTGACAGCAGCGCGACCGTGAGCCTTACTGCGAGGGGACGGGTGCTCTGTCCCTCAGTAATGGAATCCCGGGGACAAGACGCACTGTTTGGCCTCTGAAAACTCTTCTATCCCTGCCCACCTACGTGTGCTGCCTGCTTACTACGCCTCCCGCCTACCGCTCCAGGGCTGAGATCCCGAGGTTGTGCGTTGCTCACGCCTGGGGCTTTGTTTATTTTCCAGCTGGTTTCGGTTTGCTTTCCTGATACAATAAGATCTACTCTCAGATGCGCCTTTCCCCCACGTTTAAAAGTAATTGTAACCCCTGGTTTAAAAAGCAAACAGCCTTGTTTATCTCCTTGAGCTGCAAGTTGTAATTAAACTATTAGTGTGTTATCAGCACTGCTGAACAGAGGAGCCTGCACAGTCTGGATAAATTACATAATTTGGGCATAGAGAATTTTGTTTGTCTCTTAACAACAATTTATAAACGATTAAGCAAGGAAGCCTTCCTCTGCCCTTTCTCCCTGCTCCTCTCCTACCTCTAGTCACTTACTCTTTATTCTTTCCAGAGAAATTCTTTATGGATTTAAACTATTTGTGTTTAGGGTTCACCTTCTCACACTTGCTCATTTAATGTAAGTCCATGTTTAATATTTGAAAGGCTTAGTAATGCTTCAAGGAAATAAACATACACATATTCATTTTACTTGGATATCTTGAAATCCTTTGGGGACCAACTGCCTTAAAACTAATATGTACACTTGCCAGATAAAGTGAACTGGACAATTTGAATACTGATTAAATCCTTAAGCATTCCTTCAGCTACACTCTGTCCCTCATGGTGCATAACAATATCATTTCAGAAATAACTCCACAGCTTGAATAAATAATCCCTCACCTACAGTCCCAAGTCAAAGAATAGCACCACAGTGTAGGTTTTTCAGCACTTTATGAAGGTGCTAATTTCAAGGCTCAGCCTAAATTGAGAATGAAGAGAAGGAAAATTTTTCTGAACCATGACTTTATTTTTCTAAAAGAGCCCCTTTTTGTAGGTTTTAACTTCTATTTAGCATTTAGTATATTATGCAAACATTGATAGATGATTGTTGGCTGAAGACAGTACAAGTGCTGGAGAGAATTAAACCAATGTATTTGCTGAAAGTAACTCAGACTCTTTAGACCTCATTGAAAACATTGGAAGGTTTTCCCTGAGAAATTAAGATCTGTTAAAAGGACATCGTGTAACAGAAGAGTATGTTCACACTCTTAGTAGCAAGTGTTTCTAATTGTGTTCTCACTCAGTAATGAAAATCAGTGACATTTATCTTGTAAGAACTTAGCCTGCCTTGTGAGGTCATTGATTCCTTGCACTGAAATGAAGGCAATGCAGAGTTGCAGCTCATCTGGCAATTATTTTCCTATGGACTAGTATATTTTATTGATCTCTATAGTAACAATGTATAGAAGAATATTTGATACGAAGAAGGTATCAAAATAGAAAGGATGTCCATAATTGTGCACTAAAATAAATGGAAATGTTATGATAAGTAGAAGATTTAAGCTTATCTAAAATTTCTTAAGGGACTTCCCTGGTGGCTCATATGGTAAAGTCACCACCTGCAATGCAGGAGACCCAGGTTTGATCCCTGGGTTGCCAAGATCCCCCGGAGAGAGAAATGGCACCCATTCCACTACTCTTGCCGAAAGAATTCCATAGACAGAGGAGCCTGGCAGGATATTGTCCATGGGGTCGCAAAGAGTTGGACACTATTGAGCATAGCACAGCACCAAAATTTCTTAAAGGGATGTCAAGAGAAGGGAGGCTAGACATCCTGATGATTAGGGATTATTTAAAACACAAAACCAGTGTTTTGCCCTATTTGGGAGATTAAATACTTCTCTAATCATCAATACATGTAACCTTTGTTGACATTGAAGAATTGCTTTGTATGTGTGGGGAGATTTCAAATTAATCACTGATAGAATCGCTTTGACCCCATGGTGCATAACAATATCATTTCAGAAATAACTCCACAGCTTGAATAAATAATCCCTCACCTACAGTCCCAAGTCAAAGAATAGCACCACAGTGTAGGTTTTTCAGCACTTTATGAAGGTGCTAATTTCAAGGCTCAGCCTAAATTGAGAATGAAGAGAAGGAAAATTTTTCTGAACCATGACTTTATTTTTCTAAAAGAGCCCCTTTTTGTAGGTTTTAACTTCTATTTAGCATTTAGTATATTATGCAAACATTGATAGATGATTGTTGGCTGAAGACAGTACAAGTGCTGGAGAGAATTAAACCAATGTATTTGCTGAAAGTAACTCAGACTCTTTAGACCTCATTGAAAACATTGGAAGGTTTTCCCTGAGAAATTAAGATCTGTTAAAAGGACATCGTGTAACAGAAGAGTATGTTCACACTCTTAGTAGCAAGTGTTTCTAATTGTGTTCTCACTCAGTAATGAAAATCAGTGACATTTATCTTGTAAGAACTTAGCCTGCCTTGTGAGGTCATTGATTCCTTGCACTGAAATGAAGGCAATGCAGAGTTGCAGCTCATCTGGCAATTATTTTCCTATGGACTAGTATATTTTATTGATCTCTATAGTAACAATGTATAGAAGAATATTTGATACGAAGAAGGTATCAAAATAGAAAGGATGTCCATAATTGTGCACTAAAATAAATGGAAATGTTATGATAAGTAGAAGATTTAAGCTTATCTAAAATTTCTTAAGGGACTTCCCTGGTGGCTCATATGGTAAAGTCACCACCTGCAATGCAGGAGACCCAGGTTTGATCCCTGGGTTGCCAAGATCCCCCGGAGAGAGAATGGCACCCATTCCACTACTCTTGCTGAAAGAATTCCATAGACAGAGGAGCCTGGCAGGATATTGTCCATGGGGTCGCAAAGAGTTGGACACTATTGAGCATAGCACAGCACCAAAATTTCTTAAAGGGATGTCAAGAGAAGGGAGGCTAGACATCCTGATGATTAGGGATTATTTAAAACACAAAACCAGTGTTTTGCCCTATTTGGGAGATTAAATACTTCTCTAATCATCAATACATGTAACCTTTGTTGACATTGAAGAATTGCTTTGTATGTGTGGGGGAGATTTCAAATTAATCACATGAATCTCAGAATGCTTATCCTCTTTGGAAGACTGAGATCTGTTTCAGTTCATGATGTTAGGAACTAAAGCTAAAGATAGTTGTTTCTGACTTCCCTTGGTCTCCTCCACTCTTTCATTCCCAGAAGAAAATTGCAATCAAAATTGGCTTGCTCTGGCTACCTACAGAAGTGGAGGGGTCAGTCATGTTTAAATTGAGATCCCTTTCCTACCTTTCTTGAGGAGGAAGAACCTTTATTCCTTAGCTGAATTATAAACGTCCTTGAAAAGTGGCAACCCGGAATGTGCCATTATCCTTTAGCAGTGAGGACTGACTCTAGGCAGTGATGTGAGTACTGTCATGCTGAGCCAAGATTGTTTCATCTATCTGAAGGCCTTGGTAGACATTCCCTTTCACTCTTTCCGTGAAGAGTGGCGATGTATATATCCCTCACAGTATTTTTGTTAGTGATTCCAAATTGAAGGCAGGTCATATGGGCATTTTATTTTGTGGACCTCAAATTTCCTTTAAAGTATTGCTTCTGGCATTCATTAGCCAGAAGCTAATGGCTAACCGTATAGCTGACCAGTAGCCTCTATTGTGGGCTCTCTGAGGGTTTGCCTTCCTCCTGTGTCCCTGGGAAAGCTACCTAACCTGGTAATTTCCTTATGTCATGCATTAAGATGTACTAATGAAGACCACTCCAGAGATCATAAATAATATACACAAAGCACAGAAAAGTGAGTAATTAATGCCAGGAGGAAATAGGAAACTATTTGTCATAAATATTTAACTTGGCTGCTTGCCAAGTAATTGTTTCAACAATAATTCATACATTTATGAGATAATTTAAATATGAAATCTAAGTTGCATGGTAAAATTTGCTTAGGATCTTTTGATCAGGGCATTGTTCAAAAAATTTTTTCAACATCTAAGTATCATATGTACTATTAGCACTAAATGCTAAGTTTTTTGTTTGGTTTGTCTTTATATGCCAATTTCATGGAGGATGATGAAGGCGTGTTTTATATGAAAAATAAGAACCAAGAGTCAGGAGAACTTGATTCCTAATGCATCTCTTCCTCTAAGACATTTAACCTTTCTGGGCTTGATTCACTCAGCTTAAGACTTTAATCTCAAACGTTGCATCCAGTCTAAAAAATTTGCATGTACTCTCTGGTACTTGTGACTCTCTGTGTTAATGACTATATACTATGCCACTGATTTTATGTGTAGTCTTACTTATAGTATAAAACATACGTTGGTGGTGATTTAATTGCTAAGCTGTGTCTGACTCTTTGTGAGCCCATGCACTGTAGCCCACCAGGCTCCTCTGTTCATGGGATTTCCCAGGAAAGAATACTGGAATAGGTTGCCATTTCTTCATGGGATCTTCCTGACTCGGGAATGAAACCTGACTCAGGAATGCATTGCAGGCAGATTCCTTTCTGACTGAGCTACCAGGGAAGCCCCAGAACTAAGAATGCCAGAAGGCACATGTATATTCCCCATATTTTTAGTTTGAATATCCAGGGGTTAGCATCTTTAACAGAATTGATGCTCTATAAGTCTTTGCTGTATGAGTGAAAAGAGACTTAGAGAAATCTTAGCAATAAATGGATAGACAGGAAACTAAAGATTAACCCTGTTCCCAGTTGGCATTTTGTCCTGTAGCCTGTTCTGTAATTAAAGTAAGTGAGTATACCTATAAGATCTGTATTTTCCCTTGATCCTTTTAAATTACCAGGAAAGGGAAATATATATGCAGACTAGCTCCATGACAGGATTCAGTCAAGCTGAAATGTACCCTTTGGGAATTCACAAATGGAGTATTTCTAACTTCTTCCTCGGCACAGTTGTAAAATCTGACCATGAACTACAAAGAAATTTGTTTTCTTTTTCTTCACAGGTATATAAAGTGACAGGAGCAAACAAACCACTGGTCAGAATAAGTGCCCATTGATAGATATTCATACATACTATTTAATACTGACAAAAAATGTTTTAAAGTTACTTATGATGTTTTCCTTTGATATATGCAATTTCAATTCATCATATTAATTGTACAAGCAAAACAACTAAAATTCAAGTCGAAGTGGGAAGAGATGACAAGTTATAGAGCCATTTTTCCTCTTTGACTTAATAAGGTGAAAAAGGAGACATACATTATAGCCTGTGAAAGAGGGCCTGAAGGAACAAATAATAGATACAAGTTCTTCCTTACTGCGTGATACAAGAAAATTTCTAGAAATTTTGTATTTTGTTTTATAACTCTCCCCATCCACTTTAGTCAGTGACACGATGAGAGGGAGTGTGGGCCATCTTGACATTTTAATTGCTTTAATTTACAAGTCTTTTATATAATGAAGGATGGTTAAAATCAAAGACAAAATCAATTTTATGGCCTTATTGAATGATGATGGATTCATTTGCATGACTGTCGACTCAGGTTATCAAAGGACACAAGCAGTCATCTCATGCTTGTAGTTTAACATTTATGAAGGCCAGTGTGGTGTAAAACCCTGTATGTTTCCTATTGATCTTTTCACATTTGTATACCTTCTACTAACAACACAGAATCTTTGCATAGTAAAAACCTGGGCTGTACCTGTAGACATGAGGATTCGTGTAGAGCTGACCATTTGGACGCATGGTCCAGCATCTAATGGATTCAAGCAACTATGCGTGTGGAGGGCCAGCTGCAGTAGGCAGCACACATGAAGGGTTAGAACAGCTGTGGGGTTTGGTGTCTGTGGGGTCCTGGAGCCCATCCTCCGGAGCCCTATACCAGTTGGCATTTTGTCCTGTAGCCTGTTCTTTAATTAAAGTAAGTGAGTATACCTATAAGATCTGTATTTTCCCTTGATCCTTTTAAATTACCAGGAAAGGGAAATATATATGCAGACTAGCTCCATGACAGGATTCAGTCAAGCTGAAATGTACCCTTTGGGAATTCACAAATGGAGTATTTCTAACTTCTTCCTCGGCACAGTTGTAAAATCTGACCATGAACTACAAAGAAATTTGTTTTCTTTTTCTTCACAGGTATATAAAGTGACAGGAGCAAACAAACCACTGGTCAGAATAAGTGCCCATTGATAGATATTCATACATACTATTTAATACTGACAAAAAATGTTTTAAAGTTACTTATGATGTTTTCCTTTGATATATGCAATTTCAATTCATCATATTAATTGTACAAGCAAAACAACTAAAATTCAAGTCGAAGTGGGAAGAGATGACAAGTTATAGAGCCATTTTTCCTCTTTGACTTAATAAGGTGAAAAAGGAGACATACATTATAGCCTGTGAAAGAGGGCCTGAAGGAACAAATAATAGATACAAGTTCTTCCTTACTGCGTGATACAAGAAAATTTCTAGAAATTTTGTATTTTGTTTTATAACTCTCCCCATCCACTTTAGTCAGTGACACGATGAGAGGGAGTGTGGGCCATCTTGACATTTTAATTGCTTTAATTTACAAGTCTTTTATATAATGAAGGATGGTTAAAATCAAAGACAAAATCAATTTTATGGCCTTATTGAATGATGATGGATTCATTTGCATGACTGTCGACTCAGGTTATCAAAGGACACAAGCAGTCATCTCATGCTTGTAGTTTAACATTTATGAAGGCCAGTGTGGTGTAAAACCCTGTATGTTTCCTATTGATCTTTTCACATTTGTATACCTTCTACTAACAACACAGAATCTTTGCATAGTAAAAACCTGGGCTGTACCTGTAGACATGAGGATTCGGTGTAGAGCTGACCATTTGGACGCATGGTCCAGCATCTAATGGATTCAAGCAACTATGCGTGTGGAGGGCCAGCTGCAGTAGGCAGCACACATGAAGGGTTAGAACAGCTGTGGGGTTTGGTGTCTGTGGGGGTCCTGGAGCCCATCCTCCAAGAATCCTGAGCCCTATACATTTTGCTTTTGAAATGATGCTTTGTTTATCCATATGATTACTTGCCATGTACAGACATAGAGAGCTCATTGTTTCTGGGTATCATTCAAAGGGAAACAAGTTGGTTTAATACTCCATCATGGTTTAATCAGAAATATAGATAAAGCTTTGCTCTGTTTGAATTTATCCTTTATTCCATCTGAGCCCTATTTTAGAGGTGGGGGGAGAATGGAGGAAGGTGAGATGACATAATAATATATACTATTCATTTATTCAGCAGATACTTATTTAGAAATTAAGACAGTTTTTAGATCCTTGGGGTACATCATTGATCAAAACAAAAACACCTTCACCGTCATGAACTTTAATTTCTTAAAGCGGGTAATGGACAATAAACAGTACAATAGCTAAGTACATTGTATAGCATTTCATAGGTTAAGCGTTAAGGCAAAAATAAGTAAAGCAAACTAAGAGCATATGGGGGCCAAGAAAGGGGTGGGTTGCAGGATAGATAACACTGAAAAGAGGAAGTGTGAACAACGTTCTGTAAAGTAGGGGGGGCGTGAGCAGTGTCCGCGTGGGGTGGAGGACAAGGCAGAGTGCGCGGAAGGGCAGCCAGCATTCAGGCCCTGAGTCAGGTGTGTTTAGGAGCTGGCAAGGAGCCCCGGGTGGCTGGAGAGGAGCGAATCAAGTAGCAGGAGGGAACAAACGATGGCTGGCTTGCAGAGGGTCCCGTGGCCACTGCCCACTCTTGGTGAAACGGGTGCAGGGCATTCCTGCGAAGGAGGAGTAACTGCATGTTATCAAAGGACACAAGCAGTCATCTCATGCTTGTAGTTTAACATTTATGAAGGCGGGTGTAAAACCCTGTATGTTTCCTATTGATCTTTTCACATTTGTATACCTTCTACTAACAACACAGAATCTTTGCATAGTAAAAACCTGGGCTGTACCTGTAGACATGAGGATTCGTGTAGAGCTGACCATTTGGACGCATGGTCCAGCATCTAATGGATTCAAGCAACTATGCGTGTGGAGGGCCAGCTGCAGTAGGCAGCACACATGAAGGGTTAGAACAGCTGTGGGGTTTGGTGTCTGTGGGGGTCCTGGAGCCCATCCTCCAAGAATCCTGAGCCCTATACATTTTGCTTTTGAAATGATGCTTTGTTTATCCATATGATTACTTGCCATGTACAGACATAGAGAGCTCATTGTTTCTGGGTATCATTCAAAGGGAAACAAGTTGGTTTAATACTCCATCATGGTTTAATCAGAAATATAGATAAAGCTTTGCTCTGTTTGAATTTATCCTTTATTCCATCTGAGCCCTATTTTAGAGGTGGGGGGAGAATGGAGGAAGGTGAGATGACATAATAATATATACTATTCATTTATTCAGCAGATACTTATTTAGAAATTAAGACAGTTTTTAGATCCTTGGGGTACATCATTGATCAAAACAAAAACACCTTCACCGTCATGAACTTTAATTTCTTAAAGCGGGTAATGGACAATAAACAGTACAATAGCTAAGTACATTGTATAGCATTTCATAGGTTAAGCGTTAAGGCAAAAATAAGTAAAGCAAACTAAGAGCATATGGGGGCCAAGAAAGGGGTGGGTTGCAGGATAGATAACACTGAAAAGAGGAAGTGTGAACAACGTTCTGTAAAGTAGGGGGGGCGTGAGCAGTGTCCGCGTGGGGTGGAGGACAAGGCAGAGTGCGCGGAAGGGCAGCCAGCATTCAGGCCCTGAGTCAGGTGTGTTTAGGAGCTGGCAAGGAGCCCCGGGTGGCTGGAGAGGAGCGAATCAAGTAGCAGGAGGGAACAAACGATGGCTGGCTTGCAGAGGGTCCCGTGGCCACTGCCCACTCTTGGTGAAACGGGGTGCAGGGCAGGGATTTGGCCACAAGAGTGACATGATCTGACATAGATTTTAAAAGGGTCCTTGGGGCTGCTGTGTTAAGGACAAGTTGCAACAGGGCCAGGAGGATGCCAGGAGCTGGGCTGGAAGCTCTGCGCTGATCCAGAGAGATGGTGCCAGCTCAGCAGGAGCAGCGAGAAGCCCTCAGAGGCTGTATGCAGTTGAAGGTGTAGCCTGTAGGCTTCTGTGGTGGCTCAAGTGTGGATTGTGGGAGGAGAGGCACAAAGAGGTTTGGCCTGAGCCGCCAGAAGGATAGAAGGACCATTTAGGGACATGGGCGGGGGCACGGTGATCAAGAGTGCAGAGAGAGACCTGGCAAATGTGAGAGGTCAACCAGACATCCGAGTGGAGGAATCCAGTAAGCAGGCATACAAGTCTAAGGTTAAAATGAGGTCTAGTCCAGGAACAAATATTTGAGTTGCCAACATATACAGAGAGAGGGCCCTTGTAGAGGACTTTATCAGTTTTTGCTCATTTATGTTTCATAATAACCCTATGATGTTGGCATGGTTATTCCTCTCTTTATTTTATCCATACGGGAACTAAGCCACAAAGAGACTACGTAATTTACCAAAGGCAATGAAGCAATGAAGCTAGCAAGGGGACAAAGAGGAAGAACTGGAATTCAGATCCTGGCATTACAATCTATGTTTTAATGCCCATGGTTTATTACAAGAGCGCAAGCTTGTGTTATCAGCTTTGCTTTGAGGTTATGTTGGAAGCGGAACATGGCTAAGGGAAAGAAAGAAGCAGAACCGCGTACATCTTAACTCAGTATTTTAAAAATTATTTGGCTTGGATTCACTCTACCACCTCACATAAATATCAGAAATTAGAATAAAATGTTCCTCGAAGTACCTTATACATCACACGTGTTCTCTGATGTTTTCTGTCGTATCCTATTCCATCGCTTCCGACGCCTTTTTATTCTAAAATATTTTGGCTATAAAAATGCTCATTTTAATCCATCTAAATGATTATATAATAAAACCCTCAGCTGACAAAAATTCCTTGATTGATAGTTTTACAGGAGGGATTTCTGAACTCAGAAAAAGCTTTTGCAAGGAAATCCCTCTTCGGTACACCCAACAACCCCGTTAAGAGTATGGGCAATTCATTCTCTTACCTGGGGGTGAATCAAGGTAAATGAGAAAACACACAAGGTCAGGGCCAACTTAGCTACTGGACACTGTAGACACAGAGCCCAGACTCGCCATACATTTAGAGGCCCATGAGAATACTTTAATTTCTTTTAAACTCAGAAGTAAAGATAAATATAATCCAGCCTGTTTTACATGAAAAAAAATCTAAACTATAGAGAAGTGAGCTGTCGCAGGCTTTTGGTGGCCAAAAAATGAGCAAAAACATTTAGGGACATGGGCGGGGGCACGGTGATCAAGAGTGCAGAGAGAGACCTGGCAAATGTGAGAGGTCAACCAGACATCCGAGTGGAGGAATCCAGTAAGCAGGCATACAAGTCTAAGGTTAAAATGAGGTCTAGTCCAGGAACAAATATTTGAGTTGCCAACATATACAGAGAGAGGCCCTTGTAGAGGCCTTTATCAGTTTTTGCTCATTTATGTTTCATAATAACCCTATGATGTTGGCATGGTTATTCCTCTCTTTATTTTATCCATACGGGAACTAAGCCACAAAGAGACTACGTAATTTACCAAAGGCAATGAAGCAATGAAGCTAGAAAGGGGGACAAAGAGGAAGAACTGGAATTCAGATCCTGGCATTACAATCTATGTTTTAATGCCCATGGTTTATTACAAGAGCGCAAGCTTGTGTTATCAGCTTTGCTTTGAGGTTATGTTGGAAGCGGAATATGGCTAAGGGAAAGAAAGAAGCACCACCGCGTACATCTTAACTCAGTATTTTAAAAATTATTTGGCTTGGATTCACTCTACCACCTCACATAAATATCAGAAATTAGAATAAAATGTTCCTCGAAGTACCTTATACATCACACGTGTTCTCTGATGTTTTCTGTCGTATCCTATTCCATCGCTTCCGACGCCTTTTTATTCTAAAATATTTTGGCTATAAAAATGCTCATTTTAATCCATCTAAATGATTATATAATAAAACCCTCAGCTGACAAAAATTCCTTGATTGATAGTTTTACAGGAGGGATTTCTGAACTCAGAAAAAGCTTTTGCAAGGAAATCCCTCTTCGGTACACCCAACAACCCCGTTAAGAGTATGGGCAATTCATTCTCTTACCTGGGGGTGAATCAAGGTAAATGAGAAAACACACAAGGTCAGGGCCAACTTAGCTACTGGACACTGTAGACACAGAGCCCAGACTCGCCATACATTTAGAGGCCCATGAGAATACTTTAATTTCTTTTAAACTCAGAAGAAAAAATAAATATAATCCAGCCTGTTTTACATGTCTTTATAACAACACATATAAATATTTTATAATAGTTGCTAAACTATAGCTTAAAATTTTTTGTGGTAAAGGAGCTCACAAAAACAAACATGCTTAGAACCCACAAAAGTCATAATGAAGCTCTGTAAAGAGTGGAGAGAGAAGCAGTGATAAAAAAAAATATTTTTCAGTGCAGGATGGTACCTCTAGGGATATATTCTGGAGCTAGGCTTTTGAGATTCAAATCCCTACGTAATCACTTAGTAGTTGTGTGGCCTTCGGCAAGACCTTTAAACTCATCTTGCCTCAGTTTTCTCACCTGTAAAATGGGACTGATAATGGTCACCTTAGAGGTTTGTTTTAAAGTCTCTTTGAGACCCTGTGGACTGTAGTCTTCGAGGCTCCTCTGTCGATGGGATTCTCCAGGCAAGAATATTTTGCAGTGGGTAGCCATTTCCTTCTCCAGGAGATCTTCCCAACTCAGGGAAGACAGAAACTCTTGTCTCCTCTGTCCTCTGCATTGCAGTCAGATTCTTTACAACTGAGCCACCAGGGACTTATTAAACTTGGAAAAACTTAGACTAATTCCTGCCACGTAGTCTGTAGTCACTAGAGAAGTGAAGAATGAACTCTTTTATTCCACAGTGTCTCTCTGTTCTGCCTCACATTTGTTCTATTCTTCTAAGATGCCACCAAAAAAAAAAAAAAAGATGCCCCTCTAGGTACCACATCCTACAAGTCCAGAGCTACAGCTTCAGAAAGTCTCACATCAGGAACAAATTTTCTCAACTAAACTTTAATTCCATTCAGTTCTTCTTGCTTTTACTACTGAATGAATGGGACTTGCCCCAGATGAGATAGTCACCCTCAAACTCTGAAAGTTAAGGAAATTTGCATTGGCAATAGTCTATCTTCTGACTAGAGTTTGAGTGGATCATCTTTGAAAGGGTCTTTTGCAAATGGCCACGTGGAAATGGCCATCTGAGGAAACACATGCTGGACTTTCCAGAAATCCTCTGAACTTGGAGATGTTGTGAAGGAAAGAGAAAAAGAAGAGCAGAGCAAATGTAAATGGAGAAAAAAAGAGTGAAACAGAGAGAGAAAAAACAAAACTCAGTTTGAAAAGACCATTCATATATGTCAGGGGAGTACATCAAAAATCATAGAATCTTGACTTTTAAGAGTCAAGAGGATTACCTTCTTGTTTCTGAATAATCAACACCAGGATTTTGTGATGGTTTTGGAGATTTGTTTGTGTCAGTATCTGAGCCTGCTGCTTATGAGCTGAACTGTCAAAACTTCTAAGTCAGGGAGAACACTCTCTGCCTAATCTTCATTGTTACTTTGAGCACCAAATGGGAAAATGCCTTGCCGAGAGCTAAGTGCTATAAAAAGGCAAGAAACAGATGAAGTCTGGGTGAATGGGACAGCTTAAATGTCTAGCTCTAGCACAGGAATAGAAATGCAAAAAATAGACTAATTCTAGTCTAAAATGTTGCTTCTGTCATGGCCAAATATTCAATACAGCCTAGTAGTCTCGAAAGACTGAAAACAGCACCTACCTGTTTGTAGGCTTAGGCTATGTTCACACCTTCACTGCCAGTCTCATTATTGTATGAAATGTGATCACGCTTGGATAGTATTGTCCATCTGTAAGAAGCAAAGTGCTGGAATTTTTCCAAGCGTTTGTGAACTGCAGGACTTTTTCACATCTTAGTGTAGTCCCAGGCTACCTTCAGCTTTCCATTTGACCATAACCCTTGAGAAAGTACCTGCCATATTCAAGCTACAAGTAAGATGTGCTTCACTGCACACTAGATCTACTAGCCAGTGCCTTGCGGGGTATTCAACAGACTCAGCCTTCAGCAGTTGTTGTTGTTTAGTTGCTAAGTCGTGTCCGACTCTTTGTGACCCCATGGACTGCACCAGACTTCTCTGGCAAGAAAGCTGGAGTGGCGGCAGTTCCCTGGCAAGAAAGCTGGAGTGGATTGCCATTCTCTCCTCCAGGGGATCTTCCCGATTCAGGGATCAAACCCACGTCTCCAGCAGTGGCAGGTGGATTCTTCACCACTGATCCTCCGGGGAAGCCCTGGCCTTCCGCAGACTCTCTGTCAAATAGTTCTTCTTTCACAGTCTCCTCTCTCCTCTTCTTCCTACTCTCTCTCTTCCCCTCAGTTGAATGTCCTACTTATGTATTTGACCTTAAAAAACAGGAGCCGAGGTTTCAAGGCAGAACCTTCATCTCAGAGAAAGAGTGGGTTAAGTGTCCTCAGCGTATCTGCGGAAGTCCAGCGCCGCTGGTCCCCTCCCACTCCAACCATAGAATTACGTTTGCACAGCTGTGGAGCCGGCTGCCCCGTGTTCACTGCAGATCTCACAGCACACTGCTTTCCAGCAGCATCCTTGCTATATCTGGTCGGGACGCTGGCAGTAATCAGCTAAGAAGAAAGGATTTCAATAAAAAAATTGACGTCTACCAGCAGTTTTGGGATAGGGCTCAGAACGGCCCTACATATAAGGAAACTTCTCAAATTGTTCTGGAAAAAATTTCTCCCTGTTCAATTTGCTCAGTAGAAACAGAACAGGCAGAAACACAATTAGGAGTGACAAGGGGGTTATTTTGATTCTTTTCTTTTTTGTCTTTGACTTGGACAGCTTGGAGGCTCCCTCTGAACTATGGATTTTATTTATGTAACAGAAACATTTTTCAGCCAATATCTGGGTCTGGAGCTTTGATGGAGCTATAGATCACACCAAATTTTGGTTGATCGTAGATTTCCCTTTTACATAATTTATTTTGCCACAGAACTTTCACGAGTGTATTTTACTGCATTTTGACATCAAAAGATTAGCTAGTAGACTTTAAGCAAATTAAATGCTTGATACATTATTACAATTTTGTAAAACCTCACAGTGACTGAATCTTTCTTCAAGTTGTAAAATGCCTGAGGTAGTTTTCTTTTATCCATTCATGGAAGAAATTCATTCTAAATATGCAGGAATAAATCATTAGTGTGGTTTCTGACATTTCAGCCCAAGATGGGCCTTATTACCCCATGTATCACTCAGTTCTCACCACAGAAATCCTCCCTATTTTATGAACAAAACAAACAGCTTGATCAATGGTCACTGTAATTTATGCTTGGTTTGTTTGTTAGTTAATTCAAAAATTCTTCTTTGTTTTTCAACGTATATTTATATGTTTGCATCTGTTGTTCAGATCATATTCCCTTCAGGTAACTCAAGAACACTTACATTTCTCAAAATAGAAAAGATGCTCCTATTTCACTTGCCCACCAGGTCTGGGTCAAACCACGTCCTCCCTTGTCTCATGAGTGGCAGCCACATAAATGGAAGAGTGTGGTAAGTCTCAGACCACCTGAACCATCCATAAAAATAACACCAGGTCAACCCAAAGTAAGCCAAGATCAGCCTTCAACTCACTTCATTGGCCTCTTGGTTCCAGCTCATATAATATGATCTGTATGAACAATTTCTGCTGTATAGTTACCTCGTAAAGAAATACATCATCTGCTGAGTCCTTTCATAAACCCAATTACTGGAACAATTCAACAGAGTTATAGCTACTAGGATCTGCATCCTCTCTTCTTCTGATTCTACTTATTAAAGACACTGAATTGGAAATACTGCAGTGGAAAGAAACAGTGACTGAATTTAGCCAACATAGAGAAGACGGGTGTCATCACTCACCCAGGCATAATGTTAGTTCTCTCTTACTGCTGTGCCATCAGCTTCATTTATTATAGGTGATTTGTCTAAAGAAAAACTTATAAGCAGGCACTTTGTACACAAATATGAATATATTTTCAATATCTCACTGACTTATTTCTGAAAAATTATACATGATTCATTCAAAAGTATTAGTTGGCTATTTCATTTAAATTCAACCATCACAGTACTTTGATGGCTAAAATCTTTGGTGGCAAGTCTCAGAGAGTGAAAAAAAAAAAAAAACAGTTCATAAAATATATCATTAATTCAGTTCAGTCGCTCAAGTCATGTCCAACTCTTTGCAACCCCATGGACTTCCCTGTCCTTCACCATCTCCTGGAGCTTGCTCAGACTCATGCCATTGACTCAATGATGCCATCCACCCATCTTGTCCTCTGTCCTCCCTCTCTCCTTCTACCATTTATTTTTCCCAGCATCAAAGTCTTTTCCAGTGAGTCATCTCTTCCCATTAGGTGGCCAAGGTATTGGAGCTTCAGCTTCAGCATTAATCCTTCTAGTGAATATTCAGGGTTAATTGCCTTTAGAATTATCATTAATTAATATTATTAATTAATAATAGATAAAAATATGTTATTGGGGGAAAAATTCAAGTTGTGAAAGATGCAATGCCTTTTAGCTTCATGTGTGTGTACTAAGTCATGTCCGACTCTTTTGACCCCATGGACTGTAGCCCATCAGGCTTATCATGGAATTTCCCAGGCAGGGATACTGGGGTGGGCTGCCATTTCCTTCTCCAGGGGATCTTCCCGACCCAGGGATCAAACCTGTGTCACCTGCAGCTCCTGCACTGGCAGGTGGATTCTTTACCACTGAGCCACCTTGGAAGCCCTTTAACTTCATACAAGGCTCAGGCCAGTAGGGATTCATATTAAATTTATTATCTCAGGCAGAGTTCAAGTGGTGATACTGGTTTTGAGAAGAAATCATATGTTATAATAAAAGCTAGAAAGAGGCCAAGTAGAGAAGCAGATGCGGTGTTCCAATGAAAGCCTTCCTGTAACCACAGCCCATCATTCAGAACTGGGGAAGAATGAGAATCTGCTAGTACATTGAATCAAAAATTAATATTTAGTGCATTCACTGCAACTGGGTAAAAACACTCCACTCTGGTGCGTGTGAAAGCTTGTGTGATTCTCTTTCCAGTTGGTAATTCTCAGTGGACTTCGTTCTCTTTCAGTCTCTAGAAACCTCAATTCCTGTCCAATAACACCAGTGAATCTTGAATGCATGCGGGTGTCTTTTTTAAAATTATAACTCCTTTCATCTCCCTTGTATTTGCTCTTCAGTGGCCTAAGGAAAAACCATTGTGTTATTACGTGAGCTCATAAAAACATACATTTTTTTTTTCCCACATAAGACCTCAGTTTCCTTCCATAAATCTGTTGCTGGGATTCATCAGTTTCTTCTTCCCCTGAGGAAAACAGCTTCAAGCCTTAGGTTCACATAATTCCTCCCATTGCATTCCTACCTCTGCCTAGTGTTAAGATAAAATGCCGCACTGGGAGGCAGGTCTAGAGGTCATGTAGTTAGCAACAGATAAAGAAATATGGAGGCAAGGCAAAGGTAAAACTCTGATCTTCCTAGGGATAAATCAACTACTGATTTGTAGTACATCATCAAACAGGAGAAAAATGCCTGAGGACCATTGGTTCCTGTGGGGTCAGATGTACCGACCCTTCTGACTGCTCTGGAAACACTGTGTGTAGAGGAATAACTATGGACTTGTGTCAGACAGCCCTGGGCGTGAATTCAGACTCCACTGGGCAATTTCAGGGCGCATTTACTATGTTACAAACTTCAGCTTGCTTAACTGTTGTTGTTTAGTCGCTAAGTTGTATCTGACTCTATGATCCTATGGACTGTAGCCCCCCCAGGCTCATCCATCCATGGGGCTTCCCAGACAAGAACGCTGCAGTGGGTTGCCATGTCCACCTGAAACAGGAACACTCATTTCTTAGGATGGCTGTGAAAATTACATGAAAGGGGGATATAAAGCAACATACCTGGCATAGTAGCTGCTCAGTAAGCAGCTTTCAAACATTTCAAGCAAGAAACGTGATCAGTTTATTTTATTAACATAGAATCTCAATGTTGTATCACAGTGATAAATACTTTATTAGATTTACAAAGCTCCCTTCTCAAACCTGGATGACATTTTAGAAAAAGAAGCGATAACTTGTTATGGTTTATTATAACTTATTTCACTAAATAACAGTATAACAAACATTCATCACAGGCTCAATATAGATTGAACAGTTTCATTAACAGCTCAGTCCATCAGTAGAAACACTGGTATCCACTGGACTGCAAGCTCCCTGAGAGGATAAACTGTGTTTGCCTCATATGCTCCTGAATCCTCAGTGCTTAGCGTTGGGCTCATTGTAGAGATTCTCTGTTTCAACGAACGTATCTTGCAGGTGGAGAAATTATGTCACAGAGAATTCTGTGGTCTCTAAGAAGACAGAAAAAAAAAAAAAGACAGAAAGGGAAATTCCCCAGAACCTAGACATTTAAAACTAGTAGCTTAGTTCCAGGAGTGAGTTGGAGCCCAGCTCATATAGGGTCGTAAGGGCCAACCAAACCTTCTCAACTGTATGTTCAATGACATCACATCTGTAGTTTGAAATCAACCTTGGAGGGAGTATTGGAAATCCGCAAGCATTGCTACAAGTTCATAAGGTTATTAATTAAGAAAGAGTTCTCTCTAAAGAACTTTCTTTAGAGCTCAGCACACCATGCCTACAGAGTTGAGCCTAATATTTTATAGGCATACTTTAAGCACCATCAGAGGAATAACTATGGACTTGTGTCAGACAGCCCTGGGCGTGAATTCAGACTCCACTGGGCAATTTCAGGGCGCATTTACTATGTTACAAACTTCAGCTTGCTTAACTGTTGTTGTTTAGTCGCTAAGTTGTATCTGACTCTATGATCCTATGGACTGTAGCCCCCCCAGGCTCATCCATCCATGGGGCTTCCCAGACAAGAACGCTGCAGTGGGTTGCCATGTCCACCTGAAACAGGAACACTCATTTCTTAGGATGGCTGTGAAAATTACATGAAAGGGGGATATAAAGCAACATACCTGGCATAGTAGCTGCTCAGTAAGCAGCTTTCAAACATTTCAAGCAAGAAACGTGATCAGTTTATTTTATTAACATAGAATCTCAATGTTGTATCACAGTGATAAATACTTTATTAGATTTACAAAGCTCCCTTCTCAAACCTGGATGACATTTTAGAAAAAGAAGCGATAACTTGTTATGGTTTATTATAACTTATTTCACTAAATAACAGTATAACAAACATTCATCACAGGCTCAATATAGATTGAACAGTTTCATTAACAGCTCAGTCCATCAGTAGAAACACTGGTATCCACTGGACTGCAAGCTCCCTGAGAGGATAAACTGTGTTTGCCTCATATGCTCCTGAATCCTCAGTGCTTAGCGTTGGGCTCATTGTAGAGATTCTCTGTTTCAACGAACGTATCTTGCAGGTGGAGAAATTATGTCACAGAGAATTCTGTGGTCTCTAAGAAGACAGAAAAAAAAAAAAAGACAGAAAGGGAAATTCCCCAGAACCTAGACATTTAAAACTAGTAGCTTAGTTCCAGGAGTGAGTTGGAGCCCAGCTCATATAGGGTCGTAAGGGCCAACCAAACCTTCTCAACTGTATGTTCAATGACATCACATCTGTAGTTTGAAATCAACCTTGGAGGGAGTATTGGAAATCCGCAAGCATTGCTACAAGTTCATAAGGTTATTAATTAAGAAAGAGTTCTCTCTAAAGAACTTTCTTTAGAGAGCTCAGCACACCACTGGTCAACTCACAGAGTTGAGCCTAATATTTTATAGGCATACTTTAAGCACCATCGAAGTATTATATATAAGTGGTTGAGACATGTTTGATTAGATGTGAAAAATATCAAAGGAGAAGTATCAGGCTGGTTTTCCTGGATCAATTTAATCTGACAACTAAACATTCAGATGTTTATTTACTGCAGTGGCTCCAGGAACATGTTGACAGGTGAAATGACTATATTATTGCTTTACTGTTATTTTAATATAGAAAAATCAATATGTCTAAGATGAGGGCTATAGGTATGTCTACTGAAAATATGCTTTCATCTTTAAAATAAATATGTATGATACAATTTAACAGTCTTTCATAGAAAATATTTTATCAGTTTGCCCTGTTGTTTGAACACTCGTGAAGAGGAAAGTGGATTTCTTTTTGCAGTTCATTTAAGAGTAAAATCAAGTGATCAGCAATGAAGCATTTTCACATTTCTTAACTACTGTAATACATTAACTAGGTTTGGAATCCAATTTCAGTCAAATTAATGGTTAGTGTCCTCTAGTAGCCTTGCCAACTGAAGAGGTCCACCTTGAAGCAAGAGGCAACAGCGATTTAGAAGTTTCCCAGATTTTCTGTTCTTAGCACAAATGCTAGACTGCATCAGTTGTTTTTTTTTTTTTTCAAATCATCACATACAGGCTTTCCAAAGAGACACTTCTAAAATTATATCTAGGTTTCTGCAGCTTACAAATATCTTTTAAGCAGTGGGGAGAAAGTGTTTTTGTTGTTTTTAGAATAGTTGTTAATGGATAGTAAGTGCAGCTCTCAATGAAATGAGCATCCCAGAGGAGCACCTGTCTTGTGGCAGGGAATTTGAGCAATCCCCTTTACATTCTTCTTCCTTTTTAAAGTACGACTCAGTGACAGTCATAGGGAATATGTGAACATACACTAAGCAACCAAGTCAGAACCTTGGAACTTGTGCATAATGGTAGTATATGGTAATAAGTGAGAATATTTGCTCTCTTGGGTGTTTTAAGGCTCTCTGGGTCATTTCTGAGCATTCTGATATTTCGAGAAAAGGATATACAGGGATTTGGAATGAAAGATCATTAATTAAGAAAATGGCCAAAGGATGGAGGATTCCAGGGAAAATGACAGGGCAAACTTAAAAGGCATTAAGAAGCCCTGTTTGAATTAGTTGAACATATTCTAGTTGAGTACATAAATCAAGCAGAAAATGTGAGCATTGTGTGGACAAAAATTATGAGATAATGGACTTAGCATTTTTCTTTGATATGAAGAGGGAGACCTGGTGGGTGTGAACAATATGTACATCAAGTGGAAACTGTAATTACCTGATTTTGATTTTATGTGACTTGGTACAACAGAGTTTCTTTCTATAGGGATAAATTACTTAGACTGCTATCAAACCCCCTTGGGGAACAGATCCTGGGGAGAACAATGATCACCCTCAAACCCTGTTGGGAAAAAGATCCTGAGAAGAGACTGGATATTTCTGTGTTTAAGATTTGGTAGGATGAATCTGTATGGATGACCAAAAGATTTCTTTTTGAGAAAGCAGTTCCTTCCTACCTTGGTCTCTGTTGGCATCAGTGGCTTAGATCATCGGTTGTAGTGTGGGATGCCTGAGGTGAGCCTTCCATTCCAGTCCCCACTGAGTATGGGACCTTGAGGTAGCCAGGGCTTCCTGGTGGCTCAGATGGTAAACAATCTGCCTGCAATACAGAAGACTTGGGCTCTACCCCTGGGTTGGCAAGATCCTGAGGAGAAGGAAATGGCAACCCATTCCAGTATTCTTGCCTGGAGAATTCCACGGACAGAGGAGCCTGGCGGGCTACAATCCTTGGGGTCGCAAGGACACGATGGAGTGATTAACACTTGAGCTAGTTGCTGGACCCGTCTATGCCTTTCTTGCTTTTCAGTAAACCAGAGATAATAATAACATCTATTTTACAGTTGTGAGAATCAGATAACGCAATAGGAGTCAGGTTCTGAAAGAGTTTCTGATGCCTAGTAAGCATTTGGCAAATATTCCCTGGTATTATTAGTAGAAACCACAGGCCCAGTCAGCCCAGGATGCAAATCTCTTGGGTGTTTTAAGGCTCTCTGGGTCATTTCTGAGCATTCTGATATTTCGAGAAAAGGATATACAGGGATTTGGAATGAAAGATCATTAATTAAGAAAATGGCCAAAGGATGGAGGATTCCAGGGAAAATGACAGGGCAAACTTAAAAGGCATTAAGAAGCCCTGTTTGAATTAGTTGAACATATTCTAGTTGAGTACATAAATCAAGCAGAAAATGTGAGCATTGTGTGGACAAAAATTATGAGATAATGGACTTAGCATTTTTCTTTGATATGAAGAGGGAGACCTGGTGGGTGTGAACAATATGTACATCAAGTGGAAACTGTAATTACCTGATTTTGATTTTATGTGACTTGGTACAACAGAGTTTCTTTCTATAGGGATAAATTACTTAGACTGCTATCAAACCCCCTTGGGGAACAGATCCTGGGGAGAACAATGATCACCCTCAAACCCTGTTGGGAAAAAGATCCTGAGAAGAGACTGGATATTTCTGTGTTTAAGATTTGGTAGGATGAATCTGTATGGATGACCAAAAGATTTCTTTTTGAGAAAGCAGTTCCTTCCTACCTTGGTCTCTGTTGGCATCAGTGGCTTAGATCATCGGTTGTAGTGTGGGATGCCTGAGGTGAGCCTTCCATTCCAGTCCCCACTGAGTATGGGACCTTGAGGTAGCCAGGGCTTCCTGGTGGCTCAGATGGTAAACAATCTGCCTGCAATACAGAAGACTTGGGCTCTACCCCTGGGTTGGCAAGATCCTGAGGAGAAGGAAATGGCAACCCATTCCAGTATTCTTGCCTGGAGAATTCCACGGACAGAGGAGCCTGGCGGGCTACAATCCTTGGGGTCGCAAGGACACGATGGAGTGATTAACACTTGAGCTAGTTGCTGGACCCGTCTATGCCTTTCTTGCTTTTCAGTAAACCAGAGATAATAATAACATCTATTTTACAGTTGTGAGAATCAGATAACGCAATAGGAGTCAGGTTCTGAAAGAGTTTCTGATGCCTAGTAAGCATTTGGCAAATATTCCCTGGTATTATTAGTAGAAACCACAGGCCCAGTCAGCCCAGGATGCAAATAAGCTTGAGACTCAGCACCTGCTGGGAGAGGCTCACAGAGCCAGCTGGCTCAGCTGCAAGATCCCTCTGTGAGTCGCTGCTTTTGCTTCGCTCCTTGTTCTGCACAGATCTGCTTAGAGGCTCAGAGGCAAACCTCTTTAACCCCCTAGTTTGCGTCTTGGCTGTGGCAACCTGCCCCAAGCCATTGTGCAGACTGTGACTAAGCAGATTCAAGAGTCAAGCCTCTTTTAGGTAACTTGGATGATTTCTGGGGCTAAGTATTTAACTCAGTAGGTAGGTAAAAGATGTATTTAGTCACTTATGAATTCTAACTGCTTGAGATGATTAGGCAATTTGAAATGCCATAAGACGTGGGAAGCAGAGCGTGAGTCAGGGATGCCTTAGTCCTCTTGCTTTTTCATTTGGAAAGCCTCCCTGGGGGGTCCTCCCACTGTGGAGACTCAAACTTGGATTCACAATTATCCCCTAGAGGGTGAGGAGGGCGAGGCCAGGGTCCCAGGTGTTAACACAGCTATTTCACACCCTACCTCTGTTTAGCTCCACCACCCCCAGACTCTGGGCTGAACTCTTAGAACAGAAAGAAGGATAGACAAACCCCTAGCTCTTAGGAGCTCAAGTCTTCTTGGGTAGAGGAGCAGTAAACGGATGGTTCCAAATGCCATGGGCAGTGTCGTGGTCTAGGCACAGAGAAAGCACCATTGGAACAATGAAGACCAGCCCTGCCTGGCAGAGTTGCAGAATCCTTATTTCTTTTTATTTATTTATTTATTTGGGGGCTATTCTGGGTTTTTTAAATTTTCTCCGGCCGCTTCTATTGGTCTTTCATTTATCTATTTTCATCCATCTTTGTTCTTTGGCCTGTCTGGGCCTCCCATCGCAGTGGCCTCTCTTGTCACAGAGCACCGGCTCTGGGCGCATGCGCCCCAGAGCTCTGGCTCAGTAGTTGGACACATTGGTCCAGCTGCTCTGCAGCACTTGGGATCCTCCCAGGCCAGGGATCGAACCAGCACCCCCCCGCACTGCAAGGCAGTGTCCTTACCACTGGACCACAAGGGAAGCACTATGGGTTTTCACTGCTGCCACAGGCTCTTCTCTAGTTACAGGGAGTGGTGGCTACTCTCTAGTTGAGGTGAGTAGGCTTGTTGTGGTGACTTCTCTTCTTGTGTAACTTGGGCTCTAGGGCACACAGTCTTCAGTAGTTGTGGCATGTGGGCTCCATCGTTGCGGCTCTGAGGCTCTAGAGCACAGGCTCCATAGTTGTGGCTCATAGGCTTAGTTGCTCAGCAGCATGTGGATCCTCCCGGACCAGGGATCAAACCCATGTCTCCTGCACTGGCAGATGAATTCTTTACCACTGAGCTACCAAGGAAGCCCGGGGAATCCTTATTGATGATACCACTAGGGCTGATCCTCGGAGGATGAAAAGGACTTTCTCATGGATGAAGCCCTGTGTGAAGGCATTTGGGAAAGGTTTCAGGAATTGAAGAGCATTCAGTTCATTTATCTGAAAAGTCTGTCAAACGACCAATTATCCCTAGAGGGTGAGGAGGGCGAGGCCAGGGTCCCAGGTGTTAACACAGCTATTTCACACCCTACCTCTGTTTAGCTCCACCACCCCCAGACTCTGGGCTGAACTCTTAGAACAGAAAGAAGGATAGACAAACCCCTAGCTCTTAGGAGCTCAAGTCTTCTTGGGTAGAGGAGCAGTAAACGGATGGTTCCAAATGCCATGGGCAGTGTCGTGGTCTAGGCACAGAGAAAGCACCATTGGAACAATGAAGACCAGCCCTGCCTGGCAGAGTTGCAGAATCCTTATTTCTATTTATTTATTTATTTATTTGGGGGCTATTCTGGGTTTTTTAAATTTTCTCCGGCCGCTTCTATTGGTCTTTCATTTATCTATTTTCATCCATCTTTGTTCTTTGGCCTGTCTGGGCCTCCCATCGCAGTGGCCTCTCTTGTCACAGAGCACCGGCTCTGGGCGCATGCGCCCCAGAGCTCTGGCTCAGTAGTTGGACACATTGGTCCAGCTGCTCTGCAGCACTTGGGATCCTCCCAGGCCAGGGATCGAACCAGCACCCCCGCACTGCAAGGCAGTGTCCTTACCACTGGACCACAAGGGAAGCACTATGGGTTTTCACTGCTGCCACAGGCTCTTCTCTAGTTACAGGGAGTGGTGGCTACTCTCTAGTTGAGGTGAGTAGGCTTGTTGTGGTGACTTCTCTTCTTGTGTAACTTGGGCTCTAGGGCACACAGTCTTCAGTAGTTGTGGCATGTGGGCTCCATCGTTGCGGCTCTGAGGCTCTAGAGCACAGGCTCCATAGTTGTGGCTCATAGGCTTAGTTGCTCAGCAGCATGTGGATCCTCCCGGACCAGGGATCAAACCCATGTCTCCTGCACTGGCAGATGAATTCTTTACCACTGAGCTACCAAGGAAGCCCGGGGAATCCTTATTGATGATACCACTAGGGCTGATCCTCGGAGGATGAAAAGGACTTTCTCATGGATGAAGCCCTGTGTGAAGGCATTTGGGAAAGGTTTCAGGAATTGAAGAGCATTCAGTTCATTTATCTGAAAAGTCTGTCAAAACATGATAGAGACCTGAGCCTCACCAACTCAATGGACATGAATTTGAGTAAACTCTAGGAAATAGTGGAGGACAGAAAGGCCTGGCGTGCTGCAGTCCATGGGGTCACAGGGCGCTGGACACAACTGAGTGACTGAACAACAACTCCAGTGTATTAGGTTTAGGTGTACAGTGTAATGATTTGATGCATGTATATATTGTGAAATGATCAGCACCATGCATTTGGTTAGCATCCATCGCCCATCCTTTTCTGTTTTTACCATGATCTGGTAGGACATTAGGAAGGTTTATGCTAGGGACAAAAGAAAATTGGCAACACCCTCATGAGGAGCATCCATTTTCAAAGGGGTTTAGAGAGAGTAGGAGCCAGCACTCGCACCCGAGGAGGATCGAAGGACCTAGGCAGAGGGAAGTCAAGAGAAAGCAGGGGAGAGAGGGTTTTCTAGGGAAATACAATGGCCACAGGTTCACAAGCAGCAGTGGAGAGATCCAGAGAGGACCGACTGGAGTCCTTTCCTTGGGTGCCTTTATCAGGGATGGTTGATCACGTGGTAGAAGCCCATTGCTGCATCTAAGAGTGGACAGGGTGAAAATCTGGAGCCACTAGGCACTGGTCCATCATTCAAGGACGTTAGCTCAGAAATAAAGGTGAGAACCAGTGCTCTAGCTGGCTAGAGTGGGATGAGCGTCACTCAGGTTTAGTTTCGTTTTCCAGTTGTGCACAGAGGCGTAGCTAACCTGATTTCCCTGGTTAGGTTACAAGCTCCCCAAAGAAGCAGCTCTGTTCCCACAGTGCTGGGCACGGTCCAGATGCTTATTCAGGATATGCAGGTTCATGTGCTCATTTTTGTCACAGAATTATTCAAACAACATCAATTATGTGTGCATCAATTTCAGATCTAATTTCTGAAAATATGTACAAATATGCATATAGACACATTTCCTAAGGGGAGGAGGCAGATGTTATGAAGTTCGTCTAACAATAATGAATCTATTAAAAAGCTTGTGATTCAATAAATATCTTCTTTCTCTTCTTTTATCTGAATTGACTTGAAAGTGTAACAAGTATTTTATGCCCGCTTTTCTCTGCTCATTGGCCTTTCTCCTACATTCCTCTGTTAAGTAACATTTCTCTATCCTAGTACTTGGACCATATGCTCTCCTTCTGTGGTGTTTTGACTTGCTTTCAGAGGAGTAAATGGTGCTTAGGGGTGGTCTCATCATTCTCAAATAGCAAGCAAATAGATTAATTAGGCTTAAGCATGAAATCAGCTCTTCCCAGGTAACAATTTGTTGATCAAAAATAGTCCCTAACTTCACTCTTAAATTAAAAGATATATATTGGCTTATACTGGACAAAGCCTATGCCCCCCAAAACATCTTTAAAGCTTCTGTTTGTGCTCGTATGTGTCGCTGAAATTCAGAAAAGTGTTAGGACTGCTTATAGATCATAGCAAATGGACTCAAGTCCCATTTTTAATTTAAACTTGTACCAAGCCTGGTAGGATTTCCAGACATATATATAAAGATATAATATGGGCATGATAAGAAAGAGACCTTTAAGGAAGAAAATATGCCCTTTAAAGGAATAAAAGGAGCTTTAAAATCTGCTGAACTGATTGAGTACAGAGGAAACCACTCAGAAGGAAGCCTCTTGTTAGTAGACATTTGAAAGTACGTAGTCATTAGTACGTGGTGGTTTCTGTTTGCTTTTTTCTGAAATGAACCTGAGGGTAGATATTAAAAGGTGCTTAAATCTGCAAAGAAAAAGACTGGTTATTTTTGTCAAATTCCATTTTATGCTAAGATTTCTTCATGGTGTTCTGGACCTGGAAGTTGACTCTTATATGTGCATTTGTATATTTTGCACCTGCTAATATTCAAGCACTGGGAAAAATGGTTTTACTTTCCTCCGTTGACTCCTCGTTAGTATAACTTGTGCCATTTAGGCTCATTTGAATTACTAGTGTATTTTTTCAGACTTACACAGTTTTATCACCTGTTTTAGAGGGACAGGAAATTTGAATTTCGAAAATATGTACAAATATGCATATAGACACATTTCCTAAGGGGAGGAGGCAGATGTTATGAAGTTCGTCTAACAATAATGAATCTATTAAAAAGCTTGTGATTCAATAAATATCTTCTTTCTCTTCTTTTATCTGAATTGACTTGAAAGTGTAACAAGTATTTTATGCCCGCTTTTCTCTGCTCATTGGCCTTTCTCCTACATTCCTCTGTTAAGTAACATTTCTCTATCCTAGTACTTGGACCATATGCTCTCCTTCTGTGGTGTTTTGACTTGCTTTCAGAGGAGTAAATGGTGCTTAGGGGTGGTCTCATCATTCTCAAATAGCAAGCAAATAGATTAATTAGGCTTAAGCATGAAATCAGCTCTTCCCAGGTAACAATTTGTTGATCAAAAATAGTCCCTAACTTCACTCTTAAATTAAAAGATATATATTGGCTTATACTGGACAAAGCCTATGCCCCCCAAAACATCTTTAAAGCTTCTGTTTGTGCTCGTATGTGTCGCTGAAATTCAGAAAAGTGTTAGGACTGCTTATAGATCATAGCAAATGGACTCAAGTCCCATTTTTAATTTAAACTTGTACCAAGCCTGGTAGGATTTCCAGACATATATATAAAGATATAATATGGGCATGATAAGAAAGAGACCTTTAAGGAAGAAAATATGCCCTTTAAAGGAATAAAAGGAGCTTTAAAATCTGCTGAACTGATTGAGTACAGAGGAAACCACTCAGAAGGAAGCCTCTTGTTAGTAGACATTTGAAAGTACGTAGTCATTAGTACGTGGTGGTTTCTGTTTGCTTTTTTCTGAAATGAACCTGAGGGTAGATATTAAAAGGTGCTTAAATCTGCAAAGAAAAAGACTGGTTATTTTTGTCAAATTCCATTTTATGCTAAGATTTCTTCATGGTGTTCTGGACCTGGAAGTTGACTCTTATATGTGCATTTGTATATTTTGCACCTGCTAATATTCAAGCACTGGGAAAAATGGTTTTACTTTCCTCCGTTGACTCCTCGTTAGTATAACTTGTGCCATTTAGGCTCATTTGAATTACTAGTGTATTTTTTCAGACTTACACAGTTTTATCACCTGTTTTTAGAGGGACAGGAAACACAATTTTATTAATTCTATTGTTGTCTAGTTGCTACATTTGTCTGACTCTTTCTCAACCCCATGAACTATTGGGCTCCAGGCTCCTCTGTTCATGGAATTTCCCAGGTAAGAATACTGGAGTGCGTGGCCATTTCCTTCTGCAGCAAATCTTCCTGACTAAGGGATTCATTCTATTGCCTATTTTTAAATCAGATACTGGAAAAACAGTACATTACAAACTAGCCCGAAGAATCATGTGCAGTAGAACCAGAAGGCTGTCAGTTAAAGTCATGTCTCAATTCTAATATAAAACCTCAGAATTCACAGACCTCATAATATCTGAGCCATGAATATTTGCTTCAGGCATCAGCTTGACATTTAAAAAAATCTTTAAGACCACACGGACATTTCACTTTGTCAGAATATCTCCTTGTCATACAATGGTTAAAAATATCCAACTTTAACTAAAATATCCAACTTTATCCCATTCTGAGAGTCTGATCTCTTTTTGTTTGGGGAAGATATTTTTCTTCTTTCCATGTCTAGGCTAGAACAAACCTGTCATTCATTTTGCACTGATTGGTTAATTGCATGCTATACACAAAAAAGCACTTTTCTCTTAGAATTTTTGCTCAAGACTTTTCACTACTCTGTAAAAGAGTACAGATAGAAGTAAAGGACAAGAGAAAGCAGTGGTGGATAAAAAGGAAGAGATTCAGCTGGAAGGTGAGAGAATTCATAAAATTTAGTATGTGAGACAGCAGCCTTTCTTCCGGATGTGGTGGATACATGTTTTTGTATTGGAAATACCCTGTGTCTTATATCTCCCAATATTTTGGGCATTATTAGCTGTCTTTGTATGGAATATTCGTGATGAGTGTCAGCAGACCCCCCCTACACTTTAGAAAACACTGTCAGATCTGATCCTGTCTTATTCTGTCATTTGTATATTTTGCACCTGCTAATATTCAAGCACTGGGAAAAATGGTTTTACTTTCCTCCGTTGACTCCTCGTTAGTATAACTTGTGCCATTTAGGCTCATTTGAATTACTAGTGTATTTTTTCAGACTTACACAGTTTTATCACCTGTTTTTAGAGGGACAGGAAACACAATTTTATTAATTCTATTGTTGTCTAGTTGCTACATTTGTCTGACTCTTTCTCAACCCCATGAACTATTGGGCTCCAGGCTCCTCTGTTCATGGAATTTCCCAGGTAAGAATACTGGAGTGCGTGGCCATTTCCTTCTGCAGCAAATCTTCCTGACTAAGGGATTCATTCTATTGCCTATTTTTAAATCAGATACTGGAAAAACAGTACATTACAAACTAGCCGAAGAATCATGTGCAGTAGAACCAGAAGGCTGTCAGTTAAAGTCATGTCTCAATTCTAATATAAAACCTCAGAATTCACAGACCTCATAATATCTGAGCCATGAATATTTGCTTCAGGCATCAGCTTGACATTTAAAAAAATCTTTAAGACCACACGGACATTTCACTTTGTCAGAATATCTCCTTGTCATACAATGGTTAAAAATATCCAACTTTAACTAAAATATCCAACTTTATCCCATTCTGAGAGTCTGATCTCTTTTTGTTTGGGGAAGATATTTTTCTTCTTTCCATGTCTAGGCTAGAACAAACCTGTCATTCATTTTGCACTGATTGGTTAATTGCATGCTATACACAAAAAAGCACTTTTCTCTTAGAATTTTTGCTCAAGACTTTTCACTACTCTGTAAAAGAGTACAGATAGAAGTAAAGGACAAGAGAAAGCAGTGGTGGATAAAAAGGAAGAGATTCAGCTGGAAGGTGAGAGAATTCATAAAATTTAGTATGTGAGACAGCAGCCTTTCTTCCGGATGTGGTGGATACATGTTTTTGTATTGGAAATACCCTGTGTCTTATATCTCCCAATATTTTGGGCATTATTAGCTGTCTTTGTATGGAATATTCGTGATGAGTGTCAGCAGACCCCCCCTACACTTTAGAAAACACTGTCAGATCTGATCCTGTCTTATTCTGTCATTTATCTACGGCTCTGTAAACTCCTGGAGCTCCCAGGGCCTGTCTGAGATTCCCTGACTCTTCACAGAGATTTAATATAATCAAACTGACAATTCTTTGAGCCATTAGGTGTCTATGGTGTATTTGAATGCAAAATCTCACCTGAAGACACAAATAGCTTTAGTGGAGGCAGCTAGAAGGAGGTGCTGGCCTTGACATCAAAAGCGAAGTCATTTCCCAGTAAAGTGAGGGCAGATATTGCTAAGAAATTCTTGAGCTAGAGTCTGTCTATAACTGAAGGTGGGGCTTCTCAGGCAGCTGGAGATTTAAGAGACGGGGTTTCAATCCCTGGGTTGGGAAGATTCTCTAGAGGACAACATGGCAGCCCACTCTAGTGTTCTTGCCTGAAGAATCCTGTGGACAGAGGAGCCTGGCGGGCCATGGTCCATAGGGTCGCAAAGAGTCAGAAACAACTGAAATGACTTAGCACGCATGCACAACTGAAGGGCCCCTGACTTCCTGCTCTGTCTCCAAGGAGACTTTTCACATAGGAAGTGATGAGGGATAAGGGATGAGGGTGCTAAGAAAGAGCCTCCAGGACCTCACTAGCAGGCAAGCAGCCTGTTAAAAAGCTGAGTAGGGCTTCCCTGGTGTTTCAGTGGGTAGAGAGTCCACCATGCCCTGCAAGGGGCACCGGTTTGATCCCTGGCCTGGGAAGATCCCACGTGCCGTGGAGCGGCTGGATCTGTGTGTCCAATGACAAGCCAGTGCTCTGGAGTGCATGCGCCCAGAGCCAGTGCTCTGCAACCAGAGAAGTCACTGCGATGGGAGGCCCACACAGGCCAAAGAATAAAGATGGAGGAAAATAAATAAATAAAAAACCAATAAAAGAGGCCAAAATTTACAAAAAGAAAAAGATGAGCAAGAGGGAATTTCCTGGCAGTCTGGTGGTTAGGATTCTGCGTTGGTGTGGCCCCACCCCCCACCCCCCCAGAAAAGGCACTGATGAGCAAGTGATGTGCTCAGGGAGGTCCCAATCTTGTCTCTCCAGGATAAGCCTACTCTCTTTTTTTTTTTAAGATTTATTTATTTATTTATTTTGGTGTGAGTGGGGTGGGGAGGGAGGGGAGCAGGCGGGCCACTTCTATTGGTCTTTCATTTGTCCATTTTCATCTCTCTTTGTTCTTTGGCCCGTGTGGGCCTCCCATCGCGGTGGCCTCTGTTGTCGCAGAGCACCAGCTCTGGGCGCATGCACGCCAGAGCTCAGGCTCGGTGATTGGACACATCAGTCCAGCCGCTCCGCGGCACGTGGGCTCTTCCCAGGCCAGGGATCGAACCGGCACCCCTTGCACTGCAAGGCGGTGTCCTTACCCACTGCGCCACCAGGGAAGCCCAAGCCTACTCTAACTTTCTGAAACCTTAATTACTCAGGAACTCTCATACTATCATATATCACATCTTACTCAGTTTTTCAAAAACCGATTTCCTGATGCTTGTAACTCTAGGGTAAAATCAACATTTTACTCCCACAAAATACCCCGTAATGAAATGATGCTTTCTATTTTAAGAAGTTACAATAAATATCTTAAATTTTAAAACTTTTAAAAAGTTTAATTTTTGTTTTGTTTTTCTTTTTAAACAGTTTAAATTTTTATATGATTTTTAGAAGTTACTTTTCATTTACAGTTATCACAAAATGTTCACTGATTCCCGTGTCATCCAGCACATCCCTAAGCCTACCTTACATCTGGTAGTTTATACCTCCCGCTCTCCCCCGATCTTGTTCCCCATCTCCCACTGGTAGCACTAGATTTTCCTCCATATCAGTGAGTCTGCTTTTCTTCAGTTATATTCACTAATTTGTTGTATTTTTTAGATTCCACATGTAAATGATATCATGCATTATTTTTTCTTCTTTGACTTATCTTACTTAGCATAATACATTCCAGGTCCATCCATGTTTCTGTCAGTGACAAAACTTCTTTCTTTTTTATGGCTGAGTAGTATTCCAGTGTGTGTGTACATATCTTCTTTATCCATTTATCCTTTGAGAGACACTTAATTTATTTCTTTATCTCGACAATTGTAAATAATGCTGCTATCAATGTTGGAGTACACAGAATCTTTTAAATTAGTGGTCTTGTGTTAATATTTTTTTAAAAATATTTATTTAGAGGAAGTTGGTGCTGGCCATCTGTTGCCACATAGCTAACTAGTAATGTAGTAAGTACAATTTGAGGACAAAAATCTATTTCTTTTCACTGAATTTGTTAATCATGGATCCCAATGTGACTGCCGAGGACCACTTACAGTGTGAATTTGCATTGTGATGCTAAAGGCTAGTTTTGGGATATGTTACTTATTTGTGTTTCCAAATGAAAAATTAAAATTCAATGTGTAGGGTTTTTTAATCCAATGTGGTGGAGAAAATATGCATCTTTGTGTGAGATACAAAGTGGGATATAATGCAGAACCCTACTCAGCTTTTACCACTCCAGGGAACCAATCTCTAACTTTCTGAAACCTTAATTACTCAGGAACTCTCATACTATCATATATCACATCTTACTCAGTTTTTCAAAAACCGATTTCCTGATGCTTGTAACTCTAGGGTAAAATCAACATTTTACTCCCACAAAATACCCCGTAATGAAATGATGCTTTCTATTTTAAGAAGTTACAATAAATATCTTAAATTTTAAAACTTTTAAAAAGTTTAATTTTTGTTTTGTTTTTCTTTTTAAACAGTTTAAATTTTTATATGATTTTTAGAAGTTACTTTTCATTTACAGTTATCACAAAATGTTCACTGATTCCCGTGTCATCCAGCACATCCCTAAGCCTACCTTACATCTGGTAGTTTATACCTCCCGCTCTCCCCCGATCTTGTTCCCCATCTCCCACTGGTAGCACTAGATTTTCCTCCATATCAGTGAGTCTGCTTTTCTTCAGTTATATTCACTAATTTGTTGTATTTTTTAGATTCCACATGTAAATGATATCATGCATTATTTTTTCTTCTTTGACTTATCTTACTTAGCATAATACATTCCAGGTCCATCCATGTTTCTGTCAGTGACAAAACTTCTTTCTTTTTTATGGCTGAGTAGTATTCCAGTGTGTGTGTACATATCTTCTTTATCCATTTATCCTTTGAGAGACACTTAATTTATTTCTTTATCTCGACAATTGTAAATAATGCTGCTATCAATGTTGGAGTACACAGAATCTTTTAAATTAGTGGTCTTGTGTTAATATTTTTTTAAAAATATTTATTTAGAGGAAGTTGGTGCTGGCCATCTGTTGCCACATAGCTAACTAGTAATGTAGTAAGTACAATTTGAGGACAAAAATCTATTTCTTTTCACTGAATTTGTTAATCATGGATCCCAATGTGACTGCCGAGGACCACTTACAGTGTGAATTTGCATTGTGATGCTAAAGGCTAGTTTTGGGATATGTTACTTATTTGTGTTTCCAAATGAAAAATTAAAATTCAATGTGTAGGGTTTTTTAATCCAATGTGGTGGAGAAAATATGCATCTTTGTGTGAGATACAAAGTGGGATATAATGCAGCATGTGCATATGGGAATTCAGGAGCATGTGGTTTTCTTCTGCTCTTACTCTAGCAGATTTTTTAGAAGCTTGGTATTTTAAGATCTAAGATTCTAAGATTAAAGTTTAAGATCTCAGAGTCTAAGATTCTCTCTTGCCAATAGTTTTGACTAGAATATACTGTATCACCAGGCTGACCTACCTCCAGATCTGATAGAAAGCAAGAGATTTTCAAGTCTTTTCATAGATTCTTGGGACAAGAAGACATTCATCAATTTTTATGTTAAATCAATTAAAACTAAATAATTACTTCAACTGTTATTTACTGCATGCTCAGTCTACGCCAGGTGTTATTTTAGGAGGTAGAGAAACAGTCATAGTCTCTGTTCTAGTGGCTCTTACAATCTTAAAGGTCAGCTTAGTCAAAACACTAGAATGATGTATGTAGATTGTTTTTTAAAAAGGGCTGTTACCTAAAGATCGTCCTTCTTAAAAATGCATGTACAGGGGCTTTCCTGGTGGTCCAGTGGGTAAGGACACCGCCTTTCAGTGCAAGGGGAGCCAGTTCGATCCCTAGCCTGGGAAGATCCCACGTGCCGCGGAGCAGCTGGACCGATGTGTCCAATTACCGAGCTGGAGCTCTGGAGCGCATGCACCCAGAGCCAGTGCTCTGCGACAAGAGAGGCCACTGCAATGGGAGGCCCACAAGGTCCAAAGAACAAAGATGGATGAAAATAGATAAATGAAAGACCAATAGAAGTGGCCAGCCCGCCCCCCTTCCTCCCTCCAAAACCCGCCCCCCCCCAAAAAGAAGAATTTTTTAAAAATGCATACACACTATTTTAACCAAAAAGGAGTATTTTTCTCCATCTTTTGGCTATAAGCATTTACATTTTTTTTTTACCATATACATATTCTCATCAGCAGAAGAAAGTATTGGTTGTAGAGCCAACACTGTCTTTATTTTCCTTTTCCTGTTTACTTATAGATGGAAGGAAAAAGTGAGAATTTCTTCTGTTGTCTTAACAAATACCTCATTATCATTTTACAGATTTAAGTTAGTTCGAAATGAGAAAACCATCTTTCTGCTTCAGCGAAAAAGCTCACTCTGGAAAACCTGAATCACTGCTTCCAGGAGCCTCTGAGCAAGCCTCTGCTGCTGGACCATGTCCGCCTGGCCCTCCAGTGGTCCTGGCGCACACACACACCCGTCCTGCAAAGGTTCCCTCTGAGCCTTGAAAAGCATCAAATAGCAGTAGTCACTGGGCAGATGTTGACTCTGCATCTAGGGAAAATCAGAGATGCTTCGTGTATATGACAATCCGTTCTTTACTCTGTTTTCACACAGTCTGAATCAAATCCCGCCCAACCATTAAATACAGTTGTTTAAACAAAATAAGCATATTATTAGAAACTTTGTTTTTCTTTTCATTAGTCATTCATATTGTCTTCTCTATCTTAAGAGTGTAAGAAATGTCAAGTACTACCCATGTCATCAAATTGGTCTTTACCTCCTTCCTGCTCACTCATAGGTTGAGGAAGTAAGATGTTGGACTGTAGACTAATACCAAAGACTCTTCAGCTCTTTAGAAAAGGAAGAAAACCAGGTATGGTCCTTTACATTATACAGCCTGGTGGAAAATATTGCCTTTATTGGAAAATAAGAAGTTATGATCCATTCTCTCTCCACAAAATAGCTAATGGGCTCCCATAGTGATAGTTTTCATTTTATAAATAAAAACACTCATGTTTAAAGTTAGAGATTTTCAAACACTCTCCCCTGCCCCCACTGTAAAGATACATATAGGCTTGGTATTCAATATCCCTTGATCAGGGGGAAATGATGAAACACTGAGTAATATTCAGATGTGTTTGTACTTCATTTAAAACATTAATATCTGCACACATCTGAAGAATTAATCACAGGATGTCTTTGAGATCTATTCAGGTCACGATTAATGACTGATATATCCACATGGATGGAATAGCTTCTGTAATAACCCTGTGCTCCCATTAGGAGGAGTATGGAATGGGTTTCTCCAGGTTGAATAATGTATAGATCATTTTAAAAGAAAAAAATATTACTGGACCCCAGGAGCTGACTTAAAAATTTTTTTTTATGTACACATGCAACATAATACCATGTTAAACCTGTACACATGCAAACCTCATTATAAAGTCCTTACCCTCAAAACTCTTGTCTAACTATAAAATCAAAACAAATTAACAATCAAGTAAAGGTGACAAAATCAATTAAAAGCAGATTAACAGAACTAATTTAATGTGGCAAAACATGTTGTTGGGCTGAAATTAAATTACCACTCAAAATGTGAATATGGTGTCAATTGTTACAGCAATGGGAATTTTGATTTCAGATTGCCTAGGTAAGCCAGTGCCTGGTGATAGTTTTCTGATAGACCAGAGCCTTCATTTCTTCTTTGGATTTACTTGGTGCCGATTAACCATTACTTTATTAGGTCCATCTCATAGTCCTCTTATTACTTATTCTTATTGCAAAAAAGATTATATTATTTTTTAGACTATTGCTTGAGTGAAAGTGAAAATGTCAGTCTCTCAGTCATGTCCGATGCTTTGTGATTCCATAGACTGTAGCCCACCAGGCTCCTCTGTCCATGGGTTTTCTAGACAAGAATACTTGAGTGGGTTGCCATTTCCTTCTCCAGGGCATCTTCCTGATCCATGAATCAGCCCCAGCTCTCCTGCTTTGAAGACAGATTCCTTACCATCTGAGCCACCAAAGCATCAAATCAAACCAGTTCCTGCAAAAAATTTACAGCATCTTAAAAACATGTCCAAGAGCTCCCTCACTCCCATTTCCTATGACCACAGACACCTGACTGAAACCAGTAACCTAGAAGAGCGTGTTAAAAATGCAAAAATCCAACTGAGTAAATTTGAGGATCTAATTGGCTTCATTCAGCAATACATGAGTTAGGCACATTCCATCTAGCAAACAAAAGGAGCTCTAAAAAGCTATATAAAAATGGAGACTTTTAGGGGCAGAAAGGGGCAGGGAAAGAGTAGAGTACCTCATCATTCTTTGGTGAAATGAAAGTGGGGTCTGTCGAGCAGGTTACCTTACTAGTGAAGACCAGAAAACTCCAGATTGCCTGGTTAAAGCTTACATTCTTGGGAGAGATTGAAACTGTACTGAAGTTAGATGTTAAATCTTGGTTTGCTGACCTGGGACTTAGCACAGTGACTGCACTTTGGACCCGTTGTCTTGTTTTTTTGTGTGTTTGCTTGTTTGTTTGTTTGTTTAATAGACTTGTTTGAACCTATAATGTATGGAAGGGTAGTGTCTGTAAAAATAGCATAAAAGTTTGAAACTCAATGCCAGAAAGCATTTAAGTACAGTTTGATTTTTCTGCATAGTATATTGCAGGTTCAAAATGTAATATGGTGTCAATTGTTACAGCAATGGGAATTTTGATTTCAGATTGCCTAGGTAAGCCAGTGCCTGGTGATAGTTTTCTGATAGACCAGAGCCTTCATTTCTTCTTTGGATTTACTTGGTGCCGATTAACCATTACTTTATTAGGTCCATCTCATAGTCCTCTTATTACTTATTCTTATTGCAAAAAAGATTATATTATTTTTTAGACTATTGCTTGAGTGAAAGTGAAAATGTCAGTCTCTCAGTCATGTCCGATGCTTTGTGATTCCATAGACTGTAGCCCACCAGGCTCCTCTGTCCATGGGTTTTCTAGACAAGAATACTTGAGTGGGTTGCCATTTCCTTCTCCAGGGCATCTTCCTGATCCATGAATCAGCCCCAGCTCTCCTGCTTTGAAGACAGATTCCTTACCATCTGAGCCACCAAAGCATCAAATCAAACCAGTTCCTGCAAAAAATTTACAGCATCTTAAAAACATGTCCAAGAGCTCCCTCACTCCCATTTCCTATGACCACAGACACCTGACTGAAACCAGTAACCTAGAAGAGCGTGTTAAAAATGCAAAAATCCAACTGAGTAAATTTGAGGATCTAATTGGCTTCATTCAGCAATACATGAGTTAGGCACATTCCATCTAGCAAACAAAAGGAGCTCTAAAAAGCTATATAAAAATGGAGACTTTTAGGGGCAGAAAGGGGCAGGGAAAGAGTAGAGTACCTCATCATTCTTTGGTGAAATGAAAGTGGGGTCTGTCGAGCAGGTTACCTTACTAGTGAAGACCAGAAAACTCCAGATTGCCTGGTTAAAGCTTACATTCTTGGGAGAGATTGAAACTGTACTGAAGTTAGATGTTAAATCTTGGTTTGCTGACCTGGGACTTAGCACAGTGACTGCACTTTGGACCCGTTGTCTTGTTTTTTTGTGTGTTTGCTTGTTTGTTTGTTTGTTTAATAGACTTGTTTGAACCTATAATGTATGGAAGGGTAGTGTCTGTAAAAATAGCATAAAAGTTTGAAACTCAATGCCAGAAAGCATTTAAGTACAGTTTGATTTTTCTGCATAGTATATTGCAGGTTCACTACTAACCCATATTGTTCCTTTGTGCAGATTAGCACTAGATGCCCCTCCCAGCTGACGAAGCCCCAAGCAGGGCCTTAGCCCTGCTTAGCCTTAGGTAGGATTTCACCAGGATCTGCCCCCTGGTTCCATGCCTTCATCCTCTAACAACCTGCGTAACTGTACATGGTAGACCCAGTGTATTAAAAACCCAAGGAAGCAGGAATTCTCTTCATCAATTTCTTTTCCAAAGTAAGAAATCCTGACTCTCATTGTAATATCATATTTACTTCAGTTAATTAAAGTAAATGCACTGGGAGATACTCCATGAAGTTTCCCTCAGGAAATTATTCCTCATAACCTCATCTTAAATAAAAACCATCTCTACCCAGGAGTTCCATTTTCACTAGTTTCCCTAATTTCATTGCATTGCTCCCATTTTTTTCCCTTTGATATAATTGACCAAGGACTGAAACCCTAATTTTAAGTCCCTCACATCTTTTTATTTGCTTTTTATTTATTGGAGAGACTATTTCCTTGTTATCTGTTACACTGCAATTTATAAGAAGTATATATTCAGCCATTCAGATGGCCAAAATATATTTCTCATATGTATTTGGTCATTGTTCAGGGTTTCTAGTTCATAGCTAATAAAACCCTTGGGATTTCCTGTTATAAAATCAATAAAGGTATTTTTTTGCTATATTAATTAGGTGACTCTAGGAAAATCTTTAGGTAACCTAAGAGTGGGGGCTGCTTGCCAAGAGAAACATATAATTAAAGGGTTGGAGCTTTCAGTCTCATTTCTGGGTAGGGGAGAGGGCTCAGAGATGGATTAAATCCATCAATGGCCAATAATTTAGTCAATCAAGCCGGTGCAATGAAGCCTCCATAAAACTCAAAAGGATAGCCCCTTAGGTTCTTATGACTGCTGTGCTTCCTTGCTAGCCCACTTGTATCTCTCACAAGCATGCTATTCTAATAAACTCACTCTTTGCCTTTCAGAAAAAAAATACTCAAAAGGGAGAGAGGTCAGAGAGCTTCCAGATTGGAGGTGACTTGGGGAGGGTGGAGCGCTGGGAAGAGTGGCAGACTCAGAGAGAGCAGGAGAGAGCTCACCCTTTCCCACATACCTTGCCCATTAATTCCTTCCATATGAGTGTTAGACCTGTATCCCTTTTTATAATTTTATTTCGTTATTTCTGGCTGTGCTGCGTCTTTGTTGCTGTGTGGGCTATTCTCTAGTTGCATTAGCAGGGCTACTCTTTGTTGCAGCGTGCAGGCTTCTCATTCCAGTGGCTTCTCTTGCAGAGCATGGGCTCTAGGACACACAGGCTTCGGTAGTTGCAGTTCCTGGGCTCTAGAGCACAGGCTCAGTAGTTGTGCACAGGCATGTGCCATCTTCCCGGATAAGGGATCGAACCTGTGTCTTCTGCATTGGCAGGCAGATTCTTTACCACTGAGCCACCAGGAAGGCCCTATCACATCCTTTTATGATAAAATGGTAATCCAGTACATAAAATACTCCTGAGTTCTGTGACCCACTCTAGCAAATTAATTGAATCCAAGGAGGAACGTGTCAGACTCTCCAATGTATAGCTAGTCGGCCAGGCACACAGGTGACAACCTGGGCTTGTGACTCCGCTGAAGTTGGTGGGACACAGGAAGGGGACAGTCTTGTAGGACTTTTTAGTCCCTCACATCTTGTATTTGCTTTTTATTTATTGGAGAGACTATTTCCTTGTTATCTGTTACACTGCAATTTATAAGAAGTATATATTCAGCCATTCAGATGGCCAAAATATATTTCTCATATGTATTTGGTCATTGTTCAGGGTTTCTAGTTCATAGCTAATAAAACCCTTGGGATTTCCTGTTATAAAATCAATAAAGGTATTTTTTTGCTATATTAATTAGGTGACTCTAGGAAAATCTTTAGGTAACCTAAGAGGGGGGGCTGCTTGCCAAGAGAAACATATAATTAAAGGGTTGGAGCTTTCAGTCTCATTTCTGGGTAGGGGAGAGGGCTCAGAGATGGATTAAATCCATCAATGGCCAATAATTTAGTCAATCAAGCCGGTGCAATGAAGCCTCCATAAAACTCAAAAGGATAGCCCCTTAGGTTCTTATGACTGCTGTGCTTCCTTGCTAGCCCACTTGTATCTCTCACAAGCATGCTATTCTAATAAACTCACTCTTTGCCTTTCAGAAAAAAAATACTCAAAAGGAGAGAGGTCAGAGAGCTTCCAGATTGGAGGTGACTTGGGGAGGGTGGGCGCTGGGAAGAGTGGCAGACTCAGAGAGAGCAGGAGAGAGCTCACCCTTTCCCACATACCTTGCCCATTAATTCCTTCCATATGAGTGTTAGACCTGTATCCCTTTTTATAATTTTATTTCGTTATTTCTGGCTGTGCTGCGTCTTTGTTGCTGTGTGGGCTATTCTCTAGTTGCATTAGCAGGGCTACTCTTTGTTGCAGCGTGCAGGCTTCTCATTCCAGTGGCTTCTCTTGCAGAGCATGGGCTCTAGGACACACAGGCTTCGGTAGTTGCAGTTCCTGGGCTCTAGAGCACAGGCTCAGTAGTTGTGCACAGGCATGTGCCATCTTCCCGGATAAGGGATCGAACCTGTGTCTTCTGCATTGGCAGGCAGATTCTTTACCACTGAGCCACCAGGAAGGCCCTATCACATCCTTTTATGATAAAATGGTAATCCAGTACATAAAATACTCCTGAGTTCTGTGACCCACTCTAGCAAATTAATTGAATCCAAGGAGGAACGTGTCAGACTCTCCAATGTATAGCTAGTCGGCCAGGCACACAGGTGACAACCTGGGCTTGTGACTCCCGCTGAAGTTGGTGGGACACAGGGAAGGGGGACAGTCTTGTAGGACTGAGCCCTTAGCTTGTGGGATTTGATGTTTCCCAGGATAGATAGTAAATGATTAAATTGTAGGACACGCAGCTGGTGTCCAAGCATCGCTTGTTGGTGTGGGAACTTCCTTCTCCACATTGAAACAGGTCATCAGACACTGATTTACTATATAATAGGGTCTAAAAACAAATGTTTTTACTATCTTCTATGAAAATAGAAGCAATACAGGAATATATATTTTTCTCTCATTTGCTCTCTCTTGCTCTCTGTCTCTCTGTGTGTGTGTGTGTGTGTGTGTGTGTGTGTGTTTGTGTGTACGTGCTCAGTCACTTAAGTCGTGTCTAACTCTTTGCAGCCCCATGGACGACAACATGCCAGGCTCCTATGTCCATGGAGCTTTTCCAGCAAAAATATTAGAGAAGATTGCCATGCCCTCCTCCAGAAGATGTTCCTGACCCAGAGATTTAATGTGTATCTCTTCTCTCTCCTGCATTGCAGGCAGATTCTTTACCTGCTGAGCTATCTGGAAATTTAAAGTCCTTTTTATACAACTGTGCTGTGCTCAGTCACTCAGCTGTGTCTGACTCTCTGAGACGCTATGGACCATAGCCTACCAGGCTCCACTGTCCATGAGATTCTCTTGGCAAGAGTACTGAGTGGATTACCACTACATCTCCAGGGGATCTTCCTGACCCAGGGATTGAACCCATGTCTCCTGAATTGGCAGGCAGGTTCTTTTTTCACTGAGCCACCTGGGAAGCAGCATTTCAAACAGGAAAGCTTCATGGAGAATTATGTAATACTGTTATCTTGACTGTTACCACTGAGCTTTACAGTGATGTTTACAGCTCAGTTCTCCATGTGCAAGCCCACTGGAGTTCCTACCCTGCTCTCACCCAGAGAAGAGGGAGGGGAGAAATGTATTGAAGAACTATGGTAAATAGTGAAAAGTTGAAAAAACAAACAAAAAAACTATGGTAGAGAACCTTCCAATGACACCTGGAGGTAGAAGTCAGGAAACTTAGGAAGATTTAGGATTTCAAGAAGTTGACTGTAAAAATATTTTTTAATATTAAAAATGATAAAAATTATTGTTATTTAAGTATGTTAAATCTTTGATAGGTATATTCCTAAGAAGAGCCCAATGTATAGTAGATAGAGCAATGGAAGCATTCCATTTTGTATGGGGAAGGGGTTGTGGAGAGAGAGAGGAGTCATTCTGTTTTGTGTGTGTGTGAATGCACGTACGTAAACATTCTGCAGTGGCAACTTTATATATGAACAGCAGCGCCTGATATACAGAAACAGATAATTGCTGTTATGTGATTGTGAATTTATATAGTAAATCCTCTCTCCTCTAAGCTTCAAACCCAGCTGAATTATGTGGACTCAATTTTACTTAGTGGATTATAGCCAGTTATCACAGAGTAAATCTTTGCCAGATCCCTGCAAAAGCATAGAGCACCGGGAGCTGCCTTCTGCTGAGAGTCAGAGCCTTGAATATATCCTGAATACTTTCAGTTTCATGCATCATGACTTGCTTGGGTCAGGCAAATAGACAAGTGCATACTCCTGTACACTCAAGGCAGGTACTTTTACGTGCTGCCTTCCTGGTGTTTGCATACATTCGTTTAAGCTATCTGAAGGTCTTCTAAACAATAAAGCAGAAGTTTTGGAAAGGGATTTCCAAGACTCATGCCTCTATGTGGTCTAGTTCACTAAATCTGGAGGTTTGAAACACGGCACAGAACATGGACCCCCTTCATAGGATATGGCCTAAGATTGCTTTCCCCAGCAGGGCAGGGGAGCAACTGACATCCTCAGAAAGCCCATTCGATGTGGCAAGTACCATGACTGATCCTTCCAGTAAGACGTCAAGCCAGATGACTATATTCATAAGGACAAAATACACTGTGTATCTAGTCCAGGTTCTAAGAACATTTCTAGCGTGTGCATAGCGATTTGTGATATTGAGGATATGGCTAAGGTTTTTTCGAAAAAATATTGACTGACATAAATTTTTTCCACCTGAGTCTGGAAGCCTAGCATATGTTGATTTCATGAGCTTGGACCGTGATGCATGTGGGGTAATTACAGGAAAAGCAGTAATAACCATTTACTAGAACTGAGAGATGTGTGTAGCCTTTAGGGAATGTTCCAGAAGGCTGGAGAGTGGCCAGCAGTAGAATTTACAAAGAGAAGTACTATTAATTAGAAAGGCAGAGTAACAGAAAAGAGAAAATAATGATTCTGGATGGCACCCTGATGATAGGAAATGAGGCCGTGCAGCAATCAAGAAGAATAGTAGTGTTTTTGCCTTAAATTAGTGATCAGTTTTGTGTGTGTGTGAATGCACGTACGTAAACATTCTGCAGTGGCAACTTTATATATGAACAGCAGCGCCTGATATACAGAAACAGATAATTGCTGTTATGTGATTGTGAATTTATATAGTAAATCCTCTCTCCTCTAAGCTTCAAACCCAGCTGAATTATGTGGACTCAATTTTACTTAGTGGATTATAGCCAGTTATCACAGAGTAAATCTTTGCCAGATCCCTGCAAAAGCATAGAGCACCGGGAGCTGCCTTCTGCTGAGAGTCAGAGCCTTGAATATATCCTGAATACTTTCAGTTTCATGCATCATGACTTGCTTGGGTCAGGCAAATAGACAAGTGCATACTCCTGTACACTCAAGGCAGGTACTTTTACGTGCTGCCTTCCTGGTGTTTGCATACATTCGTTTAAGCTATCTGAAGGTCTTCTAAACAATAAAGCAGAAGTTTTGGAAAGGGATTTCCAAGACTCATGCCTCTATGTGGTCTAGTTCACTAAATCTGGAGGTTTGAAACACGGCACAGAACATGGACCCCTTCATAGGATATGGCCTAAGATTGCTTTCCCCAGCAGGGCAGGGGAGCAACTGACATCCTCAGAAAGCCCATTCGATGTGGCAAGTACCATGACTGATCCTTCCAGTAAGACGTCAAGCCAGATGACTATATTCATAAGGACAAAATACACTGTGTATCTAGTCCAGGTTCTAAGAACATTTCTAGCGTGTGCATAGCGATTTGTGATATTGAGGATATGGCTAAGGTTTTTTCGAAAAAATATTGACTGACATAAATTTTTTCCACCTGAGTCTGGAAGCCTAGCATATGTTGATTTCATGAGCTTGGACCGTGATGCATGTGGGGTAATTACAGGAAAAGCAGTAATAACCATTTACTAGAACTGAGAGATGTGTGTAGCCTTTAGGGAATGTTCCAGAAGGCTGGAGAGTGGCCAGCAGTAGAATTTACAAAGAGAAGTACTATTAATTAGAAAGGCAGAGTAACAGAAAAACAGAAAATAATGATTCTGGATGGCACCCTGATGATAGGAAATGAGGGGCCGTGCAGCAATCAAAAAGAAGAATTATTCAGTAGACATAGTAATTATCTTAGTGCCTTTTCTTTTATGAGATATGTAGCCAGCTGGAAACTCAATCAGGAGATAGAGGGAAAAAATAAATATTTGTGCTCAACTTGTTTCATTTTTGGAGTCAAGTCATAGTAAATATTTGAAAAAAGTCATCTCTGAGTGTCTCATGAACTGTGGCCCCCCATACTTACTGTAGCCATGTTTCAGGGGAAGTAAATGCAATACTGAGTTTACATGAGTTATGAGGACATCTGAGCTGGGGACTGAAAAGCAAAGGCTGTCAATGCCTGTTGTTTCGCTTGTATATTATTAATACTTGTGAAATATCAGCAGCCCTGGTTTCAGGTCATGGTGTTGTCTTGTCGGCTCTTTGCATCCACTGCTCTGGTGGGGGTTGCACCAAATGCAGATACTTTTGTGTCGTGCAGCCTGGCAGCTAATTAGGAAGACTATTAGACTATTCTGATCAGAATATTGACAGAAATCAAATTCACCTTGGTTTAGTGTAGGCTCAAAGTGTGAGAATTATATGTAGTAACAAGAATTTTTCAGTGTGCTTCTTAAAAGGCATATTCATTTACTCTCCTTGTGTTCAGAAAATGCAAAGGTGAGACAGCAGAGGTGTGGAGAAAGGAAGTGGGCTTTGCTTATGTTCTTAGGACAGTTAGAGGATTTTTGCTTTATCTTTAGGCTTAATACACACACACTTACAGAGAGCCATCGTGCGCTTGCTGCTTTGGTAAACAAATCCATGGTGGATTTCAGAGTTGCATTTTTTAGCTTCCAGGAGCTTTTGATCAAATTGTGGAGAAAGGCAATCATAAAAACACAGTTGTGGTGACCTGGAGGTGTGGGCTAGGGAGGGGCGTGGGAGGGAGGTTCAGCGGAGGGGAACGTAAGTAGAGCTATGGCAGATTCAGGTTGATGTGTGGTAGTAAACAACAAAACTGTAGAAAATAATAATAAAAGTGAGAAAGAACATCGGTAGCTCAAGAAAGAAAAAAAAACACAGTTGTCATCACAATGGACATTTATTACATGCTAAATGCTGTACATGTATTTCTAACTGTATACAAACATATTGTAAGTTACAATCTCATTTTTCACCAAGGAAGGAATTAGTCAGCAAGACTTAATGACAAGCCCAAGAACCAGATATAGGACTCAAGTTCAGGTTATATGACTTTAAGCCCACCTTTTTCTACTATATCATGTTCAATAAAGAAAATAGTTGAATAATAACTAGCAGGTGTATGGGTAATTACTCTAGAAACTCAGAGAAAGGAGAGATTAATATAGAGATCAATTAGTCCTATACTTGCTTGATAGCTTCTATAGGCAATAATGCTAGAAGACATAACACAAACTCACACAAGCCTATATATACACAATCACATATACATATATACACACATACACATGCACATGACACATACATTGCCGATCATGATGATGTAAACATACACACATATAAATGATATATATATATGGAATATATATATGATATATATATATTATAAAGAGAAAAATAAAACAAAAATTAAATTTCTCCTAGAGTTTGTGTTCAAAGAAGAAATATAGTCCATACCCATGAAAAAAATGTATTTTACCGGAGCTGACACACAGACAAGTACTGCCTCACTAACTGAACTGAATACGCTGCCATTAGATAGCAGAGGCTGCATGGCCACCCCTCCCTCTGTCTCAGCTGCTGTTCCTAGACAGCCGTCACACAGCGCAAGGTGATCACAGGTGTGATTAGGCTGACCTACAAGAGCAGCTTTTTCTATGTTTTTCTCTGAGGAGCAAAATCTCAGCTTGCAGTTATGTGTTATTCCTGGCTGTCTCAAAGCAGCAGACAGGAGTAGAGCAGGGCTGCCCAGGTCACTGCAGACCTGCCGGGCTGGTCTCTGGATGCAGCGGAAAGATAGGAGGGAAAAGTCAAGTTTCCTCCCCTGTGCCTGAAACAACGGTCCGTTTATATTGCCTTGAGCCCAAACTCTGTGGCATTGTAAAACTCACAGTTTTCTAGGATCTGGATGTCATCAAGAAAATGTCCTTCAAGAGGCCTAATCTCCCAGGTCTTAATACACTTCTTTTTTTTTTAGAATAAATTGTTTTACCTGTGCCAATATTGTTTTATTCATTTATTTTCATTATAGGACATCTAAGTTCAGGTAAATCTTTTAAAAAAACCTTAATGACAAGCCCAAGAACCAGATATAGGACTCAAGTTCAGGTTATATGACTTTAAGCCCACCTTTTTCTACTATATCATGTTCAATAAAGAAAATAGTTGAATAATAACTAGCAGGTGTATGGGTAATTACTCTAGAAACTCAGAGAAAGGAGAGATTAATATAGAGATCAATTAGTCCTATACTTGCTTGATAGCTTCTATAGGCAATAATGCTAGAAGACATAACACAAACTCACACAAGCCTATATATACACAATCACATATACATATATACACACATACACATGCACATGACACATACATTGCCGATCATGATGATGTAAACATACACACATATAAATGATATATATATATGGAATATATATATGATATATATATATTATAAAGAGAAAAAAAAAAAAAAAAATAAATTTCTCCTAGAGTTTGTGTTCAAAGAAGAAATATAGTCCATACCCATGAAAAAAATGTATTTTACCGGAGCTGACACACAGACAAGTACTGCCTCACTAACTGAACTGAATACGCTGCCATTAGATAGCAGAGGCTGCATGGCCACCCCTCCCTCTGTCTCAGCTGCTGTTCCTAGACAGCCGTCACACAGCGCAAGGTGATCACAGGTGTGATTAGGCTGACCTACAAGAGCAGCTTTTTCTATGTTTTTCTCTGAGGAGCAAAATCTCAGCTTGCAGTTATGTGTTATTCCTGGCTGTCTCAAAGCAGCAGACAGGAGTAGAGCAGGGCTGCCCAGGTCACTGCAGACCTGCCGGGCTGGTCTCTGGATGCAGCGGAAAGATAGGAGGGAAAAGTCAAGTTTCCTCCCCTGTGCCTGAAACAACGGTCCGTTTATATTGCCTTGAGCCCAAACTCTGTGGCATTGTAAAACTCACAGTTTTCTAGGATCTGGATGTCATCAAGAAAATGTCCTTCAAGAGGCCTAATCTCCCAGGTCTTAATACACTTCTTTTTTTTTTAGAATAAATTGTTTTTACCTGTGCCAATATTGTTTTATTCATTTATTTTCATTATGTTTTATATGCATATATGTGTACATAACCTATATTATTGATACCATTTTCATTTATGTTTTTTGACCCATTAATCACTCCTCATGGCTTTCCTTATTGACTCATTCATTCAACATGTATCTGTTGAGCTTCTCCTCTGTAGAAGGCAGCAGGGCCTATTTCACTGATGGTACTTCTCTATTACTGATGTCTGTTTTCATGTTCCTGAATGTAATTCTTTCTTGACAAAACAGCCCTTCAAAAATCAAGGGTTTTGTTGTGCTCCTAATGGCACAGTAGTTTTGAGATTTAAAAAAAAATAAAAAAGAAACCATTAGTTGAAGGGCAATTATAACCTTTTCTTCTTAATGCATTTTTCCCTCTTCCTGTGGGAACTCAAAACATTAATGTATCAACATGGTGATAAAAGAGACTGCATATTCTTCCAATAAATAAGACCTTTGTTATAGGGCTCTGGGCACATAGCCTTTAGTGTCTTGACTATACCCCAAAGTTAGATCATAAAGGAATGTGACTGATTTTCTTAAGCTACCCATAGCTGGTGGCCATCCAAAACCAAGAGCTTCTGTTTTGCATGTGTGTGTGTGTTTGTCAGTATTATGTGTTTGACACCTTTCTAAGGTGTCTCTTTGTTCCACAAATATACTTTATTGATATCTTTTAATTTAAGTATAGTTGATGTACAGTCTTACACAAGTTACAGGTTAAAGTGACTCCTGAATAATAAAAATAATTCTTACTATAAATTCTGGTATTTGCCAACAATCAATTTCAAAGCATCAAATATAAGGCTTGAAACAGTCCAGAGTGTGAGTCTGCTACGTGATTGAGTCTAAGGTTGAGAAATCAGTATTCAAGTAAGGAGAGGACCTGTGACTTAACAGTAAACACTCCTCCTGCAATGCAGGAGACATGGGTTCGAGCCCAAACTCTGTGGCATTGTAAAACTCACAGTTTTCTAGGATCTGGATGTCATCAAGAAAATGTCCTTCAAGAGGCCTAATCTCCCAGGTCTTAATACACTTCTTTTTTTAGAATAAATTTTTTTTACCTGTGCCAATATTGTTTTATTCATTTATTTTCATTATGTTTTATATGCATATATGTGTACATAACCTATATTATTGATACCATTTTCATTTATGTTTTTTGACCCATTAATCACTCCTCATGGCTTTCCTTATTGACTCATTCATTCAACATGTATCTGTTGAGCTTCTCCTCTGTAGAAGGCAGCAGGGCCTATTTCACTGATGGTACTTCTCTATTACTGATGTCTGTTTTCATGTTCCTGAATGTAATTCTTTCTTGACAAAACAGCCCTTCAAAAATCAAGGGTTTTGTTGTGCTCCTAATGGCACAGTAGTTTTGAGATTTAAAAAAAAATAAAAAAGAAACCATTAGTTGAAGGGCAATTATAACCTTTTCTTCTTAATGCTTTTTTCCCCTCTTCCTGTGGGAACTCAACACATTAATGTATCAACATGGTGATAAAAGAGACTGCATATTCTTCCAATAAATAAGACCTTTGTTATAGGGCTCTGGGCACATAGCCTTTAGTGTCTTGACTATACCCCAAAGTTAGATCATAAAGGAATGTGACTGATTTTCTTAAGCTACCCATAGCTGGTGGCCATCCAAAACCAAGAGCTTCTGTTTTGCATGTGTGTGTGTGTTTGTCAGTATTATGTGTTTGACACCTTTCTAAGGTGTCTCTTTGTTCCACAAATATACTTTATTGATATCTTTTAATTTAAGTATAGTTGATGTACAGTCTTACACAAGTTACAGGTTAAAGTGACTCCTGAATAATAAAAATAATTCTTACTATAAATTCTGGTATTTGCCAACAATCAATTTCAAAGCATCAAATATAAGGCTTGAAACAGTCCAGAGTGTGAGTCTGCTACGTGATTGAGTCTAAGGTTGAGAAATCAGTATTCAAGTAAGGAGAGGACCTGTGACTTAACAGTAAACACTCCTCCTGCAATGCAGGAGACATGGGTTCGACCTCTGGGTCAGGAAGATCCCCTGGAGGAGGAAATGACAACCCATGCCAGCATTCCTGCTTGGGAAATCCCATGGACAGAAGAGCCTGGCGAGCTACAGTCCACGAGGTCCGAAACAGCCGGACAGGACCAGGTGACTGAGCACAAAGGAGTAGAAAGAGGGGAAAAAAACAACTCCCTGTTTCTGGAAAGTGTCAGTTGGTGGTGGTTGTGCATGTGTGCTTCCGATTTGCCTTGGACTGGTGTTAGCTGTCAGACTCCCTTACCGCGAGATTTGGAGTACTGAAACATCAAGGAAGCTACCGATCTGGAAACTGCTTTCCTTAAGCTGAGGTCAACGTGACAGCTGATTCCGGAGCAGAAGAGCAAACCACTCAGTGCCCACCCTCATCAGTCTTGATAAAAGTAGTCATTTTGTTTTGTTTTTCTCCTCCTTTAGAAGCACTTAGCTAAGCTCCAGTGACAGAAGGCACACTAGAAATGATCGTCATGTTGAAAAATAGTCCATCTATGAAATTACATGTTTTGAAATTGCCAAGTTGAATCACCCATGGCAGTGAGTCTGGGGAGAAAGGATGGGACAGACACCATGTCCTAACTTCTATAACTGCAGGAAGATGATGCATTTTATATAAATTCAGAGAGGTTAGGAAGTCCGGAGTTAAGGTATGAGCAAAGTACCACCACCAAGGACACTAGCTCCATTAGTGAAGCCATTGAAAATCAGGACGATTTTTCAACTGATTGAAAAAGAGGCAATTTGATGGACAGTTCTTATAAATGATTAGCATAGAAGGGAGCTTAGAGACCGCCCCTTCATTTTACCGTTGAGGAGAATTGTGATACAAGAAACATAAGGCTGAATCAAGAGTTTATGTATGTGTGCCTCTTCTGTCCATGGGCTTTTCCAGGCAAGAATACCAGAGTGGACTGCCGTTTCTTCCTCCAGGGGATCTTCCCGATCCAGGCATCGAACCTACATCTCCTTCATTGGCAGGCAGATTCTTTACCAATGAGCCATCTGGGAAGCCCTGAATCAAGGGTTCAGCCAACTGTAGATGCAAGACTGGAGCAATTTGTCAGGTTCATTTTGCTCATGACATCAACGTTTTAAGTTAGAACTTATTAGTGTTGTTATAATTTAGAACTGAGGCTTGAGATTCAAAGCAGTTATAAAGTGTGAGAATTTTGAATTTTGATTTCAACACAGTTAAACTTTGTAGGAAAAGGCTTTCATTTTTTTGGCTGCACGGTGCAGCATGCGGGACCTTAGTTCCCTAAAATCCATGCATTGGGCAGTGGAGGTGCTGAGTCTTAACCACTGGACTCCCAGGGAAATCCCCAGAAAGATTTCCTTTGCAAAAGACACCACTGTGCTCCCATAATTTGCATGTGAAAAGTGAAAGGGTCTTGGGCAGAGCAAATCTTAAGTATCTAAGGCAAAGATGGGAAAGATCGAATATTTCCTGAGTAAAGAGTTTCCCCGAATACTGATGCAAAGAACAGAGATATATTTGGAGAGTTTATACCAACTTGCCTTTGCACAAAGGTTAAGGCAGTGAGCAAAAGCTCCGTTTGTTTGTAATCTAGAGCCAGGCCAGCAGATGCTGCTCAGAATCAATTGCTCATCAGGCTAGGGGGTCAGATGCGAAACCACAGCAGGAACAAAGCTGGGTTGTTGCTTCTTTGGGGGGTCCCGGGGCTTTCATCAATTGTGCTGCTCTGCCCAGAGTGGGCTTTCTAGACCAGAACCAGCACGGTGGAGTGAGTAAGGGAGCAGACTCTGGAGCCCACAGCTGCTCTCTCAGCCCTGGCCTAGCCTGGGGTTTCAAGAGGGTATTTGGGTCCATGAGCAGCAGATTCAGGCGAAACAAACAAGAGAAACGCCACACGGCCACAGCCAACGCTTTTCTCCCCACTTCCCCCGCTACCTCCACTGGTGTAAGTCCTGGTGATTTTTTTAAATTTGCACCGTTTCACAAGGTGTGGACTTTGCAGGAATGAAGCCCCTTCTATTGTTTGCAAAAGAAAAATTTAGAAAGGATGGGAAAGAGAGGAATATTATCTTATCATAGTTACTGTTAGGGAGCGTGTGTGTGTGTGTGTGTGTGCACATGTGTGCATGTGTAAATGCTCAGTCCTGTCCCATTCTCTGTGGACTGCAGCCCGCCAGACTCCTCTGTCCTTGGAATTCTCCAAATAAGAAAACTGGAGTGGGTTGCAATTTCCTCCTCCAGGGGATCTTCCCGATCTAGGCATCAAACCTGCGTCTCCGCATTGGCAGGCAGATTCTTTACCACTGAGCCATTTGGAAGACCCTTGATGACCAGCAATGATGTATGAAATTTCATATGTATATATATATATTTTTCAAGTTTGGCCTCTTTACAATAAACAATAAAATTGTTTTTTTTTTTAATTCACTTGTTTACATCCATCTTTATTCTTCGGCCTCTGTGGGCCTCCCATAGCATTGGCCTCTCTCCTTGCAGAGCACCGGGTCTGGGCGCATGTGCTCCAGAGCACTGACTCGTAACTGGACACAGCAGTCCAGCTGCTCCGTGGCACGCGGGATCTTCCCGGGCCAGGGATCGAACCAGTGCCCCTTGCACTGCAAGACAGACTCTTTACCCACTGGACCACCGGGGAAGCTCCGAAATTTCATATTTTTGATGAGAACTTCATGGTCAAAGAGAAAGAAAGTATAACAAATGAGAGAATTTCATCAAGACACTGAGGTTTTGTCAGGCTCTGACTCTTTATGAAATTTGACTTGATATGCTGTTCTGATTTTGACATGGAATAATATACCAATATTAATTTTGTACTTATTATTCTTACCTTTTTAAAGCCCTGGGGCCTACCCCCGGGAGTGAGTAAGGAGCAGACTCTGGAGCCCACAGCTGCTCTCTCAGCCCTGGCCTAGCCTGGGGTTTCAAGAGGGTATTTGGGTCCATGAGCAGCAGATTCAGGCGAAACAAACAAGAGAAACGCCACACGGCCACAGCCAACGCTTTTCTCCCCACTTCCCCCGCTACCTCCACTGGTGTAAGTCCTGGTGATTTTTTTAAATTTGCACCGTTTCACAAGGTGTGGACTTTGCAGAAATGAAGCCCCTTCTATTGTTTGCAAAAGAAAAATTTAGAAAGGATGGGAAAGAGAGGAATATTATCTTATCATAGTTACTGTTAGGGAGCGTGTGTGTGTGTGTGTGTGTGCACATGTGTGCATGTGTAAATGCTCAGTCCTGTCCCATTCTCTGTGGACTGCAGCCCGCCAGACTCCTCTGTCCTTGGAATTCTCCAAATAAGAAAACTGGAGTGGGTTGCAATTTCCTCCTCCAGGGGATCTTCCCGATCTAGGCATCAAACCTGCGTCTCCGCATTGGCAGGCAGATTCTTTACCACTGAGCCATTTGGAAGACCCTTGATGACCAGCAATGATGTATGAAATTTCATATGTATATATATATATTTTTCAAGTTTGGCCTCTTTACAATAAACAATAAAATTGTTTTTTTTTTTAATTCACTTGTTTACATCCATCTTTATTCTTCGGCCTCTGTGGGCCTCCCATAGCATTGGCCTCTCTCCTTGCAGAGCACCGGGTCTGGGCGCATGTGCTCCAGAGCACTGACTCGTAACTGGACACAGCAGTCCAGCTGCTCCGTGGCACGCGGGATCTTCCCGGGCCAGGGATCGAACCAGTGCCCCTTGCACTGCAAGACAGACTCTTTACCCACTGGACCACCGGGGAAGCTCCGAAATTTCATATTTTTGATGAGAACTTCATGGTCAAAGAGAGAAAGAAAGTATAACAAATGAGAGAATTTCATCAAGACACTGAGGTTTTGTCAGGCTCTGACTCTTTATGAAATTTGACTTGATATGCTGTTCTGATTTTGACATGGAATAATATACCAATATTAATTTTGTACTTATTATTCTTACCTATAAAAATATTAATAAAGTGAGGAATTAGTGGACTTACCAGGGAATATAAATGAGTGTGACAGAGAACAGCAGGAAAGGCCTCATCAGTTTCTCAATTTGTTGGTACTATTCTAATACTCATTTATAAGAACATCAAAGCCACTTAAACATGGCTTCAGTCTTTCAGGAGCTAATAATTTTGGAGACAGATAAGACGTAGGAGAAAAGAGTAAAAGAACGATGGTGAGGTAGAATTTGATTAAATGCTGCATTGCAGGCAGAGGAAGAAAATGCAAAAACATGTCTTCAGGGACAAGAGGGGCAACGTGAGTTGGCTTTTGAAAAAAGATAGAAGCTGGAGACACAAGAGTATATGTTTTTTCTAATTTTTTTTTTTTTTTTTTTACTAAATACTTATATCTTGGGCTTCTCCTGGTGGTCCAGTGGGTAAGGACACCACCTTGCAGTGCAAAGGGGTGCCAGTTTGATCCCTGGCCTGGGAAGATCCCATGTGCTGCAGAGCGGCTGGACCGGTGTGTCCAACTACCAAGCTGGAGCTCTGGAGCGCATGCGCCCAGAGCCGGTGCTCTGCGACAACAGAGGCCACCGCGATGGGAGGCCCACACGGGCCAAAGAACAAAGATGGATGAAAATAGATAAATGAAAGACCAACAGAAGTTGCCTGCCTACCCGCTTCTCTCCCCTACCCGACCTCCGCCCAAAATAAATAAATAAATAAATCTTAAAAAAAAAACACTTTTATCTTTATTTCCTGAGAACAAGAAAATGTACTCACATGATCACAATGTTGTGATCAAAATCCAGACAATGTAACATCGCTACTATACTATAGTATACTATACTATACTCTTTTCCTAATCTAGACTGCACGTGCAAATGTGGCCAGGCACCCTGATACTGTCACTTACAGCTGTTTGTTTTTTGTTGTTGTTTAGCATTCAACCCAGAATCAGATATTTTTAGTTTTGTATCTGTAGTCTCCTTTAATCTGAGTTTTTCTTCTTTTCCTTGGCTTTCTTGATCTTAGTATTTTGGATCCACATAGAACAATTATTTTTATATAGTTCTTTGGATTTCTAGACATATGGCAATCAAACTTTGTTCTTAATCCTCACAAAATGAGTGATGTTGACTTTCATATCATTTTCTTACCTACATTCAATTACACACCCTTGAATGCCGGGCCTGCCTTAGAGCTAAGCGTTTTTCACCAGCAGGAGCATCTCTGCTTTCATTAGTAAGAACAGAGCAGATGTTTAGCTTTTAAATGCCATGTGGATAGTTAAGGCTCATACTTTTTTTTGCTTTTTTTTTTACGGGGTCAGACTTAACTGAGGTATAATTTATATGCAATAAAACTCACAATTTGAAGTGTACAAGGGAGTATTTGAAGTAGAAATGAAGAAGTCAAGAATGGAATGCTGTGTTACATTTCTGTCTGTTGATGTTCTCCATAATGCACTCATTCCTTGGTACTCCTTTGTTAATACTCACAGTCCCCAATTCCTCCGTTCTCCTTTCCCCCCAAGTCACCTGGGTAAACACTTTTGCCTTCACGTCTCCTAGAGTCTGCTTTTGCTGAGACCACGGAGAACTTCCATCTTATTGAATCTACATAAAGGCTAGTTCCCACTCTAGTTTTTCTAGACCTGGGGTCAGCATCATCTGAGATACTAAGATGCCACCTTCGTCCACCTCCCAGCCCTCCATTGGCCAACTCTCCCCAGGTGCCTGGCCTCCAGGAGCGTCTCCTATGGCTTCCCTCCAGAGTTGCTGATGACTAACCCCAGTCTCCTTTCATAGCCCTCATCCTTTCACATTGAAGGTACATGTAAGGTGACCAGCACAGGGACAGAGGGAGGACGCAGAAGAGTTAAGTGGTTGAATGCCCTGGCCAGTGGGATGCGCTTGAGAATGTTCCTTCATCTCTTTTTATCATAACCATGTGCCAAGATCATAATCTTTTCAGAAGTTTTAAATGAGACCATAATATATGTAGAACAACTAGCATAACGTCACACACAAAGTAAGCAGTGTCCTGTTTATTTGAGTCACTCTTTCAGTGGCTGTTTGTTGAAGACCTCTAGGTCCAGCTTGTGTTCTAGATGTAGCCATGACCAACACCAAAAAAATCGCTCTTCTCCTGGGAGTTACATCACAATAGGAAAAGCACAGTAAGTTTCATATTGTGCTGGTGGTGACAGGTGTCATGAAAAGTTACATAAGTAAATAAGCAAAGCAATAGGTATAGAAAGGAAGGGGGCAGATGTACATATAACTGATTACTATTGTGTACAGCAGAAACCAACACAATGCTGTTAGTCGACTATACTCCAGTAAAAATTTTTTTAAAATCATGGTGTGCTTTTCTATTGAAGTAAAGATTTCTCCTGCTGAAAAAAAGAAAAAGTAATTGGGTAGAAATGTGTAATATTTAATGAGCAAGGGGTCCAAAGAAGGCCTTTCTGGTAATGTGACATTTGAAGAGAGATCCAGAGGAGGTATTAATTTACATATGTACATGAGTATATGCATATGGAAGTAGAGGTGGGCATATGTATAAATGTATATATTTACATATGTAAGTATAAATATGAATATATTTGCATCTTAGGTTATAATTAGAAATAAAAGAATGAAGAGTTCTGCCATCATCCTGAAAAAATTTAAATCTACATAATCATTTTTATTACCAAGAAAACTGAAATACAATGCCGCAGGCACCTATGCCCCCATATTTCAAGCTGTCTCTATGGCTGTGAAAATGTCAGTGTTTCTGTGTCTTAGGAATTAGTCTCTTGTGATTATCCTCTTCCAGTTTCTGTTCAGTATCCTGAAAATGTAACTCAAGCAAGGATTCTTTTGGACTCTGAGGCTTTTTAGACTTCATTAAGATGGAATTCAAGAATTAGGAATGTTAAATAGAGCTGTACATTCCCGAAGCTTGATATTCCCACTATACTTGTATCTTACAAGTGCTTATTTTTCAAGGAGTAATTAAAGTAATTCTGTAGCTTTTCTATCTTTACACCTACATGTTTGCTATGTTTGGCAAGCTCCCTCGTAGTCAAAGATGTTGCTTAGATTTTAGGTCTTTCTTGCTCCTGAACAAATTTATAAGATTTATCATTTTAATTTTATCTTCAAACATGACTTTCTACCCTGAGGTCATTATCAAGGTCATTATCAACTCTTTCTTCATAATAAAAAAAAAAAAAAAGAAAGAAAGGGCAATCATTAGGGATTATACACATGGGGTGCTTCATTCTTTGCTGCACTATTTCTCAAGCACTCTGGCAAGAGATTATTAATCAGTATTTCATGAGTGTTTTAGAATCAAAGTTGAACATATGTCAAGTATTTCCTTATGCAAGAGTTGGCAGCCTTTCCTACCAGTACTGACTGTAGAATTTTGTTGAATTACAAAATCTTGTAACTGCAAGGCTTTGTATGTAATTTTTCCATTGTTCAGATTTTTTATTTTTTCATACCATTGGTATTTTGTAAAGAAAGCTATTTGGTAAGGGACAAGGCTTACCTGAGTGAGCTATTGTAGGGTTTTGGTTCCTGTGTCTTTTGCTCTATCCTTTATGTATATCAAGTGAACACAAGGCATATTCAATATAATGCTGTTTTTATGCTTCAGGATGTAAAAAAAAGGAAAATCACAGAAAAAATAAAATTTTTAGGAACCTTTGGCTGGAAGATACCTAGTGCTCCAAACTCTGATTGTATCATGTAAGAACTCAGACCCTGAGGGTGGAGGGCCTCTGGGTGATTAGTAGCTGTGATTGCCAACGCAGTGGTGTTTCACCCAGAACACTCTCTTTTCCAAAAACAAAGCAAAAATAAGTGAATAGTGTAAATCAGCTTTTCTGAGGTATACTCACATTTCTGTTTCCTCTGATGAGTCGTCCAATTTCCCGTATCATCAATATCAGTTTCCTAAAACTTCCTCAAAAACTAACCTGTGGTCATTAGTAATTCAGGTAAGGGTATAATATGTGAATTCATGTGAACTAGAAATAAACTTAACCCAAGAAGTGTTTTTTGTGCACCAACAAAATGCCAGACATTGTGCTCAGCCCTGGAGATACAAAGAGAAATAAGATGGAAAGAGTACAGTCTAAATTCAGAGAGCCTTGGTCTTGAGTCTTGGTTCAACCTCTTAGCAGCTATGTAACCTTAGAAAAATAGCTTAACCTCTCTGAACCCCTAGTCCACTTAGCCTACTTGTGAGGATACAATGGAACATGACACTTGTAGACTGCCTAGTTCACGTCACACTTAGTAGGGCTTCAGATATGAGATACTCTTCTCTGTCAATTCAGAAATTGAATCAGTCTGGTAAGAGAAATCAAACTGTGAAGAATGTCAGTGATACTATACAACTCGATAACCCTCCAGTGAGTTACTGCAGAAGCGCTGAGTGCATCCTTGCTTTATCCTGAAACGAAGCATCAGGGAGCTCAGAAGAGTATTTAAACAGGAAAACATTTCCCAGGCAGACAAGGTAAAGGGAGAAATTCCAAACCAGGAGAATTGTCTGCACAGATCAGAAGCCTGCATGGGCTTGGCATAGAGCAGCACTGTTTAGTAGAAATGAGTGACATTTGAAACCAAAAGGAACAGTGGAAATTAATTTTGATGCTGAATTTTATGCAGACATGTATCTACAGTGGCATCACGTCGACATGTCATGAATGTAAATGTTTAGAGCGATATTTCACGCTGTTGTCCCTATCCTAAGCTTTTGAAGTCAGCATGTATCTCTCTTTCAGCACGTCTCATTTTGCACTGGTGCTCAGTAGCTGCACATGACTGGTGGCTACTGCAGTGGACACTAAGAGTGTTGGGTGTGTGGGTGTGAGGGAGGGAGAGAGGAAGGATAAGAAGGAAGGCAGGAACCAGGCGTGCGACCAGGCTATGGAAACGGACTTGGCATGTTTGAGGAGGAGAATTATGTAACCAGGTCTGTAATTTACAAGGATGGCTGTGCAGGAGGCTTGCGAAGGAAGGGCCATCACTTGGGAGGCTGTCACAAGCGCTCTGGGTAGACTGTCGCTTCTGAAACTTCCATGAGAACACAGATCTTGTTTAAGTACAGATTCTAACTTTCCAGGTCTGGCATTAGCCTGAGATTCTTCATGTCCAGCCAGCTCTATGAGATGTTAACGCCCCTGGTCCATGAACATCCTCCTTTGAGTAGCTAGGATTGAGAATAAAACCTAGAAAACAATGTAAAGGATTATGTTACTTAGAAGGGAGAAACCCTAGTTAACAATCAAAATGTAGGAACTTCCCTGGTCGTCCAGTGGTTAAGACTTAGCTATCTCATGCAGAGCATATGGGGTCAATCCCTGGTTGAGGAGCTAGGATCCCATATGCCTCTTTGGCCAAAAAGACCAAAACATGAAACAGAAGCAATATTGTAACAAATTCAACAAAGACTTTAAAAATGGTCACGTTAAAAAAAAATCTTTAAAAAATTAATCAAAATGTAAACAAATGACACTAGTACTTTACAGTCCAGAACTAACTACTTGGCGCTGATCTCCAATCCCAAGTAACAAGCTGTGTCAGTGAAGGATGCTAATGCCAACCGTGGTCTTGCATTTCAATTTTCTTAACCTTCCAGGAAACTCGTTAATTCATGTTAAAAGGATAAAGGCATGTTAAGCACAAACTGCCTGTGATTTAGTGCACTTGGGGCAGGACAGTTTGATCCACCCATGAATTGCAAACCACAGGACTGTAACAGAATTGCCCATGCAGAGGTAGGAAGTGTGATGACTGGGTCCTCATATTTGATGTGGGTGATGAGGGGGAAGATAATCACATAACTTGCGAATTTATTTTTGCTGTTTTCCTATAGATTAAATAATTGAGAAGATCACTTGAGCCATATGGAGAGTTACATCATGACTTTTGAAATTTATTTTATATATTTTTATTCCATTTTAAAAAGGACAAAGTAAATTAGCCCATTGTGGGTTTTTTTTTTTTCCTCTTTATTTCAGTAGAAGAGTGAGATTTTTTTTTTAATTTTTGGCCTCTTTTATTGACTTTTTGTTTATTTATTTTCATCCATCTTTATTCTTCAGCCTGTGTGGGCCTCACATTGCAGTGGCCACTCTCTTGCAGAGCTCAGTCTTTAGGCACGTGCACTTCAGAGTGGCTGCTCTCAATTGGACTCACCAGTCCAGCCACTCCTCAGCATGTGGGATCGTCCTGGGCCAGGGATTGAACCAGCGCCCCTTGCATTGCAAGGCAGACTCTTTACCTACCGGACCACCAGGGAAGCCCAGGAGTGAGAATTTTCTACAGAGAAAATTCTTGATGGAAAACTTGTCTTCTCTTAGCCAGAACTCATATTTTGGGAAAATAAGTCTTCAAGTTTATGAAGACAGATAAATGATTGTTTTTAAAATTCATTAACGATTTCCAAATGCTTCTTGGCCATTTTATGAAGTCAAGTGAATAAATAATTAGTATTTTAAATTAGAAGAATTCCAATATATACATATGTTCCTTGGGAATCTAAAGATTGAAAATGTATAGTTTACTTTGCGCATCTTCAGTGGATATTTTTTTGAATAAAGCAAGCAAGAGGAATGAGAGAACTGCCATACAGAATGGATGCAAGTCATATAATGAAGTAGATGAAGGTGATGTTTCTATCTGAGAAGCATGCATTTCTATTGTAATTTCAGCTTCTTTTCACTGTAAAATTTTTCCATCCTGGTCAGGTAACTGAGATCCCTCATGCCAGCAGTGTGTCCAAAACAAACAACAAAAAAAGTTGGGGATTTTTGGAAAGGCATTCTAGGCTTGGGTCACCCTCCAGATTGTTGTTGTTGTTTAGTTGCTAATTCGTGTCTGACTGTTTGTGACCCCATGAACTGTAGCCCACCAGGCTCCTCTGTCTATGGGATTCTCCAGGCAAGAATACTGGAGTGGGTTGCCATTTCCTCTTCTAGGGGATCCTTCCAATCAAACCCAGTGACTTTTGAGTTGGCAGATGGGTTCTTTACCACTGAACTACTAGGGAAGCGTATCACTCCTTAACTCTTAATAAATAATGCATTATATCGAGTAACAAATGACCAATTTAAAGCCACCACTTAGGTAACCATACCAACTGTTGTCCTCTCAAGGTTTTTCATAAAGACTATATATCCTGCTTTCTAATTAAGGGAGTAAGTGACTTGCCCTATATACTCTGGATGTTCAAGATCAGAGTATCACTGACAAAGATATTTTTAATGCTGGACTAATTTCCAAAGCATACCTTTCTATTGTAACTTCTGATGCATAATTAGCACATGTGCCACACACCGTGTTCAGAACAAATTCACGTGTCCTCAGAATGTCAACCATTTATGATCCTTTCCTGAATCTGTAGAGTGGCAGCCTTTGGTCTCATCATTCCTTTATTCTGGTTGGTTCCACTCCCCCAAAAAACATTCCACCAGTCCCGCTCAGAAGAATATTCAAATTCATTCTGCTCTAAAATTGTTCTCTTTCTTTCCTTTGGAAAGATCTCCTGGTAGAAACTTGAAGCACTTCATTGATTTAAGATTGTGTCAACTTGTAAAAAGGCTGTGTGACACTTTCTAAATGTCATATTCTACCATAGTTACTTTGGGAAAAGCAATTTCCATTTTTAAATTTGACCTTTCTTGGGAACATGTTTGGTACATGTGATTTACTTCATTAAGTCAGTGGCATAAAAGATTTATAAAAGGATCTCCACTAGTGTGATAGTTCATCATCATGTATGGAAATCATGTTTGCCAGATGCTAGAGGGTGATGAAAGGTGAGGGCAAGCATTAAGCTGAAGGCACATGGTAGATGACACTCATCTGGAAAGAGTTCACCTTCATATTTTTTCATGTGATATCTTGTGTAATGCCACCAAATCAGAACACAGATATAAATGAGACACTGTCCGCTTTCAAAGCTAGAACCAGTTACTAAATATACAAAACAGTGGATTTTTTCACAGTTTTTTTCTGGGTGAAAAATAACTATGTTGTCTTTTTGTGCTTAGTTGCTCCATTGTGTTTAATTCTTTGAGACCCCATGGACTGTTACCTGCCAGATTCCTCTATCCAAGGAATTTTCCAGGTAGAAATACTGGAGTGAGTCGCCATTTCCTATTCCAGGCAGTCTTCCAGATCTAGGGATTGAGCTTGTGTCTTTTGAGTCTCCTGCACTGGCAGGCAGATTCTTTGTCACTGGTGCCACTTGGGAAGCCCTGTTGTCTTCTTGCTATAATAAAAAAAGGCATCTAGGTGCCCTAATACCAATACTCTGTGGGATTCCACAGGAAGTGAAGAAGCCCATCTGTATTTCTTCTGGGAGTGGAAAAGAGACCTGTAAGGAAGGCACTTATGACTTGTAACTCAGATTCATTACTAGAAACTGACACGTTACACATTTCTGACATGTCAGTTATCTTGATGGTCCTGACCAAGCCGTATAGCTGTGCAGTTTATGACCATCTGATGTCCATGTTGTTGTCATCAGGTGATCTGAAGTTAATATGACCTTGAAAATAATAAAGGAAAGGGAATGTTGATAGACTTGCTCGTGGGAAGACTTCTATCCAAGTGGCCATGTATAGTCAAAGACACAAAAGAAAGGTCTCTGAAGATGATTCTAGGAATAACAGTAGTAATAACTCAGAACTCGTTATGTGCTAATGCTATAGAGCACAGTAAACTATTTTTCAGTTGACCCGAATTTTTCATAAGCAGTATTTCCTTTAGTATTTCTATCAACACTGTGTGCAAGTTATAAAATAATCTTATTTCCATTTAATTGATGAAGACATTGGTGCCAAAATAAATAAACAATAGACGCAGCACTAGCACCGAGGTTTCTGATTTCCGACGTGTGTTCTTTCCATTATTCCATCGAGAAGGAAGCAAGAAGCAGTGACAAAGAAAAAAATCTAAACTCCTGAACTTTACCATCTCCAGGCTGCTGATTTGTTCCTTTTCTTGTTTAGAATGAATTTTGGGGGATATAAATCCCTGGAGTTAATTTTTTAAAATCCAGAGATCATCATTCAGTGTGTATAAGAGGAAAACCTCATAGTCTGGGCATCTCGGCAAAAGGCTACAGCCTAAGAAGAAGAAGAAGGATGTTGTTGGTGGTCAGTCACTAAGGTGACTCTTTGTGACCCCATGGACTGCAGCGTGCCTGGTTTGCCTGTCAAGTGGGTAATATGTGCAGGGAGACCGACCTAACCCTTTTGGTATTTTGTGCAAACATTTCTTAGGCTCAAGATAAACACATTGATTTTTATGTCTCATTGTATGCCATTTTGTTCTTTTAACATCAGCAGAATGATCCCTAATTTTAATACATGTAACTTATTTGGCCATTCATAATCAAGAGAGGGAGTTTTTCGATCTAGAAAATACTGAGTTGAAGTTTCAAAGTCAAGTTGAGTCATTCATTTCCCAGATCCCTTCCACCACAGTTCAGTGGTGAACTGTGTCAATAAAGTTTTGAGTATGATAGTTTTAAAAAATCAGATGAAACTACTGGGAAGATAATGAATATTGGGATTCGTTAGGGCCTTTGGATTTTGTAGTCATCAGGTGATCTGAAGTTAATATGACCTTGAAAATAATAAAGGAAAGGGAATGTTGATAGACTTGCTCGTGGGAAGACTTCTATCCAAGTGGCCATGTATAGTCAAAGACACAAAAGAAAGGTCTCTGAAGATGATTCTAGGAATAACAGTAGTAATAACTCAGAACTCGTTATGTGCTAATGCTATAGAGCACAGTAAACTATTTTTCAGTTGACCCGAATTTTTCATAAGCAGTATTTCCTTTAGTATTTCTATCAACACTGTGTGCAAGTTATAAAATAATCTTATTTCCATTTAATTGATGAAGACATTGGTGCCAAAATAAATAAACAATAGACGCAGCACTAGCACCGAGGTTTCTGATTTCCGACGTGTGTTCTTTCCATTATTCCATCGAGAAGGAAGCAAGAAGCAGTGACAAAGAAAAAAATCTAAACTCCTGAACTTTACCATCTCCAGGCTGCTGATTTGTTCCTTTTCTTGTTTAGAATGAATTTTGGGGGATATAAATCCCTGGAGTTAATTTTTTAAAATCCAGAGATCATCATTCAGTGTGTATAAGAGGAAAACCTCATAGTCTGGGCATCTCGGCAAAAGGCTACAGCCTAAGAAGAAGAAGAAGGATGTTGTTGGTGGTCAGTCACTAAGGTGACTCTTTGTGACCCCATGGACTGCAGCGTGCCTGGTTTGCCTGTCAAGTGGGTAATATGTGCAGGGAGACCGACCTAACCCTTTTGGTATTTTGTGCAAACATTTCTTAGGCTCAAGATAAACACATTGATTTTTATGTCTCATTGTATGCCATTTTGTTCTTTTAACATCAGCAGAATGATCCCTAATTTTAATACATGTAACTTATTTGGCCATTCATAATCAAGAGAGGGAGTTTTTCGATCTAGAAAATACTGAGTTGAAGTTTCAAAGTCAAGTTGAGTCATTCATTTCCCAGATCCCTTCCACCACAGTTCAGTGGTGAACTGTGTCAATAAAGTTTTGAGTATGATAGTTTTAAAAAATCAGATGAAACTACTGGGAAGATAATAAACAGTAATTATGTATTGGGATTCGTTAGGGCCTTTGGATTTTGTAGTCAAGGTACTGAAGCCAATGACAAGTGTACTGGTATGAGTTAAATTAATAATTGGTACTGATAAAGTAATTTGGAGAAAGGTTTTGAGCATATTAATATATTCTGATGATAGTCTAGAGGGGAGAATATACAAAACCCCCCAAAGATGGGTCCACATGCATCACAGGAAAACACAGTGTAGTTTGATGATGAAACTCAGTTGTGCCTATCATATTCGTGAGATGGTCATCAAGGCTGTGGAACTGATGGTCTCATTTGCAGGGCTGGAGCCACAGACCCTCTTGGACTAGATGTTGGCAGATTTCACCTTCCCAGGTGTGTGTGGGAATGTACACAGAGGAGAATGAGCTAAGAACAAGGCCACAACAGTACTTCTAGGGGTTCACACGTGAGAATAAAAATGAAAAAGAACAGGAAACCCACACTACTTGGCTGACAGCTGTGCCAGGGCATGGCTGGCAGGAGGGGGAGGAATTAATTGCAAAAAAGGAGCTAAGAAGTCTGTAGAAGTTTAGGAAGGAAGCATTTAGCAGAATCCTGGAATTTTAAAAGTGCAAGGCATCCTCAAGATCATCTGGAGATTCCGTTGGAATTAATGAGGCTAAATTAAGTTGGGGAAACTTGAGAAAAAAGGCAAAAAAAAAAAAAAAAAACCCACCCTCTGAATGAGACTATTTAATAAAGCTTTATTGAACAAATAGAAACAGCATTGGTTCTATCCCAGTATCCTAAAGTGCTAGACTAGGAGTCCTCTTGCAACGTTTAAGCCAAGATCTTCTATGAATCAAGAACTAAGCTTCTGAGAAGTGACTTCATAAATTGTCTTTTGATAGCCTAGCTCAGCATTACTTATACCATATTGGTAGCCTCATTGGATTCAAATTGATGAAATTGCATAAAATAGTATCATTTTTAGGTTCTGATATGACTTTAATCTGATGCAGCTCTTTGGATTTATACAGCCCTTAAAATCATGGGAAAATTGAGTTATGCGTTGTTTTATATAATTATGGTAAAATGTATATAGCCAGTTAATGAGATTCCCTGGTGGCTTCGAGACAAAAGGCACACCTGCCAATGCAAGAGATGTGGGTTCAGTGCCCAGATCTGGAAGATATTTGGAGAAGAAAATGGTAACCCACTCCAATATTGTTGCCTGGAAAATCCATGCACATAAGGATCCTGGTGGACTACAGTCCATGGGTCCATAGAAGAGTCAAACATGACTTAGCGCCTAAACAATAACAACACCGATGTTGGTGAGCAGATACATGCTTCTGTGTCTACTCTTCTATTTCCAGACAACTGATTTACTGACAAACAAATATTTTCATTGCTCATTGGTTTATAGTCCTTCTTAGCAATTTATGACAATATAATGAAAACGCGATCTTAGGAACAAAAAGCACACATAAAATTCTTCATTTTTATGTGCTGGAAAGTGGAGTGTATAACTAGGCTAAAACAGAAGCTGACCAAGAAGCACATTTTTAAAAAAGAGATGGACATACAAGCATCAAGAAAAGTAACAGTATTAGAGGTGACCTGCCTGATGCAAATAATTCCAGCAAACCTGGAAAACGTTTGCCTTGTTTTGCTCAATCTACAATGCCACCAGCTGTAGGATGTACCAGTATTTTATCTGCCACCAAAAAGAACAACCCAATTAAACTATGACAGAACGCATTTGAATCAGCTCAATTGTAAGATGCATCCTATTTTCTCAAGTGTTAAAATGTTGTTTGTAAAACCCACCCTCTGAATGAGACTATTTAATAAAGCTTTATTGAACAAATAGAAACAGCATTGGTTCTATCCCAGTATCCTAAAGTGCTAGACTAGGAGTCCTCTTGCAACGTTTAAGCCAAGATCTTCTATGAATCAAGAACTAAGCTTCTGAGAAGTGACTTCATAAATTGTCTTTTGATAGCCTAGCTCAGCATTACTTATACCATATTGGTAGCCTCATTGGATTCAAATTGATGAAATTGCATAAAATAGTATCATTTTTAGGTTCTGATATGACTTTAATCTGATGCAGCTCTTTGGATTTATACAGCCCTTAAAATCATGGGAAAATTGAGTTATGCGTTGTTTTATATAATTATGGTAAAATGTATATAGCCAGTTAATGAGATTCCCTGGTGGCTTCGAGACAAAAGGCACACCTGCCAATGCAAGAGATGTGGGTTCAGTGCCCAGATCTGGAAGATATTTGGAGAAGAAAATGGTAACCCACTCCAATATTGTTGCCTGGAAAATCCATGCACATAAGGATCCTGGTGGACTACAGTCCATGGGTCCATAGAAGAGTCAAACATGACTTAGCGCCTAAACAATAACAACACCGATGTTGGTGAGCAGATACATGCTTCTGTGTCTACTCTTCTATTTCCAGACAACTGATTTACTGACAAACAAATATTTTCATTGCTCATTGGTTTATAGTCCTTCTTAGCAATTTATGACAATATAATGAAAACGCGATCTTAGGAACAAAAAGCACACATAAAATTCTTCATTTTTATGTGCTGGAAAGTGGAGTGTATAACTAGGCTAAAACAGAAGCTGACCAAGAAGCACATTTTTAAAAAAGAGATGGACATACAAGCATCAAGAAAAGTAACAGTATTAGAGGTGACCTGCCTGATGCAAATAATTCCAGCAAACCTGGAAAACGTTTGCCTTGTTTTGCTCAATCTACAATGCCACCAGCTGTAGGATGTACCAGTATTTTATCTGCCACCAAAAAGAACAACCCAATTAAACTATGACAGAACGCATTTGAATCAGCTCAATTGTAAGATGCATCCTATTTTCTCAAGTGTTAAAATGTTGTTTGTAAACTGCATGTCGTGAAATTAATGAAATACGATATTTCAAGTTTAACCACACAAGAATTGACTACCTCTCTAACCTTGATGATCTTCCCAGTGAGAGGCCCTCCCATCTGAGATCTTCACCTCTTATTCTCAGAGGAGAGCTATTTAAAGTGACCTCAAGTTTATTTGTTTTTTTCCCTTGCAAAAAGAAAGTCCGTTAAATCCATTCTCTGCTCTTGGATGATAAGAACGGCAAAATAAAAATCACATGTGAAGATATCTTATATATGCAGCTCTTTTTTTTAGGGAGGAGGAGACATTCCATAGTGTTACAAAGACGAGCTCACATATTGAAATATCAGGCCGCCCTTTCAATGCTTATGTTTCAAATTGTGAGCTGTTGACGAGCTGCACTGTCTTTTCTATGCTCTGTTGAGCTCGATTCTGTTGGGTCCCCTTATTTGATCACTTCTTGGGGTGTTCTCTTATTTGAAAGTTGTCTGTGTCAACCCTGCCACACGCAATAATTCTCGGAACTCTGGTCCCTGGAGCCAGGAGTGGAGCCCCAGAGCTGGGATGGGTGTAGGGATTTACCGGGCTGGCGTCTCCTTCCCATGTCTTCCCTTCCTCCCCTGCACCTGCACTACTGACCAGGCCCACCACCTTTCCAGGAACTTTGTTAAAAAATATTATCCTAATTTACATGGTGATTGCTTAAGCATTGGGCATAAGAACAGTCACTATTTCATATGCTCTTCATAGTGTCACCCCTGTTATCCTCAACGTATGTATCAAAAAATAATTTTTCTTTTTGGGTATATTTATGGTTATTCAGATTTTGGCTTTTTAACATCTGGGGGTTAATTTGAGCGTAAATCTATTAAGTTCTCTTGTTAAGTCAGAAAATTTTACCTTGGAGGAAATGACTCATCTGTGCTCTTGAAATCACACTTGGAATTCCTCAATTAACACGTTAGATGGAAGTTATGTAACAATGCTTTGAGGGGGTGTCCAACTCTTCAACTTCTTTTCTAAATGCGTCTCATCTTAGGTGATCTGGTCAAAGGGCCTCAAATGTTTCCCTTTTCTAAAAGCACGAAACACTTGTGTGGCTTGAAATTTGGGCTCGCATGCTCTCAAGCAACCGTGGCCGGCCCCCCGCCGCAGCCTCTTGGTCCGCCTTCCATTCATACCTCAATCCCCAGCTTGTGCCCCATGGGGTCATTCTCTGAAAGACACCAGTGACTTACCGTCAAATCTTCTTTTCTCTCCTCTAAGCTCAGTACCATTTGTTGGCTACAGTTCCATCCTTTTCATCATACTGCAAAAAAATAAAAATCACATGTGAAGATATCTTATATATGCAGCTCTTTTTTTTAGGGAGGAGGAGACATTCCATAGTGTTACAAAGACGAGCTCACATATTGAAATATCAGGCCGCCCTTTCAATGCTTATGTTTCAAATTGTGAGCTGTTGACGAGCTGCACTGTCTTTTCTATGCTCTGTTGAGCTCGATTCTGTTGGGTCCCCTTATTTGATCACTTCTTGGGGTGTTCTCTTATTTGAAAGTTGTCTGTGTCAACCCTGCCACACGCAATAATTCTCGGAACTCTGGTCCCTGGAGCCAGGAGTGGAGCCCCAGAGCTGGGATGGGTGTAGGGGATTTACCGGGCTGGCGTCTCCTTCCCATGTCTTCCCTTCCTCCCCTGCACCTGCACTACTGACCAGGCCCACCACCTTTCCAGGAACTTTGTTAAAAAATATTATCCTAATTTACATGGTGATTGCTTAAGCATTGGGCATAAGAACAGTCACTATTTCATATGCTCTTCATAGTGTCACCCCTGTTATCCTCAACGTATGTATCAAAAAATAATTTTTCTTTTTGGGTATATTTATGGTTATTCAGATTTTGGCTTTTTAACATCTGGGGGTTAATTTGAGCGTAAATCTATTAAGTTCTCTTGTTAAGTCAGAAAATTTTACCTTGGAGGAAATGACTCATCTGTGCTCTTGAAATCACACTTGGAATTCCTCAATTAACACGTTAGATGGAAGTTATGTAACAATGCTTTGAGGGGGTGTCCAACTCTTCAACTTCTTTTCTAAATGCGTCTCATCTTAGGTGATCTGGTCAAAGGGCCTCAAATGTTTCCCTTTTCTAAAAGCACGAAACACTTGTGTGGCTTGAAATTTGGGCTCGCATGCTCTCAAGCAACCGTGGCCGGCCCTCCGCCGCAGCCTCTTGGTCCGCCTTCCATTCATACCTCAATCCCCAGCTTGTGCCCCATGGGGTCATTCTCTGAAAGACACCAGTGACTTACCGTCAAATCTTCTTTTCTCTCCTCTAAGCTCAGTACCATTTGTTGGCTACAGTTCCATCCTTTTCATCATACTGCATTCCTCTCTGTCTCCTGCTTCCCAAATACCAATTTTCCAGTCCCCTAACCACACCACCCCTTCTAAATGTACCTCCAGGTTATTTGGTCCGATTCTCCCCGTATGTTTTCTTTATTAGCAATCTTGTCCAGTCTCAAGATTCAAGTACCTGCCTCTCAAATATACACCTTTTAAGTTCCCAGTCTGCATTTTAAAACCTACGTGGGGCTCAGTCTTCTCCATCTGTGTAACCAGGTCTGCCCTCCTCTCTCTCAGACAGGCTTCTGCTGTAGTCTCATGAGAGCTCTATCATCCTGCCGTCATTCAGCATCACATCTAGAAGGAATCTTAGTGCCCCTTTTCCTTTCAGGCCGCATATTTTATCAGTTGCCAGTCAGATGGGAGGTGCTCGGTCCTGTCTCTGATACCCCTTCCCTTTCTCTTCAGTCTCCAGCTCCTAGTTCAATCCCTTGTCTTCTCGATAGGCTGTAAACCCCTCTCTGATTTTCTCCTTTTTAATCTGTCCAACTAACTGTTTCCAGAAAATACCGTATTATAAAGAATGACCCTTTCTTCTTTTAAAAGAACTGGGAAATAGCCAGGCCTATCCCATGCTCAAAAACCTTCCCTGGGCCCTCAACGCATTCAATGCCTTCTACCCTCTTTTGTTAAAAAAAGATTTTTCAGGGCTTCCCTGGTGGTCCAATGGGTAAGGTCACTGCCTTGCAGTGCAAGGGGCGCCGGTTTGATCCCTGGCCTGGGAAGATCACACGTGCTGCGGAGTGGCTGGACCAATGTGTCCAATTACCGAGCCGGAGCTCTGGAGCGCATGCGCCCAGAGCCGGTGCTCTGCGACAACAGAGGCCACTGTGATGGGAGGCCCACACGGGCCAAAGAACAAAGATGGATGAAAATAGACAAATGAAAGACCAATAGAAGTGGCCTGCCCGCCCCTCCTCCCTCCCCAACCCAACCCCCCCAAAAAAAAGATTTTTTAAAAAAATGTTTATTTTTCTGTGCTGGGTCTTCTCAGCATGCGAGATCTTTAGTTGCAGTATGTGGAATCTAGTTCCCTGATAGGGATCAAACCAGGACCCTCCACACTGGGAGTATGAAGTCTTAGTACCATTTGCTGGCTACAGTTCCATCCTTTTCATCATACTGCATTCCTCTCTGTCTCCTGCTTCCCCAATACCAATTTTCCAGTCCCCTAACCACCCCACCCCTTCTAAATGTACCTCCAGGTTATTTGGTCCGATTCTCCCCGTATGTTTTCTTTATTAGCAATCTTGTCCAGTCTCAAGATTCAAGTACCTGCCTCTCAAATATACACCTTTTAAGTTCCCAGTCTGCATTTTAAAACCTACGTGGGGCTCAGTCTTCTCCATCTGTGTAACCAGGTCTGCCCTCCTCTCTCTCAGACAGGCTTCTGCTGTAGTCTCATGAGAGCTCTATCATCCTGCCGTCATTCAGCATCACATCTAGAAGGAATCTTAGTGCCCCTTTTCCTTTCAGGCCGCATATTTTATCAGTTGCCAGTCAGATGGGAGGTGCTCGGTCCTGTCTCTGATACCCCTTCCCTTTCTCTTCAGTCTCCAGCTCCTAGTTCAATCCCTTGTCTTCTCGATAGGCTGTAAACCCCTCTCTGATTTTCTCCTTTTTAATCTGTCCAACTAACTGTTTCCAGAAAATACCGTATTATAAAGAATGACCCTTTCTTCTTTTAAAAGAACTGGGAAATAGCCAGGCCTATCCCATGCTCAAAAACCTTCCCTGGGCCCTCAACGCATTCAATGCCTTCTACCCTCTTTTGTTAAAAAAAGATTTTTCAGGGCTTCCCTGGTGGTCCAATGGGTAAGGTCACTGCCTTGCAGTGCAAGGGGCGCCGGTTTGATCCCTGGCCTGGGAAGATCACACGTGCTGCGGAGTGGCTGGACCAATGTGTCCAATTACCGAGCCGGAGCTCTGGAGCGCATGCGCCCAGAGCCGGTGCTCTGCGACAACAGAGGCCACTGTGATGGGAGGCCCACACGGGCCAAAGAACAAAGATGGATGAAAATAGACAAATGAAAGATCAATAGAAGTGGCCCACCCGTCCCCTCCCTCCTCAACCCGCCCTCCCCAAAAAAAAGATTTTTTAAAAAAATGTTTATTTTTCTGTGCTGGGTCTTAGCTCAGCATGCGAGATCTTTAGTTGCAGTATGTGGAATCTAGTTCCCTGATAGGGATCAAACCAGGACCCTCCACACTGGGAGTATGAAGTCTTAGCCACTGGTCTGTGGGGAAAGCCCCAGTGCCTTCTACATTCTGACCTCAGCTATCTGGATCTCCTGTGCCCCACACTGGCTAGTACAGACAACTCCCAGTTCCCTGGATGTATGCCACCTGAGCCATCACTGTGCTTCTGTGGTCCTACGAGTGTTGTGTCCGGACCAGGGGCATCAGCGGCACCTGGGAACCTGCTAGAGATGTGGATTCTCAGGTCAACACCTGCTGGATCAGAAACTCTGAGGGTAAGGCCCAGCGATCTAGACTTTAATAAGGTGATTCTGGTGAACGCTAACAGTTTTGAACATGGAGTGCCTTTTCCTCCTCTCCCTGCTAAAATTTTCTCTGTCTTTCGAAAAATTGCTTAAATATGAACTTTTCTTTGAAGTTGTCTCTGATTCTCTGCCCTTCTCCCACGGCCATCTCCTGTGTCTTTATTGTATCATTTTCAGCGTCTTTCCTTGCACATGTTCAATTCCCCTCCTATAGCATCTTGAGCTCGAGGACAGGAAGCTGGTGGGTGTGCCTGTATGCATTCTACTTTGCCTTGTCTTTTTATCTTGTCCTTTGTTTTCTGTTTTTTAACAAATAGAACCAAGAGCAATGAATAAACCTTTTCTCACTTGTGAATGATACAATTCATCAGAATCTGGAATGGTATCAGAAGAAATGAAATATCACTTAAAATTTGGCAGAGTAGCTTTAATTTTCTAATAAAATAAATCTGCCCTTTAATCTCACATGCTGATTCAATTATGTCTGATCCTGTGGTGTTGACTTCAGACCATTTGGACTGCTTTGATCTCTGGGAAAAAAAATTCTACTGCATGGTAGTATCAGAGACCAGAAGTTGTGTTTTCAGAATGTGCCTTATTCCACACAAAGCCCACAACTACTGTTCCGGTTTTCACAACTGTTTTATCCAAAGGGGTGTCTGGAGACAAAGAAAATTTTCCCAACAGGCATGGAATTTAAATAGTAAAGCTAATACTAAATTGGGTCTAAATGAACCTGGTTGTGTTACATCTGTGTTCCAAACTCTTACTATTTATTGGTTCACTTAAAGTACTATTCAATTATAAGGCTGAGTCTCCATGACTGTACATGTATGCTTAATATAAACTAATATTCACAGGCCCAATTTTTCTCAGATGGGGAGAAGAATCAGGGGGGATAGAAAAACAGAATGCAGAAGGTAGTAGGTCTAGTGATGTCCCACAGGTGATGGTAACCATTACACAATTTCAGATGTAACCATCAAGTGCTGAAACTTTTGCTTTGGTTTGTTTCTTTATTCAAGATTGACTAGGCTCTTAAACTAGGGGCAAATTTGCTTTTCTAATGATTTTCAAAAAGAATGCAAGGTAATGAGTTCTAAATTAGGAAAGTCACAGAGAATCTATTGTGTATCCAGCACTTTAGAAATGGCAACCTACTCCAGTATTCTTGCCTGGAGAATCCCATGGACAGAGGAGACGGGTGGACTATACCCACCTCGGGTCACACAGAGTCAGATAAGATTGCAGTGACTGGGCATAGCACTAGAGTCAGATACGACTGAAGCAACCGAGCACAGCACCAGAGTCAGATATGACTGAAACGACTTAGCACAGCACCAGAATCAGATACGACTTAAGCAACTTAGCCCAGCACCAGAGTCAGATACGACTGAAGCCACTGAGCACAGCACAAAAAACTTGGAATGACTCAGGTCAACACTCACCACAGTGTAGACTTGTCTCCAGTAGGCAGTGACTGAGTGTTTATGCAAGTATTCTCAGCTCTCTATTTATCCGTGAGTTACCTCTAGGTCCTGTGGGTAGTGAATAGAGCTATGTGTGGTCCCCCTGCACTCTTAGATCCAAGACGCTAACATCAGCATTCCACTGAGAGTGGTTTTCTTAGATGCAGCTTGAAGTTGACTTCACTCTTCTCTCTGCTTTGTTATGTGTCCTCTCAGCTCAAAACTGCCCGTCAACACTGAGAACCCCTAGAAGACATCGTGTCACATCTTTTAAGGTTTATGTAATGGAATAGAGACACATGGTCCAGTATATAAGAGAAATGTGGCTAATGGGATCTTTTAAGTGACGCTAATTGGATTTTTAAGTCTTTTTCAAAACGTGACTTGTGGGGACTTCCCTGGTGGCGCAGTGGTTAAGACTCCATGCTGCCAATGCAGGGACCACAGGTTTGATCCCTGGTTGGGGAACTAAGATCCCACATGCCATGCAGTATGCCCAAATATTTTTTTAAATGGCCTGTGCTAGTATATATTATATATCATGTTTTAATACTAGGAATTATTTTCATAGAGTATTATTTAGTCAACACACTTATAGATCAGTTCTGCATTATACATTTTCACTAGTAATAGCTATAAATTTCATCTATAGGATGATTTCAAATACTTACTGTACCTCAAATTCCCTGAGCAACATGACTGTCCTTAAAAAGCATAGCCAGTAGGACATATTTTCAGAACTGTGAATTTGTTTGCATGATAACTGCAATTACAAATCTGAAGTTTTTAATCTAGCAATCAGATGACAAGTTGAGTAATTACCATTCCATGCTGAACTATTTTTATGATGACTTTTTTTCAAAGCAGCTGTTGTGGTTAAAACACAAAGATTCTTATTTTTTCTTCTCATGCTACAGTATTTTGCCAAACAAATGTCTTTTTTTCCCAAAACATGAAGAGTCTGATTCTGAAAGATGATGTTGTAGCACATGTGTGTTCTCATAGATTTTTCCAGTGCTTAATTATCCTGTAGAGATGGGCTTTTAAAAATCTCACTCAGAGTGGGTACCCAATGAGTAGTTCAGTAATGGATAAGTGAAACAACACTCACCACAGTGTAGACTTGTCTCCAGTAGGCAGTGACTGAGTGTTTATGCAAGTATTCTCAGCTCTCTATTTATCCGTGAGTTACCTCTAGGTCCTGTGGGTAGTGAATAGAGCTATGTGTGGTCCCCCTGCACTCTTAGATCCAAGACGCTAACATCAGCATTCCACTGAGAGTGGTTTTCTTAGATGCAGCTTGAAGTTGACTTCACTCTTCTCTCTGCTTTGTTATGTGTCCTCTCAGCTCAAAACTGCCCGTCAACACTGAGAACCCCTAGAAGACATCGTGTCACATCTTTTAAGGTTTATGTAATGGAATAGAGACACATGGTCCAGTATATAAGAGAAATGTGGCTAATGGGATCTTTTAAGTGACGCTAATTGGATTTTTAAGTCTTTTTCAAAACGTGACTTGTGGGGACTTCCCTGGTGGCGCAGTGGTTAAGACTCCATGCTGCCAATGCAGGGACCACAGGTTTGATCCCTGGTTGGGGAACTAAGATCCCACATGCCATGCAGTATGCCCAAATATTTTTTTAAATGGCCTGTGCTAGTATATATTATATATCATGTTTTAATACTAGGAATTATTTTCATAGAGTATTATTTAGTCAACACACTTATAGATCAGTTCTGCATTATACATTTTCACTAGTAATAGCTATAAATTTCATCTATAGGATGATTTCAAATACTTACTGTACCTCAAATTCCCTGAGCAACATGACTGTCCTTAAAAAGCATAGCCAGTAGGACATATTTTCAGAACTGTGAATTTGTTTGCATGATAACTGCAATTACAAATCTGAAGTTTTTAATCTAGCAATCAGATGACAAGTTGAGTAATTACCATTCCATGCTGAACTATTTTTATGATGACTTTTTTTCAAAGCAGCTGTTGTGGTTAAAAACACAAAGATTCTTATTTTTTCTTCTCATGCTACAGTATTTTGCCAAACAAATGTCTTTTTTTCCCAAAACATGAAGAGTCTGATTCTGAAAGATGATGTTGTAGCACATGTGTGTTCTCATAGATTTTTCCAGTGCTTAATTATCCTGTAGAGATGGGCTTTTAAAAAATCTCACTCAGAGTGGGTACCCAATGAGTAGTTCAGTAATGGATAAGTGAGTGATTCATATTTGGATTATTTAATGGTATCTTTCTAAAAGTGATTGTGTATATATAAGAGCAACTAGAAAAGAAAAATCAGAATATTTATTAATGTCTGTTTCTTTTCTTCTCCCAGGCTATAACATTAAAGACGTAGAATAATGTTTCTCTGGAGAATTTCAAATCAAGAAAGATACTTGTGGGGCTTCCCTGGTGGTCCAGTGGGTGGAGAGTCTGCCTTGCAGTGCAGGGGGCACTTGTTCAATCCCTGGTACAGGAAGATCCCATATGCCACGGAGCAGCTGGACCGGCGTGTCCAGTTGCCAGCCGGCGCTCTGGAGCACATGTGCCCATAGCCGGTGCTCTGCGGCTGTGGGAACCACTGCAATGGGAAGCCCCCGCAGGCTGGAAAATTAAGATGGATGAAAACAAATGGGTGAAGGATCAATAAAGAGGCCAAAATTTAAAAAGAAAGAAACAAATATACTTGATATACTGGAGAACTTGATTATCCATGTTAATTATTCTGTCAGCACAAGGAAATACAAGGAACTGAGAAAAGATGGTAATGGGTAGATGAAACCATTGATGCCTGTGATTTCATGTATTTTAGTTCATCAACAGACTGTACTGTTAGAACAAAGGCATATGAAATCCTTACAAAGTGCAGGCAGAAACTCTGATCAAAAATCTCATGCCAACACAGCCTTCCTTGGGAATCTGTCTTAAATTCCTTCCCTTATAATGCTTCACTACCCCGGTCTGGATATCTGCAATTACAAATCTGAAGTTTTTAATCTAGCAATCAGATGACAAGTTGAGTAATTACCATTCCATGCTGAACTATTTTTATGATGACTTTTTCAAAGCAGCTGTTGTGGTTAAAACACAAAGATTCTTTTTTTTTCTTCTCATGCTACAGTATTTTGCCAAACAAATGTCTTTTTTTCCCAAAACATGAAGAGTCTGATTCTGAAAGATGATGTTGTAGCACATGTGTGTTCTCATAGATTTTTCCAGTGCTTAATTATCCTGTAGAGATGGGCTTTTAAAAAATCTCACTCAGAGTGGGTACCCAATGAGTAGTTCAGTAATGGATAAGTGAGTGATTCATATTTGGATTATTTAATGGTATCTTTCTAAAAGTGATTGTGTATATATAAGAGCAACTAGAAAAGAAAAATCAGAATATTTATTAATGTCTGTTTCTTTTCTTCTCCCAGGCTATAACATTAAAGACGTAGAATAATGTTTCTCTGGAGAATTTCAAATCAAGAAAGATACTTGTGGGGCTTCCCTGGTGGTCCAGTGGGTGGAGAGTCTGCCTTGCAGTGCAGGGGGCACTTGTTCAATCCCTGGTACAGGAAGATCCCATATGCCACGGAGCAGCTGGACCGGCGTGTCCAGTTGCCAGCCGGCGCTCTGGAGCACATGTGCCCATAGCCGGTGCTCTGCGGCTGTGGGAACCACTGCAATGGGAAGCCCCGCAGGCTGGAAAATTAAGATGGATGAAAACAAATGGGTGAAGGATCAATAAAGAGGCCAAAATTTAAAAAGAAAGAAACAAATATACTTGATATACTGGAGAACTTGATTATCCATGTTAATTATTCTGTCAGCACAAGGAAATACAAGGAACTGAGAAAAGATGGTAATGGGTAGATGAAACCATTGATGCCTGTGATTTCATGTATTTTAGTTCATCAACAGACTGTACTGTTAGAACAAAGGCATATGAAATCCTTACAAAGTGCAGGCAGAAACTCTGATCAAAAATCTCATGCCAACACAGCCTTCCTTGGGAATCTGTCTTAAATCCTTCCCTTATAAAGCCTTCACTGATGACCCACAGGTGTGGCATATTGCTTTCACTCATCCCTGTATCTTGTATTTTACATCTGTTCTTGTACTTGTTACACTGATCCCCCAAATATTTATGAGATGTTCTCCCAATAGCCTTGCAATAAGCTTTAATGGATTGAGATCATGTTTAAATAGTCTTTGAAACCACTGTGTTGGGCATAATTTGGTTGCCTAGTGAAGTTAGCTGAATTTCTCTAGGGAGGGTATATTTGGTAGAAATTAATGCTTCCACCTTAGTTATAAGGAGATCTACAGTCTACAAGATAATCTTCAGAGAGTGAATTTCCCGTTGAGACTGCAGAATTGTTTCCATAGTCTTAATAGATTTGGTTTTAATTTATATACCAGGTCATATTGGAAGTAGGGATCTCAATGTAGAACTGTGTTTCCTATTTGTAAGAACTTTTTCTTATTTCCTCTGAGACATCTCAAAGCAGAGCTCAGTACCAAGTCCTGACCCACCAAATGAGTCAAAAGATTCATGACAAGAAGGTAACGCCTCCATTTGTGTTTAACAAAAATATCTTCATTTAAAAAAGAAAAAGTACATTGTTACCCACATTGTTTCAAACACGACATTAAAATGATTCACTGAAATCACGTATGCAGAAACCCTTTTTAGGAGAGCTAATTGCTATCTGACAGAATTCTATGTCAGTCTCTTAAATCTTGGTATTCTTACTCAGTCTTTGGGCACATTTAAAAATATACTTCCAGCTTTAAAATGTTGGTGGATAATAAAATTGTATAGCATTTCAGGAGGGCTATTCATCAATATACCTCAAAACCAATTTGTACTGACTTTGATCTAGCAATTCCATTCTTGGAAATTTATTCTAGTGTAATAAGAATGTAGCTACAGGGCTTCCCTGGTGGTCCAGTGGGTAAGGATACCGCCTTGCAGTGCAAGGGGCGCTGGTTCGATCCCTAGCCTGAGAAGATCCCACGTGCCGCGAAGTGGCTGGACCGATGTGTCCAATGACCGAGCCGGAACTCTGGAGCGCATATGCCCAGAGCTGGCGCTCTGCGACAGACGCCACTGCGATGGGAGGCCCACATGGGCCGAATAGCAAAGATGGATGAAAAATAAATAAATGAAAGACCAGTAGAAGTGGCCCGCCCACCCCCCTCTCCCTCCCCAACCTGCCCCCCACCAAAGAAACCATTAAAAAAAAAATGTAGCTACACAGATTTCATGGATGGGGCTATTCAAATAGTAAAAATTAGCGACCATCATAATATACAAGAAGAGTGGTTAACTACATACAACTGGTACAAAAGAAAACGAAGCAAATATTTGAAATAAGAGAAAGATTTTCAAGAGGTATGATCAAGGCTAAAGCATCAGGTTGCAGAGCTATATGAGCACAAGTTCTTTTTAAGAAGAAACAATGCATGGACAGAAAAGGAGAGGATGTCTGTGTTATCTAAGTGATTGAGTGGTGATTTCTTCTGTCTTGTTTGTAGTTGTCTGTTATTTCCTAGCTTTCTACAATGAAAAGGATTGCTTTAGCAATAAGGAAAATAAAAGCTGTTATTGATCATTAGATTCTTTCACATGAAGAAAGGAAACCCCCTCCTAGTGCAAGAACAGCATATATTCCACACCGAGGCAGGCACCTCTCCCCAGTCTCAGCACTTTGACCTGAGTAACCTTGATGGAAACCCCAGTTTTTCTCCACACAGTAGGCCTGGTAGTCATTGTCTATTAATCCAAGCTGGCATGAGACACAAAACCTATGGGCCAACTCCACTCAAAACAAAACCCCAAAAAATGATATTCTTACGTCAGTCTTTAAGGGCACATTTAAAATATACTTCCAGCTTTAAAATGTTGGTGGATAATAAAATTGTATAGCATTTCAGGAGGGCTATTCATCAATATACCTCAAAACCAATTTGTACTGACTTTGATCTAGCAATTCCATTCTTGGAAATTTATTCTAGTGTAATAAGAATGTAGCTACAGGGCTTCCTGGTGGTCCAGTGGGTAAGGATACCGCCTTGCAGTGCAAGGCGCTGGTTCGATCCCTAGCCTGAGAAGATCCCACGTGCCGAAGTGGCTGGACCGATGTGTCCAATGACCGAGCCGGAACTCGGGAGCGCATATGCCCAGAGCTGGCGCTCTGCGACAGACGCCACTGCGATGGGAGGCCCACATGGGCCGAATAGCAAAGATGGATGAAAAATAAATAAATGAAAGACCAGTAGAAGTGGCCGCCCACCCCTCTCCCTCCCAACCTGCCCCCCACCAAAGAAACCATTAAAAAAAAAATGTAGCTACACAGATTTCATGGATGGGGCTATTCAAATAGTAAAAATTAGCGACCATCATAATATACAAGAAGAGTGGTTAACTACATACAACTGGTACAAAAGAAAACGAAGCAAATATTTGAAATAAGAGAAAGATTTTCAAGAGGTATGATCAAGGCTAAAGCATCAGGTTGCAGAGCTATATGAGCACAAGTTCTTTTTAAGAAGAAACAATGCATGGACAGAAAAGGAGAGGATGTCTGTGTTATCTAAGTGATTGAGTGGTGATTTCTTCTGTCTTGTTTGTAGTTGTCTGTTATTTCCTAGCTTTCTACAATGAAAAGGATTGCTTTAGCAATAAGGAAAATAAAAGCTGTTATTGATCATTAGATTCTTTCACATGAAGAAAGGAAACCCCCTCCTAGTGCAAGAACAGCATATATTCCACACCGAGGCAGGCACCTCTCCCCAGTCTCAGCACTTTGACCTGAGTAACCTTGATGGAAACCCCAGTTTTTCTCCACACAGTAGGCCTGGTAGTCATTGTCTATTAATCCAAGCTGGCATGAGACACAAAACCTATGGGCCAACTCCACTCAAAACAAAACCAAACTGTTCCCAAAAATTGAGATTTATCTTCTTTACATTCCATTTTTTGTACATTGGAATTTTTTTGGCCTCTCTTACTGGTTTTCTATTTATTTATTTTCATCATTATTCCTTAGCCTGTGTGGGCCTCCCATTACAGTGGCCTCTCCTGCTGCAGAGCACCGGCTCTGGGCGCATACTGGCTTGTAATTGGACACACCAGTCCAGCTGCTCTGCGACACGTGGGGTCTTGCCCAGCTAGGGATCAAACCGGTGCCCCTTGCACTGCAAAGTGGACTCTTGACCCACTGGGCCACCAGGGAAGCCCTATACAATAGGATGTTTTAATTTCTCATTTGTAAAAACTTTATTGCCAGGGAATTAATATAGATGAATCAAATGGTAGATGTGAGGACAGATGTCTTTCTTGGTGAAAAAAAAAAAAAAAGATGTTTATAATACACTTGTTTTTACAAGATAAGATACAGGGCTTCCCTGGTGGTCCAGTGGGTAAGGACACTGCCTTGCAGTGCAAGGGGAGCCGGTTCGATCCCTGGCCTGGGAAGATCCCACGTGCCGCAGAGTGGCCGGACTTATGTGTCCAATTACCGAGACGGAGTTCTGGAGCGCATGCGCCCAGAGCCGGCGCTCTGCAACGACAGACGCCACCACAATGGGAGGCCCACAGGAGCCAAAAAGAACAAAGATGGATGAACATAGAGAAATGAAAGACCAATAGAAGTGGCCCGCCCGCTCCCCTCCCTCCCCAACCCGACCCCCGCCCAAAAATAAATAATAAAATAAAAAAATTTTTTAAAAAAGATAAGATACAGATAGAAAAGCCTATGGATTAGAACTTTTCTTCCATTACCCCCAAATAATAAAGTTTATCAAACATTCTCTTTCATGGATAGAAAGCAATATGATTTGATTATTCTTCTGACTAATGGTAAGAATATCTTAAAATAATTCTTATTTTCTTGGTATTCAAGTCTAAGACCTCACCCATGGGAAAAAAAAGTGGGCTGGGGCCCCTATGCTAAAAGATGAAAATATGAAATAAGTGAACTAATTAATCAAAACCTGTGTCTAAACAGCCTACTTCTGTTGCACGGCTAGTCACATTTGCTCCTCAAGAATTCTACTAAGTCTTGTATAGATTTTGTTTTGAAGGGTATGAACCAGAACTGGTCAGATGAAATCTGTGTTAAAAATGAAATGTTCTGGACTTCCTCTGGTGGTCCAGTGGGTAAGGACACTGCCTTGCAGTGCAAAGGGTGCCGGTTTGATCCCTGGCCTGGGAAGATCCCACGTGCCGCAGAGCGGCTGGACCGATGTGTCCAATTACCAAGCCGGAGCTCTGGAGCGCATGCGCCCAGAGCCGACTCTCTGCAACGACAGACGCCACCGCGATGGGAGGCCCACACGGGCCAAAGAACAAAGACGGATGAAAATGGAGAAATGAAAGACCAATAGAAGTGGCCCGCCCGCTTCCCTCCCTCCCCAACCCCAAAATAAATAAATAAATAAATCTTTAAAAAAAAAAAAAAAGAAAAAAAAATGAAATGTTCTCTCAAATTGTTTTTTTTGCAAAGTGCACACATTTCAAAATCTAGGTATTTTTTAAATTCGTTTTTTCTCAACAGTATTTTTAAAAGGTCAAATTGCTCCCTAATTTATGACAATTTAGTCTTGCTCCTGCATTATTAATTTCCCTGAAATAATTCATATTGTTCTTCTCAAAGACCTGCCACCCTGTGTCCCCAGGCATTTATAAAAATGCTGTCACTGAATTTCGTGTATGACAGAATTTGTGTGACACCCTTTCAGGCTTCAAGAAGCAGAAATGCACTTGGCTTCTCTCAGTGGGTGAAGATTCTAGTAACGATCCCTGTCAGCAGCTGCAGAACTGGAAGCCTGTTTCCTCTGCCAGGAGGTGACCATGGCTTGAATTCCAACCTCTTCTCCAGAGTAACTGCCCTGGAGTGCCCTGCTTATTCCTGTGTGGTCCACTCCGCTTCCGTCACTAAATGCATCTTCTTCTCCTCTTCACCTACTTCCTTGCTATCTCCCTTGGTATATTGTTTCCTGTTACAGCTTTTTTCCTTCGCTTGCCCTTTTCCTAGCTCAGCTGGTAAAGAACCCATCTGCAATGCAGGAGGCCTCGGTCTGATTCCTTTGGGCTGGGGCCCCTATGCTAAAAGATGAAAATATGAAATAAGTGAACTAATTAATCAAAACCTGTGTCTAAACAGCCTACTTCTGTTGCGGCTAGTCACATTTGCTCCTCAAGAATTCTACTAAGTCTTGTATAGATTTTGTTTTGAAGGGTATGAACCAGAACTGGTCAGATGAAATCTGTGTTAAAAATGAAATGTTCTGGACTTCCTCTGGTGGTCCAGTGGGTAAGGACACTGCCTTGCAGTGCAAAGGGTGCCGGTTTGATCCCTGGCCTGGGAAGATCCCACGTGCCGCAGAGCGGCTGGACCGATGTGTCCAATTACCAAGCCGGAGCTCTGGAGCGCATGCGCCCAGAGCCGACTCTCTGCAACGACAGACGCCACCGCGATGGGAGGCCCACACGGGCCAAAGAACAAAGACGGATGAAAATGGAGAAATGAAAGACCAATAGAAGTGGCCCGCCCGCTTCCCTCCCTCCCCAACCCCAAAATAAATAAATAAATAAATTAAAAAAAAAAAAAGAAAAAAAATGAAATGTTCTCTCAAATTGTTTTTTTTGCAAAGTGCACACATTTCAAAATCTAGGTATTTTTTAAATTCGTTTTTTCTCAACAGTATTTTTAAAAGGTCAAATTGCTCCCTAATTTATGACAATTTAGTCTTGCTCCTGCATTATTAATTTCCCTGAAATAATTCATATTGTTCTTCTCAAAGACCTGCCACCCTGTGTCCCCAGGCATTTATAAAAATGCTGTCACTGAATTTCGTGTATGACAGAATTTGTGTGACACCCTTTCAGGCTTCAAGAAGCAGAAATGCACTTGGCTTCTCTCAGTGGGTGAAGATTCTAGTAACGATCCCTGTCAGCAGCTGCAGAACTGGAAGCCTGTTTCCTCTGCCAGGAGGTGACCATGGCTTGAATTCCAACCTCTTCTCCAGAGTAACTGCCCTGGAGTGCCCTGCTTATTCCTGTGTGGTCCACTCCGCTTCCGTCACTAAATGCATCTTCTTCTCCCTCTTCACCTACTTCCTTGCTATCTCCCTTGGTATATTGTTTCCCTGTTACAGCTTTAGTTTACTTCCTAATTACTCTGTTTCTTTGCTCCTATCCCATTTAGGGCTTCCCTGGTAGCTCAGCTGGTAAAGAACCCATCTGCAATGCAGGAGGCCTCGGTCTGATTCCTGGGATAGGAAGATCTGCTTGGAAAAGGGACAGGCTGCCCACTCCAATGTTCTCTGGCTTCCCTGGTAGCTCAGATGGTAAAGAATCTGTCCACAATGCAGGAGACCTGGGTTTGACCCCTGGGTTGGGAAGATCCCCTGGAGGAGGGCACAGTGCCGGCTCCAGTATTCTTGCCTGGAGAATCCCCATGGACAGAAGAGCCTGGCGGGATACCGTCCATGGGGTACTGAAGAGTTAGACATGACTGAGTGACTCAGCTCACACATCCCACTCTATTTCACGTGCCTTCTCTCTGTGCATCTCACTTGAATTCCTCAAGTAGGAGTATGTTTGGTTGTCCAGTCACCCTCAGTGGCAGGCAGAGCACCCCTGGGAAGTGCAGGCTTCTGAGATTGCCGCCCAGACTATAAACAGTCGGCTCTGTGTCCAGCTGTCCGTCTTCTTACCTACTAGGTGCTTCTCTGCCGAAGAAACGCCTCTGAAATGACTGCGGACTCAGCAAGACTGCTTCCATAGAATGTCTGGGACAAGAGTGATTTCCTAGGTCCTTTTGTGAGCTGTGTCCTGATGGGAAGATGCCCCATCACTGGTTTTACTGTCAATTTTGGGTTCCATGAGGGAACTCTCGAAATCATAGGAGGAAAGAAGGGGAATAGCTGGAGACAAAGCTGAAAAAAATGTACTGGTTGAGTTTGCCTGGTCCCATAGGTCTTTCAAGTAGATGCATGGCAAGATCTCACCCAGAATTTATTTAAAACCATTACATAAAATGCATCCCTGATTATATAAGGCTACATTAGAGAACAGAGCTTCATGACTGAAAAACACTGGGAGGTTTTAATAACTGGACTTGTTTACAGGTCACCTGTTTTTCTTATGGGAAGCATTCTCTGTCATGACATGAATAGTGGTTAAAGGATGTATACAAATGCAAAAGGTGTTGAGTTATACAGTTAAGATGAATGTACTTGATGCATTTTATGTTTGCTAGCCTTCAATTTGGAAGGATAGCACATAATTTATTTCTGACTTCTCATGCCTCTCTGGGCCAAACTGTCTGCAGTCTGGGGCTCTAGACTCCATACGCCCCTCACTGTCCTCTCTTCCTATCATCCTACCCTATATCGGTCCTTCTCTGTGTATCCCTGGTCTGGTTTTGACTCTATGGGTCCCCTTGTTTAAATGAGCCATGAGCCTGTCTCTTTCTGCCTACTTAGCAGTGCCCTTTCTGAGGGCAGGTGCCACCTTTCATTTGTTATTTAGGTTTCCATGGCAGCCAGTTCAGGACTTAACGCATGGAAGGCTTTCATTAAGACCAGACTGAGAAAATGCCAGAACTGCAAGGAAGTAGAGATCCACTCTATTTCACGTGCCTTCTCTCTGTGCATCTCACTTGAATTCCTCAAGTAGGAGTATGTTTGGTTGTCCAGTCACCCTCAGTGGCAGGCAGAGCACCCCTGGGAAGTGCAGGCTTCTGAGATTGCCGCCCAGACTATAAACAGTCGGCTCTGTGTCCAGCTGTCCGTCTTCTTACCTACTAGGTGCTTCTCTGCCGAAGAAACGCCTCTGAAATGACTGCGGACTCAGCAAGACTGCTTCCATAGAATGTCTGGGACAAGAGTGATTTCCTAGGTCCTTTTGTGAGCTGTGTCCTTGTGGGAAGATGCCCCATCACTGGTTTTACTGTCAATTTTGGGTTCCATGAGGAACTCTGAAATCATAGGAGGAAAGAAGGGGAATAGCTGGAGACAAAGCTGAAAAAAATGTACTGGTTGAGTTTGCCTGGTCCCATAGGTCTTTCAAGTAGATGCATGGCAAGATCTCACCCAGAATTTATTTAAAACCATTACATAAAATGCATCCCTGATTATATAAGGCTACATTAGAGAACAGAGCTTCATGACTGAAAAACACTGGGAGGTTTTAATAACTGGACTTGTTTACAGGTCACCTGTTTTTCTTATGGGAAGCATTCTCTGTCATGACATGAATAGTGGTTAAAGGATGTATACAAATGCAAAAGGTGTTGAGTTATACAGTTAAGATGAATGTACTTGATGCATTTTATGTTTGCTAGCCTTCAATTTGGAAGGATAGCACATAATTTATTTCTGACTTCTCATGCCTCTCTGGGCCAAACTGTCTGCAGTCTGGGGCTCTAGACTCCATACGCCCCTCACTGTCCTCTCTTCCTATCATCCTACCCTATATCGGTCCTTCTCTGTGTATCCCTGGTCTGGTTTTGACTCTATGGGTCCCCTTGTTTAAATGAGCCATGAGCCTGTCTCTTTCTGCCTACTTAGCAGTGCCCTTTCTGAGGGCAGGTGCCACCTTTCATTTGTTATTTAGGTTTCCATGGCAGCCAGTTCAGGACTTAACGCATGGAAGGCTTTCATTAAGACCAGACTGAGTCAGAAAATGCCAGAACTGCAAGGGAAGTAGAGATCCACGGCCCTCCCTTTTATTCTGAAAGACAAAGCTGGTCTGCAGTGTGTGGGGGGAACAGATGAGCGATCACTAACTTTTTTAAATTAATAAACATTGTATAATTTTTATTTTTTCACATATGCACACAAGCAAAAAGTAACCATTTTAAAGTAGACAATTCAGTAGCATGTAGTATACTGCCCATGCTCTGCAGACAACACCTCTGTCTAGTTCCAGACCATTTTCATGGACTCAGAAAGAAATCCTGTGCCCCTTAAGCAGTCCCCCTTCCCTCAACAGCTACTGTTCTGATTCCTGTGTCTAAGTGGAAGTGTTAGTTGTGGACTGTAGCCCACCAGGCTCCTCTGTCCATGGGATTTTCCAGGTGAGAATACTGAAGTTTGTTGCCATTTCCTCCTCTAGGGGATCTTCCCTGCCCAGGGATCAAACCTGGGTCCTTTCTCTATGGCTTTGCCTCTTCTGAACATTTCATATAATCATACAATATGTGACTTTTTGTGCCTGACCTCTTTCATTTAGTGTAATGGTTTCAGGTTTCATCCGCAAGGTATCAGTGCCTCATTCCTTTTCTGGCTAAAGTGCTACCATTGTTGAGCCCTAACAAAACTCTCAACGCTGTGTCAGCTGCTTTCCACGTGTAATCTGATGGAATCCTTGTAACAACCCTGCAACACCAGATACCAGGGTTCAATGGGATACACAGTCCATGGGATCACAAAAAATTGGACATGATTGAGCAACGAGCACTGTAACAGCCCTAAAATATAGGTATTATTATCCCTATCTTACAGATATGGAAGCTAAAGTTCAAAGAAGTATCTAGCCCACATTTATAAAGCAAACAAGCCAACCAACAAGGTCTAGGACCCAACTTCCTGACCCGAAGCACAGAGATGCTTCACTACCCCAAGCTGTCTCTTCTGCCAGCTCCTGAATGTCTGTAGCTCGTCCAGCCAGGGTTATGCTGACATGAACGATGCAGCCCGTGTTGCAGCCAGTTCAGGACTTAACGCATGGAAGGCTTTCATTAAGACCAGACTGAGTCAGAAAATGCCAGAACTGCAAGGAAGTAGAGATCCACGGCCCTCCCTTTTATTCTGAAAGACAAAGCTGGTCTGCAGTGTGTGGGGGGAACAGATGAGCGATCACTAACTTTTTTAAATTAATAAACATTGTATAATTTTTATTTTTTCACATATGCACACAAGCAAAAAGTAACCATTTTAAAGTAGACAATTCAGTAGCATGTAGTATACTGCCCATGCTCTGCAGACAACACCTCTGTCTAGTTCCAGACCATTTTCATGGACTCAGAAAGAAATCCTGTGCCCCTTAAGCAGTCCCCCTTCCCTCAACAGCTACTGTTCTGATTCCTGTGTCTAAGTGGAAGTGTTAGTTGTGGACTGTAGCCCACCAGGCTCCTCTGTCCATGGGATTTTCCAGGTGAGAATACTGAAGTTTGTTGCCATTTCCTCCTCTAGGGGATCTTCCCTGCCCAGGGATCAAACCTGGGTCCTTTCTCTATGGCTTTGCCTCTTCTGAACATTTCATATAATCATACAATATGTGACTTTTTGTGCCTGACCTCTTTCATTTAGTGTAATGGTTTCAGGTTTCATCCGCAAGGTATCAGTGCCTCATTCCTTTTTCTGGCTAAAGTGCTACCATTGTTGAGCCCTAACAAAACTCTCAACGCTGTGTCAGCTGCTTTCCACGTGTAATCTGATGGAATCCTTGTAACAACCCTGCAACACCAGATACCAGGGTTCAATGGGATACACAGTCCATGGGATCACAAAAAATTGGACATGATTGAGCAACGAGCACTGTAACAGCCCTAAAATATAGGTATTATTATCCCTATCTTACAGATATGGAAGCTAAAGTTCAAAGAAGTATCTAGCCCACATTTATAAAGCAAACAAGCCAACCAACAAGGTCTAGGACCCAACTTCCTGACCCGAAGCACAGAGATGCTTCACTACCCCAAGCTGTCTCTTCTGCCAGCTCCTGAATGTCTGTAGCTCGTCCAGCCAGGGTATCTATAAGATCCTTTCTTCACATCCATATCTGTCTCTCCATCACCTGCTGACATGAACGATGCAGCCCCGTGTTGCAGAGTGGGCTACACAGACCCTAGCTTATTGTTTCACTTGTTTGAAATCACATGCATTATGTCTCACTATAGACACTGAAAAGATTACAGAAATTCTCGTAGCCTTCCAGTGATGGGTCATTGGAGTTTTGTCCAATTGAAGCCTAAAGCAGTTGCCCAGCATTACCTGGTGACCATCAGAGAAGCATGTCTTTTCAAGGTTTGTTTAAAACTCTTGGAAAGGGATTTACTGGGATGCTTTAAATATGTATGAGCTTTACCAAAGTAGCGGCAGCAGAGGTGGATTTTAATAATTCATTCATTAGGTCAATTTATTTCTCTAATTGGTTGTGAAGCTTTGTCAACTAGGAAATATTAAAAACAATTACACATATTTTTAAAATGTAAAACTTGGTGGACTTTGGGTATTGACAGTGCATAGAGAGATGAAGATAGGAGGGCTCTGATTATTTTGTTAAATAAATGTTTGAATATTTATGAATTGCACTTCAATGAAACTTGTTTTTATTTTTATAGACATGGGTTGTCTATATTTGTTCTGGGATACGTGGTTCCAAACACAAGTTCTGAGAACTGAAGGATGGTATTCTGAAGCATAGGGTCATGAACCAGCTTTATATTTCATTTTACTTCTGGCTATAGAGTTCCTCTGCTAATAACTATACAAAGTATACAGTATGGATAGCTATAGGTTCTAGTCTGTATAGTAGATCTCTAGAACTTATGTATCTTCCTTATCTTGTATAATTGAAGCTTTGTGTCCTTATTCAGCTCTGGAAAGGGGACTGATTTGAGAGCTATTGGCTTTGGGTTTTTTTTGTACTGTTCAGGCTTGGACTAGTTTTGTGTGAAACTTTCCCCTCTCAAGTTTCCAACCTATGAGTCTTACAGTCTTATGAGTCTTACTTGGGCTTCCCAAGTAGCACAGAGGTAAAGAATCTGCCTGCCAATGCAGGAGACCCAGGTTCAATCCCTGGGTTGGGAAGATCCCCTGGAGGACACATGCCACCCACTCCAGTATTCTTTCCTGGAGAATCCCATGGACAGAGGAGCCTGGTGGGTTACAGTCCATGGGGTCACAAAGAGTTGGACACACACAAGTTCTTCAAGATCTTTTTTGATTCTGTCATTTTATGTGTTGCCTCCCAGAGGAGGTTGTCATCCACCAGATGTTCTACAAATGGTGAAAAAAACCATCCTGTGTAGAGTTAGTCAAACTTCTGAAGGGTGTCCCTTGAGACAAATATACTTTCATTGTTCCACTTCCGAGCATACTCACCCCCTCCATAAGTGATCCTGAGTTGTTATGGCTGCTTTATGTAACCCAGAGCCCAAATCCGTGGTCCTCTGTGAGATACCCTCCATTAAGTTCATCTCAAAATACAACACACTTAACATGCATTTAGCACAGTTGCAAATTCCTCTGTGACAAAATGAAAAGATTAATTTTGAGCTTCAGTACTTTGTGTTTATCCGTCATGGTACCAACTGTCATTGTAATGATACAGTCTCCCATGCAGACAATTAAAAATCATGCTCAAGGAATCTGTTCTAATTGCCTTGCTTTGAATTATAATTCAATGCAGACACGTCACCCATGCTATAGGAGGGCCACCACGCCTTGTTTGCAGAGTCAGAAAAATTTAACAACCTACAGACAGTGTTTTTTCTCTCCAAATCCTCTCAAGGGAAATTTGAAGAGTAGCTTCCAGCAACGACCAGAATTCTTTTGCTCTATTCATATGTTCCAGGCTGCCTCTCCCTCATGCTGTCCAAGATTCCCTTCTCTATTGAGAACTGCTTTGTTGTTGTTGTTTAGTCACTAAGTCATGCTTGACTCTTTTGTGACCCCACGGACTGTAGCCTGCCAGCTTCCTCGGTCTGTGGGATTTTCCAGGCAAGAACACTGGAGTGAGTTGCCATTTCCATCTCCAGGGGAATCTTACCTACCCAAGGGTCAAGCCTGCGTCTCCTGCATTGGCAGGCAGATTCTTTACCACTGAGCCACCAGGGAAGTACTCTGAGAACTGTACATTCTCTCTGAAGCCAAGTCACTGCTAGTAAACAACCAAGGTAAAAAATTAAGCTGTTCTCAGGTATTCAATAAGTGCTAGTGAGGTTGCCCTTACCTCCTCGTGCTTTAGAAAAAGGAAGAAAATAATCATCTTCCTTTACTGAGTGTATGTTGGCAGTTGCATGGAGAGGAGCAGGTGGAGATGCAGAAACAATCTACTCAACTTCACCTTCTCCCAGATTAAGTCAAATTCCAAACACTCCAGCTCACATCCCAAACAGGAGACCAGTCTTTAGGCAAAGTAATAAATGAGGGAATTCCTTTAATTGTCCTTCATTTATTATTTTGTCTTCTATTGTCTTTTTGTATCTTTTGTCCCTTTGTCTCTTTTCTGGCCTAGCCTACTTCTACTACCAACAGTATGTAGAGCCTTTCTACAAGAAACTGCAGGTTTCCATGGAGTAAAGGTGGTTCCCTTCTCCTTGTCAGTTGTCATGAACCAGTGTTCAGTTTCCAGGGGGAGGGGTCTCTCCGGTTTGGACAGGGCAAAGGAAAGTTAAGTGAGCACATCTCTTCACCCCTGAATGTGGCCCATATTGGGAATGTGAACAGCCTGAATATTATGATATTCTGGAACCTTCCACCAATGTTACCTTAAATGACTCCATATCCACTCAGAATTGGAACTAAGTGGTTTCCAATTTAGAGATTCATGAACATTGGCATTCACATGAAGAAGCTGTCAACTCATCTTAATATACTTGATAGTACTTGCTATATTAAAAAAAGAGACGGAGCACTTACTGTCTGATGTAAGATGTCTCATCAGACCATTCTTTTCAAGTTTCAAAGAATGGATGTCATCTCTTGAACATTTTATCCTTCTCTTAATCTGAAGTTCTCGCCAAGGTAAATTCAATCATTCTCTTTAGTCTTCTAGACTTATGTACTTCAACTCTGTGGGCAAGTGCCTTGAGTTTCCTGTCAAGAAGAGATGAAGCCTGATTAAGCTCTGTCCCCAGGAGAGAGTGATTGCTCTGAGATAGAACACGTTCGTTCTTGGGGCCTTGCATTGTACTACATCATGATTTGGAAGACATCTCTCTGTGTGTCATTGTCCAGGGAAACATCTGACAGCTTTTTCTAGACTTACGACTCTATTGTACAGTTTTTCAGAAGCAATAAACCTGTTCTTGTCTTTATAAATTGCAACAACCACGGCCCTCAAAGAGGCTTTGATTTGTTGTTGTTGTTGCTGCGGCTGTTTTTAAAAATTGTCCCAATCCTGTTAACAAACTGGGGTGGTCAGAAGGATATGTTAACAAGGGGTCAAACGACGTCAGGAGTTCCCTCTGGATTTAGCCATGAGAGAAAAAAAACCATGGCACAGTGACTCAGAAGGACACTCATAATTTTTATTGAACAGAGGAGAGAAAGAAGTGAGGCAGAGTGTATGTGTGTCCTCATGTGTATGCCTGAAATGATAGGATTTGATGGTGGTAATGTGATTCCCCTAATTGGCAGAGAAGTACAAGTTTGATCATACTTTCATAGTGGTCTAAAGATGATGAATTTTCATACACCATTATTGCCTTTCGGTGTCTTCAGTGAGTGACCTTTCCTCATTCTGGAGTATTTTTGGGATTATCAAAGTGCCAGAACTTTCGGTTATTTAGAAACTAATCATCCAGATCATGGATAACTTGCTTTCGGTTGCTGCCTAAATTTGCAGCAGAACATTTCTTGGGTGACCACTCTACACACTGGAAGTACTTGATTCAGAGATGGAAAAGAAACCCCACAATGAGAACTTAAATATTTGAGGGGATGGGGTCAGGGTGAGTTTTTCGCATGAAGGTAAGTTACCCTATTATATCCCTAACCTTTGGTATTCAGGATCGAGTGTTTACTCTTTTCGTAATGTCATCAGCAAACAGGTATTCCTAATGTTTTTAAAGACAATAAAAAGATGTTTCAGAAGAAAGAGACATTTTATACAGTAGCCTTCTGATGTAACATGTATGCTCTTCCTGTCCTCCATTCCTTTCTTGCTTCAACTATGATCTTTGAGTACCAGACACTTACAGAAGGGTTGCTCGGCAGAGAGATATACAAAGGCACAGCTTCCACGTTTCAGAGGAAAATAGAAATTATTTTGAGATCAAACATATAAACACTTCATTTAGTATTTAACTTCTTTATTTTTCAAACTTAGAAATATATTCTAATATACTTCTTCTGATTAAGAATAGAAAATGAGGGGCTTCCCTGGTGGTCCAGTGGGTAAGGACACTGCCTTGCAGTGCAAGGGGCGCTGGTTTGATCCCTGGCCTGGGAGGATCCCACATGCCGCGGAGCAGCTGGACCGATGTGTCCAATTGCCGCGCCAGAGCTCTGGAGCACATGCGCCCAGAGCCGGTGCCTCTGTGACGACAGAGGCCACAGCGATGGGAGGCCCATATGGGCCAAAGAACAAAGACGGATGAAAATAGATAAATGAAAGACCAATAGAAGTGGCCCGCCCGCTCCCCTTCCATCCCCCCGCCAAAAAAAGAGGAAAAAAAAAAAAAAAGAATAGAAAATGAAATGCTAAAATATGAGAACTATCTGTATAAACTTTCTATAAAAAATGGGGCTTCCCTGATGGTCCAGTGGTAAAGATTTCTCCTTGCAGTGTAAGGGGTGCCAGTTCAATCCCTGGCCTGGGAAGATCCCACATGCCATGGAGCAGCTGGACTGGTGTGTCCAATTGCAAGTCAGTGCTCTGGAGCGCATATACCCAGAGCCAGTGCTCTGCAGTGAGAGGGGCCGCTGCAATAGGAGGCCCACACAGGCCGAAGGATAAAGATGGATGAAAATAAATAAATTTTAAAAAATTTTTAAAAAGACCAAAATTAAAAAAAAAAAAGTGGTTATCATTACCAAAAACCTAGAGAAGCTCAACTCAGAAAAGAGCAATAATAGGTAAGCCTCAGTTCCCCAGAATAGGCTTCTAGTCTGCAACAATCCTGGCCCACAGCTTTGACTTCAGCTAACATTCAACATGTGGAAATGAGCCCCGGAGAAGGAAACAGCAACCCACTCCAGTATTCTTGCCTGGAGAATCCCATGGCCAGAGGAGCCTGGCGGGCTACAGTCCATGGGGTCACAAAGACTCAGACACGACTGAGCAACTATCACTCACTCACTTTACTTAACGTTCAGCATGTGGGTAATAAACAAGACTGGAAATATTAATTATGGCATAGAGACTATTTCAAAGTTTAAGTGAGAAAAAGATGTTTTTCTTTTGTTATCTTAGAAGAGGTAGGTTAGCATGAGTCCGCAGAGAGAGTTTGCAAGAGAGGTTATGGAATAGGGAGGGGAATGCCTTTTGATTTTACCCCCAAGTCCTTCTTTAACAATAACATTTACATTACAGATAGGAGTGGCTTAGCGTTGGCAACAAATAAACCTCATGGTGACTTGGTAGGGGATTTACCGAACAATATCGTGATAACATTGTGACAATATGACAAACCTAGACAGTACATTGAAGAGCAGAGACATTACTCTGCCGACAAAGGTCCTTATAAGCAAGGCTATGGTCTTCCCAGCGTCCATGCACAGTGGTGAGAGCTGGACAATACGGAAGGCCGAGTGCCAAAGAATTGATAGCTTCCAACTGTGTGCTGGAGAAGACTCCTGAAAGTCCCTTGGACAGCCAGGAGATCAAACCAGTCAGTCTTAAGGGAAATCAACCATGAATATTTTTTGGAAGGACTGAAGCTGAAGCTCCAGGATTTCGATCACCTGATGCAAACAGATGGTTCATTGGAAAAGCCCTTGATGCTGAGAAAAATTGAGGGCAGAAGGAGAAGGGGGCATCAGAGGATGAGATGGCTGGATGGCATCACTGATGCAATGAACATGAACTTGGGCAAATTCCAGGAGATAGTGAGGGAAGGGAGGCCTGACGTGCTGCAGCCCATGGAGTCACAAAGAGTCAGTCACGACTAGGTGACTGAAATTGTGATAATGGGCATCTCAATGTCCCATCAGAAAAGGTTGTATCTTACCACCTGGCTCTGGCATCTACTATCTCCCATATGATTTTGGGCAAGTTACTTATGTTAGCTATTCTTAGATGGTTCATTCTGCAAAATGTAAGGAATAATGTCACATTTTCATAAGATTTGGAAGAGGAATAAATAAATGCACATATTTAAAATCCTTAGAAGAGTGAATGACACACGGGGAACACTTACTTTGGTATTTTAATTAATTAAAAATTAATTAAAACCAATAAAATTAGCATGTTGTGTGCAGGCTTAGTCACGTCCAACTGTGACTCCATGGACTTTAACCCACCAGGCTGCTTTGTCCATCGGATTTTCCCAACAAGAATACTGGAATGGGTTGCCACCACCTTCTCAAGGTGATTTTCCCAAACCAGAGATGGAACTTGCATCTCCTATGTCTCCTGCCATGGCAGGCAGATTCTCTACCCCTGAACCACCTGGGAATCCCCAAATCAGCACAGTGAACCGAAGAAGTTAATGTTTAAAGCATCTGTTCCTTAAGTGAGCAATGAGTTTAAAAATAATAAACTGTAAGAAATGTTCCACTGATTCAAATACCAGTAAGAGGCATGGAAGTTTTCAAGTAATATGGAAAAAAAAATTGTGTTAACTGTATTTTGTTGGTTACTGTGGGCATAGCAAGTACACCTCTGGATTTGGATGAATCTGACCTGCTTTTGATTTTGGAGAGACTCCTGAAAGCCTTGGACAGCCAGGAGATCAAACCAGTCAGTTTAAGCAAAGAATTGATATTTGTTGGGAAAGGCCCTGAACCCCTGGACCCAGGAGATCACCTGAAAATTGTTTTGGAAGGACTGAAAAGCTCCAGGATTTCGATCACCTGATGCAAACAGATGGTTCATTGGAAAAGCCCTTGATGCTGAGAAAAATTGAGGGCAGAAGGAGAAGGGGGCATCAGAGGATGAGATGGCTGGATGGCATCACTGATGCAATGAACATGAACTTGGGCAAATTCCAGGAGATAGTGAGGGAAGGGAGGCCTGACGTGCTGCAGCCCATGGAGTCACAAAGAGTCAGTCACGACTAGGTGACTGAAATTGTGATAATGGGCATCTCAATGTCCCATCAGAAAAGGTTGTATCTTACCACCTGGCTCTGGCATCTACTATCTCCCATATGATTTTGGGCAAGTTACTTATGTTAGCTATTCTTAGATGGTTCATTCTGCAAAATGTAAGGAATAATGTCACATTTTCATAAGATTTGGAAGAGGAATAAATAAATGCACATATTTAAAATCCTTAGAAGAGTGAATGACACACGGGGAACACTTACTTTGGTATTTTAATTAATTAAAAATTAATTAAAACCAATAAAATTAGCATGTTGTGTGCAGGCTTAGTCACGTCCAACTGTGACTCCATGGACTTTAACCCACCAGGCTGCTTTGTCCATCGGATTTTCCCAACAAGAATACTGGAATGGGTTGCCACCACCTTCTCAAGGTGATTTTCCCAAACCAGAGATGGAACTTGCATCTCCTATGTCTCCTGCCATGGCAGGCAGATTCTCTACCCCTGAACCACCTGGGAATCCCCAAATCAGCACAGTGAACCGAAGAAGTTAATGTTTAAAGCATCTGTTCCTTAAGTGAGCAATGAGTTTAAAAATAATAAACTGTAAGAAATGTTCCACTGATTCAAATACCAGTAAGAGGCATGGAAGTTTTCAAGTAATATGGAAAAAAAAATTGTGTTAACTGTATTTTGTTGGTTACTGTGGGCATAGCAAGTACACCTCTGGATTTGGATGAATCTGACCTGCTGGTTTTTGAACAGATCATCCTGGATGTCCTGGAAGCAGGCTGACCCACTTTCATATGCAGATAACAGTGTTGTATCGACTTATAGTATTTGAGTTTTATAAAAATCTTTCTCAGCTGGAACCCCAAGGTTCATTCTCTATGTTGATTCTGGCAAGGGTTTTGACCCTTACTACGAGATGTGGAAATCGTTTCTCACCACTTAAGAAGCTTTTACTTAGGGTTCATTCATCATATCCATTTTCTTTCCTTATTTTGCAGACGAACACTAGCTCAAATTCCTTAGCTACTAGGGGTCATTTGCTGCTTCATTGGGGCGTGACTACTGATTTGATGCATTCCTGAAATACCTTTGTCATGATTTTCTTTCCAAGGAAAAGGAGGTGTAAAATTACCAGCTCAACATAACTGGAGCAAAAGTTACGCATGTTTCCTTCCAAGGAAAGGAAAATTCTGTCACCTGCCTGAAATCCCTAATGGGATTAAATATTTGCATACTATTAAAGAAGAGAGAAGACATGTAAATGTTTTCCATTCTCAGTCTACTTCTCTGGAAGAAGAAGGTTTATGGATGGAGTTCAGAAAGTTTGAAAGGGTAGTGAAAGCTGACCTGGAGATTGGACAGGAAATAGGTAACGTGCTCCTATTTTCTGGATCTACTTTCACTACACACTTAATCCCTTCTTGGTCATGTAATGAAGGAGTCTATTAATATACTTGAGCTTTGAAATTTCAGAAGATTAACTTTTTTTGTACATGTTTGATCTTGACTTAATCGTTTTCCCAACAAGAATACTGGAATGGGTTGCCACCACCTTCTCAAGGTGATTTTCCCAAACCAGAGATGGAACTTGCATCTCCTATGTCTCCTGCCATGGCAGGCAGATTCTCTACCCCTGAACCACCTGGGAATCCCCAAATCAGCACAGTGAACCGAAGAAGTTAATGTTTAAAGCATCTGTTCCTTAAGTGAGCAATGAGTTTAAAAATAATAAACTGTAAGAAATGTTCCACTGATTCAAATACCAGTAAGAGGCATGGAAGTTTTCAAGTAATATGGAAAAAAAAATTGTGTTAACTGTATTTTGTTGGTTACTGTGGGCATAGCAAGTACACCTCTGGATTTGGATGAATCTGACCTGCTGGTTTTTGAACAGATCATCCTGGATGTCCTGGAAGCAGGCTGACCCACTTTCATATGCAGATAACAGTGTTGTATCGACTTATAGTATTTGAGTTTTAAAAAAATCTTTCTCAGCTGGAACCCCAAGGTTCATTCTCTATGTTGATTCTGGCAAGGGTTTTGACCCTTACTACGAGATGTGGAAATCGTTTCTCACCACTTAAGAAGCTTTTACTTAGGGTTCATTCATCATATCCATTTTCTTTCCTTATTTTGCAGACGAACACTAGCTCAAATTCCTTAGCTACTAGGGGTCATTTGCTGCTTCATTGGGGCGTGACTACTGATTTGATGCATTCCTGAAATACCTTTGTCATGATTTTCTTTCCAAGGAAAAGGAGGTGTAAAATTACCAGCTCAACATAACTGGAGCAAAAGTTACGCATGTTTCCTTCCAAGGAAAGGAAAATTCTGTCACCTGCCTGAAATCCCTAATGGGATTAAATATTTGCATACTATTAAAGAAGAGAGAAGACATGTAAATGTTTTCCATTCTCAGTCTACTTCTCTGGAAGAAGAAGGTTTATGGATGGAGTTCAGAAAGTTTGAAAGGGTAGTGAAAGCTGACCTGGAGATTGGACAGGAAATAGGTAACGTGCTCCTATTTTCTGGATCTACTTTCACTACACACTTAATCCCTTCTTGGTCATGTAATGAAGGAGTCTATTAATATACTTGAGCTTTGAAATTTCAGAAGATTAACATTAATGTACCTGTTCTGTACATGTATATTTCAGTCTAATACATATCGTAGTGATTAAGAAAGCACAGATTCGGGAAGCAGAGTACCTGGGCTTGAATCTGGGCTCCATCCCCACTTACCACTTCTGTGACCTCAGCTGAGTTTGTATATTTGGCTAGAAAAATGGAAAGTTGATCAGATTTAGTAACACTCCCAATGTACTCTCTGCCTCAACTTCTAAGATGTGCTAAATCACTTCAGTTGTGTCCAGCTCTTTGCAACCCTATGCACTGTAGCCTGCCAGGTTCCTTGTCCGTGGATTTCCCAGAGAATAATACTGGAGTGGGTTGCCATGCCCTACTCCAGGGGATCTTCCTGATCCAGGGATGGAACCACATCCCTGTGTCTTCTGCATTGGCAGCAGGGTTCTTTACCACTGGCACCATCTGGGAAGCTCCACTTGTAGGACAGAGGGGCCCAGTTGTAGCCAGTTTACTATTTGTTCTTTATTCTTTCTGTCACTCAAGAAAAAAAGATACAGGAATTCAAATGACTGCAATAGAGTTATAGGATATCACTAAATCTCTAATTTATTTATTAAATACATAATTTATAAGCTCCATTACATTCATATTAATAATCAGAACCACTTGCCATACATCTTAAATATGCTGTGCCAGAGAACTGCCAGGTTTTCACAATTCTCAATGTTCATAAATCAATATGAAGGAAATAATAACTCAGTTAAGGACAATTAATCTTGAAACAAAGGTCAAGTGGGAATTTCTCCTGGGACTTTCCATTAAAATGAGCTCACTTTGGTGCAATGAAGAGCTTTCTCCATGACATCCTGATCAGGAAGTTCCCTTGGATTAAATTTTTTTTGAAGCTTTTTTGGGGGGGGCGGAGGGGGCTGGGCGGGCCACTTCTATTGGTCTTTCATTTATCTATTTTCATCCATCTTTGTTCTTTTTGGCTCCTGTGGGCCTCCCATCGCGGTGGCTTCTGTTGTCGCAGAGCGCCGACTCTGGGCGCATGTGCCCCAGAGCTCCGGCTCGGTCATTGGACACATCAGTCCAGCCGCTCAGCGGCACGTGGGATCTTCCCAGGCCAGAGATTAAACTGGCACCCCCTGCACTGCAAGGCGGTGTCCTTACCCACTGGACCACCAGGGAAGCCCAGATTAATTATTTTAACAACCTTAAAAAATGCGATGTTATGGAATCTAAAATAAAAAAACAAAACCAGGGCTTCCCCTGGTGGCCCAGTGGGTAAGGACACCGCCTTGCAGTGCAAGGGGCGCCGGTTCGAGCCCTGGCCTGGGAAGATCCCACGTGCCGCGGAGCGGCTGGACTGATGTGTCCAATTACCGAGCCAGAGCTCTGGAGCGCATGCGCCCAGAGCCGGCGCTCTGCAACGACTGACGCCACTGCGATGGGAGGCCCACAGGAGCCAAAGAACAAAGACTGATGAACATAGAGAAACGAAAGACCAATAGAAGGGCCTGCTCCCCTCCCTCCCCAACCCGATCCCCACCCAAAATAAATAAATAAAAACAAATCTTAAAAAAAAAAAAAAAAAAAAAAAAAACCAAAACCATACAGAGAACGGGTTGGTGGTTATCAGGGTAGAGATGGGAGGTGAGTGAAATGGGTGAAGTTACTCAAAAGGTAAATGCTTCCAGTTGAATATGACCTGGGAAGGCAATGTGCTGCATGGTGACTGTAGGTAACAACACTCTATTATGTTTGAAAGTTGTTAAGAGTGTAGGTCCTAAAAATTTTCATCACAAGAAAAAAATTGTAACTATGTGTAGTAGGGAGTTAACTAAACTGACTGTGCTGATCGTTTCACTATGTATGTATATATGTGCGCTGTGCTGAGTCACTCAGTCGTGTCCAACTGTTTGTGACCCCATAGACTGGAGCCCACCAGGCTTCTCTGTCCATGGGGTTCTCCAGGCAAGATGGGTAGCCATTCCCTTCTCCGGGGGTTCTTCCTGACCCAGGGACAGAACCTGGGTCTCCTGCACTGGCAGACACAGTCTTTACTGTGGAGCCACCAGAGGAGCCCAGTGACATCCCTAATAAGCACCTATTAAAGACAGTTCTGTGGGACAGCTACATTTCATCTTTTGTCATCCACCTTAACTCTTCATGGTCATAAAGCTGATTGTGATTAAGCTATCAGTTATGTAAGAAACCACCACATCTTGAAATAACGTTACTGGCTAAAATTCTTACACTTTTTCTAGAAAGAGGTCTCCTATCTTTTGACTAATCACTTTAGATATAAGTACTATCCAAAGAGCTGCTAAAACGTTGAGGTATAAACATGAAAGCAAATTCACTCATTTGTATCTAATGCAGTACAAGCGTTCTTAGATATTATCGGGTTATACCCTCTCGAGAAAGTGATAAAAGCCATAGGCCCCTTCACAGAACAATGCACCAAGATTCTTAACATTAATTTTATATGTGATTTCAGAGATGGTCCTAGAGCCTACTCAAAGGCCCTCTAGCTCAAAGACGCCATTTGTTGTCATTTAACTCTGGTTATTTAAGATATGCACACAGAAACAAAAGCTTCCATCTGGGAATGTTTTTTTTTTTTTTTTAATTTTGACCTCTTTTATTGACTTTTTGTTTATTTATTTTGATCCATCTGTATTCTTCAACTTATGTGGGCCTCCCATTGCAGTGGCCTCTTTTGTTGCAGAGCACTGGCTCTGGGCACATGTACTCCAGAGTGTTGACTCTTAATTGGACCACACTGGTCCAGCCACTCCGTGGCACGTGGGATCTTTCCAGGCCAGGGATCGAACCAGTGCCCCTTGCATTGCAATGCAGACTCTTTAGCCACTGGACCACCAGGGAAGCCCTCCATCTAGAAATCTTGCTCTGGAGCTTAATTGGAAATGCCCATGTGTTAGTGTCAGTAGTCAGACCATAAAGGTATTTTCATTCACATGAAAGATTACATAAATACCTTTATAGATGAAGATCTAATTTACTAGAATTAATGGAACCTGATTTTTTTATGACTGAGATAATCCTGGAGTTGCCACAATATAGTATTTTCATGGAAGCTAAAGTCAGCATAATGCTGTCCACTCTTCCTGAGAAGATTAGCCCTCAGCAAGCATACCAATGATATAAGAGGCAGAAGTGGATTCTAATATAACATGGTCTTCACGGGAAATTTTGTGACCCCATCCCTAATAAGCACCTATTAAAGACAGTTCTTATTTTTGTCATCCACCTTAACTCTTCATGGTCATAAAGCTGATTGTGATTAAGCTATCAGTTATGTAAGAAACCACCACATCTTGAAATAACGTTACTGGCTAAAATTCTTACACTTTTTCTAGAAAGAGGTCTCCTATCTTTTGACTAATCACTTTAGATATAAGTACTATCCAAAGAGCTGCTAAAACGTTGAGGTATAAACATGAAAGCAAATTCACTCATTTGTATCTAATGCAGTACAAGCGTTCTTAGATATTATCGGGTTATACCCTCTCGAGAAAGTGATAAAAGCCATAGGCCCCTTCACAGAACAATGCACCAAGATTCTTAACATTAATTTTATATGTGATTTCAGAGATGGTCCTAGAGCCTACTCAAAGGCCCTCTAGCTCAAAGACGCCATTTGTTGTCATTTAACTCTGGTTATTTAAGATATGCACACAGAAACAAAAGCTTCCATCTGGGAATGTTTTTTTTTTTTTTTTAATTTTGACCTCTTTTATTGACTTTTTGTTTATTTATTTTGATCCATCTGTATTCTTCAACTTATGTGGGCCTCCCATTGCAGTGGCCTCTTTTGTTGCAGAGCACTGGCTCTGGGCACATGTACTCCAGAGTGTTGACTCTTAATTGGACCACACTGGTCCAGCCACTCCGTGGCACGTGGGATCTTTCCAGGCCAGGGATCGAACCAGTGCCCCTTGCATTGCAATGCAGACTCTTTAGCCACTGGACCACCAGGGAAGCCCTCCATCTAGAAATCTTGCTCTGGAGCTTAATTGGAAATGCCCATGTGTTAGTGTCAGTAGTCAGACCATAAAGGTATTTTCATTCACATGAAAGATTACATAAATACCTTTATAGATGAAGATCTAATTTACTAGAATTAATGGAACCTGATTTTTTTATGACTGAGATAATCCTGGAGTTGCCACAATATAGTATTTTCATGGAAGCTAAAGTCAGCATAATGCTGTCCACTCTTCCTGAGAAGATTAGCCCTCAGCAAGCATACCAATGATATAAGAGGCAGAAGTGGATTCTAATATAACCTTCCATCCACACTGTATGACAATATACAAGTAAAAAGAAGAGCTCTATTTTCTGTCTTCGGTGAGTGAGCGGGTCTTGCAATAAATAGAATAGTTAGGATCTATTATGATGTAATAGACCTTTTCAATACTCATTAGTCACTTTGGTTTCTAACAATTGTTTAATGTCTTTCTTTTCCAGTAGAAAACTTAATTTTGGAATGTGATCGTCAGGTTAATCAGAGCTCAAATTATCTATAGAAAGAAGTAGCCGTGGGCTTCAGTTCCTTCTTAGCCAATCCCTGTTGATTGCGTGGGTAGGCAATTGAGTTTCCATTCTGTGATTGTGCTACATATGATGCCAGTGAGCCCCAAAGATGTATTTATAGAACATCATGAAATTCTCAGCTTAAAGTAGAACATTATGCTTCTCTATTCTCCTCCTAATTAGGATTCACCATGGGTTTTTTGCAGTTACCTACTTACATCTTGTTAGAACTGATACTGTATGTTTTCCATAGCATATTTGTATGCAATGGTTTCAGCACAAAACCATTGCACATGAGAAAAGCCAGAGACTGAAGTAAATTGAGATTGTATAAAAAGGTGTAAAATTATGGGGATGTGTTCTTTTATAAGAAAATAACTATGAAAAGTAGATAATCGGGAAATGGATCTAATGGTCTTTGTTCATTTTGTCTCTCGGTCCAGCCACTCCGTGGCACGTGGGATCTTTCCAGGCCAGGGATCGAACCAGTGCCCCTTGCATTGCAATGCAGACTCTTTAGCCACTGGACCACCAGGGAAGCCCTCCATCTAGAAATCTTGCTCTGGAGCTTAATTGGAAATGCCCATGTGTTAGTGTCAGTAGTCAGACCATAAAGGTATTTTCATTCACATGAAAGATTACATAAATACCTTTATAGATGAAGATCTAATTTACTAGAATTAATGGAACCTGATTTTTTTATGACTGAGATAATCCTGGAGTTGCCACAATATAGTATTTTCATGGAAGCTAAAGTCAGCATAATGCTGTCCACTCTTCCTGAGAAGATTAGCCCTCAGCAAGCATACCAATGATATAAGAGGCAGAAGTGGATTCTAATATAACCTTCCATCCACACTGTATGACAATATACAAGTAAAAAGAAGAGCTCTATTTTCTGTCTTCGGTGAGTGAGCGGGTCTTGCAATAAATAGAATAGTTAGGATCTATTATGATGTAATAGACCTTTTCAATACTCATTAGTCACTTTGGTTTCTAACAATTGTTTAATGTCTTTCTTTTCCAGTAGAAAACTTAATTTTGGAATGTGATCGTCAGGTTAATCAGAGCTCAAATTATCTATAGAAAGAAGTAGCCGTGGGCTTCAGTTCCTTCTTAGCCAATCCCTGTTGATTGCGTGGGTAGGCAATTGAGTTTCCATTCTGTGATTGTGCTACATATGATGCCAGTGAGCCCCAAAGATGTATTTATAGAACATCATGAAATTCTCAGCTTAAAGTAGAACATTATGCTTCTCTATTCTCCTCCTAATTAGGATTCACCATGGGTTTTGCAGTTACCTACTTACATCTTGTTAGAACTGATACTGTATGTTTTCCATAGCATATTTGTATGCAATGGTTTCAGCACAAAACCATTGCACATGAGAAAAGCCAGAGACTGAAGTAAATTGAGATTGTATAAAAAGGTGTAAAATTATGGGGATGTGTTCTTTTATAAGAAAATAACTATGAAAAGTAGATAATCGTGGGTACTCTACACTGGAGTCTTTGTTCATTTTTGTCTCTCTTACTTATAATAATTAGTGTCTTAATATTACCTAAAATCCACCTTTGAGGACTCTGTAAAAAGCAATATTCTTATAAAAGGAGGAAGAAACACATGAGACTTCAACTGTAGGTATCTCTGAAAGAGTGGGATTATGGGTGATTTCTATTTCCCATTGTTTCTTTATCTCTGTTCTCCAATTGTTCTGTAGTGGAAATGCATTGCTGTTGTCATGAGCAAAAGAGCAAAAAAAGAAACTTCATTTGGTGGATAAAATAATGCTCTATTATAAAAAGTGAAAGTCCTTTTGAAAAGCAATTTGAAATAGAGGCAACACCTACATGGCAGCCCATAGCCAGAGTTCAGACAAGACAATTCCTGATTTAAAGAGTATGAGATGGGATTCTGAACAAAAAGGTTCAAAACACACATTTTGGGGTTAGAGGAAAAGCTCTCCTGCGGGCTCCTTTCTAGTGGTGGAGAGAACTATTTCTGTGCAGTTGAATCTCGGGCCAGTATAGCTTTCAGAGACTCTTAGCAGATTTGATGGAAGAATCTGAGACTGTGCCATAGCTTTAAGTACAAGACCAAGGAGTTCTGTGTTTGATGTAGGAGGTAATGAGAATTAATTTGGAAATATTTCATTAGGTAGGTGGTAATAGTAGTGCTATATTTTAGAAAAATTAATCTGCACGCCTGGGTTAATGGCTTAGAGATTGAGTCATAGAAGACTGAGTTTAAACTCTAAAATTGGAAAATGGGCTCTAGTTTTATGAGTGATAAAGCACAAAAGATGTCATCCTACTTTTAGAACATCATGAAATTCTCAGCTTAAAGTAGAACATTATGCTTCTCTATTCTCCTCCTAATTAGGATTCACCATGGGTTTTTTGCAGTTACCTACTTACATCTTGTTAGAACTGATACTGTATGTTTTCCATAGCATATTTGTATGCAATGGTTTCAGCACAAACCATTGCACATGAGAAAAGCCAGAGACTGAAGTAAATTGAGATTGTATAAAAAGGTGTAAAATTATGGGGATGTGTTCTTTTATAAGAAAATAACTATGAAAAGTAGATAATCGTGGGTACTCTACACTGGAGTCTTTGTTCATTTTTGTCTCTCTTACTTATAATAATTAGTGTCTTAATATTACCTAAAATCCACCTTTGAGGACTCTGTAAAAAGCAATATTCTTATAAAAGGAGGAAGAAACACATGAGACTTCAACTGTAGGTATCTCTGAAAGAGTGGGATTATGGGTGATTTCTATTTCCCATTGTTTCTTTATCTCTGTTCTCCAATTGTTCTGTAGTGGAAATGCATTGCTGTTGTCATGAGCAAAAGAGCAAAAAAAGAAACTTCATTTGGTGGATAAAATAATGCTCTATTATAAAAAGTGAAAGTCCTTTTGAAAAGCAATTTGAAATAGAGGCAACACCTACATGGCAGCCCATAGCCAGAGTTCAGACAAGACAATTCCTGATTTAAAGAGTATGAGATGGGATTCTGAACAAAAAGGTTCAAAACACACATTTTGGGGTTAGAGGAAAAGCTCTCCTGCGGGCTCCTTTCTAGTGGTGGAGAGAACTATTTCTGTGCAGTTGAATCTCGGGCCAGTATAGCTTTCAGAGACTCTTAGCAGATTTGATGGAAGAATCTGAGACTGTGCCATAGCTTTAAGTACAAGACCAAGGAGTTCTGTGTTTGATGTAGGAGGTAATGAGAATTAATTTGGAAATATTTCATTAGGTAGGTGGTAATAGTAGTGCTATATTTTAGAAAAATTAATCTGCACGCCTGGGTTAATGGCTTAGAGATTGGAGTCATAGAAGACTGAGTTTAAACTCTAAAATGACCCAGATGAGATCTCAAATTGGGCTCTAGTTTTATGAGTGATATCAGTAAGATGCACAAAAGATTATAAAGGAAAATTAAAAGCTGTATATATAAAAGTAACAATCCAGTGCGTGCATGCTAAGTCACTTCAGTTGTGTCTGACTCTTTGGAGCCCCATGGACTGTATGTAGTCCGCCAGGCTCCCTCGTGATGGGATTCTCCAGGCAAGAACACTGGAGTGGGTTGCCATTTCCTTCTCCAGGGGATCTTCCCAGCCCAGGGATCAAACCAGCATCTCCTGTGTCTCTTGGATTGCTGGCGGATTCTTTTAGTGGTTGAAAACAACACACAGGGAGGGGATGTATGTATAATACATCTCTTCCATGCACCGAGAAACCAAAAGAATTCATGTGACTATTTTATTAACACCTTTGGTCTGTTGTAGTCATCTGGAGCCAAACCCACAATGTCTCTGAGGTATGTATACCTGTGGACCGCAGTTCTTTTTATCCAGTCAAACCAAACCAAACCACATAAAACCAAACCAGATCAGACTAAGCCAAACAAACCAAATGGAATCAATCAAATTAAATCAGTCCCATCCAATCCAATGCAGTTCATCTATTATACAGCAGAAATTAACACGGTATCATAAAGCAATTGGACTCCTTGGAAATCCCATGGACAGAGGAGCCTGGTGAGCTACAGTCCATGGGGTTGCAAGCATCAGACACGACTTAGCAGCTACACCACCATCACCATAACTAAAACAATTTGCTGTACATCTGAAACTAACACAATGTTGTACATCAACTCTACACCTGTAAAAAAAATAACCATTACATTTAAAAACCCACACATATATTATCTCATGGTTCCTATAGTCAGGAGTTCAGGCATGGCTTAACTATGTCCTCTGCTGCAGGGTTTCCCAAAGTTGCGATCAGGGCGTTGGCCAAGCCCACAGTCTCATTGAAGACTTGACTGTGGAAGGACCTACTTCTAGATTCACATGATTGTTGACAGAACTCAGTTCCTTGCAGTTGTAGGATTGGAGGGCTTAGACTTTCACTAGCTGTTGACGGAAGGATCCCCAGTTCCTAGGGGCCACCCCAGCTCTTCCACATGGGGAAGCCTAGCTAGGTTTACATAGTTGATCGAACCAGCAAGGGCAAGAGTCTCCCTCTATTTCCTAATCACAGAAACGACGCCCCATCCCCTCCGCTGTTTTTATTGAGGAAAACCAAGTCACAGTTCCTGCCCACACTCAAGGGAGAGGTGGGTGAGAGCAAGAAGGCACGAATCAAGGGTCCACCTTGGGTCTGCCCACCACACTGTGCAGTACCCGGCTCCTCCTTGCCCGTCTTAGCTTTCTTTCCCTTTTCAGATTCTTAGGTCAGAAGACCATGAGCCCTGCTGCCCATCAAAATATGTTTTGTCTAAGTAAAAAGAATGCTTTAGAATTTCATAGAAATAAGATAGGAAAAGACAACCTGCAGTGGAAAATATTCAAATTAGTGTTTTCTAACAAGTTCATTTGCATTCAGTAAAATTAATAGTTAAGTAAAATTTCATAAAACAGACGGCTTTTTGTTTTCTACTGTTTGTTTCTGCTTTTGATACCATTTTGCTGGAGTGTGTTCAGAAAATAATTGCAAATGCAAACCCATGAAACAAAAACACTCATGAAACACAAAGGCAGTCATGACACACAGGCACTAGAAAATAATTCCACTAAATAGCCTAGGAATGGTGTGGATTTTGTTCTTCTAAATGTGGTTTAAAACAGCCACAAACCCCAGCATGAGGCAGAATGGCATAGTGCAAGAATCAGCCCTCCTGGCAGGGTTCAGTCATGTTTGGTGAACTCTACCTGCATTTCCAGTTTCCACTGTCTCTGGGCACTAGGGCCATTCAAGGGTGGTCGGGATTTTAATAATTATGAGGCTGAGGCTGCTGCTGTTGATGACGATGGCAGTGGTAGCTAACGTTTACTGTGTATTTATTACATGCCCACAGAGAGAAATGCAGTACATTCCGACTCTTGAGTGGGATTCAGTAAGAATCATATGACTGTAAGCCAGAAGGGCACTTTTTGCCCTTCTCAGTTCTTTGTGGGTCCTATGGACCCTTCTCCCTGGTCCCAGTGGCCCAAAGGATGTGTACTCAGCTTCCTCTTAGATGCTCTGGCCTCAGCCTCCCAACTTGATACCAGACAAAAGCGGAATCTTGGTCACAAACAGATCAAGATACACACATTGTGATGGACAGTGAGTCCGTCTGTGTCACATGATGTGTGCATGTGTGCTCAGTTGCTGAGCTGTGTCTGACTCTTTGTGACTGCGTGGACTGGAGCCCGCCAGGCTCCTCTGTCCATGGGATTTCCCAGGCAAGCATACTGGAGTGGGCTGCCATTTCCTTGTCCAGGGGACCTTCCCAACCCAGGGATCAAATCCCTGTCTCCGGCACTGGCAAGTGGGTTCTTGGCCAGTGACTGAGTGGATGGCAGGGTCCTTCTCTCAGCCATGCTTAGCCAAGACCTCAACAGGTGACACTGTCAGTGAGGGTGCCCTGGCTTCACGAGAGTGAATTTTACGGGGAAACACGATGAGCACTCACTTTGCTGTCTTGCTGTCTGTGGCATAGTCGCTTCTGTGTGAAGCTCTTAAATGCAGTTACATCACTGAATCCTTACAAGTCTTTGAGGTGCGAGAGAAGAAAACTGAGATGTGGAGAAGTTAAGGGACACAGTCAAGTCAGATATTTAGCATATTGTCAGAGGAGGCCCTGGCCCCATGTTCCATTAGACCAGTGTGTTACTTCTTTGTTGTTCTTGTTTGCCACACAGTGTCATCCTACGGAAGATCAAGAGTCCTCACCTTCAATATTTGCTTGGGGTGATAGGAGAAGCTACTTACCTTGAACTTGCCAGTGTTTAGGAGACTGTTATTAAGATGAAAACAGGCAAGACTTCACAGTTTCACTGCTTTGCAGACTTTTCTTCCAAGAGCAGGCTTTATAAGAAGTGAGCCTCAGATAGCAAGGTTCTCTTTTTTGTTACGTGACTAGGCTAATAAGATTCATTTTGATCTGCTAATGACTGATAAAAATCAAATTTCCATCGGCCTGAGAAGAAATGTTAGCTAAATGGAATAGCCTAGCATTTCATTGTTTACTATAGCCATCCAGCACCCAAAAAGGGAGGCTGGAAATGATGGTTTTAAAAATCAGTATTCTAATTAAAGGATTAGGTAGAACTGGCCAAGAAGGAGGACTATAAACATTTCAATTTTATACCAAAATTCCTTTTGATAATTATCTGGCTCTACCTGGTGAATCTCTTGTGGGAGTCATTAGGCTCTGACAGTGTTCTTTTCTCTGATAGTTTCACTTAATTAAGCAGCTTATTTCAGTTGCCTGAGGGCTTCTTATGCCTTTATTTTTAAATTTATTTATCTTTTTAATTGAAGGATAATTGCTTTATAGGCTTGTGTTCTTTTCTGCCAAACATCAGCATGAATCAACCATAGGTATACATAATAATAAAAAAAGTTCTCTTTAGAACCTCTTGTTATTCCCTGGTGGCTCCGTAAGTAAAGAATCCTCCTGCAATGCAGGAGTCCTGGGTTCTATCCCTGGGTCAGGAAGATCCCCTGGAGAAGGAAATGGCAACCCACTCCAGTGTTCTTGCCTGGAGAAGCCCATGGATGAAGGAGCCTGGTGGGCTACAGACCATGAGATCGCAAGACTCAGACACAACTTAGCGACTAAACCACCACCACCATTGGCCGTCTACTTCATATTTCTGGCATCTAAGTAATCAGGAGTGACTATTTTTTTGCTACTATAAATAAGGACTTTTATTCTCTGATAAGCATGTGCGTGTGCTCTGTGTTCAGTCACTCAGCCATATCGGACAACTCTGTTTTTCTACCATTTAACAAGAGACAAAGACAAATGAAATAAATAAAAATACATATGTAAAGTAACAGAAAGAAAAACTATACTTAACTAGGAAAAATGCTGCTTGTTCAGTGTTCTACCCTTAAATGGGATTGTGTAATTCACAAATTTCTAAAAGCAAGCAGATGATCGATTTGCATTATTCAGGTTTCGTTAATTATTTAAAACGTTATGTCATCATGTGTTAACATCACATTACTCTTCAGCTTTGCCCATGTTACTGAGGAAAGTAGATTATAAGAAGTGTATCACATTTTCTTGTAAAGGACAGTGTTGCAAGTACGGGGCTATGTGATACTGACCAACAGTTGGGTCCACTGTCATCAGTTACTGAGGATCTATAAAAAGGAAGGGATCTACTTTTAACTATTTGAAATTATTTTAAGTAGTAATGTACATTTGACTAATCCAAACAAAATTTAAACAGTAAAGGTCTCTCTCTGAATTTTGCTGAAGTCAGCATTGATATACTGTACTTATTGATATTTAAGGAACTTCAGTATACCGTAAGATGTACAGCTAGCCCATAATTTTGTATATATATTGTCCAGATTACAATTTGACCTATCTCATCCACTTTACGTGCTATCTAAAATCAACATGTTCAGGGGCTCTTGGTTACTGAAATGTAGAAAGAGTTTAAGGGGGATGTTTTGATGGTCCACATATCTTGAAGTTGGAGCTGGTGGCACGCTCTCTTTTGTTAAAAATCTCCTATAGCAAAAAGAATATTCAAACCTTCCCTGTTGTTTGTTAAGAGCAATAAATAGCTCGAGTTAATGTTGAAGACATTAACATAAAAGTGAATTCTGTAGCTCTGCTAAAGGTACCTTAGCTCTGGGAACTTGGACAGCAAGAGCCTCATACATCTAGTCTTTTGATTCATCTTCTTTTCACTGCTGCTCTTTCACTGACAATTTTCTGTATGCCTAGAAGAAAAGAAGGAACACAAATGAAAAGCCCTAGAATTTGGTGAAGAGGCTGTAAGGTTGGGGAGGTAGCAGGTGGGAAAGGCAGGGCAAGGAGAGTGGAGGACAGCAGTTACACACACACACAGACACACACACACACTCATTTGACAGCGGGATTTGCGTAGAAAATTACTCACATCTTTAGAAGCCTGAGGAGTTGCTGGGAAATCATTGCTTCCTTACAAGTGATGTCTTAAATTGGGCATCATAAATTCACAACTTTTTCTCAATGCAAGTGAGGCTAAGATTAAGGATGTCAGTCTTATATGAGCAACTGAGCTTTGAACATATTTAAAACGTTATGTCATCATGTGTTAACATCACATTACTCTTCAGCTTTGCCCATGTTACTGAGGAAAGTAGATTATAAGAAGTGTATCACATTTTCTTGTAAAGGACAGTGTTGCAAGTACGGGGCTATGTGATACTGACCAACAGTTGGGTCCACTGTCATCAGTTACTGAGGATCTATAAAAAGGAAGGGATCTACTTTTAACTATTTGAAATTATTTTAAGTAGTAATGTACATTTGACTAATCCAAACAAAATTTAAACAGTAAAGGTCTCTCTCTGAATTTTGCTGAAGTCAGCATTGATATACTGTACTTATTGATATTTAAGGAACTTCAGTATACCATAAGATGTACAGCTAGCCCATAATTTTGTATATATATTGTCCAGATTACAATTTGACCTATCTCATCCACTTTACGTGCTATCTAAAATCAACATGTTCAGGGGCTCTTGGTTACTGAAATGTAGAAAGAGTTTAAGGGGGATGTTTTGATGGTCCACATATCTTGAAGTTGGAGCTGGTGGCACGCTCTCTTTGTTAAAAATCTCCTATAGCAAAAAGAATATTCAAACCTTCCCTGTTGTTTGTTAAGAGCAATAAATAGCTCGAGTTAATGTTGAAGACATTAACATAAAAGTGAATTCTGTAGCTCTGCTAAAGGTACCTTAGCTCTGGGAACTTGGACAGCAAGAGCCTCATACATCTAGTCTTTTGATTCATCTTCTTTTCACTGCTGCTCTTTCACTGACAATTTTCTGTATGCCTAGAAGAAAAGAAGGAACACAAATGAAAAGCCCTAGAATTTGGTGAAGAGGCTGTAAGGTTGGGGAGGTAGCAGGTGGGAAAGGCAGGGCAAGGAGAGTGGAGGACAGCAGTTACACACACACACAGACACACACACACACTCATTTGACAGCGGGATTTGCGTAGAAAATTACTCACATCTTTAGAAGCCTGAGGAGTTGCTGGGAAATCATTGCTTCCTTACAAGTGATGTCTTAAATTGGGCATCATAAATTCACAACTTTTTCTCAATGCAAGTGAGGCTAAGATTAAGGATGTCAGTCTTATATGAGCAACTGAGCTTTGAAGACATTCAGAAGGTGGTTAACAAATACCTGACATTAAGTGGAGGAGGTAATGCAGGTAACGGTTTCCATACTGGCTATCATACCTGTGAGACGATCACTTCATGAAATTCCTTTTTGCTTCGTTAAGAGGGCAATTTAATATTTATATTTGTATAGCATATTCTATGGTCATAAAAGTCCTTTCTTCGAATAAGTGTATTAGGTATATTGTAAAGTCAAAGAGATGTATGTTGGGAATTCAGTTCTGTCCTCACCAGCTGTGTGACCTTATGCAGAGCTGTCGGTGTCTCTGAATCCCAGATTCTTTGTATGTAAAATGAGATTAAAATTTCAACTGTGGGGCTTCTCTGGTAGCTCAGTGGTGGAGAATTCACCTGCCAATGCAGGAGACACGGGTTCGATCCCTGATCCAGGAAGATCCCACATGCTGCGGAACAACTAGGCCCGTGAGCCACAACTGTTGAGCCTGTGCTCTAGAGCCTCAGAGCTGCAACTATGGAGCCCACGTGCCGCAACTACTGAAGCCCCTGTGTCCTAGAGCCCGAGCTCCACAACAAGAGAAGTCACCGCCACAAGAAGCCTGCTCATCTCAACTAGAGAGGAGCCCCCACTCCCTGCAACTAGAGAAGGGCCTGCAGCAGCAGTGAAAACCCAGAATAGCCATAACTAAATAAATAAAATGCATTTTTTAAAAAACATTAACCCATTATTTTAAAAAAATTGATTGTGAAAATCAGCTCTGCATCTAAGATTAGCAATCATACAGTTATATAGGGAAATGCATAGGTCTTGGTTCATGCACTGCTAAAACTACCTTGAAGGATTTTGCACATAACCTCGCTAGCATGTGAAAGGAGCACAGTTGTACAGTAGTTTGAGCATTCTTCGGCATTCCTCTTCTTTGGGATTGGAATGAAAACTGACCTCCAGTCCTGTGGCCACTGCTGAGTTTTCCAAATTTGTTGTCATATTGACTGCAACACTTTAACAACATCGTCTTTTAGAGTTTTAAATAGTTCAGCTGGAATTCTATCACATACACTCACTTTGTTCGTAGTAATGATTGTAAGGCCCACTTGACTTCACATTCAAGGATATCCAGCTCTAGGTGAGTGACCACACATCGTGATTATCCAGGTCATTAAGAACTTTTCTGTATAATTCTTCTGTGTGTTCTTGCCACCTCTTCTTAATTTCTTCTGCTTCTGTTAGGTCCTTACTGCTGCTGTTTTTTGTCATGCTGATCCTTGCATGAAACATTCCTTTGGTATCTCTAATTTTCTTAAAGATATCTCTAGTCTTTCCCATTTTATTCTTTTCATCTATTTCTTTGCATTGTTCATTTAAGAAGGTCTTATCTATCCTGGCTATCCTCTGAAACTGTATTCAGTTGGGTATATCTTTCCCTTTCTTCCTTGCCTTTTGTTTCTCTTCTTTCCTCAGCTATTTGTAAAACCTCCTCAGACAATCACTTTACCTCCTGGCATTTCTTTTCCTTGGGCTGGTTTTTGTCACTGACTCCTGTACTGACTTACAAACCTCCACCCGTAGTTCTTCAGGCACTCTGTCTACCAGATATAATCACTTACATCGTTTTGTCACCTCCACAGTATAATCATAAGGGACTGACCTAGATCATACCTGAATGGCCTATTGGTTTCCCCTACTTTCTTCACTTTAAGCCTGAATTTTGCAATAAGAAGATGATGATTAGAGCCATAGTCAGCTCTAAGTCTTTTTACTGACTGTATCGAGCTTCTCCTTCTTTGGCTGCAAAGAACATAATCAGTCTGATTTTGGTTTCGACCATCCAATAATGCCCATGTGTAGAGCCGTCTCTTGGGTTGTTAGCAAATGGTGTTTGCTATGACCACCATGTTCTCTTGACAAAACTCTGTTAGCCTTTGCCTGCTTCATTTTGTACTCAAAGGCCAAACGTGCCTGTTATTCCAGGTATCTCTTGACTTTCCAACTTTCGCATTCCAATCCCCTATGATTAAAAGGAGATCTTTTTTGGTGTTAGTTCTGAAAGATGTTGTAGGTCTTCATAGAACCTATCAATTTTAGCTTCTTCAGCATCAGTGATTGGGGTATAGGCTTGGATTACTGTGATGGTGACTGGTTTGCCTTGGAAACGAACTGAGATCCTTCTGTTGGTTTTGAAATTGCATACAAGTATGGCATTTCAGACTCTTTTGTTGACTATAAGAGCTACTCTATTTCTTCTAAGGGATTCTTGCTCACAGTACCAGATATAATGGTCATCTGAATTGACTCTATCCATTCCTGTGCCATTCACTGACTCCTAAGATGTTTACTCTTGCCATCTCCTGCTCGATTGTGTCCAGGTTACCTCTATTCATAGACCTAACATCCCAGGTTAGGAATGTTGTTCTTTGCAGCATTGGACTTTCACCACAGACACGTCCACAGCTGAACGTTGTTTCTGCTTTGGCCCAGCCACGTCATTCTTTCTGGAGCAGATAGTAAAGGACAGGGAAGCCTGGTGGGCTACAGTCTATGTGGTTGCCAAGAGTCTGACATGACCACAACAGGCCTTGGTACCCTTCCTGATGCTCCAGGCGTTGTTCTAAATGCTGAACACAGATGGGGAGCCTACAGACCAGGCCCTTACTCTTGGGAGTTTGTACATTGATAAGCACTTGTAATAAATGGTAGAATTTATTAATATGTTCAAAAACTACTGTGGAGTACAATACTAGATATCTGCCTTCTGGAGCAGATAGGGTCCCATAAATTTTTGAGGAAAGAAGTAAATATGAAAAAGAGGGAAAACCAGCCTCAGAAGTGCTCCTAGAAAAATCAGGGAAGAAGTGGCTTGAGGAGGGCCTTGGGACCACAGTGAAAGCCATCTGTAGATACAGGAGGGGAAATGGTTAGCTCTCTATTGGTGGACACAAGTAACTGCACTCAAGACGAGCTCCCCAGATAGAGAGAGCCACTCAGCTGTGTCCCACTCTTTGTGACCCTGTGGACTTTAGCCCTCCAGACTCCTCTGTCCATGGGATTTCCCAGGCAAGAGTACTGGAGTGGGGTGCCATTTCCTTCTCCAATCAGGTAAACCTAGGCAAATGAACTGGGTGCTCCCCCAGGCAACCACAAATGAACTGGATGCAGAAAGGGGGACACCTACTCTGTCTTAGTTCTCTCCTGGGATAAGACTTTGAAGAAACAACATTAAATGAAACCATAATGGCTTACGTGTGATGTCTGTGTGTTTCTATGTATCTATGTACACACAGCTGAGTCTAGGAGTCTGTATTTTTTCAGAGCTTTTTATTTTTTAAATTTACAGTTGGATTATGTGCTTGATGTCCTTATATCTCTTTGCATGATCTATATGAGGGAAAGTGCAGCAATGCCCTAAGTTATTCTGGCCTCTTTTCTGTTTCACCAGCTCTCAGGATGCATGGTGGTTTCCTATCACATATGCCATCGATGTTTCATACACCCTTCCCCTCTCTCTCATTTGCCTTCGAGTCTCTGCGCCAGGTGCTTGCTCATTGTTTTGAAGTTGACATGGAGTGGAGTGCAAAGACACCACTGGGAGAAGACCCCCTGAACGCTGAGCACCCCTTCTGCTGCTCTGCAGCATCAGATGGCAGCCCTGTCATCTACAGCTGAGCATATATTTCACCACAGAGATTCGTATTTCTATTCAGCAAGGAGACGGTCTAATGTGCTGAGATTATTATCATATATATGGGTTTTGTGTATTGCTCGCAAAAAAAAAAAGAAATGCTCCTGAAAGGAAGATAACTGCAGAGGTTAATGCATCTGTTTGGCATTCTCTCCACATGCCTGTGTACTAGATCTCTGCAGTTTATTGAGCTCTGTCTGTGAGCCCTGAGCTGGAATTATTCACATGCATCCTTGCAAAGAGCCTTATCATATTCCTTTTAAAAGGCCATTTGTTTCACTAGAAGGCAGAAATCTCTTAAGAGTCTGCAAGAGTAGATTTGACGTCTTCATTTAAGAATTGTGTTGTCCTTAAAACTCTTGTGTTGTCCCTAAAACTTCATCTCACAAAGTAAACAACTGATTGAGGGCAGACCTCACGTGTCTGGAAAGTCTGTGCCTCTCCAGTCTACTGTATTCCACAATCAAGCCAACAGGGTGACCAGTTTAGATGGAATGTGTTAGCAGATAGCAAAAGTGAGAACTATGGAAAGGAGAGGACCAATGCCCGTGCTGAAGCTGTTTTACAAAACAAAGCTGAGGCCCAAACCCTGTGGAATGAAGACTTTAATTCAGAAGGATGAATTTATGTATTTTAATTTCTGCCATTATTTTGTTTTGCTTTTTTTGCTTTTACAGAATGTTGTTGTTTATAGATATGTATAACCCCGGATTACTCATATGTATATCCCGTCCTCCCCGATCCCGCCCCTCCAGGCCATAGCATAGCCCCATGTAAGATCCCCTAACCCACAGCACATTGACAATAGTTATCTCTTTTACATATGCTAGTATAGGACTCCATGTTACTCTTTCCATATTTCTCACCCACTCTTCCCTTTCCCCAATGTCCATAACTCTGTTCTCTGTGACTGTTTTTCCACTGATGCTCTGCGTGTGTACTTATCAGTACGATCTTACTAGATTCCATATATATGTGTTAGTATAGTATACTTGCCCTTCTCCTTTTGACTTACTTCACTTTGTATAATAGGTTCTAGATTTGTCCATCTCACTAGGACTGAGTCTTCTGTATTTCTTTTTGTGGCTGAGAAGAACTCCATTGTATATATGTACCAGAGCTTCTTTATCCATTCATCAAATTTAACCCCATGTTGCTATTTTTGTTCAGCATTTGTACTGTACTGCCTGGCACACAGTAAGAGTTTAATTAATGCACACTAAGGGAATGGATTAACTGATAAATGATTGCAAGCGAGATAGTGATATTAAGTGGTAAGATCTTAAATGTGCAATGTATTCTTAAATGGTATGGAAATGGAAATTTTTAATTTGGTACCAGAAGATACTCCTCTTGGCATTATATTGCAAATTTTCTTTAAAAATAGGGACAGTTGGAAATTCCCTGACAGTTTAGTGGTTAGGACTTGGTGCTTTTACTGCTGTGGCCTGGGTTTGATTCCTGGTAGGCAACTGAGATCCCTTAAGACTCACTGCTCTCCCGCAAAAGAGACAGTTCTAAGGACTCTTCTCTAATAAGCTCGGTTTCCTTTCACAACAAGGAGGCTTGGTACAAAACAGTTTAGATGGAATGTGTTAGCAGATAGCAAAAGTGAGAACTATGGAAAGGAGAGGACCAATGCCCGTGCTGAAGCTGTTTTACAAAACAAAGCTGAGGCCCAAACCCTGTGGAATGAAGACTTTAATTCAGAAGGATGAATTTATGTATTTTAATTTCTGCCATTATTTTGTTTTGCTTTTTTTGCTTTTACAGAATGTTGTTGTTTATAGATATGTATAACCCCGGATTACTCATATGTATATCCCGTCCTCCCCGATCCCGCCCCTCCAGGCCATAGCATAGCCCCATGTAAGATCCCCTAACCCACAGCACATTGACAATAGTTATCTCTTTTACATATGCTAGTATAGGACTCCATGTTACTCTTTCCATATTTCTCACCCACTCTTCCCTTTCCCCAATGTCCATAACTCTGTTCTCTGTGACTGTTTTTCCACTGATGCTCTGCGTGTGTACTTATCAGTACGATCTTACTAGATTCCATATATATGTGTTAGTATAGTATACTTGCCCTTCTCCTTTTGACTTACTTCACTTTGTATAATAGGTTCTAGATTTGTCCATCTCACTAGGACTGAGTCTTCTGTATTTCTTTTTGTGGCTGAGAAGAACTCCATTGTATATATGTACCAGAGCTTCTTTATCCATTCATCAAATTTAACCCCATGTTGCTATTTTTGTTCAGCATTTGTACTGTACTGCCTGGCACACAGTAAGAGTTTAATTAATGCACACTAAGGGAATGGATTAACTGATAAATGATTGCAAGCGAGATAGTGATATTAAGTGGTAAGATCTTAAATGTGCAATGTATTCTTAAATGGTATGGAAATGGAAATTTTTAATTTGGTACCAGAAGATACTCCTCTTGGCATTATATTGCAAATTTTCTTTAAAAATAGGGACAGTTGGAAATTCCCTGACAGTTTAGTGGTTAGGACTTGGTGCTTTTACTGCTGTGGCCTGGGTTTGATTCCTGGTAGGCAACTGAGATCCCTTAAGACTCACTGCTCTCCCCGCAAAAAAGAGACAGTTCTAAGGACTCTTCTCTAATAAGCTCGGTTTCCTTTCACAACAAGGAGGCTTGGTACTTGGTAAATGAACCTACTGGGAGGATGCTCTCTTGCTAACAAAGCCTTGGGTAGACCTTGAGTCCAAGATTCAGAGCCACAAATCCTCATGCGCTGATCCTTACTGCCCCAAATCACACGTGTCCGGCGAAGGGATGTGGCAAGGAACTGTGGGCTCTTTGCTGGGCTGACTTTTCAGTTATAAACCTTTGAAATGATATTCTTGAAAGATAAACTGAGGCCTCTGAAAAAATTTTAAAGAAGTTTTATGAGCAAAACCTGGTTTGAATTGGGTCGTGCGAAACTGAGTGGTTAGGCCACTCTGCTGATAGGAGGTAAGGGTGAGACTTTTATAGGAAGAGGCGGAAGCAAAGCAACAAAGCATTTGATTGGCTACAGCTTTCACAGTTGTTTTGTTTGAGAAAGCGTGATTGGCTGTTTGTGATTGATCTTCCGGTTTCTAGTTCTTAACCTCGATGCATGTTTGGCTTAGGTTTCATGTGATTGTAGGCTGCTAAGGTATTAGAATCACCTCATGCTGATGACCTCTTTCTGCAATTAACTTAACAGTGCTAACTCCAGGATTCTTGTCTGGAAAATCCCACGGACAAGGAGCCTGGTGGACTGCAGTCCTTGGGATCACAAAGACTCAGACATGACTAATCAACTGAGCACACAGTGCTGCAGAAATTTTGGAAATACAGATAAGTGTCATGCCATCACCTCCACCCTATCAGGAATGCCTCTTTTCACCAATTTTCATGTTTATTTCCACAACCTTAGAGAAGTTTTGATAATTCCAGTTATAGTTTATATTCTGCTTTCTTCTTTTAAGATAATGCCCTATCATAAGCATTTTATGTTGCTGTATAGTCCGTGCAGTTGTAGGTGATTCTACAATAGCTGCTGTAATCACACTAAGTGACATCATTTTTAGCATCAGCTACGCACATTTATGTGTGTGTGTATATTAACTAAAGCAATATGAAAAAATAGCCCCTCGACTCTGGAGATCAAACATTCAGCCACTTCCTCAAAGACAAATTAATGAGTTGAAAACCAAGAAGAGAATAAATTAAAGAGCTTTTAATAGCCAAACTTGATGACACAAACCTCATGTGTCTTAGTCATATTAAGTACTTGTAAGTACTCCATCCTGATCTGTCACTCTTATTTTTATGAACAGTTTTAACACACTTGGTTATTTGGTATCATTGTTAATATTGATATGGATAATGACGAGGGTTTATTAGCCTGGAGAGAAAGAAACAGTAAAATGATGAAAACAACCATAAAACTTCAATGAGAACATCAATCTGAGAGCATGTAGTATAAGAGAAAAAATTACAAAGTCCGTCCTACTGGCAGACTATCATGGTGAGAAACTGTTTTAAGTGCTACTTTATATTTAGGATGTGTATTCTGTCTCCGGAGGCAGGGAAATTGCTAATATAGTTTCATCTAAAATTGGTACTTTCAGGGCTTCCTTGGTGGTCCCGTAGGTAAGAAATCTGCCTTGCAGTGCAAAAGGCACTGGTTCGATCCCTGGCTGGGGAAGATCCCATGTGCTGTGGAGTGGCTGGACCGGTGTGTCCAGTCATGAACCAGCGCTCTGGAGTACATGCACCAAGAGCTGGTGCTCTGCAAGAAGAGAGACAACTGCAGTGGGAGGCCCTTTCTGCAATTAACTTAACAGTGCTAACTCCAGGATTCTTGTCTGGAAAATCCCACGGACAAGGAGCCTGGTGGACTGCAGTCCTTGGGATCACAAAGACTCAGACATGACTAATCAACTGAGCACACAGTGCTGCAGAAATTTTGGAAATACAGATAAGTGTCATGCCATCACCTCCACCCTATCAGGAATGCCTCTTTTCACCAATTTTCATGTTTATTTCCACAACCTTAGAGAAGTTTTGATAATTCCAGTTATAGTTTATATTCTGCTTTCTTCTTTTAAGATAATGCCCTATCATAAGCATTTTATGTTGCTGTATAGTCCGTGCAGTTGTAGGTGATTCTACAATAGCTGCTGTAATCACACTAAGTGACATCATTTTTAGCATCAGCTACGCACATTTATGTGTGTGTGTATATTAACTAAAGCAATATGAAAAAATAGCCCCTCGACTCTGGAGATCAAACATTCAGCCACTTCCTCAAAGACAAATTAATGAGTTGAAAACCAAGAAGAGAATAAATTAAAGAGCTTTTAATAGCCAAACTTGATGACACAAACCTCATGTGTCTTAGTCATATTAAGTACTTGTAAGTACTCCATCCTGATCTGTCACTCTTATTTTTATGAACAGTTTTAACACACTTGGTTATTTGGTATCATTGTTAATATTGATATGGATAATGACGAGGGTTTATTAGCCTGGAGAGAAAGAAACAGTAAAATGATGAAAACAACCATAAAACTTCAATGAGAACATCAATCTGAGAGCATGTAGTATAAGAGAAAAAATTACAAAGTCCGTCCTACTGGCAGACTATCATGGTGAGAAACTGTTTTAAGTGCTACTTTATATTTAGGATGTGTATTCTGTCTCCGGAGGCAGGGAAATTGCTAATATAGTTTCATCTAAAATTGGTACTTTCAGGGCTTCCTTGGTGGTCCCGTAGGTAAGAAATCTGCCTTGCAGTGCAAAAGGCACTGGTTCGATCCCTGGCTGGGGAAGATCCCATGTGCTGTGGAGTGGCTGGACCGGTGTGTCCAGTCATGAACCAGCGCTCTGGAGTACATGCACCAAGAGCTGGTGCTCTGCAAGAAGAGAGACAACTGCAGTGGGAGGCCCATATAGGCCAAAGAATAAAGATGGATGAAAATAAATTAATTAAAAAAACAATTAAAAAGGCCAAAAATTTTAAAAATATTTAAATTAATATTTTCATCTGAAATTAATTGTAAATAATTAAAATGAGGTTTGAAAGAAATAAAACTATATTCTTCAAGTTTTACTTGTTTAAAACAGTGTAGGGCTTCCCTGGTAGTCCAGTAGGTAAGGACACTGTCTTGCAGTGAAGGGGGCTCTGGTTCAATCCCTAGCCTGGGAAGATCCCACTTGCCACGGAGCAGCTGGACCGATATGTCCAACTACCGAGCTGGGTCTCTGGAGTGCATGTGCCCAGAGCCGGTGCTCTGCGACAACAGAGGCCACTGCGATGGGAGGCCCACACAGGCCAAAGAACAAAGATGGATGAAAATAGATGAATGGAAGACCAATAGAAGTGGCCAAAAAAAACACAACAGTGTATTCACTATGATACCATTTATCTGAGGTCTTAAATATAGTATTCACTATTTCCTTTACATTACCTTTTATCTGAACTTTGGTACATCTCCTCATCCTAATGTGGTTAGTTGAACACTTCCTGGGACCAACAGCTAATCATTGGGTGATGCTATGAAACATATATTATATACAAGGAGAAGAAAAGTATGATAAATTATCTTCAGTAATTGTACACCTGGATTTTCATTAATCCATCCATAACTTTAAGCTGAAGCAGTAGCTCATATTGGTTATACATAGTATAGAGCTACCCACCCACACTGAGACCATGCTCGTGCATTCACGTGTTTTCAGCTGTGATCACTCACTGATGAAGATAACGCTATGTCCATTTTCTCACTGTGTGGGCATAGAGAGAAATATATAAGATGTTGTTGTTGTTCACTCACCAAGTTGTGTTTGCCTTTTTGTGACCCCATGGGCCACAGCACGCCAGGCTTCCCTGTCCATCACCTTCTCCCAGAGTTTGCTCAGATTCATGTCCACTAAGTCAATGATGCTATCTATCTCATATAAGATTTTATATTAACACAAGTACACATAAAGGCAGTAGTCTCATTTTTCTTTTCTCCTACCATCTTCTTTTCCCAAGCTAATTCAGATTCTGTTGGACTGAATCAAGTGTCAATTCATTTCCATTAAAAATCTAATGCAACTGGTAGAGGTATTTATTTGGAAATGTAATAGCACTTCATTTAGAAAGGGGAGTGGTGGCGGAGTTTGATAAAAGGTTTCTTAAGACAGTTGGTTTGCAACACACCTGAAGATTATCTCACTTGAAATGACATTTAATAGCTTTCTTTTCCACATCCTGATAAACATTTCAATGTAACTGATCACTTTGAAAACCAAACACGTGAACTTGAGTAAAAATGAGGAAAATAGCTCGATTTCTGCTTCCGAATTTATTTTCAAATGGCTTTCTGCTATCAAAGAATACTTCCATGAACTCTCCTGAGAAAGAAATCCATCTCAATCTAAAGGAATCAAAAAAATTGTTTTATAAAGAAAATGCAGTAAGATTCTGGAGTAATAGCTAAAAGAAAAACCAAAAGACATTCACTAAACTAAAATGCCAAAGAAACGGAGATTTTTTTTTTATATGTCTCAAAGCACATTTAATCTGTTGTTGTTCAGTTGCTCAGTCGTGTCTGACTCTTTTGCGACCTCATGGACTGCAGCATGCCAGGCTTCCCTCTCCTTTACCTTTTGAAGACCTTCACCCATTTTACCCACCTGCTGTCCCTACCCTGGTAATCACCAATCTGTTTGCTGTATCCATGAGGTTGGTTTTGTTTTGATGTTTTAGGTTCTATAGCATTCCCTTTTTAAGGCTGTTGAAATAATTCTTCATGGAACTACTTATGTCAGGATGTCATAGAGAAAGCTACTCATCGCATCAAGGTTTGCTCAAACTCATGTCTATTGAGTCGATGATGCCATCCAACCATCTCATCCTCTGTTGACCCCTTCTCCCGCCCTCATTCTTTCCCAGCATCAAGGTCTTTTACAGTGAGTCAGCTCTTCATATTAGGTGGCCAAATTACTGGAGTTTCAACTTCAACAGCCATTCTTCCAATGAATATTCAGTGTTGATTTCCTTTAGGATTGACTGGTTTGATCTCTTTGTAGTTCAAGGAACTCTCAAGAGTCTTCTCCAGCACCATAGTTTGAAAGCATCAGTTCTTCAGCACTCAGCCTTATTTATGGTCTAACTCTCACATCCACACGTGACTAGTCTGTGGGATCTTAGAAATAACAGGATAAAGCTCAGAGTGAAGCTCAAGTGGCCAGAGGCTCTATGTGAGAAGGATAAAAGCTGGGACAGTTTGAGGTTTTGCTCTATAACTATGATTCCATGGGCATGGTGGAGCTGGTGAGGCCCGGGATAGGCTAATGGTCACTGACTGACACCAGGATTGCGTTCATATATATTACAGTCTGTGCAAAATGTCATGATTCTCCCAGATTCTAGAAATCATTGGCTCTTGGATTTGAAAAGTACCCAAGAGATGATTAAGTATATCACCTTCTTCAGCAGAACCAGGTGTAAAACATCCTACACAGAAGGGCTATAACTAATGTCCTAAAATCTCTAGGAAGGAAATACTAGACCTCTGTCAGAAACATTTATATTTTATTACAACTTGAATCATCAAGAATCCATCCTTACTTCTAATCTAAGTTTCCAGCATTTCCCTTGGCAAGGCAGTTTATTCAAAGAACATACTTTGAGCACCTACTAAATGTAGAGAAACAAGGCATTGTAGAACGTATAGGGTCATATAAGAAATAACGCCAGCATCACCGAGTGTAACCTGTTGCAGAAATGGCAAGCCTCTGGTAAGTGTGACAGTACTGCCCTGCTCCTTTGTCCCTTGCAGACATTGTTAATCAGTCACTACATTTGTTTTTTTGCACTGGTGAGCACAGTTTCAGAATCCTCAACACAACATCTAGGCAAAAGATGTTGATCAGATTTGCTCTAAGAAATAAGATCTACTTGTTAGCCACTATACCATGTCTCCGGTAATGTCTCGTGGTGTCATAGAGAAAGCTTCATGATCAAGGTTGCAACTCGTTTGAGTCTCCTTCTATTTAGTTCTTTCCCAGCATCAAGGTCTTTTACAGTGAGTCAGCTCTTCATATTAGGTGGCCAAATTACTGGAGTTTCAACTTCAACAGCCATTCTTCCAATGAATATTCAGTGTTGATTTCCTTTAGGATTGACTGGTTTGATCTCTTTGTAGTTCAAGGAACTCTCAAGAGTCTTCTCCAGCACCATAGTTTGAAAGCATCAGTTCTTCAGCACTCAGCCTTATTTATGGTCTAACTCTCACATCCACACGTGACTAGTCTGTGGGATCTTAGAAATAACAGGATAAAGCTCAGAGTGAAGCTCAAGTGGCCAGAGGCTCTATGTGAGAAGGATAAAAGCTGGGACAGTTTGAGGTTTTGCTCTATAACTATGATTCCATGGGCATGGTGGAGCTGGTGAGGCCCGGGATAGGCTAATGGTCACTGACTGACACCAGGATTGCGTTCATATATATTACAGTCTGTGCAAAATGTCATGATTCTCCCAGATTCTAGAAATCATTGGCTCTTGGATTTGAAAAGTACCCAAGAGATGATTAAGTATATCACCTTCTTCAGCAGAACCAGGTGTAAAACATCCTACACAGAAGGGCTATAACTAATGTCCTAAAATCTCTAGGAAGGAAATACTAGACCTCTGTCAGAAACATTTATATTTTATTACAACTTGAATCATCAAGAATCCATCCTTACTTCTAATCTAAGTTTCCAGCTTTTCCCCTTGGCAAGGCAGTTTATTCAAAGAACATACTTTGAGCACCTACTAAATGTAGAGAAACAAGGCATTGTAGAACGTATAGGGTCATATAAGAAATAACGCCAGCATCACCGAGTGTAACCTGTTGCAGAAATGGCAAGCCTCTGGTAAGTGTGACAGTACTGCCCTGCTCCTTTGTCCCTTGCAGACATTGTTAATCAGTCACTACATTTGTTTTTTTGCACTGGTGAGCACAGTTTCAGAATCCTCAACACAACATCTAGGCAAAAGATGTTGATCAGATTTGCTCTAAGAAATAAGATCTACTTGTTAGCCACTATACCATGTCTCCGGTAATGTCTCGTGGTGACTTTTTTTTTTTTAATTTTGGCCTCTTTTATTGGTTATTTATTTATTTGTTTGTTTTCATCCATCTTTGTTCTTTGGCCTGTGTAGGCCTCCCATCACAGTGCCTCGCCCGTTGCAGAGCACTGGCTCTGGGCACATGCCCTCCAGAGTGCTGGCTCATAATTGGACACACCAGCCCAGCCGCTCTGCAGTACATGAGATCCTCTCGGGCTAGGGATCGAACCGCTGCCCCTTGCACTGCAAGGGGGAGTCTTCTTCGTTTCTTTTGTTTTGCCTTTTTTTTTTTTTTGTCTTTTTTTGGTTTGCTTTTTCTTGTTTTTGTTTTGTTTTGTTGTCTTTTCTCTAAAGGTGGACTCTTTATCCACTGGACCACCAGGGGAGCCCATGGCTTCTTTTTTAAATTTATTTATTGTTTTGATTGAAGAATAATTGGTTTGCAGAATTTTGTTGTTTTTGGCAGCTTCCTCTGGTCTTAGTTGCTGCACCTGGGATCTTTGATCTTCTTTGCAGCATGTGGGATCTTTAGTTGTGGCCTGTGAACTCTTAGCTGTGGCATGTGTGATCTAGTTCCCTGACCGGGAATCAAACCCTGGGCCCCCTGCATTCGTAGCATGGAGTCTTAGCCACTGAACCATCAGGGAAGTCCCCGTGATGACTTTTTTTCATGTTAAGTTGAGATTCATTTCAAATAGGAGAAAGTATTTAAATAAGACTTTACAGAATGGATTTGATGTCAGTGGACAGAGGCTTGGTACATAAAAATTCATGCTTGGGACAACTCCAGAATCCAAAGCATATAGGGCCCATATATGGAACTCAATGCATTGACATCTCCACAAGATTGGTTGTCTATGAAGATGTGCTGTTGTTGTTGTTCTTGGTGTTAAGTCACTGAGTTGTGTCCGACTCTTTGTGGCCCTGGTAGACTGTGTCCCACCAGGCTCCTTTGTCCATGGGATTTCCCAGGCAAGAAGATTGAAATGGGTTGCTATTTCCTTCTCTGGTATAAAGATATGTTGAAAACCAAAAAGTAACTTAGAGTCATGCCATGAAAGACCTTCAGTGTCTTAGGAAATTTAATTTTTTTTTCTTGAAATAATGGAAGTATTGAGGGAAAGTAATGAGGGAAAATAGCAGCATTTTATTTAATCTATTCATTCAAAATAGAACCATATATATCTGAAAAACCCATTTCTCCAAATAGCAGCCAAATGCAAGGATCATCCAAAATCTACTTAAAGTTTTGTCATGGAAGTGTGTATGTTTCTTTTTTTAGTTCAGTTCCACAGATGTAGGGTAGTAGGTCAGGCTAATAGGATGCATTAGGGGTTAACCTGTTTGTCTCAAAGAATATTTGTACCTTGTTATCATTTTCCTTGTTTCCATCAAATCTTGATAGAGCGCTTTGTTGTGTACCTGTGAAAGTGGCATACTGTGATGGATGGCTTCTGTCCAAGGGCTTCCTGAATACCTAATTTTTTAAAAACATTGGCTCAGAATCTGAAAGTGACATGAGAACAATGGTGACATGAGAATAGAGATACAAGTCACACATTTATCACTTTGGCTACTTCCTGGCAGTGTGGCTTATGGTGAATTTCCAATTTCTGAATTGTGAAGCCTTACAGCCAAGCACGTATTAAACCTTGAAATGAATAGCCACAATCAAAAGCTGCTTAACTGGACTAAGCATGTGACTAAAGATAATATATATGCTTAATAATGAGGGTTTTATGCGAATCTATCAGTGGAGAGGCTCAGCTACTCTCAGTTCCACAAATGCAAGGATCCCTATCTTCTTGGGTGCCCAAGAGAGTATAATCGTTCTGTCTTTTAAGCTCATTAAGTCACCATCTACTTAGGTTTCATTCCAAAGTTCACCCGTTCTTGAATTATGTAAAACAGAAACTTGCACAACCACATGCAAACTTCCTTTATGACTGACCAAACATACAAGAGATCTTCCTGTGGTTATGAAGAATCCCATCTCCTGCTGGATGTTTACTGTAACGAAAAACCTTGGCACATTCCCACATGCATATAGGAAGATGTGCAGCATGTTTCCGACTTTGTGGCCCTGGTAGATTCCCCCCCCATGGGATTTCCCAGGCAAGAAGATTGAAATGGGTTGCTATTTCCTTCTCTGATATAAAGATATGTTGAAAACCAAAAAGTAACTTAGAGTCATGCCATGAAAGACCTTCAGTGTCTTAGGAAATTTAATTTTTTTTTCTTGAAATAATGGAAGTATTGAGGGAAAGTAATGAGGGAAAATAGCAGCATTTTATTTAATCTATTCATTCAAAATAGAACCATATATATCTGAAAAACCCATTTCTCCAAATAGCAGCCAAATGCAAGGATCATCCAAAATCTACTTAAAGTTTTGTCATGGAAGTGTGTATGTTTCTTTTTTTAGTTCAGTTCCACAGATGTAGGGTAGTAGGTCAGGCTAATAGGATGCATTAGGGGTTAACCTGTTTGTCTCAAAGAATATTTGTACCTTGTTATCATTTTCCTTGTTTCCATCAAATCTTGATAGAGCGCTTTGTTGTGTACCTGTGAAAGTGGCATACTGTGATGGATGGCTTCTGTCCAAGGGCTTCCTGAATACCTAATTTTTTAAAAACATTGGCTCAGAATCTGAAAGTGACATGAGAACAATGGTGACATGAGAATAGAGATACAAGTCACACATTTATCACTTTGGCTACTTCCTGGCAGTGTGGCTTATGGTGAATTTCCAATTTCTGAATTGTGAAGCCTTACAGCCAAGCACGTATTAAACCTTGAAATGAATAGCCACAATCAAAAGCTGCTTAACTGGACTAAGCATGTGACTAAAGATAATATATATGCTTAATAATGAGGGTTTTATGCGAATCTATCAGTGGAGAGGCTCAGCTACTCTCAGTTCCACAAATGCAAGGATCCCTATCTTCTTGGGTGCCCAAGAGAGTATAATCGTTCTGTCTTTTAAGCTCATTAAGTCACCATCTACTTAGGTTTCATTCCAAAGTTCACCCGTTCTTGAATTATGTAAAACAGAAACTTGCACAACCACATGCAAACTTCCTTTATGACTGACCAAACATACAAGAGATCTTCCTGTGGTTATGAAGAATCCCATCTCCTGCTGGATTTTTACTGTAACGATCCCACCTTCCATATGCTTTGCCTCTTTGCCTCGACCAGGTCATGGGAGCATCTAGGAAAAGGCAGTGTGCCACCCACCACTGGACAGGCTCCCAACAGAATGCTGTGTTTACCTGAGAAAAAAGCCAGAAGAGCCCTGAGTATTCTCATCTTCACTAGTAACCAGAGATAGTGCTCCCCTGAGCACAAGGACCACAGAAAAGGGCCCTGTGGGAATACTGAAATCCCAGAGTCCTTCTCAGCCTATGGAAATGGAGGCCTCAGCTGTTTTCATTCTCTGTTGAAACTGAGGATTCGTCTGTTTGAGGAATAGTATGTTTCACACAGACCCAAGCAGCCGACTGATAAAAATATGATTCTGAAACACACAACCTGAAAACAGTCTCCTGTTCTCGGTAAGTAGATCTATGTTTGAGGAAGGCGAAATGCTGATTTTTTTCTTTTTTCTATTAGCTGTTTCTTGCCTGTAGGTCACTGTTAGATGGGAGTTTATTGCGTAGATAAAAATGAGGTCAAATGTTACCATAAGAAAAATACCTATAAATTACACTTAAAGCACTTAGGGCCAGATTAATATAGTTGTACACGTGAACACACACACAAACACACAAATCTACATTCTCTTAGGCAAGAATAGTACTCAGCTGGTGATTTAAAAAAAATCATACTGGGGCTTCCCTGGTGGTCCAGTGGGTAAGGACACCGCCTTGCAGTGCAAGGGGCGCCGGTTGGATCCTTGGCCTGGGAAAATTCCATGTGCCGCGGAGTGGCTGGACCGACGTGTCCAACTACCAAGCCAGAGCTCTAGAGTGCATGCGCCCAGAGCCAGTGCTCTGCAGTGAGAGGGACTGCAGAGATAGGAGGCCCCCACAGGCCAAAGAACAAAGATGGAAATAAATGAAAGACCAATAGAAGTGGCCAAAAAAATTTAAAAAATCATACTGAATCAACCAACAATATGAGTTTGGAGTTTGAGTCTTTTTAATATCGCCAATCCTAGGCTATATCTTTCTGTCCTCTACGAGGATTGATTTCTATCAAGAGTAGGTATAATCTCCCACTCTTAAAACATGAGATCCAATTACCCCATTTTAGCTAAAGTCTATGGAAACAAAATAAGGGATTTGTAGTCACAGGATGTGGGTTTAAGTCCTGAGCTCACCATTTATTCTCTGTAATCTTGGTCAGGTCGTTTCAGTCATTCACCGGACGAGCATTGAGTGTGTCTTCCATGCCAGCTGCTGTTCTTGATGTTCTTGGTGTCTGGGAGGCAAAGATGAAAAGATATAGGCTGTTTCCAAGACATTTACAGTAGAATGGAGAAGCAGATATACTGTTACCCTGCAATATGAGAGTTGAAATAACAGAGGTTATAGAAGTTAGCATGGAAGCCACATAGTGAGCTTGGGCAGGCTGGGAGGGGTTTCTAAAGGGGCTTTAGAAGGTGACAGTGATATTGATAAATTCTCCAACAGTCTGCATGTCACAGGCTTAGAAATTCTCTCTGATCAGGGTCCGCGTGCCCATCAGAATTGGGAAGACCAGCACATGCTGTCTGTGCTCTGAGAAGGTCAAAGTATATAAATCATAAGACCAATTTGTTAATTTACAGAGTAACATATAACTGCCCTGAGAATTGGATAACTGCATCTGACACTTTAATTTCTCATCTGTCAACATGGCAATAAGAAAGATAACAATATAGTCCCTCTGTACCTCTTAAGTATGTGGCTAAATTTGGAGATCAAAATCTAGCTATTAAAATATCTAAAATTCTTTGAGTGCTTAAGCCAGGTACTGTGCTAAGTGCTTGGTGTGCATTCTTTAAAGGACAAAAAAGATTGGTCACAGTGCAAGGTATGTTGGATCTTAGTTCTCTGCCCAGGAATCGAACCCACACCCCCTGCATTGGAAGCACAGTGTCTTAACCACTGGACTGACAAGGAAGTCCTAGATGTGCATCCTTTTATTCCATGTCTTTATGTAGTTCGTTCTTTTCTTCAGTGTTAAGATGCAGATATGATTTCGCCTATTTTATAAAAGAGGAAGACAAGGACTCAAAAATTTAAATAATTTATTCAAGATCACACAACAGATCAGCCTCACAGACAACTTTTGGGGCAGTTGATTCTAAAACCTGGGGTGTTGAACACAAAGTATACAATTTCCCATGAGATAACAAAAACATGTCTGCAAGAAATGTATCACCTGCAAAAACTTTTCCAAGAATGATTTAATAGACTGTGGCAAGAAGCAGGGAAAGCTAACGAAAATAATTGCTAGTTTTAGACACTACTCTCACAAGCTGTTGCCTCTTTTTTTGCCCCTTTCACGTAATTTTTGCCTATGGAAATATATAACACTTGAGGTATAACCATTAAAAAGCTGTCCCAAGCCTGCTTTATATCAGTGAATAGTATCTACAGCCAATGTATGTGTTATATATGGTAAATCTACACTGTTTATATTGGAGAAGGAAATGGCAGCCCTCCAGTATTCTTGGCTGGAGAATGCCATGGACAGAGGAGCCAGGCAAGCTACAGTCCATGGGGTCACAAAGATTTGGACACAGCTGAGCACACACACCTGCACACTGTTTATATAGTAATTTAGAGCTTTTCCTTCCTGTTTCATACATATTCGTGAGGCATTGCCATGGCTTGTACATTTCAGGTATATTTTATGAATTCAATATCGCACCAGTAATGCTATACTAAAGGGTATCTAAATCTGATACTATGGTGGGTTTTTATGTAGACAAAAGTCTGGAGGCAGTGAGAGAAGATAACAATCTAGGATTTACGGCAACAGCAAACACACTTCAAGAACCGTGTGTGCAGAGTGCATTCTTAGGGAGCAGGGCTTTGACTGGAGCATCACCCAAGTAGCCTGCTTGTCCCTCACATGTTGAGTGAGCTCTCCTCTTGATTGTGGATGATGCCTCATCTACCATTTCTCTGTACCCTGGCACCGGCTTTTAGGAAAAGAAGGAGTTTTATTGTAGGATCGCCCAGCAAGGAGAGAGGAAGCAGGGCTCAAATCTGTCTCTGGATCTGGAATTAGTCATGTGTTTATGAGTTTGGTGGGACAGGCTTGTATGCAGAAGTGTTGATGCATCAGGTTTTGGATAGGAGGCTCTAAACTTGGCCCTTGAGGTACGGGAAGGAGGATTTCTGGACCGGATCTTCCTGGATATGAGATCCTTGTTTCTGAAAGGGTTCTGGTCATGCTCCAGGTTTCCTGGTTCCACAGGAATGAATCCTGGGTTCTGAGTGTTATTTGAGCACGGCATTCCTCCTCTGACCATGCCCCGCTTTACAACTTGCAGTTTGGGCTCCGCTGTATCTATCTGCAAGACAACTAGACATCCGGTTCTCCAAGGGGAGGGCCAGCGTGAGCTGGTCCCGTGGTTACATGTGCATCCATCCTCCCGGGCTGCCACGCAGATTGGGTGTGTCAAACAGCAGACGTTTGCTCTTTACAGAGAGCACAGCCTCTGTAAAAGCCTGGAGGCTTTTCAGACTGAAAGGCCCCTGTCCCAGGAAATCCCTCAGCCCAGGCCAACCAGGACGGCTGGTCACACTCACAGAAGCTTGCCGGTGACCCAGGGGGAGAAGGAAGGTCAATGACGACTGATCATGTCATCATCCAGCGTCGCTGCTGCGGACTGGTGAAATCTCTGACAGTGATGGTGTCACGGCTGCAGCACAGTATCTTCTGGTACTGCTGGGATGATTGGACTAGTACCAGCAAGCTCATGCCTGCTGCTACCTTCTGTCTGGATTCCAGGGTGACGCTCTTGTTGAAATGCCATGCCGTTGTTTAATGGATCCACGTATGAATGGGCAGTCCCTCCTCCCCAGGCTCCTCTCGCCTTCAGTCCCCGGGTCTTCTCACGCTCTCTTTATGGGCACCTTTGCACCCTATCCCTGCGGGCAGTTGTGCTGGCTGTTCAGTAGTCTTAGCTGTCATAAATCACCATTGTGAAAGGGTCCTTGTTCTCTGACTATCAATCAAATTCAACTATTATAGTTTGTAAAGATATAAAATGGAAGGATTGGACGTTTTGACTTCTCAGGACAGCCCCACTTTCAGAGAGCTTGTTACGTGGTCCCCACAAATAACCTTGGTCTTGCGGGATGAGGGGGAGTGATTTTTGGTGAAGCCTGCTGTTATGTTTTCCTGCAGCTTTAAAACCTTATGATCCTATTCCCCAAGGAATGCAGGTGGCCCAGGAATGAAGTTCAGTGGAAGAACTTGAACTCTGGACCCTTCCTTCCATGCTTTAGTTTTTCCCGTTTTCTCCCCTCCCTTCCCGCTAAGAGAGGCGCTCTTGGGAAAATTAAAGGGAGCTCTGAGTCACTTTTCCAGACTGAAAGAAGGAGGTCCACACCTCTTTCAATTATGCTTTATATCATCTGTGAATAGGCACTGTCCTCAGCAAGTTTCAGCCTAAGCAGCGGTTTGGAAGAAGAAACACTGTGATAAATACACCCAGAGTGTGTTCCCTTGCTGTGCATATGAGTAATTCAAGCTGAGGGCAGGGCTTGTGACCACAGACCCAAAGGTTTCCACTTCCTCTCATCCAGAACACATGGTGGGTCAGGTCAGCAGATTTCAAGTCTTGTAGGACCTGAGCATTTCCTGGAAAAGGAGAGAAATTAGAAAAATATTTTGCTTCTATTTCAGTGTTCCCTCGTGGGCTATTTTAACCTCTTCCTCTCTTCCTCTGCCCACATCCCTGGTGAAGGACTGGCTCCCTGCAACTCCAAAGTTCTCTCATCAGTTTTCTTTTCTCTCCAAGACAGAATGGAAAAGTTTCCAGAATTCTCCCCCTACAGCTCAGGACTTTATTCTCCCGGAAAGAACTGCTGCCTAAAAGCCTCAGCCTGTTCAGCCTTCTCGCCTCCCACACACATGCCACGTTTCTGCAGGTTGAGCTTGGGTAATTGCAAAGGCACATTCAGAATGTTCCATTTGTGTTCGTGGAGGTTAAGGAGCCCCCGCAGGGTACCCAACTTCCCTCTGCAAATAAAATATGCTGCAAGTTGCCTTGCTGAGAGGAGACTCTGTGCTTTGCTGATGGAAAAGAACTATTGACAATAGACGGAGGTGTTTTCTGCAGCCTTGTATGCTCTGGAGTCAAGTGGCCGTAGGTGCCAAACTAGTCTTTCTGTTTTTCACTACTGCTGAGCTAAAATAGAGCTTTCAAAGGAAACGTGGTTCCTCGCGGGTTCCTGGGCTCCAGTCCCACTTTTCAGAAGGCTATTGTTTCTCCTCTTCTCCCCTCTCCCACTACCTCAGTTGCCTGTGGTGTTTAATGAATCCTGGGTGTAGCTAATGGTTAGCACCTGGTAGTGGAGAGAGAGCATAGGAGATAGATACAGAGATACCAGGAAAAGAAGAGGTGGGGTATAGGAGGCATAGATACAGAGAGAGAAGAGACAAATGGAGGTAGAGAGAGGGGAAATAGCCCAAGAGAAAGATATACAGAGAGGGAAAGACATGGGAGAGAGACAGAAAAGATAGAGAGTGATAAAGAAAAAGAGATACAGAGGGCTTCCCTGGTGGTCCAGTGGGTAAAGAGTCCTCCTTACAGTGCAAGGGGCACTGGTTGGATCCCTGGCATGGGAAGATCCCACATGCCATGGAGCGGCTAGACCGGTGTGTCCAATTAGGAGCCAGCACTCTGGAGCGCATGCTTCCAGAGCCAGTGCTCTACAGCGAGAGAGGCCACTGCAATGGGAGGCCCACACAGGCCAAAGAATAAAGATGGATGAAAATAAATAAATGTAGGACCAATAAAAGAGGCCAAAAAAAGAGAGAAAGAGATACAGAGATAGCAAGAGAAAAATACAAGAGAAAGAAGAGAGAGAGAGAACTGGGCACAAGTGGCCTCTCTTCTGGGGATGATAGATGACCTCTATGATGACAGCCCTTCTGGTCAGGGTAGACAGGATGTAAACCAGAAGGACGTACTGAACTTGACTTATGTGACAGGCTAGATGATCACAGGATTTAAGGAGGAGGTAATCTCATTTGACCCCTTGGTCAGGAAGATCCCCTGGAGAAGGAAATGGCAACCCACTCCAGTATTCTTGCCTAGAGAATTCCATGGACAGAGGAGACTGGTGAATAGTCCGTAGGATCCTGAAAGAGTCGGACACTACTTAGTGACTAAACAAACAACAACAATCCACCAGCTTTTATAGGTGAAATGAGAGGAGAATCTAGGAGAGATTTCATGGCTTGTCTGGACTCATAGAGTTAATTACCTACAGTATAATTTGCGAGGCTACTGAGCTGCTTCAGGCACTAGTGGAAACACAATCAGAGCCCCAGAAGAAGGTGGTTTGCAGCATGTTTGGTCCAGGGCTCCCTTTAACCATCAGTCTGGACATTTGTACTGGGGTCCTCTGGTTTTAAGTTTGGAGGACAAGACCCAAATGTGGGTCACATGACCTGTGTGCAGATCTTTGACTGTATAGGCAGGCTCTCCCCCATATAACTTGCTGGGGTCTGTGGTGCTGGCTGCTTCCAGTGGCCAGAGGAAAACCCAACCTCCCCAGGCTCATTGCAGACTGGAAACAGTCAGGCTTTTCCAAGGATTAAATGAAAAGTCATTTAGCAGATACTTGTCGAGCCTTGCATTTGCCATACTCTCTTCTAAGTGCTTGTTTTTGTTGTTCAGTTGCTAAGTTGTATCAGACTCTTTGTGACCCATGGACAGCAGCACACCAGGCTCCTCTGCCCTTCACCATCTCCTGGAGTTTGCTCAAGCATATGTCCATTGACACAGTGATACTATCCAACCATCTCATCCTCTCAGACCCCCTTCTCCTTTTGCCCTCAGTCTTTCCCAGCATCAGGGTCTTTCCCAATGAGTCCTCTCTTTGCATCAGGTGACCAAACTATTGGATCTTTAGCTTCAGTGTTAATCCTTCCAGTGACTATTCAGGGTTGACTTCCTTTAGGATGGACTGATTTGATCTCCTTGCTGTCCCCACTTGATAGATGAGGACATTGAGGTACAACAAAGACAACTGACTGGCACTAGAGGTCAATTCATGTGTCAGTGATCAAGCTACTAGAAAATGAAGGAGTTAGAACTGTAACCCCAGCAACGTCACTCAAGATGCCCAGCTGGTTATTTCAGCCCTGTTCCAACAGAGCACAGAGCAGCTCCTCACAAAACCCGAGTTCACAGCCGTTATCAACAGGAAGAGTTTGGGAGTCACAGTGACTGCATTGCAAATAGGGAAAAATAGAGCTACAGGGTTTTTTTTTCCCCCTGCTCCATTTGTTTCTCTTTTGAGTTAGCTAGATTATTAGAAGAATGAAAGGAAAAGAAGGAGAAAGAACCAACCCACAATTCATATGTAATTGAAGGCGGGGCAGGGTCTATGCCAAGCCCTCCTGTTTCAGACTAACATTGCCACGCCATCCACAGCAATGAATGCTCGCCTCTAAGATGGCAGATTTGATGGGAATAAGTTTGTATGCTGCCCATATGCAGGAGAGGACCTCTCAAACATTTCCTTAAAGAATGATACACATCTCTTTTTTCCTTGTTATTCATGTTGCTATCTGAATCTACACTCTAAAGATAAATTCTGTATGAAAAGACATTTCTTGAGATGGCAAATTCAATAGAGAGGTGGGAAGAGAACCCATGAAACATACAGGAGGTAAGAGGGGAGTCTATAGTCTATCATGACGTGTGGATGAAGACTTTCTCATCAGTTTTCACCAAAATATTGCCAGGGCAGATAATGGATACACTGAAGAGAAATACAACTTGGAAGAGAGAGAGAGAAGCGGGGGAGGAAAAAGAAAGCTGTCACATTCTTTCCTGCCATCCTAAAAATAGCAAAAACCACAGGTCCTGGTCTTTCCCTGGAGGAACATGCAGAGTAAGAAACAGTGGATGAAACCTTAAGGATGGTGTAAGACACGCCCAGGGTCCAGACCCCAGGCAGGCCTTCTGTTCATTTAGAGCAATGAGAAATTAATATGTTTCTGTAGTCCCTCACCAAAAGCCAGGAACCTCAATCCTACCCATAGACTGTCTAGAATCTCTTAAAAATGACACTAGCCTGGAACATGCCCCCTGTTAAGACTGAGGGCTTGAGTAACACATCCCATGAATTCATTGTAGAAACGTAGCCAACGTCTAGTCTACTCTCTTCTTCACCCAAGCTCCTTCCCACTGCCACCCACAGCCTCCTTCAGATCTGCATCTGCCTCCTGCAGCTCTGCAGCCAGGATTGGACTTGAGCTGTCGTCACTCTAAGCCAGGAGAGAGCCTCACGTGGCCGTGATCTGTTCCCAGCTCCTGGAGCTGACAGCTCTTGCCTTGGGTGTACAGAACGAGGAGCAAATTTACTGTGACATCTGGATCCTTCTCTCATCTAACAGCCCAGCCCTGTTCCCCATCCCTGAACCATCCATCTACCAGTCCAGGCCGCCCTCATGCGCAGGACCTCCATCTAGTGATCTAGTCCATTTCCCACCCCTCTGCACCTTTACCTGTTGTACAACCTTACCACTCCCTCACCACCACCACCATAATATCACAGCTCCATATCAAGCTCTTGTCCCTCTTCCTGGTGGTCCAGCACTGTTTCTGTCCTCTGCACCTTTCTCTGATACTCCAGTCCTATCCCCAACCCCTACACCTCTGCCTAATAGTTCAGCCCACCTCCGGCTCTCCCATCGGCTATTTGTCTGTCTTCTTGTTTAGCCCCACCTCCCACTCTTACACCACAGTGATGGTCCCACCACAGTCCCACCTGCTGGTCCAGTCCTGTCTCCCATCCCTGGAAACTCTACCTGAGTTTAAGCCCCATGCCTTCATTATAGCTAAACTGGAGTCTTCTCTGTATAGCAAACCAGTCCTCCCCCTTCCTGCCAACCATGGTGCCTTTGTTAATAATGTTTACTCTGTTAAAATGCCCTTCATACCCTCTGTTCTTGACCTCTTACCACTTGCATGTGTTCTTTTGGATCAAAATTTCTCCTTCCACCTTCTCTGTCTGTGGCTCTTCTTACTTAGCTGCTTGGAGGATTTAACACATGCCATTTTTGTAATTATATGCATTCTTGTATCTCTTTCACACACACACACACACACAAGATTAGAAAGATGAACATGGGTACAATGCTTCAGATCCATTTAACAAAAAGTCACTGAGTTCTTCTTCTGGGCCAAGGATTGTCCTCGGTGCTAGGCTTATAAGGTGACTAAGGGACGGCCAGACCTTATTTTATAGTTTGATCATTGATATGACCCTGGAACAAATCCTCAGGACATTTTGTTGGATAGAATGAAAGAGGGAAAGCAAATCAGCTGGCTGAATGATAACCATAACTGAAGAGGGGCACGGTGAAGACTCTGGCACTTCCCCTGTATCAACATCATCACTAATTGGTTTAAAGAAAGCATACCCATTTTCTTCGGTAGGATGTCAGAGACTGTGGCAGCCCGTGTAGGTGTAATAGCACATTGCTCTGTCAATTCAAAGAGGTTCTTTGACACACCGCGTTCAGGGAAATGTGTATCTTGTTTGGAATGCTCTGCATTTTCTTTTTTTCCCCTTTTCTTCAGAACGTTGCTGTACAACCGGATTCAGTCATCTAAATGGAAGATTCATTACTGTATGATTACATGTTTCATCAAGGGAGCTTTATCAATCCCCTTTTTGGAGAGGAATTGGGTACAATGATTTTTATTAGAAAATGTCAGCCTCTGAAAAGTTTAAAGTGATCAACACCCAGAAAACACACTGCAGCCTGATTCCTTGGGCATACTACTTGGAGGATCTACAGCAGATATATCCATAATTCACACATGCACACGTTCATTCTTCTCTTTCTCCTCCTTTGCATGCTGAAGCACAGGGTCTCCCCTTCTGAGTAACTTAAAGTTTCAGAACCCCATCCTCATAACACCTACAGCCTCATAACACACATTCCCTTCCATCTGAAAGTAAAGAGAAACACAGGTTCATTTCATGATGGGGACCCTTGGACTGTGAGAATTGGAGGGTGGCTTTTATCAGCTTCTGAAGATCTTGATGGAAGTGACTTTTCTTTATCAACTCACTATCAACCCCTGTGCTAATATCAGTACCTAAGGAAAAGTGGTTCTCAGACCTAAGAAATGAATTACAGTCTTAGGAATAGAGGTGAAATTATCATCTATAAGGAGTGAACTTAGATTTGTGAAGAAATCACAACATCATGGGAGATGATCAGTAACTATGTGGCTGAGACATAGAAACCCAAATCCAATCAATCCAGAGAGGAGTCAAAGGCATATGACAGTTATTGTAAAAGTCGAAACCTGGGCTTTCCTGGTGGTCCACTGGGTAGGGGGTCTGCCTTGCAGTGCTAGGAGCACCGGTTCAATCCCTGGCCCCGGGAGATCCCATATGCTGCAGAGCGGCTGGACTGGTGTGTCCAGTTGTGAGTCAGAACTCTGGAGCGCATGTGCCCAGAGCCAGTGCTCTGCAACGAGAGAGGCCACTGCAATGGGAGGCCCACACAGGCCAAAGAATAAAGATGGATGAAAATAATAAATAACTAAGAAAAATCTCGTGGAATGAAGTTCAAAAAAAAGTTGAAGCCTAAGAAAGCAGAAAGGCTTCCTAACAGAGAATGGGAAGCCAGATTCAAGCAAAAGGAGACAGATGAAGAGCTGGCTAGCATTCCTTCAGCTCCCTGAGCCCGTGGCCCTCTGCACATGAGTCTGGAGGTCTGACCCCTGAGTCACTAGGTACTATGTGTCTCAGAACTCCCCTAGCAACATGTCTCAAACTCTTCACTGTGTTTAAATGTCCTATCTCACAAATTTTGTTTCTGCTCTTGGTTTGTTCTAAAAAAGACCCTCACATCCCCTTTGGTTTATAAGTTCCCACTTTATCATTCCATTTATGGTGGAAATAATCGGGTGATTTCATCTGTAAATTCCCCACATGCTAGAGTTAGTTCGTTCCATCGCCATAGTATCATTTAACATGTTTCTTCATTCTCCAAATTTTCTGTAAACTGACTTGATTAGATTTAGGCTCAGTCCTTTGCCAAAAGTACTTCTTGGATAGTCATAGAGTATCTGTGTGTCCCCCTTTTTAGTGATGTTCAGATTGATCAATGAGCTTAGGGATTGGCAACCCGATGTTGTCAGGTATTGCTAGATATTGGCATCCATTCTGATGTTCTTCATCAAACTTACATCTACATATTTTAACAGCCATTAATGATTCCTGTTCCCTCATCAAACATTTGGTTACCTTGAAACACAATTTGAGGAGGTGTGAAATGTAGGCAATATGATACATTTTTCCTTTTTTATTTATAAATACAATAACGAGCTGATGACCAGTAGATTATTGTACCATTATGATCACAAAGCTTTTAAAATACCCAATGTATGTTAATTCATTGCTGTCCTCATTCCTTTTGAGGTTGAAATTGTGTCAGTAGGAGGTCCTTCCCATGAGCCCCTGAGCTTTTTCGATTGTCTCCAGTCGTCTCGGAGGGCACCCTTGCTTTCTGACACCATAAGACGTCCAATGACTTGTTTGATCCATTTTCCATCCTATACCCAGCATCTTCCAGCTCTCCAAGCAGTCCTCATTCCTTTTTAAATGGGAAGCAACTATCCAGATACTGCTGTTGCTTATTAGTACTGGTTCTTCATGGCTTCTAAGCGTTAGCTTGGACAGAGCTGGGAGATATGTAAGGGTAATTGTGGGCACATTATTAATAAAAGACAACTGTTAAAGGTGCTCACGGTAGCATTAATGCTTATTAGTGATATGTGACATGGCAACTCGGAGTTGTTTTAAAGATCCTAAGTCTTTTTTAAAAGTAGAAGAGTGAAAAATTTTGCAAATTTTTCTTTATATATAAGTGAATGATAGTCATGTTTTTTATACTGTTTATTCCAATCTTACTCAGTGTTTCAATATCTCCATGATAAAAAGTTTTGAAAGGGGGTTATATTACACACACACACACACACACACCCCTTTTCACTTTTCTTTCTGATTTCAAATACATAGAACAACATCTCAGTTACTCAGTTATTCATTCTCATTCTTCATTCCTGATTAGAATCTCAATACAAAGAAGGAAGTAGATAACATAGGATGTGAGTATTAGTCCCTGCAAAGGAGAGGCCCCTCTTTTGCGTTAATGAATTGCAAACCTGGTTTGTTTTAATCCTGTAACTTTCTTAGTTCAACTTCTTGCCCTCACGTTATGAAGATGCCTCTGAAGTTCTTCTTTGTTCTTATTCTTTACTATAGTTGTCTGTATGTGCTGGATCCACGTACTGAGTTGGCCAAAAAGTTTGTTTGGATTTTCCCATGACACCTGATAGAAAAATCCCAATATATCCATTTTGAGGTGGGCAGGACCATGTCTTGTGTTTTCAGAGCCTGGCACTCCCAGGATGGTGCCATTTATTGATCACCATTATGATCACAAAGCTTTTAAAATACCCAATGTATGTTAATTCATTGCTGTCCTCATTCCTTTTGAGGTTGAAATTGTGTCAGTAGGAGGTCCTTCCCATGAGCCCCTGAGCTTTTTCGATTGTCTCCAGTCGTCTCGGAGGGCACCCTTGCTTTCTGACACCATAAGACGTCCAATGACTTGTTTGATCCATTTTCCATCCTATACCCAGCATCTTCCAGCTCTCCAAGCAGTCCTCATTCCTTTTTAAATGGGAAGCAACTATCCAGATACTGCTGTTGCTTATTAGTACTGGTTCTTCATGGCTTCTAAGCGTTAGCTTGGACAGAGCTGGGAGATATGTAAGGGTAATTGTGGGCACATTATTAATAAAAGACAACTGTTAAAGGTGCTCACGGTAGCATTAATGCTTATTAGTGATATGTGACATGGCAACTCGGAGTTGTTTTAAAGATCCTAAGTCTTTTTTAAAAGTAGAAGAGTGAAAAATTTTGCAAATTTTTCTTTATATATAAGTGAATGATAGTCATGTTTTTTATACTGTTTATTCCAATCTTACTCAGTGTTTCAATATCTCCATGATAAAAAGTTTTGAAAGGGGGTTATATTACACACACACACACACACACACCCCTTTTCACTTTTCTTTCTGATTTCAAATACATAGAACAACATCTCAGTTACTCAGTTATTCATTCTCATTCTTCATTCCTGATTAGAATCTCAATACAAAGAAGGAAGTAGATAACATAGGATGTGAGTATTAGTCCCTGCAAAGGAGAGGCCCCTCTTTTGCGTTAATGAATTGCAAACCTGGTTTGTTTTAATCCTGTAACTTTCTTAGTTCAACTTCTTGCCCTCACGTTATGAAGATGCCTCTGAAGTTCTTCTTTGTTCTTATTCTTTACTATAGTTGTCTGTATGTGCTGGATCCACGTACTGAGTTGGCCAAAAAGTTTGTTTGGATTTTCCCATGACACCTGATAGAAAAATCCCAATATATCCATTTTGAGGTGGGCAGGACCATGTCTTGTGTTTTCAGAGCCTGGCACTCCCAGGATGGTGCCATTTTTCTAGGTCATTTTTCTCTCTTTAATTCTAAATATATTTCTTAAGGGAAGACCGGTTTAGGTCAGAGATGAGAGAGTAAGTCATATTTCTTTGCTACACGTTGTATCACTGTGGGCTTCCCAGGTGGTGCTCACAGTAAAGAACCTGCCTGCCAAGGCAGGAAACACAAGACAATCCCTGTGTTGGGAAAATCCCCCGAAGGAGGAAAGGGCAACCCACTTCAGTATTCACGCCTGGAAAATCCCACGGACAGAGGAGCCTGGCGGGTTACCGTCCATGGTCACAAAGAGACACGATTGAGCCACTGAGCACACGTGCACTGTGCTGGTCACCGGACACACAGACGTAAATAAAACATGGCGCTTGTTCAAGGAGAGTACCTGTTCGGGGAAGGCAAGGCAAGTGAACCAATAGGTGCTCACAGAGCATTTAAGCCACTTGGAAGTTAGGGGAAGAGAAAACCATGTTCATGTCAAGTGCAAGCACTGCATTGGATACTCCTGTAAAAGGTTTTTGAAACATAAATGAGGACCAGTTAATTCCGAGGAAACACAGAAGGGAAGCTTAGAGAGGCGGTAGTATGTGAAGCGAGTCTTTAAACACGGGGAGGAATTCCCCAGACAATGAAGGGGAATGGAATCAAGGGAAGGGGAGTCTTTTAGAGAGAGGGAAGCGAATGCGCACAGGCAGAGGAGGAGGAAAAGACAAAGAAGGGCATAGAAAAGGGACTTGGTTTCCTGCTTTGCTGGGTAACAGCCTATGCCAGTGGCTCAGTCTCCCAAGACAAATCCAGCCCCACCTAGTGCTGTAAACAGTGCTTCCAGGAGCTCAGCCACTCTTGTTGTCCTATAGTATCTGGCTTGCATATTTGCATCAGAGACCTGCTGGTGTGCAAAGCGAAACTGTTCACTGTCAGGTCCTTTGCAGAAATAGTTTCCCACTTCTTTTCCAGCGTGTTATTTCTCCAACTGTAATGTGCATGTAGAATTTGGCTTGTTCACTCGCTAAGTCATGTCCAGTTCTTTGTGACCATGTCTTGTGTTTTCAGAGCCTGGCACTCCCAGGATGGTGCCATTTTTCTAGGTCATTTTTCTCTCTTTAATTCTAAATATATTTCTTAAGGGAAGACCGGTTTAGGTCAGAGATGAGAGAGTAAGTCATATTTCTTTGCTACACGTTGTATCACTGTGGGCTTCCCAGGTGGTGCTCACAGTAAAGAACCTGCCTGCCAAGGCAGGAAACACAAGACAATCCCTGTGTTGGGAAAATCCCCCGAAGGAGGAAAGGGCAACCCACTTCAGTATTCACGCCTGGAAAATCCCACGGACAGAGGAGCCTGGCGGGTTACCGTCCATGGTCACAAAGAGACACGATTGAGCCACTGAGCACACGTGCACTGTGCTGGTCACCGGACACACAGACGTAAATAAAACATGGCGCTTGTTCAAGGAGAGTACCTGTTCGGGGAAGGCAAGGCAAGTGAACCAATAGGTGCTCACAGAGCATTTAAGCCACTTGGAAGTTAGGGAAGAGAAACCATGTTCATGTCAAGTGCAAGCACTGCATTGGATACTCCTGTAAAAGGTTTTGAAACATAAATGAGGACCAGTTAATTCCGAGGAAACACAGAAGGAAGCTTAGAGGCGGTAGTATGTGAAGCGAGTCTTTAAACACGGGGAGGAATTCCCCAGACAATGAAGGGGAATGGAATCAAGGGAAGGGGAGTCTTTTAGAGAGAGGGAAGCGAATGCGCACAGGCAGAGGAGGAGGAAAAGACAAAGAAGGGCATAGAAAAGGGACTTGGTTTCCTGCTTTGCTGGGTAACAGCCTATGCCAGTGGCTCAGTCTCCCAAGACAAATCCAGCCCCACCTAGTGCTGTAAACAGTGCTTCCAGGAGCTCAGCCACTCTTGTTGTCCTATAGTATCTGGCTTGCATATTTGCATCAGAGACCTGCTGGTGTGCAAAGCCGAAACTGTTCACTGTCAGGTCCTTTGCAGAAATAGTTTCCCCACTTCTTTTCCAGCGTGTTATTTCTCCAACTGTAATGTGCATGTAGAGCACCTGAGTTGTTGGTTTTTCTTGTTCACTCGCTAAGTCATGTCCAGTTCTTTGTGACCCCGTGGACTGCAGCCCACCAGGCTTCTCTGTCCTTCACTGCCTCCCTGAGTTTGCTCAGATCTATGTCCATGGAGTCAGTGATGCCATCCAGTCATCTCGTCTTCTGCTTTGGCCTTCAGTCTTTCCCAGCATCAGGGTCTTATCCAGTGAGGAAAGCCTAAATCACTTGGGAATCTTGTCTAAATGCAAATTCAGATTCAGTCACACTAAGAGGACCTAAAACTCTTGAATTTCTAAGAAGCTTCCAGGTGATGACAGCATTGCTCAACAGTTGGGGGTACTTTGAGTAGCAAAGGTCTAGAGACTTGGGATTCTCAGGGCTTGTCCTTCCAGAAGGACAGTTCATTGAGGCTGTGGACAGAGCTAACCTCATTTCTGGATACAGCCTGTTTCACTGAGATGCAAAGCTGTAGTGTTTCAGTAACTACAGCTTAAACTATTAGAAGAACAGTTTTAGAAATGAGTGGTCATTAATCATGTCTTTCTTCATGCTGAAAGCAAAACACTGTAGTACCCTGTGTCTGCATTCATTCTCTCCACTTCTATGCCTTTTTAGCTGAAGGTCTCCTCATTGGTGGGTTACATAAGCTCCCCAACCCATGCTCCCCATCCCCACTGGACCACCCATCTACATCCCTCTGTTAGCCACAGTAATGGAGTGCCCGGACATTTTTCCAAATGTGGTATCAAAGTAAAAGGACCTCTTGTAAAACATGAGAAGAGCAAATCCAGTAGGTTTCTATTTTGAACTATAACACACAGAATAACAATGCTAATATCTCCCTACCCCTTTCCAAAATCCTTATAAACATTATTATAAAGTAAGACCACTTACTCCAATGATGTAAGATATGCTTTGCCTATCTCAGCCTATTGTTCTGATGGTAGAAATTGGGAACAACCCCCACACTCCTCTTGTTTTAAAATAAAGCATTGGAACTAACTCAGATTTGGCAGATATTAACTCTGAAAGAAAAAGTTTAAATCATCTGGCAAAATGGGAATCAGATTGTAGAGCACCTGAGTTGTTGGTTTTTCTTGTTCACTCGCTAAGTCATGTCCAGTTCTTTGTGACCCCGTGGACTGCAGCCCACCAGGCTTCTCTGTCCTTCACTGCCTCCCTGAGTTTGCTCAGATCTATGTCCATGGAGTCAGTGATGCCATCCAGTCATCTCGTCTTCTGCTTTGGCCTTCAGTCTTTCCCAGCATCAGGGTCTTATCCAGTGAGGAAAGCCTAAATCACTTGGGAATCTTGTCTAAATGCAAATTCAGATTCAGTCACACTAAGAGGACCTAAAACTCTTGAATTTCTAAGAAGCTTCCAGGTGATGACAGCATTGCTCAACAGTTGGGGGTACTTTGAGTAGCAAAGGTCTAGAGACTTGGGATTCTCAGGGCTTGTCCTTCCAGAAGGACAGTTCATTGAGGCTGTGGACAGAGCTAACCTCATTTCTGGATACAGCCTGTTTCACTGAGATGCAAAGCTGTAGTGTTTCAGTAACTACAGCTTAAACTATTAGAAGAACAGTTTTAGAAATGAGTGGTCATTAATCATGTCTTTCTTCATGCTGAAAGCAAAACACTGTAGTACCCTGTGTCTGCATTCATTCTCTCCACTTCTATGCCTTTTTAGCTGAAGGTCTCCTCATTGGTGGGTTACATAAGCTCCCCAACCCATGCTCCCCATCCCCACTGGACCACCCATCTACATCCCTCTGTTAGCCACAGTAATGGAGTGCCCGGACATTTTTCCAAATGTGGTATCAAAGTAAAAGGACCTCTTGTAAAACATGAGAAGAGCAAATCCAGTAGGTTTCTATTTTGAACTATAACACACAGAATAACAATGCTAATATCTCCCTACCCCTTTCCAAAATCCTTATAAACATTATTATAAAGTAAGACCACTTACTCCAATGATGTAAGATATGCTTTGCCTATCTCAGCCTATTGTTCTGATGGTAGAAATTGGGAACAACCCCCACACTCCTCTTGTTTTAAAATAAAGCATTGGAACTAACTCAGATTTGGCAGATATTAACTCTGAAAGAAAAAGTTTAAATCATCTGGCATTCAAATGTGTTTATTCCTGGCAAAGAACTTCCCATTTTTTCCATCAGAAAAGAAAGGAAAAAAGACTTATGTAAAGAACCAAGCTTAAAGGGCACTTTGGACATCAATAGCTCTCAGAAGAATAATATTTAGATGAGTTCACACCAAATGACTCAGAAGCAGAAGGACTGAATTCCCACAAACGTTTACACATGGACTTTATACTTAGTGAGCTCAGTAGAGTGCCTGTTACAATTTATCTGGAAAAATCGTTTATTCCTCATCCTGCCTCCAAATGGTTCTTGGTTATCCAAGGTCCCTGGCCAGGAGCCGGGAGTGAGAGTCCCTGCTCTGTCCCTGATTCAGTCGTGTCTGGCAGGTCACCCCGCCTCCATACCCGCATCATGACCACTGAGGCCCTTCTAGCTCTAAGGGAAGATTCGGCGGAGTTACCCAAGTCTCCTCAGAGCCAAGAGAGCAACCACGGCAGCCCACTCCAATCCTCTTGCCTAGAGAATCCCATGGACAGAGGAGCCTGGCAGGCTACAGTCCATAGGGTCGCACAGAGTCAAACACGACTGAAGTGACTTAACACACATGCCTTGCTGTTTACCAGGGGCTTATAGATGTAATTCAGTCCCTATATCTAAGAAATCGAGGCAAGTTAAGATTACTCCCAGGGTCATAGAGCACTGGACAGGAGATCCAGAACAAGAAAATAAGTCTCTTGAGTCCCTGATCCCTGTCCCTGGGGACCTTACCATGCTATAGAGATGGGGTGCTGAGCTAACGTTTACAAGGAATACTGTGTATCCCCAGGGGGTGATCTGGGAGTCAACACATACGAGTTCAGCCTGGTAATGTGGTTGCCTTGGGTGCGTGAGAGGAGACCCCTGAGACCTGAGTCGCTTCTGGAACATTTAAGGCACCCGCGTACCTCCCAGCTTCGTCATGTTGTCTGGTCTCCCTTGTGACTTCCCTGGGCCCTGGAAGTAGTATATAGTGTCCTTTGGAGCCATTGTCTCAAACAGGAGGAGGTGGTAGAGGCTGGAGACAGATTCGGATGCGCTGTCCTTTGGAGTATTAACTCTGAAAGAAAAAGTTTAAATCATCTGGCATTCAAATGTGTTTATTCCTGGCAAAGAACTTCCCATTTTTTCCATCAGAAAAGAAAGGAAAAAAGACTTATGTAAAGAACCAAGCTTAAAGGGCACTTTGGACATCAATAGCTCTCAGAAGAATAATATTTAGATGAGTTCACACCAAATGACTCAGAAGCAGAAGGACTGAATTCCCACAAACGTTTACACATGGACTTTATACTTAGTGAGCTCAGTAGAGTGCCTGTTACAATTTATCTGGAAAAATCGTTTATTCCTCATCCTGCCTCCAAATGGTTCTTGGTTATCCAAGGTCCCTGGCCAGGAGCCGGGAGTGAGAGTCCCTGCTCTGTCCCTGATTCAGTCGTGTCTGGCAGGTCACCCCGCCTCCATACCCGCATCATGACCACTGAGGCCCTTCTAGCTCTAAGGGCAGATTCGGCGGAGTTACCCAAGTCTCCTCAGAGCCAAGAGAGCAACCACGGCAGCCCACTCCAATCCTCTTGCCTAGAGAATCCCATGGACAGAGGAGCCTGGCAGGCTACAGTCCATAGGGTCGCACAGAGTCAAACACGACTGAAGTGACTTAACACACATGCCTTGCTGTTTACCAGGGGCTTATAGATGTAATTCAGTCCCTATATCTAAGAAATCGAGGCAAGTTAAGATTACTCCCAGGGTCATAGAGCACTGGACAGGAGATCCAGAACAAGAAAATAAGTCTCTTGAGTCCCTGATCCCTGTCCCTGGGGACCTTACCATGCTATAGAGATGGGGTGCTGAGCTAACGTTTACAAGGAATACTGTGTATCCCCAGGGGCTGATCTGGGAGTCAACACATACGAGTTCAGCCTGGTAATGTGGTTGCCTTGGGTGCGTGAGAGGAGACCCCTGAGACCTGAGTCGCTTCTGGAACATTTAAGGCACCCGCGTACCTCCCAGCTTCGTCATGTTGTCTGGTCTCCCTTGTGACTTCCCTGGGCCCTGGAAGTAGTATATAGTGTCCTTTGGAGCCATTGTCTCAAACAGGAGGAGGTGGTAGAGAGGCTGGAGACAGATTCGGATGCGCTGTTTTCAATGGACTCATCTGGAACATATGGCTCCACGCAGTCATTCATCCTGTTGAAATCCCACCTCCGCCTCTTCTTGTGTCAACAGCGCTGAGATGACATGCGTACCCCCGGGGGTTGGCTGTTAATAATAGTCTGGAGAGGCAGGGCGGTGGTTCATGGCTTCAGTATTCTCGTACAGGTCTCGCATGGCGTTGTGTTTTTCACGCAGGGTAACTTTGCTCACGTGCAGAGAGGATCGCAGAGGCATGACTGGAGGCCATGGAGGTGGTCGGGGGCTGGCATGATCATCTGAGCAAGAAGCTTGAACTGTGGGTCCGAAGCGGGGCCACAGACACGGGCAGATGGGAGAGGAGAGGCCTGGAGAGGGCTGCGCTCTCTGGGGAGAGAGGCTGGGTCTGTTTTGCCTCGTTGGATGTGGAAATAAAGCAGGAGGGTGGAGTCGAGGGGAGTGTCATTGTCCAAGGCCATGGAGCCAACGTCACCTGTGCAGGGAAACCTCCGAGTCAGGTGACTGGGTGGCTCCTTACAGCATCCTCCCCTCCCCGGCCTCCAGCCACCCCTCTCCCACAAGCTTTGGGGCTCCTGTTGTAGTTCTTTCCTTCCTCTTGACTTCCTTCAAATCTGACCTGTGACCCTTCCCCCAGGACCTCTGTGTCAGAGATGTACACAAAGCTGCCTCAACCACAGTGGCATCGAAGGCCAACAATCACTGAGCACTAAGTATTATGTTTATAATCTTCACTCGGTCCTCACAGGAGCTCTCTGAATCAGATAATATTGTCCCCACTTCTCAGAGGGTAAAGCTGAGCCACACAGAGATAAAGCGTTGGGATTTGACGCCACAAACCCCCGTTAGTATCCCTCTTCATCCATGAATAGTGGGTGATAAATCTGGCCCCCTGTGTCAATTCTTCTGTCCTTATCTGGGTACTTCACTGCACCTTCATAGTGTTAATAGTTAGAAGACTGTCCTGAGTGGTGCTAGCAGTAAAGCGTCTGCCTGCCAGTGCAGGAGACATAAGACATGTGGATTCTATCCCTGGGCTGGGAAGATCTCCTAGAGAAAATCATGGCAACCCACTCCAGGATTCTCGCCAAGAAAATCCCATGGACAGAGGAACCTGACAAACTACAGTCCATAGGGTCGCACAGAGTCGGGCCCAACTGAGCCACTGAACACACACAAGCATGTATTTATTTATCTGAATGAATCAGTATTGAAAGGATATTCATTGAGGCTTCCTTATTCTCCGAATACCTTGGTTTGCTGGGATGCCAACATGAACACGCACCCTATGCCAGACTAGTGACATGCTTCTGTGCACTCACTTATTAACTGGATTGTAGCCCTGTGAGGCAGACATGCCTAGCCTCAGCTCTAGTTGATGGATGAGGAAATGGAGCCCGGAGATCACGCAGCCTCTCAGGGACAAATCTGGGACAAACTTGGAGACTGTCTGCAGAGTTCATACTTTCAGGCATCATGCTACGTCTTGATGGTCCACTTACAATTACTGTGAGGAAAGTTAGGCACGATCAAGAACTAAAAAAATTGCTCCTCTTTTTTGCATGTTTTCTTGGCCTAAGTGAATGGCAAATATGTCACTGCAGAGAGGAGAAGAGGCAAGATTTGAACAAACGAAACAAAAAGGGCAAACCATGTCAGACACAGAGGTCAGGGCAAAAAAAGCACGAGGGGTGAAAGAGAAATAGACTTATTGATTAGGAAGGTCAGAGATTCCGTGCTGAGAGAAATAGATGAGCTGTGGTTCAAAAGGCAATTGAAAGCCTTTATTTGTCGGTTAGGAAATGTGGTCTTTTTCATGAGGATTTAAAAAAAAAAACCAAGACATAGTGAAGGCCGTGATGCAGGTGACACTGAGCCTCAGTGTTTCCATCTGTAAAACAGAGCTACTCATTCTGCCGTAAGGCACTAGCTATAAGGCTCTTGGCATTATAAGTGAATGGGAGCTGGTGCAGGAATGCTTAGACGTGATTCTTTATCCCAGTTGTAACAAGACAGCTTCCTGAACACCCTTTGAGAGGTGATGGATGGCTCCCCGCAGCTTCCTGCTAAGAATTCTGAAAGCACCTGCTTGAGAGCAGTAAAGCGTCTGCCTGCCAGTGCAGGAGACATAAGACATGTGGATTCTATCCCTGGGCTGGGAAGATCTCCTAGAGAAAATCATGGCAACCCACTCCAGGATTCTCGCCAAGAAAATCCCATGGACAGAGGAACCTGACAAACTACAGTCCATAGGGTCGCACAGAGTCGGGCCCAACTGAGCCACTGAACACACACAAGCATGTATTTATTTATCTGAATGAATCAGTATTGAAAGGATATTCATTGAGGCTTCCTTATTCTCCGAATACCTTGGTTTGCTGGGATGCCAACATGAACACGCACCCTATGCCAGACTAGTGACATGCTTCTGTGCACTCACTTATTAACTGGATTGTAGCCCTGTGAGGCAGACATGCCTAGCCTCAGCTCTAGTTGATGGATGAGGAAATGGAGCCCGGAGATCACGCAGCCTCTCAGGGACAAATCTGGGACAAACTTGGAGACTGTCTGCAGAGTTCATACTTTCAGGCATCATGCTACGTCTTGATGGTCCACTTACAATTACTGTGAGGAAAGTTATGCACGAGCAGGAACTAAAAGACTTGCTCCGCTTTTTTGCATGTTTTCTTGGCCTAAGTGAATGGCAAATATGTCACTGCAGAGAGGAGAAGAGGCAAGATTTGAACAAACGAAACAAAAAGGGCAAACCATGTCAGACACAGAGGTCAGGGCAAAAAAAGCACGAGGGGTGAAAGAGAAATAGACTTATTGATTAGGAAGGTCAGAGATTCCGTGCTGAGAGAAATAGATGAGCTGTGGTTCAAAAGGCAATTGAAAGCCTTTATTTGTCGGTTAGGAAATGTGGTCTTTTTCATGAGGATTTAAAAAAAAAAACCAAGACATAGTGAAGGCCGTGATGCAGGTGACACTGAGCCTCAGTGTTTCCATCTGTAAAACAGAGCTACTCATTCTGCTGTAAGGCACTAGCTATAAGGCTCTTGGCATTATAAGTGAATGGGAGCTGGTGCAGGAATGCTTAGACGTGATTCTTTATCCCAGTTGTAACAAGACAGCTTCCTGAACACCCTTTGAGAGGTGATGGATGGCTCCCCCGCAGCTTCCTGCTAAGAATTCTGAAAGCACCTGCTTGGAGGAGGCACTGGACCAGCAGGAGCCTTAATGACTCCAGCGGGAGGCTGCTGCCCCTGGGGCAGCGACACGGCACTGCAACCAGCAGGGTCCTCCCAGGTCACCCAAGTGATAGATCTGAGTTGTGGAGAAGGAGCTTAACAGGGGCACATCCACTCCAGTCCCTGCCTCAGGGAGCGCCAGCTCAGATGAACCAAAACAAGAATGTCAAGCTTTTTTTTTTAAGGTATAAAATCTTTTTAAGAATGTGCACAGCCGAGAAAAAGAAATGCCCCAAACTCCAGGCCCCCAGGGATTTGAGTTCTCAGAGGATGGTCCATTTCCTGCTTTCCCTCCTCCCTTACAAGGTCAGTGCTGGCTCAGGGCTGATGAAGCTGGGACTGGTGGATTATGGCATTTTGGTGGTGAGCCCTAACACTCTTTCTCTCTGGTATCACCTCTTCTCATGCTTTCTCTTTTCTCCTAAATATCATCTTTATCTCTTGTACGGGTCCTTTGCCTCTTCATGCCCTGTCTTGTAAAATCAGTCTATCTGTGTTTTCATCTGCACACCTTGTCACAGCTGATCGTAAGCATTGAAAGGCAGGGCCCTAGGCCAGGCATCTTTATCTTCCAGGACCTGGCACGGTGCTCTGCCCAGACAGACGGAAACCTTTGTGGATTTCATTTCCATTTCCACGTCTTTTTATATATTTGTAAATTAGTACAACGTTCATTAAAGGGGTCATATGCACACAGAGATGAGCCCCCTGACTCAATTCCAGAAAATTACAGGATAAGGTTGTTGAATCCTTGGAAATTCGTACACCTCAAAATGGCACCAATATATCATTTATCCATTCATTCATTCAAGGTCCAAATCGATAGCGGTGGGAATCTACTCTTCCCACAGGCGAGGGTACAAAGAGAAGGAAAGAAAATATGAAATGAATTCCCAGGCCTTTGGTGAAGCCTGTTTCGTGGCTGAATGAGGCTACACTTGTATTTCCATCTGTGTCTCAAGGATATCCAGTGACCTTGCTGTTAGCTTTCAGTGAACTTGGATTGGTCAACTGTAGTAGATAATGGCTGCTTTGAAAGTCTCCTGAAATCTGCACCTTTCCAGGTTCTCCCTAGGACAGCTCACAGGATAACATAAACAGGAGAATGGCTTCATAGTTAGTAAGTAGAGAGATAGGTCATAAATGGGCCAGCCAGTCTCCGGACAGTTTGTGGTTATGTCAAGATGATCCTTGGAGCCCTTCATCATTAGATAGATAGATAGATAGAAAGAAAGAAAGATAGAAGGAAAGAAAGATAGATAGATAGATAGATAGATAGATAGAAGGAAAGACAGACAGACAGATAGATAGATAGATAGATAGATAGATAGATAGAAGGAAAGAAAGATAGATTTTTTTCACTGTTTCGGGGTCTCCCTCTGCCCTCCTTGTGACCCTCCGTGCCTGGAAACTCTGCAGCCTGTGAGATGACAATATCAGCAGCTTTTAGCTACTGTCTGCCCTGTTTCCAGCCTCAGGCTGATCAAGGAAACCCTTTCCTCTTCTCCCTCCTCAGGGACAAACAGCTGAGGTCCTCTCTACACAGGCTGCTCACTCAAGGCTAAAACTCTTCTGAATCAGGTAGCGAGGCCCTACAGATTCCTCAGAGCAGCCCCCTTGCTCCAGGCAGAGAAGAGTCAAGAGCCTGCCTGTCTCCTTGCTTGAGGCCAGCTGCACCCTCCGCCCAGAAAGAGCAAAGGGAGGGAAGACCCCAGGCAGATGGGTAGTTCACGTGACAGTTAGATCCTGTTGATGGCAACTGCCTGAGAACCCCTCCGCTCTTGACCTAGAGAATTTCTACTGAAAAACCCTTTTGTTTTCACTTTTTAAATGTTACTGCCATCTCGTGGCTACTTTCAATATTGCATGGGAATGATTCTGAACAGGATAATGGCACCCACTCCAGTATTCTTTTTTTTTATTATTCTTTATTTTAAAGGTTTTACAGAGTTTTGTTGTTCACAGACATGTATGTTCCCAGATCAGTCATATGCATGTCCATGGTCCCCACCCACCCAGATCCCCCCATCCCACCCCTCCAGACCTTCGCCCCAAGCCATTGTAAGCACTCCTATTCCCTTAGCACTGTGACACTAGCTATCTTTTCCACACATATTCTTGCCCGGGAAATCCTATGGGCAGAGGAGCCTGGCAGGCTTGGGTCCATGGGGCCCCAGGAGTCGGACATGACCGAGGGACTAAACCACCAACTGGCCTTTGCAGTCAATTCACGTGTTTATTCAACAGGTGCTTTCTAAGCCCCGAATATCTCAAACTTTTGCACAGAAAGCAAGCCGATAAAAGTTTGAAGTTAGTATTTAATGTGCTTTAAACCTCAGCAGTCAGATTTGTATGACCAGGTTTAAGGAGATATCAAATTCTGTAGCCTCTACTTGACTGGTCAGCCCAGCCACGCTGTCAGCTTTACAAAACAGCTCCTGCTATGTGACAGGTCGCTTAACACCTTCCCATTAGATTTGTGAGCTGAGAAATAGATGAAATATACTTGATGTGCATAAATGACATAAGTGATAAATGCCCAGCATAGAAAAAAAATCTGAAATCTGAAAGAAAATTAAAATCATCTTTAATCCCATCACACAGAGCTATCTCAATCATCGTTCTAATGTAAATCTCCCATATTTTATGCATATGTTTTTTTAAAAATTTTTAAATTTTAGCCACTTTTATTGGTTTTTTATTTATGTATTTTCATCCATCTTTATTATTTGGCCTGTGTGGGCCTCCCACTGCAGTGGCCTGCCTTGTGCTCCAGAGCGCTGGCTCACAATTGGACACACCGGCCCAGCTTCTCCACCGCACGTGGAATCCTCCCTGGCCAGGGATCAAACTGGTGCCCCTTGCTTTGCAAGGCAGACTCTTTCCCCACTGGGCCACCAGGGAAGTCCATGCATATATGTTGTAATAGGGCCATAACATGCATTCTGCTTGTTATACCCCTTTTTAAACATTGCTAACACCTCTCTCTTGCTCGCTGCAGTAGCTAGAGTCTAGAACAATGTTTGGCCCACAACAGGGTCTCAAAAGTAGTTGCTAAATAAGTGAATGTGGATACATAATTTGCATAATTACTTTAATACCTGTGTAACATTCCACTTTGAGGCTCACCCCTACTTATTTAAACTACTCTTATCTGATAAGTGTTTCTTTTTATTCTTATTGTAAACACAACCATAATAAGCAAGGGCAGTGGAGTTTTGAGTTTTGCTCTCTGGTGATAAGAGTCCCTCAGCCAGCTTTGGGATTATGAGACCAGCAGCCGTCGTGGTGGTGACGGCTTTCTTAAGAGAATATACGTGCTGATGCAGGAGAGTCTGAGTTCACACATATCCAGCCAGCAACACGATATCATCTCCTTCCGAACTTTAATCCATGATTTTCAAGTCTAAGGGTGCCTGGGTCTCAGACCCCAGGGATTGCGATTTAATTGGTCTCAGGTGGATCTTACTCGTATCTGTTCCAGACCTCCAGGTAATTCTAATGTGCAGCCAGGGTGGAGAAGCTCTACTTCATGTGGAGTTACCTGCAGAGTGCATGTCAGGGAGACCTCACGGGAGGGGAGACGGCCTAATGAAGAAGCATCGGCAAGTGTTTGTCTGAAGATGAGCCCAGACACCCAGTGTAATGTCGTTATTCCTTGGAGACAATGCAACAAATGCTGCATCCTCATGCTAATTGGAGCCACTCAGCTATTTTAGGGAGTTAATAAAAGTATTCATAATGTGAGTAAATATGCATTAGATCACCTCCAATACCGCAGTGGCTTTACATGCATCTAGCATAACCCTTATGTACATAAAGACGTCGATTGCGTCTCTCCAGCGTTACGTGGCAAACCCATCAGCAGACATTCTCCTTGTAACAACATGAGTGTCAACACAGGCTCCAGTTGCAAGGCAGGGGAAATTAACCTGGAAACCGTGTACAGCACAAATGTTATAATTGGTTTAGAACAATTTGGCAGATTTATGAGAAAGTTACTCCTCTCTGATTCTTTAGAAATATAGATCACATGTTCCTATCACAATTCTCTTAACCTGATTACTATTTGTGCTTATTTTATATATACCAGACTCCTTTTTAAATGCTTAGTAGCTAGAGTCTAGAACAATGTTTGGCCCACAACAGGGTCTCAAAAGTAGTTGCTAAATAAGTGAATGTGGATACATAATTTGCATAATTACTTTAATACCTGTGTAACATTCCACTTTGAGGCTCACCCCTACTTATTTAAACTACTCTTATCTGATAAGTGTTTCTTTTTATTCTTATTGTAAACACAACCATAATAAGCAAGGGCAGTGGAGTTTTGAGTTTTGCTCTCTGGTGATAAGAGTCCCTCAGCCAGCTTTGGGATTATGAGACCAGCAGCCGTCGTGGTGGTGACGGCTTTCTTAAGAGAATATACGTGCTGATGCAGGAGAGTCTGAGTTCACACATATCCAGCCAGCAACACGATATCATCTCCTTCCGAACTTTAATCCATGATTTTCAAGTCTAAGGGTGCCTGGGTCTCAGACCCCAGGGATTGCGATTTAATTGGTCTCAGGTGGATCTTACTCGTATCTGTTCCAGACCTCCAGGTAATTCTAATGTGCAGCCAGGGTGGAGAAGCTCTACTTCATGTGGAGTTACCTGCAGAGTGCATGTCAGGGAGACCTCACGGGAGGGGAGACGGCCTAATGAAGAAGCATCGGCAAGTGTTTGTCTGAAGATGAGCCCAGACACCCAGTGTAATGTCGTTATTCCTTGGAGACAATGCAACAAATGCTGCATCCTCATGCTAATTGGAGCCACTCAGCTATTTTAGGGAGTTAATAAAAGTATTCATAATGTGAGTAAATATGCATTAGATCACCTCCAATACCGCAGTGGCTTTACATGCATCTAGCATAACCCTTATGTACATAAAGACGTCGATTGCGTCTCTCCAGCGTTACGTGGCAAACCCATCAGCAGACATTCTCCTTGTAACAACATGAGTGTCAACACAGGCTCCAGTTGCAAGGCAGGGGAAATTAACCTGGAAACCGTGTACAGCACAAATGTTATAATTGGTTTAGAACAATTTGGCAGATTTATGAGAAAGTTACTCCTCTCTGATTCTTTAGAAATATAGATCACATGTTCCTATCACAATTCTCTTAACCTGATTACTATTTGTGCTTATTTTATATATACCAGACTCCTTTTTTAAAAATGCTTAGTTTCATGCCTTGATTTGTCTGCACCAGGTCTTAGTTGTGACGTGTGGGATCTAGTTCCCTGACCAGGGATCAAACCTGGGCCCTCTTGCACTGGGAGCGAGGCGTCTTAGCCACTGGATCACCAGGGAAGGTCCCGTACAGGCTTCTGAGCATCCCATTCTGAACTGAGCATGCCCAAAGCACCTACTCCACCTCCGCTCCACCTCAAGGTCCAATTAATGCTTAACAGGGGACCAGAATGCCAGACAGTCCCACGGGGGGTTAAAAAAAATGAGATAAAGGCATTGGAAGTAGTCAGTTCTCCCTGGGAGACTGTAGTTTAAAATAAAAGCAAACAACAGAGAAACATTCTTCAGTGCTGAAGATAGTTCTAACCAGATTTCTTTAGGGAATAGAAGTCTCATTTTTAAAACTGCAGCAAACTGACAGCTTCTTATATGTTTGTCTTCCTGCACAGTTGGTTTTGATCTCTGCAGTCCTCTCTTGTCTTTTAAGTACCACGCATGTGTTTTGGGGGAGCGATGGGAAAATCTCTCGAGAGAATGGAAAGGTCAGCTCTGTGTCTGTCTCCTATGGGCAAAGGGTAGAATTCAAAGGAAAGTAGTAGAACATGCTATTGATGCCTCTCTTGACGTCGAACTGGAAGGCCCCAGTATACCTTCCCAAGCTGTCACAATGAATTCCGCCTAAATCCAATCACTAGGGTCAGCAGCAGATTGGAGTTGGATTCAGATACCAATCCTCAAACCGAGATGGTCACATATATTCTTCTTAAAGGGGCCGTTTCTGAAAACAGCACCTAATTGAACAGAATGATAAATGAAAGTCATGGCCAGCCTTGGTTTTTGTGTCCTTTTGCTACATAGTAAAGTCAAAATATTTCACAGCCTCTCCTTCTGCTCCCTTCTAGAAGATTTCCATTTGCATTAAGCATTCCCAGTCTCTCCTACTAAAATATAAAGCCCCCTTCAGCCCCCTGTCCTCTTATTACTGCCGTGGGCTATCAGTCTAATTCCCCTTACCCAAGACAGATACACACACACACACATACCACCTAATTCTTTTTTTTATTTTGCTTTTGTGCTTTTACAGAGTTTTGTTGTTTACAGATCTGTATAATCCCAGATTAGCCATATGTATATCCCTTCCCCCATCCCACCCCTGCAGGCCATCACATAGCCCCATGTAAGATCCCTTAACCCACAGCGCATTGACAATAGTTCTCTCTTTTAGTCTAGGGTTACATGTTACTCTTTCCATATCTCTCACACACTCTTCCCTCTCCCCAATGTCCATAAGTCTCTTCTCTATGTCTGTTTTTCCACCGATGCTCTGTGTATTTATCAGTACAATCTTACTAGATTCCATATATATATGTTAGTATAACATACTTATCCTTCTCGTTTTGACTTATTTCCCTTTGTGTAATAGACTCTAGGTTCATCCGTTTCCTTAGGACTGAATCCTTTGCATTTGTCTTTGTGGCTGAGAAGTGTCCGTTTCCTCCCCTTACGTCCTTCATTACTTATACCCTCCCTCTGGCTCCAGCCTTTATCATTCCTCCAAGTCCTCTCACCCAAGCCACCCCTTACGTCTTTGTTCCAAAATGTAGCAAGCACCACGATGTCTTTCCTACCGGACTTCCTGAGGCTTGAAGTGCCGTAGACAACTCTCTCCTTGAAACACCACTTTCCTGAACTTCGGGCCCCCACATTCTCTGGGGAGTCCTTTCTCATTTCTCTGGCCACTCCCGGGATCCTGGGTTGCCTCTCGCACCTCCTTCTGCCCCCCAACATCCCGTGGTTCCACGCTGCCCAGCCCTCCACGCTTCCCTCTTCCCGCCGCAGGGCCTCTGCCTGGAGGCCCTGTCCACCCCGCGTCTTCAAGCCCCAGCTGGGCCCTGGGGCCTCCCGAACGGCTTCATCCCTCCTCGTGTTCCCCCAGCCCTACAACCATATGTCCCCTGGTCCCAGCTCGGCTCTCCCGCTCACTTCCACAGTCCCTGTCTGCACTAGTGGATGACGCCCAAAGCCTGCTTGCCAGCCTGGAAACCTGGCACTCGTTCTTGATGAGAAAACCACGCTGTCTGGTCAAGCCTACTTCCCAGGCCCAGCTCCTCTCTCCATGCTGGCTCCTGTCTTTGTCCATTCATCCCAGTATATCAGAATACCAAGACTGGGTGGCCTATACAACAATAGGCATTTGTTTCTCACAGCTTTGGAGGGGAGGAAGCTCAAGATCAAGGTGCTAGTAGATTCCGTGTCTGGTAGAAGCCTACTTCCCGGTCTCAGGATAGCCATCTTTTCACTATAACTTCACAAGGTGGAAGAGATGAGGGAACTCTCTGGGGTCTGTTGTGTGTGTGTGTGTGTGTGTGTGTGTGTGTGTGAGTGCTCCGTCGTTTCAGTCGTGTTTGACTCCTTAAGACCCCATAGACTGTAGCCCACCCGGCTCCTCTGTCCATGGGATTCTCCAGGCAAGAATACTGGAGTGGGGTGCCATGTCCTTCTTCAGGGGATCGTCCCGACCCAGGGATTGAACCTGCGTCTCTTATGTCTCCTGCATTGGCAGGCAGGTTCTTTACCACTAGAGCCATCTGGGATCTTTAGTTGCGGGATGTGAACTCTTAGTTGTGGCATGTGAAATCTAGCGGATCAAACTCGGGCCCCCTGCCTTGGAGGCACAGAGTCCTAACCACTGGACTGCCTGGAAAGTCCCATGGTAGAGTCTCAATCGTGTTCATCACACAAAGTTTATCACCTGCCAGATGTACAGGAAGCGATGGAGAAAGAGCACCTGACTAAAAGCAGCATGGTTGTAGTTTCCCAGGACTGGGGTGGTGTGAGGGGTCCTGATGGAAGCCATCATTTTGAAGACATAAAAATAATAAAAGTACCGCAGAAGAAAGATGACAGATCAGCCCTTCTCCTGTTACTCAAGTTAATGTAATTTTTTGTCATGTCTATATAGGATTAACTGTTAAGATAGCCAAATGAGTATGTTTCTTTAATTTGCCCAAGTGAATGAGATTATAATTAAACATGTTTCTCTATGTAGATACTTGCAACAGTCATAAAACGTTGACTTTTTAAGTTATTAAGCAGCCAAGTAGGGGAGGAGGCCAGCTAACATTTCTTAGGGATAAACGTGTGCCTGGCTGCGCCCTCTTCTGGATGGACTGAGAATAGCTTAAGTGTGGAGAAGGAAATAGCAATTCACCTCAGAGTTCTTGCCTGGGAAGTCGCACGGACAGAGGAGCCTGGAGCCATACAGTCCTTGGACTCGAAAAAGTCCCACACGACTTTTTCTGAGCGACTAAACATCAACAAAGGAATGATTAGGGCCCACTTGAAAGGATAGTTCTAGGTTCACATCAGCTCAGACTTTCTGGATGAGAATGAGTGACAGAAAGCCAAGGTAGGAAAGTATGTGACGTTACCCTTCCTCAGGAGACCTTGCTGTCCTGTGGCAAAGTCATTGTGTAGAAAGCCCCCTCCTTGGTCAGCGTCCCGGAGCTCTGCCTTCTGTCCCTCCGGCTGTGAGCTGTGGGCTTCCAGGGGCCTCAATGCAGTCTGTGCCCCTTCATCACCATGGCCTCTGCCCTGACAGCTGAAAAACCAAGCCATGGGACCACGTCTGCTTGGCTGGCCCTCTTAGAGGACTGGTTGCCCGATTTAGCAGCTATCTGGCAGATATTTTATTTTATCTGGCCACCGCATCTCTAGTATACCAACTGTACCATCCTCTGGTCCCCCGAGGCTGCCTGCTTCCACTTTTTAAACCCAGTTGAGATTTTCCTCTCAAAGTTCACTAGTGTCTTAAATTACTTGAACTATTACAAATGTGTAGCTTAATCCTGTCCCCATTATTTGTTTATTGTTTTACTTTCTTTTTTTAAACATTTGTTTATTTGGCAGTGCTGAGTCTTTGTTAAGTTACAGGAACTCTTAGTCGTGGTGTGTGAGATCTAGTTCCCTGACCAGGGATTGAACCCAGGCCCCCCGCATTGTGCAGGCCTTAGCAGCTGGACCACCAGGGAAGTTCTTGTTTTACTTTCTATTGATTGCTTTGGCTATTCCTTTCCCCCTCATTATTTCTCTTTTTTTTTCTTATCACTTTATCTGGTGATTTATTATTTTAACCTTATTTGGACTTCTCATCTTTTCATCTGCGAGGCTCTCAGGCTTTAGATTTCTTGGCCACTTACATTATTGGTCCTTTTCTACGATCTTTACTTATTTTACTATTTTAGCTTTTTTTTCCAATTGAAAGTTAGTTTCAATGTTTGACTCCATAAATGGAATATTTTTGGCCTTGTTCTTAGTTTATCTACTTTTCATTAAGCATTTCTAACTCTTGTGTGTGTGTTTCAGTCTACTTCAACATTTTGCTTGCCAACTTGACCTGTAAGCCTGTTTTGCTTTGTTTCTCTTATACTCTTCAGGCAAGTATTACGTATTTTTATGTGTATATATATATATATATATTAATATCCTTTCTTTTGTTGTTTTGGCCACCCCACAGGGCATGCAGGGTCTTGGTTGTCTGAGCAGGGGTCAAACCTTTACTCCCCAGAGTGAAGCATGGATTCTTCACCACTGGACTGCCAGGGAAGTCCCTGTTTTTATTTTTCAATTGTTATTTTTTTCTTCTTATTTCATAAAGGCAATTCGGGCAGCCATTGGAAGGGTGCCCTGTGCCTTGAAGGAGAGCAAGCCTGGTGCTTGTCTTCCCCAGGCAGAGGAGAAGGGCAGCGGGCCCCCACCCAGTGTCTTGCCTTCAATTTCTTGTGTGAATAAGGACAGAAAGGACATTGAGTCAGGAGTGAGGCAAAGAAGGGACTCTTGGAGGCCCTGACGCTCTGAGTTAGAAAGCTAGCTAATTTCTGCTTGTAAGAGCAATTTTGCAACAGTATCTACACATCAGTACCGAGAACGCGATCATAGGTAATTTTGGTTGAGATACCTGCACCCTGCCTTTACATGAGGTGAAGAAAGTTGAGGAGACCTAAGCACAAGCATGCTCGGTCACTCAGGTGTCCAACTCTGTGCCTCATGGACTGGAGTGCTCCAGGCTCCTCTATCCGTGGGATTTTTCAGGCAAGAATACTGGAGTGACTTGCCATTTCCTTCTCCAGGACTAAGGACAAGAGACTCCTCTTATAATCTTCCCCTCAAATGGTAATAAGTTAGAAAGCAGGGGAGGTGAGCTAATCCAAAGGAAGAACGAGAAGGATGAAAGGGGGGGGGAGGAAATTAAGATACCATTTCAGAAATTTTTATATTAAGCTTCTTATGTGCAGTCTAAGAGAGGAAAGACAGCAGCTGGGAGAGATCCAGTCCCTAGAAATTAAACTCCAGTGTCTCAGCTGGAAGGGAGTGGTTTTCAACACATGGGAGAGGGGCATGAACGGAATCCCCCCACGGGGTGTTTGGCAATGTCTAGAGACATTTTTGGTGGAGGTGGGAGAAACTAAGGATGCTGTTAAGCCCCATACATTTCACAAGACAGTCCCCCCAAATCACCCCACACAGCAACAATCACCCCACCCCAAACTCCAGTAGACCTGAGTCTGAGAGGCCTTGCACAAAAGACAGTTTAACGGTCTTCCTCCCATCTCACAGGACTTCTGTTCAATCCCATTTGAGGACTTTTCCCCCCAAATCCCTTCCAGTGAATACAGCATCAACTCTATCAGCCAACCATGTCTGCAGTGTCCCAGTGCCTCTCTTGTTGCTCCACACACCTGCCCAGGCCCAGGAGTTTAGACCCCAGCTTTCTCCACCCCGCCTCAGTTTCTTCCTCTTGAACCATAGTCCAGTCAGCCCACTCTCCCCAAAAAGGCATATCCGGCCTGGGGAACACAGTCTTATCACTACACAGGATGGATGATATCCATGCTTTGATGAGAGCCCATTGCCCGTCTCAGCAGGTCCCTCCCTAGCCTCCAGTCCTGGAGAAACCTGGGCTTCCTAAGGACCACAACTCCACTCTTTTCTAGACCCAGTAGGTCTTCTATGACTACCCTCTTCCACCAGCTCTGACGATCCCCAGTTTCTACCCACTCAGTTCTCAGATTTGAGCCAAAGTTGGATGAAGGACCATGAGCAAGAGGAAGGAGACATTCTAGTGAGAGGGGGTGGAGGCTGGAGTGAAGCACGTAGGCTCTGGAGCCAGAACACCTGCCATCCATGCCCAGTTCTGGGGCACATTCTTTCACCCATTTGTGACTCGTGATTCTCCTCTGTAAAGAGGAGACTTCCTCCATGGTCGCTTGAGGCTCCAGGAGTCAGGGCCCGGCATAACTTTGAACAGCGAGGGCACCACCTCTGCCTGTAGGGGTAGAGATGGGTCAAGGGCTGTGTGTCCCATGAGCCAGTAGCCAAGCAGCGAGTGTTCTTGCTGCCAGTGCCCCCCTCAGGTAGCATCATTACAAATGGCTCAGTGTGACCGAAGGCTATCCCGCTCAAGGTCCAGTGAAAAGCTAAAGGAGTTTCACTTCCCTATGATTGCCACCTGTCACGTTCCTGGATCCCCCGGGTGTTTGGCAATGTCTAGAGACATTTTTGGTGGAGGTGGGAGAAACTAAGGATGCTGTTAAGCCCCATACATTTCACAAGACAGTCCCCCCAAATCACCCCACACAGCAACAATCACCCCACCCCAAACTCCAGTAGACCTGAGTCTGAGAGGCCTTGCACAAAAGACAGTTTAACGGTCTTCCTCCCATCTCACAGGACTTCTGTTCAATCCCATTTGAGGACTTTTCCCCCCAAATCCCTTCCAGTGAATACAGCATCAACTCTATCAGCCAACCATGTCTGCAGTGTCCCAGTGCCTCTCTTGTTGCTCCACACACCTGCCCAGGCCCAGGAGTTTAGACCCCAGCTTTCTCCACCCCGCCTCAGTTTCTTCCTCTTGAACCATAGTCCAGTCAGCCCACTCTCCCCAAAAAGGCATATCCGGCCTGGGGAACACAGTCTTATCACTACACAGGATGGATGATATCCATGCTTTGATGAGAGCCCATTGCCCGTCTCAGCAGGTCCCTCCCTAGCCTCCAGTCCTGGAGAAACCTGGGCTTCCTAAGGACCACAACTCCACTCTTTTCTAGACCCAGTAGGTCTTCTATGACTACCCTCTTCCACCAGCTCTGACGATCCCCAGTTTCTACCCACTCAGTTCTCAGATTTGAGCCAAAGTTGGATGAAGGACCATGAGCAAGAGGAAGGAGACATTCTAGTGAGAGGGGGTGGAGGCTGGAGTGAAGCACGTAGGCTCTGGAGCCAGAACACCTGCCATCCATGCCCAGTTCTGGGGCACATTCTTTCACCCATTTGTGACTCGTGATTCTCCTCTGTAAAGAGGAGACTTCCTCCATGGTCGCTTGAGGCTCCAGGGAGTCAGGGCCCGGCATAACTTTGAACAGCGAGGGCACCACCTCTGCCTGTAGGGGTAGAGATGGGTCAAGGGCTGTGTGTGCCATGAGCCAGTAGCCAAGCAGTGAGTGTTCTTGTTGCCAGTGCCACCCTCAGGTAGCATCATTACAAATGGCTCAGTGTGACCGAAGGCTATCCCGCTCCAAGGTCCAGTGAAAAGCTAAAGGAGTTTCACTTCCTTCCAAGGGCAATGGGACTGGACTTTGCCCTACTTCCTGTCGACTCTGTTTCCTCTTTGCTATTTAAGGACAAGTATCCTGTGTACACTAAGTTTCCCTCTGCCTTCTTCCAGAGCCCCTTCTCCTTGGCTCCAGGGGAGCTCATGGCTTTGCCCTTATAACTCAGGGCGTCATTTTTCTGAACCATATAGGAAATGGGATTTTAGTTATCTTATGAAAGGGAAGAAATTTGGCTGTCCCCAAAGTTCATATAAAACCAAAGAGTTTTAAAATCATTGCCCCCCGCCCCCCACAAAAATAAATAAAATAAAATAAAATCATCGGCCAGGGTGATATTTTTTTTCACCAGCTGTGTTTTAAAATATGTGAAAAGCCCAGGGTGAATAAAGAGAGATGTCAACCTATTAGCATTCCTAAACAGTTCTAAATTGGTCAAAAATTCAGATTTCATATCTATGGATTTTTGGTATCTTCTCATTTCCCCATGATACTGCATGTTTTTATAATTTAACATCTTTTGAAGGAAATAACTGACTTAAAACTTTTGAGGCTAAAATCTTGCTTTCAACTCACTGATAGATATTTTTAGAAAGGAAAGCTTGTTGATTAACAGGATCTCTATATTTATTTTAGGATTCAGAGGATAATCAGGCTATATTTTATATTCCCGGCATGTAATACAGTGTCTGCAACAAAGAAGATATTTCACTTATGTTTGTTGAATGAATAAAATATACACAGGAATTAACAAGTCAACAAAAAAAGTCATAGCTTGGGTTTCATTTTGCTGATGCTGTATTTTTTTTAACTAACTTCTTTTATGCCATCCATGCCCAGTTCTGGGGCACATTCTTTCACCCATTTGTGACTCGTGATTCTCCTCTGTAAAGAGGAGACTTCCTCCATGGTCGCTTGAGGCTCCAGGAGTCAGGGCCCGGCATAACTTTGAACAGCGAGGGCACCACCTCTGCCTGTAGGGGTAGAGATGGGTCAAGGGCTGTGTGTGCCATGAGCTAGTAGCCAAGCAGTGAGTGTTCTTGTTGCCAGTGCCACCCTCAGGTAGCATCATTACAAATGGCTCAGTGTGACCGAAGGCTGTCCCGCTCAAGGTCCAGTGAAAAGCTAAAGGAGTTTCACTTCCTTCCAAGGGCAATGGGACTGGACTTTGCCCTACTTCCTGTCGACTCTGTTTCCTCTTTGCTATTTAAGGACAAGTATCCTGTGTACACTAAGTTTCCCTCTGCCTTCTTCCAGAGCCCCTTCTCCTTGGCTCCAGGGGAGCTCATGGCTTTGCCCTTATAACTCAGGGCGTCATTTTTCTGAACCATATAGGAAATGGGATTTTAGTTATCTTATGAAAGGGAAGAAATTTGGCTGTCCCCAAAGTTCATATAAAACCAAAGAGTTTTAAAATCATTGCCCCCCGCCCCCCACAAAAATAAATAAAATAAAATAAAATCATCGGCCAGGGTGATATTTTTTTTCACCAGCTGTGTTTTAAAATATGTGAAAAGCCCAGGGTGAATAAAGAGAGATGTCAACCTATTAGCATTCCTAAACAGTTCTAAATTGGTCAAAAATTCAGATTTCATATCTATGGATTTTTGGTATCTTCTCATTTCCCCATGATACTGCATGTTTTTATAATTTAACATCTTTTGAAGGAAATAACTGACTTAAAACTTTTGAGGCTAAAATCTTGCTTTCAACTCACTGATAGATATTTTTAGAAAGGAAAGCTTGTTGATTAACAGGATCTCTATATTTATTTTAGGATTCAGAGGATAATCAGGCTATATTTTATATTCCCGGCATGTAATACAGTGTCTGCAACAAAGAAGATATTTCACTTATGTTTGTTGAATGAATAAAATATACACAGGAATTAACAAGTCAACAAAAAAAGTCATAGCTTGGGTTTCATTTTGCTGATGCTGTATTTTTTTTAACTAACTTCTTTTATAGAAACTGCCCATCACAGTAGCTTTTCTGGCATGAGAATCACATCGAACAGCAAACTTTCTATCTTCATTTTTCTAACACCTCTTTGACCTGGAGAAGGATAAATAGCTCATTACCTCTAGGGTGAACCAATTATATTTCTGAGGTCACTGACCAGTTCTTACTGGAGCATCATCAAATACCATCCAAGCCACACGATGTACTGTTATATAAAGGCATGGTCTGACTTCTGAGAAAAAGGGATCTTAATCCAGGCTCTGCTCCTTCTTAACCTCCTGAGCCTTGTTTCCTTAGCATCAATGGAAACAATTGGGATTTTGTGCAGATGATCTGTGGAAAGTGCCTGGTGCACAAGAGCCCTCAGTCCATGTTCTTTATTTGGCCATGATCCCAGTGTAACCTCCAGAGAAATACCAGGAACGTCACAGGAAAGCAGATTTGATAGTAGGGAGCCTTCCCACCTATTAGGTAATTGGATGTGTCTACACCCTTGGCTAAATGTTAACATCACCTACTGAACTTTGGAAAAATTCTGTTGCCTGGAATTCATTCCCAGGGAACCTGATGTAAAAAGGCCCAATGGATCTTTATGTTCCTAAAGTTTTCCCAGGGCTGAGAGCTACAGAACTAGCAGGCGATCAAGGCCTCATGTCCCCACACTCGGGTAAGTGAGAGCCTTGGTAGGAAACACACTTTCAAGCAGTTTCCTGCTGAGATCCATTTGCACCTAGTGTGTTGAATAGTTTTTAAGTAAAATCCTCAATGATGACTCTAGAGCCAGAGTCAGCATCCAGGTGTTCAGGGAAACACATAATCCGCTGAACGTGTGTCCAGGGACTGTGCTAGTCTTCTAGGATCCAGAACGGGCCCGGCACAGTCTTTGACTCATGTGACTCCCGGTCTGTCGGAGAAACAAAGGTTGGTGACAGTTGTGTGTGAGGTGTCCCCACATTGGTGAGCACTGGAGAAGGACCCAGGCTTAGGGAGGCCCAGAGCTTGCAGGGACGGGGCAGTAATTAACAAGTCAACAAAAAGTCATAGCTTGGGTTTCATTTTGCTGATGCTGTATTTTTTAACTAACTTCTTTTATAGAAACTGCCCATCACAGTAGCTTTTCTGGCATGAGAATCACATCGAACAGCAAACTTTCTATCTTCATTTTCTAACACCTCTTTGACCTGGAGAAGGATAAATAGCTCATTACCTCTAGGGTGAACCAATTATATTTCTGAGGTCACTGACCAGTTCTTACTGGAGCATCATCAAATACCATCCAAGCCACACGATGTACTGTTATATAAAGGCATGGTCTGACTTCTGAGAAAAAGGGATCTTAATCCAGGCTCTGCTCCTTCTTAACCTCCTGAGCCTTGTTTCCTTAGCATCAATGGAAACAATTGGGATTTTGTGCAGATGATCTGTGGAAAGTGCCTGGTGCACAAGAGCCCTCAGTCCATGTTCTTTATTTGGCCATGATCCCAGTGTAACCTCCAGAGAAATACCAGGAACGTCACAGGAAAGCAGATTTGATAGTAGGGAGCCTTCCCACCTATTAGGTAATTGGATGTGTCTACACCCTTGGCTAAATGTTAACATCACCTACTGAACTTTGGAAAAATTCTGTTGCCTGGAATTCATTCCCAGGGAACCTGATGTAAAAAGGCCCAATGGATCTTTATGTTCCTAAAGTTTTCCCAGGGCTGAGAGCTACAGAACTAGCAGGCGATCAAGGCCTCATGTCCCCACACTCGGGTAAGTGAGAGCCTTGGTAGGAAACACACTTTCAAGCAGTTTCCTGCTGAGATCCATTTGCACCTAGTGTGTTGAATAGTTTTTAAGTAAAATCCTCAATGATGACTCTAGAGCCAGAGTCAGCATCCAGGTGTTCAGGGAAACACATAATCCGCTGAACGTGTGTCCAGGGACTGTGCTAGTCTTCTAGGATCCAGAACGGGGCCCGGCACAGTCTTTGACTCATGTGACTCCCGGTCTGTCGGAGAAACAAAGGTTGGTGACAGTTGTGTGTGAGGTGTCCCCACATTGGTGAGCACTGGAGAAGGACCCAGGCTTAGGGGAGGGGGGCCCAAGAGCATATGCAGAGGCGATGACAGGGGTGAGCAGGAGTCACCTGGCAGAGGAGGGAGATCCAAGGAAGGCGGACATGGTGGCCATGTTGGGGTGCTGGGAAGGAGAACGTGTCATTTTTATATAACAACCACAAATTAATGTGCTTTGTTTTAAAGTTATTCGCATGGTTCTATGGACACCTGCTGTACATTTGGGGTGGTATTAGAATAATAAGAGTTTATAAGATCACTATACAGCAGCATCCCGTTAATTCAGTTTCCTGGGAAATGTGTGTGACAATGGCCTGACATCATATGTTTTTAAATGTTGAATAAATGAGTCCTGACATTGCTTCTAACTTTTAAAGTTCTGAAACAGAGGTAGAGTGACTTTGCAACCTTCTTTTGTTCTTACTTTATTCCCACTCTTCTGTTTATCTGATAGACTGATGAAGAGAGCGCTTATGTGCCTGGAATTCCTTGTCTGTATATGAGAAAGAAGCGGGGAAAGGTCAGCTGTTTTATGATTATAAAATCATTTCCCAGAGAGAGGGCCTGTTGACAGCTCTGATTTTAACCATTTAGTCAGAATGGTTTAAAAATATATTACTTCCTGTGCTCAGTGGTATTTGACCATACATTATTGGATTTAGGAATTCGGAAGGACATCAAAGCACTGCAGAATTGATACTCAACTTAAAATTCACATAAATTCTGTTTCCAAGTTCTCTTTTTCTCATCATGTAGGTAGATGACTTGGAGTTCGTTTTTTCCCTCCTATGTTTAAAGATGCTTTCAGATCTATAAATGAGAAGTGCTATTGATAATAAACTAAGGTCTTTTCTTCTCTCAGATAATCTGTATGTTATAGCTTTGAGAGCTAAAACACACAATTCAATGCAGGGCATTCAGTATGCTTTCCTTTGAAATTCCAACTCAACTATATGTTGGCTCAGGGGATGGTAATATTTCAGGCAAAGATCAGTGCAGACCCTCATTTGATACCATTAAGACTCTGGGTCTCTTCATCTTTCAGTTATTGTTTTCATTCCCTAGCAATCTTTGACTCATGTGACTCCCGGTCTGTCGGAGAAACAAAGGTTGGTGACAGTTGTGTGTGAGGTGTCCCCACATTGGTGAGCACTGGAGAAGGACCCAGGCTTAGGGGAGGGGGGCCCAAGAGCATATGCAGAGGCGATGACAGGGGTGAGCAGGAGTCACCTGGCAGAGGAGGGAGATCAAGGAAGGCGGACATGGTGGCCATGTTGGGGTGCTGGGAAGGAGAACGTGTCATTTTTATATAACAACCACAAATTAATGTGCTTTGTTTTAAAGTTATTCGCATGGTTCTATGGACACCTGCTGTACATTTGGGGTGGTATTAGAATAATAAGAGTTTATAAGATCACTATACAGCAGCATCCCGTTAATTCAGTTTCCTGGGAAATGTGTGTGACAATGGCCTGACATCATATGTTTTTAAATGTTGAATAAATGAGTCCTGACATTGCTTCTAACTTTTAAAGTTCTGAAACAGAGGTAGAGTGACTTTGCAACCTTCTTTTGTTCTTACTTTATTCCCACTCTTCTGTTTATCTGATAGACTGATGAAGAGAGCGCTTATGTGCCTGGAATTCCTTGTCTGTATATGAGAAAGAAGCGGGGAAAGGTCAGCTGTTTTATGATTATAAAATCATTTCCCAGAGAGAGGGCCTGTTGACAGCTCTGATTTTAACCATTTAGTCAGAATGGTTTAAAAATATATTACTTCCTGTGCTCAGTGGTATTTGACCATACATTATTGGATTTAGGAATTCGGAAGGACATCAAAGCACTGCAGAATTGATACTCAACTTAAAATTCACATAAATTCTGTTTCCAAGTTCTCTTTTTCTCATCATGTAGGTAGATGACTTGGAGTTCGTTTTTTCCCTCCTATGTTTAAAGATGCTTTCAGATCTATAAATGAGAAGTGCTATTGATAATAAACTAAGGTCTTTTCTTCTCTCAGATAATCTGTATGTTATAGCTTTGAGAGCTAAAACACACAATTCAATGCAGGGCATTCAGTATGCTTTCCTTTGAAATTCCAACTCAACTATATGTTGGCTCAGGGGATGGTAATATTTCAGGCAAAGATCAGTGCAGACCCTCATTTGATACCATTAAGACTCTGGGTCTCTTCATCTTTCAGTTATTGTTTTTTTCATTCCCTAGCAATTTATCTCTGTACAGAGGAAGAGCTAGACTCTCATCCAAAGCCCCAGAATGAATACAGTTCTTGTTCTCTGAATGAGAATCTCCAGAAAGCTTCTGAGTCTCCCGAAGAGCCCTGATTGGCCCTGATTAGGTCGTGTGCCTACTCTAGACCAATCACAGTGTCTAAGGAAATTAGGTTTTCTGACTGATCCTTGGCTCCACCACTGTGGTGAGAGAGCCCCCTTGATGGTCTGCCTGCCAGAACCACAGGGAAGGGAAAGGGAAAGAGGAGTTCCCTTGAGAAATGACCTGGGCAAAGACAAGGTAACGATGACCACTGCTGGTAACCATGGTAATACAGTGTTTCTCTTGTTCTTCCTCCAAAATGTTAGTATTTCCACTGAGTGGAAATGGAGATCCAACAGGAAAATTTCCTATACTTTGTAGGACTTCTTTCCTTTGGAAAATGCTTTCAGCTACTGACAGATTTACTTTCAGTGAACAATAACAGGCTTTTCTGTAACATGACAAACTCTTTGATTATTCAATTAACGAGAAAATTCTTAGTAGTTTGTAGAACTAATATATCAGGAAAAAAGAATTATGGTTTTATAAGTTAAAAATAAAGAAGCCAAACCTAATAGTCTGTGGGAAGGAAAGAATAGAGATAGGGTTTTACTTTTGTGCTTTTCATTGTATAAAACTTCTATGAAAAGTTGTTAATGTATTCATATTTCTGTATTCCCTGGTGACTCAGAAAGTGAAGAATCTGCCTGGCATGCAGAAGACCCAGGTTCAATCCCTGGGTCAGGAAGATCCCCTCGAGTAGGAAATGGCAACCCACTCTAACATTTTTGGACGTCTCTGTCCTGGAGAATTCCATGGACAGAGAAGCCGGTCGTCGGCTATAGTCCACAGGGTCACAAAGAGTCAGACATGATTGAGCAACTAACACAATTACTGCAACTTAAAACCACTCATTTCTAACATAATGGAACCACCTTGGGAAGGTCAACTTTGGTCTAAGAATAGTCTTCAGCTTTATATTGTTGGCTCAGGGATGGTAATATTTCCAAAGATCAGTGCAGACCCTCAATCTAAATCTTTTAGTTATTGTTTTCATTCCCTAGGAATTTATCTCTGTACAGAGGAAGAGCTAGACTCTCATCCAAAGCCCCAGAATGAATACAGTTCTTGTTCTCTGAATGAGAATCTCCAGAAAGCTTCTGAGTCTCCCGAAGAGCCCTGATTGGCCCTGATTAGGTCGTGTGCCTACTCTAGACCAATCACAGTGTCTAAGGAAATTAGGTTTTCTGACTGATCCTTGGCTCCACCACTGTGGTGAGAGAGCCCCCTTGATGGTCTGCCTGCCAGAACCACAGGGAAGGGAAAGGGAAAGAGGAGTTCCCTTGAGAAATGACCTGGGCAAAGACAAGGTAACGATGACCACTGCTGGTAACCATGGTAATACAGTGTTTCTCTTGTTCTTCCTCCAAAATGTTAGTATTTCCACTGAGTGGAAATGGAGATCCAACAGGAAAATTTCCTATACTTTGTAGGACTTCTTTCCTTTGGAAAATGCTTTCAGCTACTGACAGATTTACTTTCAGTGAACAATAACAGGCTTTTCTGTAACATGACAAACTCTTTGATTATTCAATTAACGAGAAAATTCTTAGTAGTTTGTAGAACTAATATATCAGGAAAAAAGAATTATGGTTTTATAAGTTAAAAATAAAGAAGCCAAACCTAATAGTCTGTGGGAAGGAAAGAATAGAGATAGGGTTTTACTTTTGTGCTTTTCATTGTATAAAACTTCTATGAAAAGTTGTTAATGTATTCATATTTCTGTATTCCCTGGTGACTCAGAAAGTGAAGAATCTGCCTGGCATGCAGAAGACCCAGGTTCAATCCCTGGGTCAGGAAGATCCCCTCGAGTAGGAAATGGCAACCCACTCTAACATTTTTGGACGTCTCTGTCCTGGAGAATTCCATGGACAGAGAAGCCGGTCGGTCGGCTATAGTCCACAGGGTCACAAAGAGTCAGACATGATTGAGCAACTAACACAATTACTGCAACTTAAAAACCACTCATTTCTAACATAATGGAACCACCTTGGGAAGGTCAACTTTGGTCTAAGAATAGTCTTCAGCTTTGAGAATCCAGAAATTTTGTTTTCCCCCAGTATGGTCAAACATTATCAGTATTCCCAAATCTGGATGGTACCAAACTCAAAAAAAAAATCCGAGAATCTTCTTGAAACCCCGCTTCATGCATATATCCATGTTGATCAAGTCCTCCTAATTCTGTCTTCTCAATACCCACCCCCATGGTCTCATCCTCTCTGTTTTTTCCTCTACCATATACAGACTCTCATACCATCTAATCCAGACTATGGTTCTATTTTTCTGATATCCTGACTCAAGTCTTCCTCCTTATTAAATATATTCTTCACACTAAATTAGAGAAGTTGACGTCCACATTCGAAATGTCAAGCTGAGATGAATGTTTAGCCTGGAACCCCAGGGCGGAGTGAGTGAGTCCTCGATTAGTATTTGATATGGGGCTGCTGTTGGTAATGGTGCTTCAGAGGAAAGGACGGTCAGTGATTTCTCTCACTCAGAGGAAATTTCTAGGAGAAGCTAAATCTGAATTTCAGTGTCACTTGGAGACCATGAAACATTATTAAGACCTACTACCAGGATAATCTTGATGGTAGTGGTATCAGTCTAGACCAGTTTGATGCATCTCTGTCCTCTTTGTAGATCGATCGGATCATTAAGCCATCTAGTTAGGACTCTAGCTAGGACTCTTTAACTCTCAATTTTTGCTCTTCCTAATTCTATCTTTTTAAAGCTTACATCTACTATATCCCTTCTACTGGTGTATTCTTCTTTAGAAAAGGAACCCCGTTGGACACTGTTTTTCCAGTGTTAGCCATAAAAGATCATTTTTAAGGAGACAGATAGGTGATAGATTCTAGACAGATAAAAAAAAACAACCTTTAAAATATGTGTATCTGATTCCATTCCTCATGTATGGATTTCACCTAGTTTAATTAGTTGACTCAGTGAAACCTTTCTGTTATCCAACCTAAAATAGTGCCTGGACTTGGCTGCATAAATATTTATTAATGATGGTATGATGAAGAAGTAAGTACAAAGAACTGCAAATCCCTAAATGGGAAAATAGATTTACAGGTAACACAGAAATTGGACAAAAACTGGACAGGAGAAGAAAAGGACTTAACACTTCACACATCTACCAAAATCACAAGCTGTCCTAATACATCTGCATACTAGCTTCTCAAGATACGCCTTAACGTACTGGCCCTTGCATACATGTCTGTTGAGTGATTGTCCTGAACACGAGACAGGCATCTCTCCTGCTGGCTAGACTATGGGCAGAGCAACAGGTGGCTGCACAGAGGAGTCATGTGTTCCTAGAGGTCAGGAGGTGTGGAGTGAACATCAGATGCCGCCACCTGGCTGATGACTGCGTGGTGATCTGGTAGATTCAGATTCTTGAGAGGTGTTTCTCTAATAGGGTGTGTATTGCTAGACCAACTAGAGAATGGGGAGACGCTATTAGTGTTCTGTTCAATAATGCAGCCAACTTCATTCAGAAAACCAGTTTCTCTGTCCTGAGCTAAGTTTGAAGAACTTTGCCTAATTTGCAATGTTAGGCACAGTGAATTTTCAGGCACATCTCATTTCAAGTATCCATAGTCATCTTTAAGAGATTACTTTCCATCTAGTGTGAGTCCGGATTCCTCTGGGGTTTTACTTAGGTAATAGAAATTTGTTCTTAGATGGTTGTAATAATATAAAGAAGCTCAATTTGGGTCTGGATAAGGTTTGGCTGCTGCAATAAAATTGGAGTTTATAACGAGAAGACAAATGATCAGTTAGCTTTGTACTACCATTTTGGTCCAGCATCTCAAATTCACCATTAATCACTTTATCCTTTCCATAAAGTGTTAGTTGGTCAGTCATGTCTGATTCTTTGCAATCCTATGGACTTATAACCTGCCAGGCTCCTCTGTTCATGGAATTTTCCAGGCAAGGATATTGGTGTGGGTAGCCATTTCCTTTTCCAGGGAGTCTTCCTGACCCAAGGATCGAACCTAGGTCTCCTGCATTGCAAACAGATTCTTTACCATCTGGAAAAAGCCCCATTTCAGAAACCAATAGCTTACAATTTGGGACTTCGCTGCATAAATATTTACTAATGATGGTATGATGAAGAAGTAAGTACAAAGAACTGCAAATCCCTAAATGGGAAAATAGATTTACAGGTAACACAGAAATTGGACAAAAACTGGACAGGAGAAGAAAAGGACTTAACACTTCACACATCTACCAAAATCACAAGCTGTCCTAATACATCTGCATACTAGCTTCTCAAGATACGCCTTAACGTACTGGCCCTTGCATACATGTCTGTTGAGTGATTGTCCTGAACACGAGACAGGCATCTCTCCTGCTGGCTAGACTATGGGCAGAGCAACAGGTGGCTGCACAGAGGAGTCATGTGTTCCTAGAGGTCAGGAGGTGTGGAGTGAACATCAGATGCCGCCACCTGGCTGATGACTGCGTGGTGATCTGGTAGATTCAGATTCTTGAGAGGTGTTTCTCTAATAGGGTGTGTATTGCTAGACCAACTAGAGAATGGGGAGACGCTATTAGTGTTCTGTTCAATAATGCAGCCAACTTCATTCAGAAAACCAGTTTCTCTGTCCTGAGCTAAGTTTGAAGAACTTTGCCTAATTTGCAATGTTAGGCACAGTGAATTTTCAGGCACATCTCATTTCAAGTATCCATAGTCATCTTTAAGAGATTACTTTCCATCTAGTGTGAGTCCGGATTCCTCTGGGGTTTTACTTAGGTAATAGAAATTTGTTCTTAGATGGTTGTAATAATATAAAGAAGCTCAATTTGGGTCTGGATAAGGTTTGGCTGCTGCAATAAAATTGGAGTTTATAACGAGAAGACAAATGATCAGTTAGCTTTGTACTACCATTTTGGTCCAGCATCTCAAATTCACCATTAATCACTTTATCCTTTCCATAAAGTGTTAGTTGGTCAGTCATGTCTGATTCTTTGCAATCCTATGGACTTATAACCTGCCAGGCTCCTCTGTTCATGGAATTTTCCAGGCAAGGATATTGGTGTGGGTAGCCATTTCCTTTTCCAGGGAGTCTTCCTGACCCAAGGATCGAACCTAGGTCTCCTGCATTGCAAACAGATTCTTTACCATCTGAACCATCAGGGAAACCCTAATAGCCATCCCATACTGTTGCAGCAAAAAATAAAAGCAGCATAAAATTATATAGTATATGAAATCTAGCAGAGTGATGGGTCTTTCACAACTGTAACCAAGTCTTTGAAAACTTCAGCGTATAAATTACTATTATTTCTCAAAATGTACTGGTAAATTCTTAGCACAAGCAAAAAGACTCCATCAAATATTTCAATGAATTCAGACTATTAAATGAAAGTGAAAATTGTAATCACAATCTTGATACCGTCTTGGGATCAAGTTAGGAAATGAAAACTTTCCTTTCTCTTCCATCTTTAAGAATCATTAGACCCCACCCCAGGAAACATGAAACATTCTTTGAAAAATCAGAATCTTAAGTGTTAAAGTACATTACAAATCTTTCTGGGTTGACATATATTCAGTACCTATCCTGGTAAAAACAAACATTGATATCTTTAATAGTCGATAGTATCAAGCATCTGAGGGGAATGACAGAGGCAGATCTGGGTCCCAACAATTTCGTGTTATGATCTTTGAGATATAGACAGCTCGGGTAATGAAACACCGATGATGTGTTTTAATCGTTGTATCAAAAAATTATAAGACAAGTGTAGTGTGCTCATCCACTTGATACTTGACTAATTTTTACAAAACTCCAAGTTTAGCCTACATGTCTCAGTTGTCAGATACTCACTACGTGTCTCAAGAGTCAACTGATGCTCTCTTTGAACAGGTGACATTTAGGATATTCTTGATACTGATCTGCTGTCTGTCTCATGGTACTTCCACGCATTGACCAAGCTTCACAAGGGGGACCAAATAGAATGAGCTCAAACCCTTCTTCATAAAACAACCCTTCAATTACTTCAAGACAGTTATCATGTCCCTGACCATCTCTTTTTCTTTGTCAAAAATGGAACTGAACACCCTATGTTGTTGTTGTTCAGTCTCTAAGTCATGTCTGACTCTTTGCAACCCCAGGGACTGCAGCATGCCAGGCTCCCCTGTCCTTCAAAGACTGCCTATAGATCAAGCAGTGGGCCAAATTCTGGCATAGAGATTGGTGGCTATCTTTAACAGCTTTAGCGAAGGACACAATGATAATCAAGATGAATTAAAAATATAATAAGTGCAGTTGCAGAGACTAAAACAAGGAGGCTGTGTGGTAGTAAGATGGAGGAGATAATGCTTCCAGGAGGAGTCAGGCAAGGCATGAGCAAGGAGATGAATTGAACTGAATCTTGAAAGGTAGATAAGAATTGGGCAGGTGACTATGGGCTGGAGCTGGGCTGGAAAAGGAGCCTGGCTGCCTCTCCTCATGGCTTCCCAGGTGGCACTAGTGGTCAAGAGCCTGCCTGCCCATTCAGGAGACATAAGCGACACAGGTTCCATCGCTGGGGTGGGAAGATCCGCAGCCCACTCCAGTCTTCTTGCCTGGAGAATCCCATGAACAGAGGAGTCTGGCGGGCTACAGTCCATAACGTCACAAAGCGTTGAATATGACTGAAGGGACTTAGCCCATGCTCGTGTCTCTCCAAAGAGGAAGCACAGGCAAATGCAGTCTCAGCCTGGAGCAGGGGGTGGTGTTAAGAATAGCGTTTGTGTGCATCCACAAGGCAGTCCCTGGGTGTTAGGAGGAAAGGGAGGGAAGAGATGGTACGTGATGCAAAGGAGGCAGCATCTCCAAGGTCCTGCTAGGTTTGCTTGGCAATGTGAGAATCGCTTATCTTTCAAGTGAAAGAGAGCCACTGAGTGAGGCTTGGCAGAGAACTGACACTGTCAGATGTGCACTTCAGGGAAATGTGACGGATGGCTGTGTAGAGAGATGGAGGGACAGGGACAAAGGCACAATCGGTCGGTAGCAGTGCGTGGGCAGTGGGGATGGCACGGCAGGGCGGGGCCCAGATCATCACACAGGAAGAGTCCTGCAGACCCAGTACTCACTGGGTGTCGGTGAAATGCATGTTCAGGAGGATCCTCTTTTCTTAGACACCAGCCTTTTCATCACTCCACGTCGTGCTGTTTCCTGTCTCCTCACCACTTCGGTTACTGGGTTGATATTGATGGAACCTCATGACCCTTCTCCTGTAACTTTTTATTTGCAACCTGTTCCTCCTCACAGCGTAATGATCCTGAAATGATAGCAATGTGACTATTTATATCATGGTGTCCACTTAAACCGACATGGAGCCACACTTCCAGGCTATTAGGATCTATTGTCATAATAGCTATGGCTTCCGGTATCTGCACATGCTGAGCTGTGAGAGATGGAATTATATGCAGGCATAATTAGTTTTAGGTTTATTTTTCTAATCATGTTATTGAACGTGGACATGAACTGAAAACTATGAAGGGCATGGCACTGAGCCTGATGCGGTATCTTTGGAATCAGCAGATTGAAGACGTGTGTGTAACGAGTAGCTGAAAACGAGCCTTGCTCCTCTGTAAGAGTGCAGTGTAGCTACAGAAACTCATGCGTTTCCTCCAGGCTCAGTGACTGTTTGGTGCACTTGACGTGTGGAGGCATTATGAGAGTCGCTTTGGAAATGGACCAGTGCCCGAGGCAAGAGGACATCCTAGGCATCCTGCTGAGACGTGGGGGCATTCCCTCAGACATCACCAATGACTACTTGAAATTTCCCCAGAAGTTAGGCTCAGTGGCATCTAAGCTCACCACTCACGCAGGCTCACTGTCAGGTTCCCCATGCAGCCCACGACTTCTAACAAACAGCTGTTTGTGATCCCTCCCAGTCCCTCGTGCTAAGGTGCCGGTTGTCCCCAGTATCCATCAGCCCTGCCCTGGCAAGCTGTGCTTTCCTTCCACTGGTCACGGCAGTGAGTTCTGTCACATGGAGCTACTTAATCTCCCTTGGCCTGCGTCCTTAGTATGTGTCCATCTGTTCTTCAGTGCTGCATCGATTAGAGTTCCGTCCAGCTTTTGTGCCAAACTCTGGGGGACCCAGGCCAGCCAAGAAGGAGAACTGGGAAGATTTCCTTCCCCGTGTCTTCCTAGATCAGCTCGTGGTCTGTAATACAGACGTCATGTGGATGCCAGAGAGCTCGTAAAGAAAGTTTCTGAGTAAAACGCTTGCAATACTGAATCATCTGCTAGAGGGCAACATATGTTAAATAATTATGTGGCTGTTTTTCTGAGAAATGACACAAATTGGTTTTTATTTCTCTTTTTGTTTGTTTTGTTTGCTTTTAGTTCAGAAGCAAGGTCCAGAGACCTCTGAGATATTCAAATGGGTCATCGTTAAAAAGAAATAGAATCCACAAAGCCCACCGGGATCCCAGTTGAGAAAGAGCTTGCCTTTGGTTTTTGTTTTTGTTTTTGTTTTTTGCTATTTCTCAAAGGGTTTAGAGTGGACACCTTTATTGTTTCTTTCAGCCCATTTTCAAACAGATTCACATGGTAACCTCGACAGGATTCAAGGCAGTCCACCTTCTCCACACTTCAACTGTGAAATGCTCACCTCACAGCTCTATTAACAGCTCCCTCAACACCAGCAGATAAGAGTGGAAGGTTGAAGGAGAATGTACCATAAGGACAAAAAGACACTTTATGAGTCTTGTCATTCCTCAGCAAGCATTTAATCTCAAGAGTTGACAAGGGCAGGCTTTTAGGGGACCTCATTTCTAAAGCTAATCACAGGGTCCCTGTGAGTGATTTTCTTTCATTATATGTGGTGCATACACAGATTAAGTTATCCAAAGAGAGAATCTGTTGGTTACTTTCAAAGAGGTTTTGTCGACTGTAATTTTTGTTGTTGTTGTTGTTTAGTTGCTAAGTCGTGTCTGACTGTTTGCAGCCCTATGGACTGCAGCATACCAGGCTCCTCTGTTCATCACTCTCTCTTGGAGTTTGCTCAAATCCACATCCATTGAGTTGGTGATGCTATGTAACTATCTGATCCTCTGCCACCCTCTTCTCCTCCTGCCTTCAGTCTTTCCCACCACTAGGGTCTTTTCCAATGAGTCGGTTCATTGCGTCAAGTGGCCAAAGTATTGGAGCTTCAGCTTTGGCATCAGTCCTTCCAATGAATATTCATGGTTGATTTCCTTTAGGACTGACTGGTTTGATCTTGCAGTCTAAGGAACTCTCAAGAGTCTTCTCCATCACCATAATTTGAAAGCATCAGTTCTTCGGCACTCAGCATTCTTTATGGTTCAATTCTCATGTCCATACATGACACTGAGAAAACCACAACTTTGGCTATATGGACCTTTGTTGGTAAAGTGGTGTCTGCCTTTTTTAATTTTTTTAATGTTCTGCCACTTTTATTTATTTCTGCCTGCATCATGCCTCTTTTATTTTTTATATTTATTTTCATCTATCTTTTATTCTTTGGCCTGTGTGGGCCTCCCATTGCAATGGCCTCTCTGGTTGCAGAGCACTGGCTCTGGGCACATGCACTTCAGAGCTCTGGCTCATAATTGGACACACCAGTCCAGCCATTCCACAGCACGTGGGATCTTCCCTGGCCAAGGATCGAACTGGTGCCCCTTGCACTGCAAGGTGGACTCTCTACCCACTGGACCACCAGGAAGCCCCGATGTCTGCTTTTTAATTGCACTGTCTAGGTTTGTCACAGCTTTCCTTTCAAGGAGCAGATGTCTTTTAATTTCATGGCTACAATCTCCATTGGCAGTGATTTTGGAGTGCAAGAAAAAGTGGCTATAATTTCTATCCATGCTGATAAAGCTAGGATATGCCCATATAAGAAAGCAAATGCTAGGGGTGCAGACAGGGTCCATGCCTGGATTGTCCTGGACACACCTTCCGTCTCCCCCATCCCAATACCCAGCCTTCTCTAGTGGATAGTTTCTATTTAGTTCTTCTGTGTCAATAAATGACCTTTTTAAAATAAAACATCTGGCATTTAGAGTCATCATAAATACATTTCATAGGATGGATCCCTCCTACTTCAAAAGGCTTCATATCTGTCCACTCAGTCCATGGGAAGCACCATTTAGCATATCAGATTAGGTACTGAGTGTCCTACAGAAAAACCCAATGCAAACGTATGGCCTAAACATAAGCATGAGATGGCCCCACTAGATAGAGCCCAGGAGATGATTTCCTTACTGTCAGTGGAAAGAGATCGTATAGAACACAGTAAAGCCCTGGATCCCGAGATTCATCAGGCAACTTGTGTACACTGCAAGGCGGCCGGGCAAACTGACCATGAATCCTTGCTGTGTCCCAAGGGCATGTAAAATGTCCAAAACTGCATGCAAATGTTAGCACTCAAAGTCCCAAGACCCTCATGTTACAAATCTAAGAGCCATATGCCATTTAGATGCCAGGCAGCTTAGAACGTGGTGTGACTGATCAAATGCCAACAGCTTCTGTCTAAGGTTGTGTCTCCCCAGGAAATGTCTGAATGATAAGACAGTTCTTAGTTCATGCCAGGGGTGCCCAGCTGACTCCAGATCCTCTCTGCATGCCCTTGAGTCCAAGGGAATTCCTAAGGAGTGGAGTTATTTTTCCAGTACCCTTGTTAAACTCTGCCTCTGCAGGAGCAAAGCATCGCCTGCCTCTCCCCACACCTTCTCAATGTCAGAGAGGATCTCAGGGCCTCAGATTCCCAAGGATCTGCATGACTTTTGTAGTCCAGAGACACCATGAGCTGTGAGCCCATGGGTGGACTCACAGGGAAGCAAAGGCAGTCACACACCGGCATTTCACTCTTAGCAAGCGCAAGTGTTGATGGAGGTGACAGCTTCACAGCCTACACACTGTGACCCTCGTGAATGCTGTTCCTGAGACCATCCTGGACGTCCAAGCCAGCTCTGAATTCAGCCGATTCTGTTGAGCGGTCTGAGGCGTCTTATGACCATCTTCCCTGGCTTCTGCTAGTTCTCCTCCAACCTCTAGGACTGGTCCTCAGACCTCTTTGGCTCTGCCTCGTCCTTAGATGTCGGGAACCTTAGGGGTTCCATCGTTGGTCTTTCTTACCTTGAGACGCTCCTTGTCTTTGGATGACTTCACTTCATCCACTGTGTACGTACTCAAGACATTGGTGTCACTCGCCTGAGCTCCAGATTCCTATCCCAATCACCTATTTGATTTCAATACCTGGACTTCTCGCAAGCACCTTAAATGCAGCCATTGACTTCACTGTATTTGCCACCTAAAGGTGTTCTTCCTTGGTCTCCAGTAGGCTCACCATGCATTCAATTGCTCTATCAGTCGATTCCAACCAGGAGGCAGAAACGTCAGAGTAACTGAAGGGAGGAAGCGTGACACAGGAATGACCACACAAGAGATGGGTGGTGGTGGTTTAGCGCTAAGTCGTGTCTGACTCTTACGACCCCATGGACTGTAGCCCACCAGGCTCCTCTGGCCATGGGATTCTCCAAGCAAGAATATTGGAGTGATTTTCCATTCCTTCTCCAGGGGATCTTTCTGACCCAGGGACCGTCCTGCATTGCAGACCGTCTCCTGATGAGTGATACAATGTAAAGAGGACTCTGAAGGCCAGTCTCGGGTTGGGGGAGAGTATCCACAGGAGGCCACCCTTGGAAGTGGGTCTTTTTTTCCCAGACAAGGGTTCAGATCTCACTGGAGAAGGTGTGGTTGCATCCCACCGGGTGATGAAAGAGTTGACTGAATATCCATGCGAGAGCGGCTGACAGTCACTGGGCAGTAGGAACCCAGTCTCTGGGGTGCAGGGGAGCCAGCCTGACGCGCAGGTCACAGAGAGTCAGGACACCATGATGAGCGTGAGGCACCCTTCGACACAGGACACTGTCTGTGTGGATTCCCTCCCCGGCTTCCTTCCTTTGGAAAATTCCTACTCATCCTTCAGGTTCCAGCTCAGATGTCAAATCTCAGAGAAACCTTTCCAGACAGCCAGGGCCATCCAGTTGTTTACTTTCCTCTGCTCTCCTTTGATTTCTTCACAGGCAGTATTTTAAATTGCTCATTTCCGTGCCAGGCTTTGTCATCTGTTTGCAACCCAGAGGACAGGGGCTGTTTCTTATTCAGCTCTGTATCTCCACACCACTTACAGTGACTGGGGCAGTGACCACCCTGTGTTAATGTTTGTTGAATGGGGCATGGATGGAGGATGAGAAGAGTGTCAGGAGTCTGTGTGACAAGTTCATTGCCCTGTCTGTGCCGCTGGGAGAGCAGTGTCATTTAGGGAGTCAGGATATGTATCTGATGGGGGAAATGAGAGATCCAAATAAAAATGCTAGGCATTCCTATCTGTACACCCTTTATAAAAGCATATTGTTGACAAGCAATAAGTTTACAATTGTTAAGTCAAAATGATGAATGACTCATAAATCTCGGGAAACTTGGATATGTCTGTTCCTGGGCTATTTGAGCAGAATAAATTGTCCAAGTGATAAAGTGACTTGTGGTTTTTACTTTCAACAAATCAGCTTTAGAGACTGTGGTGGCACTTTACCCACAGTTGTGGTTTCTAGTTCTGTTACCTTATTTTTTTTTTTTTTAGATTTATTTATTTATTTATTTTGGGCGGAGGTCAGGTTGGGGAGGGAGGGGAGCGGGCGGGCCTCTTCTCTGGGTCTTTTATTTCTCTATGTTCATCCGTCTCTGTTCTTTGGCTCCCGTGGGCCTCCCATCGCGGTGGCGTCTGTTGTTGCAGAGCACCGGCTCTGGGTGCATGCGCTCCAGAGCTCCAGCTCGGTGATTGGACACATCCGTCCAGCCACTCCGCAGCACGTGGGATCTTCCCAGGCCAGGGGTCGAACCGGCGCCCCTTGCACTGCAAGGCGGTGTCCTTACCCACTGGACCACCAGGGGAAGCCCATAGTTCTGTTACCTTTTAAGCGTAGGTAGAAAATGAGCAGCAGCGTGTTCAACTATGGTTATAACTCTGACTTCCACTGATAATAAGTAAGTGTGCCAGTTATTTATGATGGCCAAGACATGGGCACAACCTAAGTGTCCATCAGCAGATGAATGGATAAAGAAGATGTGGTATATGCATATAAGATGGAATATTATTCAGTCATAAAAGAGAACGAAGTAATGCCATTTGCTGCAACATATATGGACTTTGAGATGATCATACTAAGTGAAGTAAGGGCCTCTCAGGTGGCACTAGTGGTAAAGAACCCGCCTGCCAATGCAGGAGACTCAGATTCAATCTCTGAGTCGGGAAGATCTCCTGGAGGAGGGCATGGCAAACCACTCCGGTGTTCTTGCCTGGAGAGCTTGACCGAATCACTTTGCTGTACACCTGAAAATAGCACACTGTTGTAAATAGACTAGACTTCAATTTAAAAAATAGTGTGCCAGGAACTCGGTATTGCACTAGCCTTCTCTGCCTTAATTCTCACATTGGTTTAATCAGTCCGTTTTCCGTGACCAGAGATAATTCCTCAGGTAGCATGCCACAATATTATCTTCAAATCAGCCTCCCTGTAAGTGAGAGGGCTAGTAAGTACTCTTGAATGAGTTTGTCTCAGGGAGATGGGTCTCGGGGCTGGGGAGTTTCTCATCCCAGTGCCTGCATGGAATAGGTTGGAGCTGAGCTTTAGACCTACAGCCTCTCAAGTGGACCCATAGGAGGGACAGAGGCCGTGCTCACTGTGAGCTCGCTGCCATTGTCAACTCCAAGGACAGAGCCATGATTGAAAGGCGGCCACGCCTCATTTCAACACCCACCCACACACACTGAGATGTACTCAGGAACCCACAACTCAGGGACACAGAGGTGACTGGCAATCCAGGTGTCACTGTTCTGACAACAGCACTGAAAGTAGAATTCAAGTTTGTGCTTGATGGGGGAAAACAGAAATAACTACAAAGTGCGATCCTGCTTCACGAAGCATCACATCCCCCATCATGGTAGGATCAGGTCCAAGACAAGAACAGCACACCTGCTCAGGGCTTTCATTCCCGGCTCTCGCTAGGTGCCCTGTTCCTTCTGGCCAAACCGTAGCACTGCCCAGGGGACCACCGTTACACCTCAGTCCAGGAAAAACACTTCCACCAGAAACCACTCTGTGGTTGCCACCAGACGGCGCTTGTTCAGGGTCTCCGTTGGGGAACTGTCCATTTGTCCCCGCCGTGAATGTCCTCTGTGTTTCCCTCCTCATCTAGGAATTGTCAGGCAGCGCTGAGCAAACACAGGCTGGCCTCTCCACATGCCCCAGTGCACCTTCTGGACAGGCCAGAGCTGCTCTTCACGCTGCAGCCACTGCCGTTGTGCTCACAAGTCTGTAACTTCAGATTGCAAGCCCCGTTCTTTTTATACATAATTATACCTCCCGTTCGTGAAAGGAATGGAGCCCAAATATTGTCAGCACTCCTATCGCTGTGGCTGTTAACATAGACTAGACTTCAATTTAAAAAATAGTGTGCCAGGAACTCGGTATTGCACTAGCCTTCTCTGCCTTAATTCTCACATTGGTTTAATCAGTCCGTTTTCCGTGACCAGAGATAATTCCTCAGGTAGCATGCCACAATATTATCTTCAAATCAGCCTCCCTGTAAGTGAGAGGGCTAGTAAGTACTCTTGAATGAGTTTGTCTCAGGGAGATGGGTCTCGGGGCTGGGGAGTTTCTCATCCCAGTGCCTGCATGGAATAGGTTGGAGCTGAGCTTTAGACCTACAGCCTCTCAAGTGGACCCATAGGAGGGACAGAGGCCGTGCTCACTGTGAGCTCGCTGCCATTGTCAACTCCAAGGACAGAGCCATGATTGAAAGGCGGCCACGCCTCATTTCAACACCCACCCACACACACTGAGATGTACTCAGGAACCCACAACTCAGGGACACAGAGGTGACTGGCAATCCAGGTGTCACTGTTCTGACAACAGCACTGAAAGTAGAATTCAAGTTTGTGCTTGATGGGGAAAGCAGAAATAACTACAAAGTGCGATCCTGCTTCACGAAGCATCACATCCCCCATCATGGTAGGATCAGGTCCAAGACAAGAACAGCACACCTGCTCAGGGCTTTCATTCCCGGCTCTCGCTAGGTGCCCTGTTCCTTCTGGCCAAACCGTAGCACTGCCCAGGGGACCACCGTTACACCTCAGTCCAGGAAAAACACTTCCACCAGAAACCACTCTGTGGTTGCCACCAGACGGCGCTTGTTCAGGGTCTCCGTTGGGGAACTGTCCATTTGTCCCCGCCGTGAATGTCCTCTGTGTTTCCCTCCTCATCTAGGAATTGTCAGGCAGCGCTGAGCAAACACAGGCTGGCCTCTCCACATGCCCCAGTGCACCTTCTGGACAGGCCAGAGCTGCTCTTCACGCTGCAGCCACTGCCGTTGTGCTCACAAGTCTGTAACTTCAGATTGCAAGCCCCGTTCTTTTTATACATAATTATACCTCCCGTTCGTGAAAGGAATGGAGCCCAAATATTGTCAGCACTCCTATCGCTGTGGCTGTTAACATCACTCTGCTACTGTACATAAATTAGCCGTGCTTTGTGAGGGCTGTCACAACTTCTCTATGATTAGCTCATCGGCGTAGAGGGGAGGTCTGGGTGTACTTTAAAGTTGTATTAATTGTATGAGGTGTCATTCTGAGCCTAAGACAACGTGTTACATGGCATCAGTGAGCAGGCTCTCTTAATCTTGACTGACCGGTGCCTAAAGCATATTGCTGGTGGTGGTTATTCAGTGGCTAAGTCATGTCCAACTCTATGCGACCCCATGGACTGCTGCACAACAGGCTTCCTTGTCCTTCACTATCTCCCAGAGTTTGCTCAAACTCATGTCCACTGAGGCAGTGATGCCATCCAATCGTCTCCTCCTCTGTCGTCCCTTTCTCCTTCTGCCCTCCACCTTTCCCAGCATCAGGGCCTTTTCCAATGAGTCGGCTCTTCCCATCAGGCGGCCAAGGATTGGAGCTTCAGCTTCACCATCAGTCCTTCCAATGAGTATCCAGCGTTGATGTCCTGTTGGATGTGATATTAAATCAAAAGAGGGAAGAATTATGTTTTCAAGGCCAAGGAACCTGAAAATAGCATCTCTCATACTCATTGCTACCAATTTGGGGGTAATTAGTTATGCTTCAGACACTGTGCAAAACAGTGTTTTCACGTTAAAACAGAGAAGCTCCTTAATACTTGATGTCTCCTGGAGTTTGACATAGGGTTCGGCATTTTGAGTTAGGCACTAACTACTCCATCTTACGGAAGACGCTTGGAGAAATGATGGAATTTGTCCAGGGTCCAAGTCAGGACTAGGCAGTGAAGGTGCATAGGGTGCAAGATTTAAGGTGGTACTAATCTCAGGCTTGTGTAAGTTGCCATTGGAGAATGAGTGCCTCCTTAAATTTTGCCCGCGGCATCTTAAACAAGGAGCACCCCTTTAATTGATTGATTCAGTCTTGAAGATATGATCATCAAATACAAATTGTGGTTTTTGTCTTCTTGGGAGTATTTTAGAATATAGAGAGATTTCTCTTCAGGTTAAATTGACCGACAGTGTAGATTATTGAACCTTTGTTCTAGATAATATGTGTGTATAAACATGTATATACACACTTATTTTTATGGATATGGATTTAGATATAGATAAATGTTTATATGAATGTACACACATATATACCAAGACGTGTACATTCATAATTGCTTAGGTTATTTAAACCATATACAAATAAAAATATACATTTTATTATTGGTTTTATTGCATGTTTCTAAAAACAACCACACTAAACTTGTTAAATTTCTCATTAAGACTGATTTGCCAAGCCTTTGACAATGCACTAATTTCCATGAATTCTTAATGAGCTATAAAGTGAAATGAAAATTCTTAAATTATAGTAAGTAATCGTGTCTAGCAGTTGCTTACACTCATTTGGACCCATCTTTAAAATGCAGAAGTGCTTTTTATTATGCATTTAGATTACAAGTTGATGATCACAATGGAAATAGACATTTTCAGTCATTTCTTTCTTGCGTTACCCTTCAATACGTACCATTTGTGATAGAAATCATCTGTGAGGAGCTCGTTATGCCAGCCTGAATTGTTTCTCTGGATTTTATTTCTCTTTCAATCCATCACCTAAGTTGCTTATTTATCTTGGCATATGCGTTCCTGGCAGTGGCTGCTAATACAGATGCACAGCAGATGCCATTTTTATTTTATATACAATCAAATATCTCATAGGAAATTTGTGATGCAAATTTCAAGCACAGATAACTTCTGAGGGCTCAACTAACCACAGTTAAGTTGTGATACCAGCTATAGGTTAAAAGTGAAAATTTCTTTTTTCCTAATGATTCTAAACATATTTGAGTATAAACAACAGCCTATTAATTAATCAATAAGTAATGAGAGTCTATTGTTTGCTCAAAACTCTAGATGGCAAGGTACAGAGGGGTATAAGGTATAGCAAATTCTCTAGAAGAACATCAGAGTAAATAAAAAGAAATGACGCTCATTACAATGTTATACTCTGTTTGGGATGAGCAGTCATCCAAGTCAATAGTTGCTAGTTTTTTGGACCATGTTGTTCATCGCATTAATGCTGTGAACACTCTTCTGACCTTCATACCCACTTATTTTTATGGATATGGATTTAGATATAGATAAATGTTTATATGAATGTACACACATATATACCAAGACGTGTACATTCATAATTGCTTAGGTTATTTAAACCATATACAAATAAAAATATACATTTTATTATTGGTTTTATTGCATGTTTCTAAAAACAACCACACTAAACTTGTTAAATTTCTCATTAAGACTGATTTGCCAAGCCTTTGACAATGCACTAATTTCCATGAATTCTTAATGAGCTATAAAGTGAAATGAAAATTCTTAAATTATAGTAAGTAATCGTGTCTAGCAGTTGCTTACACTCATTTGGACCCATCTTTAAAATGCAGAAGTGCTTTTTATTATGCATTTAGATTACAAGTTGATGATCACAATGGAAATAGACATTTTCGAGTCATTTCTTTCTTGCGTTACCCTTCAATACGTACCATTTGTGATAGAAATCATCTGTGAGAAGCTCGTTATGCCAGCCTGGATTGTTTCTCTGGATTTTATTTCTCTTTCAATCCATCACCTAAGTTGCTTATTTATCTTGGCATATGCGTTCCTGGCAGTGGCTGCTAATACAGATGCACAGCAGATGCCATTTTTATTTTATATACAATCAAATATCTCATAGGAAATTTGTGATGCAAATTTCAAGCACAGATAACTTCTGAGGGCTCAACTAACCACAGTTAAGTTGTGATACCAGCTATAGGTTAAAAGTGAAAATTTCTTTTTTCCTAATGATTCTAAACATATTTGAGTATAAACAACAGCCTATTAATTAATCAATAAGTAATGAGAGTCTATTGTTTGCTCAAAACTCTAGATGGCAAGGTACAGAGGGGTATAAGGTATAGCAAATTCTCTAGAAGAACATCAGAGTAAATAAAAAGAAATGACGCTCATTACAATGTTATACTCTGTTTGGGATGAGCAGTCATCCAAGTCAATAGTTGCTAGTTTTTTGGACCCTGTTGTTCATCGCATTAATGCTGTGAACACTCTTCTGACTGTCCTATATGCATACCCAGAAATTTTAATAAAATCTATCTATGAGTTATGAACTTCTAAGAGAAAAATTCCTACACAATGTTAAGATTTTGATTCTAAAGATTATATTAGATAACATACATAAAACATCTAGCCCATGGAGTGGGATTTAGCATATATGCAATAAATATTGATATATTTTCCCCATTCTCTTTAGTATTTAGAATTCAGAGTTTATTTCAAAAGTCCTAGATTTGGCTGATGACGGTTCCCACTCGAAAAATACACGAAGATAGCATCCTATCTTGCAATTGCATGGAAATTACAGAAGCATAGACTTGAAATCCAATAGTAAACAAAACAAAGACCTATTTCTCTACTTTCCAGTGAAGGGTCTCTCATTTCTCTGCCCCTCACAGCGAGAGTATGTAACCCATTTCTAGGAGACTCGCTCTTCTATGTCTTTAGTCATCCTAAGAAACCCTGCCTTCCTTTCTGCTGTCGTCTCAGGTCTCTTTTCCCTTTCCTCACTTGTGTCTTTGAAAATACAGTCTGTATTGCTTCCACCACTTTCTTCCCTTAAATTCACATGTTATCCCGTCTTCACTACTGAAGGATCTTTGGTTAGGTCCCCATGAATTCCTAAATGCTACCTCTCTGACCTCAGACTGCCAAGACTCTGCAGCTGGAAACCCTAATGGCTGACTTCTTCTTCTAGAATTATGGTTGCCCTGCGCTTCCCTGGCAGCCCAGATGGTAAAGAATCAGCCTGCAGTGAAGGAGACCAGAGTTCCATCCCTGGGTGGGGAAGATCCCCTGGAGAAGGGGATGGCAGTCCTTTCCAGTAATCTTGCCTGGAAAATTCCATGGACAGAGGAGCCTGGTGGGCTACAGTCCATGGGGTTTCAAAGACTGCTACAACTGAGTGACCAGTTGCCTTTTTTCTTCACTTTGAAATTTCAAGTAGGGAAGCCACGCTGCAAATCTTTCCTTTCCATCCATTCTCTCTCCTGGATCTTCTCCACCATATAAGGTATAGCAAATTCTCTAGAAGAACATCAGAGTAAATAAAAAGAAATGACGCTCATTACAATGTTATACTCTGTTTGGGATGAGCAGTCATCCAAGTCAATAGTTGCTAGTTTTTTGGACCCTGTTGTTCATCGCATTAATGCTGTGAACACTCTTCTGACTGTCCTATATGCATACCCAGAAATTTTAATAAAATCTATCTATGAGTTATGAACTTCTAAGAGAAAAATTCCTACACAATGTTAAGATTTTGATTCTAAAGATTATATTAGATAACATACATAAAACATCTAGCCCATGGAGTGGGATTTAGCATATATGCAATAAATATTGATATATTTTCCCCATTCTCTTTAGTATTTAGAATTCAGAGTTTATTTCAAAAGTCCTAGATTTGGCTGATGACGGTTCCCACTCGAAAAATACACGAAGATAGCATCCTATCTTGCAATTGCATGGAAATTACAGAAGCATAGACTTGAAATCCAATAGTAAACAAAACAAAGACCTATTTCTCTACTTTCCAGTGAAGGGTCTCTCATTTCTCTGCCCCTCACAGCGAGAGTATGTAACCCATTTCTAGGAGACTCGCTCTTCTATGTCTTTAGTCATCCTAAGAAACCCTGCCTTCCTTTCTGCTGTCGTCTCAGGTCTCTTTTCCCTTTCCTCACTTGTGTCTTTGAAAATACAGTCTGTATTGCTTCCACCACTTTCTTCCCTTAAATTCACATGTTATCCCGTCTTCACTACTGAAGGATCTTTGGTTAGGTCCCCATGAATTCCTAAATGCTACCTCTCTGACCTCAGACTGCCAAGACTCTGCAGCTGGAAACCCTAATGGCTGACTTCTTCTTCTAGAATTATGGTTGCCCTGCGCTTCCCTGGCAGCCCAGATGGTAAAGAATCAGCCTGCAGTGAAGGAGACCAGAGTTCCATCCCTGGGTGGGGAAGATCCCCTGGAGAAGGGGATGGCAGTCCTTTCCAGTAATCTTGCCTGGAAAATTCCATGGACAGAGGAGCCTGGTGGGCTACAGTCCATGGGGTTTCAAAGACTGCTACAACTGAGTGACCAGTTGCCTTTTTTCTTCACTTTGAAATTTCAAGTAGGGAAGCCACGCTGCAAATCTTTCCTTTCCATCCATTCTCTCTCCTGGATCTTCTCCACCATTTTGGACCCACTTCCTCCCCAACTTTATGTCTTTCCTTCCCTTCTGTTCCTTTATTCATGTTTCCAAGATACTATCTTGGATCATCTTCTCTTTCCATTGCGTGCTCTCCTGGTGATCCTCATTGATTCCACTCTGTCCCGTGAACTGATGATGACTTCCAAATCTATGTCCTGATCCTCTCCTGACTTCCAGATCTATATCTGCATTTGGATTTACTGCAGGTACCTCCGACTTTATATTCCTCCAGACTCAGGTCCTTGCCTGCCCCCATCCATGCCGCATCTGCTTCCTGCCTGTCTTGCATCCATCAAGTTTCCTGGGTTAGATGACTTAGACTCACTCTAGACTCATTTTCTTTATCTCCAGGGAAAGTTGCTCATCAAGTCCTGAAGGTTCGTCCTTTGCAGCATGTCTGGCTTTGGTTTCCTCTCCATCACCACCTGCTTTGGGCTGCCATTCCTCTTATCAGGATTTGCAGAGTGGCTTCTTTCCTCTCTGTTTACAAATCCATACCACAGGTACCCTGCAGGGACTGTGCTCACACCAAGCTGATTGTGAGCTCACAGTGCTCAGTCATAAAAGACCAGCCTGTTTTGTGTGGCATCCAGGGCTCTTCACACTCTGGTCCCACCAGGCTTTCTAGCCCAGGAAGTCTCAGACCTCCTCCATGCCTCTGTGCTCTTGTTTCACTGCTCTTTCTGGCAAATCTTGCAAGCCCTGTTAAATCTATTCATTATTTAAGATACATTCTCAGCTACAGCCATCCCTGTGAAAAATTATTTTTATTTTTCCCACCCCCAAATACAATGATCAGAGGTTTGCTAATGCTGCTAATGCAGCTGGAAAAGCCTATATATGTGTGTGTATGTGTATATATATATATGTGTGTGTGTGTGTGTGTGTATATATATATAGTTGTTATGTACAGTTGTTCAGGTTGCTCACTGAGCAAGGACACCTGGCCAAGAGGGCAGGGGTCTTAAGATCCAGTCCACTGGCGGGAGGGAGCATCTATTTTTTAAATTCCCATAAAGATGCCATATAGGCTAGTGGTGACCCAATGTCAAACAGGGACTTCTGTTCAGTACTTGACGTCCACCTCTCTAGACTATGAGTTCTTTCTAATTAGATCTCCTTTGCCTTTTCTTCCTCAAGGCATAGTGAGATCTCTTGCATAGACTTGCCAAGATTGTCAATTTTGTAAATTTAATAAAAGCAAACCACAAAAATACTATTTATAAAAATTTTTATATATTTGGCTGTGCCAGGTCTTAGCTGTGGCACTCAGGATCTTTAGTCGTGGCATGTGCACTCTTAGTGGCAGCAGGGGAAACCGTTAGTCGCAGCATGTGGGATCTATCTCCCTCTCCAGGGGTTGAACCCTGGCCCTCTGCCTTGGGAGCATGGCCTCTTTACCCACTGGACCACAAGGGAAGTTCTACTATCAACATTTTAAACCCCTTATTCTGTTGTAGGAACAACTCTAAATGTTGTTGTGTTGATAATCTGATTTAGTTAACACAGTGAGACTATGAAGAAGGTCCTGTGAGTACTTCCGTGTGGAGGCCATAACAGTGGAACTCAGAGCTCAGGTTTTGCTTAGTCTCACAGCCAGGATTTGAATCCAGGCCTCCATTTAGGCCTGGTCCCTTAAATGCCACGGGTAATAGAATAGGCGCATGCAGGCACACGCCGAATGCCCTGGTGGCAAAGCCTGAAGCTCAGGACCATGGGAGAATGTAAAGTGTTTTCGTAGAAGGCAGTCTGATGAGGGGCAAACCCAGCGGCATCCTGAGGCCCACCTGTAAGAAGGTAGACGTGACCTGCTGTCTCCTGGGAACGTCATCCGGCAGGTTAGCAACTCTCCCAGGCAAGGGGCGAGGGCTCCGGTGCTGCCTGCAGGGGTCCCTTGCTCTGCTCTTGCCACGAGCATCCCCCCTCTCACCAGCCGAGAGCCTCTGCGGGGCTGTTGGCTCTCATTCAAGTCCGGGTTACATGCTGGCTCTCTGCACGCTTCAGAACCCCTCTGTCAGATGAGGGCAGACGGCAGAGCCATCGATCATTGCCAGGGGCATGGCTCCGTGCCCGCACACCCTACGTCTCGCCAAGGACCCGTTAACACGTTGAGCAGGAGAAGGACAGATGCCTCCTGAGAGGAAGGCCCGCTGATGGGTGAGTGATCCTCTTCAGGCAACCACGGGGGCAGGGCAGGATCTCTTTCCAAAGCAGTTTCCTCTGCGTGTGTGGAAACCCACAGTCAGTGCATCTGCCAGGATGCTGAGAGCAGCAAAACAACAAAAAAGCCCGGCTTTCCCAGCTTCCATCCTGCCACCGACCCCAAACCTGGCCTGAAATTAGCCCCAGGATTCTAGACTGATGGAGAAATAGGACAGTATAGGAATTCTTTTTCTTTTTCCATCAGAATCCTGGTTTAATTTCTGCCTTCCCCTCAAAGCCTGCCCAGCCCTGAGGGATTACTTCCTGCTTGGAGGCCCTGGAGCATTTGTGTCTGTGCCATCCAAAGCGTGGCGGCTCTGCCCATCCATTCAGCCCTGCAGCAAACACTGGCGGCATCCTCTGTGCCAGGCAGCGGGACAGGAGCGAGGAGAGAGACACGTTAAAACTGTCTGTATCCTCGAGGGAAAGCCCAGCCCCATGGGCAAGGTGGATGGGCAGAAAGACAGATTCTGTACCAAGGTGGACTCTGTACCAAAGAGAAGTGAAGGCCCTGGAAGAGAGCAGAGCTGATGGGTCCTCCCGGTCAGAGGCAGGGTTTCAGAAAAGCAGCTCAGAGGCAGGGTTTCAGAAAAGCGGCTCAGAGGCAGGGGCATGAGTCTGGAGGAACAGAGCGGGGACCTGGGGAGTTTCAGGCAGAAGTGCTTTAGGTCATCGTGTCTGAGTAGGGAAGAAGTACAGCAGTATTTTTTTTAAAGATCTCTGGGAGAGTCCAATGTGTAACAACCTTTGAGAAGGTCTGGAGACACCCGCTAAACAAAGCCTAACTGCTCCATCTGGGAGGGTATGCGCACCCATTCACCCTCCACTCAGGTCCCACCCAGAGCAGCTGGCAATCAGTGAAGGAATGACTCTCCCAGGGAGACAAAGGCTGGCCCCCTGGCCTAAAGCGGGGACCAGCTCTGCGGAACAGTTCCTGCTTCAGAGCTTCCCCACGGTCCTGGGTCAGGATGGCTGGGCTCCAGCTGAGGTCATAGTTTTGTGTTTAACCCTTTCCCTGCCGTAACCTGCCCCTAGTTAAAGAAAAGGGTTAATGGCTCAGTGTCCGACTCTTTGTGACCCAATGAACTGTAGCCCGCCAGGCTCTTCTGTCCATGGGATTTCCCAGGCAAGAATACTGGAGTGTTTGCCATTTCCTTCTCCAGGGAATCTTCCCAACCCAGGGATTGAACCCTGGGTGTCCCGCATTAAAGGCAGGTTCTTTACCATCTGGACCACCAAGGAAGACCCTGCTCACTGTCTTTCTCCTGAGAGCATTCACCTATCAGGTGACATACCCCTGAAACTCTACTTGGGTTCTGCTCTAAGAGCCCTGACTCCTGATCCTCTAGTCCCGGAAACAATCCATTATAACACTCAGTGTGGATTTACTGGTAGTAAGGGTGGTGTTGATAAAATTCCCAGTTAGAGGACGTATGGACCCAAAGTGTTATCTGCAAAGGATGCCTTGTCCCCTTCTTGGAAGGATGTGGAGGATAGGGGTTTCATCCGAGAAAGACGGAGGCCACACACTGGCCATCCGAGGTGGGAGATGGACTCCTCTGAAGGACAGTGACTCGTCTCACACCACAGAAATAGCTGCCAGGCACACCTCCTCTGAGGATGGCTTCTTCACAGCCAAAGCCTTCAGCTTCTTCACTCTATTATCTTAGTTTAGAAAAACACAGCCAGGATCCCCAGATGATATTCTTGAATAGTCTCTCACGGATCGGCCTCTACTGAGATGGTTCCTTCATTCAAGCTTGTCAGAAGGAATCATTTTAATTTTCTGTAAATGCCTTTGTGGCACTTCTTGGCTGAGTGATCATTGTTTTAAAATGTTGATGCAGATGACAGTGTCTTTTGGCATTTCGCCAGCATGGCTACGGCTGCCCTGTAAATTGTTTTGCACAGCTTTTATTTTTAAATAATAAAGTCAGTTTTTCTCCAAAATGCTGCAAGTATAAAAGACTTTCTAATCTACAGATGAAACACCAAGCAGTCCCTTCAAATGGAGCTTGTTTATGTGTCTGGAGGACTTCTTTGGGACTATACAAAAAGAAAGAGAGCTGATAATCAGTCCTCAAAGAGTTACTCAAGTATTTGATAACCATTGTCTTTGCTTGGATTGTTATAACGACTTTTGTATATCAGGATTGCCAGTCACATCCATCTTTCGGCATTTACTCTTCCCTCAGACAAGTACTCTAGGTTGTAAGACAATGGTAGAGAAGACACTGGAGACTCAGTCTGGGGCTCTAAATGAAAAGAGTGGAAACAAACACCAATTCAAGAACAGTTCAGCTTCCCTTATAGCTCAGTGGGTAAAAAATCCGCCTGCAATGCAGGAGACCTGGGTTTGATTCCTGGGTCAGGAAGATCCCCTGGAGAAGGAAATGGCAACCCACTCCAGTATTCTTGCCCATGAAATCCCAGGAACAGGGGAGCCTGGCAGGCTACAGGCCCTGAGGTCTCAAGAGTTGGACGTAACTCAGCAACTACACCTCCACCACCGTCAATACCATGACTCTAAAAGTTAGAGCTGGATCTTGAATCCAGATAAAAGCAAAGGACAGCTATGAAGCCCATTGTATTAGTTAAGGTAAAGGTTAAGCTACTGTAACAGAGAGACCCCAAAACACAGTGGCTTAAGCAAGATAGGAATCTGTTTTTCTCTAACATAGCAGCCTAGAAAGGACCAGGGATGGTGGGGTCAGCAGTGTCCACCATGACAACTTAGTATAAATGTCCAGAGACCCCAGATAGTCCAGGAGAAGACTGGAAGTGCAGTCTAAGGCAGCACACAGCATAGAGCTGTGCACGCTGTGAACACTGGGCACATGTTTGAAGGCTGGATTGATGGGTGCATGTGTAAAGGGATGAATGAAATGAAAGTGCTCCCGTCAGCATCCAGAGACTCCAGTCAAACAGGGGTGATATTCACAAAGCGTAGAATTCTGCACAGGCAGATTCGCAGAGGCACAAAGACCTAGGAGTGTAAATTGTTTTGCACAGCTTTTATTTTAAATAATAAAGTCAGTTTTTCTCCAAAATGCTGCAAGTATAAAAGACTTTCTAATCTACAGATGAAACACCAAGCAGTCCCTTCAAATGGAGCTTGTTTATGTGTCTGGAGGACTTCTTTGGGACTATACAAAAAGAAAGAGAGCTGATAATCAGTCCTCAAAGAGTTACTCAAGTATTTGATAACCATTGTCTTTGCTTGGATTGTTATAACGACTTTTGTATATCAGGATTGCCAGTCACATCCATCTTTCGGCATTTACTCTTCCCTCAGACAAGTACTCTAGGTTGTAAGACAATGGTAGAGAAGACACTGGAGACTCAGTCTGGGGCTCTAAATGAAAAGAGTGGAAACAAACACCAATTCAAGAACAGTTCAGCTTCCCTTATAGCTCAGTGGGTAAAAAATCCGCCTGCAATGCAGGAGACCTGGGTTTGATTCCTGGGTCAGGAAGATCCCCTGGAGAAGGAAATGGCAACCCACTCCAGTATTCTTGCCCATGAAATCCCAGGAACAGGGGAGCCTGGCAGGCTACAGGCCCTGAGGTCTCAAGAGTTGGACGTAACTCAGCAACTACACCTCCACCACCGTCAATACCATGACTCTAAAAGTTAGAGCTGGATCTTGAATCCAGATAAAAGCAAAGGACAGCTATGAAGCCCATTGTATTAGTTAAGGTAAAGGTTAAGCTACTGTAACAGAGAGACCCCAAAACACAGTGGCTTAAGCAAGATAGGAATCTGTTTTTCTCTAACATAGCAGCCTAGAAAGGACCAGGGATGGTGGGGTCAGCAGTGTCCACCATGACAACTTAGTATAAATGTCCAGAGACCCCAGATAGTCCAGGAGAAGACTGGAAGTGCAGTCTAAGGCAGCACACAGCATAGAGCTGTGCACGCTGTGAACACTGGGCACATGTTTGAAGGCTGGATTGATGGGTGCATGTGTAAAGGGATGAATGAAATGAAAGTGCTCCCGTCAGCATCCAGAGACTCCAGTCAAACAGGGGTGATATTCACAAAGCGTAGAATTCTGCACAGGCAGATTCGCAGAGGCACAAAGACCTAGGAGCGTGCACTCTGGCTTGCCCGGGTATATGTGCGGCCAGCAGCGGTGGGCAGGGGTGTGCTGAGCACAGAGGGGAAAGGGGCCATCGCTCACTTCATTGATGGTCTCAGCATCTCATCGTTGGGAGAGTCTGTCAGCCAGGACCCCAGCCACCACCCTGGCATTCAGACATCACTCAGACAATAGGAATCTTCCCCTCTCAGCATCCCTTTCTCTACAGATCAGTGGCTCTCAGAGAACGGTCCCCAGACCAGCTATATCAGCATCCTCTGGAAACTTTTAGAAAAGCTCACCCCAGACCCCATGGCCAGAATTCCTGAACCACAAACTCTTGGGGTGGGGCCCCGAAATCTGTGTTAAAGTTGCCCTCCAGCAAATTCTGATGCATGCTCAAGTCTGAGGACCACAACAATCAGGGATTAACATAGGAATGACTATTTTGTTTATTTTATTCAGGAAGGATATTAAAAGAAAAAAACACCTTACTATTTAGATTCACCTTCACTTCACCTAACAAAGGACGTGTGAACATTTTAAAAATAGAAAGGGCCTAATCTCAGAATGAAGACAATATTTCCCACAAAGGACTGTTTTTCTTAAAGGTCTGTCAAGAGTCTTCAGGCAACAGCACAAGCCAGCATCTGGAACTCCTGAGTTCAGAAAGAGCAACAAATGAGGTTCATGCGAGGATATTCCATATCTGACCGCACCTCAGGAGAATCTGGGTTTACACCTCAATGCCTCCAGTGGCTGCTGGTGTTTCTCTAACATAGCAGCCTAGAAAGGACCAGGGATGGTGGGGTCAGCAGTGTCCACCATGACAACTTAGTATAAATGTCCAGAGACCCCAGATAGTCCAGGAGAAGACTGGAAGTGCAGTCTAAGGCAGCACACAGCATAGAGCTGTGCACGCTGTGAACACTGGGCACATGTTTGAAGGCTGGATTGATGGGTGCATGTGTAAAGGGATGAATGAAATGAAAGTGCTCCCGTCAGCATCCAGAGACTCCAGTCAAACAGGGGTGATATTCACAAAGCGTAGAATTCTGCACAGGCAGATTCGCAGAGGCACAAAGACCTAGGAGTGTGCACTCTGGCTTGCCCGGGTATATGTGCGGCCAGCAGCGGTGGGCAGGGGTGTGCTGAGCACAGAGGGGAAAGGGGCCATCGCTCACTTCATTGATGGTCTCAGCATCTCATCGTTGGGAGAGTCTGTCAGCCAGGACCCCAGCCACCACCCTGGCATTCAGACATCACTCAGACAATAGGAATCTTCCCCTCTCAGCATCCCTTTCTCTACAGATCAGTGGCTCTCAGAGAACGGTCCCCAGACCAGCTATATCAGCATCCTCTGGAAACTTTTAGAAAAGCTCACCCCAGACCCCATGGCCAGAATTCCTGAACCACAAACTCTTGGGGTGGGGCCCCGAAATCTGTGTTAAAGTTGCCCTCCAGCAAATTCTGATGCATGCTCAAGTCTGAGGACCACAACAATCAGGGATTAACATAGGAATGACTATTTTGTTTATTTTATTCAGGAAGGATATTAAAAGAAAAAAACACCTTACTATTTAGATTCACCTTCACTTCACCTAACAAAGGACGTGTGAACATTTTAAAAATAGAAAGGGCCTAATCTCAGAATGAAGACAATATTTCCCACAAAGGACTGTTTTTCTTAAAGGTCTGTCAAGAGTCTTCAGGCAACAGCACAAGCCAGCATCTGGAACTCCTGAGTTCAGAAAGAGCAACAAATGAGGTTCATGCGAGGATATTCCATATCTGACCGCACCTCAGGAGAATCTGGGTTTACACCTCAATGCCTCCATGTTCCCAGGAGGTCCAGATCTTTCCTTTTGGGGGAATATGGATGAATCCAGTTAGAGACGGAAGCTGAATCTGGCCTCTGTAGCCCAACACCAAGTTAAATCTCAGAGTTTGGGGTGAAGTTTTGATACAAGAGTTTCATTACTTTGCAAGAGAAAGGCAGCCACAGAGGGCTAATGCCCTCAGAGCTGCTTGTCCCCACCTGGATGGGGTACTGAGCAGTTTTAGAGTGATGATTCATCAAGGAGGATGTGAGTAGTTCGTGGACATTCTTCTGATTGGCTGGTGGTGAGGTAATCAGGAATCAGTAACATCAACTTTCTGGTTCCAACTGGTCTGGGGCTCTAGTGCTGTCGGCAGCATAAGATTAACTTCTCCCACCTGATGGGAGTTTCAGTATCTGCAAAAGAGCTCAAAGATACTGTTCTGTGTATCCCTTGAGGGGAAGGCAGCATCCTGCCCCACGCCTGCGCTATTGTTTCTTGACAGCCCCTCCCTTGCCTCTGCGTCTCCTCCCTTCCCTCATTAGCTGCTGCTATTTGAACTTGCCCAGTGGAACTCAGGAAGGTCCGGGAGGCTGAGTGAAGCCTGTTTCCCGTAATCAAGAAACAGGGGACGCAGAAAGGCTTCCTCACAGGGTTGATGCAAGGATTTAATGAGGTAATAGTCCCTGTGTGGACCATAGCAAAGACTCAGTGAATGTTGCTCATGACTTCAATCCAAAGTGTAAACAAAGTGCACTCTTGGCTTAGAGAACAAGTAAGAACCAAAGGCACAATATACTATATACCGATCATATAAAATAGACATTTAGATAGAGGAAAGGTAGCAACTCAGATATAGAGTTATTATTAGATTTCTGGCAGGCATGTGTTTGTATGTGAATGTCTAGATGGGGGTAGCTGTGTGTGCATGTTTGGTTTGGGGTAGTTTGATAGGGGAGTGGTAATCTGGAGGACTATGATCTTTCTTGGAACTGAAGACGCTCTTAGGACCTGTCTTCCTCCTTTGATTTCCATCTAACCAGAGGGTTCTGAGGAGCTGCAGGGATGCGCTCTGTTCTGTTGGGCCCTGCATTCACGGCGGCTGCCTGTGTGCCTTGTGTGAGAGGCAGTTGGCTTCTGGAGTTTTTGTAGACATGTGCCCTGAGCAGGAAGGCCCCGCTGGCTGAGATGCATCTTCTTATTTTGCCTGAAAAGATTATTCCTAGACCCAAAAGTCCTGACTTTAGGAGGAGAAGGGAGCGACAGCGGATGAGATGGTTGGATGGCATCACTGACTCCATGGACATGAGTTTGAGCAAACTCCATGAGATGGCAAAGGACAAGGAAGCCTGCTGTGCTGCAGTCCATGGAGTCGCAGAGAGTCTGTCATGACTTAGTGCCCGAACAACGACAAAGTCCTGATCACCGGCTCAAACTCCCTGTTCATTGAGAGCCATTGGTCAAGGCCACTGCTGTTTGATTTCAGACTCCGTGATTTCACTGTTCATTGAAAGTCAAGGCCACCGCTGTTTGATTTCAGACTCTGGGATGTAGCAAACAAGACAAAGAGAGAGTGGTGTTGTTCCTTAAATAACTATGCATATTCGCAGCAAAAACAACAAAAAAAGGAAAGTGTTGACTTAGTATTAAAACAAAACCAACCCCCCCCACCAAAAAAATCTAAACCTTTTACATGCCTTTAGGACTCGAAGGATCTCATGTTTTTAACTTCAAAATAGTCCGAATTTTGCACAGCCAGGCTCCCTTTATTCAGAATTAAACTCATGAATCTGGAGCTCCTTGGAGCCACCCATCCACTTCTGTCTCTATTGCTATCATAATCGTTGTATTATTAATTGATTAATCTAGCCCAAGGCCCTGGAGTGCCTGCACATAAAATCAGAACGTAATTGCAACAGTAAAGAGATCAAATGAGATAATTGAAACATAAAAGATGACAAATGCTAATTCAGGAAGTTCTTTTGTATGCACTGAGATGCGTGCTACTTATTTATGAAGTGTTGTTTGGAGATTCCTAAGGAAGGAGTTCAAGGCAAAATAAATCCTCTATACCGGAACTGAAGACGCTCTTAGGACCTGTCTTCCTCCTTTGATTTCCATCTAACCAGAGGGTTCTGAGGAGCTGCAGGGATGCGCTCTGTTCTGTTGGGCCCTGCATTCACGGCGGCTGCCTGTGTGCCTTGTGTGAGAGGCAGTTGGCTTCTGGAGTTTTTGTAGACATGTGCCCTGAGCAGGAAGGCCCCGCTGGCTGAGATGCATCTTCTTATTTTGCCTGAAAAGATTATTCCTAGACCCAAAAGTCCTGACTTTAGGAGGAGAAGGGAGCGACAGCGGATGAGATGGTTGGATGGCATCACTGACTCCATGGACATGAGTTTGAGCAAACTCCATGAGATGGCAAAGGACAAGGAAGCCTGCTGTGCTGCAGTCCATGGAGTCGCAGAGAGTCTGTCATGACTTAGTGCCCGAACAACGACAAAGTCCTGATCACCGGCTCAAACTCCCTGTTCATTGAGAGCCATTGGTCAAGGCCACTGCTGTTTGATTTCAGACTCCGTGATTTCACTGTTCATTGAAAGTCAAGGCCACCGCTGTTTGATTTCAGACTCTGGGATGTAGCAAACAAGACAAAGAGAGAGTGGTGTTGTTCCTTAAATAACTATGCATATTCGCAGCAAAACAACAAAAAGGAAAGTGTTGACTTAGTATTAAAACAAAACCAACCCCCCCCACCAAAAAAATCTAAACCTTTTACATGCCTTTAGGACTCGAAGGATCTCATGTTTTTAACTTCAAAATAGTCCGAATTTTGCACAGCCAGGCTCCCTTTATTCAGAATTAAACTCATGAATCTGGAGCTCCTTGGAGCCACCCATCCACTTCTGTCTCTATTGCTATCATAATCGTTGTATTATTAATTGATTAATCTAGCCCAAGGCCCTGGAGTGCCTGCACATAAAATCAGAACGTAATTGCAACAGTAAAGAGATCAAATGAGATAATTGAAACATAAAAGATGACAAATGCTAATTCAGGAAGTTCTTTTGTATGCACTGAGATGCGTGCTACTTATTTATGAAGTGTTGTTTGGAGATTCCTAAGGAAGGAGTTCAAGGCAAAATAAATCCTGTGATCTGCTTACACAAAGATATCCAATAAAGGGACCTGCACCCGGGTGGGTTGTGGTCCAAGTGCAGGTCCAGGCATACCTTCCGTGGAGTGTCGTTTAGGTGCATCTTTTCAGAAGAGGTAACCTGAACTGACATTAATGCCCTGTTGAGACGTCCCCTCAGGCTTCAAACTTGCAGCAATGGCATCTGCCGGACACATGACAGGAGGCGGAGATGTTGGGCACAAAGAAGCCAGTTGACAGCCGGCTTCTTTGAGGCTTAGATGTGCTCCTTGCATTTATAGAATTGAAAAGAAGGGGAAAAAAAGAGTCTGGTCAGGTCTGGAGTTCCCCAAGTGAAAACCAGTTCGTTTCACTTTATAGAACACCTGAAGGACAGAGGGGACCAGGAAACCTGGACCCAGTTTTTGTCCTGTTTCTCTCCTTAGAGATGATGAAGAGTCTGGGCACAGACTCCATCAAAGCCTACATGTTCACAGTTCCTAAAACTTCAGATTTCCATCCTTCATCATTTTAGTGACAGTCCCAGGTGCTGATTTTATTTTTTCAGATACTTCAGTCTATGCAGTCTCTTATTTCTGCAGAGCCAGGGATGAAGTGAGATGAAGTCCTCACTGGTCTGACCTATTTCAGGTCTTCCCTCAGCCCAGCTGTCTCTGGAGGTTAGACCAGCTGCACCAATCACAGGGGACCACGGACCTGTGCACGCTATGCATCTCCACAGTGCCGTGGAGATGGGGCCAGCTACCCACACACTGCCCCCATCACAGTGAAGCTGCTTGGAGATAATAGTCACTCATTATTCAGCACTCAACACACACCGAGTGACTTTTATGTCAGAGAACTAAACCAAGTCCCTGGCCTCAGGGAGCTTATGTTCCCGTGGAGGGAGACAGAGTAAACAGATAAACTCGGAAATGGATCAGGTAGTGTCAGCTGGTGATAAGTATCAAGTAGGAGAAGAAATTGGGGAGGATCCAAGGAATGACAGGGGAAGGGGTGTGTGTTTAGCGTGTGGTCTGGAGAAAGCTCCCAAATGGGGTGCCGAGGAGAGATCTGAAAACTCTGCATGAATGAACCTCTGTCTAAAGTGCCTTAAGTAGACTAATGAATTCAGATCTCAAGGGAATGAGATGCAAAAGATAAAACAGAATCCTTTCTCCGTGGCTCTGGGAACATAATACTAAAAGCTGGTTTGTATTAAGTCCCTTACGAGGATTAATTCATTTAATCCTCACAGCAGTCTTGTGAGGTAGAAATGATGATCAGTCACCCTCCTCCTGGAGATGAGCTTAGTAACTCACCAAGGGTTACACCCCTAGCGAAACATGAGGCTGGATTTCAACTCCAAGCCCCCTGAGGGTTTTGCGGGGAAGGGGGTTATCTTATGGAACAACTGAATTGAGTTTAAATTGATATACAATGAACTGCACATATTTAAAGTGTACAACTTGAGAATTTTTAGTGTATGTATATAATCACGACACGATCATATCATCCATAATGAACATGTGTCTCACTCCCCAAAGTTCCCTCATGCCTTCTTTTAACAACCCTCATCCATCCCTCTCCGTAGTTCCATTTCATTTCCAACTAACCTGATTCCTGATGCTATAGATTAGCTTGTGTTTTCTACAGTCTTGTACAAATGGGATCATACAGCATGAACTCTTTTTTTCTGTCTGGCTTCTTTCACACAACATGATTAGTTTGGGATTCATCCTCATCACAGGGAGTGACATTCCCTCTGATTGCTGAATAGTGTTCCCTTGCATTGGATATACCTCAGTTTGTCTCTCCATTCACCTGTTCGTGGCCTTGTGTGTATGTGCTCAGTCGTGTCTGACTCTTTGTGCCCCCTGGACTGTAGCCCACCAGGGTCCTCGGTTCATGGAATTTTCCAGACAAGAATACTGGAGCAGGTTGCCATTTTCTCCTTCAGAGGATCTTCCCCATCCGAGCATCGAACCCACATCTCTTGCATCTCCTGCATTGGCAGGTGGAGTCTTTACCATTGTGCCACCTGGGAAGCCCTATTAATGGGCTGTTAATAGGCAGTTGGGGGGCTATTAAAAGTTAAACCGCTAGGATCATTCACGTATTGGGTTGCCCAAGAAGTTCCTTTGGGTGTTTCGAAAAGATGTTATGGGAAAACCCTAACAAACTTTTTGGCCAGTCAATACAAGTCTGTATATTATGCCCACACACGTAAACATTACATAACACAGCTTCTCAAAAAAAAAAAAAGAGAAAGTTTAAAATAGAACACATAGGAGCTGCGTTGTATGACAGAATCCCACTGAACCAGAACTGAGACTTTTAGATTCCAAAATCTATGATCTTTTCCTAGCCCAAGGGTCGGGAGTGGCCGCTGCAAAGTGTACACAGGAAGCCTTTCATTCTGAGGTCTCAGGGTTACCTAACGGAGCACAGAAGTCCCTGGTGTGCACTCTTGCCCACATTTACGAACAGCGTGAATGTTGACCAGTCCCTTGTCCCCTCCAGACCTCTTCCTCACCAGTCAGAATCCCAGCCTAGCCCAGGGCTGACGCATGGCACCTCCTATCTGGAGGAAAGCCGTAGATTACCCAAGGATAACCTTCACATCGCCTCACCGCTCTGTATTGCTATACCCCTGATTGTAGGATCCTAGCATTGACCTTGGGTGGCCTCTTCCTGCAGCACCTTGAGGCAGGATTCCTGCTCCCATCCAGAGACTGAGGCCAGTCGGTAGCCGTCACAGCGCTGGATTCTAGCTACTAGACCAGTGACAGTGACAAAGTCCCGTCCCGTGGGTTTGTGGAAATGAACTCCCACAAAGACGGAAAGTAGGAAAGCAGGTCGGGTATTCATGAGATGAGAAAGGATACATGTGGATGGGTACACAGATGGACTCAGAGGAAGGCATGCTGCCCGCGGGGTAGGTTAATTCACTTATGTGGGGCATTTCTTCTGGGTTTCCTTTGGCCGATCATGCTGCTTTGCCTGGTTCTGAGCCTGTGTTTGGTGACTCAGGATTCTCCCATGTGTGCAGGCATCGCTTCACCAAGGTGGATTCGAGTGAAGAGGCCCATGAACAGGTTGACATCAGTCCTCACTTGACCTTCAAAGAGGCCTCTGCCCATGTATGGTTGGGAAGGTCTCCTTGGCTTCAAGAATGAGAACTCTGAGGTCTCTGTCTTTCATTCCCTGGAGCAGGGCATGATGGCCCACTCCAGTATTCTCGCCTGGAGAATCCCATGGACAGAGGAGCCTGGCCGGCTGCAGTCCACGGGGTCACGAAGAGTCAGACATGACCAAAGCATCGCAGCATCACACCTCCATCTGGGCGGGGCTGAGCCTCTCCTCTCTTCATCTTGGAGTATCTTTCCATAGCGGACAACTCCAGCTGTCCAGCCTGGGGCCCTCTATGTCCGTCTGTGTCTCCGTCTTTGTCCTGCTGCAGCATGTCAGAGCCGTGTGCAATCTGAGAAAGCAGGCAGAAAACTGAGGTCCAGGGAGCGAGGCCGGGGCTTGGGGGTGCCCGAGTTGTTGGGGAGCTCAGATCTGGGTGTCCCGACATCCAGTTCAGAACTTTTTCTTCTACCGCAAATTGCCACTTGTGTTTATTCAAATTTTACATCAGCAAAGGTGCCGGATGAAAGAAGTGTGGTGTCTCCTCCCATGGTGTAATGAGGCTGGCCATGCTGTCCCAGGGGGTTTCCTGTACAGTTTGTGATCAAAGTGCAGCTGCTGAGTCCTCAGGACACAGAATGACACCTCGCTAGCTAGGTAAATGCTACAAAAAAGGAAACACTTTTGCGGGAAGGAAACTGTAATAAGAGAGACATATAAATGATTCATTTCCCCTCTGCCGTTGGTTCAGGTTGTAATTACCCGAACTTTAAAAATAAAACCTGAAAAGCACGACTGTCTTTGCCACATGATGGCAAAAGCGCACCCCGTTGCATCAAGTCTCACAATTAACAACTGCTCTTTTAGGCTTTACACTAATTAAGGAGCGATACTTGGTACATATACTCCTCCCGCCATGAGGTAGCTTGTTGTGTAGGGTGGAACTGTTCAGGCTTCGTGAAACTGCCTTTTTCATCTTTTGGTGTTAAACGATGAATTTCTCATACAGAACGCGATGGTCAGAGGTTTGCATTCTAACCCACAGGAGCCACAATATATTTTCTTTAGCATAACTTTCATGTGTGTGTGTGTGTGTGTGTGTGTGTGTGTGTGTGCCCAGTTGTATCCAGCTCTTTGCAATTCCATGGACTGTAGCCCACCAGACTCCTCTGTCCATGGGATTCTCCAGCCCAGAATACCAGAGTGGGTTACCACACCCTCCGCCAGGGGATGTTGCGGAGCCAAGGGTTGAACCCAGATCTCTTCTGTCTTCTTTATTGGCTGGGGGTTCTTTTACCACTAGCACCACCTGGGAAGCCCTGACTTTTCTTTAGTAACAATTTAAATAACGATAATAGGCTGGAAGAGTTTCTATTTAGGATGATGAAATATTCAGTAGAGAGAAAATTGCCTTAGAGATGGCTGATCAGAACTCAGTTTAGAATTCATGATGCACTTCACACCTTAAGTAGAAGGAGAGGTGAGTTCTCACAGAGCTGTTAGGGACCTTGTGCTGCCAAGAAGGGACCAGAATCCCCACTGGCCGCCTTCCTGTGTCATGTCCTACCTACAGCTCATCCGGGCTTTGCTGTGGGGACAAAGCAAACAGGTCGGTGGTGTTCGTGGTGACAGCATGTTTAATGAACCTCGACGTGTTACGCTCATGTCTGCCTCCTGCATTTCTCAGTGTCTCATGAACGGCTGCACCACAGTGAAGAGGCTTGCCCCGCAGTGTATATCATTTGGACAGAGACACTGTCCTGTCATTGCAGGTCGTGGGACAGGAAAATCAGGACACTGAAGTGATTCTTGCTACCTTCACCCAAGATAGCGTTGGCTTCAAAATGTCTGTCTAGATGAGCCTTGGGAATGTCAATATGGTATAAAGTTGAGGCTGGTTGGGGGTTTGGTTTCAAAGAGATGTTTGCCGAGCAAGCAGGTAGTTTTCACTTGGATGTTATGCATCCTGGGGTCTCTAGGGCCCCAATTCTATGTGAGCTGTCATTTGCTTTGGTGACTAGTGATGTAAACAGTCAACTAACTGCTCCATTGCAGGGTGAACTGACATCCTTTGCTACGTGGTGAGTTATAGAGGCTGTAAAGCATTGGGGAATTCGTAAGATCTGAATGGCACAGATAACTTTCTTTTCTATTTGAGTTTATATTCAGGAATGTATGATACAGAAAATCTGTAGACCTTCTATGCCTCTGGCTTTGGAATGTTCTTCTTTTTGTCAGAAAGACAAAAAAATGACAGATAAAAGATGATTGTTCTCCGTATTTAGATCCCAGGTCATTTTATGGATTATTAACTCTGCCAAACTGCATGTGGGATTAATTGGAAACAATTGCTGTGTTCTCACTACATTGCATCACTTCCTTTTGTTAATTAAGAGACATTGCCCTCTGTGCTACAGATGACGGAGGGGACAGCTCTTCTTTTGTTACCAGACAGCAGCCCCAGAAAGGCAGAAATCACAGTGTCTCTGGGAACAAAGGTAGCGACAGAGCGCAGACATCCCCGTGTGGCAGCTCCAAGGAGACTGGCTGATTCCAGCGTTTGGACTGTTAGATACACGCAGTTCTAAGCGTCTAGTTCAATCTGCCCAATTACAGTGTTACCTGTTTATTTGCTTGATGACCAAAGCCAGTTGCCCGAAAATGGAAAACGTATTAAAGAGGATTAACCAGCAATGGAGTTAATTAAGAAAATCACCTCGCCATTCACAATGACATATCTCTAATTTTTTAATTAAAAAATAAATTGGAAATCAAATTAATAAAACAACGTCTACAAGCATGAACTTTTTAAAAACTACATAAGTTGACAATAACCTTATTTTGAAGTTATTGGAAGTATTGGGGGAGTGTGTGTGTGTGTGTGTGTCTGTGTGCTTCAACAGACCACGTGTGTCTCCCTAAAATAACAGTGCCATCACTTTACTATAAGGGTGTGACTCCCCTGGTGGTCCAATGGTTAGGACTTCACCTTCCACTGCAGAGAGTACAGGTTCGATCCTTAGTCGGGGAACTAAGATCCCTCATACCCGACAACCAAACAACCAAAACCTAAAATGGAGGCAATACTGCAACAAATTCAATAAAGATTTTTAAAAAGATTACTATAAGGGAAATAGCGATTCACCAAGTGTGTATTAAGCACGCACTCTGTAAGCCAAATGGAGCAGGAGGACAGAGGAAAACTCTGGGCGCGAAGATCAAAGGGTATTGAAGACTTCCTGGTGAATTTTGGGTTGAGATGTTTTTTCTAGTCCCCAGTCATTCCCACACTCACTCTGGTTTTAGGACCTTCACATAAGCAACTGGCCCCAGCCCCCTCACCCTCCTTTTCTGCCCACCTTCCATCTAGCTAGCTTCTACCTCGCTAGCCCCATATAAAGCCACTTCCCAGGAAGCCCTCCCGCCCATCCCCAAAGACAAAAATGACAGATAAAAGATGATTGTTCTCCGTATTTAGATCCCAGGTCATTTTATGGATTATTAACTCTGCCAAACTGCATGTGGGATTAATTGGAAACAATTGCTGTGTTCTCACTACATTGCATCACTTCCTTTTGTTAATTAAGAGACATTGCCCTCTGTGCTACAGATGACGGAGGGGACAGCTCTTCTTTTGTTACCAGACAGCAGCCCCAGAAAGGCAGAAATCACAGTGTCTCTGGGAACAAAGGTAGCGACAGAGCGCAGACATCCCCGTGTGGCAGCTCCAAGGAGACTGGCTGATTCCAGCGTTTGGACTGTTAGATACACGCAGTTCTAAGCGTCTAGTTCAATCTGCCCAATTACAGTGTTACCTGTTTATTTGCTTGATGACCAAAGCCAGTTGCCCGAAAATGGAAAACGTATTAAAGAGGATTAACCAGCAATGGAGTTAATTAAGAAAATCACCTCGCCATTCACAATGACATATCTCTAATTTTTTAATTAAAAAATAAATTGGAAATCAAATTAATAAAACAACGTCTACAAGCATGAACTTTTAAGAACTACATAAGTTGACAATAACCTTATTTTGAAGTTATTGGAAGTATTGGGGGAGTGTGTGTGTGTGTGTGTGTCTGTGTGCTTCAACAGACCACGTGTGTCTCCCTAAAATAACAGTGCCATCACTTTACTATAAGGGTGTGACTCCCCTGGTGGTCCAATGGTTAGGACTTCACCTTCCACTGCAGAGAGTACAGGTTCGATCCTTAGTCGGGGAACTAAGATCCCTCATACCCGACAACCAAACAACCAAAACCTAAAATGGAGGCAATACTGCAACAAATTCAATAAAGATTTTTAAAAAGATTACTATAAGGGAAATAGCGATTCACCAAGTGTGTATTAAGCACGCACTCTGTAAGCCAAATGGAGCAGGAGGACAGAGGAAAACTCTGGGCGCGAAGATCAAAGGGTATTGAAGACTTCCTGGTGAATTTTGGGTTGAGATGTTTTTTCTAGTCCCCAGTCATTCCCACACTCACTCTGGTTTTAGGACCTTCACATAAGCAACTGGCCCCAGCCCCCTCACCCTCCTTTTCTGCCCACCTTCCATCTAGCTAGCTTCTACCTCTCCGTCTAGCCCCATATAAAGCCACTTCCTCCAGGAAGCCCTCCCCGCCCATCCCCCCAGACTAAGTCCTGTCACTCAATACAGAGCACAGCTCTCTCTTTCCTCTCCGGGAGCTCTTAGCACACTCTCGTTGTTGCATGTTTTATTATCTGCCCTTCAGGCAAAAGTATAAGCTTCATAACAGCAGAGACTATGGCAGCCAAAAACACATGGAAAAAACAAAATGCTTGCTTTTCAACAAGTGAGGTAATTTGATTTGGGAGAAAATAAAAATCAGACGTAGTGAGAGTGTTCATGTCTGTATGTCCAGAGCTGGGCACAGAGTGAGCTGTTAATTGCCATTTGGGCTTTTTTAAAATAGCTATTTGTTGAATGATGGAATGAACACAAAAGTTAGTGAATGTGCAGAGAAACGGTAGTGCTATTTCCCGTCTTTTTGAGCCTTCATTTCCTCCCCCGTTGGCTCATTGTCGGCACTTGATGAGCCCTTCCACATCACTAAAGGGAAAGCTGAGTTGAATGCTCCAACAGACTTGAGAGAAGGTTCTACATCCTTAGCCAAAACTGACTTTCTGCTCCAGAATATTTGGCCTTTTGTAGGTAAGGATGACTAAGACGGACGAAAACATTGAGGGCAGAGCAATGGCTGATGGCCGGTGCCAGTGAGCCGGATGAAACAGTGAAGACTGATTGGACTTTTTTGAAATAATTCCTCACAATCGTGACATTAGCATGAAGGTGGAGAAACATAGTCGTACAGATTGTGGCTGAAGGGAACTCGTCTAAAGAGAAGGAAGTGTGATGAAAGAGAAAGGGGGCGTATTCCAGCCAGCTCTGGTGCCTTAGAAGGAAAACCCATCGTAATGACTGAAACAGAATTGGTGGTGGGGGATGAAGGTGATCAGAAATGAGGTCTAAGATGGGCGTCTGCTCTGTGCCCCTCACGAGGCGAAGTGCTTGACGTGAACCACCTCAGGGTTCCTGCTGCTAACCCTATGACCTGTGCATTCGGCTTACCACCTTTGTAGACTGGATGTGTTAGGGTCACAGGCAGAAGGGGTAGCCTGGTTAAACCCTGTGTCTCCTGACTTCCCAGGTCTGAACCTTAAACCCCAGGCTCTGGTGCTCTAGGAGGATGTCGCTGGGGCCCTGGTTCTCTTCCAGTGGGTTTTGTTTCTGTTTGGCTGCACCACGAGGCGTGTGGGGTCTTTGTTCTTGACCAGGAATCAAACTCGTGCCCCCTGCAGCGGAAGGGCAGAGTCTGAACGGCAGGCCTGCCAGGGAAGCCCCCTGGTTGGGTTTGGCTATGTGTTCATCATTTGTGTTTCATTGACGTGGATCAGGAGTGTGGCAAGGGCTCAGAAGCGTGCTCTTGGCTGCGGTCACTCCTGAGGTTGCAGTCAGGCAGTGACGTGGGCGGGGTGGTGTCTGGACCTCTGCCCTCCCTCCACGTGGGCTTCCTCATGGCATGGTGGCCCCAGTGCAGCCAGCTGCTTCCTGCCGGCTGAAGGCTTCAAGAGCACGTATTCCAACTGATGAGACAGAAGCTACCTTGCCTTTTAGGACCTCGCCTCTGTGGTCCCACAGAATGATTCTGCTGCACAGGCTACAAGCATGTTCCAAGCCCAGCCAGGTTCAGAGCGGGAAGAATTTGATCCCATCACTTGGCGGGAAGTGGCAAGGTTCTCAACACGTGTGGGGGATGGGAGGCGCGGTTGCGTCTGTCTTTGGAACATACCATCTGCAGCACGGAGGACGGGGATCAGGAATGGGGCCATAAGAGGAAAAACATGCCCACGGGGTCTTGACCCTTTGCTGAAGGTTTCATTTAACTTCCTCCCAAGAGCTTTAGAAAAGGGGGCAGGGCAGTCTCTTCACACTTTGGGAAGGAAGACCGGAGGCTCTGCTTCACGGGCTGGTCAGTCTGCACCTGCTGTACACAGGGCCACCTGAGCGGTGCTGTACAAAGTCACCCCAGACTCCTCTAGCCTAGTCTGTTATTATTAGCATCTCATGCGGAAGAACCGAGGCTTAATTAATCTATTAGCCAGGACGGCTCTCTGCTAACCCTATGACCTGTGCATTCGCTTACCACCTTTGTAGACTGGATGTGTTAGGGTCACAGGCAGAAGGGTAGCCTGGTTAAACCCTGTGTCTCCTGACTTCCCAGGTCTGAACCTTAAACCCCAGGCTCTGGTGCTCTAGGAGGATGTCGCTGGGGCCCTGGTTCTCTTCCAGTGGGTTTTGTTTCTGTTTGGCTGCACCACGAGGCGTGTGGGGTCTTTGTTCTTGACCAGGAATCAAACTCGTGCCCCCTGCAGCGGAAGGGCAGAGTCTGAACGGCAGGCCTGCCAGGGAAGCCCCCTGGTTGGGTTTGGCTATGTGTTCATCATTTGTGTTTCATTGACGTGGATCAGGAGTGTGGCAAGGGCTCAGAAGCGTGCTCTTGGCTGCGGTCACTCCTGAGGTTGCAGTCAGGCAGTGACGTGGGCGGGGTGGTGTCTGGACCTCTGCCCTCCCTCCACGTGGGCTTCCTCATGGCATGGTGGCCCCAGTGCAGCCAGCTGCTTCCTGCCGGCTGAAGGCTTCAAGAGCACGTATTCCAACTGATGAGACAGAAGCTACCTTGCCTTTTAGGACCTCGCCTCTGTGGTCCCACAGAATGATTCTGCTGCACAGGCTACAAGCATGTTCCAAGCCCAGCCAGGTTCAGAGCGGGAAGAATTTGATCCCATCACTTGGCGGGAAGTGGCAAGGTTCTCAACACGTGTGGGGGATGGGAGGCGCGGTTGCGTCTGTCTTTGGAACATACCATCTGCAGCACGGAGGACGGGGATCAGGAATGGGGCCATAAGAGGAAAAACATGCCCACGGGGTCTTGACCCTTTGCTGAAGGTTTCATTTAACTTCCTCCCAAGAGCTTTAGAAAAGGGGGCAGGGCAGTCTCTTCACACTTTGGGAAGGAAGACCGGAGGCTCTGCTTCACGGGCTGGTCAGTCTGCACCTGCTGTACACAGGGCCACCTGAGCGGTGCTGTACAAAGTCACCCCAGACTCCTCTAGCCTAGTCTGTTATTATTAGCATCTCATGCGGGAAGAACCGAGGCTTAATTAACTTGCCTCCAGTGAACAGGGGGAAGAACCAGGATCCAGTCCCAGGACGGTCTCTTCTGTGTTCGCTGCCTTTCCAAACCTCACCCTTGCCCCATTATCGGAGCCACTGATGCGTCCCCTCTCCCCTCTCGGCTCTTTCTGAGACCCACGTCATCACATCATTTCCACGTGGTGCTCTGGAGAGAAACAGAGGTTATTGATCTCACAGAGGGAAAAGGAAGCCACCAGCCTCTCTGGGAAACTGCCGTTTTTTTCTTGTTCTCCCCAAGTAGAGCCGTCCTGTGGACTCTGCTGAGCTGGCCAAAAAGCAATCTGAACGATGGCTTCTGAGACTGGCAGTCGCCGTGACTCGGCAGGGAGCGAGATATTCACTGCTCTCTCATAGATTATGCCCGAGGCCGGAGCGCTGCTTCCTGACAGTCTCTGCCTTCCTTCTGGGAAGCTCTGTGTGCGGCAGCCTGCTTTGCCATGAGCGAGAATCCTTTGAGCTGCTACCTCTCTTATTTATGGCATCTCTGGCCTTTCAAGAGAGCAGACACGGACTGGTCTAAGATTAGCAACCTGGGGCGCTTAATGGGGTTTTGGCAAGAAGACCTCGAGACTGAAGTCTTAGTTCAGTGGCCAAGAATAGCAAGGGACAAAATAAACTCATTTTTAAAATAATAAATGGAAGAGAGAGAAAAAAGAGAAGAAGTAGGGGAGGAAGAAGAAAAATTTAAAAAGGAAGACGAGAGGGGTGGAAAAAACAAAGGAAAGAGAGAAGGAGGGAAGGAAGGGTGGAGGGAGGGAAAGAAGTAGGAAGGCAGGAAAGAAAAAGGGAAAGTAGACATAGGAAGCAGGAAGGGAGGAAGACAGAAGTCATGGAAGTCGATAAAGTCACCATCTTAACATGTGCCAACAGCAAACTGAGTAGAAAGAAAGTGGGGAGAGAGCAGATGGGGCTTCACATGGGCACTGTCCTGAGCTGAGCTCCCTAAAGGCATCCTCAATGCTTTACTATTGTCACGTGACGTCTAACAGTGGGTCATACTAATAAACACTGTCCATCAGTTGACACTATCCCTCCGTGTCACCATGATTATAGACATGATCTCCCACAGGAACCCACCGTAGCCTCATCCCTTTTACAGATGAGAAAACTGAGGCTCACTGGGGCAAGTACTTTGCGCCACAGCGCTAGCCCTGCTCTGTGCAGCGTCCTGTAAATCCGCCAGGTGGTGAGCAAGGTTGGTCCCCAGGGGCACAGAGAGCACTTTCAGCACGCGTCTTAACGCAAGGGTTAAATTTTCCCAATTCAGCCTCTTTGCTGGCCCTGCCAGGTCAACCCCTCCTCCACGCCTGAGGTTGTCTCAGGCTCCAGAGCCTCCAGAAACCACCTCAGTCAGAGTTTTTCTGTTGACTCGAAGGTCATTATGCTGTGTCTGCAGGTGGAAGTATATATTTATTATTCGAAGCATTAAGTGTGTTTTCTCTTCATTTTATTGAAACAAGAATTTGTTAGTCCCTAAGTACATGCCATTTATTTAGTGGTGTTGTGGTAACAAAGTGGAGAAAGCAATTAATAAATTTGAGCAACTGACAACCTAGCGGGAAAACAGCTTGTACATCGAGCCAGAAGCCCAGTGAGCAGAGTCCCAGGGCACCCACAGGCAAGCCACTCTCTGGTCCCTCCACTTTAAAAACAAAAGTAGATTCCATATTGTTAAAGCTGTATTGGTTCACACAGAGCAAAACTGAGCAGGAAGTAGAGAGTTCTCATCTACCCTCCACCCCCACCTCACCCAATGCACCAGCCTCCCCACCCTCAGGAACCACTGATGAATCTACAATGTAAACCCTTCTCTATCGCCAAAGTCCCTAGTGTGCATAGGACTTCCTTCTTGGCACCGTTCATTCTGCGGGTAGGACAAATGTGTGATGACGTACATCGTTGTATCGTATGGAGGAGTCTCACAGCCCTGAGGCTCTGTCTCCACGTGTTCATGCCTCCTGCCCTCCCAGCTGCTGGCAGCCTGTGATCTTGTCACCGTCGACTTTGTTGTGTCTTTCCCAGTGTGTCGGAGAGCTGGAATCATGCTGTACGGAGTCTTTTGGACTGCCTCCTTTCACTCAGTCATGGACGTTTAAGCTTTTCCCCTGTCTTCGTGGCTTCATAGCTCATTCTTTTTAGCACGCTAGCAACCATATTCCATCGCCTGGATGCACCCCCTTTTATTCATTCATTCACTTTGTGAAGGACATCTTGGTTGCTCTCAGGTTTGGGCAATTAGGAATAAAAGTACTCTATCCATCATGTGAAGGTTTTGGTGTGGATATTAAGTTTTCAGTCCATTTGGGTGAATGCCTGGAGGTGTACTTGCTGGCTTGTAAGGCAAGCGTATGTTTCACTTTAAAAGCGACTTCCAAACCGTCTTCCAGCATGACTGTGCTGACCTGCAGTCCACCAGCCATGAACCAGAGTTCCTGTGGCTCTCCATCCTTCCCAGCATTTGGTGTCCTTGCCTCTACTTTTTCAAGCACACCACCTACCTTGGATTGTGTGGGAATGACTAGAGAACCAGAGGTAAAGTCAGAAATGACCAGAAGCAACAGAACTGTGATATGAACGGGGCAGGTGGCTCATGCCCTTGCTCAGAGCCACGGTACTCTCATCCTGCACAAAGCACAGGTGTTCTGTTTTCCCAGCCTGAGAACTCAGAGCATGAAAGAGATGGAGAGACTGAAACTGTAAAACTGAAGACGCATGCATTAACCCGTGAGCTCGCGAACGAGTATGTAACCTTGCATTCTTTAGAGATGCCCTGCATATCTACTTGTCATAACCAGTGCTTATAAGAAGGACCTTAAAACACCTGTTGAAAGAGATGACATTCAAGGTACCACGGTGACTAAAACATCAAGGCCCAGTTCCTACCCTGTACATTTGTTGTTGCCACGAAATGAAATGTATGTGAAAGGCTTAGCACAGTGCCTGCTACATGGTCGTGCCAATAAATATTGGTTGCTGTGTGATGACAGTGATGATGATGATGGAGATGATGTACCAACTGGTTAGATGATTAAAAGAGAGAGAAATGGAAAGAAGAAAAGAGTATTGGAATTCCTCGGGCATTTCTTCAGATCCTGTTGTGTCCTAAGGTGAATTCAAAAGTGAATGGTATGTGGTTCCCCTTCTTGGGGAAATCCTTTCCTAGCATATCGTGTCAATATAATTGAATGTGATAAATGTTATAACACATCTGTTTATGAAAGTGGCATGAAAAACTTTACAGCCATGAGTTGGCTGTTAAATTTGTAAGATCAAGAAAAGCTCCAGTGGGGCTTCCTTGGCGGTCCCACAGCTAAGACTCCACCCTGCCGCTGCAGTGGGGATGGGTTTGACCTCTGATCAAGGAACTAAGATCCTGTGTCGCTATAGCTTCCCCCTCCAACTGAAAAAAGCTACAGTAAATATTGGAGCTAGGTAGGAAGGATTTTGCTGTTTGGGGAGAGGTGGATATTTTAAGGAAGGATGTTCTAGGCAGGGGGAACAGACTTTAAACAAAGGCATGGAGTCGTGGAGATCATGGCACAGTCAGAAATGTAGACCTCGGTGAAATCAAAGAGTGGGTAGCCAGGAGATGGGTCAGAAAATTCCCTAGGGGCCAGTTGATGACTGTCGGTTGTATAAGGACAGGGAGTATGGATTTTATTCAAAAGGTAGCAGGTTGTGATTAAGGGCTTTAAGCTGAGAAATTCTGTGATTAATAATCTCCTCTCAACACATGCTCATGCTGAAGGCAGGGTAGAATTTGAACTTGAATAGGTGCGGAGTGGGGGCCCAGAGACCAGCGGAGGTCCCCAGACTTGAGAAGAGGTGGCAAGTGGGCTTGTCATGACTGAGTGATATATTAGTCTCATGGCTGAGAGGAGAGGGCAGGGAGAGGGCGTACATAGAAAGTATGGTCAGGCGTGACTCTGAGGTCCCTAACTTGGGCTATCGGGACAAACCAAGAAAGGAACTTTTTACAAACCTGAGATTTATTTTTTTTAATCTTCTTGATCCTCTGGTGGCATGAAAAGGGCAGAATCTTTAATACTACTTCAGTTCCAAGCTTATTTGATATTTTCTTGCTCCACCCAAGAGAACACCACTTGAATTATGCCATAAAGCTAGAACCAAATGAATGCAATTTATTTTTCTAAAAGTTCCAAGTAGGGACGGGCAAATGTGTACTTGGAGAACAAGTTTCAAGTCAAAAGAACTGAGTATGCTCTGAAGTTTGACCATCTAATGTGGTTACCACCGATTGAGATGTAGCTGCTCTTAATTGAGATGTGATGTGAGTATAAAATACATACAATTCACATCAGAGTTCAAAAACTTAGTATAAAGAAAAGAACATAAAATGCTCTGTTAATAATTTTTTATAATATCACATGTTGAAATAATATTTTGAACATATTGGATTTGAAGTAGCAGGAAGAATTAGCTCCTCGGCTGGACAGTTGGTTTATGTCAAGAGGATAATCTTACCAAAATCAATGTCACCAGTTTTTTTGCTCTTTTAATGCAACAACTAGAAAATTTTAAATTATATAAGTGGCTCGCATTGTATTTCTGTCGGATAACCCTGGTCTAGGAAGGCTGATTTCTATAGTGTCAATGTTGAAGAATGGTATACAGACCAAGGATTTATTTTGCTTTATTGCTTTTCTCCCTCACCACCTGATGTTTTCGAAAATTTTACTATGTAGCCTTATTCTCATTAATAAAGAAGTAGTTACCATAGCAACGGCCACAACACACTGTATTTACCACACCTGGAGGCAGAGGTATAAACAGACATCAATCTGTCAGTTATGTTTATATGTTTATGGTTTTTTAATGTATATCTGGGTCTTCCTTTGCAAAACAGAGCTCTGAGGGTAGGAAAACTGACTTCTAATTCCCCTCAATGTCACTGGCTTTCTTTGGGTCTGAATGAGAATAATAATTGCCCCATGGCCATTTCAGAGGGATATGTGGATAGTTACCACGTATTTTGCAAGCTAGTTTTAGGGCAGGTGAGTGCTCAGCCATGTCCAACTCTTTGCGACCCATGGACTGTAGCCCACCAGACTCCTTTGTCCATGGGATTTTCCAGGCAAGAATACTGGAGTGGGTTGCCATCCCCTTCTCCAGGGGATCTTCCTGACCCAGGGATTGAACCCATATCTCCTGTGTCCCTTCCTTTGGCAAGTGGATTCTTTTACCACTGCACCACCTGGAAGCCCCATTCTGAGGGCACAGTATCCATCTAATGTCACATAGTTTAGTACAGCCATGAGATCAACAGTTAGCACACTGCTGCAGGCAGGCAAGAAGGGCAAGGTAAGCTCCTTTGGCTAACAGGAGTGAGGACATGCAGAGGGGAAAAAAGAGGTCAGACAAAGAGAAAACAGAAGAAGGTGGCCAACGTTAACGTCTGTTCCCCTAGACTTTCACAGTCCTTTTGGAGTATTTCCCCTCTTTGGCAACAAGTCTCCACTGGCTGGGAGGAGACTAGGAACCCAGAGCCCCTGCTATATAAGTTCATCCAGCTTTGATAGAAAAAGCAAACAGGTTGGAGGTTTTTTTATTTTTTATGTTGATCATTTCATGTTTTTTAAGTGTTATGCTCATTTATGCCACCTGAGTTTCTCAAAGATCTCTCCCTCATGGGTCAATTCTGTTTTAACATACTGGCCTCTCAATATATACTGTCTGAACAGAGACAACCAGCTAAGAAAGGGAAAATGGGACTGAAGTGGTTTTTTGTTACCTGCACCCAAGACAGGGCTAGCTCCAAAGTATTTGTATCAGTTCAGTTGTTCAGTCGTGCCTGACTCTTTGCAACCTCCTGGACAGCAGCACACCAGGCTTCCCTGTCCTTCACCATCTCCTGGAGCTTGCTCAAACTCATGCCCATTGACTCAGTGATGCCATCCAGCCATCTCATCCTCTGTCATACCTTTCTCCTTCTGCCTCCTATTTTACCAACATCAGGGTCTTTTCCAATGAGTCGTCTCTTCGCATGAGGTGGCCAAAGTATTGAAACTTCAGCTTCGGTATCAGTGCCTCCAGTGAATGTTCAGGGTTGATTTCCTTTAGGATTGACTGGTTTGATCTCCTTGCTGTCCAAGGGACTCTCAAGAGTCTTCTCCAGCACCACAGTTCGAAAGCATCAGTTCTTCAGCGCTCAGCCTTCTTTATGGCCCCCCTTCTAGTCCTCTTCAAGCTTTCAGGATTTCCACGTGGTTGATGGCTGACCGAGGGATTGAACCCATATCTCCTGTGTCCCTTCCTTTGGCAAGTGGATTCTTTTACCACTGCACCACCTGGAAGCCCCATTCTGAGGGCACAGTATCCATCTAATGTCACATAGTTTAGTACAGCCATGAGATCAACAGTTAGCACACTGCTGCAGGCAGGCAAGAAGGGCAAGGTAAGCTCCTTTGGCTAACAGGAGTGAGGACATGCAGAGGGGAAAAAAGAGGTCAGACAAAGAGAAAACAGAAGAAGGTGGCCAACGTTAACGTCTGTTCCCCTAGACTTTCACAGTCCTTTTGGAGTATTTCCCCTCTTTGGCAACAAGTCTCCACTGGCTGGGAGGAGACTAGGAACCCAGAGCCCCTGCTATATAAGTTCATCCAGCTTTGATAGAAAAAGCAAACAGGTTGGAGGTTTTTTTATTTTTTATGTTGATCATTTCATGTTTTTTAAGTGTTATGCTCATTTATGCCACCTGAGTTTCTCAAAGATCTCTCCCTCATGGGTCAATTCTGTTTTAACATACTGGCCTCTCAATATATACTGTCTGAACAGAGACAACCAGCTAAGAAAGGGAAAATGGGACTGAAGTGGTTTTTTGTTACCTGCACCCAAGACAGGGCTAGCTCCAAAGTATTTGTATCAGTTCAGTTGTTCAGTCGTGCCTGACTCTTTGCAACCTCCTGGACAGCAGCACACCAGGCTTCCCTGTCCTTCACCATCTCCTGGAGCTTGCTCAAACTCATGCCCATTGACTCAGTGATGCCATCCAGCCATCTCATCCTCTGTCATACCTTTCTCCTTCTGCCTCCTATTTTACCAACATCAGGGTCTTTTCCAATGAGTCGTCTCTTCGCATGAGGTGGCCAAAGTATTGAAACTTCAGCTTCGGTATCAGTGCCTCCAGTGAATGTTCAGGGTTGATTTCCTTTAGGATTGACTGGTTTGATCTCCTTGCTGTCCAAGGGACTCTCAAGAGTCTTCTCCAGCACCACAGTTCGAAAGCATCAGTTCTTCAGCGCTCAGCCTTCTTTATGGTCTACCTCTCACATCCATACATGATTACTAGAAAATCCATAGCTTTGACTTATGTAGATTGGCTTTCAGGATTTCCACGTGGTTGATGGTAGAGGCTGGAGTTTGGCCATTAAGTGGTGTTTGTACAGCAACCATGCAATTTTCAGTTGGGTTTGAGGAGGCTGGCGGAGGGTTGTGATGATTGGGGCAGGGCAGGGGGTGGGCTAAGGGCCTCTACCCCTTTGATATTCCAAAGAATTTGGATATCCTGGCTAAAGCAGTAAACATTCTAGGTTTTACAGTACATTTGCACAGGTCTCATAAATCTCTGTGAGGCTGTTCAGCTGATGATGAGCTGTGTTATTTGCAAATCCATTCACTGATTTATCCAATCTACAAACCACCAGCCTAAATGAAAATCAAGGAAACTGCTACAGTTGTATTTTGAGATGTTACATTTTGAGAAATCCCTGCTAACTCAGCATTGGCATTAAGGAGGTCCTCTACCCAAGGAAAATCAAACGGAAGGAGAGAGAAAAACACTGCAAACATGCAGCAACTCCATCGAAGTTTCAAGAAAGGTTGATTGGTGTTTTAAGTGTCTCTTCCTCTACTCCAAGCAAAGGGGGAGGGGAAGTCGTGGGGGTGGGAGGAGTGTGGTTTTCTGATCACAACTCAAAGAGCACCGTTTGAATTACATAATGGAGCTGCTGGGAGTCAGGTGACCGGCTCACTGAGTAATTCCCTGCAGAAGGAGACAAACAGCATGTTAAAAAGCTCAACAAATACTCTTGAAAAAAAACAAAAAGCAAAGCCCAGGCTGTGAGTTCCAGACTTCCAAGCTGCAGCTTCCTCTGAATTCTTCGGAGCTGAAGCAGCTGGCCGGGCGGGCAGAGTCCCAGGACTCCAGAGGCTGTGGAGAGCCAAAGCCAAGTGCAGGTCGGGGGTCCGGTCTGGATCACCCGGTCACTTTCTGTTTCACTTTGAAATGTGCCCTTTTTCTGAAACCGGTGGCTTGCCATGTCAAGGAAAGCACAGAACTCCTTGGAGACTCCAGCCAGCCTTGTAAGGACCAGGGCTTTGTGAAGGTAAGAAGCTATCCGCGACTGACCCGCTGGGGGCTACCCCCTTGGAGTGGTCTGGGTGCCAGCAGGGAGCGCCAGGAGGAGTCTGCCGGTTTGTTCTGGGATCTGAACAAGGCTGGAGAAACCATCAGTGAGAGGTTCTAAGGTAAGGAAAGGGGTGAAGATGGACCCTTCCTGCCTGGATGGCTGGCCACCCGGTCCTTGATGAGTTACATGGATCCTCAACTCCTGTCTGATCTTTTCCCTGCCCCAGTTTCATCCCATGGAGGAGTTGGTCTGCCGTCTGGGAGCTGGCACGGGCTGGCCCCGGGAAGGGGAAGAAAGGAGCAGGGGCTGCCTGGCACCGAAAGTCTGTCTGGGCGTGTGTAGCATGTCTCTCAGAGCCTGCCTCCTGAGAATACTTACTCAGGCTGAGACAGCACAGCCAGCAGGGAGACAGAGAGCAGAGGCAGAGGAAGATCCATGAGTGAGCAGAGAGCTCAGGACATCTGTGAGGTAGGCATCTGATCGTACAGAAATCAGTTCCTGTTTGTGTGTTTGTGAGCTGGATTTTGTAACGGTTTTATATTTTGTTCAGTCTGGGGACTCGTCCTTTCTGGAGCTGCTAGTATCCATTCATTTGGTTTTTCAGTCCTCGGACTTTGGTTCATGGGGCATCTTGAAACCCACCGGTGTCCTGGAAGTTGGAGATGGATTAGGGAATGGGAGCAAGGAGATTCATTTGCAAATCTCACCGCCCTGGAGACTTGCCAGGAGTCTCAGACACCTGCAGAGGCAGCCAGCTCTTGGGAACCTCAGGAAGTTTCTGACTTAAAGAGACAGGAAAGGAAACATGGAATTGGGAGTGATTAATTTTGGTAAGGTGGGTGCAGGGAGAAGTTGTCAAGGATGACTGGGTAAATGAAGGGGTGAGTAAAGGAATGGATTTGGTGGGATTCCAGCTCGGGCTGTGGCATTTGAGGTTCGCAGCATAAAATCAATAAGCAAACTGATAACAGCTCACTTAGCATGAATAAGAAATGCTACAATGGATATTTTTTTTTTTCCCCTCACTGACTCCTGGAGATTCGGAGAAATAGGGTGTGAATTTGGAAGAGTTCATCTCTAGTGGCTATTTTGTCTGACCACAGGAGGTGCGCTAAACAAAATAAGGGAATGTCAGAACTAAAGGGAAAGTGTGCTTAGAATAATGCCTATAAAGAGAGGGTTTCAAGTGTCCACTGTCCTTCCCCTCTTCCCCGTTTGCGGCAAATTGTATGATTTGAATGTATCCTATATAAACTTAGACTGATACAAGTATCACTGCAAAAGGATATTTGGGTGCTGAAATAAAAATGATCTTGAGTCGGTGGTTCTTTTTTAAAATTTATTTTTAATTGGAGGACAATTACTTTACAGTCATGTGTCGGTTTCTGCCATACAAAAATAAGAATCTGCCATAGGCATACGCATGTCCCCTCGAGTTTAAACCTCCCTCCCACTTCCCACCCTGCCCCACCCCTCTTGGCTGGCACAGAGCACCAGACTTGAGCCCCCTGCATCCTGCCCGCTGCATGGGTACCCATTTGCTGATACCCAGTGACTATTGGACTATCAAACTCCCACTGACTGTTTCATCTGTGGTAATGGGCATGTTTCAGGCTACTCTCTCAATTCCTCCCACCCTCTCCTTCCCAAGTTGGTGGGAGTTCTTAACTCTTTGAGATCAGGACCATTTGTGGGGATTGAAAAGACTTAGTTGATGATGAATTTCTAGAGTCTTCGATTGTGGTCCTGACACCCATCTTCTGATGCACAAAACAAAGCTAAACAATGACAACAAAGCCAAACAGGATAGCACAACGAGGTTTCTAATTAAAGCCCACTTTTGAAATATCGATAGCATAGTATACATATTCACAATAGAAGAAAACAGCTTATGGAGGCCCTTTTGCAAGCCTTGGCAGTCCCTCCAGAAAGCGCCGCATAAATAATTAATATCAACACAGTGAGTTCCTTTTATTCAGATTTCTATTGGTTAAAACTTGCTGGAAATCTGCATTTCTGCCCTTCAATAATCTAATGAGGATGGAAACTCCCACGGATGACTCCCAGTCACTGAAGAGCCTTCCCAACTACAGAAGAGCACACAATCCTCTGAGTAGTTTCAGTTTTGGATGTACTTTTCTTCTTTAATTCTTTAAAATGTGGTTATCTGCCAAAATTGTAGTGCCCATATTTTTCAGAGGCTTCACAGATGGCTAGGTGATAAAGAATCTGTCTGCCAAGCAGGAGACTCAAGTTCGATCCCCAGGTTGGGAAGATCCCTGGGGAAGGGAATAGGAGCCCACTCTAGTAATCTTGCCTGGACCATCTCATGGACAGAGGAGCCTGGTGGGCTACAGTCTGTGGGACTGCAAAGCGACTGAACAACTAAACCACAAACAACAACATTTTTCCACACCAAGAACCAGAGCTTGTAGTCGGACAAAGGATTTTTGTGTTGTTTTCACGTGAGGGACAGTTTGGAAAGTGCTGTTCAGGGGCCAGGTTGGAGTTTAGATGTCCATTTCTGAGATAGTTTTTGGGACAGATGGTCAGAAGGTGTAGCATCAGGAAGCTCTGGAAAATCTAGTCCTTGTAGAAGTGTAGATGCTTTGGTTAAAAGAATACAGTTTTTGAGTTCAGATTGACTTGGGTCACATTTCCAATTCTGTCCCCTATTGACTGAATAATATTGGGCAAGTTGCTTGACTCTCCTAAGGCTCAATTTCTTCCTCTGTAAAAATTAGTGAAGTACTTGCCTGGGAGGCAGTTTGGGAGTAAATAAAATACTATGTGAATAGAGCAGCAGCTAGTATAGTGTCTGCATTACTAAGAAATAGAATTTCCTTCTTAATAATGCAGAGGAAAAGTGCTTTGGATAACCCATAGCTAATGAATAACCAGTAACTATTATATTTGTCTGCTAGGGCTTCTGTAACAAAATACCACTAGCTGTGATGGCTTAAACAACAGAAATTTATCTTCTCACAGCCCTGAAGGCTGGAAGTCCAACATCAGGCTGTTGGCAATGTTGTTTCTTCCTAAGACCTCCCTCCTAGGCCTGAAGATGGCTACCTTCTCTCTGTGTCCTCACACAGCCTTTCCAATGTGTGCGCATACCTGTGTCTTTTCCTCTTCTTATAAGGATCCTGTTGGATTTGAACCCTACCCATAGGACTTGACTGACTGATTTTTGGCTGCATCAGGTCTTCATTGTGGCTGGTGGGATCTTAGTTGCAGTGCATAGCCTTAGTTGCTCCCAAGGCATGTGGAATCTTAATTTCCAACCAAGGACTGAACCCATGTCCTCTGCCCTGGCAGGTGGATTTTTAACCCCTGGGCCATCAGGGAAGTCCTGTCACCTGGTTTAATTTTGACTATCTCTTTCTAGACCCTGCCTTGAAATACAGTCACATTCTGAGGTACTGGGAATTAAGGGATCAACACAGTAACCTGAGGGGCACATAATTCATCCCATAACCTAGCTATCAATTAGAAGGTATCTTCTTATTCTAATAGTTTATCACACTTGTAAAAGAAGATGGTGTCTCTCTAAAGGAAAATAAAATGCCTTAATTGTCATAGGGAGACCATGCCTTGGAAGACAGCCTGGTAGACCGGGAGCCAACAGTCAAGAGAAGTTGGTCCTCTTGGCATATATGAACTAAGAGGGCAATGGAGGATCCTGTGTTTTTCACTTCTGCCTGGGTGTTCTGTAAAGAACTAGCCCCTGGCAAGGCTGCATGTCTCCAGTGCCGGCTGTTCTTGGAGGGTGGATTTAACATTGGTATTAGATGCTCCTCTGAGGTCCAAATAATTATGGTATTTCATGGGCTAGCTTCCTACTTCCTTTCCATACTGTCTCCTAAAGAAAGTCAAAGGTCGATCCTACCACCTGGGTTTCTCCCATGTTCAGCTGACCATATATATTTTCACTATTCCCTAGTCCGTCCCCAACGTCCCCATTTCCCATTTAGCAGGAACCGTGACATTCAGTGACATGGTTACCTGAAATGTACACCCCTGTGCACACACACACCTTTTTTATTTTACAAACAGATTGCGTGAGTAGAGAAGAAGATGATTTGTAGGTGAAAAGGACACTTTACGTCCTTTCTAAATTTCAGATCTTTGATTTTCAGAGAAAGATATGGGGCCCAACTCACGGCTGAGATGTCCACACAGATATGGGAAGTGAGGAGAACTGATGCCTGTTCTGAATTCACAGGCGTGAGAAGGTATGAAGGAGAGAGTGATGCCAGGGGTGAGCAGGTGAGGTGCACATGTACGCGGGTGGGCCTGCCCTCCCCATCTCCTCTCCCCCTACTCGCAGCTGCCCCTTTAGCTGCCAGTTTTTTCCAGCTCATACTGTAAATAAGTGTCATTCTTTTGATCTGTTTACTCTCATGCTTTGCACTTTTTTTTTTTTTGCTTTTCATTGAGGAAACACTATTTAAGTAGCTATTTCTTGCTATTTAAAATGGTCCCCACATGTAGTACTAGAGTGTGTCAAGTGTTCGTAAGTGCAAGAGGGTGGTGATATGCTTTATGGGGACAAGATGTGTGTGAGATATGCCTCGTTCAGACGTGTCATAGGGATGTTGGCCGGGAGTTGGATCAACAGTATATACTGAATAAGATGTTTAAACAAAACACACATAACACAAAGAACAGATGATCTGTTGATGAAGCCATTGTGAGCAGAGGCTCTCAGGAACCTAAACCTATAGGTCCTTCTAGGAATAGTGGTGCAGTGTTCACACATTCAACGTGCACAGTGACCTCATAGAACGAGGCCACTGTGCAGATCAAGAAGACACCAGGACCCACTTTTCCACAAAGATGCCAACAGGGGTTAGGAGAGAACACGCCCTTGCCTGAGGCCAAGTAGCAGAAACCCAGTCTACCAGACCAGAATGTCGTAACATGGTGATTCCTCTTGTTGTTCAGCCACTAAATTGTGTCCGACTCTTTGCAGCCACATGGACTGCAGCACACCAGACTTCTCTGTCCTTCACTATCTCTCAGCTTGCTCAAACTCATGCCCACTGAGTTGGTGATGCCATCTAACCATCTCATCCTCGGTTACCCCCTTATCCTCCTGCCCTCAATCTTTCCCAGCATCAGGGTCTTTTCCAATGAGCTTCATCAAGTGGTCCTTCAGTAGAGAAGAAGATGATTTGTAGGTGAAAAGGACATTTGAATTGACTTTGATTTTCAGAGAAAGATATGGGGCCCAACTCACGGCTGAGATGTCCACACAGATATGGGAAGTGAGGAGAACTGATGCCTGTTCTGAATTCACAGGCGTGAGAAGGTATGAAGGAGAGAGTGATGCCAGGGGTGAGCAGGTGAGGTGCACATGTACGCGGGTGGGCCTGCCCTCCCCATCTCCTCTCCCCCTACTCGCAGCTGCCCCTTTAGCTGCCAGTTTTTTCCAGCTCATACTGTAAATAAGTGTCATTCTTTTGATCTGTTTACTCTCATGCTTTGCACTTTTTTTTTTTTTTGCTTTTCATTGAGGAAACACTATTTAAGTAGCTATTTCTTGCTATTTAAAATGGTCCCCACATGTAGTACTAGAGTGTGTCAAGTGTTCGTAAGTGCAAGAGGGTGGTGATATGCTTTATGGGGACAAGATGTGTGTGAGATATGCCTCGTTCAGACGTGTCATAGGGATTTTGGGCCCGGGGAGTTGGATCAACAGTATATACTGAATAAGATGTTTAAACAAAACACACATAACACAAAGAACAGATGATCTGTTGATGAAGCCATTGTGAGCAGAGGCTCTCAGGAACCTAAACCTATAGGTCCTTCTAGGAATAGTGGTGCAGTGTTCACACATTCAACGTGCACAGTGACCTCATAGAACGAGGCCACTGTGCAGATCAAGAAGACACCAGGACCCACTTTTCCACAAAGATGCCAACAGGGGTTAGGAGAGAACACGCCCTTGCCTGAGGCCAAGTAGCAGAAACCCAGTCTACCAGACCAGAATGTCGTAACATGGTGATTCCTCTTGTTGTTCAGCCACTAAATTGTGTCCGACTCTTTGCAGCCACATGGACTGCAGCACACCAGACTTCTCTGTCCTTCACTATCTCTCAGCTTGCTCAAACTCATGCCCACTGAGTTGGTGATGCCATCTAACCATCTCATCCTCGGTTACCCCCTTATCCTCCTGCCCTCAATCTTTCCCAGCATCAGGGTCTTTTCCAATGAGTCATTTCTTCACATCAAGTGGTCAAAGTAATGGAGCTTCAGCTTCAGCATCCATCCTTCCAATGAATATTCAGGGTTGATTTCCTTTAGGATGGACTGGTTTGATCTCCTTGCTGTCCAAGGGACTCTCAAGAGTCTTCTCCAATGCCACAGTTCAAAGGCATCAATTCTTTGGCGCTCAGCCTTCGTTATGGTCCACCTCTCACATCTGTACATGACTACTGGGAAAATCATAGCTTTGACTATACAGGCCTTTTGTAATAACTTAAAGGCCTGAACCAGGTGGTAGCAACAGAGAACGGAGGCAAGGAGGTAAATTAGAAATTGTTTAAGAAGTTGAATCAATAGAACTTGGTCACTGATTGTGCATGGAAGACGAAGAGGAGAAAGAGATCCAAGAGGAGTCTGAAGTCACATGGAAGTTGTAACTTACTGGGCTCAGGAGAGCCTGGAGGCAGAAGGTTTCCACAGGGGTACACAGCATGTTCAACGGGGATTAGGACTGGTGTTTGAAAACAGAAATTCCATTTACGTTTTGAACACTCACTATATATATTCCAGATACTGTTAAGAGGCTCTAGCTAAATGATCTCATTTAATCCTCACAACAGCTTTATAAGACAGGGACTATTGTGCCCCTTTTAGAGATGAGGAGAGTGAGATTGAAAGACATAAAGTAACTTGCTCGAGGACACCCTTGTTTTAAACAACAGAATAGAGGATTCAGACCCACGTTGTAATGGACAGAGAAGTTCAGATCATGGAGGAAGAGCTCCATTAATGTTAATAGTACCCTATCTTGTTCACTGGAGTTTTCTTTTTAAATTTATTTTTTCCAGTATTCTGCCTTTACACTGCGTGTTTTCCTACTCTCCATGTTTTTGTTCAAATTCTTCTCTCCCACAAGAATGCTGTTCTTCTCTGGTAGCTTTTAGGTTTCTTTCTCTTGTGTTTGTTTTATGTTGCAAAGGGATAAAGTTATTTGCTGGCTGCAGAAATTGGACCCTTTATGTTACATTTTGTTAGGCTGTTTCATTTTAAAAGTTTCAACATTTCAAGGTTTCCTAGAATGTAATACATGTGATTTAAGAAGAATTATTCTCTGAACCCTACTCAGCCATAAAAAAGAATGAAATGTTGCCATCTGTAACCACATGGATAGACCTAGAGGGCCCTATGCCGAGTGAAATGTCAGACAGACCGATATCCTATGATTTCACTCATATGTGGAATCTAAAAAACAAAGGAATAAACACAACAAAACAGAAACAGACTCTCTATAGACAAAGAGAACAAACTAGTGGCTGCCAGAGGGAGGGGGCTATGAGTGAAGTAGGTGAGGGAGATGAAAAGGTGCACACTTCCGATTATGACACCAGTGGATCATGGGAACATGGTCAGCAATGTTGTCATGACGTTGCATGGTGACAGAGCATACTAGACGCATTCAGGGGTTATTTCACAGGGTATGAAAATATTGAATCACTATGTTGTACACCTGAAGCTAATACAGTATTGTTAGTCAGTTATACTTCAATTTAAAAGAATTGTTCTTCTAATCACTCATTTCACACAAATAATGTTAAGGCTTATTTACAGATGTTCTCATTAATAGAGGAAACAAGTGCAGTTATACTTCAATTTAAATGAATTAAAATTGCTTCTAATTTAATCCTCACAACAGCTTTATAAGACAGGGACTATTGTGCCCCTTTTAGAGATGAGGAGAGTGAGATTGAAAGACATAAAGTAACTTGCTCGAGGACACCCTTGTTTTAAACAACAGAATAGAGGATTCAGACCCACGTTGTAATGGACAGAGAAGTTCAGATCATGGAGGAAGAGCTCCATTAATGTTAATAGTACCCTATCTTGTTCACTGGAGTTTTCTTTTTAAATTTATTTTTTCCAGTATTCTGCCTTTACACTGCGTGTTTTCCTACTCTCCATGTTTTTGTTCAAATTCTTCTCTCCCACAAGAATGCTGTTCTTCTCTGGTAGCTTTTAGGTTTCTTTCTCTTGTGTTTGTTTTATGTTGCAAAGGGATAAAGTTATTTGCTGGCTGCAGAAATTGGACCCTTTATGTTACATTTTGTTAGGCTGTTTCATTTTAAAAGTTTCAACATTTCAAGGTTTCCTAGAATGTAATACATGTGATTTAAGAAGAATTATTCTCTGAACCCTACTCAGCCATAAAAAAGAATGAAATGTTGCCATCTGTAACCACATGGATAGACCTAGAGGGCCCTATGCCGAGTGAAATGTCAGACAGACCGATATCCTATGATTTCACTCATATGTGGAATCTAAAAAACAAAGGAATAAACACAACAAAACAGAAACAGACTCTCTATAGACAAAGAGAACAAACTAGTGGCTGCCAGAGGGAGGGGGCTATGAGTGAAGTAGGTGAGGGAGATGAAAAGGTGCACACTTCCGATTATGACACCAGTGGATCATGGGAACATGGTCAGCAATGTTGTCATGACGTTGCATGGTGACAGAGCATACTAGACGCATTCAGGGGTTATTTCACAGGGTATGAAAATATTGAATCACTATGTTGTACACCTGAAGCTAATACAGTATTGTTAGTCAGTTATACTTCAATTTAAAAAGAATTGTTCTTCTAATCACTCATTTCACACAAATAATGTTAAGGCTTATTTACAGATGTTCTCATTAATAGAGGAAACAGGATTGTGCTGTTTGTGTATTTGATGGATAACCTGACATACAATGATATACTCCTTGTGTGACATTCATTTTGGATATAAGTTACCTTTGAACATTTTAAAAGATATGAAGTCTCTCATGAAGTTTTCCAAATCTGTGTCACCGAGACTGGTTTGTCTGGTCCTTGAGGTATTAAGGAATTAAAAAATTTCCCCAACACTTAGGTGGGGAGTTATTTCCACAGAATGCCTAGTAGAATGGTTCCTATAAATAGAATAGTTTCCAGAAACAGAGATTGTTGCATTTTAAAAGTGCCAGGGCCAACCATAAAACTCTTAGAGAAGAATATAGGCAAAACATTCAGTGACATAAATCAAAGCAAAATCTTCTATGACCTGCCCACTAGAATAACGGAAATAAAAACAAAAATAAATAAGTGGGACCTAAGGAAACTTAAAAGCTTTTGCACAGCAAAAGAAACTACAAACAAGGTGAATGGACAACCCACAGAAGGGGAAAAAATCATAGCAAATGAAACAACCGACAAAGAATCAATTTCCAAAATATACAAGCAACTCAGACAGCTCAACACTGAAAAAAGAAACAATCCAATCAAAAAATGGGAAAAAGACCTAAACAGAAACCTCTACAAGGAAGACTTACAGATGGCCAAAAAACACACATAAAAAGATGCTTAACCTCACTTATTTTTAGAGAAATGCAAATCAAAACTACAATGAGGTATCACCTCACACCAGTCAAAATGGCCATCATCAAAAAATTTGCAGGGCTTCCCTGGGTGGTCCAGTGGGTAAGGACACCACCTTGCAGTGCAAGGGCCACTGGTTTGATCCCTGCCACGGGGTGGCTGGACTGATGTGTCCAACTACCGAGCCAGAGCTCTGGAGCACATGAGCCCAGAGCCAGTGCTCTGCGACAAGGGAGGCCACTGTGATGGGAGGACCACACAGGCCAAAGAACAAAGACGGATGAAAAAGAGATAAATGAAAGACCAATAGAAGTGCCCTCCCCAAAAAATGTTTTTTTTAAATCTGCAGATAATAAATGTTGGAGAGGGTGTGGAGAGAAGGGAACACTCTTGCATTGTTGGTGGGAATGTAAATTGATACAACCACTCTGGAAGACAATATGGAGATTCCTCAAAAAACTAAGAATAGAAGCACCATATGAGCTGCAATCCCACTGTTAGGCTTATACCCTGATGAAATCAAAATTGAAAGAGACACCTGAACCCCAATGTTTATTGCAGCACTCTATACAATAACTAGAACATGGAAGCAACCTAGATGTCCATCAACGAATGAATGGATAAAGAAGCTCTGGTACATGTATATGATGGAGTACTTCTCAGCCACAGAAAGAAATATAGAAGATTCAGTCCTAATGAGATGGATGAATCTAGAACCTATTATACAAAGCGAAGTAAGTCAAAAAGAGAAGGACTAGTATACTAACACATATATATGGAATCTAGTAAGATCATACTAATAAATACACACACAGAGCATTGATGGAAAAACAGTCACAGAGAACAGATTTATGGACATTGGGGAGAGGGAAGAGGAGGTGAGAGATATGGAAAGACTAACATGGAGCCCTAGACTGGCATATGTAAAAGAGATAACCATTGTCAATGTGCTGTGGGTTAAGGGATCTTACATGGGGGCTATGTGATGGCCTGGAGGGGTGGGATGAGGGAGAATAGTATATACATATGATTAATCTGGGATTATACATATCTGTAAACAACAAAACTCTGTAAAAGCAAAAAAGCATAATAAAAAAAAAAAAACCTTAACATAAAAAAAGTGCTAGGGCCATGTATTACATTAAGAAACTCTGTTAACAACATCTAATAGGGAAAAAACTCCTATCGGAATCTTGGGCTCCTTCTCTCTTTCTAAAATGCGTGCCTCAATGTCCAGAAAAGAAGCATTCCTTCTGGCCACTCGGAAGGTGCCCCCCAGAGCTGTGAACTCCATCCAAACACTGCTGCCCACAGAGTTCAAAGACCGGAGGTTGTAAGGACAAGTAGCTTGAATCTCTGTGGGTAACTGAGAAAGAGTTCACCTACAAAGGCATTGCTATGCTTTGAAATAACTCAAGTCTGAAGCCCTTCCTTTGCAAATTAGAAAGAAACCTCGGGAACGCTTCTGAACCAAAAGAGATGGGGCGGCAGTGCGGCTGGCAGCTGAGCTACATACTCCCTCAACTGTGACTCTCAGGTGGACAAATCCTGTGTTTGTATAGAGAGCTGGTAATTTCGGAACACAGGCAAAGACAAAGCCAACTGAAGGAGTCTCTGTCCTAGTCTTCAACTGCCAGGGCGTGAAAGGGAACTGGGGAAAACGAAGCCATGTAGGAGTCCACAAACACGTGAAACCATCCTTCAAACGCTCTGGATGGAATGCAGTCCAAAGTGTGTTTTGCCAAACCCAAGGGAAATCAGCTCCATATGTTTCAGATTTATTTATAGTTTAATCATCAAAATATTGCTTTGTGAGGACTGGTTATGTCCAAGAAACCTTTTATGAGCCATTTTAAAACATTTATCTTGAAAACAGGAAGCCCTGTTTGCCAAGAGTGAGCAGTTGCCTGAGTAGAGGTTTTGGATTTGGTGGGGCGAGCAGAGCACTGGGTGCTGAGCTTCCCAGATCTGGCAGAACGGACTTCCTATGGCCTTTGTGAAGTCTGTTCTGTCTGGTGTCTCCGCGGGAATTACAGCAGTCCTTCAGGGGAGATAACCCAAGGGGAAGGAGGAAGGTGACCACTGGCTTCCAGGGTTTCGACCCAAACTCATTCTTTTTCACGCCCTTTTCACCACATTCCATTTGTGTTAGTCACTCAGTCAGGTCTGACGCTTTGCCACCCCCTTGTGACCTCCAGCTCCTCTATCCATCGAGTTCTCCGGGCAAGAATACTGGAGTGAGTAGCCATTCCCTTCTCCAAGAGATCTTCCTGGCCCAGGGATCGAACCCAGGTCCCCTGCATTGCAGGTGGATTCTTTACTGTCTGAGCCACTAGGGAAGCCTATTTGCTACATGGAATTCAGGAGGTAACTTCTCTACTGAGATCACACTGTTAGTCAAACTGATGAGAGAATTTCTCAGAAAACAGCAGCTTCCACGGAGCCATTGTGTGCATGAATAGGAAAACGTTTTTCCTCTTTGTTTTTGATTTTTTAAAAAATAAACTAAAATTCTCAGATTTTAAGCAAACTTCTCCTAAAGAGCCTTTAAAGATGGTTTATGCTGTTTTTTCCCTCTCATTGCTCTTCGTCAGTGGTTTTGTAAAGTAAGTTATCCGGACCCACTTAACCTGGGAAATTGTTAGAAATGAAAATTCTCCGAAATGAAAATTATTCCACCTCTCACCGACTGCCCCCAGTGATTCTCAAACTACCCATATGTCAGAGTTCCGGAGGGTCTCAGTGATTATTTATTGCTGAGCTCTACCTCTAGAGTCTCTTCCTCCATTGGTCTGGGTGTGTGACCTGACAACTTGTATTTCTAACAAGTTCCCAGTTGATGCTGCAGGCCCTGGGGCCCCGCTGGGAGAACCATTGCTCTGCGCTTCTCCCCAGCTCTCAGCACTGGCTCGCTGCTGAGTGGCGAGGAGGCCTCCAAGCAGAGGGGCAAGGGGAGGCCGTTCCAGGTGCATCCACTAAAGGTTCCTCAAGGATGGCCTTAACAAGGATACTTCAAATTCCTGTAGAACACTGTTCATGGATGAAGAAATGAAGTAGTTTGTGTCTTTGGCCTCCACACAGATTTAGTTTATAAAATACAAGTACTGCCAAGCCAATGTATACAGAATACCTACAATTTTCAGAGACATTCATGAATTAGACTATGTGCAGCCTTTACAATGATGTGTAAGTAGGAACTAAATGCAAATGATGACGTGAGCCTTTTCTGTCATTAAAATGCAAGAGGCCTTTCAGTGCGTGGATTCTCGGTGAAGGAATATTGGGTGTATTATGGGAAAAACGTCTCCAGTGAGAATTGTGTCATTGAGGCTAATGGACTATCCTGATCCTCGGGTAAATCCTGAAGCCGGGATCAGTGAAGGCATTTCACCAGAGAGGTCTGCTTGTGTGTCTCTCTGGGAGGAGCTAACGATACAGAGAACTCAGAGAACTTTCTTTTGGAAAGGGTTTCTCGAATTCCAAATACATTCGAATCACCTGGGAAGCTTGCTAATGGCCGATGCTGATTGGGTGGCTCGAGCGGGGGCCCCAAGCTACCAGGAGAGGTTAGAGCTGCTGAGAAGCAGAGTTCTAGAAGAGAGGTTCACGACCGTAGGAAGCCTTTAAAAAATTCTATATCAAGTGTGCAGGGTAGAACTCTGGCCGAGATGGTTTTTTTAAAGCACCCCAGGTGATTCAGATGTGTAGCCAGCAGCCTTGAGAAGCTCTGACCTGGAAAAGCGGAGTTCGTATTTCTAGGCCGCCTGGCTCAGAGGCCTCGCCGGTGTCTTTGGTGAGTACTGGACTGCAGTGATTCAGACGTGGCTTCTCTAGTGAGATCCTGAAGTTCCTCTTTCTATGTTGCTGATAAGAGCTAGATGCTTTAGATTCCTGTTGTGTTGGCAGAGTTGGCATTTAATTCTGAAAGCTTAGCCACTGGTCTTGGAGTCTGTCCCCTACAGAGGAACTTCCTAATTACTCTTTTTTCTTCCACACAGGTTTGTTTGTTTTTAAAGTTTTTTTTTTTTTTAACTCCCCTATTTACTCGTGTTAAGTGAGCTATAGATATAACTAGGGGGTACAACGAACATTGATACTCCAACAGAATATGTTTGTAGAACACTGTTCATGGATGAAGAAATGAAGTACTTTGGCCTCCACACAGATTTAGTTTATAAAATACAAGTACTGCCAAGCCAATGTATACAGAATACCTACAATTTTCAGAGACATTCATGAATTAGACTATGTGCAGCCTTTACAATGATGTGTAAGTAGGAACTAAATGCAAATGATGACGTGAGCCTTTTCTGTCATTAAAATGCAAGAGGCCTTTCAGTGCGTGGATTCTCGGTGAAGGAATATTGGGTGTATTATGGGAAAAACGTCTCCAGTGAGAATTGTGTCATTGAGGCTAATGGACTATCCTGATCCTCGGGTAAATCCTGAAGCCGGGATCAGTGAAGGCATTTCACCAGAGAGGTCTGCTTGTGTGTCTCTCTGGGAGGAGCTAACGATACAGAGAACTCAGAGAACTTTCTTTTGGAAAGGGTTTCTCGAATTCCAAATACATTCGAATCACCTGGGAAGCTTGCTAATGGCCGATGCTGATTGGGTGGCTCGAGCGGGGGCCCCAAGCTACCAGGAGAGGTTAGAGCTGCTGAGAAGCAGAGTTCTAGAAGAGAGGTTCACGACCGTAGGAAGCCTTTAAAAAATTCTATATCAAGTGTGCAGGGTAGAACTCTGGCCGAGATGGTTTTTTTAAAGCACCCCAGGTGATTCAGATGTGTAGCCAGCAGCCTTGAGAAGCTCTGACCTGGAAAAGCGGAGTTCGTATTTCTAGGCCGCCTGGCTCAGAGGCCTCGCCGGTGTCTTTGGTGAGTACTGGACTGCAGTGATTCAGACGTGGCTTCTCTAGTGAGATCCTGAAGTTCCTCTTTCTATGTTGCTGATAAGAGCTAGATGCTTTAGATTCCTGTTGTGTTGGCAGAGTTGGCATTTAATTCTGAAAGCTTAGCCACTGGTCTTGGAGTCTGTCCCCTACAGAGGAACTTCCTAATTACTCTTTTTTCTTCCACACAGGTTTGTTTGTTTTTAAAGTTTTTTTTTTTTTTAACTCCCCTATTTACTCGTGTTAAGTGAGCTATAGATATAACTAGGGGGTACAACGAACATTGATACTCCAACAGAATATGTTTGTATGCTTCAATATTTAGACGTACATTTGAGAACTCAGAACCCTGCACACACACACACACACGCGAGAAAATTTTGCTTTAAAACTGTCTAGAGCAGATGTTACAATCCACTTGTCTCCGAGCATAAAATAAACCTAATATGACTTGTGTGGAGCATCAGATTCTGGCGATAACTGCACCCCAATGAACCTTTTTGGATGAGTCACTTTCAAAGTGCGCTCATAAGTAGCTGAATGTGCTATCTGTGACTGGGTAATTAAATTTTGTACACTTAAATGTTAGACACCGCTTGCCAAATACAATTATTTCAGTCGTAGCCTAGTTGAAGTTGAACTTCTTTCTTGCAGTTATTCGCCAACAGGTGCAGTTACTTAAGTTCACTCCTCATTTCTAATTGAAAAAAAAAAACACACAACAGCTATGGCAAGGTAGAAAAGGACGCATCTTTCTGGTAGATGGATACGGTAGCAATTTGTCTCATAACTATATCAAGCTACTTAAATGTTAAACCCAAAAGAAGGGGACCTAAGTGCCCAGGATATTTTGGAAGTTTAATTAATCTGCCCCAAAGCCATTCTCCCCCTGTCTCATTCTTTTGGTCTTGAGGATTATGATGACAGAATGGTAGTGCCTTAAGATTTTGGTTGCCATGTAAATGTTTCCTATTTTATACTGTGAGCAGTTCATGGGCACAAATCTAAGAATGATGGTAACAATGATCATTGCAAAGCTTGTCTTCTTAACCATATCTCATGAATTGAAACTGTATAGTAGCTTCTAGTCAAATAATTGGTAACAGAGGGATGTGGCTGGGACTGGCATGAAGAGACGTTTCTTGTTCTTCTGAGCACATGTCCACTGTTCTGAGCCCCTGCACGTCCTGCCCTACCCCGTGGAGTCAACTGAATGCACTCGGGGACCAGGGGTAGCAGCACTAACTGGTTAGGGCTGGAGGAAACATTGTGGGATCCCTTTGATTACCGACCAGGGTTCTTGGCTTCCTCAATCAATAGAAATTGATCAGGAACGATGGAGAACAAATAACAGGTGTCCTTGCTTGCTCGCTCTGGGGAGGGAGGACAGCCTGGTTCCTTACCTGCTTTTGTTTCCAGAGCTTCAGAAGTGGCAGTTGGGTTTTTTTGCATTTTTGTGTCTCGTTGTTCATAATTCGTTCTAACCGCCCATGCATGCCGTTTCTTCGGGGAAACTTTCAGGTAGACCCTGTTTTCCTTTATGAGAGAACAAAAGCAGATGGTGGAATTTTCAAGTGATGGTCCATAAGCTCGTGGGTGTCTATTTGTGAAAATAGTGAATATTCTTGAAGCAAGAGTGAACTGCCTTTGGGATCTATCTGAGGGAATATAGAGTGTGGTTGTGTAGGATAGGATGGGAACAAGGTGTGATGGTAAATGGTCATTTGTTTACTTTCAGGATGTTGAAAACGTTAAAGAAAAAAAAAGGTGGCAGTGATGGTTGTACAACTCTGGAAATACACACAGACATTCATTGAATTGTGTGCTTAAAATGTATGAATTTTAGCATTTATAAATTTGGTCTCAGTAAAGCTGTTCAAAGGGCATCTTGCAAATCCTGCTAAGAAGATTCAATGTTTTCCCAGTTGAGGTGGGAAGGTGTTGAAGCTGTAGGTTCATGTACCACCTGCAGTTTAGTGAGCTCCCTGCGGGGCGTGCACCCTCTCTGCTGTCCGAGGCTGCGGTGAGGTCGTGGGCACTGGCCTCTGGGGAGCATCTGCTTTGTGATGAGCACTGCACAGGCCCTGTAGACACATCATCTCATTTAAACTTCATGGCAACTCCTGGTCCCAACCTCCTGGTCCCTCCTGGTCCCCTGTAGCTCAAAGATTTATCAGTGTTGCCATAGAGATGTACTTCTTTTTCTTATTTTTTTTAATTTTTATTTATTTATTTATTTGTTATTGCGGGGTGGGGTAGGGAGGGAGGGGGTGCAGGTGGGCCGCTTCTATTGGTCTTTCATTTGTCTATTTTCTATCCATCTTTGTTCTTTGGCCCATGTGGGCCTCCCATCACAGTGGCCTCTCTGTTGTCACAGAGCGCCGGCTCTGGGCGCACGCGCGCCAGAGCTCCGGCTCAGTAATTGGACACATCCGTCCAGCAGCTCCACGGCACGCGGGATCTTCCCAGGCCAGGGATCGAACCAGCGCCCCTTGCGCTGCACGGCGGTGTCCTTACCCACTGGGCCACCAGGGAAGCCCGAGATATACTTCTATGTGATCTGAAATGCAGGCAACCACTGAGACAGCCACAACCTATGAGACCGTTAAGGCTCAGAGAGGTGAAATGACTTGCGCAAAAGCACACAGGCAGTAAGCGACAGAACCAGGACCAGAGCTCAAGGGACATCTGTGTGGTCCGAGGCTTTGCTTTTACTGTTCCACCGTAGGGCCCTGAGGTTGGGCCAGTGAGGCTGCATGGGGTTGAAGCACCTGGTTGATGGTTCAGCATGAATACTTGCACACATACTTGTCTTAGTTTCTTGTTGCTGCTGTAGCAATTTACCACACATTTCATGGCTCAAAGAAACACAGATTTATACTTTTCTAGTGCTGGAGATCAAAAGAGCAGAATCCTTCTCGATGGGATAAAAGTAGACTTGGTTCCTTCAAGAGGCTCTTGGGGGAGAATCCAGGTCCTTGTGGTTTCCAACTCTGGAGACCAGTGTTCCTTGGCCCCTGGTTCTTTCTTTGAGACGGGGTCACTGCAACTTCTGCGTCACATCTGCTTCCTCCCTGGCTTCACCCTCTCTTCCCATTTATAAGGACCCTTGCGGTTCCATTGCCCATCTGGATAACCCACAACAATGCCTTCAATTCCAGAACTCTATCCCTTCTATGTATAAGACAACATAGTCACAGGCTGGGGGATTAGAATGTGAATTTAGTTGGGAGGGGGATTATTCTACTTACGTGTCCCCACTCTAGAAGCCTGCGTTTGAAAGGCGTCTCGGAATAAATGTACCCTTCCATATTTTGACCTTGAACGTAAACTCAAAAACTACTCTTTATTCATAACAACCAAAATCAAGATGTGAATCAAATAGTACTAATTATTTGTCTTTTTCAACTTCAGAGGAGTAAATAAAAGACTTGATGAGGTGCCATTGAGAATATTACTTTTCCTTGAAGCTGTTACTATTAGTCAATAAACTGCTGTATTCCTTTTATATGTCAAGCCCTCGGAGAGCTCTCACGCCAAAAGAATGTGGATGTTTGGATAAATGAGAACAAACGCATACGTAGGATAATATTTCTCTTGCTCATAAACTGTTTTGAGGCATGCTTTCTCTTCCACAGTGTCATTTAAGATGACTGGGTGCTTCATAAGGCATTTTTAAGTAGGTCAGGGTTTTGTCTTTTAAAGGGTCTGTGTTACCTGTTTTACTCTAGTTGTTACTGCCTACAGCAGCAACTGAAATGGTCAAAGTCAAGAACCAAATTACAGCAGAAGATGAAGGGCAAAACCTTGCCCCCACTGGCCAAAAGCAGAGTATAGAGAAAGGGGATAATCTACTATTATCCAAACGTCCAGGACTTGGAAGGGGCTGTTCTCCCAAAGGTGGGAAATCTTCCCCTATTTTAGTGTACATTCAAAATATTGAATGCTATTTTGAATGTACGTTAAAACAATATAAAAATAATGATAAGAGTTTGGGCCTTGAAGAAGAAGAGGGTTGTTCCTTTAGCTCATAGGTAGATGTTCCTAGATAGTCTCATCTCTTTGACTAATAATGACACGTTTTTCTACAACTCGTCACCTTCACAGAATATATCAGCTTCTTAAGGTTGTATTCTCTTAGAGTCAGCATATCACTGTCAACTCTCTCCATTCTTCAGTTCAAATCCCATGACAGACTAAAAGTTGTATTTTGGTTCCAAAATGTCCTGAGCCCTCAGCCAGCCTGAAGCATCACTGTCTGATAGAATCCTGGGCGACCCAATCTGTCCTTTTCACAGGCTGGGGGATTAGAATGTGAATTTAGTTGGGAGGGGGATTATTCTACTTACGTGTCCCCACTCTAGAAGCCTGCGTTTGAAAGGCGTCTCGGAATAAATGTACCCTTCCATATTTTGACCTTGAACGTAAACTCAAAAACTACTCTTTATTCATAACAACCAAAATCAAGATGTGAATCAAATAGTACTAATTATTTGTCTTTTTCAACTTCAGAGGAGTAAATAAAAGACTTGATGAGGTGCCATTGAGAATATTACTTTTCCTTGAAGCTGTTACTATTAGTCAATAAACTGCTGTATTCCTTTTATATGTCAAGCCCTCGGAGAGCTCTCACGCCAAAAGAATGTGGATGTTTGGATAAATGAGAACAAACGCATACGTAGGATAATATTTCTCTTGCTCATAAACTGTTTTGAGGCATGCTTTCTCTTCCACAGTGTCATTTAAGATGACTGGGTGCTTCATAAGGCATTTTTAAGTAGGTCAGGGTTTTGTCTTTTAAAGGGTCTGTGTTACCTGTTTTACTCTAGTTGTTACTGCCTACAGCAGCAACTGAAATGGTCAAAGTCAAGAACCAAATTACAGCAGAAGATGAAGGGCAAAACCTTGCCCCCACTGGCCAAAAGCAGAGTATAGAGAAAGGGGATAATCTACTATTATCCAAACGTCCAGGACTTGGAAGGGGCTGTTCTCCCAAAGGTGGGAAATCTTCCCCTATTTTAGTGTACATTCAAAATATTGAATGCTATTTTGAATGTACGTTAAAACAATATAAAAATAATGATAAGAGTTTGGGCCTTGAAGAAGAAGAGGGTTGTTCCTTTAGCTCATAGGTAGATGTTCCTAGATAGTCTCATCTCTTTGACTAATAATGACACGTTTTTCTACAACTCGTCACCTTCACAGAATATATCAGCTTCTTAAGGTTGTATTCTCTTAGAGTCAGCATATCACTGTCAACTCTCTCCATTCTTCAGTTCAAATCCCATGACAGACTAAAAGTTGTATTTTGGTTCCAAAATGTCCTGAGCCCTCAGCCAGCCTGAAGCATCACTGTCTGATAGAATCCTGGGCGACCCAAGTATCTGTCCTTTTCCATTGACTGCTTAGGTGAGGGTCAGTCTGTTTGGATCTCAGGGGGGTTTTTTGTATGAAAACCAAACCTCTCAGTGTAGTCTCCTAGGATGTGAGCTGTCTTTCAGTTCTAGTATCTTCGAAGCTCAGAACATGGCGTGGTTATGGGAACTGTGGGTTAGATCTTGGTTTGGGGTTTCCAAGAAATTGACCCAGAGATAACATTTTGAGTACCAATAGTTTGAGAGGCACGGTCAGGAAATACAGGCAGAGGTGTGAGGAAGTAAGCTAGAAAGGAGAAGGAAGACAGTGAAAGATATTATCAAGCCAGTTACTGCTGTCTGCAGCACGCCTTCAAGCTAATCCAGTCAAGGGATGAGGAACCTGCATATTCATGGACTTCCTCTCCATCATTGGTTGAATGCCACTTTGAGGGTCTCTGTGGCACTTCTTGCTCCTTTTCTCCTTTATTCAGAAAAAAAAAAAAGCCCTGTGTGTAGAGTTATTGGCATTTCCAGTTCCCAGTAAGCTTTCTAGTTATGGAAATGTGAGTAGACTTGGGCAGGGTGCTGACCACATTGCCTACAATGTGTGTGAGAGGTGTGGGGCAGCATGGGAAAGAAATGGTCAACTGCAAAAAGAGAAGGCAGTCGTCTGATGGTTTAGATCCTTTTAAATTTGCCATGAATGTTTCAGAGATTCCAAGCCACTGTTCTGCAGTGTTTAGCCGTGTATGCATGCTGTATCCTTCCCAGTGGGCATGGGGCAAGCGCATACATTTGGAGCTAAACATTAAAGAGGCTTCCCAGGTGGCACAGTGGTAAAGAATCCGCCTGCCAATGCAGGGGATGCAGGAGATGCCAGTTCAATCCCTGGGTTGGGAAGATCCCCTGGAGGAGGAAATGGCAACCTGCTCCAGCATTCTTGCCTGGAGCATCCCATGAGCAGAGGAGCCCGGCAGGCTACAGTCCGTGAGGTCGCAAGGAATCGTAAAGAGGACCATGAATCAACTCTCATCCAGAAATCCCATGCTAAAAGTTGTATTTTGGTTCCAAAATGTCCTGAGCCCTCAGCCAGCCTGAAGCATCACTGTCTGATAGAATCCTGGGCGACCCAAGTATCTGTCCTTTTCCATTGACTGCTTAGGTGAGGTCAGTCTGTTTGGATCTCAGGGGGGTTTTTTGTATGAAAACCAAACCTCTCAGTGTAGTCTCCTAGGATGTGAGCTGTCTTTCAGTTCTAGTATCTTCGAAGCTCAGAACATGGCGTGGTTATGGGAACTGTGGGTTAGATCTTGGTTTGGGGTTTCCAAGAAATTGACCCAGAGATAACATTTTGAGTACCAATAGTTTGAGAGGCACGGTCAGGAAATACAGGCAGAGGTGTGAGGAAGTAAGCTAGAAAGGAGAAGGAAGACAGTGAAAGATATTATCAAGCCAGTTACTGCTGTCTGCAGCACGCCTTCAAGCTAATCCAGTCAAGGGATGAGGAACCTGCATATTCATGGACTTCCTCTCCATCATTGGTTGAATGCCACTTTGAGGGTCTCTGTGGCACTTCTTGCTCCTTTTCTCCTTTATTCAGAAAAAAAAAAAAGCCCTGTGTGTAGAGTTATTGGCATTTCCAGTTCCCAGTAAGCTTTCTAGTTATGGAAATGTGAGTAGACTTGGGCAGGGTGCTGACCACATTGCCTACAATGTGTGTGAGAGGTGTGGGGCAGCATGGGAAAGAAATGGTCAACTGCAAAAAGAGAAGGCAGTCGTCTGATGGTTTAGATCCTTTTAAATTTGCCATGAATGTTTCAGAGATTCCAAGCCACTGTTCTGCAGTGTTTAGCCGTGTATGCATGCTGTATCCTTCCCAGTGGGCATGGGGCAAGCGCATACATTTGGAGCTAAACATTAAAGAGGCTTCCCAGGTGGCACAGTGGTAAAGAATCCGCCTGCCAATGCAGGGGATGCAGGAGATGCCAGTTCAATCCCTGGGTTGGGAAGATCCCCTGGAGGAGGAAATGGCAACCTGCTCCAGCATTCTTGCCTGGAGCATCCCATGAGCAGAGGAGCCCGGCAGGCTACAGTCCGTGAGGTCGCAAGGAATCAGAACCATTAAAGAAGAGCTGACCCAAATCCTGCCTAGAGTAAAGAGGGTGCATGTTAGTACATTATGGATACTTTCTATTATTTACATAGAAAATCTGTAGTGAAATTTCTCCTCCTACCCATTTTTCAGGAAAACACATAAAAATGTTATAATGCTGTGCCATTTTAATTAACAAGGACCTCATTTCTAAGGACTTATGTCAAAGGTTCAGTTTGACCAAGAGCCTTCCACTATACACTATGGGTCCTTCCTTCAGTGCATAGCCAGTGCTTTGTGTAAAATGGGCCATTTGGTTCTAGGATCATCCATTGTTCCTTAAAAAGACTAAACTGATGATGCCTGCTATAAATGAGATGAAAAATAAACAGTAGGGGCAAAAAAAAAGAAAGCTTCAGCATTCAGATATGGTCTTAGAAATATATGGAGCGGGAGGAATAGGATAATTCAATTAATTCTTCCCCTTCTGAACTTTATTTCTGAAACCCGACTTGCCAGCATCTATGAAATATAGAGGAGGCTTAGCAATCAATCACGAGGGGAGGAGGGAGGCTGGCCAAGCATCCCTAAGCTTCAGTCATTTTGTATTTCAGCACAAGAAAGCAGGATTGCTGACTGTTAGATTTCCTTTGAGAGGTGGTATGTGAGCAGCATATTGTGCATTCTGATAGTGCCAAGCTTATGTGTAACTCCTGTAGGAAGCAGTCAATCTGGTAAAAAGTGAAACTCCATGGGTGAATATTAGAAAAGATTGGACTTACATGAAACTTAGAATAAAAACAGACCTTCTAGAGCATCTAATTCGACCCTCCCATCTGACTCAAGAAGAAACCCAGAACTTGAAAGTTCAGAGACTCATGAATCATGATTATAGAAGCATGCTGTATCCTTCCCAGTGGGCATGGGGCAAGCGCATACATTTGGAGCTAAACATTAAAGAGGCTTCCCAGGTGGCACAGTGGTAAAGAATCCGCCTGCCAATGCAGGGGATGCAGGAGATGCCAGTTCAATCCCTGGGTTGGGAAGATCCCCTGGAGGAGGAAATGGCAACCTGCTCCAGCATTCTTGCCTGGAGCATCCCATGAGCAGAGGAGCCCGGCAGGCTACAGTCCGTGAGGTCGCAAGGAATCAGAACCATTAAAGAAGAGCTGACCCAAATCCTGCCTAGAGTAAAGAGGGTGCATGTTAGTACATTATGGATACTTTCTATTATTTACATAGAAAATCTGTAGTGAAATTTCTCCTCCTACCCATTTTTCAGGAAAACACATAAAAATGTTATAATGCTGTGCCATTTTAATTAACAAGGACCTCATTTCTAAGGACTTATGTCAAAGGTTCAGTTTGACCAAGAGCCTTCCACTATACACTATGGGTCCTTCCTTCAGTGCATAGCCAGTGCTTTGTGTAAAATGGGCCATTTGGTTCTAGGATCATCCATTGTTCCTTAAAAAGACTAAACTGATGATGCCTGCTATAAATGAGATGAAAAATAAACAGTAGGGGCAAAAAAAAAGAAAGCTTCAGCATTCAGATATGGTCTTAGAAATATATGGAGCGGGAGGAATAGGATAATTCAATTAATTCTTCCCCTTCTGAACTTTATTTCTGAAACCCGACTTGCCAGCATCTATGAAATATAGAGGAGGCTTAGCAATCAATCACGAGGGGAGGAGGGAGGCTGGCCAAGCATCCCTAAGCTTCAGTCATTTTGTATTTCAGCACAAGAAAGCAGGATTGCTGACTGTTAGATTTCCTTTGAGAGGTGGTATGTGAGCAGCATATTGTGCATTCTGATAGTGCCAAGCTTATGTGTAACTCCTGTAGGAAGCAGTCAATCTGGTAAAAAGTGAAACTCCATGGGTGAATATTAGAAAAGATTGGACTTACATGAAACTTAGAATAAAAACAGACCTTCTAGAGCATCTAATTCGACCCTCCCATCTGACTCAAGAAGAAACCCAGAACTTGAAAGTTCAGAGACTCATGAATCATGATTATAGAATTTATGGATTCAAGTATTCTGAAGGACTCATGCTGAAGCTCCAAACCTTTAGCCATTGATGCAAAGAGCCAGCTCATTGGAAAAGACCCTGATGCTGAAAAAAACTGAGGGCAAGAGGAGAAGGGGGCAACAGAGGATGAGATGGTTGGATGGCATCACCGACTCAATGCACGTGAGTTTGAAGCACAGGGAATCCTGGCGTGCTGCAGCCCGTGGGGTCACAAAGGGTTGAATATGACTTCCTGACTGAAGAAAAACAAAATTCTGACACTTCGTCCAGTGTTCTTTCTGCTCTACCACATGGCCATCTCTCTCTCTTTCCTCTTCCTCTCCTCCCTGCTCTAAAACACACGCACACACACACACGAAGTTCATTTAAACAACAAAACACTTAACTTGAAAGGACAACTATTTCGAATTTATTTCTTTTACCTTATCTGTACATTTAATGGCTTCCCACCCACCCCGCAAGAAAGTTATAAAGTTGACGTTGGCTTTACAATGATAGACATGATAAACGTAAAACATTGAAATCCTCCCGTGTGCAAGGCTTTGTGCTGTGGAATCTGTTTATCACTGAGAACAAAATGATGGACTGTTCTGGAAGGAGTGCAGTTGAAGGAGCACACCGCTAACACAGATAAAGGGGCTGTGTTCACAGAAACCATCTTTTCTGGACCTTGTCTCTGTTGATCTCCACTACACCCCACACACCATTCAGTTTAGAAACATTTAATTTAGCAGCAATTCTGTATTGGCTGTCCTGCTTCTCTTCACCTAATCCACTCCAATGCCATTGTCTTCAGCACTCCTGAACCTCAGTCTCCCTGTGTCTGAATAATACTTCTTGTTCTGAAGAGGTCTTTCTTAGGGAAAAAATACAACAGTGTCTGGCTTTGGAAATACAGAAGATGCTATGTCCCTGTGAAGAGATTACTGGGTCCTCTCCTAGGGCCTTGGAAGGGGCCTGTGACTAATTTACACAGCATCACCTTCAGGATAAATGTGCCCGTATTGCAGTGTCTTTGAAGACGTACCTTTCTATCCCAAGAAGTCTGCCCTTCTCCTGTCTTACTGGGTGAGCAGCGGCAGCCCTGGCTGGTCCCCTGCCTGGAGTCCATTCCATGGGTCTGTCTCCCACTGGTCGCCTGAGTCACCCTTCAAAATCTAAATCTAATCATGTCACACCCACATGTGAATTTCCTCTGACAGACTCCCAAGTATCTTAAAGATAAGCCCAAATTCCTTAAAGGCACCTAGGTCCCCAGGAACGATCCAGTCCCTGTGTTGCTGGTTCTTGGACTCTTTGATCAATGGAAACTGATGAGAGGTCAGATGAGGCATTCAGACAAGGCTTTATTGAAACTCGTGCTGCCACAGGGGAGCAAAAACCAACCGTTTCCCTTTCTTGCTCCCTAAGAGCGGGGGCAAGCTGGTCCCTTAAATGGGGTGACGGGAGGGACTGACCCGTGGGTCTGGCTGGACGAGTGAGTCAGTTGGACTTGGTGGTGCTGAGTCAGGGGTCATGCCCAGGACCTTGCCTTTGCTCCCAACATCCGACAAGTGACCCTTGGGCTTTTGGTCTTTCTGTATCTTGTTCACAATTTGCCCCAACTGCACATGCCTGCGGTAACTCTCTGTCCCTTGTACTTTCTTTGTATTCCTTTGCTGGAGATGTTTGTCCTAATGCAAGCGCTGCAGCAAAGGGCCCCAGGTCCCAGCCTGTCTCACTTCCTCCTCCAGCACTTTCTCTTGCCAGGTCCACCCCCACACTCCAGCCATCCCCAGTTCCTGAAGCAGGCCAGGCCCTCTTGCCTGCGTGCCTGCCGTGTCCTGCCGCTTCTCCTCTGCCTGTCCTGCTCCCCCGTCATTGCTGGTCAGGGCTCTCCAGGATCCCCAGTGGAGATGGCCCCTCCTTCCCTAGCTGCCCTCACCTTTACACACCTGTATCTTCACTCCTGGGACACTCAATTGCTCCCATGAGCTTCTCCTTCTCTCGCCCTACAAAGCTTGAGGACAGGAGTCCAGAAGCTGAGGAGGAGAGTGGCCTGGAGACTTCTCACCTGAACGGCGAGATGGATGGCCATCTCCCCTCCCCGCTGCCAGCTCAGCCATGGAGCACCTTGTTCCTGAGGGTCAGGGGGTGTCATGGCCAGGGAGGCTGTAGTTCTCTTTCTGCAGGTGAGGGAAGAGGGAGAGAGAGTCCTTTTCTTTTTGCTACTTGAGACGTTCTACTTGCCCCTGAGTTTCTCCCTGTACGCTTTGAATCCTTCTAATCGCTCTGACAATCACTAAATGCGTTTCTGCATCCATCAAGTACCCCTCTCAACATGGCAATGCTGCACTAGCCACAAACTAGAAACACAAAGCAGTTCGCGGATCTTACCTTTAGGAGCTCATAGTGCACATGTGCTTAAGAGGGAGAAGTCCTCGAGCTCTGGGCGCCCCCCCCCCGCACCAAAGTCTGCTTCATAGCTGGCAGGGTATCTTCAGAATTGGGGAGAGACTCCGCCCACCTGCCCGCACGGAGGCTGGCAGTGTATCCAGCCTGAGAACACCTGCTCACCCTCCTGGCTTGCATTATGTTTTGCTGGCATGAGTCAAGCAGCACCGTGAGCCTCACACAAGGCATTATTCTTTGAAGACACATTCCCTTTCTATGTTGGTGTGTGGAGAAGATCCAAGACGGTGGGTTTTCCTGTCAAGTGAATGGCCCCCACCAAAAGAGCCCAGGCAACCAGCGTTGGGGTGGCCTGGGGCAGCGCTGTAAGATACCCTGAATCTCACCAAGATGAAACCAGAGAAAGGATGGAAGTTCGCCCATCCTTCAGCTGCCAAATCCTTGCTAAATAGCACAGCCAATCTGGAACGACTGATTTCAGACTTGTTTCTCCTTCTGAGGATGGCTCTCCAAATGGTTTCTTTCTGTTTGATGATTTTCACAGTATGATTTCTCAACCATGAGTGGAGAGACTTCTCTTCAGGATAGATACACATGTTCATGCAACGGTTAGGAAAATGGTAACATAATGATGATATCTGGTCAAATTATGGAGAGTTCGTTTGTGTCATGGCAAAGGGAAGGTGGGAGAAGTCCTTGTTGTAACAGTTTTTTATCACAGTGTGAAAACACTTGGGACTCAAAGCTTACAGAAAAAAAAAAAAAAAAACCATAAATTATCTGTGTGTGTGTGTGTGTGTGTGTGTGTGTGTGTGTGTGTGTACGTGAGATAAATGCTAGAAGAGTTTCATCATTTTTCCTCTTTCACTTTCTTTGCCCCCAGGGGCTTTACAGTGACCAGGCTGAGAGGAGGATTCCGCATCTCCACCTCCAACCCTTCCCCCAACCCCAGCACGGTGGGCAGCAGAGCCGGGGGCTTCTCATAGCAGTGCGGTGGTGACACTCTCCTAGAGCAGGGGGTTGCTTGTGCCTGGAGACACTCTCCTAGAGCAGGGGTATGCTTGTGCCTGATGATCTCTCTGCTTTTACTCACACTTTGCTCGCCACTTAAAATGGCCCCCTTCCTCATCCTGCCAGCCCAGGTCTACGCGTAGCCTTCCCCAGGCCTTACATATGGATCCTCTAAGCCAGAGGCTTTTCCAGGTAGTAACAGTCAGCGTAGGTCTTTCTTACAGTGCTCATTAATCATAGTGATTGTTTAAATTGCTGTTATCTGCTGTCTGATGTATCAAGTTAATATCGTACCCTCTGTAAGAAAATGAGTCCTCCTGGGTTCAGCCACCAGGACTGCACGATGCAGGGCTGCTATGTATTTCCTTAGGCATGCCCGAGAAACATTAGATTGAGTGTCGTGTAGGGGAGTTAGGGGCAGAAACTGTGGTTTGTTTGGACTTGACACTTCTGAGCTCTAAACAGACTGAATTCCAGGTGTGCTTATGGCAGAGAGGATAGGATGACGTGCACAGATCTAAGAAAAAGCACTACACGTCTGTGGGGGGTGGTGGTGGTGGTTTGGTCGCTACGTCATGTCTGACTCTTGCAATCCCATGAATGGTAGCCCACCAGGCTCCTCTGTCCATGGGAGTTCCCAGGCAAGAACACTAGAGTGGGTTACCATTTCCTTCAGGCATGTCTATGAAGACTGTCCATTTTTTTTAAATTTAAACGTTTTTAGTGTCTACGGGAGTATATAGAGCTGATTCATAGCGTCGTCATAGTTTCAGGTGGACAGCAGAGGGACTCAGGCCTGCAGATGCGCGTAGCCACTCTCCCCAGACCCCTGTCCAGTCCAGGCTGCCACACAGCACTGAGCAGAGTTCCATGTGCTGCACAGTAGGCCCTTGCTGATTATCCATTTTAAACATAGCCATGTGTACATGTCCATCCCAAGCTCCCTAACTGTCCCCTGTCCCTGTCCTTCCCCCCGGCAATCACAAGTTCTCTCTAAGTCTGTGGCTCTCTTTCCGTGAAAGCTGTCTATTTGAGACTCCTGTCTCCCAAGTCTTACACAAATTGTTTTTACTGTTTCCCAGAGACACGGGCACAGACCTAAGATAAAGATGGCTGGGAAATCGTCTTGCTCTTATTTGTATGCTTTAAACTATTTCTTCTTAGTCTTATTTTAATTTTTCAGAAATTCCCATGGAGGCCTGACTCTGCCCACACAATTTCTTTAAAATTAAACTTGCGCTTCAGTATTCATAGCTCCACCCACTCTTCCGTTTTTGAGCTGTGAGCAGGTCATAAAGATGTCTGGGGACATGCTCCCGTTCTGTGTGATGGAAACCTGGCCAGCTCCCCGCTAGGTTACTGGTGGGAGTGCTCATCTACCAGGGTTACCTATCAGAAGTCCTAAGCCACGGAACCTGCAGCCGGGGGACCACCTGAGTGCTACCTTTGGAAAAAATATGGTTAATGTTAGCATGTTCCATGGCTAATTTTGGAATTGCCAAGAACTTTTGAGTTTTTTAGAGCAGGTTTTTCGACTCTTAATTGTATAAGGTACTCATGAAAACGGTAACAGTACCATCGAGGTTATTCCCCACCATGGCCTCCCTTGCGAAGCCGATGAATGTGAGCTGTACAGCCACGGGCTATGATTGCTGCGTGACCTGATTCTTCCTGCGTCTTCCCCTGAATAGGAGGAAGACCTCTAGGCTCAAAGAAACGACTGATGTGTCCCTTCATTCTATTAGAATCTAAGCCATCTGAGAAAAACTCACCCTGGAAAGAGTTCTCTTTTGGTTAGGCAGGACAAACTCTGCAAAGCAACCCTGAGCACAGGTGCTTTTCTTTACATAGTATTTCACTTCTAGACATTACCCTCCCAGTTAAAGGGCTAGGAGTTCTCCAGTTCAGGAATTTCCTTTTAAAATGTTGGACAAGTCCAGCCAACCCTGAGCAGAGTTCCATGCTGCACAGTAGGCCCTTGCTGATTATCCATTTTAAACATAGCCATGTGTACATGTCCATCCCAAGCTCCCTAACTGTCCCCTGTCCCTGTCCTTCCCCCCGGCAATCACAAGTTCTCTCTAAGTCTGTGGCTCTCTTTCCGTGAAAGCTGTCTATTTGAGACTCCTGTCTCCCAAGTCTTACACAAATTGTTTTTACTGTTTCCCAGAGACACGGGCACAGACCTAAGATAAAGATGGCTGGGAAATCGTCTTGCTCTTATTTGTATGCTTTAAACTATTTCTTCTTAGTCTTATTTTAATTTTTCAGAAATTCCCATGGAGGCCTGACTCTGCCCACACAATTTCTTTAAAATTAAACTTGCGCTTCAGTATTCATAGCTCCACCCACTCTTCCGTTTTTGAGCTGTGAGCAGGTCATAAAGATGTCTGGGGACATGCTCCCGTTCTGTGTGATGGAAACCTGGCCAGCTCCCCGCTAGGTTACTGGTGGGAGTGCTCATCTACCAGGGTTACCTATCAGAAGTCCTAAGCCACGGAACCTGCAGCCGGGGGACCACCTGAGTGCTACCTTTGGAAAAAATATGGTTAATGTTAGCATGTTCCATGGCTAATTTTGGAATTGCCAAGAACTTTTGAGTTTTTTAGAGCAGGTTTTTCGACTCTTAATTGTATAAGGTACTCATGAAAACGGTAACAGTACCATCGAGGTTATTCCCCACCATGGCCTCCCTTGCGAAGCCGATGAATGTGAGCTGTACAGCCACGGGCTATGATTGCTGCGTGACCTGATTCTTCCTGCGTCTTCCCCTGAATAGGAGGAAGACCTCTAGGCTCAAAGAAACGACTGATGTGTCCCTTCATTCTATTAGAATCTAAGCCATCTGAGAAAAACTCACCCTGGAAAGAGTTCTCTTTTGGTTAGGCAGGACAAACTCTGCAAAGCAACCCTGAGCACAGGTGCTTTTCTTTACATAGTATTTCACTTCTAGACATTACCCTCCCAGTTAAAGGGCTAGGAGTTCTCCAGTTCAGAATCTTACTGTTGGACAAGTGTCTTAACCCAAGTTTATTTCCAGAACACACTCGGGCATCTCGTGACCAGTGAACTGAATGAACCAGAAAGCTCCTCAACTACAGAAGGAGGAAACTTCAGGGTCCAAACCACATACAAGTGGATGGTTATAGTGAGCTGCTTAATCATGGGCTTTGACCTGTCTTGACATATATTGAGATACATTTCTTTTCTTAGTTCTTTGTGTTTCACTCCCAGGACCTTGTTCAGGTCAAAACAATTTGGCAGTTACTTGACTCCCATCCAGTTGTCGGCATCTCTGGAATTCACGTTCCTACATCTATGCAGTCTCTCCTCTAGCTCCATAACCTCTTTTCTTGATTGTCTTTGGAAGGAGATGAAATGATAGCATGTTGCTTTGAAACTGCGGTAACTGTAAAGGCATGTTCCATGTAAGTGGCAGGTCCAGACATCCCTATTTTTATTTTTGTTTCTTTTAAAATTAAAATATAATTGAGGGGCTTCCCTGCTGGTGGTCCAGTAGGTAAAGACACCGCCTTGCAGTGCAAGAAGCACTGGTTTGATGCCTGACCTGGGAAGATCCCACGTGCCACAGAGCAGCTAGTGTTCAACTACCAAACCAGTGCCCTGGAGCGCTTGTGCCCAGAGCCAGTCCTTTGCGACAAGAGAGGCCACTGCAATGGGAGGCCCACACAGGCCAAAGAACAAAGATGGAAATAAATGAAAGACAAATAGAAGTGGAAGACAAATATAGTTCATTTACAATGTTGTGTTAGTTTCAAGTATATAGAAAAGTGGTTCGGTTATACATACACGCGTATCTATTTTTTAGGATTCTTTTCTCTTATAGGCTATTATAAAATACTGAGTGTAGTTCCCTGTGCTCTGTAGGAGGTCTTTGTTGGTTGTCTGGTGTATATATTGTGTGTCTGTGTTTATCCTAGTGTCCTTATTGTTAAGCCCTGTCCTCATGCAGCTTCCCCTGAATAACCTGGCCTCTTCTTACCATATTGATGCTTTTGCAAACCACACAGCTCATCTTCTTCTACCTGGAACGTGTACATTTCATGCCCCAACACAACTTTTTCCAACCACTGCTTAAATCTACTTTTAGTTCTTTCCTCTGAGACATGAAGGACCAGTTTTCTACTGCCTCTCAGTTATTTATTCGTTTTAAAGGTGAATTTATCTGAGGTTCAAATTTTTAGGTTTGCTCTCAAGGGAGAGTTTACCTGCATGAGAAACAGGAGAATTGAAATCAACCAGACTTCAGACTACCCTGGTGGCTCAGATATTAAGAATCTGCCTACAATGCGGAAGACCCAGGTTTGATCCCTAGGTTGGGAAGATCCTCTGGAGGAGGGCATGGTAAGCCAGTCCAGTATTCTTGCCTGGAGGAATCCATGGACAGAGGAGCCCGGCAGGCTATAGTCCATAGGATTGCACAGAATTGGACACGACTGAAGTGACTTAGCATGCACACAGAAAGACCGTATCTTTCCGAGGGAGTGATATGAATGAAGGACAGGGAATGTGAAAGTGCTTTGGTGGGAGACAGGTCTGAAGAATGCTAAATGGGGCTGCCTCGGGGTGGTTGATTTTTTCCCCTACTTCTTTATATAATCCTGTTCTTTGCATATTTTCTACAATAAGAATGTGCTGTATTCACAATCAGAAAAAAAATCCATCTGTATATATGATTTTTAATAGAATATAGTTGGGAATATTAGATCACAGTCATTGATCTATTGTAACTGGGTTAAGAAGGATCCAGAATCCTGAAGATTTTGATTTTATTCTATAGGGAAATAAGAAATGAGAAATGAGAAAGGCCTTTTTTGTTTTGTTTTTTTTTTTTAAGATTTATTTATTTATTTATTTTGGAGGGGTGGAGTGGGGAGGGAGGGGAGCCGGCGGGCCACTTCTATTGGTCTTTCATTTCTCCGTTTTCATCCGTCTTTGTTCTTTGGCTCCTGTGGGCCTCCCATCGCAGTGGCCTCTGTTGTCGCAGAGCACCGGCTCTGGTGCATGCGCTCCAGAGCTCCGGCTCGGTAATTGGACACATCGGTCCAGCCGCTCCGCGGCACGTGGGATCTTCCCAGGCCAGGGATTGAACCGGCGCCCCTTGCACTGCAAGGCTGTGTCCTTATCCACTGGACCACCAGGGGAAGCCCCAAGAAAGGCCTTTTTAAGAAGAGCAAAATTACCAAGTGAAACAAATGGAAAACAATTCAGAACAGAATTCGCTTCAGCTCCAAAATGTGTTAGATCCACATATGCTAGAGGTCAGAGAAGAAAACAGCATTGCAGACCAGAATGTGAATGCTGGGCTGGATGGAAAGGCTTGGAATCAGAGCTCCTCTCGAAAAGATTCATCACGTTTAGGAAGAGGGGGAATCAGACTGAAGCAAAGTGAGGAGGATGCATGTTCCCGTTTGGAAGTAATGAGATCAGGGCTACCTGGGAGAACTCACGGCAAATGAAGACAGCTTCGTGTTCCAGAAGGGAGGGCTGGGCTTGATTGGGTACGCCAGGGGAGATTTTCAAGCAGGAGAAGGGTGGAATAAAAATAGTTCCTGCACAAATAAGGCTCGCTCGGCAGCAGTGTTCAGGCAGAAGGGGAGGGAGAAGCACAGACAGGCTCCACGTGGGTGACGGCAGCGGCAGCAGCGGGAATGGAGCGCGGAGGCAGCGCGTTTTACAAGTGACTCGACTGCGGGAACATGGGCTCCAGGCTGAGTAACGGTGAGAGCTCATGGTGCCGCACCGGAGCGCAGGATGCTGAGTCCTGAGGGTTACTAGAAACTGTCTTCCTGCCCCTGTCACATGAAAGGGGCGGCACCCTTCCCCATCCTGTGGGCGTGAACGTCGTGGATATTTCCAGCAATTGTGCTGGATCAGATTAGCCACTCCTTCTCCTACTGAGGCCCTTTGGTGGCCCGAGGTGGGCATTTATAAAAGGATCACTTAGGCTATGACCAGGAGAAAGTGCATACCTATCTGATCACACAGTGCATCTCCAAGTCTAGTCTTTGGGGTTTTTGTATTTTTTATAATTTATTTATTTGGCTGCACCGGGTCTTAGTTGTGGCATCCGGGATCTTTTACTTGCAGCATGCAGGCTCTTTAGGTGTGGCATGTGAACTCTTAGTTGTGGCATGTGGCATCTAGTTCCCTAACCAGGGATTGGACCTGGGCCCCACTGTGTTGGAAGAGCAGAGTCTTAGCCACTGGCCTATCAGGGAATTCCTTCCAAGTTTAATCTTATATCACATGACAGCCAACGAAGGTAGTTAATGGGAGTTGATGTTGGAAATTCAGTGGTCTGGATTCCATTTGCAGGGCGTACTGATGGGCAGAAGACATAGGGAATAAAGGCATACTTTCCTTCAGAACTAAACGAAAGAATTGTCATCAGCGATGACAAATTAGTCTTCACTCTAGGCTGATAACTGATGACCTAGACATCATCTCAAAGTACGGTGTGTGTGCCTCCAAGTCACCTAACATAGATCACCCAGGTCACCCGTTACCATCACTAGGGAGCAAAAGGGTGTGAAAAGTGCTTGGGTGCCCTGTTAAATATTCATAACAAAGTCTTGAAGCAGAAGGTTTTCCTTTGATCCTCAGCTACATAATTACAACATTGCTGGTGGGAGTGATGTATTATGAATGCATGTAAGTGACACGTCTGTGAGATATTATGGAAAACTACCACCAAATGGACTTCCCTGGTGTCTCAGTGGTGAAGAATCCACCTGCAAAGCAGGAAACACAGGTTTGATCTCTGGGTTGGGAAGATCCCCTGGAAAAGGACACGGCATCCCATTCCAATATTCTTGCCTAGAGAATCCCATGGACAGAGGAGCCTGGATGGCTATAGTCCATGGGGTCACAAAGAGTCTGACACGAATTAGCAACTGAAAACGATCACCACCATCACCACCAAGATACAAAATAATATCTGTAAAACATTTAAACATCCCATTTAATTCCTTGATCTTACTGCCCCACTGTCTAGGGAACATTTTCCCTGTTTTTTAGATGTTTAAAAAGATCGATGGCAACTTAAATGATTTGGCCAGAATCAGGACGGCATAGTGGGGAAATATATAGTGGGAAAGAAACTTAGTTGGTCAGGACAGTCATGTCTGAAATTTGGGGGACCAGAGATGCATCCGTTAACCAGGCTGTCTTGCTTTCTTTTCCTGTGAAATAAAAGAGCCTACCCATCTCACAGGGTTTTGAGAGGAGCACAGAAGTGATGGATATGACAGCAGGGTTCAAATGCAAGACACCAGCAGTGTGACTAGAATGGAAAGCTCCCAGATACATGCTTGATCTTCCCACAGCTCACGAGGGAATATTGATCCTCTAGAACAACGTGCTTTTTGTTCAACCCACTGGTACACTAAATGCTTAAAGAGGAAACCATTGATGTTGGAAATTCAGTGGTCTGGATTCCATTTGCAGCGTACACTAGGGAATAAAGGCATACTTTCCTTCAGAACTAAACGAAAGAATTGTCATCAGCGATGACAAATTAGTCTTCACTCTAGGCTGATAACTGATGACCTAGACATCATCTCAAAGTACGGTGTGTGTGCCTCCAAGTCACCTAACATAGATCACCCAGGTCACCCGTTACCATCACTAGGGAGCAAAAGGGTGTGAAAAGTGCTTGGGTGCCCTGTTAAATATTCATAACAAAGTCTTGAAGCAGAAGGTTTTCCTTTGATCCTCAGCTACATAATTACAACATTGCTGGTGGGAGTGATGTATTATGAATGCATGTAAGTGACACGTCTGTGAGATATTATGGAAAACTACCACCAAATGGACTTCCCTGGTGTCTCAGTGGTGAAGAATCCACCTGCAAAGCAGGAAACACAGGTTTGATCTCTGGGTTGGGAAGATCCCCTGGAAAAGGACACGGCATCCCATTCCAATATTCTTGCCTAGAGAATCCCATGGACAGAGGAGCCTGGATGGCTATAGTCCATGGGGTCACAAAGAGTCTGACACGAATTAGCAACTGAAAACGATCACCACCATCACCACCAAGATACAAAATAATATCTGTAAAACATTTAAACATCCCATTTAATTCCTTGATCTTACTGCCCCACTGTCTAGGGAACATTTTCCCTGTTTTTTAGATGTTTAAAAAGATCGATGGCAACTTAAATGATTTGGCCAGAATCAGGACGGCATAGTGGGGAAATATATAGTGGGAAAGAAACTTAGTTGGTCAGGACAGTCATGTCTGAAATTTGGGGGACCAGAGATGCATCCGTTAACCAGGCTGTCTTGCTTTCTTTTCCTGTGAAATAAAAGAGCCTACCCATCTCACAGGGTTTTGAGAGGAGCACAGAAGTGATGGATATGACAGCAGGGTTCAAATGCAAGACACCAGCAGTGTGACTAGAATGGAAAGCTCCCAGATACATGCTTGATCTTCCCCACAGCTCACGAGGGAATATTGATCCTCTAGAACAACGTGCTTTTTGTTCAACCCACTGGTACACTAAATGCTTAAAGAGGAAACTCCAGTTTTTAATTATTTAGTATGAATATTTAACATGGGATCACAATGCCTGCCATAGTTTTGTGTCCTATACATGATAATTTGCAGTCAGCATATGGAACGTGACTACATGAGGTGACTGCCAGGTGGACAAGCCTTTCGTTCGTTCATTTTCCAAACATCACTGCTCTTCCAGGCATCCAAGCACTGCAGACATAAAGAAACACTATGTAATTATTATCCACAAGCCTCAAAAGGGGAGAGTGAGAGAGAACCACATATCGCAGAGCCAAGTGAGAGCTGAGGCTTGAAGAAGATGCTGAGGGAGCACAGAGGGAAGGAGGAGTAACTGTTGACGTGGGCAGGAAACTCAGCTGGGAGACTACCACTGAGCTGCAGGTCCTGCCAGGGCCTGGGAGACCAGCTAGATGGAGTATTAGTGCCATGGGCGGTTTACTGTAATGTAATTCTGGTTTCCTGACTTAGGTCCTCCATCCCAGGAAAATTCTCTCCCAGTCCCCTACCCTATCACCCCCTACTTTGCAGTATTTTTATGGATGTGTTCTCAGAGTTCACTAGGCAACTGGGACTGGAGGGAGAGCCGCTGCCTGAGTGAGGAGTCCTGGACCTAGACAAGAGCCCATGTGACTCTGGATGCCTGTTTCTCCTCTTTGGTATATTTTCCAATACCTGAACTCCATCCTGGCATGTGAGATTGACCAAAACTCCTGCTTATCGGTGGTCCTGTGCCTGTCTGTCATTCTAGGAGGGTGGTCTGCCTAGCAGATCACTCCCACTGGCCAGCTGTTTCTTTTGTGAATCAGATGAGACCAGGGCTGACATGCTGATTGGGAGTGAGTCAAATAGTTTCTAAGGCAAGGACCCTGCATGCTCTAGGTCTGGCCGTGGGTCAAGGCAATAGCACCTGTCTCCACACAGAAGAACTGTCCACTTACAGAGCTGACCAGTCAGTGAATGCCCAGGTTTTGCGACAGCTTGTTCCATTATGACAAAAAGACTTGCACAGCAGAATACTTTTGGGAGAGGCCAGCAATACAGAAAAGTGATCTTCTGCTATCTGTGATCTCATTTACAGATATTCTGTTTTGCTTTCGGGTGCATGCTCTGACACAGCCCCATTTGTACATCCTTTTCTTCCTCTAAAAAACAGAAACAAACAACTGTAACTAAAGAACTCAAACGACTTCATCAGCATTTTGTTGCCATATGGAGCTGGCTAGCCTTAGAGGAGTAATCCACGACTTGGATGACGAGGCATATTATCAAAAGTGGCCAGAGCTCTGTGATGAACCCAAGAAGGAAAGGAACTTAGTTTAATTAAGTTCTCATATTGGAGCCAAGGGAAGGAAATCACAAGAACAATATTTTCTACACACACTTCTTTAAAAGCTTGTTCAGGATCTCAGATAATAAAAAATATCAAGCATTGATACTAATGTGATAAACCTTGCAAATTTCACATCAGAATGCATGGTCTTTCTCAGTGGTGGTATTGACATAACTATGCTCCTGTGTGTGTGTTACTATGATTATGGCTCTTTGATCCTAATTACTATTGCTAAATAATCCCAAATTCGCTGACAACACACGCATTTTTATTTACCATATTCAAAAGGTAAACAAGTAACTTAAATTCAAGAAAAAAGATGAGTTCTAGGTTATTAAAGGACAAAGTTCTCCTTCCCTCCTCCAATTCCCCAGACCAATCCCTCAATGATAGATGTGGAAGGACAGATCAGAGTGCTTTCCTCTTGCACTGTAAGCAACTCAAAAATAAAGCATCTTGGTATTTTTAAGAAACTGAAGATCTGGAAAGATGTTAATTAAATAGCCAAAAAGCATCTTGCCTCACTTCAGTGCACTGCATAACTAGGTAGCCGGAAGATAGATATATAGCACCCAAGTGCTATTCTCGGATTTTAATACAGTTTCAATTATTTAATTTCAACAATGTTTCTGACAGTGAGGAGGACAACTAACTGAAGACCCGGCTAGAGCAATCAGGTATCCCATACATCTCCAAGTGTCTCTTTCCAGACCTCTGAATTCTCAGATGCATCTCTTATCTGTGTCTTGGAAATACTCTACCTTGTGCTGCAAGAGATGAGTTGCAGGAAACTTTTAGGTAGATGTTGTGCTTGCACTCAGTCGCTCAGTTGCGTCTGATTCTTTGTGACCCCATGGACTGGAGTCCACCAGGCTCCCCTGTCCATGGGAATTCTCCAGGCAAGAATATTGGAGTGGGTTGCCATGCCCTCTTCCAGAGGCTCTTCCCAAACCAGGGATCAAACTGGGGTTTCCTGCATTGCAGGAGTATTCACTACCAGCTGAGCTACTTAGGGAAACCTAAGAATACTGGAGTGGGTAGCCTATCCCTTCTCCAGGGGATCTTCCCAATTCAGGGATCTAACTGAGGTCTTCCACATGGCAGGTGGATTCCCAGCTGAGCTGCCAGGGAAGCCCACGTAGATGTTAAACTTACCTAAATTATAGCCGTTGATTCACTCATTTATCCATCCAATATTTTCCGAGCTCCTGTTTACTAACTTCCCGGACTATGCTAGAATCTGAGAGCGCAGAGCAGAACAAACGCATTTGGGTAATAAACTGTGGTCCCTGCCTTCAAGATGCTTATTGAGGGATTGAGGGAGACAAACATGTAGAGACTCACCTAGAAGGACTTTAAGCAGCACAGTTAGGGTGCCTGGACATACACCCTAGACATTGAGGGCTGGGGTTTCAGTGCCCGATTCAGAGACATGAGAAGTGTGCTTGCTTGCTCAGAGCAATGAGCTAAGACTCCTTGATAAGTCTCCTCAATGATCTGCCTACACTTAAACTGAGAAATAGAAAAATAAAGACAAGAAAACTCTGCCTGAGGGCAGGGAGGTAGTGAGGAACTTTAAGTTCGGGGGATGTGAGTAGAGGCAGAAAAGGCCCACGGGGAAATTCAGACTGCATGCCCGCCAAACTCTTCATGGCGGATTCCACCATATCCTGCTGATAGCATTCAGGAACCCGAGCACCAAACGTGAACATAACTTTTCTTCCTGGGCTGTTGGAATCAATGAGGTACTGATAGAAGCAAATGAAAAATCACTCTGTAGGGAATGAAAACCCATTCTGTTGAGCATCAGTTCACAACGACAAGTTCCCAACCACATAAAGCAATAGACAACAATGAAACAGACCACGACCAGGAAAGCCAGCAGACGCAGCAAAGGAAGAGCTAGGAAGAAAAGTCTAGAGGCTACTATAAAATATGGATGCTTCCAGTTAGAAAATTGAATAATAGAAGCCATCATAAGAGAAGGGACCCCTATGAAAAATAAGCAAACAAAAGACAAGACTAGAAAAGGAAACAAAACATCTAGAAGTGAATGAACAATATAGTCTTTGACATTAAGTGCTAAGTGTTTGGATTAAATAGCAGAGTGGACACAGCCAAAGAGAATTAAATTCACCAAAGGATCTGAGAAAATCACTCAGAAGGAATAAGAAAAATATGATATATTAAGAGATATGGTAGACAGCAGTGATACCCAACTATTGTTGAGTCCTTACTGTATACCAGGCTCTGTTCATATTGCTTCTCTGTCTTAATTCATTCAAACTTCATAATGATCCCGTGTGGTAGATACTATTACTAGCCCCTGTTTTACAGATGAGAAGACTTGTGAAAAGTTAAGAGATGGGAATTAGGAGAGAGGAGGGGCACCAGGCGGCTTCTTCCCAGTGAACCGCTCCGCAGTCCCATTTCTGCCTGCTCACCTGGGATCACCTCACACCGTCCCCTGGCTGAGTGTGAACAGTAGCCAGTGCAGAGCGGTGTTATTTACCATGGCCTACGGTCCTCCTTTGCCTTACTTCTGCCTTTGCTCACTCTTGTAGCCTTGGCTTTGTACCTTTGAGACAAACCATTTAATTGAATCAATGTCTATCTTAACAGGTCATTGACAAAAAATATTATAAATGACTGAATTAAGAGAGTATTATAAGCACACTGTTTAAAAACATGGAGGTAGATACCATAAGGGATAATTCTCCCCCAAGCATTGAAATTATTATTTCTGGGGAAGGGAGACTATTGCATTTAGCACTATTAAAAATGTAAGCTATTTACATGCATTTCTTAGATAATTATCATTCAATTATACAAGAATGATGCCGAACTAAAGATGTTTTCAGACAGACCCCGAGTGTACTGTTCATGCACCTTTGCCAAATGAACTAATCACGGTTTATTCAGAAAGAAATGGAACCAAGAAAGAGTGGAATTCAAGAAGCAGGTGTGAGGTTGGCAAGTATGTTTGTAAAAGTGAAACAAAAGCAAAAATGCTGGAAGGCTGGGAACGGGATTATAAACAAGGTGAAAGCAAGGCCATCATTAGCATGGAAGGTGGAGAGGGGTGGTCAGATTCAGGCCTTCTGGATATTTTTCAGTTTGTGTTGTTTGGTCCCTAAGTCATGTCTGACTCTTTGGTGACCCTGTGGACTGCAGCCTGCCAAGCTCCTCTGTCCATGGGGTTTTCCAGGCAAGAATACTGGGGTGAGTTTGCCATTTCCTCCTCCAGAGGATTTTCATGTCTCCTACATTGCAGGCAGATTCTCTACCTGCTGAGCCATCTGAATATAAAATGACAGTGTCTGTTGCTCACTCATGCCACACTCTTTGCGACCCCATGGACTCTCTGACCTGATAAAATTAGACTATATTAAATATTTAATGGTTACTATGAAGAAAATGGACTTCCTGGTGGCTCAGAAGGCAGAGAATCTGCATGCAATGTGGGCAACCCCTAGGGTTCAGTCCCTGGGTCGGGAAGATCCCTGGAGAAAGGAATGGCAACCCACTCAAAATCCACAAAGCAAGATTACAGAATGCTTGCAAACACCTCACACCGTCCCCTGGCTGAGTGTGAACAGTAGCCAGTGCAGAGCGGTGTTATTTACCATGGCCTACGGTCCTCCTTTGCCTTACTTCTGCCTTTGCTCACTCTTGTAGCCTTGGCTTTGTACCTTTGAGACAAACCATTTAATTGAATCAATGTCTATCTTAACAGGTCATTGACAAAAAATATTATAAATGACTGAATTAAGAGAGTATTATAAGCACACTGTTTAAAAACATGGAGGTAGATACCATAAGGGATAATTCTCCCCCAAGCATTGAAATTATTATTTCTGGGGAAGGGAGACTATTGCATTTAGCACTATTAAAAATGTAAGCTATTTACATGCATTTCTTAGATAATTATCATTCAATTATACAAGAATGATGCCGAACTAAAGATGTTTTCAGACAGACCCCGAGTGTACTGTTCATGCACCTTTGCCAAATGAACTAATCACGGTTTATTCAGAAAGAAATGGAACCAAGAAAGAGTGGAATTCAAGAAGCAGGTGTGAGGTTGGCAAGTATGTTTGTAAAGTCAAACAAAAGCAAAAATGCTGGAAGGCTGGGAACGGGATTATAAACAAGGTGAAAGCAAGGCCATCATTAGCATGGAAGGTGGAGAGGGGTGGTCAGATTCAGGCCTTCTGGATATTTTTCAGTTTGTGTTGTTTGGTCCCTAAGTCATGTCTGACTCTTTGGTGACCCTGTGGACTGCAGCCTGCCAAGCTCCTCTGTCCATGGGGTTTTCCAGGCAAGAATACTGGGGTGAGTTTGCCATTTCCTCCTCCAGAGGATTTTCATGTCTCCTACATTGCAGGCAGATTCTCTACCTGCTGAGCCATCTGAATATAAAATGACAGTGTCTGTTGCTCACTCATGCCACACTCTTTGCGACCCCATGGACTCTCTGACCTGATAAAATTAGACTATATTAAATATTTAATGGTTACTATGAAGAAAATGGACTTCCTGGTGGCTCAGAAGGCAGAGAATCTGCATGCAATGTGGGCAACCCCTAGGGTTCAGTCCCTGGGTCGGGAAGATCCCCTGGAGAAAGGAATGGCAACCCACTCAAAATCCACAAAGCAAGATTACAGAATGCTTGCAAACACAGGACATATGGTAAATATATAAAAATAGACAGGATACACAAACATCAACTTCAAGTCAGTAGCTGCTTCTGGGAAAGGAACTGGGAGCCAGAAGATTGATGGTCCTTGACAATATCTGTACTTTTTAATCGCTTTATATTCTTTTTAAAGCAATTAGGACACAATGTTAACCTTTTAAAACCTGAATGATGCACACATGGATAGTATAGTATCCACTATCTTTTTCTGTATCTTTGAAATGCATCACAAATAAGAATTAATACTTACAGGATGTTACAGTGAGCATTCAATCAGTGGTAGGTGCCAAGGGGGCACTGAGGGATGAGCAGAGAGGTAGTTCTGTCTGCTCAAGGGTGCTGGGCGCTTTTAATTCAGTGATACACAGAATGAGAAAGAGCCTTGTGGGAGGCGGAGGGAAGGGTCAGGAGCAGGAGGAGACAGCCTGTGAGATATAGCATGGTGCTGTGGGAACTGGGAATGCCCGGGAGTAACTGACCATGAAGCGGCAGGAGATACACGAGGTAATGGAAAACGTGGCTACAGATCAGACCTGTCTTGGCTGTCAGTTGAGATCTGATATCCTAGAAAGCTTGTTCAACATTCACCTAAAGCTGGTACTTCTATACAAAGTATCAGGTTACCTCTTCCAATACAATTGGTTCTTGGTTTCTTTCCTCCTGAAAACACTCTTCGAGTTGTTGCAATTTCACATCTGTTAGAGTCAGAACTGCATGTGTGGGACGACCTTAGCATCATCTACTGGTTCAATTCTCATTTTATCCACCAAAAGATGTATTGATCACTTGCAGGGCAAACCCCTTTGAAAGGTTCATCCTTGTTAACTCAGTTGGCTTTCTGGAAGAACTGATTCCTAGGAGACTTTTAGGAAAGAATCAGGGAAAATGCTGTGTCCAGAGAAGTTGTTCATCAGTACATGTAATTAGAAGTTGTACTTTGGTACATGTAATTAAAGTAAGACCATGATATATACAGATGTGTGCTTAATGTTGTTCAGTGGCTATATCATGTCTGACTCTTTGCAACCCCATGAAGCACACCAGGCTTCCCCGTCCTTCACCATCTCCCAGAGCTTGCGCAAACTCATGTCCACTGAGTCAGTGATGCCACCCAACCACCTCATCCTCTTCGTCCCCTTCTCCTCCTGCCCTCAACTTTCCCAGCATCAGGGTCTTTTCCCGTGAGATCACTCTTCACATCAGGTGACCAAAGTATTGGATTTTCAGCTTCCGCATCAGTCCTTCCAATGAATATTCAAGGTTGATTTCCTTTAGGATGGACTAGTTTGATCTCACAGTCCACGGGACTCTCAGGCGTCTTCTCCAGCACCGCAGTTCAAAAGCATCAATTCTTCAGTGCTCAGCCTTCTTTATGGTCCAATTCTCACATGTGTACATGGCTCCTGGAAAAAAATATAGTTTTGACTAGGGATAACAAATATAGGGATATTTGTTGGCAAAGTGACATTTCTGCTTTTTAATATACTGTCTAGGCTGTGTGCTTAATAAATTACTAATTATTTTGATAGGTTCTTAATTATGAAAATTAATAAAAGAAGTTGTCTCTTTAATTCACTTTCTGAAGAATGAGGTCCGGTGACATGTCATTCTATGCCCAACTTTGGGGATTCCAGTTCATGTGACCAAGAGGAATGGGGACCTGGGAAGGAGCCACGGTTTGCACAAGCAGGCAGTGAGAACGGTTTGAGTTTAGATGGTCAAATTTGAGAATATGACTATCCACTCCAGTGAGTCCCATGTCTTCCCCAGTACCACCACTTGCAACAACTCAGATACATATCATCAGGTCTTTCTCAAGGATTTCTCTGTAATATTCTGAAATATTATTTCTGCCATAATAGGACTGTCTCTTCCTTTTCTTGATCCCAACTCCCATCTCTCAAGAAAAAATTTGGCAGTCTGAGACATGAAATAAATAGGATGCCCTCACTTCAGGGAAGGGCTCCTCTCACTCTGGCCTGAAATCATTGTTTCCTGATCCTCCATGCTGTGCTTGAATCATGGGTCAATCAGGATGTCCATGAAGAATTCCTCTACTTTATGAAGCTACCATTGCGGAAGACTTGGTCCAGGTGATTCCTGTCTCGGAGAGCAGCATGAATCTGGGATCGAAGATGGAGATTTTATTGACTCATGCCTTCTTTGCTCCAACGGTTAGCAATCTCAGCAGTTCTGGGCCGTCTTTTTCATTATCGCTTACGCTGTGTTTATAACTAGCATCCAAAGCCATACATTTGGGGATAATGGACCCAATTCCTTCTTGGCTTACCCAGCATATTTTAGGAAAATTGGATTTTCAGCTTCGCATCAGTCTTGAATATTCAAGGTTGATTTCCTTTAGGATGGACTAGTTTGATCTCACAGTCCACGGGACTCTCAGGCGTCTTCTCCAGCACCGCAGTTCAAAAGCATCAATTCTTCAGTGCTCAGCCTTCTTTATGGTCCAATTCTCACATGTGTACATGGCTCCTGGAAAAAAATATAGTTTTGACTAGGGATAACAAATATAGGGATATTTGTTGGCAAAGTGACATTTCTGCTTTTTAATATACTGTCTAGGCTGTGTGCTTAATAAATTACTAATTATTTTGATAGGTTCTTAATTATGAAAATTAATAAAAGAAGTTGTCTCTTTAATTCACTTTCTGAAGAATGAGGTCCGGTGACATGTCATTCTATGCCCAACTTTGGGGATTCCAGTTCATGTGACCAAGAGGAATGGGGACCTGGGAAGGAGCCACGGTTTGCACAAGCAGGCAGTGAGAACGGTTTGAGTTTAGATGGTCAAATTTGAGAATATGACTATCCACTCCAGTGAGTCCCATGTCTTCCCCAGTACCACCACTTGCAACAACTCAGATACATATCATCAGGTCTTTCTCAAGGATTTCTCTGTAATATTCTGAAATATTATTTCTGCCATAATAGGACTGTCTCTTCCTTTTCTTGATCCCAACTCCCATCTCTCAAGAAAAAATTTGGCAGTCTGAGACATGAAATAAATAGGATGCCCTCACTTCAGGGAAGGGCTCCTCTCACTCTGGCCTGAAATCATTGTTTCCTGATCCTCCATGCTGTGCTTGAATCATGGGTCAATCAGGATGTCCATGAAGAATTCCTCTACTTTATGAAGCTACCATTGCGGAAGACTTGGTCCAGGTGATTCCTGTCTCGGAGAGCAGCATGAATCTGGGATCGAAGATGGAGATTTTATTGACTCATGCCTTCTTTGCTCCAACGGTTAGCAATCTCAGCAGTTCTGGGCCGTCTTTTTTCATTATCAAGCTTACGCTGTGTTTATAACTAGCATCCAAAGCCATACATTTGGGGATAATGGACCCAATTCCTTCTTGGCTTACCCATCTCTCTCCTCTGTTATGTAATTTTGAGATAAGGTCATTTTGGAGAACACGGCAACAAACTGCTCATCATTGGCAAACAACAGTGTCTCAGGTAAAGGCAAGAATGCTCACTGCTTTAGTTCAGTTCTCCAATTTGTCTTGGCTTGGCAGAATGCCACTGCTCACTATAAAGTGTTCTATACATTTCTGCTCATATTCCTCATTAGTGGCCAATATTTCTTTGTAAAATAGCTCTCTTTTTACTCCTGTATTACTTGTGGAAATAGTTTTATCTCTCCTTATTTATATATTAACAAAACTTGAGGGAAAATTTAAGCAGAAAGTATTTCCTATGAGCCTGGTGTGTTTCCTGTAGTACTCTCGTGCTTAAAAGCACAAGTGACAAAGCCCATCTCTGATTGAAAGAATCTCTAAGATTGAAGCTATGTCAGGTATTGGTTCATCATGGGCAGCTGTCAAAAACTAACCTGAGGGCTTCCCTGGTGGTCCAGTGGGTGGAGGGTCCGCCTTGCAGTGCAAGGGGTACTAGTTCGATCCCTGGCCCGGGAAGATCCCATGTGCCACGGAGCAGCTGGACCGGTGTGTCCAATTGCAAGCCAGCACTCTGGAATGCATGCACCCAGAGCCGGTGCTCTGCAACGAGAGAGGCCACTGTGATGGGAGGCCCACACAGACCAAAGAATAAAGATGGATGAAAAATAAAAAATAAGAGAGGCAAAAATAACTAACCTGAAACAAAAGAAAACAGCAACAAAAAAACTAAGTTTTTGTTGCCAGTGCTTGCTTGCCTTGGGTGTTCACTGTAAATGAATCGAATGAGACATAATAGGCACCATTGAAAGAAATCAGCAGATGCGAATATGCTAGTGTGCTGTGTATGTGCTCAGGAATCCATTAGCAGGAAAGCTATATGACTGAAGTTTGTAATTCATAGCATTAGAGACCTTTGAATTTGTCTGTGAACTCTGGAACATCAGGCAGGCTCTAGAGCAATGCTTACATCATTCTCTTGCAAGCAAAGACAGAGTGTGTGATTCTTAAGGTAAAGTTAAGATGAAGATTTAGAAGAATAAAAGGCTTTTTTACCTTTAAGGAATTGACAGAAATAGGGGGACGAGCCTGAGAAGGCATGGTTGTTTTCTTTTTTTCCTTCTTTTTAAAAAATATTTATTTATTTATTTGGCAGTGCCAGGTCTTAGCTGTGGCACGGGGGGATCTTTGATCTTTCTGTTGTGGCAGGTGAACTCAAGTGGCAAAGAATCTGGCTGCCAGCACAAGAGATTGGCAACTAATGAGGCAGGAAGCATGGCTTTGATCTCCTAGAGGAGGACATGGCATCCCACCCCAGTATTCTTGCCTGGAAAATCCAATGGACTGAGGCGCCTGGCGGGCTACAGTCCGTGGGGTCGCTCACTCAGACACCCCAAGTGAGTGAACACAGCACGCAGCATGTGAACTCTTAGCTGTGACATGTGGGAGCTAGTTTCCCCACCAGGGATTGAACCCAGGCCCCCTGCATTGGGAGTGTGGCATCTTAACCACTGAACCACCAGGGAAGGCTCTGTCATTGTTTTCTTAAAATCAGGCGAACCTAATTTGGGGGCTGCAGGGGTCTCCTGACCTAGTGTCAATTTTGGAAAAGGAAGAGAAAGGGAATGTGAAAAAAAAGGAATTGGCTTACTTAAAATTTTTGCAAATTTTATTTTAAATAGTTTCTGTCCATTAGTTTTGGTAGAATATAAAACTATATTGATTTAATATTCATAGGTTCTGAATGTCTCCATTTTTTTCATAATTCACATGTTTTCTAAAAATTGATCTTTTTTTGTCATGGTTGAGAATTCTGTTCACCTGCTGACTTTCAAGGGGAAAAAGCATGATTTTCAAAGATCTTACAAGAAATTACTTGCAAAATAATTGGAAATGAAGTGAAATGTTCATTTCAAAGTTGAGAAATGAAAGAATGTTCAAGAATTTTTTTTAATCCATAAAATGGGGAAATAGATTTACTTCCAGTGTAAATGGGTAGATCCTACTGGATGTAACAGGTGTGCCCTTCGTCTTTACTAAGTCCTCCAAGAATTTCTTCGTCAGACATTAGAAAAGCTATATGACTTTGTAATTCATAGCATTAGAGACCTTTGAATTTGTCTGTGAACTCTGGAACATCAGGCAGGCTCTAGAGCAATGCTTACATCATTCTCTTGCAAGCAAAGACAGAGTGTGTGATTCTTAAGGTAAAGTTAAGATGAAGATTTAGAAGAATAAAAGGCTTTTTTACCTTTAAGGAATTGACAGAAATAGGGGGACGAGCCTGAGAAGGCATGGTTGTTTTCTTTTTTTCCTTCTTTTTAAAAAATATTTATTTATTTATTTGGCAGTGCCAGGTCTTAGCTGTGGCACGGGGGGATCTTTGATCTTTCTGTTGTGGCAGGTGAACTCAAGTGGCAAAGAATCTGGCTGCCAGCACAAGAGATTGGCAACTAATGAGGCAGGAAGCATGGCTTTGATCTCCTAGAGGAGGACATGGCATCCCACCCCAGTATTCTTGCCTGGAAAATCCAATGGACTGAGGCGCCTGGCGGGCTACAGTCCGTGGGGTCGCTCACTCAGACACCCCAAGTGAGTGAACACAGCACGCAGCATGTGAACTCTTAGCTGTGACATGTGGGAGCTAGTTTCCCACCAGGGATTGAACCCAGGCCCCCTGCATTGGGAGTGTGGCATCTTAACCACTGAACCACCAGGGAAGGCTCTGTCATTGTTTTCTTAAAATCAGGCGAACCTAATTTGGGGGCTGCAGGGGTCTCCTGACCTAGTGTCAATTTTGGAAAAGGAAGAGAAAGGGAATGTGAAAAAAAAGGAATTGGCTTATTTAAAAATTTTTTGCAAATTTTATTTTAAATAGTTTCTGTCCATTAGTTTTGGTAGAATATAAAACTATATTGATTTAATATTCATAGGTTCTGAATGTCTCCATTTTTTTCATAATTCACATGTTTTCTAAAAATTGATCTTTTTTTGTCATGGTTGAGAATTCTGTTCACCTGCTGACTTTCAAGGGGAAAAAGCATGATTTTCAAAGATCTTACAAGAAATTACTTGCAAAATAATTGGAAATGAAGTGAAATGTTCATTTCAAAGTTGAGAAATGAAAGAATGTTCAAGAATTTTTTTTAATCCATAAAATGGGGAAATAGATTTACTTCCAGTGTAAATGGGTAGATCCTACTGGATGTAACAGGTGTGCCCTTCGTCTTTACTAAGTCCTCCAAGAATTTCTTCTAGGGTTGGCTTGGAAAGATATTTTTACCTTCAATACAGCCTCTTTCGTGTGTGTAGATTTCTGGACAGGAGCATGAAATCGTGACGCGTGACCTGTCTCTGAATGGGGACGTCTACCTGCACGTCAGCTCGGGGCTCTGCCTCTTCCACATTTGGCAGCTTTGGGCAACTTCTTTCATCTTTGTGCCTTTTTCCTTGTCAGGTGGTAGTCAGAACACCTCAACCCTTGGAATTTTCGTGAGGACTCAATGCTAATTTTTTAGTTATGAATATATATATCATTTATATGACATTTAATTTTCACAGATAATATCTACTATATGTGTGTGCTCAGTTGCTCAGTCATGTCTGATCCTTGGCAACCCGGTGGACTGTAATTAACCCACCAAGCTCCTCTGTGCATGGAACTTTCCAGCAAGGAATACTAGAGTTTATTCTCAGGTGAATACATTCTATAAATAAATACATATATATATAATTTATATTTATATACAAACATTTAATATATCCATTGGTAAAAATCCTAGCAGTGTTTCTTAAGCACACTGGAAGCTCACCAACTGATGTGTCTTCCCCCTTCCTGTGGACTGTCTTCCCCGGCAAGCTAATCACTGTGCCCCTTAGTGAATGGGTTTTAAAGCATATCTTTATCTATACTCTGTATTTGTTATTCTACTCTTAGGTCCCGATAGCACACTCTAATATGGTCTCTCTTTAGACTCTTCTTAGCTTTTTAATTTCCACTTCCACTCCTGTAACTACATTCCCTTTTACATGTAAGATGGCAACAAACCGTTGTTCTTATTCAAGAATTTGTGTGCCTAAAATACATATCACAGATGAAAAAGCTCTATTGACATTAAATGTATAAAAATGAATAGAACTCCTTTTCGGAAGGCTTTTCTGTTATTTTTTTTTTTTTAAAAAATAGACTGTTTTGGAAGCTCATGAGATTACAGGATCCTGGCACACTGGGAAGACGAGTACAACCTGGCTTGTTAGAAGCAGAGATGCTCCTTTGATCACCCGCTTCCCTAGTCTTAGTGCATATTGCAGTGTTTCCCTCAGTGAATCTGACCATCTTCTTTTCTGTGGGAGAAGTAATTTGCACGTCACACAATTATACACCCGCAATACCCACTTACAAGCTCCCCAGAGCTGGCTGCTCCCAGCTACCCTCACCTGCTCAGTGAGGTTTCCTGTAGCACTGAGGTTCTCCCCCTGGACAGAGGGCCAGCCTGCGCTTCCTGCCGGCGGTACCTCATCCTGTTACCCTGCCCCTGCACCTGCTCTGTACAAACAGAATTGTGACTCTCTCCCAATGACCGATGATCATTAGCTGTTCTCGAGCTTCTGTTAAACAGCCCTGAGGGGCTCGCTACCCTGTTAATGCCGTCCTGCCCCAAAAGGATGACGGTGAGTGTCAGCTGCCATCTGTTTTCCAGATTGAAAGGGCATGGATCTGCCAACAGAAAGGATAGGTAGGATCCTGTGCATCCTATTTTTACCCCTGTTCTCTCTACCACCAGCCGCTGAGCTCTGCGTGGCAGGCAAGGTTTCTGCGTCCTGTGCCTGTAGTCTCATAACCTTTCTTGGTTGGGTTTCACGGTGCCATATGCTTCCGTCCTGAAATAGCCAGTGGAGGGTCCTATGAAGAAGAGCTGCCTAGCAACTCTCTGCCTGTCAGTGAGAGGGCTGGAGGAGGGGAGGTGCGCTCGGCTGTTAAACATACTTTGGATCCATTTTCCACTGGGCAGAATGCTCATGGTGTAACCTGGGGAATTTACCAATTGTATTGAGCATCTGTTTCTTGAAGCGTAAAATGGAAATAATAGTTCCATCTTACGGAGTTGGTGTAATGATTAAATCAGGTCACCTGTAATATACAAATGCATCCCCACACTCCCACACACATGTTTGTCACTGATATATTCGTCCTGATAGGCTAAGTTAAGCTTCAGTAAAAACAACTCCAAGATTTCAGTGGCTGAAAGCAGCCCAAGTTCCTCTCACGAGCTACATGAGCTTCGTGTGTCATTGGGCGGGTTTGGGTCTCTCCAGAATCCCAAAGGAAGCCGCAGCCACCACCTGGAAGTTCACACGTAGGTGAGAATTGGTCACCTGGATCCACCTCCAGGGGATCTAGATGTACCGATTGTAGTCCTACCATGTACCTGAAGATGGTAGGTCAGAAATACGCGGAGAACAGTATTAATGCCTACAATATTTGTCTCATAGAAATGAGATAGTATTATGGTCAGTTCTCTGAATGTTTATTTTCTTATTAACAATGTATTGTGGAAATGCTTCCAAGCCAACTTGTTTAAATATAACTCATTAGTTTAGTGGCATCGAGCTATATATATACACTATAATTTATACAGTCATTTCTTTATTGCTTGGCTTTATTTCATTGCAATATAAACACATTCATGTTATCTTTATAATGTCTTTATTTCTGGGCCTTTTATTACTATAGAATAATTATCTAAATCTGCCCAGATTCACCAGGTTCAGATAGGAAAGCATAAAGATATGTATATAAGGATATGAATCTCAGTGTAAGTGGGATTTGTCATCTGAGGCCAAATGTAAAGAAACTAAATAGTGTGGAATAACAAACCTCTGACTAATCTTTCATGACCCACAACCTCTACCAGATCTCTCCTCTTGTTTACTCTGAATATAAGCAGAAATATTCGATTCCAAAATTTAAAATTTAGACTAAGAGCCTTCCTTGGACATTGGCAATAGAGACTTTAAATATGCTTGACACAGACACAACTTCACAGAAAATTTCCTGCCTTCTTTAATCACAGTCACAAAACAATCCCTGTTGGCTCCGAAAGCATGGCCCGTTACGGAGGGGAGCCTCTTCCTGGGAGAAAAGAACTAGACCACTCCAGGCCTCCTCCCATCCCTGGCAATACAGAAAAAGAAAGAGGCGTTCCAAAATAACACTGCTCTCAGGAAACTGTACGCATCTACTCAGATGGCTTCCCTGCCGTCACCTCTCCCTCCACCTGTTTTGTGAAACTGGTTGCAATCTCCTCTTCTCATCAGGTTGCTCTCTTCTCAGTGTCCTGATCGGCTAAGTTAAGCTTCAGTAAAAACAACTCCAAGATTTCAGTGGCTGAAAGCAGCCCAAGTTCCTCTCACGAGCTACATGAGCTTCGTGTGTCATTGGGCGGGTTTGGGTCTCTCCAGAATCCCAAAGGAAGCCGCAGCCACCACCTGGAAGTTCACACGTAGGTGAGAATTGGTCACCTGGATCCACCTCCAGGGGATCTAGATGTACCGATTGTAGTCCTACCATGTACCTGAAGATGGTAGGTCAGAAATACGCGGAGAACAGTATTAATGCCTACAATATTTGTCTCATAGAAATGAGATAGTATTATGGTCAGTTCTCTGAATGTTTATTTTCTTATTAACAATGTATTGTGGAAATGCTTCCAAGCCAACTTGTTTAAATATAACTCATTAGTTTAGTGGCATCGAGCTATATATATACACTATAATTTATACAGTCATTTCTTTATTGCTTGGCTTTATTTCATTGCAATATAAACACATTCATGTTATCTTTATAATGTCTTTATTTCTGGGCCTTTTATTACTATAGAATAATTATCTAAATCTGCCCAGATTCACCAGGTTCAGATAGGAAAGCATAAAGATATGTATATAAGGATATGAATCTCAGTGTAAGTGGGATTTGTCATCTGAGGCCAAATGTAAAGAAACTAAATAGTGTGGAATAACAAACCTCTGACTAATCTTTCATGACCCACAACCTCTACCAGATCTCTCCTCTTGTTTACTCTGAATATAAGCAGAAATATTCGATTCCAAAATTTAAAATTTAGACTAAGAGCCTTCCTTGGACATTGGCAATAGAGACTTTAAATATGCTTGACACAGACACAACTTCACAGAAAATTTCCTGCCTTCTTTAATCACAGTCACAAAACAATCCCTGTTGGCTCCGAAAGCATGGCCCGTTACGGAGGGGAGCCTCTTCCTGGGAGAAAAGAACTAGACCACTCCAGGCCTCCTCCCATCCCTGGCAATACAGAAAAAGAAAGAGGCGTTCCAAAATAACACTGCTCTCAGGAAACTGTACGCATCTACTCAGATGGCTTCCCTGCCGTCACCTCTCCCTCCACCTGTTTTGTGAAACTGGTTGCAATCTCCTCTTCTCATCAGGTTGCTCTCTTCTCAGTGTTTTTAAAACCATTTGCACAGAACAATCCCTTTGTAAGCATAATTATTGTGAGCCTAAACATAAAATTGCTTTGTATTCAGTTTTAGGAGGGGGTGAAGAAAGCAACTTCTTAGTTAAAATTAAGACAAAAAACACACACCTACACCTAGCTCTCATCATTTGCATATATATGTATCAACTACCTTTTTAAGAACCTAAGTTCTAAAAACAGATGTGAAATTGTTTCTTCAAACCTATTGTCCGCTGACCCTTCCCTGGCTCTTCTACTCAAAACCTGTCAGGTTGGATTAAGAAATAATAAGATCAAATTTGAGCCCAAAGAGCTTTTGCTGTGGGTTCTCAAACACAGTTTAAAGAAACACAGGTGGTGGCAAGCCTTTCTTTAAGGAGAATCGAGGCTTACCAACTGTACAGCTGGTGTCTAACCTTTATCTGCAGGAGTGACATTCAACATATTTAATAACTTGCATGAGTCAAAAAGGCCCATTAGAACAGATGCCAGCCATAAACAATCCATACAGCTGCACCGATGCACAAGAGCTGCATGTGAGCGCCACTGATACATGACTGAGTTGCCTAAAGAATTTTCACAGCCTCCCACAGCAAGCGCTGATTAGGTCTCCTTGCTCAGAATATCAATGCTTTATACTAAATATAAGAAAGCCTGGAAGCTGTATCCCTCTCTTAAGTGACACATTCCATTGCATACTTCCATTCCAGCATCTGCCAAAATAAAAACAAAACACAAGAATAAAAACAACACAAACACAACCACAGAGAGAAGTGGCAGTAGTGTAGCACAATCCTGGGTGAACCATTTGGACGTATTTTTTGGGGGTTGGGGAGGGAGGGGGCGGGTGGGCCACTTCCATTGGTCTTTCATTTGTCTATTTTTTCATCCATCTTTGTTCTTTGGCCCGTGTAGGCCTCCCATCGCGGTGGCCTCTGTCGTCGCAGAGCACCAGCTCTGGGCGCATGCGCCCCAGAGCTCCAGCTCGGTAATTGGACACATCGGTCCAGCCGCTCCGCGGCACGCGGGATCTTCCCAGGCCAGGGAAGGAACCCGCGCCCCTTGCACTGCAAGGCGGTGTCCTTACCCACTGGGCCACCAGGGAAGCCCTGGGCGTAATTTTTAATGCTGTTACTAAATGTGGACTTTGCAGATTAGCCTATGGTTCTAGCTTTAACATGGTACACATTTAGATCAAACTCAGAAAAAGATGCCATTCTGTGAGATAGATAATAGTGGCTCTGCTTCGATGAGAGGTAGTAATCAGGGAGCGTATTAGATTTGTAGGGCCGGTGTAACAGATTGCCAGGAAGTGGGTGACTTATAACAACAGACATTTATCCTGTCGCAGTTTGGGAGAAGAGCTCTGTCTCTCCTCTGTGTGTCTTTTATTAGGGCGCTTGCCATTGGACTTAGAATTCACCCAGATAATCCAGAAAGATCTCCTTCGCACGAGATCCTTAACTTAATTGCATTAGCAGAGAACCTTTTTTCCAAATAACATCATCTTCACAGGTTCCAGGGGGCCTGACAGGGACATATCTTCTGGGGCCACCATTCAACCCACTGGAGAGAAGACAGACACAAGAAAGGAGATAGAGGCAGGAAGAAAATTTACCAGCTTGAGTTTACATCGAAGAAAAACGTAGAGGAAGAAAAAATTATTCAATCTTTTCTTACATCAAATATGTGTAGTGATATTTTTCTAAGTACATCTCTCCTTGAGTGGTTGCACCATTTTTCCTTGTATTGACATTACTATTTTGTACGTTGATTCTTTTTCATGAGTTAAGGCACTATCTGATCGTTTCCAAATTTCTGCCCTTCACTTTGATTCTGACTTCCTTTGAGCCTAAGAACTGTCGGGTGTTAAAGTAGAATGGAGCACAGAGAAGCAGAAAGCAGAACAAAATCTCAGCTCCACGTGATCACATGCAATTTCAATGTCTGCTGTTGCCTTCATATCATCATCATGGTGTCTTCTGGAAAGCTCAGTTTTCACCCCATGCCTTGCTGAGTGTACCTCTCCTGCCAGGCTAATGACCGTCCCTGGCCCCACCACGAGCTCCTTCTACCCTAGGAACTTGCCTTCTCCTCACTGCCAAGACCACTCCCACCTCCCCTCTGCCCCCAAGGCCTGCAGATCAACTTTCCCAGGGAAGTTCTCCTTTGTTAGCTCCATCTCCTCCACATTAATCACTGCAGAACTCCCTTTACACACAGCTCCCACTTTACAGCAAATGCATGTTTCTCCATGGCTGCTCTAAATTATAAGGTTGCACACATGTTTTCAGCTGGGTGTGTTTTGAGTGCATCCTCTCTTAGGACTTCAGACTGTACAGAATCAGACGGTACTGATTCAGCCTGCAATGAATGAGACCTGGGTTCGATGGAAAATCCCTGGAGAAGGGAGTGGCTACCCACTCCAGTATTCTTGCCTGGAGAATCCTCTGGACAGGGGAGCCTGATGAGCTACAGTCCGTGGGGTCACGAAGAGTTGGACACACCTGGACAACATTCACTATTCTTTCTCTTCTCTTATATTTTAAGCCCTGCAAGATCAAGGGTTCTATCTGCTGCTCTCTTCAGAACCAAAATGTGTGCTCCACTGGTAGGCAGTTAATTCTATCCCCAGGCTGGTGCTCCTCAAATGCTAATACGCCTCCGAATCACCTGGAAAGTGCAGTCGCTCAGTCGTGTCCAACTGTGACCCATAGATGAGCCATGGAATTCTCAGGGCAAGAATACTGGAGTGGATAGCCTTTCCTTCTCCAGGGGATCTTCCCAACTCAGGAATGGAACCCACATCTCCCCCATGGGGGGTGGGGGGCAGATTCTTTATGATCTGGGCAGCCAGGAAAGCCCCGGAATTCTGGAATGGGTATCCTATCCCATTGCCAGGAGATCTTCCCGTCCCAGAAATCGAACTGGGCTCTCCTGCATTGCAGATAGATTCTTTACCAGCTGAGCTACAAGAGAGCCCCCTGGAAGTCCTGTTAAAATGCAGGTTCTGGGGCCGAGCGTGAAGGGCTGCATGTCTTCTTTCCCATTTGGCTCGTCTGGGTGAACATCTCATGCATGTTGTATTGACTTTGTGTTGAGAGACCCTGATGTAAGTGACAGAAATGCTCTGGGTTATCTTTCCCTTCCAGGTTTCCCTCCTTCCTCTTAAAAGTGAAAAAAAAAATAATAAAATTGACAATCCTCTCTATTTTTCCAAGAATGCCGTAGGATGGTCATTTTCTCTCACGGTCCATGTAGGAGATGATTATCAAAGGCATCAGTGGAGCTGAACCCTGATTAGAAGGATCATAATTGAACACAAGTTCTTTTTATGGGACAAAACAAACGCAGACTCTGTAGGCAACCTGCCCTGGCGTCGAGAGCTCTCGGGATATTAGAGCAACGGGGGTCAGAAGGCGGCTTCCCTGAGCTGGCATTCAGGGCACAGAGCAGGATCAAGAAAAAATGCCAGATGTGTGTGCATGCCTGCTTGGCTCTCTTTCTGGGGGCCAGAGGCAAGGAGGTGGCAGCAGACACCAGACTCTGCATCTTCCTCCAGCCTACACCCAGCACTAAGGTATCTGCCTGATGAGCTACAGTCCGTGGGGTCACGAAGAGTTGGACACACCTGGACAACATTCACTATTCTTTCTCTTCTCTTATATTTTAAGCCCTGCAAGATCAAGGGTTCTATCTGCTGCTCTCTTCAGAACCAAAATGTGTGCTCCACTGGTAGGCAGTTAATTCTATCCCCAGGCTGGTGCTCCTCAAATGCTAATACGCCTCCGAATCACCTGGAAAGTGCAGTCGCTCAGTCGTGTCCAACTGTGACCCATAGATGAGCCATGGAATTCTCAGGGCAAGAATACTGGAGTGGATAGCCTTTCCTTCTCCAGGGGATCTTCCCAACTCAGGAATGGAACCCACATCTCCCCCATGGGGGGTGGGGGGCAGATTCTTTATGATCTGGGCAGCCAGGAAAGCCCCGGAATTCTGGAATGGGTATCCTATCCCATTGCCAGGAGATCTTCCCGTCCCAGAAATCGAACTGGGCTCTCCTGCATTGCAGATAGATTCTTTACCAGCTGAGCTACAAGAGAGCCCCCTGGAAGTCCTGTTAAAATGCAGGTTCTGGGGCCGAGCGTGAAGGGCTGCATGTCTTCTTTCCCATTTGGCTCGTCTGGGTGAACATCTCATGCATGTTGTATTGACTTTGTGTTGAGAGACCCTGATGTAAGTGACAGAAATGCTCTGGGTTATCTTTCCCTTCCGGGTTTTCCCCTCCTTCCTCTTAAAAGTGAAAAAAAAAATAATAAAATTGACAATCCTCTCTATTTTTCCAAGAATGCCGTAGGATGGTCATTTTCTCTCACGGTCCATGTAGGAGATGATTATCAAAGGCATCAGTGGAGCTGAACCCTGATTAGAAGGATCATAATTGAACACAAGTTCTTTTTATGGGACAAAACAAACGCAGACTCTGTAGGCAACCTGCCCTGGCGTCGAGAGCTCTCGGGATATTAGAGCAACGGGGGTCAGAAGGCGGCTTCCCTGAGCTGGCATTCAGGGCACAGAGCAGGATCAAGAAAAAATGCCAGATGTGTGTGCATGCCTGCTTGGCTCTCTTTCTGGGGGCCAGAGGCAAGGAGGTGGCAGCAGACACCAGACTCTGCATCTTCCTCCAGCCTACACCCAGCACTAAGGTATCTGCCATCCTGGTGCCCTCTCAACCACCTTCTCTTGGAACAGGAGGAGACTCAGCTGCTCCGCTTCCACAATCAGCCTGAGACGCTCACATTCATACGTCTTCTAACAGGACTCAGGTCTAAGTGAGCTTCCAGCCCCGATGGAAGCGTTCCACCACCTGCTCGTCTAAGACAGTAGCTACAATGTTCATGTGACTGTTGTGCACTTGCAGTGCGGCTCGTGCAGCGGGGGCACTGAGATTTACTCTCATCTCATTTTAATTTATCAAAGTGTAAATGGTCCCATGCTGCTAGTGGATATCATTACTGGCCAGCATAGTTAGAAGCTGCAGACCCACGGAACAAGGGGACGGCTCTCTGAGATTCACCTTAGGCCTCTCCACGCTAAACTCGAATGCAGAGCCCCGCAGCTTCAGGGCTTCCCTGGGAGCCTTCAGCGGGGGCTCCTGTCTGTGTTCTCTCTTAATACCGTGTGTCGATAAGCTGACCAGTTAAGATAGAGACACTGGAGCTCCTGGGTCCGATTTCATATTCACCAAGGGAGTAAAAGACGGCGGTGGGCTCCAGTTTCAATAAGACCATGCAGTGTTTGTGCAGCTCTTTGGTGCTCATCTGTGGGCAGAGAGTAAGGTGGAAAAGGCATGCAGTTAAAAAAAAAAAAAAAACCTCATTTCAGAAAGAAGATGTGTTTTTTTTGTTTTTTCTTTTCAGAAGGCAGTTAAGAGGTGACCCAGTCTGGGAGAGGGATCGAGTATTTGAAAAAGAGAATAATAACAAATGCTGTCCCATAACAATGCCGTAAATTCCCTCCTACCTCCTCCAGCAGGGCACAGGGCTCACCGGCCACCTCAGTCGCGTCTGACCCTTTGTGACCCCATCGGCTGTAGCCTGCCAGGCTCCTCTGTCCAGAGGAGGGGAGTGGGTGGCCATGCTCTCCTCCAGGGAAATCTTCCTGACCCAGGGATCGAACCCACGTCTCTTCAGTCCCCTGCATTGGCAGGCGGGCTCTTGGCCAGTAGAGCCAGCCGGGAAACCCTTGGCCACCTCTAAGCGAAGGCTTATCATCGGCCCTGGAACAAGTGATGTGCATCTGACAGGAGAAGAAAGTGAGATTGACCTGTAGCGGGTGTGTCTGGTGATCCGGGCGAGAAGGGAGGGGCTCTTGAAAGGCCTGACGGGCACAGGGAGAAACTGGGCCGTGAGGTAATTACAGAGAGCAGAACTCCAACCGAGGATTCCCTGACATCTCCTTCTAGAGCAGCCAAGGCAGCTGGACACCTGGCATGCCTAACTACAGAATGCAAATGAAGCTCAGACTGCTGACTTGGGCAGAATGCTTTGCAGAGAAGAGGTGGAGGGATCAGAACACAGTCATTGAATAGCCCCTGTGAGTGGCGGACCCTGTTCCCCTTGAGGTGAGCTGTATTTGCGGAGAATTTGCCCTGCAGGAGGAGAGAGTAGCCATGACCTGCCTTTGGTGATGCTGTGAGGCTCTGGGTATTAGGAAATTCACATTGGAGAAGCTCCTGGAAACAATGGGTGGTGTTAAGAAAAAGGGGCTTCCCTGGTGGTTCAGACGGGAAAGAACCCGCCTGCAGTGCCGGGAGATGCTGGTTCGGTCTCTGGGTTGGGAAGATCCCCTGGAGAAGGGAATGGCTACCCACTCCGGTATTCTTGCCTGGAGAATTCCATAGACAGGGGAGCCTGGCAGGCTAAAGGCTACAAGGCCTTTTGTAATGGTGTAAGACACGGGGTATTATGAAAATCACGATGGAAAAGTTCCTGGTGGTGATAGTGCATCCTTTAACTGACACTGTCTTTAGTGGCCAGGAAAGAGGACAGGGGGTCACGGGGAATGGGGCCTGAAGGAAATAACAGGCCTGGAGTCAGACACACCTGACTTTATTATTTTTTTTTTTTTTGTACTTTTTCTTTTTTTTTTTTTTTTTAATTTTTATTCTTTATTTTAAAGGTTTTACAGAGTTTTGCTGTTCACATACAGGTATGTTCCCAGATCAGTGATATGCATATCCATGGTCCCCACCCGCCCAGTTCCCCCCATCCCACCCCTCCAGACCATTGCCCCAAGCCATTGTAAGCACTCCTATTCCCTTAGCACTGTGACACTAGCTATCTTTTCCACACATAACACTATAGGTTTCCTTGTTACTTCCTCCATGCTTCCCCCTCCCTATTTATTCGCCATGATGTCCCTATGTCTATGCTCTGTCTTTTTCATGAGTTCCCTGTGTGTGATATCAAGACCGTCCTACTAGATTCCATATATGTGTGTTAGTATACTGTATTTGTCTTTCTCTTTTTGACTTACTTCACTTTTTATGATAGGTTCTAGAGCCAGCCACTTCATTAGGACTGAGTCTTCTGCATTTCTTTTAACAGCTGAGTAGTATTCCATTGTATATATGTACCAGAGCTTCTGGATCCATTCATTCGTCGATGGACATCTAGGTTGCTTCCATGTTTTGGCTATTGTATAGAGAGCTGCAATGAACATTGGGGTACAGGTGCTTCTTTCAGTTTTGATTTCATCAGGATATAAGCCTAATAGTGGGATTGCTGGGTCATAGGGTGCTTCTATTTTTAGTTTTTTAAGAAATCTCCATACTGTCTTCCATAGAGGCTGTATCAACCTCGCTTATTATTAGAGAAATGCAAATTAAAACTACAATGAGGTATCACCTCACACCCGTCAGAATGGCCATCTTCAAAAAATCTGCAGACAATAAATGCTGGAGAGGGTGCGGAGAAAAGGGAACCCTCTTGCATTGCTGGTGGGAACGTAAATTGACACACCTGACTTTAAACACGTTTGCTCACTTAGGATCCACATCGAGATCACCTGGAGAGCTTGTTAAACCTACAGACTTCTGGGCCCTTCCCTGGCCTGCTAAACCAGGATCTCAGGGCTGGAGCCCCCAAAGGCTCTTTTTAGGGTAAACACACAAGGTGATGGCGCTCTGAGGCCTCTTTCTGCCTTCACTCTCTAAAAGTGATGTAGGAATCAGGAAATACCATTTAAAACAGCAACAACATCAAACAAGTAGTTCACACAGACACTTGATAAACTTGTAGCTGTTGTTATTTCTGTGGTGTCGATATAATGTATTTAAAACAACAACAACGTCAAACAAGTAGTTCACACAGACGCTTGATAAACTTGAAGCTGTTGTTATTTCTGTGGTGTCGATATAATGTATTTGAAACAACAACAACGTCAAACAAGTAGTTCAAACAGACGCTTGATAAACTTGAAGCTGTTGTTATTCTTGAGCCAGGGATTTGCCTTCTTGAGGATACTGGGCTTTCTTCAGCGATCTCAGCTGATGTCCTCTGCCTTGCCGAGCCTTATTCCTGTGCTAAGACAGCTGGAGCATCTTCACCAGATTAGCTAGAACCCCAAAGTTTCAAGTCGTCCTTTCCGAGGACTGATACAAGCAACCTTTTCTGTTCCTTTTCACTCTTCAGTTTTAACGACAGGGGTGTGAGGTCCCCTTCGGGTCGAGAGAGGGGTTTCTACTGAACGTGAAAACATCAATTATGTTGTAACAGGTGGTCGACTCCATAGAAAAGCCCAGGGCTGGGGTGGGCCCGCCCGCGAGGGCTAATTGGTTCTGGCCCCAGAGGCACCTGCACCTCGAGGGCTCCTAAGTGCTTCTTTCAGGTGCTTCTTTCAGTTTTGATTTCATCAGGATATAAGCCTAATAGTGGGATTGCTGGGTCATAGGGTGCTTCTATTTTTAGTTTTTTAAGAAATCTCCATACTGTCTTCCATAGAGGCTGTATCAACCTCGCTTATTATTAGAGAAATGCAAATTAAAACTACAATGAGGTATCACCTCACACCCGTCAGAATGGCCATCTTCAAAAAATCTGCAGACAATAAATGCTGGAGAGGGTGCGGAGAAAAGGGAACCCTCTTGCATTGCTGGTGGGAACGTAAATTGACACACCTGACTTTAAACACGTTTGCTCACTTAGGATCCACATCGAGATCACCTGGAGAGCTTGTTAAACCTACAGACTTCGGGGCCCCTTTCCCCTGGCCTGCTAAACCAGGATCTCAGGGCTGGAGCCCCAAAGGCTCTTTTAGGGTAAACACACAAGGTGATGGCGCCTGAGGCCTCTTTCTGCCTTCACTCTCTAAAAGTGATGTAGGAATCAGGAAATACCATTTAAAACAGCAACAACATCAAACAAGTAGTTCACACAGACACTTGATAAACTTGTAGCTGTTGTTATTTCTGTGGTGTCGATATAATGTATTTAAAACAACAACAACGTCAAACAAGTAGTTCACACAGACGCTTGATAAACTTGAAGCTGTTGTTATTTCTGTGGTGTCGATATAATGTATTTGAAACAACAACAACGTCAAACAAGTAGTTCAAACAGACGCTTGATAAACTTGAAGCTGTTGTTATTCTTGAGCCAGGGATTTGCCTTCTTGAGGATACTGGGCTTTCTTCAGCGATCTCAGCTGATGTCCTCTGCCTTGCCGAGCCTTATTCCTGTGCTAAGACAGCTGGAGCATCTTCACCAGATTAGCTAGAACCCCAAAGTTTCAAGTCGTCCTTTCCGAGGACTGATACAAGCAACCTTTTCTGTTCCTTTTCACTCTTCAGTTTTAACGACAGGGGTGTGAGGTCCCCTTCGGGTCGAGAGAGGGTTTTCTACTGAACGTGAAAACATCAATTATGTTGTAACAGGTGGTCGACTCCATAGAAAAGCCCAGGGCTGGGGGGTGGGCCCGCCCGCGAGGGCTAATTGGTTCTGGCCCCAGAGAGGCACCTGCACCTCGAGGGCTCCTAACCCGGCTGCCTCCCGTGCGGGGCATCTTGCCTGCCTTTGGCCACGTGAGGCTGGAGGAAACGGGGGAGGGGGCGGCTGGCGCGGTGCCCTGGGGCTCGAGCGAGGGGAGGGAGCTGCAGCAGCCGGCCGGCTCGAGTCGCCGGGGCGGAGACGCACGGAGGGGTGGGGCTGCCTAGGGAGGATGAGCGCGTGAGGCCCCGAGCGAGGCGGGCGAGGAGCCACCCAGGTGGGACCGAGGAGTGCTTTCCGGAAACCCTCCCCTGGCCCCGGGATCCGGATTGGCTCGGGCGAGGTCGGCAAGGTCAAGACCCCTTCGGCGCCTTCTTCTGAGCCGCCGCGCCGCGGTCGAGCGGCTGTAGAGACGCGGGTCCGGGGCGTGGCGGGGGCATGCTGGCCAGGCGGCGGGGCGCGAGGGGCAGCGCGCGGGGGCCGGAGCGGCGCCCGGCCCGGGGCGCCCGGGGGCCGGATGGCAGAGCCCACGCGCGCCGCGGAGCCGGCGAGGTGTGCGCTCCGCTCGCCGCGCTGCAGGGAGGGCGCGGTGCCAGGCGCGAGCGCCCAGAGACCCCAAAAGAAAGCTTTTTATTTGCTGAGGATGAAGCCCCTGAAGGAGCCCGCCCCCACCCCCACCACCAACGTGTCCTTTGTGATCCGTTGTCAACTAGGCAAGGAGATCAGACACATTTGCAGCAACTGCAGTCGCGGGGAGGACGCCCGGGACGGTGAGTGCCGGGGCGCGTCGGGGCGGCGGCGAGCGCGGGAGGAGGGGAGGCGGCCCTGCCGGTCCCAGTTTGGGGGCGCCCGGGGCGGCTCTGCCCGTAAAACTGCGGGGACGTCCGCTCTCTACCCAGGCGTGACGCCCGCCCAGCCGGCACTTTGCTGAGCGCTGCCCAGAGCCAAGCCCCACCGCATCCGCGCCTAGACCGTGGATGGACGCGCGCCTCCAAACGAGGGGTTTGGCACAGATAAAGGGGCAACTCGGGAATTTTTCTCTTGGGAAGGTGGGGCTTTGGGGGTTTCATCAGCGGCAGCATTATCGGCTTGAAAGAGACGATGCCACCTGCTTTCTTAGCTTCCTGGGCTCCTGAGCGGTTCTTCCACCCGGGCGTTGGGGTCGGAGACGAGCCTTGCTGGGCTGCGTTACAGATGTGGGCGTCGGGTGGAGTGACTTTGGAGAGGTGGTTTGGCCTCGGCCACGGCGCCCAGCGTCCTGGAGACTTGTGGAATGATGTCCGTTCCGAGTAAAACATGGCCGTGGGGTTTGGGAGTGCCGCTGCCGGCCCCTCCTGGAATGCTGCCCAAACGGCCAAGTGGGGAGGTAGGGGAGGGTGGCGGCGGCTTTCTCCAGGTGAGCCTGGTCTAGCCAAGAGCTCCCTCCAACGCGATCTCAATCCGGCGGAGCGGTGAGAGGATCCCGGGCTGCCGGCGACTCTGGGCAGGAGGAGGCAAGGAGGGGCAGCCTTGAGCGGACAGAAGCCTCTGCGGATGTGGACGCGCCTGTGGAGCGGTCCAGAGCCTCCCAGGCAGTTGGAAGCAGCTCCCAGCTGACTCCCAGGGCCCCTGAAGGTCTCCGAAAAGTTTCAGGCAGCAGGACTTGTAGGGAAAGCCTTAGCTATTGGCCAGCCCGGAGCTCCTCGCCTGGCTCGATAGGGCACACCTGCTTGGGCAGGCCGCTTTCTGCTACCCACCAGGCGGGGCTGGCCTGTTCCCTTTGGGAGAACACATTACTTCGGCTGTCTCTGGTTCCTTGCTGGCCTCTGAAGTGTAGCCTGATGCAGTGACTGGCTTGGCTAATGTCTTTTCACAATTAGAGGCCTGCTAGCGTACTGACACTTTTCTTTGATTAAACTGGGAGAGAAGGCTGTGCAGGATGGCGCGAGGCATCCGGGAGGAAAACCGTTCGGGGGCAAGGCAGGCCCGCCACACACGAAGGCAGCGCCGTCGGTAGGTTTCAGGGAGGATATCCATGTGAGAAGCACTCACTGACATGTGTTTGGTCCTTTGTTACTCTGTAAGCTGAGGACACCTATGGAATATATACACGGATTTAATGAGATGATCTAAATAAAGCCAGGCTTTTACCATCTACTGTAATAGAGCATGAGATGCAGACTACACTGTTTATTACATGAGTCACACTATTGGCTGAATTGCTTCCCCGGGAGAGCCAGCCCACAACCTTGGGGCTTTATTTCAATTAGGATCTGCGACTGTTGCTGCAGTAAGGGAGGTCTGTACCCACACTCGAGGGTGTGGGTTCATGTGTATAATTATGAGCAGGATGCCGGGTTTACAACAGGCATCATCTCCACAACCTCAGACACTCCGGGTCTTAAGAGGGTGTTCACACATCACCAGATAGGACAAGAGCATTTGATTTCAAAGGCTTCTCGTGGAGGGGGGCGCCCATGGTGTGGTGCTTCATTTCGGCCAAATTCTCCACCCGCTCATCCTGCCTTCCTGTGTGTGGCGCGCTTCATGAGTCACTGAAATAAAATGAGGTCAGGAGCTTAACCCTTCTCGTTTTGCTGCCAGACCCAAAGGGGCACTGCCCACTGTGAAAGGAAGTTCAGATACGTGTCACCTTCTGCAAACACTGACCTTGAGTGATCGTTTGTCAGGAGTGGGGCTTCTGCGAGCTAAGTTCTCCGGCAGCTGTTTTCAGGGGTTTTTTTCCTTCTTCATGCCAGGAGAGCCAGCTATTTTAAAGGAAGGGTGTAGTAAATATAGTAGTAGTAAAGCCAACAGGTTCGATAGGGCTCGATAGAAGACGAGCTTTCTTACACTAGGGTATACTCATGTTGTGTCCAGCGCCGAAGTGTGTTAGGTTTCTCCTTCAGCACCAAGGAGTTCCTTTAGTTAGCGACCAAGAAAAATTCCGGTCCCACGGGGAAACCCTTATCTGAAAGTTTACCCAGGGGAAATTTTATAAAGGCATTGGTCACTGAGTTTCAATCTTAATTACCTCATATATAGGATATATTTAAACATTTTAAGAACTTTCAGTCTAAAGACAACTTATAACTAAAAATATTTGGCTGATAATGGCTACATTTCAAAAGAGGCGCTATCCCTGGGTCAGTGAACATATATAAAAAGTGGGATTACATTTCAGCACTGGCCCTTAAGAGTATTTTTTTTTTTTGAAGTTCCTGATATCCACTAACTAGAACTAAATATGTTTTGCTGATTTTTTAAAAAAATAGAGTATTACTTTTAAAACTTGGAGAGTGGAGCTCACCGTTGATGGTCAAAGGTAGTTTGTGTCCTTTCACTTTTGCTATTTTGGTTAAATACTGAAGCCATTTTCAGATGCGGAAATAAGCTTATGTAGTACTTTGGTGTAAAGGCCACAAGTAGGTTGAAGGGGAGAAAAAAATTTAAATCCTTGTCTGTCTTTGAACCTAGGGTGCTTTCCACTGTACCTTCAAGTTGATCTTTTTTTATATGGTACCTATACTGAGTGTGGAAATCAGGTACTGTGTGTGAAGGTGCCCGTGTTATGCACACACAATCCCGACAAGTCAGGTTTATTAAGATACTGAACTAAAAGGAATCGTGCAGTTTCCTAGCACATTTAATTTTATCTGCTTTACCTATTTGAGAGAGGCTGATATTAGTAGGAATAGAGGGAGAGAAATTTTTAGCTGAGTAGATTAAGTAGATTGTATGTTGTTAAACTCCAAGAGACATAGCTACATTATCAATGAGCTTTTATTGGAAGTCAGTGGAATTTGATTTTACAACACGTAAAAATTTAGAGGAAAATCTATTCTGGAATCTATGCTGTATATAATTTCATACCTGTTTTCTCCTTTGAATTGCTTTTGAGTCTATTAGGAATTAGAGAGTTATGCCATTAATGATTGGGTATTAAGATGTAATTTCAATAGAAATAAAACATTTTGAAAAGTTTTTAGAAATATTTCAAAACGTCTCTTACTGTGGCCTATTTAAAAAGCTATCAGAAGATAAACAGGAGATTTAGAAACAAGACATTGATTGTAGCTGCTACTCAGTGCCTTTTACATGTGATGGCTTAATATTTCAAAGTTGTTTTCACTTCAGTATATATAATTTCTGTTCTTCAGATGTTCATATTCAAGTTCACTAATTCAGTGACCTGCTAGATGCATTTCCCAATTTTGATTTTGGGATTAGAAATATTTAACATTTGTTTAATTATTTTAATTGAAGGACAATTGCTTTACAATATTAGTTTGATTAAAATGTTTTCTAATGGATTCCAATATGAACTTTTAGAGTAGTTTGTCATAATACTTTTAAAACTTGGAGTGGAGCTCACCGTTGATGGTCAAAGGTAGTTTGTGTCCTTTCACTTTTGCTATTTTGGTTAAATACTGAAGCCATTTTCAGATGCGGAAATAAGCTTATGTAGTACTTTGGTGTAAAGGCCACAAGTAGGTTGAAGGGGAGAAAAAAATTTAAATCCTTGTCTGTCTTTGAACCTAGGGTGCTTTCCACTGTACCTTCAAGTTGATCTTTTTTTATATGGTACCTATACTGAGTGTGGGAAATCAGGTACTGTGTGTGAAGGTGCCCGTGTTATGCACACACAATCCCGACAAGTCAGGTTTATTAAGATACTGAACTAAAAGGAATCGTGCAGTTTCCTAGCACATTTAATTTTATCTGCTTTACCTATTTGAGAGAGGCTGATATTAGTAGGAATAGAGGGAGAGAAATTTTTAGCTGAGTAGATTAAGTAGATTGTATGTTGTTAAACTCCAAGAGACATAGCTACATTATCAATGAGCTTTTATTGGAAGTCAGTAGAATTTGATTTTACAAATACGTAAAAAATTTAGAGGAAAATCTATTCTGGAATCTATGCTGTATATAATTTCATACCTGTTTTCTCCTTTGAATTGCTTTTGAGTCTATTAGGAATTAGAGAGTTATGCCATTAATGATTGGGTATTAAGATGTAATTTCAATAGAAATAAAACATTTTGAAAAGTTTTTAGAAATATTTCAAAACGTCTCTTACTGTGGCCTATTTAAAAAGCTATCAGAAGATAAACAGGAGATTTAGAAACAAGACATTGATTGTAGCTGCTACTCAGTGCCTTTTACATGTGATGGCTTAATATTTCAAAGTTGTTTTCACTTCAGTATATATAATTTCTGTTCTTCAGATGTTCATATTCAAGTTCACTAATTCAGTGACCTGCTAGATGCATTTCCCAATTTTGATTTTGGGATTAGAAATATTTAACATTTGTTTAATTATTTTAATTGAAGGACAATTGCTTTACAATATTAGTTTGATTAAAATGTTTTCTAATGGATTCCAATATGAACTTTTAGAGTAGTTTGTCATAATACTTCTCTGTTACTCTGTAAGAGAGCCTTTTGAAAAAGAACGCCTTGTGAGTTTCTGTGGGTCGAATCCTTCCTTTTGCAGCTGAGAAATCGAAGTGCGTTAAAGTTAAGGTGAGCAGTCCCCTAAGTCCTTTGGTCTCAGGGTGGACGACAGGACCTGTCCCTTGATGAAGCAAGAAATTTCTAGTAGTTCTCCATAGCTGGCTCCTGGAACCTCACTGCCGGTTTTCCACAGTAACTCCTCCACTAGCTTGCTGGGGGACTGTAGGATACCATGATCCTATCTACTACATGGGAGTTGTGAAAATTAAATGAGATAATTGGTAGGAAGTACTTAGCATGGTGCCCGGCAAGGGAAAGTGCTGGAGAAATATTAGCTGTGATTCCTATCATCTGTGTCGTTACTGCCAAGTTCAATTTTTGTCTTGGATTTTTCCTCCTGTTATTGTGTGCTCCAGGGTCTCTTCTGTAATTAAACATCCCTGGATTGGGTCCAAGATGAAAGCACCAATTCTACTCTGTATTTAACACTGAAAACGTGTATTTCTAATAAAAGCAGGGGAAAGCGAGATGAGAGAAGCGGCCCTTCAGCATGGTGCACGGCACGGTGATTCTGTGGTGGGGGTTTTAGAGTTTTAGCAATCAGGACTAGTTCATTCTAGAAGAAAGGGATGATGTCTATGTCTAAATGTACAGCTACTGGACACTTTTGGGTCAGTTTGGTAATCAAAAAGATAGGCAAGGTGACCTCGAAGAAGAAACGTGAGCGTCTGGAAGAAGTAGTTACTGGAGACTTCTCTTGACATGGGCCTGGTGGATGCTCAGAGGCCAGGAAACAGCTATGGAAGACATGGCCTGAAGCAGGGGAGTGGAATCTGCTTCCTTAGTGTCAGGAGGGCCTGGGAAAGGCTCTAACATGGGGACGGTGTAGAGGCTGAAACCCTTAGAAGAAAGGCACTTGCTTAGACAGTAGTGAAGAAGGGCTTTGTGGGATGTTAGGAAGGTGTGTATAGACTAGGGGAATTCTGACGAAGGTGGGCTCTTAAAATTCTGCTAGGGGCTTCCCCGGTGGTCCAGTGGGTAAAGAGTCCGCCTTGCAGTGCAAGGGGCGCCTGTTCGATCCCTGGCCTGGGAAGATCCCACGTGCCACGGAGTGGCTGGACCTGTGTGTCCAATGACGAACCAGCGTTCTGGAGCACGTGTGCCCACAGCTGGTGCTCTGCAACAGGAGCCACTGCGATGGGAGGCCCACACAAGCCGAAGAATAAAGATGAATGAAAATAAATAAATAAATAAATAAATAAATAACCAATAAAAAAGGGCAAAAATTAAAAGAAAAAATCCTTCATGCCTAAAAAAAGAAAGAATTCTGTTAAAGTATCATGTACAGCCATTGCACGGGGGATTGGCTTGAGGCACCCTCTGTTGGTACCGCAATCTGGAGGCACTGAAGTACCTTGTGTAAGTGGCCTAGTGCAGCGAATACAGTCTGCCTTCCTCACCTGGTTTTGCATCTGTGGATACAGTGGGTGGACTGTATTCAGATAGATGAGCTGATTGATTCTCTTAATGCTTGTTATAAAACTGGCAGCCTGTGTATGCTGAGCCTGCCTCAGATACCTGCAGGTACAACAGCCAGCTGTTGCTTTTGATCTTAGAGCAACAAGGAAGTAATCTGCTAAGTTTTTGGAGGAAGCCATTAACTGTGTCAGTAATATAGGAGGGCTTCCCAGAGGAGGTGATATTTGCACAAGACCTAATGGCATTTTCTCAGGTAAAGAAGGAAGGGCATGTTGGTGAGAAAAAAAATATGCCAATGGTTTAAATTGCAAAAGAACATAACCCACTCCAAGAGTCTTGCCTGGAGAATCCCACAGACAGAAGGGCCTGCCAGGGTACATTACATAGGGTCGGACAGAGCTGGACATGAAGTGACTTATTACGCATGCACACATAGCTTACTCATAAAAGAAGAGAGGTCCAGAAGGTAGAACTGGTGGAACATGGGGGGAAATGACATGAGGTAGTATGGAAGCATATGTTGGGGCAGTTCTTCATTTTTTCCCTTGATATGTTTGTACAGCATTTTTATGTGCCAGGTTAAACATTGGGAATAGAAAAATTGGTAAGATAGTATGACCTTTGTGCTCAAAAACCCTTATAATGTAGTACATGGAGATAGATGCATAGACAGATACATACAAGGAGGTTTTAAAAGTGTTTGAGGGGGCTTCCCCTGGTGGTTCAGTGGGTAAGGACACCACCTTGCAGTGCAAGGGCGCTGGTTCGATCCCTGGCCTGGGACGATCCCACGTGCCACGGAGCGGCTGGACCAATGTGTCCAATTACTGAGCCGGTGCTCTGCAACCACAGAGGCTACCGCGATGGGAGGCCCACACGGGTCAAAGAACAAAGACAGATGAAAACAGAGAAATGAAAGACCAATAGAAGTGGCCCGCCCGCTCCCCTCCCTCCCCAACCCGACCTCCGCCTGCCCCAACCCGACCCCCGCCCAAAATAAATAAATAAATAAATCTTTAGGAAAAAAAAAAAAGTGTTTGAGGGAGGCAGATGTTGTTCTGAAGGCAGAAAGTAGAGTGTCAGGCCCGACTTGGGCAAGAGAGAAATCAGGAAAATCTTGGCACAGTTTATGAAGGAGTTAATATTTCATCCGGGGAACACTGTAAAAATATTTATTAATAAACAGAAATCAATGAAATAGAGTTACGATAGTGAGCAGGGGAGTTCTCCCACCCTGTGAGGATAGCAGAGCTCATCAGGATGAAGACAAACTCTTCTTTCCTCCAAGGATTCAGCCAGTGGAAAATCAGGACTCTGTTTGCTAAGTCCTCATAGCTTTCTCTTCCCTTCTCCAAAGAGTGCCCCCCTTTCTGAAAGTTGGAAACTTTCAGAGGTTGTAGACTTTCTGTTGCATTTCTCTGCTGATCCTGAATACGTCCATCTTTTTTGCTGGAGAAGTTACTGGTCGTCTTCATTTTAGGTCAACACCACCAAAGGTGGCACAGGGATTTTTAAGCAGAGGTAGCATGACCAAGTTACTATGCAAAAAACTATTATGAAAAACTATACACATCTATAAATATGGACAGAAGAGGATAATGATTTCTATAGATGCCTCCCACATTCCCCCACTCCTGTATTATATTGAAAGAAATTAGTATATATTTTGTGTTGGTACTGCTGACAGAGCTTAAGGAAGGATCAGGCGAGAAGGGACCCAGTCCGACTCTCGTACCAAGAATGGCCATTTCAAGACCTCGAGCAGCAAGTATGAAATGACCAAGAATGCGCTTCTGTTACACTCGTACAGAGGCCCCGGAACACCTTCAGACACCAGCAGTTTGATCTGCTTTGTTTTCAGCCTGACTGAACGCATACGTAATTTTTCTAATAATCTCCCATTCTCTAATATTTTTTCTGACTCAGAGACATCTATAAATATTCTCTCAGTTTAGGAGAAGATATTTTTAAAAATTTGTAAAATCTTTAGCTTGCAATACGCCCATATGTCTAATGGAGATAACAAGATCAATAGATAAAATATATACACATAACTATATTGAGAGGGGAAGGCCCAGAGCTTGCTTGCTAGTCCCCAGTATTCATTTCTGTAGTTTGCTAGTTAATATGAATGGCAAGAACTTTTTGGATATGAAGAGGTGGTTATACTTTAAGACACGGAAGACAGGCGGCATGGTGATTTGATTTTTTGTGTAGGTTGTAAAAGAGGGGTTCAATTTTACTCCTTTGCATGTAACTGTTCAGTTTTACATTTCTTTTTTTTTTAATTTATTTATCTTTTGGAGGGTGGGTTGGGGAGGGAAGGGGATGGGCGGACCACTTCTATTGGTCTTTCATTTCTCTATTTTCATCCGTCTTTGCTCTTTTTTTGGCTCCTGTGGGCATCCCATCGTGGTGGCCACTGTCGTCGCAGAGCACCAGCTCTGGGCGCATGCGCGCCGTCCAGCCGCTCCGCGGCACGTGGGATCTTCCCAGGCCAGGGATCGAACTGGCGCCCCTTGCACTGCAAGGCGGTGTCTTTACCCACTGGACCACCAGGGGAAGCCCCAGTTTTACATTTCTTAAGGAGACTGTCCTTTCTTCCTTGTATTCTCTTGGCTCTTTTGTCATAAATTAACTGACCATATATGCATGGGTTTATTTCTTGACTCTATTCTGTTTCATGGATCTATGTGTCTGTCTTTATGACAGTGCCGTACTGTTCTGATGACTGTAGGTTGTAATATAGTTTCAGTCAGGAAGTGTGATGCCTTCAATTCTGCTCCACTTTCTTAAGATTGCTTTGGGTGTTTGGCATCTTCTGTGGTTCCATGCGTGTTTCAGGATTGTTATATTTCTGTGAAAAATCTCATTGGAGTTTTTGTTGCTTTAGTGAAATATAATTCTCACACCAGACAGTGTTAGAACATCTCCATTACTCCCAAGAGAGAGCCTCTCCCCTTAGCCAGTCTCTCCAGTCTTCTTTGTCCCCAGCCCTGGAAAAACACTTTTTAATACGCCAAAAATTATTTTTTCCAATGACTCAGAGACATCTATAAATATTCTCTCAGTTTAGAGAAGATATTTAAAAATTTGTAAAATCTTTAGCTTGCAATACGCCCATATGTCTAATGGAGATAACAAGATCAATAGATAAAATATATACACATAACTATATTGAGAGGGGAAGGCCCAGAGCTTGCTTGCTAGTCCCCAGTATTCATTTCTGTAGTTTGCTAGTTAATATGAATGGCAAGAACTTTTTGGATATGAAGAGGTGGTTATACTTTAAGACACGGAAGACAGGCGGCATGGTGATTTGATTTTTTGTGTAGGTTGTAAAAGAGGGGTTCAATTTTACTCCTTTGCATGTAACTGTTCAGTTTTACATTTCTTTTTTTTTTAATTTATTTATCTTTTGGAGGGTGGGTTGGGGAGGGAAGGGGATGGGCGGACCACTTCTATTGGTCTTTCATTTCTCTATTTTCATCCGTCTTTGCTCTTTTTTTGGCTCCTGTGGGCATCCCATCGTGGTGGCCACTGTCGTCGCAGAGCACCAGCTCTGGGCGCATGCGCGCCGTCCAGCCGCTCCGCGGCACGTGGGATCTTCCCAGGCCAGGGATCGAACTGGCGCCCCTTGCACTGCAAGGCGGTGTCTTTACCCACTGGACCACCAGGGGAAGCCCCAGTTTTACATTTCTTAAGGAGACTGTCCTTTCTTCCTTGTATTCTCTTGGCTCTTTTGTCATAAATTAACTGACCATATATGCATGGGTTTATTTCTTGACTCTATTCTGTTTCATGGATCTATGTGTCTGTCTTTATGACAGTGCCGTACTGTTCTGATGACTGTAGGTTGTAATATAGTTTCAGTCAGGAAGTGTGATGCCTTCAATTCTGCTCCACTTTCTTAAGATTGCTTTGGGTGTTTGGCATCTTCTGTGGTTCCATGCGTGTTTCAGGATTGTTATATTTCTGTGAAAAATCTCATTGGAGTTTTTGTTGCTTTAGTGAAATATAATTCTCACACCAGACAGTGTTAGAACATCTCCATTACTCCCAAGAGAGAGCCTCTCCCCTTAGCCAGTCTCTCCAGTCTTCTTTGTCCCCCAGCCCTGGACAACACTGATCCACTATTTGTTTCTATAGTCTTCCCTATTCTGGATGTTTCATAGAAACGGAACTGAGCAGTATGTAGGCCTTTGACTGACTTCTTTCACTTAGCATGACATTTTCATGGTTCATCCATGCTGGAACATGTGTTGAGTGTTCAGTCACTAAGTTGTGTCCGACTCTTTGTGACCCCGTGAACTATAGCCCACCAGGCTCCTCTGCCCATGGGATCCTCCAAGCAGGAATACTGGGGTGGGTTGCCATTTCCTTCTCCGGGGGATCTTCTGGCCCAGGGAGCAAACCAGGTCTCCTGCATGGCAGGCCGTCTCTTTACTGACTGGGCCACCAGGAAAGCCCCCAGAACATGCAGGAACACATCATTTCTTTTTGTCATTGGATCATTGTATGGATATGACACATTTGGCTTATCCACCGATCAGTGGATGGTGATTTGTGTTCTTCCGTTTTCTGGCTGCCATGACTAATTCTGCTTTGTGCATTTACATGCAAGTTGTAGTGTCGATGTCTGTTTTTCATTTCTTCTGAGTATACACCCAGGAGTAGCGTTGCTGGATCATTTGGTAACACCACGTTCAGCCATGTAGGGAAACTGCCAGGCTTTCTCACAGTGACTGCGCCAGTGTCTGTTCCCAGCAGCAGTGAAGGGAAGGAGGTCCTGTTCCACAGCATCTTTCCAGTCCTTTTGGTGGGGATGATCGTCTCCCTGGAGGATTGAGAGAGAATTATCTCTGCCCTCTCCCTGTTCTTGAGTCACCTCTGTCCTGAGTTTCTCCCCCGTTGAGATGCCTGACGCCCGTTCTGATGACTGTAGGTGAATGTTTCAGTCAGGAAGTGTGATGCCTTCAATTCTGCTCCACTTTCTTAAGATTGCTTTGGGTGTTTGGCATCTTCTGTGGTTCCATGCGTGTTTCAGGATTGTTATATTTCTGTGAAAAATCTCATTGGAGTTTTTGTTGCTTTAGTGAAATATAATTCTCACACCAGACAGTGTTAGAACATCTCCATTACTCCCAAGAGAGAGCCTCTCCCCTTAGCCAGTCTCTCCAGTCTTCTTTGTCCCCCAGCCCTGGACAACACTGATCCACTATTTGTTTCTATAGTCTTCCCTATTCTGGATGTTTCATAGAAACGGAACTGAGCAGTATGTAGGCCTTTGACTGACTTCTTTCACTTAGCATGACATTTTCATGGTTCATCCATGCTGGAACATGTGTTGAGTGTTCAGTCACTAAGTTGTGTCCGACTCTTTGTGACCCCGTGAACTATAGCCCACCAGGCTCCTCTGCCCATGGGATCCTCCAAGCAGGAATACTGGGGTGGGTTGCCATTTCCTTCTCCGGGGGATCTTCTGGCCCAGGGAGCAAACCAGGTCTCCTGCATGGCAGGCCGTCTCTTTACTGACTGGGCCACCAGGAAAGCCCCCAGAACATGCAGGAACACATCATTTCTTTTTGTCATTGGATCATTGTATGGATATGACACATTTGGCTTATCCACCGATCAGTGGATGGTGATTTGTGTTCTTCCCGTTTTCTGGCTGCCATGACTAATTCTGCTTTGTGCATTTACATGCAAGTTGTAGTGTCGATGTCTGTTTTTCATTTCTTCTGAGTATACACCCAGGAGTAGCGTTGCTGGATCATTTGGTAACACCACGTTCAGCCATGTAGGGAAACTGCCAGGCTTTCTCACAGTGACTGCGCCAGTGTCTGTTCCCAGCAGCAGTGAAGGGAAGGAGGTCCTGTTCCACAGCATCTTTCCAGTCCTTTTGGTGGGGGATGATCGTCTCCCTGGAGGATTGAGAGAGAGAATTATCTCTGCCCTCTCCCTGTTCTTGAGTCACCTCTGTCCTGAGTTTCTCCCCCCTGAAACTGTTGAGATGCCTGACGCCCATCCACCTCAGGGCTTGGTAAACGGTAGCCTATGAGCCCTCTCTCCGTTTTGGTAGTGGAGAATAGATTTTTTACAATTATAGGCAGCTGACAGAAATCAAAAAGAATGCTTCATGACACGAGACACTCAGGTGAAATTCACATGTCCGTGTCCATAATTAAAGCTTTGCTGGAGCACTCACAGATGTGATCGCGTATGTTCTGCCCACAGTGGCTCCTGTGGCTCAGCGACTGGGTTGAGGGACTGCGGCAGAGACCTGCAAAGCCGCCCGTATTTACTCTGGGCTTTATCTGAGAAATGTGCCAACCCCTGACACATCACAGTTCCTATAGTTAGGCACTACTGCTGACCATCTTGACACCACATCGAATCTTAGGATTGAAAGGAACTCAATCACATGTCTATAGCATGGACCAAAAAGACCTTCAGTCTTTTTCAAAGGCTTCATGGTGTCCCAGTGGAAGCAGAGGGACCGGCTTAAAACGCAAATCAACCTGAAGCAACTCACGTGAATTGGGTTCGTGGAGTCTCTCAGCTCTTCCCACCCCCACCGTGACCTTTCTGTGGGCTTCAGGCTGGCACATGTGACAAAGGGGATGCATGTCTAATCCCCACCTGGGAGCAGCCCGTCTTGACGCTGTTCTTGTTTCTGTGTGAACTTTAGAACAATCGCCTCTGCTATTTTGGCACACAGAGACTTTGCTCCACGGTAATTATTTTGCAACCCAGATCAGTGATTTGTGTTCTTCCGTTTCTGGCTGCCATGACTAATTCTGCTTTGTGCATTTACATGCAAGTTGTAGTGTCGATGTCTGTTTTTCATTTCTTCTGAGTATACACCCAGGAGTAGCGTTGCTGGATCATTTGGTAACACCACGTTCAGCCATGTAGGGAAACTGCCAGGCTTTCTCACAGTGACTGCGCCAGTGTCTGTTCCCAGCAGCAGTGAAGGGAAGGAGGTCCTGTTCCACAGCATCTTTCCAGTCCTTTTGGTGGGGATGATCGTCTCCCTGGAGGATTGAGAGAGAAATTATCTCTGCCCTCTCCCTGTTCTTGAGTCACCTCTGTCCTGAGTTTCTCCCCCCTGAAACTGTTGAGATGCCTGACGCCCATCCACCTCAGGGCTTGGTAAACGGTAGCCTATGAGCCCTCTCTCCGTTTTGGTAGTGGAGAATAGATTTTTTACAATTATAGGCAGCTGACAGAAATCAAAAAGAATGCTTCATGACACGAGACACTCAGGTGAAATTCACATGTCCGTGTCCATAATTAAAGCTTTGCTGGAGCACTCACAGATGTGATCGCGTATGTTCTGCCCACAGTGGCTCCTGTGGCTCAGCGACTGGGTTGAGGGACTGCGGCAGAGACCTGCAAAGCCGCCCGTATTTACTCTGGGCTTTATCTGAGAAATGTGCCAACCCCTGACACATCACAGTTCCTATAGTTAGGCACTACTGCTGACCATCTTGACACCACATCGAATCTTAGGATTGAAAGGAACTCAATCACATGTCTATAGCATGGACCAAAAAGACCTTCAGTCTTTTTCAAAGGCTTCATGGTGTCCCAGTGGAAGCAGAGGGACCGGCTTAAAACGCAAATCAACCTGAAGCAACTCACGTGAATTGGGTTCGTGGAGTCTCTCAGCTCTTCCCACCCCCACCGTGACCTTTCTGTGGGCTTCAGGCTGGCACATGTGACAAAGGGGATGCATGTCTAATCCCCACCTGGGAGCAGCCCGTCTTGACGCTGTTCTTGTTTCTGTGTGAACTTTAGAACAATCGCCTCTGCTATTTTGGCACACAGAGACTTTGCTCCACGGTAATTATTTTGCAACCCACAAAAGTAATTATAAAATCAAATAATTAGCTTCTAAACAAGCTGTAACCCCAGCGGCGGCTCTTGGGAGGGGAATGAAGTTCTGTTCTTTAATTTTCGTTTTTAGGACTGTCACCTTTGCTCCTTTCTCTCAGCTGGGTTATGCCAAGTTCAAGAGCAGTGTTCAGTGAGGGGCCAGCTTCTCCTGACGCGGCCTTCTTGACCAGTTGTACCGCTCCAAGCTTAGGAGCAGAAAGACAGAGGAGCAAGCAAGAAAAGGGAAGCAAAGCCTGCTTGAATTTTTCTAGTCGTAGGAAATCTGCTTTTAAAAGGGCATCACAGGGGGCTTCCCTGGTGGTGCCGTGGGTAAAGAGTCCGCCTTGCACTGCAAGGGGCGCCGGTTTGATCCCTGGCACGGGAAGATCCCATATGGCTGGACCAGGGTGTCCAATGATGAGCCAGCACTCTGGAGCACATGCGCCCAGAGCCGGTGCTCTGCTACAGGAGAGGCCACTGCAATGGGAGGCCCGTGCAGGCCAAAGAACAAAGATGGATGAAAATAAATAAATGAAAGACCAATAAAAGTGGCCAAAAAAAAAAAGAGCATCACAGCCTACCAGACTCTCTTCCTGGTGGAGTGGAATTATTGGGAGCTGCATTGTAGTGAGACCTTCAGATTCTGAAGGTGTTCGCACTAGGAGTTGGCCCCAGGATTTCCTGGCACAAAGCAAGCCATGCAATCTGCCACATAATTAATGACCGTCCATCACTGGGCTGGGCACAGACCAGAATGGGTATTATTTCTTAAGAGAATTAAAAATGTCTGTTGATGGGCAAATGTTTGTCTGCCATAGGCAACAGATAGGATGGGTAATGTTCATATGTTCGGCAATGTACTTGTCTGATGAACTGGGCCACTCTGCTTGGTGAAGGGGTGTTTCCAGAAGCTGATCTTGGCCACGAGCTCCATGATGGTTTGCTACCTCTTTAAGACTTCCCTCCTCTTCAAATCTCAGCGACTCACTGCTTGATGAGTCCCTGCCCCAGTTCACTAAAGAAACCAAGCGGTTCACACACAGGACCGTCATCCCACAAATGAACACTCAGTGAACCTTTCTGCTGGCCTAGCGCCCGGCTTGTGTATCCAGATTGAAGAGGAGGCTACAATTTCCAGTTAGCCATGATATGAATTATTCATGCACTCGAAGCAGGCTGTGGTCAGAACATCACTGTCTAAAGTAAAACTGAAGACAGAGGAAGAGATTTTAATCTTCGCAGCTGAACGAGCCCTTTGCTGTGGAAGCAGACGTGAGGAGCTACTGGACCCCTTTAGTGTTCCCCATCTTTGAGGCAGGATCACGAACATGAATGCAGATTTCTTGTGGTCCGATGATAGGAATTGCTTGGTTTACTGGTGAACGTAACTGGTGTTGTGGTTTTCAACATTTTCTAGAAGATAGAAGAGGGAATACATGGAAAGAGGTGCATCTTCGTTCAAGAGCCAAGAGGAAAGAGACATAAAAACAAGAGTTACTCTTGGGACAATGAGACTTATGAGTATCTTAGAAGACTCTCATATATAAACCAGAGAAAAAAGGCGGGATGGCTCTGGTGTAGGCTGAGGGAGGGTCTGGTCTCACAGAATGCCCTAGAGTCCTAAAGCTTCCCAGTTGACTTATTTTTTTTTTAAGATTTTTTTATGTTGATCACTTGTAAAGTCTTTCTTGGATTTGTGATGGTATTCCTTCTGTTTCATGTTTTGGTTTTTGGCCTCGAGGCACATGGGATCTTAGCTTCCCTACCAGGGACTGAAGTCATGCCTCTTGCATTGAAAGGGGAAGTCTCAACCACGGGGCCACCAGAGCATCCCCAGGCTTTCCAGGGATCAGCTTATAATCAGGGACGCTATAGCCCCAATTTTGATCTTATAAAGAGGACAGAGCAGCTCATAGAACAGCTTGTGACATAAATAAGGTATAACCAAATATGGTATAGGCTCTGCGTGTGTGTGTGTGTGTGTGTGTGTGTGTGTGTATGATCCACCCTTGGGTAGAATTTGGGGGGAATATGTGTATATTTGCTGAAGATTTTCATGACGTCATGTGTGAATAGGTTGTCATATAACATCTTTAGCTTCAACTTATTTCAAGAGGCATGTTTCATCTCAGGCCAACACTCATAATCACCTCTTTAAAAAAGACAACTGCTCCAAATGAAATTGGACCAGGTGTGCAGTCCTTTTTGCTTCCTCCTTAACAGGTGGCCCAATGGGAAAGAATCCACCTGCCAATGCAGGAGGCACAGGAGGCATGGGTTCGGTGCCTAGGTTGGGAAGATCCTCTGGAGGAGGAAATGGCCACCCATTCCAGTATGCTTACCTGGAGAATTCTATAGACAGAGGAGCTGCTGGGTTATAGTCCAGGACAAAAAAGTTGGACACGACTGAGCACACCTCTCTCTCTGTCTGACATTGTTGATGGAACTTGGTTGAAATTCACCATTAGATTTATAGGCACGGGTTGAGGACCCAGCAGGAATGACGCTTAGCATTTAAACCATAAGTAGATGGGGTCAGTGTGGGGGTGTAGCTCTAAGTACATACTTCTCCGTAAATGAAATGGCACAAAATTACTTTGAAAATATCACAGCCATAAATTACAGTAAGGTATAACTGGGAGTGCTTTTAGAAAGCAAACACAGCTTATTTTTATTTCAAAATCCTAAGAGTGCAATTCCTGGCAGTGTTTACCGGAGAGCAGGAATTAGCAGCCTCCAGGGGAGGGTTAGGAAAACAAAGCGCCCGCTGGGAGTTGGGCTTCTCAGTCTTGGTGCCAGTAGCCTCAGTACAGACTGCCTCAGACAAATGCAGTCTTGGCCTCCGTTTTCCCTTCTTGCAAAAGCGGAGGAAGGCGAGGTGGATCCTGCTTGTTTTTCCAGAGGGTCCCGAGACTCTTCAGGAGGCTTTTGGAGAATTTTCAAAAGTAGAAAACACAGGGGGTTTTGTGCTTTTCCACCCGTGGTGCCAGTTTCCACATTCAGACGGGATGAAGGAACCAAGTCTGTCTTTTCTCCTGTCCTTGGTGATGGCTGGTGGAAGGATGCGGGGCTTGGCCAGGCAGGCCGCAGGGCTTGTGGGCCTGGGAGAGCCATGGTCACAGTCTCCCAAGGTGAAAAATCAGAGGGCTCCCCTGACCCCGATGGACAGATGAACCTGCCATCTGCTTCTGGCTGCATGTAGCCTCCCCCTAGCCAGCCCAACCCTTCTCGCAGTTGTGGGTCACAGAGCTCTGCGATCCGAGGGGCAGGCTCCGGAAGGCTACCTTGCCCACGGCTGGTCTCCCCACGGCCCCAAGGACAAAGGCTGCCCGTCCAGCCAGAGCGGTGGGCTGGGGTCCCTAGAGGGGACAGAGCCTCTTCAGAGTTCAGTCCTCTCCTATCCCACTAAATCCATGGATGTCACAGAATTTTTTAAGTGCACAGCTATGCCTGTGACTTGGGGATAAAAGCGGTCGGAGTGGATTATGGGCTAGGTGGGCAGTGGGTGGGGTAACGGGTGCTTCGTCCCTTTACCTTTGCTCTTAATTTTCTCCCTTTCCTTCCTTAGGGACATGCGGGGTCCTGTTTATTTCTGGGTTCTCCCTGGCACACACAAGTTTAAATTTGCTGTACTGCTTGTGGGAAAATAATTTTCAGCCTGGCGCTTCATATATCGAGGTCTGTGCTTTTTAGAAGGTCATAAAGCACGGAAGACAAGGTCTCCCATGCCATTTGGAAATACGGTCCGCCCAAATTCCCGGGTCTGGGCCCTTCCGACAGAGACCCACAGAACCATTGATCTTCCTGCCAAAGACCTCTGGCGGAAAAGGAGGCTGCGTCACACTCCTCTGCTATTGAACTTCCCAAAGCAGCTCTGATTACAGTGTGAGAAACTCTTTCACACTCAAGTTTTGACGTTCAGTGTTGGGAATTGCTGTCAGCCTTAATGAGATGTTTTCCAAAATGTGCTCCACAGAACACATGCTCCATGGGATGGTAATAGATGGTATGTGAAAAATTTCAAGATCAAACTAATTTGGAAAAAACTGGAGCCGAACAAAGTTCAGTAGATGGTTCTAATCTCTGAGGCTTGGTGTGCCCATGTGCTTAGAGAAACTTCAAGAACAGAGGGTTTCTACTTATTTACCCAGATTGATTGTATCATACACAGTTCTTGAAGGAACCAAGTCTGTCTTTTCTCCTGTCCTTGGTGATGGCTGGTGGAAGGATGCGGGGCTTGGCCAGGCAGGCCGCAGGGCTTGTGGGCCTGGGAGAGCCATGGTCACAGTCTCCCAAGGTGAAAAATCAGAGGGCTCCTGACCCCGATGGACAGATGAACCTGCCATCTGCATCTGGCTGCATGTAGCCTCCCCCTAGCCAGCCCAACCCTTCTCGCAGTTGTGGGTCACAGAGCTCTGCGATCCGAGGGGCAGGCTCCGGAAGGCTACCTTGCCCACGGCTGGTCTCCCCACGGCCCCAAGGACAAAGGCTGCCCGTCCAGCCAGAGCGGTGGGCTGGGGTCCCTAGAGGGGACAGAGCCTCTTCAGAGTTCAGTCCTCTCCTATCCCACTAAATCCATGGATGTCACAGAATTTTTTAAGTGCACAGCTATGCCTGTGACTTGGGGATAAAAGCGGTCGGAGTGGATTATGGGCTAGGTGGGCAGTGGGTGGGGTAACGGGTGCTTCGTCCCTTTACCTTTGCTCTTAATTTTCTCCCTTTCCTTCCTTAGGGACATGCGGGGTCCTGTTTATTTCTGGGTTCTCCCTGGCACACACAAGTTTAAATTTGCTGTACTGCTTGTGGGAAAATAATTTTCAGCCTGGCGCTTCATATATCGAGGTCTGTGCTTTTTAGAAGGTCATAAAGCACGGAAGACAAGGTCTCCCATGCCATTTGGAAATACGGTCCGCCCAAATTCCCGGGTCTGGGCCCTTCCGACAGAGACCCACAGAACCATTGATCTTCCTGCCAAAGACCTCTGGCGGAAAAGGAGGCTGCGTCACACTCCTCTGCTATTGAACTTCCCAAAGCAGCTCTGATTACAGTGTGAGAAACTCTTTCACACTCAAGTTTTGACGTTCAGTGTTGGGAATTGCTGTCAGCCTTAATGAGATGTTTTCCAAAATGTGCTCCACAGAACACATGCTCCATGGGATGGTAATAGATGGTATGTGAAAAATTTCAAGATCAAACTAATTTGGAAAAAACTGGAGCCGAACAAAGTTCAGTAGATGGTTCTAATCTCTGAGGCTTGGTGTGCCCATGTGCTTAGAGAAACTTCAAGAACAGAGGGTTTCTACTTATTTACCCAGATTGATTGTATCATACACAGTTCTTTGTTTTGTTTTTTTTCCTTTTTTTCCGGGGGGATGGGGAGCATCACAGATGATGAATGCCCTAGAGAAAAATTCAGGAGCGGCTTCACCATCTTCCCGTAGAAACGCTACATTGATGGATTGTTTCCCGTTTGTGAAAGATACAGAGTCACACAGAACAATGAGTTTTGTTCATGAATGTTTCTTTCTGACTGGAAGCTATTGGCGTTAAGCGTAGTAACTGAGAAGAAATTCTTTCACTTGTGTTGAACATGTTTATCTTGTGATTTTTTTGATGAAAAGAGTAATGAACACAAGCTATTATGCCTTCATTTCAATCAGTCCAGCAATTAGGTCTTTCTCTATTTCCCTAATTAGGCTGTAAGATCGAACCGTATGGCCGGGCTGGGGCTTCCAGTGACCTGGGTCTCCGTGTGTGGAATGCTTTAGGTCACTGTGTCTCAGTCTCGTGATTATTGACTGTTTGGACTGGATACTCCTCTGGGGGGAGCAGGGAATGGTATTCTGTACATTGTAGAATATTTAGCAGCATCCCTGGCCTCTGTCCAGGCTTCTCAGGGGCCTCAGTGGTAAAGAATCCACCCGCCGAGCAGGAGGCATGGGTTCAGTCCCTGGGTCAGGAAGATTCCTTGGAGGAGGAAATGGCAACCTGCTGCAGAATTCTTCAGAAAACTCCATGGACAGAGGAGCCTGGAGGGCTGCAGTCCTTGGGCTCATAAGAAATTCTGTCAGGTGCAACTGAGCGCACACGAACACTGGCCTCTACCCACTAAAGGCCAGTAGCACCTATTACTCATGTCTTGAAATGTACCTGGGATTTGTTTGAATTTGGTGTGGTAAGGGAACAGACACCATAACTGCCTGGGAGTTCAGCAGAGCTCCTGAGAGGAAGGAGCGCACCATGCTGTGCTGGGCGCCCTGGGGAAGCCCCAGGGAGGGTCAGGAAGCAGAAGGACTCAGGAGACAGCATAGCCCAGAGCCTTTGTTGTGGTTTTTGCAGGAAAAGAATGGGCGAATCAAGGTAGGCAAGTTTGAGCGCGTTTGGGATTGGTTGGTTGAGTAATTTTGAGTGGCTCAGGGTTATAAAGGTGGTCTTGAGTTGTTCAGAACCTGACCCTGGGGTGGATGAATGCAGAGGAAATAGCCACTTGGCGTGAGAGTTAGACCCAGGAGAGGCAGGAGAGGGTTGCGGGATGAGCTTTAGACGCGGGGTTTGCGTTGGAAAGGCGCCCTGGAAGGGCGCTGTTTGCTGCCTCTAGGAGTTAGCTAGCTCTGGGAGGGGCTGTGTCCTCAGGATGTCAGAGCATCAACAAATACAGAAACTATTTACAAACAGGCTTCATACACCCACTTCCCACGTGCGACAACCAAAACTTGTGTCCAGACAGTGCCCGCTGTCCCCCGGGGGGCTCAGTTGCCCCTGGCTTAAGAGTCCCTGATTACGGGGACTTGTCTGAGAGCCCTGTGGTTGACAATCAGCCTTGCAGTGACGCAGACAGGGTTCGATCCCTGGTCAGGGAGCTAGGATCCAGTATGCTGTGGAACCAAAGAGGAAAAAAAAAAAGGCAACATTGTAACAAATCCAATAAAGACTTTGAAAATGGCCCACATCAAACAACAACCAAAAAACTCAGGGAGTCACTGACCAAGGGCCAGGGTGGGAAGTGCCGGCCCAGAGTGGGCTCATCCCAGCTAGAGATGAGTGTGGACTAAAGCCCAAGAGGGGGCCTGCGTGAAGGGGCTGATGTAGGTTGGCCGAAATCGGGAAGGAAGACATCCTGAGTGGGCGGATTCACAGGATGGGAACGAGGAGGGGAAGGAAGTGAATGCGAACCATTGTTAATTATAATACCAGTGACATCTCAGTGACTTACTCTATGCCAGACCCAGGGCCTGTGATGATGGGAAAGGCGGGCTTAATCTTCTAAGAGCCCCATGAGATAAGTACGGTTTATCTCAGCTTGGCAGACAAGCAAACAGCCTTCAAGGGATTAAGCAACAGGCTGGTCTCTCTGGTCGTAAGTCGTGAGGTTAGGATTTGAAATCAGGTCTCTTTTTATTACAAAGTAAAGTAAGATAGGATTAATAAATGACAATCAGGGGGGCCTGGATTTACACAGACGGACTGCACAAGGGGACGGTGGATTCTTCAGCAGAGGGATGACCGTGTGGAAAGGGGATCTTGGTCCGCCTCGTGGCACCGGCCACGCAGCAGGCACGAGGAGTGGGCTGCAGGCGGGCTGGGGTGCCGAGCAGGATCCAGCCCCAGAGCTGTGACAGTCGTGCTCAGCCAAGCATCGTGGCGGTGGGACTGGAGGGGAAGGGGGCGTCAGAGATGTTTCTTGACAATAGGAAATAAAGGCTGAAGGGATAAAGAGGAGGAGGTCTCTCCAGAGCGTCTAACACAAAAGCCTAGACAAGTGGTGCTTCCTTCCCATCGCCGTCTCTGCAAATGGGAAGGGCACTGGGTGTGATAGAAAGGCAGGCTGGGAACGAGGTAGAAAATAGGCTCACTTAAAGATTTTGGTTCATTTTGTTCATTTCCATGGTTTCCCTGGTGACTTAGAGGATAAAGAGTCTGCTGGCAATCAGAACCAGGTCAAACCGGGTCTGGAGGGTCCCCTGGAGAAGAAAAATGGCTACCCACTCCAGTATTCTTGGCTGGAGAACTCCATGGACAGACGAGCCTGGCGGGCTGCCGTCAAAGAGGCCGCAAAGAGTCGGACGTGACTAAAGCGTCCAAACACTTTCACTTCTCCACGCCTCATTTTTAGTTTTCATAGTAGTCCACACTCCGGTTACACTCACCGTGAGCAAGGCACTGCTCTCTGCACTTGCTGTGTGTCAGCTCATTTCTCAGGGTGACCTCTGAATGCAGTCTCCCATGTTTGCAAATGAGGAAACTGAGGCTTGGAAGGACTTCATGACTTGCTGCTAATATGTCAGAGTCACACGTGAAGTACTCAGCTTTGCAGCTCCGGGAGCCCATGATGGATGAGCAGTTGCCATTCCCTTGGGCAACATTCTCTCCTCTCATCTCGGGGTACACTTAGGTACTTCTTGGTTTTCCCAACTATGACATGAAGGGGCTGACGTTATACATCCTGTTTAGCTCTGTGACACCGTGTCTGAATGATAGGTCTTCTTATGAGGCACATCAGACCTAACTTTGCTATTTCTTATAATGGAGACCTTTTTTTCTTAAGAAGAAATAGCTTTTCAAATGTCTTCCTTTCGAGACCTTAGTTGGCCCGGGAAGAGGGCCCTCCTTGAAGTCCCGGGGCCCTGAGCCTAGCCAGGGAAGCCACACTGCTGTCCATGAACCTCTTTCTCCTGCTCACCTGTGGGCTTCGGGGGACCCTTAGAAATTTTAGTCGTGCTCAGCCAAGCATCGTGGCGGTGGGACTGGAGGGGAAGGGGGCGTCAGAGATGTTTCTTGACAATAGGAAATAAAGGCTGAAGGGATAAAGAGGAGGAGGTCTCTCCAGAGCGTCTAACACAAAAGCCTAGACAAGTGGTGCTTCCTTCCCATCGCCGTCTCTGCAAATGGGAAGGGCACTGGGTGTGATAGAAAGGCAGGCTGGGAACGAGGTAGAAAATAGGCTCACTTAAAGATTTTGGTTCATTTTGTTCATTTCCATGGTTTCCCTGGTGACTTAGAGGATAAAGAGTCTGCTGGCAATCAGAACCAGGTCAAACCGGGTCTGGAGGGTCCCCTGGAGAAGAAAAATGGCTACCCACTCCAGTATTCTTGGCTGGAGAACTCCATGGACAGACGAGCCTGGCGGGCTGCCGTCAAAGAGGCCGCAAAGAGTCGGACGTGACTAAAGCGTCCAAACACTTTCACTTCTCCACGCCTCATTTTTAGTTTTCATAGTAGTCCACACTCCGGTTACACTCACCGTGAGCAAGGCACTGCTCTCTGCACTTGCTGTGTGTCAGCTCATTTCTCAGGGTGACCTCTGAATGCAGTCTCCCATGTTTGCAAATGAGGAAACTGAGGCTTGGAAGGACTTCATGACTTGCTGCTAATATGTCAGAGTCACACGTGAAGTACTCAGCTTTGCAGCTCCGGGAGCCCATGATGGATGAGCAGTTGCCATTCCCTTGGGCAACATTCTCTCCTCTCATCTCGGGGTACACTTAGGTACTTCTTGGTTTTCCCAACTATGACATGAAGGGGCTGACGTTATACATCCTGTTTAGCTCTGTGACACCGTGTCTGAATGATAGGTCTTCTTATGAGGCACATCAGACCTAACTTTGCTATTTCTTATAATGGAGACCTTTTTTTCTTAAGAAGAAATAGCTTTTCAAATGTCTTCCTTTCGAGACCTTAGTTGGCCCAGGAAGAGAGGGCCCTCCTTGAAGTCCCGGGGCCCTGAGCCTAGCCCGCGGGAAGCCACACTGCTGTCCATGAACCTCTTTCTCCTGCTCACCTGTGGGCTTCTTGAGGGAAAGATGCTGTTTCATTCTGTTTTGTGTTCCTGGCACAGAAGGGGTCCCAGTAAAAGATCAATAATTTTGTTTTTGCTCCTAAGTGACTTCAGGCTGAGTAAATTAGATTTCATAAGTTGCAGTTGGTATACCATTACTATGATTCACGTCAACTCTTCTCCCAGGAAGAGAATAGCATGAGCCTTCGGGCTGGCTACAAAAGCAGACAGAGGAGGTCCTGTTGGAGGGCAAGGAGACTTCTTACCTGGGAAATAGAGAGCAGAGGGCTTTCGCGCCAGAGTGTGAGCACAGCGTTGAGCTGATGTGACTTACGGCTGGAGAGTTCCGAGAGTGTTGGCAGACTTTTCCTGTAAAGGGCCAGGCAGTACATACTTCAGGTTTTCACGCGTGACCTCAGTTGTGACTCCTCACCTCTGCTCCGGGAGCCCCAGAGCAGCCACGCGCACTACATCGAGTGAGACGATGTTCCAGTACCATTTGATTTACAAAGACGGGCGGCAAGCCGGACTTCAGCCAAGGGTTATGATGGGCCCGCCCCTGGTGTGGACTTTCACCTGTGACGGGGCCCGGATCGCAGCTGGGCTACTTCCTGAAGGGTCTCCTTCGGGTTAAAGCCTCAATTTCTGCATCTCTGAGAGCTTCCACCACTTAGGGCTGGTGGGAGAAGTACCTGAGATGGTATACATAAAGCCTTTGGCACTGACCCTAGCATGCAGTAAGCACTCAATACATGGTGGCCATCTCTTCAGTTACTATAGGTATTCTTTGCATCTGAGCAGTTGCCATTCCCTTGGGCAACATTTTTTGGGTACACTTAGGTACTTCTTGGTTTTCCCAACTATGACATGAAGGGGCTGACGTTATACATCCTGTTTAGCTCTGTGACACCGTGTCTGAATGATAGGTCTTCTTATGAGGCACATCAGACCTAACTTTGCTATTTCTTATAATGGAGACCTTTTTTTCTTAAGAAGAAATAGCTTTTCAAATGTCTTCCTTTCGAGACCTTAGTTGGCCCAGGAAGAGAGGGCCCTCCTTGAAGTCCCGGGGCCCTGAGCCTAGCCCGCGGGAAGCCACACTGCTGTCCATGAACCTCTTTCTCCTGCTCACCTGTGGGCTTCTTGAGGGAAAGATGCTGTTTCATTCTGTTTTGTGTTCCTGGCACAGAAGGGGTCCCAGTAAAAGATCAATAATTTTGTTTTTGCTCCTAAGTGACTTCAGGCTGAGTAAATTAGATTTCATAAGTTGCAGTTGGTATACCATTACTATGATTCACGTCAACTCTTCTCCCAGGAAGAGAATAGCATGAGCCTTCGGGCTGGCTACAAAAGCAGACAGAGGAGGTCCTGTTGGAGGGCAAGGAGACTTCTTACCTGGGAAATAGAGAGCAGAGGGCTTTCGCGCCAGAGTGTGAGCACAGCGTTGAGCTGATGTGACTTACGGCTGGAGAGTTCCGAGAGTGTTGGCAGACTTTTCCTGTAAAGGGCCAGGCAGTACATACTTCAGGTTTTCACCGCGTGACCTCAGTTGTGACTCCTCACCTCTGCTCCGGGAGCCCCAGAGCAGCCACGAGCAATACATAGAGTGAGACGATGTTCCAGTACCATTTGATTTACAAAGACGGGCGGCAAGCCGGACTTCAGCCAAGGGTTATGATGGGCCCGCCCCTGGTGTGGACTTTCACCTGTGACGGGGCCCGGATCGCAGCTGGGCTACTTCCTGAAGGGTCTCCTTCGGGTTAAAGCCTCAATTTCTGCATCTCTGAGAGCTTCCACCACTTAGGGCTGGTGGGAGAAGTACCTGAGATGGTATACATAAAGCCTTTGGCACTGACCCTAGCATGCAGTAAGCACTCAATACATGGTGGCCATCTCTGCAGTTACTATAGTATTCTTTGTATCCTCCTGGTTTTTTCTCTTCCTTCTTGGTCTGCACCGTATGAAATGAATTCACGCTTGTGAATGCGATGGTCATGTGTGTTTGAGGCCCTTTTTTCCTGTCGGCAGACTTCTTGACATTAAGGAATAATAAGGAAATGGGATCTGTGGTTCCTACCTATGAGGATTGTTGTAAGTACAAAATTCATGTGCAGTGATCCTTTACACAGTGCCTGGGACGTGGTGCTCAATATGTAATAGCTGATAGGAAGAAAAGAAGGTGAAAATGTAAAATTAAAAAATTTTTAATTAAAAAATGAAAAAGAAAAAAGAATGTGAAGAAATTCACTAATTACTTAGAAATCCTGTGGAATCTCAAATAGAAATTCTTTTCTAAAAAATTAATTTATTGGCTGCACTGGCTCTTCCTTGCTGTATGAGGGCTTTCTGTAGTTGCAGAGAGCGGGGACTCCTCTCTCGTTGTGGTGTGCAGGCTTCTCGCTGCAGTGGCTTGTAGGGGAGCCATGTCTAGGGCGCATGGGCTTTAGTAGTTGTGGCATAGAGCTCAGTTGCTCTGCGGCACGTGGGATCTTCCCAGGCCAGGTGCTGGACTTGTGTCCCCTGCATTCCAGGGCAGATTCTTAACCACTGGACCACCAGGGAAGCCCTCCAATAGGAATTCTGATGGGGAGATCTTAGCATTCAGTGACAGAAATGATTTCTTTTCTTTTTTTTTTTTTAACATTTGGAATCAATTAATTGCTTGGCCCTGCTAATCAGTGATTTCCAAAAGTGGAATCCATGGCTCATAAACTAGGAACTTTAAAACGAGTTGACGCATTTGCTTTTCCAAACCATCGGTTTATCTTCTAGCCAAAACAAGATCAGCCGCACAAGCAGAACAGCTGCGTGTGGGTCCTGGGGCGCAGTCTGTTTTGCGTAGTGGGGGTGCTCCCTGCGACGGTCACAGATGTGTTGAGCCTGTGATCAGCAGCAGTACCTACAGGCGGTGAAGGCAGAGCTTGTCGACAGGGGCCTGGCGTCTTCCGAGTTGTATGTTCTGAATTACAGGGAGCAGGGTTTCTCCACCTTGGCCCTCTTGACATTTGGGGCCATGTAAGTCTTCATTACGGGAGGTTGTCCTGTGCTTTAGTGGATGTTTAGCAGCATCTTGGCCTCTACCCGCTGGACACCAGTAATACCCCCCACTCCACCACAGCTGTCACGACCAGGATGTTTCCAGACACTGGCAAATGCCTCCCGCCATCTCCCTGCCTCCTCTCCCCAGCTGAGAACCACAGGCATAAACTGATGGTTACACGGTGCATGGAGACATCAGGGGCCAACATACCTGAGCCGTAGTAACTTATTCTTATACCAGCCCGATTTCTCAGAATTGTCTTAACTTCAGATATTCTCCCATTGGCAAATTATGTTAAATTTGAAAATACAGTGACTGTCCTTGATATTTGTCTTCTCTGGGTCTTAAAGTTTGAATGGGGTTTCACCCAATGGCGCTAGTGGTAAAGAAGCAGCCTGCCAGAGCAGGAAACAAGAGATTTGGGTGTGAGCCCTGGGTCGGGAAGAACCCTGGAGGTGGAAGGGGCAACCCCTCCTGTGTTCTTACCTGAGAAGTTCCATGGCCAGAGGAGCCTGGTGGGCTGCAGCTCATGGGGCCACGGACAGTCAGACATGACTGAGACACACATACACGCAACGCTTGGATACCTTCATTGTTGCCACTGTTCACATTCAGTCTTCATGAATTTTGCCTAGGCAGATCCAAGCACTTGATGCTTCATGTGAAGGACATAGAATATTGTTGTATCCTAGGAGGGATAAAAGTCTACTATTAGTTTAACTGAGACAGATTTCACATAGAGCTTTAAATAAGCAGAGAAGTACAGTGTTTTTTGGTCTCCCCCGCCAAGTTGATGGGAAGGTAAAGCGTTTTTGTGATTTTCGTGGGAAGCATGACTGTTGGTTGGTTGAAGTCCCTTTAAGTGTGGGTGCGAGGGGAATATCTTTTGGAGTGCATTTGAAGAGAACTGTTTTACCTGTCCACCAGGATACCTTTCCAGGTAATTTCTGGCACATTGGTTATATTACCTGGAACAGGTTTGCTTATTTTTAGGGTGCATACCATGTGTTGGCATTGCTTATGTCTTTAAAATAAGAATCAAAAAGTACTAGCTTTCTTTTTAACGCACCATTGTCCAGGCAAAGATAGCAAGAAAAGTGAAATCAGTGTTGTACTTTATAGATCTTATACCAAGTCTGTGTGATTGTGTGGTTATTTAACCTGTAATAAGTTATAGGAGATACTGAGAAAGGTGTCAGTTTTAAGATTGTGGCTTGAAAATATTTGATAGAGCATGTATGTAGTTTTTTGTAGTACTGTTCTTAGACCTATGGAATAGTCTGCTAGTTTAATAAAATATTGAGTTTTTAGCATCAAGTTAAATTCAGGAATACAATATTTTTACCTAATATTAAGGAGTAATTACCCATGGAGATATTTTTCTGGCATTATATAGCTTGGGATGATTTTGTCAAATTGTTCCTGGCCTGGTCTATCTTGGTGCTGTGCTGAGTTGCTTCAGTTGTGTCTGACTCTTTGCAACCCAATGGACGGTAGCCCTCCAGGCTCCTCTGTCCAGGGGATTCCCCAGGCAAGACTACTGGAGTGGGGCCTTCCCTGGTGGTCCAGTGGGTAAAGAGTCTGCCTTGCCGTGCAAGGGGCACTGGTTTGACCCCTGGCCTGGGAAGATCCCACGTGCTGCAAAGCAGCTGGGCCAGTGTGTCCAATGAGAGCCAGTGCTTTGGAGCGCATGTGCCTGGAGCCGGTGCTCTGCAATGAGAGAGGCCACCGCGATGGGAGGCCCACATGGGCCAAAGAATAAAGACGGATGAAAATAGGGGCTTCCCTGGTGGTCCAGTGGGTAAGGACACCGCCTTGCAGTTCAACGGGCGCCGGTTTGATCTATGGCCTGGGAAGATCCCACGTGCCGCGGAGCAGCTGGACCGATGTGTCCAATCACCGAGCCGGAGCTCTGGAGCGCATGCGCCCAGAGCCGGCGCTCTGCAACAACAGAGGCCACTGCGATGGGAGGCCCACACGGGCCAAAGAACAAAGACGGATGAAAATAGATAAATGAAAGACCAATAGAAGTGGCCCGCTTGACCCCTCCCTCCCCAACACAGGCCCCCCCAAAAAATTTTAAAAAAAAATGGATGAAAATAAAATAAATAAGTGTTTAAAACAAATAAAAAAGCCTCCTGGAGTGGGTTGCTCTGCACTCCTCCAGGGGATCTTCCCAACCCGAGGATTGAACTCATGTCTCTGGGTCCCCTGTGTTGGCGGGCAAGTTCTTTACCACTGGCAGCACTTGTATTTGCTACTTGTTAAGGAGATATAGTTTGCACTGAACGTTGTTGGTCAAGCACAGGACCAGACAGAAAAGTCCTGTGTGTGGTATTGGTTCAATTCTGTCAGAATTTTTGAATCTTAATTCATATAGATATGTCATTCTGCTTTAACATCTATGATTTGAATTGCTGAGAAAAGGGCTTTCTTGCTGCTCTAAAGATAGAGCTTACTTGCCTGCTTCCTGTGCCACAAAAGTGCTATGAATAGTTTGGTGTTTTTTTGTTTTTTTTTTTTTAATAAAATTGTGTGTATCTTATACTGAATATGATAGAGCAAAATCATCCCAAGAAAGGTGTCTGCTGAAAATTTTGCACAGTCTTATCTTCAAGAAAGTCTTAAGATTGTTTTCTCCATGTCTTGTCTAGATAACATTAGATGGTCATGTGTGGTTGATAGTATTTCAAGTATATCTGAGGAGCGGAGACTCATCTGGGTCTAATTCACAAAGCTGCATGAAGCACAGGTGCTCAATAAATGCTTGTTAAATTGAATTCATAAAAAGTGGTTTGATGGGGAAACCAGTTTTTGTTAAAGTCCTTAATATAGAATTTTTTTTCCATCGAAACCACTTCCCCTTGTACTTTATGAGTTCAGTTATTGCTCTCTTCGTGAGCTGAGGAAGAGCTAAATATAAACAGCAGTTTTTTTTCCCCCTTGGGTATGTAGCTGAGTTCTCCAGATAATATTTTTCTTAAATCCTGTTATTGGTTTTGGGGCTGTGCTGGTGAGCATCTGAGTGTTACACAGAGGACTTCTTTGTGAGACTTAAATATCCTGTGTCTTCTCCATTTGCAAGTGACAATTCTTTTAACCCAGCTTGTCCTCCTGAGTCTACTCTTCCTCGGATCCATTCAGTTCTGTAACTGCATCTAATTGTTAAATAAGTGTAAAAGAGAACAGTTATATTTGCATTTGAGCCGGTATAAATGGCAAAAAAAAATGTACCTTTCTGGAGGGCAAAGAGACAGGAAATAGACGAAGAAATTACCCTTTGTGTTTCTTAAAAAATAATTCAGCATATATCAAATAGTGTTAGAAAACCTGTGAAAATACTTCATGGTGTCAAATTTCCTTCTTCTCAGTGACTACCCCAGATTTCTGGCAATTCCTGTTTACATACATACCCCACAAATGTTTGATATAGTTGCACTGAACGTTGTTGGTCAAGCACAGGACCAGACAGAAAAGTCCTGTGTGTGGTATTGGTTCAATTCTGTCAGAATTTTTGAATCTTAATTCATATAGATATGTCATTCTGCTTTAACATCTATGATTTGAATTGCTGAGAAAAGGGCTTTCTTGCTGCTCTAAAGATAGAGCTTACTTGCCTGCTTCCTGTGCCACAAAAGTGCTATGAATAGTTTGGTGTTTTTTTGTTTTTTTTTTTTTAATAAAATTGTGTGTATCTTATACTGAATATGATAGAGCAAAATCATCCCAAGAAAGGTGTCTGCTGAAAATTTTGCACAGTCTTATCTTCAAGAAAGTCTTAAGATTGTTTTCTCCATGTCTTGTCTAGATAACATTAGATGGTCATGTGTGGTTGATAGTATTTCAAGTATATCTGAGGAGCGGAGACTCATCTGGGTCTAATTCACAAAGCTGCATGAAGCACAGGTGCTCAATAAATGCTTGTTAAATTGAATTCATAAAAAGTGGTTTGATGGGGAAACCAGTTTTTGTTAAAGTCCTTAATATAGAATTTTTTTTCCATCGAAACCACTTCCCCTTGTACTTTATGAGTTCAGTTATTGCTCTCTTCGTGAGCTGAGGAAGAGCTAAATATAAACAGCAGTTTTTTTTCCCCCTTGGGTATGTAGCTGAGTTCTCCAGATAATATTTTTCTTAAATCCTGTTATTGGTTTTGGGGCTGTGCTGGTGAGCATCTGAGTGTTACACAGAGGACTTCTTTGTGAGACTTAAATATCCTGTGTCTTCTCCATTTGCAAGTGACAATTCTTTTAACCCAGCTTGTCCTCCTGAGTCTACTCTTCCTCGGATCCATTCAGTTCTGTAACTGCATCTAATTGTTAAATAAGTGTAAAAGAGAACAGTTATATTTGCATTTGAGCCGGTATAAATGGCAAAAAAAAATGTACCTTTCTGGAGGGCAAAGAGACAGGAAATAGACGAAGAAATTACCCTTTGTGTTTCTTAAAAAATAATTCAGCATATATCAAATAGTGTTAGAAAACCTGTGAAAATACTTCATGGTGTCAAATTTCCTTCTTCTCAGTGACTACCCCAGATTTCTGGCAATTCCTGTTTACATACATACCCCACAAAGGATGCATGAAGTGTTTGCTTTGAACGTTGCAGGAAAACAATGTTAGTACCTTTGAATTACTCTTTGTTCTTGTAGTCAACTTAACTCTAAAAGCCAAATTATTTTCCCCGAGACAAAAATTAATTTCAACTCTGTCTGGTTAACCAGCTAGTGTGTTTTCATTTGGTTTTTATTAGTCAATAAAGACTGTACTTCCTTTTTTCAGTAGAAAACATCTCTTTTAGAAAAATCTAATTTTACCGTATATAATAATTGGCAACTTATTTTCTACTGAACAAGAAGCTGATGGAATCTCCCTGGTGGTCCGGTGGGTAAAGAGCCTGCCTTGCAGTATGGGGGCACTGGTTTGATCCCTGGCCCAGGAAGATCCCACATGCCACGGAGTGACTGGACCAGTGTGTCCAATTGCGAGCCAGTGCTCTGGAGCGTATGTGCCCAGAGTCGGTGCTCTGCAACGAGAGAGACCACTGCAGTGGGAGGCCCACACAGGCCAAAACACAAAGATGGGTGAAAATTAAAAAATAAAAGAGGCCAAAAAGAGAAATGATGGCAGTTTTTATGTCAGAGATGTCCATCATCACATTTCATGGCCACACAGTTGTATAGTCAATGGCTGTCCCTTTATTTAGTTAATTCCTTGTAACTAGACTGTTTGAGTTGCTGTCTTTTTCATGCTAATGAGTTAGCAAATAGAGAAATGGAGTTTAATTTGTGATATCACCCTTCAAAAATATATCAAGCTTGATCTGGGTCAGCAGATCTCTTATTTACATTAGGCTTATGGGAGACGCTTTTGTGAGAAACTCAGTGACTGTTGAAACAAAAGTTTCCGTTTAGGCAGACTTGGGACAACGCGACTAAACAATTCTTCTAAGAAACATGAAAGCCTCTCATCTTTTGCTTGCAGAAAGTGTGAGAATTCTCTCTGCCTCATTTCTTTCCTGCATCTTAGAGGCAGACCGTCTCCCACTCCACAGCCCCTCCTCCAGCCGTGGCTCTGCCTACCTGTAAATGAGTCACAACCACAGTTGTTTTTTCCTGACTATGAGCATCCCAGGAAACACTCTGGCTTGGGGTATATGTACTAATTTTTGAAACAGTCACAATCACCCAAAATTTCGCATGTGTTTCACGTTTGGTTTTAATTACTCTTTGTTCTTGTAGTCAACTTAACTCTAAAAGCCAAATTATTTTCCCCGAGACAAAAATTAATTTCAACTCTGTCTGGTTAACCAGCTAGTGTGTTTTCATTTGGTTTTTATTAGTCAATAAAGACTGTACTTCCTTTTTTCAGTAGAAAACATCTCTTTTAGAAAAATCTAATTTTACCGTATATAATAATTGGCAACTTATTTTCTACTGAACAAGAAGCTGATGGAATCTCCCTGGTGGTCCGGTGGGTAAAGAGCCTGCCTTGCAGTATGGGGGCACTGGTTTGATCCCTGGCCCAGGAAGATCCCACATGCCACGGAGTGACTGGACCAGTGTGTCCAATTGCGAGCCAGTGCTCTGGAGCGTATGTGCCCAGAGTCGGTGCTCTGCAACGAGAGAGACCACTGCAGTGGGAGGCCCACACAGGCCAAAACACAAAGATGGGTGAAAATTAAAAAATAAAAGAGGCCAAAAAGAGAAATGATGGCAGTTTTTATGTCAGAGATGTCCATCATCACATTTCATGGCCACACAGTTGTATAGTCAATGGCTGTCCCTTTATTTAGTTAATTCCTTGTAACTAGACTGTTTGAGTTGCTGTCTTTTTCATGCTAATGAGTTAGCAAATAGAGAAATGGAGTTTAATTTGTGATATCACCCTTCAAAAATATATCAAGCTTGATCTGGGTCAGCAGATCTCTTATTTACATTAGGCTTATGGGAGACGCTTTTGTGAGAAACTCAGTGACTGTTGAAACAAAAGTTTCCGTTTAGGCAGACTTGGGACAACGCGACTAAACAATTCTTCTAAGAAACATGAAAGCCTCTCATCTTTTGCTTGCAGAAAGTGTGAGAATTCTCTCTGCCTCATTTCTTTCCTGCATCTTAGAGGCAGACCGTCTCCCACTCCACAGCCCCTCCTCCAGCCGTGGCTCTGCCTACCTGTAAATGAGTCACAACCACAGTTGTTTTTTCCTGACTATGAGCATCCCAGGAAACACTCTGGCTTGGGGTATATGTACTATTTCCTATCGTGTCTTTTCCTGAGAAACAGTCATTCATTTATTCACCCCAAAATATTAATTATTTCCTAGGTGTCATAAATGGTCCCTGCTCTTGATTTGGTATAGAAAAGTGAAAGTGTTCGTTGCTCAGTTGTGTCTGACTCTTTGCAACCGCCAGGCTCCTCTGTCCATGGGATTCTCCAGGCATGAATACTGGACTGGGTGTCCATTTCCCTCTCCAGGGCATCTTCCTGGATAGAGACGAGGGATTGAACGCTTGTCTCCTGTGTTCTAGTACAGCAGGTCAATTCTGATGCTTCCGGCTGCAGTGAGGCAAGACCCTGGGCATCTTGGTCTTAAACAATTAAATTATTTATTGTCTAACATCATAAATCCGTAAGTGAGGCAGTCTTAAGCCTGATTCCATTGCCCTGAGATTCTCCCCTCTACCCTCTTTTGTGCCAGGCTGCTTACAAGATGCTTATAACCATTCAGGCCTTACATTCTGATCACACCCTGATCAGAGGTAGAAATAGGACTGTCTCCTGGTGTCTTTGTCCAAGAACAAGGAACCCTGACCACCAGTACAGGCACTGCTTACATATCTCCATGGCCAGATACGGGTGGACTAGTGTTAGTCACTCAGTTGTGTCCAACTCTGCAATCCTGTGGACCATGGCCCCTGCCAGGCTCCTCCGCCCATGGCGTTCTCCAGGCAAGAATACGGGACTGGGTTGCCATTCCTTTCTCCAGAGGATCTTCCTGACCCAGGGATCGAAACTGAGTCTCTTGGGTCGCAGGAAGATTAATAACTGATCAGAGAGCCACCCACTAGTGCTGGGGGCAGGGCCCGCCTTTGGGAAGCATGTGGTCTCGTGGAAAAGAAAGACACAGGTGGGCACGATGATTTGGGTGCTGTTTGGAGGGAACATGGGCAGAAAGGGGTACTGTCTTCACTGTTAAACAGGAAAGTGGCGTTCAAAAGTGCAGCAGGCAACCATCCGGGCAGAGGGAACGGCAAGTGCAAAGGCCTTCGTGCAGAAATGATGTGTTTCTTGTGTTTGAAGAAAACGAAAGAGGAGGAGGGATGAAACCAGTAGTGAGCCGGGCAGATGAGGCCTCTGAACCCCTGTGAAGACACCGGGACCTTGTCCCGAGAGCAAGATGACTCACTGGGGGCTAGAGAAAAGCCACGTGACACTTTAATTCCTGTGTGTGAGCAATTCCCAGGCTGCTGCATGAAGGACCTGGCGGTGACAGGCAAGAACGAGAACATAGAACCTGGTGATGTGGAAAATGGTCTGACCTGAGGGGAGAGGTGGGGAGTTGAGACATGATTTAGGAGGGCCAGCCTTGGTGATGAATTACCTCCGGGGGAGGGGAGGGAAGCAATGGTGTCAAGGCTGACTCATGGATTTCTCCTTGAACAGCGAGGTGACTGGCATTGCCATTACCGAAGAATCATCAGATAACGGGTAAAAATAATTCACCTGAAGTAAACTGCCTGTGAAATATTATTTGGAGAGGTGGAGTAGTGGTTCATAGCAGGACAGGGTCAGGCACCATTCACGACCTTTTCTTTGTATGAAATAATGGAGTTTTCCCAATAACCCAGTGACATAGATGCTATTATTCCCATTTTATAGATGTGAATAAAATAGGACTGTCTCCTGGTGTCTTTGTCCAAGAACAAGGAACCCTGACCACCAGTACAGGCACTGCTTACATATCTCCATGGCCAGATACGGGTGGACTAGTGTTAGTCACTCAGTTGTGTCCAACTCTGCAATCCTGTGGACCATGGCCCCTGCCAGGCTCCTCCGCCCATGGCGTTCTCCAGGCAAGAATACGGGACTGGGTTGCCATTCCTTTCTCCAGAGGATCTTCCTGACCCAGGGATCGAAACTGAGTCTCTTGGGTCGCAGGAAGATTAATAACTGATCAGAGAGCCACCCACTAGTGCTGGGGGCAGGGCCCGCCTTTGGGAAGCATGTGGTCTCGTGGAAAAGAAAGACACAGGTGGGCACGATGATTTGGGTGCTGTTTGGAGGGAACATGGGCAGAAAGGGGTACTGTCTTCACTGTTAAACAGGAAAGTGGCGTTCAAAAGTGCAGCAGGCAACCATCCGGGCAGAGGGAACGGCAAGTGCAAAGGCCTTCGTGCAGAAATGATGTGTTTCTTGTGTTTGAAGAAAACGAAAGAGGAGGAGGGATGAAACCAGTAGTGAGCCGGGCAGATGAGGCCTCTGAACCCCTGTGAAGACACCGGGACCTTGTCCCGAGAGCAAGATGACTCACTGGGGGCTAGAGAAAAGCCACGTGACACTTTAATTCCTGTGTGTGAGCAATTCCCAGGCTGCTGCATGAAGGACCTGGCGGTGACAGGCAAGAACGAGAACATAGAACCTGGTGATGTGGAAAATGGTCTGACCTGAGGGGAGAGGTGGGGAGTTGAGACATGATTTAGGAGGGCCAGCCTTGGTGATGAATTACCTCCGGGGGAGGGGAGGGAAGCAATGGTGTCAAGGCTGACTCATGGATTTCTCCTTGAACAGCGAGGTGACTGGCATTGCCATTACCGAAGAATCATCAGATAACGGGTAAAAATAATTCACCTGAAGTAAACTGCCTGTGAAATATTATTTGGAGAGGTGGAGTAGTGGTTCATAGCAGGACAGGGTCAGGCACCATTCACGACCTTTTCTTTGTATGAAATAATGGAGTTTTCCCAATAACCCAGTGACATAGATGCTATTATTCCCATTTTATAGATGTGATAACTGAGACCCAAACGTTAAGTCACTTGGCCAGAGTTACACAGCTTCTAAGTGTGGTGTTGGTTAGAAGAACCTTCTCGTGTGCAAGTATAAATGTAGAAATATTCAGCTTATTAACGCTAATTAAAGTCTTGAGAGTAAAAGACACTGTCTAGGGAGACCTGAACCCTGGGAAATTCAGTGATTTTAATCAAAAAAACCCAAGAGACACAAAAGTACAATAGAAGAGAGAGGAAAGGGGGGTGGGAGGAAGAACATCTTCCTATAGTTTGGCTTTTTAATTCTGTTCATCTATTTTTGACCATGCCGAATGGCACGTGGAATCAGAGTTCCCTGACCAGGGATCGAACCTATACCCCCCAGCATTAGGTGCACAGAGACTTAACCGCTGGACTACTGGGGCCGTGCCTAATTTGGCTTTTGCAAATAAATATTAGTGTTAAAAACCATAAAAGGATTTGGCTCCTTTACAAACGAAGAAACAGATTATAAAAAGGGTTTTGAAATTCCCCGAGAGAGTGTGAAATGGGGACATGTATGTTAGCACTTGATGTTCTGCTACTTAAGAAGCTATAGTTTGTATAAACATAAACAAGTTACTTCTTTCTGTTAGGCTTAATTTCAGCTGCATAAAACACGTAAAACTCAGTAGTAGTAACTAAACAAGATTGGGGCTTATTTATCTCTCATAGAAGAGTGTAGAAGCAGTCTATTTGAATCTATGTATGATGGCGCTACAAAGTTTTTAAGGACTAGGGTGTCACCTAGCTTACTGCTCCCTCATTACTGTGAGGTGGTGGCCTTTGTCCTCATATTGGCTGCCAAGTTCCAGCCATCACATCTCTGCTGATAAAATTGGATGAAGAGAAAAGGGGACCAAAGGACTGGCACATTCCTTCTCATTAGGCAGATTTCCCAGAAGGTGCTCACAACACTGTAGCTTATAGCTCAAGTCAAGTCTTGCTGATGTAGACAGGGTCAGGCACCATTCACGACCTTTTCTTTGTATGAAATAATGGAGTTTTCCCAATAACCCAGTGACATAGATGCTATTATTCCCATTTTATAGATGTGATAACTGAGACCCAAACGTTAAGTCACTTGGCCAGAGTTACACAGCTTCTAAGTGTGGTGTTGGTTAGAAGAACCTTCTCGTGTGCAAGTATAAATGTAGAAATATTCAGCTTATTAACGCTAATTAAAGTCTTGAGAGTAAAAGACACTGTCTAGGGAGACCTGAACCCTGGGAAATTCAGTGATTTTAATCAAAAAAACCCAAGAGACACAAAAGTACAATAGAAGAGAGAGGAAAGGGGGGTGGGAGGAAGAACATCTTCCTATAGTTTGGCTTTTTAATTCTGTTCATCTATTTTTGACCATGCCGAATGGCACGTGGAATCAGAGTTCCCTGACCAGGGATCGAACCTATACCCCCCAGCATTAGGTGCACAGAGACTTAACCGCTGGACTACTGGGGCCGTGCCTAATTTGGCTTTTGCAAATAAATATTAGTGTTAAAAACCATAAAAGGATTTGGCTCCTTTACAAACGAAGAAACAGATTATAAAAGGTTCTGAAATTCCGCGCGAGAGAGTGTGAAATGGGGACATGTATGTTAGCACTTGATGTTCTGCTACTTAAGAAGCTATAGTTTGTATAAACATAAACAAGTTACTTCTTTCTGTTAGGCTTAATTTCAGCTGCATAAAACACGTAAAACTCAGTAGTAGTAACTAAACAAGATTGGGGCTTATTTATCTCTCATAGAAGAGTGTAGAAGCAGTCTATTTGAATCTATGTATGATGGCGCTACAAAGTTTTTAAGGACTAGGGTGTCACCTAGCTTACTGCTCCCTCATTACTGTGAGGTGGTGGCCTTTGTCCTCATATTGGCTGCCAAGTTCCAGCCATCACATCTCTGCTGATAAAATTGGATGAAGAGAAAAGGGGACCAAAGGACTGGCACATTCCTTCTCATTAGGCAGATTTCCCAGAAGGTGCTCACAACACTGTAGCTTATAGCTCAAGTCAAGTCTTGCTGATGTAGCCACACCTATCCTCAGAGGAGCCTAGGAAACTGTCTTTGGCTGGGCACAACCCCAAGAACCTTTCACTGAAGAAAAAGGGAAGGCAGGCAGCCAGCCATTGCTGCCACTGTCAATGTGCTCTTTGGCAAAATGGGGATTAAAATATTCGCTTTACCTCTTGCTGGTTTGTGGTGGGGTCAAATGCTATGATAAAAGGCAAGTGTTTGATAAATGCCACAACAGTGTTCAAATTGTTGCTCTGAGAATGACCATTATCTCCTCTTGCACACCGTAGATATTTGTATTCTGGATGAGACTATCTTGAAACCCATTAAGGCTTTGCACTAATTTGCTAGCCTCAAAAGCAGGAAAGGTGACGTTTTCTACGCATCTTGCATTTCAGCGGCAGAGCTTTCCTTTGCTTTCAGAATCCACGTCAGACCATCCAAGACTGATATTTGATTAGCTCTGCAGTGAGACGTGTCGTCCATAGCGCCTGATGTCCGCTGCACTCGAGCACTGTCCAAGGAGTGCTGTCTGCTGAAGCAGGAGGGTGATCAGTGGCAACAGCGGGTCATGTCGTTAACCAGCCCGGTCCTCCCTCTTCCGGCTTGTTGGAAATACAGCGAGGACTCCAGCCAAGATGCCCCATGCGTTGAAGGGAGCGGCTCTGTCATTCCGAAATTAGTGGCCATGATGATTAAGAAATTGTAGGCAAAGAGAGCAGGGCGTTTTAGATACTCTGGCTACTGATTGTGCAGAGAGTCAGGCAGGGGCAAAAGCCAGTGAAGTTTGTGTTCCTGTTGGGTGGTCAGAAATGATCCGTGAGTGTTGATAGCTTTTTACATTTTGAGTTTGACTTCAGAAAGGGATGATGCTTTGGCACTAAATAATGACCTTTAAGGGACTTCCCTGTGGGTCCAGTGGCTAAGACTTCCCCTCCCAGTGCAGGGGGATCCTGGGTTCGATCCCTGGTCTGGGAACTAGACCCCACATGCTGCAAGTAAGAGTCTGCGTACCACAACTAAGACTCGGTGCAGGGGCTTCCCCTGGTGGTCCAGTGGGTAAGGACACCGCCTTGCAGTGCAAGGGGCGCCGGTTCGATCCCTGGCCTGGGAAGATCCCACGTGCCGCGGAGCGGCTGGACTGATGTGTCCAATCACCGAGCCGGAGCTCTGGAGCGCATGGGCCCAGAGCTGGTGCTCTGCAACAATAGACGCCACCTTGATGGGAGGCCCACAGGAGCCAAAGAACGAAGACAAATGAAAATAGAGAAATGAAAGCCAATAGAAGTGGCCCACCCACTCCCCTCCCTCCCCAACCCGTCCCCCGCCCAAAGTAAATAAATAAATCTTTAAAAAAAAAAAAAAAAGACTCGGTGCAGCCAAATAAATAAATAATAAATTAAAATAATGATGGCCGTTAAGATTATTCTGTCCCACAGAGCAAGGAATTTTTATTATCTTTCATCCTGTATGTGCTTTGTATGTCCATATCAATTTCAGAATCCTCTAAAAATGGAGTAGTGTTTGCTTTTGTGTGATACTTCTCATTTTAGGATATTAAGGACTAGCAACTTCATCTTCTCTTTCCTTAAATCTCTATTCTATAACTTGAGTTGTATGATGAGTGTGTAGTAAATGTTTACTGAGTTAATGCATCACAGCTTCATATACTCTGGGGCCTGGGTGCTTCCTGCAAGTCCTGAGGGGACAGACACGAGGAGAGAGGCCTGAGCTCAGTCTATATCTTGTGGCATCACTTTGTTCCTTTCCTTCACCTGATGCTTTATCCTTTGATGTCTGGACACATTGGAAAGGGGAGAGAGACTAACGTAATCAATCTATAATCAATCAGTTAAAATTGATTTTGTGAAGGTATGTTTCATTATATATCCTCCTCAAAGGCAAACTGAAAAGATGCTTTATAAATTAAAATCACATATTGAAAGTCAGTTGGGGAAGGGAATAGTCAACCGGCTGTATGCCAGAATTCTCATGATTCAAGTTCAGACTGGGGGCTTTCCGCTTCGACCTGCTGCTTTTCATTTCATTTTCTCATGCTGAGTCTAGAGTTTGATAGGCATTGTCTCTATTTCTGACTCCCCTCCAGCTAAGAATGTAGAAGCCCTCCACCCTTCCTCACCTCCAGATGAGATTCCGGTGAAACCAAGAGGGATTCAAAAGAGTAACAGAACAAATCATTCAAAATCATTCAGCCCCCTAGACATGATGTTAAACTACAATGAGCACACAGTAAATAGCTCGTTATTATTCTAGAGTTCCATATATTAAACTCATTGTATGTGTTAATAAAACAATTGTACAACCTGAGAGGTAGGCATTATCCCCATTTGGGGGTAAAGGAAATGCACTTCTGAGAAGTTAATTAACTTGCCCATTGTCCAGGAGCTAAAGGATGCCTGGCACTTAGACCATGGTGTTCAGTCTGAATTCTAAGGCTCAATAGATGTAGCCATTAGAAAAAATAAGAAAAATTTAAAAATAAGCTCTAAAATCAGTTTGAATTCCAAACGTCTTATGGGAAAAAATGAACTAATGACTTTTCTTGCTGAGACCTCTTTAAAAATTGAATGTCTTTCTTGGAGAAGGATAATAAAGATCCTCAAAGGAATTACTGGGAGGACAAAAAGAATAGAGCATTTACCTCTGAAAAAAAGGCTAATGGAACTTAATGTCTGTGTTGTGAAGCAAGTGAAATTAAGAATTCCTTGTGAAAGTCTCAAAAAGGATATAAGGAGAGTTTCTTTCGGAGTAACAGTCAAGATAAGCTATCGATGGAATTACACACACAAGGAAAGGGAATGAAAACATGTTTTAGCAAGGAACCAACATTCTTGCTAAAATGTTTTTTCAGACTTTCCTTCCACCTGATGCTTTATCCTTTGATGTCTGGACACATTGGAAAGGGAGAGAGACTAACGTAATCAATCTATAATCAATCAGTTAAAATTGATTTTGTGAAGGTATGTTTCATTATATATCCTCCTCAAAGGCAAACTGAAAAGATGCTTTATAAATTAAAATCACATATTGAAAGTCAGTTGGGGAAGGGAATAGTCAACCGGCTGTATGCCAGAATTCTCATGATTCAAGTTCAGACTGGGGGCTTTCCGCTTCGACCTGCTGCTTTTCATTTCATTTTCTCATGCTGAGTCTAGAGTTTGATAGGCATTGTCTCTATTTCTGACTCCCCTCCAGCTAAGAATGTAGAAGCCCTCCACCCTTCCTCACCTCCAGATGAGATTCCGGTGAAACCAAGAGGGATTCAAAAGAGTAACAGAACAAATCATTCAAAATCATTCAGCCCCCTAGACATGATGTTAAACTACAATGAGCACACAGTAAATAGCTCGTTATTATTCTAGAGTTCCATATATTAAACTCATTGTATGTGTTAATAAAACAATTGTACAACCTGAGAGGTAGGCATTATCCCCATTTGGGGGTAAAGGAAATGCACTTCTGAGAAGTTAATTAACTTGCCCATTGTCCAGGAGCTAAAGGATGCCTGGCACTTAGACCATGGTGTTCAGTCTGAATTCTAAGGCTCAATAGATGTAGCCATTAGAAAAAATAAGAAAAATTTAAAAATAAGCTCTAAAATCAGTTTGAATTCCAAACGTCTTATGGGAAAAAATGAACTAATGACTTTTCTTGCTGAGACCTCTTTAAAAATTGAATGTCTTTCTTGGAGAAGGATAATAAAGATCCTCAAAGGAATTACTGGGAGGACAAAAAGAATAGAGCATTTACCTCTGAAAAAAAGGCTAATGGAACTTAATGTCTGTGTTGTGAAGCAAGTGAAATTAAGAATTCCTTGTGAAAGTCTCAAAAAGGATATAAGGAGAGTTTCTTTCGGAGTAACAGTCAAGATAAGCTATTGATGGAATTACGCACACAAGGGAAAGGGAATGAAAACATGTTTTAGCAAGGAACCAACATTCTTGCTAAAATGTTTTTTTCCAGAGGTCCTGTATAGATTTCACACAGTCACTACACCAATGACGGACAGCACTGAAGAACTGGTCTGTGGACTCCTGGAGGTAAATAAAGAAACTAACGTCAGCAGAGGAAGAAAATGAGAAAGCTAAGCTTAAGAGGAAGCAGACTTAAGAAATGGTTCTTTTCAGCAGAAAGTGAGGTTTCCTACGGTTCTCTGCCATCCTGCATTCAGTAGTAGCTATTATTATGAGGTCTTAGAATGAGCTCTAGGGGGGATAAATGTTGAGAAGTGTATGACCCTTGAGAGTATTAATGGAGAGAAATGCTGTTTGAAAAGAGATGAATCAACAACCAACACAGCCAGGTCTTGAGCATTCCCACGCCCTCAATAGATACGAGGTGTTCACGACCCATCCTCTCGAGACTCAGGAGCCCTGGACCACATTAATTCCTCTGAGTTGGTACACTCTGGGCAAGTCATTTGACCCCTCAGTGTCTTAAGTTCCTGCAACTACGGAAGGGGTAAAAATACATTGCCTTGGCATTTTTGCTCACTTTGTTCTTATGAACATTAGTCAGTGATGAGATCGAAAGCATTATCCACAAGGAAACTCCAAACCACCATATTTGTGATTAATTAAGCTTGGGAAATATGGTTTGTCGTAGATCTTCTCAGGTCTCAAAAAAGCTAAATCGTGATATTTGAGAACAGAAAATCATGTGTTAATCATCACTGTAGGGAAAGAAAGAAAGTTAGGAAATGTGATGTCCTACATGCATAAAGGGGAGGTTTTGAAAATCTAACAAGAAAACAGAGGTAAAAGCACTTGGGAAGAATAAAGCATTCCATGAACAGTAGGCATCTCGGACTTGCAGGTGGCTCTGGTGGTAGAGAACCAGCCTGCCGACGCAGGAGACCTAAGAGACGTCGGTTTGTTCCCCGGGTCAGGAAGATCCCCTGGTGGAGGGCTTGGCAATCCACTCCTGTATTCTTGCCTAGAGTTGGACATGACTTAGTAAAGAGTTGAACATAACTTAACATGCACCCAAAGAGTTCTCAGTGATTTGAAGATTGGGGGGCTGGCTGATGGTACTGAAACAGGATGTAATTTTCTACACTAGGGAGGATCCGCCTTTGCCAGCCATCTGAAGACAATGGAGTTAACTGGGAGAGATGGGAGTTAGGATTCTAGACCTCGGTGGGAATTCTCTCTCTAGTCTGTTTCTCCAAATGTGATTCTTGTAACACTGGCATCAGAATTTCGTGAGCTGGTTATTATACATTTACATTCTGGTTCAACAGATTTAAGATGTAAACCAGTGACTAAAAAAAAAAATTCACTGATACTTAACTTCAGCTGATTCTTACATCATCCTGGAGTGTTTCAGCATAGTTCAGAGCCTCCGAAACTCAAATAATTCATCTAATTCCTTAAGGGACATCCTAGGGTGAAGAGGCAAGGAATTTTACCCCTAGAGGAACTCTTACTGGCCCAGTGGTCTACCTAGTACCAGAGGAGACTTCATTTTTAGATAGCTTTTTATTGAGTTCCTCTTCTATGCCCCCAAATAGTGCTTGCCAAAAAGGTAAGTACATACCTATTAATCCTTACATGTTCAGTTTCAGCACTGAGTCATGTCTGACTCATGGACTGTGGCACACCAGGCTTCCCTGTCCTCCTTCACCATCTCCTGGAGTTTGCTCAAACTCCTGTCCATTGACTCAGTGATGCCATCCAACCATTTCATCCTCTCTCTGCCCCTCGTCCTTCTGGCTTCTATTTGTCCCAACACCAGAGTCTTTTCCAGTGAGTTGTCTCTTTGCATCAGGTAGCCAAAGTATTGGAGCTTCAGTATCAGTCCTTCCAATGGGTATGCAGGGTTGATTTCCTTTACATGCCAGTATTGTCCTTATTTTATGGGACAGCAAGCTGGTGATCACACAGTTAATTTGTTAGAACTCTTTTGCATGCAAAGTGAAAGTGAACGCAACCCACCATGGCTTAAGTGGAAAAGATTTTTCATTGGTTTGTATAAGGAAAATATCTGGGTTTATAATGGTTTCAGGCATGACTGGATCCAGGGCCCCAAATGATTCAGGGGCTAACCTGATCGATCCCTCCCTCAGCCTTTTATTGTCTTTATTGGCTCAATTCTCAGGCAGCCTCTCCCTTCAAGGTGGCAGAAAGGTTACCAGCAGCTCCATGCTATAGGGCAAGAGTTGACATGGTCCCAAAGGCTGGCTGCCTGTTTGATAAATAAAATCTTTGGAATAGGGCTTCCCTGGTGGTCCAGTGGGTGAGGACACCGCCTTGCAGTGCAAGGGGCGCCGGTTTGATCCCTGGCCTGGGAAGATCCCACGTGCCGCGGAGCGGCTGGACTGATGTGTTCAACTGCCGAGCCGGAACTCTGGAGCGCATGCGCCTAGAGCCAGTGCTCTGCGACAACAGAGGCCACTGCGTTGGGAGGCCGATTCTTACATCATCCTGTTCAGCATAGTTCAGAGCCTCCGAAACTCAAATAATTCATCTAATTCCTTAAGGGACATCCTAGGGTGAAGAGGCAAGGAATTTTACCCCTAGAGGAACTCTTACTGGCCCAGTGGTCTACCTAGTACCAGAGGAGACTTCATTTTTAGATAGCTTTTTATTGAGTTCCTCTTCTATGCCCCCAAATAGTGCTTGCCAAAAAGGTAAGTACATACCTATTAATCCTTACATGTTCAGTTTCAGCACTGAGTCATGTCTGACTCATGGACTGTGGCACACCAGGCTTCCCTGTCCTCCTTCACCATCTCCTGGAGTTTGCTCAAACTCCTGTCCATTGACTCAGTGATGCCATCCAACCATTTCATCCTCTGTCATCCCCTTCTCCTTCTGGCTTCTATTTGTCCCAACACCAGAGTCTTTTCCAGTGAGTTGTCTCTTTGCATCAGGTAGCCAAAGTATTGGAGCTTCAGTATCAGTCCTTCCAATGGGTATGCAGGGTTGATTTCCTTTACATGCCAGTATTGTCCTTATTTTATGGGACAGCAAGCTGGTGATCACACAGTTAATTTGTTAGAACTCTTTTGCATGCAAAGTGAAAGTGAACGCAACCCACCATGGCTTAAGTGGAAAAGATTTTTCATTGGTTTGTATAAGGAAAATATCTGGGTTTATAATGGTTTCAGGCATGACTGGATCCAGGGCCCCAAATGATTCAGGGGCTAACCTGATCGATCCCTCCCTCAGCCTTTTATTGTCTTTATTGGCTCAATTCTCAGGCAGCCTCTCCCTTCAAGGTGGCAGAAAGGTTACCAGCAGCTCCATGCTATAGGGCAAGAGTTGACATGGTCCCAAAGGCTGGCTGCCTGTTTCGGTAAATAAAAATCTTTGGAATAGGGCTTCCCTGGTGGTCCAGTGGGTGAGGACACCGCCTTGCAGTGCAAGGGGCGCCGGTTTGATCCCTGGCCTGGGAAGATCCCACGTGCCGCGGAGCGGCTGGACTGATGTGTTCAACTGCCGAGCCGGAACTCTGGAGCGCATGCGCCTAGAGCCAGTGCTCTGCGACAACAGAGGCCACTGCGTTGGGAGGCCCGAGCAGGCCAAGGAACAAAGATGGATGAAAATAGATAAATGAAAGATCAATAGAAGTGGCAAAAAAAAAAAAAAATCTTTGGAATGCGGCCATGCCCATTTGTTTACACCTGTTTGAGGCTGTTTTCATGCTGCTGCAGCAGAATTGAGTATTTGCAGCAGAGGTGAAAGGCCCATGATGGGGTCTCCCAGATGGCGCAGTGGTAAAGAACCTGCCTGCCAGTGCAAGAGATGCAAGAGTTCAATCCCTGGGTCAGGAAGATCCCCTGGAGGAGGAAATGGCAACCACTCCAGCATTCTTGCCTGGAAGATTCCATAGACAGGAGAAGCCTGGTGGGCTACAAAGTCCATGGAGTCGCAGAGTTGGACATGACTGAGCGTCTGAACAGATACATTTATGATTTGGCTTTACAGAAAAAGTTTGCTGACTCCTGCAGGAGAAATCAGGTTTTGTTGTGTCTGATTTGTCTGTTCAGTCGCTCAGTCCTGTCCAGCTCTTCCGGACCCCGTGGACGGCAGCACGCCAGGCTTCCCTGTCCTTCACCGTCTCCCGGAGCTTGCTCAAACTCATGTCCATTGACTCAGTGATGCCATCCAACCATCTTGTCCTCTCTCATTCCCTTCTCCTTCTGCCTTCTATTTTTCCCAGCATCAGGGTCTTTTCCAATAAGTTGTCTCTTCGCCTCAGGTGGCCAAAGTACAGATCTGAGGTTTTAAGATGAACAAAGAATTGACATTATTTAGATTGTCACTTTGGATTAACAAAAGACTTGAGAGTTCATTTACAATTTAAATATAAAGGTTCCTTCCCAACACAAATGTGTAGATCAAAGGAACAATAGAATGTGTGATAAATTTTTGTAGTTGTTACATTCTTTGGTGCAGTGAAGGTTAGATCCTGGGAGATGAAACAGGAATTTTGTTTTCAATATTTCAGAAAGAATTTTGTGGATAACATCTATTATCTCAACAAATAGAAATCGCTGATGAGGTTGTTCAACCCTCCCGGGAGCCGGAATTCTGGAGCGCCCATGCGCCTAGAGCCAGTGCTCTGCGACAACAGAGGCCACTGCGTTGGGAGGCCCGAGCAGGCCAAGGAACAAAGATGGATGAAAATAGATAAATGAAAGATCAATAGAAGTGGCAAAAAAAAAAAAAAATCTTTGGAATGCGGCCATGCCCATTTGTTTACACCTGTTTGAGGCTGTTTTCATGCTGCTGCAGCAGAATTGAGTATTTGCAGCAGAGGTGAAAGGCCCATGATGGGGTCTCCCAGATGGCGCAGTGGTAAAGAACCTGCCTGCCAGTGCAAGAGATGCAAGAGTTCAATCCCTGGGTCAGGAAGATCCCCTGGAGGAGGAAATGGCAACCACTCCAGCATTCTTGCCTGGAAGATTCCATAGACAGGAGAAGCCTGGTGGGCTACAAAGTCCATGGAGTCGCAGAGTTGGACATGACTGAGCGTCTGAACAGATACATTTATGATTTGGCTTTACAGAAAAAGTTTGCTGACTCCTGCAGGAGAAATCAGGTTTTGTTGTGTCTGATTTGTCTGTTCAGTCGCTCAGTCCTGTCCAGCTCTTCCGGACCCCGTGGACGGCAGCACGCCAGGCTTCCCTGTCCTTCACCGTCTCCCGGAGCTTGCTCAAACTCATGTCCATTGACTCAGTGATGCCATCCAACCATCTTGTCCTCTCTCATTCCCTTCTCCTTCTGCCTTCTATTTTTCCCAGCATCAGGGTCTTTTCCAATAAGTTGTCTCTTCGCCTCAGGTGGCCAAAGTACAGATCTGAGGTTTTAAGATGAACAAAGAATTGACATTATTTAGATTGTCACTTTGGATTAACAAAAGACTTGAGAGTTCATTTACAATTTAAATATAAAGGTTCCTTCCCAACACAAATGTGTAGATCAAAGGAACAATAGAATGTGTGATAAATTTTTGTAGTTGTTACATTCTTTGGTGCAGTGAAGGTTAGATCCTGGGAGATGAAACAGGAATTTTGTTTTCAATATTTCAGAAAGAATTTTGTGGATAACATCTATTATCTCAACAAATAGAAATACCTCTATAAATTTAAATTTAAATCCCCTTCCTGTCTACTCTGTTAGCAGTGTTCTTTGTGATCGTGGAATGTGAATAACCTCTCAGCACAGTGCTCTGAAAATAGAAACTACTGGACTTAGTAGAATTGTTTCCTTCCAAAGCACGTGAATTACCATTGCACCCAAGAAATTTTTTGTAATATTTAACCAAATCGGAGAGAAGGTTTTAAAATATGTGGCCTCTGCTTTGACCAGGCTTAGAGCCTAATAGGCAATTCCAGTTGAAAGCTTGTGCCTATCAATAGCCCCAGCAAAATCCATAATTTAGTCTCCTTGCCTGGCGGGGCTCGACTGCTCATCCCTGAATGAATTACTGAGGGTAGGAGGCCAGCAATGAGATCGTCCTTTTCTGAGCTGCCAGGACTGGAAGTGGAGAAGAGATGATTCTCCCGAGGAAAATCAGGACACGCAGGCTTTCTGCCCAGAAGCCAAGAACTCTTACCTAACAGCTATTAGGCAGTAGATCTAGATCTGAACCCACATCCTCCTGGTTTCAAAACTAAGTTTATTTACACCTTACGTCATGTGTAGTCTTTTCTAAGTGAAGCAGATCTGAGCCTTCTTCAGACCACACTGACACCTGCTGAGCTCCTAACTGTCGCCTGTGGCACAAGTGCTTAATGGAGAACATCCTACTGGTGCTGCATGTCCCAGTGATCTCGGGTGGGTCTCCTCAAGGGCATATGTGCTTGTGTTATATGCCCGTGCATCTTATATATGCACACATTTTATAACATTTTAGGCTAAGACCAGCTAGAGTGGGATTCATTTGTGTTGGGCTCTGTTGTACAGCCTTTCACAAAAGGAGCTCATTTGCTCCCCCATCCCTGAAGCCCTATAACTTTAGTCACTCACAGAGATTTGTAAAGCCAGATTTTCATGGTGTGGGAAGGTACTCTTGAAAAGAAACACGTCTTCGTTTAAAGCCCGGCTTTCTCGTTGCTGAGAATCACATCTTCCTATTCATCCGTTTCTCAGTCTCTCCCCTGTAAAGTGGGGATTAAATCATACTCGTACCTCTTACTATGATTAATGTGAGGATTATACAAAGTAATACCTATTGAGTGCTTCGGTCAAGTGTCTGGCTGACTTGGTGACTCAAAAGGGGTCACTGTCATTGATGCTGTTTCCACCATCATCACGGTCATCATTGATGTCCCTGCCTAAAGGAAGCACCATCTTGATGAAAACCTCTCTTCCTATTACAGGGAACGGATACCCTGTTCATAGTTTGCAGTGCATGTTGGTCCTAAAGCTCCTCGTACAATGACCTGAACTTCAGAACCTGCAGAGCTTCCCTCTTTTATGTTCAGAAGTACATCTGAGGGCCTAAGATTTCGGGAAAGTCTCCTACTCCTCTTGGATTTCGACTACTGCTTCAAAAGCAGATTCAGACAAGCATGGCTTGGGCAGCCTTTGGTCCCATGGGATCCATGAATTCCCCTCTCTCCTCCCTACATTATCCTCTCGACCTTGTGTGCCTTTGCCAAGGTGCTGATAAAGGGTGGCTATTGATAGTGCTGAAGGCAGCAGCAGCCTGGGAACGCCCCTGGGGACCAGCTCCCAGCAGGGGGTGGGACTGCCCCCTGCCAGGCAGAACTCTTTGGAGCCAGAAAGGAGGAAGTAGGCCTCAAGACCCCTGAGAAGGGAATGGCAACCCACTCCAGTATTCTCGCCTGGGAAATCCCGTGGACACAGGAAAAAGGGGGGCATTGCTGCCATCCTTACAAGTGCTTAATGGAGAACATCCTACTGGTGCTGCATGTCCCAGTGATCTCGGGTGGGTCTCCTCAAGGGCATATGTGCTTGTGTTATATGCCCGTGCATCTTATATATGCACACATTTTATAACATTTTAGGCTAAGACCAGCTAGAGTGGGATTCATTTGTGTTGGGCTCTGTTGTACAGCCTTTCACAAAAGGAGCTCATTTGCTCCCCCATCCCTGAAGCCCTATAACTTTAGTCACTCACAGAGATTTGTAAAGCCAGATTTTCATGGTGTGGGAAGGTACTCTTGAAAAGAAACACGTCTTCGTTTAAAGCCCGGCTTTCTCGTTGCTGAGAATCACATCTTCCTATTCATCCGTTTCTCAGTCTCTCCCCTGTAAAGTGGGGATTAAATCATACTCGTACCTCTTACTATGATTAATGTGAGGATTATACAAAGTAATACCTATTGAGTGCTTCGGTCAAGTGTCTGGCTGACTTGGTGACTCAAAAGGGGTCACTGTCATTGATGCTGTTTCCACCATCATCACGGTCATCATTGATGTCCCTGCCTAAAGGAAGCACCATCTTGATGAAAACCTCTCTTCCTATTACAGGGAACGGATACCCTGTTCATAGTTTGCAGTGCATGTTGGTCCTAAAGCTCCTCGTACAATGACCTGAACTTCAGAACCTGCAGAGCTTCCCTCTTTTATGTTCAGAAGTACATCTGAGGGCCTAAGATTTCGGGAAAGTCTCCTACTCCTCTTGGATTTCGACTACTGCTTCAAAAGCAGATTCAGACAAGCATGGCTTGGGCAGCCTTTGGTCCCATGGGATCCATGAATTCCCCTCTCTCCTCCCTACATTATCCTCTTGACCTTGTGTGCCTTTGCCAAGGTGCTGATAAAGGGTGGCTATTGATAGTGCTGAAGGCAGCAGCAGCCTGGGAACGCCCCTGGGGACCAGCTCCCAGCAGGGGGTGGGACTGCCCCCTGCCAGGCAGAACTCTTTGGAGCCAGAAAGGAGGAAGTAGGCCTCAAGACCCCCTGGAGAAGGGAATGGCAACCCACTCCAGTATTCTCGCCTGGGAAATCCCGTGGACACAGGAGCCTGGTGGGCTGCAGTCCATGGGGTCATGAAGAGTCAGGCATGATTTAGAGGCAGACTTTCACTTTTTCACTGGCCTGGGTACCTGCAGCCTAATTCATAATTCACTTTTCCTACCTGCTTCCAGTCCTCAGAACTGTACTGTACAGGCATACCCGCTACTGGCTCTTCCCCTGTGAAGAATACCCTTCCTATAACAGGATCGATAAGCTGCTCTCTAAATGCAAACATTTTCCTGTCCCTCCAGAGACACAGTGACTAAGCGGCGTGTGATGGTTGCATCAGGAGTGTGGGTCCTATTTTGTGGGGCGTTTGTTTTTCTTTTCCTTCAGGGAGTCCCAGGCAGAGAAGGCAGCCACCTGTGTGGCCAGGTAGCCTTGGGGCTCCAGAGCTCCGTTCCCTCCTTAGTGGACCCTGCGTTGCTTCAGTCAACCAGCCTCTGGATTAAGACAGATAAAGCCTCTGTTCAATGCAGCTGCATTCTCATTAGCATCGTGTTACGCCCGAGTCAGTGCTCTACCTTAATCCTAACACTGGATCCAGCTTTGAGATCAGTCCTCGAGAGGAGACTGTGCTGGGACCTTTTCGGAATGAAAAAGGGAAACCGCACAGCCCTCCTCTGCCATATGCTTGCTAGCCATTCGCCGTGTCCCAGTGTCTTAGCACTGAAGCTGCATTTGTAAGAGGGGAAAGCCGTCTTCGCGGAGCACTTCCTAAATGGCCAGGGACCTGCGTGTGGCATCGTTTTGCTGCTGTCAGCAAAGGAAGCGCTGCCTGAGGCAGAAAGGCGGCGGCTGGGGTGGGGGCGGGGGGGTTAACTGAGAACTCCCAGCCCCGGCATTGACTGCCATTCTCAGACTGGCGAGATGGCCTGAAAACTGACAACAGTATTCCTTCCACTGAGACTGGAAGGAAAGGTGACTCTTTCCAGATCCTGCCCCGTAGGCGTTCTCTTTGGGGTTTCATGTTGGCTCGAGAAGCACATGTCTGCACCTGGGAGCTCTCAGGTCCTTCAACAGTCCCAAGAGCACTCGGCCCGTGGAGAGATCCAGAGGGGGGCCCCAGGCGTCCTGGCCCTTCTGCCTCTTCTGGTGACTAGATCACATCTTGCACAGACCCTGTGGCTTCCCTGGGTCCAGGCGTCTCAGGGGGACCCTGGATGACTAACACATTCTAGGCCAGCGGGCCACCGAAGATGACACTTTCTTTGGATATGCGTTTTGAAAGCTAAGCCACCGTGAGAAATACCATGGTAAAGTGATGCCAACAGACGAGCCCCTTGTCCCCTCCTCCCCCAGCTGCAGACTCTAAGAGCCCGCCAGGAGCAACCCTGGGCAGCACGGTGCGGTGGCCTCCAAGAACACGCAGACACAGCTTCTTGGATTCTTGGTAATTAACAGCTTATTGACCAGACACATTAATGGGTCTTTCTTTACCCTGAATGTTATTGATGGGACTGTATCAATATTCACGTACGTAACAAATCACCGACCACCGCCACTAGCTTCTGCAGAAACCCCCTGGTCAATAACGTGTTAAAATCATGCATTCATCAGGTATTTTGTCTCTTGATTTGCTGAAGAGAATGAAAAACCACCTCCCAGCTATTTCCCACCCTCTGATAAAACCACTTCCGGGCATGTCCCAGACCGTCTGGTCTGTCAGGAGGTAGATGTGCTGGAAAGACCTCAGAGATCATTGGGTCCAGACCTTCCCTCCTTCTTCAGCCCTCTCAGTGAGCTTGGGTGCCCAGCTTCCTGCCCTGGGGAAATTCTGGCCATTGGCATTCGAGCTGACTCATGTCTCCACGAGCATGGAGAGACAGCTGTCTCCTCTCTCAATGCAAGAGGAAGGCACCTCTGAGAGCAATGGGCTTGGGTAAAGCAGCCTTTTCTTGATCTGTTTCTACAGAACGCTGTTTTCATAAACGCACCTTTCCTCTCCCCTTCGGTTCCCTTCTGTTCTCTTTCCTGTCCCTGTGGTTGGTCGAATGGAGAGCTCTGGGAGCTCTGCATTCTGTGCGCTGTGCTATCTTCTCATTTTTCTTCCTCTTCAAACTGTATTCAGAGTTGATCTCTTCACTCTCAAGCTTTCCAAGTTTTCTGTCTAGGGGCAAAACAGGTTGAGAGCTAGCCCCTTTCATCAGATGAATGGGGGCAAGAAGTCGTGTGATGATTAGAACATAAAGCAGTTAAGGTAATCCAGTCTGTTCAAAAATCTAGACTTAAGAGCTAAACATCTTGAGTTTAATAATATACTTTATAAGGCTCATTTAACGATGGAGTTATAATTAGGCCTTTATAATGTTTTGTCAGCTCTTTTTTCCCCTAAATTTTTTAAAGGCACGCCTAATTTCTTTTAATTATTTTAACATGGTAATTTCAGAATAATTTTTATTCATTTCTGGAAGTTATGATTATGAAATAGCTTTTGGGTCCTAGTCGTGCATTTTTCTGAAGTTGAATAGTGATGCTGGTGTTTACACCTCTCAAGAGAGTGTGAAGGAGGCAGTCAGATACCCTCATTCATTTCCTGGCTGAACAGACCCGTAGGGAACACAGCTATCAGAGTGAACTCAGTGGCAGTCCTGAATAACGGTATCTTGATTTTGACTTTTAGTAGGGGGCAGGGAGTGGGGTTGGCTTCAGTATTTACCATCTCCCTTAGCTCAGGCAGTAAAGAATCTGCCTGCAATACAGGCGACTCAGGTTCGATCCCTGGGTTGGGAAGATCCCTGGAGGAGGCGTGGCAACCCACTCCGGTATTCTTGCATGTCCCAGACCGTCTGGTCTGTCAGGAGGTAGATGTGCTGGAAAGACCTCAGAGATCATTGGGTCCAGACCTTCCCTCCTTCTTCAGCCCTCTCAGTGAGCTTGGGTGCCCAGCTTCCTGCCCTGGGGAAATTCTGGCCATTGGCATTCGAGCTGACTCATGTCTCCACGAGCATGGAGAGACAGCTGTCTCCTCTCTCAATGCAAGAGGAAGGCACCTCTGAGAGCAATGGGCTTGGGTAAAGCAGCCTTTTCTTGATCTGTTTCTACAGAACGCTGTTTTCATAAACGCACCTTTCCTCTCCCCTTCGGTTCCCTTCTGTTCTCTTTCCTGTCCCTGTGGTTGGTCGAATGGAGAGCTCTGGGAGCTCTGCATTCTGTGCGCTGTGCTATCTTCTCATTTTTCTTCCTCTTCAAACTGTATTCAGAGTTGATCTCTTCACTCTCAAGCTTTCCAAGTTTTCTGTCTAGGGGCAAAACAGGTTGAGAGCTAGCCCCTTTCATCAGATGAATGGGGGCAAGAAGTCGTGTGATGATTAGAACATAAAGCAGTTAAGGTAATCCAGTCTGTTCAAAAATCTAGACTTAAGAGCTAAACATCTTGAGTTTAATAATATACTTTATAAGGCTCATTTAACGATGGAGTTATAATTAGGCCTTTATAATGTTTTGTCAGCTCTTTTTCCACTAAATTTTTCAAAGGCACGCCTAATTTCTTTTAATTATTTTAACATGGTAATTTCAGAATAATTTTTATTCATTTCTGGAAGTTATGATTATGAAATAGCTTTTGGGTCCTAGTCGTGCATTTTTCTGAAGTTGAATAGTGATGCTGGTGTTTACACCTCTCAAGAGAGTGTGAAGGAGGCAGTCAGATACCCTCATTCATTTCCTGGCTGAACAGACCCGTAGGGAACACAGCTATCAGAGTGAACTCAGTGGCAGTCCTGAATAACGGTATCTTGATTTTGACTTTTAGTAGGGGGCAGGGGAGTGGGGGTTGGCTTCAGTATTTACCATCTCCCTTAGCTCAGGCAGTAAAGAATCTGCCTGCAATACAGGCGACTCAGGTTCGATCCCTGGGTTGGGAAGATCCCCTGGAGGAGGGCGTGGCAACCCACTCCGGTATTCTTGCCTGAGGAATTCCATGGACAGAGGAGCCTGGTGGGCTACAATCCACGGAGTTGCAGAGTCTGACACAATTGAGTGACTACACTTACTCACTTTAATCCTTAGCAGAAGATACTTTATTTTTTTTAAAAAAGATTTATTTATTTATTTATTTTGGGCGGGGGTCGGGTTGGGGAGGGAGGGGAGCGGGTGGGCCACTTCTAGTGGTCTTGCCTTTGTCTATTTTCACCCATCTTTGTTCTTTGGCCCGTGTGGGCCTCCCATCGCGGTGGCCTCGGTTGTCCATAGGCGCCGGCTCTGGGCGCATGCGCTCCAGAGCTCCGGCTCGGTAATTGGACATATCAGTCCAGCTGCTCCGCGGCACGTGGGATCTTCCCAGGCCAGGGATCAAACCGGCGCCCCTTGCACTGCAAGGCAGTGTCCTTATCCACTGTACCACCAGAGGAAGCCCCAGAAGATACTTTAAGTTGGCTGAATTCATAGAAGCCTCAACCTGGATGCTTTCATTTTGTTTTAAATAATTTTATTTGTCTTTGTTGCTGCACGTGTTTTTCTCTAGTTGGAGAAAGCGGGGGCTACTCTCAGGCTACAGTGCCTGGGGTTTTCATTACCCTGGCGTCTCTTGTTTCAGAGCTCCGGCTCTAGGGCCCAAGGGCTTCAGTGCCTGTGGCAAGTAGGCTTAGCAGTTGCAGCCCTAGAGCACAAGGTCAATGACTTCCGTGCATGGCTTAGTTGTTCCGAGGTCGGTGGGATCTTCCTGGATCAGTGATGGCACCCGTGTCTCCTGCATTGGCAGGCGAATTCTTTGCCCCTGGTGGCTTTGAATTTTTTACCTTTTGTGTCTTAGACTGTTTGGAGACTCAAAAGAAAGATGGGAACCCTTCCAGCCAAATGTAGATGCAAACAGACATGATATCCACATAGGTTCAGTGGTTTGATTTCCTGGCTGAACAGACCCGTAGGGAACACAGCTATCAGAGTGAACTCAGTGGCAGTCCTGAATAACGGTATCTTGATTTTGACTTTTAGTAGGGGGCAGGGAGTGGGGTTGGCTTCAGTATTTACCATCTCCCTTAGCTCAGGCAGTAAAGAATCTGCCTGCAATACAGGCGACTCAGGTTCGATCCCTGGGTTGGGAAGATCCCCTGGAGGAGGGCGTGGCAACCCACTCCGGTATTCTTGCCTGAGGAATTCCATGGACAGAGGAGCCTGGTGGGCTACAATCCACGGAGTTGCAGAGTCTGACACAATTGAGTGACTACACTTACTCACTTTAATCCTTAGCAGAAGATACTTTATTTTTTTTAAAAAAGATTTATTTATTTATTTATTTTGGGCGGGGGTCGGGTTGGGGAGGGTGGGGAGCGGGTGGGCCACTTCTATTGGTCTTTCTCTATTTTCACCCATCTTTGTTCTTTGGCCCGTGTGGGCCTCCCATCGCGGTGGCCTCTGTTGTCGCAGAGCGCCGGCTCTGGGCGCATGCGCTCCAGAGCTCCGGCTCGGTAATTGGACATATCAGTCCAGCTGCTCCGCGGCACGTGGGATCTTCCCAGGCCATAGATCAAACCGGCGCCCCTTGCACTGCAAGGCAGTGTCCTTATCCACTGTACCACCAGAGGAAGCCCCAGAAGATACTTTAAGTTGGCTGAATTCATAGAAGCCTCAACCTGGATGCTTTCATTTTGTTTTAAATAATTTTATTTGTCTTTGTTGCTGCACGTGTTTTTCTCTAGTTGGAGAAAGCGGGGGCTACTCTCAGGCTACAGTGCCTGGGGTTTTCATTACCCTGGCGTCTCTTGTTTCAGAGCTCCGGCTCTAGGGCCCAAGGGCTTCAGTGCCTGTGGCAAGTAGGCTTAGCAGTTGCAGCCCTAGAGCACAAGGTCAATGACTTCCGTGCATGGCTTAGTTGTTCCGAGGTCGGTGGGATCTTCCTGGATCAGTGATGGCACCCGTGTCTCCTGCATTGGCAGGCGAATTCTTTGCCCCTGGTGGCTTTGAATTTTTTACCTTTTGTGTCTTAGACTGTTTGGAGACTCAAAAGAAAGATGGGAACCCTTCCAGCCAAATGTAGATGCAAACAGACATGATATCCACATAGGTTCAGTGGTTTGATCCCCTTCCCCAAGCCCGTTGGGACCCAGGCAGTGTTTCATTTGGGCTGCAGTTTGTGTTTAAAGAAGACTGTGTGTGCAGGAACTCAGATGGAGATTCCTGAAGGGCAAAGCAAGAAACAAGAACTTTCTGCTATAAGTTGTGGGGAGCCATTGGAAGTTTCTGAGAAAAGTAATCCAGCAACTGTTTAAAATCTAAGTGGGAAGTCAGGAGACTAGAATTGGGAAGGTGGGTTTAGCGATGTGCAAAATCTGGACATGCTGAGATTATCAGCTAAGGTAAGAAATTTGTAAAAGGTGATGAATGTAAGAGAGAAAGTGATCTTGTTAGAGTCAGATCCCCAGACTGTCTTTAGCTGGTTTCCTCCTGGACTCAAAGCCTCCCTGGTGTAGCTTCCCACACTTGGCCCTAGGAGCCTCTTCCCGGCTACTGAGCATTGTTGAGGGCACCCAGATGGCACTAGCAGTGCAGAGCCCCTGTGCCAGTGCAGGAGACTGAAGAGGCTCGGGTTTGATTCCTGAACTGAAGGACCCCCTGAGGAGGGCATGGTAACCCACTCCAGTATTCTTGCCTGGAGAATCCCATGGACAGAAGAGCCTGGGGGCCACGGTCAACGGGATCACAAAGAATCATATATGAGTTAGCGTATACAGTTTGCACAACTCAATTAGCTAATAGCCTGTGAAGAGAATAGTTTCCAAATTCAGAAATTGCTCCTGAGGCCGTTGGCTTGCTGCATTCGGCTTCTATTTCCTCTTGCAGTTGCTTTCTACTTTACTCTTAACCCAGACTCAAAGTCTGCTCAGCTTACTTATCTTATTCAGAGCTCCGGCTCTAGGGCCCAAGGGCTTCAGTGCCTGTGGCAAGTAGGCTTAGCAGTTGCAGCCCTAGAGCACAAGGTCAATGACTTCCGTGCATGGCTTAGTTGTTCCGAGGTCGGTGGGATCTTCCTGGATCAGTGATGGCACCCGTGTCTCCTGCATTGGCAGGCGAATTCTTTGCCCCTGGTGGCTTTGAATTTTTTACCTTTTGTGTCTTAGACTGTTTGGAGACTCAAAAGAAAGATGGGAACCCTTCCAGCCAAATGTAGATGCAAACAGACATGATATCCACATAGGTTCAGTGGTTTGATCCCCTTCCCCAAGCCCGTTGGGACCCAGGCAGTGTTTCATTTGGGCTGCAGTTTGTGTTTAAAGAAGACTGTGTGTGCAGGAACTCAGATGGAGATTCCTGAAGGGCAAAGCAAGAAACAAGAACTTTCTGCTATAAGTTGTGGGGAGCCATTGGAAGTTTCTGAGAAAAGTAATCCAGCAACTGTTTAAAATCTAAGTGGGAAGTCAGGAGACTAGAATTGGGAAGGTGGGTTTAGCGATGTGCAAAATCTGGACATGCTGAGATTATCAGCTAAGGTAAGAAATTTGAAAAAGGTGATGAATGTAAGAGAGAAAGTGATCTTGTTAGAGTCAGATCCCCAGACTGTCTTTAGCTGGTTTCCTCCTGGACTCAAAGCCTCCCTGGTGTAGCTTCCCACACTTGGCCCTAGGAGCCTCTTCCCGGCTACTGAGCATTGTTGAGGGCACCCAGATGGCACTAGCAGTGCAGAGCCCCTGTGCCAGTGCAGGAGACTGAAGAGGCTCGGGTTTGATTCCTGAACTGAAGGACCCCCTGAGGAGGGCATGGTAACCCACTCCAGTATTCTTGCCTGGAGAATCCCATGGACAGAAGAGCCTGGGGGCCACGGTCAACGGGATCACAAAGAATCATATATGAGTTAGCGTATACAGTTTGCACAACTCAATTAGCTAATAGCCTGTGAAGAGAATAGTTTCCAAATTCAGAAATTGCTCCTGAGGCCGTTGGCTTGCTGCATTCGGCTTCTATTTCCTCTTGCAGTTGCTTATTTAAGCTAGTCTATTCAGCCTCTCTGTAACCCAGACTCAAAGTCTGCTCAGTCTTTATCTTCACCCCTTCAGTCTCCGATACTTCACTTCCTCCGTTGCTGCCGGATTCATCTTCCTGAGGCTCATATCCGAGCCGTGCCATTTGTGATCAGAGACCTCGGTTCACACGTTCAGTAGCTCAGAATAAAGTCTTCCATGACTAATTTCTGTAAGGACTTTTGAGCCCACCTCTTCTCTTCCCTAAGAATCCTGTTTCAAAAGAACAACAACAACAACAAAAAGAGAACCCTGTTTCTCGAGCTTCTCGGTCTCTTCCCTGCGTCTTCAGTGTCTTACCCTGCACTGTCTCTTGCCGCTCAGCTGATGGACCCGATTGTGTCTTCCCATCGCCAGCCTGCAAGCTTCCTTCAGTAGTTCTCCATGACCTTAAGAAATAAAATCCAACACCCTAAAGAGACTTGGCAAAGCAAAAAACACCTGGATTATCTGGTTTCAAAGTCCCTGTCCTTGAGCGACCATCCTTTTCTGCTTTTTCCCTTTCTAGTCAAAGTTCATTAAAACATGTAAAGTCTTCATCATCTCCCTGGTCTTGGGAAGTGAGAAGCTGGTTCTTGCTTTCTCGTCCTCCCCCATAGGAGCCAGAACATGACCACAGTGTTTTGGTTCTCCCTCTGCTGGATCACATCTTTGCTCTGTGTCCCGTCTGTCACTTCCCTCTGGACGCCTTGGGTGGCCTTCTTTTACTCTCTCTGCCGCCTGTTTCTTCACACCCCACTTCAAGATGCCAGGGCTGTTACTATAATATTTCTAAGAAACGAATCTCATTGTATCCTGGTTGTATGTCTTTTCAATTGGGCTAATTAAAACTGAGACCCTCCCCTCCCCAGGCCCTCTCGACATCATTTTCTCATCACACTTAGCTTGTCTTTGCTCCCCCAAGCAGCTGTCTCCCACCGGACTGCACAGTTTCCTTAGTTTTACCGTGCGGTGCCTGCTCCCCACCCTACCCCCCAGTGGAAGCTCCATGAGTTGGTATTTTTATCCCTGTGTTTACTGACATAGCCCAAGTGTCTGGTACACAGTGAACACTCCGTGCATCTTTGTTGAATGTAATAGTGTCAGTTCCCAATTTCAAATTCTCACCCATCTCCCTCTGCATATAGGATAAAATCCAGACATCTAATAAGTTTTCCAAAGGCTTACAGGGTGCAACTCCAGACCCTGCACCCACTTCCCACCACCGGCCCCCCGTCTCACCCAGTGTGGCTGGCGCGGCTGGTTCCCTGGGTTTCTCACGGCACCCAGGCATCCCGTTTCTTCCAGCCCTCTCCCTTCCTTTTGAGTCTCTTTCTCCTTCCATGGACCCACTTCTCCCCCTTCCCCGTGTAGGGAGCACAGTTCCTTCTCTTTCAAAATCTAGCCCCCAGGGGCACATCGTGGGGTCCTCTCTAACTCTGAGGCGGAGTTCACCTCTCTTTTTTCCTTGCTTCCACTGAATTTGGCAGTTTTCCCATCACAGCATGATTTTCCACACTGGCACCTTGGTCTCCTCCTCTAGACTCTGCCCAACCATGTCCAGTTGTCTATGCATCTGCCCCAGGAAAGATCAGTGTCTGGCCCAGTATTAAGTGGTCACTTCACACAGCGATGGAAAAGAAGGACTACCCATGCACGGACCCACGTCATCAAAGGGCTATGTGCCTTCACCAGGCAACATGTCCTAATAGTTAATGCTCCCACTCTCTCCCAAACTCATCCCCCCGTGGTGTTTCCTGTTTCCATGAATGGAGGGGACCATTCTGCTGACATGAATGTGGACATCAAGAATGATCCACCTAAACTCAGCCACCCAGTCCCTCACGGGTCCTGTTGACTTGGTTTCCCAGGCATCTTAAAAATTCATCTACTTCCCTTCAGTCCTGCCCAGCCTTTACCAACCTGTCATCGTCTGTCACTGTCACACACTGCCTAGAGCATGGTTGAGGTTCCACGAATACCTGTTTTTTTAATGTAATTGGAGGATAATGGCTTTACAGCATTGTGTGGGTTTCTGCCATACATCAACATGAATCAACCATAGGCATACCGTGTCCCCTTTGAGCGCTCTACATCATGCAGCACATTCCACTGGCTGTCTGCTTCACACGTTGTATACCTTTCAGTGCTTTTCTGTCTGTTGAAAAATTGAATCTCTGGAGTTAAAACCATGTTGGACGATAGCAGGTAGAACATCGAGCTGTAAGATCGAGCTTCTGAGAACAGCCTGTGTTGCAAAGTCCAGATTTTTCTTAAGGATGACGTTAGAGGCCCCGCCGAGTGTTTCTCCACTGCCCACTGCTCTAAATGTAACTGGACTTTCTGGAAAGGCAGGCCCCTCCCGCCCATCTTGATTTTGCCAAGGAGGTTATTTTCTTTGATGACTTATGTCATAAAAAATTAAGTCTCTTTACCTCACTGAGATTTAAAGATGCCCGTGTACATTAGGAAAGAGTTATATTCCAAGTGATAAAAGAGGTCAGAGTGACTGTGGCCCTTAAGAATAGTCCCTGGGGCACTGTGAGTTTGAAGGTCTTTGTGTCCTCAAATGTCAAGTTGTTGAGATTCATCTAAATGGTACCTAATGCCACTCTCAACTCTCAATTTCCAAGAATGTTTCTTTAATTTAAGCAGAGCAGCAGGAACAATAAGACCGAGAGGAATTAAGGCAATTGTAAGATTGTCTAAAGTATAGCATCTACTAGAGTATGAGTCTAAAAACAGTTGGATTTTAAGGTGCAGCCATTCATTCAGTAGGTTTTAGGGCTCCTGCAGGTCTAGGTGAAGCGTGATCCTAGGAAAGAGTGTCGTAGGTGGTGGAAATGTTAGCCTTGGAGTAGATGGTTGTTGAGTGTTTTCTCTCCCTGTTGGATTTTAGGTGCATGACTGGGCATCGGCCCTAAACTCAGCCACCCAGTCCCTCACGGGTCCTGTTGACTTGGTTTCCCAGGCATCTTAAAATTCATCTACTTCCTTCAGTCCTGCCCAGCCTTTACCAACCTGTCATCGTCTGTCACTGTCACACACTGCCTAGAGCATGGTTGAGGTTCCACGAATACCTGTTTTTTTAATGTAATTGGAGGATAATGGCTTTACAGCATTGTGTGGGTTTCTGCCATACATCAACATGAATCAACCATAGGCATACCGTGTCCCCTTTGAGCGCTCTACATCATGCAGCACATTCCACTGGCTGTCTGCTTCACACGTTGTATACCTTTCAGTGCTTTTCTGTCTGTTGAAAAATTGAATCTCTGGAGTTAAAACCATGTTGGACGATAGCAGGTAGAACATCGAGCTGTAAGATCGAGCTTCTGAGAACAGCCTGTGTTGCAAAGTCCAGATTTTTCTTAAGGATGACGTTAGAGGCCCCGCCGAGTGTTTCTCCACTGCCCACTGCTCTAAATGTAACTGGACTTTCTGGAAAGGCAGGCCCCTCCCGCCCATCTTGATTTTGCCAAGGAGGTTATTTTCTTTGATGACTTATGTCATAAAAAATTAAGTCTCTTTACCTCACTGAGATTTAAAGATGCCCGTGTACATTAGGAAAGAGTTATATTCCAAGTGATAAAAGAGGTCAGAGTGACTGTGGCCCTTAAGAATAGTCCCTGGGGCACTGTGAGTTTGAAGGTCTTTGTGTCCTCAAATGTCAAGTTGTTGAGATTCATCTAAATGGTACCTAATGCCACTCTCAACTCTCAATTTCCAAGAATGTTTCTTTAATTTAAGCAGAGCAGCAGGAACAATAAGACCGAGAGGAATTAAGGCAATTGTAAGATTGTCTAAAGTATAGCATCTACTAGAGTATGAGTCTAAAAACAGTTGGATTTTAAGGTGCAGCCATTCATTCAGTAGGTTTTAGGGCTCCTGCAGGTCTAGGTGAAGCGTGATCCTAGGAAAGAGTGTCGTAGGTGGTGGAAATGTTAGCCTTGGAGTAGATGGTTGTTGAGTGTTTTCTCCCTCCCCTGTTCTCGGCAGATGGTATTATAGTGGTGGCATCTTCCAGGTCTTGTTTGAGAAAGTGCTGAATGAACAATTACACTGATTGTCGTTTGACTCTTCTCATGCCCTTCCTTGCCTCTTGGGGCGTCTCTATGGTAGGAGGGTTCTGTTCCTCCTCATCCTCCTTCTGAAGCCTAGGTGAAGGTTGGCCAAATTTGGTTGGGGTGCTCTAGATCCCTAGGGTTTGGCTGACTGTCACCAGCCTTCAGAACATGTTGGTATGATTTCCATTCCAAAAGACCGAAAAGAGAAACGGAAGTTTGGTCACGTGGTTTCTGTTATCAGTAACCATGGAAAATGTTGGCCATCTGCGAGGCTCCCGTTTTAACACTTTTCTTTCTGCTTTTCTTTCTCTCTCTTTTTTCCATCTCCTTCTTTGGAAAACAAGCTGAGGAAGTGGAGAGGCTGGCGGCAATGCGTTCTGACTCCCTCGTCCCAGGCACCCACACCCCGCCCATCCGGAGGAGAAGTAAGTTTGCCAACCTGGGGAGGATTTTCAAGCCTTGGAAATGGAGGAAGAAGAAAAGTGAAAAGTTCAAGCACACATCTGCAGGTAGGATTAATTTTTCCTTGATCTCTCATTGGGCGTCTGTTGACTTCAGCTCGGTACATTTGTTAGAATTTAATTACCGTCAGCTGTCTGAACCAAAGGGAAAAAGTCAGGCCTTAGAATTGCTCTTGTGTTGAATAATTCTTCAGTATGATTGAGAATGGCTTTTAGATCCTATGTGTTTTCACAAGCCTCAGGTTTTTTGTTATTGCTTTTCAATTTCTAAAGCCCATCACTTTCATTTGACCTCTAAATATCTGAACTGAGAACTCCACCTTGGCCAGAGTTAAAAGCTTTCATTCCAGCATTGACAATCCATTTCTTATTTTTCATCCTTATTTTCCCTGCTTCAACACAGAGCAGCAAGTAAGTTGTATATGGTTGTTGACAGATGGAAATAGGTTTTTTCATGGAGGAGAACTGTTGAATAAGCGAAGTATCATTGTGAAATGACCAAGGTAACACTATAGTTGATAGCCTGCTGGACAGCAAAGTGGTCTGGGTCCGGTCAGCGTGGCTGGGGTCTGATGAATGCAGACTCTGGAGTCAGATGACCTGGGTTCAAGTGCCAGCTCTGAAACTTGGTCGGTGCATGACCTTGCTCAATGGAGCAGAGTACCCCAGTTTTCTCATCTGTGAGATACGGGCGAGAATGGTACCTTACATGACTAAATATTAGTAGGCTGCTTATGGTGACACTTCAGGTGCATGATTGTTTTAAGAAGTAAGAGTGTTGCAGAGGGAGAGGTACAGGGAAAGAAGCAAGAACGAGTGCTGAAATCACCGTGTTGGGGCTGAGTTGAGACAATGGTGGGCAGTACACATTCATTCCATTTGGTTCACTCTGTTTTTGATACTTATGTACACAGGTCACCCAGGGCTACTCTAGGGCTTTTAGTTCCTTCTTCCTCTTTGTCCTGTTCTCCCTGCTCCTCAACATCATCACCTTCTCTATTACTTGGTCCGCTCCCCGCTCTGAAATAGACAGTCTCCTTCTCATACCTGAACACCTGCGCACAGATCTGAGAGTTTTCACGCTAGTTGCCTTGAGGCATGAAAGAGAAGAACAGAGATAGGAAAGTTGCCAAAAGTTTTGAAATCTGTACCAGTTCTCATGGCAGGCAGCCCCAGTTGCTGCTTTCGGACTGTTTCTGCAATGGAAGCCCTGATGCCCTGTTGCCATCCTTTGCTCATTCCTGAGGTGAGAATGAACCTCGGAATTTCATGAATCTCTGAATGGTCTCCCGCTGACAGCGTGTCTTCACCTGACTGCATTCTCCCTGGCTCTTGATCATTATATAGACTTGTTAAGGTGTCAGAATGCATGTAGGTCATTTACATATTTCTAAGCACTTCTGAGAGATTTTCATGCAAGCAGAACTCTAAATGGATGACTCCTCTGTATCCCCCCAGAGGGAGACAGACAAGGGCACTCACAGCATTGCCTTGCAGAGGAGAAATCTAAATGAAATATATTCTCATGCAAAGTGAGGGGTCAGATGTGAACAGGAAAGAAGCCAGAAATGTTCTTGAAGCACCAGAAAAAAATAATAAAGATTCCACAGCTCCTTTGTGGTCTTTCTGACTGTGCTACGAAAATAGCTTATAATAAAACAATCATATGTAAGGGAGGAAGGTCCAGGAGGGAGGGGACATATCGTACCTATGGCTGATTCATGCTGAGGTTTGGCAGGAAGCAACGAAATTCTGTAAAGTGATTATCCTTCAATTAAAAACTAAATTAATTTAAAAAATCATATATAATACATTTATATAATTACCAGGTATCAGCATGAACTCCTTAATGATGCTGTAGTGAGTGTGTTTCCTCTTGGCATCCGAGAGCTCATCCTGGTCCATTTGGCAAGACCATAGGACGAAGCTGTGGATGCTTCTCATGTGAAACGACGTCTGAACTGTTGTGCTCACTTCTTTAAGACGTCAGCGAACTCTTCCTTGGATGGATGCAAATGCAGTGGCCTCAAACTACTCATGAACCATTTTAAGTCTGAAGTTTTTTTCATTTAAAACTTTTGAGAGAAAGAATGAACATGTGAGATAGACAAAGTTGCAACTTTAATCCTTCTTGTTATTAACAGTTCTTAGCAAAGTATGATCTGAGTGGCCAAACTTGATTGCTTTGGTAGATGAATGTGATATTTCTATGTGGTTTTATTTTATTTTTTTAATATGCTTATTTTATTATTTGGCTGTGCAAGGTCTTGGTTGTGGCAGGTAGGGTCTTCTGTCTTCATACGGGATCTAGTTCCCTGACCAGGCGTCAACCCCAGCCCCACCGCACTGGGAGTGCAGAGTCTTTGCCACCAGACCATCAGGGAAGTCTTTACATGGTTTTATTTTAAAGGACAGTCAGCTCCTAAATTAGAGAAGATAGCAGCTATTTGTAAATCATGATAAAGGGATGGATTATATGCTGTAACCAAGCTATTCTAGTTTTTTTACTATAAGCCATTGGTTTATACTATAGTATATTTTGTTCTTTACTGGATTCAGAAATATTATTCCCTATTTTCAGAAATAAGGAGAAACTTTCTGTGCTAGTTCTTAGCTCCACAGAGGAAAAATATCCACAACTTAGAGACGCTTAACATGAAAAATTCTGTATATGTTCAAATAGTACCTTTGAAATACAAACCTTCCTATGTGTGGTTTAGAGTCAAGTGTTAAATATTAGAAGAGAATTTACTGATTGTGGTAATGTTAATTGGTTGGCCAGTTGTAGCTGATATGCATGTATTTGTTGTGTGTGTGTAATGTCCTCTCATATGTACAGTAGTTTGCACAATTTTAAACTTAAATACACAGAATAAGTCTGGATATTACATTTATATTACATATTTGCATTTAAACTTGTATGCTTTCTTGATTACATGAAGGCCATTAACACAGTGCACACTTGACCTGTTGTTATTTCCACGGGAGTTACATTTCTAATTTGTTAGAATTAAACTATACGATAGTTTTACTGTGACTCAAGTTATAGGATGCATGTGTCTGGGTTTACAACATTTTCAAAGGTGCACCCAGAAATCTTGCTTTGTAAGTTGTATTAGCAATAAGTTACCAGAGACTAAGCCCTCTCTGGGCCTGGATCCTGTAGAATGAATTAGACAAGACTGGGCATGGCTGCAGGAAGAGCAGTTAGCAGGTCGCTGTGCAGGTGCTAGTAGCTTGGACTAATATTGGGTGATAGAAATGGGTAGATTTGGGCGATGTCATATGGAACAAGTGACAAGACTTAGCAACAGAACAGTTGGAGGAGGAAGAGAGAAATGTCACATTTGACACTCTAATGTTGATTGATGGTGGCCTTCAAAATGAGTCCTTTGGAAGAGTGCCAGGTTTGGAGCAGTGGGTCAGGGCAGGGACGTGCAGGAGAAATCATTCTAATTTCAGTGCCTGTTTGAGTCGACTTTGTGATACCCAGTGTTGGCAGATGAATATAGGGAAGGTGGAGCAGAGCTCTGTGCTGGATGTGTAAGTCTTGGGGCGTTTGTTGGTTCAAGTGATGACCATGTGTGAGCTTAGCGAGGGAGTGAGTAGGGAATGGAAAGAAAACCGAGCCCAAAGACTGTCTTGTACACCAAGGAGCAATATCATCACTGGCGACAGGACCTGTGAAGTCACTGGACCTCATGCAGGAACCTGTGAAGGACAGAGAAAGACAATGGTCAGCAAGATGGGAGGAAAACCAGAAAGACATATGACAGGAGCTGAGAAGTATTTTAGGGAGGGGAATGATGGCTTGTGTTCCTTGTCACGAAGGAGTCAAGTGAAAGAAATACAGAAAAGTGCCCATCAACATCAGGGATTCTGGTCATCCAGACGTCATTTGTGAATTTAGCATGAGGTGTCTGGGTGGATTCTTTGGTTGTGGATGCCAAATGAGTATGGAGTGAGGATTTAGCATAAAATGAGGAAGAATGACGGTAAGTTTTCAAAATGCCTGGCTGTCAAGTGGAGAAAAGAGTTAAGACCAGAATGGATGGTGGAGGACGTGAACGTGTCCTTAGGGGCTTATACGTGTGTATTTTGCTTGGGAGAGGCCGTATGCATGCCTTCTTATTTGTTGCTGGCATTTTATGATGAATGGAACATAAGCAGGGGGAACTAATGAGAGGAATTCCATATAAAGAGTTAGAAAATATGAGACAGAAAGCTAAGAGTGCGGAGGTGTTAGGGGTGGTTAGGATATAAAGCACCGTTGGGTGGGCCAGTATCAGAAAAGGGCTGAAACACCTCCTCTGGTAAAATGAGGTAATCAGAGGGGCTGGTTTCCTGGTCAGGAAGGGAGTTGGTGATGACCCTGAGTTTTCCTAGGTAATCAGTAAGATCATCTCCTACCAAGGAGGAGAGAGGAGGACGTGCAGAATTAGGCCCAGTTCGGGTGGATGGCGACAAGTCTGCATGGCTGTCGAAACGCAGCTATTTGGATAAAGCAGAGAGCTGGGTCTGTCCATAGCTGGAGTTGGCCAGATGAATAGAAGAGCAGAAAGGAGAGACAAAGGGGGTGGTTTATGTCGGTTTCCTGCAGCTGCTGTAACAAATCACTCCATATCTGGAGGCTGAGAACAACAGAAAGTTATTCTCACGATGCTGGAGGCCAGAAGTCTGAAATGAAGGTGGTGGCAGGGTTGGTTCTTCCCAGAAGCTTTGAGGGAGGGTTTGTCCCATGCCTCTCATGGCGTCTGGTGGCTCCTGGGCAGTCCTGAGTGCTGTCTGGCTTGTAGCTGCTTGACTCAAATCACTGTCTTCATGTGAACCTCCCCACACTTGGTCTCTTCTGTGTCAAATCTCAGTCGTCTTTCTCTTAGGAGGACACCAGCCATTGCATTAGGAGCCCACACTACATCCAGGATAGATGACCTCATCCAGAGATCCTTCACATACTTAGTTATAGGTACAAAGTACTTACTTCCCAATAAGGTCCCGTTGATGAGGGTTAGGACTTGCACCTCTCTTTAGAGGGGTAACAGTCCATCCCATAGTAGCACGGGAGTTTACATTGGAGAGGGAAGAAGTCGAGTGGGTTGAGATGAGTTAGAAGAAAAATCAGTCTTGAAAACACTGATGAATGAAGAAAGCAAGCTGAGGAAGGATGTACAGAAAAAGATACTTACAGTATTTATGAGCCATACATATGCCCTGAAACCAGTGAATATGAAAGGGAAGGATTTCTGATAACTTCAACAGTAGCCATAACATTATATTTCTCTAAAAAAGGATGAAGCAGAATCTATTAATATGTATGCTGGTTGGTGGGCTCATGGATATTCTCTACACTTTTCTATGTATTTAAATTTGTCTAATTTAAACAAATAAATAATTCTAATAAAATCAAAAGAAACTTTAAATTCCAAAAGGATCAGAGAATTTAAAAAGAGTCAGTGGAAGCAGTGGCCAGAATGATGGGTTTGGAGCTTGTTGAACTTGTCAGTTTCGATGTGGTGCAGTTACAGGGACAAAACACACTGAACTATGGAAGTGGGTGGCTGAGGTGGAGGAATAAGCCAGGAAGTCACTCAATATGTAGGACATGATCCCATCCACGAGTTGCCAGACACCTCTCTGTCTCTCATCTCTGCCAAATCTGGGCTGATTTAAGTTCCTATTTTCAATCAAGCAATATAAGGAATTCTCCTTTGAGTCTAGCCTTCAGCTAGTTGTTCACTTTTTTTGGAAAGTCTTTGAACAAATCACTCCATATCTGGAGGCTGAGAACAACAGAAAGTTATTCTCACGATGCTGGAGGCCAGAAGTCTGAAATGAAGGTGGTGGCAGGGTTGGTTCTTCCCAGAAGCTTTGAGGGAGGGTTTGTCCCATGCCTCTCATGGCGTCTGGTGGCTCCTGGGCAGTCCTGAGTGCTGTCTGGCTTGTAGCTGCTTGACTCAAATCACTGTCTTCATGTGAACCTCCCCACACTTGGTCTCTTCTGTGTCAAATCTCAGTCGTCTTTCTCTTAGGAGGACACCAGCCATTGCATTAGGAGCCCACACTACATCCAGGATAGATGACCTCATCCAGAGATCCTTCACATACTTAGTTATAGGTACAAAGTACTTACTTCCCAATAAGGTCCCGTTGATGAGGGTTAGGACTTGCACCTCTCTTTAGAGGGGTAACAGTCCATCCCATAGTAGCACGGGAGTTTACATTGGAGAGGGAAGAAGTCGAGTGGGTTGAGATGAGTTAGAAGAAAAATCAGTCTTGAAAACACTGATGAATGAAGAAAGCAAGCTGAGGAAGGATGTACAGAAAAAGATACTTACAGTATTTATGAGCCATACATATGCCCTGAAACCAGTGAATATGAAAGGGAAGGATTTCTGATAACTTCAACAGTAGCCATAACATTATATTTCTCTAAAAAAGGATGAAGCAGAATCTATTAATATGTATGCTGGTTGGTGGGCTCATGGATATTCTCTACACTTTTCTATGTATTTAAATTTGTCTAATTTAAACAAATAAATAATTCTAATAAAATCAAAAGAAACTTTAAATTCCAAAAGGATCAGAGAATTTAAAAAGAGTCAGTGGAAGCAGTGGCCAGAATGATGGGTTTGGAGCTTGTTGAACTTGTCAGTTTCGATGTGGTGCAGTTACAGGGACAAAACACACTGAACTATGGAAGTGGGTGGCTGAGGTGGAGGAATAAGCCAGGAAGTCACTCAATATGTAGGACATGATCCCATCCACGAGTTGCCAGACACCTCTCTGTCTCTCATCTCTGCCAAATCTGGGCTGATTTAAGTTCCTATTTTCAATCAAGCAATATAAGGAATTCTCCTTTGAGTCTAGCCTTCAGCTAGTTGTTCACTGATATTTTCTTGGAAAGATTCTGTTTTCTTTTTTTCCAGTTGGGATGATTCAGTCCATCATAATTTCAGGCCAATAACTGACTGCATTTTAATTCATAGGAAATCAGAGGTGGCTTTTAAAACATTTGCTCCGGCTGTTAACAAATCCTCATCTCACACAGGTAAAGTTGTGTTGCAATAAGGCTGCACCTTTCAAGCGGGAGTGGTGGTGGTCTGTCAGTCTTCCACACAGTTTGGAGCCTGGGCCCCATGGCCTGGGTTTCACTTGCTCCGTCCCTACCCAGCGGCCAGCAGTGATGAAGGGCCAGGCCTGAAATGGGTTGGGAGCACCCTTCAAATTAATAATAGGTCCTAGGGTGGGCTGCATGATTTGTCCAGTGTTTTTCGGTACAGCACACCATGGATATGACCGTGGGTAGAAGATTCTTAGGTACTCACGTGTGCACAGAGCTCCCGCCTTCTCGTTAGGCCCTCAGACTGACTGCCCTTCTGCTGTAGCTCCTGCTCATCTCAAACCACCCTCTGCCCAGAACAAGAGTCAACCCTGTGCCCTGGCCCTTACGAACTTTGGGGCCAAAACATAAGTGATAGGAGATTGAGTTCTCCAGGAACTCCAAGGAGACAAAGCCAATGGCACTGTAACTTACCAGAAATGTTTCCTAGAGAAGTGGAGTTTAACCAAGGCATTAGGCAGTGTGTATGAGAGAATCTTCTCTCCCAGTGGAAAGAGCAGAATGAAAGCAAGCGTGGAAAACAGAGGAGGAGAGATTGGCTATCTATTGCTTGCAGAGAGGCGAGGGCTTGGAAAGGATTGCTGAGTGAGAGGAGCTCAGAGGAGTGAGAAATGAGAATGAAGAGGAGGGCAGAGGTCTGCTTGTGAAGGTTCTGCTTGAGGACATCATGGAGTCAGCTTTTTCCTGATGCGTTATCCTCAGAAAAAGGGGTGAAAAAATGAGAATGGAAGGTCAAGTTGTTTGTAACTTCTTCTATAGTTTGCCAAATCTGGGCTGATTTAAGTTCCTATTTTCAATCAAGCAATATAAGGAATTCTCCTTTGAGTCTAGCCTTCAGCTAGTTGTTCACTGATATTTTCTTGGAAAGATTCTGTTTTCTTTTTTTCCAGTTGGGATGATTCAGTCCATCATAATTTCAGGCCAATAACTGACTGCATTTTAATTCATAGGAAATCAGAGGTGGCTTTTAAAACATTTGCTCCGGCTGTTAACAAATCCTCATCTCACACAGGTAAAGTTGTGTTGCAATAAGGCTGCACCTTTCAAGCGGGAGTGGTGGTGGTCTGTCAGTCTTCCACACAGTTTGGAGCCTGGGCCCCATGGCCTGGGTTTCACTTGCTCCGTCCCTACCCAGCGGCCAGCAGTGATGAAGGGCCAGGCCTGAAATGGGTTGGGAGCACCCTTCAAATTAATAATAGGTCCTAGGGTGGGCTGCATGATTTGTCCAGTGTTTTTCGGTACAGCACACCATGGATATGACCGTGGGTAGAAGATTCTTAGGTACTCACGTGTGCACAGAGCTCCCGCCTTCTCGTTAGGCCCTCAGACTGACTGCCCTTCTGCTGTAGCTCCTGCTCATCTCAAACCACCCTCTGCCCAGAACAAGAGTCAACCCTGTGCCCTGGCCCTTACGAACTTTGGGGCCAAAACATAAGTGATAGGAGATTGAGTTCTCCAGGAACTCCAAGGAGACAAAGCCAATGGCACTGTAACTTACCAGAAATGTTTCCTAGAGAAGTGGAGTTTAACCAAGGCATTAGGCAGTGTGTATGAGAGAATCTTCTCTCCCAGTGGAAAGAGCAGAATGAAAGCAAGCGTGGAAAACAGAGGAGGAGAGATTGGCTATCTATTGCTTGCAGAGAGGCGAGGGCTTGGAAAGGATTGCTGAGTGAGAGGAGCTCAGAGGAGTGAGAAATGAGAATGAAGAGGAGGGCAGAGGTCTGCTTGTGAAGGTTCTGCTTGAGGACATCATGGAGTCAGCTTTTTCCTGATGCGTTATCCTCATGAAATCTATCAGAAGACCTGGCCTTTTTGAAAGCTCATTCTCTTTACAATGGAAAGAGTTTGGAATGGTATCCTATGTTGTTTTCAAGTTGTTAATGTAACTTCTTCTATATGTTTGTGTCTGTAATGAGAGAAACTTTACTTGTGAGAGAATTAAGACACCTCATTGCTGTCACATCCAACAGAATATGACGTGTCTCTGATACCAGCAAGGTTAGCAGGTGGCCAGTTGTAAATGAGAAATGAAGATAACCTAGACAGAAAGAGTGGCAGTGGGAACAGCAGGCTATGAACCGTTGCAGGAGGAATTTAGCAGACAGAGGAGCAGGACTTGATTGGTTGGAGGGTAAGGGAAGAGGAAAGAGAACCCACTGGATTCTCAAGCTGTGACGTGCGGTTAGACGCATGGAGGTACCGCTCGCTACGTTGGATTTGTGGGGAAAATGGCTTTCAGTGGAGAGATTTTGGGATCGGGAGAGGAAATGCTGATCTGCAGTCATGGGACCTGGATGTTTTGGAAGCCATGGATGAAATGTCCAAAGGAGACTTGTCATATGGGAAGCAGAGATGGGCTTTTGCAGCCCCCTGGGGTCCCCTGACCTGTAAGTCATGAACGCAGGCAGTGGGGTCGATGGAGAAGGCAGGCAAGGCCTGCTAGAGAGTTAGGAGGGGAAACCCGGAGGGATTATTGGTATTCCCTGTTCAAATTGCAGGAAAGCAGGAGGATCCTCTCTGCCAGGGCCTGACAAGATAGTCAGGACTGAAAAGTGCCCATCATGTCCAGTGACAAATCATCCCTAGTGTCCTTGGGGAGAACAGTTTCAGGGAAGCCATATGGCTTGGAGTTTACAAAGTATATAGTTAAGGTATGAATGAGAGCTGAGGAAGCAAACTTTTAAGGAGCAGGCTGGAAGGGAGAAGGAGAGATTGGCTATCTATTGCTTGCAGAGAGGCGAGGGCTTGGAAAGGATTGCTGAGTGAGAGGAGCTCAGAGGAGTGAGAAATGAGAATGAAGAGGAGGGCAGAGGTCTGCTTGTGAAGGTTCTGCTTGAGGACATCATGGAGTCAGCTTTTTCCTGATGCGTTATCCTCATGAAATCTATCAGAAGACCTGGCCTTTTTGAAAGCTCATTCTCTTTACAATGGAAAGAGTTTGGAATGGTATCCTATGTTGTTTTCAAGTTGTTAATGTAACTTCTTCTATATGTTTGTGTCTGTAATGAGAGAAACTTTACTTGTGAGAGAATTAAGACACCTCATTGCTGTCACATCCAACAGAATATGACGTGTCTCTGATACCAGCAAGGTTAGCAGGTGGCCAGTTGTAAATGAGAAATGAAGATAACCTAGACAGAAAGAGTGGCAGTGGGAACAGCAGGCTATGAACCGTTGCAGGAGGAATTTAGCAGACAGAGGAGCAGGACTTGATTGGTTGGAGGGTAAGGGAAGAGGAAAGAGAACCCACTGGATTCTCAAGCTGTGACGTGCGGTTAGACGCATGGAGGTACCGCTCGCTACGTTGGATTTGTGGGGAAAATGGCTTTCAGTGGAGAGATTTTGGGATCGGGAGAGGAAATGCTGATCTGCAGTCATGGGACCTGGATGTTTTGGAAGCCATGGATGAAATGTCCAAAGGAGACTTGTCATATGGGAAGCAGAGATGGGCTTTTGCAGCCCCCTGGGGTCCCCTGACCTGTAAGTCATGAACGCAGGCAGTGGGGTCGATGGAGAAGGCAGGCAAGGCCTGCTAGAGAGTTAGGAGGGAACCAGGAGGGATTATTGGTATTCCCTGTTCAAATTGCAGGAAAGCAGGAGGATCCTCTCTGCCAGGGCCTGACAAGATAGTCAGGACTGAAAAGTGCCCATCATGTCCAGTGACAAATCATCCCTAGTGTCCTTGGGGAGAACAGTTTCAGGGAAGCCATATGGCTTGGAGTTTACAAAGTATATAGTTAAGGTATGAATGAGAGCTGAGGAAGCAAACTTTTAAGGAGCAGGCTGGAAGGGAGAAGGAGAAATACAGAGGCATTACCAGAAGGGGTATGAGCTTAAGGGCAGTGTGTTTTGAGCTTGGTTGGATTGTGTCAGGATGCAGCGTTTGCCTTTTGGTTTTAGCATGCCAAGGGAAATAGAAACATCGCCACAGTGACTTTGGAGGCAGAGAAGTGTATTTCCACACATTTTTCAGTGATGACAAGTCTCATGACTAGGAAAAACAAACATGCAAATAATCAGAGCGGTATTGAACATCTGATTTTAATAAGAAATCATCACATTGCATAGCTTTTACCCCCCGGCTAGGTCACAGTCCTCTTTGTATGACTAGAAAATTAAGTTTCTTTAAAAAAGAGAAAGAAAAGGCTGAGCATGGACAGGTACAGAATCTTCTTACCTGCCTATCCATCATGGCCCACAGAGGGAATATCTAGGGGTTAGAAGACAAAGTAGACTCAGTGACCCGTTTTTAAAGGACAATTCTAGGGAAAATAGAAGGCAAAGGGAGAAGGAACGACAGAAAACAAGATGGTTGGATGGCATCACTGAGTCCATGGACATGAGCTTGAACAGGCTCGGGGAGATGGTGAAGGACAGGGAAGCCTGGCGTGCCTCAGTCCATAGGGTCGCAAAGAGTTGGACACGACTGAGTGACTGAACTGAGCTGAACTAGGAGGGACAGGCTAAAGGCAGTGGGAATCAGCCCTCCCGAGGGGTGTGGTTTTTCAAGTGAAATGTCCAAAGGAGACTTGCAGGGCTTTTGCAGCCCCCTGGGGTCCCCTGACCTGTAAGTCATGAACGCAGGCAGTGGGGTCGATGGAGAAGGCAGGCAAGGCCTGCTAGAGAGTTAGGAGGGAACCAGGAGGGATTATTGGTATTCCCTGTTCAAATTGCAGGAAAGCAGGAGGATCCTCTCTGCCAGGGCCTGACAAGATAGTCAGGACTGAAAAGTGCCCATCATGTCCAGTGACAAATCATCCCTAGTGTCCTTGGGGAGAACAGTTTCAGGGAAGCCATATGGCTTGGAGTTTACAAAGTATATAGTTAAGGTATGAATGAGAGCTGAGGAAGCAAACTTTTAAGGAGCAGGCTGGAAGGGAGAAGGAGAAATACAGAGGCATTACCAGAAGGGGTATGAGCTTAAGGGCAGTGTGTTTTGAGCTTGGTTGGATTGTGTCAGGATGCAGCGTTTGCCTTTTGGTTTTAGCATGCCAAGGGAAATAGAAACATCGCCACAGTGACTTTGGAGGCAGAGAAGTGTATTTCCACACATTTTTCAGTGATGACAAGTCTCATGACTAGGAAAAACAAACATGCAAATAATCAGAGCGGTATTGAACATCTGATTTTAATAAGAAATCATCACATTGCATAGCTTTTACCCCCCGGCTAGGTCACAGTCCTCTTTGTATGACTAGAAAATTAAGTTTCTTTAAAAAAGAGAAAGAAAAGGCTGAGCATGGACAGGTACAGAATCTTCTTACCTGCCTATCCATCATGGCCCACAGAGGGAATATCTAGGGGTTAGAAGACAAAGTAGACTCAGTGACCCGTTTTTAAAGGACAATTCTAGGGAAAATAGAAGGCAAAGGGAGAAGGGAACGACAGAAAACAAGATGGTTGGATGGCATCACTGAGTCCATGGACATGAGCTTGAACAGGCTCGGGGAGATGGTGAAGGACAGGGAAGCCTGGCGTGCCTCAGTCCATAGGGTCGCAAAGAGTTGGACACGACTGAGTGACTGAACTGAGCTGAACTAGGAGGGACAGGCTAAAGGCAGTGGGAATCAGCCCCCTCCCTGGACTGGGGATTGTAAAGAAATCATTGCTTTCTTTCAAAGTGAGCTTTATGCCTCACTCTTTGCTTGCATGTCAAGCTTATAAAGTCCTGGATGAGAGCAGTCCTGCCTGCCTTTGCCCCTCTGTCCCCCAGGATTAAGTGGAGCACCTGATGTCGTGGGGACCCAAGTGCAGTGGCCGGCCAGCTGTATTGTTGAGGTGCTCTAGTAGTCTGAAAGGAGAGAGGTGAAGGCAGTGATGAAAGCATAAGCCAGGAGGTCCCAGCCTTGGAGGAACTTCCTGTCGGTCAACTTCCAATCATCCTTGGTTGCTTTTTGGTTTATCAGAGTTGTTCATAGCTCAGGCTGTTTGGGTGGCACTATTGTTTGGGTTATCTGTGGCTCAGGAAAAAACACCCCAAAACTGAATAGCTTAAAGCATGACGCTCAGTTGTATTATGTCCTGTGACGGGCTGATTCTTCAGCTGGTCTCCCAGGGCCCTCTCATGTGTTTGCTGACAGACGGGGCTGGAGTCATCGGGAAGCTCGCTGGGCCTCTCTCCTTCTTCCGGTACTCCTAGTGCCCTTCCACGTGGTCTCTTCCTGTGGGCTCCCCAGCAGGATAACTTGGGGCCTCAACCATCCAAAAGTAGAAGCCGCCAGGCCAGTGAAGACGCGTGTCCAGAGTTGGCCCGGAATCCCATTTTCAGGATTCTGTCGCTTAAAAACAAGTCACTGGGGCAGCACAGAGTCTGTGGTAGTGAACCAAGCAAGGGTGTGCCTCCAGAAGCACCGTTCATGGGGTGCTATTTTTGGAAGCCAGTGACCTCCATTGTCAAGGTGAAAAAAAACTGGAAGCTGCGTATCCCCTTCTTTCCAGGTGGAATATGCTTTAACGGTTGTGTTGACAGAAACAGAAATTGCTGTCATCTATTGCGTTTTCTATGAATGTGAAATATACATGACCCTTTCCCTACCGTATTACTTTACTCTCACAACAGACCTACATGGTGTTCTTTAGCCCATTTAGTAGGTGAACAAACTGAGGCTTGGAGCAGCTAAATACTTTTAGATGTGGCAGCGTTGGAACGTAGCCTGGCATGTTTCACTCATGTTGCATTTCTGGTCCATGCGTATGGGAACTCATAATTTAGATGCTAAACCATATCATTTATTTGCACCTAAGTAATGTTACAGGGTCCTTTCCTGTTCCTCTCTCTAGAAAGCTGAAATCTGAAGGAAGAGAATCTCATCAACAAGCACTAACCCTGGAAGTTGTGATGTCTTTCTCAAATGTCCTTAAAGGCAGGGGTTAACAGCTCACCCATCTTTGTATTGCACAGTATGGAGTTCAATGCCATGTACATGGTACATAGTTTATTCACTGAATAAGAAAGAATAACTTGATGCTGGCTGCAAATAAATATCATTCAAAACCATTGCATTTCTGTTTGCAATGGAACGTGGTGTCTTTCTGCTATATGGCAGAAACAAAGGATGCATAGATTAGTGAAGCAGACAGTGAGCGCACAGGCCTCTGGAGCAACTGCCCGATTTAGGGCAAGCCATCTGCAGAACTGATTCTGAAAGGACACAAACTTTACAGCGTCTGTTATCAAGTGTCTGCCTGGCCACTGACTTCCAAGATACTCAGGAGGCGGTGTGAACCGGCGGTTAAGGCATGGGCCCTGCAGCCCGTGGGCTCCGTTATCTCGGGCAAGGTGTTTGTACTTTCTGAGCCGAGTTCCCTCAGCTAAAATAGGAGTAAAAACAGCACTTCATAAATCTGTGGAGGTTGAAAAAGAGGCGTGGGAGCTCTTAGAATAATATCTTCCCCATAGTAAGTATTTTATAAGTTTTATCTGCCATGATTTATTTTTCTAGACATGCATTAGAAAGCAAAGAAACATCCAAGAGTAATGAAATACTTATTTCAGAGTTTTCTGTTTTGGATGGTGCGTGTATCTGACGATTTGTGACGAACTCCTTTTAGATTTGTGCATGCGCTCAGTAGTGTCTGACTCGTTGGGACCCCATAGACTATAGCCCACCAGGCTCTCTGTCCGTGGGATTCTCCAGGCAAGACTACTAGAGTGGGTTGCCATTCCCCTTCTCCAAAAGATCTTCCCGACCTAGGGATTGAACTTACATCTCTGGCATCTCCTGCATTGGTAGGCGGATTCTTTACCACTGAACCACCGGGTAATGTTTACTTGGGTACTGGGTTTTAGAGTTGGCTTTTAGACACATCGTACAATTCCACACGACGGGAGGTCACCCCATGTTTTCCTAGGTACCAATGAGTTAGTTCACTAAAGTATTTCCTCTTCTCTGTGAGTTTGCAATTAAGCGAACACATACAGTGGCTCCCGGAGGAAGTGCTTCATCCTGTGTCTCCTTTGCTACCTCATCAGAGAAAACACTGGTGTCTAATGAGATCTTTGGGGGAAAAAAACAGTGAGGGTGTCATCTCCTGAAAATCAGGTCTGTGCCAAGTCCAGGTGCTCAAAAAGTAGAGAAGGGCGCAGGCAGGATGACTAGGTGCTTGCTTTTTCAAACCCAGACACCTTGGACCGTAAAGTGAGATGTCACTACTGCTTCAGCCAGGACAATGAGCCTGACCCGCATCTGTGCCAGGCAGGGTGGGCAGAGAGGTGGCTCTCTGCAGAACCACCTGGACAGAGCTGCAGACCGAGACCAGTTCTGTGGGGCAAACACAGTAGATGGTGCCGGGTAGCCCACAAGGGAGAGGGAAGGGGCCACTGGGATAGAAACTCACAAGAACGTTCGAACGGCCCTCCCCTGTCTGCCAGTTGTGTTGAATTCCTCAGTGGTAACTGAGCCTTTAAGCATCTTTGCAGAGTTCAGGGTCTTTGTCCAGGGCCTTCAGTCTGGGTCCCTCTCCTCTCCTCCACTTCTACTGAGTGTCTCAGGTGGAAGTGTCTTCCCAGGGCCAGTTTCTTGTGATGATGGATTGTCCCATCCTTCAGCACCTCTCCCCACTGTGAGGTGTCTGTCATCGGCTCCTGGGCCAGCAGAACATTGACGCTTTTTCCCACCTCCAGGCCCTCCAGGCATCTCACACTGTGCTGCAGTCTCTCCCTGGACCAGACAACATGCTCCACTGGCCTTGAGCCCGTCCCTTCTATCATCAAAACATTCTTCTGTCTTTCTCTTCCTCGGCTCCCTTCCCTTCTCATTATTTCCCTCCCCTTTCCTCCGGGAGCCCACAGTTCTGATGTTTCCTGAGTTCATTGCATTCTCAGACTTCAGCTGGCTCCATCTATACGGCCACCCTGGACTCAGACCTCCAACTGGCAGGTCCAGCCTCCTCCCTGAGGCCAGTCCTTGGCCGGACCTTCTCACTTACTATCCTCAGAGAAGTACGTGGGCACCAACGGCCTTGTTTCTGCCCCGACAGGGTTCCCGTGCAGAAGTACCTTGACTCTGAAATGAATCGCTGTTCAGTTTGGAGGCGCCTAGAATCCAGCCCGTATGGTAGTTCCTTATCCAGTCCAATTACAGGGTGCATCTTCTCTTTGGCTTTAACGTAGGCCTTGCTTCATCATGCTTTGCTTCATGGCACATTGAAGACGATGCATTTTCTGCAGATTGCAGGTTTGTCGTCACCCAGAATTTAGCAAGTCTGTCAGCACTGTCTTCCCAATAGCATTTGTTCATTTTGTATCTCTGTGTCACGTATGGCTCATTTGTGCCATATTTCAAACTTTCCTGTTTGTTACGGTGGTCGGGGATCTTCAGTGTTAAACTGGAACTTGCTGAAGACTTAGACGATAGCAATTTTTTTTTTTTTTTTTTTAGCAATGAAGTATCTTTAAGGTGGAGAAGGAAATGGCAGCCCACTGCAGTCTTCTAGCCTGGAGAATTCCATGGACAGAGGAGCCTGGCAGGCTATGGTCCATGGGGTCACACAGAGTCATACAGGAAGGAGGCAACTTAGTGTCTTGAAGGTATATAGGTTGTGTCCTAGACAGAATGCTGTTGCACACTTAATGGACCACAGTATAGTATAAATATCTTTTATATGCACTTGGAAACCAAAACATTCACATGGCTAGCTTGATTGTGATATTCACTTGATAGCAGTGGTCTGGGACCAAACCCACAATGTCTCTGAGGTCTGCCTGTAGATGCTCATCTACTGTGTTTCCCCGATTGGATTCACTGTGCTGCAGTCTCTCCCTGGACCAGACAACATGCTCCACTGGCCTTGAGCCCGTCCCTTCTATCATCAAAACATTCTTCTGTCTTTCTCTTCCTCGGCTCCCTTCCCTTCTCATTATTTCCCTCCCCTTTCCTCCGGGAGCCCACAGTTCTGATGTTTCCTGAGTTCATTGCATTCTCAGACTTCAGCTGGCTCCATCTATACGGCCACCCTGGACTCAGACCTCCAACTGGCAGGTCCAGCCTCCTCCCTGAGGCCAGTCCTTGGCCGGACCTTCTCAATTACTATCCTCAGAGAATGCGTGGGCACCAACGGCCTTGTTTCTGCCCCGACAGGGTTCCCGTGCAGAAGTACCTTGACTCTGAAATGAATCGCTGTTCAGTTTGGAGGCGCCTAGAATCCAGCCCGTATGGTAGTTCCTTATCCAGTCCAATTACAGGGTGCATCTTCTCTTTGGCTTTAACGTAGGCCTTGCTTCATCATGCTTTGCTTCATGGCACATTGAAGACGATGCATTTTCTGCAGATTGCAGGTTTGTCGTCACCCAGAATTTAGCAAGTCTGTCAGCACTGTCTTCCCAATAGCATTTGTTCATTTTGTATCTCTGTGTCACGTATGGCTCATTTGTGCCATATTTCAAACTTTCCTGTTTGTTACGGTGGTCGGGGATCTTCAGTGTTAAACTGGAACTTGCTGAAGACTTAGACGATAGCAATTTTTTTTTTTTTTTTTTTAGCAATGAAGTATCTTTAAGGTGGAGAAGGAAATGGCAGCCCACTGCAGTCTTCTAGCCTGGAGAATTCCATGGACAGAGGAGCCTGGCAGGCTATGGTCCATGGGGTCACACAGAGTCATACAGGAAGGAAGCAACTTAGTGTCTTGAAGGTATATAGGTTGTGTCCTAGACAGAATGCTGTTGCACACTTAATGGACCACAGTATAGTATAAATATCTTTTATATGCACTTGGAAACCAAAACATTCACATGGCTAGCTTGATTGTGATATTCACTTGATAGCAGTGGTCTGGGACCAAACCCACAATGTCTCTGAGGTCTGCCTGTAGATGCTCATCTACTGTGTTTCCCCAGAATTCTTTGGCCCTTTCCCCTTGGGCTTTGATTCACTGTAGACAGAGTAATAATGTGTTAGCTTTAGTAATAACAGGTAGCAGAGGACTGCTGAGTGCCCACTGCATGGCAGGTACTGAGCAAGCTATGTTGTAGCTCCTTCAGCCTTAGCATACCTGGGCAGTTACTGCTAATATTTATTTTATAGATAAAGATAATATGAAGCCAAGGGTCAGTAACTTCCCAGGGTCACTTGGCTGGTCAGTGGTAAAGTCCTAAAGGATTTGAATGAGGGTCCATCTCATGCCAGAGCTTCTAGGCTTTCTTTGCCTGGAAACATTGCTGTTACATGTGACTTGGAAGCAGGAAGAGCTTGAGCTGGAGCTGTGTGTGTATCTACGTAGACAGACGTTAAACACACTTAGATTCAGAAAGCAGGTCCTACTAAGAAAACAGAATAATCTAGGAAATAAGACTTGGTGATGTAGTGACTCATGCTGACATTCCTAAGCAGAGAATGACACACACATTCACTTATCTTTAAAAGAATGATTTCTTTTGTGTGTTGATTTGTGCTGGCATTGGTTTGCCTGTAAAGTTGTGGGAAATACATTAGGCAGCAGATCAGTTATGATTTGGGGCTCATTTGACTCAAACAAATTTCAAATAACCTCAACGGGAAAATAGATGGTGAGCCCACACATGAATCAACTGGTTTCTGAAGGTCAGTTTTAAAGGTCCTCCTTCTTGCTGGTAGCTCAGGGGTGCGTAGCGGTGGGGGCATTGCGTGCATGTAACGTGTGTCAGCTATTCATGAAATTCTGTGAATGAAAGGAAGCATTGTGTCCCACGAACCTGCCTTGCGCCTGACCTGGGAAAGCAGGACGCGAGTGATAACCTCGGATGCCACAGAGGACTTGCCTGTCGAGGCCCGGCGAGCTGTGACTGCGCGAAGCTCTGAGAGGTCTTTGTGGCGTGGAAGTCAGAGAGAGCGGGCGACGTTCAGATGCAGATGTCGTCTCAGCACAGATGACGACTGTAACAGTTGGTCTATTTTTGTTCTCCGATTAACAGAGTGTGAGTTTCTAAAGAGAATGAATGTTTCTTCTGTGGCGCAGCAGTATCATCATGTCCTCGGAAAGGCTGCTCTGTTCCACAGTCTGGGGTTGATGGTGCCTGGCTTCTTGGGAGCCGTGAGTGACTCCGAAGTTGCAGGAAGCGGCTTGCTTCTCCCTGCACCTGCTTGTCAAGGGTGCACACGACAAGGGCCTTCAAACGCTTCCCAGCCTCGGGGAAGGGGTTGTATAATGCGGTAGTTTGAGCAGCACGCGAATTACATTTCCAGGTGTTTCTGTGAAGATTCTATGAAGCAACTATGAAGTGGTATTTTACAGCATCATTTTACAAATAATATATTCCTAAGTGGGGAAAAAAAAGTACAATTTCTCCACCATAGCACAAAGCTCTATTTCATGCATGGGCACGTGGAAAGATTTCTTCACAGAAAATTTGCCATTACAGTGAGGATCGTTCTTGCCTGCTACATGAATGACTAAAATGTCATTTGGTAGATACAGGTCAGGCCAATATTTACAGAGATGCCCAGGATAATGGACCTTTGTGATTGGCCACAGGCTCATCATTTGTTCTGTAAAGACCACTGGGCTCTTGTGTGTTGGATGCTAATGGAAGACATAGAAATATTTCTAGAAAGAGTCAACTTAGGGTATTATCACAAACTGCCTTCCCACGAAAGGTAATTATGTCCTAATTTTGTATCTAGCTACTACGTAAGAGAACTTGAGAGGTTTTTTGAAAAATAAAAGTTTCCACTGAAGTTTGAAACTAGAAAATCCACCCTTCATTCTACATACTTATAAATTATGTTCATGTATACCTCTCTGCTCATATTCAAAGTAATTTCACACAGATGAGAGCAAAATGTAAATGTGAGCAAATTCAACTTCATGTGCCTGATGGACAGTCAGGCCACACAAATGGAAACATCAGATTGGGGAGCACAGAGAAGTCCATTTCAGGGCCATTCAAGAGGAATGGGTGGCTGGTGCCGCCCAAGCCCCAGCTCTTGTAGGATTTCAGCAAAGCCTTTTTAGAGGCAAGGTGAGGGCGAGTGTGGTGGGTTGGTCCATGCCTCTTGGTGTGGGCATCCTTTGTTGGTTTAGCTTCCACATGGCCCTGTAAACCTCCAACAGGACAGATGTTATTCTCTGTCCTGCAACTTTTTCTCTCTGTGCAGATGGAAAAAAAAAAAAAAAATTCTATTTTCTTGTGTATTTCAGGCAACATTCTTAAAGCAAAAGCACTAGAGTACAAAGGTTAAAGGGGAAAATCTAATACAGAGTTAATTTGCTCTTCTCTATTACATAAAGATAATTTTATCTCACTCATTTTTATTTTTTTAACTTAATGTTGTATTGGAGTAGAACTCTTGCTCATAGCTAAGTCACCCTCTGAAGGATGGTAAAACATCTCCCCGGGTGTGTGCTGTTATAAATAGCCCGCCACTGACATCTGTGTGTGTAGCATTTCTTTCTTTTGTGCTTTGTTCTTCAGGGTAGAGAATTGGCGCTGGGGCCCATGGTGCAGGTATATGCTTTTTGTCTCTCGCACTCCAGGAAGGCTGTAGTAACTTTGCCCTCAGCAGGACTGGAATATAGGGCCGTGCCGTGGTGTGAAGTTCTAAGTGTGGTCAGTGAGAAAGCAGGCAGGGAGGAGCAGGGCGGGGCTGTGTGTCCCGGATATTCCAGTCTGTCCAGAGTGGCCCCTAGGCAGTCACCCTCGGGTAAGCTGTTGTGATTGTTGGCCTCTGTTTGGACCCATTTCTTCGTTTATGGTTAAATTTAAACTCCTGGTGTGAACGCTGCAGTCCATTTGTAGCTGCATGGTCGCAGGTTTTTGAAAAATAAAAGTTTCCACTGAAGTTTGAAACTAGAAAATCCACCCTTCATTCTACATACTTATAAATTATGTTCATGTATACCTCTCTGCTCATATTCAAAGTAATTTCACACAGATGAGAGCAAAATGTAAATGTGAGCAAATTCAACTTCATGTGCCTGATGGACAGTCAGGCCACACAAATGGAAACATCAGATTGGGGAGCACAGAGAAGTCCATTTCAGGGCCATTCAAGAGGAATGGGTGGCTGGTGCCGCCCAAGCCCCAGCTCTTGTAGGATTTCAGCAAAGCCTTTTTAGAGGCAAGGTGAGGGCGAGTGTGGTGGGTTGGTCCATGCCTCTTGGTGTGGGCATCCTTTGTTGGTTTAGCTTCCACATGGCCCTGTAAACCTCCAACAGGACAGATGTTATTCTCTGTCCTGCAACTTTTTCTCTCTGTGCAGATGGAAAAAAAAAAAAAAAATTCTATTTTCTTGTGTATTTCAGGCAACATTCTTAAAGCAAAAGCACTAGAGTACAAAGGTTAAAGGGGAAAATCTAATACAGAGTTAATTTGCTCTTCTCTATTACATAAAGATAATTTTATCTCACTCATTTTTATTTTTTTAACTTAATGTTGTATTGGAGTAGAACTCTTGCTCATAGCTAAGTCACCCTCTGAAGGATGGTAAAACATCTCCCCGGGTGTGTGCTGTTATAAATAGCCCCGCCACTGACATCTGTGTGTGTAGCATTTCTTTCTTTTGTGCTTTGTTCTTCAGGGTAGAGAATTGGCGCTGGGGCCCATGGTGCAGGTATATGCTTTTTGTCTCTCGCACTCCAGGAAGGCTGTAGTAACTTTGCCCTCAGCAGGACTGGAATATAGGGCCGTGCCGTGGTGTGAAGTTCTAAGTGTGGTCAGTGAGAAAGCAGGCAGGGAGGAGCAGGGCGGGGCTGTGTGTCCCGGATATTCCAGTCTGTCCAGAGTGGCCCCTAGGCAGTCACCCTCGGGTAAGCTGTTGTGATTGTTGGCCTCTGTTTGGACCCATTTCTTCGTTTATGGTTAAATTTAAACTCCTGGTGTGAACGCTGCAGTCCATTTGTAGCTGCACATGGTCGCATCAGAATGATGGAACCTTAGTGAGAATTTAGTGAGAATCCGCTGGAAGATACCGTGATCTCATGACCAGTGCAAGCAGCAGAAAGCATGACAGACAGATTAGTTTCGAAATGGTCCCTGATAATAGTAATAAGGAAAAGTATTCCAGGAAATGGCTGGATGTTGTGCAGTAGTTTTTTTCTAAGGTGAGTTAGGAAATCAACCCTGAAGGTTCACTGGAAGGATGGATACTGAAGCTGATGCTCGAATCCTTTGGCCACCTAATGTGGACAGCAGATTCATTGGAAAAGACCCTGATGCTGGGAAAGATTGGGGCAGGAGGAGAAGCGGGTGACATAGGGATGAGACGGTTGGATGGCATGACTGACTCAGTGAACGTGAGGTTGAGCGAACTCCGGGAGATGCTGAAGGGCAGGGAAGCCTGGCGGGCTGCCGTCCGGGGGGCTGCAAAGAGTCGAGCATGACTGAGCAGCTGAACAACAGCAGCAAAGGTGAACTGTATGAACACTGAAATTTCCTCAACCAGTCTCACGTGAATCTTTACTGAGAAGATGAGTTGCAGGTTTGGAACCACAAGCATTTGGGTGTTTTTTGACTTTCAATTTTGAGGAAGAGTAGCAGGTACATGAGAAGGAGCCTTGAAGGGACCAGAGCAGAGGCTCCTTAGGGATTCCAGACTTTATCCTGCAGGCCATGGGTTGCCACTGAAGGGTTTAAACTGACTTATAAGCACAGTTCGTATTTTCAATTTATAACAAATCGGACCAAGAAGGTAACTAGCAAGTCAAAAAATATATACATGTCCCATAAATATGAACATACAGCACTCTTATAATTAAAGAAGCACAAATTGAAGTGAGTGAGATATCCCATTTTTTACTTACAATTTTGGCAAAGAAAAGAAATTGATAACCACACGGGGCTAGGCAGTGTGAGAGTAGAGTGTGAAACAGCTGCTCCCATGTACTGTTGGTGAAGGGACAAATCAGTACAAGCCTTTTAGAGGACAGTTTGGCAAAAGTAATCAACATTTGACATGCACTTCGCCTTGACCCTACAACTCATCATCCTAACAGGATGGTGAGGCAAGGAAGAAAGTTCCAGACAGAAAGGCTGTAGAGTTAACAGATTGAAGGAGAAGCATGCCCGGAAGGAACTGCACATTTCCAAGGAGTTAACCTGCATGTGTGCTTACAAGGAGATGGATATGTTAGGCTGTTCACTGCAGACTATTGTATCAGAAAACCAGCAATAAGACAAATGGCATCAGTGAAGGGCTGGTGATATAAATCATGGTCTTTTTACATAGAATACCAGTGAACCACAAAAAAATCCTACATGGTATCTTTAGATATGTAAAGAACCTTAGGGTGTACAGTTAAGTACAAAAAGCCAGGTGAGATGCAGAACAGTAGGTGTATTATGATCTTATTCATGATTATTTTTTACTTCTACATTTCATCTTAATTTCACTTTTAAGATTTCAGATGATACTTATGTAAAGTGTGCAACATAATTTGATATGCATGTAATGAGATGATTATTTCAGTTAGGCTAATTAGCGTATCACCTCAAATAGTTACGATTTTTTGATTATGTGATGAGTGTGTCAAAAAATTACTCTGAGCGAATTTCCAGTGTTCAGTACAGTATTGGTAAAGGACAGATGATATGTAGACCTGTTGGTTTCTGAATAAAACTGTTTTCTGCAAAAATATGGAAGAAACATTTAGAAGTGTAGAGGGCTTTGGGAAATAGAACTGGGTATTGTAGTTAGGTGAAGGACGGGCGTTTGGTATTTCTTTGTATACCTTTTTTGCATTTGATTGATTGCCACAGGTATGTGTTACTTTTTATGGAGAATAATTACAAAAGATACATTCTTAGCTGAATTTTAACCAAGGCTCATCTTTGCCTGATTTAATGTTAGTTCATCAGCACAGATATTATTGATAGTTAAATGCCATTCACTCTTCTGAGCTCTTTACATTTTTTAAAAATGTCAGTTAGATCTTAGGCATTTTTTAAAATTTTTATTTATTTTTGGCTATTCTGGGTTTTCACTTCCGCCACAGGCTCTTCTCTAGTTGTAAGGAGTGGGGGTTACTCTCTAGTTGAGGTGAGCAGGCTTCTTGTTGTAGTGACTTCTCTTGTGGAACTCGGGTTCTAGGCACATGTGCTTCAGTAGTTGCAGCGCATGGGCTCCATAGCTGCCACTCCAAGGCTCTAGAGCACAGGCTGAATAGTTGTAGCATGTGGAATCTTCCTGGCTCAGGGATCGAACTCGTGTCTCCTGCATTGGCAGGCAAACTCATTACCACTGAGCTACCAGAGAAGCCCTACATTTTTAATTTATGTTAATGATCATAGATCTATATAAAACTAGCATATTTTTATTCCCATTTTGCAGATGATAGGACAGAGCCAGAGCGGTTAAGCAGTCTCCCCCAAGGTCACACAGCTTGTAAAAAGCAGAGCCAGAATTTGAGCCTGGCACCTTAAGCCCGCTGTACTTTCCGTTTAGTCATTGTAATTTGTCAACATTGAAACTGGAAACTGTTTCCTGGAGTAAGGTCTTGGTAATAGATTCCATTGTGTGTGTGTGTGTGTGTGTGTGTGTGTTGTGCACGCGTGTGCAGCCTCTCAGTCTTTGCGACCGCATGGACTGTAGCCCGCCAGGCTCCTCTCTCCATGGGATTCTCCAGGCAAGGATACTGGAGTGGGTTGCTATTTCCTACTCCAGCAGGTCATTCTGACCCAGGAATTGAACCCACGTCCCTTGTGTCAGCTACATTGGCAGGCAATTCTTTACCACTGAGCCCTTGGGAACCCATAGGTACCGTTGCTTGTTACCAAGTTGAAATTCTTTTTGTTGTCATTGAACAGTTTTATTCATTAAGAGATTGAGGTCAGTAGCTTCCCTGGTGGTCCAGTGGGTAAAGAGTCCTCCTTGCACTGCAAGGGGCACCGGTTTGATCCCTGGCATGGGAAGATCCCACATGCTGCTGAGTAGTGTGTCCAATGACAAGCCAGTGCTCTGGAGCGCATGCGCCCAAAGCCAGTGCTCTGCTACAGGAGAGGCGACTGCAATGGGAGGCCCACACAGGCCAAAGAACAAAGATGGATGAAAAAGAAATAAATGAAAGATCCATAAAAGTGGCCAAAAATTTTTTTAAAAAAAGAGATTGAGGTAGTTTCTGGCCTCTGTTCCAACAAGTCCCTCTTTTTCAGATGCAGAATTTGTTCAGCCTTTATCTGCCTCCAGCAAAGCCACTACAGAAGGTGGGAAGCCCGCCTTCCTCTTTATCAACCCTGGTTTTGGTTTCTGAAAGGGAACTCCGCAGAGGTATCCCTTCCAGGCCTGCTGTGAGTCCCCCGCAACAGACTGGCTAGGACACATTCACATCTGTCTTCTATCATCTCAAGCTGCAGGCTCCCAGCTTCGACTTCCTGGCTGCCCCATAGCTTTATAAACTTAAGGTCGTATGCCAAGGGGTCTTTCCACTCTCTCTTTTCTACTTCAAGCTTGGAAAACAAAATCCTGTAAGTTACACTAGATCCAAGGCCAGTACAATTAGAAAGATACAGCTAAGACTTCTACTCTTTTCAAAATTGTGTCCTAAAAATCAAAGCAGTATCTCATCAGCTCTACCTTCTTAGCAATAGAGTATTTGAAATAAAAAATGCTAGAGGTCATCGTTTTTGACTGTTGGTGCTATTTAAGGTCTCGGGGTACCCTGTTGGTGTTTAACTAAGGTTTCTCCTGCAGATTGCTTTGTTCAACAAATACTTACTCAAGACTCCTAAATGCCAGGTACAGAAAATTGAGAGCTCAGTAAGACAGAGCCTTCCCAGGCTGAACACACCCTGGTGGAAGTTGTGTCAGCTACATTGGCACATTCTTTACCACTGAGCCCTTGGGAACCCATAGGTACCGTTGCTTGTTACCAAGTTGAAATTCTTTTGTTGTCATTGAACAGTTTTATTCATTAAGAGATTGAGGTCAGTAGCTTCCTGGTGGTCCAGTGGGTAAAGAGTCCTCCTTGCACTGCAAGGGCACCGGTTTGATCCTGGCATGGGAAGATCCCACATGCTGCTGAGTAGTGTGTCCAATGACAAGCCAGTGCTCTGGAGCGCATGCGCCCAAAGCCAGTGCTCTGCTACAGGAGAGGCGACTGCAATGGGAGGCCCACACAGGCCAAAGAACAAAGATGGATGAAAAAGAAATAAATGAAAGATCCATAAAAGTGGCCAAAAATTTTTTTAAAAAAAGAGAGAGATTGAGGTAGTTTCTGGCCTCTGTTCCAACAAGTCCCTCTTTTTCAGATGCAGAATTTGTTCAGCCTTTATCTGCCTCCAGCAAAGCCACTACAGAAGGTGGGAAGCCCGCCTTCCTCTTTATCAACCCTGGTTTTGGTTTCTGAAAGGGAACTCCGCAGAGGTATCCCTTCCAGGCCTGCTGTGAGTCCCCCGCAACAGACTGGCTAGGACACATTCACATCTGTCTTCTATCATCTCAAGCTGCAGGCTCCCAGCTTCGACTTCCTGGCTGCCCCATAGCTTTATAAACTTAAGGTCGTATGCCAAGGGGTCTTTCCACTCTCTCTTTTCTACTTCAAGCCTGGAAAACAAAATCATGTAAGTTACACTAGATCAAAGGCCAGTACAATTAGAAAGATACAGCTAAGACTTCTACTCTTTTCAAAATTGTGTCCTAAAAATCAAAGCAGTATCTCATCAGCTCTACCTTCTTAGCAATAGAGTATTTGAAATAAAAAATGCTAGAGGTCATCGTTTTTGACTGTTGGTGCTATTTAAGGTCTCGGGGTACCCTGTTGGTGTTTAACTAAGGTTTCTCCTGCAGATTGCTTTGTTCAACAAATACTTACTCAAGACTCCTAAATGCCAGGTACAGAAAATTGAGAGCTCAGTAAGACAGAGCCTTCCCAGGCTGAACACACCCTGGTGGACGAAAGAATTGTCAACCAGGAATTCCATGGCTGCCAGATCAGTGAGCATGAGGTACACACAGTGCCTAGAAGCAAAAAAGAAGCAGTTTCTTGACTGTCTTAAGTTAGCTCCAATGGAGAATTATTGCCTAGGGAAATGACTGAAAGTCTCCATTGGGAAATACTTGGGTTATTTCAGACCTTTACGTCTGCATGCCTACAGCTGACACTCACATAGCACCTAGAGATGCAAGCACTGGTGGCTACATGAAGAGACTAAGATAGACAACAGCCTGTTACGATAGTCACTCCTCTCGTGGCTCATCATCTGGTTTTGTATTTGATTTGGGGGTATTCATTTTGTACTTACTGTTAAGCCCTAACTTGGACCTTTGGACAGAAAGATGGAAAAATCTGATTCCTACCCTTAGAGACTTGAGTCTGGCCCCCCTGATACAGGAGGAGAAGTTGTAGTAGAACCTAGAGGAGCCAAGAAGACAGAGTGAGTTCTTCAGGGACTTTGAAACTGGCATTGAAGTTCTGTAAGAGAGAAGAGACATTCCAGACACAGGAAGGAACGCTGCAGAGTTATGGAGAAACAGGTTCAAAAGACATGATAAAAGAAGCTTAAGGGCTTCCCTGGTGGCCCAGTGGGTAAGGACACCACCTTGCAGTGCAAGGGACGCCGGTTCAATCCCTGGCCTGGGACGATCCCACGTGCTGTGGAGCGGCTGGACCAGTGTGTCCAACGACTGAGCCAGAGCTCTGGGGCACACACGCCCAGAGCCGGTGCTCTGCAGTGAGAGAGGCAACTGCAATGGGAGGCCCACACAGGCCAGAGAACAAAGATGGATGAAAATAAATAAATTAAAGACCAATAGAAGTGGCCAAAAAAAAAAAAAAGAAAGAAGCTTCGTGTCCCAAGAACAGATTAGGTAGAGTGCTCTGCCAGGTCAGGGAGAATGCTGTGATCTCCCAATCCCCATCAAAGTGTCTTTTTGAAGTGAGAGAGTCCCTTGGACATAGGAAATCAAACTAGTCTTTTAAAGGATTGAGAGCTCAGTAAGACAGAGCCTTCCCAGGCTGAACACACCCTGGTGGACGAAAGAATTGTCAACCAGGAATTCCATGGCTGCCAGATCAGTGAGCATGAGGTACACACAGTGCCTAGAAGCAAAAAAGAAGCAGTTTCTTGACTGTCTTAAGTTAGCTCCAATGGAGAATTATTGCCTGGGGAAATGACTGAAAGTCTCCATTGGGAAATACTTGGGTTATTTCAGACCTTTACGTCTGCATGCCTACAGCTGACACTCACATAGCACCTAGAGATGCAAGCACTGGTGGCTACATGAAGAGACTAAGATAGACAACAGCCTGTTACGATAGTCACTCCTCTCGTGGCTCATCATCTGGTTTTGTATTTGATTTGGGGGTATTCATTTTGTACTTACTGTTAAGCCCTAACTTGGACCTTTGGACAGAAAGATGGAAAAATCTGATTCCTACCCTTAGAGACTTGAGTCTGGCCCCCCTGATACAGGAGGAGAAGTTGTAGTAGAACCTAGAGGAGCCAAGAAGACAGAGTGAGTTCTTCAGGGACTTTGAAACTGGCATTGAAGTTCTGTAAGAGAGAAGAGACATTCCAGACACAGGAAGGAACGCTGCAGAGTTATGGAGAAACAGGTTCAAAAGACATGATAAAAGAAGCTTAAGGGCTTCCCTGGTGGCCCAGTGGGTAAGGACACCACCTTGCAGTGCAAGGGACGCCGGTTCAATCCCTGGCCTGGGACGATCCCACGTGCTGTGGAGCGGCTGGACCAGTGTGTCCAACGACTGAGCCAGAGCTCTGGGGCACACACGCCCAGAGCCGGTGCTCTGCAGTGAGAGAGGCAACTGCAATGGGAGGCCCACACAGGCCAGAGAACAAAGATGGATGAAAATAAATAAATTAAAGACCAATAGAAGTGGCCAAAAAAAAAAAAAAGAAAGAAAGAAGCTTACGTGTCCCAAGAACAGATTAGGTAGAGTGCTCTGCCAGGTCAGGGGAGAATGCTGTGATCTCCCAATCCCCATCAAAGTGTCTGTGAATAATAGATGAAGTTGAGAGAGTCCCTTGGACAGTAAGGAAATCAAACTAGTCAATTTTAAAGGAAATCAACCCTGAATATGCATTGGAAGGACTGATGCTGAAGCTGAAGCTCTAGTACTTTGGCCACCTGATGTAAACAGTGACTCATTGGGAAAGACTCTGATGCTGAGAAATACTGAAGGCAGAAGGAGAAGAAAGCGACAGAGGATGTGATGGTTGAATGGCATCAGCAATTCAATGGACGTGAGCTTAGGTAGACTCTCAGAGACTGTGAGAGAGAAGCCTGCCATGCTGCAGTCTATGGGGTCACAAAGAGCTGAACACAAATTGGTGACTAAACCACAGCTATCTGCCGGGTGCTCTTCTAGATGTAGTATTTTCTTGTTTAATTCTCGATATAGCCCCACAAGGCGTTATATCCCCATTTTGCGTTTGTGGGAAGTGAAGTGCATGGACGTTCAATATCTTGCTGATGTCATGTCTCCGTGAGTAGGGGACCAGGATCGAGCCAGGTTCTTCGCCTCCAGAGCCTGAAAACTTAACCACAGCACTGCAGCCACAGTCCTTCAACAATGGCTAGACTTTGGACAGTAAATTAGGGGGAAGATATTCCAGACAGAGCAAACGGAATGCACCGAGGTACTGCAGTGGAAAATCAGAAACTTACTTTGGAAGTTTGACTTAGTTGGAGCCATGGGCTCATGATAGGCAGGTGCCGGGGCATAGCTAGGATTAGACTGTGGAAGAGAGTCCAGGCTGCAGGGCTGAGCTTTGTTCCTTCGCAGGTTTTGAGCAAGACACCATTGCAGTGCAGGAGGACCGGCACCCCTGCTGTGGAGCGGCTGGACCAGTGTGTCCAACGACTGAGCCAGAGCTCTGGGGCACACACGCCCAGAGCCGGTGCTCTGCAGTGAGAGAGGCAACTGCAATGGGAGGCCCACACAGGCCAGAGAACAAAGATGGATGAAAATAAATAAATTAAAGACCAATAGAAGTGGCCAAAAAAAAAAAAAGAAAGAAGCTTCGTGTCCCAAGAACAGATTAGGTAGAGTGCTCTGCCAGGTCAGGGGAGAATGCTGTGATCTCCCAATCCCCATCAAAGTGTCTGTGAATAATAGATGAAGTTGAGAGAGTCCCTTGGACAGTAAGGAAATCAAACTAGTCAATTTTAAAGGAAATCAACCCTGAATATGCATTGGAAGGACTGATGCTGAAGCTGAAGCTCTAGTACTTTGGCCACCTGATGTAAACAGTGACTCATTGGGAAAGACTCTGATGCTGAGAAATACTGAAGGCAGAAGGAGAAGAAAGCGACAGAGGATGTGATGGTTGAATGGCATCAGCAATTCAATGGACGTGAGCTTAGGTAGACTCTCAGAGACTGTGAGAGAGAAGCCTGCCATGCTGCAGTCTATGGGGTCACAAAGAGCTGAACACAAATTGGTGACTAAACCACAGCTATCTGCCGGGTGCTCTTCTAGATGTAGTATTTTCTTGTTTAATTCTCGATATAGCCCCACAAGGCGTTATATCCCCATTTTGCGTTTGTGGGAAGTGAAGTGCATGGACGTTCAATATCTTGCTGATGTCATGTCTCCGTGAGTAGGGGACCAGGATCGAGCCAGGTTCTTCGCCCTCCAGAGCCTGAAAACTTAACCACAGCACTGCAGCCACAGTCCTTCAACAATGGCTAGACTTTGGACAGTAAATTAGGGAGAAGATATTCCAGACAGAGCAAACGGAATGCACCGAGGTACTGCAGTGGAAAATCAGAAACTTACTTTGGAAGTTTGACTTAGTTGGAGCCATGGGCTCATGATAGGCAGGTGCCGGGGCATAGCTAGGATTAGACTGTGGAAGAGAGTCCAGGCTGCAGGGCTGAGCTTCTGTTCCTTCGCAGGTTTTTGAGCAAGAAGGTGACGTAGTCACAGCTGGCCTTTGGGTGACTCACTGGCAGTTACAGATATAACCAACTGGGATAGTAGAGAAGCCCGGTGGGGGGCCCGCCGGTTACTAACAGTCTAGGCAAGAGATAATTGGAGCCTGCCTGGAGTGGTGGCATCAGGAGGTAAAGTAAGGGGAGGGATTTGAGAGAGACGGAGGAGGTAGGATGAAAAGATGTGGAAGACAAGATGCGAGGGTGAGGCAGAAGGAGAAATCACAGGTAGCTCTGAAGCTCTGACCCTGGTGACTCACGATTAGCACTACTTTTTTAAAAACAGGAATAGATAGGAGTTGAATTTAGGAGATGAGAAGAGAAGGGGCATTCTGTGTTTGTTTTGTTAACAATTATTTTTTATTTATTTAAAAAATATATTTATTTTATTTATATTAATTAATTTTATTTATATTAATATTAATATATGTTATTTATTTTAAAATACATTTATTATTTTAAAATATATTTATTTAAAAATATTATTATTTAAATTTATTATTATAAAATTTATTATTTAAAATATATTTTATTTATATTAATTAATTTATATCAATTAATTTTATTATATTAATATATTTTACTTATTTTTAAAATATATTTATTATTCGGTGGCACTAAGTCTTAGTTACAGCATGAAGGATCAAGTTCCCTGACCAGGGATCAACTCTGGGTCCCCTGCTTTGGGAGTACAGTCTTAGCTACTGGACCACCAGGGACGTCCCTGGCCATTCTGTTTTTGACAGAGAGTCCTTGTGGCCAGATGACCTAGAAGGCCCCCATCACACAAGGAAGAAGAGGCCATCGCCTGGGAATGCACAGTACCCAGGTTGGATTTTGTTGTGTCTTGAAAGAGAGAACAGGAGACTTCCCTGGTGGCTTAGACAAAATGGTGGCTGAAAGCCAGACAGAGCAAACGGAATTACTGCAGTGGAAAATCAGCGAAGTTTGACTTAGTTGGAGCCATGGGCTCATGATAGGCAGGTGCCGGGGCATAGCTAGGATTAGACTGTGGAAGAGAGTCCAGGCTGCAGGGCTGAGCTTCTGTTCCTTCGCAGGTTTTTGAGCAAGAAGGTGACGTAGTCACAGCTGGCCTTTGGGTGACTCACTGGCAGTTACAGATATAACCAACTGGGATAGTAGAGAAGCCCGGTGGGGGCCCGGGTTACTAACAGTCTAGGCAAGAGATAATTGGAGCCTGCCTGGAGTGGTGGCATCAGGAGGTAAAGTAAGGGGAGGGATTTGAGAGAGACGGAGGAGGTAGGATGAAAAGATGTGGAAGACAAGATGCGAGGGTGAGGCAGAAGGAGAAATCACAGGTAGCTCTGAAGCTCTGACCCTGGTGACTCACGATTAGCACTACTTTTTTAAAAACAGGAATAGATAGGAGTTGAATTTAGGAGATGAGAAGAGAAGGGGCATTCTGTGTTTGTTTTGTTAACAATTATTTTTTATTTATTTAAAAAATATATTTATTTTATTTATATTAATTAATTTTATTTATATTAATATTAATATATGTTATTTATTTTAAAATACATTTATTATTTTAAAATATATTTATTTAAAAATATTATTATTTAAATTTATTATTATAAAATTTATTATTTAAAATATATTTTATTTATATTAATTAATTTATATCAATTAATTTTATTATATTAATATATTTTACTTATTTTTAAAATATATTTATTATTCGGTGGCACTAAGTCTTAGTTACAGCATGAAGGATCAAGTTCCCTGACCAGGGATCAACTCTGGGTCCCCTGCTTTGGGAGTACAGTCTTAGCTACTGGACCACCAGGGACGTCCCTGGCCATTCTGTTTTTGACAGAGAGTCCTTGTGGCCAGATGACCTAGAAGGCCCCCATCACACAAGGAAGAAGAGGCCATCGCCTGGGAATGCACAGTACCCAGGTTGGATTTTGTTGTGTCTTGAAAGAGAGAACAGGAGACTTCCCTGGTGGCTTAGACAGTAAGGAATCTGCCGGCAATGCAGAAGACCCAGATTCAGTTCCTGGGTCTGAAAGGTCCCCTGGAGAAGAGAATGGTGACCCACTCCAGTATTCTTGCCTGGAGAATCGCATGGACAGGGGAGCCTAGTGGACTACAGTCCACGGGGTCGCCAAGAGTCAGACACAACTGAGCAACTAACACACTGAAAAACCTTTAAACCCACACCAACAGTGGACGAGATGGAGACCTTCTTGCTCTCAAAGGATAACCGGGTTTCTCTTCTTCTGGAGGTTTGTGAGCAAGTTATTATTGGCTTGAATTTTTTCGCTACGTCACTAGCTGAGCTCTCTCTCGTGGCGATTCCCTTCTGGGCTTGCAAATATTTTTAATCAGCAGAAGAATGGTCATTATTCCCGTGGACAGCATCCTTCTGGTTTCCCAGCTCTAAAGCCCCATTTTGTTCTGCTTTGGACATCAGACTTTGTCAGCAAAATCACGTATAGCTTTTAACTTGGATTGTTCCTTCTTGGAGAAAGAATTATATCACCTTATTAGGAAAAAAAGTATCCTTCAAAACATCTTTTTATTGTATCTGGTTTTTCCAGATTCTCCTCATCCTCATAAGGCTTATAGGTTGTTGTGCCCAAGCAGAATCAGAGGGAAAACACATTTGGATCAAGATATATTGTCCTAAAAAGAAAAACAAAAACAAAAACAAAAACAAAAAAAGATATATGGTCCTTCCTCACAGAACGCTGACCCGGGGAGACCTGGGCTGTGCTCCGTATGTCCAATGGCTGTGAGTTTGGGCATTGCAGTTGGATGGGCACCCGTGAATGAATCGCAAAGAGTTCTGCCCAGTGTGTTTATAATTCAGATCCCGTCCTTCTCTAAACAACTCTTTGGTTTTCCATTTTTCTGTTGGTATATTTACACTTACACCCCATTTATATGATTTGCCAGAGCTCGAGGCTGATAGCTTAAACCTTTCCCTTCACTTCCAATTTTCATTACCCTTCCAATCTCTATAGCCCTGAAAATGAGCTTTTCTGAGCTCCTCATTAATTTTTCACTCCTCTCCCTGCAGGAGACGCGCAGGTATACAGCACTAGGGTCTCATTGTGTCTTGAAAGAGAGAACAGGAGACTTCCCTGGTGGCTTAGACAGTAAGGAATCTGCCGGCAATGCAGAAGACCCAGATTCAGTTCCTGGGTCTGAAAGGTCCCCTGGAGAAGAGAATGGTGACCCACTCCAGTATTCTTGCCTGGAGAATCGCATGGACAGGGGAGCCTAGTGGACTACAGTCCACGGGGTCGCCAAGAGTCAGACACAACTGAGCAACTAACACACTGAAAAACCTTTAAACCCACACCAACAGTGGACGAGATGGAGACCTTCTTGCTCTCAAAGGATAACCGGGTTTCTCTTCTTCTGGAGGTTTGTGAGCAAGTTATTATTGGCTTGAATTTTTCGCTACGTCACTAGCTGAGCTCTCTCTCGTGGCGATTCCCTTCTGGGCTTGCAAATATTTTTAATCAGCAGAAGAATGGTCATTATTCCCGTGGACAGCATCCTTCTGGTTTCCCAGCTCTAAAGCCCCATTTTGTTCTGCTTTGGACATCAGACTTTGTCAGCAAAATCACGTATAGCTTTTAACTTGGATTGTTCCTTCTTGGAGAAAGAATTATATCACCTTATTAGGAAAAAAAGTATCCTTCAAAACATCTTTTTATTGTATCTGGTTTTTCCAGATTCTCCCTCATCCTCATAAGGCTTATAGGTTGTTGTGCCCAAGCAGAATCAGAGGGAAAACACATTTGGATCAAGATATATGGTCCTAAAAAGAAAAACAAAAACAAAAACAAAAACAAAAAAAGATATATGGTCCTTCCTCACAGAACGCTGACCCGGGGAGACCTGGGCTGTGCTCCGTATGTCCAATGGCTGTGAGTTTGGGCATTGCAGTTGGATGGGCACCCGTGAATGAATCGCAAAGAGTTCTGCCCAGTGTGTTTATAATTCAGATCCCGTCCTTCTCTAAACAACTCTTTGGTTTTCCATTTTTCTGTTGGTATATTTACACTTACACCCCATTTATATGATTTGCCAGAGCTCGAGGCTGATAGCTTAAACCTTTCCCTTCACTTCCAATTTTCATTACCCTTCCAATCTCTATAGCCCTGAAAATGAGCTTTTCTGAGCTCCTCATTAATTTTTCACTCCTCTCCCTGCAGGAGACGCGCAGGTATACAGCACTAGGGTCTCAGGCCAACGAATGCTTGGCAAGCTCCTTCTGCACCCAGTGATAGGTTTCAGAAATGTACCTCAGGGGATTTTTGACAAGTGAGATGCTCAGGACATGGTTGCACTCTACTTATGGGGTTCCCATTAGTCCTTGGCAAAGTTGCACTGTACCCCAGCATCGTGGTGTACAGGGATTTACTCTTTTTTAAAAACTTGGCTGTCAAGGGTAGCAATGCCCAATGGGTCACCAAGAAGGACCTACTGTATAGCACAGGGAACTCTTCTCAGTGTTATATGGCAGCCTGGATGGGACGGGAGTTTAGGGGAGAATGGATACATGTATATGTATGGCTGAGTTACTTCCTATTCATGTGAAACTATCGCACCATTGTTCATCAGCTGTATTCCAATACAAAATAAAAAGTTAAAAAACGAATAGCATGCCCTATATTATCAAAGTCACTGAGCTGTTACTAGCTGTGTGACCACAGACGAGTGAGTCCGTCTCTCTGAACCTTATGCTTTTGTCTTCACTATGTCCAAGTGTCTGTTACAGCTCAGCCTTTTCCCATTTTGACAGTGGCTGGACAGTCTTCTCTATGAATATAAAGAAAATCATTTAGCCAGCTTCTCTGCCTGTCACTGTTGCTCTAGCCAAGAACAGGATCTATGTGTTGGAAAGCTAAAGAATTCACTGGCGTTCAGCCTGATATAAGAATCATGCCTCATGTTCTCGTATTCACACACCCTCCCGTTAGAGCAGCTCCATTGCCAGCTCTCTGCCTCGACGCTGCATGCTTTCTGACCTTCCCTGCCCTCCTGCCCACGGGAGCCCACACAGCCTTCACTCCTGATTTAGAAGACTGAACACTTTTCTTTAGGGACCTTTTTAAAAGTTAGGTCAATGGTAGAATTTAAGATTCTATGGGACAAGAGTGGTCCAGACACCTCTAATAAGCCTAGAGTCAGAGTGAGCATGAACTTGCTCCACTGGTAAAATGAACCTTATTGGAAATTTTACCAGCTGCCTTTATTGGAACTGGAGTGTTTACAGGGTCCAGATGGATAAGGCTTTCAGGATGCTAAACTAAATCGAGTGCATGTGATTTCCTTCTGCAAAGTCCTCCAAAATGAGATAATCTTCTGCATATATAGATGGTTCTATATAGAACTAATATTTCAAATGCTCAGTGAACAAAATAGGATAACTGCTTTTTTCCCTCCCATTTTCATCACTATGCACTGCCTATATCTGATGTCTAGAAGTAATTATCTTGGGAATAAACCTTTGATCCAGAGCCAGAAATTCTGTCTGAAAACAAAATTCCCTTACATTGTCCTTGAGAACAATAAGCAATGTGTCCCGAGAAAGAAAATATCAAAAGTAAAACCCGGTAGAGAGGAGATGAGAAAGAGTTGGGGGTTGGGTAGCTCAGTAATGTTAGAACTGTCTTCACTTAAATTTTATGTCCTCTTAGGTTAGAGCTTTTTGTAAAAGGAAAAAGTTTTCAAGGGTTTGCTTCCCTGACTAATAGAAAACCAGAGTTTTCAAGCTGAGCTAAAAATGAGAATATTTTTAGAAAAATACAGCAAGCACTCGGAGTACAGACAATTTGTTAACATCAACATTAAATCAGAATGTGTTGAATAGCAATGAATTATTTCTCCACCGAAGGAGCAAGCAGGATAGCGTGCAGTGTTTAAAATCCCTGGATAAAAAACTCCTGAGTTTTTTTCATGGACCCCAAAAGTGTTGAAAATTAAAAAAAATTATAGCAGTAACTGTTCTGAGTGAAGCTCGGCCAGTATTTGATGTCCTTGGTGTATCCCCGTTTTCCTTCCCGAATTGGATTTTTCTCTGAGATGAAAGGGTTCATTAAGTGCAGGGCTTAGCATAGACGGTCTCTGAGGGCTCTGCCAGTCCTCATGTTCTTTGGTTTTAAATCAACATATACGGAAAAAACATGTCAAATTTTATTAAGTTTTCTGTTGCCTTCAAATATAGTAACAACAGAAATGATGAACACAATATTGAGCCATTCTTTTAGCAAACTATCTCTTCTGCACAACACCCTCCCCAGCCACTGTTCCAGGCTTTAACTACTGAAAAGGCTATGTGATGTTATCTGTAAATAAGAAGCAGAAAAGCAGGGGGAAAAAAAGTGCGGTTTGGCTGTGGAAATGCAGAGCAGTAGCTTCCCTTACAGGGAATTCAGGAACGTGGTAACAAACGACAGCCTGCTTGTCACTTCCAGTTCTTTTCCTGGTGTAACTAACAATTCACCAAGGATTGCGGGCAAGATAATTCTTACCACCCTTTGTTTTGAGCCAGAGCAGATGTTAATATTTAAAGAGAAAGAACATCCATGAACCAAGAAGGGTAGCTTGAGGTCCAGGCACAGACTTCTGGCCACTCCACAGGATTCTATCTCCTATGTGTTTATCCCTTACATTGTCCTTGAGAACAATAAGCAATGTGTCCCGAGAAAGAAAATATCAAAAGTAAAACCCGGTAGAGAGGAGATGAGAAAGAGTTGGGGGTTGGGTAGCTCAGTAATGTTAGAACTGTCTTCACTTAAATTTTATGTCCTCTTAGGTTAGAGCTTTTTGTAAAAGGAAAAAGTTTTCAAGGGTTTGCTTCCCTGACTAATAGAAAACCAGAGTTTTCAAGCTGAGCTAAAAATGAGAATATTTTTAGAAAAATACAGCAAGCACTCGGAGTACAGACAATTTGTTAACATCAACATTAAATCAGAATGTGTTGAATAGCAATGAATTATTTCTCCACCGAAGGAGCAAGCAGGATAGCGTGCAGTGTTTAAAATCCCTGGATAAAAAACTCCTGAGTTTTTTTCATGGACCCCAAAAGTGTTGAAAATTAAAAAAAATTATAGCAGTAACTGTTCTGAGTGAAGCTCGGCCAGTATTTGATGTCCTTGGTGTATCCCCGTTTTCCTTCCCGAATTGGATTTTTCTCTGAGATGAAAGGGTTCATTAAGTGCAGGGCTTAGCATAGACGGTCTCTGAGGGCTCTGCCAGTCCTCATGTTCTTTGGTTTTAAATCAACATATACGGAAAAAACATGTCAAATTTTATTAAGTTTTCTGTTGCCTTCAAATATAGTAACAACAGAAATGATGAACACAATATTGAGCCATTCTTTTAGCAAACTATCTCTTCTGCACAACACCCTCCCCAGCCACTGTTCCAGGCTTTAACTACTGAAAAGGCTATGTGATGTTATCTGTAAATAAGAAGCAGAAAAGCAGGGGGAAAAAAAGTGCGGTTTGGCTGTGGAAATGCAGAGCAGTAGCTTCCCTTACAGGGAATTCAGGAACGTGGTAACAAACGACAGCCTGCTTGTCACTTCCAGTTCTTTTCCTGGTGTAACTAACAATTCACCAAGGATTGCGGGCAAGATAATTCTTACCACCCTTTGTTTTGAGCCAGAGCAGATGTTAATATTTAAAGAGAAAGAACATCCATGAACCAAGAAGGGGTAGCTTGAGGTCCAGGCACAGACTTCTGGCCACTCCACAGGATTCTATCTCCTATGTGTTTATCATAAGGTTGCCATCCTTTTCCTTCCTCCCCTCCTCTTCATCGCTGCCCTCTCCACATTTTCCTTCTCCTCCATCAATCACTGATGGCTTTCATAAGACATTAGTTTGGTTTATGTCAACACCTTGGAGATACCTGACTATTTAAAATTGTATCTTTAGGGTCCTGAGGAGGAATACAATTAACCAGTAGTACTCCGATTGGGTCACCTGTCCTTCCAATGAAATTAAACCATTTTGAGCATTAAAAATCTAAAAAGAGTTTACAAACAGATAATCCAAAAAGAAATGAATAAATGTAGCTTAGGAAGAAGAAAGTAAAAGAGTAGGATGTTGAAAACAATCATGATCAAATAAATGGGTAAAACTTTATAAAGATCAGTGCTGATTATTTATAAAATAATAGAAGTTATTATCCACTGGAGGATTAATTAGATAAAGACAGAAGTAGTATACTAGATTGTTGTTGTTCAGTCACTAAGTCATGTTCAACTATTCGTGAGCCCATGGACTGCAGCACGCCAGGCTTCCCTGTCCTTCAGTATCAACCAGAGTTTGCTCAAATTCATGTCCATTGAGTCAGTGATACCATCCAACCACCTCATCCTCTGGCCCTCTTCTCTTTTTGCCTTCAGTCTTTCCCAGCATCAGGGTCTTTTCCAAAAGTAGGCTCTTCACATCAGGTGGCCAGAATATTGGAGCCTCAGCTTCAGAATCAGTCCTTCCAATATTCAGGGCTGATTTCCTTTAGGACTGAGTGGTTTGATCTCCTTGCATTTCAAGGAACTCTCAAGGGTCTTCTCCAGCACCATAATTCAAAAGCATCAATTCTTCAGCACTCAGCTTTTTTTATGGTCAAACTCTCACATCCATACGTGACTACTGGAAAAACCATAGCATTCGGCTATACGAACCTTTGTTGCCAAAGTGTTGTCTCTGCATTTTGGGGGTAGGGGCACTTCTATTGGTCTCTCATTTATTTTTTTTCGGTGGCTGCTTGTCACTTCCAGTTCTTTTCCTGGTGTAACTAACAATTCACCAAGGATTGCCAGAGCCAGAGCAGATGTTAATATTTAAGAGAAAGAACATCCATGAACCAAGAAGGTAGCTTGAGGTCCAGGCACAGACTTCTGGCCACTCCACAGGATTCTATCTCCTATGTGTTTATCATAAGGTTGCCATCCTTTTCCTTCCTCCCCTCCTCTTCATCGCTGCCCTCTCCACATTTTCCTTCTCCTCCATCAATCACTGATGGCTTTCATAAGACATTAGTTTGGTTTATGTCAACACCTTGGAGATACCTGACTATTTAAAATTGTATCTTTAGGGTCCTGAGGAGGAATACAATTAACCAGTAGTACTCCGATTGGGTCACCTGTCCTTCCAATGAAATTAAACCATTTTGAGCATTAAAAATCTAAAAAGAGTTTACAAACAGATAATCCAAAAAGAAATGAATAAATGTAGCTTAGGAAGAAGAAAGTAAAAGAGTAGGATGTTGAAAACAATCATGATCAAATAAATGGGTAAAACTTTATAAAGATCAGTGCTGATTATTTATAAAATAATAGAAGTTATTATCCACTGGAGGATTAATTAGATAAAGACAGAAGTAGTATACTAGATTGTTGTTGTTCAGTCACTAAGTCATGTTCAACTATTCGTGAGCCCATGGACTGCAGCACGCCAGGCTTCCCTGTCCTTCAGTATCAACCAGAGTTTGCTCAAATTCATGTCCATTGAGTCAGTGATACCATCCAACCACCTCATCCTCTGGCCCTCTTCTCTTTTTGCCTTCAGTCTTTCCCAGCATCAGGGTCTTTTCCAAAAGTAGGCTCTTCACATCAGGTGGCCAGAATATTGGAGCCTCAGCTTCAGAATCAGTCCTTCCAATATTCAGGGCTGATTTCCTTTAGGACTGAGTGGTTTGATCTCCTTGCATTTCAAGGAACTCTCAAGGGTCTTCTCCAGCACCATAATTCAAAAGCATCAATTCTTCAGCACTCAGCTTTTTTTATGGTCAAACTCTCACATCCATACGTGACTACTGGAAAAACCATAGCATTCGGCTATACGAACCTTTGTTGCCAAAGTGTTGTCTCTGCATTTTGGGGGGGGGGGGTAGGGGGGCACTTCTATTGGTCTCTCATTTATTGCTGTCTTTGCTCTTTGGCCGGTATGGGCCTCCCATCACAGTGGCCTCTCTTGCCGCAGAGCACCGGCTCTGGGCGCATGCCTTGCAGAGCTCCTGTTCGGTAGTTGGACACATCGGTCCAGCTGCTCCGTGGCACGTGGCATCTTCCCAGGCCAGGGATCTAACCGGTGCCCCTTGCACTGAAAGGTGGTGTCCTTACCCACTGGACCACCAGGGAAACCCCTGTCTGCATTTTAATACACTGTCTAGGTTTATCATAGCTTTCCTTCCAAGGAGCGTGTGTCTTATAATTTCATGGTTGCAGTCACCATCTGCAGTGATTTTGGAGCCCAAGAAAATGAAATCTATCTCGTATATTGGATAACAATATATAAAGCAGAAGGATAAAACTAGAGTAAAAATGCCTGCGCTCACAGTATTATTTGGAAGTTGAGAATAAGGATTTATTTTGAACTTTCAGAGTCAAATAAGCATATTAAATATTCAAGGCTAATCACTAAAAGAGTAGAAGTGGTTTCATAATTTAAACTAGGATAGAGAGAAAAGGAAAAAGAAATCTCAGCATCTAAAAGAATATTATAAAGAAGGAAAAAAGGAAAATCATAATTAGTATGAAAAAGAGTAGGATTAAATCCAGATATTCATGATTACAGTAAACATAAATATATATACTGGTTAAAAGATTGGCATTGCTAAAAAGTGTATAGCAAAATCAAGATAGAAGTTCTTTATGAAATATAATTCAAACATAAGGATCAGGGTCTTTTCCAAAGTAGGCTCTTCACATCAGGTGGCCAGAATATTGGAGCCTCAGCTTCAGAATCAGTCCTTCCAATATTCAGGGCTGATTTCCTTTAGGACTGAGTGGTTTGATCTCCTTGCATTTCAAGGAACTCTCAAGGGTCTTCTCCAGCACCATAATTCAAAAGCATCAATTCTTCAGCACTCAGCTTTTTTTATGGTCAAACTCTCACATCCATACGTGACTACTGGAAAAACCATAGCATTCGGCTATACGAACCTTTGTTGCCAAAGTGTTGTCTCTGCATTTTGGGGGGGGGGGGTGGGGGGGCACTTCTATTGGTCTCTCATTTATTGCTGTCTTTGCTCTTTGGCCGGTATGGGCCTCCCATCACAGTGGCCTCTCTTGCCGCAGAGCACCGGCTCTGGGCGCATGCCTTTCAGAGCTCCTGTTCGGTAGTTGGACACATCGGTCCAGCTGCTCCGTGGCACGTGGCATCTTCCCAGGCCAGGGATCTAACCGGTGCCCCTTGCACTGAAAGGTGGTGTCCTTACCCACTGGACCACCAGGGAAACCCCTGTCTGCATTTTAATACACTGTCTAGGTTTATCATAGCTTTCCTTCCAAGGAGCGTGTGTCTTATAATTTCATGGTTGCAGTCACCATCTGCAGTGATTTTGGAGCCCAAGAAAATGAAATCTATCTCGTATATTGGATAACAATATATAAAGCAGAAGGATAAAACTAGAGTAAAAATGCCTGCGCTCACAGTATTATTTGGAAGTTGAGAATAAGGATTTATTTTGAACTTTCAGAGTCAAATAAGCATATTAAATATTCAAGGCTAATCACTAAAAGAGTAGAAGTGGTTTCATAATTTAAACTAGGATAGAGAGAAAAGGAAAAAGAAATCTCAGCATCTAAAAGAATATTATAAAGAAGGAAAAAAGGAAAATCATAATTAGTATGAAAAAGAGTAGGATTAAATCCAGATATTCATGATTACAGTAAACATAAATATATATACTGGTTAAAAGATTGGCATTGCTAAAAAGTGTATAGCAAAATCAAGATAGAAGTTCTTTATGAAATATAATTCAAACATAAGGATATAGAAGAGCTTTAAAAGACATAAAAATGTACACCAACCAATAATTTTTTAAAAGAGAATGTTTGTATACACTAATATCAGGCAAAAATGTTAAGTTGAGAAACATGTATAAGGTTGGGTCATTATGTATTAATTAAAGGAGCTGTTCATTAGGAAGATATAACAGTTCAAAATATGTATATTTCTAACCTCATAGTCACAAAATATATACAACAGAAGTTGGTCAAACACAAAGATATATAAATGAACCTCTTAATATGTGTCAGTAATTGATAGGTCAGGTCAACAAAAAGAAGGATGTAGGAAACAAAATATATGATTAACAAGCTGTAAGATGGCCGAAGCCCATCGTAAGTTTAGAAATTAAAAACTAACATCGCTCATGGATTATTTTATGGATTTAAATATTTTATGAATTATATTTTTGAATTAAATAAACGTTTATTTTATAGATGAATGAATAAATTATTCTCTATTATATATCTAGAATTGACTGAAAATATGTTACATGTCAGATATATGTGAAACATAGTTAAAGCAGTAAAGGCAAATAACCTTAATATCAGACTTTAGAAAAGAAGTCGAAAGAGCCAAAGTTAATGAATCAGAAAACAATGAAACAATAAAAAAATCTGTAAAACCTAAAAGCAGTTATTCAAAACGACCTCTGAAATAGATAAAAATTTAACAAGCGTTGTTATATAAAAATAAAGAAGGCACACGTTTTTAAAAATACGAGAAATGAAAAGAACATAACTACAGAATTAGAAATTAGATACAGTAATTTGGGGGAGACTGGATACATGTATGTGTATGGCTGAGTCCCTTTGCTGTCAGAGTGGGTAGCCTTTCCCTTCGCTAGAGGATCTTCCCAAACCAGGGATTGAACCCAGGTCCTCCTGTATTGCAGGCAGATTCTTTACTGTCTGAGCCACCAGGGAAGCCCATTTTAAAGAAAGGTAACTGTAAACTACTGTATTTTTATTAAATCCAGATATTCATGATTACAGTAAACATAAATATATATACTGGTTAAAGATTGGCATTGCTAAAAAGTGTATAGCAAAATCAAGATAGAAGTTCTTTATGAAATATAATTCAAACATAAGGATATAGAAGAGCTTTAAAAGACATAAAAATGTACACCAACCAATAATTTTTTAAAAGAGAATGTTTGTATACACTAATATCAGGCAAAAATGTTAAGTTGAGAAACATGTATAAGGTTGGGTCATTATGTATTAATTAAAGGAGCTGTTCATTAGGAAGATATAACAGTTCAAAATATGTATATTTCTAACCTCATAGTCACAAAATATATACAACAGAAGTTGGTCAAACACAAAGATATATAAATGAACCTCTTAATATGTGTCAGTAATTGATAGGTCAGGTCAACAAAAAGAAGGATGTAGGAAACAAAAATATATGATTAACAAGCTGTAAGATGGCCGAAGCCCATCGTAAGTTTAGAAATTAAAAACTAACATCGCTCATGGATTATTTTATGGATTTAAATATTTTATGAATTATATTTTTGAATTAAATAAACGTTTATTTTATAGATGAATGAATAAATTATTCTCTATTATATATCTAGAATTGACTGAAAATATGTTACATGTCAGATATATGTGAAACATAGTTAAAGCAGTAAAGGCAAATAACCTTAATATCAGACTTTAGAAAAGAAGTCGAAAGAGCCAAAGTTAATGAATCAGAAAACAATGAAACAATAAAAAAATCTGTAAAACCTAAAAGCAGTTATTCAAAACGACCTCTGAAATAGATAAAAATTTAACAAGCGTTGTTATATAAAAATAAAGAAGGCACACGTTTTTAAAAATACGAGAAATGAAAAGAACATAACTACAGAATTAGAAATTAGATACAGTAATTTGGGGGAGACTGGATACATGTATGTGTATGGCTGAGTCCCTTTGCTGTCAGAGTGGGTAGCCTTTCCCTTCGCTAGAGGATCTTCCCAAACCAGGGATTGAACCCAGGTCCTCCTGTATTGCAGGCAGATTCTTTACTGTCTGAGCCACCAGGGAAGCCCATTTTAAAGAAAGGTAACTGTAAACTACTGTATTTTTTATTGTAACAAATTTAATAAAAACTTTTTAAATGGTGTACATTAAAAAAATCTTTAAAAAATCATTTTGTATCTTCAGCAGTCAAAAGAAGTGTACTGTAAGCTTTTTTAAATTTTTTAAATTTTGTATTGGAGTACAACTGCTTGACAAACAATATCGTGATAGTTTTAGGCGAACAACAATTTACCATATGACCGTATTAAGGAGAAAAATCTTATAATTATCTCAAAAGAAGAAGCAAAGTATTTGGTGAAATGTATTATCCATTCTTGATATTAAAGAAGAAAAGTAATGTGTTAAAAATAAAAGCAGACTTCTTTAACTTGGTAAAGTTGTACCTACCAAACACACCATGCTAATGGTGAAACGTTGGAAACATTTTTTATAGTAGCTAAAAAAGAGGACTGTTCTCTCTTACTAGCACTATTTAACTTAGTCTGGAGGGCCTACTTAGACAAATGAGATGATGATTTCTACAGAGAATGTATGTGCAAGAGAATCTATAGAGAACTCAGAACGGATTAGAAGATCTGGCAAGGTGGCTGAATATAAGATTAATACATGTGTTTCATAGAGGTCATATACTATCAGTCTGTGGTCAGTAGAGGTCATACACATCTGCTAAAAGTAATAAGAAAATACAATGATAAATTTTAAAGAAACTCTGTTCTTTGCAGCCCCCTGGACCACGTGGAGCCGTGATTCTGGCTTCTCTAGTTGATTCTCCATTTCTTCTTTAAAGGACCTGAATCTTCTAACTTGACTAATAATCTGTAACCCAAGGAAAATTCAACCTGAAAAAGCGTTGTTATATAAAAATAAAGAAGCGACCCGTTTTTAAAAATACGAGCAATGAAAAGAACATAACTACAGAATTAGAAATTAGATACAGTAATTTGGGGGAGACTGGATACATGTATGTGTATGGCTGAGTCCCTTTGCTGTCAGAGTGGGTAGCCTTTCCCTTCGCTAGAGGATCTTCCCAAACCAGGGATTGAACCCAGGTCCTCCTGTATTGCAGGCAGATTCTTTACTGTCTGAGCCACCAGGGAAGCCCATTTTAAAGAAAGGTAACTGTAAACTACTGTATTTTTTATTGTAACAAATTTAATAAAAACTTTTAAATGGTGTACATTAAAAATCTTTAAAAATCATTTTGTATCTTCAGCAGTCAAAAGAAGTGTACTGTAAGCTTTTTTAAATTTTTTAAATTTTGTATTGGAGTACAACTGCTTGACAAACAATATCGTGATAGTTTTAGGCGAACAACAATTTACCATATGACCGTATTAAGGAGAAAAATCTTATAATTATCTCAAAAGAAGAAGCAAAGTATTTGGTGAAATGTATTATCCATTCTTGATATTAAAGAAGAAAAGTAATGTGTTAAAAATAAAAGCAGACTTCTTTAACTTGGTAAAGTTGTACCTACCAAACACACCATGCTAATGGTGAAACGTTGGAAACATTTTTTATAGTAGCTAAAAGAGAGGACTGTTCTCTCTTACTAGCACTATTTAACTTAGTCTGGAGGGCCTACTTAGACAAATGAGATGATGATTTCTACAGAGAATGTATGTGCAAGAGAATCTATAGAGAACTCAGAACGGATTAGAAGATCTGGCAAGGTGGCTGAATATAAGATTAATACATGTGTTTCATAGAGGTCATATACTATCAGTCTGTGGTCAGTAGAGGTCATACACATCTGCTAAAAGTAATAAGAAAATACAATGATAAATTTTAAAGAAACTCTGTTCTTTGCAGCCCCCTGGACCACGTGGAGCCGTGATTCTGGCTTCTCTAGTTGATTCTCCATTTCTTCTTTAAAGGACCTGAATCTTCTAACTTGACTAATAATCTGTTTCCAGGTTCTATCCTCTATCATGTGGACATGTTGACTCCTTTCATTTTATTCCCAAACCTTTATAATGTCATGATTTACTTTTATCTAGCATCTAGTTGGCAAGTTTGCTTTTTTAGACCTGAAAAAATTCCTCTCTAAATCTGTTCTCCAGAGCCTTCTAAAACATGGATCAAATAGTCATTGTTTTGACCCCCCTTTCTGTGTGTAACAGTCTTTCCACCCACACTTTACCCACCTTTGATTCTGAGCCTTGTGGCTATCATAGTGTTGTCCCCACAGCCATCCTGAAAAAGGCCTCTAAGGTCACCTCAGCATTTCAATGACTCCTTTGTCTGCAGAAAGACAGAGCACACAACACAATCCATAATAAAACGTTTCCTCATATGCTCTCAGAGCCCGGACTGCGTGACACCATTCAACTCTGTGTCCTCTGAGCCTAACAGAGGGTCTTGTGAAAACAGGGTGCCAATTATGTTTTTTAGTGGTTTATATAGAACCTTGGGGAAACCAGAACACAGTGTGGTTTATTTTAGATTTTCCACAAGTAGGTAGGAAGGTGCTGCTTTATCCTGTCTATTTTACCTTCACTGTCACTGTTTAATCATAAAGAGACCTCCAGTAGGTCCTCATTGAAATGTATCCGGTCCAGACAAAAGTACAAATGTAGTCACCCTCCCCTGTGGCCCTTAGTCTGACTCTTTTTCTTCACACTTAAGACCCATCCCCTCAACCATGAGGAGCATGGAGGCACACATGTGGACCCCCACTAACGCACCTGTTCATTGTCCATCTACTAGAAAGTCTTGGCCATCTGGACAAGGAATTAAATGCTCCCAAGTACCCAACACCCAGAATGGGGGTGCAGGTTTCAGGTGGGCTTGCTCCCTTGGCCCAGACAACCTTACCAGTATGAAAAGGCAGAGTTGAGGGCAGGTCTTCTTGGGTACCAGGCTTAGGACCGGCTCTCTCTACGTCCTGCAACAAGCATACATCAGCTTGTTTTCCTCACGAATTCTGACTCAACCTACTACCATCCTTTTTAGGTATACTGATAACATGTAGGAACTTGAAGAAACTTTCTTATCCAAACATTTCATTCATTGAGGCCAGAGAAATGAACTGACTTGCCAGTAGTCATGTAATGGGGTCAATATTAAGCAGGTATCAGAAAACCAGGTCTTCGTCCAGAGACCAGATGGTATTTCTCATTCCTGTCCTTCTAGCTCTGTGGTCAGTGCCTGTCCACTGTAGTTTCCGAATGCTTTGGAAAACTGTGTCGCTAGTGAATAAAATTTGTAAATTGTAACCACAGTGGAGTGAACTCATGTGGGAAGACAGAGGAAAATGCACCCACATGCCCTGCAGCATTTACATAATTTAGTTTCTCCTCGTTGTGAAATAATAAATTCCCATGTGATGAATGGGGTATGTCTTTTAGAATCAGAAGTGGGCAGCAGTGGACTGTCGGTTGGGTTGAAATGCCAGAAGCCAAGTAATACACTGGTAGGAAACAGCATGATGTTGTTGACTTCTTTTTTTTGGCGGAGGTGGGGACCGGGCCACTTCCATTGGTCTTTCATGTGTCCATTTTCATCCATCTTTGTTCTTTGGCCCGTGTGGGCCTCCCATCACGGTGGCCTCTGTGGTCACAGAGCACTGGCTCTGGGCGCAAGTGCTCCAGAGCTCCGGCTCGGTCCACAAGTAGGTAGGTCATTTACCTTCACTGTCACTGTTTAATCATAAAGAGACCTCCAGTAGGTCCTCATTGAAATGTATCCGGTCCAGACAAAAGTACAAATGTAGTCACCCTCCCCTGTGGCCCTTAGTCTGACTCTTTTTCTTCACACTTAAGACCCATCCCCTCAACCATGAGGAGCATGGAGGCACACATGTGGACCCCCACTAACGCACCTGTTCATTGTCCATCTACTAGAAAGTCTTGGCCATCTGGACAAGGAATTAAATGCTCCCAAGTACCCAACACCCAGAATGGGGGTGCAGGTTTCAGGTGGGCTTGCTCCCTTGGCCCAGACAACCTTACCAGTATGAAAAGGCAGAGTTGAGGGCAGGTCTTCTTGGGTACCAGGCTTAGGACCGGCTCTCTCTACGTCCTGCAACAAGCATACATCAGCTTGTTTTCCTCACGAATTCTGACTCAACCTACTACCATCCTTTTTAGGTATACTGATAACATGTAGGAACTTGAAGAAACTTTCTTATCCAAACATTTCATTCATTGAGGCCAGAGAAATGAACTGACTTGCCAGTAGTCATGTAATGGGGTCAATATTAAGCAGGTATCAGAAAACCAGGTCTTCGTCCAGAGACCAGATGGTATTTCTCATTCCTGTCCTTCTAGCTCTGTGGTCAGTGCCTGTCCACTGTAGTTTCCGAATGCTTTGGAAAACTGTGTCGCTAGTGAATAAAATTTGTAAATTGTAACCACAGTGGAGTGAACTCATGTGGGAAGACAGAGGAAAATGCACCCACATGCCCTGCAGCATTTACATAATTTAGTTTCTCCTCGTTGTGAAATAATAAATTCCCATGTGATGAATGGGGTATGTCTTTTAGAATCAGAAGTGGGCAGCAGTGGACTGTCGGTTGGGTTGAAATGCCAGAAGCCAAGTAATACACTGGTAGGAAACAGCATGATGTTGTTGACTTCTTTTTTTTGGCGGAGGTGGGGACCGGGCCACTTCCATTGGTCTTTCATGTGTCCATTTTCATCCATCTTTGTTCTTTGGCCCGTGTGGGCCTCCCATCACGGTGGCCTCTGTGGTCACAGAGCACTGGCTCTGGGCGCAAGTGCTCCAGAGCTCCGGCTCGGTAATTGGACGCATCGGTCCAGCTGTTCCACGGCATGTGGGATCTTCCCAGGCCAGGGATCGAACCAGCGCCCCTTGCACTGCAAGGTGGTGTCCTTACCCTCTGGACCACCAGGGAAGCCCTGTTAACTTTTTAAAAATCCATTTTATCCCTTCTAAGGTCTCTGCAGAGTAGTAACTTCCCCAAGGCAGCTACCTATGCTGGATCCAACTAGGCATCACAGACCAGCCATCTCTCATCCTTGAACGCTCTCGCTGTAGTTCACTAAGGATACTCTTCAGTCAAATGAGACGAGGAGGAGGAACATAGCTTGAATTTGTTTTTGTTTATATATTATTTGTTTTTTTCAACAATGAATACTTTGGTATATATCCTGTGTTAGGAACTAGGAATAAAGAGGTGAACAAGGCAGATACAGTCCAGGCTCTGAAGTAGTTTCCAGTCTAAAGGAGAGAATTCTATGAGACCTTCAAGAGGGTAAGGACATGTGTGAAAAAACTAACCCAAGATCTAGGAAGCCACTGGTAAAGCAAGAAACAAAAAAAAAGAAGCTCTGTGTTTGTGAGTCTGTGTCTGTTTTGTAGATGAGTTGATTTGTATTATTTTTGTTAATATATATTATGATAATATAATAATATTTTTTATTAATATATTATTAGTGATATCAGATATTTGTCTTTTCTCTACCTGACTTGCTTCATTTAATATGATCATGTCCAGGTCCATCTATGTTGCTGAGAATGGCACCATTTCATTCCTTTTTATGGCTGAGTAATAGCCTACTCATATGTGTGCATATATGTGTACACACATGTGGTAGAATATTGTTTTAGCCATTCATTTGTTGATGGACCTTTAGTTGCTTCCATGTCTTGTGGTTGCCACAGAGGAGAATGGAGGAGGGGGGATACATATGGATTATGGAATTAATAGATGTACACCACTATATAAAATGAACACGTATTTACTCTGTAGTGCATGGAAAACTATATTCAGTATCTTATAATAACCTATTAGTGGAAAATAAACCGGGGTTGTATACCTGAAACTAAAAATACCATGACCCAGCTCTACTGTAGTAAATAACATAATTGCAGAGAGAGGAGAAAGAAAAGGAACAGTTGGATAAATGAATGAGCTCTACCAATTAGCAAACGATGGTGGAGACACTGAATGCTTTGCTGCTGAACGTGACAAACTGTTTTCACCTTCATTGAGGACCTTCATTGAGTGAATTCCAGCCTGAAGATTCACATGAGAAATAAGATTTCCATATTTAAAAGGCATCAGAAAGAGACATCTAGATGAGATTATAGAATAGTATTGTCTGACGGACTTTAAAACAGACCCACTAGCCTAAAGTGGTTTAGCCAGGATCTTGTTTGTATCTCCGAGTGATAAACTTGGGGGACCCCGCAGGGTCAACCCGGGCTTGATTTACCATCTTATGACTGACGGTGCTTGGTGATATTGAACAGTGTACATCTACCTTGTTATTTAGAAACTGATGGTACAGTGTTGAAAACTGTTTTGAGATTTTTGTGGAACTCTGGGTGAGAGATGTTAATAAGTAAATCAAAAGCAGCTAGCTAGCTTTTATTACACTTTACTTCATCATGCATTCATATGAACTACAAAGAGGAGGCCTCTTTTGAGCCAGCCACACGATCTCGTGTTGATTTATTTTTTGCAGCAGCTGAAGAATATTTTTAGTATCTTGGTGTATTTCACCAGAGGAATATCAAATGTATCAAGGTCTATAAATGGAGAATGAAGGTAAAAGTAGGTGCAAGGCTTGTCTTTCCAGTAATTAGAACTGATCAGTGCCCAGTTGTGGTCTTTATCTATTCACCTTTTCATGGTTACTGCCCCTCCAGCCAGCATGCCACACCAACAAGCAATAGGACAGGACAGTCACAGTCATGTGCATGGTTTAGGTCAATTTACTTGTTAGCAACTATACCCTCAACTCTGATTTATTGCCCAACTTAGTACAGATAAGACATTAAACTAACAGACTGAAAACAGAGGTCTCTTTGCCTCAAATTAATTCAGTTGTGACTAAAATGTGTTCCAGTCTGTATCATCTGTGTTGGTTTTAGGTTCTTCTGTTCGTATTACATGGATGAATGGCCCTTCTGTTAGGCAAAGACAAAACATGGACTGAAAACCAGAATGGAAGTCAGAATGGTCCAGGAAATCGGCCTGGGGGGAAGGCAGAATCTTGTAACAGGGTCTACTGTTTCTATTTGATGTTAAAGTGAGCTACACAAACTTTCACTTTGAAAATTAAAACATCTGCATCCTACTTTTTTCCATAATTATATTTTTTAAATGGTAATGTGTCTTTGTCATTCAGAGAAAGGAGCCAGACGTAGGTAAGGAGCCCAGGAAAAAGGCTGAGGATAGGAGAGATGAGGCACCAAACTGAGATGTGTGTTTGAGGACACAAACCAACTGCAGAGTTTTGACACAGATGAGAGTATAAACGTACATACATCTGATATAATCGTACACCACAAAGAGCTGCAGCATTGTTTCATCCCTTCTTACTTTATATGGACGCAGTGTTGTGCCCTCATATGTTGAAGTCTTAAATGTAGAGCTTGTTATTTAGAAACTGATGGTAAGGAAAGATTTGTTTAATTAAAGTAAATCAAAAGCAGCTAGCTAGCTTTTATTACACTTTACTTCATCATGCATTCATATGAACTACAAAGAGGAGGCCTCTTTTGAGCCAGCCACACGATCTCGTGTTGATTTATTTTTTGCAGCAGCTGAAGAATATTTTTAGTATCTTGGTGTATTTCACCAGAGGAATATCAAATGTATCAAGGTCTATAAATGGAGAATGAAGGTAAAAGTAGGTGCAAGGCTTGTCTTTCCAGTAATTAGAACTGATCAGTGCCCAGTTGTGGTCTTTATCTATTCACCTTTTCATGGTTACTGCCCCTCCAGCCAGCATGCCACACCAACAAGCAATAGGACAGGACAGTCACAGTCATGTGCATGGTTTAGGTCAATTTACTTGTTAGCAACTATACCCTCAACTCTGATTTATTGCCCAACTTAGTACAGATAAGACATTAAACTAACAGACTGAAAACAGAGGTCTCTTTGCCTCAAATTAATTCAGTTGTGACTAAAATGTGTTCCAGTCTGTATCATCTGTGTTGGTTTTAGGTTCTTCTGTTCGTATTACATGGATGAATGGCCCTTCTGTTAGGCAAAGACAAAACATGGACTGAAAACCAGAATGGAAGTCAGAATGGTCCAGGAAATCGGCCTGGGGGCAAGGCAGAATCTTGTAACAGGGTCTACTGTTTCTATTTGATGTTAAAGTGAGCTACACAAACTTTCACTTTGAAAATTAAAACATCTGCATCCTACTTTTTTCCATAATTATATTTTTTAAATGGTAATGTGTCTTTGTCATTCAGAGAAAGGAGCCAGACGTAGGTAAGGAGCCCAGGAAAAAGGCTGAGGATAGGAGAGATGAGGCACCAAACTGAGATGTGTGTTTGAGGACACAAACCAACTGCAGAGTTTTGACACAGATGAGAGTATAAACGTACATACATCTGATATAATCGTACACCACAAAGAGCTGCAGCATTGTTTCATCCCTTCTTACTTTATATGGACGCAGTGTTGTGCTCCTCCAAATTCATATGTTGAAGTCTTAAATGTAGAGCAGAGCATATCATCTCTCAGCATGGATGGTTTAAGTTATAGGTCAGTGGTCGTCCTCAGCACTCTCCTTGGCCCTCACTCTGACTCACTTTGGGTGAGGCTCCACTGAGAATCCAAGATGTAAGTAAACTAGGCAAGGGCTCGGCTTTTTTTGCATTTTGGTTTATTTCAGTCATTAAATACATAGGAAATCTTATGTATAGGCTGTCCAGAATATCCTTGCTTGATTGTGGGATTCCTATGCAGGAACAGAGAGACTGGGAAAAAAAGTAAACCTACCCACAAGGGGAAGGTCATCCAAAGAAGTACGTCCATGCAGGGTGGAGGTGAGGAGCAGAGGAAAAGACCCGACCTTGAACTTAGCTTGCGAATGTACTGGATCCTAAACTTGAATGGTTCACAGGGATTATATTGAAGCTTTCTGTTAGATCAAAGACTCATAAAACTTAACTGGAGGACTTTGCAAGAACTGAGTTTTATCTGTTGGCTTATCTCATTTCATGTCTGTGTGTTAGTTAAGGCATGTAAGTACAAGAAATTGAGTGGGTAGGAACAATTACAGTTTTTGAGGCTCCAGAGGTGTACAGACGGGACGTCTCTTCTGATCTGTGCATCCTTTCTTTGAGCTCTGTGCCCTCCAATGACTAGAGACTGAAATCATCACAATGGGGGTGACATTCTTTTCCTGTGTGCTCCCCTATTTTTTTAAAACTCATGTCCACAAATGATGTGAACTTTTGAGTTTTGCCACTGCAAGGTCAGCCAATGTATTAGGCCACCTCCAGAGGTTCTGAGTCTTTCTAATTATATTTTTAAATGGTAATGTGTCTTTGTCATTCAGAGAAAGGAGCCAGACGTAGGTAAGGAGCCCAGGAAAAAGGCTGAGGATAGGAGAGATGAGGCACCAAACTGAGATGTGTGTTTGAGGACACAAACCAACTGCAGAGTTTTGACACAGATGAGAGTATAAACGTACATACATCTGATATAATCGTACACCACAAAGAGCTGCAGCATTGTTTCATCCCTTCTTACTTTATATGGACGCAGTGTTGTGCTCCTCCAAATTCATATGTTGAAGTCTTAAATGTAGAGCAGAGCATATCATCTCTCAGCATGGATGGTTTAAGTTATAGGTCAGTGGTCGTCCTCAGCACTCTCCTTGGCCCTCACTCTGACTCACTTTGGGTGAGGCTCCACTGAGAATCCAAGATGTAAGTAAACTAGGCAAGGGCTCGGCTTTTTTTGCATTTTGGTTTATTTCAGTCATTAAATACATAGGAAATCTTATGTATAGGCTGTCCAGAATATCCTTGCTTGATTGTGGGATTCCTATGCAGGAACAGAGAGACTGGGAAAAAAAGTAAACCTACCCACAAGGGGAAGGTCATCCAAAGAAGTACGTCCATGCAGGGTGGAGGTGAGGAGCAGAGGAAAAGACCCGACCTTGAACTTAGCTTGCGAATGTACTGGATCCTAAACTTGAATGGTTCACAGGGATTATATTGAAGCTTTCTGTTAGATCAAAGACTCATAAAACTTAACTGGAGGACTTTGCAAGAACTGAGTTTTATCTGTTGGCTTATCTCATTTCATGTCTGTGTGTTAGTTAAGGCATGTAAGTACAAGAAATTGAGTGGGTAGGAACAATTACAGTTTTTGAGGCTCCAGAGGTGTACAGACGGGACGTCTCTTCTGATCTGTGCATCCTTTCTTTGAGCTCTGTGCCCTCCAATGACTAGAGACTGAAATCATCACAATGGGGGTGACATTCTTTTCCTGTGTGCTCCCCTATTTTTTTAAAACTCATGTCCACAAATGATGTGAACTTTTGAGTTTTATATGCCACTGCAAGGTCAGCCAATGTATTAGGCCACCTCCAGAGGTTACAATGAGTCTTTCTAACCTATATTTTTATTTCCCTCTCTTTCTGCCACCATGCTTTTCTGGATAGAAGTCAAATTGATAAGTGGGAGAAATGAATGTGACCGAGTCTTCTCCACTTCTCTGATATTAATCCTGTTACCCTAGGAGTAAATAAACGCTGGCTCATTCACAAGGCTCCAAGGCAGACATGCCTTTTCTGGGCGGAGATGAATGTGTCAGGTCCTTCGAGTACACAGGCTTATTAGAAATGGTTGGACAGCCCTTAGAAAGCAGAGCCTGAGGAGGGAAGGCTGCTTGCGTATGTCATCCTTTTCCCTCGTTCAACATAGGCACATAGAGTTTAGGAAGCTTCCTGGGAAAGCACATCAAATGATGACACTGTGGGTGCAAATTAATGTTAGTCATTAGACTTGTGAGGTTGTAGACGGTTTTAAAAATGAGCACTGCAAGAAAACGAGGAAGTACAAAGACTGAGGACATGACAAAGCCCAGAGAGAGGAAGCTTGTGCAGCTAGTTCATTTTCACTTGCTTCTAAAATTGTCTGATTGGAGGTATAAATCAGAGTTGTGACAGATTCATTTATTAAGCGTGGCTTTTTGTATGACTTTTAGGGAAGGGCTCTGGAGATAGAGGTGCAAGGAAACATCACAAGGAGATTGGATCTCTTCTGTGAATAGCTTCAAGAGGCATGCAGTTTCTCCCTTCTGTCGTGAATGACCTCGGAAAGAGTGGAAAGGCCTTTTCTTGCATTTGTGCTCCAAAGGAAATAACAAGGACGGCTCATAAAGTCAGGGAAGTAATGAGTTTTAGATGCATAGGGAAGAACTAATCTGATATTATGCAATAGAAAAGAGAGCTTCTCAGTTGTCATAAGCTTTCATAATTGGAAACTGTGTTTCCCATCAATGCAAATTTAGACAAGTGAGGCATACACACTATTTTCCCAGAACAGAGAGTTAACTCCTTGCAAGCCACCAGGTTGCAGATAGAGTCAGTTTGAGTTCCCTTGAGCTCTGCTGGGATTCTTGCCAAGGAATGCTGTTTCTAAATCTCCAGATGTTCTACTGGATTTCTTGTTATGTTTTCCATAGAGAGTGGGAAGGGTTGGACCTGTTACAGATGGGTTTGTTTCTAAGAAAATTGTATCCAGGTTGATGGGAATAAATTTTAAGTATAATGCTCTCACATTGTCAGTCTCTAAATCCTGTTGATTTCACCTTCTGTTTATTTGAAGGTCATGTTCACTTTTTTCTCGTTCCAATGACTCCTTCCTAGGCCAACCACAGTGCTCTCTGTCTGGAATTTCACAATAGCCTCCTGTGGTCCTCTGTGTACTTTGGCGCTCAATTCATTTCAGTCACTCACTCATGTCTGAATCTTTGCAGCCCCACAGACTGCAGGATGCCAGGCTTCCGAAAGCCAAACACTGCTTGCGTATGTCATCCTTTTCCCTCGTTCAACATAGGCACATAGAGTTTAGGAAGCTTCCTGGGAAAGCACATCAAATGATGACACTGTGGGTGCAAATTAATGTTAGTCATTAGACTTGTGAGGTTGTAGACGGTTTTAAAAATGAGCACTGCAAGAAAACGAGGAAGTACAAAGACTGAGGACATGACAAAGCCCAGAGAGAGGAAGCTTGTGCAGCTAGTTCATTTTCACTTGCTTCTAAAATTGTCTGATTGGAGGTATAAATCAGAGTTGTGACAGATTCATTTATTAAGCGTGGCTTTTTGTATGACTTTTAGGGAAGGGCTCTGGAGATAGAGGTGCAAGGAAACATCACAAGGAGATTGGATCTCTTCTGTGAATAGCTTCAAGAGGCATGCAGTTTCTCCCTTCTGTCGTGAATGACCTCGGAAAGAGTGGAAAGGCCTTTTCTTGCATTTGTGCTCCAAAGGAAATAACAAGGACGGCTCATAAAGTCAGGGAAGTAATGAGTTTTAGATGCATAGGGAAGAACTAATCTGATATTATGCAATAGAAAAGAGAGCTTCTCAGTTGTCATAAGCTTTCATAATTGGAAACTGTGTTTCCCATCAATGCAAATTTAGACAAGTGAGGCATACACACTATTTTCCCAGAACAGAGAGTTAACTCCTTGCAAGCCACCAGGTTGCAGATAGAGTCAGTTTGAGTTCCCTTGAGCTCTGCTGGGATTCTTGCCAAGGAATGCTGTTTCTAAATCTCCAGATGTTCTACTGGATTTCTTGTTATGTTTTCCATAGAGAGTGGGAAGGGTTGGACCTGTTACAGATGGGTTTGTTTCTAAGAAAATTGTATCCAGGTTGATGGGAATAAATTTTAAGTATAATGCTCTCACATTGTCAGTCTCTAAATCCTGTTGATTTCACCTTCTGTTTATTTGAAGGTCATGTTCACTTTTTTCTCGTTCCAATGACTCCTTCCTAGGCCAACCACAGTGCTCTCTGTCTGGAATTTCACAATAGCCTCCTGTGGTCCTCTGTGTACTTTGGCGCTCAATTCATTTCAGTCACTCACTCATGTCTGAATCTTTGCAGCCCCACAGACTGCAGGATGCCAGGCTTCCCTGTCCTTCACCATATCCCGTACCTTGCTCAAACTATGTCCATTGAATCCATGATGCCTTCCAACCATCTTGTCCTCTCTCGTTCCCTTCTCCTTCTGCCTTCTATTTTTCCCAGCCTCAGGGTCTTTTCCAATGAGTTGTGTCTTCTCATCAGGTAACCAAAGTATTGGAGCTTCAGCTTCAGCATCAGTCCTTCCAATGAATACTCTGGGTTGCTTTCCTTTAGGATTCCCTGCAGTGATCTCCTTCTGTGTACACTGGCACTGAGTAGTCAGGCCCACATAGTCAAAGCTATAGTTTTCCCGGTAGTCATGTACAGATGTGGGAGTGCGGCCATAACGAATGCCGAGCACTGAAGAATTGATGCTTTCAAATTGTGGTGCTAGAAGAGGCTCTTGAGAGTCCCTTGGACAGCAGGGAGATCAAACCAGTCAATCCAAAGGGAAATCAACCCTGAATATTTATTGGAAGGACTGATGCTGAAGCTGAAGCTCCAACACTTCGGCCACCTGATGTACAGAGCCAGCTCATTGGAAAAGACCCTGGTGCTGGGAAAGACTGAGGGCAAGAGGAGAAGGGGGTGACCAAGGATGAGATGGTTGGATGACATCATCAATGCAATGGACATGAGTTTGAGCAAGGTCCAGCAGACAGTGAAGGACAGGGAAGCCTGGCGTGCTGCAGTCCACAGGGTCACAAAGAGTTGGACATGACTTAGTGACTGAACAACAACTCTGCCTTCTTAACAAGTGCGATGTTTTAGAAAAGAAAAAGTAAAACATGGTCACCTTCCCTCCTTAAGACATTTTGGTAGCTTCCAGTACACTTACAGAGTCCGAGTCCTTGGCCTGTCCAGAAGGCCCTACTTGAGGCAGCCATGCCTGCCGGCCTTCTGCACCCTGGCCCCTACCCTGACTCCATTGCTCCAGCCACGGACTGCCCTGTGACCTTTGTTGCAAGGCCACCACCCGGGCTCTCTTTCCCAATGACTCCTTCCTAGGCCAACCACAGTGCTCTCTGTCTGGAATTTCACAATAGCCTCCTGTGGTCCTCTGTGTACTTTGGCGCTCAATTCATTTCAGTCACTCACTCATGTCTGAATCTTTGCAGCCCCACAGACTGCAGGATGCCAGGCTTCCCTGTCCTTCACCATATCCCGTACCTTGCTCAAACTATGTCCATTGAATCCATGATGCCTTCCAACCATCTTGTCCTCTCTCGTTCCCTTCTCCTTCTGCCTTCTATTTTTCCCAGCCTCAGGGTCTTTTCCAATGAGTTGTGTCTTCTCATCAGGTAACCAAAGTATTGGAGCTTCAGCTTCAGCATCAGTCCTTCCAATGAATACTCTGGGTTGCTTTCCTTTAGGATTCCCTGCAGTGATCTCCTTCTGTGTACACTGGCACTGAGTAGTCAGGCCCACATAGTCAAAGCTATAGTTTTCCCGGTAGTCATGTACAGATGTGGGAGTGCGGCCATAACGAATGCCGAGCACTGAAGAATTGATGCTTTCAAATTGTGGTGCTAGAAGAGGCTCTTGAGAGTCCCTTGGACAGCAGGGAGATCAAACCAGTCAATCCAAAGGGAAATCAACCCTGAATATTTATTGGAAGGACTGATGCTGAAGCTGAAGCTCCAACACTTCGGCCACCTGATGTACAGAGCCAGCTCATTGGAAAAGACCCTGGTGCTGGGAAAGACTGAGGGCAAGAGGAGAAGGGGGTGACCAAGGATGAGATGGTTGGATGACATCATCAATGCAATGGACATGAGTTTGAGCAAGGTCCAGCAGACAGTGAAGGACAGGGAAGCCTGGCGTGCTGCAGTCCACAGGGTCACAAAGAGTTGGACATGACTTAGTGACTGAACAACAACTCTGCCTTCTTAACAAGTGCGATGTTTTAGAAAAGAAAAAAGTAAAAACATGGTCACCTTCCCTCCTTAAGACATTTTGGTAGCTTCCAGTACACTTACAGAGTCCGGAGTCCTTGGCCTGTCCAGAAGGCCCTACTTGAGGCAGCCATGCCTGCCGGCCTTCTGCACCCTGGCCCCCCTACCCTGACTCCATTGCTCCAGCCACGGACTGCCCTGTGACCTTTGTTGCAAGGCCACCACCCGGGCACACGTCTTCCGAGTCTTCATCTGGGTGAACTCCTATGCATGCCCTCAGTCTTGGCTCACGTCCCTTGCTCAGTATCCTCCAGTTGACATCAGGCACCACTGTCACATCTATGCATCATACATTTTTGTTTCCATGGAGCTTTTTCAATTCAGTGCCGTGTCTTCTCTTCTAATGACCTAACATTTGTCACCCCGAGTAGATGACAAGCTCTAGACCCTCTGCCTCTTCAGTCCTAGACGTTCCTGGCATGGAGCAGGTACCCAAACATTGTTGCTGAATGAATCAGTGAGGGATGAATAGAAGCATCCCCCCAGAACTGACCTAGACAGGAGGGGCTCCAACTGGGAGCCTTTGGTGCTGCTGGTGTTGGGACAAACCCTGCTGGCAAGAGGCTGCATCTGAGGTAGAGCTGTGAGTGTTCCTGCGAGTGTTTTGAGAACATCAAAAATCACTCATGAGCGTTGGCAAGACATGCCTGGAACTTAAGGAATTTTGTTCCTGTAAGTTCTAGCCCAGTCTTTTATCTCTCAGATGTATTGTGTAGCTCTTATTTCATATAGTAAACCTTACAGTATCCCACAAGTATAAAGTATTAATGATCTTGCTACCAAAATGAGAAAAAAAAAAGTCTCCCAAGGGTTTCCACTTCTGTATTGTTCTGTTATTCAAAGTTTGTATAAGGTGTTCTATCGTATTGTCTTTTTTTTTTTTTTTTTAAAGATTTATTTATTTATTTATTTTGGAGGGCTGGGGTGGGGAGGGAGGGGAGCAGGCGGGCCACTTCTATTGGTCTTTCATTTGTCCATTTTCATCCATCTTTGTTCTTTGGCCCATGTGGGCCTCCCATCATGGTGGCCTCTGTTGTCACAGAGCGCCGGCTCTGGGCGCATGCACTCCAGAGCTCCGGCTCGGTAATTGGACACATCGGCCCAGCCGCTCCGTGGCATGTGGGATCTTCCCAGGCCAGGGATCGAACCAGCGCCCCTTGCACTACAAGGCGGTGTCCTTACCCACTGGACCACTAGGGAAGCCCTATCATATTGTCTTTTAACTGTGCTAACATTCTGCTTGATGTGCTAGGAGGGTGATCCATGAATTCCTTACTGTTATTATTTTCTTATGACTTGGGCTTGATAAGATAGAATTCTGTTTAGAACTAAATGGCATAAGTTGTTAGGTTTACCGAATTGGAAATTACTTTGGTGACTTGTAAAGAAACATGAAGCTATAACAGAAGTCATAATGATCTTTACCTTGGAATGTTGCTTGACAGAATACAGAGAGGTTATTAAAGAGATATAGAACTATTCATTATTTAATGGTGGGGTAATTTTTTTCACCTCTGCTTAAGAGGAATAATCTTTATTGATTAAAATTGGGAAATGGTTAAGAAACCAGTTCTATTTCAGATCTTTCGCTATATTATGCATTGTATTGATACATCGAATTTCATTTTTCATAAAATGTCCTGGTTTGCCTGAAAAGTATTGATAAATAAAAAAGAAACTCATGATAGAGAAGATCTGTTTATATATTACATGCAAGCCTTTTTACCTTATGCCTCTGAAGAGTGGTTGCCCTTTAAGGATTTCTAAATAGACATGAAAGATAACTTATCTGCTAAAATCCAAGCATAATTATATTGACCCAGTAAAATGCCATGAACTTGGAATGTTTCAACAGGAGCTATTCGTGCTTAAACACATTTTTCAGCTTTTACTTTATCACAATAGTTTAGTTTTTAGTTGTTTTTTTTTTTTTTTTTTCCAGTTGGAAAAGAAATAAGAGTCTTCCAGTCTCGTGGAAGATGGTAAATTAGGAAGGGTGGTGGATTTATCTCACAGCCAGGGTTAGTTTTACTCTATCTGACTGTCTGATAATCAGCAATATTTAAACAAGCAAGCATTATGCTGAAAGATTCTGATCGTGAGGGAATAGAAATGAAATTAGTGAAAGGAAGCTGCACTAATGCAGAGCTTCTCAGGTGGCCTAGTGGTAAAGAATCTGGAAAAACAAGTGACAGAGGTTCTATCCCTGGGTCAGGAAGATCCCTTAGAGGAGGGCATGACAACCCACTGCAGTATTCTTGCCTGGAGAATCCCGTGGACAGAGGAGCCTGGTGGGCTACGGTCTAAGGGGTCACAAAGAGTTGGGCACAACTGAACTGACCTAGCATGTGCACACACATACCTAATGCGACACACCAGAGCCCCTGGCAATACCACTACACCTAAGGCCACTCACCAGCAGAATATTTCATTTTCCTTGATGAAGCAACATTGTGACACTTTCAGGTTATTTCTGTTCTGAATCTTTTTTCCCACTCATCTCATTTAATACAAGCAGTTGAGCCCAAATACAGCTTTTGACCTCCAAACAGTCACATTAGAAATTTGAGAATCTTGGGATAAAATTTTTTTTCTAGGATTTGCAAAATAAGAACTACTAGCCTCAATCATAGGCCTTGCCAACAGTCTCGTTCCCAACACTGAAACCTGACAAATTGTCCTCTTATGGTAGATATGCTGCAAAACTAAGGAAACACAGTATTCTATAAATTGCTGGAGAGAACATTCTGTTTCCAGCTCTGCATACTCACCCTCGAAACTCTATGTCCCTATGCCCTAGCCCCAGGGCTGCCCTGGGTGGCTCAGATGGTAAAGAATCTGCCTGCCCATGTGGGAGACCCAGGTTGGACCCCTGGGTCAGGAAGATCTCCTGGAGAAGGAACTGGCAACCTACTTCAGTATTCTTGCCTGAAAAATCCCATTGGGATAGGAGCTTGCTGGGAGTACAAAGATCTTGGTGGGATCGCAAAGAGTTGAACACGACTGAACAAGACTAACATGCCCTGGCCCTGTATACACGCACTGTGTATTTATTCGTTGATTCCTCTTCTACTCTACAGTGGCGCTCTTAATATTCTTATTTCTCAGCCTCTTAAAATCCCACATTGTAAAGTCGCTGACTGATTGGCATTTTAACAGAATTGTCCTTCTGCACTGTGTAATTATCAACTGGAGGAAACCCTCTGTAGATTGAACTCATCAGTTGTCAGGCACTTTCATGTGAAGCTATGTGCGGGAATAGAAATGAAATTAGTGAAAGGAAGCTGCACTAATGCAGAGCTTCTCAGGTGGCCAAAAACAAAAAACGGGGTTTATCCCTTAGAGTTGAGGGCATGACAACCCACTGCAGTATTCTTGCCTGGAGAATCCCGTGGACAGAGGAGCCTGGTGGGCTACGGTCTAAGGGGTCACAAAGAGTTGGGCACAACTGAACTGACCTAGCATGTGCACACACATACCTAATGCGACACACCAGAGCCCCTGGCAATACCACTACACCTAAGGCCACTCACCAGCAGAATATTTCATTTTCCTTGATGAAGCAACATTGTGACACTTTCAGGTTATTTCTGTTCTGAATCTTTTTTCCCACTCATCTCATTTAATACAAGCAGTTGAGCCCAAATACAGCTTTTGACCTCCAAACAGTCACATTAGAAATTTGAGAATCTTGGGATAAAATTTTTTTTCTAGGATTTGCAAAATAAGAACTACTAGCCTCAATCATAGGCCTTGCCAACAGTCTCGTTCCCAACACTGAAACCTGACAAATTGTCCTCTTATGGTAGATATGCTGCAAAACTAAGGAAACACAGTATTCTATAAATTGCTGGAGAGAACATTCTGTTTCCAGCTCTGCATACTCACCCTCGAAACTCTATGTCCCTATGCCCTAGCCCCAGGGCTGCCCTGGGTGGCTCAGATGGTAAAGAATCTGCCTGCCCATGTGGGAGACCCAGGTTGGACCCCTGGGTCAGGAAGATCTCCTGGAGAAGGAACTGGCAACCTACTTCAGTATTCTTGCCTGAAAAATCCCATTGGGATAGGAGCTTGCTGGGAGTACAAAGATCTTGGTGGGATCGCAAAGAGTTGAACACGACTGAACAAGACTAACATGCCCTGGCCCTGTATACACGCACTGTGTATTTATTCGTTGATTCCTCTTCTACTCTACAGTGGCGCTCTTAATATTCTTATTTCTCAGCCTCTTAAAATCCCACATTGTAAAGTCGCTGACTGATTGGCATTTTAACAGAATTGTCCTTCTGCACTGTGTAATTATCAACTGGAGGAAACCCTCTGTAGATTGAACTCATCAGTTGTCAGGCACTTTCTGTGCAGCTATGTGCTGTAAGGAAGGGCTCTGCGGAAGATAGCATGCTTGAGGCCTGTTCATACCTCCCCAGTTATGGAACAAGGTTCAGATCATATTCCGGGGATAAGGAAAAGAGTAGGTGAAGAGATGCCCCAGATTGCAATTGCAGTGATTCTAGCTTGTTTAACCCAGTTCCTCTCAAACTTTAGCGTGCATCTGAATCTTTTGAGGATCTTGTTAAAACTCATGCGCCTGGGTTTCACCATCCCCCAACCTACTTAAAGATTCTGACTCAGTAAATCCTACTCTGGGCCTCTATATGATCATCTTTAAAAGCTTCCACCGCGTTTCAGAGAGATCCTACTGGACATCCGCTTTCTAGATACCCCAGAGAGCCTCTGAAAAGGCTTTCCTCACCAACTTGAGGGTGCTTGTCAGACTTGGGCTTGCTGGGAAAACAGTGGTATTGCTTATTGACCCAGACCTACACCTCTGCCATTAGACTAGCCCTTTGCTTTGTTTCCCGAGGTGAAGCAGTTGCCAAGTCTAACAACCAGCCTCTAACAAGTCCCTTGCAAAGAGCTATTGATTGGGCTGGAGAAAAAAGCAAGTACAATTAAGCTTCAAACTAATCATCAGAATGCAACATTGACTGAATTGTTCCAGTGGTTCATTAAAACTGCTCTCCTTGGCGTGGAGTGTGGGAGTGTCCGGGCTTTGCTGGTGAGGGTCATCTGCAGTGTGAAAAAGCATGGTTCAGCAATTTGGAATATTTTCTTGTTCTCACAGGACCAAAAATGGAATGAATAAAATTTATAAATCTCTGCAGTAGGTTGTATAATTGGAAGAGAAAGGCAGGGAGAATTTTAGTATTTAACAGCATAGCTTGTTCATTCACAGCATTTACATGAAGTATGTGTATTTTCTTTCTCGTTTTCTCTCTCTCTCTGTCTCTGTCTCTCTCTCTGTCTCTCTTTTGGGGGGCGGTGGGGGGTGGGGCTTGAGAACATTGCAGAGCAACCAAAGCTGTTGCTACATCCATTGTAGATGTCTAGGTAGACAGAGTGCAACCTTGAATTTCTACAGACTATGCTTTACGTTCCTTCTGCACTGTGTAATTATCAACTGGAGGAAACCCTCTGTAGATTGAACTCATCAGTTGTCAGGCACTTTCTGTGCAGCTATGTGCTGTAAGGAAGGGCTCTGCGGAAGATAGCATGCTTGAGGCCTGTTCATACCTCCCCAGTTATGGAACAAGGTTCAGATCATATTCCGGGGATAAGGAAAAGAGTAGGTGAAGAGATGCCCCAGATTGCAATTGCAGTGATTCTAGCTTGTTTAACCCAGTTCCTCTCAAACTTTAGCGTGCATCTGAATCTTTTGAGGATCTTGTTAAAACTCATGCGCCTGGGTTTCACCATCCCCCAACCTACTTAAAGATTCTGACTCAGTAAATCCTACTCTGGGCCTCTATATGATCATCTTTAAAAGCTTCCACCGCGTTTCAGAGAGATCCTACTGGACATCCGCTTTCTAGATACCCCAGAGAGCCTCTGAAAAGGCTTTCCTCACCAACTTGAGGGTGCTTGTCAGACTTGGGCTTGCTGGGAAAACAGTGGTATTGCTTATTGACCCAGACCTACACCTCTGCCATTAGACTAGCCCTTTGCTTTGTTTCCCGAGGGTGAAGCAGTTGCCAAGTCTAACAACCAGCCTCTAACAAGTCCCTTGCAAAGAGCTATTGATTGGGCTGGAGAAAAAAGCAAGTACAATTAAGCTTCAAACTAATCATCAGAATGCAACATTGACTGAATTGTTCCAGTGGTTCATTAAAACTGCTCTCCTTGGCGTGGAGTGTGGGAGTGTCCGGGCTTTGCTGGTGAGGGTCATCTGCAGTGTGAAAAAGCATGGTTCAGCAATTTGGAATATTTTCTTGTTCTCACAGGACCAAAAATGGAATGAATAAAATTTATAAATCTCTGCAGTAGGTTGTATAATTGGAAGAGAAAGGCAGGGAGAATTTTAGTATTTAACAGCATAGCTTGTTCATTCACAGCATTTACATGAAGTATGTGTATTTTCTTTCTCGTTTTCTCTCTCTCTCTGTCTCTGTCTCTCTCTCTCTGTCTCTCTTTTGGGTGGCGGTGGGGGGTGGGGCTTGAGAACATTGCAGAGCAACCAAAGCTGTTGCTACATCCATTGTAGATGTCTAGGTAGACAGAGTGCAACCTTGAATTTCTACAGAATTGGGTTGGAGGGGAAGAAAATGTTTCTATATGTACATTTGCATTTAGCAAAAGCCTATTTCACAAAGTTCACACAGCATCCTGATGTAATAGCAGTGTATACTACCCAGCAAATGTAATTGGGGTTTTATTATATATGACTCATAAGGAAACCGTGCCTTATAAAGTAATCTCTAAAGTGACAGATGGACGGACACCCACTGCCTAGCGTTTGGCCAGTAAACCTCTCTCCTAAAAGGACACTTGCTAAAGGAGCTCATGACCTTATTTCACTCTGCAGAGTTAACCAGTCCAAACCGGGCCCTATTATTTCTTTATGGAGCAACTCAGTCTGCCCAGTCTCAAATGTGATTGGAATTCACTTTATGATACCATCAAAACAGAGAAAAAGACATGAATTTCTACTTAACTCTGCCTATTAAGGTTTATCACACATAGACCTTAGAAACATTCTAAATAAATTACTTTGCCCTGTTGGGGAAAAGTGTCATGCTGTTAATTTTATTGCCTTTCTGGCAAGCATATTAGTATTAAGCAGTAGACCTAATTGGAGGCATATTATAATTTAGATGTGACCATTGCGAACATGAGATCTATACCAGCTTTTGATAAAGGATAGCGTCTGAGTTCTTTTCCAAGGAAAAATGGCAGGGTTGCAGGCACAACCCTAGCAGTGGTTGGTTTATTGTTGTTAGGGGGGTCCGGGCTTTGCTGGTGAGGGTCATCTGCAGTGTGAAAAAGCATGGTTCAGCAATTTGGAATATTTTCTTGTTCTCACAGGACCAAAAATGGAATGAATAAAATTTATAAATCTCTGCAGTAGGTTGTATAATTGGAAGAGAAAGGCAGGGAGAATTTTAGTATTTAACAGCATAGCTTGTTCATTCACAGCATTTACATGAAGTATGTGTATTTTCTTTCTCGTTTTCTCTCTCTCTCTGTCTCTGTCTCTCTCTCTCTGTCTCTCTTTTGGGTGGCGGTGGGGGGTGGGGCTTGAGAACATTGCAGAGCAACCAAAGCTGTTGCTACATCCATTGTAGATGTCTAGGTAGACAGAGTGCAACCTTGAATTTCTACAGAATTGGGTTGGAGGGGAAGAAAATGTTTCTATATGTACATTTGCATTTAGCAAAAGCCTATTTCACAAAGTTCACACAGCATCCTGATGTAATAGCAGTGTATACTACCCAGCAAATGTAATTGGGGTTTTATTATATATGACTCATAAGGAAACCGTGCCTTATAAAGTAATCTCTAAAGTGACAGATGGACGGACACCCACTGCCTAGCGTTTGGCCAGTAAACCTCTCTCCTAAAAGGACACTTGCTAAAGGAGCTCATGACCTTATTTCACTCTGCAGAGTTAACCAGTCCAAACCGGGCCCTATTATTTCTTTATGGAGCAACTCAGTCTGCCCAGTCTCAAATGTGATTGGAATTCACTTTATGATACCATCAAAACAGAGAAAAAGACATGAATTTCTACTTAACTCTGCCTATTAAGGTTTATCACACATAGACCTTAGAAACATTCTAAATAAATTACTTTGCCCTGTTGGGGAAAAGTGTCATGCTGTTAATTTTATTGCCTTTCTGGCAAGCATATTAGTATTAAGCAGTAGACCTAATTGGAGGCATATTATAATTTAGATGTGACCATTGCGAACATGAGATCTATACCAGCTTTTGATAAAGGATAGCGTCTGAGTTCTTTTCCAAGGAAAAATGGCAGGGTTGCAGGCACAACCCTAGCAGTGGTTGGTTTATTGTTGTTAGAATTTGCAAATACTGTTCACAAATTCTAATTCTATTATTTCTTAATAATAAGAAATCATGGTCAAAATAACAGGTGATAAAGTTTATAGGACTACTCCTATTCTCCTGACATGCCTGATACCTATAGTCACTTCTTAAAATGAATTTTTCTCTTTCCAGACCAATTGAACTTTTTAAAAATGTTAATACGGGGTAGAAATGTTTCATTGCTTGCAACTTTTTAATTTTGAACTAATTGTAGGCTTCCAGAAAAGTTGCCAAAATAGCACGCACAGAGGTTCCTTGTATCTTAACTTCCTTGACTTAATGTTGGCATCTTATATAACCAAGGGGCTTCCCTAGTGGCTCAGACAGTAAAGAATCTGCCCACAGTACGGGAGACCTAGGTTTGATCCTTGGGTCAGCAGGGTCCCCTGGAGAAGAGAATGGCTTCCTATTCCAGTATTCTTGCCTGGACAATTCCTTGGACAGGAGCCTGGCAGGCCACAGTCCATAGGGTCACAGAGAGTCAGACACAGCTGACAGAATAACACGTTCGCTCACTCTCTATATAACCATGGTACATAGTCAGAACAGGATATTAACATTGGTGAAATATTATTCATCAAGCTTCAGTTTATTTAAATTCACCCACTTCTCCATTAATTTAATTTTCATTTCTGGATTCTATCTGGACCTTCAAATTGAATTGATAGTTCTCCTTAGTCTTCTGTAATCTATAACACTCCATTTGTCTTTCTCATAAAAATGTATCTTAAAGCAGATTTTTTGTGTATTTAGTGAAATGTGCATGGGAAGATCATATGTGTGTTTTGGCTGGTAGGTCTGATCATTGAATAGGAAACACCTGAACTTCTGTTTTGCTTAAACAAAAATAGTTCAGAGGATTTCCCAAAATATTAATGATATGATAACTTAGTTTTATTCAATAAAATTTACTAATTGAGATTAATTTTTTGAAAACCCACTCAGGTTTGGCTATAAATAAAAACTGAATTTTGGGGCTTCCCCTGGTGGTCCAGTGGATAAGGACACCGCCTTGCAGTGCAAGGGGCGCCGGTTCGATCCCTGGCCTGGGAAGATCCCACGTGCCGCGGAGCGGCTGGACTGATGTGTCCAATCACCGAGCCGGAGCTCTGGAGCGCATGCGCCCAGAGCCGACGCTCTGCAACAACGGATGCCACCGCGATGGGAGGCCCGCAGGAGCCAAAGAACAAAGACAGATGAAAACAGAGAAATGAAAGACCAATAGAAGTGGCCCGCCCGCTCCCCTCCCTCCCCAACCCGACCCCTGCCCAAAATAAATAAATAAATAAATCTTTAAAAAAAAAAAAAAAAAAAAACTGAATTTTAAGTTGAAAATATATGAAAAATGATTGCGTCTTATTTCGTTAGTTTTAGGAAAACTAAATTGATACACATTTTTCATTCTAATTATTGTCTAGGGGTTCTTTTTATTACATGGAGGCCAGTTTATAATTAGTGTAAGTGTTATTTGCATGTAGTAGATTATTTCAGCTTTAAAAAGTAATTTTTTGTCCTTAAATATTCTCCCTAAGAAGGATCTGACCTGTCTTTAATTATAGAAAAGTATCGACTAAGCAAAGATGAACCACAACCAGAATCTTGCCCATATTCTACAAATTTCAAATTAGGGATTCAAATGAATAGATTTTTATCGTATGAGAAGCTTGCATAAAGTTGTTACTAAAATAGGATTTTGGAGAGCAGTGGAGCCATTTCTAAACGATCTGTTCCTCTTAGCCGAGCCTGTTTTCTCCCACTAGAGTCACGGGCATACACGAGGTCTATGAACAGATTATCCAGCAGGTAAACGTGGAAGCAAGTCTGGGTGTTGCTCCTCTTCTAGAAAATGACTGTTAAATGGAGAGACACACCCCCTGCCCAGTGCCACAGACATTGTTGTTCTTCTGTTCTGTTGGAACTGTTCTGACCCCAACTGAATGCACTCCAATTCAGGTCTGAACGAACCCCCAAAGTACCTCTGATTCCACAAATTAAAGGGCATAATCCACCCGGTTGCCCCAACTTCAGAGACCAGTAGGAAGGGGCCCCCCTACCTGCACTTTTGACTGACTGCCTGTAAACTGAGGGGTTCCCCTTTCTGAGTGAAAGTCACTCAGTCATGTCCAGCTCTTTGAGAGACCATGGACTGTGGCCTCACAGGCTTCTCTGTTCGTGGGCTTCTCCAGCAAGAATACTGGATTGGGTTGTCGTTCCCTCCTCCAGGGGATCTTCCCAACCCGGGGACCAAAACCAGGTCTCCTCCATTGCAGGTGGATTCTTTACCATCTGAGCCACCGTGAAAGTCTGGAGCGGGGAGCCTATCCCTTCTCCAGGGAATTTTCCTGCGCTAGGAATCGAACCAGGGTCTCCTGCATTGTGCAAGTGGATTTTTTTTTTTTTTTTTTTACCAGCTGAGCTGCAAGGGAAGCCTTGCTTGAAGGATTCACAGAACTCAGGCAAGGACATATGACCATGATGCATGCACTGATGAGAACTAGCCACAAGAGGAGAAGCACAGGGTTGGGCCCAGGAGAGTCCTGAATGCTGAGTTCCCATGTCTTCTCCTCTTGGAATTAGGGTGTATCACCCACCTAGCACATCAATGTGTTCACCAACCAGTAAGCTCCAACTGAATGGTGATTTTATTAGGGTTTCATTAAAAGGGAACCTTGGCCACTTGCTTGAACTCAATCTCTATCCCTTGTTTTCTTCCCTGGTGGTCAGAAGTTCAGGCTGATAGCACATGGTTCAAAGCTGCAACCCTCTAATTAGATGGTTTTACCATCATGACTATGCTGAAACTATCCAGAGGTCCCGTGGGTCTTGTTACTAAAATAGGTTTTGAATGGCCTTTTCACGTCCCAGGTTTCTCCCACTAGAGTCACGGGCATACACGAGGTCTATGAACAGATTATCCAGCAGGTAAACGTGGAAGCAAGTCTGGGTGTTGCTCCTCTTCTAGAAAATGACTGTTAAATGGAGAGACACACCCCCTGCCCAGTGCCACAGACATTGTTGTTCTTCTGTTCTGTTGGAACTGTTCTGACCCCAACTGAATGCACTCCAATTCAGGTCTGAACGAACCCCCAAAGTACCTCTGATTCCACAAATTAAAGGGCATAATCCACCCGGTTGCCCCAACTTCAGAGACCAGTAGGAAGGGGCCCCCCTACCTGCACTTTTGACTGACTGCCTGTAAACTGAGGGGTTCCCCTTTCTGAGTGAAAGTCACTCAGTCATGTCCAGCTCTTTGAGAGACCATGGACTGTGGCCTCACAGGCTTCTCTGTTCGTGGGCTTCTCCAGCAAGAATACTGGATTGGGTTGTCGTTCCCTCCTCCCGGGGATTTTCCCAACCCGGGGACCAAAACCAGGTCTCCTCCATTGCAGGTGGATTCTTTACCATCTGAGCCACCGTGAAAGTCTGGAGCGGGGAGCCTATCCCTTCTCCAGGGAATTTTCCTGCGCTAGGAATCGAACCAGGGTCTCCTGCATTGTGCAAGTGGATTTTTTTTTTTTACCAGCTGAGCTGCAAGGGAAGCCTTGCTTGAAGGATTCACAGAACTCAGGCAAGGACATATGACCATGATGCATGCACTGATGAGAACTAGCCACAAGAGGAGAAGCACAGGGTTGGGCCCAGGAGAGTCCTGAATGCTGAGTTCCCATGTCTTCTCCTCTTGGAATTAGGGTGTATCACCCACCTAGCACATCAATGTGTTCACCAACCAGTAAGCTCCAACTGAATGGTGATTTTATTAGGGTTTCATTAAAAGGGAACCTTGGCCACTTGCTTGAACTCAATCTCTATCCCTTGTTTTCTTCCCTGGTGGTCAGAAGTTCAGGCTGATAGCACATGGTTCAAAGCTGCAACCCTCTAATTAGATGGTTTTACCATCATGACTATGCTGAAACTATCCAGAGGTCCCGTGGGTCACCTCTTTAACATAAAATGTCAGGGCCAACTGTGAATGACAGAAACGGTCTTATCACTCAGAAAATTGCAAGGATTCACAGTGAGTCGTCTCTTCATATCAGGTGGCCAGAGTATTGGAGCTTCAGCTTCAGCCTCATTCCTTCCAGTGAATATTCAGGGTTGGTTTCCTTTAAGATTGACTGGTGTGATCTCCTTGTTGTCCATTGACTGCTCCTCCCTTGTCTCTGCAGCCCCTATTTTCTCTGATTAGCAGCTGTTTGAACCTGCTCTTGGAACTCAGGGAGTAGATTTCATAAAGACTGAAATCTATTCCCTGCAAACAAGAAACAGGGGACACAGAAAGGCTTCCATGCCCAGAATCCCCACAGGTTCTGCTCACAGTGATAACACCACTAAATATTCTTGTAACATTTAGATTTTTTATAGTTTTTTTTTTTTTCAAAGATTTATTTATTTATTTATGGGGGATGGGGTGGGGAGGGAGGGGAGCCGGCGGGCCACTTCTATTGGTCTTTCATTTGTCTATTTTTATCCATCTTTGTTCTTTGGCCCGTGTGGGCCTCCCATTGCAGTAACCTCCGTTGTCGCAGAGCACCGGCTGTGGGCGCTTGCGCTCCGGAGCTCCGGCTTGTTAATTGGACACATGGGTCCAGCCGCTCCGCGGCACGTGGGATCTTCCCAGGCCAGGGATGGAACCGGCGCCCCTTGCACTGCAAGGTGGTGTCCTTACCCACTGGACCACCAGGGAAGCCCCTAGATTTTTTTATAGTGTTTTAATATAGATTTTTTATAGTTTCTTAAATTACCTCCAAGTACTTAATGTTGATGCTTTGCAAATCATGTTTTGGAAAACTTCATTTCCCTACCATTAAGTTTTAGTATAGAGAAATGTAAATAATTTCTATATGTTGACCTTGTCCTTAGGATATTCTAAATATACAGTCATACTGCCTGCAAATAGAGTTAATTTCTTCCTTTCCAGTCTGTACTCCTTTTAATTTTTTGTCCTTCATTGTACTGGTTACCTAGGATTATAAAGCACATTTTATGATACACTACAATGTTAAATAGAAATAGTGACAGTGGGCATCCTTGTCTGTTCCTAGAGGAAACATGTTGTCTTTGTTAACTATGATGCTAGTGTAGGTTATTCATAAATGCCCTTTATTAGAGAAATTTCCTTTCCCTAGTTTTTTGTGAACTCTTTTCTAAAAAAAAAAAAAAATCATAAATAGGGTTGCTCCTTGTCACTTTTTTTCATCTTTTGAGATGATCATTTGATTTTTCTCCTTTGTTCTGTTAATGTGATTGCAGTTTAAAGACTTTTGAGTGTTATAGCAACCTCGCATTTTCTGTGATAGATATCACTTGGTCATGCTGTATTGTACTTTTTAGACACTACTGAATTTATTAAGAATTTTCATGTTTATGTTCATGAGAGATGATAGTCTGTAATTTTCTGGAAATGTGTGTATTTGGTTTTATTATCTGACCTTGCTTTTATTAGCTGACCTTGTAAAATGAGTTGAAAAAAGTTTCCTTCTCCTCTGTTTTATGAATTTTTAAAATCGTGATTATTTCCTTTTTAAATGTCTTAGAAAATTCAGCAGTAAAGGCACTTGGACCAGAGTATTCTTTGTGGGAAATATTTCAGTTTCAAATTCAATATCTTTAATAGATGTAGGTCTGTTTGCATTTTTTTTTCTTCTTATATGTTATGATAATGGGTCTTTAGAGCTGTCTTTTTTATGTAAGTTGTTGAATTTATGGGCCTGAAATGTTCACAATATTCTTTTGTCATTCTTTTAATGCCTGTAGTATCTGTAATGATATCCCTTAGTCTTTCTTGCATTCCTGATGTTGATAGCTTTTTAAATTCTCTTATTCTTGATTAGTTTTTGTAGAAGCTTATCGGCTTTACCAGTCTATTCAAAGAATCAGACTTTTAGTTTTGATTTTTATCTGTTATTCATTTTCTTTCTCACTGATTTCAAGTCTTTATTATTTCCTTTCCTCTACTTTTTAGACTCAGTTTTGCTTCCCCAGTTTCTTTAAAATGGGAAGTTTGTATCATTGGTATGTTTGTCTATAATTTAAATAATTAAAGTTTTGTTCTTTTCCCTTTAAGCACCTTGTCATCTGTATCCCACCAGGTTGATAGCTATATTTTCATTGTTATCCAGTTTCAGATATTTTCTGGTTTTCCTTATGAGTTTTTCCTTGGACCTATCAGTTATATATATCTTGGTATTAATTTTGGATTAAAAACTACTTTAAAATAGTTTTGGTTTAGACTTCAAGTTTAGTTTGGTTATAATCACAGAACACATTTCTGTAGGGTTTCAGCCGATATACATTTATTGAGACTTATTTTTAAGTTCCGTATATAGAGTATTTTGGTGAATATTTCACATGCCCTTGAAAAGACTGCGCATTTTGCAATTTGGGGTAAAGCATCTTATAAGTGACAAGTCAGCCTGTTTGTTAATGCTCTTCATATTTTGCTTATTTTGTAAATCTACTTTTCTAGCAAGTGAAGCCAAAGGAGTTTTGACATTTTCAAAAAAATTATGAATTTGTGTATTTCTCTTATTCACAGTGTCGGTTTTTAATGAGCTTATTTTGGAACTCTGCTATTTAGAATGGTTATGTATGTCTTCTTCAAAAGATGGCTTGTATCGGTAATGTAATGGTGTTCTTTATATCTTGTACTGTTCCTTGTCATGAATGTTATTTTGTCTGATGCACTGTGGCCGTCCCAGCTTCCTACTGTTTGTGTCTGAACAGTATATCTTTCTTCCATTTTTATTTTTACTTTTGGCCAGTCTTTGTAATTATGTTTAAGGTGTATTTTGTTGGTAGCAGATGGCATCTAGTGGGTCTCTGCATCTTAATTAGCATGTTATTTTAGTGGAATTATCATTATGGTTGGATTTAATCTACTATGCTTGCTGCTTATTTCTCGTCTGTTCTCTGTCCCATTTTTCTGCCTTCTTTTGCATTGATTTTTTCCCTAATATTTGCTTATGAGCTGTATTCCCCTGTTTTATTATTTTTGATTGCTCTAGGATTTACTCTATTTATAGATTACCTTTATGCCAATTTATGTGGAATGTAAGAACCTTAAAGCAGTAAATTACCATTTTTCTCCTCAGTCCTTGCACTATTGTTGAAATACATTTCATTTCTACACATATTATAAATGCCACAATGTATTTTTATCACTTTTTCATAATTATTCATCTTCTGAATAATTTAAAACAGAGGACAAGAAATTTTCCACTTTGCTACTCTATTCTTCAGTGTAAGTCTAAATTTTATCTGACATTAGGTTTTTTCATCCTAAAAAATTTCCTTTAATATGTTTTATAGTGGAGGCCTTCTAGCAATGAATTCATACAACTTATCTGAACATTTATTTTACCTACAATTTTGTAGGATATTTTCTCTGGATATAGAATTATAGGTGTTGAGCTTACTCTTTCTATTTGCAATTTAAGGATATTGTTGCACTGTCTTCTGGATTGCATTGTTTCTGATGAGAAGTTAGAGATTGTTCTTATTTTTCTTTACCTGTATGTGATATATCTCCTTTGCTGATTAGTTTGTAAAAGACTTTCTTCTGATTATTAATTTTGGATAATTTGACTGTGATATATCTAGGTGTTTATTTTATTTCATGCTGCTTGAGTTTGTTGAGCTTTTTAAATCTTCTATAGTTTTAAACATCAAATTGGGAAGAATTTAACCTTATTTTTACAAAAATTGTCTGCACCTGCTCCTTTTTTGTCTTTTGGATTTCATATGTATACTAGGACATTTCAAATCACTTCATAGGGCACCTAGACACTGTTCAACTTTTTTAGTCTCAATTCTTTTTATTTCCTTCAGTTTGGATAGTTTCTTTTCCTGTGTCTCCAAGTTAACTGGTATTTGCTTCTGCTTTTGTTTAATCTTCTGCTAAACCCATTCACTGAAACTTTTCATTCAGATATACTATTTTTAGCTTACAAGGTTTATTGGTTCTTTTTTAGATTTTAAGTTTTTCAAAGTTTCTTTTATGTTCATGCTTACTTTTTAATTCTTGGTATAAACAAAATCGTTGATTTTAAGTGTGTGTGTGCATTCTCAGTAGCTTCTTTTCAATCCTGTGGACTGTAGCCTGCAAGGCTTTTCTGTCCGTGTGATTCTCCAGGCAAGAATATTGGAAGGGATTGCCATAATCTCCTCTGAGGGATCATCCCAGCCCAGGGATTGAACCCACATCTCTTGTGTCTCCTGCACTGGCAGATGAATTCCTTACCACTTTACCACCAGCAGTCTGCTTTCAGTTGGGTATATCTTTCACTGTTCCCTTGTACTTGTCTTCAGATCCCATTATCTCTGTTATTTCTAGATCTTTCTGTTGATTGATTCTTCTCTCCTGGTTTCAGATTTTATTTCAATTGCATTTCCTAGTACCTAAAAATTTCCTTTAATATGTTTTATAGTGGAGGCCTTCTAGCAATGAATTCATACAACTTATCTGAACATTTATTTTACCTACAATTTTGTAGGATATTTTCTCTGGATATAGAATTATAGGTGTTGAGCTTACTCTTTCTATTTGCAATTTAAGGATATTGTTGCACTGTCTTCTGGATTGCATTGTTTCTGATGAGAAGTTAGAGATTGTTCTTATTTTTCTTTACCTGTATGTGATATATCTCCTTTGCTGATTAGTTTGTAAAAGACTTTCTTCTGATTATTAATTTTGGATAATTTGACTGTGATATATCTAGGTGTTTATTTTATTTCATGCTGCTTGAGTTTGTTGAGCTTTTTAAATCTTCTATAGTTTTAAACATCAAATTGGGAAGAATTTAACCTTATTTTTACAAAAATTGTCTGCACCTGCTCCTTTTTTGTCTTTTGGATTTCATATGTATACTAGGACATTTCAAATCACTTCATAGGGCACCTAGACACTGTTCAACTTTTTTAGTCTCAATTCTTTTTATTTCCTTCAGTTTGGATAGTTTCTTTTCCTGTGTCTCCAAGTTAACTGGTATTTGCTTCTGCTTTTGTTTAATCTTCTGCTAAACCCATTCACTGAAACTTTTCATTCAGATATACTATTTTTAGCTTACAAGTTTTTATTGGTTCTTTTTTAGATTTTAAGTTTTTCAAAGTTTCTTTTATGTTCATGCTTACTTTTTAATTCTTGGTATAAACAAAATCGTTGATTTTAAGTGTGTGTGTGCATTCTCAGTAGCTTCTTTTCAATCCTGTGGACTGTAGCCTGCAAGGCTTTTCTGTCCGTGTGATTCTCCAGGCAAGAATATTGGAAGGGATTGCCATAATCTCCTCTGAGGGATCATCCCAGCCCAGGGATTGAACCCACATCTCTTGTGTCTCCTGCACTGGCAGATGAATTCCTTACCACTTTACCACCAGCAGTCTGCTTTCAGTTGGGTATATCTTTCACTGTTCCCTTGTACTTGTCTTCAGATCCCATTATCTCTGTTATTTCTAGATCTTTCTGTTGATTGATTCTTCTCTCCTGGTTTCAGTTTACATTTTCACACTTTTGCATTTGCCTAGTGAATTTTTTTTTGGCTTTTACAGAGTTTTATTGGGGGGGGGGAGGGTGTCAGGCGGGCCACTTCTATTGGTCTTTCATTTATCTATTTTCATCCATCTTTGTTCTTTGGCCCGTGGGGGCCTCCCATCACAATGGCCTCTGTTGTTGCAGAGCACCGACTCTGAGAGCATGCGCTCCAGAGCTCCGGCTCGGTAATTGGACACATCGGTCCAGCTGCTCCTTGGCATGTGGGATCTTCCAGGCCAGGGATTGAACTGGCGTCCTCTGCACTGCAAGGCGGTGTCCTTACCCACTGGACCACCAGGGAAGCCCATTTACAGAGTTTTGTTGTTTACAGATATGCATAATCCCAAACCCAACTATATATAATCCCAAATCCAACATAGGTATTTGTAGTAATTTCTGATTGAATCCTGAGCATTGTATTTTCACATTGTTGACTCTGGATTTGTTTTACTCCATTATAGAGTACTGAGTCTTGTTTCAGCTAGCAAGTGTCTACCCAGGTCCTCCAAAACTTGTTTTCAAAATTTGTTTTGGATGGTTCTGGGGTATTTTTTTTCCTCCAGGGCTCGCTTAGCCTTCTACTACAGCACTCTGGAGTATGTTCAGAATGCTACAGGTATTCAATGACTTTTCTCTATTCTTAATGATCAAAATTTAAATGAATATGTCTTTCCTGTAGTTTTTCTTTCTCCAGAAATTGCAGTTTGCTCAAAGCTTTGAATATCAACTAAAAACTCAAGAGAATTTCTGCACTTCTACTTTGTAACTCTCTCATCTTTGGTACTCTAATTCCATATTCCAGCTGCCTCAATTTTTGTCTCTTCAACTCAACAGGACCACTGAGCAACACTTAATATCCATGTCTCAGAACCACATCTGTAAAGTGCTTTAGACAGGCAGCTGGGAAGATCATAGGGCTTATCTCATTGGCTATTTTTTTTTCCCTTTTCTCGTAGATCCCAGTCCTGTTCAGCATGTTTTAACTGTCTGGAAACATTTCTATTTTTTTCTCTGCCTCTTTATATTTTCAATCTTTTCCTTGCTTTTCAGAAATTCTCTTTTGAATGACTGGAGAACAGTCTTTCTATTGGATGTACCATCATTTACATAAAAATGCCCCATAATTCACATAAGATCATAGACCCCAATTGTAGTACATTAATATTAATGTACATTTTTATTATTTCCATAGGATAAATGAAATTATGTCAGAAGAAGTAGATATGTGCATGGCTCTTTGCCCAGATTACCATATTGTCATCCAGAAAAATTATTTTAGCTTAAACCCAGCCCCATTATATGAGATTGTGCATATCACTATGACCTAGCTAGTGCTGGATATTAAAAAAAAAAAATTTAATCTTCAATTTAAATAAAAAGTGATGTCTTATGATTAGACCATCATTCATCTGGACATTCATTATTTTATTACTGCTATGCTTGAATTTGCATAATACATATTGTCCATTTATTAATTTAAATCCCATCAAGTTGAATGCTCTGCCTGTTTTATTGTATCAAATAGTGGGGAAGGTCCTACAATGAAAGCAGCCGTCCTCTGGATGATGTGCTTGCCCTTTGCTGAAATGTTAAAAAGCATTAAAATCAAGAAAAAGGCAAGAAGGCCTGCTGTTCAGGCTTCTATTTCATCATTGTGCCAGTGGCCTCAGTCAGTGTAGTAAGAACATTATACTAAAATTATGAGGAGTAAAAGGGAGGTAACTGCAAACTGTCATTGTTTGCAGATAATATGATAGTTTAGTTAAGCACACACACAAAGCTTCTAGACTAGTTACTAGAAATTATGAAAGTATTGAGCAAGAGAATTAGTAACCAGGTTTCAACCAGATAAAAAGCAATTTAAAATTCCATTACCTTTAGAAGAACGAAAATATTAAGAAAATCCAAGATGGAAATAAAAAGATCTGCAAAAACATTTCATTAGCACAAGTTTCTGATCCTGCAGGTGGCTGGTCTGACCCAGGCAAGGTTGCTTGTACCCCTCAGGCTTAGCTTTCGTGCCCTCTAGTTTCATGACAGTGAAAGCATTAGTCACTCAGTCGTGTCCAACTCTTTGTGACCCCAAGGACCGAAACCCGCCAGGCGCCTCTGTCCATGGGATTCTCCAGGCAAGAACACTAGAGTGGGTTGCCATTCCCTTCTCCAGAGGGTCTTCAGGACCCAGGGATCAAATCCAGGCCTCCTGCATTGCAGGCAGATTCTTTGCTGTCTAAGCCACCAGTCAAGCCCCTATAGTTCCATAAGCAGAATCTTCAGGTTCTCTTCCCTCTTTCAGGAACTTTTCTAGGTACGTTCTGCTAGAAACCTCTCTGTTCCCTTGAGACGTCCTAGGGGGAACTCTAGAGTGGTGAAAGCATCTGGTCCGAATGCATCCCTAGAGCTCCTGGTGTTGATATGTACACTAGAATAATTGCTTGGTCTTTCTGGGCTCAGGTGTTCCTTCCTGACTTGATCTAGAGCATCTAGTTAAATCTCCTTCCCCTTGGAAAATGATATCCTGTTAGAAGATGAGAGGGTCAAGTATCTATAAGTATTAAAATGTATTATAGATACTCAGCTTGATAAGAGTGCAGTCCATTGGGTCACAGAGTCAGACACAAATGAAGTGACTTAGTACACATGAAAGAGATTTGATCTTATTGTTCCCAGGTGGCACTAGTAGTAAAGAAGCCAGCCTGCCAGGGCAACAGATGCAAGAGCTGCAGGTTCCATCCCTGTGTGGGGAAGATCCCCTGAAGGAGGACATGGCAACCCACCCCACTATTCTTTCCTGGAGAACCCATGGACAGAGGAGCCTGGCGGGCTACAGCCCGTGGGGTTGCAAAGAGTCGGACACCACTAAGTGGCTAAACAACAGCAACCTCAAAACCAAATGAAATTATGTGACTGGCTAGTGGTCTTAGCTGCGACTGCAAGGGCAGTCATACTGTAACCTACATGATCAAATGTATGTGTCGTATATTTTAAACTTAACGCAAGTTGTATGTCAACAGTATTTCACTGAAAATTGACACTTGTGCAGCATTTGGAAAGCTGAATAATAAAAAGTGTTAAGAAGCAGATGTGCACACACACGGACACACAGACACATATATACAGCAGGAAGACATTTTATAACCATGATAGATTTCAGAACCAGTAATTTGACAGGTTTCCTTTTTTTAATTGATTTCTGGCTGTGCTTGGTCTTCATTGCTGTAATGGACTTTCTCTCATTGCAGTGAGTGGTGTTTACTCTCTAGTTGAAGTGGGCAGACTTCTCTTTCTGGTGGCTTCTCTGTGGCAGAGCATGAGCTCTAGGGCACACAGGCTTCAGTCATTGCAACAAGCAGGCTCAGTACTTGAAGAGCCTGGGCTTAGCTGTCCTCTGCCAGGTGGAATCTTCCCAAACCAGGGATCAGTCCCATGTCTCCTGCATCGGCAGGCGGATTCCCAACCAGTGGGCCATCAGGGAAGCCCAATCAACAGATTTAGAATTAGCGTCTAGTTTCTCTAGTCCTAGTTCTCAACCGAAGCATTTTTGCCCTCCGGGGTCCCTGGGCAGTGTCTGGAGACACTGGTAGCTGTAACAGTTCAAGAGGATGATGGTAGTGGGTGTTGGTGCTTCTGGAATCTGATGGGGAGAGGCCAGGAACCTTGCTAAACATCTACAACGCAAGCCCACAACAGTGCTTGTCCTCAAAGTGTCAGCAGGGCTGAGCAGAAACCCTACTATCATCCAGCTCCTCCTCCAAAAGTTATAAATATAAACCATCATTATAGAAAGAACAGTGACCGTGCATTAAACACTTACTATGTCCCAGGCACGTGCCAAGTACATCCTGTATATATTCTCATGGAACTTGGGCAGCTGCTCCTGGGAGGAAGATACTCTTGTTGTACATATGATAAAACTGAAGTTTAAAGAGGCTTCAAAAGTTTTGTAAGATTACCCAGTGACTGAAAGATGAAGTTGAAATCCAGACTGACCTGTCTGACCCCAGGGCCAGAACTTCTACCTAGGCTTACTTGCCTTCTGAGTTAGGGCCATTGTGTGATTCTGATGTAGGCTTGTTCCTTGGTCAGTCCTTGTAATTAAATGCTCTAATGATACGAGACAGGTTGAGCCAGAGTTGTTGATTTTATTGCCACCAGAGATCTGTTTGGTTGAAGATTTTGTTGTCCTAATGCTTGACTTATAACATATAGTGATCCTTATAAGGCCACACAACTGGTTAAAGGTGGAACTGAGACAAGTCCCCCCACCCCATGACACATGCCCAGGTATCTGGCTTTAAGGCACTTGATTCTGTTCCCACAAAGGAATGTCTTCGGAAGCTTTTCCTCCTTATCCCTTCCACCCGTGTCTCGGTTTGCGGTAACCTGAAAGCCGAGCCTGAGACAAGGGTTTGGATGCAGGTGTTCCGTTTGGGAGGTCAGCTCAGGAAACAGGGGTGAGGCTGAGTCAGGGAGGAAGAAAAGCCCGTTAAGATTTGTTGTTATGTTGCCAGTGTGAGCTCCGTTGCTGTAGATCCACACGTTTCAGGCTGCACTTGCACTTGGTCTTAGGACAGAGAGTGTGATGATGCACGTGTGTACCCTTGAGAAGGGATTGTTTCCGAGACATTGGGTCCGAATTCATATGCAACTGTGTGCTGTGCTGTGCTGAGCTGCTCAACCGTGACGACTCTTTGTGACCCCACGGACTGTAGCCCGCCACGCTCCTCTGTCCATGGGGACTCTCCAGTCAAGAGTACTGGAGTGGGTTGCCATGCCCTCCTCCAGGGGTTCTTCCCAGCCCAGGTCTCCCTTATTGCAGGTGGATTCTTTACTGTCTGAGCCACCAGGGAAGCCCACGAATACTAGAGTGGGTAGCCTATCTCTTCTGCAGGGAATCTTCCAGACCCAGAAATCGAACCAGGGTCTCCTGCATTGCAGGCGATTCTTTACCAGCTGAGTTACCAACTATATGCCACAACTACAGCTGAATTCAGAATTAGGCCAAAGGCTAGGACTCCATTTCTTTGGAAAGGATCATCAAGCACGGTGACAGATGCACAGTGATTTCTCCACCAAGTCCTGATTATTCTTCTGCTTCTAATAAATAGAACAAGGTCTGCTGGCGTAATGTGAAACTGCCAGGGTATGTGATCAGGTGGGCCCCTGTATGGCTTGTGTACTTCAGACTTTCTTCCTGATGTATGATCTCTTTTTTCTTCCAAAAGGCTGCTGGAATTCTCTGGTCTTTCTGTAGAAGTTCTGGACACGTCCAGTGAACAAGAGGCAGTCATTAAGGCTCCATTTCTTCATGGATGCTCCTGAGGATAGTAGTTAACTAGATGGAAATTGGAGGGATGTGATTTACATTAATACAGTTTTACAAACCCGACATGCTGTGAGGTCTGAGAGCCATGTTCAGAATGACTAATGCAACCTGGTTATGCCCTGCAACGGGTTGAGTGAGAGGCACTCCATACTGCAATTACGAAATGAGACAGAAGGAAGCAGAAAACGGCTCGAGTGTACCTTTAGTTTCTGTAAAAACCAGTGACCAACATTTATCGAACACTTACTGAACCTTGAGTCTTTTAAGGCCACTTTGAGAGAATACAGTAGTAAGCCATAAGACCCGTTCAGGGAGAACAGAGGCACTTGGGCTGGGGGAGAGCCATGTGAGGGTCTTCTTTGGAGCTGACGGAGGTTCTATTTCTTATTCCCAAATGGTGGTTACAGAGATGTGCTCTTTGTAATATGCAATACATTCAGGCTGTATGTACCGTTTATGAAAGTGCATGACCTTTTGCAATTGAAAGAAGCTTAAAATGTTAAACATTCATTTAATGACTAGATACAAAAATTACAGCTTCTGCAGAGGAGAGAATAGTCGTGAGAGATTTGTAGGCCTCCAGCGGCATGACCTCATTTCATCCTCAGAACACGCTAAGCCGTAGGTGATCATCCTTTGATGCCTGTGGTCTGATAAGGAAACCCAGGCACACAGGGGTCAGATGATTTGTCCCAGGTCGCCCTGTTGTTCCTGAATGCAGTTCATGTGCCCGAAGCACAGTGAGGCCAAACAAACTGAGACAGAATTTGGAGCAGAGAGACATTAATTGCAGGACCAAGCAAGGAGAACAGGTGGCCGGTGTTCAGCATTCCCCATACTCCTCGAAGGGCTGCTTCTAATAAATAGAACAGTCTGCTGGTAATGTGAAACTGCCAGGGTATGTGATCAGGTGGGCCCCTGTATGGCTTGTGTACTTCAGACTTTCTTCCTGATGTATGATCTCTTTTTTCTTCCAAAAGGCTGCTGGAATTCTCTGGTCTTTCTGTAGAAGTTCTGGACACGTCCAGTGAACAAGAGGCAGTCATTAAGGCTCCATTTCTTCATGGATGCTCCTGAGGATAGTAGTTAACTAGATGGAAATTGGAGGGATGTGATTTACATTAATACAGTTTTACAAACCCGACATGCTGTGAGGTCTGAGAGCCATGTTCAGAATGACTAATGCAACCTGGTTATGCCCTGCAACGGGTTGAGTGAGAGGCACTCCATACTGCAATTACGAAATGAGACAGAAGGAAGCAGAAAACGGCTCGAGTGTACCTTTAGTTTCTGTAAAAACCAGTGACCAACATTTATCGAACACTTACTGAACCTTGAGTCTTTTAAGGCCACTTTGAGAGAATACAGTAGTAAGCCATAAGACCCGTTCAGGGAGAACAGAGGCACTTGGGCTGGGGGAGAGCCATGTGAGGGTCTTCTTTGGAGCTGACGGAGGTTCTATTTCTTATTCCCAAATGGTGGTTACAGAGATGTGCTCTTTGTAATATGCAATACATTCAGGCTGTATGTACCGTTTATGAAAGTGCATGACCTTTTGCAATTGAAAGAAGCTTAAAATGTTAAACATTCATTTAATGACTAGATACAAAAATTACAGCTTCTGCAGAGGAGAGAATAGTCGTGAGAGATTTGTAGGCCTCCAGCGGCATGACCTCATTTCATCCTCAGAACACGCTAAGCCGTAGGTGATCATCCTTTGATGCCTGTGGTCTGATAAGGAAACCCAGGCACACAGGGGTCAGATGATTTGTCCCAGGTCGCCCTGTTGTTCCTGAATGCAGTTCATGTGCCCGAAGCACAGTGAGGCCAAACAAACTGAGACAGAATTTGGAGCAGAGAGACATTAATTGCAGGACCAAGCAAGGAGAACAGGTGGCCGGTGTTCAGCATTCCCCATACTCCTCGAAGGGTTTCAGCAAAACATTATGTAAAAGCCAGGAGAGGGAGGCGGGGTCGCAGGATCTGTGATCAGCTCATGAAACTTCTCTAATCTGATGGTGAGGTCACAGGGCTGTGTCATCAGAATTAACGTTGTCTGTCCTTAGGTGCCGGCAGATCTGGGGGCTTGTGATCATCAAGCAGTTCATTCCTTCCATTTGGTGGTGGCTTTCGTATCTATAAAACAACTCAGCAAGTGTGCATCAGGTACGGTACTGCAAAGAGGAGCTTCTGAGAGCCTATGGGGAAGGTGTCTCCACCAGGAAGGTCCCATGGGGTCCTGCTAAGTTACTCTAGTATCAGTAGCTGGTGAACTTTGTTTAGACACGAGACTTCCACTTTTGAAAGTGGCAGAGCTGGCCCTTGGACGTGAGGTGCTCAGCAGCTTCTTGACCTGAGCGAGCCGGTGCTGGCTTCGTCTCTCACTGATGGAGCCTCGAGGCCCAGCGTGACAAGAGCGAAGGGCCTCGGAGCCCCATGGGAGGAAGTGGGCCGCCACGTTGCCTCAGCAGCTGACCTCTTTCTATAGCAGCCAGCCAGGCTTCTCCATCTATTAGGTTTTCCTTTAAATTAAAAGTCCCTAGTTAATTGTAGCTGCAAAAAAACAAGAGAACCTTTCATCTAGTTTCTCTAGACTTGAACCTCTTCCCAAGCAGGGTGCCAGGTGGAATGGGTTTGGGTTTCTGTTGAAACCCTTTCCATCCTGTGTCAGGTCTAATAATTTTCTTTCTTTCTTTTTTTTTTTTTTTGAAATGATCTGTTCCTTCATACTGATGTCACATGGATGTGTTTGTGAAATGGGTATCCGTGAACACTCTCAGGTGACTGTGAATAAAGGGCAGTTTAAATATCAGAATACATCCCTAGCTCGGCAAGGGCTAAAATCTGAATGCCAGTCACCATCTGACATGCGTGATGCAATCAAGCGAGCTTTTCTTTGGCATCTGTTTTGCGACTAGTTAGTACGTTTTGTAAGTTTAACAAAAAAATGTGGTCTTTGGGAAGATGGGGTATGTGTGAATGTGTCTACATACTTTAAATCCTGCCACGGTAGGCTTTGAAATTGACATATAATTTTCAGTAATTCACCTTGTAATCTCAGCCCACGTGCATTGCATTTCTTGAGTATTTTCATTGGTGACTAGCGTTCTCTCCTCCTGTCACCCTTTGGGCTTGGTAGTCATTTTTAGCTACCTTTTTTCTACCTTTTCTCCCCTCCCGTTTAGCACCTCACACAGAGCTCTGCACCTGGTAAGCACTCAACAAATGTCTCAGATAAATTAATGCACACCAGAGTCTCTCCACTCAACACTCGATTTTTTTTATGAGCAGGAGGAGCATTTTAAATATTGATGTTGTATGTGGAGTCTCATATTGCTCTCTTCCTTAAACCAGGATGCAGTCCCAGAGCTGGTCCTAGAAGCTAGGTGGAATCAACCAACCAGTTCAATCTTCAGTCAGTTTCCACCTATGAATTAGAACTTAAGAGAAGTATTAATTTTCTGAAATGACATGTGAACTGAAGATGCTGATTTATTTTTCTGTTTTGACCATTTTTGTCGCCCAGAAGCACCTAGGCTTCCTGATTGTGGATAAAGAGCTACACGTTCTCCTTCAGCTACACCCAAGCTCTGCGGTTCCTTTCCACCCTTCAGAAAGGCTGGAACTGAGGCACTGGTCTCAGGGAAGCAAGAACCCAGGAAGCCGCTTGCCTGGGATTTTTACCCGAGTCCTGGGGGCTTTTTCTACTTCTCCAGGAGGTGGTTGGTCAGATGCATGCCCCAGTGGGACCCTTTCTCAGAGAGGACTGTGGGGCAGAGGAAATAAGCCATGCACTGGTGCTGGGACCCCCAGGGTTGCCCCTTTGCCCAGCCACATCCTCGTCTCAGTCTTTCGTCGCTGTACCTAGAGTGCTGAGCCTTAGGTGCCCCAATCTGTAAAGTGGTGGCTAGAGCACTTACAATGCTCATTGGTGGTGAGGGTACCTATAGGTTAAAAGCTGCTAACACGAAATAGGGCTTTCCAGATGGCTCAGTGCTGAAGAACCTGTCTGCCCATGCGGGAGACACAAGAAATGCAGGTTTGATCCCTGAGTCAGAGAGATCCCCTGGAGGAGGAAATGGCAACCCACTTCCAGTATTCTTGCCTGGGAAAACCCATGGACAGAGGCGCCCGGTGGGCTACGACCTCTACGGGGTCGCCAAAGAGTCGGACACGACTAAGCACACACACACACACACACACAATAGTCCCTGAACAAATTGTTCTTCTCTCTTTATTATGGAGTTTATAAGAAAGTTCCTTTCCCTGTTTTCCCTTTTCAGGCTTTCTCTTTGTTTTTTTTTCTGACTCATTAGGAACAGAGTGGGGTGTTTTTTTCAGCACCCCCTCTTCTCCCTCAGCACATTATCCCTATGGCACAAAGAGAGCCGATCGGGCTTTGTGCTTGGGAGGAAGAGAGTTTCTTGTGGTGAAAGGCCAGTGTCCTGCAACGTGTCTGTGAAAACCCAGCAGGATGAGTGTACGCTTGGGATACTGGTTAGAAAACACCGGTTGACTTTGGAATTGACTTGAGTGTTTTCAGCGATAAAGATGAACCATGTCCCAATCATCGGTCAGTTTTCTGCTGACCCTGGAAGGCCGCCACAGAGTCCTGCCTGTATTATGAGTCCTTTTTGATGCTAAAGTGGGTGGACCTCAAATGAGAGGACGTTGGTGCTGTCTGAGGCCTGGGCACCTCATCACCCTCCACGGCAGCTTCTTGGGGCCCCTGGATCAGGGACGGGGGCCGTCGCTTGGAGCGCGTGATTGGCTGCGTTCTCCTCTCTGCTCCCAGGAAGGAGACGTCCAGCTGCCCGTGCAGGAGCTTTAGCCCCTGTGACCTCAAAAGCACACCTTGAGCCCCGGGAACACTCCCAGCAGAACCGTGATTTCCCTGAAAAGCTGACCTGTATTCTCCATGTCCCCACTCATGATGGCCCCTGTCCTCTCAGGCATCTACACTCAGGGAGACAAACCCCGAGTGTGAAAGCGTGCTGAGGGGTCTTTCTTGTGCAGAGGCACCCACGTCAAGCCCTGCCTCTGTTTGATGAGGAGGCTGCTAAGTGCCAGTACACCTGTTGGCAGCCAACACCGACTTGGGACCGAGGTCACTTGACCTGTCTCTACTCGTAGCTTCTGCTTCACCTTGGTTCTGGGAATGCCTTCCTCCTGCTCCCCATGGGGGAAGCACTTCCCCTCAACCGTGCCTCAAGGGTGTACAAATCTTTTATGAATTGGTTCCACACATGAAGCGTAAATGCAGATATAGAATAAACGGCTTCTCTCTGGATCCACAATCTAGTGCTTTAAAATAACCTCTTCCTCCCTCCCTCTCTCCTTCCATTCTACCCTCCTCTTCTAAAAGGAGATGAATCCGTGTACACAAGCCAGGGAAACAGAAAGCCCAGGAAAGCTGAGTGCTGAGGGGTCTCACTGGGGCATCCCACACACATGCTGCTGAGCTTCAGAGACGCTCCTTCTCGGCGTGGCGGGTTCACAGGAAATGGGGGCTCGACGTGAGGTCAGTGCGGAGTCAGGATCGCCTCACGGCTGAATTCCCTTGCCGGCTTGCTTCTCTCCTCATGGGGTGGGAGTGTATGAGCGTGGACGGGAGAGCGGCGTGGCCTCACCGCCGCAGACGGCTGTGTGTGTGCGTCCCTCGTTTAAGTCTCCGGGACACAGGTGGCAATGGTGGCCAAGACACGCTGCCCGTCCTCTCCTCCCTGCCGCCCTCCTGTCGTTTGTGGGGGAGTCAGGGTTGGAGGAAAGATACGACAGTCTGTCAGAACTGATGTACTCCTTGTTTTCCATGTAATTTTAATGTCTGTGTTGGCTCCTTTGGGAGAAAACCTCCCTAGCTTTGTGGCCTGGGAGGTCGTCCCATTTCTTCCCATGTTTATAATCCAAATGAGTGACCAGGAGTTGAGAGCCAGCCCTCCAGGTGATAAAGGCAAGTTGTGCGCCCCAGACTAAGGAGTGAACCGTGGGGGGGGGGGGGCGGGGGGCATGCAGGCAGGTGTGCAGCAGACCGCCACACAGGGCGGAATCAGGGGAAGCAGGGAGGCGCCGGGGGAGCGCTTGCGGGAGAGGGTGGTGTTCACTCAGGCCTGGGGTAGTCCAACCAAAGAAATTTTCCTCACATTGGATGTTTTCCAGATCTGTGTGCAGAGAGAGGATGACTAGCTTAGGGGTGGAGGCACCAAAAGGAAGACCTAGAAGAGGAGACAGGAGAGTGGAGCGGTTAGGGTCCAGACCCCAGAGCTGGACAGCCTGGGCTTAGCTCCCGTTTCTGTCATTGAATAGCTGGGTGACCTTCAGAAAGTGGCTTAACCACTCTGTGCTTGTCTCGCCGTCTGTAAAGATGGAAATAATAGTACCTCCTTCATAGGGTTGTTGTGTAGTAAGTACTCTAATATTAATCATAGATCTTATATTATTGATCATACAATATGTTGAATTTATAATTATAATTTTATATAACACTGTACATGTAGTACGTGTGTGTGTTAAGTCGCTCCAGGCGTGTCCAACTCTTTCCAATCCTACGGACTGTATATAGCCCACCGGGCTCTGTCTATGGGATTCTCCGGGCAAGAATACTGCAGTGGGTTGTTACACCTTCCTCCGGTGGATCTTCCCCATGCAGGGATCGAACCTGCTGCATCTTCTGTGTCTCCTGCATTGACAAATGGGTTCTTTACCACTAGTGCCACCTGGGAAATCCTTGTGCATCTGTAAATGTGTCTATATCTGTGTGTGTTTGCGTGTCTATCCATATGCACAGTCAGTCTTGTAAGAAAAGTTACGGGCTATACTATGACCTGCTGTGTGTTTACGGCATAATCATAACGTTTGCCTTAGTGCGAGAGAGGAGCAGCCTGTCCCTGAGCCCAAGGGCCACCCATCTTCAGTAAGAACTCATCTTAGGTTGAAATGTTTGCCAACGTTTTCTAAATAGTAATAAAAACAAAAAGAAAGAAAAAAGAAAAATCCAGTGACAGTTAAAACAATGCCTTAAAAAATCACTTTGAAGACTTTTAGTGCATAAGGACTTGTTTCTTGCACCTTGGTGCCTTGTGTTTTTATGAGTTACTTTTAGCTAGGGCTGTATGACCTGTGGCTGACATAACCCCAAATCCATATCCCTCCTCTGTCTGTAACTAGACTAATGAAGAGAGGGTGTGGTGAGCTTCCTCCATACATGATCTGAAAAGAGCTTTGTCATTGTCAGAAGAAAGCAGGCAAGCTCTAAAAGTATGTGTGTGCATCCACACAGTGCTTGCAGGTTAAGCAGGTTAAGCATTTCAGGATGTTAAGACATTCTGATGATGTTCACCTGCTGTTCTACTCAAGTACGGGGCTGGTAAGAATTTCTCTGATACTTATTGAAGACAGGGTATGCTTAAATGGGGTTTGGTCATTGTTCAGTCGTTAAGTCATGTCTGACTCTTTGTGTCCCCGTAGACTGAAGTACGCCAGGCTTCCCTGCCCTTCACTATCTCCCGGAGTTTGCTCAAACTCATGTCCATTGAGTTGATGATGCTCTCCAACCATCTTTTCCTTTGTCACCCTCTTCTCCTCCTGCCATCAATCTTTCCCAGCATCAGGAGCTTTTCCACAGCTCTTCCTGTCACGTGGCTAAAGTATTGGAACTTCAGTAGATGGGGCTACATGGTAATAATTTCTCCACTTTTAAATGCTTTTAAAGTATCTTGTTTGTTCTTTGATTTTTAAGGAGAATGACACTTTGGGGAATTAGAAAATGCTGTTAGGACCCATTCTTAAGAGAGGATATGGCAAGATTGAAGGCCACTGGAGAAGACTCCTGATCCTTTCAGCCTAATGATGTTCCCACCAGGCCGAGGGATTTCATCAGTTAAGGCCATGCCTTGAGCCCTTTGAAAATGAACATGGATTATGACCTGTGAATTTACACGATGCTCCACAAGTATTCATAGACAGCAGCAGTTTGCTTTGGTTTGTTTCATTTGTTTAAAGAAAGGACTCCTTTAGAAGCCAAAGATGTGGCAATTAGGCTTCTCCAGAAAGGACTCACAGGATGAATTTCGAAGTGACATAGAGATCAAGAACCTAGCCAGCTGCCGGAGGACAGTGGCTTCCAGGCCTTGGAAGGAGGAAAAAAGGACCTGAAAAGATGAAAAATAAGTGATTTCAATGCTCAAGACGGCCATTCCTTACTTAATTTCACCTAAAGCCAGCTCAGCCTGTCCCCAGCTCCTGGGTGTGGATAACAATTTAGAGGAGAGCTCTGTTGCTTTTTTCCTGAGTGGCCAGATTATAGCTGAGCTCCCAAGGGATCAGATTTCTTGACGGGGACATTTAAAGATGTTGGGAGAATCCAAATCTGCATATTCTTATAATTGGAAGAATAGTGAGCACTGAATGGAGTTGTCCCCAGAATATAAATGAAGGACAAGGGGAGAGATGCTTAACAGCTTGTGCCTGCCTCTCTCCCCAGGTGCAAGGCATTGAACACGTAGGCGCTTATAATGTGTGTGTGTCTCTTAAATGAGAATTGGAATGCCACTTAAATTTAGACCCTACAGCCAGCTCTGGTGGGGGAACATGGAAGTTGTTAATACCCTTTATCACATTGGCAGGCATCTCTCTGTCCTTGCTGGTTTGCAAAGGGCTGGAGATAGGTGGGGTGTTCTGTTCATCTCTGAAGTTTTGACAAGAGTTCCAGCATCCTTTGCCAATCCTCTAAAACAGATAAAAGAATATCAAGTTGGCATCAAGAAGATGGTTATGAATTGCATCTGTATGTGTGGCTAGAAATACTGGTCCTCATCACACCTCTTTTGTTACACGCATCCCACACTGGGTAGATCTCACTTGTATTCAGGCCATTGTTGTCCATGTGTTCAGGGGCTAGGTGCTCAAACAGCCCTGGGGGGCAGTGTTTCAGATTGTTGATTTGCCAGTGAAGGCAGTGCTTAAAGGTCAGACAGCTCAAGCCTCAAAGGGGCAAGAGAGTTTAGTGCGTCAAGTTCAGAAGGGAAACAGGTCCTTCCATACTGAAATAGCCCAAGGAAATGCCCCAGGATTTAAAAGCTGAGCAAGATCTGCATCCAAGGGTCTGGGAGTGTTGAGCCACAAGGAGCTCATTTGTGAGCATTGCTCCCACATGGGTGCAGGGCTCCCTCTCCCCTACATTTTAACCAGATGCATTCCACTGGGACCTCACTGCACTGGGTGCCCGGGCAGGGCTTCATCTCCAACTACTTGCAAGAATCAGGGCATGGCTCCTTATCCCACGGAATTCCTCAACCAGTAGTATTCCCTGGGGTTCAGCTCATTCAAGGCAATTGCAATGTCTGTTTCCATTTATTTTCTTAAATGAAAGAAATATGTGTGTTTCCTATGAAGCAAAGCCACTTCACACATGTCAGTGGTCAGTGGTGGTCCAGTGTGCAGGCTCTCCATTATGACTCAGTCACTTGGCCAGTTGATTGTCAGTGAGGCTCACTTACCTGGTGTGAATTATGGCCACTGGTACAACTCAAATGTTTTGATTCTTATCGGGTATTATCTAATTTACATCTAGAAAGACCTTTTGATTAAAGATAGGTTCTTACCTTAGGCAGGTTAGGCTGCCATAAGAAAATACCACAGACTGGGTGACACAGACAGAAGTTTATTTTCTCGCAGTTCTGAAGACTGGAAGACTGAGATCAGGGTGCCAGCATGGTTGGGTTCAGATGAGAACCCAGCTATCTGGCTTGCAGATAGCTGCCTTCTCAGTGTGTCCTCACATGGTCGAGAGAGAGAGACAAAGGTCTTGGTGCCTCTTCTTCTAAGGGCATTAGCCTCATCACAAGGACCTCACCCCCATGGCCTCATCTAATCCTAATTACCTCACAGAGGCCCACCTCCAAATACCATCACCCTGATGAATTTGAGGAGGGATGAGTCGATACAAATATTAGTCCATGTCAGGACCCAAATCTTGAAGTGCAAGTTAAGCGCATTCAGATAATATGGTGGACTGAACACTTGACTTCGTCACTACACCCTAGTGAAACGCCAGTAAGTGATACTAAAGGTCAATACACACATGAAGCTACCTGGACAAAGGAAATAGTTGAAGGCAGAATATCAGAGATGCAATCCAACAAAACTTTCAAAGTTGAAAAGCAGATGAACGAACTGAACAGACCAGAGAAAGCTGAAAACTAATTTGTCACAATAGGGAAGCCATAGATCAGAAAATTCATCCTGCTGAACCCCAGAAAGTTTCAGAAGCCAGAGGCTTGAAGTAGCCCTAAAGACAGGGGTGCAGGTAGGACTGGAAAAGGAGAATTCTTTGAAAAATCATATAAGAAGCAATTAGATCCTCTGGGTCCCATCATCCACCCTATGCATAGAAGCAACCGCTCCCCGCTTCAAATCCTGGAGAGAGAAATGGGGCTCAGTCATCATGGAGCTTGAACCATTGTGGTTATGGGCACAGGGGCCATGCTTGGGGTCGAGGGACTCTGTAAGGACTAATGCATGACTGCCTTATGGGCCCCCCCCAGGGGCCAAAGTGTGCTTTGGGGCTTGTCAGGGACTTGGCCAGTTGATTGTCAGTGAGGCTCACGTACGTGGTGTGAATGATGGCCACTGGTACAGCGGAGATGTTTTGATTGTTATCGGGTATTATCTAATTTACATCTAGAAAGACCTTTTGATTAAAGATAGGTTCTTACCTTAGGCAGGTTAGGCTGCCATAAGAAAATACCACAGACTGGGTGACACAGACAGAAGTTTATTTTCTCGCAGTTCTGAAGACTGGAAGACTGAGATCAGGGTGCCAGCATGGTTGGGTTCAGATGAGAACCCAGCTATCTGGCTTGCAGATAGCTGCCTTCTCAGTGTGTCCTCACATGGTCGAGAGAGAGACAAAGGTCTTGGTGCCTCTTCTTCTAAGGGCATTAGCCTCATCACAAGGACCTCACCCCATGGCCTCATCTAATCCTAATTACCTCACAGAGGCCCACCTCCAAATACCATCACCCTGATGAATTTGAGGAGGGATGAGTCGATACAAATATTAGTCCATGTCAGGACCCAAATCTTGAAGTGCAAGTTAAGCGCATTCAGATAATATGGTGGACTGAACACTTGACTTCGTCACTACACCCTAGTGAAACGCCAGTAAGTGATACTAAAGGTCAATACACACATGAAGCTACCTGGACAAAGGAAATAGTTGAAGGCAGAATATCAGAGATGCAATCCAACAAAACTTTCAAAGTTGAAAAGCAGATGAACGAACTGAACAGACCAGAGAAAGCTGAAAACTAATTTGTCACAATAGGGAAGCCATAGATCAGAAAATTCATCCTGCTGAACCCCAGAAAGTTTCAGAAGCCAGAGGCTTGAAGTAGCCCTAAAGACAGGGGTGCAGGTAGGACTGGAAAAGGAGAATTCTTTGAAAAATCATATAAGAAGCAATTAGATCCTCTGGGTCCCATCATCCACCCTATGCATAGAAGCAACCGCTCCCCGCTTCAAATCCTGGAGAGAGAAATGGGGCTCAGTCATCATGGAGCTTGAACCATTGTGGTTATGGGCACAGGGGCCATGCTTGGGGTCGAGGGACTCTGTAAGGACTAATGCATGACTGCCTGCTGACCTGTGAGGACACCCATCTTGTCTCCCACCCCGGCCCAGGGCTAGGCATGCCAAGACGTGTGCTTTCCAAGGAGACCAGGGACTCTTAACTAGGGAGTATGTTCAGGCCATGAGAAAGTCTTCCAGATATAGACAGTCTGGGGTCCTCCTCTAAACAGAGGGGTCTCTGCCTGAAGCCCTTCACCTAACACCACCTCACTCTGTACCGTTTAGTAGAGTGACCCTGGGCACATGTGACCACAGCCACAGAGCACTTGAGATGTGGGTAGTATGACTTAGGAGTGGGATTTTTATTTGTATTGAATTTAAATGAACTTAAATTTTAATAGCCTTGGGGGATAGGGGACTACCATAGTGGACAAAACAAGCCAGTAAAAATGAGAATGGGACTTTGTTTTTCTAAAGGTGCTGGCCTCAGTTTTTATTGAAGCAGTGGTATGAAGTTTTATACCCACCAAACAATTTCTGAGAAATTTCGCTTCTGCCAGGCCAGCACTTCCTGTGTAGGTCATTGATCTTTTTCTAATTCCTTCTTTTCAAACCCAGTCCATCACTGCGGAATTTCCATATTTTTACATCAACATTGATATCATTTATTTATGAGTAATCCTGCATCTGGGTTGGACAGCCCATGTGTTAATGTGTAGGTGAATGTGCATTGGGGCCTCATCTTACAAAAAAGGCGCAGCTCCTTCCAAATCTTGTTCCTTTAATCAGATACTGTATTTAAGGCACTAGGGTAATTTGATTATCAGCCTATTGAGGCTTCAGTTATCATGAGAATAGAGTGGAGAACTATTCACAGGTTTGATGTTTATGAATTCGTCTACTCGTTAGCGTTTATTTGTAGCCCCAAGATCAGTGCTTGCGACTACTTTGTAGTCAGCTCCGGACATCTGCTGAGCAGTGAAAAATATGAGTTCACCAGTGTACATGCTCCCAGCTGAGACGAAACAAGCCCGTCTTCTGCCGTCTTGTTTCAGCTCTTGTCTGGTAAATAAGTGTCCTTTTTGCAGTCTACTTCATGCCATGTATTTTGGGGTTTACATGCTTTTGGCCGGTGGTTTCTCTGTTTAAAATGGTCCCTAAGCACAGTGCTGAAGTCCAGGGTTCCTCAGTGCAGGAAAGCTGTGCTGTGCCTTATGGAGGGAATGCGTGTGTTTGACAAACTTGTGTGTAGGCACGAGTCATTGTGCTGTTGGCAGAGTTCAAGGCTAATGAGTCAGCAGCATATGAAATGAATACGTGAGTGGATCGATGTGTTAATTTGATGGAGAAATCTTTTCACTGTGTATATATATTTCAACCACTTTGTGCACTTAAAATACCTTAAAATTTTCTTTGTCAATTATACCTCTATAAAGCTGAAAAAGAAAAAATAACAGAAACACAAGTGAAACAAAATTATGGGTTGATTCCTTGACAAAATACTGTGACCAGAGACTTGTGGAAACCTAACCCTATGTTTTCCTTGAAACGATGGTCGAGTGTTCATTAATCCAGTGTTCTTACCACTGTTACAGAACATGGTGAACGATGGGCATTGACCATAATTACCTTCTGCTGTAATAGTTGTTCTCAGTGCTGTTAGGAGGAGTCTTCTTGAACATTCTCACGTACTTGCCGTGCTCTAATTTTGATCTGTATTCTTAGATTGTAACTAGTAAACATGGTGGCAGTCTATTACAATTATCTTTATAACTTGATTTTATCTTATTTTTAAGACCAGCAGCTTTCTGAAGTGTTCTAGTTCTAGTCTTTTTTTTTTTTTTTTGGCTGCAGTGGGTCTTCGTTGCTGCCTGTGGTCTCTCTCAAGTTGCACTGAGTGAGGATACTCTCTAGTTGCAGTGTTCAGGCTTCTCGTTGCCGGGCCTTCTCCTGTTGTGGAACACAGGCTCTGGGCAAGTGGGCTTCAGTAGTTGAAGGGCACTGACTTAGTTGCCTCGTGGCATGTGAATCTTCTCAGACCAGGGAGAGAACCCATTAGCAGGCGAATGCTTTACCAGTGGACCAACAGGAAAGTTGACTTTTTGGTCATGTTTAGTGTTACTGTCAAGGGAAGGAACTCACTGGAAAATCAGTTATACCTGCTAGTCCTATGACTTCATCTTCCACCTTCCTCCAACAAAGGAAGAATTATATCATTCCTAAAAGTCCATTAAAACTGAAGTCTGCTGTTAAGGCTTTAAATGAGAAATTTCCAATATTTAGAGGTATAGCTGTTATGTTTTTTAAAAAACAGTACATTGAACATGGTCCAAGTTAAATAAATGCCTTTCATGTGAAGATATTTCTGTCTGGAAGATGTCCAGATCCTGCATCTGTGCCTAGTTAATATTTAATACTAAGAATTAAATAATATTTTAAAACATTTCTCTTAATCAAGTAAGACTTCCTTCTTGGGATTCAAACTACCATATAACCATGCAAGAAGAAGAACATAAACAAGATGACTGAGTTAGTTGTGTTTATATGTGTATGTGAATTAGAAATTATCTCAGTCTACTAAGTGGTGAAGATACAGTATTGCGTTTATGCTTAAGTAATAGTAAATGTCAGTGTATCTTGAATCTAGTAGGGAGCAAATCAGTGTTTGGGGTTTGGGCAGGAAAAAGTGAAAGGGAGAGAATGAAAGAAAGAATTCAACTACTCAGTTCTTCAAATGGACAGGAAAGAAGATAACGACAGATGCCTGTAAAATACTACTTGCTAATAAAGGAAGTGTGCTAAATGTTGGGTAGACTTTTTCAAATTAGGAGAATGGGTGACTGGTTTATACCAGGAGACTGAGGCTGGTTTCCAGTAAAGATTGGAATGGCCAATAAGCCTTTAGGCCTAGAACCAAAGTGTGTAATCCACCACAGCATCCAAGCTAAATGTGCAGCGTGTGTTCAATGTCTACATTAAGCATCAAAGCTGTGTTACACAGCAAACATCATTTCTAATCTACAAACAAGGAAACTGAGGCTCAGAGAGTTCCGCCAACTTGTTTAGGGTCGCACAACTAGTAAGAAGTGGAGATAGAATTTGAGCTCAGGTCTGCTGGACTCCAAAATCTGTGCTCCTCACCAAATGTTAAAACTTTACCATACGCATCATGTTTTTGGAGTTACATTTGAATTGACAGAGATAAGCTCAGTATTCTTATTTGCCTTTTCTCTCTGTAGTAGGTGCCGGGCCAGCTGGCAGTTGAACAGATCCTGAAGAGAGTGGCAGATAGGCTAAGAAAAGAAAGAAGGACAGAAAAGATGGGGTTGAGAGGGACAGCAAGAGGCAGACAACTCTACAGGTTGCTGACAAGTTGCTGACAAGTTTATTGAATTTGCTCATACATTTTGTACTTTTCAAAATCAGATAACACACAGCAAACAGTAGTGTATACATGCTTCAGGCCAGGTTTCCTAGCATCTTGTCAGTCTCCCTCAGGCAGGTCATTAATTAGGTATTACCTCTTGGTATGTCATTAACATATTCAAAGTTCTTTATCGTTTTATTCAAACTACCATATAACCATGCAAGAAGAAGAACATAAACAAGATGACTGAGTTAGTTGTGTTTATATGTGTATGTGAATTAGAAATTATCTCAGTCTACTAAGTGGTGAAGATACAGTATTGCGTTTATGCTTAAGTAATAGTAAATGTCAGTGTATCTTGAATCTAGTAGGGAGCAAATCAGTGTTTGGGGTTTGGGCAGGAAAAAGTGAAAGGGAGAGAATGAAAGAAAGAATTCAACTACTCAGTTCTTCAAATGGACAGGAAAGAAGATAACGACAGATGCCTGTAAAATACTACTTGCTAATAAAGGAAGTGTGCTAAATGTTGGGTAGACTTTTTCAAATTAGGAGAATGGGTGACTGGTTTATACCAGGAGACTGAGGCTGGTTTCCAGTAAAGATTGGAATGGCCAATAAGCCTTTAGGCCTAGAACCAAAGTGTGTAATCCACCACAGCATCCAAGCTAAATGTGCAGCGTGTGTTCAATGTCTACATTAAGCATCAAAGCTGTGTTACACAGCAAACATCATTTCTAATCTACAAACAAGGAAACTGAGGCTCAGAGAGTTCCGCCAACTTGTTTAGGGTCGCACAACTAGTAAGAAGTGGAGATAGAATTTGAGCTCAGGTCTGCTGGACTCCAAAATCTGTGCTCCTCACCAAATGTTAAAACTTTACCATACGCATCATGTTTTTGGAGTTACATTTGAATTGACAGAGATAAGCTCAGTATTCTTATTTGCCTTTTCTCTCTGTAGTAGGTGCCGGGCCAGCTGGCAGTTGAACAGATCCTGAAGAGAGTGGCAGATAGGCTAAGAAAAGAAAGAAGGACAGAAAAGATGGGGTTGAGAGGGACAGCAAGAGGCAGACAACTCTACAGGTTGCTGACAAGTTGCTGACAAGTTTATTGAATTTGCTCATACATTTTGTACTTTTCAAAATCAGATAACACACAGCAAACAGTAGTGTATACATGCTTCAGGCCAGGTTTCCTAGCATCTTGTCAGTCTCCCTCAGGCAGGTCATTAATTAGGTATTACCTCTTGGTATGTCATTAACATATTCAAAGTTCTTTAGATTACAATGGTTCCGGGGCATAAAGCCCCTCAAGCCCTTTTCATCTGTTGACCGAGGCTCCAGGTGTCCTTTACGATAGCTCAGGAATGTCTTCACAATACCTGGGGTGGCGGGACAGAGAGCTATGCTGTTATCAGCCCCTGTTTCCAGGGCAGCTCCCAGAGCTATGTTTCCTTAAAAGAAACCCCCTTTAAACAGGGCAGCTCCCCGCAAGTAGGTGCTGAAGTATAAATTAATCTGTATATTTCTAAATGCTCTATACAGTGCAAACAATTGATACGATTTCTAAAGAGTCATATAAAAGTTGACTGTAGCAGTAAATCACCTGACTAGAAGTTTTTTAATTTGGCAGGCAGCGAGTTACCAGGAGAAATTTTAAATGTTAACCATTGGGGAAATCCTTCTTCCTTTTCCATTTCTCCCACCTGATTCCTTGAGAGAAGATCCTGATGAAATGCTTATCTGGTTGTTCTGAGGAAACAAAACTCAAAGAATGAAATGGTCGAGTGAGAGAGATTTGTGTTTAACATGTATCTGATCTTCCCGACATCGGTTCTCCGTGTGGCTGAAAGTATCCTGGAGTTTAGCTTTTGGCCTTAGTTACTGAGTGCCAACCTTGTGCATGTGTATCATGGGAACCTCTTTCAGCTTCTGTCTCTTGAAAGATTGGAAGAGAAAGAAGTCCTTGAGTTCTCATCCATTTGTAAAATCTTTGATTCCCTGGAAAGCTCAGTATTCTTATTTGCCTTTTCTCTCTGTAGTAGGTGCCGGGCCAGCTGGCAGTTGAACAGATCCTGAAGAGAGTGGCAGATAGGCTAAGAAAAGAAAGAAGACAGAAAAGATGGGGTTGAGAGGGACAGCAAGAGGCAGACAACTCTACAGGTTGCTGACAAGTTGCTGACAAGTTTATTGAATTTGCTCATACATTTTGTACTTTTCAAAATCAGATAACACACAGCAAACAGTAGTGTATACATGCTTCAGGCCAGGTTTCCTAGCATCTTGTCAGTCTCCCTCAGGCAGGTCATTAATTAGGTATTACCTCTTGGTATGTCATTAACATATTCAAAGTTCTTTAGATTACAATGGTTCCGGGGCATAAAGCCCCTCAAGCCCTTTTCATCTGTTGACCGAGGCTCCAGGTGTCCTTTACGATAGCTCAGGAATGTCTTCACAATACCTGGGGTGGCGGGACAGAGAGCTATGCTGTTATCAGCCCCTGTTTCCAGGGCAGCTCCCAGAGCTATGTTTCCTTAAAAGAAACCCCTTGAAACAGGGCAGCTCCCCGCAAGTAGGTGCTGAAGTATAAATTAATCTGTATATTTCTAAATGCTCTATACAGTGCAAACAATTGATACGATTTCTAAAGAGTCATATAAAAGTTGACTGTAGCAGTAAATCACCTGACTAGAAGTTTTTTAATTTGGCAGGCAGCGAGTTACCAGGAGAAATTTTAAATGTTAACCATTGGGGAAATCCTTCTTCCTTTTCCATTTCTCCCACCTGATTCCTTGAGAGAAGATCCTGATGAAATGCTTATCTGGTTGTTCTGAGGAAACAAAACTCAAAGAATGAAATGGTCGAGTGAGAGAGATTTGTGTTTAACATGTATCTGATCTTCCCGACATCGGTTCTCCGTGTGGCTGAAAGTATCCTGGAGTTTAGCTTTTGGCCTTAGTTACTGAGTGCCAACCTTGTGCATGTGTATCATGGGAACCTCTTTCAGCTTCTGTCTCTTGAAAGATTGGAAGAGAAAGAAGTCCTTGAGTTCTCATCCATTTGTAAAATCTTTGATTCCCTGGATCTTTGATATTTGCCATATATTTATATAATGTGAAGACACATTGACTAACTTATACAAAATATTTAAAGTAACATAAATGAATGTAAATATAAAATATAAATGTATCTTGCTTGTATTGTGTACAGATGAGTCATTATGCTTGAAGGCTATGGTTTGGGGTTTTTTTTGCTGTGCTAGACTTTGTCTCATCTTTGAGCTGAATGACTTATACAAATTATAGCTTCTTTGGAGCCCTAGTTGCATTCTTTTGTGTTTGACCAAAGAAGACACTACTCAGAATAAAAGACCAGTGGGGCCCTCAGGGTGTCTTCTTGCTTTAGTGACAGCTCCCAGAAAGTTTAATTGCCGTTGGTCTGTAGGAATCTCGATCTAAATGAGCTAGGCTTCATGCAGGATGCTGCATGTGCTGGCTTTGTCACTTTGAATGTTTAAGATATAGTTCAGAAATACGCTTGAAAGTTGTTGAAGTGCTTAGAAAACAGTAGCATCAGTAAACTCTTATTACATTGTTAATTTCTTTGGTATTTTTAATCAAGCACAGGCCCAGAGCTCTATTGAGCTGTATACATAGCCTCGTCTCCATGTGATTTATGTCCATTTACATCATTATGGAAATATCATAATGCTGTTAAGCACTAGGAAATTAGGTGTGCTATATTAGCCATTTTACCAAAAGAGTCTTATCTCTTTGATGCCTTAAAGAATTTTTTAAAATCAGTTTCTCTTTGAAATATGTACTTTCCCATTTCTCCTTAGAGTACAGTGCTACTAAAAGTTGACTGTAGCAGTAAATCACCTGACTAGAAGTTTTTTAATTTGGCAGGCAGCGAGTTACCAGGAGAAATTTTAAATGTTAACCATTGGGGAAATCCTTCTTCCTTTTCCATTTCTCCCACCTGATTCCTTGAGAGAAGATCCTGATGAAATGCTTATCTGGTTGTTCTGAGGAAACAAAACTCAAAGAATGAAATGGTCGAGTGAGAGAGATTTGTGTTTAACATGTATCTGATCTTCCCGACATCGGTTCTCCGTGTGGCTGAAAGTATCCTGGAGTTTAGCTTTTGGCCTTAGTTACTGAGTGCCAACCTTGTGCATGTGTATCATGGGAACCTCTTTCAGCTTCTGTCTCTTGAAAGATTGGAAGAGAAAGAAGTCCTTGAGTTCTCATCCATTTGTAAAATCTTTGATTCCCTGGATCTTTGATATTTGCCATATATTTATATAATGTGAAGACACATTGACTAACTTATACAAAATATTTAAAGTAACATAAATGAATGTAAATATAAAATATAAATGTATCTTGCTTGTATTGTGTACAGATGAGTCATTATGCTTGAAGGCTATGGTTTGGGGTTTTTTCTGTGCTAGACTTTGTCTCATCTTTGAGCTGAATGACTTATACAAATTATAGCTTCTTTGGAGCCCTAGTTGCATTCTTTTGTGTTTGACCAAAGAAGACACTACTCAGAATAAAAGACCAGTGGGGCCCTCAGGGTGTCTTCTTGCTTTAGTGACAGCTCCCAGAAAGTTTAATTGCCGTTGGTCTGTAGGAATCTCGATCTAAATGAGCTAGGCTTCATGCAGGATGCTGCATGTGCTGGCTTTGTCACTTTGAATGTTTAAGATATAGTTCAGAAATACGCTTGAAAGTTGTTGAAGTGCTTAGAAAACAGTAGCATCAGTAAACTCTTATTACATTGTTAATTTCTTTGGTATTTTTAATCAAGCACAGGCCCAGAGCTCTATTGAGCTGTATACATAGCCTCGTCTCCATGTGATTTATGTCCATTTACATCATTATGGAAATATCATAATGCTTCGTTAAGCACTAGGAAATTAGGTGTGCTATATTAGCCATTTTACCAAAAGAGTCTTATCTCTTTGATGCCTTAAAGAATTTTTTAAAATCAGTTTCTCTTTGAAATATGTACTTTCCCATTTCTCCTTAGAGTACAGTAAGCTATTATTTTCTTGATGCTTTAAGGTCCGTATTAAAATATTTCTTACTATGCATGCCCTAAATAATGATGCTCACGGGGGCTGTTAAAGGGTGTAGGCTGATTTGGTCTACTTTTGCTTTAACATTCCTTCCTGTATCTCCATTTCTCTGCTTCTGCCTCTTGCTTTCTAATGTATGTTTCTGTGGTCTTGGAAAAACCAGACTACAAAGCCCATTCAGACTGTAACTAAAATTAAAGTAAACTAGCTGGGAGTGGGAGCTTGGGGAGCTCTCAAAATGATTGAACTGCGTGAGTTTTAATGCATGGATTTGTGCCATCCATTCTGCTGGCTGCATTGCTTTTTTGGCTTGTTGCTAGCTAGAAACTTGACTTCAGTTTAGATTTGTGAATGCTGTGGTGACTTAAACCTCTAGCAAGTATTTCAAAGTGATTCTTGGATTCATAGAGAAGACAGTTTGTTGAATCTGTTTCAAAGCATTAGTAAAGGTGAAAGTTCTCTAAAATAAAATGCAGTGCATCAATATAAAGATAAAGTATTACCTGAGTTTCAGAATCATTCTCTTATTTAATTGGCTTACCTAGTATTCTGTTGGTTTCTTTAAACTGGGAAGAAATTGACAGGTATGGAAAATTTTTCTTCCTTTAGCTTCAACTCACAACCTGAAGGCCTTTTTCTTCCTGCATATTTTGCTGAACAACCATGATCCCAGTATAAATTCCACTGAGGCAAATTAAAATTTTAGGGGACCCTTGCATATGCTGGCAACATGAAAAAGGCCCCTTAGGAAATTCATCCAACTCTTATTACATTGTTAATTTCTTTGGTATTTTTAATCAAGCACAGGCCCAGAGCTCTATTGAGCTGTATACATAGCCTCGTCTCCATGTGATTTATGTCCATTTACATCATTATGGAAATATCATAATGCTTCGTTAAGCACTAGGAAATTAGGTGTGCTATATTAGCCATTTTACCAAAAGAGTCTTATCTCTTTGATGCCTTAAAGAATTTTTTAAAATCAGTTTCTCTTTGAAATATGTACTTTCCCATTTCTCCTTAGAGTACAGTAAGCTATTATTTTCTTGATGCTTTAAGGTCCGTATTAAAATATTTCTTACTATGCATGCCCTAAATAATGATGCTCACGGGGGCTGTTAAAGGGTGTAGGCTGATTTGGTCTACTTTTGCTTTAACATTCCTTCCTGTATCTCCATTTCTCTGCTTCTGCCTCTTGCTTTCTAATGTATGTTTCTGTGGTCTTGGAAAAACCAGACTACAAAGCCCATTCAGACTGTAACTAAAATTAAAGTAAACTAGCTGGGAGTGGGAGCTTGGGGAGCTCTCAAAATGATTGAACTGCGTGAGTTTTAATGCATGGATTTGTGCCATCCATTCTGCTGGCTGCATTGCTTTTTTGGCTTGTTGCTAGCTAGAAACTTGACTTCAGTTTAGATTTGTGAATGCTGTGGTGACTTAAACCTCTAGCAAGTATTTCAAAGTGATTCTTGGATTCATAGAGAAGACAGTTTGTTGAATCTGTTTCAAAGCATTAGTAAAGGTGAAAGTTCTCTAAATTAAAATGCATTGCATCAATATAAAGAAAAAGTATTACCTGAGTTTCAGAATCATTCTCTTATTTAATTGGCTTACCTAGTATTCTGTTGGTTTCTTTAAACTGGGAAGAAATTGACAGGTATGGAAAATTTTTCTTCCTTTAGCTTCAACTCACAACCTGAAGGCCTTTTTCTTCCTGCATATTTTTGCTGAACAACCATGATCCCAGTATAAATTCCACTGAGGCAAATTAAAATTTTAGGGGACCCTTGCATATGCTGGCAACATGAGGCTTGAAAATAGTTTAATGACCTCATTAGGAAATTCATCCAACCTATGATTTTAGACAGGTGCATTTGCAAATAACTTTTAAGGTGTATTCTAAATGAACAAAGTTTGGTATGCTCTAAACTAGTCCTATAAAATTCCCACCTCAGATATGTAAGCTGAGAGTTAGATTTTTTTTTTTTTTTTAATCTTTTTTACTCTTCAAATCAGTTTCTTATGGTTGGGGTCTTGGTAAGAGAATGTGATTTTGAGTTTTCTCTATATCTGAACTTACTCAGTTGTAGGCCAGTATATATAGGTGGATACACAAGTTTCTTTTCTTTTTTTTTTTTTAAAGATTTATTTATTTATTTATTTTGGGCGGGGGTCAGGTTGGGGAGGGAGGGGAGCAGGCGGGCCACTTCTATTGGTCTTTCATTTCTCTATTTTCATCCGTCTTTGTTCCTTGGCTCCTATGGGCCTCCCATCGCGGTGGCGTCTGTCGCTGCAGAGCACCGGCTCTGGGCGCATGCTCTCCAGAGCTCCGGCTCGGTAATTGGACACATTGGTCCAGCCGCTCCGCGGCACGTGGGATCTTCCCAGGCCAGGGATTGAACCGGCGCCCCTTGCACTGCAAGGCGGTGTCCTTCCCCACTGGACCACCAGGGGAAGCCCGGATACACAAGTTTCGAAGGTGTAATTTCCTTATTTGGAAAGTTGAAGTGCCTTTTCTCATCTGTGCAAATTAGGATAAGACAGTAACTTTAACATGAACATTTTAGAAGGAAAAATAATCTACTTTGACTATGATTGACATAGAAAATCCTCAAGGTGTTGTTCAAGCAATGGTTACACAACCCTTATGTGAAATACAGGACCTCCAGGAAATAGTCATACCGCTTCTTACATAGCACTTTCAAAATTCCAAGAATTTGTTGCTGCCCACTTTCCAAAGCTTTGCTTTCCCCTCTTGCTTCTTTGACTCTTTTTTTTCCAGCCTCATCACTGTGACTGCCTCTTAGGCTCAGTCATTGTCCTTGTGTGGTTTCTTATCCAATTTCATTGCCCTGGGAAGCCCATTCTCTCCCTTGACTTTATACTGATTCCTATTTGGTTGTCACTTTGCTTCAGGTTTCTTGTTACTTCTCCAGTTTCCGTGCATTTGGTTTGACCATAAGACATTCTCATTGGGATATTCTAACTCATTCAAAAGATGAACCTATCCCACCCCCGGCTCAAAGCTAGACCCCTCCCTTGCCTCCCCATCAGGGCTGGGGCATTAGTCAAGTTCAGTTCAAAAAGGGATTTGATAGAAGAAATTAGGCACTTATATCACTCGGAGAGTGAAAAGGTAATGGAAAGTTATCTGAAGACAGGTAGGTGAGTAATCCAAGCCAGGCAGGAACACAACAGGAGCTCAGAGATAGGCGTGGGGATTCAAGTTCATGACTGCATTCCCTAGCAAAAATCCTCAGAGGGGAATAAAGAAAAGTTAAAGAAACGGAAGACTCTTGATCCCTTAGAATAGAGAGTTCAAGTATGAAACTGAGAAAAGGACTCAGTTACTAAAACTGGGGTTTCAGAGTCAGAATACTGAACAGAGCAGGCTTAACCACAGTGTCTAAGACCCGGTTAGCTGTCTTATTCTCCACGCTGTTTCCATTGCCAACCTGTCTGCCTGAAACGCAGGATGTGCTAAAATCAAAACATGCCAAGAAAAGTTGTAGGGAAAAAGAACTAATGAAATCCACAGATAAAATATGCAAAGTTGGCGCACTGATGTGAAGCAGAGCGGGACAGTTGAGGTTTGGTTGTCCTTCCTGTTAGTAGAGAATCCTGGGAAGACTGTACCTGGCGCGGAAGGCCAGAATCGGCCTTCTGGTCAGGGTGACTCTTCCACTAAGAGTGAGCCTATCTGATGAGAGGTATTTCACCTGGTATTTCTCTAAAAAATAGCATTCGTCGCAAGCTATGTAGATGCTACATTTAATTCCTGTAACTTCCAATTAAGTCAAGAGCAAGGTTTATTTTTAAATCCTTTGAGTTGATATTTCCCTGTTTCAAAAGCCTATTCAAATTGTTGTGGAATTTTAACTTCATTTGATTTGATAACATGTAGGATTCTGCTTTTAAGTAATAATTTAAATATTTTAAAAGCTTCCTCAGCTTGTTAGATCTGTTGGGCAGGTCTGTTAAATTTTTTTAAGGATCCATTTCAGTGATTTGACTAAACCTCAAACGTGAACATGCCGTCCTCTTGTGTTCTTTTAATAATGTCAGAAGGAGCTTTTACAAAGCCAGAAGGTTAGAAAAAGAAGCTTAAACTCAGATGTCATTCAAAATTTGACTTTCATAAAATTCCCTAATCTCCTTTCTTCTAATATCCTTTCCAGGAACCATTGTAAGTAAAATGGTGCACTAGACTCCCTTTTAAGAAAAGAAAGTCAATATAAAATAGGTAACCAACAAGGACCTACTGCGTATCACAAGAAGCTATACTCAATATTTATTAATAACCTATAAGAGAAAAGAATTGGAAGAAATAGATACAGATATACTTGAATCACTTTGCTGTATACCTGAAACTCACACAACGTTGTAAATCAACTCTACTACAATTAAAAAATAGAAATAAAAAAGAAAACAAATTCAAATGGCCTTTCACTACATGACTGAAATAGACATGAAATTGAAGGCTGACTCGTAACTCAAGCATCCGTTTCTTCTATCTGGTAATTCCTGTGGTTTGAATTCTGTGCTGTTGTATTGTCTTAAGATGCAGTTACATTGCATACGTGGTCCATGCATGTGGGGTCTGGGACTGGGTGAGTCTGTTCCTGTTGCCTGTCACTTGGACAAGGAGGCCAGTTTCTCCAAAAAACCTAGACATGGGAGAGCAGGCTCCATGTGGTGGGAGAGGAAAGCATGTCTCTTGGATTCACCTGTGAACAGTCTGCTTGGCTCTCTTGGGATTAAAGGAGATGAGGTGTCTCCCACATGCTAAGGGAAGTAAGAGGAAGGAGTTCTGTCCTTCTGGAGGCCTGAGCGTTGAAGATGGAACAGAGTGTCTTAAAGGCAGTGTGGAGCGATAACTGTGGTCAAAGAGGACACTGGACATTAGTTGAGTATTAGCATTTCCACAAAGACTGTGGCTGCCTGCCCCTTTACAGAAAAAGTTTGTCCACACTTGCTCTTCATATTCAAAACTTCTTTTTTTCATTATAAATATATTCTCTGTTTGAAGCATAGAACTGAAAAGGTTACAGAATCCATACTTGCTACCTTTGGATGCAATTGTATTCCGTCCTGATTTTTCCTGTGAGAAACTTTAGTGGACAGTATTATTTCAAGCCATATAGAAGTTCAAAGAAAGAGACTAAATGCATAGCAGGTAGCCAGGTTTCCTCATAAACTAGAAACATTGACTTATATGATTAAAGACGTTCATCATGCACAATGGAGAGAGAGACAAGTATTTGCAGTGAAGTTACGGTCCTTCATGAATTACTAGGAAATTTATGGATAAGTCTCTATTTTGGAAATAAAAATGACAACAATAACAAAACCTTTATTTCTTTCTCTGAAAAATTGTAACCTTCCTTCCTAACGTAATCATCCTTTCTATAAATTTTATCTCAACTTTTACTCTATATAAAGAAATCAAGTCTTATAATCCCAAAGGGTCAAAGGAGGCCTTTAGCTTGTAAAATTATCTCTGTGACCTGAGGGGAAGACATGGCAGCTTTTAAAAGCATTTAAGCCACTTTTAAAAGCGTTTAGGCTCATAGCCAGATATTAGATGCTAGATTTTCATCATTTTCCTGCCCCTGAGTTTTCACCTCTTAAAACTAAGCTCATCCTCCCACACCCGTTAGTGTCATGAGGATATGGAAAAACTGAAGCCCTTGTACCTTCTTGGTGGGAGTGTAAAATGGTACAGTAACTATGGAAACCAGTATGCTGGTTCCTCAAAAACGTGAAACAGAACTGCCACATACATGATTCAGCCAGTCCACCTCTGGAGTGAGTGCACGATGCTCAGTTGTGGTGGGAGAGGAAAGCATGTCTCTTGGATTCACCTGTGAACAGTCTGCTTGGCTCTCTTGGGATTAAAGGAGATGAGGTGTCTCCCACATGCTAAGGGAAGTAAGAGGAAGGAGTTCTGTCCTTCTGGAGGCCTGAGCGTTGAAGATGGAACAGAGTGTCTTAAAGGCAGTGTGGAGCGATAACTGTGGTCAAAGAGGACACTGGACATTAGTTGAGTATTAGCATTTCCACAAAGACTGTGGCTGCCTGCCCCTTTACAGAAAAAGTTTGTCCACACTTGCTCTTCATATTCAAAACTTCTTTTTCATTATAAATTTATTCTCTGTTTGAAGCATAGAACTGAAAAGTTTACATAATCCATACTTGCTACCTTTGGATGCAATTGTATTCCGTCCTGATTTTTCCTGTGAGAAACTTTAGTGGACAGTATTATTTCAAGCCATATAGAAGTTCAAAGAAAGAGACTAAATGCATAGCAGGTAGCCAGGTTTCCTCATAAACTAGAAACATTGACTTATATGATTAAAGACGTTCATCATGCACAATGGAGAGAGAGACAAGTATTTGCAGTGAAGTTACGGTCCTTCATGAATTACTAGGAAATTTATGGATAAGTCTCTATTTTGGAAATAAAAATGACAACAATAACAAAACCTTTATTTCTTTCTCTGAAAAATTGTAACCTTCCTTCCTAACGTAATCATCCTTTCTATAAATTTTATCTCAACTTTTACTCTATATAAAGAAATCAAGTCTTATAATCCCAAAGGGTCAAAGGAGGCCTTTAGCTTGTAAAATTATCTCTGTGACCTGAGGGGAAGACATGGCAGCTTTTAAAAGCATTTAAGCCACTTTTAAAAGCGTTTAGGCTCATAGCCAGATATTAGATGCTAGATTTTCATCATTTTCCTGCCCCTGAGTTTTCACCTCTTAAAACTAAGCTCATCCTCCCACACCCGTTAGTGTCATGAGGATATGGAAAAACTGAAGCCCTTGTACCTTCTTGGTGGGAGTGTAAAATGGTACAGTAACTATGGAAACCAGTATGCTGGTTCCTCAAAAACGTGAAACAGAACTGCCACATACATGATTCAGCCAGTCCACCTCTGGAGTGAGTGCACGTATGCTCAGTTGTGTCCAACTCTTTGCGACTCCATGGACGGTAGCCCGCCAAGCTCCTCCGTCCATGGGATTCTCCAGGCAAGAGTACTACAGTGAGTTGCCATTTCCTTCTCCAAGGGATCTTCCCGACCCAACAATCAAACCTGCATCTCTAGCACTAGCTGGTGGATTCTTTACCATGGAGCCACTAGGGTTCTTTCTCCACCCGAAAGAAGTGGAGCAGGATCTCACAGGGCATTTGCACACACATGTTCATAGCAGGGCTGTTCACCATAGCCAAGAGGTGGAAGCAACCCCAAGGGCCCATCAACAGATGGATGGATAAACAAGATGTGCTCTCTATACACATAAAATGGAAACTGTATTCAGCTGTAAAAAGAAGTCCTGTCACATGCTACAACATGGGCAGACCTTGCTAAGGGAAACAAGTCAGTCACCAAAAGAGATAGATGTTGTACAATTTCATGTATATGAGGTACCCAGAGTAGTCAGATTCATAGAAACAAGAAGTAGGCTGGTGGTTGCTAAGGGCTATGGGTGGGTAAAAGAAGAAAGGGGAGTTACAGTTTAATGGGTATGGAGTTTTCCATTTTACAAAATGAAAATATTGGTTGTACACCATGTGAATATACTTGATACAACCAAACTGTGCTCTCGAAAGTGATTATGATCGTCAGTTTTGCATAACGGGTATTTTACCACAATTTAAACAATAAGCTGATGGAATCCCTGAGCTAAGAGTTTTGACAGAAGGCGTGATGAAGTCCAGACGGTTTCTGTTTCGACTCTGTCTTCATGCTTTCACAGCAGTTAATCTAGTTAGCCTCGTCAGGTGACAGGATGTTTTAATAGGGAAAGAAATCAAGCTGATGTTTTCAGGGCTCATTCCTGTAATACTATATAGACACATCCTCGGGCAAGATTTTCTGTTAACTTGTTGACGAGGCCAGGGAAGCCACGACATGGGTTTAGGAGGAAGAAAAACGCAGGTTGATAGTTGACCTGTGAACGCCATCGATAGAGATCCTGCACGCTGCCGCTAAGACCGGGTGCAGACGCTAAATAAAATACAAATAAATATTTAAAAATCAATAAATTGCGGCCCTTGTCCAGACCCTTCCTTAGATGAACTCAACACTGAGAGTCAGTCGCTAGAAATGTGAAACTGCTAAGACAGTTTTATCGGGGAAGAAACAAGTTCCATGCATGATGTCCTAAAGAATCAGTCCCAAACAAAGAAGGAAATGAATTCTGCTGTTTTTTCATTGGTGAATCAAAGGTGGCATGTTTGTCAGCGTTCACGGTGCCTGCAACAGTTACTTCGAAAGGAGTGCAGAAATACCCATCAGAAACAAAACTCAGAAGTTGCATCGACAAAAGATGAATGGAGGAGGCTGAGCACTCCTATAAGGGAGCACCGTGCCGCCTGTCGCAGCTCACTGTCCTGTCTTCACTGGGGCACTGACGGCGTCTGTAAGAACAAGTGGAACCTCGGGGAAAGCTTTGACTAGCCCTGTGCTTCTGGATCTTTTTCCTTCATTGCATGTGTTATGAGATTTCTCCTTTCTTCTTTTGGCAGTGATTATGTTTTTCAATTTTTTTCAGTTGCTGCCTGGGTGAAAATGTTTGATTCACAAACCTGCTATTCAAATATTCTGGGGTTTTTTTTTTCAGGGAATAGTATCAAGGTACTGAAGATTGATTTTTTTTTTTTTCCCCTCTAATACAGATGAGTAATTCTCTTCTCTTATTTGAAGAGAATTGGCCATATTGTGTTTATCATGACCTGGCGAATGCTTGGGTACAAGATAGCCAAACCCAGTTTGGTTTTGGGTGAAGCACCTTCTCTTGCAAGAGGAGAAGATTGAAACAGAAATGAAAAGGATGTTTGGTGTGCAGAGTAGGGAGGGAGATTCCTAAATTGCTTGGACTTTCTCTTAGAGTTGTATGGTTTTATTGCTTAATTACATGCAATTATTATGCATTTTTCTTCATTAGCATTTTTATTTTGCTTTGGTAGAGAAGTCTTCTTGTAGCTCAGTTGACGAGGCCAGGAAGCCACGACATGGGTTTAGGAGGAAGAAAACGCAGGTTGATAGTTGACCTGTGAACGCCATCGATAGAGATCCTGCACGCTGCCGCTAAGACCGGGTGCAGACGCTAAATAAAATACAAATAAATATTTAAAAATCAATAAATTGCGGCCCTTGTCCAGACCCTTCCTTAGATGAACTCAACACTGAGAGTCAGTCGCTAGAAATGTGAAACTGCTAAGACAGTTTTATCGGGGAAGAAACAAGTTCCATGCATGATGTCCTAAAGAATCAGTCCCAAACAAAGAAGGAAATGAATTCTGCTGTTTTTTCATTGGTGAATCAAAGGTGGCATGTTTGTCAGCGTTCACGGTGCCTGCAACAGTTACTTCGAAAGGAGTGCAGAAATACCCATCAGAAACAAAACTCAGAAGTTGCATCGACAAAAGATGAATGGAGGAGGCTGAGCACTCCTATAAGGGAGCACCGTGCCGCCTGTCGCAGCTCACTGTCCTGTCTTCACTGGGGCACTGACGGCGTCTGTAAGAACAAGTGGAACCTCGGGGAAAGCTTTGACTAGCCCTGTGCTTCTGGATCTTTTTCCTTCATTGCATGTGTTATGAGATTTCTCCTTTCTTCTTTTGGCAGTGATTATGTTTTTCAATTTTTTTCAGTTGCTGCCTGGGTGAAAATGTTTGATTCACAAACCTGCTATTCAAATATTCTGGGGTTTTTTTTTTCAGGGAATAGTATCAAGGTACTGAAGATTGATTTTTTTTTTTTTCCCCTCTAATACAGATGAGTAATTCTCTTCTCTTATTTGAAGAGAATTGGCCATATTGTGTTTATCATGACCTGGCGAATGCTTGGGTACAAGATAGCCAAACCCAGTTTGGTTTTGGGTGAAGCACCTTCTCTTGCAAGAGGAGAAGATTGAAACAGAAATGAAAAGGATGTTTGGTGTGCAGAGTAGGGAGGGAGATTCCTAAATTGCTTGGACTTTCTCTTAGAGTTGTATGGTTTTATTGCTTAATTACATGCAATTATTATGCATTTTTCTTCATTAGCATTTTTATTTTGCTTTGGTAGAGAAGTCTTCTTGTAGCTCAGTTTTTCAAGGACATAGCAAATCTGTACAGTTCCCTCCATCAACAATGATCAATGGGAAGTAACTGAGTAGATGTTGACTTTTCTAAATATGGATATGATTTATCATCTGTATATCAAAGAGAGTGAAGTGATCGATTTTCGTGTAACTCCATATTTCTTAGCCCCATGAGCATTGGAGCCTTGCAGGCGACAGTCCCTGGGGCTGTAAGAGTCGGACACAACTTAGCGACTACACCACCACCGCCACCACACTTCCTTTGGCCAGTTTAACTTTTTCCTAAAGCTCAGTGTGATCATAAAGGCAATTTCACTTTATTGAGTTTTATGTGCAAGGCGGGATGCTTTGTCTTCATGTGTAAAACCTCATTTGGTGACTGTTAAATCACGGCTAAAGTTTAACAAGATGATTTAAGAAAATAATCAGTTCGCAAGCTATAAAATTTTGCCCAGAAAATAGCAAAAAGTACATCTCCTTTTCTTCTGTGTGTGCACCGTAGCCTGTCGGTACACATTTGTTTATTTATGGGTTCGCTGGATAAGCTGACAGACATATTCCTGGCTTTGAGAGCCTTAGATGGGCAGTATAATGTCACATTGAAGATTTCACACACTAGAATCACACCACTTGGGTTCAAGTGCAATTTTGCATCTTAGGCAATTTGCTTAACATCTTCTTTGACTACAAAATAATGATAATAGTCCCAAGTCTCTAGAGTTGGTAAGGCGTATAATAAAGAACTACGTGGAAGCAAGTAGTTCCTCATATTATACATTGTGGGTGTTACCATGGCAATGGAAGAACGAAATCAAATCTTCACAAAAATATCCCTTTCAGGCAAAATATTTGCCTGAGTAGACATTTGACATAACAAAACATGACCTGGCGAATGCTTGGGTAAGATAGCCAAACCCAGTTTGGTTTTGGGTGAAGCACCTTCTCTTGCAAGAGGAGAAGATTGAAACAGAAATGAAAAGGATGTTTGGTGTGCAGAGTAGGGAGGGAGATTCCTAAATTGCTTGGACTTTCTCTTAGAGTTGTATGGTTTTATTGCTTAATTACATGCAATTATTATGCATTTTTCTTCATTAGCATTTTTATTTTGCTTTGGTAGAGAAGTCTTCTTGTAGCTCAGTTTTTCAAGGACATAGCAAATCTGTACAGTTCCCTCCATCAACAATGATCAATGGGAAGTAACTGAGTAGATGTTGACTTTTCTAAATATGGATATGATTTATCATCTGTATATCAAAGAGAGTGAAGTGATCGATTTTCGTGTAACTCCATATTTCTTAGCCCCATGAGCATTGGAGCCTTGCAGGCGACAGTCCCTGGGGCTGTAAGAGTCGGACACAACTTAGCGACTACACCACCACCGCCACCACACTTCCTTTGGCCAGTTTAACTTTTTCCTAAAGCTCAGTGTGATCATAAAGGCAATTTCACTTTATTGAGTTTTATGTGCAAGGCGGGATGCTTTGTCTTCATGTGTAAAACCTCATTTGGTGACTGTTAAATCACGGCTAAAGTTTAACAAGATGATTTAAGAAAATAATCAGTTCAAGCTATAAAATTTTGCCCAGAAAATAGCAAAAAGTACATCTCCTTTTCTTCTGTGTGTGCACCGTAGCCTGTCGGTACACATTTGTTTATTTATGGGTTCGCTGGATAAGCTGACAGACATATTCCTGGCTTTGAGAGCCTTAGATGGGCAGTATAATGTCACATTGAAGATTTCACACACTAGAATCACACCACTTGGGTTCAAGTGCAATTTTGCATCTTAGGCAATTTGCTTAACATCTTCTTTGACTACAAAATAATGATAATAGTCCCAAGTCTCTAGAGTTGGTAAGGCGTATAATAAAGAACTACGTGGAAGCAAGTAGTTCCTCATATTATACATTGTGGGTGTTACCATGGCAATGGAAGAACGAAATCAAATCTTCACAAAAATATCCCTTTCAGGCAAAATATTTGCCTGAGTAGACATTTGACATAACTATTTATAGTTAGGATTTTGTAAATTTTTGTTCAAAGATGAATAGTTGACTTTAGTTCTGACTAGATAATAAGACCAAATAAAACCCCTAAATCTAACACTGTCATCTTTCTCTGTCTGAGAAAGTGTTAGAGAAGAAAGATTTTTAAAGTCTGAACATCTTAACACAGCTTTCTAAAAACTTCTTGGCAGCAGAGTTGATCAGATCCTGAGGGGAAAAGCAAGCCGTGAAGCAGGCAAACCCTGTTTCCATTAACTTGGCACCATACCGCCCTTTGAACAAATGCCCTGTTATCTTTTAGGTAACAGGTACTTGCTGGGGGCATTAAGCTGTTCTGGGAAGAAGCTCAGATTTCTTTCTTCAGTGCTTTGGGAAGTACCTTTCTGTCGTAAAGCGATCAATAATAATTAAGTGTCTGGAATGAAATAGAGTACAGTGTTACAGCTGCCTACATCTGGAAGAGAAACTCTTCACTAGCTCTAAATCATTGAATTTTCTTTGTATTCCTGGGAGTGGGGAGTTATAGAGTAACAGAGAACACGTTGGAAATGTGAATTGCAGCTTGATACACAATCGCGAAAGAATTAGATGTTAGGACATACTTCCCTCTGAGTAATAGAAACAAGCCCTAAAGCATCAAACCTTTATTTCTAACATAAATACTTTCATTCTTCTGTTTTCTATCACTGCTGGGCCACCTGTTCGACATTTAATGAAAAAGTCTCTCATAATAGGTGATGTATAGGCAAAAGGATGAAGTGAAGGGTGTAAACAGGGCTTAAGGTACATTAATTTTCAGATTGTAGCTTTAATAAATCATGTCCCCGCTACCTAGATATAATGTCACATTGAAGATTTCACACACTTTGGGTTCAAGTGCAATTTTGCATCTTAGGCAATTTGCTTAACATCTTCTTTGACTACAAAATAATGATAATAGTCCCAAGTCTCTAGAGTTGGTAAGGCGTATAATAAAGAACTACGTGGAAGCAAGTAGTTCCTCATATTATACATTGTGGGTGTTACCATGGCAATGGAAGAACGAAATCAAATCTTCACAAAAATATCCCTTTCAGGCAAAATATTTGCCTGAGTAGACATTTGACATAACTATTTATAGTTAGGATTTTGTAAATTTTTGTTCAAAGATGAATAGTTGACTTTAGTTCTGACTAGATAATAAGACCAAATAAAACCCCTAAATCTAACACTGTCATCTTTCTCTGTCTGAGAAAGTGTTAGAGAAGAAAGATTTTTAAAGTCTGAACATCTTAACACAGCTTTCTAAAAACTTCTTGGCAGCAGAGTTGATCAGATCCTGAGGGGAAAAGCAAGCCGTGAAGCAGGCAAACCCTGTTTCCATTAACTTGGCACCATACCGCCCTTTGAACAAATGCCCTGTTATCTTTTAGGTAACAGGTACTTGCTGGGGGCATTAAGCTGTTCTGGGAAGAAGCTCAGATTTCTTTCTTCAGTGCTTTGGGAAGTACCTTTCTGTCGTAAAGCGATCAATAATAATTAAGTGTCTGGAATGAAATAGAGTACAGTGTTACAGCTGCCTACATCTGGAAGAGAAACTCTTCACTAGCTCTAAATCATTGAATTTTCTTTGTATTCCTGGGAGTGGGGAGTTATAGAGTAACAGAGAACACGTTGGAAATGTGAATTGCAGCTTGATACACAATCGCGAAAGAATTAGATGTTAGGACATACTTCCCTCTGAGTAATAGAAACAAGCCCTAAAGCATCAAACCTTTATTTCTAACATAAATACTTTCATTCTTCTGTTTTCTCTATCACTGCTGGGCCACCTGTTCGACATTTAATGAAAAAGTCTCTCATAATAGGTGATGTATAGGCAAAAGGATGAAGTGAAGGGTGTAAACAGGGCTTAAGGTACATTAATTTTCAGATTGTAGCTTTAATAAATCATGTCCTACCACGTTCTCATAAGAGGGGACCAATAAATGGAGAAAGAATTGTTTCTATTGTGTCTTATAAATCTCTGAAAAGAAGAACAGATGGTTATCCTGTTAGAATTTGGTCTGAAGTTTTTCTCTGCAGAACTGGGATAGAGCACACGGAATCTGCAAATTGTAACATAAACGTGCCTCAGTGCCCTACCGTGAGTGTGGACCCTGATCCTTGCAAGACTCCCCTAAGTTGCTTCTTACTTCCTGCTCCCAGGAGGAACCCCAAGAATAGTACACCCTATTTTCAAAAATCAGAGTTCGTGCTTCTGCAAAACTACTTACCTCTAAAGCTGTCTGTCGACTTTCTTCCACCCCAGAACTTCAGGTCCCTCTCCTGCTGCCCAGGTACTGACAAACTTTAAGAGCAATCCGTCTGTACTGCTATCTGAAATGACCAGGAAAGAACTTGTGGCTTTTATTGTCTTATGATCACCCTTTCTTTCATTATCAGGAGTTAGTCTGCTGATCAGCTGTATACATTCATTATGTGGTGGCTGGGCGTCTTTTACTGCCCTTCAGAGACTATTGTATCAGGAGGAGAAGCAGAGGCCGTAAGAGGGGCCTTTGAATGTTCTGCTTTGGAAAAGAAAACACACACTGAGAAAATGCAATAATCCACAGTGTATAGGTTAAAAGATGGTCTTAAAGCAAATATCATGTAACTGCTGCCAATCCAATACACACACAGACACACACACACACAGCATCTGGGAATCCCTTAAATGCCTTCTGATTGCAATTTCCTCCCCACCATAGGTGGCTGCTGGCCTGATTTTGTGTTTTCATCATGTCCTTGGCTTTGTAGTTTTAGAGTTTAGAGAAATATGCCTCTAAACCATACATTTAATGTTTCCAGCATTTGAACTTTCTATAAATGGAATCATCGTATGTGTGTTCATTTGTCTCGCTCTTTTAACTCAACATTACTTGCAAGATTCATTCACTTTTGTGTGTTTACTGTTTATTTTGAGAATCTTCAAACATGAGAAAATCATATAATGATATCATTGTGCAATTGTGTAGTTATATAGCCATCACCTAAGAGTTACTAAGATGTGGCCATATTCATTGCTCTTTTTTTTTTTTTCATCAAAGTAAATGACGGAAATCTCTAATCATTCATCTCTAAAAACTCAGGAAAATGTCCTATATCACCCCAAGACCACTATCATCAGTAGAAAAACTAATAGTAATTCCCTAATAGCATCTAATATCCATATTCATATTTTCCCAACTGCCCATCTCCCCCAAAATATTTACAACTTATTTGTTCAAACCAAGATCCAAACAAGATCCACGAGGTCTGTGCTTTTTAACAACACAACCTACGGCTTAAAACAAGTCTGTGCTCCTTTTTCTCCTCCATCTCATCAGTGCGTGAGGCTCCAGTGGGACCTGGCTGCAAGAGTTTCTCCCACAGCAGCAGGAAACTAAATCGCCTCATCTGTGCTCATGACATGTCCAACTTTCATGCTCCTTGACTCCAGAGGAAATTATACTGTCTGCATTACTGTCAGAAAACCAATTACGTAAAAATCTAAACTGTTATTTTGGACTGATACTCTGTGGTTTTGAGCTGATTAAAAAACTGCCCCCACTTCATTATTGTGGTGGCTGGGCGCCTTACTGCCCTTCAGAGACTATTGTATCAGGAGGAGAAGCAGAGGCCGTAAGAGGGCCTTTGAATGTTCTGCTTTGACAAGAAAACACACACTGAGAAAATGCAATAATCCACAGTGTATAGGTTAAAAGATGGTCTTAAAGCAAATATCATGTAACTGCTGCCAATCCAATACACACACAGACACACACACACACAGCATCTGGGAATCCCTTAAATGCCTTCTGATTGCAATTTCCTCCCCACCATAGGTGGCTGCTGGCCTGATTTTGTGTTTTCATCATGTCCTTGGCTTTGTAGTTTTAGAGTTTAGAGAAATATGCCTCTAAACCATACATTTAATGTTTCCAGCATTTGAACTTTCTATAAATGGAATCATCGTATGTGTGTTCATTTGTCTCGCTCTTTTAACTCAACATTACTTGCAAGATTCATTCACTTTTGTGTGTTTACTGTTTATTTTGAGAATCTTCAAACATGAGAAAATCATATAATGATATCATTGTGCAATTGTGTAGTTATATAGCCATCACCTAAGAGTTACTAAGATGTGGCCATATTCATTGCTCTTTTTTTTTTTTTCATCAAAGTAAATGACGGAAATCTCTAATCATTCATCTCTAAAAACTCAGGAAAATGTCCTATATCACCCCAAGACCACTATCATCAGTAGAAAAACTAATAGTAATTCCCTAATAGCATCTAATATCCATATTCATATTTTCCCAACTGCCCATCTCCCCCAAAATATTTACAACTTATTTGTTCAAACCAAGATCCAAACAAGATCCACGAGGTCTGTGCTTTTTAACAACACAACCTACGGCTTAAAACAAGTCTGTGCTCCTTTTTCTCCTCCATCTCATCAGTGCGTGAGGCTCCAGTGGGACCTGGCTGCAAGAGTTTCTCCCACAGCAGCAGGAAACTAAATCGCCTCATCTGTGCTCATGACATGTCCAACTTTCATGCTCCTTGACTCCAGAGGAAATTATACTGTCTGCATTACTGTCAGAAAACCAATTACGTAAAAATCTAAACTGTTATTTTGGACTGATACTCTGTGGTTTTGAGCTGATTAAGATTATGTTTAGCCTTTGCTTATCTGGGGAATGGATGGGGGCTGCCCATCCAGGGAGATCGCTGGAACACTGATGTCTCCCACCTGGGGTGTCTACCAAGGCCGCAGGACGACAGGCAGGTGGGTGGCTGGTCACTCAGCTCCATTGGAATCTTTCTGGTCGTTCATACCTTCCTCCTTTAATAGGTCATAACTTTGGGTTTTCAGTTGTGTTTGATTCAGACATTGACCAGAATGTTCTTTGTGAAAGACCTTGGATCGTGGCCCCTGTGTGTCCCTGCTGGGTTGGAAGAGCTGACCTCCCTGGCTGCTTTTCACAGCAGAACAACCACGTTGCTTCCTGCAACCTGGCATCTATTTTTTAATAGTTATTTAGTTTGGGGCTGCACTGGGTCCCAAGCAGGATCCTTGTCGCATCACACACATTTCTTCATTGTAGTTCACAGTCTCTCTAGTTGTGGCACGCGGGGTCAGTTGCCTCTGGGCACGAGGGATCTTAGTTCCCTGCATGCATACCCAGTCGTGTCCGATTCTTTGCGACCCCGTGGACTGTAGCCTGGAGGCTTCTCTGCCCATGGGATTATGCTAGCAAGCATATTGAAGGGGGTTGCTACTTCTTCCTTTAGAGGATCTTCCCAACCCAGGGATCAAGCTCACAGCTCCTGCCTTGGCAGGTGAATTCTGCCACCTGGGTAGCCCCTTAGTTTCTTGGCCAGAGATCAAGCTTACATCCTCTGCATTGGAAGGTGGATTCTTAATCACTGGACCACCATGGAAGTCCCAGCCTGGACGCAAGATTTTAAAAGTCCAAACAAGATCCACGAGGTCTGTGCTTTTTAACAACACAACCTACGGCTTAAAACAAGTCTGTGCTCCTTTTTCTCCTCCATCTCATCAGTGCGTGAGGCTCCAGTGGGACCTGGCTGCAAGAGTTTCTCCCACAGCAGCAGGAAACTAAATCGCCTCATCTGTGCTCATGACATGTCCAACTTTCATGCTCCTTGACTCCAGAGGAAATTATACTGTCTGCATTACTGTCAGAAAACCAATTACGTAAAAATCTAAACTGTTATTTTGGACTGATACTCTGTGGTTTTGAGCTGATTAAGATTATGTTTAGCCTTTGCTTATCTGGGGAATGGATGGGGGCTGCCCATCCAGGGAGATCGCTGGAACACTGATGTCTCCCACCTGGGGTGTCTACCAAGGCCGCAGGACGACAGGCAGGTGGGTGGCTGGTCACTCAGCTCCATTGGAATCTTTCTGGTCGTTCATACCTTCCTCCTTTAATAGGTCATAACTTTGGGTTTTCAGTTGTGTTTGATTCAGACATTGACCAGAATGTTCTTTGTGAAAGACCTTGGATCGTGGCCCCTGTGTGTCCCTGCTGGGTTGGAAGAGCTGACCTCCCTGGCTGCTTTTCACAGCAGAACAACCACGTTGCTTCCTGCAACCTGGCATCTATTTTTTAATAGTTATTTAGTTTGGGGCTGCACTGGGTCCCAAGCAGGATCCTTGTCGCATCACACACATTTCTTCATTGTAGTTCACAGTCTCTCTAGTTGTGGCACGCGGGGTCAGTTGCCTCTGGGCACGAGGGATCTTAGTTCCCTGCATGCATACCCAGTCGTGTCCGATTCTTTGCGACCCCGTGGACTGTAGCCTGGAGGCTTCTCTGCCCATGGGATTATGCTAGCAAGCATATTGAAGGGGGTTGCTACTTCTTCCTTTAGAGGATCTTCCCAACCCAGGGATCAAGCTCACAGCTCCTGCCTTGGCAGGTGAATTCTGCCACCTGGGTAGCCCCTTAGTTTCTTGGCCAGAGATCAAGCTTACATCCTCTGCATTGGAAGGTGGATTCTTAATCACTGGACCACCATGGAAGTCCCAGCCTGGCATTTCGTTCAGTGTTTCCCGAAAGATTTTCCTCAGAATAAAAGTCCTGTGGCCCTCCATGAAAGGGTTATTGTCAAATGAATTTGAGAGAAAGTCTAGGTATAACTGGTTGCTTTCGGTCCTCTCCTGCTCATGAGTACTAAGAGTCTCTAGTGGTACGTGGCATTTCCCAAAGTTACTGTCCTCCGACCTTTCCACAGAGCGTCTCTGGAGTTACTCTTCTGAAGAACAGGCTGTAGGAAGTGCTGATCTGATGACTTGGATGTAATCACAAACAAGAGTAAATAAACAGTCTCGTCTCCTGCCTCGTGGACTGTCAAGAGTTTATCTAGGCTAGCTACTTGTCTTGGCCACGTACAGAGGGTGGGCTGCCATACCGGAAGTGGGGAGCTTTATTCAGACACTCCCCCAACTTGCACCATTGCTGAAGTTCATATTGTAGCAATGGGGGGAAATATGGAGCTATGTGTATGTGATGAGGACTCTGGGACCTCAGTTTCTGTTCTTTAGATGGAATTTCCACGTGGTTTAGATGTTTAGAGGGAAGAAGAGTTCTCATCAGTCTCTGCGTTGTTTTTTCTTTTTTTAATTGTATTGACCTGTAGTTGTTGTTTTGTTGATTTCTGCTATACAACCAAGTGATTCATTTATACACGCATGTATATATATATATATATATATATATATATATATGTGCGTGTGTGTGTGTATACATTCTTTTTCATGTTCTTATCCTCTATGGTTTATCACAGGATATTGAATATAGTTCCCTGTACTATACAGTAAGACCTTGTTGTTCAGTCTCTGATTTTGAGGATCGTTTGGCATGAATTGCCAAATATTTTAAACGATGTTGTTCATCTTGAATTAGGTATTCAGTAGGCTTTTCCCTGGATAATCAATTGAAAACCTTCTTGCCTAGAGAATCTCATTTAGCAAAGCATTTACTCATAGGATTCCTGAACTTCATCTGAGCTGGTAAGAATTTGGCACTCATGCAGATTACTTCCAGACGCACAGGACTTCTTGAATGTGTTTATCGTATCATTCTGTCTGAAACCAAGCACTTTCAATTGATTGTTTTTTCCTTCTTTCCTCAGCATAGCACATAGCTTGGCGTGCATGCTCAGTCATATCTAACTCCTTGCAAACCCCTAGCCTATATGTAGCCCACCACCTTCCTCTGTTCACAGAGTGTTTCAGGCAAGCCTACTCGAGTTAGATTGACAATGTTGTTGCCTGTCTCATTAATTTCCTTATGGAATAAGAGAACTGGCGTTGGCTCTCTGGTCTTTCTAAATGGAAGACCTCTGGGTTTATTCCATTCCTCCAAATCTTCACTCTTCTTTCTCCCCTTTTGTGTATTGTTTGTAGACACTTCATTTTGAAAGAGAGTCTCTTCATCTTAAAATAGAAGCATTTTCTCTACAGGTAATGTAAACCTGGGCTGATGGTTTCGTGCTGATTTTCTAGGCTGTAGTGTGTGCATCATATTATTAATCCTCCTGATTTGTGAAGTCATACGGGAAGTAGAGGTAGATTCCAAGTTCCAGAGGCCCATTCCATTTGTGTCTTGTAGATCTCTAGCCTAAACTCGCTTTCACTGGAGCTGTCCAGCTTTAAACAGATAAAAGCTATAGATTTTATTGGGTTGGCCATAAAGTTCAGTTGAGTTTCCCCACAACATCTTATGGAAAAACGCAAATGAACTTTGTGGCCAACCCAGTATGTGCAAGCTGACTATTTTAACCACTGAAGGCATAAGACTCCACAGTAAGCTACTGTAGATTTCATCATTTATCAATTGTTTTTTTCCCCATCAAACTTCTGTCCCATACAGAGTGTAATTTAAAGGCAATTGCACAGAGAATTCTAGAAAGATAGATTATCCTAGAGAAAAATACAAACAGCTCCCAGCTCTGGTTCTCTGAGAAGAAGCAGATAACTTAAAAAGGCATTGATAGTGGCTTTTTTCCACATTTCCTCAGTTTATGAAATATAAGTTTCTTTCTTCGATCAGTCCTGGGATCAGAAATTCTCTGCCCCCAGTAAGTCGAGTGATATATTCTAGAAAAAATCTTATACCTGTTCGTATGAGTGCCTCAAGAGGGTATGCCTACTCACATTGGCAATATTTATAGGCCCAAAATGTGAAGCAACTTAAATTTCCTTCAGTTTCAGATGGTGAAATAAATGCTGGCACTTAGATCCTGTGGAGTTGTAGGCGGAAAAAAAGAATGAGGTCTTTCTGTGTATACTGAATGGAAGATTTCCAAAGCATATTCATAAATGAGAAGAGAAAAAAACTGTGGAATAATGTGAGCAGAATAATCCCATTTGTGGTTTTTAAAACTGTATTTATATAGTGTGGGAGTGTGTGGGAAAGGCGAGAAATGAGAAGGAAAGAGAATGAAATTATCAAAGAAGGGCAGGTAGTGAGAGTTGATGAGTTGGGTATGTGACAAAGGGACAATGAAAAAGGAGTTTATTTTCTATTTCTTGAATTATTTACAGTGAAAATGCTTCATGTATCTTCATAAATAAAATAAAAATATGTGTGTATGCACATGGGAAAATAAAAAGAACTTTCTAGTTATTTTTAATAGGTTTATCCAATCCAGGCATTCACTAAGCAAGAACAGGCCCTTCCAAGATGCCTGTTTTAAATCATTCAATGTCAAAGAAGCATAGGATTCCCTGGTCGTAGGAAGACTGGAAAAAATAACTAGGGGGAGGTAATAGGGAACTGACTTTTAGTAAAGATGGCGTGGGCTGCAATACTGGCTCAAAAGAAGTTTACACAAATGGTTGAAACTGCCATTGCTCCATGAGTCAGTCTCTGGGCTTTGATGGAATTTACCGCTGAGAATCATTCTTTCACCAGGCTTCCTATTGATAAAGCACTCGCTCAAATGTAAACAGACTAATGAGTGATAGAATGGAACATTTGTTGTTGTTGTTCTTTGTTGTTTGTTCTTTCTCTTTCTTGTCCAACTCTTTGTGACTACATGGACTGTAGCACTCCAGGCTTTCCTGTCCTTCACTGTCTCCCAGAGTTTGCTCAAACTCATGTTCATTGAGTTGGTGATGCCCTCCAACCATCTCATCCTCTGTCACCCCCTTCTCCTCCTGCCCTCCATCTTTCTTGGCATCAGGGTCTTTTCCAATAAGTTGGCTCTTCACATCAAGTGGCCAAGGTATTGGAGCTTGAATCCAGTCAATATGTCCTTCCAATGAATATTCAGGGTTGATTTCTTGCTGTAGAAAAAAAAAAAAAAAAAAAAAAACAAAACCTAGTTTTTATCTTTGTGTTAGAAACCAGTGCAAGAATAGGTATATTTTTAAATGTAGATTTTGTTATTATTCAGATATGGTGAAGCCAACAGATCAAGAGACAGTTGCCATTGAAAAGAGTTTGTTATGCTCACAGCTTGCAGGAGAGAGGCCATGACAGGCCGTGGAGGGCCACATGGAGGAGCGGGTTGTTCGGGAGATAAATGGCTGTTGTTCAGGAGATAAATGGAGGAAAAAGACTGGGAGGAAAACGTGGGCTAAAGGCCTTTTTTGTGGTTTCCACAGGAAGCGAAGGGCAGGACAGGATAAATGGCCTCACCTGGCTGGTTTGAGTCATTTTAGTGGGTTCCGGGGCGTAAGGAGTGCCTCTAGTTATCTGGTACGTGGCCCTGTGTGACTAGAGCAGAACAGTGGCTTATCCTGTAAGAACTCTGCAGAAGAGACTGTAGAGGGTGGGGCTTTGGGATTGGCTGGTTTGCACATGAAGGGCCGACTCCCCCAGAGGGACCAGTTCTAGGATGGCCCCAAGGTGTCAGCATATCAGAAATGGAAAATAAAAAGACAAGATCCATAAATGTGGGTCTGTAAGGATGAGGGGCTTCCCTGGTGGTCCAGTGGGTAAGGACACTGCCTTGCAGTGCAAGGGGCGCCGGTTCAATCCCTGGCCTGGGAAGATCCCACGTGCCGCGGAGCAGCTGGACCGATGTGTCCAATTACCAAGCCAGAGCTCTGGAGCGCATGCGCCCAGAGCCGGCGCCTGAGACAACAGAGGTCACTGCGATGGGAGGCCCACAAGGGCCAAAAGAACAAAGATGGATGAAAATAGATAAATGAAAGATGAATAGAAATGGCCCACCCGCCCCTTTCCCTCCTCAACCCATCCCCACCCCCAAAAAGATGTAGGGATGACCTTGCTTTTCAATGTTTCCTGCATGACGTTTACACTCATATTTTGTTTAATGACAAGCTTAGAGTGCCTTCCTTAGACAGGCCAACCTTTGAATATGTTTGGGAGGCCCATTTTGGGTACAGTCATCAATAAGTCCTTCTCTCACTCATTTCAGGCATGAAAGAGGGGGTATATGAAGCTTTTGCACATGTGTTTGGATCTACTCCACTCATTCCTTGTTGGTCTATAAAGTCAATCAATCATTTTCTCTCTTTTCTGCTTTAGGCTGTTTCATATGTTGGTGTGGAAGTTCAGACTGGACATCCCTGCTTTAGCCTTTGCTCATTTGCTGATTTACGCAGCCTTATTTTGATGTTTCAGTTGCCACAGGACCATCTGGAAAGCCTAGTGTAGTGTTTTACTTGGATTGCATTTACTTGCCTGTGTCAGGGCTTTGTGAGCACGTACATGGGTTTGTTCCTGGATTGGTGCGCTGGACCAACACTGGTCCTAACCCCTGTGGAGCTCTTTGCCTGTGTCAAGGAGCTTCTTAATCTGCAGTCTGGAAATTGGATTATTTTCTAAAGCTTTTCAAGGAATTGCGCTGTCACTACCTGAGCTGTGTTTTCATTTTGAGGGGGGAAATCAGCTTCCTGCATTCTCTTCTTTGGTTCTGTTGTGGAAGAGGTCAGAATGATGGTTTTAGAAAGTCACCTTTATATACTCTCACTGATGCTCAGCTGGTCAGCCGTGTCCGACTCTTTGTGACTCGTGGACTGTAGCCCGCCGGGCCCTTCTGTCCATGGATTCTCTAGGCAAGAATACTGGAGTGAGCTGCCATTTCCTTCTCCAACGGATCTTCCTGATTCAGGGATTGACCCCGAGTCTCTGCATTAGAGGCAGATTCTTATTACCCCTGAGCCACCAGGGAGGCCCCAGCTCCCGAGTGCAGGAGGTTATTTATCATACACTCTGATGGAAGTATGTCTTCTTCTACAAGGGCCAAAAGAACAAAGATGGATGAAAATAGATAAATGAAAGATGAATAGAAATGGCCCACCGCCCTTTCCTCCTCAACCCATCCCCACCCCCCCCCAAAAAAGATGTAGGGATGACCTTGCTTTTCAATGTTTCCTGCATGACGTTTACACTCATATTTTGTTTAATGACAAGCTTAGAGTGCCTTCCTTAGACAGGCCAACCTTTGAATATGTTTGGGAGGCCCATTTTGGGTACAGTCATCAATAAGTCCTTCTCTCACTCATTTCAGGCATGAAAGAGGGGGTATATGAAGCTTTTGCACATGTGTTTGGATCTACTCCACTCATTCCTTGTTGGTCTATAAAGTCAATCAATCATTTTCTCTCTTTTCTGCTTTAGGCTGTTTCATATGTTGGTGTGGAAGTTCAGACTGGACATCCCTGCTTTAGCCTTTGCTCATTTGCTGATTTACGCAGCCTTATTTTGATGTTTCAGTTGCCACAGGACCATCTGGAAAGCCTAGTGTAGTGTTTTACTTGGATTGCATTTACTTGCCTGTGTCAGGGCTTTGTGAGCACGTACATGGGTTTGTTCCTGGATTGGTGCGCTGGACCAACACTGGTCCTAACCCCTGTGGAGCTCTTTGCCTGTGTCAAGGAGCTTCTTAATCTGCAGTCTGGAAATTGGATTATTTTCTAAAGCTTTTCAAGGAATTGCGCTGTCACTACCTGAGCTGTGTTTTCATTTTGAGGGGGGAAATCAGCTTCCTGCATTCTCTTCTTTGGTTCTGTTGTGGAAGAGGTCAGAATGATGGTTTTAGAAAGTCACCTTTATATACTCTCACTGATGCTCAGCTGGTCAGCCGTGTCCGACTCTTTGTGACTGCGTGGACTGTAGCCCGCCGGGCCCTTCTGTCCATGGATTCTCTAGGCAAGAATACTGGAGTGAGCTGCCATTTCCTTCTCCAACGGATCTTCCTGATTCAGGGATTGACCCCGAGTCTCTGCATTAGAGGCAGATTCTTATTACCCCTGAGCCACCAGGGAGGCCCCAGCTCCCGAGTGCAGGAGGTTATTTATCATACACTCTGATGGAAGTATGTCTTCTTCTTCTTTTTTTTTTTTTTTTTAATTTTTGGCCACTTTTTTTATTGGTCTTTCATTTTTATTTATTTTTCATCCATCTTTGTTCTCTGGCCTGTGTGGGCCTCCCATTGCAGTGGCCTCTCCTGTAGCAGAGCACCAGCTCTGGGCGCATGTGCTCCAGAGCGCTGGTTCATCATTGGACACACCGGTCCAGCCACTCCTTGGCACGCAGGACCTTCCGGGGCCAGGAATTGAACCCGCGCCCTTTGCAGTGCAAGGCGGACGCTTTACCCACAGGACCACCAGGGAAGCCCACATGTCTTCTTTTAAGAGGCCCATCTCAGTTCACCATCACAGGGGAGGCGGCATCATCGTTGGATGACTGAACCGCACATGAATCTGTGATCTTGGGGAGGGGAGGGACTGTCCTCTGGTCACCATCATCCCCAGCCCCTGACAGAGTCGCTTGCCCTGCAGGCCGCTGGTCCTCAGTTGTCAAATGAGTGCAAAGAGACAGCTGAGGTCTGGACGACGGCGGTGGGCCTGAAGAGGGTCCGTGTTCTGCTGATGCTGGAGCTCTAGGGCCTCTGCGTCCAGGGTTCAGCCCTCCTGCCTGCAAATCCTGCCTTTCCGCCTGGGCATCTGGTTCACCCTCTTCACGCCACAGCTTTCAAAAGCCCCCAGGGAACTCATTTTGTCGAAGGGAGATCTGTTCATGTACATGGTTCAGTCCAGGATGACCAAGCGCTTCTTTATTCCTCCAAAGACTGCTAATAAACGTTTAGCTTAAAAACCCCCGCTTCATCTTGCCTAGTCAGGCTTTCCTGCTGTGCTGCTGAGCCAGTAGTTTTTGAAGTCTGGCAGAGCTTGGACCCAGGGCATCCCAGGCCCGCCCCACCCATCTTGTCCTTCGTCTCAGGACATAACTGTGATCGTGACTGAGCCCGGTTGCCATTTCCTAGGCAAGAATACTGGAGTGAGCTGCCATTTCCTTCTCCAACGGATCTTCCTGATTCAGGGATTGACCCCGAGTCTCTGCATTAGAGGCAGATTCTTATTACCCCTGAGCCACCAGGGAGGCCCCAGCTCCCGAGTGCAGGAGGTTATTTATCATACACTCTGATGGAAGTATGTCTTCTTCTTCTTTTTTTTTTTTTTTTTAATTTTTGGCCACTTTTTTTATTGGTCTTTCTTTTTTTTTTTTTTTTCATCCATCTTTGTTCTCTGGCCTGTGTGGGCCTCCCATTGCAGTGGCCTCTCCTGTAGCAGAGCACCAGCTCTGGGCGCATGTGCTCCAGAGCGCTGGTTCATCATTGGACACACCGGTCCAGCCACTCCTTGGCACGCAGGACCTTCCGGGGCCAGGAATTGAACCCGCGCCCTTTGCAGTGCAAGGCGGACGCTTTACCCACAGGACCACCAGGGAAGCCCACATGTCTTCTTTTAAGAGGCCCATCTCAGTTCACCATCACAGGGGAGGCGGCATCATCGTTGGATGACTGAACCGCACATGAATCTGTGATCTTGGGGAGGGGAGGGACTGTCCTCTGGTCACCATCATCCCCAGCCCCTGACAGAGTCGCTTGCCCTGCAGGCCGCTGGTCCTCAGTTGTCAAATGAGTGCAAAGAGACAGCTGAGGTCTGGACGACGGCGGTGGGCCTGAAGAGGGTCCGTGTTCTGCTGATGCTGGAGCTCTAGGGCCTCTGCGTCCAGGGTTCAGCCCTCCTGCCTGCAAATCCTGCCTTTCCGCCTGGGCATCTGGTTCACCCTCTTCACGCCACAGCTTTCAAAAGCCCCCAGGGAACTCATTTTGTCGAAGGGAGATCTGTTCATGTACATGGTTCAGTCCAGGATGACCAAGCGCTTCTTTATTCCTCCAAAGACTGCTAATAAACGTTTAGCTTAAAAACCCCCGCTTCATCTTGCCTAGTCAGGCTTTCCTGCTGTGCTGCTGAGCCAGTAGTTTTTGAAGTCTGGCAGAGCTTTCGGACCCAGGGGCACACGCCTCTTTTCCCCTTCCCCGGGCATCCCACTGCTGCGTCCTCTGCCCTCTTCCTACCCCATCTTGTCCTTCGTCTCAGGACATAAAACTCCTTCACCTCCCAAAACCAACACCGCCTGAAGGTTCTCCCACTTGCCTCTAATGCTCGTCCTTCCATACTACCTTCCTGCCCTCACTTGTGGGGGTGTAGATGTGTAGATGCCCATCTTCTTGTTAATGTGTCCTCAGTAAGCTACCTGTCAGGGCTAACATTTCTTTTTCCTTCTCATACCACTGAATTCATTGTAACCTCAGGGAGGGAGTTAGAATACATTTTTTTTAATGGTACATTTCAAAGTGGATAATCAATGATTTTGTTTTTCAGTCCTGATATGCTTGAGAATAACCCAGAGAGCTTTTCATTATCATGTAGGTGTCAGCTCCCACCTTTTACCTGTTACATTGGGGTGGGTTTAAGGGAGCAGAAGACCAGTGTCCCCCCAGACTGGCAAGATGACTAGGTTAAGACCAGACAGAGAGTGGGTAACAGAGTTACAACCAGGAGTCTTGTTTCCTTGCTTTCTTTCTAGTTCTTACTCATCTTTTTTGCATTAAATCCTATTGAGAGTTGTGTGTGTGTTTATATTTTTAATTCATCTGTATCCAACTGTATCTGCATAAAATCACTTCCTTACTTTATAACTGGTGTTTTTTCTTCTGAATAACTGTGTCACCAAAGCATATAAAGACCCTCACTCTGGCAGAAGGGACCAGAGCCGCTCCTCGCCTCCGTGGCTCAGTGTTTCCTGAATGTGCATGCTGGGGTTGCTCTGTGTCCCCTACAGGCTCTGCTGGTCTCCGCTGGCCCCCTGGAGCCACCGGCTGCCCTCGTGTGCCGCCCCTCTCTTCCCCTCTCCAGGCCTCTGTTTCCACCTGACTTGCCCTCCATCACACCCACTGACCCCAGAGAAAATGCTCCCTCTTCCTTCCTCCAGCCCCTCACCTGAGCCGATCTCAGCCCCCTCCTGCCTGAGGGGTTGGCTCAGGTGAGTGGCCAGGTCCTGGGGGAGGAGCACTGGGGAACTGAACCATTCATTCACTCCTTGCTGGGAGCCAAGAGAGGAGAGGAGTGGATGGGTCTCCCACGGAGGTCCCCCACCGCCCCCTCCATCTCTCCTCGGGAACCTGGTACCAATCCAGGGAGCTTTATAGGAGATGTTTTTGTACCATATCTTTTTTTCTTTGGCCACTCCCATTGATCTTTCATTTATTTATTTTCATCCATCTTTGTTCTTTGGCCCATGTGGGCCTCCCATTGCAGTGACCTCTTGCTGCAGAGCACCGGCTCTGGGCACATGTGCTCCAGAGCTCTGGCTAGGCAGTTGGACACATTGGTCCAGCCGCTCCATGGCACGTGGGATCCTCCCAGGCCAGGGATCAAACCGGCGCCCCTTGCACCGCAAGGCGGTGTCCTTAACCCAGTGGGCCGCCAGGGAAGCCCCGTACCATCTTTTAATAGTGGAGGAGCAACAAAATCCTCAATAAGACAGTAAGACATGACCTGTATGGAGTAAGTAACTAAAAGAGGAATCCCACTTATGAGGAAAGGTCGTACTCCAGAAAATGCGATGTGATTCTGAGGTCAAAACAAGGATGGAGGCAGCCTTTCTGGTTTTGAATCCCAGCTCCTCTTCTCAGTGTGACTCTGATAGGTTGTTGATCTGCTCTATGGTACACATTCCTCCACCATCTATCACGATGAAATAAAAGTACAGCAAAAATGCCTGCCTCATAGGTAATTTGATTGTCTTGAAGATGAAATATAATAATAATCAGTTTAAGATGCTGAACATAGTACCTGTTCACTGGCATCGTTAGCTTTCATTAGTCAAGTATAACTTACAGAGGCTTCCCATGCTCACCAAGCCGCCTCGCCTCCGTGGCTCAGTTTCGAGGCTCTGCTCTGTGTCCCCTACAGGCTCTGCTGGTCTCCGCTGGCCCCTGAGCCACCGGCTGCCCTCGTGTGCCGCCCTCTTCCCTCTCCAGGCCTCTGTTTCCACCTGACTTGCCCTCCATCACACCCACTGACCCCAGAGAAAATGCCCCCTCTTCCTTCCTCCAGCCCCTCACCTGAGCCGATCTCAGCCCCCTCCTGCCTGAGGGGTTGGCTCAGGTGAGTGGCCAGGTCCTGGGGGAGGAGCACTGGGGAACTGAACCATTCATTCACTCCTTGCTGGGAGCCAAGAGAGGAGAGGAGTGGATGGGTCTCCCACGGAGGTCCCCCACCGCCCCCTCCATCTCTCCTCGGGAACCTGGTACCAATCCAGGGAGCTTTATAGGAGATGTTTTTGTACCATATCTTTTTTTCTTTGGCCACTCCCATTGATCTTTCATTTATTTATTTTCATCCATCTTTGTTCTTTGGCCCATGTGGGCCTCCCATTGCAGTGACCTCTTGCTGCAGAGCACCGGCTCTGGGCACATGTGCTCCAGAGCTCTGGCTAGGCAGTTGGACACATTGGTCCAGCCGCTCCATGGCACGTGGGATCCTCCCAGGCCAGGGATCAAACCGGCGCCCCTTGCACCGCAAGGCGGTGTCCTTAACCCAGTGGGCCGCCAGGGAAGCCCCGTACCATCTTTTAATAGTGGAGGAGCAACAAAATCCTCAATAAGACAGTAAGACATGACCTGTATGGAGTAAGTAACTAAAAGAGGAATCCCACTTATGAGGAAAGGTCGTACTCCAGAAAATGCGATGTGATTCTGAGGTCAAAACAAGGATGGAGGCAGCCTTTCTGGTTTTGAATCCCAGCTCCTCTTCTCAGTGTGACTCTGATAGGTTGTTGATCTGCTCTATGGTACACATTCCTCCACCATCTATCACGATGAAATAAAAGTACAGCAAAAATGCCTGCCTCATAGGTAATTTGATTGTCTTGAAGATGAAATATAATAATAATCAGTTTAAGATGCTGAACATAGTACCTGTTCACTGGCATCGTTAGCTTTCATTAGTCAAGTATAACTTACAGAGGCTTCCCCATGCATTATATTTTCACACATCTTAAAATAGGACACTATTTACAAATGTCTTTGTTACCTGCTTATATCTGCTTGTCTGTGTTCTGCCCACAGCCCTGGAAAGGAAAATATCCATGAGGCAAAGCAGAGAAGAGCTGATCAAACGGGGAGTCCTGAAGGAAATCTATGATAAAGGTAAGGGGACCCCTCCAGCTCCGTGGGCCAGACAGAAGCCAGGTGCAGAATCTGTGTGTGTGCTTCTGAGGGCAGGATTCTGTTCTCTACATCGCTTTCTCAGAGTTTCGATCTTTAAAACTCCAGACACGTCTGAGGAGATCAGAGAACGGAGCAGACAGCGCTGATGTGATTGGTATTAGAGCGAGCATGAAAGCTCCCCTCTTTTCAGCTTTGGAATCAAACCCCAGGATGCTAAAAAAAAAAGTGATGTGGCCCCAGGAATGGTGTCAGGACTGGCGGCGAGCCGGTTGGTGTCTGAACGCACACAGCTGGGGTGGACTTAATTGCTCAGGCTCTTTCGGGCACTCAGGGTTCCTAAGACACATGTTATAAATGCCACAAGCATCTAGCATTTCCCTAACAGATTTTTTGGAGCAGTCTCCCCACAGTAGGAGAAATCAAAGTAGAGAAAATGATAAAATATGCATGTGCACCTAAGGGATTTCAAATGACAATATTGACAATGATTACAGATGCTCTGTGCGTGTGTCCACAAGTGTGTGCAGTGATGTATCATATGTCTTTTGTGGATGAACTGCTGCCTTTAAATACAAAGGTATGCAGTGGTTTCCAGTGTATTCGCTATTCTTTACCCACCCCCTTCCCCTCTGCAACCCTTCCTTCTCCCTCCGCACCCTCCATCACCCTTCGTTTAAAGCTTGAAGAGAAATGTTGTTCAGTCATTAAGTTCTCTTTGACCCTTTGTGACCGCATAGGTTGTAAACCAAAAGGGCCTCTGTCCATGGGACTTCTCAGGAAAGAATACTGGAGCGGGGGCTTCCCTGGTGGTCCAGTGGGTCAAGAGTCCGCCTTGCAGTGCAGGGAGCACCGGTTCGATCCCTGGCCGGGGAAGATCTCACATGCCGTCGAACGGCTGGGCCAGTGTGTCCAACTGCAAGCCAGTGCTCTGGAACACGTGCTCAGAGCCTGTGCTCTGCAACAAGAGAGGTCACCACAATGGGAGGCCCACACAGACCAAAGAATAAAGATGGATGAAAAATAAATAAAAAATCAATAAAAGAGGCCAAAAAATTAAAAAAAAAAAAAAAAAAAAAGAATACTGGAGTGGGTTGCGATTTCCTTTTCCAGAGTATCTTCCTGACCCAGGGATCAAACCCACCTCTCCTGCCTTGGCTAGTGGATTCTTTACCGCTGAGCCACCAGGGAAGCCCTTTAAGAGAAATGACAGTTAAACTCTTATTCCAGCTTTGTTATAGTCATCAATAGTCTGTTTCAGGTCTTATTATTTGAGGCTGATATTTGTTGGGCCAGATTATGAAATCCCATACTCTCCTTTAAAGATCCACCCAAATCGTCAAAGTGATCCTGTACTCTGACACTCACCACGTTTTCATGGGTCTCCTCCAAAGCCTAGGAATCTGTGTGTGTTTCTCGGAGCAAACGTGCTGAGTTGGTGTTCTGACACGGAAAGGCAGGTTTGTCTCTGACCCGGGGGCTTCCCTCTGATTCTGCTGTCGTCCGGGAGTCGGTCGTTACAGCTCTGGCACACTTCACCCGGACGGTCCAGAATCCACCTGCAGTGCAGGAGACCTAGGTTCGATCCCCGGGTCGGGAAGATCCCCTGGAGGAGGGCATGGAAGCCCCCTCCAGTGTTCTTGCCTGGAGAAGCCCACAGACAGAGGAGCCTGGCGGACTGCAGCCCATGCGCTCGCACAGAGGTGGACACGATGGAAGCGACTTAGCAGGCATGCACAGTTTACCCCATTCCACTCCTGTCCTGCAGCTTTCTGATGGCACTTTTTTTTTTTTAAAGATTTATTTATTTATTTATTTTGGGCGGGGGTCGCGTTGGGGAGGGAGGGGGATGGGCGGGTCACTTCTATTGGTCTTTCATTTCTCTATTTTCATCCGTCTTTGTTCTTTGGCTCCTGCGGGCCTCCCATCGCGGTGGCCTCTGTCGTCGCAGAGCGCCGGCTCTGGGCGCATGCGCGCCAGAGCTCCGGCTCGGTAATTGGACACATCCGTCTAGCCGCCCTGCGGCACGTGGGATCTTCCCAGGCCAGGGATCGAACCGGCGCCCCTTGCAGTGCAAGGCGGTGTCCTTACCCACTGGACCACCAGGGGAAGCCCCTGACGGCACTTTTAAAGTATTTTTTCTTAGAACACTTTGCCACCATGAAATGCTGCAAGTCGAAAGTGGCCTTCCATGGAAGAGTAAGATCTCCCAGACAGCAATTGGAACGAAAAAGCTGTATCAGTGTAGAGTCTTCTAAAACTAATGAAATAAAACCCAACCTATTTTTAATATATTTTAAAATGCAACCTTATTTTCAGCCAGATCTTGGAGGTTTTTTAAAAATGGATCTGAATTAGTAAATGTTATTGAATAAAACTAAGTTGTCCGGCATCATGAATGTACTAGAAAGGCCTCTGGAATGCTTTTGTTCAGTCAAACCTGGCATTCAAGTGTACCCTTATTCCAGGATCATACCCACAGCCCCCAAAATACACATTATCTTGCCATATATGTTTCACTAAATGCACAAAAATATCTGTACCACCACTCGCCCGTAGGGTGTGGACTATTATTTCAAGCCGCCTTCATTAATTACCAGAGCCTCCTGGCAAGGCACGTTATCCTTCTAATTCTGGGCAAGCCAGGCCAAGAGACAGTGTCTTTGGCTGGTTAGACTCTCCAGAGTGAAAGAATCCACAACGTTGTCACTTTTTTCCAATGTCTGTCTTTGTGTTGTTGTTCAGTCGCTTGGTCCTATCTGACTCTTTGCGACCCCAAGGACTGCAGCACGCCCGGCCCTTCTGTCCGTCGCTGTCGCCCGGAGTTCACTCACACTCACATCCATTGAGTCGGTGCTGTCTAAGCGTCTTAACCTCCGTCACCCTCTTCCCCTTTGGCCCTAAACCCTTCCCGGGATCAGCGTCTTTTCCAATGAGTTGGCTCTTTGCACCAGCTGGCCAAAGTACTGGAGCTTCGGCATCATCCCTTCCAGGAAATATTCAGGGCTGATTTCCTCTGGGATGGATTGGTTGGATCTCCTCGCTGTCCAAGGAGCTCTCCAGAGTCTTCTCCGGCACCGCAGTTTGAAAGTGTCAGCGCTTCAATGCTCAGCCTTCTTTATGGTGCCCCAACCTCCGGTCTTTGTGTTGATCTTACCTTTCCCTCTTTCATCTCAGACTCCTTTCTCCGTATTCCCTCCCCAGGGAAGAATCGGGAGGTGTCTGACCACAGGAGTGGTGGTCCACAGTCAGCATCCAAGGGCTTAAGTTAATATTACTGTCACTGCAGAAGCCTGATCAGGTTCAGTTAGATGACCCCTCCCCTGCCCTCTTTGCTTCCTGCAACCGTGAGGTCTCTCGCTGGAGAACTTCAGGAGTCCTCTGAAGGAGAGAACACATTTTATTATAGTCTTTATTATATTTCCATGGTGTTTAATAACTGAGTTAGGGTGATATTGCCTGAATAACTTCCTGACTTAATCAAAGAAGCCATAGACCGTTAGAGCACAAGGAATTAGTAAATGTTATTGAATAAAACTAAGTTGTCCGGCATCATGAATGTACTAGAAAGGCCTCTGGAATGATTTTGTTCAGTCAAACCTGGCATTCAAGTGTACCCTTATTCCAGGATCATACCCACAGCCCCAAAATACACATTATCTTGCCATATATGTTTCACTAAATGCACAAAATATCTGTACCACCACCGCCCGTAGGGTGTGGACTATTATTTCAAGCCGCCTTCATTAATTACCAGAGCCTCCTGGCAAGGCACGTTATCCTTCTAATTCTGGGCAAGCCAGGCCAAGAGACAGTGTCTTTGGCTGGTTAGACTCTCCAGAGTGAAAGAATCCACAACGTTGTCACTTTTTTCCAATGTCTGTCTTTGTGTTGTTGTTCAGTCGCTTGGTCCTATCTGACTCTTTGCGACCCCAAGGACTGCAGCACGCCCGGCCCTTCTGTCCGTCGCTGTCGCCCGGAGTTCACTCACACTCACATCCATTGAGTCGGTGCTGTCTAAGCGTCTTAACCTCCGTCACCCTCTTCCCCTTTGGCCCTAAACCCTTCCCGGGATCAGCGTCTTTTCCAATGAGTTGGCTCTTTGCACCAGCTGGCCAAAGTACTGGAGCTTCGGCATCATCCCTTCCAGGAAATATTCAGGGCTGATTTCCTCTGGGATGGATTGGTTGGATCTCCTCGCTGTCCAAGGAGCTCTCCAGAGTCTTCTCCGGCACCGCAGTTTGAAAGTGTCAGCGCTTCAATGCTCAGCCTTCTTTATGGTGCCCCAACCTCCGGTCTTTGTGTTGATCTTACCTTTCCCTCTTTCATCTCAGACTCCTTTCTCCGTATTCCCTCCCCAGGGAAGAATCGGGAGGTGTCTGACCACAGGAGTGGTGGTCCACAGTCAGCATCCAAGGGCTTAAGTTAATATTACTGTCACTGCAGAAGCCTGATCAGGTTCAGTTAGATGACCCCTCCCCTGCCCTCTTTGCTTCCTGCAACCGTGAGGTCTCTCGCTGGAGAACTTCAGGAGTCCTCTGAAGGAGAGAACACATTTTATTATAGTCTTTATTATATTTCCATGGTGTTTAATAACTGAGTTAGGGTGATATTGCCTGAATAACTTCCTGACTTAATCAAAGAAGCCATAGACCGTTAGAGCACAAGGCCTACTTTATAGAGGGCTGCCAGCCCCCGCCAGGAGCTGCCCAGGGCTGGGGGTCGGATCCTGTGCAGGGTCATCTCGTGGCACGTGCTCAGTAATGGGCTGTGGAGGAAAGGCCCGGTTTGTCCCCCCACCTACCACCAGCGCTTCTGGTTTTATTTTTGTCTCTGCGCTTATCACTGTCTGCTTTTTTCCGTTGAGTGGTTGACTGGCTTTCCTCACTAGCAGCTAAACTCCAGGAGAACGTGGACCTCCTAGGCTTGTTGCCAGATGCCCCTGGGCCTTGGAGAGAGAGGCTTGAGACAGGTTGGCTCACCAAAATGCTTAGCGTTTGGATGATGGAAAGGGGAAAAGTAAAATTACAAAGTAACTTGTATTTGCTGCAGCTTTTTCTGATAAAAACATTCACTTCTTCATCACTGTAGATAAGAATCACATTATCTTATATTAGGTTACATCAGTTGTTAGGAACGTGAATCCTGAAGTCATTGCTTGGACTCAGTTCTGGTTCCACGACTCGAGAGCTGTGCTGTGTTAGTCTTGCCCAGGGTCTCTGGTGCTTTGGTTTCTGTATTTGAAAGTGTAGGTGAGAATAGGATTACATTAGACAGCATCTCTGCATGAGTTTGCCAGGGCTGCCCGAGACTGGGTAACGTAAACAACAGAAATGTTTTTCCTCGCGTTTTGGTGGCTGGACATTCAGGATCCAGGTGCCCGCCGGGTTGGTTTCTGTCGAGGCCGCCGCCTCGGCTTGCAGATGGCTGCCGTCTCGCGTGTCCTCACGTGGCCTCGCCCCTGGGCGTGCACATGCCTCAGGTCGCTTCCTCTTTTCACACAGCAGTCCTCTTGGATCAGGGCCCACCCTTAGGACCTCATTTAGCCTCACTACTTCCTTAGAGGCCTTATCACCAAATACGTTCCTGTGGGGGGTTTGGGCTTCATATGCAAATGTGGACAGTCAGCGGGGACACACGCCGTTTCGTCTGTGACAACACAGAGTGAATTAGTGCCTGTCAAACCATGAAGGCTTGAGAAACTCTTAACTTCCCTGTATTGGTGATAGTCTCTTTACCATCATCATCATCATCCTTCATGTTTTTTGAAACCCTTGACATGCCTCTTCCTAGTTCAGGCCCCTTCCCTGTTATACCAGGGACCTCACTGTCCCCTTTCGGTCCTGGGATCTCCAGCCTCCTCACGACAGTGCTACCTGGTTGGAGGCCGAGAGCCAAGCCGCTTGATGTCCGATTTCATGATCTTCTCCGCATCCCCTCTGCCTCCTCTTGAGCCTCTAGCCACGTCGTTTGCCTGTCGTGCTTGTTCCCTTTCCACAGCATCACTCAACTTGCTGTGTCTGGGGGTCTGGTGGGTAGAATACATACACGTTTATTGCTGCAACCTGAGCGGGCAGCACGTGGCAACGAGCCTTTCATCGTTCTCCGGGTTGTTCGTCTCAAAGATACATTGCGTAGATGTTCCGCCGACCTTCCTCATGGCCTGACTGGTCAGTCCTCACTTTGCACCGCCTCCTGTGTTAGCTCCTGAGTCTGGGCCCCTGGCAGCAAAGCCCTTTCCAACCAGAGCTGAGGTCCAGCTCCCAGCAGCTGCCCACGGATTGGCAATGACTGTGCCAGCCTGTCTGCCGGGGCCGACCTCGGTTCATGCTGAAGTCACGCTGTTTTGGTTTTTGTTTTTTTTAAAGATTTATTTATTTATTTATTTTGGGCGGGGGTCAGGTTGGGGAGGGAGCTGAGCAGGCGGGCCACTTCTATTGGTCTTTTGTTTCTCCATTTTCATCCATCTTTGTTCTTTGACTCCTGTGGGCCTCCCATAGCGGTGGCGTCTGTTGTTGCAGAGCACCGGCTCTGGGCGCATGCGCCCCAGAGCTCCGGCTCGGTGATTGGACACAGTGGTCCAGCCGCTCCACGGCACGTGGGATCTTCCCAGGCCAGGGCTCGAACCGGCGCCCCTTGCACTGCAAGGCGGTGTCCTTACGCACTGGACCACCAGGGGAAGCCCAGTTACGCTGTTTTGAATATGATATTGCTAAGGCAGAAAGCAGTTTGTCTTGAGGAGGTGAGCGTTTCTCTTCCAGCTCTCTGTTATTGATTTGCTTAACAATGCCCTACTTGTTTATAGAAAGTATAGACTGTAGGGATGTGTGGTATGTGCCTGTTTGGGCAGGCGAGCTCAGAATTAGGTTTTCAGAAAAGCAGTTTGTCCTTCGAAGGACGGATGGAGCGAAATTGTCTCTTCAAATCCCTTCTCCGGACCAGCCTCCTCACGACAGTGCTACCTGGTTGGAGGCCGAGAGCCAAGCCGCTTGATGTCCGATTTCATGATCTTCTCCGCATCCCCTCTGCCTCCTCTTGAGCCTCTAGCCACGTCGTTTGCCTGTCGTGCTTGTTCCCTTTCCACAGCATCACTCAACTTGCTGTGTCTGGGGGTCTGGTGGGTAGAATACATACACGTTTATTGCTGCAACCTGAGCGGGCAGCACGTGGCAACGAGCCTTTCATCGTTCTCCGGGTTGTTCGTCTCAAAGATACATTGCGTAGATGTTCCGCCGACCTTCCTCATGGCCTGACTGGTCAGTCCTCACTTTGCACCGCCTCCTGTGTTAGCTCCTGAGTCTGGGCCCCTGGCAGCAAAGCCCTTTCCAACCAGAGCTGAGGTCCAGCTCCCAGCAGCTGCCCACGGATTGGCAATGACTGTGCCAGCCTGTCTGCCGGGGCCGACCTCGGTTCATGCTGAAGTCACGCTGTTTTGGTTTTTGTTTTTTTTAAAGATTTATTTATTTATTTATTTTGGGCGGGGGTCAGGTTGGGGAGGGAGCTGAGCAGGCGGGCCACTTCTATTGGTCTTTTGTTTCTCCATTTTCATCCATCTTTGTTCTTTGACTCCTGTGGGCCTCCCATAGCGGTGGCGTCTGTTGTTGCAGAGCACCGGCTCTGGGCGCATGCGCCCCAGAGCTCCGGCTCGGTGATTGGACACAGTGGTCCAGCCGCTCCACGGCACGTGGGATCTTCCCAGGCCAGGGCTCGAACCGGCGCCCCTTGCACTGCAAGGCGGTGTCCTTACGCACTGGACCACCAGGGGAAGCCCAGTTACGCTGTTTTGAATATGATATTGCTAAGGCAGAAAGCAGTTTGTCTTGAGGAGGTGAGCGTTTCTCTTCCAGCTCTCTGTTATTGATTTGCTTAACAATGCCCTACTTGTTTATAGAAAGTATAGACTGTAGGGATGTGTGGTATGTGCCTGTTTGGGCAGGGCGAGCTCAGAATTAGGTTTTCTGACCGTTCTCTTCAAAATTCCATACATTTTTCTTAGCAGGTTAAAATCCCAAACTGGTTCCTAAATTTAAATCAGGTAAAAGGAGAGCTTGGATTGAAGAGCAGAAATTGTCTCCATAGCTATAGAAACTCGCTCAGAAACCCTTCCTTTCATGGAATATAGTTGTGAAGAACAGGAGCTGCAGAGTAACTCATACTTTTTTTTTTTTTTTTTTGGTTTCCGTATAGAACTTTAAAAATCAGATAAAAGTACTTGGTCTCTGGATGTATCAAGGCCATGTACAAATGTTGCAAACTTTGAAAACTACGAAGGAAATTTTAAATTGTTTAATCACGATGGAGTAGGAATGGAACACTTTAAATTCTTTTTCTCCCCAGTTTTCCAATTTTCTCACAATATAGATATAACAATGTTGTAAAAACCGCAGTGTAAACATTACAGTGACTCATCATCAGTCTAAAGAGTAAAAAATGTGAAACCAACTGATGATGGAAAATAACCTACCATTTTGTAGACAGCTTATTTTTAAGTATTCACCAATTTCATAATCGGTTTTTTTGAATGAGAACTTAAGGGTTCTCCTTGACACCTAGAACATTCATTCAACAAATTGGTACTGAGTTGGCCCTCTGGGCCCAATGGTCTAGTTATCTCTCTCTAGTGAAAATCAAAAAAGTAAAACCCTCACCTGCTCAGAGTTCACATTCTGTCTAAGTAGACGGGAAATGATTAAATAAGCCTATGGAGTATTGTCAAGGACTGCTGAGCATTATGAAGACAAACAAAGCAGCAGGGTAAGGAGATAAATTCAGAGATGTGGGGCATGAATGCAATCATGGAGGCCCCCTGGAGGAGGTGATATTTTGCCCAGAGACCTAAATGCAGTGATTAGGTGGCTGAAACAGGAGCACTGGTCCTACCACTATTTCTAAACAGTCTGTAACTGGATTCGTGAGCTCTTAAGTTCTTTAAGTGGACTCAGTATGTAACTTAAAGCCTTTGTGTTGCATTTGCCTCTCTCTGACTGTGATCTGACCTTCAACCCCTAAGTCTGCTTCACCTCCTGGGTGGTACCTCCTCAAGAGACTTCTCTCCAGCCCTGCGTTCCAGACCCTGACATTGGCATTGACTGCATTCTTCCTAGAACCCTTTTCTCCCAGACATCCATCCACATGGTTCATTGCTTTTTCAGGTCTTTTCTCAGTGGCCGCTTTCTCCATGAAGGTTCCCTGGGAGCTCTGAATTTTGAATTGTCACTCCTTCCCTAGGTCTGTAGTCCCCTGACCCTGCTCCACTCTGTCCTTTCTCTCTTTTTTTCCTTCTCCCTGTTGTCACCTGCAGTCTGTAGATGACATATGTGTTGGGTTAGCCTTTTCCTCATCAATCTCTCCTCACTGAAATGAGCTCCACTGGGCAGGGCAGGATCTCTCTGGTTGGCTCACCAATGTTGTAGGCATCCAGCCACCGTCAATAGCATCTGGGACATAATGAATGCTCAGTATATATTTTATTGGAAACAACAAATGCCAGCCTCAGGCTGTATGTACACATGACTTGATCCGATTACCCGTGTTGGCAAGATCCAGAACACTGGAGCTCTGATCCCCCTTGTTTGTTCCTCTGTATGGTCCATGAAACATACCTGCCAATATTTACATAGGAAATCTTATATTGGGTGTATATTCATGTATATGGATGGAAAATACTCTCCTTACAGATAGCGGCTTCTAAGTGTTATGGAGAAGCATCCTGAAAGTGGTGACCATTTATTTGGCCATTAGTAAAATAGAGACTCCAACTTAGCAAGAATCTCAAGAGGTTGCCTTGCCTCTTGTTTTTCTAATGTGGACATGAAGCAGCTGCCACCCAGTAAGATGATAGCCTTTTAAAGGTTCACAGCCAGCGAGTGTGGACTCTGAAAACCCCTGCTGAGACCTCCTGTCCTTTGTTTGGAACTTCTGTTCTTGTTTAGTGGCTAAGGCGTGTCTGACTCACTGCAACCCCGTGGACCATAGCCCACCAAGCACCCGTGTCCGTGAGATTCTCCAGGCAGGAATATTGGAGTGGGTTGCCATTCCTTCCTCTGGGGGTGTTTCCCAAACCAGGAACTGAGCGCGCATCTCTTTTGTCTCTTGCATTGGCAGGCAGGTTCTTTGCCCCTGGCGCTACTTGGAACTTTGTAATATGTACCTGTAGGTCATCAGAGGGTATTGATACATATGGCTGTTAGTACTTATTGCAGATGACCTCTACAAATAAGCAGAATGCTGTCTAGAGAGAACACTGGGGAGAACAGTGGTAGATGTTCTGTATTTTTCAACAGGTTTTCCTGGGAGCTCTGAATTTTGAATTGTCACTCCTTCCCTAGGTCTGTAGTCCCCTGACCCTGCTCCACTCTGTCCTTTCTCTCTTTTTTTCCTTCTCCCTGTTGTCACCTGCAGTCTGTAGATGACATATGTGTTGGGTTAGCCTTTTCCTCATCAATCTCTCCTCACTGAAATGAGCTCCACTGGGCAGGGCAGGATCTCTCTGGTTGGCTCACCAATGTTGTAGGCATCCAGCCACCGTCAATAGCATCTGGGACATAATGAATGCTCAGTATATATTTTATTGGAAACAACAAATGCCAGCCTCAGGCTGTATGTACACATGACTTGATCCGATTACCCGTGTTGGCAAGATCCAGAACACTGGAGCTCTGATCCCCCTTGTTTGTTCCTCTGTATGGTCCATGAAACATACCTGCCAATATTTACATAGGAAATCTTATATTGGGTGTATATTCATGTATATGGATGGAAAATACTCTCCTTACAGATAGCGGCTTCTAAGTGTTATGGAGAAGCATCCTGAAAGTGGTGACCATTTATTTGGCCATTAGTAAAATAGAGACTCCAACTTAGCAAGAATCTCAAGAGGTTGCCTTGCCTCTTGTTTTTCTAATGTGGACATGAAGCAGCTGCCACCCAGTAAGATGATAGCCTTTTAAAGGTTCACAGCCAGCGAGTGTGGACTCTGAAAACCCCTGCTGAGACCTCCTGTCCTTTGTTTGGAACTTCTGTTCTTGTTTAGTGGCTAAGGCGTGTCTGACTCACTGCAACCCCGTGGACCATAGCCCACCAAGCACCCGTGTCCGTGAGATTCTCCAGGCAGGAATATTGGAGTGGGTTGCCATTCCTTCCTCTGGGGGTGTTTCCCAAACCAGGAACTGAGCGCGCATCTCTTTTGTCTCTTGCATTGGCAGGCAGGTTCTTTGCCCCTGGCGCTACTTGGAACTTTGTAATATGTACCTGTAGGTCATCAGAGGGTATTGATACATATGGCTGTTAGTACTTATTGCAGATGACCTCTACAAATAAGCAGAATGCTGTCTAGAGAGAACACTGGGGAGAACAGTGGTAGATGTTCTGTATTTTTCAACACTGGGTTTCGTGATGAAAGCTCCATTCTACCACAGTCCTGTCACAAAGATTGTACAGCCTGGGTGTGTTTCACTCACATGAGCGGTTGTATCACTGATCCAGATGGAAGGAAGACCCTCCCTCTCCATGGAATGAGTGCTCTCGCCCCTGTGTAGGACACGCAACCCTGCAGCCAACAGGAGCGGGGAGCGGGGGTGTGCATCTGAGTCCAAGGATGGAGCCGAGGCCCCTCCTGGTCCCCGGGTCCCTGGGGGTCTAGTCGCTGCAGTGGCAGCCAGATCTAGGGGAGAGAGGCAGAATCCCACCAGAAGAGGAAGAAGGGGGGCATGGAGGAGGAGGAGACGAGGAGACCAGACTGTGCGCTAGAGAGCACCCTCCCCTTCCCCTGTGCGCTGGGCATTAGGGAGAACATTTCACCGCAAATAATACAGTGCATTGAGGTGTGCTTTTTCGTCCCTTTCTTGAGTTAGGGCAACATTTTGCAAGGTGTTATTTTTAATGATCAACACAAGCAGAAGCTCCTTGAAATGGAAGATTCTTTTATGCAGAGTCTGTGTGTTTTTCCCCTCTCCTCAGACATTCATGAGGGGGGATAAAAAAAGGCTGATATTTCAATGAAAAGGTCGTCCTCTTTTAAAAATGAAAATAGCAATTCTCGCCTCTATCAGAGGCGATGAAGGCGTCGACTTGAACCTTTTCCATCTCGTTGTTTATCTGGCGTCCCAGGTGCGTAGACTGTTTAAAGCCTGGAAGGTCGTGGGAAATGTTTCTCACCGTCTTTCCCAGGCGCTGTTGTTTTGTCACATTTTGAGCTGTTTTCGATGTCTCACCTAGAAATGGCATCTTCTGGAAGCTGTGATTTGGAGAAACTGTGTGAAAATGAAAAGAGTGTTTACTTGGGCCTCGGTGACCCCGAATCCTTCATGTAGCTCCTGGGGACCATGTGCAGGGATTGCCCCAGGGGGTAAACGGAAAGCAGATTACATGATAAAGAATGGAGGGAAGCTGTGGTCTGGATTCTCTTTCAGTGTCTGTTCTTTTTGGGGAAAACACTATCTCAAGTCAAAAAATGAACAAAGTTTTAGTTACAGCTGGGAGCAAGCATTCCCCAGCAAATGAATTCACATTTTGGGGGGAGGAGGATGAACTCTTTTTACATGGCAGGCACCCTTCTGGACACCCCACATCCCAGGAAGGACAAGGGAGGGCTCCTGACAAATAGAACGTATAGTCCTGGAATGAGTTCAGGTGTTTGATGGTTGTGACAAAGAAAGTCTAGGGTGTTCCGGGCGGGGTGGCACGGAGGCATTACCCACCCCAGCCTGGAGACAGGGCAGGCATCTTGGAAGGCGTGGTGTCTTAGGGGAACCCTGAAGGATGGTGAGCATTATTTTGGAGAAGGTGGGATGGGTCGGGGGATGTTCTCAGTAAAAGGCCCCCACACAGGCAGGCACCAGGTTGATTTGATGCAAGAGAGTGCATGGCCAGTGTTACCAGCATGTCTGTGGAGTGAGGGGAGTCAGGGCAGAGCTTGCAGACCGGAAAATGATGTTCGGTGTTGGTTCTTCGTCCTGAGAGCAGCAAGGTCTTCTGGAAGGGCTTTCTGCAGGATCAGATTTGCAGCCTCCTCACTGTGGCTGTGGCAGAGAAGGACGTGGAAAGAGACCAAGGCATGAGTCGGGGAGGCCAGTTGGTGGCCTGTGGCTGCGGTTTGACTGACGTGACGGCAAGTCGGAGAAATGGTCGTCCTCTTAAATGAAAATAGCAATTCGCCTCTATCAGAGGCGATGAAGGCGTCGACTTGAACCTTTTCCATCTCGTTGTTTATCTGGCGTCCCAGGTGCGTAGACTGTTTAAAGCCTGGAAGGTCGTGGAAATGTTTCTCACCGTCTTTCCCAGGCGCTGTTGTTTTGTCACATTTTGAGCTGTTTTCGATGTCTCACCTAGAAATGGCATCTTCTGGAAGCTGTGATTTGGAGAAACTGTGTGAAAATGAAAAGAGTGTTTACTTGGGCCTCGGTGACCCCGAATCCTTCATGTAGCTCCTGGGGACCATGTGCAGGGATTGCCCCAGGGGGTAAACGGAAAGCAGATTACATGATAAAGAATGGAGGGAAGCTGTGGTCTGGATTCTCTTTCAGTGTCTGTTCTTTTGGGAAATCACTATCTCAAGTCAAAAAATGAACAAAGTTTTAGTTACAGCTGGGAGCAAGCATTCCCCAGCAAATGAATTCACATTTTGGGGGGAGGAGGATGAACTCTTTTTACATGGCAGGCACCCTTCTGGACACCCCACATCCCAGGAAGGACAAGGGAGGGCTCCCCTGACAAATAGAACGTATAGTCCTGGAATGAGTTCAGGTGTTTGATGGTTGTGACAAAGAAAGTCTAGGGTGTTCCGGGCGGGGTGGCACGGAGGCATTACCCACCCCAGCCTGGAGACAGGGCAGGCATCTTGGAAGGCGTGGTGTCTTAGGGGAACCCTGAAGGATGGTGAGCATTATTTTGGAGAAGGTGGGATGGGTCGGGGGATGTTCTCAGTAAAAGGCCCCCACACAGGCAGGCACCAGGTTGATTTGATGCAAGAGAGTGCATGGCCAGTGTTACCAGCATGTCTGTGGAGTGAGGGGGAGTCGGGGCAGAGCTTGCAGACCGGAAAATGATGTTCGGTGTTGGTTCTTCGTCCTGAGAGCAGCAAGGTCTTCTGGAAGGGCTTTCTGCAGGATCAGATTTGCAGCCTCCTCACTGTGGCTGTGGCAGAGAAGGACGTGGAAAGAGACCAAGGCATGAGTCGGGGAGGCCAGTTGGTGGCCTGTGGCTGCGGTTTGACTGACGTGACGGCAAGTGGCAGGAATGAGGGTAGTAGGCATGGGAGAGGGAGGAGGGAGACTGGAGAATTTCAGGAAACATGACTGCTTACATCTGGGGAGTGAAGGGAGCATGCAGGCAATGCTGATACTCAGGGCCCTGGCATGGAGTCTTAGTGGACAGGTAGGGGACAGGTGCAGGGACCTAAGAGAAGCAAGCACAGATGATGAAATACCACGATGGGGTGACCCCATGGAGTGTGAGGTATCCAGACATCTAAGCAGAGCGCTCACTGCACAGATTTTAAACTCAAGTGGGAGAGCTGACTTAGAAATACAGGTTTGGAATGGTCCACGTATAATCAGTCGTGAAGACATGTGCACTGGTGGTATTTTTAAGAGAAGACGTAGTGTGGGAAAGTTAAGTGGCCCTGATAGAATACCCCTGACACCCCAGCACTGATGGGTCTGGAAGTTAAAACTAAATGATCTGGGAATGATCTGGGAATAAGAAAACTGTCCAGAACTGAGAAGTAGACAGAAAAATAGGAAGTTAACCAAAACCTTGTAGTCTTGTGGGAGCCGAAAGAACGTGTGGGCAGGAATAAAAATGATTCCAAAGTGCTGACACATCAGATAAGATAGAACATGTCCTTTTGGTTGTTTTTATGCTGTTAATTGCAGGCTCTTGAGTTCCCTGTGAAGCCAGTGGACAGTCATCAGGGTGTAAGTTAAAACGCTTGTGACTTCAAAAAGGTCAACTCAAGGAAACTACACCCGTAAGAAAATTTAGACCAACAATCGTCCTGTGTTTTATACTCTAAAGTATCCCAACTGTCTTTTGAGCAAGCTTGGCATTAGTCAGCACCCCTTTAATATTTATTGCATGAATGAGTCAGTGAGAGAATGAGTGAGCGAATGGGTCTCACATCCTACCGGCCAGCAGTCGGGCAGCTCCAGGGCTGGTTAGTTCATGAGCTCAGTACCGCGGTGAAGCGATGCCATCCTCAGGCTCTGGCCCCTCCTGGTGACGAGATGGCTGAGGCAGGGCCGGCCTTACAGGCAGACACAGGACACACATCCAGAGGCCAAGACAAGCGTATCTCCCTTCTCGGCGTCTCTTTCTAAGAGCAAGAAAACCTTGACCCAGAGTGTCTCCAGAATCACTCTCCTTTCTCACTGCCCAGAAGTTTTAGAAATAACTGCTTAGCTTTTGCCCTAGTTTTGATAGACATTTCCATAGAACAAAGTGTTGCGGGTACAGTCAGCTCCCGAGAGGTGCTCCCTAGTAGACATTATCTCTGGGAGGCCCAGCAGAATTCCACCCTTCTAACAGCTGGCCCTGGAGCCCAAGCGTGGCATCGGGGCCAGGTACTTTGGGCGTGGCGACCGTGCCTGCCCACTTCCAATGTCCAATCACTCTGCAATCACTGACCTGCACTGACATTTGTCATGAGAAGGCGAATCAAGCTCTGGAAGGTAATAGCTAATAAAAAGGAAGCCAATCATACTTAGAAAAGCTTTCCTGACTGCATGCATTTGCCTCGGACTCACGTAGAGTCAGACAAGTCAGTGAGGCCTTCAAGCCTTAACCCCCACGCAAATATCTAGAAATCAAACACATTCTCCTCGGAGCCCTAAGCCCTGTTCCCAGCTCCCTCGTCTTCTGTCTGTAGAAGACACAGAGCAGCTCCTTATCTCCTTCCAGGATCCTAGTCGGCTCCCGCCAGCAAAGCCATGCTTGTCCTTCCTCCTTCTCTCCCTGCTCCCAGCCTCCCACCTGCTTGACTCAAGACAGCCTGTCGCCGAGCACCTGGTCCTCCTAGGGTCTCTGGAAACGCCTCTGGGTGTGTATTCTGCAACTCCATTCTGGCCTTGCTGTTCCTCTCATAGGGTTACTGCAGAATCAAGGGCCGTAATCCAGTTTGGACTTTACGACCTTTTCTGCCCAGAAAAAGTGTTCCGTAAATGTCGCAGATGGTCTCTACTAGGCATGTGACTTGGGCTTCTCCTTTGCTGTGTTTCGATGCCCGTCTTCCCTTCCCAGTTCCCCTTCACCCAAGTCTAGATGCTCGGCTTCCACTCAGAGGAGCTGAGATCCTATCATGAGCTTCAGGATGGCTCCAAAGGCCATGCCCACCCCCTAAGCTCTGTGTTGTGGCTCCCCGGGCTCCCCCATCCAAGTGTGCCCCAGAGACTTCTTCCCGGTGCTCCTTCCTTCTCACCACTGCAGCTTCTTAAAGAAGGAACTATTAAAGGAACTATCATCCCCTGAACGGACCATTCATTGTGATGTGGACCAGGTTCGCAATGTCATTTGAATCTCCTGGTTCCAGAAATGGGTTCCTTTGACATAGTCATTAGGCCCATTGTTGTGAGATCTTAAGTCTGTCTTGAGCAGTGCTGTTGAGTAGAATTTTCAGCAGTAGCAGGAGTGTTCCACCATCTTTTATTGGCCAACACAGCGGCCATCAGCCACGTGTGGTTACTGAACACTTCAGATGTGGTGAGCCTGACTGAGGAACTGCATTTTAATTTTATTTAATTTTCACTAACTGAAACAATAACTGTACGTTGGAGAGCAGCTCAGCTGGAGAAACAGAACTGCTTAAATTTTAAAGTGGCCAGTCCCTATCCCTTTCCTTCTCCGCTTGTAACCATTAAAGATTTTTTTAAAATCTTGGCTTCTGTATTCACTATGAAGGGCCCCCTGCCTGGCAATATATGATCCTGTGAGATTTCCACTCTCATGTGATAGCACAGGAGAGGAACTGTGTCATTCCATTCATTTTTTATTCTGCCTCTTCCCCAGTTACATTTTTGATATCAAAATGTCCAGGAATAGCAAGATGGTAAATCCTCTTTGGGCGATAGACCTTGGAGAACAAGAGTCATTATTTGGAAACTGTGGTCAGAGCCATCCTACCTCATCAGGATAGAGGATGGAAGAACCAATGAGCTTGGTGTGAAGACCGCCAAAGAGGGATAACTGTACCCCGACAGGTGAAAGAAACACCCCTGGGAAGCAGACAGCACAGTTTGATATGAAGCGGTGTTTACAGCCGGGAAGCAACCAAGAAGCCACGTGAGCTGTGGTTAGCAGACCAAGAGGGTCCAGTAAAAGGCAGGAAATGCAGATACACCCAGCAGGGAACAACGACAAGGAAGTGCAACTAAAACAGGCCACCCAAGGTCAATGCCACTGTCTTCAGGGCTACTGTTGATCTGCTCAGCATTTTACTGACAATGCAAGCAACTAGTAGCTTTCATTGCAATGGTTGGGAAGATTACTGGGATTTACAGAAGCTTTTCAAAGCCTTCTATGTTGTTGTGAAAATGACACATCTGTGGGTTACAAAACAGTGGCTCTGCCCCCTTAATGGGTGAATTTTTCTTTCTACTCTAATGGAAAAAGTATATCAATGTCAGGAAAGAAAGAAAATAGACATCAGATGAGGTCTTTGTCTCCTAGATCAGCATCAGCAGTCAAAGGACATGGGTAGGGAACTCCAACAGCAACTCTGTCTCCTAGGGAGAAACAACCAGCAAATAAATGTGTTAGAGCTCTTCTTCCGTGTCTTCACAAAGATGGTTTATGATGGTGGCTTCACTTTTTGGTATTACTTTGATTATAATCATTGGCGATCGCCAGTAAACGAAAACATGTTTCAGTTTTCACAGGTCTGCACGTGTGAATTCTCCACACTGCGTTACCAAGAGATGCAGCGTAGCTCACGCTTCCAAATGCTTTCAGTCTAAAATTCTAACATGATGCTTCACTTACATAAGCACTTTTCCTTATAGTGGAAACACCAATGTAACCACGATTTCATGACATTCATTATTCTCCTCTCCTACAAGTCTTTTATGCAGAATTTGCATCCTAGCAATGAGACAACTGTAGAGAAGGAGTACCTACTCAGACAACCGGAGGAGTGAGGAAGAGGTTTTCCCTTCCAATAAAAATTATTGTCTTCCTTTAAATGAGCAAGGTTGCATGCCATTTTGTGTTCCATATTTTGTGCATGTAAGCATCCCCATTGGAAAAAAACTTAATGATCCTTCAGCTCTCCTCCCTTCATGCCAAGTTCACTTCAAAACTTTGCCAGCACGCATGCCTGTTTCCTTTTGAGGGCATTGTGATCAGCATGTGCCTCTTGTTCTCCATTCCCCCTTCTGCACTTAAGACTGAAGCACAATTTTAGGGTTCAGTATCACCCATGGGGTCATTTCACTTGCATTTCTCTCACTCCCAGCCAGGCTGTGCATTTACTGACAATGCAAGCAACTAGTAGCTTTCATTGCAATGGTTGGGAAGATTACTGGGATTTACAGAAGCTTTTCAAAGCCTTCTATGTTGTTGTGAAAATGACACATCTGTGGGTTACAAAACAGTGGCTCTGCCCCCTTAATGGGTGAATTTTTCTTTCTACTCTAATGGAAAAAGTATATCAATGTCAGGAAAGAAAGAAAATAGACATCAGATGAGGTCTTTGTCTCCTAGATCAGCATCAGCAGTCAAAGGACATGGGTAGGGAACTCCAACAGCAACTCTGTCTCCTAGGGAGAAACAACCAGCAAATAAATGTGTTAGAGCTCTTCTTCCGTGTCTTCACAAAGATGGTTTATGATGGTGGCTTCACTTTTTGGTATTACTTTGATTATAATCATTGGCGATCGCCAGTAAACGAAAACATGTTTCAGTTTTCACAGGTCTGCACGTGTGAATTCTCCACACTGCGTTACCAAGAGATGCAGCGTAGCTCACGCTTCCAAATGCTTTCAGTCTAAAATTCTAACATGATGCTTCACTTACATAAGCACTTTTCCTTATAGTGGAAACACCAATGTAACCACGATTTCATGACATTCATTATTCTCCTCTCCTACAAGTCTTTTATGCAGAATTTGCATCCTAGCAATGAGACAACTGTAGAGAAGGAGTACCTACTCAGACAACCGGAGGAGTGAGGAAGAGGTTTTCCCTTCCAATAAAAATTATTGTCTTCCTTTAAATGAGCAAGGTTGCATGCCATTTTGTGTTCCATATTTTGTGCATGTAAGCATCCCCATTGGAAAAAAACTTAATGATCCTTCAGCTCTCCTCCCTTCATGCCAAGTTCACTTCAAAACTTTGCCAGCACGCATGCCTGTTTCCTTTTGAGGGCATTGTGATCAGCATGTGCCTCTTGTTCTCCATTCCCCCTTCTGCACTTAAGACTGAAGCACAATTTTAGGGTTCAGTATCACCCATGGGGTCATTTCACTTGCATTTCTCTCACTCCCAGCCAGGCTGTGCATTTCACAAGTGGCACCTGGGACCTTAATTTTTTATTTATTTGTACAAATACTCTGCATACTTGGAATAGCCATTCTTTTACGAGCTATGTTTGGTGCCTATTTCCCCATTATGCTGGGTGTTTTCCCCTTATACTGTTTGCACAGCATTTTATTTTGCAAATTAAAAATCTGAAAGTTTATGAGTAAGTGGAAACTATCCATCTGGCTTCCTTCTTATGCAGCTTAAATAAATAACTGTGAGTATATATGTGTCAGTCACCCTAAAACTGGAACGTATTCCTAAAGCAAAACAAACAATAATAACAAAAACATTTTTGGAATATAGTCACCATGAAAACATCCAGTTATACGTGGATGTCATTCCCAAATTGAAGTAGAACAAAAAATATATTTTCAATATATCTTTGGAGTCAATTCTCTGCAACACACTTTTATATATTGAGTTGGCCACAAAGTTTCTTTGAGTACGATCTTCTGGAAAAACTCGAATGAATTTGGGGGCCAATTAAGAAAATTTTATACAAGACCAGGGAGTGTACTTGATCTCCATTGATTCCGAGCACACATCTGCTGCCTTCTTCACCCTTGTTTTTTTTCTTCCACTTCTCAGGAATTAACTTCTTACTCTTGCTTCTTTTCCTTGTCTCTCACACCAGCTGGCTTGTGCCAGTTCCTCCCGGTCTGCATTTCTGCGTCCCATCTTGCCTCACTCTTTCCACAGGATGTGTTTGTTTTCTCCTTAGCACTTCGCACAATGCGTGGCTTGTGACACTAGAGCCAGGGCAGAATGTGGTTCAGCTCCAGGGTTTGGAGGCAGCAGCCTGGCAGTGGTTTCTCCATGTAGCCTAAGGAGCTCATAGCAAATCTATTTGTGAGACTTGGTGGCATCTAGTGTGTGATCCCTTTTTGTTCATGGTAGGGTCTCAGCAGGTGTCTGTCAGTTGAATGAACTCAGTCACTCTCGCCTTTTTCTTCACTCTCCTTGATTTGGTGTACGCTTGAATCCAGCATCTTCATTTTTTGTGCCTCACAAGGCAGAGAAGAGCGTGACGAGCACAGTGCCCACGGCCAGTTCTCTCTGTCTTAGTGCACTGCTTTCTACGTCCCATCGTCTAAGCCATACACTGACCTGCGCCCACTTCTGCATTCTCACCTCCACCGCTTCTGTGAGCTGGTGTTCCCACGTTAGGCCAGTCTGCACCTGGCTCATCTTTTACTTTTCTGCCCTACCCTGGTGTTCTCTCCAGTCCCATCGCCCTTCGTGACAAGTTCATAATTCATGGTCAGACAATGCAACCTGCTTTCTCTTTAGCTTTAAACCAACCGTCTCTGTTCTGTGTTGGCCACATGAACAACATTTCCTACTCAAAACCTCATCATGAAAAGGCACTATTGCTATTCTGGGTTCTCTTGTTTGTCCAATTTCTCACCTCCAAGCCAGTAGTTCTCAAAGTATGGAACCCTGACTGGCAAAAGCAGCTTTGGCATCACCAAAGACCTTATTGGACATGCGTATTCTCAGTTCCACCCCAGACCTGGGTCAGAACCCCTGTCATCTGTGTGTCAGCCACCCTCCAGGAAATTGCAGTATCCATGAAAGTTTGAGAACCATTGTGTTAATCCATCTGGTCTCCTTCTGCCTTCTCCCTTCCTCCTTTTCACACTTTATTCATTCTAGTAGGAAATGTCTTCCTACTTGGAGATAATTGTACCATTTTGAAAACCATTATTACAGATAATTTTAGACTATTGTATAAAACATCAAAATAATTTCCAATACTCAATGAGCATTTGTTCATTCCTGATAACCAGAGACTATGCAACGAAAGACCAGAAAGAGAAATTCAAGAAGCAATTCCATTTGCCATTGCATCAAAAAGAATAAAACACCTAAGAGACTGTGATGATCTTGATAGATGAAAGTACAAATACGCTGTAAGACTCATTTTATTCAAGAGGGTTGAATTCTTCCTGGGAGAGAGAACAGGTTTTTTTCTAATGATGCTAATTTAGAAAATACTGGGAATGTGCTGATAAACAGAACTGGTAAATAGTAAAAAGCCATGGAGACCTAAACAGTCTTCAGAGATGCAAGCTGTTAATACAGAATGGATAAACAACAAGGTCTACTGTATAGCACAGAGGAATATATTCAGTCTTCTGTGCTAAACCATAATGGAAAAGAATATGAAAAAAAAATGTGTGTACATATGTATATATATGTGTGTATGTATATATATATCACATATACATATACATTATATATATATGTAGTTTATATATATATACAACTATATATATATAGTTTGTTATATAACTGAATTTGTTCGCTATACAGTAGAAATTAATACAGCATTGTGAATCAACTATGCATCAATAAATTGGTCTCCAGATTAATCAAACTTGGAATTACTAAGCATTAGGAATTCCCAGCTAGTTCTTTAGCCTAGCTTGATGGTGAGTATATGGCGTCATTACATTCATGCTTCTACTTTCATATACGTTTGAAAATGTCGTAAGAATTTAAAAATAACAGTTACTTATCAGCAGCATCATTTTATCCCCATGTTATATAAACCCAAATCAGATTTCACTTTTGTCATTGTCTGAGTCATCAATAATATTAATAATGAATTTTTACTTATTACATGGTTTTAATCTATTTCTATTGAATATGTACGTGTGCATGTGTGTGTGTAGGTAAGTAGGCATGTAGATAGATAAACGTGGTTATCAGCGTCAGTATTGAAGAAATGACCAAAAGCCCGGAAATTTCTGTGGTCTGTACATTGCTGCTGGGTAAATTGGCAATCCCTATAGAAAACGTTTTCACAATAATTTTAGACTATTGTATAAAACATCAAAATAATTTCCAATACTCAATGAGCATTTGTTCATTCCTGATAACCAGAGACTATGCAACGAAAGACCAGAAAGAGAAATTCAAGAAGCAATTCCATTTGCCATTGCATCAAAAAGAATAAAACACCTAAGAGACTGTGATGATCTTGATAGATGAAAGTACAAATACGCTGTAAGACTCATTTTATTCAAGAGGGTTGAATTCTTCCTGGGAGAGAGAACAGGTTTTTTTCTAATGATGCTAATTTAGAAAATACTGGGAATGTGCTGATAAACAGAACTGGTAAATAGTAAAAAGCCATGGAGACCTAAACAGTCTTCAGAGATGCAAGCTGTTAATACAGAATGGATAAACAACAAGGTCTACTGTATAGCACAGAGGAATATATTCAGTCTTCTGTGCTAAACCATAATGGAAAAGAATATGAAAAAAAAATGTGTGTACATATGTATATATATGTGTGTATGTATATATATATACACATATACATATACATTATATATATATGTAGTTTATATATATATACAACTATATATATATAGTTTGTTATATAACTGAATTTGTTCGCTATACAGTAGAAATTAATACAGCATTGTGAATCAACTATGCATCAATAAATTGGTCTCCAGATTAATCAAACTTGGAATTACTAAGCATTAGGAATTCCCAGCTAGTTCTTTAGCCTAGCTTGATGGTGAGTATATGGCGTCATTACATTCATGCTTCTACTTTCATATACGTTTGAAAATGTCGTAAGAATTTAAAAATAACAGTTACTTATCAGCAGCATCATTTTATCCCCATGTTATATAAACCCAAATCAGATTTCACTTTTGTCATTGTCTGAGTCATCAATAATATTAATAATGAATTTTTACTTATTACATGGTTTTAATCTATTTCTATTGAATATGTACGTGTGCATGTGTGTGTGTAGGTAAGTAGGCATGTAGATAGATAAAACGTGGTTATCAGCGTCAGTATTGAAGAAATGACCAAAAGCCCGGAAATTTCTGTGGTCTGTACATTGCTGCTGGGTAAATTGGCAATCCCTATAGAAAAACGTTTTCACAATATCCAGGTATGTGTCAGTAGACATTAAAATATTAGTACACATGAATTTCTTTATTGAACTCTCCTCTAAAGGGGGAGAATTCTAATTGCAGAAGAGATTTTAGACAGGAAGGTAATCCACAGAGATTTCTGGTTTCATAATAGCCTAACACATTAGAAACCCCTTTGTGACCAACCACAGAGAGATAAATATCAAGGTAACTATGCAAATTATAATGTATCTTATAAAATGTTTTTTTAAAGCAAGATACAAAATAAACCTTGATACATACAGCTATGTATAGAAAAAGAAATGTTCTGTTAGGGTAAAAATACAGTTAGTGTTATATTTCTTCTTTTTTCTAATTTCCTTTTTTAATGGAAATGTGTATTTAGAAGTTACGCCAGTGGAATTCATGAGATTGTTTCCTCTTCCAAATCGTTTTGGCCTTTGTGATTTCACAAATGTCCTTTTAATCCAGAGGGAGCTAAATTTTTTGAGAGTTAGCGTATCCCCAGAGGAGCGAGTCTTATGGCTTGTCTGTGCCCACCCCAACCTCTAGCACTGCCGCTGCTGTATCTTTTCTTTTTCCTAATGTTACATCTATGGCACTGAGACATAAGTAGTCTAAGTACTTAAAATACAGACCTACCATTCCAGCACCTCTTTGCCCCAAAGAAGCAGAACATGGCAATGACCCTGAAACCCCTCCTCCGCCGGTTGTCCTATCCAGGTCTTTTGCTCCACATGGAACTCCAAAACGCAGAATGGTTTCCCAGAGACATAGCAAACCCTCATCCTTATTCCACCACCTGGGAACCTGAAGCAGAGTCACTTCCCATGGTGTCAGTTTGGACAAGCCAAACTCAAAGACCAGGGCCGTCTGTCATGGATGGTGCCTCAGTGTTGCTCACATCTGAAGCACTTCCCATCCTGGGCATGCTCTGTGCGGCTGTGTGTTTTCCATTGGCCTGAGAGTCGGCTCTCCTCTCCTCTTATAAATGAGAAGTCCTAGTCATATTGTGGTTCACCATCATAGTGACCACTCTTTCCATCATATAAAAAGGCCAAGTGAGAGGCTTTCCTGCTGGTCTAGTGGCTAAGACTCCACACGTCCAATGCGAGGGGCATGGGTTCCATCCCTGGTGAAGGAACTAATATCCCACATGCCAAATGGCATGACCAGAAACAAATAAAAACCCAATTTAAAAAAAGGTTTTCTAAAGGCCAAGTGAAAAGAGGAGAGGGGAAAAAAATCCACAATCTTGAAAAATGAGCTTTACATTGTCTGCTTCAAATGATTTTTGGCATCCAAATTTTTTTATAATTGTTTATTTTTGCCATATGCCATCCAAAGCTATGTATAAAAAAATTCTTTATTGAGATTTCTTCTTTTTCTAATTTCCTTTTTTAATGGAAATGTGTATTTAGAAGTTACGCCAGTGGAATTCATGAGATTGTTTCCTCTTCCAAATCGTTTTGGCCTTTGTGATTTCACAAATGTCCTTTTAATCCAGAGGGAGCTAAATTTTTTGAGAGTTAGCGTATCCCCAGAGGAGCGAGTCTTATGGCTTGTCTGTGCCCACCCCAACCTCTAGCACTGCCGCTGCTGTATCTTTTCTTTTTCCTAATGTTACATCTATGGCACTGAGACATAAGTAGTCTAAGTACTTAAAATACAGACCTACCATTCCAGCACCTCTTTGCCCCAAAGAAGCAGAACATGGCAATGACCCTGAAACCCCTCCTCCGCCGGTTGTCCTATCCAGGTCTTTTGCTCCACATGGAACTCCAAAACGCAGAATGGTTTCCCAGAGACATAGCAAACCCTCATCCTTATTCCACCACCTGGGAACCTGAAGCAGAGTCACTTCCCATGGTGTCAGTTTGGACAAGCCAAACTCAAAGACCAGGGCCGTCTGTCATGGATGGTGCCTCAGTGTTGCTCACATCTGAAGCACTTCCCATCCTGGGCATGCTCTGTGCGGCTGTGTGTTTTCCATTGGCCTGAGAGTCGGCTCTCCTCTCCTCTTATAAATGAGAAGTCCTAGTCATATTGTGGTTCACCATCATAGTGACCACTCTTTCCATCATATAAAAAGGCCAAGTGAGAGGCTTTCCTGCTGGTCTAGTGGCTAAGACTCCACACGTCCAATGCGAGGGGCATGGGTTCCATCCCTGGTGAAGGAACTAATATCCCACATGCCAAATGGCATGACCAGAAACAAATAAAAACCCAATTTAAAAAAAGGTTTTCTAAAGGCCAAGTGAAAAGAGGAGAGGGGAAAAAAATCCACAATCTTGAAAAATGAGCTTTACATTGTCTGCTTCAAATGATTTTTTGGCATCCATTATATATGTATTTTTTCTATGTTCATAAAGTTTCCGGTCAAATATCATATGTCCTTGAACCATATGCCATCCAAAGCTTGTCAGTTTATAAATCGTTCTGTTGAACATACACTTGATCTAGCCAGTTCTCACTGAGGAGAAAAGGGAGTGGGCGGAGGAATCTTTTACTGCCATGTCATCATTGTGTATAAAATTAAAGGCTTGGGAGGAACATAGCAAAACGACAGGCTTATTTATCTATGATTAACCATGGAGTCATCGCATTGTTGTTTTTCTATAAGTAAATGATCTATCTTCTCGTTGGAAGGCAGGTAATTGCCCTGCCGGTTTCTGTGTTTTTGCCTCAACATAGCTTAGAGTCTTTCATCTGGATATTTATTCATCTGGCTGGAACAGCTTTGAGTCCTCTTTAAAAATTAATTTGACTTTAATGTCTAGTTATCTAGGACTCCTCCCCTGGGCTAGGAGGAAATCACACCGGGGGAGTTTTGATTTGACAAACGACTGTTGTGTAGGGCCTTTGATCGTCCACCGTGATGTTGACTGGCTACTCCTTATCTTGCTGAGCTTTGACAAGATCAAAGTGTGCACCGGACCTGGCGGGATCACTGGTGGGCACTGGCAGAATCCTGGCACCTCCTAACATCTCTGGGCTGCTGGAGTTCAGAGCCCCTAAACATTCATCTTCTTGGAGAGCTCGGATGTGAGCGGAGGAACAGAGAAGACAGGGTGTGTCTTTCCTAGGGCCTTGACATGCCAGGTCCCCGCGCCTGTTGAGTGCTTAAAGCCTTTTGCTCCCCAAAGTAGGAATTCTTAACCTCGCTTTCCAGTCTCTGAGTCTTGCTCAGTGTTTCCAGGTTTTCAAAAATAATGAAGAAAAATTACTTCTCACTTTCGGTTAAAGAACACATATAAAATAGGGTCGATGATAATTTTTCAAGTTTTTTAAAATTAAAGTTGATTAACAATATTGTGTGAGTTTCCGTGCATGGCATGATTCATGTATACCTATATGTGTATGAGTGTTTGTATATATATATACATATGTTTTTTCTTTTTCAGATTCTTTTCCCTTGTAGCTTATTACAAAACTATAGTCTCCTGTGATATACAGTAAGCCCTTGTTGTTTATTATTGATCTATTTATTTTATATACAGTAGTGTGTATATGCTGATGTGTTCAGTCACTCAGTCTTATCTGACTCTGTGACTCTGTAGACTGTGGCCCATCAGGCTCCTCTGTCCTTGGAATTTTCCAGGCAAGAACACTGGAGTGGGTTGCCATTTCCTACTCCAGTATGTGTTAATATTAACCTCCTAATTTATCCTTCCTGACCTGGTAGCCATAGATTTGTTTTCTATGTGAGTCTCTGTTTATAAACAACTCCGTTTGTATCTTTTCTCCCCTTTGGATTCCACATATGAGCAGTACTATGTGATTCTTGTCTTTCTCTGTCTGTCTTTCTTAGTGTGATGACCCCTAGGTCCATCCACATTGCTGCACATGACGTTATTTCATTCTTTTTATGGCTGAGTAATATTCCATAGTGTGTCTGTACCACGTCTTTATCCATCCATCTGTCGCTGATTAGAAAGATGGAGAGACAATAGGCACATTACTAAAGATCATTGGAAATTGTTGTCCTGGTGGTTCGATGCCTTAAGGAGTGTAAACTACGTGCTGGTCTTGGTGAAGATGATTCCACAGACTCTAGACTCAGGTAGCCAGCGGGAAGTGCGCCTCGTCCCTGGAAGGCAGGTGTGTCTGACTCTGTGGTCTCCTTCTTGCTCCCACAGATGGGGAGCTCTCCGTATCAAATGAGGACGACTCCCTGGAAAACGGGCAGTCCCTGAGCTCCAGCCAGCTGTCTCTGCCCGCCTTGTCCGAAATGGAGCCGATCCCGATGCCCAGGGATCCCTGCTCATACGAGGTGCTCCAGCCTTCCGACATCATGGACGGGACAGGTAACGCCCCCTGGTCGATGGAGAGCCGGTCCCCAGCGTGCAGAGTGCGGGCCCGGGCAGTCAGCCTGGCTGCACTTGGCCTTCTGTGGTGAACCACGCTGAACGTAAGGATCACCCAGAAACAGGGACAGAAATGACTGGTTTAGTATCGGGTTAGTCAAAAAGGCCATTTGAGTTTTCCTGTAGACTGTAACAGACAACTTACACTTTTTGGCCAACCGAATACATGCTAAGTAGAAAAATATGGAGGATATATCCATTTCTTTGTCTACAGTTCTACATATTAGAAAGATATTTCTGTCTGTCTTTCAAGACATTTTTATAACCTTAATCTCTTTAGAGAAGATATGGCTTGATGTGTCATGTAGATGATTTAAGATGTCCTCATTTTTGTTTTCTAACGCTCGTGTCTGCTAACGCTGAATCCCATGCTCCTGTAGGTATCTGTCTCAGCCACCTGGTCACAAGGCCCTGGTATGCCTTTTGAATCCTCACCCCAGTATACCAGTTAACAGTTATATCACGTGAGCAAACTGCCAGTTTGCTGTATAAAATCAATGTGCTAATTGTCTTTCTTAGTGTGATGACCCCTAGGTCCATCCACATTGCTGCACATGACGTTATTTCATTCTTTTTATGGCTGAGTAATATTCCATAGTGTGTCTGTACCACGTCTTTATCCATCCATCTGTCGCTGATTAGAAAGATGGAGAGACAATAGGCACATTACTAAAGATCATTGGAAATTGTTGTCCTGGTGGTTCGATGCCTTAAGGAGTGTAAACTACGTGCTGGTCTTGGTGAAGATGATTCCACAGACTCTAGACTCAGGTAGCCAGCGGGAAGTGCGCCTCGTCCCTGGAAGGCAGGTGTGTCTGACTCTGTGGTCTCCTTCTTGCTCCCACAGATGGGGAGCTCTCCGTATCAAATGAGGACGACTCCTGGAAAACGGGCAGTCCCTGAGCTCCAGCCAGCTGTCTCTGCCCGCCTTGTCCGAAATGGAGCCGATCCCGATGCCCAGGGATCCCTGCTCATACGAGGTGCTCCAGCCTTCCGACATCATGGACGGGACAGGTAACGCCCCCTGGTCGATGGAGAGCCGGTCCCCAGCGTGCAGAGTGCGGGCCCGGGCAGTCAGCCTGGCTGCACTTGGCCTTCTGTGGTGAACCACGCTGAACGTAAGGATCACCCAGAAACAGGGACAGAAATGACTGGTTTAGTATCGGGTTAGTCAAAAAGGCCATTTGAGTTTTCCTGTAGACTGTAACAGACAACTTACACTTTTTGGCCAACCGAATACATGCTAAGTAGAAAAATATGGAGGATATATCCATTTCTTTGTCTACAGTTCTACATATTAGAAAGATATTTCTGTCTGTCTTTCAAGACATTTTTATAACCTTAATCTCTTTAGAGAAGATATGGCTTGATGTGTCATGTAGATGATTTAAGATGTCCTCATTTTTGTTTTCTAACGCTCGTGTCTGCTAACGCTGAATCCCATGCTCCTGTAGGTATCTGTCTCAGCCACCTGGTCACAAGGCCCTGGTATGCCTTTTGAATCCTCACCCCAGTATACCAGTTAACAGTTATATCACGTGAGCAAACTGCCAGTTTGCTGTATAAAATCAATGTGCTAATTGTCTACAATTTACCCGTTTAAGTTGCATCCCGCTGATTGATGATTTCTGAGATCCTCTGCCTGTCCCTCCCTCTTTGGCCCAAAGCCATCTGAGTGGCCGGTGTTCAGTCCCTCAAGAACTGCAGAGTGGTCCTCTTTAGTCAGATGATGGGCCTTCCCGGCAGCCAGTAGGGAGAGGCCCTTGCTGTCAGGAGACGAGCCTCTGGGCAGGGACCTCTGGGACTCTCTGGAGTCTGGGGAGAGAGACCATGTCCCTCGTCTGTACCATGTGCAACATCCGCATCACGGAGCTCGGGCGGGAGGCGGGCTGGACAGTGGCTCACACAGTCAGTGGCCTGCTGCCCTTCGGGACCTGGCGAGCCGCTGTTTCGTTAGTGTGTCCAGCACTGATAATAGCAGTTGCTCCTTGAGCCAGGGGAGAGCCTGGTGCTGCTGCTGACGTGTGGGGCTTAGATGCAGCTGGGAGCACAGCTACCCGGGTTAGGGAGGAAGGCGGAGGCAGAGGAGGACTCATGTACAGGCTCCTTACAGGAGCAGTGGATGGTGAGGGGGAGTATGCATCTGAGTTGGGTTTCCCTCCCAGCCTCCCCACACCCCTCCCAGGAAGATGGGTCCAACTGAAGCAGTCAGTGGAGATGTCTTTCCAGCCCTCCTTGTGACATTGGAAGCAGACGAATTGTACTGAGGTCTGTCGCCCTTGGGAAGCTGTAGAGTCCCATTCAGTCATCAGCCAAGCTGCCAGTCTGATAAGAGGGCCTCCGCTTCCACCTGTGACGGCTCCTAACCGGAGTGGGTCTGGGTCCTTCCCACCCCCAGGGGGAGCGGAAGAGGTGGCCCAGTGCATTAAGGAATGGATGAAATCAAAATGAGAAAACCATGCTTCTGGTGAGGGTAAGACAGGGCAACAGAGAACAAAAAGGGTGTTTCACCTGGTCCATAGGTACAGGACACGGCCGGACCGGCCCCCCTAAAACTGCAGCACACCGTCTGAACTCTGATGCCCGGAATGGGGTGTCAGGCCCTAGGCTGTCCTCAGACCCCAGAGAAGGGACACAGGGAGACTCTGCACGCAAAAACAAGACCCCAGAATGTACCCGCTCTTCCTCCCCAGCCAAGGGCAAACAGATCCAAAGGAGGATGCCAGCCCGTGGCCGTGGTCCGCTCCAGAGGGGCTCCTGGCCCTGACCCACTGCCTGCCATCTGCTGACTGTCGCCATGGTCCCCTGGGTCGCCTGTTAGAGCGCCCAGAGAATGGGTATTACAGACACCAAGGCCAGAGGGAGGAAGCTTTGAGTGGCTTGAGGAAATGTCCTCTTCCTGTCTCTTTCTCTTGCTTCTTCCAACTCTCTCTGTTTTCTGTCTCTGCCTCCCACTCTGTCCCCCCACCCAAGCCCCAACTTCACTGGATCTCTGGTGTCCGCTTTTGAGCGCCCCACGCGTGTGTGACGACTAGGGCCGTTGGCGCTGCTGTGTGGCTGACCTGTGCTGTGTCCCCCCCCCAGCTCCCACCAGCCCCACGTGCACTGCGTTTGTGTAATGTCGCTGTGTGTCCTGTGGTTGTCCCCAGCTGGGGCCCCTGCCAGTGAGTAGATGCAGCGGGGCACAGCTACCCGGGTTAGGGAGGAAGGCGGAGGCAGAGGAGGACTCATGTACAGGCTCCTTACAGGAGCAGTGGATGGTGAGGGGGAGTATGCATCTGAGTTGGGTTTCCCTCCCAGCCTCCCCACACCCCTCCCAGGAAGATGGGTCCAACTGAAGCAGTCAGTGGAGATGTCTTTCCAGCCCTCCTTGTGACATTGGAAGCAGACGAATTGTACTGAGGTCTGTCGCCCTTGGGAAGCTGTAGAGTCCCATTCAGTCATCAGCCAAGCTGCCAGTCTGATAAGAGGGCCTCCGCTTCCACCTGTGACGGCTCCTAACCGGAGTGGGTCTGGGTCCTTCCCACCCCCAGGGGGAGCGGAAGAGGTGGCCCAGTGCATTAAGGAATGGATGAAATCAAAATGAGAAAACCATGCTTCTGGTGAGGGTAAGACAGGGCAACAGAGAACAAAAAGGGTGTTTCACCTGGTCCATAGGTACAGGACACGGCCGGACCGGCCCCCCTAAAACTGCAGCACACCGTCTGAACTCTGATGCCCGGAATGGGGTGTCAGGCCCTAGGCTGTCCTCAGACCCCAGAGAAGGGACACAGGGAGACTCTGCACGCAAAAACAAGACCCCAGAATGTACCCGCTCTTCCTCCCCAGCCAAGGGCAAACAGATCCAAAGGAGGATGCCAGCCCGTGGCCGTGGTCCGCTCCAGAGGGGCTCCTGGCCCTGACCCACTGCCTGCCATCTGCTGACTGTCGCCATGGTCCCCTGGGTCGCCTGTTAGAGCGCCCAGAGAATGGGTATTACAGACACCAAGGCCAGAGGGAGGAAGCTTTGAGTGGCTTGAGGAAATGTCCTCTTCCTGTCTCTTTCTCTTGCTTCTTCCAACTCTCTCTGTTTTCTGTCTCTGCCTCCCACTCTGTCCCCCCACCCAAGCCCCAACTTCACTGGATCTCTGGTGTCCGCTTTTGAGCGCCCCACGCGTGTGTGACGACTAGGGCCGTTGGCGCGCTGCTGTGTGGCTGACCTGTGCTGTGTCCCCCCGCCCCCAGCTCCCACCAGCCCCACGTGCACTGCGTTTGTGTAATGTCGCTGTGTGTCCTGTGGTTGTCCCCCCAGTGTCTGAAGAGAGTCCCTCTGCCAGTGAGTCTGGAGTCCTCCTGCCCCAAGATCCTTCAGCCAAACCAGTCCTGCTCCTGCCCCCCAAAAAACCTGCTGCTTTCCCTGGAGACCATGAGGACACCCCAGTGAAGCAGCTCTCTCTCCTCAAGCAACCCCCCGCCCTGCCTCCCAAACCCACTGCCAGGATTGCCAACCACTTACCAGGTGAGTCAGCACGTCTTCCGGGGACCCGCATCCTGCCTTCCCTTCAAGGGATCCTTTCTCGCTTTTTGTGTGAGCACCAATGCGCCTCTCTGGTGAGGTTGTCCTGTGGGACATGTGGGTGTTTCTGTGTGTGTCTCGGTACACGCCGTTGTGACCTGGGTTTGTGTGTGTGTGTTCAGAAGCAGGCAGTATATCACCTGCCAGCCACAGGCTTGGAACCTCCAGTCGGGTGCACCTGTGCATTGGCATTTATGTGGCTAAGTCAAGAGCGTTTGCCCACCTAAGTGAATTGAATTCACTGTCCAAATTGTTGCAGAAACAGAGTAGCACCTGCTCTCTTCAAAATGAGTTTGCCAGTACTTTCAATTTTTTGTCTTTAAATACTTGATCGGAAGCCCAGTGTGTTGCTTGCATTGAAATGTATGTCTGTGCTATTCTCTTTGGGAAAAAAAAGCAAAGATAGTAATTTCCAAAGTATCGTAGGAAATACTTTTAAAGAAGAGTAAACTGAGGATTATTGTCCTAGAATGACTTCCTTGTAATTGAAGCATGGTTGATTTATGATACCGTGTTAATATTGATCAGGTGTACAACCAAATGATTCAGTTATATATTCTTTTTCAGAGGGCAGTGGAGTTAACAGATACAAACTACTCTACAGAAAATAGATATGATAAGCATCAAGGATTTACTCTGTAGACCAGGGAACTGCATTCAGTGTTTTGTAATAACCTGAAGTGACTTTATACTTTCATTATTCAATGCTATATAATAAATGCACCTACAGTTATTAAATTGGGCATGTAGTGAAATTGCACTTCACTGCACGTTAGCACATGAATCAGGGACCACTTTGTGATGTAACGTTGTGGTATCATCAGAGATTCAAGATCTCAGAAGTGTTTCTCCATCCTTGATCATAACCCACCTGATAATCGGCTGCCCCAAGATCCTTCAGCCAAACCAGTCCTGCTCCTGCCCCCCAAAAAACCTGCTGCTTTCCCTGGAGACCATGAGGACACCCCAGTGAAGCAGCTCTCTCTCCTCAAGCAACCCCCCGCCCTGCCTCCCAAACCCACTGCCAGGATTGCCAACCACTTACCAGGTGAGTCAGCACGTCTTCCGGGGACCCGCATCCTGCCTTCCCTTCAAGGGATCCTTTCTCGCTTTTTGTGTGAGCACCAATGCGCCTCTCTGGTGAGGTTGTCCTGTGGGACATGTGGGTGTTTCTGTGTGTGTCTCGACACGGCGTTGTGACCTGGGTTTGTGTGTGTGTGTTCAGAAGCAGGCAGTATATCACCTGCCAGCCACAGGCTTGGAACCTCCAGTCGGGTGCACCTGTGCATTGGCATTTATGTGGCTAAGTCAAGAGCGTTTGCCCACCTAAGTGAATTGAATTCACTGTCCAAATTGTTGCAGAAACAGAGTAGCACCTGCTCTCTTCAAAATGAGTTTGCCAGTACTTTCAATTTTTTGTCTTTAAATACTTGATCGGAAGCCCAGTGTGTTGCTTGCATTGAAATGTATGTCTGTGCTATTCTCTTTGGGAAAAAAAAGCAAAGATAGTAATTTCCAAAGTATCGTAGGAAATACTTTTAAAGAAGAGTAAACTGAGGATTATTGTCCTAGAATGACTTCCTTGTAATTGAAGCATGGTTGATTTATGATACCGTGTTAATATTGATCAGGTGTACAACCAAATGATTCAGTTATATATTCTTTTTCAGAGGGCAGTGGAGTTAACAGATACAAACTACTCTACAGAAAATAGATATGATAAGCATCAAGGATTTACTCTGTAGACCAGGGAACTGCATTCAGTGTTTTGTAATAACCTGAAGTGACTTTATACTTTCATTATTCAATGCTATATAATAAATGCACCTACAGTTATTAAATTGGGCATGTAGTGAAATTGCACTTCACTGCACGTTAGCACATGAATCAGGGACCACTTTGTGATGTAACGTTGTGGTATCATCAGAGATTCAAGATCTCAGAAGTGTTTCTCCATCCTTGATCATAACCCACCTGATAATCGGCTGCCTTTTTCCAATGTGTTTGCTATTTTTATAAATACTTTCTAATTGATCAGTGTGTATTTTTGTTAGATGGAAGGAGGATGCAAGAATATCCGTTTATTTTTATCATTAAAAAGCTGAGATTTGGGCTTCCGCGGTGGTCCAGTGGGGAAGGACACCGCCTTGCAGTACAAGGGGTGCCAGTTCGATCCCTGGCCTGGGAAGATCCCACATGCCGCAGAGCAGCTGGACCGATGTGTCCAACTACCGAGCCGGAGCTCTAGAGCGCATGCGCCCAGAGCCGGTGCTCTGCAGCGAGAGGCCACTGTGATGGGAGGCCCACACAGACCAAAAGAACAAAGATAAATAAATGAAAGACCAATAGAAACGGCCAAAAAAAAAAAAACAACTGAGATTCAAGAAAAGAAGTGACTTTTCTAGGGCTGGCGGGAATTCTGCAGGAAAGCCACAATTAGACCCTGTGTTCCCCAACTCCTGAATCAATGAATGTTGTTTCCATGGTTACAGGCTGTCTCTCTAGATTACAGTTGAAATGAACTTTGTTTCAAGCTCCTCTATCAATATACATATCCATCTACGTTAGTTGCTTATGGTTCAAAGGAGCAAATTTCCAACTAGAGGAACTGTTCAACACATTACTAACACTGTAGTGCCCCTGAATTTAAATGCATAGAAAACCACAAAGGAAGAGAACCTCTGTGAGTTTCCCTCTAAACATGACCGCTGTCTGTCATTTATCTAACCAAAACATCTAGTGCTGGTGTACTTTTTCTTTGATCACATACGTTTTGCTCTCAGTGATGTCTTCCAGACTGGTCCTCATGTTAGTACATATTCCACAAAGTGGTTTTGTGAGCTACGTGGTGAAGATCCCAATTTACATGATGGACCCCTGAGGGGGTTTTCATCTCACTTATTATAAGAAAAAAAAACACAACATCTCAACAGTGTGCATATATTTTTTATAAGCATCTCTGAATTTTCCCTCACTTATTCCTGGTATGAGAATTGCTCATTCTAATTCCAGAAATAAACCACTTTGTGATGTAACGTTGTGGTATCATCAGAGATTCAAGATCTCAGAAGTGTTTCTCCATCCTTGATCATAACCCACCTGATAATCGGCTGCCTTTTTCCAATGTGTTTGCTATTTTTATAAATACTTTCTAATTGATCAGTGTGTATTTTTGTTAGATGGAAGGAGGATGCAAGAATATCCGTTTATTTTTATCATTAAAAAGCTGAGATTTGGGCTTCCGCGGTGGTCCAGTGGGGAAGGACACCGCCTTGCAGTACAAGGGGTGCCAGTTCGATCCCTGGCCTGGGAAGATCCCACATGCCGCAGAGCAGCTGGACCGATGTGTCCAACTACCGAGCCGGAGCTCTAGAGCGCATGCGCCCAGAGCCGGTGCTCTGCAGCGAGAGAGGCCACTGTGATGGGAGGCCCACACAGACCAAAAGAACAAAGATAAATAAATGAAAGACCAATAGAAACGGCCAAAAAAAAAAAAACAACTGAGATTCAAGAAAAGAAGTGACTTTTCTAGGGCTGGCGGGAATTCTGCAGGAAAGCCACAATTAGACCCTGTGTTCCCCAACTCCTGAATCAATGAATGTTGTTTCCATGGTTACAGGCTGTCTCTCTAGATTACAGTTGAAATGAACTTTGTTTCAAGCTCCTCTATCAATATACATATCCATCTACGTTAGTTGCTTATGGTTCAAAGGAGCAAATTTCCAACTAGAGGAACTGTTCAACACATTACTAACACTGTAGTGCCCCTGAATTTAAATGCATAGAAAACCACAAAGGAAGAGAACCTCTGTGAGTTTCCCTCTAAACATGACCGCTGTCTGTCATTTATCTAACCAAAACATCTAGTGCTGGTGTACTTTTTCTTTGATCACATACGTTTTGCTCTCAGTGATGTCTTCCAGACTGGTCCTCATGTTAGTACATATTCCACAAAGTGGTTTTGTGAGCTACGTGGTGAAGATCCCAATTTACATGATGGACCCCTGAGGGGGTTTTCATCTCACTTATTATAAGAAAAAAAAACACAACATCTCAACAGTGTGCATATATTTTTTATAAGCATCTCTGAATTTTCCCTCACTTATTCCTGGTATGAGAATTGCTCATTCTAATTCCAGAAATAAATTGCATGCTTTTAAGGGCTATGTGCCTTTTAAGACCAAGATGCGATATTTCCCTTGAGAAAGCTTAAATACTGGAAAAATTAACTCCTCTATGTAATACATATTTATTCAGCACACCTAACTCTAGGCCGAATACTGTGCTAGGTATCCAAATGTATAACATACATGACAGGGGACTTCCCTGGGGTCCCATGGCAATGACTCTGCACTCCTAATGCAGGGGGCCTGGGTTCAATCCCTGGTCAGGGAACTAGATCCCACATACCACGACTAGATACCACATACCCTGCATGCCAATCCCGTGTGCTGCAACTAAGTCTTGGTGCAGCCAAATAAGTAGATAAGATAAAAATAAATATTAAGAAACAAAATAAGATATATTACAGTTCAATATATGTATATATGATATATATAAATATGAATATATACTTATTAAATATCACAAGGTAGAATGCCAGAGTAACTACTGTCAGGTGTAATACTTGCCGTTCAGCACAGCCTCCCGGAGAGCCTGAAACTCAAGCCCACCCTGAAAGCATGAAGGACTTACAGAGAATGGGGAAAGGCTCAGAGGTGGCCATGCTTCAGGCCAGTGACATGGAGGCTAAGCTGGGAGAGAGGGTCTGTCTTGGGGTGTATTAAGAGAGAGGGTTCACTAGGCAGGACATGTGAGAATTTAGATTTTATTCCCATGGCAGTAGAAAGACTTCAGAGGTTTCTGGGGTGGCGGGGGAGTGAGTGATAGGGTGAAAACCAGACTTTAAAATACATTCCTGGGTCATGTGTAAAATGAACCAGAAGAGGAGAAGGTTGAAGGCCCCATGGAGAAGCCAGCGTTCTCCACAAGTTTGAGTTGAGTTTCCTTGAAAAATTTGAGGCAGGGAGAAGCCACTCCAGTGGTTGAAACTAGCTAAAAGAATCTGACTGATGGCAATGGGAAGAGAGGGAATGGACCAGTAGATAAGACATTTGAAAAGAATGAACAGGGACTCCCCTAGTGGTCCAGTGGTTGAGACTTTGCCTTCCAGGGCACAGGATGTGAGTTCAGTCCCTGGTCAGGGAGCTAAGCTTCCACACACCTCTAGGCCTAGAAAAACAAAACATGAAGAACAGAAGCCATACTGTGACACATTCAATAAAGGCTTTAAGGGCTTCCCTGGTGGTCCAGTGGGTAAGGACACCGCCTTGCAGTGCAAGGGGCTCCGGTTCGATCCCTGGCCTGGGAAGATCCCACGTGCCCCGGAGCGACTGGACCGATGTGTCCAAGTACCGAGCCGGAGCTCTGGGGCACATGCGCCCAGAGCCGGTGCTCTGCGACAACAGAGGCGACTGTGATGGGAGGCCCACACGGGCCAAAGAACAAAGATGGATGAAAAATAGATGGATGAAAGACCAATAGAAGTGGCCTGCCCACACCCCCTCCCTCCCCAACCCACCTACCCCCACAAAAAAAAATTAAAAAAAAAAAAATAAATAAAGGCTCTAAGCATGGTCCACATCAAAAGTCTTTTTTAAAAATTAAAGAAAAGAATTGACACTATTTTTTTAGTGAACACTGCCCTATGATTTGCCTAGTTACCTAATTAATGAAAGCACACATGAACTTCAGCCACAAGCCTGGCATTTACAGGGCTTTCTTGCTCTTTTAGCCCTGACTCTCTGACTCTCCTTGTTCTTTCCCCCAAGAGAGTGGATTTTATCCATTCTCTGTACATCTCCCTCCATAGAGGCTGGGTCAGATGGATTAAAAAAAAAAAAAACATGAAAGTTGATGGTGTCTTATTGTACTGTACCTGGTACCCTCTCACATACGGTGGCAATGAGACAGGTATGGATGTACACGGGGAATGAGCCTGGTGCTTTCCTCTCAGATGCGACTCGATTAGACTTGCTTCATTTTTGTAAGTGAACCATCAATCATGATGAATCTGCATCACTACAGGGCAGCCACATTAACCCTGTTCTCCTACTAATTACTCTAGAGACATCTGAGCCGTGTCGGAAAGAATTAATAAACTGAGAATTCTAGAACTCGGAGTTGAGACTTAGGAGTCTTAGCCTGTTCTCCATTAGTGCTGTTCTGGTGACATTTTGAAAGAGACAACAATTCAGAAGACACCCATGTGTGATTAATAGAGAGTATATCTGGGTACATGGTCAGGGAAAGATACATGATCAGAAATACCTCTGCTTGGGCATTTGCTTCCATTTAATCTGGAAAATCATAATTAACTTGGACACTGTCTCAAGCATTTTCTCTGCTCTTCAGCCAGTGGAGAGAAGCCTGCTTGTTCCCCAAGCTATCTTTCTTCTTCTCTTGTTGTCTTCCTCATCCAGCATATCCCCAGTATCAGTATGCACACGGCGGATGTGATGCAGGGTCAGGAGTCGCTGGGCATCATCAGCTTCCCTTCCAGTCCAGAAGGACAGTGCCCAGCAGGACTCATTGCATAGCCAGTATGATCTGAGATGGATGATTTTCAAAATGTATCTTTCTTAGAAGAATGGCTGGCCCCAGAAGAAAAGGGTGGTAGAAGCCAAAAAGACTGTCTCCTACTTTTCTGAGTCTTTATCAATTACCTCTCCAGCCATCCTGGCTCGAGAAGTCAAATGTTAAACATGGCATGAATAATCTGTTCCTTCTACCTGAGGTACCTGCCATTACGTGTCCCAGAGGAGCCACTGGACTGAAGGATAATCAATTTATGTGAGAACTGAACTTCACAGTCTGGCAGTCATACTTTGGTAGTAATGACAGGTGCCATTTTTGGAGAAATATACAATACTATTATCTTTATTCTTTTCTTTTCATGGAGGAGGAAAATGACTTATTAGTACATCTCCCTCCATAGAGGCTGGGTCAGATGGATAAAAACAAACAACATGAAAGTTGATGGTGTCTTATTGTACTGTACCTGGTACCCTCTCACATACGGTGGCAATGAGACAGGTATGGATGTACACGGGGAATGAGCCTGGTGCTTTCCTCTCAGATGCGACTCGATTAGACTTGCTTCATTTTTGTAAGTGAACCATCAATCATGATGAATCTGCATCACTACAGGGCAGCCACATTAACCCTGTTCTCCTACTAATTACTCTAGAGACATCTGAGCCGTGTCGGAAAGAATTAATAAACTGAGAATTCTAGAACTCGGAGTTGAGACTTAGGAGTCTTAGCCTGTTCTCCATTAGTTCTGTTCTGTTGACATTTTTGAAAGAGACAACAATTCAGAAGACACCCATGTGTGATTAATAGAGAGTATATCTGGGTACATGGTCAGGGAAAGATACATGATCAGAAATACCTCTGCTTGGGCATTTGCTTCCATTTAATCTGGAAAATCATAATTAACTTGGACACTGTCTCAAGCATTTTCTCTGCTCTTCAGCCAGTGGAGAGAAGCCTGCTTGTTCCCCAAGCTATCTTTCTTCTTCTCTTGTTGTCTTCCTCATCCAGCATATCCCCAGTATCAGTATGCACACGGCGGATGTGATGCAGGGTCAGGAGTCGCTGGGCATCATCAGCTTCCCTTCCAGTCCAGAAGGACAGTGCCCAGCAGGACTCATTGCATAGCCAGTATGATCTGAGATGGATGATTTTCAAAATGTATCTTTCTTAGAAGAATGGCTGGCCCCAGAAGAAAAGGGTGGTAGAAGCCAAAAAGACTGTCTCCTACTTTTCTGAGTCTTTATCAATTACCTCTCCAGCCATCCTGGCTCGAGAAGTCAAATGTTAAACATGGCATGAATAATCTGTTCCTTCTACCTGAGGTACCTGCCATTACGTGTCCCAGAGGAGCCACTGGACTGAAGGATAATCAATTTATGTGAGAACTGAACTTCACAGTCTGGCAGTCATACTTTGGTAGTAATGACAGGTGCCATTTTTGGAGAAATATACAATACTATTATCTTTATTCTTTTCTTTCCATGGAGGAGGAAAATGACATTTAAAAAGTTGAAGGACTTAGTCATGGTGACATAGCAAGATACTCTATCTTATTTTATTCCAGAGTCCTCACTTGTAGCCATTAGTTTACAGCATCTCCACTAAGGTACCTGTTCTTAAAATTGGTACCAATGGAATCATGAGTTTTCCTTGGGTTTTGTTAGTTTTGGTTTGCTTTTTTTGGCTCTTTGTTTTTTAATCTATGTAAGAAATTAGCAAATCAGCTTTTTGGGGTCTAACTCAAAGACGAAGTATCCAGTCTTTTGAAAATAAATGACATTCTTAAGACACTTGTTTATAAAGAGAAAAAGTAGTCAGCTTGGGTTTCAAAGAACATGCTAGAAAAACAGTCTGAGGACCAAGAATGGGGCAGATCACATGGGAAGCACTTGACCAGTGTTAAAAACATCCAGCTCAGACAAGAAAGAGAATTCTTGCTAATCTTCCAGAACAAGTCCTTCTACTAATGTGGCTTCATTGCACTGTCCTTAGAACCTCAAGCACAGGGCAACTTGACTGTATGCGGGAGCTGACTGATGGCTAGCTTCAACATTCCGAAGTATTTTCTACGGCACATTTCCCCACCAAAGAGCACCCATGCCCTGTGGTAGTTTTTCAGCCCCAGCACCTGTCTAATGAGAATCCTCTATCCAGAGCTTGTCAAGATAAAACCAACATTTCTATTTAGAGCTGTCTCTCTAGTTTTTAAAAAAATATATTTTATTTATTAGACTGTCCCCAGTAGAAGGACAGTGCCCAGCAGGACTCATTGCATAGCCAGTATGATCTGAGATGGATGATTTTCAAAATGTATCTTTCTTAGAAGAATGGCTGGCCCCAGAAGAAAAGGGTGGTAGAAGCCAAAAAGACTGTCTCCTACTTTTCTGAGTCTTTATCAATTACCTCTCCAGCCATCCTGGCTCGAGAAGTCAAATGTTAAACATGGCATGAATAATCTGTTCCTTCTACCTGAGGTACCTGCCATTACGTGTCCCAGAGGAGCCACTGGACTGAAGGATAATCAATTTATGTGAGAACTGAACTTCACAGTCTGGCAGTCATACTTTGGTAGTAATGACAGGTGCCATTTTTGGAGAAATATACAATACTATTATCTTTATTCTTTTCTTTCCATGGAGGAGGAAAATGACATTTAAAAAGTTGAAGGACTTAGTCATGGTGACATAGCAAGATACTCTATCTTATTTTATTCCAGAGTCCTCACTTGTAGCCATTAGTTTACAGCATCTCCACTAAGGTACCTGTTCTTAAAATTGGTACCAATGGAATCATGAGTTTTCCTTGGGTTTTGTTAGTTTTGGTTTGCTTTTTTTGGCTCTTTGTTTTTTAATCTATGTAAGAAATTAGCAAATCAGCTTTTTGGGGTCTAACTCAAAGACGAAGTATCCAGTCTTTTGAAAATAAATGACATTCTTAAGACACTTGTTTATAAAGAGAAAAAGTAGTCAGCTTGGGTTTCAAAGAACATGCTAGAAAAACAGTCTGAGGACCAAGAATGGGGCAGATCACATGGGAAGCACTTGACCAGTGTTAAAAACATCCAGCTCAGACAAGAAAGAGAATTCTTGCTAATCTTCCAGAACAAGTCCTTCTACTAATGTGGCTTCATTGCACTGTCCTTAGAACCTCAAGCACAGGGCAACTTGACTGTATGCGGGAGCTGACTGATGGCTAGCTTCAACATTCCGAAGTATTTTCTACGGCACATTTCCCCACCAAAGAGCACCCATGCCCTGTGGTAGTTTTTCAGCCCCAGCACCTGTCTAATGAGAATCCTCTATCCAGAGCTTGTCAAGATAAAACCAACATTTCTATTTAGAGCTGTCTCTCTAGTTTTTAAAAAAATATATTTTATTTATTAGACTGTGCCAAATCTTAGTTGCAGAATGTGGGATCTAGTTCCCGGATCAGGGATCGAACCCAGGACCTTTGCACTAGGAGCACAGAGTCTTTATCACTGGACCACCAGAGAAAGCCCTGTCTGTCTAGTTTTGAGGACCGTGTCTACAGTGGGTTGTTCTGCAGTCCTATTCTGATCTGTAATTTCATCCCATGTCTCTGTTGCTGCCTGATTCTCTAGCCCCATGTCTCCCCCATCCTGCCCTCCTTGTTCGCCTCTTTCAGCTTCCTCTCCAAGCTTCCAAAATCAACCAGCTCCTTTATCTCTATCCCTGCCTTGCTTCCTAGTATTCTACTCAGAAAGTGCAGGAAAACTCAAGCTTAGAGCATGGGGGCCCTGGACTTCATCTATGATTTTAAACAGAAAAACTGAATTGTAGCTCAGAAGCCTCCTTAAGAAGTTTAAGGTTCACAGTCTCTTGATAACTGATCCTTTCAAGAAATGGGAACTTTACCTAAATTTAATCTTTATAGCCATTTCTCCATAGTATTCTGGTCTTGACTGTCTTTACTCAAAATATCTCAGAAATTCTTTTCTTAGTGAATCTAAGAACTGTCTCTGAACCAGACATGTTTAAAAGGATGCTCTCTGCTCTGACATGTACCACCAAGGCAAAGATTGCAGCAAAATACCTTTATTTACTTATTTATTTATTTATTTATTTGTAGCACTTTTAGGTTGGAAACTTAATTCACTCGGCCCTTTTCTTTTTGTGGTGAAAACACATAAAATTTACCACCTTTACCATTTTTAAATGTACAGTCAGTAATGTTATGAATAATCACAATTTTTCAACTGATTTCAGAACATTTTCATCTGCCCGAACAAGTCCTTCTACTAATGTGGCTTCATTGCACTGTCCTTAGAACCTCAAGCACAGGGCAACTTGACTGTATGCGGGAGCTGACTGATGGCTAGCTTCAACATTCCGAAGTATTTTCTACGGCACATTTCCCCACCAAAGAGCACCCATGCCCTGTGGTAGTTTTTCAGCCCCAGCACCTGTCTAATGAGAATCCTCTATCCAGAGCTTGTCAAGATAAAACCAACATTTCTATTTAGAGCTGTCTCTCTAGTTTTTAAAAAAATATATTTTATTTATTAGACTGTGCCAAATCTTAGTTGCAGAATGTGGGATCTAGTTCCCGGATCAGGGATCGAACCCAGGACCTTTGCACTAGGAGCACAGAGTCTTTATCACTGGACCACCAGAGAAAGCCCTGTCTGTCTAGTTTTGAGGACCGTGTCTACAGTGGGTTGTTCTGCAGTCCTATTCTGATCTGTAATTTCATCCCATGTCTCTGTTGCTGCCTGATTCTCTAGCCCCATGTCTCCCCCATCCTGCCCTCCTTGTTCGCCTCTTTCAGCTTCCTCTCCAAGCTTCCAAAATCAACCAGCTCCTTTATCTCTATCCCTGCCTTGCTTCCTAGTATTCTACTCAGAAAGTGCAGGAAAACTCAAGCTTAGAGCATGGGGGCCCTGGACTTCATCTATGATTTTAAACAGAAAAACTGAATTGTAGCTCAGAAGCCTCCTTAAGAAGTTTAAGGTTCACAGTCTCTTGATAACTGATCCTTTCAAGAAATGGGAACTTTACCTAAATTTAATCTTTATAGCCATTTCTCCATAGTATTCTGGTCTTGACTGTCTTTACTCAAAATATCTCAGAAATTCTTTTCTTAGTGAATCTAAGAACTGTCTCTGAACCAGACATGTTTAAAAGGATGCTCTCTGCTCTGACATGTACCACCAAGGCAAAGATTGCAGCAAAATACCTTTATTTACTTATTTATTTATTTATTTATTTGTAGCACTTTTAGGTTGGAAACTTAATTCACTCGGCCCTTTTCTTTTTGTGGTGAAAACACATAAAATTTACCACCTTTACCATTTTTAAATGTACAGTCAGTAATGTTATGTATAATCACATTTTGCAACTGATTTCCAGAACATTTTCATCTGCCCAATTGAAATTTTGCCTATTAAACAGCACCCCTTTCTCTTTCATCTCCCCTTAGACTCTGGCAACCACCATTTTACTACTTGCTTCTGTGAATTTGACTAGCCCATTTGTGTTAGTTGCTCAGTCATGTCTGATGCTTTGTGACCCCATGGACTGTAACTCTCCAAGCTCCTCTCTCTGTGGAATTCCCCAGACAAGACTACTAGAGTGGGTTGCCATTTCCTTCTCCAGGGAATCTTCCCACCCCAGGGATTGAACCAAGGTCTCCTACATTGCAGGCTCACTCCTTACCATCTGAGCCAGCAGAGAAGCCCCATTTGTCTTTCTTGTGATGAGCTGTTTTCATTTAGCCTAATATCCCCAAGGTTCATCCACGCTGTGGCACATGATAGGATTTCCTTCCTTTGAAAAGCTAAATGGAACTTACGTTTCATATATTTTATGCACTATGAGCAAATTACTCTTCCAACCCTGACAGAATTTATAAAAAGGTTTCTCTTATCAGCCCTCACAGTTGTAGATGGTTGTAAGCTACAGAAAATGTTTGATCTGAGGATATATGAACATGATTCTAAAGAAATTCAAATAGTAAGAGATCAGATCCTTTGGAAAGAATCAGGAAAACCATGGTAGAAGCAAATGTATTTAAGACAGGACTTAAAGATGATCAGGACAAGAAGGCACTGGAGATGAGGTTGCCACGAAATGGAAGAGCCGAGTCCAGAGAGGCTGAGCCCTCAAGGCATAGCGTGTTCACGACAGGTAACAGCTCAGCTTGGCAGGAATGTGCAGTTCCACTAGGGACGTCAAGATCAGATCAGCGGTAGGATGAAAGGAGAGTGCAGAGAACTTTGAAAGCCGTGGTGACAGATGTGACTTTGGAGGAGGAAATGGGCATCTTTGGTGGACTTCTAGCAGCAATTGCTTGCTTCCATCTAAGCCTGCCTCCTTGACGATGCTGGACTAAATGGACGCTATTGCTGTTGGATGGATTGACCACTGGAGGGATGCGTGGAACTGGGGCTCTCCAGTATCTCCCTGAAAACACAGACGGCACCATGCTGCTGCCCGTGGCTCTTCCTCTTGGACACGGTTTTAAATGTCTTAGGGGTACTTTTCACAGCAGTTGAGGATTTATTCTGCCATGTTCCCTGCTGGGTCCTTGTCTGTGGCTACTCAGCAGCAGGACAGGAGGCCGTGAGAGGCGTGGAGTCCCACGGCACAGGTGTGGAAGGAGGAGCTCGAGGATCATTTGCGCCTGAATTCCTAGCAGGATAGTGTCTTCTCGGGGAGAATCTGGGCACATTGTTCTCCATCTCTGAGTGCTGCCAGAAATGAAATGTAGCTCTCATGTGTTTGGTAGTATTTGAAGGAAACATGATAATGACCTAAGTAGAAAGCAGCTCCTCATAAGAATAGCAGAGCATGGCAGTCCTCTGTGGCCCAGCCTGAGGTGTCACTGAATCTTCATGGGGAAATGGGACGTCCTGCAGATAGGATTTCCTTCCTTTGAAAAGCTAAATGGAACTTACGTTTCATATATTTTATGCACTATGAGCAAATTACTCTTCCAACCCTGACAGAATTTATAAAAAGGTTTCTCTTATCAGCCCTCACAGTTGTAGATGGTTGTAAGCTACAGAAAATGTTTGATCTGAGGATATATGAACATGATTCTAAAGAAATTCAAATAGTAAGAGATCAGATCCTTTGGAAAGAATCAGGAAAACCATGGTAGAAGCAAATGTATTTAAGACAGGACTTAAAGATGATCAGGACAAGAAGGCACTGGAGATGAGGTTGCCACGAAATGGAAGAGCCGAGTCCAGAGAGGCTGAGCCCTCAAGGCATAGCGTGTTCACGACAGGTAACAGCTCAGCTTGGCAGGAATGTGCAGTTCCACTAGGGACGTCAAGATCAGATCAGCGGTAGGATGAAAGGAGAGTGCAGAGAACTTTGAAAGCCGTGGTGACAGATGTGACTTTGGAGGAGGAAATGGGCATCTTTGGTGGACTTCTAGCAGCAATTGCTTGCTTCCATCTAAGCCTGCCTCCTTGACGATGCTGGACTAAATGGACGCTATTGCTGTTGGATGGATTGACCACTGGAGGGATGCGTGGAACTGGGGCTCTCCAGTATCTCCCTGAAAACACAGACGGCACCATGCTGCTGCCCGTGGCTCTTCCTCTTGGACACGGTTTTAAATGTCTTAGGGGTACTTTTCACAGCAGTTGAGGATTTATTCTGCCATGTTCCCTGCTGGGTCCTTGTCTGTGGCTACTCAGCAGCAGGACAGGAGGCCGTGAGAGGCGTGGAGTCCCACGGCACAGGTGTGGAAGGAGGAGCTCGAGGATCATTTGCGCCTGAATTCCTAGCAGGATAGTGTCTTCTCGGGGAGAATCTGGGCACATTGTTCTCCATCTCTGAGTGCTGCCAGAAATGAAATGTAGCTCTCATGTGTTTGGTAGTATTTGAAGGAAACATGATAATGACCTAAGTAGAAAGCAGCTCCTCATAAGAATAGCAGAGCATGGCAGTCCTCTGTGGCCCAGCCTGAGGTGTCACTGAATCTTCATGGGGAAATGGGGACGTCCTGCAGATGGTTAGAGCAGCCACTGCTATCACTATAAATTCAAGAAATCTGAGAAGGTCCTCAACACTGAATAAAGAGTGTGCATCAAATATACGCAGGGTTAGAGACCAACTGCAGCCATCCTCCCCTTCCCTTTCTAAGATATGGATCTACCTGGAACTTCTTAGTCCAGTCGTGCGTGTACGACCTCTTTTTTTCATATTTTAAGCAGTATTTATTTTTTCCTTTATTAAACATTTTCTATACAGGAAATTTCCTAACCTATACATAGGTAAGGAGAGTCATATGTTTAACCTCAAGGGGTATGTATTAGCCCTTGGTTAGACCAGTCTTGTTTCATCTTTAACCCTCCCGCTGTTCTTTTGAATCAAACCCCAGATATATCTTCCATCCACAAATATATATATATATATATATATAATTGAAATATAGTTGTTTCACAGTGTTATGTTAGTTTCTGCTGTGAAGGTGAAAGTGTTAGTCGCTGTCAGTCATGTTCAACTCTTGTGACCCCAAGGACAGTAGCCCACCAGGCTTCTCTGTCCATGGAATTCTCCAGGCAAGAACACTGGAGTGGGGAGCCAGTTGCTTCTCTAGGGATCTTACCAACTCAGGGATCAAACCTGGATCTCCCACACTGCAGGCGAATTCTTTCCATCTGAACCACCAGGGAAGCCCCTATACTACCTCTTTTTTTTTTTTTTCAATTCTGTGTATTTATTTATTTATTTTTGGCTCTTCTGGGTTTTCACTGCTGCCACAGGCTCTTCTCTAGTTGCAGGGAGTAGGGACTCCTCTCTAGCTGAGGTGAGCAGGCTTCTTGTTGCAGTGACTTCTCTTGTTGTGGAGCTCGGGCTCTAGGGCACACAGGCTTCAGTAGTTGTGGCCCATGGGCTCCATAGTTGCAGCTCCGAGGCTCTAGAGCACAGGCTCCATAGTTTTGGCTCATGGGCTTAGTTGCTCTGCAGCATGTGGGATCTTCTTGTTGCAGTGACTTTTCTTGTTGTGGAACTTGGGCTCTAGGGCACGTGGGCTTCAGTAGTTGTGGCCCATGGGCTCCATAGTTGCAGCTCCGAGGCTTCAGAGCACAGGCTCCATAGTTGTGGCTCACAGGCTTAGTTGCTCCACAGCATGTGGGATCTTCCTGGATCAGGGATCGAACCTGTGTCTCCTGCATTGGCAGGCAAACTCTTTACCGCTGAGCTACCAGGGAAGCCCCCCTATACTACCTCTTAATAAGGAGTTTCTCTGTATAGGATTTCACTGTATGTGACCTAAATTTATTGCTTTCGAACATCACAAAAGAGCTCCTGGTTCCAGGGTTCTGAGATCAGGTGAGCATGTTTGTGTTTGCCCGCAGGACTTTGTGATTTTGGTTTGACTCACTTCCAGCTTTGGCCTGTGAACATGTCCAATCCAGGGTCCTTTCCGCTGCCCACTCCAGACCCTCTCGCCTTCCTGTACACATGTCATACGAAAGACTTGGGCTCAACCACCCAATTGTTAGTATCAATTGCGAGCCCTCTCCTTGCCTGATCTCCTGGGAGCAACAGCACTAGTCTGCATTGCTGCAAAACTAAGAGAGTATGTTTTATATAATTGAAATATAGTTGTTTCACAGTGTTATGTTAGTTTCTGCTGTGAAGGTGAAAGTGTTAGTCGCTGTCAGTCATGTTCAACTCTTGTGACCCCAAGGACAGTAGCCCACCAGGCTTCTCTGTCCATGGAATTCTCCAGGCAAGAACACTGGAGTGGGGAGCCAGTTGCTTCTCTAGGGATCTTACCAACTCAGGGATCAAACCTGGATCTCCCACACTGCAGGCGAATTCTTTCCATCTGAACCACCAGGGAAGCCCCTATACTACCTCTTTTTTTTTTTCAATTCTGTGTATTTATTTATTTATTTTTGGCTCTTCTGGGTTTTCACTGCTGCCACAGGCTCTTCTCTAGTTGCAGGGAGTAGGGACTCCTCTCTAGCTGAGGTGAGCAGGCTTCTTGTTGCAGTGACTTCTCTTGTTGTGGAGCTCGGGCTCTAGGGCACACAGGCTTCAGTAGTTGTGGCCCATGGGCTCCATAGTTGCAGCTCCGAGGCTCTAGAGCACAGGCTCCATAGTTTTGGCTCATGGGCTTAGTTGCTCTGCAGCATGTGGGATCTTCTTGTTGCAGTGACTTTTCTTGTTGTGGAACTTGGGCTCTAGGGCACGTGGGCTTCAGTAGTTGTGGCCCATGGCCTCCATAGTTGCAGCTCCGAGGCTTCAGAGCACAGGCTCCATAGTTGTGGCTCACAGGCTTAGTTGCTCCACAGCATGTGGGATCTTCCTGGATCAGGGATCGAACCTGTGTCTCCTGCATTGGCAGGCAAACTCTTTACCGCTGAGCTACCAGGGAAGCCCCCCTATACTACCTCTTAATAAGGAGTTTCTCTGTATAGGATTTCACTGTATGTGACCTAAATTTATTGCTTTCGAACATCACAGAGAGAGCTCCTGGTTCCAGGGTTCTGAGATCAGGTGAGCATGTTTGTGTTTGCCCGCAGGACTTTGTGATTTTGGTTTGACTCACTTCCAGCTTTGGCCTGTGAACATGTCCAATCCAGGGTCCTTTCCGCTGCCCACTCCAGACCCTCTCGCCTTCCTGTACACATGTCATACGAAAGACTTGGGCTCAACCACCCAATTGTTAGTATCAATTGCCGAGCCCTCTCCTTGCCTGATCTCCCTGGGAGCAACAGCACTAGTCTGCATTGCTGCAAAACTAAGAGAGAGTATGTGTTTTTATCTGTGACATAACTTCTAACAAAACACGGATCCTAGAGACAGGTATATATTCTCAGTATTGTGGAGACATCTGCAATTTGGACTCTGAGAGCATGTTCCTGACAGTTAATGAATTTTTTTTTAAATTTTGGCCTCTTAAAATGTATTTGTTTTTCAATGATCTTTATTCTTCAGCCTGTGTGGGCCTCCCACTGCAGTAGCCTCTCTCATTGCAGAGCTCTGGCTGGCTCTCAGTTGGGCGTATCGGTCCAGCCACTGTGTGACACGTGGGATCAATTCTTCAGCGCTCTGCCTTCCAGTTTGTGATAGTGGACTCTTACTTAAGTTCTCCATATGCTTCTTAACAAATTCTTCATCTGTTTGGTTGGTTGCCTGTATTCATGAAAGAAGATCAGAGCTTCTAGCCCACTGGAACCAGGTGACCAATGACTGAGAAATTCTTCCATCACTTTTGTTCATTAGGATGCTAAGTGCTACTATCCTGATAACTATGATACAGCAGCAGTTCCAAATGCTCCTGTGGGTGCCACGGCTGGTGTTAATTGAAAAGGTGAAGAGAGAGGCCAGGGGTGTATTCATTTAGCCCAGGCTCATTCTGTGCATAGACTCCAGTCCTGTGATACCAGCCTCCATTCCAGAAGTCATCTGGGGTTTTCATTTTCTTGTCTGAAGTCAGGAGTCAGAGCTGTGTCAGGTTTGGAAATATGACCCTCTTGGGCTTTACAGCTCTGTGACATAGCTTGGGTTTATTTTTCTTGTTCTCTGGAACGGGTTTTTGCTCTTTCCACTCCATCAGCAGAGACAGTTTTATGAATATACTGCATCTCGATCAGTCTGGCTGCAGAAGACGCATCCATTTGTAAGTCAGCAAGCAGAGAGCTTGGCCTGTGCCCCATTTATTGTCGTAAACGCAAGAGGTCGTGTGTGTCCTCCCAGAACCCATAAATATCATGCATCAGAGAGATGCAAAGTGTCATATTCAGGGAGGTGCTGTCAAGGCGGAGGCATTTTTAATCCCTGGATTTTTAGAAGTAGAAGTGCCCGGGTCCTGAGAAGTGTAGATACATTTCTTAGCTAATTGAGAGCAGGGCATCCAGGTTTTCTGCCTCCTGGTCTTGCATCCTCTCCACTGGATCTCAGTACTAATGCAGGGCCGTGCACGTCCACGCAGCACGATGAAGCCTGGAGGACTTCTCCCTTCCCACAGTGCCGTGGGGCAGACATGGAAAACTCTTCGCTGCTCCTTGATTCACTTTCACCAGGTTTTTTTTTTTTTCACCCACTTATGTACAATGAAACACCCTCACTCTCTTGCTTTCTCACCTCCTGTCTTCCACCTCCCAGACTGGGAAGGATCAGGCCAGGTGGAGTCTCATCGGGTTGGCCAGGGTCGTATGTGTAATGCTGGGGTGTATGTCACGCTTTGCAGTTTACAAAGCATGCCCACGTTATCTTGTCTGACCCTCACACTGACCCATGGGAGAACCATGGGGTATATTATTATTTTTTCAGAATGAATTAAGACGACATTTGTTGAACACTTGTCACCTGTCATGGCGACCCACTCCAGTATTCTTATCTGGGAAATCCCATAGACAGAGGAGCCTGGCAGGTTCATGGGGCTGCAAAGAATCGAACACGACTGAGCAAATGAGCCAGCAAATGTTACCTATCAGGGGATGTACTGGGGATATGTTACACTCAGGTCTTCTGCTAACTTGTTTGGGTATTTTGTGAGATTCTGAAAAGGTGCCCTTTGGAGGAATTACTCATTACCCACATCAGCCCCTTCCTCCAGGATGACTCAAACCCAGACCTCAGGCTGGATTCAACCTGCTCATCCCCTCCCGTGGAGGTTGTGTAGACATGAATCTGTTTACTTCTCGTAACAGACCTAGAAGATGGGCCGTGTGCCCTTCTGTGGATGGGAAGACTGAGGCTCAGAGGGGACAGGTGTCATAGCAGAGCACCAGGGCTTCCTGGTCCGGCTCTGTGACCATGGATCCTGTAAAGTACCCTCGCAGGTGTGATGATGGTCCCCAGATGTGGGAATTAAGGTTGGTGGCATTAAAGTCACCTCTGGAAGGACACTCTTAGTGGACTTGAACCTCCACCTGGCTTCTAATCCCACACCTGTTAGAAAGTGCCAGCCAAGAGGCTATTTTCCCATTACAGTGTCAAAATTATCGGTATTGTGCGTATGCTTAAAAAGGGCCCTTTGACGATTCCATGTGCATAAGAGCATGTCCCCCCTTCTTGCTGGTGTGCCTGAGTCTGACAGCTGGGTGACACATGCCCCCAGCACCTGGGTCCCTGAGGACCCCTGGGGCCAGCATGCTTCGAGCAGGAAGTGAGAGCTGGCAGGTGCTTATTGAATGGCCCTCACCTGCCGGTTCTTCAGTCAATGCATTTCATCCCACGGGCCCACCTCAAGGACCATAGGCCACAGGGGGGCATTCGTGGCGTTCTGGGTTTTCCCGATGCCCCTGAACTCACGCCTGCCTCTCGCCCTCCTTCTGCTGCAGATCCCGGCGCCCCCGTGAAATTGCCTTGCCTGCCAGTGAAGCTGTCACCTCCGCTACCTCCAAAGAAAGTCATGATCTGTATGCCCGTCGGGGGGCCCGACCTCTCCTGGCGCCCCCGCCCAGAAGAGTGGCCAGCAGGGTGGGGCCCAGCACCACCACACCGTCTGCCCTCCCAGATCCAGCACCAGCTGCAGTACGGCAGCCTGGGCCCGCACCTCCCTCCACCACCGGCTCCTCCCACCTATCAGGGGATGTACTGGGGATATGTTACACTCAGGTCTTCTGCTAACTTGTTTGGGTATTTTGTGAGATTCTGAAAAGGTGCCCTTTGGAGGAATTACTCATTACCCACATCAGCCCCTTCCTCCAGGATGACTCAAACCCAGACCTCAGGCTGGATTCAACCTGCTCATCCCCTCCCGTGGAGGTTGTGTAGACATGAATCTGTTTACTTCTCGTAACAGACCTAGAAGATGGGCCGTGTGCCCTTCTGTGGATGGGAAGACTGAGGCTCAGAGGGGACAGGTGTCATAGCAGAGCACCAGGGCTTCCTGGTCCGGCTCTGTGACCATGGATCCTGTAAAGTACCCTCGCAGGTGTGATGATGGTCCCCAGATGTGGGAATTAAGGTTGGTGGCATTAAAGTCACCTCTGGAAGGACACTCTTAGTGGACTTGAACCTCCACCTGGCTTCTAATCCCACACCTGTTAGAAAGTGCCAGCCAAGAGGCTATTTTCCCATTACAGTGTCAAAATTATCGGTATTGTGCGTATGCTTAAAAAGGGCCCTTTGACGATTCCATGTGCATAAGAGCATGTCCCCCCTTCTTGCTGGTGTGCCTGAGTCTGACAGCTGGGTGACACATGCCCCCAGCACCTGGGTCCCTGAGGACCCCTGGGGCCAGCATGCTTCGAGCAGGAAGTGAGAGCTGGCAGGTGCTTATTGAATGGCCCTCACCTGCCGGTTCTTCAGTCAATGCATTTCATCCCACGGGCCCACCTCAAGGACCATAGGCCACAGGGGGGCATTCGTGGCGTTCTGGGTTTTCCCGATGCCCCTGAACTCACGCCTGCCTCTCGCCCTCCTTCTGCTGCAGATCCCGGCGCCCCCGTGAAATTGCCTTGCCTGCCAGTGAAGCTGTCACCTCCGCTACCTCCAAAGAAAGTCATGATCTGTATGCCCGTCGGGGGGCCCGACCTCTCCCTGGCGTCCTACGCCGCCCAGAAGAGTGGCCAGCAGGGTGGGGCCCAGCACCACCACACCGTCCTGCCCTCCCAGATCCAGCACCAGCTGCAGTACGGCAGCCTGGGCCCGCACCTCCCCTCCACCACCGGCTCCCTCCCCTTGCACCCCTCGGGCTGCAGGATGATCGATGAGCTGAACAAAACGCTGGCCATGACCATGCAGAGGCTGGAGAGGTAAGACGGGAGGGGGGAGGGTTTGACTTCCGTGGGGATGCCATGGGGATGGGGAATCTGAGCACAACCAAGGAGTGGGAAGACCCACCCAAGGGCTTACATGCACACCAGTGTGGGGCAGGGGAGCGGTTTGAAACTGAAATCAGACCAAAATCTGAATGTCAAGAGAGGTATGGAAATCTTGCTAGTTGACAAACTAGAACGATCACATTTATCAAAAAGTAGGGTGTGTGTGTGTGTGTGTGTGTAAATACACATGTGTATGTGAGAGTATGTGGCTGGGTGGCTGGCTGGATGGGTGGATAGATAGCACATATTGTGCTTCTATAGGCCTTAATGCTTTTTGGAGATCTAAGCACATGATTATTAATGTGACAACCACAAGGGCAGGGAGATGGGAAAAAGTCTTTTACTTTTATATTTGACCTCTTTCTGTACTGGTTAATTTTTTATTTTGTGTATGTTACTTTTATTATGTGAAAAACAGTGTCGAATAAGAAAAGATGAGTTTCTGGTAGAGCAGTGCTAGAAAGCCCGAGAAGGGAAGAGCTACACCCTTGTTCTTGCTGATAGAGGAAGCAGCAGGTGTGGTCTGATTATATGAGTTTGAGCCAGCAACCGGTGAAGTCTCCTCTTTCATCCGATTCTGCCTCCCGTAGGATTATAGGGAGAACTGCCAAGAGGATTCCAAGGACAGGCCTGGAGGAGAGACCCTGACCCCCCACCACCCACGGAGATCTCTCTTGCTGGTTCTGAGTTGCTCGTGTGTGTGTGAATCCAAATACCACCTCGCACGTGCTTAAGAGGTGGCCGTTTCCCTGTGTGATTCCAAAGGCTGTTGTTTGACCTCATTCCGTGGTGTGACCAGAAGGAAGTGTTGTGGTCTGGCCGGAGGCTGGGTCTGACCCGGGGTCCTGAGTGCCTGTCCCGGGCTGGTCAGCTGGGTCCTGCAGACAGGGACCCTGAAGCCTGAAGCGCCTAGGCAGATAGCCAGTGTGAGAGGAGCACGGTCGGCCGCTTTCTGTTGTCATTTCCCTGGTGGCTCAGACGGTAAAGGGTCTGCCGCAATGCAGGAGGCCCCAGTGTGATCCTGGTTCAATCCCTGGGTTGGGAAGATCCCCTGGAGCAGGGGATAGCAACCCGCCCCAGTATTCTTGCCTGGAGAATCCCACAGACAGAAGAGCTTGGTGGGCTACAATGCACAGGGCCCCAAAAAATCAAACATGCCTGAGCAACTTCCGCTTTTCACTTTTTCCTGCCTCTCACTGACTTTTTTCCTCCCTCTGTCTCATCCAAGGAGTCTGTGTTTGGGAAACTAAGGACTCCAAGGGAAGTTGTTAGCAATGAAAATTCTGACTTGATCGGTTCACGTTAATATCTCCCCTCACTGAAAAAAAAAAAATCTCTTTGGCCCATTGCCTTCATCTTCAGTTACTGTTATTGTTTTTTTAATGCATGCGTCTCATATTTTTAGAAATATTTATTTATTCACTTGTCTGGCGACGAGGGTCTTAGTTGCATGATGGTGGGTCTTTAGTTGTGGCAGGTGGGATCTAGCTCCCTGAGCAGGGATTGAACCTGGACTGCCTGCAGAGGAAGGATGGCATCTTAGCCACTGGAAACCAGGGATGCCCCTCAAATGCTGTTATTATGAAGGAGGACAATAATAATTTAAAATTTGGATGACACTTTTTAGTCTATTACATACCTTTCTTATCATCTTAACCCTTATACCACTTAGGGAGATGGGGTCAGAAAAGTACTAAGGAAGACTGAGTTCTCCCATGCCAGCTACTCAAAGAGTGGTCCACAAACTCATTGCCCATCTGCAGAAATTGTACAGAAATTGAGACCAAGCTTTTGGATACCTTCATGGCAGCTTGACAGAATAATTTTGTCTTATAATAAAATTGGGGTTTTATTTGTCATGAATTTTTATTATATGTTTGAAAGCATCACTTTGCTTGAAAAGAATAACTTTGTACCAGAAGGAAGTGTTGTGGTCTGGCCGGAGGCTGGGTCTGACCGGGGTCCTGAGTGCCTGTCCCGGCTGGTCAGCTGGGTCCTGCAGACAGGGACCCTGAAGCCTGAAGCGCCTAGGCAGATAGCCAGTGTGAGAGGAGCACGGTCGGCCGCTTTCTGTTGTCATTTCCCTGGTGGCTCAGACGGTAAAGGGTCTGCCGCAATGCAGGAGGCCCCAGTGTGATCCTGGTTCAATCCCTGGGTTGGGAAGATCCCCTGGAGCAGGGGATAGCAACCCGCCCCAGTATTCTTGCCTGGAGAATCCCACAGACAGAAGAGCTTGGTGGGCTACAATGCACAGGGCCCCAAAAAATCAAACATGCCTGAGCAACTTCCGCTTTTCACTTTTTCCTGCCTCTCACTGACTTTTTTCCTCCCTCTGTCTCATCCAAGGAGTCTGTGTTTGGGAAACTAAGGACTCCAAGGGAAGTTGTTAGCAATGAAAATTCTGACTTGATCGGTTCACGTTAATATCTCCCCTCACTGAAAAAAAAAAAATCTCTTTGGCCCATTGCCTTCATCTTCAGTTACTGTTATTGTTTTTTTAATGCATGCGTCTCATATTTTTAGAAATATTTATTTATTCACTTGTCTGGCGACGCAGGGTCTTAGTTGCATGATGGTGGGTCTTTAGTTGTGGCAGGTGGGATCTAGCTCCCTGAGCAGGGATTGAACCTGGACTGCCTGCAGAGGAAGGATGGCATCTTAGCCACTGGAAACCAGGGATGCCCCTCAAATGCTGTTATTATGAAGGAGGACAATAATAATTTAAAATTTGGATGACACTTTTTAGTCTATTACATACCTTTCTTATCATCTTAACCCTTATACCACTTAGGGAGATGGGGTCAGAAAAGTACTAAGGAAGACTGAGTTCTCCCATGCCAGCTACTCAAAGAGTGGTCCACAAACTCATTGCCCATCTGCAGAAATTGTACAGAAATTGAGACCAAGCTTTTGGATACCTTCATGGCAGCTTGACAGAATAATTTTGTCTTATAATAAAATTGGGGTTTTATTTGTCATGAATTTTTATTATATGTTTGAAAGCATCACTTTCTGATAGACTGAAAATGAAAACACGTAAGTCAACCAACTGACCAACAAAGCTGGTCTCTCCCCATAGACATTTTGAAAAGTACTGCCCTGGTAGTAGGACAAGGGGCTTGAGCCGTCAAGCCTGGATCTTCCTCCAGTGATCCAGAATCTCTCCACAGGAGCACTGCTTTCCTAAAGACAACTAGCAGTAGGGACTTCCCTGGTGGTCCTGTGGTTAAGACTTGGCCTTGCAATGCAGGGAGCACAGAATTCAATTACTGGTCAGGAAACTAAGATCCCACCTGCCTTGGGGCCAAAAAAATGAAAAATATGAAATAGAAGCACAATTGTAACAAATTCAATAAAGACGTTAAAAATGGTCCCCAACAAAAAAATGTTCAAAAGAGAGAAAAAGACCACTTGTAGTGACTGCAATTTCCTACCCTCACATCTCCTGTAACCCCCAGAATATTTTGGTATCTCTTCTGGAAAGATTTAACCATCTGAAATGATCACACTGCCTACTAGCAGGATGTCACTAAATATTTTCACTTAAAGCATGCCATTTTAAAAGTTTCCGTTAAAAGTACTAACCAGTAAGTTACAAGATATTCTTGATTTCCCTGTGTCTTTATAGAATACTTCAGTTTCATGTAGACCAGTGAATGGGCCTGTTGGCCCTACACTGGATCAAGTTCTTTATTGAAATGAATCAGCAAATGGGGAAGGAGGGCGATACTGGGAAAAATCAGGTGGATGAGATCAGAAGGAGGACAGATTCCAGGACGGCCACCCTCCCCTCTCCCATTGTCCAGAAGGTCTGCTTACTGCAGAGTTCTTTCTTCTTAGAACTCCCTTGTTCCAGTCTTATTTCTAGTCTTCCTTTCCAAGGAGAGGCATTTTAAATTTTTCAAGACAGCTCCTATTTCCTTTGTCCAGTGGTTTCTCTCTTTCAGGCCAATAATTCCAAGTTTGTCAGTCATGTATTGATATGGTTTCCAGGCCCTTTACCATCTTATTTGTGTTCTCCCCAAATTACCCTAGCTCTGTTTCAATTTGTAGACAATTCTTAACCATTCCCCTAACCTAGCCTGCCTGCTGACACAAAAAAGCCACAGTAGTTAGAGTGCTTTATAATTTTTGTTCAGTCACTTAGTCGTGTCCAACTCTTTGCAACCCCATGAACTGCAGCACGCCAGGCTTCCCTGTATTCTACCATCTCCTGGAGCTTGCTCAAACTCAGGTCCATTGAGTCAGCTATGCCATCCAACCATCTTATCCTCTATCTGCTCTTTCTTCTGCCCTCAATCTTTCCCAGTGTCAGTCTTTTCCAATGAGTCAGCTCTTTGCATCAGGTGGCTGAAGTACTGCAGCTTCAGCTTCAGCATCAGTCCTTCCAATGAGTAGTCAGGGTTAATTTCCTTTAGGATGGACTGATTTGATCTCCTTGCCGTCCAAGAGACTCTCAAGAGTCTTCTCCAGTGCCACAGATCAAAGGCATTGGTTCTTCAGTGCTTTGCCTTCTTTGGGGCTTCCCCGTTGGTGTTAGTGGTAAAGAGCCTCCAGGCCAATGCAGGAGATATAAGAGACACAGGTCCCATCCCTGAGTCAAGAAGAGCTCTTGGAGGGCATTAGCAGCCCACTTCAGTGGACTAGAGAATCCCGTGGACAGAGAAGCCTGTCAGGCTACATTCCATAGGATCACAAAGAGTAGGACGTGACTGAAGCAACATAGCACGCATGCTTCTTTGTGGTCCAGCTCTCACATCCATACATGACTTCTGGAAAGACCATAGCTTTGACTATACAGACCTTTGTCAGCAAAGTGATATGGTGCTGGCCCACTAGACTTGGGGGAGGGGTGCAAGAAGAAACTGGAGCCCATCTTCCATGTTTATCAAAGTCACTGGGTGGCTTGGCCAGGCTGGAGCTGGCCCCTGCATCACAACTGAGTACATGGGCTCCAGAATCTAACCACCAGGGTTTCGGTCTCAGAGGGAATACTTCTTTGTGCCTTGATTTCTCATCTTTAGAACAGGGATAATAATAATGCAAACAACCTTGTTAGGGTTGTCGGTGAGGAACAAATGACCATCAACCCACATCAGTCATCTTATGACATAGCATACAGGAAATAAATGATAGGGAAAGTTATCCAAAATTCTGCCACACACAGAATTGACTTTGATTGAGTCTAGAAGGCCTAGTGCAAATAAATTCGATCCAGTCTTGTTGGAGATTAGAGGGTCGGTTTCCCAGAATTAGATCATCTTCATTTATTTTCTCTTCATTAATGGGTCACGTCGTGTGAAGGTGACTCCACAAAACTGTCCCTGGGTCCTCCTCCCATGGCTATGTGGCTGCCTCCCAGGGCCACCCCTTCTGTCCTAGTCCTCTTTCTTCAGCGGTGACTGAGGCTTGAGCCTGACTAGGAGCTGCTGCTCCTCCACCAAGGAGAGAAGTTGAGCCCATCCCAGAAGAGCTGGGAGAGATGGGGACTGGGAGAGCGCTCAGGCCCACTGCTGCTGTAAGCCAGTGCTCTCCCCTGCCCCTGTGGTAATGGAGAGATGCCGCTGGGGGCCGTGATGCCCCCGCCCTGTGAGTCAGGGAGAGCGGACGGCCACTGCGCACAGCTCTGCTTGGAGCTCCAGATCCTGCTCTGGGAGGCAGGAGCAGGTCAAACCCTCTCAGAACCCAGACCCTGGTGACAGCCCCTCCAGTTCTCCTGGAGGGCATTAGCAGCCCACTTCAGTGGACTAGAGAATCCCGTGGACAGAGAAGCCTGTCAGGCTACATTCCATAGGATCACAAAGAGTAGGACGTGACTGAAGCAACATAGCACGCATGCTTCTTTGTGGTCCAGCTCTCACATCCATACATGACTTCTGGAAAGACCATAGCTTTGACTATACAGACCTTTGTCAGCAAAGTGATATGGTGCTGGCCCACTAGACTTGGGGGAGGGGTGCAAGAAGAAACTGGAGCCCATCTTCCATGTTTATCAAAGTCACTGGGTGGCTTGGCCAGGCTGGAGCTGGCCCCTGCATCACAACTGAGTACATGGGCTCCAGAATCTAACCACCAGGGTTTCGGTCTCAGAGGGAATACTTCTTTGTGCCTTGATTTCTCATCTTTAGAACAGGGATAATAATAATGCAAACAACCTTGTTAGGGTTGTCGGTGAGGAACAAATGACCATCAACCCACATCAGTCATCTTATGACATAGCATACAGGAAATAAATGATAGGGAAAGTTATCCAAAATTCTGCCACACACAGAATTGACTTTGATTGAGTCTAGAAGGCCTAGTGCAAATAAATTCGATCCAGTCTTGTTGGAGATTAGAGGGTCGGTTTCCCAGAATTAGATCATCTTCATTTATTTTCTCTTCATTAATGGGTCACGTCGTGTGAAGGTGACTCCACAAAACTGTCCCTGGGTCCTCCTCCCATGGCTATGTGGCTGCCTCCCAGGGCCACCCCTTCTGTCCTAGTCCTCTTTCTTCAGCGGTGACTGAGGCTTGAGCCTGACTAGGAGCTGCTGCTCCTCCACCAAGGAGAGAAGTTGAGCCCATCCCAGAAGAGCTGGGAGAGATGGGGACTGGGAGAGCGCTCAGGCCCACTGCTGCTGTAAGCCAGTGCTCTCCCCTGCCCCTGTGGTAATGGAGAGATGCCGCTGGGGGCCGTGATGCCCCCGCCCTGTGAGTCAGGGAGAGCGGACGGCCACTGCGCACAGCTCTGCTTGGAGCTCCAGATCCTGCTCTGGGAGGCAGGAGCAGGTCAAACCCTCTCAGAACCCAGACCCTGGTGACAGCCCCTCCAGTTCTCCTGGAGGTAGGAGGCAGCGTGACCTCTGGGTCTCTTCCGTCCATCCTCCATCCCCAGTGTTCCTGGAGCTCCTTATCGTCAGGATCTTCAGAGCTTGCTGCCCTACCGGTGACACAGCAGTGAGCAAAATCTGGAGGGTGGCTGCCCTCCGCAAGGCTTGGGGTCTGCTGGAGTGCATGCTGGGTCCACCAGCACCAGTGAGGGGGCGTGGTGGGGAGCATAACAGGGGTCAGCCGGTAGGTGGGCTTCTCTGGAGAGCTTCCTCTAAACTGAAACCTAAGAGACTGAAAGAACCAGGAAGAGAGGGGGAAAGGGAATGAGGATATTCTAGGTGGATTAGAGGGAGGCATGATAGACTGTCTCCAAACAGTGAGATTTTTAATAAGAAAAGGCAGGAAGTTGACAGTTATTCTCCAGGTTTTTAGAGAACCAGTCATAGAGAATAAGAGAAATGACAGAAGATTGTGAACTGCTGTAAGGAGCGCCTAGGAACCGCTGGAGAGAGTACAGGAGATCTTTTAAAAAGATCAGACTGGCAGATGTCTCAAGTGGTTTACTCGTGTCCTTCATAAGGAAAAACCCTTCTGCTGAGATTGTCTGGTCCGCCCTATAATTCATGAAGTTAACCCTAATGTGAATATTTTTTTAGAAATAGAAGGGTTTTCCCAGAAGAGTTGTGTATCTGTGTTAATAAAGATAGTCCAGACCAACAATGCCCAGCCAGACCCAGAAAGGCTTCCAGAACCATCTTGAACTCTTAGCCACACATGCTGAGTACAGCATGCATTAGCTAGGGGTTACATTACTGCCTGTCAAGATTATTGAAAAAGGGACAGTTTCAACACTGGACAGAAGAAATTGAAATCCATAGCTCCACACCCCAATCCCTTCAGTCTTTATTAATCCTGTTATTCCATAATTCCCTTTAGACTTTTCAAAGATCACGGCTTGTTTATAACCTTATAAAAACATTTCAGGGTGACAATTAGTTTTCTTTATGTGGCCTCCAGGCGGTTTAAGAGTAATTCTTGGTCCTCTGGGAGGCAGGAGCAGGTCAAACCCTCTCAGAACCCAGACCCTGGTGACAGCCCCTCCAGTTCTCCTGGAGGTAGGAGGCAGCGTGACCTCTGGGTCTCTTCCGTCCATCCTCCATCCCCAGTGTTCCTGGAGCTCCTTATCGTCAGGATCTTCAGAGCTTGCTGCCCTACCGGTGACACAGCAGTGAGCAAAATCTGGAGGGTGGCTGCCCTCCGCAAGGCTTGGGGTCTGCTGGAGTGCATGCTGGGTCCACCAGCACCAGTGAGGGGGCGTGGTGGGGAGCATAACAGGGGTCAGCCGGTAGGTGGGCTTCTCTGGAGAGCTTCCTCTAAACTGAAACCTAAGAGACTGAAAGAACCAGGAAGAGAGGGGGAAAGGGAATGAGGATATTCTAGGTGGATTAGAGGGAGGCATGATAGACTGTCTCCAAACAGTGAGATTTTTAATAAGAAAAGGCAGGAAGTTGACAGTTATTCTCCAGGTTTTTAGAGAACCAGTCATAGAGAATAAGAGAAATGACAGAAGATTGTGAACTGCTGTAAGGAGCGCCTAGGAACCGCTGGAGAGAGTACAGGAGATCTTTTAAAAAGATCAGACTGGCAGATGTCTCAAGTGGTTTACTCGTGTCCTTCATAAGGAAAAACCCTTCTGCTGAGATTGTCTGGTCCGCCCTATAATTCATGAAGTTAACCCTAATGTGAATATTTTTTTAGAAATAGAAGGGTTTTCCCAGAAGAGTTGTGTATCTGTGTTAATAAAGATAGTCCAGACCAACAATGCCCAGCCAGACCCAGAAAGGCTTCCAGAACCATCTTGAACTCTTAGCCACACATGCTGAGTACAGCATGCATTAGCTAGGGGTTACATTACTGCCTGTCAAGATTATTGAAAAAGGGACAGTTTCAACACTGGACAGAAGAAATTGAAATCCATAGCTCCACACCCCAATCCCTTCAGTCTTTATTAATCCTGTTATTCCATAATTCCCTTTAGACTTTTCAAAGATCACGGCTTGTTTATAACCTTATAAAAACATTTCAGGGTGACAATTAGTTTTCTTTATGTGGCCTCCAGGGTCATGAGAAATTCTAAAGAGTAATTCTTGGTCCTGAATTAGATTCTTCCTTGGGTTTCTTCTAGTTTTAGCAGCCTGACATAAGTATTGCACTGATTTCTGTCAGTGTTTCCACCTGCAAGACGGTGTTCATGTGTGATGAGCAGATGTGCTTGGTAACGAGCAAAAATGAACTGCTTTGAGAAATGATGTTTATTTGAAGAAGTAGTTTGTTATTTTGTTCATCATATAGTAAATGGCATACAGTTTCACATGACATGTGTTTCCAGGGAAAGCCTCTCTTTCCTATATTGATGACAGGCTCTTCAAAATCTCCTGCAGTTCTGCTGAGACACTTGTCTCTGACCTTTGAGGCCAGAGTTATCCATCTCTTGCTTTTGGCCAGTATTTCAATTTTATAGTATATATTTATCATCTGTAAGTGGCTGCATATAGATATTGTTTTCCAGTTTTATTGCTATTTTAGGAGACAGGACGAGATTTCAGAGCAAGGTAATGTCACTTTGAGCAAGACAGATTCTTTCCTGGAGGTTGGTGAGCCAACTGGTCAGAGGAAGGTTAAAATGAGACTAGATGATTCATTAACATCTTTCGAAGTCTTAACAGGATTAAAAAAGGAAGTATATTTTTCAGAAGAGAATCTTCCCCTGAATTCCTGTGTGCACATTAATAGAAACCCCGCCCTTGCCCAGTGAAAAAGTATTGATTCTTTGATCTTCTTGGAAACCATTTATCCAGAAAGATGTTGCAGCCCAAACATATTTAAAAGGCTAAAGGAAGTGTTTTCATAAACTAGTGGATAGTATCCATAATGACTGATTTATGAGAAATCGCTGGTCTTTAGGTACATGCCTTGCTAAAACAGCAACTACCAATATTGATGTTCCGGAAGGATTCATCTCTGATTTTACAGCAGCCTGTGAGTTTGGTAGAAGGATTTCTCCATTTACTGGATGACGAAGCAAAAAAGAAAGATGCTCTGCTAGTGGTTGACTCCGCTGGATCCAACATGGTCCCCATTCCTGCCCTCCTGGCACCAGTTGTTTATAACCTTATAAAAACATTGGGTTTTCTTTATGTGGCCTCCAGGGTCATGAGAAATTCTAAAGAGTAATTCTTGGTCCTGAATTAGATTCTTCCTTGGGTTTCTTCTAGTTTTAGCAGCCTGACATAAGTATTGCACTGATTTCTGTCAGTGTTTCCACCTGCAAGACGGTGTTCATGTGTGATGAGCAGATGTGCTTGGTAACGAGCAAAAATGAACTGCTTTGAGAAATGATGTTTATTTGAAGAAGTAGTTTGTTATTTTGTTCATCATATAGTAAATGGCATACAGTTTCACATGACATGTGTTTCCAGGGAAAGCCTCTCTTTCCTATATTGATGACAGGCTCTTCAAAATCTCCTGCAGTTCTGCTGAGACACTTGTCTCTGACCTTTGAGGCCAGAGTTATCCATCTCTTGCTTTTGGCCAGTATTTCAATTTTATAGTATATATTTATCATCTGTAAGTGGCTGCATATAGATATTGTTTTCCAGTTTTATTGCTATTTTAGGAGACAGGACGAGATTTCAGAGCAAGGTAATGTCACTTTGAGCAAGACAGATTCTTTCCTGGAGGTTGGTGAGCCAACTGGTCAGAGGAAGGTTAAAATGAGACTAGATGATTCATTAACATCTTTCGAAGTCTTAACAGGATTAAAAAAGGAAGTATATTTTTCAGAAGAGAATCTTCCCCTGAATTCCTGTGTGCACATTAATAGAACCCCGCCCTTGCCCAGTGAAAAAGTATTGATTCTTTGATCTTCTTGGAAACCATTTATCCAGAAAGATGTTGCAGCCCAAACATATTTAAAAGGCTAAAGGAAGTGTTTTCATAAACTAGTGGATAGTATCCATAATGACTGATTTATGAGAAATCGCTGGTCTTTAGGTACATGCCTTGCTAAAACAGCAACTACCAATATTGATGTTCCGGAAGGATTCATCTCTGATTTTACAGCAGCCTGTGAGTTTGGTAGAAGGATTTCTCCATTTACTGGATGACGAAGCAAAAAAGAAAGATGCTCTGCTAGTGGTTGACTCCGCTGGATCCAACATGGTCCCCATTCCTGCCCTCCTGGCACCAGATTCCAGACAAGCATGACCTGGGACCCTGGCTGATGTCTAGGGACAGTCATGGCGAAGAGCCACCAGTGTCTGGTTCCTCCATAAGAAATGGAGAATGCTGCTGATCAGACTCTGGGTTTTGGATGGTCTTATTCACCACATCCTGACCCCAGACACTGTCTCACAAATGTGGGTCATTGGTCTCTGGAAAGACAGAGAAAGGTTACCACTGCTGGAAAAGAGTCAGACTGCATTCTCCACCCAGGAAAACTCAGCCCCCTGGTATATATATAGAATGGCGTCGTTTCCTGCTGACGAAAATCCAACAGGAAAACAAAAGCTCCAGTGTTGAGTTTCTCATCTTAGAAGGCTGTGATAAACAGCGCAGTGTGTGCCCACTTTCCCCCAATGAAGCTGCAAGTTTTCTCGGGTAGCGGCGGTTACTTCTGTCACTTGCCACCCTCGGGCACTGCAGTCTGTAGCATAATTTCTCACACGTTCTCGGGCTCTGAGAAGAAATGTCCTTCTGTCCCCTCTCTGTGACTCTGTGCAGCTGAATGACTGAAAGCCATTCCTGTTGAAGTTTAATGTCATTTTCAGCATCATATTGAAGGGGAATGTATTTCCTGTCCTTTCAGAAGGTTAATGTCTCTTTTTTTGGTCTTTTAACAATGATTGCATATGAAATCTGATGCCAGAAAGCAATAGACCTTTATGATACCTTTTTCTTTAAAAAGGGTGGTGGAATCGTTCCCAGGGATTTTCAAGGAAGATGAAGGATTTAAAATAGTCAATGATTTTTAATTTTAAAACGTGCCCCTGATTTCCTAGGAAGGTAGCAGAGGTGCTTGTTAAGGGGTAATCTCATGCCCAGGATGAGCCACAGTGCTCTCAGCTCAGTTCAGTCGATCAGTTGGGTCCAATTCTTTGTGACCCCATGGACTGCAGCACACCAGGCTTCCCTGTCCTTCACCATCTCCCATAGCTTGCTGAAACTCATGCCCGTTGACCCAGTGATGCCATTCAACCATCTCGTCCTCTTGTCATCCCCTTCGCCTTCTGCATTTTATTTTTCCCAACATCAGGGTCTTTTCCGTTGACATCAGTTGGCCAAAGTATTGGAGCTGCGGCTTCAGCATCATTTCTTCTAATGAATATTCAGGGTTGATTTCCTTTAGAATTGACTGATTTGATCTCCTTGCTGTCCACGGGTCTCTCAAGAGTCTTCAGCACCACAGTTGGAGAGCATCAGTGCCTCAGCACTCAGCCTTATTTATGATCCAGCTCTCTCATCCATACATGACTACTGGGAAAACCGTAGCTTTGACTGTGTGGAACTTTGTCAGCAAAGTGATGTCTCTGCTTTTTAATACACTGTCTAGGTTTGTCATAACCTTCTCTTCTGAGGAGCAGGTGTCATTTAATATCGTGGCTGCAGTCACTGTGTGCAGTGATTTTGGAGCCCAAGAAAATGAAGCCTGTCACTGTTAGATAGTTGTCACAGTGCTCTATTATGCGTCTATCTTTCATCATGTGATGGAGATACAGTGATGATTATAAAACTCCCTTGAAAGGGGGCCAACTATTTTTAATGACCCTAAGTTGTCGTGGATGTCTTGACATTCATTTCTTGATGAATGATTAAAAAGAAACTGCCTATCCCTCACCAGTCATGAACAGGAAAGGTAGAACAGTCTCTTAATTTTCAATGTCTGTTGATTTTCTTAGAAACATGTGACCGTGTCAGTGACAGAGAAATGTGATAAGGGGAGATGGTGACCTGATGGGGTACCATTGCATTCTTTTTCTTAATTTGGTTCTTTTTATTTTTAACAATTTTTAATTTTTTGACCAGGTCTTAGGTGTGACACATGAGATCTTCTATCTTCATTGTGGCATGTGGGATCTTTAGCTGTGTCACAAGAACTATTAGTTGTGGCATGTGGGATCTAGTTCCCTGACCAGGGATCGAACTCAAGCCCCCTGCATTTGGAGCATGAAGTTTTAGCCACTGGACCATCAGGGGAAGCCCCTGTGTTCTCAGTGTCCGTGTCTCCTACTTCGTTTATTATTCAGTCACTAAATCATGTCCAATTCTTTATGATCTCGTGGACTATAGCTCGTCAGGCTCCTCTGTCTGTGTGATTTCCCAGGCACGAACACTGGAGTGGGTTGCCATTTGCTTTTCCAGGGGATCTTCCTGACCCAGGGATCAAACCTGCATCTCCTGCATTGGTAAGCAGATTCTTCACCACAGAGCCAAGCCCCCTACTTCATTTTAGCAGACCCCACATGGAGAGTAGGATTTTCCAAAAAGAAGACTCACTAAGTGTTGTTTTTGATGGAGATGGGACCAAGGGGAGAAGAAACAGCTTTGGACTTCCTAACGTTCCACGGGGACAGAATGAAGGCAAAGAGCATTTGAGATGAGTGCTTTTTACTGACTTTGGACTGCCGTTTTCCTCTCAAGCTCTCTGAATTCTGTTTTCATGTGTCTCTTGTGAATAGTAGGCCTCCTATTTTAAGTAAACTTCTGTTTGTTCTTTCTGGCTTATTCAGTTGTTTAAAATTCATGCACTTCCACCTGAAAATGAAGCCTGTCACTGTTAGATAGTTGTCACAGTGCTCTATTATGTCTATCTTTCATCATGTGATGGAGATACAGTGATGATTATAAAACTCCCTTGAAAGGGGGCCAACTATTTTTAATGACCCTAAGTTGTCGTGGATGTCTTGACATTCATTTCTTGATGAATGATTAAAAAGAAACTGCCTATCCCTCACCAGTCATGAACAGGAAAGGTAGAACAGTCTCTTAATTTTCAATGTCTGTTGATTTTCTTAGAAACATGTGACCGTGTCAGTGACAGAGAAATGTGATAAGGGGAGATGGTGACCTGATGGGGTACCATTGCATTCTTTTTCTTAATTTGGTTCTTTTTATTTTTAACAATTTTTAATTTTTTGACCAGGTCTTAGGTGTGACACATGAGATCTTCTATCTTCATTGTGGCATGTGGGATCTTTAGCTGTGTCACAAGAACTATTAGTTGTGGCATGTGGGATCTAGTTCCCTGACCAGGGATCGAACTCAAGCCCCCTGCATTTGGAGCATGAAGTTTTAGCCACTGGACCATCAGGGAAGCCCCTGTGTTCTCAGTGTCCGTGTCTCCTACTTCGTTTATTATTCAGTCACTAAATCATGTCCAATTCTTTATGATCTCGTGGACTATAGCTCGTCAGGCTCCTCTGTCTGTGTGATTTCCCAGGCACGAACACTGGAGTGGGTTGCCATTTGCTTTTCCAGGGGATCTTCCTGACCCAGGGATCAAACCTGCATCTCCTGCATTGGTAAGCAGATTCTTCACCACAGAGCCAAGCCCCCTACTTCATTTTAGCAGACCCCACATGGAGAGTAGGATTTTCCAAAAAGAAGACTCACTAAGTGTTGTTTTTGATGGAGATGGGACCAAGGGGAGAAGAAACAGCTTTGGACTTCCTAACGTTCCACGGGGACAGAATGAAGGCAAAGAGCATTTGAGATGAGTGCTTTTTACTGACTTTGGACTGCCGTTTTCCTCTCAAGCTCTCTGAATTCTGTTTTCATGTGTCTCTTGTGAATAGTAGGCCTCCTATTTTAAGTAAACTTCTGTTTGTTCTTTCTGGCTTATTCAGTTGTTTCATGAAGGAAAGTATTCATGCACTTCCACCTCTGGGGAGAAAGCAAAGACCAAACAACACTGACGTCCTCAGAGACTTCAGTGGAAGAATCCGATGATATGCCAGTGAATATGTGAGATGCTGTGGATCCACATATTTACACTGGACACATTGTGAAGCAGGGGAGGGAGCATCGCCTGTGATGGTGGTGACTTTCCATCCTCGGAGCTGCATCATCAATATGGCCACCATGAACCGATTGCATCTCTTCTTCTTGCTGATAACATATCTCAGGAAAGTTACATTATTTGGAGCCATCTAGATGGGGGAACAGAATCTCTCTTTTTTTTTTCCCCTCTCTGGAGCATAATTTAGGGCCTTCAGTGTTCATTTAAATTCATTGTAGAATGTCACATGAGAAGAAACCTTCTAGCCCAACTATCTCACTGAACAAAGCAGCCTGCCTCTGGACAGCCTCACTGAAGTGGCCTGATTGCCTGTGAATCGGGCTGAGAAATGTGCTGACCACAGGCACTCTGCTTCACCGTCCATGCTCACCTCGTCCTGGGCACCATGGCCTTTTTCCTTCCACAGATCTCTGTGCCTCATCTCCTTGGGTTACCTTCTTAAGAACCCTAGGTCATTATTCCACAGCTTTAATGCTCCATTTATAGGATACTTTCTCTACACAGAAAGACTTAGAGGCAAGGATGATGGTTTTAGTGGATTGAATGGTGGGAACTGTGTTATGACCTACTCTGATTCCTAGAGACTTCAAATATTTGAGTGACTTTTCCATCCGTTCCTAAAAGATGGAGAAAGACGGGGCTAGGATATGAAGAGAATGATCATCGGCCTCTGTCTTTGAAAGGCTTACAGTCATTGTGGGCTTAGATACATGATTATAGCATTAACATGACAGATGCTGGAACAGAGGCAGGAACAGAAGTTGTGTGGACTGGTTTCCACTGAAACATCAGGAAAGACTGCTCGAAAGAAACGGCATCAGTGCTCTACCTGAGGGTCAGTGGGCTGCTGCAGCCAAAGTTGGAGGGGCTCTCTCTGAGCTGGAGTGGTGACAGGAGCACTTAACATGGTGGAAGAGGGAGGCAGCCTCTGTGGCTGCCACTTGGGGTGGACAGGAAAGAACGGGAATGAATCAGGTGGGAGGGAATGATGGGGCCAGATAGTGAGTCACCATTTCATCCATTCCAGAGCGGAGGCTTATCCAGTTGACAGTGAAACCCTCAAAAGGTCTTTTGAGGGAATTTCATGTTCGGACCTGTTAGCAATAAAGAATAGTGCGGATATTGGTGAGAAGGAGAGAAAGTTCTGGAAAGAGTCAGCTTTGAAGCCATTGCAGGGCTCTACTTCTACCCAGGTGACATCTGTACAAGACTAGGCTCTGCAGCCCTGAGTTCAGTCATCCCTGCACCCCTCTCCCTGTGACTGTGGCCAGCTGCCTCACTGTTCCTCTCTAAAATAGGAGTGTCATGGTAATTCTGGTCTACTAGGGTGGCTGTGAGGCTTACCTGGATTTATCCTGGCGCTGTGTGAGCATTTAAACTGTCTGCACTCATCACCATTATGTGCAAGTTGAGGAAGAGATAGGAGGCTTCCTCTATGAGGTCAGGGTGAGAGATCTCACAGGCACTCTGCTTCACCGTCCATGCTCACCTCGTCCTGGGCACCATGGCCTTTCCTTCCACAGATTTTTACCTTGGGTTACCTTCTTAAGAACCCTAGGTCATTATTCCACAGCTTTAATGCTCCATTTATAGGATACTTTCTCTACACAGAAAGACTTAGAGGCAAGGATGATGGTTTTAGTGGATTGAATGGTGGGAACTGTGTTATGACCTACTCTGATTCCTAGAGACTTCAAATATTTGAGTGACTTTTCCATCCGTTCCTAAAAGATGGAGAAAGACGGGGCTAGGATATGAAGAGAATGATCATCGGCCTCTGTCTTTGAAAGGCTTACAGTCATTGTGGGCTTAGATACATGATTATAGCATTAACATGACAGATGCTGGAACAGAGGCAGGAACAGAAGTTGTGTGGACTGGTTTCCACTGAAACATCAGGAAAGACTGCTCGAAAGAAACGGCATCAGTGCTCTACCTGAGGGTCAGTGGGCTGCTGCAGCCAAAGTTGGAGGGGCTCTCTCTGAGCTGGAGTGGTGACAGGAGCACTTAACATGGTGGAAGAGGGAGGCAGCCTCTGTGGCTGCCACTTGGGGTGGACAGGAAAGAACGGGAATGAATCAGGTGGGAGGGAATGATGGGGCCAGATAGTGAGTCACCATTTCATCCATTCCAGAGCGGAGGCTTATCCAGTTGACAGTGAAACCCTCAAAAGGTCTTTTGAGGGAATTTCATGTTCGGACCTGTTAGCAATAAAGAATAGTGCGGATATTGGTGAGAAGGAGAGAAAGTTCTGGAAAGAGTCAGCTTTGAAGCCATTGCAGGGCTCTACTTCTACCCAGGTGACATCTGTACAAGACTAGGCTCTGCAGCCCTGAGTTCAGTCATCCCTGCACCCCTCTCCCTGTGACTGTGGCCAGCTGCCTCACTGTTCCTCTCTAAAATAGGAGTGTCATGGTAATTCTGGTCTACTAGGGTGGCTGTGAGGCTTACCTGGATTTATCCTGGCGCTGTGTGAGCATTTAAACTGTCTGCACTCATCACCATTATGTGCAAGTTGAGGAAGAGATAGGGAGGCTTCCTCTATGAGGTCAGGGTGAGAGCCTCCATGTTTACCTGTGGCTTTCTTGCCCACTTGGATGAAGCACAGTGAACATGACCCTCAAGCATTTTTTCCGTGTGTGTGTTCACTTACTTTACTAACACTATGTTTACCATATTAGCACCATGGAATGCAAATTCAGGTTAGGCAAGAGAAATTCACAAGTACAACAGAGCATTCTTTGGTATCCCCAAGTTTGTATAAAGTGTTCGTTGCTCAGTCGTGTCCAACTCTGTGTGACCCCATGGACTGTAGCCCACCAGGCTCCTCTGTATGTGGGATCCTCCAAGCAAGAATACTGAAGTAGGTGTCCATTCCCTTTTCCAGGGATCTTCCTGACCCAGGGATGGAACCTGGGTCTCTTGCATTGCGGGCAGACTCTTTACCATCTGAGCCACCAGGGAAGCCCAGAGTTTGTATTATGTCTGACCAAACCAGCTTGCTCACTGATCGCTTCTATTTACAGGCAGTTTATTTTGTTGATGATTCTTCTAATAAGTATACCGCACACCTTTAAAAAGTGTTTTTCACTTACTTTTGCATTAGCACTTAAAACACGCATTTCTGTTTCAAAAGGAGACCCATTTGACTTCTCAGCAAACTCAGTGCTTAATCCCTGCACTTGAGAGTCTTGACCTGCTGACGTGAGTCAGCTTTTCCTCAGGGATGTTGACAGGCACTCTGGAAGGTGTGATGACTCTCCCAAGCCACTGGAGTGTCATGTTGTAAATCATTCATGTGAGCCACATCATGAGCAAAGCTGCTTCCCTTGGATGGGCTCAGAGCCCTTGCCTTAAGTGGGTAGCTGCTCAGGGATCACAGCAGGAGCAGAGAGAATGTACTCAGCGGACTGTTACTGTGTCAGATGGTTGGTACCACCCCTCAAGGGCCAGCGTGAGACGCAGCAGGTCAAGGGATCCAGGCAGTTCACTTTTCAGCAAATACTGCATCTTGCTGAGTGTTAATACCCAGTGTTAATACTTGCATTAGAAGAGACTCACGTGGAACAACTCTTGAGGGTGCAGCAGGTAGCAGAGCTGTCTGTATTGCTCTAGACCCAGGGATCGAACCTGGGTCTCCTGCATTGCAGGCAGATTCTTTACCATCTGAGCCACCAGGGAAGCTCTGTACTCTAGGCCAGGGGCTCCCAAACGGACAGTTTTGCACCCCACCTCCACTCACCCAGAGGGCACTGGAAAATATCTCGTGATATTGGAGGGTGTCACTGCCGGAAGAAATGCCACTAGCATCTGTCTAGTGGGTACAGACCAGGATTGCTACTCAGCATTCTGCAAAGCACAGGCTAAGCCACCACCACCACAAAGAAGGACCCAGTCCAAAATGTCAGCCATGCCAAGGTCAAGAGAGTCTGACCGAGGCCACCATTTAACCAAAATGTGATATATACACATTGTCGGTGTTTAAGACAAGCTTTTTAAAAGTTGTAATTGCTGTCCTAGTTCAGTTGCTAAGTCATGTCCAACTCACTATGACCCCATGGACTATACCAGGCTCCTCTGTCCCCCACTGTCTTCCAGTGTCTCGTCAAATTCATGTCTGTCAAGTCAGTGATGCCACCTAACCATCTCTCCCTCTGCCACTCCCTTCTCCTTTTGCTGTCAGTCTTTCCCAGCATCAGTCTTTTCCAGTGAGTCTATTCTTCTCATCAGGTGGCCAGAGTATTGGAGTTTCAACCTCAGCATCTGTCCTTCCAGTGAATATTCAGGGTGGATTTCCTTTAGGATTGACTGGATTGATCTTCTTGCAGTCCAAGGGACTCTCAGAAGTCTTCTCCAGCACCACAGTTCAAAGGCATGAATTCTTCAGCACTCAGCCTTTTTTTGTATTGCCCCACAAAAACGTATCTTTGACTCTGTGGACTTTTGTCAGCAAAGTGACGCTCCTTTAATGCTTCCCTTGGATGGGCTCAGAGCCCTTGCCTTAAGTGGGTAGCTGCTCAGGGATCACAGCAGGAGCAGAGAGAATGTACTCAGCGGACTGTTACTGTGTCAGATGGTTGGTACCACCCCTCAAGGGCCAGCGTGAGACGCAGCAGGTCAAGGGATCCAGGCAGTTCACTTTTCAGCAAATACTGCATCTTGCTGAGTGTTAATACCCAGTGTTAATACTTGCATTAGAAGAGACTCACGTGGAACAACTCTTGAGGGTGCAGCAGGTAGCAGAGCTGTCTGTATTGCTCTAGACCCAGGGATCGAACCTGGGTCTCCTGCATTGCAGGCAGATTCTTTACCATCTGAGCCACCAGGGAAGCTCTGTACTCTAGGCCAGGGGCTCCCAAACGGACAGTTTTGCACCCCACCTCCACTCACCCAGAGGGCACTGGAAAATATCTCGTGATATTGGAGGGTGTCACTGCCGGAAGAAATGCCACTAGCATCTGTCTAGTGGGTACAGACCAGGATTGCTACTCAGCATTCTGCAAAGCACAGGCTAAGCCACCACCACCACAAAGAAGGACCCAGTCCAAAATGTCAGCCATGCCAAGGTCAAGAGAGTCTGACCGAGGCCACCATTTAACCAAAATGTGATATATACACATTGTCGGTGTTTAAGACAAGCTTTTTAAAAGTTGTAATTGCTGTCCTAGTTCAGTTGCTAAGTCATGTCCAACTCACTATGACCCCATGGACTATACCAGGCTCCTCTGTCCCCCACTGTCTTCCAGTGTCTCGTCAAATTCATGTCTGTCAAGTCAGTGATGCCACCTAACCATCTCTCCCTCTGCCACTCCCTTCTCCTTTTGCTGTCAGTCTTTCCCAGCATCAGTCTTTTCCAGTGAGTCTATTCTTCTCATCAGGTGGCCAGAGTATTGGAGTTTCAACCTCAGCATCTGTCCTTCCAGTGAATATTCAGGGTGGATTTCCTTTAGGATTGACTGGATTGATCTTCTTGCAGTCCAAGGGACTCTCAGAAGTCTTCTCCAGCACCACAGTTCAAAGGCATGAATTCTTCAGCACTCAGCCTTTTTTATTGTACAGCTCTCACGTCCATACATAACTACTGGAAAAACCGTATCTTTGACTCTGTGGACTTTTGTCAGCAAAGTGACGTCTCTGCCTTTTTAATATGCCATCTAGGCTTCTCACAGCTTTCCTTCCAAGGAGCAAGCATTTTTTAATTTCATGGCTGCACTCAGAGCCCACAGTGATTTTGGAGCCCAAGAAAATAAAATCTGTTACTGTGGCTACGTTTTCCCCTTCTATTTGCCATGCAGTGATGGGACCGGATGCCATGATCTTAGTTTTTTGAATATTGAGTTTTAAGCCAACTTTTTCACTCTCCTCTTTCACCTTCATCAAAAGGCTCTTTAGTTCTTCTTTACTTTCTGCCGTTAGGGTGGCATTATCTGCACATCTGAGATTATTGATACTTACCCGCAATCTTGAGTCCAGCTTGGTTCATCCAGCTAGGCATTTTGCTTGATGTCCTCTACTGCCCTCCTCTCTTCCCCAATAACATATTGGAGAGCTTCCAACGGGGGTGCTCATCTTCCCCGTGTCTTATCTTTCTTTCTACCTTATCCCACTGTTGATGGGGTTCTCTCAGCAGGAACGCTGGGGTGGTTTGCTGTTCCCTCCTCCAATGGGCCACAGTTTGTCAGAAGTCTCCACTGTGACCTGTCTTGGGTGGCCCTGTATGGGAGGACTCATAGCTTCATCGAGTTAGATAAACCCCTTTGCCCAGATAAGGCCGTGAGCCATGAAGGGGAAGTGCTCCTTGGCAGCAGTGGGATTCAAACCCATGCCCCTCAAAACCTGGAGCCTTAATCCAGCCCCTTAGACCTCTCAGCCGCATTATGCATTTCTGCCCAAAGTTTTAATAGACACATATTTATGTTAGCATAAGTTGTAAACACATAAAACTAGTGATTACAAGGATATTATTGCTTAAGATGAGGCTAACTTAGTGTTCAAGGTTTTTTCAGTGTTGACTTAAAATACAAAGTAAATAATAGGATAAGTGAACTTTAAATATGGCTCACACCAAAATAGCTAAGGGGATGAAGGATGATAGAGTTAGAAAACATTCATTTGGACTAGGGGTCAGGAAACATTTTTTGCAAAGAACTGAATAGTTGGGATTTCCCTGGTGGTCCAGGGATTGAGACTTCATACTTCAAGTGCAGGGGGCATAGGTTTGATCCCTGGTCAAGGAACTAAGATCTCACACGCTACACAACCACAGGAAAAAAAAAACAGGTAATATTTGAGGCTCTATTACAGCTTCTCACTGCTGCCATTCTGGTGCAAAGGTCATCATGACAATAGGTAAACACTTGAGTCCTCTCCCCATCCTGACCTTTCTAAACCCAGTGTCTAAGATACATCCTTTAGACACAGTGCCTTGTGACCTGACTGTGACAGAAGAAGACACTGTTCCTGACCCTGGTTAGTGAAGTTTCAAACCTTTATAAAGTCATGGTGGTGCACATGTTGTTGACAAAGTGCCATGTTTCTCCACCTTGCATGTGTCCGTGTGAACGGTCAGTGGGATTTGTGTTTTACAAAAGTGCACTGTCTTACAAGCATCACGGTTCAGTTTTTGGATATGGTATATTGAAAGAGAGCAAGTTCAAATTCCAATTCCCTCCTCGACAACCTGCGCCCTCGTGGGCTTTCTTAATGACCCTCTTATTAAAATGAGGATAACTGAGACCATTCCCACAGGGTTGTGATTAACAATGTAATGAGATACTGTATGCAGAAGTTTCCAGCATAGTGGGTTGCACATTCAATAAATGTTCGCTTTTTGCTTTTCTACCTCAGTTCTTGCACATATTTGATTCGGCCATTAAGCCATAGATAAAAGTGCCGGTCAGATCAGGGGTGTGTACAACTCTGCTGCACACTCAAACTACTCCCTGAAAACTGGACTGATCTCTTCACTAATACCCTTTGAGTATGACTCATCAGCCATTTAGAATGCACCTAAATGTCAGTGATTCCAGCCCATCTTCCTTTCAGCAAAAAAAAAAAAAAAAACATCAGCACTGACTGAGTGTCCACTTGCTGTCAGCCATGGTGCCTGGCACCCGCTGCAGACATGAGGGAGACATGGCCCTCCCCTGGAGATTTATCGCACTTGGCTGGGGAGGGGAAACTAGTAAGCAAAAGGATGTTCCCAATTTGCAAAATTGCGGAATCTCCCGAGAACTTGGGCAAAGTGTTGCCCAAGACAAGTATTGAAAGCTAAACAGAAATTGACAAGGTGAAGGGCAGATGGGGGCACACCCAAGGCTGAGTGTGCAGCACATTGGTACACATGAACAGGGTGGGTGGTGTGGGGACGGAGATGGGGGCGATGCTGGGTCAGAGGATACAGGCTGCTGCAGGCCAGGCTGGGTTTAAACTGCTGCTTCCAGAACGGTGGTGCCCCCTCTCAAGCAGTGAGACCTTTGATTTAGAGCAGGTCTTCCAAGTGACACCACCATTCTAGAAGATTTTCCCCTTTCTGCTCATGGCCACAAAGGTAGAGGCCAGGTGTGATAAGAGGCACAGTCGATTTAATTCTTTGCTATGAATGGTATAGCTCATAGTGTGGATTTTTAGAAACTTTCCCTTGTGATTCACTCTTGGAGCATTGGTTTCATAGACTAGGCAGACACTCAGGGTTCTAACGGACGAGACAGCTACGTCTGAGTTTCTAAAAGATGCTCTGGGGAAGAAACTGAAATGGACAGCGTCTGGAAACCACTTGGAGGGCCCTTTCTAGAAATAACAAGTGAGGGGCTCCTTGGAGGCCCTGCCAGTTGGACACATGCACAGACCTGTGAAAAGGTAGGATTTACCCAATTTCACCCAAGGAAACTGAGGCTCAGATAAATTGATAATCTGCCTAATGTCAGAAGAGAGTAGATGCTGCTTCCACCACCAGGTCACTCTGCTGTCTCAGCCCGCTTAGCTGGCAGCGAGCAACAGGACTTGAATTGCCTGTAAACCTTCAGTTTCTGAGTACAGGACAACCAAGTTTGGTTTTTTGTTTCTTTTTTTTTTTTCAGCCACGTTTTTAAAAGGTTCTGATGCATTGATACGACACCTTAGCCAGAACGAAATGTCCTCTTTTCTTTCTTCTTAAACAGTTCTGAGCAGCGGGTCCCCTGTTCTACTTCGTACCACAGCTCTGGTTTGCACTCGGGTGACAGTGTCACAAAAGCAGGACCTCTGGGCCTTCCGGAAATCAGACAAGTGCCAACCGTTGTGATTGAATGTGATGACAATAAAGAAAATGTGCCTCATGAGTCAGACTACGAAGACTCTTCTTGCCTGTACACAAGAGAAGAGGAGGAGGAGGAGGAAGAGGAGGAGGATGACGACAGCTCCTTGTATACCAGTAGGTACTTCTAAACTCTTGGGGCGTGGCTGGTGGTGGGAGGAGGGGCGTGGCTGTGGGAGGGGCGTGGTTGTGGGAAGGGCTGGCGGGAGGAGCTGCCCACCTCTCCGTGTTCTAATCCCAGGTCCCTGTTATTTCTTCATTCCTAAAATGAAAGGCTAACTGTATTATGAACAGCTTCAGAGCTCTAAAACTTACATCCTGCTACCATCTCTTACCTCTTTAAGATATCCTTTCTTTCTCTGTTTGCTTCCTGTGGGATGCAGTACTCCCATCAAAAAAAAAAAAGGCAACAAGGCACCTTAAAATTCAATTCCAGTCTACAAAACACACAAAAATACTAACCATTAGATATGGAGCAAATACATTTGTTTAAACGTACCTCAACCCCTTTCGAAGGGCTGAATTTAAGTTTCTTCTTTAATGTGATGAGAGAGAAACAGTGAAGAAAGCAAAATTCAAAATCAGTCATCTGGCTACAAAATATGTTTCAGTTCAAGGAATATAGACTGATATGTGGTTAACTTTTTAATGCGTTAACTTAAATAATAGAAAACGTTTACTGACTGTGTGCCTGGCCATAAGCTAAGATTTCATTCTTATCTATACCTTAAAACCCCCAGGGGCATCCATTCCAGCCCCATTTTACAGGTTAGTGGGGCAAGTGAAGCAGTCAGGAGCTTGCCCAGAGCTTCACGTCTACTAACTGGCTGTGCTGTGAGTTGAAGCTGCTGGGTCTTACCCCAAAGCCCATGTTCTAAAGCCAGTGGTGGGAGAAAGAAGAACATTCATGTAAAACTGAAGGACTCCCAAACTTCCTTCCACTTAGAATCCCCAAGGGGGGCGACACCTTAGCCAGAACGAAATGTCCTCTTTTCTTTCTTCTTAAACAGTTCTGAGCAGCGGGTCCCCTGTTCTACTGACCACAGCTCTGGTTTGCACTCGGGTGACAGTGTCACAAAAGCAGGACCTCTGGGCCTTCCGGAAATCAGACAAGTGCCAACCGTTGTGATTGAATGTGATGACAATAAAGAAAATGTGCCTCATGAGTCAGACTACGAAGACTCTTCTTGCCTGTACACAAGAGAAGAGGAGGAGGAGGAGGAAGAGGAGGAGGATGACGACAGCTCCTTGTATACCAGTAGGTACTTCTAAACTCTTGGGGCGTGGCTGGTGGTGGGAGGAGGGGCGTGGCTGTGGGAGGGGCGTGGTTGTGGGAAGGGCTGGCGGGAGGAGCTGCCCACCTCTCCGTGTTCTAATCCCAGGTCCCTGTTATTTCTTCATTCCTAAAATGAAAGGCTAACTGTATTATGAACAGCTTCAGAGCTCTAAAACTTACATCCTGCTACCATCTCTTACCTCTTTAAGATATCCTTTCTTTCTCTGTTTGCTTCCTGTGGGATGCAGTACTCCCATCAAAAAAAAAAAAGGCAACAAGGCACCTTAAAATTCAATTCCAGTCTACAAAACACACAAAAATACTAACCATTAGATATGGAGCAAATACATTTGTTTAAACGTACCTCAACCCCTTTCGAAGGGCTGAATTTAAGTTTCTTCTTTAATGTGATGAGAGAGAAACAGTGAAGAAAGCAAAATTCAAAATCAGTCATCTGGCTACAAAATATGTTTCAGTTCAAGGAATATAGACTGATATGTGGTTAACTTTTTAATGCGTTAACTTAAATAATAGAAAACGTTTACTGACTGTGTGCCTGGCCATAAGCTAAGATTTCATTCTTATCTATACCTTAAAACCCCCAGGGGCATCCATTCCAGCCCCATTTTACAGGTTAGTGGGGCAAGTGAAGCAGTCAGGAGCTTGCCCAGAGCTTCACGTCTACTAACTGGCTGTGCTGTGAGTTGAAGCTGCTGGGTCTTACCCCAAAGCCCATGTTCTAAAGCCAGTGGTGGGAGAAAGAAGACAAGCACTTACTATGTAAAATCTGAAGGACTCCCCCCAAACTTTCCACTTCCCAGGCTCTTCATCTTGCCTCATATGCTGGCTTCAGGTAGCGAGCTAAACCTGAGCGCTGGAAACATGGAAACAGTGCTGCTGTTGCAGAGAGAACCTCAGAGGGGCAACCAAAGGCCCACGTGATCCATGAGGGGAGAAGCTATTGTCCAGCCTTTGCCCATCACTTCCTGCCTAGATGATGGAGCACTTTATACCAGGATTTCCCAGCCTCTGCACTCGTGGCGTCTTGGGCCTCTGGCTTGGTAGCTGCCCTGTGCATTGTAGGATGTTGAGTAGCCCCTGCCCACTGGGTGCCAGTACCAGCCTCCCCACCAAACCCCAGTCTGACAACCAAAAATGTCTCTAGACTTTGTCAAGTGTCCCCTGGGGGGCAGACGTCACTCCTGGTTGAGACCCATGGATTTATTCTGGGTGGAAGGTGCTCAGAACCTCTTATGTTAAAAAGAAAAACAGTGCCCAAATGCTGCCTTCTAGTGAGCTTGTTCTCCCTCCCACCCCACACTGACCCCACGTGGCCCAGCTTTACTGTGCTTCACACCCCCAGCCCTGCTGTAGCTGATCTCCTTTGTTTCCTGTGATTTCCCGGCCTATCTGTCACCTCTGAGCACCGAGCGTTCCTACAGGGAGGTGCGCTCCAGCCCACTGCCTTTGGTCTCGTGTATCCTGCACACGCCAGCCCTCTCTCCTCCATCCCTAGTCTGTCCTGCCCTCCTCTGTGATGTTGTCCCCAGATAGGGAGTCCTGGGGAGCAGAGTTCCAATCTTAGACTCCCTGTGTGCTCCTCACATGCCCAGCCACTGCGAGGTACACAAGACCTGTTGATAGCAGAAACTATGAAAGTTACACCCAGTCCCTTTCCTCCTTTGACTGAGGTCTTGACGACTCTCGGGTGTTGGGCTTGTGTTCGTCTCCCTGTCTTGCCTCTTGTGGTCCACAGCTGACCCAGACAGGTTGATGATGACCTTCCCAACTCGTCTCTCACCTCCTGCAGGCTCCCTGGCCATGAAGGTGTGCAGGAAGGACTCCTTAGCCATCAAACTCAGCAACAGGCCCTCCAAGCGAGAGCTGGAAGAAAAGAACATCCTTCCAAGGCAGACAGATGAGGAACGGCTGGAGCTGCGGCAGCAGATCGGCACCAAGCTCACCAGGTAGGTTGGTGGCTTCCTTGGGCTGTTTGGAAGTGTCATGCTCTTTGAAAAGCCTATGGCCATGTCTGTGATTCTCATGGTGTGAGCAAGATGTAAAACATGATTTTATCATGACAGTTTTAATAACCTGAAAATATAATACAGACTCCAAGAATAATCCCAAATTGGGAGAAGAGAGCAGAGACAAGTAAAATGATATCCAATGTTAAGGCAGTTGTTGTTGAGTCACTAAATTGTATCCAACTCTTTGTGACCCCATGGACTGCAGCACACCAGACTTCCCTGTCCTTCACTATCTCCCAGAGCTTGCTCAGACTCACGTTCATTGAATTGGTGATGCCATCCAACCATCTCATCTTCTGCCACTCTCTTCTTTTGCCTTCAGTCTTTTCCAGCATCAGGATCGTTTCCAGTGAGTTGGCTCTTCACATCAGGTGGCCAAAGTATTGTAGCTTCAGCTTCTACATCAGTCCTTCCAATGAGTATTCAGGGTGGATTTCCTTTAGGATTGATCGGTTTGATCTCCTTGCTATCCAGGGGACTCTCAAGAATTCCCCTGTACCACAATTAGAAAGCCTCAATTCTTTGGCGCTCAGCCTTCTTTATGGTCCAACTCTCACATCCGTACATGAGTTGCTACAATTGTGCTTCCTCCCTCCCCAGCCTAGAGGATGGTGCTCAGGACCATTGGGAATGAGGTTTGAGGGACTAAATAGAACTCTGACACCTGAAGGAGTCATTCTTTTGCTTCTGAGACATTCTTTAGAAAATCACCAAGACTTTTTTTATATATATGGTAGTGCATTTCAGACTCTTTTGTTGACTATGAGGCCTCCTCCATTTCTTCTAAGGGGCTCTTGCCCACAGAGGTAGATGTAATGGTCATCATGCATCCATTCTCATCCATTTTAGTTCACTGATTCGAAGATGATGATTTTGACGTTCCTTGGTCCCAGACAAGGTTGATGATGACCTTCCCAACTCGTCTCTCACCTCCTGCAGGCTCCCTGGCCATGAAGGTGTGCAGGAAGGACTCCTTAGCCATCAAACTCAGCAACAGGCCCTCCAAGCGAGAGCTGGAAGAAAAGAACATCCTTCCAAGGCAGACAGATGAGGAACGGCTGGAGCTGCGGCAGCAGATCGGCACCAAGCTCACCAGGTAGGTTGGTGGCTTCCTTGGGCTGTTTGGAAGTGTCATGCTCTTTGAAAAGCCTATGGCCATGTCTGTGATTCTCATGGTGTGAGCAAGATGTAAAACATGATTTTATCATGACAGTTTTAATAACCTGAAAATATAATACAGACTCCAAGAATAATCCCAAATTGGGAGAAGAGAGCAGAGACAAGTAAAATGATATCCAATGTTAAGGCAGTTGTTGTTGAGTCACTAAATTGTATCCAACTCTTTGTGACCCCATGGACTGCAGCACACCAGACTTCCCTGTCCTTCACTATCTCCCAGAGCTTGCTCAGACTCACGTTCATTGAATTGGTGATGCCATCCAACCATCTCATCTTCTGCCACTCTCTTCTTTTGCCTTCAGTCTTTTCCAGCATCAGGATCGTTTCCAGTGAGTTGGCTCTTCACATCAGGTGGCCAAAGTATTGTAGCTTCAGCTTCTACATCAGTCCTTCCAATGAGTATTCAGGGTGGATTTCCTTTAGGATTGATCGGTTTGATCTCCTTGCTATCCAGGGGACTCTCAAGAATTCCCCTGTACCACAATTAGAAAGCCTCAATTCTTTGGCGCTCAGCCTTCTTTATGGTCCAACTCTCACATCCGTACATGAGTTGCTACAATTGTGCTTCCTCCCTCCCCAGCCTAGAGGATGGTGCTCAGGACCATTGGGAATGAGGTTTGAGGGACTAAATAGAACTCTGACACCTGAAGGAGTCATTCTTTTGCTTCTGAGACATTCTTTAGAAAATCACCAAGACTTTTTTTATATATATGGTAGTGCATTTCAGACTCTTTTGTTGACTATGAGGCCTCCTCCATTTCTTCTAAGGGGCTCTTGCCCACAGAGGTAGATGTAATGGTCATCTGAATGAAAGTCATCCATTCTCATCCATTTTAGTTCACTGATTCCGAAGATGGTGATGTTCACTCTTGTGATCTCCTGCTTGACTATGTCCAATTTACCTTGATTCATGGACTTCACATTCCAGGTTCCTGTGCAAGATCTTTCTTTACAGCATTGGACTTTACTTTCACCACCAGGCACGTCTACCACTGGCTGTAATTTCCACTTCAGCCCAGCCGTCTCGTTCTTTCTAGAGCTATTAGGAACTGCCCTCTCCTCTCCCCCAGTAGCATGTTGCATACCTTCAGACCTGGCGGGCTTATCTTCCAGTGTTATGTCTTTCTGCCTTATCAGTCTGTTCATGGGTTTCTGTCATCCACAATACTGGAGTCGTTTGCCATTCTCTCTTCCAGTGGACCACATTTTGTCAGAATGCTCCACTGTCGTCCATCCGTCCTGGGTGGCCCCGCATGGCATGTTTCCTAGCATCATTGAGTTCTAGAGACCCCTTTGTCACGACAAGACTGTGATCCATGAAAGGGTTTATTGTGGTAGAATTCATATAATATATTACATACCATTTTAGCCATACTTAACTGGCGCTGAGTACATTCACGCTGTTATACGGCTCTCCCCCTCATCCATCTGTTCAACTTTCCACCTTCCTGAGATGAAACTTTGTCCTCGTTAAGCACTTAACTCACCATTCTCCTCCCACCCCCTTGCCCTTGGCATCTACCAGAACTTCTCAAGTCCTTCCAATTCCTGTACGGTTTGATCTCCTTGCTATCCAGGGACTCTCAAGAATTCCCTGTACCACAATTAGAAAGCCTCAATTCTTTGCCGCTCAGCCTTCTTTATGGTCCAACTCTCACATCCGTACATGAGTTGCTACAATTGTGCTTCCTCCCTCCCCAGCCTAGAGGATGGTGCTCAGGACCATTGGGAATGAGGTTTGAGGGACTAAATAGAACTCTGACACCTGAAGGAGTCATTCTTTTGCTTCTGAGACATTCTTTAGAAAATCACCAAGACTTTTTTTATATATATGGTAGTGCATTTCAGACTCTTTTGTTGACTATGAGGCCTCCTCCATTTCTTCTAAGGGGCTCTTGCCCACAGAGGTAGATGTAATGGTCATCTGAATGAAAGTCATCCATTCTCATCCATTTTAGTTCACTGATTCCGAAGATGGTGATGTTCACTCTTGTGATCTCCTGCTTGACTATGTCCAATTTACCTTGATTCATGGACTTCACATTCCAGGTTCCTGTGCAAGATCTTTCTTTACAGCATTGGACTTTACTTTCACCACCAGGCACGTCTACCACTGGCTGTAATTTCCACTTCAGCCCAGCCGTCTCGTTCTTTCTAGAGCTATTAGGAACTGCCCTCTCCTCTCCCCCAGTAGCATGTTGCATACCTTCAGACCTGGCGGGCTTATCTTCCAGTGTTATGTCTTTCTGCCTTATCAGTCTGTTCATGGGTTTCTGTCATCCACAATACTGGAGTCGTTTGCCATTCTCTCTTCCAGTGGACCACATTTTGTCAGAATGCTCCACTGTCGTCCATCCGTCCTGGGTGGCCCCGCATGGCATGTTTCCTAGCATCATTGAGTTCTAGAGACCCCTTTGTCACGACAAGACTGTGATCCATGAAAGGGTTTATTGTGGTAGAATTCATATAATATATTACATACCATTTTAGCCATACTTAACTGGCGCTGAGTACATTCACGCTGTTATACGGCTCTCCCCCTCATCCATCTGTTCAACTTTCCACCTTCCTGAGATGAAACTTTGTCCTCGTTAAGCACTTAACTCACCATTCTCCTCCCACCCCCTTGCCCTTGGCATCTACCAGAACTTTCTGACTCTATGAATTTGACCATTCTAGGTATTGCATGTAAGGACTACTAACTGTTTTATTTTGTTTTTTTAATTTTGGCCTTTTTTATTGGTTTGTGTTTATTTATCTTCATCCATTTTTGCTCTTTGGCCTGTGTGGGCCATTGCAGTGGCCTCTCTCGCTGCAGAGTGCTGGCTCGTAATAGGACACACAGGTCCAGCCACTCTGCCGCACGTGGGATCTTCCCAGGCCAGGGATTGAACCGGTGCCCCTTGTACTGCAAGGTGGACTCTTTACCCACTGGACCACCAGGGAAGCCCTAGGACTGAAACAGAAAGGAGCTAAGACTCTGAAACAGGATTTGTTCATGGCTACTCGAGGCCACCTCCGGGGAACAGTCTGCTTTTCAGACCCAGCTGCCCAGTGCTGTGATTCCCTCCCTCCGTCCCCTCCAACACCTCTGCAAGGTTGGGATCGCTTAGGGGAAGAAAAATCCTGAGAAGGAAAATAAAATGGCAGGTGCCTTGCAGTATACATTGAAGTATATCATCTAAATTAAGCTCAGGAACAAATGAGGAGTTGGGCAGTCTGCCTCCCAATATCTGTTCAGCCTTAATAATCACTGTCCCACTCAGGGGGTAAACTGTCATCATCTTTTTTGCCGTCATGTTTGACCGGGATATGTTCAGCATCCTCCAAGCTGGGGCAGGCGTGAAAGTGAAAGTGTTAGTTGCTCAATAGAGTCTGGCTCTTTGCAACCCCATGACTGTAGCCCACCAGGCTCCTCTGTCCATGGAATTCTCTAGGCAAGAACACTGGAGTGGGGTAGTCATTTCCTTTTCCAGCAGATCTTCCTGCCCCAGAGATCGAACCAGAGTGTCCTGCATTGCAGGCAGATTCTTTGCCATCTGAGCCACCAGGGAAGCCTATTTTAAAGAAAGATAACTATAAAGTCCTTTTCTTGGGCCAACGTAGCTGGTTATTCAGGCCACTTGTCTATGATCTTCCCAGTGATCAAAGGAGATACTAACTTTATTTCAGCCACTGGGAACATTCGCTTTCTAGGGCTGCCATAACAAAGTACCACAAGCTGAGTGGCTTACCCACCAAAAGTGTATGGACTCACCGTTGTGGAGCCTGTGAGTCTGAAATCAAGGGTCAGCAGGATTGGTTCCTTCTAAGGGCCCTGGGGGAGAATCTGTTCCAGGCCCCTTCCTGGCTTCTGGTGGTTCATGGACAGTCCGTGGCCTTCCTTGGCTTCTCGACGTACCCTCCTGATCTCTGCCTTCATCTTCCACCACCATGCTCCTTTTCTGTGTCTCTGTCCACATTTTCCCTTTTTAGAAGGAAACCAGTCATCTTAGACCCAGACCCAACCCTCGTCAGCTTGTTTTAACTTGATTACCTCTATAAACAACCCGATGTGCGTATAAGGTCACACTCTGAGGTCCTGGAGGTTATGGCGTGGACTTCAGCCTTATGTTTTGAATTTATTTACCTGGCTGCATTGGGTCTCCCGTTACATGCACACCCAGTGGATCCCTCCTCCGTCCTCAACACCTCTGCAAGGTTGGGATCGCTTAGGGGAAGAAAAATCCTGAGAAGGAAAATAAAATGGCAGGTGCCTTGCAGTATACATTGAAGTATATCATCTAAATTAAGCTCAGGAACAAATGAGGAGTTGGGCAGTCTGCCTCCCAATATCTGTTCAGCCTTAATAATCACTGTCCCACTCAGGGGGTAAACTGTCATCATCTTTTTTGCCGTCATGTTTGACCGGGATATGTTCAGCATCCTCCAAGCTGGGGCAGGCGTGAAAGTGAAAGTGTTAGTTGCTCAATAGAGTCTGGCTCTTTGCAACCCCATGACTGTAGCCCACCAGGCTCCTCTGTCCATGGAATTCTCTAGGCAAGAACACTGGAGTGGGGTAGTCATTTCCTTTTCCAGCAGATCTTCCTGCCCCAGAGATCGAACCAGAGTGTCCTGCATTGCAGGCAGATTCTTTGCCATCTGAGCCACCAGGGAAGCCTATTTTAAAGAAAGATAACTATAAAGTCCTTTTCTTGGGCCAACGTAGCTGGTTATTCAGGCCACTTGTCTATGATCTTCCCAGTGATCAAAGGAGATACTAACTTTATTTCAGCCACTGGGAACATTCGCTTTCTAGGGCTGCCATAACAAAGTACCACAAGCTGAGTGGCTTACCCACCAAAAGTGTATGGACTCACCGTTCTGGAGCCTGTGAGTCTGAAATCAAGGGGTCAGCAGGATTGGTTCCTTCTAAGGGCCCTGGGAGAGAATCTGTTCCAGGCCCCTTCCTGGCTTCTGGTGGTTCATGGACAGTCCGTGGCCTTCCTTGGCTTCTCGACGTACCCTCCTGATCTCTGCCTTCATCTTCCACCACCATGCTCCTTTTCTGTGTCTCTGTCCACATTTTCCCTTTTTAGAAGGAAACCAGTCATCTTAGACCCAGACCCAACCCTCGTCAGCTTGTTTTAACTTGATTACCTCTATAAACAACCCGATGTGCGTATAAGGTCACACTCTGAGGTCCTGGAGGTTATGGCGTGGACTTCAGCCTTATGTTTTGAATTTATTTACCTGGCTGCATTGGGTCTCAGTTACAGCACACAGGATCTTCATTCCATCATGCAACAACCTTCATTGCAGCACACAGACTCTCTAGTTGCAGCATGTGGCTCTCTAGTTATGGCGCATTGGCTCTCTACTTATGGTGTGTGGGCTCAGTAGTTCAGTAGTTGCAGCACATGGGCTGTTTCATTGTGGCACCCGGGCCTCCAGAGCGCTTGGGCTCAGCAGTATCAGTGTGTAGGCTTAGTTGCTACACAGCATGTGGGATCTTAGTTCCCTGGTCAAGGATTGAACTGGAGTCCCCTGCAGTGCAAGGCAGATTCTTATACACTGAACCACCAGGTAAGTCCCAGGACCTCTGCATCAGCAGTCTGGAGAAATGCAGTTCAACCTATGCCACTCAGGGAAGCATAAAATGGGTCTACCTAGAGAAAGAACCAGAAACTCACACGCATGCTTGGGGCCAGGTAAAACAGGCAGTTCTAAGATTGTTAACAAGGAGTGTTGGAAACTGGGGTGAGATGGAAAGTCCATCCTTTGTCGAAAGGGGTCACTGCCCTCCAGCTTCTGTTCCATGTGGGTTTTTTTGTTTTTGGTTTTTTGGTTTTTTGGGTTTCTTTTTTTTTTGGAGAAATAAAGGATCCATTTATCTGATATTATGGAAAAATCTGGATTTTTGAAAAATGAAAATTCCAATTTTTTTAAACATGTACAGACCAAGCAAAATATTAATGCAGATTAAATTTAGCACCAGGATCATGTCTCAGCATGCGCTCCTGGATTTAATCTCTGACCTGGAGACCTTGGTTTTTCCTGCCTGTAGTGAAGTCCTCAGTGCTGTGGGCATGCACTCTACACTTTGATGACATGAGATACAGCTCTTCAGTGGACAATCATTGTAAACCTGAGTGTGTGTCTATCTGTAGTACTTAAAATCTTCTATAACCCCCCAACCCAAAAAAGGTCATCTTAGACCCAGACCCAACCCTCGTCAGCTTGTTTTAACTTGATTACCTCTATAAACAACCCGAGTCAAGGTCACACTCTGAGGTCCTGGAGGTTATGGCGTGGACTTCAGCCTTATGTTTTGAATTTATTTACCTGGCTGCATTGGGTCTCAGTTACAGCACACAGGATCTTCATTCCATCATGCAACAACCTTCATTGCAGCACACAGACTCTCTAGTTGCAGCATGTGGCTCTCTAGTTATGGCGCATTGGCTCTCTACTTATGGTGTGTGGGCTCAGTAGTTCAGTAGTTGCAGCACATGGGCTGTTTCATTGTGGCACCCGGGCCTCCAGAGCGCTTGGGCTCAGCAGTATCAGTGTGTAGGCTTAGTTGCTACACAGCATGTGGGATCTTAGTTCCCTGGTCAAGGATTGAACTGGAGTCCCCTGCAGTGCAAGGCAGATTCTTATACACTGAACCACCAGGTAAGTCCCAGGACCTCTGCATCAGCAGTCTGGAGAAATGCAGTTCAACCTATGCCACTCAGGGAAGCATAAAATGGGTCTACCTAGAGAAAGAACCAGAAACTCACACGCATGCTTGGGGCCAGGTAAAACAGGCAGTTCTAAGATTGTTAACAAGGAGTGTTGGAAACTGGGGTGAGATGGAAAGTCCATCCTTTGTCAAAAGGGGGTCACTGCCCTCCAGCTTCTGTTCCATGTGGGTTTTTTTGTTTTTGGTTTTTTGGTTTTTTGGGTTTCTTTTTTTTTTGGAGAAATAAAGGATCCATTTATCTGATATTATGGAAAAATCTGGATTTTTGAAAAATGAAAATTCCAATTTTTTTAAACATGTACAGACCAAGCAAAATATTAATGCAGATTAAATTTAGCACCAGGATCATGTCTCAGCATGCGCTCCTGGATTTAATCTCTGACCTGGAGACCTTGGTTTTTCCTGCCTGTAGTGAAGTCCTCAGTGCTGTGGGCATGCACTCTACACTTTGATGACATGAGATACAGCTCTTCAGTGGACAATCATTGTAAACCTGAGTGTGTGTGTCTATCTGTAGTGACTGGAAATTAATATCTTCTAGGATATCAATTCATTTGAATGGGGTTATATGGATTAATCATTAAAGAAATATACTGTATCCCTAAAAACAACTTTTGACCCAGCTCTCTCCTCTCGGGAATTTAGTCAGTTGGTTTTCAGAATGTTTGTCCTTGACTTTGGAAAAACGCATTAAAAGGAATGAAGAAACTGGTTGAAATAACTGTAGTGGCTTTCTTTTCCTTGATGCATTTGAGTCTGGGCATCAGAAGGATCTGAGGTTAAAGCACTGGTCATTGTTGACAGTTTGAATCTATATGTGGGGTCTGAGAGCCAGCACCATGCATCCCACGGCATCAGATGTAGGACCTGCCTTTGAGAATTATCAGAGTTCTCCCTCGTCCCTCCTCCTTGGTGCTTACAGTTGCCTTCTCTCATTTTTTTAATATTTATTTTATTTATTTATTTGGCTGCCCTGCATCTTGGTTGCAGCACACAGGATCTTGAGTGTTGGCTGCAGGATCTTTAGTTGTGTCATGTGGGATCTAACTCCCTGACCAGGGGTTGACCCCCTGCATTGACAGCAGGTGTCTTAGCCACTGAACTACCAGGGAAGTCCCTGCCTCTCTCAAAATGTTCTTGTCTTTGCCGTGGCAGGTGGTGGGGGAATGACGTAGGGGAGATGGAAAAATGATGCCCTGATCATCCCCATGACACCTAATGTGTTATTTTCTCTTATATAGAATTTAATGTGCTAGAATGAGAGTATTCTCAATCTGCAATTTTAAGCTCCTAAGTAGTTCATGCTAAGGGCAGAATATAAAATGATATAGACAGAGGATTATGCGCGGCTTTAGATCATCATACAATCTTCAAGGGAGAAACTTGAAATCCATTTTTCATGCTCGTAGGAGAGGCAATAAAATGCAGTAATCCTGCTTTCTGATGGCGGCTTGCCCACTGTTTATCGTTTGGGAAAATCAGCAGTAGGAGTCCTAGCTCCAGGGTGGCAAATGGCATCTCCCCCAGATCTAAGGACTGATGCGGAGTGCGAGCTGGTACCTTCCCAGGCCAGGTCATTGCTGCTGCTGCTGCTGCTGCAAAAACACTTTCTAAGAAGACGCAAAACAATCAGAGACTGTGAATTCAAGTCAGCTTTGGCTGACTGAGGATGCCCTGGACACACATCCCTGTGAAACGCTTGAAAGGAAGACGGGAGGAAAATCAACTCGAGTGAAGTTTTGAAGAAGCTTCCTCGCCCACCTGCCTGCGCAGGCATGCAGCAGCATCTGCGACTTCCTCACCGCCACTCTGCCTGTGGTGAAGGATGGGGTAGGGGGACCTCTGAGGAACGGGAAGAGAGCACCGATAGCTATTCATGTTCACACCTGCAGAGCCTGGTGGGGAATGGCTAAGGTCGGTGGGCTTTTTCCTGTGGACGCTGAGCCCTCTGGTAAACAAAACTGAAATGGGATACCAGCCACCAGGCTGAAACTGAGGGATTGGAACAAGCTACATCAGGGCGACATAGGATGGGAATGGAGTTATTGAATCCTGCCGCATTTGCATAACAAACTCGTGGAATCTTCGAGCAGCTCAGCTGCTTTCAGATCATTTGACAGCTCTCATTAACTCACTGCGCAAAATGCAAAATCTCTTCCCCAAGCCCTTCAGAAAGCCTGACTTCTTCTAAACGGTGCTGAGTTGAGTCGAGGCTATAGCACAGCCTGCCTGAGGGAAAGTTAAGGGCAGCTACCCAGTGGTTTATCGTTTGTTTCAATGAAAGGTTTGAACACCATCCGGAAATGAGTTCAGTGAGGTGTTGTTGGGAGGAGGTGTACTAAAACTTCAGGACCACATGAGTAGAGGCTGTGACACTGAGGCATGAGCCACACCTGTCCTGGAACTTAGGTCCTTGAATTCTGTAATCAATAGAAGCTGATTAAAAGGCCAGAGGAGAAATGCAGGCAAGGCTTAATGGGGGCCCGTGCTGAGCCTGACCAAGGGGTCGAACCTGGGTCTCCCGCTTTGTGAGCAGATTCTTTACTGTCGGAGCCACCAGGGAAGTCCCCTTGAGAGACATGTCCTCATCCTAATAGGTGATCACAGCTGAGAAAGTCTCATGAATAATTCTGAAGACTGAGCGAGCACTTGAGAAGACCCCTCATCAGATGCCTTAGTTTGGAGGTGGCCTAGTTTAGTGATTCTGTCATTCAGATGATAAATGAAGTTCCAGTCGTTCATACTTAAGACGTCTTCGTTCTTTGCTTCAGTGATGAAGTTGGCGTTTCTGGTCTCCAGAATAATTTCCATGGCATGTGGCGGTCTTTCTCCCTCCACCAAATGTGAAGAAGCTTCCTCGCCCACCTGCTGCGCAGGCATGCAGCAGCATCTGCGACTTCCTCACCGCCACTCTGCCTGTGGTGAAGGATGGGGTAGGGGGACCTCTGAGGAACGGGAAGAGAGCACCGATAGCTATTCATGTTCACACCTGCAGAGCCTGGTGGGGAATGGCTAAGGTCGGTGGGCTTTTTCCTGTGGACGCTGAGCCCTCTGGTAAACAAAACTGAAATGGGATACCAGCCACCAGGCTGAAACTGAGGGATTGGAACAAGCTACATCAGGGCGACATAGGATGGGAATGGAGTTATTGAATCCTGCCGCATTTGCATAACAAACTCGTGGAATCTTCGAGCAGCTCAGCTGCTTTCAGATCATTTGACAGCTCTCATTAACTCACTGCGCAAAATGCAAAATCTCTTCCCCAAGCCCTTCAGAAAGCCTGACTTCTTCTAAACGGTGCTGAGTTGAGTCGAGGCTATAGCACAGCCTGCCTGAGGGAAAGTTAAGGGCAGCTACCCAGTGGTTTATCGTTTGTTTCAATGAAAGGTTTGAACACCATCCGGAAATGAGTTCAGTGAGGTGTTGTTGGGAGGAGGTGTACTAAAACTTCAGGACCACATGAGTAGAGGCTGTGACACTGAGGCATGAGCCACACCTGTCCTGGAACTTAGGTCCTTGAATTCTGTAATCAATAGAAGCTGATTAAAAGGCCAGAGGAGAAATGCAGGCAAGGCTTAATGGGGGCCCGTGCTGAGCCTGACCAAGGGGTCGAACCTGGGTCTCCCGCTTTGTGAGCAGATTCTTTACTGTCGGAGCCACCAGGGAAGTCCCCTTGAGAGACATGTCCTCATCCTAATAGGTGATCACAGCTGAGAAAGTCTCATGAATAATTCTGAAGACTGAGCGAGCACTTGAGAAGACCCCTCATCAGATGCCTTAGTTTGGAGGTGGCCTAGTTTAGTGATTCTGTCATTCAGATGATAAATGAAGTTCCAGTCGTTCATACTTAAGACGTCTTCGTTCTTTGCTTCAGTGATGAAGTTGGCGTTTCTGGTCTCCAGAATAATTTCCATGGCATGTGGCGGTCTTTCTCCCTCCACCAAATGTGGCCACAGGTTTCACTATAGGTGATATTTCGGCAACTCTTGTATAGCACTAGCATGTAATCCTGAATGTTTAAATAGCACAACTGGATTACAGCTGAGAGGTTTGTGATACAGTTGTTTTTCACAGGTCCCTGCACCATCTTTGTTTACTGGCCAAAAAAAGACCTAACTCTCATCCAAAATGCTAATAAGAGTAATTCATTTTATTTATCTTCATTATATCCATTTCCCTCTTCTTGGTTTAGAATGCAGAGATTTTTTTATAATAGCCTTGAAAATTGCATATATGCTAACTAAACAGTAATTTATGACAGAATATAAACAGGAAAAAGTCACCATCCAGAGATACCAACCCTGGAAAATCGCTTTTCCTTCTGATTCTGAAAGCAATTCCTTTGAAATACAAGTGAATACACTTCTATTTTAGGAAGTGTGATCATGAAAACTTTATGTTCTGTGCCCACTGAACCATTAAAACAATAGTTCTTTAAAATGAGCAGCCTTATTAGTGCCTTTGAAAAAAAAAAGTAGGCAGACAGATAAACACTGGGTGATGGCAGGTAATCAGTGTGTTGAAAAGAGTTTTGCCTGTGGTAAATCTAACCCTCCTTTGGACTGTTGTGATTTTCCTTGTGTTGTTGTTGTTGTTTAGTCTCTGGGTCATGTCTGACTCTTATACCCGCATGGGGTGGAGACCGCGAGGCGCCTCTGTCCATGGGATTCTCCAGGCAAGAAGACTGGAGTGGGTTGCCATTTCCTTCTTCAGGGGATCTTCCCAGACCAGGGATCAAACCCATGACTCCTGCATTGGCAGGCAGATTCTTTACCACTGAGCCATCAGGGATGCTCATCTAATAGGTGATCACAGCTGAGAAAGTCTCATGAATAATTCTGAAGACTGACTTGAGAAGACCCCTCATCAGATGCCTTAGTTTGGAGGTGGCCTAGTTTAGTGATTCTGTCATTCAGATGATAAATGAAGTTCCAGTCGTTCATACTTAAGACGTCTTCGTTCTTTGCTTCAGTGATGAAGTTGGCGTTTCTGGTCTCCAGAATAATTTCCATGGCATGTGGCGGTCTTTCTCCCTCCACCAAATGTGGCCACAGGTTTCACTATAGGTGATATTTCGGCAACTCTTGTATAGCACTAGCATGTAATCCTGAATGTTTAAATAGCACAACTGGATTACAGCTGAGAGGTTTGTGATACAGTTGTTTTTCACAGGTCCCTGCACCATCTTTGTTTACTGGCCAAAAAAAGACCTAACTCTCATCCAAAATGCTAATAAGAGTAATTCATTTTATTTATCTTCATTATATCCATTTCCCTCTTCTTGGTTTAGAATGCAGAGATTTTTTTATAATAGCCTTGAAAATTGCATATATGCTAACTAAACAGTAATTTATGACAGAATATAAACAGGAAAAGTCACCATCCAGAGATACCAACCCTGGAAAATCGCTTTTCCTTCTGATTCTGAAAGCAATTCCTTTGAAATACAAGTGAATACACTTCTATTTTAGGAAGTGTGATCATGAAAACTTTATGTTCTGTGCCCACTGAACCATTAAAACAATAGTTCTTTAAAATGAGCAGCCTTATTAGTGCCTTTGAAAAAAAAAAGTAGGCAGACAGATAAACACTGGGTGATGGCAGGTAATCAGTGTGTTGAAAAGAGTTTTGCCTGTGGTAAATCTAACCCTCCTTTGGACTGTTGTGATTTTCCTTGTGTTGTTGTTGTTGTTTAGTCTCTGGGTCATGTCTGACTCTTATACCCGCATGGGGTGGAGACCGCGAGGCGCCTCTGTCCATGGGATTCTCCAGGCAAGAAGACTGGAGTGGGTTGCCATTTCCTTCTTCAGGGGATCTTCCCAGACCAGGGATCAAACCCATGACTCCTGCATTGGCAGGCAGATTCTTTACCACTGAGCCATCAGGGATGCTCATCTTCACATTGTGACTTATTAAGTTCCCTCTTAAAAGATGCTGTCACGGGCTTCCCTGGTGGTCCAGTAGGTAAACACACTGCCTAACAGTGCAAGGGGCACCGGTTCAATCCCTGGCATGGGAAGATCCTGCGTGCTGCAGAGTGGCTGGACCAATGTGTCCAACTACCGAGCCAGAGCTCTGGAATGCCTGCGCCCAGACCCGGCGCTCTGCAGCGAGAGAGGCCACTGCGATGGGAGGCTCACACAGGCCAAAGAATAAAGGTAAACAAATGAAAGCCCAATAGAATTGGCCAAAAAAAAAAAAAAAAGATGCTGTGAGGTCGTCGCATCTTCCTCTGTGTTAAAATGAGACTCTACAGAGCTGACCTCCACGAACGGAGTTGAACCAGTGAGTCTGCCACCTGCCGATTCTACCTCAAGCAGCCCAGGCAAGGTTTCATCAGAGGGAAGCCCCCAGCACACCCTCTTGAGTGGGCTGGGAAGTACATTCTTTAGAGGCGTGGAAGCTGAGTGAGGCTGAGTGGGTAATTTCTGCCTGGAGCCCTCCGTGTCCTCGGAGCGTCACTCCATCTCATTTCTCTGTCACGTTGCCCTCTCTCTTCACAGTTTTCAGCCACTCGTGGCCATTTGGGGCCACAACCTGTGGAATCCGATTCTCATTCCACCATCCACAGCACTACTCAGTCTGCTCAGGCGCTCCCCATGAAGGATCTGTAGGGTCACACAAGTCTGAAGCATCGGATAGCTCTGCAAAGTACACCAGGGATGCAGTCCGTTCTTTTAAATTCTGCTTCCTGCTGGAGCAACTAGAAACCTATTTCCAGGCCACCCAGGTAGCATCAAAAGCAGTGCAGCTCCACAGATGGTCAGTGTGGAAGGGGCTGGCCCCCCAGGCAGGGGCCAGAGGAATCCTTTTAGCAGAAGAGGTGTAGTGGCCTCAAGGAAGGCAGGCCACGTGACCCGCCAGGCTGGCCTAGCCTAGACGTGTTATTAACAGGGTGAGGAGTGTCCTCTTATTTCTGCTGTCAGCACTAGACTCCAAGCCCACCCGAGGAGGTGGGGCTAGTGAGAGGACACATGCTGAATGGGACATAGTCTCTTCCAACAAGCGATCTGTCTCCTAACCCACTGTGTCGATACAGTCAAGAAATGAGTAAGAGCATTTATACGCGTTTCCGTGCCAGTAGGCAATGGGAAACCCGGTTCAATCCCTGGCATGGGAAGATCCTGCGTGCTGCAGAGTGGCTGGACCAATGTGTCCAACTACCGAGCCAGAGCTCTGGAATGCCTGCGCCCAGACCCGCGCTCTGCAGCGAGAGAGGCAACTGCGATGGGAGGCTCACACAGGCCAAAGAAAAAAGGTAAACAAATGAAAGCCCAATAGAATTGGCCAAAAAAAAAAAAAGATGCTGTGAGGTCGTCGCATCTTCCTCTGTGTTAAAATGAGACTCTACAGAGCTGACCTCCACGAACGGAGTTGAACCAGTGAGTCTGCCACCTGCCGATTCTACCTCAAGCAGCCCAGGCAAGGTTTCATCAGAGGGAAGCCCCCAGCACACCCTCTTGAGTGGGCTGGGAAGTACATTCTTTAGAGGCGTGGAAGCTGAGTGAGGCTGAGTGGGTAATTTCTGCCTGGAGCCCTCCGTGTCCTCGGAGCGTCACTCCATCTCATTTCTCTGTCACGTTGCCCTCTCTCTTCACAGTTTTCAGCCACTCGTGGCCATTTGGGGCCACAACCTGTGGAATCCGATTCTCATTCCACCATCCACAGCACTACTCAGTCTGCTCAGGCGCTCCCCATGAAGGATCTGTAGGGTCACACAAGTCTGAAGCATCGGATAGCTCTGCAAAGTACACCAGGGATGCAGTCCGTTCTTTTAAATTCTGCTTCCTGCTGGAGCAACTAGAAACCTATTTCCAGGCCACCCAGGTAGCATCAAAAGCAGTGCAGCTCCACAGATGGTCAGTGTGGAAGGGGCTGGCCCCCCAGGCAGGGGCCAGAGGAATCCTTTTAGCAGAAGAGGTGTAGTGGCCTCAAGGAAGGCAGGCCACGTGACCCGCCAGGCTGGCCTAGCCTAGACGTGTTATTAACAGGGGTGAGGAGTGTCCTCTTATTTCTGCTGTCAGCACTAGACTCCAAGCCCACCCGAGGAGGTGGGGCTAGTGAGAGGGACACATGCTGAATGGGACATAGTCTCTTCCAACAAGCGATCTGTCTCCTAACCCACTGTGTCGATACAGTCAAGAAATGAGTAAGAGCATTTATACGCGTTTCCTGTGTGGTCAAGGAGAAGTCTGTTGAAGCCACTGTATCACGCTGCACTTTTACACTCTTTCCTCTTTGCTTTTCCTGTATGGTAGATCCTTTCCTAGACAAGTAAGTCCATTCCATGAGTAGAACTCCAGCTGTCCTGATTCTTTCAGAGTTAGCAAATTGATGTTCAAAAAATGCGGACGTGCAAATCCAAACTGGTTAGATATTCCTAAAATCTGCTGTGCTGCTGGGGGGGAAGAAAAGAAGAGGCAGGGGCATATTTTTATTGTATCATCTCTCTCTGTCAACAGTAAAGATAGACGGTTGTTCCGTTTGCTAAGTCATGTCCGACTCTGCAGCCCTATGGACTGCAGCACACCAGGCTTCCCTGACCTTTACTGTCTCCTAGAGTTTGCTCAAACTCATGTCCATTGAATTGATGAGGCCATCCAGCCATCTCATCCTCTGTCACCCGCTTCTCCTCCTGCCCTCAGTCTTTCCCAGCATCAGGGTCTTTTCCAGTGAGTCATAGCTTCAGCATCAGTCCTTCCAATAAATATTCAGGCTTGATTTCCTTTAGGATTGACTGGTTTGATCTCCTTACTGTCCAAGGGACTCTCCAGCATCACTGTTTGAAAGCATCAGTTCTCCAGTGCTCAGCTTTCTTTACAATAGATAGATATACAAATAGATAGATGTATGTATTTTGTGAAACATTATCAGGCCGTGGGAAAGCACTTACAGTTTAATAAGAATACCTGCGTTCTTTACCCCTCTCTTGTTCTATAGAGCTATTGGTTTTATTTTATTTTTTTTGGTGGGGGGGTGGCAGGTTGGGGAGGGAGGGGGGCGGGCGGGCCACTTCCATTGGTCTTTCATTTATCTGTTTTCACCCATCTTTGTTCTTTGGGCTGTGTGGGCCTCCCATTGCGGTGGCCTCTGTCGCTGCAGAGCACCAGCTCTGGGTGCATGCGCTCTAGAGCTCTGGCTCGGTAATTGGACACATCAGTCCAGCCGCTCCGTGGCACGTGGGATCTTCCTAGGCCAGGGGATGAACCGGCGCCCCTTGCACTGCAAGGCAGTATCCTTACCCACTGGACCACCAGGGAAGCCCCGAGCTATTGGTTTTAAAATGAAGCTATATATTAAAAATCGTAGAGTCATAGACTAGGAAACAGTATGGAAATGAGACTTTTAACAAAGGGGAATTACAGAAAACTTGGCAAAATCAGGTGACCAAAATCCCCTCTACCCAAACATCTGAGATTCTTTGGGGGTTTCTTGTGTTTTCATCTCCAGATTTCTAAATGGCATGAACTGTCATCTGAACTTGAGCTGTGATTTTTTTTCTCCAGAAATAGGAGCTCAGAAGGGGCCCCGAGAGGCAGCTGTAGAAAAATAGCTGCAGTCCTGTAGAAGGAAAAGGAGGGAAGGGGCCAGGAGTGCTTAGCAACTGCCTCCCAGTTTCTGTCTCACATCAGGCCCTTCAGCCTCCCTGGGGAGGTGCTCATGGCCCCAGGTGACAGATGAGCCTTTGAGGGAACAGGAAGACAGCATGAGCGGCCTAGACCCTCTGAGGCCTGGAGGCACCCAGTTGTCATAGTCAGAACAAGGAAGACATCAGGGCCCATAGCTTCAGCATCAGTCCTTCCAATAAATATTCAGGCTTGATTTCCTTTAGGATTGACTGGTTTGATCTCCTTACTGTCCAAGGGACTCTCCAGCATCACTGTTTGAAAGCATCAGTTCTCCAGTGCTCAGCTTTCTTTACAATAGATAGATATACAAATAGATAGATGTATGTATTTTGTGAAACATTATCAGGCCGTGGGAAAGCACTTACAGTTTAATAAGAATACCTGCGTTCTTTACCCCTCTCTTGTTCTATAGAGCTATTGGTTTTATTTTATTTTTTTTGGTGGGGGGGTGGCAGGTTGGGGAGGGAGCGGGGCGGGCCACTTCTATTGGTCTTTCATTTATCTGTTTTCACCCATCTTTGTTCTTTGGGCTGTGTGGGCCTCCCATTGCGGTGGCCTCTGTCGCTGCAGAGCACCAGCTCTGGGTGCATGCGCTCTAGAGCTCTGGCTCGGTAATTGGACACATCAGTCCAGCCGCTCCGTGGCACGTGGGATCTTCCTAGGCCAGGGGATGAACCGGCGCCCCTTGCACTGCAAGGCAGTATCCTTACCCACTGGACCACCAGGGAAGCCCCGAGCTATTGGTTTTAAAATGAAGCTATATATTAAAAATCGTAGAGTCATAGACTAGGAAACAGTATGGAAATGAGACTTTTAACAAAGGGGAATTACAGAAAACTTGGCAAAATCAGGTGACCAAAATCCCCTCTACCCAAACATCTGAGATTCTTTGGGGGTTTCTTGTGTTTTCATCTCCAGATTTCTAAATGGCATGAACTGTCATCTGAACTTGAGCTGTGATTTTTTTTCTCCAGAAATAGGAGCTCAGAAGGGGCCCCGAGAGGCAGCTGTAGAAAAATAGCTGCAGTCCTGTAGAAGGAAAAGGAGGGAAGGGGCCAGGAGTGCTTAGCAACTGCCTCCCAGTTTCTGTCTCACATCAGGCCCTTCAGCCTCCCTGGGGAGGTGCTCATGGCCCCAGGTGACAGATGAGCCTTTGAGGGGAACAGGAAGACAGCATGAGCGGCCTAGACCCTCTGAGGCCTGGAGGCACCCAGTTGTCATAGTCAGAACGGGCACAAAAGGACGCATCCCAGGGCCGACCTTCAGCTCTGCATCCCTCGCCTCACTTTGGAAAGTCACCAAGAGTTGACTATATTATGCCTTGAGGCCCATCAAAGCAGGGCATTGGAGGAGTCCGGACCTCTGGTATTTTGTGAATGAATGAGTGGATGAAGAAGTTTATATTCTTACGGCATTTCTGTATTGTCTAGCACAGGATGTTTCTGAGTGGGGGCTTCTATGGCCCTGTGGTGAATGGGGCACATGGTCCCGCCTCACAAAGCTTAAGCCCTGGGCCCCATGGGACAAGATGAGCCATAATGAAAGAAGCACACATACCAGGATTCAACAGGGGATGCAGGACTATTTTCACGTGTTGTGGAAGCACCTGAACCAAAAGGTTGGTGACCATGGAAGTGGCATTTGAGGTTTAGCTGCTATCTTGGGGGTTATTGTCCGTTAGCCAGACAAAGAGGAAGAGAAAGGATATTTGGACCTAAGCAAAGGCATGCCAGTCTGGAAGGAGCCAAGCAGAGGTATTATAGCTAAAGGACAGGATGGAGGAGATTCTTGGCAAGTGACCAGATCACAAAGAATTTTATAGGATATTGGGTGCATTGAGTCCTTCCTGCAGACACCCGGAAGGCATGCATAGCCTTCAAGCACGGAGTAAAGTGATCAGATTTACCCCTTAGAAAGGCCATTCTTGAGAGGCTGGCTGCCTGAGATGGATGCTGGTGGCTTGCTTTTCGGAAGGGCCGGTGGTGAGATGGAATGAGAGATGGTTTGAACTTGGTGTTGAGTGGCTACCAAGCGTGAGGACAGTTCCCAGTGTCCTGGGCAGCTCAGTGTCGGGGAGGCGGGTTATTAGGGGACAAAATAATTTATCCAGTTGGCAAAAGTACCCGCCAAGAAGAGGGAGAAGGTAAAGTAATTCTCTGGGGATCCTTTAAATGCAACGGCCTGCAGGAATCTAAAATGGCAGTTAGAAAGGTGGTCTGGCACTCAGTGCATGGTGAGCGATCTAGAATATGGAGTCATGGGCGTAAATTTGCTAGTTGAAGTCATGAGTGTTACTGACCTCATCCAAGGAGCACGCGTGGCATCGGAAGTGGTCGGATCTGGGTGAAATAATCACTAAATCAGTTCAATCGCTCAGCCATGTCTAACTCTTTGCGACCTCATGGACTGCAGCACTCCAGACTTCCCTGTCCTTCACCATATTCCAGAGCTTGCTCAAACTCATGTCCATTGAATCAGTGATGCCATCCAACCGTCTCATCCTCTGTCATTGCCTTCTCCTTTTGCCTTCCGTTTTTTTCCCATCATCAGGGTCTTTTCCAAGGAGTCTTCTCTTCGCATGACCTGGCCAAAGTATTGCAGCTTCAACTTCAGCATCAGACCTTTCAGTGAATATTCAGGATTGATTTCCTTGAGGCTTGACTAAATGACCTCTCCTAGGAATGTGGTGATGACCAGACAGAAATGCCCCAACCCACATGACACTGACGAGCTCTAGAGAAAGATCCTGAAAGAGAGCTTCTCCCCATCCTTGGCTCCACTATGCCTGTCTCCACTTGTTCTGTGTCCCGTCTCCACCTGCCTTAGGAAAGAGGAGCTCCTTTTCCATCATTCTCCACAAGCACCTTTCCCCTTTCTCTTTCCATCCGTCTGAAAAGGCAGCTGCCTCCCTCCGCGACTGAGATGCCACAAACCAAAGTCAGTTCTGCTTTTCTTTCTTCCTGAAATGCAGATACAGCTTTAGAAATCCAGACTTTAAAATCAAGGCCCTCAAAACAATAAGCAGTTGTAAAAATACTAATGAAAGCTGTAGCCTTGAGGTTCCAAAGCCTGCGGAAGACTCATTAGCTCCGGGCGGCAGAACGAATCCTTACTGGCCTCAAGTCAGACCAGCACAACCTACGAGGCTCGTGCCACGTCTCTGGGGAAGGCTGTCAGGCTGCTTGGCATGCATTTAAAGCATCTCGCCCCTGTGTTTGCTGCCAGTCTCTTCCTTCCAAGGCCAACACCCAGTGCCATTTGCTTGGGGGCTGGTGTATTTGTTTCCCAGAAAAATGTTAGCTTGTTTGCCTTTCTCTTTTGGTCAGTGATATAGATGGAATTGTTCCAAATGATAAAAATAGAAGATCCATTCTTACACTTTGAAGAATGATAGAAGGCTCGTACATGGCAGTGAATGGCAAATGGCATTTAAAGGGGAGTCAGTGGTTTCTCAGTTCACAGGAAGTAGAAATCACTAAACTGTGAGCCATAATAAATCATTTGAGGTATGGAAACACTGTTGCTGCTCAGAGATGTTGCATAAACCAAGATCATAACTATAATAGCTGAGCTGGTTAAATAGATCATGAGAAAGGACATTAAAGTTTTATTTTTGGATAATTCATTATGTATAAAAGTTTAACTCCCCAAATGGAAGTTTCCTGTGATATCCAGCATAGAAAGGGTCGTGTCTAAGTATCAGGGAAATTTTAAATTTCATATTAGTGTAAAATTAGATAAAATTACTTGAATCTACTGTCAAGGTGAGGGTAGCTTAAGAGATTCAGTGCATTTAGAGGGCATCTCTGCTTTTATTCTTGAAATTAGCTCCTCAGGATTATCATAGAATGGACCTCTTCACTAGCACAGCAGTAGTGTCCTGCTATTAACCAACATTCTACACAAGGTTGGTCTTAAGAGGAACCACGAGGTGGGTGTTTACTTGGCAAAGAGGGCGGGCTGCCCTGGGTGCTCCCCTCAAATTCCGATGACTATAATTCTGAAGCTAGAGCTTTATCCCTTTCCTTTGTGAGTCTGGCTCTGTTCAACGAGGAATCCTTCAAGGAAAAGTGAGGTTTTAAACTATTGTAAGTCATCTTTATTACAGTCCAACCTGAAAGAGTAAGTGGAATCTGTTAACTAGGCACGCCCTTTTTCACTCTAACACCAAGCATACAAGCCTCCATACAACACCCTTTTTCCTACAGCCAGCTGTCACAGGCAGGAGCTGACCCTCCTCCCTCTGAATGATAAGGTCTCCTCTGCCCCTGAAGCCCTAGCCCCTCCTGCCTTCTCAGGACACCTGCCCTGTCCAGAGGACCTTCTCCCTCCTTATACATGTAGCTTTTCGCCATCCCCACCACTGCCACTTAATCTAGATTCTTTCCATTAAGTATAATCAACCTTCTTTTCATTAAAAACTACAAACCTCATCCAAGCCTCTTTCACCCCCAGCTCTCTAGTCCCTTCAAAGCTTTGCAGTGCAGGGGGCGCTGGTTCCATCTCTGACCCAAGAAGATCCCATGTGCCATGGAGCGGCTGGACCGGTGTGTCCAATTACCAGCCAGCGCTCTGGAGCGCACGCGCCCAGAGCGGAGCTCTACAACGAGAGAAGCCACTGCAATGGGAGGCCCACACAGGCCAAATAATATAAATGGCTGAAAGTAGATAGCTAAAAAACCAATAAAAGAGGCCAAAATTTTTTTTAAAAAAGAAAAATGGCTGGGCTTCATGGAAGAGTCCTCCATACTCTTGTGTCCATTTGCTCACCTCTGTTCTCACCCACTGCAGCCTGACTTTGTCCCTACCACCTCTGAAAGAGCTCTGGGTACACTCGATAATAACCCTGCCTGCTGCTAAGGCAGTCTTTCCAGGCCCTCTCTGACCTTTCAGCCACTTTGTTGGCCACGCCCATCTTCTTCCTCTGCTTCCACGATGCCACGTTCTAATTTTCATCTTGCTCCACATACTGCCCCTCCTCAAACTCTCTGGCAGGTTTGTCTTCCTTAATCTGAGCATTAAATTATTGGAATTCTGTAAGGTTCCGTCCCAGGCTCTCTTCTCTTCTCATTCTATATTCTCTCCATCCCTCCTGGCTTCAAATAGTATCTATTTTGCAAATGAGCCAAGAAACTTCCAGCGCTGGCCTGGCCCTCTGCTCTCCACTATGCTCAGTATATCCAGCTGCCCACTGGACACATCACTGTGACGCTGCACAATCATTGTGACTCAACGGGTCTAAACTCAGACTCATGGTCCCCTTCCAGCCTTCCCCATCCTCCCCTCAAATGTCCCGTTCCTTCCAGTGTTCCCACCTTGTCAGTGAATGGCATAACCATCCATCGAGCTGTGTAAGTTATGGAATCTAAGAGCTATTCAGCGTACCTCCTCCTTCCCTGCCCCTGCCCCCCACTGTCCATAGACACTGTCTCCATGGTGGTCACCTCGGCTCCTAAAGAGCTTGCACGTCTATCTCCATAACCTGGCCTGGGTGCCCATCACCCACTACCAGATGTGCAATAGCTTCCAGGGCTCCTATTCAGACTGCCTCTTACATCTCCCAACCCATTTTCTGTACAACAAGCAGTGTGATCTGTTATAAATCTGACCCAAGAAGATCCCATGTGCCATGGGCGCCTGTGTCAATTACCAGCCAGCGCTCTGGGCGCCAGAGCGGAGCTCTACAACGAGAGAAGCCACTGCAATGGGAGGCCCACACAGGCCAAATAATATAAATGGCTGAAAGTAGATAGCTAAAAAACCAATAAAGGAGGCCAAAATTTTGTTTAAAAAAGAAAAATGGCTGGGCTTCATGGAAGAGTCCTCCATACTCTTGTGTCCATTTGCTCACCTCTGTTCTCACCCACTGCAGCCTGACTTTGTCCCTACCACCTCTGAAAGAGCTCTGGGTACACTCGATAATAACCCTGCCTGCTGCTAAGGCAGTCTTTCCAGGCCCTCTCTGACCTTTCAGCCACTTTGTTGGCCACGCCCATCTTCTTCCTCTGCTTCCACGATGCCACGTTCTAATTTTCATCTTGCTCCACATACTGCCCCTCCTCAAACTCTCTGGCAGGTTTGTCTTCCTTAATCTGAGCATTAAATTATTGGAATTCTGTAAGGTTCCGTCCCAGGCTCTCTTCTCTTCTCATTCTATATTCTCTCCATCCCTCCTGGCTTCAAATAGTATCTATTTTGCAAATGAGCCAAGAAACTTCCAGCGCTGGCCTGGCCCTCTGCTCTCCACTATGCTCAGTATATCCAGCTGCCCACTGGACACATCACTGTGACGCTGCACAATCATTGTGACTCAACGGGTCTAAACTCAGACTCATGGTCCCCTTCCAGCCTTCCCCATCCTCCCCTCAAATGTCCCCGTTCCCTTCCAGTGTTCTCACCTTGTCAGTGAATGGCATAACCATCCATCGAGCTGTGTAAGTTATGGAATCTAAGAGCTATTCAGCGTACCTCCTCCTTCCCTGCCCCTGCCCCCCACTGTCCATAGACACTGTCTCCATGGTGGTCACCTCGGCTCCTAAAGAGCTTGCACGTCTATCTCCATAACCTGGCCTGGGTGCCCATCACCCACTACCAGATGTGCAATAGCTTCCAGGGCTCCTATTCAGACTGCCTCTTACATCTCCCAACCCATTTTCTGTACAACAAGCAGTGTGATCTGTTATAAATCTGAAATGTTCCTTTGTTCCTTCCTTCACCCACCCGGGGCAAGGTATGCAACTCTCTGTGCCATGGTTTCCCACTTTGTACAGTGGAAATGCTGAGAGTGCTCTCTCAAGGGCCTGACCTGAAGATTAAATGAATCAATCTCTGTGCTTCTTAGGGCCGTGCCTGGACCTTTTAGACCTTAAATCAGCATTAGCTTATTCCGTTATTCCTGTTGGTTGCAGAGAAATACAAAGCCGAGTGGGTCTATGACCTTGCCCAGGTGGGTTCAGGGCAGAGCCAGGGGTCTAACCCTGATCCCCTAATGCCTGAGCTTTGTTTAGGGCTTTGTCATTAACCACAATATAATTCTCCTACCAAATCTCATTTTCAAAGTCAAAACAACTAATTATAGCACATGCCCTCGGGGAGGGCTTATCTACATTTTATAGCTGTGATTAGCCTGGATATTCTCAGACACTTTCAAGAAAAATGAAACATAAATAGAGGGCCTCGTTTGAAATCGTGTGTGTTTAACGATAAGGCTGCCTAGTTAATAGCAGCATTTTCCCTGGTTAGAGCTCAGTCACTCACTGTTTTGTCCCCTCCAAACATGACACATAAGAAAAACAAAAACAGAAAGAAGCAGGCAACACATTTGGTCTTGGAATCCACGGCCTGCTCAGCACAAGCCAGTAAGTGGACTTTGTACTGACTCTTCAAAGCATAAGAGTCTACGACACTGGCCCCCACTTTTAAGATGAAAACTCCATCTTGAATCTGGAGGGCATCTTCAAAACAGTCTGTACCCAAATCCTAGCTTTGTTTGGGTCTTGCCAAATGGTCCCACAAGGGTGGCTGTGCATCCCTACCAAAGAAACCAGTATTGGAGGGAAAATAGATGGAAAGGTGAGGAAGAGCCTCTAAGGAGCTCATTGTGAGGCAGAAGCTGCATTCCAGACCTCTGACACCGGCTTGCTTGGTTGTACAATCCCAACTTTCCTCCTATAGTCAGAGAGTGCTCTTCTAGAAAAGGCAGGGAGACTTCTGAGTCCAAATTTAGAACCTCCAGGGCTGGGAATGTCCAGATACCCAGTTAGCCCTTATCCATGTGGGTAAATAATGCTTTCATGGGACGTTTTTAAAAAGAAAATGAAGGATGGGTGCGAAAACGTTCTTATAAATGTGAGAACGCTTTGAGATGACCATTTCCAGCAGCCTCTGGGGTGATATGGGGTCTGCAGAAAGCTATCTGAGCAAAACTTTAGCTGGCTCTGAGGCCCCATCCCTGTCTGCAGCCTGTGCAGTGATGGTCGTGGAGCATCACGACACCAGCGGTCAGGGAGCACTGGGTTCCAAGCAGCTGCCGACTCTGCAGACTTTGGTTTCACTCTGGGTCTGTCTCCATCGTCCAGGATGCCCACTGCGGGCACCGGATGCTGATGTCTGGGAGGGACCCCAGCCTCTGCGGCCAGACAGGGTCTTTCCACCCCTTAGCTCTACTGGAGTGCCCAGAGGGCCTCGAGCTCCTTCCACTGTGTTTGCCTTTCACACTCACCTCCCCAGTGAGGGAAGCAGAATGCTGAGTAACTAATTGCAGGCTTGTTCAATAATTTCCAAGAGTCTCAAAAATACCAGCCTGTCTGTGATGCAGAAGCCCATTGTGTGATCTCTCCTGGTAGTTCATCTGGGCCTCCTCTGTTTTTAATATAAGCCTCAGGCATGCAGCATTGTAATTCAACATCTGCATTGACTGTAGAGCAGTCACCGCCGCCTCAGGTCTAGTTGTCATCTCAGGACAGCTGACCACCTTCACCCTTTCCACCCACCCCAGCCCCTTCCCCAAAGAGTCTACGACACTGGCCCCCACTTTTAAGATGAAAACTCCATCTTGAATCTGGAGGGCATCTTCAAAACAGTCTGTACCCAAATCCTAGCTTTGTTTGGGTCTTGCCAAATGGTCCCACAAGGGTGGCTGTGCATCCCTACCAAAGAAACCAGTATTGGAGGGAAAATAGATGGAAAGGTGAGGAAGAGCCTCTAAGGAGCTCATTGTGAGGCAGAAGCTGCATTCCAGACCTCTGACACCGGCTTGCTTGGTTGTACAATCCCAACTTTCCTCCTATAGTCAGAGAGTGCTCTTCTAGAAAAGGCAGGGAGACTTCTGAGTCCAAATTTAGAACCTCCAGGGCTGGGAATGTCCAGATACCCAGTTAGCCCTTATCCATGTGGGTAAATAATGCTTTCATGGGACGTTTTAAGAAGAAAATGAAGGATGGGTGCGAAAACGTTCTTATAAATGTGAGAACGCTTTGAGATGACCATTTCCAGCAGCCTCTGGGGTGATATGGGGTCTGCAGAAAGCTATCTGAGCAAAACTTTAGCTGGCTCTGAGGCCCCATCCCTGTCTGCAGCCTGTGCAGTGATGGTCGTGGAGCATCACGACACCAGCGGTCAGGGAGCACTGGGTTCCAAGCAGCTGCCGACTCTGCAGACTTTGGTTTCACTCTGGGTCTGTCTCCATCGTCCAGGATGCCCACTGCGGGCACCGGATGCTGATGTCTGGGGAGGGACCCCAGCCTCTGCGGCCAGACAGCGCTCTTTCCACCCCTTAGCTCTACTGGAGTGCCCAGAGGGCCTCGAGCTCCTTCCACTGTGTTTGCCTTTCACACTCACCTCCCCCCAGTGAGGGAAGCAGAATGCTGAGTAACTAATTGCAGGCTTGTTCAATAATTTCCAAGAGTCTCAAAAATACCAGCCTGTCTGTGATGCAGAAGCCCATTGTGTGATCTCTCCTGGTAGTTCATCTGGGCCTCCTCTGTTTTTAATATAAGCCTCAGGCATGCAGCATTGTAATTCAACATCTGCATTGACTGTAGAGCAGTCACCGCCGCCTCAGGTCTAGTTGTCATCTCAGGACAGCTGACCACCTTCACCCTTTCCACCCACCCCCAGCCCCCTTCTCCCCTGGTCCCCATGAATCTGATCTCTGTAAGTTTGTTTCTGTTTTATTGTGTGCGTTTGTTTGTTTGGGAGTCTTTCAGAGTCCACACAGGAGTGAAAATCATAGGGCGTTTGTCTTCTACATGTGACGTAGTTCACTTAGAAGACCTTCATGTTGTCCCAAATGGCAAGATTTCATGCTCTTTATGGTTGAATGACATCCCATTGTGTGTATATCCCACCTCTTCTTTATCCATTCATCCATCTGTGGACACTGAGGTGGTTTCCATATCTTAGCTATTGTAAATACCAGTGCAGGGAACGTAGGGGTTCAGATATCTTTTCGAATTGATGTTTTCATGTTCTTCAGACAGATGCCCACAAGTGGAAGAGCTGGGTCATGTGGTGGTTCCATTCTTGATTTCTTTGAGGCATCTGCCTGCCCTTTCCTCAGTGGCTGCAACGGGTTACATTCCCACTGACAGTGTACTGGCTTCCCTTTCCTCCACCTGCTTGCCAACAGTTGGTTCATGCAGTCGCTTTGATTATAGTCAACCCAATGTGTTTGAGGTATACTCTCATTGTGATTTTGATTTGCATTTCCCTGGTAATTAGCCATGTTAAGCATCTTTTCACATGCCTATTGACCATCCATAGGTGGTCTTTGAAAAATGTCTGTTCGGGGCTTCCCTGGTGGTCCAGTGGGTGAGGAGTCTGCCTTGCAGTGCAGGGGGCACCAGTTCAATCCCTGGCCGGGGAGGATCCCATGTGCCGTGGAGTGGCTGGATCAGTGTATCCTGTTAGCAGCCAGCGCTCTGGAGCACGTGTGCCCAGAGACAATGCTCTGCAACGAGAGAAGCCACTGCAATGGGAGGCCCACACAGGCTGAAGAGTAGGGATGGATGAAAATAAATGAATAAAAAGCCAATAAAAGAGGCCAAAATTTTTTTTTTAAATGTCAGTTCTTCATATAGAAATCATGAAAGAAAATGTTTGGATCCTCTGCTCATTTTTTTTTTTTTTAATTTTTAAATTTATTTATTTTTGGGGGGGGGGGGTGGGGAGGGAGGGGAATGGGCGGGCCACTTCCACTGGTCTTTCATTTCTCCATTTTCATCCGTCTTTGTTCTTTGGCTCCTGTGGGCCTCCCATCGCAGTGGCCACTGTCGCAGAACGCCAGCTCTGGGCACACGCGCACCAGAGCTCCAGCTCGGTAATTGGACACATCGCTCCAGCCGCTCCGTGGCACGTGGGATCTTCCCAGGCCAGGGATCGAACCGGCGCCCCTTGTACTGCAAGGCGGTGTCTTTACCCACTGGACCACCAGGGGAAGCCCTCCTCTGCTCATTTTTAAATCCAGTTGTTTGGTTTTTGGCTGTCGATTTTGTATTAGCTCTTTATATATTTTGGATTTTAACCCCTTATCTGATGTATGATCTGCAGTTGTCTTCTCCCACTAGGATGGTTGACTTCTTATGATGATGATTTCCTTGGCTGTGTGGAAGCTTTCTAGTATGCTGCAGACCCGCCCTTCTTGATTTCTTTGAGGCATCTGCCTGCCCTTTCCTCAGTGGCTGCAACGGGTTACATTCCCACTGACAGTGTACTGGCTTCCCTTTCCTCCACCTGCTTGCCAACAGTTGGTTCATGCAGTCGCTTTGATTATAGTCAACCCAATGTGTTTGAGGTATACTCTCATTGTGATTTTGATTTGCATTTCCCTGGTAATTAGCCATGTTAAGCATCTTTTCACATGCCTATTGACCATCCATAGGTGGTCTTTGAAAAATGTCTGTTCGGGGCTTCCCTGGTGGTCCAGTGGGTGAGGAGTCTGCCTTGCAGTGCAGGGGGCACCAGTTCAATCCCTGGCCGGGGAGGATCCCATGTGCCGTGGAGTGGCTGGATCAGTGTATCCTGTTAGCAGCCAGCGCTCTGGAGCACGTGTGGCCAGCGACCATGCTCTGCGAGAGAAGCCACTGCAATGGGAGGCCCACACAGGCTGAAGAGTAGGGATGGATGAAAATAAATGAATAAAAAGCCAATAAAAGAGGCCAAAATTTTTTTTTTAAATGTCAGTTCTTCATATAGAAATCATGAAAGAAAATGTTTGGATCCTCTGCTCATTTTTTTTTTTTTTAATTTTTAAATTTATTTATCTTTTGGAGGGTGGGGTGGGGAGGGAGGGGAATGGGCGGGCCACTTCCACTGGTCTTTCATTTCTCCATTTTCATCCGTCTTTGTTCTTTGGCTCCTGTGGGCCTCCCATCGCAGTGGCCACTGTCGCAGAACGCCAGCTCTGGGCACACGCGCACCAGAGCTCCAGCTCGGTAATTGGACACATCGCTCCAGCCGCTCCGTGGCACGTGGGATCTTCCCAGGCCAGGGATCGAACCGGCGCCCCTTGTACTGCAAGGCGGTGTCTTTACCCACTGGACCACCAGGGGAAGCCCTCCTCTGCTCATTTTTAAATCCAGTTGTTTGGTTTTTGGCTGTCGATTTTGTATTAGCTCTTTATATATTTTGGATTTTAACCCCTTATCTGATGTATGATCTGCAGTTGTCTTCTCCCACTAGGATGGTTGACTTCTTATGATGATGATTTCCTTGGCTGTGTGGAAGCTTTCTAGTATGCTGCAGCCCCACCTGTTTTTGCTTCTGTGTCCCTTGCCTTTGGAGTGAGATCCACCAAGGCATCTGTAAGAATGCCTAGTGTCTCCTCTCTGGGGTCCTTCCCAGTCTCTGGCCTCTGTGGTGCCCGCCCCTTGTCTGACCCCACCCCCTGCCATTGCAGCATAGCCAGGTCCCATCCTGGCTGTGAGGGTCTCAGTTGTTAAGGCTGAATTACCAGCTGAATTACTGAATTACCAGCTGAATTCCTTGTCATGGCTGCCACCAAGAGTGTCGTCTCTGTTCCAGTGCCCCTGTCATCCTGACGAGGCTCTGGGGGCAATGGGTGGGGATCAGAAGAGCAGGAGCTCTTGTTCTCTGCAGACAGACGTGCTCTCTCCCGTCTCCCTGGGGCCAGCAGCCCCTTTGTGCTTTGCATCTGCACAGACGTGGCAAGAGGCACGCTCTCACCTCGGGGTCAGGGCAGAAAGGCAGAAGCCGTGATCTCTAAGTTAGGAGGCCCCAGCCAAAGAAAGGGACTTCTGTGACAAGAGTCCCTAGGCCTGGAGGCCAGAGGAACAGGGCTGGGAGGGGCCGGCAGAGGGAGGAGGGTGAGCCCCACGTGACATCTCGTCGTCGTCGGATGGCTTTCCTGGGGTTGAAATTGAGGAACTGAGAAGGCATTGGTGGGGAGCGTCCGTCTTTGAGAGCGCAGGATGGAGCGGGTACTCCCGCTTCTGACACGGCTTCACCTCTCTGCGACGGCCGGCGAGATTAATGACCCAGGGAGGCTATGACATGGTCCAAAAACTTTTCCTGGATTTCTTCCGCAGGCGACTGAGCCAGAGGCCGACCGCGGAGGAGCTGGAGCAGAGGAACATTTTGAAACGTAAGTGACAGCGCCCGTGGCAAGCGCCGAGGCTTCACGGTGGCTTTGGTTAGGATGGTTTCATGGCAGATCACCAGGGTTCTCCCGTGTGCGCTTGTGTGGAAAAGCTAGAGCTTCTCTCTGCTGCTGGAAGCTTCCCCGCGGGTGCTAGGCCACCCGAGACAGCCTCCCCACAGAGAAAGCAACTCTGAATCCACTTGGTTCATGAGGAGCTCAAGGCCTTCTCCAAGGAGAACCTGCCCTTTTGTGGGCTGCTGAGTCACAGAAGCTGGAAAGTTTTGAGCGAGATAACGTCTGAGTCAATGAGAGCTGGGGTGGCCGTTAAGCCCACATTAGCTTAAAAACTGCAAATTTGATACTGAGAGGTAAAATAGGGCAGATAGCCATTTGAAAACTAGAACCAGAGAACAGGACTTAATTCTGCAGCTGGCTGCTGGTGATAAGACGCCCCTCCTCTGAGCGTTCAGCGGAAAGTCTAGGAAAGCGTTTCCCGGGGGAAGTCCTTTCTGGTCTTCTCTTGGGCCTCCCGCAGCCAGCTGCTGGTGTAGCTGCTCACGCACCCTTTCCAGAAAGATTCGCTCTCACTGTGTCTGTGGACAGAAGCACTTCACGAGCCTTTTGTTTGGTTCAGGACACAAGGCATATTTGAGTAGGTACAGAAAGTCTATGTAGTGTTGAAAATATTTACTTTTAAAATACTGAAAGAAATCATCTCATGGACACCTATCAGCAGGTTAGGGAGGAGACAGTCAATAATTGAAAAAGGAAAAAAAAAATCTATTTCATTACACAATACTCTCATCAACACTGCCCTCTAGATGGTCAACGGATGTTTTTAGTTTAATTCAGACCCTTTCTCCCTACATAGCTCTCTCTTTCGGACTCTCTCCAGAAAAGGGAAATACATGCTATGCAAAGTTTTGCTTAGCTTCTCTGCTACACACGCATGCACGCACACGCGCACACCCTGGTCACATGAGGCCTCTGCGTGATTGGGTATTTCCACCTCAAGCAAACAACAATGTTCTTCATGTTACTTTTCTCCCCTTCCTCATTGTGGTCCCACGACTTGGTCAGCGTCCAGTGGTTTGCTGTTGAGTTTCACCTGGAGAGGTGGGGGCGGCAGGCTGGGGGTGATCAGGAGCCCCCACCGCCAGGTTTCGGCTACTCCCTCACCTCGCAGTGGGCAGTACCTTCAGGCTTAACCTTCCTTGGTCCTCAGGGCCCCCCCGATCTCTAGGAAGGTGTATATACCAATGTATTCTTCCTAATCAAAGGGTGCCTTTAAATGTTTCTACCAGAAGTTGGCTTTGAGCTGAAACAGAGTTAGAACTCTTTCAGATGATCTCCTTGGTCAGGGAAACCTTTGGTCTGTGTGTCTTCCTCTCTGTCCCAATGTGATAGCTGACCCGTTATAAATTGTCCACCTTGGAAAAACCAGAAGGTGGCCCTGTGTTTTCTAAAGGCAGCAGTCTGGAGAGCATGCTTTCTCTTCCTCTGCCCAGGCCTCACAGGGACTTAATTCTGCAGCTGGCTGCTGGTGATAAGACGCCTCCTCTGAGCGTTCAGCGGAAAGTCTAGGAAAGCGTTTCCCGGGGGAAGTCCTTTCTGGTCTTCTCTTGGGCCTCCCGCAGCCAGCTGCTGGTGTAGCTGCTCACGCACCCTTTCCAGAAAGATTCGCTCTCACTGTGTCTGTGGACAGAAGCACTTCACGAGCCTTTTGTTTGGTTCAGGACACAAGGCATATTTGAGTAGGTACAGAAAGTCTATGTAGTGTTGAAAATATTTACTTTTAAAATACTGAAAGAAATCATCTCATGGACACCTATCAGCAGGTTAGGGAGGAGACAGTCAATAATTGAAAAAGGAAAAAAAAAATCTATTTCATTACACAATACTCTCATCAACACTGCCCTCTAGATGGTCAACGGATGTTTTTAGTTTAATTCAGACCCTTTCTCCCTACATAGCTCTCTCTTTCGGACTCTCTCCAGAAAAGGGAAATACATGCTATGCAAAGTTTTGCTTAGCTTCTCTGCTACACACGCATGCACGCACACGCGCACACCCTGGTCACATGAGGCCTCTGCGTGATTGGGTATTTCCACCTCAAGCAAACAACAATGTTCTTCATGTTACTTTTCTCCCCTTCCTCATTGTGGTCCCACGACTTGGTCAGCGTCCAGTGGTTTGCTGTTGAGTTTCACCTGGAGAGGTGGGGGCGGCAGGCTGGGGGTGATCAGGAGCCCCCACCGCCAGGTTTCGGCTACTCCCTCACCTCGCAGTGGGCAGTACCTTCAGGCTTAACCTTCCTTGGTCCTCAGGGCCCCCCCGATCTCTAGGAAGGTGTATATACCAATGTATTCTTCCTAATCAAAGGGTGCCTTTAAATGTTTCTACCAGAAGTTGGCTTTGAGCTGAAACAGAGTTAGAACTCTTTCAGATGATCTCCTTGGTCAGGGAAACCTTTGGTCTGTGTGTCTTCCTCTCTGTCCCAATGTGATAGCTGACCCGTTATAAATTGTCCACCTTGGAAAAACCAGAAGGTGGCCCTGTGTTTTCTAAAGGCAGCAGTCTGGAGAGCATGCTTTCTCTTCCTCTGCCAGTCTGCCCCGCCCAGGCCTCACAGGGACCTGGGCTCAGCAGAAGGCCTCTGTGCACACAGCGGGTGACGCCGTACCTGGGGTCCTCCGCCTGACTCTTCCGTGGGCAGAAGCCAGACACTTCGGGGGGCTTGTTCAGGTTCCAGCAGACGGCGCTGCTCGTAGTGAGGCCAGAGGTTTTGGAAAGAGCAGCCAGAGGCGGCCCAGCTCACCTAACTCCCTGGAGGCACAGCGCTCGCTTCTTGTCTGCCCAGATCCGTGGGAGGCAATGGGATGGGCTCTCAAGTTGGATTGTTCTCGCCCTTCAGAGAGATGCTAGGCTCTTAGAGGTCGGTCCTTGTGCTGAGTATGCCTGGGGGAGCAAGGTTCAGGGGAGCGACAGCTGCCCAGCTGTTCCCATGGCTCCCCTTCCTTCCGTGGCCTCGTCGGTCGTGTCCTGTTTGAGCAGCTGCAGACCGAAGGACCTCTTGATCAAATTCAGACAGGGTCCTCCTTTTGCTCCTTTTTTGGAAAGGAGCTTTTCCTGCCCGTTCTTGGTTTTCTCCCCCATTCTTGGAACTTAGTTTTTGGAAATCGGGTTTTTCTCTTTTTTAACTCGATTGTGAGTGTTAAACAAGAAACGTTCAGTGGTATCAGAAAGTACCCTCCATGGTGTATTCTGAGAGTTACATCCGGGCTTCGAGTCCCAGGAGGCACCACGTCTCTAAGGCTGCAGCAGGAAGGGCCACTTGGGGCGAGCTGGGTGCTGGAGCTGTGGGACCACGGGCCTGACCCAGCCCCAGCCTGCCCGGCCTGCCCTGGGCAGCCAGTGAGCCACGGGGCATGTCTGCTCACACAATGAGCTGCTGGTGGCGGCAGTGACCTCAAGGGCATTTCCTGGTCTCCCTTCCCCCTTGGCTGCTGGGGGTCGCCCTGCACCCACTGCCTGAGAATTCCTGACTCTGGGTTTGTAAATGGCTTTGAGTTAAAGGTACAGACTGCACAGGTGGTGGGTTGGGGAGCCCCCACCCATCAGAGGGACCTCAGGCCCACCTGTAGGAGATGAGGGCACCATGCTCTGGGCAGGATGCTGCCTTTCAAGCCCAGAAGGGGGCCCTGTAGGATGAGGCGGCCCCGAGTGGAGTCCGAGGCCAAAAACTGTAATGAGGAGGAAGGCTGGCCCCAAGCAAAATCTGATGGGAAGAGGCAGTGTGTTCAAGCAAGAAATAGAGCCAGACTGATTGTCTAACTTATCAGCCGTGGAGTGTGCAGCCTGCCTCTCAGGTCTTCTGGGCCTTCCTATCATTTCCAAACCCAAGAACGGTAGCCCAGGTGGTCTCTCGGGCCTCCCTTGGCTCTTACTATGCTGTGAGCCTGTCCATTTTAACCAGGTGCCCTCGGGCGGCCTCCCAGGGGCTCACCATCCACCCTAGGTCTCTCCATCTGTCCTCACTCCCACCTGCCCATGCCACTGTCAGGGGGCACCCTGCCTCTGGGTCTAACTGGCTGCCTCCCCGTTTATCGCGGAGAGATTCGTTTGTACAAAGATGGTCATGGCTGACGAGCTGAATGGGTTTTTATTCAAAAGAAATCAACGTTTTTCAAAGGAACTCTGGAGGGGGAGGGAGGACCTTTCCTTTCAAAGGAAGGTGCTGTGGGGTCTGGGACAGTGGGGACCCCTGGGGACCTCCACCCAGGGCAGGATGTGCGCATTTCCGGTGCCGCTCCCTCCATGGTCCTGATCCCTGGAGGCCATCACAGTGGTGTCCCTGAGGGGTGTTGCTCGGGGGCCAGGTCGTGCGGTGAATCACCCCGTTCCTCCCGGTGGGCAGTGCTGCCACTGCAGGGTGCATCGCTGGAGGTCGTGGTTGCTGGCAAGGAGGGGCAGCGGGACCCCACTTCTAGGCACAAGCTGGGGTTGAGCTTTTTTTCCTTTTCCCCATCATGCCTCTTTGATGTCTATTTATTTTCATCCATCTGTTTATTCTTTGGCCCGTGTGGGCCTCCCACTGTAATGGCCTCTCTCGCTGCACAGCACGGGCTCTGGGCGCATGTGCTCCAGAGCACTGGCTCGTCATTGGACACACGGGTCCAGCTGCTCGACAGCACGTGGGATCTTCCCGGGCCAGGGATCAAACCGGTGCCCCTTGCACTGCAAGGTGGACTCTTTACCCACTGGGCCACCAGGAAAGCCCAGGGTTGGGCTTTTTAAGATCTGTCCTATACAGAGACCACTGAATGGTGAGTGCAGCCTGAGAGGCACAGTGAATGGCGTTATGGAAACATGATTTACACCCGTGGTTTCAAACGGGCCCTCCGGATGCCACCGGTGCCGCCGGCAGGTCGCAGGGGCGGCCGCTCTCTGCAGCCACCCTTGACTCAGGAGCGGAGGGGCAGGGGCCCTGGGCCCAGGCCAGCAGTCACGGTTTTCCTGCGTTAGACAGTACTGTGCTGCGATCTGTCCTTCCATCCCGAGGCCCGGGAGAGACAAGGAGGGCCCCCCGTTGTCCTGCGGTTTAGCTGTGCCCACAGTCTCTGTCCCCACCTCTCTGCTCCCTTCCCCAGACTCTTACCCATATGCACCTGACGCTACGTCACCCCACATTTGCACTGAGAACATTTAGGCTCTAAAAATCTCCTCTCCTAAGACGCTCCTTAAGAGTCTAAAATGCAGGCCGCTGTACCCTACACAGTGGCCTCACACGTCCTCTGTGGACTTCTGGGAAGATTCAAAGCATGAATGGAGTCAGGGCTCGCAAAAGGTGAGCGTTCTGAAATTCCAGACTCGCATCTGGCGTCAGCCAGGCCTTGTGGTGTTCCTGCGGCAGGCGCCCCCAGGCGCCCGGGCCACGTCACTGCGAGCCCCCTTAGGTCACTGCGAGGCTTGAGGCAGAGTTGCGGGAGGCCCAGGCCCTGTCCAGAGAAGGGCGGCTCCCCTCTCCAAGCACGCACCTATCCCCGGGCAAAGGACCGCCTCCTTGCCATGCGGCCCCACCTCTGGACCCAGCATTTCTGCCTGCAGATTCCAAACCTCACATGACATACAAACAAAGGCGTCAGCCTGCTCACCCCCATTTGAAACAGGGCAGCTTGGAAAGTGTCCCCACGGGCAGAAGGGTGGCTGGCGTCGGGACGCAGCTCAGCCCGGAACCTGTGCAGGGGTCAGAGGCTACCTCCGTGTGTGCCCCCGCCCCCAAGCCTAAAGCTGCTGCTGTGCTTGTTTCAGCTCGGAACGAACAAGAGGAGCAAGAGGAGAAGAGAGAGATCAAGAGGAGATTAACTCGGAAGGTGAGAGGGTCTCTGGGCCGCGCTGGGGGACAGGGGCCGCCCCGCCTCCCGTGCGGGCCTCGCCGCTGCCGGGCCTGTTGGATGTGACCCCAGGAGTTGCATTCCTCGGGAGTTGGGACATGGGGCTCTGCCCTCTCCGGGGGCCAGTGGTCACCCCGCTTCATGCCCCTCGGGCGTCCTAGCTGGAGACAGCCCCTGTTGCTTGGTTTGGGGACAGCAGCCTCCCCACCAAGCACTTTGATATCAGGTATTGTGTTTGCAGCTACAGTGACTATCTTGTGGTTAAAGATTCACTGTCATCTCATCTGACAGTTGGAAATTCACTGTCAAAATCAGTAGATCGCCAGGTCTCGCTCGCCCGCTCTGGCCCTGGGAGACTGCTCCTGACCTAGGACCCAAGAACGACTTGAGTTTATGATGCGAAATCCAGTTTGAATTACTGAATTAGGAAAATGCCCAATCTAACAAAGATGTTTTTAAAACTTTTTAGATATTTTTACATGTGTGCTTAGTCACTCAGTCATGTCCGACTCTTTGCAGCCCTAGGGACTGTAGCCCACCAGGCTCCTCTCTCCATGGGGTTCTCCGGGCAAGAATACTGGAGTGCACTGCCATGCCCTCTTCCAAGGGGACTTCCCAACCCAAGGATCGAACCCGGGTCTTCTGCATTGCAGGGGGCGTCTTCATCATCCGATAAAAAATAGATGGCTTGGCAATGCAGTGCAGAGGTAATTTTGAATGGCCTTTTTGGTAAGAAACTCTTATTTAAGGCTATTTTTGGAGGATATTGACAAGTTTAATTCATTGATGGCACAGAATATACTTGATTCTGTCTGACTAGAGTGTTTTCAATCAGCCTCTTCCAGTGACATACAAACAAAGGCGTCAGCCTGCTCACCCCCATTTGAAACAGGGCAGCTTGGAAAGTGTCCCCACGGGCAGAAGGGTGGCTGGCGTCGGGACGCAGCTCAGCCCGGAACCTGTGCAGGGGTCAGAGGCTACCTCCGTGTGTGCCCCCGCCCCCAAGCCTAAAGCTGCTGCTGTGCTTGTTTCAGCTCGGAACGAACAAGAGGAGCAAGAGGAGAAGAGAGAGATCAAGAGGAGATTAACTCGGAAGGTGAGAGGGTCTCTGGGCCGCGCTGGGGGACAGGGGCCGCCCCGCCTCCCGTGCGGGCCTCGCCGCTGCCGGGCCTGTTGGATGTGACCCCAGGAGTTGCATTCCTCGGGAGTTGGGACATGGGGCTCTGCCCTCTCCGGGGGCCAGTGGTCACCCCGCTTCATGCCCCTCGGGCGTCCTAGCTGGAGACAGCCCCTGTTGCTTGGTTTGGGGACAGCAGCCTCCCCACCAAGCACTTTGATATCAGGTATTGTGTTTGCAGCTACAGTGACTATCTTGTGGTTAAAGATTCACTGTCATCTCATCTGACAGTTGGAAATTCACTGTCAAAATCAGTAGATCGCCAGGTCTCGCTCGCCCGCTCTGGCCCTGGGAGACTGCTCCTGACCTAGGACCCAAGAACGACTTGAGTTTATGATGCGAAATCCAGTTTGAATTACTGAATTAGGAAAATGCCCAATCTAACAAAGATGTTTTTAAAACTTTTTAGATATTTTTACATGTGTGCTTAGTCACTCAGTCATGTCCGACTCTTTGCAGCCCTAGGGACTGTAGCCCACCAGGCTCCTCTCTCCATGGGGTTCTCCGGGCAAGAATACTGGAGTGCACTGCCATGCCCTCTTCCAAGGGGACTTCCCAACCCAAGGATCGAACCCGGGTCTTCTGCATTGCAGGGGGCGTCTTCATCATCCGATAAAAAATAGATGGCTTGGCAATGCAGTGCAGAGGTAATTTTGAATGGCCTTTTTGGTAAGAAACTCTTATTTAAGGCTATTTTTGGAGGATATTGACAAGTTTAATTCATTGATGGCACAGAATATACTTGATTCTGTCTGACTAGAGTGTTTTCAATCAGCCTCTTCCAGTGACCATCTTGAGAGAAAGATACTCAAAGCTTACAGTTAAGGGACCCATCCAAATTAATTTTTTTTAAGTTTTATTAATGGATTTTTCTCCATGGACGTATTATGGAAAGGAAGAAATGCAGAGATCCTGAAACAGCATACCCATTACTAAGGTGATGATTTGTGTCTCTCGATGCTTTCTCAGCCTTAGAGTGTCCCAAACATGTGACAAGCCAGAGGCCGTCCCCACGAAAAGGAGTAGCCCGTGACTGGCTGGTGTCCCCTGGTGAGAAACAGAACAGGTGCTCGGGGACCCCACTTCACCCAGGGGCCCTCACCCCAGTCCAGGGCTGGTTCTTCCATCCTTAAAATCACCGAGCCTTTGGACACAGGGCCCCCCATTTCCTGAGAGTGAGCAGTGAAAAGGGACCAGGGAGATGCCTTCCATTGTTCTAATAGATCCTTGAAAGGATGAGCGCATCAAAGGAGACTGGTGATGACCCCTTGTTTCTGATACAGAAAGGTCTAGATATTTAGAAACAAATCTTTAGTCAGAGTTTTGTAAAGTTGATTAAAGCTGATTGCTGGTACCACTGCCACCCCCCTCAATTCTCCTACTAAACTTGAGGGTGTTTCTTACTAAAAACTCATATATAACAGGAGAAGATTTGGACCTGTACCTAATTCTCTTTTTTTAAAAAAGTATATGATCTTGCAGGGGTAAACTTGACTGACTGCATGATTTGGCAAGAAAGGGTGAGCGAAGGTTTCCTCCCTTACCCACCTCCCCTGGGAGGGCAAAGGCAAGAGCGGGGTGGGTCCCCAGATACCCAGAGTTCCTGCAAGTCTTCAAGATAAATGCCTCTTCCTCCTCCCAGTTAGCTCTCCTTGCTTCTCCCAGGAAGACCGCCTGGTAATTTCAGCATCTGCCCTCCCCTGGGACTGGCTCGGGGAATGAGAGAGAATGAGCTGGAGTGAAGGGATAGGCTGTTCGTAAGGGAGAGACCGGAGGCAGCACGCACAGCTGGCTTTGTGGACAGAGATGTGGGGCTGGAGCCCGTTAGGGGGTCTGTACCACCACTGGGCTCTGAGCACGTTCTCTTCCTCGGGAGCCTTTATCGCACCAGGCCAGAGGCGGGGGGCGATGCTCTTTCCGCAGCCCGAGGACTGCCTCCGCGGCCCTCTGTTACGGACCGAGGAAAAGAAAGCACAGCAGTGGATACCGATAGCCACGGCTTTCTCTTCAAGCCAAACTGAGACTAACCTAGAAATTATAGGCTCTATCTTTTAATACATGCCTGTCTCCCACTTCCAAAAACTCACTAGCTAAGCTGGATGGATGGAGGGATAGGAAGAAGGAAAGGAGGCTGGCTTGAAGGGAGGAAGGAAGGGAAGAACCAGGTTGTAGTGGTAGTGGATTTGGGTCTCCCTGTACCCTGTTGTTGAGCAGCTGATCGCACAGGACACGCTTGCTGCCACAGATGGAAATATCTGCCCATCGTCCCCAGAAAACCAACTCTGGCTGCAAAGATGATTTCCTTAGCATCCAGGCAAGTGACTTGGGTTCCCATTAGCTGGAAGGTGGAGTCGGTCGTAAGCCACGGGCGCCTCCTCCTGAGCCCCACGTGGCTCAGGCTGTGAGCCCTCCGCAGAAAGTCTGATTTAAAAATCAGCAGTTTTGTAAAGTTGATTAAAGCTGATTGCTGGTACCACTGCCACCCCCCTCAATTCTCCTACTAAACTTGAGGGTGTTTCTTACTAAAAACTCATATATAACAGGAGAAGATTTGGACCTGTACCTAATTCTCTTTTTTTAAAAAAGTATATGATCTTGCAGGGGTAAACTTGACTGACTGCATGATTTGGCAAGAAAGGGTGAGCGAAGGTTTCCTCCCTTACCCACCTCCCCTGGGAGGGCAAAGGCAAGAGCGGGGTGGGTCCCCAGATACCCAGAGTTCCTGCAAGTCTTCAAGATAAATGCCTCTTCCTCCTCCCAGTTAGCTCTCCTTGCTTCTCCCAGGAAGACCGCCTGGTAATTTCAGCATCTGCCCTCCCCTGGGACTGGCTCGGGGAATGAGAGAGAATGAGCTGGAGTGAAGGGATAGGCTGTTCGTAAGGGAGAGACCGGAGGCAGCACGCACAGCTGGCTTTGTGGACAGAGATGTGGGGCTGGAGCCCGTTAGGGGGTCTGTACCACCACTGGGCTCTGAGCACGTTCTCTTCCTCGGGAGCCTTTATCGCACCAGGCCAGAGGCGGGGGGCGATGCTCTTTCCGCAGCCCGAGGACTGCCTCCGCGGCCCTCTGTTACGGACCGAGGAAAAGAAAGCACAGCAGTGGATACCGATAGCCACGGCTTTCTCTTCAAGCCAAACTGAGACTAACCTAGAAATTATAGGCTCTATCTTTTAATACATGCCTGTCTCCCACTTCCAAAAACTCACTAGCTAAGCTGGATGGATGGAGGGATAGGAAGAAGGAAAGGAGGCTGGCTTGAAGGGAGGAAGGAAGGGAAGAACCAGGTTGTAGTGGTAGTGGATTTGGGTCTCCCTGTACCCTGTTGTTGAGCAGCTGATCGCACAGGACACGCTTGCTGCCACAGATGGAAATATCTGCCCATCGTCCCCAGAAAACCAACTCTGGCTGCAAAGATGATTTCCTTAGCATCCAGGCAAGTGACTTGGGTTCCCATTAGCTGGAAGGTGGAGTCGGTCGTAAGCCACGGGCGCCTCCTCCTGAGCCCCACGTGGCTCAGGCTGTGAGCCCTCCGCTCACCGCGACGTCCGGTGGTGGTCAGTCGGAGAACTCGGGGCTCTCCTCGCCCAGTCCCTTATGGATCTGGAGTGGTGGTGTCTAATCTCTCGGATTCAGGCATTAAAAAGGGTCTCTTACCTTCAGAGCCCACCTCTGGATTTCTGTTCACTCCAGACCCTACCGTAGACAAGAGGCTATCAGCAAAAATCCAGACCATGATTTCTAGAAATTTAAATTAGAAATGCCATGCTTAATGACCTTTCTCCTGTCGTGGCGCACTGAGAAAACAGTACTGTTTGTCCACCACCCCAGGTAAACCTTACTAGTCAGAAACAATCACTGGGACTTTGCGCAAGAGTCCTTATCCTGATGGTATTATGGTAAACACGCCTGTTTGTATTATAATGAGGTTTGGCTCAGAGGGTAAAGAATGCACCTGCAGTGCAGGAGACCCAGGCTCCGTCCCTGGGTCAGGAAGATCCCCTGGAGGAGGGCATGGCAGCCCACTCCAGTATGCTTACCTGGAGAATCCCACGGCCAGAGGAGCCTGAGCTACAGTCCATGGCGTTGCAGCGTCGGACGTGACTGAGCATATGAAGGTAAATGTCTGCGTGTGTGATAATGGCAGTCCAAAGCTCCCTGCACTCGTTTCTGAGTCAGGGTAGACCCCCTTTTTGCTTTCAGCAAGCCCCGACCACAGAGCCTAGGAAGCCTCTGGTTTCCTGCCAGAGGCCACCACCGATGCCAACAGGCCCAGTCCCGGGAAAACCAGGACCAGAGGGAGCCGCCCAGGGGGAGCTGCACAGCATCTAGACAGGGGCCCAGTGCACAGCATACCTCCGAACCCGAGGTCTCTCCCTCCTTGGCCAAGCGGGAGCAGCAGGCTGCGTGGGTCCCGTCTGGAGCCGGGCGGTCGCGGTCACTGTTCTATTCAACGCTGGCCAGCAGTCATCTAATCAGGCTTGTCCCTTGTAGGCTAGTTGGTAGCAAGCTGGAACATTCTGGCACCAGCCTAAGGTGTACGGCAGCTGCCGTGTAACAGCGTCAGATCAGCCCGAGTGGTCTGGACTCACTCGCCTGTGTTTGCTTTATAGGCCTCTGTGGTTGCGACTCTATTGGACTGCATCTTCTGTTAAAAGAGTTACAGACAGTCTAGGGCTTAGAGAAGGATGGCTTTTAAAGAAAATGGGGTGAACGTGAACTGACAGAATCCTAAAGCGAGAGCAGCTGTGTTTCTCCAGAAGAAACACACCCAGTGACAGGAAGAGACAGGAACGTCAGCCTCGCGTGGTGGACGTGCAGAGCGGGGAGGCTGGCAGGGGACGGGAGAGATGACGAAATGACTCACTCGCTTCATTCCCTCACCGCAGCCCCCTCGAGGGCCCGTCCCAAGGCGGCCTGGGCATCCCCGCGGCCTCGCACTGCCTCTGGGGACGCGTCTTTTGTCTGAGCTAGTGAGAGGCAGGGCCTCCATGACCTCCTCCATCCACACACCCCTGTCCCTGCACACCCCGGCGTCTGCACACACTTTTTGTGTCTAAAACGCACACAGATGACAAATCCAAAGTGCTAAACTTGACACACAGGTGTGGATTCATGAATCCAGAGCAATACAGAGCGGGTGTGTGAGGTTTCTGTCCCCTGGTACGTGATGCGTTGGCGGCTTCTCTCCACCTCGTGTGCTCACCTGTCCATTCGCCGACGGTCCCGTGATCTAAACGTGGCTGACCGCGTCTCTCTCCCCTTCCTCCGCAGCTCAGCCAGAGGCCCACGGTGGAGGAGCTCCGGGAACGGAAGATCCTCATCCGCTTCAGTGACTACGTGGAGGTGGCCGACGCTCAGGACTACGACCGCAGGGCCGACAAGCCCTGGACCCGCCTCACCGCTGCCGACAAAGTAAGGGGGCCGGGGGGCGGCCGGGGCCCCGCGGCCCGGTGCTGGGGCTCCAGCCTGCCGTTGGGAGGCCGGGGGCAGAGCTGGGGTGCCCGGGTGGGCCCTGGAGGCTGAGGGCCTGGCGGGCAGGCTGGGGCGCTGCTCCTGCCAGCCTGGCCTCTTTCCCCAGAGCTCCAGTGTACACTGAGGGCGCCAAGCGATTCTCCGCTCGGGGGAGAGCAGACCTCAGGGGGCCTCTGCTGTGGAATCCTTGGTGATTCTCACCCAGACGCCACGAGGAACTGGAAGGCAAGGGCCTTAAGAAAGGTGTAAGACAGCAACTACATCCCACCTGCTCCGCGCTTCTCAGGCCAGTGCCTTCCTCCCCGGTGGTGCAGGAGGTCACCTCTGGCTGGAGCCTGAGCCCAAAGGAGCTCTTCTTGCACCTGGGGCTGGGGAGGGCACTGCGGCGGGCAGCGGCACCTCTCAGAAATGGCAGCCCTTCCCTGGGGTGGGTCAGCCCCCAGCTCCTGACCAGTGGCAGCCGCCCCTGTCCCCCTCACCAACAGTGGGGAACCAGCACCTCTGCGCACAAGTCAGGAGTGCCCCCAGCAGCTGTGTTATGTGTCTGTGACCCTGACCCAGGAAGGGGCCTGGCCCTCTTGTGCTCAAAGCTTCCGGGCAGCAAGCTTGCCAGGGAAGGCTGAGGGACCCAGCAGACATCAAGGGAAAGTACTAGCAGCCTCTAGGCCCACAGGCTGAAGTCCTGTGAGGCAGGAGCCTCCAGTTCCTCACCCCTGCACTCCCGAGAACCAGGGCCTCCCTTCCCTGGCCGGGCCACTCTGCTCCCTTGTAACAACCTTTCTACCCTCCGACTCACCATACTTTGCTGCCTTCCCCTCGAAGCCTGTGTCAGCCTTCGAAAGAGCTGTGGGAAACGGCCCGTGTTCAAAATAACCCTCAAGAAAGCAGCAGGGTTTCCTCCAATCCCAGACTTTCCCCTCGGCCCCGCTCCCCACTCTGGGCTGATTACCAGCCCACCCTCCCCCTACCTCAGTGTAGCCCTATCTGTGGCTGTGAGGACAAGGTCATTCGGGTTTATCTCATGCATATTTGAGGTTATTCAAATATGCATTCCACACTCTGGATGGTGAGAGGAAATAATATTTCAGCTCAGAGTCAACAGCTGCAAGGAGCAAGGGCTTTAGGACCTATAGAGACAGGACAGCTGGCTGTCGCCCCTTCCCTTGGTTTGGTGGGGGACCTGGCCTCTTTCCCCAGAGCTCCAGTGTACACTGAGGGCGCCAAGCGATTCTCCGCTCGGGGGAGAGCAGACCTCAGGGGGCCTCTGCTGTGGAATCCTTGGTGATTCTCACCCAGACGCCACGAGGAACTGGAAGGCAAGGGCCTTAAGAAAGGTGTAAGACAGCAACTACATCCCACCTGCTCCGCGCTTCTCAGGCCAGTGCCTTCCTCCCCGGTGGTGCAGGAGGTCACCTCTGGCTGGAGCCTGAGCCCAAAGGAGCTCTTCTTGCACCTGGGGCTGGGGAGGGCACTGCGGGCAGCGGCACCTCTCAGAAATGGCAGCCCTTCCCTGGGGTGGGTCAGCCCCCAGCTCCTGACCAGTGGCAGCCGCCCCTGTCCCCCTCACCAACAGTGGGGAACCAGCACCTCTGCGCACAAGTCAGGAGTGCCCCCAGCAGCTGTGTTATGTGTCTGTGACCCTGACCCAGGAAGGGGCCTGGCCCTCTTGTGCTCAAAGCTTCCGGGCAGCAAGCTTGCCAGGGAAGGCTGAGGGACCCAGCAGACATCAAGGGAAAGTACTAGCAGCCTCTAGGCCCACAGGCTGAAGTCCTGTGAGGCAGGAGCCTCCAGTTCCTCACCCCTGCACTCCCGAGAACCAGGGCCTCCCTTCCCTGGCCGGGCCACTCTGCTCCCTTGTAACAACCTTTCTACCCTCCGACTCACCATACTTTGCTGCCTTCCCCTCGAAGCCTGTGTCAGCCTTCGAAAGAGCTGTGGGAAACGGCCCGTGTTCAAAATAACCCTCAAGAAAGCAGCAGGGTTTCCTCCAATCCCAGACTTTCCCCTCGGCCCCGCTCCCCACTCTGGGCTGATTACCAGCCCACCCTCCCCCTACCTCAGTGTAGCCCTATCTGTGGCTGTGAGGACAAGGTCATTCGGGTTTATCTCATGCATATTTGAGGTTATTCAAATATGCATTCCACACTCTGGATGGTGAGAGGAAATAATATTTCAGCTCAGAGTCAACAGCTGCAAGGAGCAAGGGCTTTAGGACCTATAGAGACAGGACAGCTGGCTGTCGCCCCTTCCCTTGGTTTGGTGGGGGGACCTGACCCACCTGCTCTGAAAGGATCCATCCATCCACGCTGAGGCATCGCTGTGCTTCTGATGAGCTTAGATCCACTGCAGGAAGACGAAGGGCTGACCTTTCACGGTGCACCAGGGACCCAGGATGTGGGCCAGGTAGATGGGCCCTCTTGCTGCCCAGATGAACAGCTCTGGGCAGAACCCAAAATCTTAGTGCTCGCAGCTTACATTTAGGGGGAGGGGAATTCTTCGTAGACTCTAAAGGGACCTCTCTGTGGCTCTGATGGTAAAGAATCAGCCAGCAATGCAGGAGACCTGGGCTCAACCCTGGATCAGGAAGAGCCCCTGCAGAAGGGAATGGCCACTCACTCCAATGTTCTTGCCTGGAGAATCCCATGGACAGAGGCGTCTGGGGGGCTACAGTCCACGGGGTCGCAAAGGGTTGGACAGGACTGAGCGACTAACCCTTTCACTTTCTAAAGAGTATCACTCAGGGAGACTTTGTTTTCCCCAGTGGAAAGAATCCACTTTACGCACCTGTCTGGCTTTGTTGAAGAAGAAAAGAGAGTCAGGAATAAAATAGAAAGTGAGCTGCTGTCCGTCCGCCTCCTCCACACACTCACCGGCTTGTCTTTCTTCCAGGCTGCCATTCGGAAGGAGCTCAATGAATTTAAAAGCACTGAAATGGAAGTTCACGAATTGAGTAGACATTTAACAAGGTTAGTGTCATGCGTTTTCTGTTCTCCTTCAAATTGAACTGTCTCTCCTAGCTGCCTCTGGAGGACAAGGGCTGTGCTCAGTGCGGTGAGGGTCGGGGGAGATCTAAAAGAGGATCCCCATGGATCCACAGGCTCCACCGTGGTTACTGAAAGGAGAGGAGAGCGCATGAGCGCCCCGGGCTGCACACAGCCTTCTCCGAGCCTCCAAAGCAAAGATGGGCTGAGTCCCAGACCTCTGGCGGTGGGTGGGTGTGGAAACGTACGCTGAGAAGGAAAGGTCTTTGCAGATCACCACGGAAACCAAACCGGGGGCAAGGACCAGATCCACGTGGCCCTTCCGGGGCGGGTCCCGCCGGGGGTTCCGTGCCACTTTCCCACAGGCCAGGGCGGTGCTGCTGCTTGGCAAAACTGGAGGAGAGCGGGGGGCCTGCTGGCCCGCGGTCGCAGGGCTGGGTAGCAACAGGCGGCTGGCGTCATTCTCTGATTCTCTTTGGTGAATGTTTGGAGAAACAGGGCCTGACTCGGAGGCAGAGGACTGGGGTCCTTACCTGGGCTGCAGGCCCCCGGGGAGTTCCAAAACCAAAGGTGCAGCTGGTGGTCCTCGCCTGCGCCAGGCTTCTGTGGCGACGGATCGGCGTCTGGCTGGCGTCTCCGCCTCCCTGCGCCCACTCAGAAACAAGGCTGGCGGGCGCGGCCTGCGGGGGCCGTCGTGGCGGGCAGCGCCTGGGTCTTGATGGCGGTGTTTGTTTTCCTAGGTTTCACCGACCTTAACAGTCGAATTCCTCTCGAGTGCTATGCTGTCTTCGAAACATAAATTTATAAGAACCATAAGTGCTGGTATTTATTCACGTCCCCATTACGATGTAAATCTTCTGAACTGCCTTTTTTTTAAAAGACGACGAAAAGGAAACGCAGTCAGGATTCTGTTTGCAAACACGCGACGGTGACAGCCTCGTGGTCAGAGCTGCCGGCGCCACCACGGAGTACGGGACCGTGCCCCGTCTCCGGCCGAGGGCACCGGAGACTCCCCTGCACTCGGAGCAGGCCCTGGGCCTCCAGCGTGTCTGTCGCCCGAGCCCAAGGGGTGTTGAGGGGGCGGATCTGGCGTTGGATGACTGCAGCGCGGGCGATCGGCCGGCCTTCTTAACGGCCAAAGGCGCGGGCTCTGGGGGCGGCAGCCCGGGGCTGCTCTGGGGGAGCACTCTCCTCTTCCGGCAGCACCACCCACGCCATGAACTGAGGGGAGAGCCCCTACCTGGGGGAGCCCGCGGTCGACCGTCCATCTGTCCTCAGAGTGCGTGCGCTCCAGGCACAGGTGGCCGGCGTGAACGCCCATCCTGCCCCTCGGGCTGAGCCGGCCGCCTTCCAGGAAGCTCTGGTTAAAAGGGGAAGGGTGTCATTAGCAAAGCCCGGTGGCACGGGGATCTTATGCACACCAGCAGCCCCTGCTGTCTCGGTGCCATCACACACGGGAGCGTGAGGCCGCTGTCGAGGGCACAGAGGCTTGGCTGGCTGACCGCTCGGCTCACGTTTCTTTGCTCCGTGTGCCCCAGGGCTGGAGAGGCCGCTCGTGGCCCTGAGTCCTCTCTGAGTCGAGAAACAAGCCAGGAACCGCTCCTGAAGGGCTGGCTCTCCAGCCCCTGGGGGTCTGGCCCTCCACAGCCACCCGAGGGCCTTCCAGGCTGGTTGTGCCCGGAGGCATCGGGACAGCCGCCGCCGGGTGAGCCAGATCCCGGCCCCGCCCACGGGGAGGTACCTTCTGCTCCCGCTTCTCCAGCAAGCATCCCTCCTCTCTGTCCGGAGGCTGGCCAGGGTGACTGGGGTCGCGTCTCTGTCCGTCCTCCTCCCCTGTGACCACGAGAGAGCAGTGAGGGGCAAGCTTTGCCAGACCCTGACCGCTCTCTGCAGAGAGCCGCCTGAGCTGGTTCCGGTTTTCTTCCTCTCGGAGCTTACAGGGAGGGCCCATGGCCGTGAAGCGCTGCCTGGCCTCCTGCCGTGATCTTCTTCCCACAGGCTCTCCTGGTGACAGCTTGTGCCTGCCCCACACAGGCCCAGGCTTTAGGAAGGTGCCACCTTGGCCGTCACAAAGAGGTAACCAGTCCCCACCCCAAACCGCGGGGGATCAAGCTACCGTGGGGCTGCCCTGCCATCAGGGAGGCGCTCATGGCTCCCCCGGCTGGTGGCCCAGTGCACCTGGCCCAGGCCTTGTTCAGGTGGTGCCCGCCGGCCCGTCCCAAGCCGGCACACGCTTTCCTGGCACCCAGCCCGCCCCATCCTTTCTTATTTGAATGTTGAACCCGAGTCGTTACCGCCGTGCTGTTCAGGGAAAACGTGGCTGTAAAGAGTGTCTTCCCAAAAGACTTACTGACGTCTGAATGTGCAGATGGTGTGACGAAGGACGCGGGCTCTTCCCTGGCACTCCTCTGTGTGGGCACGTGTTCCAGGCCGAGCTGCCTGCCTGGCCAGGGCCTGAGCCTGCGCTTCCGGCGGCACCACGGCCAGCCCTGCCCTGGCCCAGGGACAAGTCCTAAGGGACCTCGTTCCAGTGCCTGGACTCCTCCCACTGAGGCCAGCGGTTCTCCGCCGGCCTGGGCTCCAGGCCGCTCAGATTTGGGGGAACGTGATGCCTAAACTGAGTTCCCGGTCGCCTGCCCGCCAGGCTCCCGGCTTCCCACCCAGAGCGCCCCTCTGGCACAGCCCCTGGGCCCATGGAAGAAACAACTCAGTTTCCACTTCGCCCGCACAGCAGGGGCTTCTGGAAGTAGTAGCTCCCTTCAAACTGAAGGGTGCCCATCCTGGGTCACCACGGGCAAGCCGGGCTCTTCCAAGCCCATTGTAAGCGGCTCGGCACCCTCCCTAGGTCACAGGATGGACCGCCCGCTGTCTTTCCTTTCTTGAAATCTTGAGCTGATTCCAGAAATCCATCCAGATTTCCTTTTTCCCACTTTGTTAAGACCACTGAGAAATGCATTTCCTTCCACAGTGACAATTTGATTTTGGGGGGTGGGGGGAAAGATGGTCTTACGGGTTTACAGTGTGCCCCTTTTCTGAAAAAAGCTACAGTTTGAGCTTTTTGTCATTTGCATTAGCACGAGAAAAACGCTGCAGTTTCTCAAATCCCTCTGATCAGCCAAACACGGCCCGAGGTCCCCGCCCCCTCCACGACTGCGGAGACAGCCGTGGGCCTGCCGGCTCTTTGGAAAGGGCTGATCTGTTCCTCCGCAAAGCTCTGTGAAACTTCAGCCTTTATGTCAAATGAGAGGAACCAAATGGTGTCACGGTGAAACCCTCCGAGCTGTTTCCCCTGCTTATGAACGTGTGTCCGTACTTGCCGAATGAAAACCACGGTCTGTGCTTCGGTGAGTGGAACTCCAGGCTCCCCTGTGCGCAGTCAGTGGGCGAAGGTCAGCTTCACGACCTCATCTTCCCATTGGTCTGTGGATCCCCAAACCGGTTGCTTTTCTCCAGTTGCTTCCTGGGTGTCTGTACATAGTTTGTTTTTGTACGGGACCGCGCTCCCGTGTCCTGCTTTAACAGACGATGGCTGTAAGAGGAAGACAGTGTACATAGAATACAAAGTAAACTGGATCTCTATGGCCTAGGTTTTGTACATACAGAAACTGCATGGTATTTAAATTATTGTTTGTCTCTGATGCTGTATGCAGTTTCTTTAAAAACAAACCAAAAAAAAAAGTCTAAAAAACAAAAAAACCATTTCCTTGACTCCTGTGTGTTTTTATGGACCACCAGTAGGAGGCACCAAAAATTCTTCGTTTGGTTGGGATAGGGGTTGGGGGAAGGGGTAGGCTGTTAGTTATGAAGACACTGACCCCCTCATGGAGCTGGCCGTTGCTGGGAAAGGAAGGACTGCTGCATACACCTGGACCTTCTAGGTAAGTCTGAGCATACCAAAGGTTTCTTCTAAGTATCTTTCAAGGAGTAGCTACATGTGTTCCCAATGTTCCATCCTTTAATAATCTGGAAACAATATAAATTCCTGTCCCCGAGCAAAAGCTGATTCCAGAAATCCATCCAGATTTCCTTTTTCCCTCTTTGTTAAGACCACTGAGAAAAGCATTTCCTTCCACAGTGACAATTTGATTTTGGGGGGTGGGGGGAAAGATGGTCTTACGGGTTTACAGTGTGCCCTTTTCTGAAAAAGCTACAGTTTGAGCTTTTTGTCATTTGCATTAGCACGAGAAAAACGCTGCAGTTTCTCAAATCCCTCTGATCAGCCAAACACGGCCCGAGGTCCCCGCCCCCTCCACGACTGCGGAGACAGCCGTGGGCCTGCCGGCTCTTTGGAAAGGGCTGATCTGTTCCTCCGCAAAGCTCTGTGAAACTTCAGCCTTTATGTCAAATGAGAGGAACCAAATGGTGTCACGGTGAAACCCTCCGAGCTGTTTCCCCTGCTTATGAACGTGTGTCCGTACTTGCCGAATGAAAACCACGGTCTGTGCTTCGGTGAGTGGAACTCCAGGCTCCCCTGTGCGCAGTCAGTGGGCGAAGGTCAGCTTCACGACCTCATCTTCCCATTGGTCTGTGGATCCCCAAACCGGTTGCTTTTCTCCAGTTGCTTCCTGGGTGTCTGTACATAGTTTGTTTTTGTACGGGACCGCGCTCCCGTGTCCTGCTTTAACAGACGATGGCTGTAAGAGGAAGACAGTGTACATAGAATACAAAGTAAACTGGATCTCTATGGCCTAGGTTTTGTACATACAGAAACTGCATGGTATTTAAATTATTGTTTGTCTCTGATGCTGTATGCAGTTTCTTTAAAAACAAACCAAAAAAAAAAGTCTAAAAAACAAAAAAACCATTTCCTTGACTCCTGTGTGTTTTTATGGACCACCAGTAGGAGGCACCAAAAATTCTTCGTTTGGTTGGGATAGGGGTTGGGGGAAGGGGTAGGCTGTTAGTTATGAAGACACTGACCCCCTCATGGAGCTGGCCGTTGCTGGGAAAGGAAGGACTGCTGCATACACCTGGACCTTCTAGGTAAGTCTGAGCATACCAAAGGTTTCTTCTAAGTATCTTTCAAGGAGTAGCTACATGTGTTCCCAATGTTCCATCCTTTAATAATCTGGAAACAATATAAATTCCTGTCCCCGAGCAAAAGCCCCAGATGGCTTTGCTCTTAGAGCAACCTGAGTATTTACCCTGCAAAGCCAAGACCTTCATCCCTTACCTTTTGGTGCCAGTGTGTCTTTTTGGAGGTTGCAGGAAAGGCACAAAGGGCCACGGTGCTGGCTGGCTGCCTTTTAGGTGGTGACGCTGCCACACAGACCCTTGGTCGGCTACTGCAGGAAGGCGGCTTTGGGAAGGGGACCCCGCACAGTGCCTTCCCACAGACGTCCTGGGCGACCGTCCCCAGGGCAGACGCTGACTCTGAGGTCTGGATGGGGCATGCTGAAGCGCTAGTCTGGGAATCACACTTCAGTCGCAAGGGCTCAGGACATCACAGGGAGCTGTCTTCCCGTCGCACGGGAGCCTCCCTCCTCAGCAGATCCGGTGACCAGGTACACAGCTCGTTTCCTTGCTGAGCCACGGTGGCAAAGCCTCACTGGAAGGCAGCGCAGCCACAGCAGGGTCTCACCTGGTCAGTGTGAGGGACACCAAGCCCGCAGGGCCACAGCAGACAGGAGTGGTGAGTGGTCCACAGAAAGGGCTGCAGGCTGAACGCATCTCTGCCGTTCTGCTCTCTTCCTCACTCCAGAATTCTCTGACCTTAACAAGTCAGAGCTTGATGGTGCTTACCTAGGGGAGTGAAAGGACCAGGATGAGAAGCGCTCTGACAGGGTCTGGCCAGCAGGACAGAGGAAAATGGCCATCATCCTAAGAGAAATCCCTTAGGGGATAAAGAAGGTCCCAGCTCAGTAGATAGAGGACCTGGTGTGTCCACCCTCTCGTCGTGGGACAGAGATAATGCCCCACCATGACATCTGACTGGACAGCTTTGGCTGAGACACTTTCGTTCTCTGGCCCTCGATGTCCTCACGGGGCAAGTGGGGATGTTGAACTGGAGGTCCTGCAGCATCCTTGAGGACGAAACACTTAGTCTTAGGAACCAGTAAGTTCTGGGCCAGTCCAGCTGGGGAAGGCTCTGGGGGAGCAGCTCGGACACAGCACCTGCCCCCACTCCCTGCCTGCCTGGGGCTGGCCTCCTGGGGGCTGGCTGGCACAGGGACCTGCGCCGTCTCACGTGTCTTCGTTGGGGGCTCGTCCTAAAGCTGCTCTCAACCATTCTACACCGTCCCACCGCCCCTTCCTCGGGCAGAGCACCCTGGAGGGCTTGTCAGCTTCAGCTGTGATGCTAAGAGACAGCCTGTTGTCCCAACACCACACCAAGTTCAAGGGCACCTCAGTGACGTGGGTACTTACCCCTGATGATTCATCCAAAGGATGAGTCTGATGCTGGGAAGGTTCCCAGGCTGGCTCCCCAAGCCTCAGATGACTCCGTTATCTACAGTTAAATTCAGACCTCGCTAAGCTCCTGACCCACATGTCACAGAGGTGTCCACATGTCACAGAGCAGCAGTGGGGGTCAAACTGGTGCCCTGGGCTCCAACCCTGGCTCTTCCAGCCCTTACCAGCTAGCATGCAGCTCTGGACAAGTCATGGACACTTACCGTGGCTCAGCTTTCTCATCTGTAAAATGGGAATGCTGGCACCCACTTCACTGGTGGAATTAAATATGTGTGAGGTGCTCAGCGCAGCTTGATGTAGAGTGAGGCCTTCCTAAACGTTCTTTCTTGAGCACTTGGCCAAACGGTGGAGTGGTCCACAGAAAGGGATGCAGGCTGAACGCATCTCTGCCGTTCTGCTCTCTTCCTCACTCCAGAATTCTCTGACATTAACAAGTCAGAGCTTGATGGTGCTTACCTAGGGGAGTGAAAGGACCAGGATGAGAAGCGCTCTGACAGGGTCTGGCCAGCAGGACAGAGGAAAATGGCCATCATCCTAAGAGAAATCCCTTAGGGGATAAAGAAGGTCCCAGCTCAGTAGATAGAGGACCTGGTGTGTCCACCCTCTCGTCGTGGGACAGAGATAATGCCCCACCATGACATCTGACTGGACAGCTTTGGCTGAGACACTTTCGTTCTCTGGCCCTCGATGTCCTCACGGGGCAAGTGGGGATGTTGAACTGGAGGTCCTGCAGCATCCTTGAGGACGAAACACTTAGTCTTAGGAACCAGTAAGTTCTGGGCCAGTCCAGCTGGGGAAGGCTCTGGGGGAGCAGCTCGGACACAGCACCTGCCCCCACTCCCTGCCTGCCTGGGGCTGGCCTCCTGGGGGCTGGCTGGCACAGGGCCCCTGCGCCGTCTCACGTGTCTTCGTTGGGGGCTCGTCCTAAAGCTGCTCTCAACCATTCTACACCGTCCCACCGCCCCTTCCTCGGGCAGAGCACCCTGGAGGGCTTGTCAGCTTCAGCTGTGATGCTAAGAGACAGCCTGTTGTCCCAACACCACACCAAGTTCAAGGGCACCTCAGTGACGTGGGTACTTACCCCTGATGATTCATCCAAAGGATGAGTCTGATGCTGGGAAGGTTCCCAGGCTGGCTCCCCAAGCCTCAGATGACTCCGTTATCTACAGTTAAATTCAGACCTCGCTAAGCTCCTGACCCACATGTCACAGAGGTGTCCACATGTCACAGAGCAGCAGTGGGGGTCAAACTGGTGCCCTGGGCTCCAACCCTGGCTCTTCCAGCCCTTACCAGCTAGCATGCAGCTCTGGACAAGTCATGGACACTTACCGTGGCTCAGCTTTCTCATCTGTAAAATGGGAATGCTGGCACCCACTTCACTGGTGGAATTAAATATGTGTGAGGTGCTCAGCGCAGCGTTTGATGTAGAGTGAGGCCTTCCTAAACGTTCTTTCTTGAGCACTTGGCCAAACGGTGGAGTAGAAGACCCTGAGCTCACCTGCTGCCATAGGCACACTAAAATTACAGCTCTTCACAGAGAAACTGTTGATGAGAAAGACTGGAATCTAGAGGAAAAGATCTACAACAACTAAAGATATAAAGAGAGCAGCACAAGACAGTTAGGAGGGGCAGAGTTAGGTTTAGTCAAGACCCATGCCCCAGGGGCTTCCTAAGTGGCTTAGTGATAAAGAATCTGCCTGCCAAGCAAGAGACGTGGGTTCAGTCCCTGGGTCAGGAAGATCTCCTGGCAAAGGAAACAGCAGCCCACTCCAGTATTCTTACCTGTGAAATCCCATGGACATAAGAGCCTGGAAGGCTACAGTCCATGGAGTCACATGGCTTACTGATTCAACAACTACGAATACCCCAGAGTGGGTGGCCCACAGACAGAAGGATCATTACAACTGTAGAGACTCTCCCTGAGAAGCAAGGGGTCCAAGCCCTAGGTCAGGCTTCCCATCCTGAGATGACAAGTCCCCAAGAATGTTTGGCTTTAAAGGCCAGTAGGACTGACCCTTCAGGAGAGCTAGAGGGTATGGAAATACACTCCAGTTTTAAAGAGTGCACACCAACTTCAGGACCAAGGGGGAAGCCGTAATTTGAGAGGAGCCTGAGTCAGACCCACCTGCTGATCTGGGAGAGACAGGAGACAGCTGGAGCTCACCCTGGAGATTCAGAGGCTGCACCGGCCGGTTGGGGAGCTCGTTCTACAAAGGACCCTGGTGCTGGCGTGTGGGATTTTGGAGTCTTCTCAGCTGCTCTGCGAGTCTGCCTGTCAGGAGTAATATAAGGATTCCTCAGGCCATTTAACTGACGGGGTTGGGTGTACAGCTCTACCACAGCAGGCATGGTACCTTAAGACCCCCTGAGCCCACAAGAGCTGCCCAGGGACACAGCCCTGTCCGGTGGGCCCAACACCTGGCCCATACACCAGTGTGCCAACACGAGCCCCAGGACCCAGGGCACACCAGCTCACTGGCCATAGGCACATCTAAAAGGGATACAGCTCAGCGCAGCGTTTGATGTAGAGTGAGGCCTTCCTAAACGTTCTTTCTTGAGCACTTGGCCAAACGGTGGAGTAGAAGACCCTGAGCTCACCTGCTGCCATAGGCACACTAAAATTACAGCTCTTCACAGAGAAACTGTTGATGAGAAAGACTGGAATCTAGAGGAAAAGATCTACAACAACTAAAGATATAAAGAGAGCAGCACAAGACAGTTAGGAGGGGCAGAGTTAGGTTTAGTCAAGACCCATGCCCCAGGGGCTTCCTAAGTGGCTTAGTGATAAAGAATCTGCCTGCCAAGCAAGAGACGTGGGTTCAGTCCCTGGGTCAGGAAGATCTCCTGGCAAAGGAAACAGCAGCCCACTCCAGTATTCTTACCTGTGAAATCCCATGGACATAAGAGCCTGGAAGGCTACAGTCCATGGAGTCACATGGCTTACTGATTCAACAACTACGAATACCCCAGAGTGGGTGGCCCACAGACAGAAGGATCATTACAACTGTAGAGACTCTCCCTGAGAAGCAAGGGGTCCAAGCCCTAGGTCAGGCTTCCCATCCTGAGATGACAAGTCCCCAAGAATGTTTGGCTTTAAAGGCCAGTAGGACTGACCCTTCAGGAGAGCTAGAGGGTATGGAAATACACTCCAGTTTTAAAGAGTGCACACCAACTTCAGGACCAAGGGGGAAGCCGTAATTTGAGAGGAGCCTGAGTCAGACCCACCTGCTGATCTGGGAGAGACAGGAGACAGCTGGAGCTCACCCTGGAGATTCAGAGGCTGCACCGGCCGGTTGGGGAGCTCGTTCTACAAAGGACCCTGGTGCTGGCGTGTGGGATTTTGGAGTCTTCTCAGCTGCTCTGCGAGTCTGCCTGTCAGGAGTAATATAAGGATTCCTCAGGCCATTTAACTGACGGGGTTGGGGGTACAGCTCTACCACAGCAGGCATGGTACCTTAAGACCCCCTGAGCCCACAAGAGCTGCCCAGGGACACAGCCCTGTCCGGTGGGCCCAACACCTGGCCCATACACCAGTGTGCCAACACGAGCCCCAGGACCCACCCACCAGTGGACCAACACCAGCTCTAGGGCCCCACCCACCCCACCCCTCACCAGGTCCCTGAAGTCAGACATCGGGATCCAGCTCTGCCCACGGAGACTGCCAGAAGTCACCCCAGGACCAGCCCCACATTCCAGTGGGCAGGCATTAACCCACAGAACTCCTGGGGCACCGCACTGCCTACCAGCAGGCCAACACTAGATCTGAGAACCCACCCAGCCCAGAGCCCAGGTCGGCCTGTCCAGAGGCCAGCACTAGCCCCGGACACCTTGTGGTTCCAAAGTCAGCTATCTCATGGCCCAGGCCCAGCAGCCGGCAGTCTGGCAATGAACCAGCCTGGGGGCCAGTCACACCTACCAGACTGCCAGCAGTCGTCAGCTGACCACAATGGGAGAACCTACACAGCCCACAGCGGCGGCACCCCTAGAGCACGTGACCCTGGGGACGGTGCTGCTGGGACACACGGGACGTCTCCTACAGAAGGCCGCTACTCTAGGGTCGGAAAATAGAACCAGGTAGGAAGTATTAAAACAACAAATCAGGCAAAGGGAGGCCACAGAGGGCATGATCCAAGTGAAGGAACCAGATAAAGCTGCAGAAGAACTGAGTGAAATGGTGACAGGCCATCTACCCAATAAAGGTTTAATAAACACAGAAGACAGAAGTTTGGGGGCCTCCCTGGTGGTCCAGTGGAGAAAGAGTCTGCCTTGCAGTGCAGGGGGCACCAGTTCAATCCCTAGCCCGGGAAGACCCCACGTGTTGCAGAGCAGCTGAACTAGTGTATCCAATTACGAGCCAGCGCTCTGGAGCACATGCACCCAGAGCCAGTACTCTGCAACTAGAGAGACCACTGCAATGGGAGGCCCACGCAGGCCAAAGAATAAAAAGATAGATGAAAAATAAATATAAATAAAAGAGGCATGATGGGAAAAAATAAATAAAAGGAAAACGTATCTATGCTAAAAAAAAAAAAAAAAACAACTTAAAAAAAGAAGCTTTGAACAAAGAAAACAACCAAACAGATGAATAACTGAAATTAAAATGACAACAGATGGAATCAACAGCAGATTAGGTAATAGAATCAGACACAGAAGATGGTAGTGAAAATCACTGCAGCAGAACAGAAGGAGGAATAAAAAGAGGACAATTTAAGAGGCCTCTGGGGTATCAGCCATACTCACACACTGCTGACCAGAGATGTATTAACACATTTTGTGTTACCCAACGACTTCCCTGGTGGCTCAGATGATAAAGAATCCACCTGCAGTGCGGGAGACTTGGGTTTGATCCCTGGGTCAGGAAGATCCCCTGGAGAAGGGAATGGCTACCCACTCCAGTATTCTTGCCTGGAGAATCCCACGGACAGGGGAGCCTGGCAGGCTACAGTCCATGGGGTCACAAAGAGTCAGACACGACTGAGCGATTAACACTTAACAACACTTCTGTTACCCAAATGTTACTGACCAGAAATGTATCAATACGTGTTTGGAGTAAAAACAACATCACTGTGTGAAGTTGTTAGAGATTAAAATTGACCAAGGGTTCATCATACAACTTATGACTGTCGTTATCATTCTGATTCAGATGATATGAATATTAGACTAGCAAAAAGAGAAACATAAGGGATTGATTCTGATATAGAGAGGGAAAAGGAAACAACAGGGCTGGAGAATACTTTCCAGACGGTAACTACTGAATGCGATAATCCACAAGGTGTTACTGCCCCAGTTTGGGGCTGGCCAAAATAGAAATCCCTGGCTATAGCCATTAATTCCCTCAGAAATTCCCCCAGTCGACAACAAGCTAATGTCTGCATGACAGAACTCCCAAAAGGAGAGAGAGGAAGAGAACATATCTGAAGACACAGTAGCTAAAAACTTCCCTAAACTGGAAAGGAAGCAGGCGTCTACCTTCAAGACGCACAAAGACTTCCAACCAGGACCAAACCAAAGAGGACCATGCCAAGATATGTTGTCATTAAAATAGGAAAAATTAAAGAGAATATTAAAAGGAGAGAAATAAGACAAGTTAGGTACAAGGGAACCCCCATAAGGCTCTCAGCTGGGTTTTTAGCAGAAACTTTGCAGCCAGGCAGAGTGGCATAATATCTTTAAAGTGATGAAAGGGACACATCTACAGCCAAGAATACTCTACCCAGCAAGGCTTTTATTCAGATGTGATGAAGAGATCAAGAGCTACACAAAAAAGCAAAAGAGTTCAGCAGCATCAAACCAATGCTACCAGAAATGTTAAAGGACTTCTCTAAGCGAAAAAGAAAAAACCCACACCTAAAACCACGAAAATTATGAAAGAAAAAACTCATTGGTAAAGGCAGTACTTATAAGAAGGATAGTGACTCAACCACATATAAAACTAGTAGGAAGATTACAAGGCAGAGGTAATAAAAATCTGTATCTGCAATAGGTAGTTAAGGGGACACAAAAAGTTGTAAAATATGATGCCAAAGTAAACAGTAAATGTGGGAGAGGGGAATAAAAATGCAGGGTTGTTAAAATTATTTGAAATTAAGAGATCAGCAGCCTAAAGACATATACAGATTGCTATATAAAAACCACACAGTAACCACAAACCAAAAATCTGTAACAGATACACACACAAGAGAAAGTAATCCAAACACAACCCTAAAGACAACCATCACATCACAGGGAAGAGAAGGAAGAAAAAAGAACTACAAAAACACCCGCAAATGATTAAAAAAACAGCAGTATATACATTACATACCTACCCAAAGTTAATAGAAGGAAAGAAATCGTATAAATCAGAGCAGAAATAAAGAGAAAACAAGAGCAAAAAACAATGATACTAAAAGCTGATTCTTTGAGAAGATAAAAGAGGCCAAAATAAAAAAAAAAATCTTCCAACAAACAGAAGTCCAGGAGTAGATGACTTAATTCCCTCAGAAATTCCCCCAGTCGACAACAAGCTAATGTCTGCATGACAGAACTCCCAAAAGGAGAGAGAGGAAGAGAACATATCTGAAGACACAGTAGCTAAAAACTTCCCTAAACTGGAAAGGAAGCAGGCGTCTACCTTCAAGACGCACAAAGACTTCCAACCAGGACCAAACCAAAGAGGACCATGCCAAGATATGTTGTCATTAAAATAGGAAAAATTAAAGAGAATATTAAAAGGAGAGAAATAAGACAAGTTAGGTACAAGGGAACCCCCATAAGGCTCTCAGCTGGGTTTTTAGCAGAAACTTTGCATGCCAGGCGAGAGTGGCATAATATCTTTAAAGTGATGAAAGGGACACATCTACAGCCAAGAATACTCTACCCAGCAAGGCTTTTATTCAGATGTGATGAAGAGATCAAGAGCTACACAAAAAAGCAAAAGAGTTCAGCAGCATCAAACCAATGCTACCAGAAATGTTAAAGGACTTCTCTAAGCGAAAAAGAAAAAACCCACACCTAAAACCACGAAAATTATGAAAGAAAAAACTCATTGGTAAAGGCAGTACTTATAAGAAGGATAGTGACTCAACCACATATAAAACTAGTAGGAAGATTACAAGGCAGAGGTAATAAAAATCTGTATCTGCAATAGGTAGTTAAGGGGACACAAAAAGTTGTAAAATATGATGCCAAAGTAAACAGTAAATGTGGGAGAGGGGAATAAAAATGCAGGGTTGTTAAAATTATTTGAAATTAAGAGATCAGCAGCCTAAAGACATATACAGATTGCTATATAAAAACCACACAGTAACCACAAACCAAAAATCTGTAACAGATACACACACAAGAGAAAGTAATCCAAACACAACCCTAAAGACAACCATCACATCACAGGGAAGAGAAGGAAGAAAAAAGAACTACAAAAACACCCGCAAATGATTAAAAAAACAGCAGTATATACATTACATACCTACCCAAAGTTAATAGAAGGAAAGAAATCGTATAAATCAGAGCAGAAATAAAGAGAAAACAAGAGCAAAAAACAATGATACTAAAAGCTGATTCTTTGAGAAGATAAAAGAGGCCAAAATAAAAAAAAAAAAATCTTCCAACAAACAGAAGTCCAGGAGTAGATGACTTCACAGGAGAATTCTATCAAACATTTAGAAAAGAGCTAAACCTAACCTCTGAAACACTTCCAAAAACAAAACATTCCCAAGCTCATTCTACGAGGCCACCATCATCACCCTGATACCAAAGCCAGGCAAAGATAACACCAAAAAAGAAAATTACAAGCAATATCCCTGATGAATATAGATGCAAAAATCCTCAACAGAATTCTAGCAAACAGAATTCAACAACGCATCAAAAAGCTCATACACTAGGGGTTTCCCTGGTGGTCCAGTGAGTAAGAAAACTGCCTTGCAGTGCAAGGGGCGCCAGTTCAATCCCTGGCCTGGGAAGATCCCATGTGCCGTGGAGCGGCTGGACCGATGTGTCCAATCAACGAGCCGGAGCTCTGGGGCGCATGCAACCAGAGCCAGCGCTCTGCGACGACAGACGCCACCATGATGGGAGGCCCACAGGAGCCAGAGAACAAAGATGGATGAAAATAGAGAAATGAAAGACCAATAGAAGTGGCCCGCCCACTCCCCTCCCTCCCCAACCCAACCCCCGCCCAAAAATAAATAAATAAATCTTTAAAAAAAAAAAAGGATGAAAGATAAATAAATGAAAGACCAGTGGAAGTGGCCCGCCCACCCCCTCCCTCCCCACCACCACCAAAATAAATAAATAAATAAATGTTTAAAAAAAAAAAAAAAGCTCATACACAACGATCAAGTTGGGTTTATTCAAGGCATGCAAGGATTCTCCAATATTTGCAAATCATTGTGATATACCATATTAACAAACTGAAAGATAAAAATCATATGATAATCTCAGTAGATGTATAAAAAGCCTTTGACAAAATCCAGCACCCATTTATGATAAACACTCTTTAAAAAATGGGCAGAGAGGGAACCTACCTCAATATAGTGAAAGCCATATATGATAAGCCCACAGAAAACATTATTTGCAATGGTGAAAACTGAAAATATTCCTCTAAGATCAGGAATAAGACAGGGTGTCCTCTCTCACCACTATTATTCAACAAAGTCTTAGAAGTTCTTAACAAGAGCAAAAAACAATGATACTAAAAGCTGATTCTTTGAGAAGATAAAAGAGGCCAAAATAAAAAAAAATCTTCCAACAAACAGAGGGAGTAGATGACTTCACAGGAGAATTCTATCAAACATTTAGAAAAGAGCTAAACCTAACCTCTGAAACACTTCCAAAAACAAAACATTCCCAAGCTCATTCTACGAGGCCACCATCATCACCCTGATACCAAAGCCAGGCAAAGATAACACCAAAAAAGAAAATTACAAGCAATATCCCTGATGAATATAGATGCAAAAATCCTCAACAGAATTCTAGCAAACAGAATTCAACAACGCATCAAAAAGCTCATACACTAGGGGTTTCCCTGGTGGTCCAGTGAGTAAGAAAACTGCCTTGCAGTGCAAGGGGCGCCAGTTCAATCCCTGGCCTGGGAAGATCCCATGTGCCGTGGAGCGGCTGGACCGATGTGTCCAATCAACGAGCCAGAGCTCTGGGGCGCATGCAACCAGAGCCAGCGCTCTGCGACGACAGACGCCACCATGATGGGAGGCCCACAGGAGCCAGAGAACAAAGATGGATGAAAATAGAGAAATGAAAGACCAATAGAAGTGGCCCGCCCCTCCCTCCCCAACCCAACCCCCGCCCAAAAATAAATAAATAAATCTTTAAAAAAAAAAAAGGATGAAAGATAAATAAATGAAAGACCAGTGGAAGTGGCCCGCCCACCCCCTCCCTCCCCACCACCACCAAAATAAATAAATAAATAAATGTTTAAAAAAAAAAAAAAGCTCATACACAACGATCAAGTTGGGTTTATTCAAGGCATGCAAGGATTCTCCAATATTTGCAAATCATTGTGATATACCATATTAACAAACTGAAAGATAAAAATCATATGATAATCTCAGTAGATGTATAAAAAGCCTTTGACAAAATCCAGCACCCATTTATGATAAACACTCTTTAAAAAATGGGCAGAGAGGGAACCTACCTCAATATAGTGAAAGCCATATATGATAAGCCCACAGAAAACATTATTTGCAATGGTGAAAAACTGAAAATATTCCCTCTAAGATCAGGAATAAGACAGGGGTGTCCTCTCTCACCACTATTATTCAACAAAGTCTTAGAAGTTCTTGCTACAGCAATTAGAGAAGAAATAAAAGGTATCCAGATTGGAAAAGAAGAAGTAAAACTCTCACTATTTGCAGATGACATGATACTATATATTAAAAAAAACCCTAAACATACTATCAGAAAATTACTAGAGCTAATCAGCAAATTTAGCAAAGTCGTAGGATACAAAATCAATACACAGAAATTACTTGCATTCCTATGTACTAACAATGAAAAAAATCAGAGAAATCAAGGAAGCAATCCCATTTACCATTGCAACACAAAGAATAAAATATCTGGGAATAAACCTACCTATGGAGACAAAAGAACTGTACACAGAAGATTATAAGACACTGAGGAAAGAAATCAAAGAAGACATAAACAGATGGAGAGATATTCCATATTCCTGGGTTGGAAGAATCAATATTGTAAAAATGACCACACTACAAAATCTACAGATTCAATGTGATCCCTAACAAATTACCAATGGCATTTTTCACAGAACTAGAACAAAAAATACCACAATTCATATGGAAACACAAAAGACCCTGGATAGCCACAGTAGTTTTCAGAAAGAAGAATGGAGCTGGAGGAATCAACCTTCCTGACTTCAGACTATCCTACAAAGCGGCAGTCGTCAACACAGTATGGTACAGGCACAGAAACAGAATATAGACCAATGGACCAAGATAGAGAGCCCAGAGATAAACCCACACACTTATGGGTACCTTATTTTTGACAAAGGAGGCAAGAATATACAATGGGGCAAAGACAGCCTCTTCAATAAGTGGTGCTGCGAAAACTGGACAGCTACATGTAAAAGAATGAAGTTGTAACACTACATAACACTGTACACAAAGATAAACTCAAAATGGATTAAAGACCTAACTATAAGACCAGAGACCATAAAACTCTTAGAGGAAAACCTATGCAGAAGACTTGATGACATAAATCAAAGCAGGATCTTCTGTGACCCACCTGCTAGAGTAATGGAGATAAAAACAAAAATAAACAAATGGGACCTAATGAAACTTGAAAGCTTTTGCATAGCAAAAGAAACTATAAACAAGGTGAAAAGACAACCTTCAGAATGGGAGAAAATAATAGCAAATGAAACAACTGGCAAACAACTACTTTCCAAAATATACAAGCAGCTAAGACAAAAAAAAAAAAACAAAGGATGGGAAAAAGACCTAAACAGACAGCTCTCCAAATAAAACATACAGATAGCCAACAAACATATTACAAGATGCTCAACATTTCTCATTGTTAGAGAAATACAAATCAAGACTGCAATGAGATGTCACTTCACACCAGTCAGAATGGCCATCATCAAAGTCTACAAACAATAAAGAGGGAGAGGGTGTGGAGAAAAGGGAGCCCTCTTGTACTGTTGTAAATGTAAATTTATACAGCCATTGTGGAAGACAGTATAGAGATTCCTCAAAAAACTAAGAACAGAACCACCATATGATCCAGAAATCCCAGTACTAGGCATATGCCCTGAGGAAATCAAAACTGAAAGAGACACATGTACCCCAATGTTCACTGCAGCACTATTTACAATAGTTAGAACATGGAAGCAACCGAGGTGTTCATCAACAGATAGATGGATAAAGAAGCAGTACATATATACAATGGAATATTACTCAGCCATAAAAAGAAATGCATTTGAGTCATTTCTAATAAAGTAGATGAATCTAGAACCTATTATACAGAGTGAAGTATATCAGAAAGAAAAAAACACATATTATACAAAAAGTGAAAGTATATCAGAAAGCGGCAGTCGTCAACACAGTATGGTACAGGCACAGAAACAGAATATAGACCAATGGACCAAGATAGAGAGCCCAGAGATAAACCCACACACTTATGGGTACCTTATTTTTGACAAAGGAGGCAAGAATATACAATGGGGCAAAGACAGCCTCTTCAATAAGTGGGAAAGCTGGACAGCTACATGTAAAAGAATGAAGTTGTAACACTACATAACACTGTACACAAAGATAAACTCAAAATGGATTAAAGACCTAACTATAAGACCAGAGACCATAAAACTCTTAGAGGAAAACCTATGCAGAAGACTTGATGACATAAATCAAAGCAGGATCTTCTGTGACCCACCTGCTAGAGTAATGGAGATAAAAACAAAAATAAACAAATGGGACCTAATGAAACTTGAAAGCTTTTGCATAGCAAAAGAAACTATAAACAAGGTGAAAAGACAACCTTCAGAATGGGAGAAAATAATAGCAAATGAAACAACTGGCAAACAACTACTTTCCAAAATATACAAGCAGCTAAGACAAAAAAAAAAAAACAAAGGATGGGAAAAAGACCTAAACAGACAGCTCTCCAAATAAAACATACAGATAGCCAACAAACATATTACAAGATGCTCAACATTTCTCATTGTTAGAGAAATACAAATCAAGACTGCAATGAGATGTCACTTCACACCAGTCAGAATGGCCATCATCAAAGTCTACAAACAATAAAGAGGGAGAGGGTGTGGAGAAAAGGGAGCCCTCTTGTACTGTTGTAAATGTAAATTTATACAGCCATTGTGGAAGACAGTATAGAGATTCCTCAAAAAACTAAGAACAGAACCACCATATGATCCAGAAATCCCAGTACTAGGCATATGCCCTGAGGAAATCAAAACTGAAAGAGACACATGTACCCCAATGTTCACTGCAGCACTATTTACAATAGTTAGAACATGGAAGCAACCGAGGTGTTCATCAACAGATAGATGGATAAAGAAGCAGTACATATATACAATGGAATATTACTCAGCCATAAAAAGAAATGCATTTGAGTCATTTCTAATAAAGTAGATGAATCTAGAACCTATTATACAGAGTGAAGTATATCAGAAAGATAAATATTATATACTGACACATATATATGGAATCTAGAAAGATGGTACTGATAAATGTATATGCAGAACAGCAATGGAGAAACAGACATAAGAGAACAGACTTATGGACATTAGGCTGAGGGAGGGGAATATGCTGTGGGACTAGGGACCTCGAACAGGCTCTGTGGTGACCTGGAGGGCTGGGATGGGGAGGGAGGCTTGGGAATGGGGAAACATATGGGTACCTATGGCAGATTCAGGTTGATATGTGGCAGTGAACAACAAAACTCTGTAAAATTTTTTTAAAAAATTAAGAAAAACCTTCCAGTGAACAAAGTCCAGGACCAGATGGCTTCATAGGCATAATTTATCAAACATTTAGAGAAGAGCTAACACCTAACTTTTCTGAAACACTTTCAGGAAGCAGCAGAGGAAGGAACATTCCCAAGTTCATTTACAAAGCCATTAGTCGAATACCAAAATCAGACAAAGACATCACACGGCCAATTACAGACCAACATCACTGATGAACAGAAACAAAAATACGCTCAACAAAATACTAGCAAACAGAATCCAGCAACACATTAAAGTGATCATACACCATGATCAAGTGGGATTTATCCCAAGGATGCAAGGATTCTTCAATATATGCCAATCAATGTGATATACCATATTAACAATTAACTTGAATAAAAACCATATGATCATCTCAATAAATGCAGAAAAGGCTGCTGATAAAATTCAACACCTATTTATGATTTAAAAAAAAAAAAAACTCTTCAGAAAGTCAGCATAGAGGGAACCTAGCTGAACATAAAAAAGGTCATTCATGGGCTTCCCCTGGTGGTCCAGTGGGTAAGGACACCGCCTTGCAGTGCAAGGGGCACCAGTTCGAGCCCTGGCCTGGGAAGATCCCACGTGCCAAGGAGCGGCTGGACCGATGTGTCCAATTACCAAGCCGGAGCTCTGGAGCGCACGCGCCCAGAGTCAGTGCTCTGCAACGACAGACGGCACCGCGATGGGAGGCCCACAGGAGCCAAAGAACAAAGACAGATGAAAATGGAGAAATGAAGGACCAAAAGAAGTGGCCTGCCCGCTCCCCTCCCTCCCCAACCCGACCCCCACCCAAAATAAATAAATAAATAAATCTTTTTTAAAAAAAAGGCCATTCATGATGAACCCACAGCAAACATCACTCCTAAGGGTGAAAAACTGAAAACATTTTCTCTAAGATCAGGAAAAACACAAGGATGTCTATTCTTGCCACTATTACTCAACATAGTTTTGGAAGTCCTAGCCACAGCAGTCATAGAAGAAAAGGAGTACAAACTGGAAAACACATAAAATTGTTACTGTTTGCAGATGGCATACTATATACAGAAAATCCTAAAGATGCCACCAGAAAACTACTAGAGGTAATCAATGGATTTAGTAAAGTTGAAGGATACAAAAGTAATACACAGAAACCTCTTGCATTCCTATACACTAACAACAAAAGATTAGAAAAAGAAAATAAGGAAACAATCCCAAAACATTGTAAAGCAATTATATTCCAATAAAAAAAATTTTTAAAGAGAATAAGGAAACCCTGGCCTTAAATGACACATTAAGCCAGATAGACTATAGATTCCATCCAAAAGCAGCAGAAGGCGCATTCCTTTCAAATTATTTTTGTTGCAATGGTAAATGGGATTGTTTCCTTAATTTCTTTTAAGTTTCAGTAAATTTAAGAAAAATGAAATTCATATCAAGCATTTTTTCTGACTACAATGCTATGAGATTAGAAATCAACTACAAGAAAAAAAACTGCGAAAACCCCAAATACATGGAGTCCAAAACAATATGCTACTAAACAGCGGATCACTGAAAAAAATCAAATAAAAAAGTAAAAGTTACCCAGAGACAGAACATAAATACAGCAATTCAAAAATCTATGGAATGCAGCAAAAGCAATTACAAGAGGGAAGTCTATAGTGATACAGATCTACCTCAGGAAACAAATCGCAAACAACCCAGCCTTATACATAAAGGAACTAGAAAAAGAACAAACAAAACCAAAGCTAGTAGAACGGGGTGGGGGGGAATCAACGATCAGAGCATCCTAAAAAGAGACTAAAAACAAGAAGGTCGGTGAAACTAAACGCTGGTTCTTTGAAAAGATGAAATGGATAAACTTTCAGCCAAACTTATCAAGAAACGGGGGCCCAAATCAACACAGTCAGAAATGAAAAAGGAGAAGTTACAATCTACCAGACAGAAATGCAAATGCTCGTAACAAATTAGTACAAACAACTATACTGCAATAAAATGAACAACCTAGAAGAAATGAACAAATTCCTAGAAATATACACTATACTAATGAACCAAGAAATAGAAAATATGAACAGTAGTTTTGGAAGTCCTAGCCACAGCAGTCATAGAAGAAAAGGAGTACAAACTGGAAAACACATAAAATTGTTACTGTTTGCAGATGGCATACTATATACAGAAAATCCTAAAGATGCCACCAGAAAACTACTAGAGGTAATCAATGGATTTAGTAAAGTTGAAGGATACAAAAGTAATACACAGAAACCTCTTGCATTCCTATACACTAACAACAAAAGATTAGAAAAAGAAAATAAGGAAACAATCCCAAAACATTGTAAAGCAATTATATTCCAATAAAAAAAATTTTTAAAGAGAATAAGGAAACCCTGGCCTTAAATGACACATTAAGCCAGATAGACTATAGATTCCATCCAAAAGCAGCAGAAGGCGCATTCCTTTCAAATTATTTTTGTTGCAATGGTAAATGGGATTGTTTCCTTAATTTCTTTTAAGTTTCAGTAAATTTAAGAAAAATGAAATTCATATCAAGCATTTTTTCTGACTACAATGCTATGAGATTAGAAATCAACTACAAGAAAAAAAACTGCGAAAACCCCAAATACATGGAGTCCAAAACAATATGCTACTAAACAGCGGATCACTGAAAAAAATCAAATAAAAAAGTAAAAGTTACCCAGAGACAGAACATAAATACAGCAATTCAAAAATCTATGGAATGCAGCAAAAGCAATTACAAGAGGGAAGTCTATAGTGATACAGATCTACCTCAGGAAACAAATCGCAAACAACCCAGCCTTATACATAAAGGAACTAGAAAAAGAACAAACAAAACCAAAGCTAGTAGAACGGGGTGGGGGGGAATCAACGATCAGAGCATCCTAAAAAGAGACTAAAAACAAGAAGGTCGGTGAAACTAAACGCTGGTTCTTTGAAAAGATGAAATGGATAAACTTTCAGCCAAACTTATCAAGAAACGGGGGCCCAAATCAACACAGTCAGAAATGAAAAAGGAGAAGTTACAATCTACCAGACAGAAATGCAAATGCTCGTAACAAATTAGTACAAACAACTATACTGCAATAAAATGAACAACCTAGAAGAAATGAACAAATTCCTAGAAATATACACTATACTAATGAACCAAGAAATAGAAAATATGAACAGCACAATTACCAGAAATGAAATTAAGTAATTAGCTCCCAGTAAACAGAAGCCCAAGACCAGATGACTTTACAAACAGAGAGAAATATTAACACCTATCTTTCTCAAGTTAGTCCAAAAAATCGCAGAAGGAATGCTTCTGAACTTAGGCCAGTGTCATCCTAATACCAAAGCCAGAAAAGATACCATGCATGAAAAAGAAAATTACAGGTCAATATCACTGATGTGATAGATGCAAAAAATCCTCAACAAAATATTACCAAACTGAATTCAATAATACGTTAAAAGAGTCATACATTGTGATCAAGTGGAATTTATCCCAACAATGCAAGGATGGTTAAACATCCTAAACTTGATATGATACAACACATTAGAAAACTGAATAAAAATCACATAGTCATCTCAATAGGTGCATAAAACTCAACATTTATTTCTTCATCGTTCACTTATGATTAAAAACTCTCCAAGTGGGCTTCCCTGGTGGTCCAGTGGGTAAGGACACCGCCTTGCAGTGCAAGGAGCGCCGGTTCGATCCCTGGCCTGGGAAGATCCCACGTGCCGCGGAGCGGCTAGACCAATGTATCCAATGACCGAGCTGGAGCTCTGGAGTGCGTGCGCCCAGAGCCGGTGCCCTGCGACAACAGAGACCACTGCGATGGGAGGCCCACAGGGTCTAAAGAACAAAGATGGATGAAAATAAATAAATGAAAGACCAATAGAAGTGGCCTGCCCGCCTCACTTCCTCCCCAACCTACACCCCCGCCAAAAATAAAGCATATAAAAAAAAATTACAAAAAAAAAGAACTCTCCAAGTGTATGTAAAGGGAACATACCTCGATAAAGGTATAAAGGTCATATATGGCAAACCCATAGTTGACATTATCCTCAAAAGTAAAAAGCTGAAACCATTTCCTCTGAGATCAGGAATAAGACAAGGATGCCCATTTCTCACTACTTTTATTTAACATAGTATTTCAAGTTCTAGCCAGACCAATCAGACAAGAAAAATAAAAGAAATCCAAATTGGAAAGGAAGCAGTAAAACAGTTTGCAGATGACATGATACTAAAGAAATACTAAAATGCCACCCCCCCCCCAAAAAAGACAGCTCATCAATGAATTTGGTAAAGTTATAGGATACAAGATAACATACAGAAATCTGATGAATTTCTATACCCTAACAACAAAGTAACCAAGAGAAATTAACAACCTGATTTACCGTTGCATCAAAAAGAATAAAATATCTAGTATAAACTGATCTTAGAAAGTAAACGACCTGTACTTGGAAAATTATAAAACACTAAAGAAAGAAACTGAAGACACAAACAGATGGAAAGATACCCCATGTTCGTGGATTGGAAGAATGTTGTTAAAATGAAGGACCCAAGGCAATTTACAGACCAAATGCAATCAAAATACCAAAGATATTTTCTCACAAAACCAGAACAAAATCTAAAATTTGCAGGGACACATTAGAGACCCTGCATAGTCCAAGAGACTCTGCAAAAGAAGAACACAGCTAGAGGTCTCACACTCCCAGATTTCAGCATCTACTACAAAGCTACAGGAATCAAAACAGCCTGAGATTGGCACAGAAACAGACACAAAATAGAGAGCCCAGAAATAAATCCATGTACCACAGTCAATGTACAACAAAAACAGCAAGGATATACAATGGGGAAAAGACAGTCTTCTCAATAAATGGTGCTGGAAGTGAAACAATAAATAAAATAAAAAGACAACCCAAAGGCTGGGAGAAAATATTTGCAAATGACGTGACTGATAAGGGATTAGTCTCCAAACTTTACAAACAGCTTATGACGCTCAACAGCATCAAAACAACCAGCCCACTCAAAAGGTGGGCAGAAGACCTGAGCAGACACTTCTCTAAAGATGACGTGCAGGAGGCCAACAGGCACATGAGCAGATGTTCAATATGCAAACTAAAACTACAATGAGATATCACCTCACATGGGTCAGAATGGCTATCATCAAAAATTCCGCAAACAGCAAATGCTGGAGAGGATGTGGAGCGCAGGGAGCCCTCTTTCACTGCTAGTGCAGCCGCCATGGAGAACCGTGTGGAGGTTCCTTAAAAACTAAGCATAGAGCCACCGTACGACCTTGCAACCCCACTCCTGGGCATCTATCCAGAGAAAAACAGGGCCCAAAGATACAGGCTCCCCAGTGTTCATTCCAGCACTGCTTACAATAGCCAAGACATGGAAACAACCTAAATGTCCATCGACAGAGGAATGGATAAAGAAGAGGTGGTGTGTGTGTATATACATATAATGGACTATTACTCCATCATTAAAAAGAATGAAATAAAGCCATTTGCAGCAATATGGATGGACCTAGAGAGCATCATACTGAGTGAAGTACGACAGAGAAGGAGAAATATCATACGACGTCTCTTTGATGTGGATTCTAAAAAGAAACTATACAAATGAGCTTATAAAACAGAAAGAGACTCGCAAACTTAGAAAACGAATTTATGGATGAAGTGGGGAGGGGATGCTTGGGGACTTTGGGAATCGAAGAGTGGGAGGGACACATTAGAGACCCTGCATAGTCCAAGAGACTCTGCAAAAGAAGAACACAGCTAGAGGTCTCACACTCCCAGATTTCAGCATCTACTACAAAGCTACAGGAATCAAAACAGCCTGAGATTGGCACAGAAACAGACACAAAATAGAGAGCCCAGAAATAAATCCATGTACCACAGTCAATGTACAACAAAAACAGCAAGGATATACAATGGGGAAAAGACAGTCTTCTCAATAAATGGTGCTGGAAGTGAAACAATAAATAAAATAAAAAGACAACCCAAAGGCTGGGAGAAAATATTTGCAAATGACGTGACTGATAAGGGATTAGTCTCCAAACTTTACAAACAGCTTATGACGCTCAACAGCATCAAAACAACCAGCCCACTCAAAAGGTGGGCAGAAGACCTGAGCAGACACTTCTCTAAAGATGACGTGCAGGAGGCCAACAGGCACATGAGCAGATGTTCAATATGCAAACTAAAACTACAATGAGATATCACCTCACATGGGTCAGAATGGCTATCATCAAAAATTCCGCAAACAGCAAATGCTGGAGAGGATGTGGAGCGCAGGGAGCCCTCTTTCACTGCTAGTGCAGCCGCCATGGAGAACCGTGTGGAGGTTCCTTAAAAACTAAGCATAGAGCCACCGTACGACCTTGCAACCCCACTCCTGGGCATCTATCCAGAGAAAAACAGGGCCCAAAGATACAGGCTCCCCAGTGTTCATTCCAGCACTGCTTACAATAGCCAAGACATGGAAACAACCTAAATGTCCATCGACAGAGGAATGGATAAAGAAGAGGTGGTGTGTGTGTATATACATATAATGGACTATTACTCCATCATTAAAAAGAATGAAATAAAGCCATTTGCAGCAATATGGATGGACCTAGAGAGCATCATACTGAGTGAAGTACGACAGAGAAGGAGAAATATCATACGACGTCTCTTTGATGTGGATTCTAAAAAGAAACTATACAAATGAGCTTATAAAACAGAAAGAGACTCGCAAACTTAGAAAACGAATTTATGGATGAAGTGGGGAGGGGATGCTTGGGGACTTTGGGAACATCAGGTACACACTGCTATGTTTGAAATGGATAACCAACAAAAATCTATTATATAGCACATGGGAACTTCGCTTAATGTTATGTACCAGCCTTGATGGGAGGGCGGTTTGGGGGAAAATGGATATGTGTGTGTGGCCAAGCCCCTTCACTGTTCACCTGAAACTATCACAAAATTGTTAATTGGCTATACCCCAATAAAAATGTTTTTTGTGTTTAAATAAATGGTACTGGGAAAACAGGATGACCACATGTAAAAGAATGAAATGAAAACATTTTCTCACAGTACATCCAAAAATAAATTCAAAATCGATTAAAAAACTTAGATGCAAGACTAGAAACCATAAAACTCCTACAAGAAAACATAGGCAGGACACTCTTTAACATAAAACAGGCATTATCTTTTGGATCTAAGGCAAAGGAAACAAAAGTAAAAATAAAGAAACAGAGCCTGATTAAAGTTTAAAAGCTTTGGCACAACAAAGGAAACCAATGAAAAGCAAACAGCAAGTGAAATGACTGGGGTTTCCCTGGTGGCCCAGTGGGTAAGAGTCCGCCTTTCAGTGCAAGGAGCACCGGTTCAACCCCTGGCCTGGGAAGATCCCACGTGCCGCAGAGCCGCTGGACTGGTGTGCCCGATTACGAGCCAGCTCTCTGGAGCACATGCGCCCAGGGCCGGTGCTCTGCAAGGACAGAGGCCACTGCAATGGGAGGCCCACACGGGTCAGAGAATAAAGATGGGTGAAAAATAAATGATGACTTAGAGGCAAAAAGAAAAAAAAAAAATGCTAAAAAAAAAAATGACTGGTAAAGGGTTAATATCCAAAATATATAAACCACTCATACAGCTCAATATCAATGAAACAATCTGATTAAAAAATGAGCAAACCACCTGAATAGACACTTTTATTTTTGGTTGTTGTTGTTTAACTTTTTAAACACCAAAAACATTTTGTATTGGAGTATAGCCAAGCAACAATTTTATGATAGTTTCAGGTGAACAGCAAAGGATGAATAGACATTTTTCTAAATAAGATATACAGATGGCCAGCAGGCACAAAAAAAAAAAGATGCTCAGCATCACTAATCCTCAGAGCAATGCAAATCAAAAAACACATTGAGATTTCCCCTCACACACATCAGAATGGCTATCATCAAAAAGACCACAAATAACAAATGTTGGCAGGCATGCAGAGGAAAGAGAGCCCTAGCAACAGGGTCAGTCGGAATGTAAATGGGTGCAGCCACTGTGGAAAAGACCAGTTTGGGGTGTTTCAGTATGGAGGTTCTTCAAAACACTAATAACTACCGTATGATCCAGCAGTTCCTCTCCTAGGTGTACATATGAAAAAAAATGAAAATACTAATTTGAAAACACACATGCACCCTAATCAATGCTCCTAGCAGCATTATTAACAATAGCAAAAATAGAGACACAACCTCAATATCCCTCAACAGATGACTGGATAAAGATGATGTGATGTGTGTATGTATACACACACACGCACACATCTATATGAAATAGACTACTACTCAGCCATCAAAAAGTGAAGTTCTGAGGCTTCCCTGGTTGTCCAGTGGGTAAAGACACTGCCTTGCAGTGCAAGGGGTGCCAGTTCGATCCCTGGCCTGGGAGGATCCCACGTGCCATGGAGCGGCTGGACCGATGTGTCCAACTGCCAAGCCAAAGCTCTGGAGCTCATGTGCTCGGAGCCGGTGCTCTGCAGCAACAGGGTCCACTTCGATGGGAGGCCCACACAGGGCAAAGAACAAAGATGGAAATAAAATGAAAGACCAATAGAAGTGGCCAAAAAAAAAAGTGAAGTTCTGCCATTTGTAATACCATAGATGGACCTAAAGGGTAACATGAAATAAGACAGATACTGTATGTTATGGCTTATATGTGGAATCTTAAACATACATGTCTGTGTGTGTATAAAACACACACACACACAATGTAACAGAAATAGACTCAGCTATAGAGAACAGACTAGTAGTTACTAGTGGAGAGACGGAAGCGAGAAGGGGCCAGGGGGACTGAGCATTACCAGACGTTAACTAATCTTCAGAAACATGGATCTCCTGACTAGAAAACAGTCTTTAGATTATAAATTTCAAGCCTGGCTATCTTATATTTAGCAACTATCATTTATGACTTCCCTACAAATAAGGTAAAATTTGCAACAGTAAGCAAACCTACCACGAAACAATCATCTGTAGTTCCCCATTGGACTTTTAAGGCTGAGCTGTCTACCAAGTTTTACCGTATTTTTCAAAACTGTTAATTCCAGTGTACTTACACTTACATTTTTACTTTTTTACTTCAGTTAGCCTTTTTAGTACTGTGGAAAAGACCAGTTTGGGGTGTTTCAGTATGGAGGTTCTTCAAAACACTAATAACTACCGTATGATCCAGCAGTTCCTCTCCTAGGTGTACATATGAAAAAAAATGAAAATACTAATTTGAAAACACACATGCACCCTAATCAATGCTCCTAGCAGCATTATTAACAATAGCAAAAATAGAGACACAACCTCAATATCCCTCAACAGATGACTGGATAAAGATGATGTGATGTGTGTATGTATACACACACACGCACACATCTATATGAAATAGACTACTACTCAGCCATCAAAAAGTGAAGTTCTGAGGCTTCCCTGGTTGTCCAGTGGGTAAAGACACTGCCTTGCAGTGCAAGGGGTGCCAGTTCGATCCCTGGCCTGGGAGGATCCCACGTGCCATGGAGCGGCTGGACCGATGTGTCCAACTGCCAAGCCAAAGCTCTGGAGCTCATGTGCTCGGAGCCGGTGCTCTGCAGCAACAGGGTCCACTTCGATGGGAGGCCCACACAGGGCAAAGAACAAAGATGGAAATAAAATGAAAGACCAATAGAAGTGGCCAAAAAAAAAAGTGAAGTTCTGCCATTTGTAATACCATAGATGGACCTAAAGGGTAACATGAAATAAGACAGATACTGTATGTTATGGCTTATATGTGGAATCTTAAACATACATGTCTGTGTGTGTATACACACACACACACACACAATGTAACAGAAATAGACTCAGCTATAGAGAACAGACTAGTAGTTACTAGTGGAGAGACGGAAGCGAGAAGGGGCCAGGGGGACTGAGCATTACCAGACGTTAACTAATCTTCAGAAACATGGATCTCCTGACTAGAAAACAGTCTTTAGATTATAAATTTCAAGCCTGGCTATCTTATATTTAGCAACTATCATTTATGACTTCCCTACAAATAAGGTAAAATTTGCAACAGTAAGCAAACCTACCACGAAACAATCATCTGTAGTTCCCCATTGGACTTTTAAGGCTGAGCTGTCTACCAAGTTTTACCGTATTTTTCAAAACTGTTAATTCCAGTGTACTTACACTTACATTCTACTTTTTCAGTTAGCTTTTTGATGTGAACAATGTCTTAGTCTTTACCTTGTTCACCTTATAGACTCATCCAGTGAACTGATATTCCATACAAACACCTTTAAACATTTGCTCTAAGGCTGGACATGTATCTCACAAGCACCTCAAACTCCATTTGTCCCAGACTGGGTGGTTTAGTCACTGAGTCGTGTCTGACTCTTTGTGACCCCATGGACTGTAGCCCGCTAGGCTCCTCCGTGGGATTCTCCAGGCAAGAATACTGGAATAGCCATTTCCTTCTGCAGGGAATCTTCCCAACCCAGGGGTCAAACTCAGGTCTCCTGCACTGCAGGTGGTCTCATAGGCCGACTCTTTACCAACTGAACCACCAGGGAAGCCCAAACTACTGTCTTCCTATTTTCAAACCCCACCTCTTTGCCCCAGGCCACTTCCTGTCTTACTTCCTTTTTCAGTGAAGGGCACTATCTTGCAGCCACGGTGCACACCTCCTGGTAAGTCCCAGAGCTATTCCACCGCTCTTTTGCTTAAGGGCCTCGTCGGCCTGGACGGTCACAGCCAGGGCCTGCTGTCCTGCTGCCAGGCTGCCGGCCAGACACAAGCTTCCGCGCACCGCTCTCCCGCGGGCGTCTGCAGTGGATGTCTGTCCTGTCTCACCACTAAAGTCCCCATCTCCAGTCCGTCCTCCTCGGAGCCAGGGTGGCTGGTTCTCCTGCCCGAGTCCCCATGGGGTGAGTGGCTCAGGAGCCCTGGGAGGGCTGGTGGATGTGGCTAGGCACCTCAGGGACTTGCGCTTCCCTGAATGGAGCCCAAGAGAGCGCTCACTCTGGTCACTGTGAAACTCTAGGGAGGAGCCAGCCAACTCGCACGTGACCGCCTCCAACAAGACAACAGTCTGCACAACAAGCTGTACCCTGGGTACCCAGCGTCCAGCTCTATCTGGGCGCTTGATTCCCGCTGCTACCACCACACACAGCTCCCAAATATTGGACGCTCACGACATGCCGGACACCACCTCACTGCACCGTTTCCATACATGATTTTGTATGTTCTTACTGGACTGTAACTGCTTGATCCTGTGACGTTTCTGCTGTACACCGCGGACCAGCCCTGTGTGCACACATCCCCTCCCCCCCACCCCCCAGGCCGCCCCTCTAGGTCATCACAGAGCACCGCGGAGCTCCCTGTTCGCCCGCGCTTTTATCTAAACCTCACAATGCCGCGCGGCTTCCAGAGTCGAGCGTGTCTGGCGCTCAAGCATCCCTCAACCTCTCCGCTAGGCCAGCGTGCACACTGCTCCATCTCTCCCTTGCGGAGTTCACACTTCCCCAGCTCCCACCTGACCATCCCCGTTCCCTGCCACAGACCAGGAAAGACACGCGACTGCCTCCCAGCCTCCAGGAAGGGAGACGCCGTTTCCTTAACCAGCGCCTTCCCTCCCTCCTGCGCACTGCCTGTCTGCCCGGCCACCCGGGGGCACCTCCCTCCACGGGACAGCCAGCCAGTGTTTATGACTTCCTGCAACCGAGTGTGCGTCCCACGAGGCCCCTGCACAGCCCGGGTCCACCTCGAGCGGGGGCGAAGGCCGGAAGGGAGCTGCGTGCCGCCTGCTCCAGAGAGGGAGAGCTCACCCGACACTTCATCCCTCCCGCCTGGACAGCCAGGCCCTGGGCTACGTGCTATGCTTGGTTTTCAAGAAAGCGGTTCAACCCTTCATGGGCCGTGGATCCGAAAAGGCTATTTCATAGGAGAAAGCCAGGATCCTTCGTGGGGCAACACCGCAGATGACCACCAAAGGACCTTGTTAAATGAACTCACGAATCCCATCTGCAGAGAAAGGAAGAGCAAACCCCCAAACCAGCAATTCAACCGACTCTTCTCCCAGGCCGCGTTAGCCAGCCAAGACGCACGCTGCTCTGAATTGGACTTCCAGACGCCCATCTCTGTTTTCCTCTGTTACAGACTGAGTCTTTGTATCTCGTGATCACAGGGGTTCCATGTTTCCTCCAGGGGGATACGTTTTTAAAACAGCAAAGGCCAAATGACCAAAAGGAGCGAGAAAAATTCCACCTATTCCTTAACTACAGTACGAACCTGGGGCAGGATGGTCGTCACTGGCACCTTGTCCAGCGGGGGTCTCATGGGTCCACCAGAGGGTACATCCTTACGAGGCTTGTGAGCTCAGCAGTCTCCATCCAGGAGGGGGCAAGCCCACCTCTTCAGCTACACAAGTGAAAACAGTTTCCACGTGAGCTGATCATCTCTGAAACCTCCCCGACAACAGAACGAGCGTAAGGCCTTGGTCCCGGCTCCCGGGGGCTGCCCTGTTCACACACAGTGTGCTGCCTTGACACGGGGCGGCAGGGACTCTGTTCCAAGCCAGGGTGAGAATGCTGCCTGTCTTTTCCACCAGCCCCCGCCTCACCCCTCTGCCCCACTCTCCCGGCCTGGGCAACAGAAGAAAAGCCCCCCGTCACAGTTTAACCGTCCTCCTCAGTTCTCTCCCGTTGATCTGGTTACAACAGCCCCACACCAGGACGGACACACCCTGTGCGGTTTCCCCTTTCATCCTAGAAATACGAGCAACACCAGACTCAGGTCTGAGCTGCTTCTGAAGAAGGGACTTGGGGCTAGGGTCGGGGGGCAGGGGTCATGTGGTCCATCCCTTCCTGTCCCGGTTGCCTTCTATCGCCATGTGCACACAGCCCTGTCCCATTAACAATTTAGTTACAATTGTATTTTTTAAAAAGGGGTGGAGGATTATAAGTACACCCTATGCTGGTTACCTCTGTCATCCCTAACCAGGAAACTCGCCCGTGAGAACCATGTCTGCTCAGACAGACCTTATTTCAATCGTATCAAACTTTAAAATCTAGGAACATAAAAAAGAAAATAATAAAAGAAGAGGGCTTCCCTGGTGGTCCAGTGGGTAAGGACACTGCCTTGCAGTGCAAGGGGCGCCGGTTTGATCCCTGGCCTGGGAAGATCCCACGTGCCACAGAGCGGCTGGACTGATGTGTCCAATTACCGAGCCGGAGCTCTGGAGCGCATGCGCCCAGAGCCGGTGCTCTGCGACAACAGAGGCCACTGCAATGGGAGGACATGGGCCAAAGAACAAAGATGGATGAAAACAGATAAATGAGAGACCAATAGAAGTGGCCCGCCCGCCCCCTCCCTCCCCAACTCGCCCTCCCCTGAAAAAGAATTAAAAGAAAAAAAAAGAAGAAGAAATATCTAGGCACAGACCACATTAAGGAAATGCAGGTATTTTCAGACCATCCAGCCGCTGGTCAGAGAAGAGGGCCTGCCATCCCCACACCTTGTCCAGCGGGTCTCATGGGTCCACCAGAGGGTACAGGGTTGTCCACTTTCCCAGGGGGCCCACCTCTTCAGCTACACAAGTGAAAACAGTTTCCACGTGAGCTGATCATCTCTGAAACCTCCCCGACAACAGAACGAGCGTAAGGCCTTGGTCCCGGCTCCCGGGGGCTGCCCTGTTCACACACAGTGTGCTGCCTTGACACGGGGCGGCAGGGACTCTGTTCCAAGCCAGGGTGAGAATGCTGCCTGTCTTTTCCACCAGCCCCCGCCTCACCCCTCTGCCCCACTCTCCCGGCCTGGGCAACAGAAGAAAAGCCCCCCGTCACAGTTTAACCGTCCTCCTCAGTTCTCTCCCGTTGATCTGGTTACAACAGCCCCACACCAGGACGGACACACCCTGTGCGGTTTCCCCTTTCATCCTAGAAATACGAGCAACACCAGACTCAGGTCTGAGCTGCTTCTGAAGAAGGGACTTGGGGCTAGGGTCGGGGGGCAGGGGTCATGTGGTCCATCCCTTCCTGTCCCGGTTGCCTTCTATCGCCATGTGCACACAGCCCTGTCCCATTAACAATTTAGTTACAATTGTATTTTTTAAAAAGGGGTGGAGGATTATAAGTACACCCTATGCTGGTTACCTCTGTCATCCCTAACCAGGAAACTCGCCCGTGAGAACCATGTCTGCTCAGACAGACCTTATTTCAATCGTATCAAACTTTAAAATCTAGGAACATAAAAAAGAAAATAATAAAAGAAGAGGGCTTCCCTGGTGGTCCAGTGGGTAAGGACACTGCCTTGCAGTGCAAGGGGCGCCGGTTTGATCCCTGGCCTGGGAAGATCCCACGTGCCACAGAGCGGCTGGACTGATGTGTCCAATTACCGAGCCGGAGCTCTGGAGCGCATGCGCCCAGAGCCGGTGCTCTGCGACAACAGAGGCCACTGCAATGGGAGGACATGGGCCAAAGAACAAAGATGGATGAAAACAGATAAATGAGAGACCAATAGAAGTGGCCCGCCCCCTCCCTCCCCAACTCGCCCCCCTCCCCCTGAAAAAAGAATTAAAAGAAAAAAAAAGAAGAAGAAATATCTAGGCACAGACCACATTAAGGAAATGCAGGTATTTTCAGACCATCCAGCCGCTGGTCAGAGAAGAGGGCCCTGCAGGGCCCAGCAGAGAGAGGTGCCCCCCTGAGCAGCCCTCTCTGGGCCTCTGTTCTCCTCCCCGGGAGGGAAGATGCCTCTCTGTAGTTTCAGTTCGTTGTCAGGATGTGTTTTGCGCCCTCCAGGGACCAGCTGGCACCGCATGGGTGGACACGGCGCAGGTGCAGAACGTGAGGAACTGGGCTGGAGAGGAGGGGAGACGGCTTCAGGTTGGAGACAAATCCGCAGCCAAGCGGGGTCTGGTTTGGATGAAGGCGCTGTGGACGGCTGTGCTGAGGCCAGGTGGCAGGAGAGAACACAAACGGGCCGCTGACCCCCGGCCCACCCGGCTGCTCCGACCAAGGATCCAGGTGCCGTCATCCAGGGTTCAACAGCAAAGCAGCAGGCACACGGAGAAGCTGGCAGGCCACCTCACAGGCCGTGGCTCAGAGCTCATGAGCTGGTGGAGGAGGGCGAGGCAGGCTCTTGGGGCCCGGCCGAAAGCTGCTTCTGCTGCCCCACCCCCACCTTTCCGTGACCACAGCCAGACCCTCGCAGGTGCTGCCCGGGGACTGTGCCTAAGCCCTTCGGGTTCCAGCAACAGGTGCCGCGGGGCTCTGCGGCCCTCGGGGCACCAAGTGGGCAGCTCCAACGGAAGCACGGGAAGGGGCATCAGCGCCTGTCCCCCAGCCTCTCCCCTGCACGGCCCTCGCTGCTGCTCCTACCAGCATCGGCTGCTGGGGCCAGTGGGTCTCAGCAACCTCCAGGTCTTCCTGAGCCCCGCCCCCGCCGAGGGAGTTCCGCACCCTGCACCAGGCTGGGCTCTGTCGCCCCTCATCCCCACTTCACAGGTGTGGGGACTGAAGCCTAAGGAACAGGATCCCCGCATAGGAAATGGCAAAGCTGAGCTGAGCACCCCTGGGCTTCGGACCCTCGATCCAGTTCCCTTGCCTCGCCATGACTAGGGAATCCCACCGTGGGTGCTCAGACGGGAGACAGCTTTCAACACAGAATTAAACCCATGTCTTCCCTGCGAAACGACACCTGCTCTGGTGGGGTCAGTGAAGATGGGGTTCAGCAGCCCTGACACAGTCAGAAACCTGCCAAAGACTCACTAAACAACTGGGTGTAGGGTTTTTAACATAAAGGAATTCTGGAGCAAAGCAGGGAAGAGCCTGTGGCATCAGTGATGTGCCACTGCTCTGCTTCTCTGGCCTACCATCCTCACGAGTGAGGGAACCTTGAGTTCACCTCACATTCCGAGATGGCTGCTGGAGCTCCCGTCATCGCGTGTGTAGTCCGGGGAGAAGTGAAAGGAAAGGTAACCTGCCAGCTGAGTAAATCCTCTTTAAATAAAAACCTTTTCTTTAAGCCCTAACGAACGACTTTGCCTTCTATTTTACTGTCCATTCTCCTCTGCCTGAGAGACTGGGAAGTTAAGTTTTCCTAATACACTCGTGCCTCAAATAAAATTTGGTGTGGTTAGTAAGGAAGGGGAGGATGGATATCGTCGGCTGGCCGCCAGAGACTCGTGATGAGGTTCCAGTGAAACCACTTCTGTCCCAGCAAGGAGCAAGAGCGATTCACAGAGGACATTTATATCTCAGTACTGAGGTTATCTGGACGTGGTAAGAATAAATATCAACATCTTAGGAGTCAGTGAACTAAAGTGGATGGGAATGGGCCATTAAATTAATTACATTAATTCAGATGACCACTACAACTACTACTGTGGGCAAGAATCCCATGGAAGAAACTGAGTAAACCTCATAATCAATAAGAGTCCAAAAATTCAGTACTTGTGCGAACCTCAAAAAGGACAGAATGATTTTGGTTTGTTTCCAAGGCAAGTCACTCAACATCACAGTAATTCAAGTCTATGTCCCTATTAACGATGGCAAAGACACTGATCAGTTCTATGAAGTCATAGAAGACTTCCTAGAACTAACACCTAAAACAGATGTTCTATTTATCATCAGGGACTGGAATGCAAAAGTGGGAACTCAAGAGATCCCTGGCATAACAGGCAAGTTTGGCATTGGAGAACAAAATGATACAGGGCAAAGGCCATCTGAATTCTGCCAAGGGAATGCAGGGATCACACACAGCAAATATCCTTTGTCGGCAACACATGAGATGACTCAGCACATGGACATAACGTGGTCTCTACCAAAATCAAACTGATTACATTCTTTGTAGCTGAAGATGGAGAAGCTGTATACAGTCAGCAAAAACAAGACCTGGAGCTGGCTGTGGCTCCGATAATCAGCTTCTCAAAGCAAAAGTCAGGCTTAAACGAAAGGAAGTGGGGTAAACCACTGGGCCAGGCAGGTACGACTTAAATCAAATCCCCTATGAATTAGCCATAGAGGTAACAAATAGATTCAAGGAATTACACCTAGTTAATGGTGTGCCTGAAGAACTATGGGCAGAGGTCCGTAATAGTGTACAGGATGCAGCAAACAAAACCATCCCAAACAGAAAGAAAAGTAAGAAGGCAAAGCAGTTATCTGAGGAGCTTTACAAATAGCTGAAGAATGAAGAGGAGTGAGAATCGAGGCAGAGAGGGAAAGGTACATCCAACTCATCAGAGTTCCAAAGAATAACAAGGAGAGACAAGAAGGCCTTCTTTGATGAATACTGCATGATATTACAAGAAAACAACAGAAGGGGAAAGATTGGAGATCTCCTCAGGAAAACTGGAGATATCAAGGGAACACTCCCCCAAAGATGGTAGAGACCTAGTAGACACTGCTGAGATCAAGAAGAGATGGAAAGAATAGACAGAAGAACTGTACAAAAAAGATCTTAGTGAACTGAAACACTATGATGGTGTGGTCAGTCACCCAGAGCCAGGTATTCTGGAGTGCAAAGGCAAGGGGGCCTTAGGAAGCACGGCTGTTAGTAAAGCCAGTGGATGCAATGGAATTCCAGCAGAACTGTTCACATCCCTAAAGGATGATGCCATAAAGGTGTTCATTATGTCATCAAATCTGGAAGACCCAGCAGTGGCCACAGGACTGGAAAAGTCCTCATCCCAGTTCCCAAGGAGGGCAGTACTAAAGGTGCCCACCATCAGACAATGGCACTTGTCCCCCATGCTGGCAAGGTCATGCTTAAACTCTTGCACGCTAGGCTACAGCATTACGTGAGCCAAGAACCTCCAGATGTCCACCCTGGATTTAGAGAAGGAAGAGGAACCAGAGGTCAAGCTGCCAACATTCGCTGGGTTACAGAGAAAACAAGCGAATTTCAGAAAAGTATCTACTCTGTTTCGTCAACTATGCTAAAGCCTTGGACTGTGTGGATTATGACAAACTGTGGAAAACTCTTAAAGAGATGGGAATACCAGACCAATTTACCTGTCTCCTGAGAAACCTGTATATGGGTCAAGAAGGAACAGTTAGACCCTGTATAGAACTGACTGGGCCTCCAAAATATGCAAGCAGCCCATACAATGCTAGAAAAACAACCCAATCAAAAGGTGGGGAAAAGACTTAAACAGACATTTCTCCAAAGAAGACATACACATGGCTAACAAACGCATGAAGAGATGCTCAACTTCGCTTGCTGTTACAGAAATGCAAATCAAAACTGCAACGAGGTATCACCTCACACCTGTCAGAATGGCCATCAGCATAAAGTCTACAAACAATAAATGCTGGAGAGGGTGTGGAGAAAGGGAACCCTCCTGCACTGTTGGTGGGACTGTAAACTGACAGCTACTATAGAAGATGGTACAGAGATTTCTTAAAAACCCCGAGGAACTTGAAAAAAAAAAAAAAAAAAAAGCAGAAACAGAAGGGGAAAGATTGGAGATCTCCTCAGGAAAACTGGAGATATCAAGGGAACACTCCCCCAAAGATGGTAGAGACCTAGTAGACACTGCTGAGATCAAGAAGAGATGGAAAGAATAGACAGAAGAACTGTACAAAAAAGATCTTAGTGAACTGAAACACTATGATGGTGTGGTCAGTCACCCAGAGCCAGGTATTCTGGAGTGCAAAGGCAAGGGGGCCTTAGGAAGCACGGCTGTTAGTAAAGCCAGTGGATGCAATGGAATTCCAGCAGAACTGTTCACATCCCTAAAGGATGATGCCATAAAGGTGTTCATTATGTCATCAAATCTGGAAGACCCAGCAGTGGCCACAGGACTGGAAAAGTCCTCATCCCAGTTCCCAAGGAGGGCAGTACTAAAGGTGCCCACCATCAGACAATGGCACTTGTCCCCCATGCTGGCAAGGTCATGCTTAAACTCTTGCACGCTAGGCTACAGCATTACGTGAGCCAAGAACCTCCAGATGTCCACCCTGGATTTAGAGAAGGAAGAGGAACCAGAGGTCAAGCTGCCAACATTCGCTGGGTTACAGAGAAAACAAGCGAATTTCAGAAAAGTATCTACTCTGTTTCGTCAACTATGCTAAAGCCTTGGACTGTGTGGATTATGACAAACTGTGGAAAACTCTTAAAGAGATGGGAATACCAGACCAATTTACCTGTCTCCTGAGAAACCTGTATATGGGTCAAGAAGGAACAGTTAGACCCTGTATAGAACTGACTGGGCCTCCAAAATATGCAAGCAGCCCATACAATGCTAGAAAAACAACCCAATCAAAAGGTGGGGAAAAGACTTAAACAGACATTTCTCCAAAGAAGACATACACATGGCTAACAAACGCATGAAGAGATGCTCAACTTCGCTTGCTGTTACAGAAATGCAAATCAAAACTGCAACGAGGTATCACCTCACACCTGTCAGAATGGCCATCAGCATAAAGTCTACAAACAATAAATGCTGGAGAGGGTGTGGAGAAAGGGAACCCTCCTGCACTGTTGGTGGGACTGTAAACTGATACAGCTACTATAGAAGATGGTACAGAGATTTCTTAAAAAACTGGGAAGGTTCCCTGGTGGTCCAGTGGGTAGAGAGTCCGCCTTGCAGTGCAAGGGGCACCGGTTTGATCCCTGGCCCAGGAAGATCCCATGTGCCACGGAGTGGCTGGACCGGTGTGTCCAATTATGAGCCAGTGCTCTGGAGCACATGTACCCAGAGCCAGTGCTCTGCAATGAGAGAGGCCACTGCGATGGGAGGCCCACACAGGCCAAAGAAAAAAGATGTATGAAAATAAATAAATAAATAAATAAAACAATAAAAGAGGCCAAAAGTTTAAAAGCAAACAATGTTCACTGAGGCACTATTTACAATACCTAGAACATGGAAGCAACCTAGATGCCCATCAAGAAGAATGGATAAACAAACTATGGTATATATACACACTGAAATATGACTCAACCATAAAAAAGGAACACATTTGAGTCAGTGCTAATGAGGTGGGTGAAGCTAGAGCCTATTATACGGAGTGAAGTAAATCAAAAAGAGAAAGATAAATATCATATACTAATGCATATTTATGGAATCTAGAAAGATGGTGCTGGTGAATTTATCTGCAGAACAGCAATGGAGAAATAATACAGAGAACAGACTTATGGACACGGGGGAGGCGGAGAAGAGGGTGAGATGCATGGAGAAAGTAACATGGAAACTTACGTCACCATATGTGAAATAGAGAGCCAATGGGAATTTGCTGATTAAATCAGAGAACACAAGCAGGGGCTCTGTAGCAACCTGGAGGGGTGGGATGGGAAGGGAGAGAGGAGGGAGGTTCAAGCGGGAAGGGACATATGCACCCCTATGGCTGATTTATGCTGATATTCCACAGAAAACAACAAAATTCTATAAAGCAATTGATCTTCAAATAAAAAAATAATATGTGGGGGAAAAAAACTGACTGGTTCAAGATTGAGAAAGGAGTATGACAGGGCTGTCTGCTGTCACCCCGTTTATTTAACCTACATGCTGAGCACATGATGAGAAATGCTGGGCTGAATGAGTTACAAGCTGGAATCAAGACAGGCGTGAGAAATGTCAAGGGAACCCTCCTGCACTGTTGGTGGGACTGTAAACTGATACAGCTACTATAGAAGATGGTACAGAGATTTCTTAAAAAACTGGGAAGGTTCCCTGGTGGTCCAGTGGGTAGAGAGTCCGCCTTGCAGTGCAAGGGGCACCGGTTTGATCCCTGGCCCAGGAAGATCCCATGTGCCACGGAGTGGCTGGACCGGTGTGTCCAATTATGAGCCAGTGCTCTGGAGCACATGTACCCAGAGCCAGTGCTCTGCAATGAGAGAGGCCACTGCGATGGGAGGCCCACACAGGCCAAAGAAAAAAGATGTATGAAAATAAATAAATAAATAAATAAAACAATAAAAGAGGCCAAAAGTTTAAAAGCAAACAATGTTCACTGAGGCACTATTTACAATACCTAGAACATGGAAGCAACCTAGATGCCCATCAAGAAGAATGGATAAACAAACTATGGTATATATACACACTGAAATATGACTCAACCATAAAAAAGGAACACATTTGAGTCAGTGCTAATGAGGTGGGTGAAGCTAGAGCCTATTATACGGAGTGAAGTAAATCAAAAAGAGAAAGATAAATATCATATACTAATGCATATTTATGGAATCTAGAAAGATGGTGCTGGTGAATTTATCTGCAGAACAGCAATGGAGAAATAATACAGAGAACAGACTTATGGACACGGGGGAGGCGGAGAAGAGGGTGAGATGCATGGAGAAAGTAACATGGAAACTTACGTCACCATATGTGAAATAGAGAGCCAATGGGAATTTGCTGATTAAATCAGAGAACACAAGCAGGGGCTCTGTAGCAACCTGGAGGGGTGGGATGGGAAGGGAGAGAGGAGGGAGGTTCAAGCGGGAAGGGACATATGCACCCCTATGGCTGATTTATGCTGATATTCCACAGAAAACAACAAAATTCTATAAAGCAATTGATCTTCAAATAAAAAAATAATATGTGGGGGAAAAAAACTGACTGGTTCAAGATTGAGAAAGGAGTATGACAGGGCTGTCTGCTGTCACCCCGTTTATTTAACCTACATGCTGAGCACATGATGAGAAATGCTGGGCTGAATGAGTTACAAGCTGGAATCAAGACAGGCGTGAGAAATGTCAACAGCCTCAGATGTGTGGATGATACTTCTCTAAAGGCAGAAAGCGAAGAGGAACTAAAGAGCCTCTTGACAAAGGAGAGTGAAAGAACAGGCTTAAAATGAAATGCTAGAAACAATGAAGATCATGGCGCCTGGCCCCATGACTTCACGGCAAATAGAAGGGGGACGGGTGGAAGCAGTGACAGCCTTCCTCTTCTCAGCTCTAAGATCATGGCAGACGGTGAGTGCAGCCGTGACATCTGAAGACATCACTTCCTAGCAGGAAAGTGATGCAAAACCTAGACAGTGTGTTGAAAATCAGAGACCTCACTCTGCTGACAAAGTCCATATAGTCAAGGCTATGGTCTTCCTGGTGGTCACGTGCAGTCGTGAGAGCTGGGCCATAAAGAAGGCAGAATGCCAAAGAACGGATGCCTTTGAACCGTGGTGCTGGAGAAGACTCCTCAAGGTCCCTTGGACTGCAAGATCAAACCAGTCAATCTTAAGGGAAATCAACCACAAACACCCGTTGGACGGACTAATGCTGAAGCTGCAGTATTTTGGTTATCTGACGTGAACACGTGCCTCATTGGAAAAGTCCCTGAAGCTGGGAAAGGCGGAGGGCAGGAGAAGAGGGAGTCAGAGGATGAGTGAGATGGCTGGATGGCATCGCTGATGCAAAGGACGTGAACTTAGGCAACTCTGGGAAACGGTGAGGGGCAGGGAGGCCTGGCAAGCTGCAGTTCAGGGGGTCACAAAGAGTCGGACGCAACTGGGCCACTGAACACCACCGTTGAGATGACATTTGGGTTTTGATGAATTATACTCAGGTTCCGATCAAGTGCTTTATAAACATTTAGCAAAACCCCTACGATCACTGAGAAATGAAGTCAGACTAATTTAAAAGGATAAAATGGCACAGGCAGGTAACACAGTCCGTGGCTTCTTTCTTTAGCGAGCAGGGTTAAGCCCTGCACAGTGCAACCTGTAATCTACATCCCCTGGACACCTGGCTACTCGAACTCTGCTCCCCAAGGACTAGTATCATCATCGGGGAGCACTTTAGAAGTGGACTCTTCTCAGGCCCCGCCCCAGACCTACTAAAGCTGAATCAGGACTTCGCCAGGGGCCCCAGGGGATGCCTAGGCACCTTAAGTTTAAGAAGTCACATTCAAACATGTGACTTAAAGCCCTGCAGTGGCCCCTCTGATCTCACAGGACACGTCCCAGCGAGCATCGCCTCTAAGAGGCTGAGTCTTCAGGGAGGCTGTAGTCACAGTGTCAAGTCTCTCCCAGGGGAACACACGTTTGAATTATCACTGCTCGGGACGCAGTAACACCTATTGGTGACGAAGTCCTTAGCGTGCCAGGCACTGAGGCGAGGGTCGTGTGTGTCCTTCTGCACCTGCTCCGAACAATTCTGCAAGGCGGCCGCGGTCACGATCATGGCACTCAGCAAGACACCGCCCTGAGGTACCCAGCTGGAAGGCACGGGGAGGAGCTTAGGACAGGCAGGGGCAGCGTTTCAGGATGGGGGGAAGCTTGGACCAGTGAAGTGCATTCTAAACAGAGACGGAGCCAGGACACCTGGGTTCTGAAGGCTGCTTGGTTACCAGCGGTGCCCTTGTCTAACCCCCGTCACCACCTGGAAGCTCGCTTTTCTTATCTACGTACTGGGAAGTGTCAACCAGATGACGGGCAAGCTTTCCTCCAGCTGACATTCCTCAAATCTGGGTGCGCCTCCCCTCTGGCCCCAAAGGCAGTCACCTTTAGCTGCCGCCAACCCTGACTTTATTAAGGTTCACCCAAGGACCACCAAGTCAGGCCGGAGCCCAACTGGGTCCAGAGCCCCAGATGCTAGACACCCCAGGGAATGCAACATCCTCCCAAGAAGTCAGGGGCAAATAAACCCAGCTGCTGCCAGCCACTCACACCCCCACCCGCCAACAACTGGGCTCAGGGGCAGGAGGAGGAGGCAGGAAGAGCTTCCAGAATTAGATTTGACAGAAATGTTCCCAAGGAAACACCTGGCCATGCCAAAGCCGCCAGTGGGGTATCCCCGCCTGCCCGCCATCACCTGGCTACTCGAACTCTGCTCCCCAAGGACTAGTATCATCATCGGGGAGCACTTTAGAAGTGGACTCTTCTCAGGCCCCGCCCCAGACCTACTAAAGCTGAATCAGGACTTCGCCAGGGCCCCAGGGATGCCTAGGCACCTTAAGTTTAAGAAGTCACATTCAAACATGTGACTTAAAGCCCTGCAGTGGCCCCTCTGATCTCACAGGACACGTCCCAGCGAGCATCGCCTCTAAGAGGCTGAGTCTTCAGGGAGGCTGTAGTCACAGTGTCAAGTCTCTCCCAGGGGAACACACGTTTGAATTATCACTGCTCGGGACGCAGTAACACCTATTGGTGACGAAGTCCTTAGCGTGCCAGGCACTGAGGCGAGGGTCGTGTGTGTCCTTCTGCACCTGCTCCGAACAATTCTGCAAGGCGGCCGCGGTCACGATCATGGCACTCAGCAAGACACCGCCCTGAGGTACCCAGCTGGAAGGCACGGGGAGGAGCTTAGGACAGGCAGGGGCAGCGTTTCAGGATGGGGGGAAGCTTGGACCAGTGAAGTGCATTCTAAACAGAGACGGAGCCAGGACACCTGGGTTCTGAAGGCTGCTTGGTTACCAGCGGTGCCCTTGTCTAACCCCCGTCACCACCTGGAAGCTCGCTTTTCTTATCTACGTGCTGGGAAGTGTCAACCAGATGACGGGCAAGCTTTCCTCCAGCTGACATTCCTCAAATCTGGGTGCGCCTCCCCTCTGGCCCCAAAGGCAGTCACCTTTAGCTGCCGCCAACCCTGACTTTATTAAGGTTCACCCAAGGACCACCAAGTCAGGCCGGAGCCCAACTGGGTCCAGAGCCCCAGATGCTAGACACCCCAGGGAATGCAACATCCTCCCAAGAAGTCAGGGGCAAATAAACCCAGCTGCTGCCAGCCACTCACACCCCCACCCGCCAACAACTGGGCTCAGGGGCAGGAGGAGGAGGCAGGAAGAGCTTCCAGAATTAGATTTGACAGAAATGTTCCCAAGGAAACACCTGGCCATGCCAAAGCCGCCAGTGGGGTATCCCCCGCTCTGCCCGCCTCATCTGAGAGGGCTGCCTGTGCCACCCTCAGACGGCTGGCAGAACCCAGCAATAAGCAGTGAAGGAAAACCACTCAGACCCAGCTCACAGTGGAAGGCACCTGTACCCACCCTGGCCCTCTGCAGGCCACACAGCCCATCAACAGACTTGCCAAAGAGTGTCTCCCAGCCACAGTGGCCCCCGGGCAGTGCCTCTCACTCACAGGCTCCTGGTGGCCATGAATCTCTCCATGGGGACGGAGGACTAACCCACAGCCAGCACCAGACCCGAGATGGAGACTACGGGTCATTTCCCATGGATTGATGAATCGGGGCCAAGAGCCTGTCTCTAGGGCTGGCCTATCCCACAGACCCCGGGGACCTCAGGGTGAGCATCCGCCATAGAGTAATCCCGACGGCTGAGTGAACTCAGCACACAGAGCCAGTCAAAGAGGATCGCTAGAGTCCCCTCCCAGAGTCCTGCCCAACCCCCGGTGGGCTCGGGGTCTCCCCCCTGTATCCTGTGATCAAGCGTCCCCCAGTGAGCTAGCTCCAGAAAGAGTCTGTCACCTGTCACCCGAGGAGGCAGGCATCCGGGTGTTCACCTGGGCACTCGGGGGCAGGCCGGGCAGGCTGAGAGGTGCTGGGCACCGAGGGAAGAGAAAGAGAGAAGATCTGTACACTCAAGGGGCTCATGGGCCAGTGTGGGACAAGTGAGGGTGCCTTAGTCACTAAGTCGTGTCTGATTCTTACGACTCACGGACTGTAACCCACCAGGCTCCTCTGTCCATGGGATTTCCCGGGCAAGAATGCTGGGGTGGGTGGCCATTTTCTCCTCCAGGGATCGTCCCGACCCAAGTGTCCAGCAAGCAGTCTCCTGCATCACAGCCTATCAACTGAGCCACCAGGGAAGCCAAGTGTAGGATATAAACAGGTCATTCTAAGCCAGTGTATTAAACCTGCTGAAAAGGACACAGGGTACCACGGAAGGAAACAAGCCTGGGGCAGAAGCCAAGGGACGAGAGTCAGGAGGGGCTTCCTGGAGGAGGGGATGCTCGAGCTGGATCACAGAAATGGAAGGCTGTAGCGGAAGTGGGGAGCGTGTGTCCCGGACCAGGGTGACGGTGGCAGACCCTCCTGCGGCTGGGGAGGGGGCGCAGCACGGTTTCCGGGAGAAAATGCCCGCGAGGAACTGCACTGGGCAAAGCAGACAGACGTGTGCGAGAGGGAACACGGCACCACCTGGCCACGGGAAGCCTGCTTCTACAGAGAAGCCACGTGGAGGTGAATCCAAGCTCAAGACCCCCAAACCGAAGACGTCTGGGCAATCACACGTGAAATGCTACGGAAGCTCCGAGGCAGGAGAAGTCGCTCGCAGCCTGGATGCGGACGAAGGCACGCTTCAGCGCAGGCGGCGGGGCGAGGCCTGGGAGCCCAGGGCAGATGCAGAGGGCAGCGGAGCCCGGCCACACTCTCGCACACCAGGCTGTTCAACACGTCCAGCGTCCCTCCGAGCTCTGGGCTTCCTCACGTGCTTTCGCACCAAGCTCGTCTGATCGTCACAAGCAAGGTGAGGAAGCAAATCTAGTCTTTTCCTGCCCGGTGATGGGGAGACACGACAGACTGGCGGTGTCCTCGGGTCGCAGGACCGATGAGTCGGGACTGAAGCTCAGACCCGCCCCGACACCCACCTCTCCCCAGGCTCTTTCTGTCCCCTCTTTATGACCAAGAGACGACGAACCACGTGTCGCAGAGTGGCTCGCCTTCCTCCAGACCTTCTGGGCAAACCCAGCGGCAGCTCAGGAGTGAGAGGGGCTCGAGACAGAGAAGATCAAACACGTCTGCTCCATGCTTGTCTCCCCGGTGGGCTCACGAGCTCCGGTGGGGCAGATATGACTTATTCAACGATCAAGCTCAGCACCCGGGCCCTGACCGGGAGGGCGTTCAAACGCACTTCATCATCGAATGAGAGTGAAGAGGACACGCGGAACACATGGAATGCAAGGGGGAGAGGTGGGCGGTGGGCACACAGGCCGTCAGGGCGTGGATGCAGCCTCGGATCATGAGAAGCAACCCACCCAAGGCTTTCCTCCTCGCTGCCCACCTCAGAAGCCTCAAGACCTAAGTCCAGAGAGGGAGGGAGGGCGAGAGGCAGAGAAGAGTCGCTGACATTCCCAGCAAGCACCGGCTGCTACTTGCTAACACTCCAGGGAAACAGGGTGACAGGAGACGACCCGAGAGAGATCGAACGCGAGGTCAGGGGTCAGCAAGAGCTCCAGCAGGCCCCAGCCGTGTACACAACCGGTTAAACTACAAAGCAGCCTCAACGTTTTAGGGGTGGATTCTGAGGTCTGAACCGTGATATTCTACTGGGAGTTCAGCTCAGTCAGCACAAGCTTCCGGAAGGATGTTTCCCATGTTCTCCCCATCACGCTCCCACCATCACCCTCCACCTGCCTCCCGGCTCTGCAAAGCAGCCCCAGCGTGGATGCGGACGAAGGCACGCTTCAGCGCAGGCGGCGGGGCGAGGCCTGGGAGCCCAGGGCAGATGCAGAGGGCAGCGGAGCCCGGCCACACTCTCGCACACCAGGCTGTTCAACACGTCCAGCGTCCCTCCGAGCTCTGGGCTTCCTCACGTGCTTTCGCACCAAGCTCGTCTGATCGTCACAAGCAAGGTGAGGAAGCAAATCTAGTCTTTTCCTGCCCGGTGATGGGGAGACACGACAGACTGGCGGTGTCCTCGGGTCGCAGGACCGATGAGTCGGGACTGAAGCTCAGACCCGCCCCGACACCCACCTCTCCCCAGGCTCTTTCTGTCCCCTCTTTATGACCAAGAGACGACGAACCACGTGTCGCAGAGTGGCTCGCCTTCCTCCAGACCTTCTGGGCAAACCCAGCGGCAGCTCAGGAGTGAGAGGGGCTCGAGACAGAGAAGATCAAACACGTCTGCTCCATGCTTGTCTCCCCGGTGGGCTCACGAGCTCCGGTGGGGCAGATATGACTTATTCAACGATCAAGCTCAGCACCCGGGCCCTGACCGGGAGGGCGTTCAAACGCACTTCATCATCGAATGAGAGTGAAGAGGACACGCGGAACACATGGAATGCAAGGGGGAGAGGTGGGCGGTGGGCACACAGGCCGCCAGGGCGTGGATGCAGCCTCGGATCATGAGAAGCAACCCACCCAAGGCTTTCCTCCTCGCTGCCCACCTCAGAAGCCTCAAGACCTAAGTCCAGAGAGGGAGGGAGGGCGAGAGGCAGAGAAGAGTCGCTGACATTCCCAGCAAGCACCGGCTGCTACTTGCTAACACTCCAGGGAAACAGGGTGACAGGAGACGACCCGAGAGAGATCGAACGCGAGGTCAGGGGTCAGCAAGAGCTCCAGCAGGCCCCAGCCGTGTACACAACCGGTTAAACTACAAAGCAGCCTCAACGTTTTAGGGGTGGATTCTGAGGTCTGAACCGTGATATTCTACTGGGAGTTCAGCTCAGTCAGCACAAGCTTCCGGAAGGATGTTTCCCATGTTCTCCCCATCACGTCTCCCACCATCACCCCTCCACCTGCCTGCGGGGCGGCGGCTCTGCAAAAAAGGCCAGCCCCAGGCGTGGGGACCTCTCACCTCCCCTCATGACAAACGGTCCACTCACGCTGTAACGTCCCGCAGGCCGGGCTACAGGCCAGAAAGGAAAGGGTGCTGTGAGGAAGCCGGAGAGGGGCCTCCACCCGCCCTGCAGGGCTCCGGGACACTGCCTCCCCTCTGGTGCCTCCCCGCCCGTGCCCCACCCTCCCTCCGTCTGGCCCGGAGCTACAGGCAGTCTCACTCGGCCCAGGTTCAAAAGGAGAAACAATGCTTTGTTCCATCCAGGGGAGGAAAAGCCGCTCGCGTCCAGCTACGAAAAACACCCTCTCCCGACTGTCAAGGCAGAAAAAAGCAGGCTCTGGCCCTGCCTGGAAGTGAAGATTATCCTGGTGTGGACCTTGTCCGCCTCTTCCCTTGTGTGACAGCAAACAGCGTGATCCCCTGGAGGAGGGCACGGCAGCCCACGCCAGTATCTTGCCTGGAGAACCCATGGACAGAGGGGCCTGGCGGGCGACCGTCCATGGGGCCGCAAAAGAGCGGGATGCGACTGAGCAACTAATGCTTTGGCCCTTCCAAATCCAGAGCGCCCAGCTGACCACAAAAGCTGCTTATCCAGCCGCGTCCCCCACTCTCCCGGAGGCCGCCTTGGGTTGAAGCACCTGTTCAAATCGCACTGCGGCCACCCACCCGAAGAAGCTGCCCCTTGGGACCCCGCTCCGGGCACGTGTATGCCCTGTTGGTAGCCTCCCACCCGCACAGAGGGGCTTCCATGGTCTGCACTTTCGGGGGGAAACCAAACCCCCGGTCACCGTGGGGACCTGCTGATCACAGGACAGGGGCTGGTCGGAGTCAGGAGCCGATGCTCAGCCACGCAAGACCCAGCCGGCGCGTCTCACGCCCAGCGCGAAGGGGACGCAGGCTTCAGCGCTCTTGTGCACACCGTGTGACTCGACCTCACTCCCTGACGTGGCCTCTGACACACTCACACACACACACAGCCCACGCAGGTACGACCCGTGAGCTCCATGCGTCATCCAGGAGAGCCATGCCCACCCAGCCCCGCGTCCCCTGCCCTCCGAGCTGGGGCTCCTCTGGGTTCAGGCGACGCTGGAGGAGGGAAGAACAAGGAAGTCTATGCGGTAACGTTAAATCCCAGTTTTCCGAGGCAGGGGGAGAACCCCACTCGTCGCCACCATCGAAACTCTGGGTTTCTGCCCTATCTTGAGAAAGCCTCGGAAAGGGAGAACGTAGGGCTATTTTCACTGGGAGCTGGGCTTCTCCTAAGACGCCGTGGGCAGAAACATGTTCAACATACTGAGATCTCAGTAAAATAAAATCCTGGAATTAAAACGAAATGGGAGGCTCACCTACTCTGCGTCCCCACGGGCGTTCAGTCCTGTTGTTTCCAGAGGAAGCCCGTTTGTTTACTAACAAGGAAAACTCTTGATAAATCAGATCGACTCAAAAACCCCCAAAGCCCGAGCCCACACCTTACAGCAGCACGGTTTTACCCAGCAGCATTTGACAGGTCAAGAGCACTGCCCTGCAGAGTGTTGAGTTCTGACCCCTCGGCAATAAGGCAATCGTCTTGGCTGTCCTCTCATCGGGACCCTCACCGGAATTTTCGGAGGCCCTCCAGGCCCTCAGGTCCCTCCTCCCCAGGAGCCCAGGCACCCCCGCCCCGCCTCCCCTCTGCTCTATGGGGCCCGCGCCCTTCTCCCTGCGGCCGGGTGGGAGCCGGCGGGAGCACTTACCTCAAGATCGCCCCCTTGTGGAGAGCGCGCTCCTGTGGCTCTTCTTTCTGGAGCTGGGCTTCACCCACATCAGGTGGCTTTATCATCTTTAGTCTACCAGAAAGCTGTACACACTTGGATGGTTTGTACCATACATGGGACGTCAAATGCTTATGACTTCCCTGTGGATTTCACACGAGTCCCACGTCCACTCACTGGACAGCAGACCATGCAGCGGGAACTCCTCTTGGGCTTTTGCTCACATCCTCTGCTGGAGTCAAAGGGCTTCAGGGGCAGAGGCGATTGCTGGATAAATGTAAGGTATTAACAGTGAGCAGGGTTTGCTTTAGGAAGTCTTCTTACGAGTGTTTCAGTTTTTTTTTAATTAAGTAAATACTCTTGAGACTCACAGACTTATAAAATGAACTTAGAGTAGCCAGGGAGGAAGCACAAGGCGGGGAAGGGCTGGTTAGGAGGCTCGGCTGTATTTGAGATGGAGAGCCAACAGGGGCCTGCTGCTCCGTGGCAGCCTGCATGGGACGGGGCTTGGGGAGAATGGATACCTGTCTATGGATGGCGGAGTCCCCCCCACTGTCCACCTGACACTGTCACAGCACTGCTAACTGGCTCTACGCCACTACAAAAAGTTCAAAAGGGGAAAAATAATGAAATACTCTCGAATAGATTACTGTCACAAGTGCAAGCTGGCTACGACCACTCGGTGTGCTCTGCACACGTGAGGCAGGGACTGAACTCTCAGACTGACGGCTCCGTAATTCCATCGTCTTCTCATCGGGGAGGGTTTGGAGGGCGGAGAATCCAACTCACCACTCCGGCTCCTGTGGGTCGGACAGCTGAATGAGTCCGTCTCAAAGGAAGCGCCCCGTCTCACCGGCCGGCTCAAAGCCTGCAACCGTCCACCCAAGAGGTACCATCGGGGGGCCCCATGGCGGCAGGGTGGGGCTCAGCTATTCCCCTGAGCCTGCCCCTGCCCACCAAGCCTCCTGGAATGGCGGAGGCCTTCCTGACGTCCACCCAGCACCTAATGGCCCATCAGGAAACGGCATGAGTCCAGCGAAAGATCCACAAGCCCTCCCTCTGCAGGGAAATTTAGACATCTTTATGTTCAGTAAAATTTCATCCCGACTGGCACAAAGAAAACAGTAAGGCCTTTATTCAAAACTGATGGAGCAAGACAAAGCCTCAGAAGGCAGATTTAGATTTCAAAAGGTCAACCAAGACAGCTTCAATTTCAACAGGTACATCAACAACAAAAGCCCAATCTGAGTTGTGACTTTCTAAGGTCCATTTTCATTCTAGAAACAGGCCTTAGAGAGTACCTGGCGTGAGGCTAACTAGAGAGCAGCAGGGCAGGCCTGGTTACATGCTGCTCACTGAAGACCCGCCCACCCAACGGCTTCATGAGCTGGAAGCGATTTCCAAACAACCCTTTTAACACATTATCCAGAACAAGGTCCTACGGCATTGCACACGGAACTATCTGCAACATCCTGTGATAAACGATAATGGAAAAGGTTATGAAAAAGAATATGTATCTACAACCAAATAGCTTTGCTGTACAGCAAAAATTAACACGCCATTGTAAAGCGACTGTACTTCCATAACCATTTTTCTAAATGCTATTCAGAGTTGAACCCTGTGCGCCTGTGTGACCAGAAGGTGCCCATTCCACACCCCAGCGACTCCACAGTGACGTTATCTCGAGCAATTTTACTGGAAAAACAGTTACACTTGGAGCACCAAAGCAAAACCCTATTATCAGTTTAGTAGGTCACGTCTCAAGGGAAAAAAAAAAAAGAAAACGTGCTGAGCAGGCCTGGCTGACTATCCACGGCGTCGGGAACGTTCAGGCGGAGTGGACCGGGGTCCCGCAGTGCTTGTGCCACAGGTCGATGGCCTTGCTCACGATGGCATCCGAACTGTCCTGGGGCATCTATGAACAAGCACACCGGACTCTTGAAACATGTGACCTCAATTTCAGTATCTCTCATGCACTGTGGCATAAAACACGTGTCCACGTGTTCTCACTGCTTTTTGGAACATCCTCGCACTGGAGGCTGCTGCCAGGATCTCTGGGTCACGTGAGCGCGCCCCAAGTCACCGTAAGGAGCGGTAGTGTCACACTGCCCAGGTTCGAACCCTGCGCTGCCCACGACCTGTGTACTCCTGGGCTGGTTACCTAAGTTCCACGGAGTCCCACAAGCCCTCCCTCTGCAGGGAAATTTAGACATCTTTATGTTCAGTAAAATTTCATCCCGACTGGCACAAAGAAAACAGTAAGGCCTTTATTCAAAACTGATGGAGCAAGACAAAGCCTCAGAAGGCAGATTTAGATTTCAAAAGGTCAACCAAGACAGCTTCAATTTCAACAGGTACATCAACAACAAAAGCCCAATCTGAGTTGTGACTTTCTAAGGTCCATTTTCATTCTAGAAACAGGCCTTAGAGAGTACCTGGCGTGAGGCTAACTAGAGAGCAGCAGGGCAGGCCTGGTTACATGCTGCTCACTGAAGACCCGCCCACCCAACGGCTTCATGAGCTGGAAGCGATTTCCAAACAACCCTTTTAACACATTATCCAGAACAAGGTCCTACGGCATTGCACACGGAACTATCTGCAACATCCTGTGATAAACGATAATGGAAAAGGTTATGAAAAAGAATATGTATCTACAACCAAATAGCTTTGCTGTACAGCAAAAATTAACACGCCATTGTAAAGCGACTGTACTTCCATAACCATTTTTCTAAATGCTATTCAGAGTTGAACCCTGTGCGCCTGTGTGACCAGAAGGTGCCCATTCCACACCCCAGCGACTCCACAGTGACGTTATCTCGAGCAATTTTACTGGAAAAACAGTTACACTTGGAGCACCAAAGCAAAACCCTATTATCAGTTTAGTAGGTCACGTCTCAAGGGAAAAAAAAAAAAGAAAACGTGCTGAGCAGGCCTGGCTGACTATCCACGGCGTCGGGAACGTTCAGGCGGAGTGGACCGGGGTCCCGCAGTGCTTGTGCCACAGGTCGATGGCCTTGCTCACGATGGCATCCGAACTGTCCTGGGGCATCTATGAACAAGCACACCGGACTCTTGAAACATGTGACCTCAATTTCAGTATCTCTCATGCACTGTGGCATAAAACACGTGTCCACGTGTTCTCACTGCTTTTTGGAACATCCTCGCACTGGAGGCTGCTGCCAGGATCTCTGGGTCACGTGAGCGCGCCCCAAGTCACCGTAAGGAGCGGTAGTGTCACACTGCCCAGGTTCGAACCCTGCGCTGCCCACGACCTGTGTACTCCTGGGCTGGTTACCTAAGTTCCACGGGTTCAGATCCCCAGCTCTAAAATGGAGCAAAGGACAGCCCATTTCACAGGGCTTTACATGGCTGAATGAGATAAAAATACTTAGCAGGGGCCCTGGCAGCATGAGCCAGTGATTACAACAACATAGACTCCTCTTTGATCCAACACACATTCACTCTGCGCTGACTTCCCGCACCACTGCTCAACTGTTAACAGACTGATTAAAATAAATCTGGGGTCCAGGGAAATGCAGGCACGCCTAAGTCTCTCTATTTTGACCTCTGCTTGCTTGGTTAAGGGTATTCTGAGATACAAAGAGAGATAAAAACAGATTTGTCTAGACCGTTTTCACCGTGCTCTAAGTTTACCCTTCAGCGCGTTAACAAACTGAACTGGGATCCCATCAGACATAGTAACAGAAATGAAGCAGCTTAAAAAAATCGCTGAGAACACTCCTTTTCCACTAACAAGGATTGCCCGCCCTAAAGTGACAGATCTCACCTCTTCCTTTCCTGACAACTTCCCAGCGGTCATACTGGCCCCAGGTGCCCACTCCTGGAGACAGACCCGCTGCTCAGACCCGCAACCCCCAAGCAAAGGGTTACGGACAATAATCCACAGACCAAGGGCAAACTTTTTCAAGGGAGAAGTCACGTCTTGTAATGCAGAAATACGCTATATTGTCTCTGAAATAATGTATTGCCATAGAAAAATATGGTGTGGTAAACGGACTTCCTTCCTAGATTCAAAATTCAAAGAAAAAAAAGAAAAAAAACACAAAAACTCAAATAAGACAAGGCACATACTTACATTCTCCAGAAACTTCGTTATCTTCTCCGCACTGTTCAGCGCCATGACTTTTATTTTAAAGGTTAGCAGAATTTCCACAGCCACGAAAACCAGGATCTTGCAGGATCCACTTACAACTTTATCCCAAACCCTACAAAAGAAAGATGCGATCAGACCACAAGCGTGACGCTCAGGCTTACCCAAACCTCTCAGGTTTTCACAATGAAATCAAACTACATTTTCTTTTGAGTGCTGTCGTCCCCCGGTATCCCCCGGGGAGTGGTCCGAGGGCTCACTCGCTGTGGATGCCAAGATCCGTGGAGGCCCAAGTTCCTTACGTAAAGTGGGGCGGTACAGTGAGCCCCCCGCATCCACAGACCCCGCACCCAAGGGTTCGCCCGGTCACAAGTGTAAACACAGTCCAGGATCGGGGACCGGCTGATTCCACAGAGGCACAACTGCGGACCAGGGGACTGACTACACGAGCGTGAGAGAAGAGCTGTGAGGCGATCACCCCCCAGGAAGGCAACACAGACCAGCGCCTGAAATCTATTTCAGACACAGTCAGCAGTGGAAGGAGAAAAGGGATGATCACCAGAAATTTCTGCTCTGCTAGAATTCCCTAAAGTCTCAAAACTGACAATTCAGGGGCAGAAAAGACCAAAACCAAAGCTGAGACTTTAACAGCATCCTGTCACGCTAATAGAATCATTCCACGCTAAGGAAAGGAACAGAAGGAGCAAATGAAATACAAAATGCAATTTCATTTTCCAGTGAATTCCTTAATTCAGGAGCTGGTTATTTCATACACTTACGATGATTATTCTGATCATGCCCACCGCTCTTAGAGTTGGGACCTCTCTACATGCTCACTAGGCGCTGGCTCGTCACGTCCCCTGCGTACTGCCCTTCTCCTCGAGTGCTATGCCCTGGAGCGGGGTGGGACACGGCTCTGAAATACCCATTACACGTCAGAAACGGTTGGAAGGGCTGGGTTTGAGCCTCGAGTCTCTGACTGCCTTCAACTACTTTCATGACATGATAAGAGGTCTGGGAAATAAACATTTTCGTCTAGCATCTGCTCCATCTCTAGAGAAGCCCACACCACTGTCCTCTCCCGCAGACCACTTCAGACGTGAATACGGACCAGCATCTCACACGTGGAGCGCCTCCAGTGTGTCTAACTGTACATTCGAATGCTTTTGAATATTTAATACGATTTCTAATGTTTCTAATTGTATCAATAATTAGCAGAACCACAAGTTGTTCCATTAGCTGCTGGAGAAGTTAGCATCCAATCAATGCAGGGTTCTAAACCAATTTTTATTCTGAGATGAGCACGTGAAAACACACAACAGCAACAACAAAAGGGAGTTTTCTGGCGCTGAGCCCTCGGTTGTCGCTGAAGCGGACACTCGCCTCTGTAAGCTGGACTCGGGCAGGCACCCGGCGAAGCACCTCCGGAACCAGAGCTCGTAGGGAAGTGTGGACACCGCACAGCACGTCTTCAGGTGGCTCAGCAGTCGGCTGTCTTCCAGGCTCAGGTACTGCTCAAAAGCCTTTGGCTAGCGATTCAAAGGGGAAGAGATTACTCACTTCTGGAGACAGAACGTTTCCCGATCTGACAGCCTGTGATGGAAACGTGCCCGTGCTGGACGTAAGACGTGCTGGACACCACAGCTTCAGACTCGATCAAGTCCCCGGTGATGCCGTGGCTTCCCTGGTCAGCACTAACCAGAGCCACCAACCTCTGGGGACCAAAGCGTCTCCCAGGGCAGTCCCAGGCTGCATGGAGTCACCACAGTTAGTCCTAACGGCGTCACCAGATTCACCAACCAAAGACAAAAGTCCAGAGCAAAATTCCGTTGGTCTGGGAAGCCAAGAAAGGCCCATGTGCTTGGCTGCTCCAGGACAGGAGGTCAGAGGTTCAGGGACAGAAGGCTAGGACCAGAGAAACAGGGCGGGCCTACAGTGCGGAGAGGGATCCAGGGAGAGTGGAGGTGAGCGGGGCCCAGCCGTCACCGATCACACCCTCACCGACCCCCGGGAAGCACACTGCGCACTTGGCGGGGAGGTCAGACGTGTCACAGGGGTGTCTGGAGGAGGCGCTCTGTCCCCAACAAGATGTGCAGGAGAGCTCCAGAGAGATCCAAGAAGGACAAAGCCCCGGGGTCCCGTCTGGCAGCCTCTCCTACATCAGGGGCCAAGAGCAGCCGACACTGGGAGACTGGTCGCTAACAAAGCCGGCTCCGGGATGGGGCTGCCATATTTCCAGGGCCCTCTGGCACGGCAGAGACCCTGAAGGTCAAACCCTCTAGCCTCCCCTTCTCCATCCAGAAGGATACGGCCAGATCGATATACCGCTCAAGCGAACGCAAATATTTTGCTGTTGTGCTTTTTAACTAAATGTTGGATTGGCCAAAATGTTTGTCTGGCTTTATGGAAAAACTCAAAACTTTTTGGTGAATACAGTATCTGTAGCTATGCACTTCTGCCAAAGAGGCAATTCATAACCCTTATGACGTCCACTGTGGCCAGATACTGGGCTCCATACAGAGAAGCGAGTGAAAGGTAAGACAAGCGTGCCTGTCTTCAAGGAGCCCCCAGCCCGGCTGAGAGAGACCTCAAATGGCCAACTACCGCTCACGGCAACAAAGCTGCGATGGGGAATGCGCACAAGGCACCGGGCACATCCTGGCGGGAGTCCTCACTCAGGCCCGGTTTCTCCGGAGAGCTGACGTCTAAGCTGGCCCACAAAGAAGGGACACAACTTGGTTGGGCAAAGAGGGCCCCATATGTTATTTGGTCCAGCTTAAAGGGTCAATAACTCTCCCTAACCCCAGCGTGATCCCTGGGTCTGGACGATCCCCTGGAGAAGGGATAGGCTACCCACTCCAGTATGCCTGGGCTTCCCGGGAGGCTCAGGTGGTAAAGTATCCGCCTGCAATGGGGGAGGACCTGGGTTTGACCCCTGGGTGGGAAGATCCCCTGGAGGAGGGCATGGCAACCCACTCCAGGATTCATGCCTGGAGAGTCCCACGGACAGAGCAGCCTGGCGGGCGACAGTCCATGGGGTCGCATAGTCAGACACCACTGAGGCGACCGAGCACATACGCGTGTCCCCCTACATAAACAGAGCTTCTAGAAACAAAAAAAATCCAAAAACTCTATACGAAAAAATGTAAATGACTCTAACCCATACAGATGCTCAAGCCGGCTGTAACGAAACGAGAGCAGCCTTAACGCTATCCTGAGGCATCGCTTCTCCCCTATCAGGCTGCCAGAACACACAGCAGATCGGTGAGGCTATAGGGAAATGGGTGTTCCCATGTGCTGGCCAAAAGGATGCAAAAGGGTATGGGGTCTACCGAAGGGAATCAGAAAAAAGCCTCACTAAGTAACATGTCTTTACCCTGTGACCTAGTCAATTCATTTCTTAGAGACTCACTCCCCCAAATATCCTGGTAAATATACGAAAAGACACAAAGCCCGTCACCTGTAACACTGTCTAACAGCAGCAAAAGACTGGAACAGCCCCAAGAGCCAACACCAGAGGAAGGACTGAACAAGCTACGATGGACTGCTACACAGCCAGGAACAGGAATAAGGAAGGTCTCCATATACAGCTCACGGCATAATCCCCAGCATATATTAGGTTAAAAGCATACAGAGAAGCGAGTGAAAGGTAAGACAAGCGTGCCTGTCTTCAAGGAGCCCCCAGCCCGGCTGAGAGAGACCTCAAATGGCCAACTACCGCTCACGGCAACAAAGCTGCGATGGGGAATGCGCACAAGGCACCGGGCACATCCTGGCGGGAGTCCTCACTCAGGCCCGGTTTCTCCGGAGAGCTGACGTCTAAGCTGGCCCACAAAGAAGGGACACGACTTGGTTGGGCAAAGAGGGCCCCATATGTTATTTGGTCCAGCTTAAAGGGTCAATAACTCTCCCTAACCCCAGCGTGATCCCTGGGTCTGGACGATCCCCTGGAGAAGGGATAGGCTACCCACTCCAGTATGCCTGGGCTTCCCGGGAGGCTCAGGTGGTAAAGTATCCGCCTGCAATGGGGGAGGACCTGGGTTTGACCCCTGGGTGGGAAGATCCCCTGGAGGAGGGCATGGCAACCCACTCCAGGATTCATGCCTGGAGAGTCCCACGGACAGAGCAGCCTGGCGGGCGACAGTCCATGGGGTCGCATAGTCAGACACCACTGAGGCGACCGAGCACATACGCGTGTCCCCCTACATAAACAGAGCTTCTAGAAACAAAAAAAATCCAAAAACTCTATACGAAAAAATGTAAATGACTCTAACCCATACAGATGCTCAAGCCGGCTGTAACGAAACGAGAGCAGCCTTAACGCTATCCTGAGGCATCGCTTCTCCCCTATCAGGCTGCCAGAACACACAGCAGATCGGTGAGGCTATAGGGAAATGGGTGTTCCCATGTGCTGGCCAAAAGGATGCAAAAGGGTATGGGGTCTACCGAAGGGAATCAGAAAAAAGCCTCACTAAGTAACATGTCTTTACCCTGTGACCTAGTCAATTCATTTCTTAGAGATTCACTCCCCCAAATATCCTGGTAAATATACGAAAAGACACAAAGCCCGTCACCTGTAACACTGTCTAACAGCAGCAAAAGACTGGAACAGCCCCAAGAGCCAACACCAGAGGAAGGACTGAACAAGCTACGATGGACTGCTACACAGCCAGGAACAGGAATAAGGAAGGTCTCCATATACAGCTCACGGCATAATCCCCAGCATATATTAGGTTAAAAAAAAAGGCAGGATAAAGAAGAATGTGTATCAGATGCTGCTGCTAAATCTAAGCGGGTGAGTATAAATACATGTCCACGTGTACTTTGTTGTTTTAGTGGAAGATGACTCTTATACTACCTGAAATTTTTAGGACATAGCATATGGAAGAAATGGCAGAAGTTTTTTTTGTTTTTGTTTTTGTTTTCAATTTTGGCCTCTTTCATCCATCTTTATTCTTTGGCCTGTGTGGGCCTCCCATTGCAGCGGAATCTCCCGTTGCAGAGCACCAGCTCTGGACGCACGCGCTCCAGAGCACTGGCTCTTACTGGACACATCAGTCCAGCCGCTCTGTGGCACGTGGGATCTTCCCAGGTCAGGGATCGAACCGGCGCCCCTTGCACTGCAAGGCAGGCTCTTTACCTACTGGATCACCAAGAAAGCCCAGATGTAAATATTTTATTTATACTCTACTGTAAAACATTTAGTTCATTTCCATAACCCTCAATTCTTACTTTAAGAAATAAACTGGGGCTTCCCTGATGGTCCAGTGGGTAAAGAGTCTGCCTTGCAGTGCAAGGGGCACCGGTTTGATCCCTGGCCCGGGAAGACCCCACGTGCCACGGAGAGGCTGAACCAGTGTGTCTAATTATGAGCCAGTGCTCTGGAGCGCATGCACCCAGAGCTGGTGCTCTGCAACAAGAGAGGCCATTGCAATGGGAGGCCCACAGATGCCAAAGAATAAAGATGGATGAAAATAAATGAATAAAAAACCAATAAAAGAAGCCAAAATTAAAAAAAAAAAAGTGGGCTTTCCTGGTTGCTCAATGGTAAAGAATCTACCTGCTAATGTGAGGGACACCATTCAATCCCTTGTCTGGGAGCATTCCACACACCAAGGGGCAACTAAGCCCATGATCCACAACTCCTGAGCCCATGCACTGCAATTACTGAGGCCCGCAAGCCTCGAGCCAGTGCTCCACAGCAAGAGAAGCCACCTCACTGAGCAGCCCGTGCACCACAACGAAGAGTAGACTCTGCTCACCACAACCAGAGAAAGCCCGTGCGGCAACAAAGATCCAGTACAGCCATAATTAAATAAATCCTTTTTAAAAAGAAAAGAAAGCATACCTCAACAAAGGGCAAAACCTGTCAGAAGAAATTTAACCAACCTGAGAGGAACTGATGCTAAACTTGGAAAGAGGCTGCTAATAGCGTACATTAAGAGAAAAACAGAGGGGCTTCCCAGGTGACACAGTCAGTAAAGAATCCACCTGCCAATGCAGGAGACGCGGGTTTGATCCCTGGGCCGGGAAGATCCCCTAGAGGAGGAAATGGAAACCCGCTGCAGTATTCTTGCCTGGAGAATCCCATGGACAGAGGCGCCTGGCGGGCTGCAGTCCCTGGGGCCAAAAAGAGTCAGACAAAGCTGAGCGCACACACACACACGAGAAACAATCCTCTTTAGATTAACTTTTAAAAACTGTGTCAAGGAAAGAACTCACTTTAATGACTGAACACAATTAAGATGGAGACGGCTTACAGATATTCTGATCTGAAAAGAGATTAACAGAGGCCTCACACCACTGAACCCAGCCTCCACTGCTCTTGGCAGTCAGGGGTCTCTTCAAGGAGAATTTCCAGAAACTTCCTGGAGAAGAAAGTTGTGACGTAATCCTACAAATCAGGATACTACAACATAAAGGTGTCACCCCCAGAAATATTCTTCTCTTTTGTTATCAAAAAAGTCCATCGTGGGGCTTCCCTGGTAGCTCAGTGGTAAAGAGTTCGCCTGCCGATGCGGGAGACACGGGTTCGATCCCTGAGCCGGGAAGATCCCGCATGCCGCGGAGCAATGAAGCCCGTGAGCCACAACGATGGAGCCTGTGCTCTAGAGCCTCAGAGCCGCAACCACGGAGCCCATGTGCCGTAACTACTGAAGCCCGTGTGCCCTAGAGCCCGAGTTCCGCAGCAAGAGAAGCCACTGCAACAAGAAGCCTGCTCACCTCCACTAGAGAGGAGCCCCGACTCCCTGCAACTAGAGAAGAGCCCGTGGCAGCAGTGAAAACCCAGAACAGCCAAAAATAAACAAATAGACAAAAAATTAAAAGTCTATCATATGCATCACACACACATTTCCGTAGGATTATGAAACAACCTGTGCTTTGTGATAACAAACTTGGAGGAGCCACAGAAATTTGAAAAGATGACAGACAAGATTATAGACTAACAGAAAGGTGAATAGAAGAGATCAAGTGTACAACAACAAAAAAAAATGAAATGAGATCTAACAAGGTTTAACTAAAGAATTTTTAGTTACAACCTAACTTTAAAAGTTTAAGTTGGGACTTCCATGACGGCCCAGTGGCTAAGACTCGGCCGAGCTTCCAGCGCGGGGGCTCGAGGTTGATCCCTGCTCAGCGAACTAAGATCCCAGATGCCACAGCTGACACCCAGCACAGCCAAATGAATATTTTTTCTCAAAGATGGGAAAATGAAAGAAAATTTATGTACAGAAAACAATGCGCTACAATAATAGGAACAAATCCAAGGAGAAAAAGCATATAACCGCCTAAATAAGGGCAGAAAAAATAAATGGTACAAAAATATCTTCTAAAAAGCTCTGAAAGTCCCCACATCCTGCAACTGAAGATCCTGCACAGTCAAATAAATAAATTCTCAAAAAATATTAAAAGTTTAAGTCACTTGATGGCTACATGAAACAGCCACACAAAGAAAATGTAGCTTTTCTTACATTAATACATTCTTTTTTTTTTTTTTAAAGATTTATTTATTTATTTATTTTGGGCGGGGGTCGGGCTGAGCGGGGAGGGGAGCGGGCGGGCCACTTCCGTTGGTCTTTCATTTCTCTATTTTCATCCGTCTTTGTTCTTTGGCTCCTGTGGGCCTCCCATCGCGGTGGCGTCTGTCGTTGCAGAGCACCGGCTCCGGGCGCACGCGCTCCAGAGCTCCGGCTCGGTAATTGGACACATGGGTCCAGCCGCTCCGCGGCACGTGGGATCTTCCCAGGCCGGGGATCGAACCAGCGCCCCTTGCACTGCGAGGCGGTTTCCTTACCCATTGGACCACCAGGGAAGCCCTAAAAACCTTTTTGAAAATGAGGAAATTAAGGTGTGGGGGACAAGAGGACACTGAGTATCTTGTTGATTCCAAAATTCACTTCTTCACATATTATCTACTGGAGATGTTATCAGTACGTCTTTTATTACACACATGGATCCAGACGGTTTTTAGACAGTGATCTAATTAACATCACCATGCAAAGCTGTCGGAGCAGGGAGGCGCGGAGGGGCAGAGGAGTGCTTGCTGGTGAGGCAGCATTACAGCTCACCATAAGGGAAGAGTTGCGTCTGCACCTGACCCCAATCTCAAAGGCGAAGTCCCTCACAAGGAAAGGGCTATATTTTCAAATGTTCAAATATTTTTAAAAGTTAGAAGCTGTCTAAAAAAAAAATTGTTTTAAATCTTGGGGGTAGAAAGGGATTTCTAATGAAGATACAAAAAAAAAAGCAAAAGAAATACCGATAAAACCAATAGTATCAAACCTTTACATCTTTATATAACAGGGAGAAATATTTTCAGAGAACATATTTAACTTATAAAAATATCCAGCTCATAGCAATAATTCTTATCCAAAAAAGGAAAGAGGCAAACAAGATAGAAAGGCAGACAAATATGACCAAGAAGCATACCCGAAGCTGCTTCACTTCACTCTGAAAATGAGGCATTGGCAAGTAAAATGGGCTACAGTTTCACCATCAGATGCAAAATCTTGAGAGATGATACTATCAATCATTGGCAAATGGGGTGGAACACAGGCAATCCCATAAACTGTTGGGGAATCAAAACAGGTACAACGTCCAGGTGAGTGACCTGGTAGCTGACACATTTACACAGGTCTCTTGTGTCTGAGCATTTACCACACAGGGAGCCCACACAGGAGAAACACCCATGGACACCCGTCATGCACATAGCGGCACAGTCAGCATGAAGCCTACACTCAGGGCAAATTCTTAATACGAGGCACTATGCAAATGTTTTTAGGTGGCTCAAAGTGAGTGATTCTCAATCCTAGCCTCATTTGAGAATCACTGAAAACATTAAAATCCTGGGGCCTCACCCCTGATATCGTGGTTCTGGTCCTCGTTAAGAGCTCCCAGGGGGCACTAACAGGAAGCCAGGGCTGAAAATGACCCACGTGTAGTCATACGGAAAAATGCCAAGACATTACATTTTAAAAAGAATTATAGGGCCACAGGAATAGTATAATACTTACATCTTAAAAAACTATATATGTAAAAATACATATAAGACATATACACACAGACGCGTGTGCATGGATATGCACACACACTCCCATCCACATAAATGCATAAATGCACATAAAACAGTCTAGACAAGGGACTTCCCCGATGGTTCAGTGGCTAAGAATCCTCCTGCCAATGCAGGGGACATGGGTTCAATCCCAAGCCCTTGAAGACAGCACATGCCACACAGCAACTAAGCCCATGTGCCTCAGCTGCCGAGCCAGCGCTCTAGAGCCCGTGAGCCACAGCTACTGACGCCCACGCTCTGCAACAAGAGGAGCCCAAGCACCAGAGTGAGGAGCCCAAGCACCGCACCTAAAGAGTGGCCTCAGCGTGCTGCAGCCAGAGAAAGCCGTGCCCAGCAACGAAGACCCAGCACAGCCAAAGGCCCAGCACGGCCAAAAATAAATTTTTAAAAACAGTCTAGGGAAGTCCCTGGTGGTCCAGTGGCTAAGACTCTGTGCTCCCAGGGGGCCCAGGTTCGATCCCTGGTCAGGGAACTAGAGCCCACATGCTACAGCTGAGACCCAATGCAGCCAAATAAATATAAATAAAACAAAATAAAATAAAAAATAGTTTAGATAAGCTGATGACAATGCTTACGTCTTAGAAAGTGGGGGACGGGGAGGTGCTGGTGCATGTCTGGGACGACCTGGAACACAGGCAATCCATAAACTGTTGGGGAATCAAAACAGGTACCCAGGTGAGTGACCTGGTAGCTGACACATTTACACAGGTCTCTTGTGTCTGAGCATTTACCACACAGGGAGCCCACACAGGAGAAACACCCATGGACACCCGTCATGCACATAGCGGCACAGTCAGCATGAAGCCTACACTCAGGGCAAATTCTTAATACGAGGCACTATGCAAATGTTTTTAGGTGGCTCAAAGTGAGTGATTCTCAATCCTAGCCTCATTTGAGAATCACTGAAAACATTAAAATCCTGGGGCCTCACCCCTGATATCGTGGTTCTGGTCCTCGTTAAGAGCTCCCAGGGGGCACTAACAGGAAGCCAGGGCTGAAAATGACCCACGTGTAGTCATACGGAAAAATGCCAAGACATTACATTTTAAAAAGAATTATAGGGCCACAGGAATAGTATAATACTTACATCTTAAAAAACTATATATGTAAAAATACATATAAGACATATACACACAGACGCGTGTGCATGGATATGCACACACACTCCCATCCACATAAATGCATAAATGCACATAAAACAGTCTAGACAAGGGACTTCCCCGATGGTTCAGTGGCTAAGAATCCTCCTGCCAATGCAGGGGACATGGGTTCAATCCCAAGCCCTTGAAGACAGCACATGCCACACAGCAACTAAGCCCATGTGCCTCAGCTGCCGAGCCAGCGCTCTAGAGCCCGTGAGCCACAGCTACTGACGCCCACGCTCTGCAACAAGAGGAGCCCAAGCACCAGAGTGAGGAGCCCAAGCACCGCACCTAAAGAGTGGCCTCAGCGTGCTGCAGCCAGAGAAAGCCGTGCCCAGCAACGAAGACCCAGCACAGCCAAAGGCCCAGCACGGCCAAAAATAAATTTTTAAAAACAGTCTAGGGAAGTCCCTGGTGGTCCAGTGGCTAAGACTCTGTGCTCCCAGGGGGCCCAGGTTCGATCCCTGGTCAGGGAACTAGAGCCCACATGCTACAGCTGAGACCCAATGCAGCCAAATAAATATAAATAAAACAAAATAAAATAAAAAATAGTTTAGATAAGCTGATGACAATGCTTACGTCTTAGAAAGTGGGGGACGGGGAGGTGCTGGTGCATGTCTGGGACGACCTGGATTCATCCGGCTTATTTAATGCTTCAAGAATGCATTTGCCACTTGTGTTATTAAAAGCGATGAATTTTTAAACAGGCTATCAATCAGGATCATTTGTATCAATAATTACTTTGAATGTCAATGGACTAAATGCCCCAACCAAAAGACACAGAGTGGCTGAATGGATCCAAAAACACGACCCATACATATGCTGCCTCCAGAAACTCACTTCAGACCTAGAGACACTCATAGACTGAAAGTGAGAGGCTGGAAAAAGATATTCCATGCAAATGGAAATCAAAAGAAAGCTGGAGTAGCAATCCTCATATCAGACAAAATAGATTTTAAAGTAAAGAAGATTCTAAGAGACAAGGCAGGTCACTACATCATGATTAAGGGATCCATCCAAGAAGAAGACATAACAATCATAAATATCTACGCTCCCAACACAGGAGCACCCCAATACATAAGACAAACACTTTCAGACATAAAAGAAGACATTGACAGCAACACAATCATAGTAGGAGACTTTAACACTCCTCTCACACCAATGGACAGATCATCCAAACAGAAAATTAATAAAGAAACACAAGCCTTAAATGCCACACTAGAAGAAATGGACCTCATTGATATCTTTAGGACTTTCCATCCAAAAGCAGAAGAATACACTTTCTTCTCAAGTGCTCACGGAACATTCTCCAGGATAGACCACATCTTGGGCCACAAATCAATCCTCAGTCAATTCAAGAAAACTGCAATTCTATCAACCATCTTCTCGGACCACAATGCAGTGAGACTAGAGATCAACTACAGGAAAAAAACCGCTAAAAACACAAACACATGGAGATTAAACAACACATACCTAAAAAACCAACTGATCATTGAGGAAATCAAAGGAGAAATTAAAAACTTCCTAGAAGAAAATGACAATGAACACACGACAGTGCAAAACCTATGGGATACTGCAAAAGCAGTTCTAAGAGGGAAGTTTATAGCAATTCAATCCCACCTCAAGAAACTAGGAAAATCTCAAACAGACGACCTTACCTTACGCTTAAAACAACTGGAGAAAGAAGAACAAAAACACCCCAAAGCCAGCAGAAGAAGGCAAATCATAAAGATCAGAGCAGAAATAAATGAAAAAGAAACAAAAGAAACAATAGTAAAGATAAATAAAACAAAAAGCTGGTTCTTCAAAAAAGTCAATAAAATTGACACACCACTGGCCAGACTCATCAAGAAAAGAATTTTTAAACAGGCTATCCAAACACAAACAAAGAAGTGGCTGAATGGATCCAAAACACGACCCATACATATGCTGCCTCCAGAAACTCACTTCAGACCTAGAGACACTCATAGACTGAAAGTGAGAGGCTGGAAAAAGATATTCCATGCAAATGGAAATCAAAAGAAAGCTGGAGTAGCAATCCTCATATCAGACAAAATAGATTTTAAAGTAAAGAAGATTCTAAGAGACAAGGCAGGTCACTACATCATGATTAAGGGATCCATCCAAGAAGAAGACATAACAATCATAAATATCTACGCTCCCAACACAGGAGCACCCCAATACATAAGACAAACACTTTCAGACATAAAAGAAGACATTGACAGCAACACAATCATAGTAGGAGACTTTAACACTCCTCTCACACCAATGGACAGATCATCCAAACAGAAAATTAATAAAGAAACACAAGCCTTAAATGCCACACTAGAAGAAATGGACCTCATTGATATCTTTAGGACTTTCCATCCAAAAGCAGAAGAATACACTTTCTTCTCAAGTGCTCACGGAACATTCTCCAGGATAGACCACATCTTGGGCCACAAATCAATCCTCAGTCAATTCAAGAAAACTGCAATTCTATCAACCATCTTCTCGGACCACAATGCAGTGAGACTAGAGATCAACTACAGGAAAAAAACCGCTAAAAACACAAACACATGGAGATTAAACAACACATACCTAAAAAACCAACTGATCATTGAGGAAATCAAAGGAGAAATTAAAAACTTCCTAGAAGAAAATGACAATGAACACACGACAGTGCAAAACCTATGGGATACTGCAAAAGCAGTTCTAAGAGGGAAGTTTATAGCAATTCAATCCCACCTCAAGAAACTAGGAAAATCTCAAACAGACGACCTTACCTTACGCTTAAAACAACTGGAGAAAGAAGAACAAAAACACCCCAAAGCCAGCAGAAGAAGGCAAATCATAAAGATCAGAGCAGAAATAAATGAAAAAGAAACAAAAGAAACAATAGTAAAGATAAATAAAACAAAAAGCTGGTTCTTCAAAAAAGTCAATAAAATTGACACACCACTGGCCAGACTCATCAAGAAAAAGAGAGAGAAGAACCAGATCACCAAAATCAAAAATGAAAAAGGAGAGATTACAACAGATAATGCAGAAATCCAAAGGATTATAAGAGACTATTATGAACAACTCTATGGCAACAAACTGGACAACCTGGAAGAAATGGACAGTTTCTTAGAGAAGATTAATCTCCCAAGACTCAACCAGGAAGAAATAGAAACTATGAACAAGCCAATCACAAGCTCAGAAATCGACCTTGTGATCAAAAATCTACCCAAAAATAAAAGCCCAGGGCCAGATGGCTTCAAAAGTGAATTCTACCAAATATTTAAAGAAGAGCTAATGCCTGTCCTTCTAAAACTCTTCCAAAAAATTGCCCAGGAAGGAACACTTCCAAACACATTCTACGAGGCCACCATCACCCTGATACCAAAGCCAGGCAAAGACATCACAAAAAAAGAAAATTATAGGCCAATTTCACTGATGAATCTAGATGCCAAAATCCTCAACAAAATCCTAGCAAACAGAATTCAGCAACACATCAAAAAGCTCATTCATCACGATCAAGTTGGGTTCATCCCAGGCATGCAAGGATTCTTCAACATCCGCAAATCAATCAATGTGATACACCATATCAACAAATTGAGAGACAAAAATCACATGATCATCTCAATAGATGCAGAAAAAACCTTTGACAAAGTACAGCATCCATTTATAATAAAAACTCTACAAAAAATGGGCATAGAAGGAACTTATCTTAACATAGTGAAAGCCATATATGAGAAGCCCACAGCGAACATTATCCTCAATGGTGAAAAACTCAAAGCATTCCCTCTAAGATCAGGAACAAGACAAGGGTGTCCACTTTCAACACTATTATTCAACATAGTCCTGGAAGTTCTAGCAACAGCAATAAGAGAAGAGAAAGAAATCAAAGGAATCCAGATTGGAAAGGAAGAAGTCAAACTCTCTCTATTTGCAGATGACATGATATTATACATAGAAAATCCCAAAGACACTATTCCAAAACTACTAGAGTTAATCAGCGAATTCAGCAAAGTCGCAGGATACAAAATCAATATACAGAAACCACTGGCATTCCTATACACAAACAATGAAAAATCAGAAAATGAAATCAAAGAGGCAATCCCCTTCACCATCGCAACCAAAAGAATCAAGTATCTAGGAATAAACCTACCCAAAGAAACAAAAGAACTGTACACAGAAAATTACAAGACACTCATGAGAGACATTAAAGAAGACTTAAACAGATGGAGAAATATTCCATGTTCCTGGCTCGGAAGAATCAATATTGTGAAAATGACCATACTACCAAATGTCATCTATAGATTCAATGCGATCCCTATCAAACTTCCAATAACATTCTTCACAGAACTAGACCAACGAATAACACAGTTCATATGGAAACACAAAAGACCTCGAATAGCCAAAGCAATCCTCAGGAAGAAGAATGGAGCTGGGGGGATCAGCCTCCCCAACTTCAGACTCTACTACAAAGCAACAGTCATCAAGACAGTATGGTACTGGCACAAAAACAGAAATATCGACCAATGGAACAAGATCGAGAACCCAGAGATAAAGCCACGCACCTATGGGTACCTTATTTTTGACAAAGGAGGCGAACATATAAAATGGGACAAAGACAGCCTCTTCAACAAATGGTGCTGGGAAAATTGGACAGCTACATGCAAGAAAATGAAGTTGGAACATACCCTGACACCATACACAAAGATCATCTCAAAATGGATTAAAGACTTAAATGTAAGGCCAGAAACCATCAAACTCTTAGAGGAGAATATGGGCAAAACCCTCAAGGACATCAATCAAAGCAAGATCTTCTCTGACCCACCTACTAGAATAGCGGAACTAAAAAGTCAAATGAACATGTGGGACCTAATGAAACTTAAGCTTTTGTACAGATAAAGAAATTACAAAAAAGCTGGACAGACAGCCCACAGAGTGGGAGAAAATCATAGCAAATGAAACAACAGACAAAGAATTAATCTCCAAAATCTACAAGCAACTCAGACAACTCAGCACTGGATCAACCCCCTGATTCGCAAAGAAATCAAAGGAATCCAGATTGGAAAGGAAGAAGTCAAACTCTCTCTATTTGCAGATGACATGATATTATACATAGAAAATCCCAAAGACACTATTCCAAAACTACTAGAGTTAATCAGCGAATTCAGCAAAGTCGCAGGATACAAAATCAATATACAGAAACCACTGGCATTCCTATACACAAACAATGAAAAATCAGAAAATGAAATCAAAGAGGCAATCCCCTTCACCATCGCAACCAAAAGAATCAAGTATCTAGGAATAAACCTACCCAAAGAAACAAAAGAACTGTACACAGAAAATTACAAGACACTCATGAGAGACATTAAAGAAGACTTAAACAGATGGAGAAATATTCCATGTTCCTGGCTCGGAAGAATCAATATTGTGAAAATGACCATACTACCAAATGTCATCTATAGATTCAATGCGATCCCTATCAAACTTCCAATAACATTCTTCACAGAACTAGACCAACGAATAACACAGTTCATATGGAAACACAAAAGACCTCGAATAGCCAAAGCAATCCTCAGGAAGAAGAATGGAGCTGGGGGGATCAGCCTCCCCAACTTCAGACTCTACTACAAAGCAACAGTCATCAAGACAGTATGGTACTGGCACAAAAACAGAAATATCGACCAATGGAACAAGATCGAGAACCCAGAGATAAAGCCACGCACCTATGGGTACCTTATTTTTGACAAAGGAGGCGAACATATAAAATGGGACAAAGACAGCCTCTTCAACAAATGGTGCTGGGAAAATTGGACAGCTACATGCAAGAAAATGAAGTTGGAACATACCCTGACACCATACACAAAGATCATCTCAAAATGGATTAAAGACTTAAATGTAAGGCCAGAAACCATCAAACTCTTAGAGGAGAATATGGGCAAAACCCTCAAGGACATCAATCAAAGCAAGATCTTCTCTGACCCACCTACTAGAATAGTGGAACTAAAGAGACAAATGAACATGTGGGACCTAATGAAACTTAAGCTTTTGTACAGATAAAGAAATTACAAAAAAGCTGGACAGACAGCCCACAGAGTGGGAGAAAATCATAGCAAATGAAACAACAGACAAAGAATTAATCTCCAAAATCTACAAGCAACTCAGACAACTCAGCACTGGAAAAACGACCAACCCAATCAAAAAATGGGAAAAGGACCTAAACAGACACCTCTCCAACGATGACATACAGATGGCCCAAAAGCACATGAAACGATGCTCAACTTCACTTATAATTAGAGAAACGCAAATCAAAACTACAATGAGATATCACCTCACACCCGTCAGAATGGCCATCATCCACAAATCAACAGACAATAAATGCTGGAGAGGCTGCGGAGAAAAGGGAACAGTCCTGCATTGCTGGTGGGAGTGTAAATTGATACAGCCTCTGTGGAAGACAGTCTGGAGATTTCTTAAAACACTAAAAATAGAAGCACCATATGACCCAGCAATCCCACTCTTAGGCTTATACCCTGACGAAATCAAAACTGAAAGAAGCACCTGTACCCCAATGTTCATTGCAGCTCTCTATACAATAGCTAGAACATGGAAGCAACCTAGATGCCCATCGATGAACGAATGGATCCAAAAGCTCTGGTACATATATACAATGGAATACTACACAGCTGTAAAGAGAAATGCAGAAGAATCAGCCCTAATGAGGTGGCTGGATCTAGAATGTATCATCAAAAGTGAAGTCAGTCAGAAAGAGAAGGACAAATACAGTATATTAACACATATATATGGAATCTAGTAGGATGGTGATGATGGCACACGCAGTGAAGCGACAGAAAGACATGGACAGTGGACAAATGGACATTGTGGGGAAGGAACAGTGGGTGAGAGGCGTAAAGGATGTAGCATGAAAGCCTGTACTATCATAAGTGAAGAAAATAGCTCTAGTCATTGCTCTGTGGAAAAGGGGATCCTTCATGGGTGCTGTGTGATGGTCGGGAGGGGAGGGAAGGGGGGGATATACATATGACTAATCTGAGAACATACATATCTGTAAACAACAAAACTCTGTAAAAGTTAAAAGTAAAATAAAGGTTAAAAAAAATAATAATAAATAAAAAAATATATATATATACTATTGCATTTACTCCAATATTAAGACAAGCTGATTATATCATGCTATGATTGAGACCTCTTCACGTCCCATCGACATGCCATGTTTTATTTTATTGAAATTAAGTGAAGTTTAAAATTCTAAAAATCAAACTTCACCTTAATGGAATACATAAACACACTCCTGTTCAGTGCTCTAGATGGCTGACGGCCGAAGGGTCTGGCCCGCCACCTGCTAACGGACACAGGCGGAGCAGAGGGTCCCCAGGGCTTGGCCAACCTCTGCCCCGCCTGTGACCCTGCCGCGCCCTGTACCGTGGTTACCGCTTTCAACAGGATTTCCAAATGAGACACAACAATGACCTAAGGGAAAAAAGACTTGTTTTTATAAAATGAGAGAGAAAGCTAAGGAGACAGAATGGAGAGGAACCCCTGGCTTACGAGGATACTGGAAATGCTGGTTCTCTGGAATCCCCAGAGGGCGGCGGACCAGCCTCCCGCAGTCCGCTCGCCTCTCCCCCCTCACAGACCCCCTGTCCTAATGTGAGATACAGAGCGTCCGGCTCAAACCCAACCAACCGCGCCTCCCAGGCTCCACTGCACAGCGGGGCAGCCTGGTCACACGTCCGCACTGACGGTCACGCGGAGGGGCGATCTGACCCAGGGGGCAGGCTGGCCGGGCTCGCCACGTCTCCTCCCCTGCCCTCCCTTCCTGCCCAGAACACGGGCGGCACGGCTGTCGCTCCCGCATCCACCACGTGATCGCGAGAGAAAGGATCACCCCTAAGGACGCCAGAGCAGAGGGACAGGAGCCCGAGGCCCCGTCCACACGGTGGCTGTGGCCCCCGTCCTGGGCTGCCTTGCCTCCAGACTTCTGCTTACATGAGAGAACACTTCTGCTCAGGCCTCCACTACCTGGGCTTCACCTTGTGTACAACCAAACTTAAATCTGAGGACTGAAGAATAATCCTAGATCCAGTCAGTGGGTAATTCTCTAGAGCAGGGGTGGGCAAGCTGCAGCCGCCAAACCCAGCCACAACCACGCTTTAATGTGTTAATATCGTGTGTGACAACAGTGTGCGTGTGCACGCTCGATCACTGAGTCATTCTGACTCTTAATCGCCCTGAGTAGCCCACCAGGCTCCTTTGTCCACAGGAGTTTCCAGGAAAAATGACTGGACTCAGCTGCCATTTCCTTCCCCCGGGGATCATCCCAACCCAGGGATCGAACCCGGGTCTCTTGCGTCTCCTGCCTTGGCAGGCAGACTCTTTACCACGGGGCCACCTTTGTGGCTGCAACAGAAACACAGGCCACCCGGCCCCACGAGCTGGAGAGATTCACTACCTGGCCTTTTACAGAAGGCAGCTGCTGACGCCCACCACGGACGGTCCGCTCCTAACCCTAGCAGCACCAGGAGGCCAAGGCAGTCACCTCCCGAGGACCCGCACCGCCACGGCGCTGCCCCCCACGGCGCCGCCCCTCACCAGCTGGGGCAGGGCGTCCCGGTACTTGTTGCTCAGCTGGTTCACGAAGCAGCGTGTGATCCAGTAACAGTCCACGCTGTCTTCCACCGTCTCCTCCACGGCCTTAGCGATGGCAAGAAACACTTCATCTTCCGGCTCCTGAAAGATGAACAGTAACTCTCAAGAGGGAGGCAGAGGACAGAAATATAGATGTACGTTCAGAAAAATGACGCCTCACTCCCTAAATTCTGAAGGAGCAGCAGTAAATCCCAGGGGCACCAAAAGCACCCAGGGCATCACTAGAAGACAGCCGAGGGGAGAGGACACGGAGCCAGGGAGTCCGAGTCAGTGCTGCTTCTGGACGCCCAGGTTTCAGCCTGAACAGAGGCCTTACAGTGTCCGACAAGAAAGCCAAAGCGCGGACACCAGTCCGAAGCAAAAGGGGCGACTCTCCACCCAAAAGTATCCTCGAGGCTTTCAAACAGAGGTGATGAAACAGCACCAATAATAATTGGAGACTATTCTTTTCAATACAATAGTTTGCAAAAACAACCCCCCAGATGACTAATCATCATTTTCTTTATTGCAAAGCAGTCATACAGACTTTAAAAATTTTGTTCTGGGGCTTCCCTGGTGGTCCAGTGGTGGAGAGTCCGCCTTGCAGTGCAAGGGGTTATCGGTTCAATCCTGGGCCCGGGAGGATCCCACGTGCCACAGAGTGACTGGACCGGTGTGTCCAATTGTGAGCCAGTGCTCTGGACCGCATGTGCCCAGAGCCGGTGCTCTGCAGCAAGAGAGGCCCACAAAGGAAGATGGATGAAAATAAAGAAAGAGGGAAAAAAAAGAAAAGAGGCTAAAATTTAAAAAAAGAAAGAAAAAAAAAACTGTCTATCCTTAAGCACCTAGAAAGCTAAAAGTGGCCCTGGAATCAGAATTCTAGGACTCAGAAGAATGGCATTTCTCAAGCTTGTGTCAGTCCTCTAGCATGGAAGTAAACCCCCCGGGATATTTCAGAAGAAATCTTATAAAAACTTGAATATACTTAGGAAAAAAATCTGTTTTCTATCACTACATCTTACATAAGAAGCTTTACACTTTCATCTAGGGTTTAATGGTTGAAGGAGTTTAACACACACACACAAATAAACTAAGAAGTTTCTTTCTACTCCCCTAAGAAGTTCCAAGTTAAATCAAAATTCCTATTTTAACAGAAGTCTTGCATTTCAGGCCTCCTTTCCACTTACTGACTTCACACAATTTGTCAAGAGCAGCAGATGGGCACCGCTCGTGGACTCCCACCTGGGCCTGGGCTCTGGGCTGGGCGCTCCTGAATCTACCCTCTGAATGCTGCTCCCGGCTACCCTGAGATACGGCTAAGATGACCAGTGCCCTTCAGCTGAGTCACCTGCTGTGGCCCCAGCCCTGCGCTGAGCACTGTCACATAGTCTTATTAAAAGAAGAGAATTGGGAGGGAGGTTCAAGTGGGAGGGGTCAAGGGTCTACCTATGACTGATTTGGGTTTATGTACGACAGTAAACAACAAAACTCTGTAAAGGGAAAATAAAAATAAATTTAATAAAAAAAAAAACGATGAGAAAAATACAGTGGACTGGGGCTTGGTGACCAAGGAGACATGAGTCCAGAATGAACACCTGGGGGCTTCTCTGGTGGCTCAATGGTGAAGAGTTCGCCTGCCAATGTGCCAATGCAGGAGACACGGGTTCAATCCCTGATTTGGGAGGATTCCACATGCTACGGAGCAACGAAGGCCATGAGCCACAACTACGGAGCCTGTGCTCTAGAGCCTTTGAGCTGCAACTATGGAGCCCAGGTGCCGCAACTGCTAAAGCCCATGAGCCCTAGAACCTGAGTTCCACAACGGGAGAGGTCACCGCAACAAGAAGCCTGCTCACCTCAGCTGGAGAGTGGACCCCACTCCCTGCAACTAGAGAAAAGCCTGTGGCAGCAGTGAAAACCCAGAAGAGCCAAAAATAAATAAATAAATCTTTAAAGAAATGAACACTTGGCATGTCTGCCCGAGGCCATGGTACAGGTGTCTGGGCTTCAAGCCTGGACAAGCGAGAAACACCTAGCTCTCTTGAGCTGATGGACAGTCTAACCTAACTTCATACATAGTTCAGGAACCTGTGTGGTACCATCCACAAACTGCATTTTGCCAACGAGAAATAAAATGTAAAGGAGTTCAAGGCTTCCACCTCTTGTCAGGGATGTTCTCTCTTGGTAAACTTAAGTGAACAACCTAAGATTTGTCCACGGGACCCACAGCAACCTCAGAAAGACAGAACAAGGGACTGGCCTGGTGGTCCAGGGGCTAAGACTCCTTGCTCCCAAAGCAAAGGGCCTGGGTTCGATCCCTGGTTGGGGAGCCAGATCCCATGTGCCACCAATTAAAGATCCCACATGCTGCAACTAAGACCTAATGCAGCCAAATAAATAAAAATGTTTCAAAAAGAGAGAAAAAAACCAAGTCAAAGCTCACACTGCTGTGCTGGCAAGTTGTAATCTGCAACAATCACCAAAAAAAAAAAAAAAAATACAGGATAGCACAGTTTTGACAGAAAATTCCTATTCTGAACAATGAACTATTTTAGCCAAAAGTTAAACTGCCTAAGTGAACTGCAGGCCATATTAAAACAGCCAAAGCCCAAGAGCCGTGGTCATTACTTGGGCGGCCCTCCCCGTCTTCGTCCTCTCTTCCCTTTAGAAACAATAAGAAGACCAAGTAACTAGAGTAAGATGAAGTCTGTAAGCCAGGCTGGAGCCTGTGGAGCCCAGGAGGTGTCAGGCCAACCGACGACCGCAAAACCTGCGGGGCCTGCAGGCTGGGGTCAAAGAAGTTGCTGGCCATGTTGGTTACATAGAGAGGAAGGAGCTAAGAAATAAATACAAATAAGAGGCTTCCACGAGCTTCGTTATAACTGCCAGAGAGGAAAACTGCATGCATAAAAAGGGTGAAGTCGAGAATGAACTTGCAATTATTATAATACTACAAAATAATACTATAATCTACAAATACTCACTGCATTAACTTAGGGTATAACTATATATATAGAGAGAAACGTGTGTGTGTATATTTCCCAGCTCTGTCTGCTGAGGGAGCCTAGAAGCAAACACACACCAGGGACAACAAGCATACCTAGCCTCCTATTCTTAGCTTCTAACTACAATTAAAAAAAATAAAAATAAAAGACTGATTCCAGTCCCGGGGTAGGAAATGTACAAGATGAGCCTGGACTATCTCTTTGTGCCAGAAAGTAAGGAAATGCTCAGAATGACAGGAACTTGTCAAAAAGACAGAGACATCAGCTTAAAGGGGCTCCCACTAGACAAATCTGGGGACAATTTTAACATCAAATAATGGTAGTCATCAAGTATAGGCCACTGAATACAAGAGGAATCTACAAATTCAGATTATAGACAAGCCAGCTATTGAACTTAATGCGGGCTTCCCAGGTGGCACCCTGGTAAAGATCCCATCTGCCAGTGCAGGAGACCTAAGAGATACAGGTTCAATCCCTGGGTGGGGAAGATCCCCTGGAGTAGGAAACAGCAACTCACTCCAGTATTCTTGCCTGGAGAATCCGACAGACAGAGGAACCTGGTGGGCTATAATTTATAGGGTCACAAAGAGTCGGACACGACTGAAACAGCTTGGCAGGCACACGTGCATAATAAATGCAGAAGGAATGAAGAAGTCAGAAGGTCACTATCTGGCCATCAGCTCAGTGAAAATTGTTTAGGACAAGAATCAGTGAATTGATACTTACATTACTAAGCAATCCGAGGTTACTTATTAATTGCAAAGGGGAAAGTAGCAACCTTCCTTGGTCAGCAGCAAAAAGGATAAGTATCATGCTTCATAACTAGACTTTAATCGTGAGGAAACACACCAACCCAAATTGAGAAACACCAATGGCCAGTACTCTTAAAAAACTGCCAAGGTCATGAAAGACAGAGGAAGACTGAGGGGCTGTTTCAGGCCAAGAATGTTATATAAAAAAAAAATAAAACTCAGCTCTGCCAGAGAGGAAAACTGCATGCATAAAAAGGGTGAAGTCGAGAATGAACTTGCAATTATTATAATACTACAAAATAATACTATAATCTACAAATACTCACTGCATTAACTTAGGGTATAACTATATATATAGAGAGAAACGTGTGTGTGTATATTTCCCAGCTCTGTCTGCTGAGGGAGCCTAGAAGCAAACACACACCAGGGACAACAAGCATACCTAGCCTCCTATTCTTAGCTTCTAACTACAATTAAAAAAAATAAAAATAAAAGACTGATTCCAGTCCCGGGGTAGGAAATGTACAAGATGAGCCTGGACTATCTCTTTGTGCCAGAAAGTAAGGAAATGCTCAGAATGACAGGAACTTGTCAAAAAGACAGAGACATCAGCTTAAAGGGGCTCCCACTAGACAAATCTGGGGACAATTTTAACATCAAATAATGGTAGTCATCAAGTATAGGCCACTGAATACAAGAGGAATCTACAAATTCAGATTATAGACAAGCCAGCTATTGAACTTAATGCGGGCTTCCCAGGTGGCACCCTGGTAAAGATCCCATCTGCCAGTGCAGGAGACCTAAGAGATACAGGTTCAATCCCTGGGTGGGGAAGATCCCCTGGAGTAGGAAACAGCAACTCACTCCAGTATTCTTGCCTGGAGAATCCGACAGACAGAGGAACCTGGTGGGCTATAATTTATAGGGTCACAAAGAGTCGGACACGACTGAAACAGCTTGGCAGGCACACGTGCATAATAAATGCAGAAGGAATGAAGAAGTCAGAAGGTCACTATCTGGCCATCAGCTCAGTGAAAATTGTTTAGGACAAGAATCAGTGAATTGATACTTACATTACTAAGCAATCCCGCAGGTTACTTATTAATTGCAAAGGGGAAAGTAGCAACCTTCCTTGGTCAGCAGCAAAAAGGATAAGTATCATGCTTCATAACTAGACTTTAATCGTGAGGAAACACACCAACCCAAATTGAGAAACACCAATGGCCAGTACTCTTAAAAAACTGCCAAGGTCATGAAAGACAGAGGAAGACTGAGGGGCTGTTTCAGGCCAAAGGCAACTAAGAGGAAGTGCAATGCAAGATCCCAGACTGGATCCTAAACCAGAAAAAGAACATTGAGGGGACAGTCGCCAAATTTCCATAACAGCTGTAGATTAGTCCATGGGATTGTAGGAATGCTAGCTCACCAGTTTTGATAAATAACCAGAGTACAACTGAGATGTAACATTTGAGGATGCTGGGTGAGGGTACACGGGTATCCTTTATATAAGTTTTGTCTACAGCTAAAATGATTTTAAAATGAAGAGTTCAAGCATAAGGAAATTTGTCTTAAATCATCAGTAAATGATAAAACTAGTCGGTGAAAGTTTGATAAGCTCTGAACCAAAACTCTTATTGTTTATGATAAAGGGCATTATTGGGACAACAGATCACATGGAAATGGAGTGCAGGTTAGCTGTGAGCATTGTATCGAGGTCAACTTCTCGGTGCTGAAGACAGAGCCGTGGTTACTGAGGGGAGCATTCTCAACTTCCGCAAGTGCCCCCTGAAAGAGTCTGAATAATGGGATGCCACATCTACATCTTATTCTCAAACATTCTGGGGAAAAAGAAACAAGTACACATAAAGGAAAAACAACAAAGCAAATGTGGTAAAAAAAAAAAAAAAAAAAGGGAAAATGTTAATGACCAGGAAACCAGGACAAAGTGCCTATGGGAATTCTGGATAGTATTCTTGCAACTTTTCTAGAACTATGAAATTATGCCAAAATAAAATTTTAAAACATTAGGGAAGACTGGATCCGAATGCACAGGGCCATGAATGCCTGGGAAAGGTGTGTGGCTTCTATTTTGCTAGGAAGAGCCACTGAACATTTCTCAAGAAGATACGATGTGATCAAAGGCTAGCAGACGGAAGAGTCTAGAGTTGAGTCTAGGGTCAAACAAAAGCCCCCACTGACCAGCGGAAACGAGGGACTTCGCGGCAACTTCCCAGACTCCAGCCGGTGCATGTAGAGATAGACTTCGATCTGAGGCGTGGCGTCATTGATAAAGCGGATGACTTCCAGGGCATGAAGGACGTCAGAGTACTGCTCCTTGCGATACGTCATCACCTGAGCGTGGGACTCGTGGTGGGGAGGCAAGATTCCTAGAGACCCAGGGCAGGAGAAAGGCGGGTCAGATACTGAGCCATCAATCCAAACCCCTCCTCTACGAAAGAGAATCCTCTGGGAAGCTGCCCACCACAACCAGAGCTGAACTCACAAATACTGAGTCACCACACAAATTGTTTTAGAAATTCACTCTACAAAAAAGAATCAAATTTTAGGGTTTCCCTGGCGGTCCAGTGGGTAGAGTTTGCCTTGCGGTGCAAGGGGCACCAGTTCCATCCCTGGCCCAGGAAGATCTCACGTGCAGCGTAGCAGCTGGACGGGTGTGTCCAATTAGGAGTCAGTGCCCCGGAGCACCCAGAGCCGGTGCTCTGCAACAAGAGAAGCCACTGCAGTGGGAGGTCCACACAGGCCAGAGAATAAAGATGGATGAAAAATAAATAATCAATAAAAAAGAGGCCAAAATTTTTAAAAAATCAAATTTTAAATGCTATCAATATCTGCATAGCAATTACATCACTGATATGAAAGAAAAATGAAATGACATCATAAGGGCTTTGAATCGACGTGCCATGTAAATTCAAGATAAATCACACCAATTACAATAATGACTGAATTCAAGTTAACAGTTGCCACCCTGGGGCCACTCTTAGCTCCTCGAAGCCTATCTCCGGTTTCTGCATTTGTCTCTTCATATGGGATGGTCCCTCACTACTCACAGTTCATATGTTGAAGCCCTAAACCCCAGGCAGGACTGTATTTGGAGGAAGGGCCTTTACAACATAGCTAAAATTAAACGGGGTCACAAGGTGAGGCCCTAATCCAACAGGGCTGGTGCCCTTAGAAGAGAATGAAGAGACCTGGAAATTTGCATGCTCTCTCTCTCTCTCTCTGCTGTGTGAAAACTTAGCAAGAAGGCGGCCACCTGCAAGCCAGAAGGCAAGGCTTCACCAGAAACTTCGATCATGGACCTCCCAGCCTCCAGAGCCGTGAGAATGCCAACTGTTGTTGAAGCCTCTACTCTGCGCTGTTTTGTTAGGGCGGCCCTGGATGACAAGCCCCCTGCACCTCAGAACCCACCACCCAGTGGTCAAATTCATCTCTTCACCAACAACTAAAACTTGCTCACAAAGTAAGCTATCTTCAGGAGGACAAAACCCTCTAATTTTCACTGATAAAGCGACCTGACCTTTCAAGGTCATTCTATGCTTATCAATACATTTAAACACAATGTCTACTTAAGACTTTGGGGCAAGAATCAGTTTATTTTTAATACAAACAAACGACCCTGAGAAAGCACAGAGGAGGGGCTGCAGTCAGCTACAACACCAGGACTCCTGCAGATGCCCCTCCAGGCCCTCGGGCCCTCATCCACCAGAGGCAGAAAATGGGATGGGTCCATTTCCCCAAATGTTCTCTGCAAAACAGGGGCCCTGAGGGTCTCCAGGATAAAAAGTGCACTACAGTCGAACAGATGCAGGAAGTGCTAACAGTGAAGTTAAGGCTTTAAGTTTTGCTCTAAAGAAAAATATCTTCCTTGACTTACTCTGACTTCTTTAAACTTAATGAAACTGCATTGCCAAACAAACTCCAAAGTTCCTGTGTTGGAATCTATAGGTAATGATCTAGATGACTCTCAGCCACTTCCTTGATCTCTCTGTGCCTCAGTTTCTCCACTCAAAGAATGGGAAGAATAATACCCCTATCACACAGTTGTAATAATGAACAAATTAATATATATGCAAGACTCTAAGTACATAGCACATACAAAGCCAAGTATCAGCTATGGACATGAGTTTGAGCAAACTCCAGGAGATGCTGAAGGACAGGGAAGCCTGGCGTGCTGCAGTCCATGGGGTTGCAAAGAGCTGGACACAACTGAGCTACTGAACTGAATAGACTTGACCGCTATCTCTTTTTTGGTGCGAACAGCCACAGACCAAGGATCCTAAAGAACATTCTGGGAAGCACAACTTAGGATGAGCTTGATGCCAGATGAGTATTAGAACCAAATTCCAACACAGCATGGCAGCTGTGCATTAATCTCAAAAACAAGAAAGACCTCACCCGATAAAGCAAGCCAGGAAAAAAGAGGTGACGAGCACCCTGACAAGGGCTTGGAGCTCGACTGCAAAGTCCCACAGTCGATGCCACACACACGTGCTGGTGTTACCAATGAGACACACAGTAATACCCAGCAGAAACAAATACTACTGACACTACCACCTAAAAGGCACCCTTAGAAGGCATTTATTTTGATGGACACCGGAAACCCTAGGACTTAAAATGCTCAGGGGGAAAAAGAACAGACCGATTTCATATATCCTCTATATTTTAACTGCCCAGTGATCTATTAGAAACACAAGTGTACAAAGACTGCCCAAGATACCCAACAGAAAAGGCATTGCGCCGTGCTCTCTGGCATGGCTTGCCTTCCCTGACTGCCTCCACATTACATAATCAGACTCGGGACTGAGGATTTTTCAAGTCTAAAGATACAGTATGTTTTTGGAAAGAAAACATGATCTACAGCCTAGCCAAACTAGAAGCCTAACAGCTTCTACAAACCTGAGCTCTGCCACTTACAGGCTACAAGGTCTCAGGTATATTAATTAGGCTCAGTCTTTTTCCCCCACGGATAAAATTGGGATATTGATACCTACCCTCAAAAGGGAATTCCAGGATGATCCTTTTTTCCATTCCAGTGGCCTCTCCTGTAGCAGAGCACTGGCTCTGGGCACACGCGCTCCAGAGCTCCGGCTCCGTAGTTGGACACATTGATCCAGGTGCTCCACAGCACATAGGATCTTCTCAGGTTAGGGATCAAACCAGCACTCCTCACACTGCAAGGCGGTGTCCTTACCCACTGGACCACCAGGGAAACCTCCCTCCTTTCTTTTTTTTTAAGGAAGAAAAGGAGGGTGATAATGGATGGGTATTTTCTGCATCAACAGGTTCAGCAATAACAAGGAAAAAAAGAAAGACCCTTAGCTCCAAAGGGATGCTGCCAGTCACTTCGGGTACCTAATACACTTTTTCTTTCACAGAAACCGAGCAACATCATTCTTCCTTCTCCTTCAGCCACTCTTCACTGGAAGTTATTTGTGCTTCAAAGAAGTGAACACTCTCCAACTCCTTTTTTTAATTCTGGAAGCACTAATTAGGCAGTTATACCCCTGCAGCTGCAAATCACAGAACAACAAACCAAGAGCTCACTCCTAGTTCATTAACCCAAAACTCTCACTCACAGAGGCAAAAATAAAAAAGAGAGAAAGAGGCCAATTCAAGCTTGAAGGTGACCCAGCTATCAGCAGAGCTCAGACCAGCTCTCCTTTCTCCGGGCCCAGCGTTCTTCCCATACTTTGTTTCAGGGACTATATTCTAATGTCCCCTAATTCAGGGGTCCCCAACCTCTGCTCTGTGCACTGAATCCTCCTGTCAGATCAAGGGCAGGATCAGATGAGAAATACAGCGCACACCAAATGTAATGCATGTGGACCATCCAGAAACCAGCCTCCCTGGCCCCGTCTGTGGAAAAACTGTCTTCCACGAAACCGGCCCCTGGTGCCAAAAAGGCCAGGATCGCTGTCCTGACATCTGAGTGTGACACTCAATGTACTTTGCTGAAGTCACCTTCTTCCAGGCTTCCAAAGGGAGTGGTGACTGAGGCTCTGAGGTTTGTATCCTAAAGAAATCCTCCTGTTTCTGACTGTAAGATACCAGTGACCCCATCACTCAGCACCTTTGATGAGGAAACGCCCTACTCTTGGAGATCTTACCGAGAAGTACCTTCCAGACCAACGCTCGGTACATGGACGGGAGTGGGAACCTCTGACTAAAAGTACAGAGCTTCTCGATGTCTGGAGGAAGAAAAAGAAATTAGATGCTTGTCATGCTGATCACAATATGGAAAAGTAAATTTCATTTTTTCAAACTGAAAGTAGAGTAAGACATCTCTTTGGAGGAAGGCTGCTTGCTAGTCAGTCAGCAAACCGAGACGAGGCCCCAGGAGACTGATCTCCAGCCCAGGTGTTCCAACTAGCGACATAAAAACAATCAGGAGATGCATTTTGCATATGTTACTACGTTCCCTATACCATCAGCAGTATTTACTATCTATAGAACTTTCTTCATTTATTCACATCACAAGTTTGTTGGATATCTAGTGTTAAAGATGCAGAAACTGAAACCCAGAGCAGATCAAGCGACTTGAACGAGTCCACATCGCTGGCAAGGAGCACAGCCAGCCAGCAAAGCCCCACACTGGCCAGTAAGCCACAGTCGACCATCTCGGACCTCAAATTCCCCCACTTGCCGAGTGAGAACTGTAATACTTAAAGCCTAGACTGAAGAGTGAGGGTCAAAGATCAGCTGGGAAATGGTCGTGAAACTTTGAAAGCACTCTATGCATTTAAACTACTATTTTTAACTATGGTTCAATTTACTCTACTTTAATTACAGACATCAAAGACCTTATGACTGAGGCTTCCCTGGTGGTCCAGTGGGTAAAGAGCCCACCTTGCAGTGCAAGGGGCGCTGGTTCGATCCCTCACCGGGGAAAAGTTCCAAGCGCCGTGGAGCAGCTGGGCCGGTGTGTCCAATTAGGAGCCAGCGCTCTGGAGTGCATGCGCCCAGAGCCAGTGCTCTGCAGAAAGAGAGGCCACTGCAATGGGAGGCCCACACAGGTCAAAGAATAAAGATGGATGAAAAATAAATTAAAAAATCAATTAAAAAGAGGCCAAAATTTAAAAAAAAAAAAAAGACCTTATGACTTGCTAAGAAGAAAAAATGTTAATCTGTCATCAATCTCAGTATTTCCATAAAAGAAAATCATGGCAAGATTGCTAGAAATTCACCTAGAAGCTAGGATGATGCCTCTAAAAATTAAGATATATGAATCTAATAAGAGAAAAAATATTACTGACTTCTTAAGAGGCCTTTCAAAAAGGTCTGACTCAAAGACAGTTAAGTAAAAACTTGAAAAATCCTTAATTTTCCCCAAAATATATCACTCTACTATCATTCTATCACTAAAAAAAATAATTCCAAAAGGTCACATGTCTTCGGACATCTTTTTAAGTTGAACTTTTTAAGTCTTTATTGAAGTTGTTACAATATTATTTCTGTGTTTTTGTTTTGTTTTTTACATTTTGATTTTTTTTGGCCATGAGGCATGTGGGATCCTAGCTTGCTTGATGACAGATCAAACTCACACCCCCCTGCACTGGAAGCCAAAGTCTTAGCCACTGGAATCTCCAGGGGAGTCCACGGACATCTTTTAAGTTAAGACTTCTCTGACAACATCTGGGATGAGTGAGAACCAATGTACGTAACTTACGAACTCACCCAGACAGTCATCTTTAAGGAGAATTTCTAGCGATTTCTTCTCTTCAACTCCACGAAACCCCACTTTTTCATAGTATACCGAACGGAAGTTTCTCTGGGAGTCGTCCGTCATATTTCATTCCTGGAGACAGAACAGGGAAGTGAAACACAGTGAGCCCAGAAACAAAGAACAAGAATTGAGGAAAAGTTCAATAATTTTTTCCAGTTTTTCCAAAAATGGCTTGTCTTTGCCTCAGTATTAAACCCTCCTGTTTACACAGCCCTCACACCAGCTCACCTGTGCACCTTGGCCCAAGGCCAAGATATAAAACAAAAGTCCCCTGGGCCGCTAAAATCAACAGCACAAGTTTCATGCCTTAGCACTCCTCCATAACTTAGAAGAGAACCTGCCACAATGGTATATTCTGCAGCCATTACACATGTTCAAAGAAAAAAGTTGGTGAAACAGGAAGACAAAATATCATGCAAAAGGTATTACCCAATATACACGACGATGGCTTTTGCTTTAAAAACAGTGTTTTTAAAAATTAAAACTATTATGAAATGTTAACAGTGGTTATCTTTAGACAGCAGGATGCCAGATGATTTTAATATTCTTAGCCGTGTTTTCTAAAATGGGCATTTTATAAAACAAGAGCTTAAATTTATGAAAGAGGAAAAAACAGATCCCTAAGGTCCTCACTTATTTTTCCTTTAAACACAGTTCTATCAAATGTAGTTGTCAAAAGGCAAAACCCACAACCGACGAAGCATTAAATTATAAACTGTAAGAGGGGCAGGAATACAGCCCGGCTGACAAGTGATGCCACAGAGTTGGGAGTCAACATAACAGCTTAAAATCTGGCATCAGAAGTTAAAAAGTTCGGTGGTCTCCGGTTCCTCCACAATAGCCTTCAGTAATCAGCAAAAGATCAAACTAGGTTTAAGAACAGACTGGGTGAAATGCATTTTCCAAAAAGCACAGCACTGCCCCACCCAAATGCTTAAAGTGCCGGTGCAGCGTTTAACCCTCAGGTTTCAGAAATTCTGGGATGTCCCCAGGGACAGGGGAGGGTTGAGTTCTAGACAGTCAAAGTCTTCCTCATTGATAACCACGAAGCAGATCTGGGCACCGGAAAGAATAGGATTCGTTTACATTGAGAAAATCCTAAACGGTTTTGAGCTTCTAGGACCACATGTTTTTTAAAAGCAGAATTCCAAAGTATTATAACGCTCAACGAGATGGCATTTATTTAAAAGGAGCATCCAAAAAGCCGCAAGGCGATCCGGTGGATGCCGCCCAAGCACCCCATCCTCCGATTGCAATGCAACAGCAAACGCGTCCTCCCGGAAGAAATAGTGTAAGTTTCCTTCCTGCTCAGGAGCGCCCACCTGCCGGTCCAAGGCCGCAGGTCCCACGCTCCCTATTATGCTTCACCTCTAGCAGTGGAAACCACACCCGGGTTCAGACTAAGCGCTCCAGGGAGGCAGCGGAAACCCGGCAGGCGGGCGACCCGGGAGCCGCCCACTACCGGCCGGGCGGAGGGACACGGCGGGCCTCCTGTGCCCGGGACCCAGAACCCCGCCGGCGCCGCCGCTGCCGGACGTGATGTCACCTCGACTGCACGGGGCGGTGCAGAGAGCGCGCGTGCGCCCAGAGCAGAGCCCGCGCTGCACCCAAGCCCTGGATCCGTAGACTCTTGCGACCCGACGCGGAAAGCAGCAGGTGCAACTCCACTAACAGTTCAAGCCCCTCAGCCGCTGCACCGTTCCCCGCACACGCGTCCCCCTGCTCCCCCGACGCATTTCTAATCTGGAGAATCTCGCTTCCACCTTCCTCCCGCCGTGCGGGTCGGTGCATGCCCAGGATGCTCTCCCCGACTCTGCCCTGGAGATGATCTCAGCCCCAGGGCGGTTTTCCTTCATCTCTGCAGCAGCAGCCCCCTGCATTGTTTTTCCTTCCCCTTTCCCCGCATGTGTAAATAAAATGACCAACCAAATGAGAAATGTAAAGTAGCTTACTGATTATTTGCTATACAAATATACAAGAGAGTCGTCCCCACTGTCGCTTATATTTTCCAAAAGCACAGCACTGCCCCACCCAAATGCTTAAAGTGCCGGTGCAGCGTTTAACCCTCAGGTTTCAGAAATTCTGGGATGTCCCCAGGGACAGGGGAGGGTTGAGTTCTAGACAGTCAAAGTCTTCCTCATTGATAACCACGAAGCAGATCTGGGCACCGGAAAGAATAGGATTCGTTTACATTGAGAAAATCCTAAACGGTTTTGAGCTTCTAGGACCACATGTTTTTTAAAAGCAGAATTCCAAAGTATTATAACGCTCAACGAGATGGCATTTATTTAAAAGGAGCATCCAAAAAGCCGCAAGGCGATCCGGTGGATGCCGCCCAAGCACCCCATCCTCCGATTGCAATGCAACAGCAAACGCGTCCTCCCGGAAGAAATAGTGTAAGTTTCCTTCCTGCTCAGGAGCGCCCACCTGCCGGTCCAAGGCCGCAGGTCCCACGCTCCCTATTATGCTTCACCTCTAGCAGTGGAAACCACACCCGGGTTCAGACTAAGCGCTCCAGGGAGGCAGCGGAAACCCGGCAGGCGGGCGACCCGGGAGCCGCCCACTACCGGCCGGGCGGAGGGACACGGCGGGCCTCCTGTGCCCGGGACCCAGAACCCCGCCGGCGCCGCCGCTGCCGGACGTGATGTCACCTCGACTGCACGGGGCGGTGCAGAGAGCGCGCGTGCGCCCAGAGCAGAGCCCGCGCTGCACCCAAGCCCTGGATCCGTAGACTCTTGCGACCCGACGCGGAAAGCAGCAGGTGCAACTCCACTAACAGTTCAAGCCCCTCAGCCGCTGCACCGTTCCCCGCACACGCGTCCCCCTGCTCCCCCGACGCATTTCTAATCTGGAGAATCTCGCTTCCACCTTCCTCCCGCCGTGCGGGTCGGTGCATGCCCAGGATGCTCTCCCCGACTCTGCCCTGGAGATGATCTCAGCCCCAGGGCGGTTTTCCTTCATCTCTGCAGCAGCAGCCCCCTGCATTGTTTTTCCTTCCCCTTTCCCCGCATGTGTAAATAAAATGACCAACCAAATGAGAAATGTAAAGTAGCTTACTGATTATTTGCTATACAAATATACAAGAGAGTCGTCCCCACTGTCGCTTATATTTTGACCGAAACTCGAAGGCTGGAGAGGAAAGGCTGATAGTAGAAACAAGGGAAGGCTTCGGGTGTGCCCTCGTCGGAGGCTGGAGGCATAGGGAAGCTGCAGGTAGATGAAAAGCCGGGCGTCTGTTAGCCATATCTGGCTTTCTCTAGGTAGTCCTAAATTGAAACCGGGGATACAAGTTAGGAAAGCTGTAAGTTATTGATCAAGTCCAGGCCAATACAGGAGTTATTGTTCAGCTTCCCCGGTTGTTACTAAAACTAGCAGTCAGACTGGCTTTCTAGGTTTGTTGTAGATAAGCGGCTGGTTTTCTATCAGGTTGTGGGTCCATTGTGTTTTTGTGGGTTTTTTTTAATTGTGTTTTTATATGTGGTGGACCATGGTCTGTATGTTCAGCCTCTCAGATAAAACACTATAAAAATAAATTAGATGGAAAATGAAGTTTAAAAACAAGGTAAAGAAGCCCCACCATTTTAGACTCAGCAGACAAAATTACTCTCTAAAAGAGCCGTTAAAGTTCATAGACACTTTCTCTACTTACCTTGTCACAGACCAGCACTGGTTTCTGGGACGCCCCTCTGAGCAGCACCCACGGAGTGAGTTTTTAAGCCACTTGGGTTTGAGAGGAACTCTTCTTCCCGAGCCAGGTTTGTTTTTAGTAATACACAGCAAGCCAAATGTGCAGACACCAAGGCTCGCCACAGAGAAAGGGAGCAACAATCTCGAATCAGCTTCCCTGAAAACAAGAAGCTCGGGGCAGCCTGTGAGCTAAGAACTAAAGCGGCGAGGAGGTCTGAGACATGGGGAACGTGGAGAAAGGTAAATTGGGAAATGGTGTGAGATGGTCCTTCTTCACAGGTGTAACTAAGCTCAATGCCTTTGCACGTTCAAAAGATCACGGGGCAGACGCTCACGCATGCCCAGTTGGAGGGTGTTTGGTCCCATCCAGTCTTAACCAGCTCAGCCCCAAGTAGACACAGCTGACTCCAGGTTCCTGCAAAACAGCTCAGGCAGACATCTTACTGTTTCAAGTCAGTATGGCTGACAATACACAACGAGGCCAACCAAATACAAAAAATGTCCGCATTTGAAGCCGAGAAACGTTTATGGCAGGGCCGTGCAAAGAGACAGGTGCCTCATACCTTAAAAAGCCCCTTCAGAGGGACGGCGAGGGAGAGATGTGGCTCGTCATTGAAAACTTCTTGGGGTCAAATCCTTTGTTCCTACAGCTGTCCGTGTAGCTCAGGACATGGTCAGGTCACGATGCTCCTGTGAACCTCTATAAAAAAAAGAAAAGTTATCCTGTCCTACAACTTTTTATCTAAAGGTGTAACACTTTTAAAGGTAACAACAAAGTGCTAAGCGAAGCAACGTCATTACCCTGCTTTTCACTTGTTCGGGGCCCCAAGGCTCCACTTTCACCCTCTGAAGTCCAGGTCCTGGCTAAGAGGAGGGACCCCCGCGTGGCTGGCTTCCCTGCCCCGGAGCGTTCCTCCTGCACCCAGTCGGGGTCCTCTTGCCAGCCCCTGGGCCTGTATAGAGAAGGAGCTTTCAGCTGGCAGCACCCCCAGGGCCAGGTCCCCAGGCCCTGCCGAGCTGTTGTCAGTGAGGAAGCCAGGTGCCCAGCAGCAGCCGGCCCTCAGGCTCCCTCAACGGGGGACCTGGTCGTGTGGACTGCAGCTAGGGTGACCGCAGCATCAGGGACCACCAGGACGCTGGCCTTTGACCGAGCAGGACCTCTAACCGTCTTGCCCCAACAGCCTTACCCTTGCAGCTAAGAGCCGCAGCCCCCAGAAAGGAGCAACAATCTCGAATCAGCTTCCTGAAAACAAGAAGCTCGGGCAGCCTGTGAGCTAAGAACTAAAGCGGCGAGGAGGTCTGAGACATGGGGAACGTGGAGAAAGGTAAATTGGGAAATGGTGTGAGATGGTCCTTCTTCACAGGTGTAACTAAGCTCAATGCCTTTGCACGTTCAAAAGATCACGGGGCAGACGCTCACGCATGCCCAGTTGGAGGGTGTTTGGTCCCATCCAGTCTTAACCAGCTCAGCCCCAAGTAGACACAGCTGACTCCAGGTTCCTGCAAAACAGCTCAGGCAGACATCTTACTGTTTCAAGTCAGTATGGCTGACAATACACAACGAGGCCAACCAAATACAAAAAATGTCCGCATTTGAAGCCGAGAAACGTTTATGGCAGGGCCGTGCAAAGAGACAGGTGCCTCATACCTTAAAAAGCCCCTTCAGAGGGACGGCGAGGGAGAGATGTGGCTCGTCATTGAAAACTTCTTGGGGTCAAATCCTTTGTTCCTACAGCTGTCCGTGTAGCTCAGGACATGGTCAGGTCACGATGCTCCTGTGAACCTCTATAAAAAAAAGAAAAAGTTATCCTGTCCTACAACTTTTTATCTAAAGGTGTAACACTTTTAAAGGTAACAACAAAGTGCTAAGCGAAGCAACGTCATTACCCTGCTTTTCACTTGTTCGGGGCCCCAAGGCTCCACTTTCACCCTCTGAAGTCCAGGTCCTGGCTAAGAGGAGGGACCCCCGCGTGGCTGGCTTCCCTGCCCCGGAGCGTTCCTCCTGCACCCAGTCGGGGTCCTCTTGCCAGCCCCTGGGCCTGTATAGAGAAGGAGCTTTCAGCTGGCAGCACCCCCAGGGCCAGGTCCCCAGGCCCTGCCGAGCTGTTGTCAGTGAGGAAGCCAGGTGCCCAGCAGCAGCCGGCCCTCAGGCTCCCTCAACGGGGGACCTGGTCGTGTGGACTGCAGCTAGGGTGACCGCAGCATCAGGGACCACCAGGACGCTGGCCTTTGACCGAGCAGGACCTCTAACCGTCTTGCCCCAACAGCCTTACCCTTGCAGCTAAGAGCCGCACCCGCCCCCTCCCCCAACCCCGTACTTTATTGGTTTAGGGTCACATGATGCTCAGAGGATGCGCATGCCTTCTCATGACCTTGCAGGGGAAGCCAGGTGAAGGGGATTTGACCCACAGCTTCAGTCCGCCTAGAGAGGAGTCCATCTGGTTACTGCCTCTCTAGGAACCCAAATCTGCACAAAGCTGACCACACGGGGACCAAGCTCTAGGGGGAATCTTGGAAATCAACAGCAAAAGTCAGTCCAGCCACGGGGTCAGTAACCGTGTGATGTAAGGGCTACACAGAGCCTGCAGGAAGCGTGTGATGGTTGAAGGCAAACCTTCATGCTCCTTCCACATCCCACCGCCACCATCTTTAGCTCTTCAGCCCTGGGCTGCAAAGCCTTGCTTAGGCAGCCGTTCTTCCCGTGAGCGAGTAGAGTTTTTCACATCTTAGCTTTCAAGAATTCCATTTACTTCATCTCCACCTTGGACCCGTCACTAACTTTGACAATCATTCGCTTCCCTTTAAAATAGAGCTGACAGTGGTGATGACACCAGAGAAGTCTTGGAAGGATGAAATGAGAACGTGTTGAGATGCTTGGCACAGCGCCTGGCACATGGCATGGGGAGGCTATATGGGAATCAGCTGCTGTTAGCTAAATGGTGACAGAACATGGTGGCCTGAACTGTCATTCATTGTGCTTTTTGCTGATAAGCAGATCATTTGGAAGGTTCTGTGGGCTTCCCAGGTGGCACTAGTGGTAAAGAATCTGCCTGCCGACAGAGGAGATGTGGGTTCGATTCCTGGGTGGGGAAGATCTCTGGAGTAGGGAAATGGCAACCCACTCCGGTATTCTTGCCTGGAAGTTTCCATGAGCAGAGGAGCCTGGCGGGCTGCAGTCCGTGGGGCCACAAAGAGTCGGACATGACTGAGCTGAACATACACACACAGGAAATAAAGCCTCTTGGAGACTGTTCCACACATGGCAGCCAAAGTGACCCTTTAAAACCATCTTTCCTCTGCCCAGAATCCTGTACTGATTTCCCATTTCGCTCAGAGTGGAAATTGGTCTTTTCGGCACCTGCCTCCTCTTGCCTTATCAAATACCCGGGGCCTGGCTGTGTTAGGACCTTCTCATGCTTGTTCTCTACCTGAAAGACTGTTTCCCCAAAGAGCCACTCAGCCTATCCCCTCACGGCAATTTTGGTTAGACTCCTCCCCCCAAAGTCCTATTCCAACCACCCTACCTAAAATGGTAAGCCCATTACCAGAATCTCAAGCTCCCCACAGCCACCTCCACTTTTCCTTTCTTCCACAGCAGTGATCGTAATCTTCACAGGCAGTGCAATCTGGTGGAACTGAAAGGAGAATTTTAAAAGTCACAGGTGCAGTTTGTTTGAATGGATCACTGGCCAGCCTTACACCTTACTGCCTTATAACCTGACTGCCCTCTGGTGGTCACTTATTCTTACTAAAATTATGAAGATAGTTGTCCTGCAAATCCAACAGTCCAGCTTCAAGCCCGAAAGGGACTCAGAGGTCCACCCCTTCCATTCAGTGGGATGGTCTGTTTTCTTTTACTCTGTTAGTCTAGCTGAAGTTTTGGCAGTTTTATCTTAAAAAAAAATCCTACATCTTAGTTTTACTGATCTTTTCTGCTGCTTTTTTTTTCTGTCTCTAAGTCATCATGTATTTTTCATCCATTTTTATTCTTTGGCATGTGTGGGCCTCCATCGCAGTGGCCTCTCTCATTGCAGAACTCTGGCTCTGGGCGCTTGTAATTGGACGCACTGGTCCAGCCGCTCCTTGACAAGCGGGATCCTCCCAGACCAGGGATCAAACCAGTGACCGTTGCACTGCAAGGCAGACTCTTTACCCACTGGACCACCAGGGAAGCCCATCTACTACTTTTCTGATCTCTATTTTATTTCTTTATATTCTTTATTATTTCCTTTTTCTGTTAACTTTGGATTTGTTGGGGGTTTTTAGCTAATCCCTTCGATATGAAACCAGGTTGTTTATTTAAGATCTTTCTTATTTGATTTTTGTAAAATCTTTTTTCGTATCATCCTGTTGGAGACTGTTCCAACATGGCAGCCAAAGTGACCCTTTAAAACCATCTTTCCTCTGCCCAGAATCCTGTACTGATTTCCCATTTCGCTCAGAGTGGAAATTGGTCTTTTCGGCACCTGCCTCCTCTTGCCTTATCAAATACCCGGGGCCTGGCTGTGTTAGGACCTTCTCATGCTTGTTCTCTACCTGAAAGACTGTTTCCCCAAAGAGCCACTCAGCCTATCCCCTCACGGCAATTTTGGTTAGACTCCTCCCCCCAAAGTCCTATTCCAACCACCCTACCTAAAATGGTAAGCCCATTACCAGAATCTCAAGCTCCCCACAGCCACCTCCACTTTTCCTTTCTTCCACAGCAGTGATCGTAATCTTCACAGGCAGTGCAATCTGGTGGAACTGAAAGGAGAATTTTAAAAGTCACAGGTGCAGTTTGTTTGAATGGATCACTGGCCAGCCTTACACCTTACTGCCTTATAACCTGACTGCCCTCTGGTGGTCACTTATTCTTACTAAAATTATGAAGATAGTTGTCCTGCAAATCCAACAGTCCAGCTTCAAGCCCGAAAGGGACTCAGAGGTCCACCCCTTCCATTCAGTGGGATGGTCTGTTTTCTTTTACTCTGTTAGTCTAGCTGAAGTTTTGGCAGTTTTATCTTAAAAAAAATCCTACATCTTAGTTTTACTGATCTTTTCTGCTGCTTTTTTCTGTCTCTAAGTCATCATGTATTTTTCATCCATTTTTATTCTTTGGCATGTGTGGGCCTCCATCGCAGTGGCCTCTCTCATTGCAGAACTCTGGCTCTGGGCGCTTGTAATTGGACGCACTGGTCCAGCCGCTCCTTGACAAGCGGGATCCTCCCAGACCAGGGATCAAACCAGTGACCGTTGCACTGCAAGGCAGACTCTTTACCCACTGGACCACCAGGGAAGCCCATCTACTACTTTTCTGATCTCTATTTTATTTCTTTATATTCTTTATTATTTCCTTTTTCTGTTAACTTTGGATTTGTTGGGGGTTTTTAGCTAATCCCTTCGATATGAAACCAGGTTGTTTATTTAAGATCTTTCTTCTTGTATATGTAAATCTTTATCAGTATAAACTTCTTTATTAGAGCTACTTTTGCTGAATCCCTAAGTTTTGGTATGCTGTGTTTTTATTTTCATGTGTTTCAAGATATTTCTTGACATCTCTTTCGATTTCTTCTTGGACTCATTGGTTATTAAGGAGTGTGTTGCTTAATGTCCATATGACTATGCTTTTTCTTTCTGTTTTCCTCTTGTTATTGACTTCTAGTTTCATACTATTGTGGTCAGAAAAGATAGTTGCTGAGAGATAAATCTGTCCTTCTTGTTCCATATCTTGGTTGGTGGCAGATGCCCCCAAATTATTTTTAATCTTATCATTTTCTCGATCAGTTCTCCAAATTTCAACAAAAAGTGTCGTTGGAAAAATAGTGTAAGAAGAAATTTACCCAAGTAACAATGCGTTTGATAAGGGCAACCTGAGTAGCACGTTAGAAAGGCTACTGAACTTGAAGACTGCTGCCTGCAGTGGTGGGTGAAGACAGCGTGGAGGGAAGAACATCTGAGCTGAGTAGTGAAGAATTTTTGTAGACAGGAGGGAACTCCTGACAAGAGAAACAGTACCCACTAACCACAAAGGAAATGGCAGTGTGTCTGTGGAGAACGGGAGCTGGCCAGATGTTAAGGCAGTCCAAGCACAGGTTGGAGAAGAATTTTGAGACATAGAGCATTTCAGAAGGGCATGAGCTTATTAAGAAAAAAGAGCAGCAATACCATGGGCACCTGCGAGTGAAGTGGGCCAATCTCCTGACAGGCCAGAGCTGACCGTTTTCGTGGGTTAGTAGCCAATTTTTAAAGCCTCAAGACAAAGAAAATTCCTGCTGGAAGGCTGAGGTTAGTGGTTGGTTGGGGCACTATAGGGTGCTTACTAGAGTGGGCGTCTTTGTCTCACTGGGAGTCAGGAAGCTTGTTAGTGATGATCAGGGATTGCTGGCAAGGTTACAAAGGGGCTCAGTCAGCTTCAGACGTGTCCTTGGCTCTGAGCTCCGCTTCTGGGGCCTTGGGGCGGGACTCAGCACCCGAGGCAGACATGTGGGTGTCATGGGGTAAGGCTTGAGGGCAGGAAGGGTCAGTTGGAGACGGTCCAAGGAGCTGGAACCAAGTGCGGCCTATGGAGAGCTGACCAGATCAGAAAGACTTTGTAGCCATGGGTCTCAAAGACCTGAAAAAGGAGACACTTGGAGGCAGAGGGGCCTCTTTGGAGGTGCACAGGGAATGAGGGAGCAGCTTGGACTGCTGAGAGGACAGGAGAGGTCACAGCTAATCTAGGGCTCAAGACTGGATCTCGGATACAGAGCATGAAAAACCAAAAAGCGTGAGTCAGCAACGAGCAGGTTGGCACGCTAGTCACATTCCCTCCCTTGCACATCGGCAGAACTTGAGGCTACACAAGTCTGCATTTGACGGAAAGTCCAGAAGCAGTTAGAAACTGTACACGTGTGTGCTAAGTCGCTTCAGTTGTTTCTGGCTCTTGGCAACCGTATTCTAGAGCTCACCAGGCTCCTCTGGCCATGGGATTCTCCAGGCAAGAATACTGGAGTGGGTTGCCGTAGGAAAATGCAAAGCTGTGATGTTAAAGGCATCGTGAAGAACAAAGCCTAGGACATTCACTCAAATTCTGAACAAAGTAGATCCCTCCACTTAGGATGAGGTGTTACCAGTCTTCTGTGGTAGAAACTCAGCTCAGTGTAATTCTCCATGGAAGCAGAAGGAGGCAGCAAGAGCAGCCTGGTGGAACGCGTCTCTCTGGGCTGGGGGAACTTCCCGCCCAGGCAGCTGACGGGATCGTGCCTCCAAGGTCTAGCAGGTATTTCCAAGGGTTGGGGAAGGCAAGATGGATGCCAGCTTGTCAGATAGACCACAGATCCAGCCTCTTCGAGCAGATAGAAACGCCGAGCAAGGCAACAGACGTCTTCATTCCTTCAAGTAAAAAGAGTAATAGCTAACTGTACCGAGTGCCTTGTGTTCTAAGAGCTGGATGAGTATCATGCCCAATAACGAGTATCTTTTAAAAAGGAAACAATTGGTATCATTATTACCTTACAAAGGGGCTCAGTGCAGACCCCCTTTGAGCTCCGCTTCTGGGGCCTTGGGGCGGGACTCAGCACCGAGGCTGACATGTGGGTGTCATGGGGTAAGGCTTGAGGGCAGGAAGGGTCAGTTGGAGACGGTCCAAGGAGCTGGAACCAAGTGCGGCCTATGGAGAGCTGACCAGATCAGAAAGACTTTGTAGCCATGGGTCTCAAAGACCTGAAAAAGGAGACACTTGGAGGCAGAGGGGCCTCTTTGGAGGTGCACAGGGAATGAGGGAGCAGCTTGGACTGCTGAGAGGACAGGAGAGGTCACAGCTAATCTAGGGCTCAAGACTGGATCTCGGATACAGAGCATGAAAAACCAAAAAGCGTGAGTCAGCAACGAGCAGGTTGGCACGCTAGTCACATTCCCTCCCTTGCACATCGGCAGAACTTGAGGCTACACAAGTCTGCATTTGACGGAAAGTCCAGAAGCAGTTAGAAACTGTACACGTGTGTGCTAAGTCGCTTCAGTTGTTTCTGGCTCTTGGCAACCGTATTCTAGAGCTCACCAGGCTCCTCTGGCCATGGGATTCTCCAGGCAAGAATACTGGAGTGGGTTGCACGCCGTAGGAAAATGCAAAGCTGTGATGTTAAAGGCATCGTGAAGAACAAAGCCTAGGACATTCACTCAAATTCTGAACAAAGTAGATCCCTCCACTTAGGATGAGGTGTTACCAGTCTTCTGTGGTAGAAACTCAGCTCAGTGTAATTCTCCATGGAAGCAGAAGGAGGCAGCAAGAGCAGCCTGGTGGAACGCGTCTCTCTGGGCTGGGGGAACTTCCCGCCCAGGCAGCTGACGGGATCGTGCCTCCAAGGTCTAGCAGGTATTTCCAAGGGTTGGGGAAGGCAAGATGGATGCCAGCTTGTCAGATAGACCACAGATCCAGCCTCTTCGAGCAGATAGAAACGCCGAGCAAGGCAACAGACGTCTTCATTCCTTCAAGTAAAAAGAGTAATAGCTAACTGTACCGAGTGCCTTGTGTTCTAAGAGCTGGATGAGTATCATGCCCAATAACGAGTATCTTTTAAAAAAGGAAACAATTGGTATCATTATTACCTTCCACATGTTTTAGGGAACTGAGTTCAAGTGGACGCAACTTGTAAATGGTTGATATCTAGCTCCAGAGTCTGCACACTTAAACCTACACTGTATTACTTCTCCATGGAGTAATACATGCTTCATATTACTTACCTATGGAGTGGTACTGGTGTGTGTGTGTGTCTATGTGTGAGTTTGTTCTTTGGTGTGTAGTTTTTGTCCACTGTTTCTATTTTGGGTGAGGGGGAGGACTTCAGGTGTTCTTTGAATCTTTATTATAAACCAACATACTGAAAGGCCGCTACAAGACTGCTGGACCAGAGCTCCTCAAAGTGTGGCCCCCCGACAAGTGCGGGTCCACGAACTGTGTGTGATGGGTCTGCCACCCCCGTAAGTACAGAAATTCAGAGCGCATCCTTAGACACTGGTAGCAACTTGAGAGAGTAGTTTATGCCTGTGAAATCTAATAATAAAAACCAAAGGTTTTCATTTGGATATCTTTTTAATTTCATTTTCTAGTAATTCCTATTTATTCTATTTGAGAAAGCATAAGTCCACGTAGATTGGAATTTTTTTTTAAGCGGGTTCTTTGCCACAAGACTGCATGAGAACCACTGCTGTGGGGCTCATACCACAGGCATAAACGTCTGTAGGACTTTAGATCTGTTTACCGGGGAAATGAACATTCAGCACATGGATTAAAGCGTGGAGGAGTGATTCCCGTAAATGCTCCAACAGCTCCCCTGATGGTCATGATTAAAATCTAATGGGGGAGGGAGGTAGAAGCAAAGGAGGAAAATAATGAAGACAGGGAGAAGGGGGGCGGGGAAAATCTTGGTAAGACTTAAGGAACAGGACCCTCTTCATGTCTTGTAATGACTCAGGAAATGCACAAAATTATAAAGAAACAGATGGCATGGGGCATCACTTTGTTTAACACCTGCTCTTAGGTATCACTGAAGCATCTTTCGCCTGGACATTTGATACAGCAAAAGATCCTGAGGTCCACAAAATAACCCGGTTTCACCCTGATTTGCTCCTTGTCATCTATCATGAAAAATACTTGATTTTCTGGTGAAAGATGAGCCCTTGGCCTCCTTCCAACTTCAACATCAAAGCTCTCCAGGAATGTAGGGGGAGAGGAATTTTAGGAGAAGTGGCATTTCTCAGAGGAAAACAAAAACACAGACAAAGAAGAACGTGTCCAGGCATCCACACCAGTTTAAACGGGGGCCGTGGAGTTGGTGAGAGGGAAAGGGGAAGACGGTGCTATGTCCTTTGTTCAGTGGCAGGTGTTTTCTTTGAGGAAATAAAGGGAGACTGCTCAGTGCACCCTTGACTCAGGAGCACCTGCCCAGCCTTGCACAGAGAGGCATCCATTCATGGAGTATGATTTGCCAGAAAGTGAGAGTCAAGGAGCCTTGAGAAGAATTTCGAATTTTTTTGAAAGGCCGCTACAAGACTGCTGGACCAGAGCTCCTCAAAGTGTGGCCCGACAAGTGCGGGTCCACGAACTGTGTGTGATGGGTCTGCCACCCCCGTAAGTACAGAAATTCAGAGCGCATCCTTAGACACTGGTAGCAACTTGAGAGAGTAGTTTATGCCTGTGAAATCTAATAATAAAAACCAAAGGTTTTCATTTGGATATCTTTTTAATTTCATTTTCTAGTAATTCCTATTTATTCTATTTGAGAAAGCATAAGTCCACGTAGATTGGAATTTTTTTTTAAGCGGGTTCTTTGCCACAAGACTGCATGAGAACCACTGCTGTGGGGCTCATACCACAGGCATAAACGTCTGTAGGACTTTAGATCTGTTTACCGGGGAAATGAACATTCAGCACATGGATTAAAGCGTGGAGGAGTGATTCCCGTAAATGCTCCAACAGCTCCCCTGATGGTCATGATTAAAATCTAATGGGGGAGGGAGGTAGAAGCAAAGGAGGAAAATAATGAAGACAGGGAGAAGGGGGGCGGGAACATCTTGGTAAGACTTAAGGAACAGGACCCTCTTCATGTCTTGTAATGACTCAGGAAATGCACAAAATTATAAAGAAACAGATGGCATGGGGCATCACTTTGTTTAACACCTGCTCTTAGGTATCACTGAAGCATCTTTCGCCTGGACATTTGATACAGCAAAAGATCCTGAGGTCCACAAAATAACCCGGTTTCACCCTGATTTGCTCCTTGTCATCTATCATGAAAAATACTTGATTTTCTGGTGAAAGATGAGCCCTTGGCCTCCTTCCAACTTCAACATCAAAGCTCTCCAGGAATGTAGGGGGAGAGGAATTTTAGGAGAAGTGGCATTTCTCAGAGGAAAACAAAAACACAGACAAAGAAGAACGTGTCCAGGCATCCACACCAGTTTAAACGGGGGCCGTGGAGTTGGTGAGAGGGAAAGGGGAAGACGGTGCTATGTCCTTTGTTCAGTGGCAGGTGTTTTCTTTGAGGAAATAAAGGGAGACTGCTCAGTGCACCCTTGACTCAGGAGCACCTGCCCAGCCTTGCACAGAGAGGCATCCATTCATGGAGTATGATTTGCCAGAAAGTGAGAGTCAAGGAGCCTTGAGAAGAGAGACTTAGAGGTCTGAGCCTGAGCAACCAACTGCAAGAGTGGGAAAGAGGGCAGGTAGAGGCTTGGGAGGAGAAGATGGACCCTGGTCAGTCTGGGACTTAGTGATTCTGAGATGTCCATCAGACATCGAAGTGGCAATGGCAAGTTGATGATTGACCACAGCTCTGGAGAGTCTCTCAGCTCCAGACCCACCTTCCAGGGCCTGCCCTGTGATGACAGAGTGAACCCTGTACACATTTTTATTTTGTCCTATGGCCTGAGACTTTGGGTTCTTAGCAGAGAGCACTGGCGGGGCACTGCAACCAAAAGAAGTTTTTTTTTTTTCTTGCCAGGAGCCTGGGTGTCTTTTGATCTCCATGGGGCTTACCCTGATTCCTTGACTTCACCTTATAGGGGAATAGCCAGGACCTCAGTCACAGAATGAGGTCTGAGAACAATCTGACCTCAGAGGAAAGGCAGCATTGGAGGGAAAACACAGTGGATGTGGCCACCCTTCCAGCCAGGCCTCCGCGGCTCCGTGGATACTCTGTCTTGAAGAAGTTCTGTGCCCAGGCCAGGCGAGGCCACAGTGGCTCAAAGAAAGGTGCAAGCTGGTAAAAACCTGATAGAGGCGACATGGAATAGAGTCCATGAATGCACAGACAGGACTGCCAACGCCGGGCAGGGGGTCAGGTGGAAGGATGCCCAATGGGACCTTCCAGAGCAGCAGGCATTAGTAACTGTGTAGAAAGTCTAAAATTGAAAAGCATCTCCAATGAGCTGGTGAGTACAGGACCATGCCTCCCCAGACCAAAGCTTCTTCCTGTGACACGTTGAAATGCAGGTCTCTGCCATCGCAGGGCCAGACCCTCCAGGGAGGGACGGAACCGTGGGGAGATCCTCCCCTCCAAGAGTCACCTCACAGGCAGGACCTACTGATGAGGCCGGGTCAACCCCCCAGAGCCAGGCTACTTGAATGTGGGTTTTACAATAGGAATGCAAGTTTAAGGGATTCCTTCACAGGGAGAGACAAGAATTTGGTGCCTCCGTAAGTTCTCCTGGTGACTACGTGCCTCCGTGTCAGTCTGCAGCCAAGCAACACTTGTCACGTACGTGACGTGACACGGATGGGCCGAGCCTCTGGGAGAACCTGCCTGGGGTGACGGTTCCCCAAGGCTGGGCTCCGGACCAGGTCAGTCTGGGACTTAGTGATTCTGAGATGTCCATCAGACATCGAAGTGGCAATGGCAAGTTGATGATTGACCACAGCTCTGGAGAGTCTCTCAGCTCCAGACCCACCTTCCAGGGCCTGCCCTGTGATGACAGAGTGAACCCTGTACACATTTTTATTTTGTCCTATGGCCTGAGACTTTGGGTTCTTAGCAGAGAGCACTGGCGGGGCACTGCAACCAAAAGAAGTTTTTTTTTTTCTTGCCAGGAGCCTGGGTGTCTTTTGATCTCCATGGGGCTTACCCTGATTCCTTGACTTCACCTTATAGGGGAATAGCCAGGACCTCAGTCACAGAATGAGGTCTGAGAACAATCTGACCTCAGAGGAAAGGCAGCATTGGAGGGAAAACACAGTGGATGTGGCCACCCTTCCAGCCAGGCCTCCGCGGCTCCGTGGATACTCTGTCTTGAAGAAGTTCTGTGCCCAGGCCAGGCGAGGCCACAGTGGCTCAAAGAAAGGTGCAAGCTGGTAAAAACCTGATAGGGGCGACATGGAATAGAGTCCATGAATGCACAGACAGGACTGCCAACGCCGGGCAGGGGGTCAGGTGGAAGGATGCCCAATGGGACCTTCCAGAGCAGCAGGCATTAGTAACTGTGTAGAAAGTCTAAAATTGAAAAGCATCTCCAATGAGCTGGTGAGTACAGGACCATGCCTCCCCAGACCAAAGCTTCTTCCTGTGACACGTTGAAATGCAGGTCTCTGCCATCGCAGGGCCAGACCCTCCAGGGAGGGACGGAACCGTGGGGAGATCCTCCCCTCCAAGAGTCACCTCACAGGCAGGACCTACTGATGAGGCCGGGTCAACCCCCCAGAGCCAGGCTACTTGAATGTGGGTTTTACAATAGGAATGCAAGTTTAAGGGATTCCTTCACAGGGAGAGACAAGAATTTGGTGCCTCCGTAAGTTCTCCTGGTGACTACGTGCCTCCGTGTCAGTCTGCAGCCAAGCAACACTTGTCACGTACGTGACGTGACACGGATGGGCCGAGCCTCTGGGAGAACCTGCCTGGGGTGACGGTTCCCCAAGGCTGGGCTCCGGACCAGGTCTAGTTCCCTCTGATCTGAGCCGCTCCAGGATCTGCGGGTCCATGGGAGAACATTAAACCTCACAGGTAGCCCCCCTGGCGCTGAATTTCAGGGCATGTCACTTATCTGAACAGGCTCCTTGTGGAAAGGTTTTTTTAGCTGGGTTAAGGATGTCAAAACGCTTCAGAAAAAAAACATACAAGGAGACATGCACGTGGACTTTGGGGGCTGTTTGTGACCAGGCTTGAATTGTTTCACAAGCCCTGGCCTAATTTCCGCAAAGCTCTTAACACGGAGGATGAAAGGCATTCCGGAGCTGAAAAAGGATTCGCTCCTCACCAGAGCGGGGACAGTCCATGGCAATGCCAGCTGGTTGCTAACTCCTGGCAGCCTTAGGAAAGACCCCGTCATCACTTGCACTCTGCTAACAGCCACCTGTGGAAAAGAAGCTTTGCTTCCAAAAAGAAATAGGAACAAGAGGACTCTGAATGGCAGCAAAGCAGCAAGAAAGAGGAGAGAGGTATCCAAGACGTCCGACTGGCTGGTCTGAGGGGAGGTGGGGAGGAAGTGGGGGCTGCGGCTCCATTGCCCGGGAACTTAACATTTTTTAAAATGGTGATTAAATATGCTTGCCATGCCCAAGTCAGTCAGTCATGACTCTTTGAGACCCCATGGACCCCAGTCTCCTCTGTCCGTGGGATTTTTCAGGCAAGAACACCGAAGTGAGTAACCATTTCCTTCTCCAAGTGATCTTCCCAGCCCAGGGATCAAACCCATGTCTCTTGCGTTGGCAGGCAGGTTGTTTACACTGCGCCACTTGGGAAACCCAACAAAACAAAATGTTTGCCGTCCTCACCATCTTTAGTGCGTGACTCACTAGTCCTCAGAAAGTCACATGATTATGCAAGCATCGCCATCTGTCTTCAAAGCTTGGAAAATATGTAGAATTTTTCATGTAGATTTTTTTCGATGAAGCCATGGAAACGAACGTGGTCCATGTTACAGGCTGGCATGGAAAGAGGTTAAAAATATATTAAGAAGAGGGCTTCCCCTGGTGGTCCAGTGGATAAGGACACCGCCTTGCAGTGCAAGGGGCACCAGTTCGATCCCTGGCCTGGGAAGATCCCACGTGCCGCGGAGCGGCTGGACCGATGTGTCCAAATACCAAGCCGGAGCTCTGGAGCGCATGCGCCCAGAGCCGGCGCTCTGCGACGACGGACGCCACCACGATAGGAGGCCCACAGGAGCCAAAGAACAAAGACGGATGAAAAATAGAGACATGAAAGACCAATAGAAGTGGCCCGCCCGCTCCCCTCCCTCCCCAACCCGACCCCCGCCCAAAATAAATAAATAAAATAAATCCAAAAAAATATATTAAGAAGAAAAGAGCAGGACGCCAGCGTGTGCCCAGCACGTATAGTATTGAATGATTTCAGGAAGAGGTATAAATTGTGAGTGAGGATCACCTTTAAAAAGTCAAAATGAGCATCTGGAATGAAAGGGATTTTAACTTCCCCTATATTCATATAATGTTTCCTTGTACAGAGCAGGCTGCTTCACAGACGCCGGTGTTGTTTGTACTTTTTAAAACCTCGAGCCACCTCTTCTGCCCCTAGATCAGTCCAGGCAGTCTGGTGTAGGGCATGCTTCTGCTTCTGATGCTTAACTTTGCTTGGGAAACAGGGCTTTGGAGCAAGAACTTCCTAAAAACAAGGGTCCAGACACCCAGGAGGGGCTTTCGGATTTCCCGGGATCTCTTTAAACTAATTGCATCACGATTTGCATCATGTTCAATAACCATGGAAACACGTTACAGCTGAGAGTAAGGGTCCAGCTAAGGCCATTTCTGCCGCCCTCAGGGGTTCTCAGTGTTTTGTGTCTCACACATCTTTGGCAATCAGGTGAGGCCAATGGATCACGTTTTAGGTTAAGGTGTGTAACCCCCTGAATAATGCTTTTGAATGTATAAACTAAGACACCTATGATTATAAAGTAACATTGTATCTTATAGTCATGGCCCCAGTTTTTAAAAATTGTGATAGGGCAATGCATGGGCTTTTCACTGGAGTATTATTAATAAATGAAGAGATCTGGCAATAGTTTAATGATATCTGCCAAACCAGGGATGAGACCTGAAGACACATGTGATTTTTACTGAGGGTAAGGTCACAGATACTGCTCATCCCACTGTAACCTGATGCTATGACTGAAAAAGATGCCACGTTTCAGTTAGTGAAGATGAAGTTGCATCCTGTGTGTTCGTTTGTTTTTTCTTTCCATCCAAGTTCAGAGGCTCCTTGGAGCCCTAGTCTGGGCCAGCTGAAGGATGAAGGGAGAGTTCGGTGGAGAGGGAGAGAGCCCAGGTGGGAATGAGAGCAGGCTGGGAAGGGCTGGGATGCACCCTTGGAAGGGAGGGGAGTCAGCCTCTGCCTGGATGTTACAGGCAACCTGATGAAACTCCGGACAAATCCGAGGAGTGAGCCAAGGGTTCCAGACAGCAGAGGCCAGGGCTGGATGTGGCTGACCAACACCCGCTCCTGCTGGACCAGTAGGCTCCCTCTGGAGACCGTCTTCAGCAAGGCTCTAAGGCAGGAGGAGAAAGCAGATTGTAGCGATGGCCTGGTGGGCAGGGTCTCTGAAAGCTGAAGAGCGATGAGAGATTGTGTGTGTGCAGAAAAAAAGAAAAAGGCTCTCTGGAAAACTCCTGAATGTGTCAAAGGACAGCGTGAAATGGCAGCGGGTGGGGATGGCAAACAAGAAAAGCAACATGAGAGGAGGAGGGGGTTCAGGGTGCACTGGGGTCTGGAGCTCACCTAACAGAGGCTGGGATGGAAATGTTTCCAGCAAACACTGACTGTTGGATCCCTGCGCACAGCTCCCGGAGGGAGTCAGCCAGACGCAGCCAAGTTCTGTCAGAATCCCTCCCTCGTGCGTCCTCGTCTGTTCTCCTCCTCCTCGTCCCAGCTGTTCTCAGAGGCCTGAGGAGGCGTCTCAGCCACAGAGGAACCGCATTTCAGATATCTCACGTAGCATTTACTTATGGACAGAACATTCCACATCTCAAACGCATGCCCCTGACCTTACTCCATTCTCCCCACTTCATCTCTTCAGATTGTAAAGAGTCTGCCTGCAATGCAGGAGACCCTGGTTTGATTCCTGAGTCAGAAAGATCCCCTGGAGAAGGGATAGGCTGCCCACTCCAGTCTTCTTGCCTGGAGAATCCCCATGCACAGGGAAGCCTGGTGGGCTACAGTCCATGGAGTCACAAAGAGTCTGACACGACTGAGCAAGTAAGCACCCAGCACATCCCTTTTTACCCATGGCACGAATCTCCACTCTTGCTTCCACCCTGTGCTTCCCCTGCCGCCCCCACCAACCCTGGACCCCAGCTTCTTCTCTTTTTCCCCACCCCTCCCTGCCCACTCGCTTCCTCAGTGATACAAGCGTTTCAGCATCGCACAGCCAATGGATACGCAGCCGTTCCTCCCAGACTGGCTTCCTTCTGCTTCCTGGAGGAAACTGAGCGCCAAGCCAGATCCCTGAGTTCGGCACACTAAAGGGACCCATGCTCCAGGCTCACCTGCTGGCCACCACATCCCAGACAAGCGGCCTCGGAAGGCCTGGAAGGACAGCGGAGGCTCTGGCCTTGCTTTCTGCCTATCGTTTCACCAGCTACTCGGTCTATGGCTGCTCGGTCTTTGGTTTTGAAGAGTCTGGAGTGAGTCGCCATTCGCAAGGCCACCTCCAGCAGCTTTGGTCTGGCTTCCACCTGATTTAGAGCCTTCAGTGCTCTCTAAAGGGATTCCCTCGTAGCTCAGCTGGTGAGGAATCCACTTGCCATGCAGGAGACCCTGGTGCAATACCTGGTTCCGGAAGCTCCCCTGGAGAAGGGAAAGGCTACCCACTCCACTATTCTTGCCTGGACAATTCCACAGCTTGTCCATGGGTTGCAAAGGGTCAGACATGACTATAAGGAAGGTAATGACTTTAGGGGATGAATTTCAAGACTGGGGACCCCCCTAGGGCTTTGCAGGCTTTGTGAACGTGAGTTCCACACCGCTGCCACTGCTCACGGCCCTCTTAGGGTGCCTCCTATCCCCGGGGTGTCCTTCTTCCAAGGCGCTTATGGCCAGTGATAAATGGCTCAGAGACCACGGGACTTCCGTCCACAGACCCCCCAGATAGCCATTCTGAGATTGAGCCCCATGGGTGTGCACATCATCCATCAAGAAAGGAACGACCCTGGGGCTTCCCCTGGTGGTCCAGTGGGTAAGGACACCGCCTTGCAGTGCAAGGGGCGCTGGTTCGATCCCTGGCCTGGGAAGATCCCACGTGCCGCGGAGCGGCCGGACCGATGTGTCCAATTACCGAACCGGAGCTCTGGAGCGCATGCGCCCAGAGCCGGCACTCTGCGACAACAGACGCCACCGCGATGGGAGGCCCGCAGGAGCCAAAGAACAAGGACGAATGAAAACAGAGAAATGAAAGACCAATAGAAGTGGCCCACCCGCTCCCCTCCCTCCCCAACCCGACCCCCACCCAAAAATAAATAAATAAATAAATCTTTAAAAAAAAAAAAAAAAAAAAAGAGGTGAATGGGGGGTTGCTTCCCTGGTGGTCCAGTGAGTAAGGACACAGCCTTGCAGTGCAAGGGGCGCCGGTTCGAGCCCTGGCCTGGGAAGATCCCACGTGCCGCGGAGCGGCCGGACCGATGTGTCCAATTACCGAACCGGAGCTCTGGAGCGCATGCGCCCAGAGCTGGCGCTTTGCGACAACAGACGCCACCGCGATGGGGTGCCCACAGGAGCCAAAGAACAAAGACGGATGAAAACAGAGAAATGAAAGACCAATAGAAGTGGCCCGCCCATCCCCCTCCCTCCCCACCCCACCCCCTCAAAGATAAATAAATAAAATAAATGTTCTAAATAAAAAAAAAAAAAGAAAGGAACGACCCTGTAATCGCCCACAAGGTCGCTCCTAAAGTTCGTCTTCACTTGTGGCTTCAGGGTGTCTGGTTTGACTCCAGGCGATCACCGTCTCTGTAACATTAGGAGAGAAAGGTGTTCCCTTCATCAGGGTATTTCTGGAAGCTGGTCCCACAACCAGATCAGATGGGAGTTTCTCCTGTGGTTGACAGCAAGGCCTCAAAGGCTGTCCTAGCACGCGTCATCCCTCAGGAATTTCCCCAGAAGCCAGAGACTCAGAGACAGGATTCCACAGGAAGCCTGGACTTGAATGAACATGGCAAAGAATGCTGAATGTTTTGCATCAGCTTCTTTGTAGATGTTCTGGCTCAGGTAAGCTGTCACTGTCTAATCAGTCATGACATGGCTCAAACTCTAGGAGGTGAGGTCTGTCCCATGTGTCTTGGGCACTTCCTGGCCAGCCTTTCAGCAAGGGGCACTGCTAGGACCTGTGCACGTAGGCACCGGCTAGGACGAGCTGGGCAGAAGGATCTTTTCTGCTGAGGCAAGATTAAGTGACGTGTGCGTTGATAAAATGGGAGGGAGGTGACTTTTTTTTCATTTCTCTACAAAACTCTGCAGACTTTGTAATGATGTCTTTCATTCTCATACCAATTCTAGCAGTCCTGTTATTTTTCAGGTTATTATCACACAGACTTGTCACAATAGGTGCTAAAAATACACACACAGAAGGTAAAACTGGAAAATGCATCTTTGTATCGGTGTGTGCACACGTGTGTGTGTGTGTACATGTGTTGGGGGGGTGGGTGGCGGGGTGGCAGGGGGAGGTGGACAGGCACAGGGGGACAGAGTTCTCTTTGATCCATAAACTATAACCTGAATGACTTGCAATGTAATTGCAACTGTGGTTTTTTTGTTGTTGTTTGGCCACTTCTATTGATCTTTCATTTATCTTTGTTCTGTGGCCTGTGTGGGCCTCCCATCACAGTGGCCTCTCTCGCTGCAGAGCACTAGCTCTGGGCACATGTGCGCCAGAGCTCCGGCTCAGTAGTTGGACACATCAGTCCAGCCGCTCCGCGGCATATGGGATCTTCCCAGGCCAGGGATCGAACCGATGCCCCTTGCACTGCAAGGTGGTGTCCTTACCCACTGGACCACCAGGGAAGTCCTGAAACTGTGTTTTGTTTTTTTGGTTTTTTTTAAAAAACAACCGTTCAGAAACTAGAAAAGTCATGTGAACACATCTGGTAATTCAGAACACAGCATAATCCCCAGTTTATGTAACAAGAAACGAGTCTATCCTGAGAGAAACCAGCATCACAAAGAAATTCCAAATCTGTGAAGGAACAACTTGCTCCTGATTGAAAATGTACATCATTGCTCAGGAGTGTGACTCAGAGACAGGATTCCACAGGAAGCCTGGACTTGAATGAACATGGCAAAGAATGCTGAATGTTTTGCATCAGCTTCTTTGTAGATGTTCTGGCTCAGGTAAGCTGTCACTGTCTAATCAGTCATGACATGGCTCAAACTCTAGGAGGTGAGGTCTGTCCCATGTGTCTTGGGCACTTCCTGGCCAGCCTTTCAGCAAGGGGCACTGCTAGGACCTGTGCACGTAGGCACCGGCTAGGACGAGCTGGGCAGAAGGATCTTTTCTGCTGAGGCAAGATTAAGTGACGTGTGCGTTGATAAAATGGGAGGGAGGTGACTTTTTTTTCATTTCTCTACAAAACTCTGCAGACTTTGTAATGATGTCTTTCATTCTCATACCAATTCTAGCAGTCCTGTTATTTTTCAGGTTATTATCACACAGACTTGTCACAATAGGTGCTAAAAATACACACACAGAAGGTAAAACTGGAAAATGCATCTTTGTATCGGTGTGTGCACACGTGTGTGTGTGTGTACATGTGTTGGGGGGGTGGGTGGCGGGGTGGCAGGGGGAGGTGGACAGGCACAGGGGGACAGAGTTCTCTTTGATCCATAAACTATAACCTGAATGACTTGCAATGTAATTGCAACTGTGGTTTTTTTGTTGTTGTTTGGCCACTTCTATTGATCTTTCATTTATCTTTGTTCTGTGGCCTGTGTGGGCCTCCCATCACAGTGGCCTCTCTCGCTGCAGAGCACTAGCTCTGGGCACATGTGCGCCAGAGCTCCGGCTCAGTAGTTGGACACATCAGTCCAGCCGCTCCGCGGCATATGGGATCTTCCCAGGCCAGGGATCGAACCGGCGTCCCTTGCACTGCAAGGTGGTGTCCTTACCCACTGGACCACCAGGGAAGCCCTGAAACTGTGTTTTGTTTTTTTGGTTTTTTTTAAAAAACAACCGTTCAGAAACTAGAAAAGTCATGTGAACACATCTGGTAATTCAGAACACAGCATAATCCCCAGTTTATGTAACAAGAAACGAGTCTATCCTGAGAGAAACCAGCATCACAAAGAAATTCCAAATCTGTGAAGGAACAACTTGCTCCTGATTGAAAATGTACATCATTGCTCAGGAGTGTGGAGTCTTTCAACAGAGGCTAGATCCAAACCTCTTGGCTTGAGGAAACTGAGGACTGGACCCCATGGCGCCATATTTTACATTTGGGCAAGTAACACTTGAAGTTTTGACAAAGCAGCCTCTCTCACTGCTTTCTTCAGAAGTGATCTCAGATTTACTACGCTATCATGAGACATGAGACTGTTACGTGTGCATCATCATAATCCACACGAAAGCAGGCATTTTCTGCAAGTCTGTCTTAACGGATGGGAAGGGCCCTGAATGCATTAACACCACGACCTGCTCGTGAAGGAATGAACAATGGCATCTCAGCTTGTGTACTTTTCTTCCTAATGCTTAACAGTTTTTAAATGAATGGAAAGTACGGACCAGAATTACCTATATATCCTCTAAGAAAGCAGAGGCTGGAAAGAAAAGGCCAACCATCTACGAGAGAACTCCATCCATGCCAATCTCAAATTCAGTTGAGCTCAGCCCAAGATGGTGGCCCTTAAATGACGGTAAGAACGAAGTAAGCAAAGGTGATCTTGTACAGGGTCAATGGAGCCTGTTTAAACGTGTCTTGAAAGACCTTCATGTAACGGACAATCCTAAAATTTGCTCCCCAGTCTAACGTCTATGCTATCATCTTGTTTATCTGGACAAGGCTTTCACACACACACACACACTCCAAGTGACCTTAGGCAGGTTATTTCCCTTGCATGTACGCATTTTCAAAATTTGAACCAAGATTTGAGACAGATGCTCTAAAGTGCCTCCAGTTCTAATGTTCAATGTATCTCCCATTGAAAAACCAGAAGGCGAGTGGATTCCTCTGCTCAGTCTCATGGAGGCTGACCCAAGACCAGATTCTGCCCACTAGACACCCCCACACCCCATCGTCATTCCTGCCCTCATCCTTGCATCATGGCTCACAATCCAACCAAGTACCTCACTCATCAGCTAGAGCACCCGGGTCTAGTAAACAGGAGAACAGCTGGAATCATATCTTCTCTTCCATCTTTATTGGCTACTTCCATTCCTTTATCCCACCAACGCAAACTGGGGAGGAGAGAAGGAAGCCACATTTGAAGGGGCACATGCCAGCGGGCGGGGTGATGGGAGCCGTGGCCCCTGAGCATCGCAGATGTAACACGGGCATCAGGCCCAGAGCACAGACTGTCCAACCCGAGGGCCTGGGAGGGAAGGCCGCCACCCACAGCAGTTCGGCTTTTAAAACACTAAGAACAGTTGCATTCATTCCTTTTTTTTTTTTGCTTTAATAATAATAAAAAAGAAAACCCAAACTTTCTATAATTTATAAGCTATTTTTTGCTATCTACATTATATATAAAATATAGACTCTGTTTATAACACACATCTTTTTCCCTTGATAAATAACTCTTCAAAATATCTAGTTTACATGCCTTGACTTTTCATAGATGTTTGTTTTTATACAGATACATAACATATATATATATATATATACTCATGTTTGTAAAACACAATAAATACATACTCAACACTGACCACCAAACAAATGCAGTTTGGGTTAAAAAAATAAAACACAGTAAAAGCACCAGGCAACAAACAGAAAGCCATAATCACTAGAAACTTCTGCCTCTCCCAGGCAAGGCACAGGGCCAAAATACAAAATACAGCTGGACGCCGGACAGAGAAAAGGAGAGCAGTGGAGGAGGCCGGTGGCTAGCTGGGGTTTTGTTTCTCCGTCGGGGACGAGAATCACAAACCAGTCATGGAGTTTACAGGGAGAAGCCAGGGGCTCCGTCATCCGCGTAGCCCTGTGATGGCTGCAGGGACAGCAGAGCCCTGGACAGGAAGGACACAGAGAACCGACACCAGGCTTAATCTGGGGCCCTGCTCACACCACCCAGGCATGCTTGACCGCCACGCCAAGCATGGAGCCGCTGTTCTCTCTCTACTCGCTCTGGCCGTGGACAGACAGGGGCAACAGATTCAAGAATACTCAGTCGTGCAACACTTTAGGAGCATCATGGCTCACAATCCAACCAAGTACCTCACTCATCAGCTAGAGCACCCGGGTCTAGTAAACAGGAGAACAGCTGGAATCATATCTTCTCTTCCATCTTTATTGGCTACTTCCATTCCTTTATCCCACCAACGCAAACTGGGGAGGAGAGAAGGAAGCCACATTTGAAGGGGCACATGCCAGCGGGCGGGGTGATGGGAGCCGTGGCCCCTGAGCATCGCAGATGTAACACGGGCATCAGGCCCAGAGCACAGACTGTCCAACCCGAGGGCCTGGGAGGGAAGGCCGCCACCCACAGCAGTTCGGCTTTTAAAACACTAAGAACAGTTGCATTCATTCCTTTTTTTTTTTTGCTTTAATAATAATAAAAAAGAAAACCCAAACTTTCTATAATTTATAAGCTATTTTTTGCTATCTACATTATATATAAAATATAGACTCTGTTTATAACACACATCTTTTTCCCTTGATAAATAACTCTTCAAAATATCTAGTTTACATGCCTTGACTTTTCATAGATGTTTGTTTTTATACAGATACATAACATATATATATATATATATACTCATGTTTGTAAAACACAATAAATACATACTCAACACTGACCACCAAACAAATGCAGTTTGGGTTAAAAAAATAAAACACAGTAAAAGCACCAGGCAACAAACAGAAAGCCATAATCACTAGAAACTTCTGCCTCTCCCAGGCAAGGCACAGGGCCAAAATACAAAATACAGCTGGACGCCGGACAGAGAAAAGGAGAGCAGTGGAGGAGGCCGGTGGCTAGCTGGGGTTTTGTTTCTCCGTCGGGGACGAGAATCACAAACCAGTCATGGAGTTTACAGGGAGAAGCCAGGGGCTCCGTCATCCGCGTAGCCCTGTGATGGCTGCAGGGACAGCAGAGCCCTGGACAGGAAGGACACAGAGAACCGACACCAGGCTTAATCTGGGGCCCTGCTCACACCACCCAGGCATGCTTGACCGCCACGCCAAGCATGGAGCCGCTGTTCTCTCTCTACTCGCTCTGGCCGTGGACAGACAGGGGCAACAGATTCAAGAATACTCAGTCGTGCAACACTTTAGGAGCCCGAGAGCCTGACGCTCAGGCGGCCTCTCGAGGTATCCAGGAAACAGGGACCACGATGCAGGAAAGAAAAAGTCAGCAGGCCACTGCCTTCCCCTCTTCACTGGTGTGGTCATGCAGGTACGTGATGCCTACTGGCTTCACTTCCAAACTCTGATGAGACCACTGAGCCCGTCCCCTCTGAAAGCTACACGGAAGGTCTTCCCTCCTCTCGGGAGACATCCTGAAGGCCAGCTCAGGGCTGTCCCCCTCAACCTTCGGCCACTCCCCCATCTGCTTCCCTGCCCAGCGTTGGGCAAGCTGGATGGGGCCCATCAGCTGCAACTTTTATTTCATTTCTCGTTTCCCGGTCCCCAGACAAGAACTCAAATGAAGGGCTCTAGGGGTTGATTTAAAAAAATAAACTCCCCAGTGCCCTATGAGTTTCAGGCGGTGGATGGCTAAAAACAGAGGCTGTGGTGGAACAAGAGTCCAAAGCTAGTCTGGGCCTCGATGTGGACCCAGGGGCGGGGCCCAGAAGGAGAGCTGACCTCAGCGTTTCTCAGAGGCGAGCATCTGAACGCAGGCTCCCCACCCTTGCCAAATACAATACAAATCGGAGGCAACTGTTCACACTACAGTCACAATGGGAAATTTTAAACAGTTTTCTGAGAACATCTGATACATAATTGAGTCTCTAAAAAAAAAAAACAAAAATGATTTCAGCGGCGACAGCTCAGGGGACACAGTCAGTTGCAGGTCCCAGTTCTCACTGTGACTCTTCTACCACCGAGCCCTGGGGTCTCTGACAAGTCATGGCACCATGTGGAGCTGCCTCTCCCCTTCTGAAAACTCTGAGATGCCGTGGGAGGCAGGATGGGGCTTTGAGCCAGAAACCTGGGATTTCAGTCCAAGCTCCACCACTGAGAAGCGGCATGCTCAGCTCCTTTAGTTTTTTATACTGTTTAACCTCTTGGGGTGCTGGAGAAGACTCTTAAGACAGCAAGGAGATCAAACCACGTCAATCCTAAAGGAGATCAACCTTGAATATTCATTAGAAGAATTGATACTGAAGCTGAAGCTCCAATATTTTGGCCATCCGATGCGAAGAGCTGACTTGTGGAAAAGCCCCTGATGCTGGGAAAGGTAGAAGGCAGAAGAAGAAGGAGATGACAGAGGATGAGAAGGTACCTCTGGGAGACAGTGAGGACAGGGGAGCCTGGCATGCTGCAGTCCACGGGATCACAAAGAGTCAGACACGACTTAGCAACTGAATGACAACCACAACCACCTCTTGGGGATGTAAAAATAAAGGAACAACTAAATTCATGTGTCTCTGACGTCCCTTCAGCTGCAGCTGGAATTTCGTTCTCCCCATCAATGCTGAATTTCCCCATACCCACCAGAATAAAAGTGATGCAATTAGAAACCTAATCTGTGACCACAGGTCAAATTCAACAGCTGTGGCCATGAGACAAGATCAAGGATGCAGAGAGCCTAAAGGTATAAACAATGCACAGCTGACATCCAAGCCACAGGCAAATGGACTGTCAGAGCCCAGCTCCCTGAGAAGAGAGATTTCCCTGTTATTTGAAACAGGAAGGGCACAACCCAAGGCCACCCATAGTATTTGGCCAGCAAGGTCTTTAAAATCCCGAGCTCTGAAGTTTGCTGCATCACCTGCAATCAGAATAGACAGGGGTGAACCCACCCTTGCCAAATCCGGAGGCAACTGTTCACACTACAGTCACAATGGGAAATTTTAAACAGTTTTCTGAGAACATCTGATACATAATTGAGTCTCTAAAAAAAAAAAACAAAAATGATTTCAGCGGCGACAGCTCAGGGACACAGTCAGTTGCAGGTCCCAGTTCTCACTGTGACTCTTCTACCACCGAGCCCTGGGGTCTCTGACAAGTCATGGCACCATGTGGAGCTGCCTCTCCCCTTCTGAAAACTCTGAGATGCCGTGGGAGGCAGGATGGGGCTTTGAGCCAGAAACCTGGGATTTCAGTCCAAGCTCCACCACTGAGAAGCGGCATGCTCAGCTCCTTTAGTTTTTTATACTGTTTAACCTCTTGGGGTGCTGGAGAAGACTCTTAAGACAGCAAGGAGATCAAACCACGTCAATCCTAAAGGAGATCAACCTTGAATATTCATTAGAAGAATTGATACTGAAGCTGAAGCTCCAATATTTTGGCCATCCGATGCGAAGAGCTGACTTGTGGAAAAGCCCCTGATGCTGGGAAAGGTAGAAGGCAGAAGAAGAAGGAGATGACAGAGGATGAGAAGGTACCTCTGGGAGACAGTGAGGACAGGGGAGCCTGGCATGCTGCAGTCCACGGGATCACAAAGAGTCAGACACGACTTAGCAACTGAATGACAACCACAACCACCTCTTGGGGATGTAAAAATAAAGGAACAACTAAATTCATGTGTCTCTGACGTCCCTTCAGCTGCAGCTGGAATTTCGTTCTCCCCATCAATGCTGAATTTCCCCCCCATACCCACCAGAATAAAAGTGATGCAATTAGAAACCTAATCTGTGACCACAGGTCAAATTCAACAGCTGTGGCCATGAGACAAGATCAAGGATGCAGAGAGCCTAAAGGTATAAACAATGCACAGCTGACATCCAAGCCACAGGCAAATGGACTGTCAGAGCCCAGCTCCCTGAGAAGAGAGATTTCCCTGTTATTTGAAACAGGAAGGGCACAACCCAAGGCCACCCATAGTATTTGGCCAGCAAGGTCTTTAAAATCCCGAGCTCTGAAGTTTGCTGCATCACCTGCAATCAGAATCAACTTTGGACATCGATCCTAAAAGCAGCTGGGTGATGTTTCCAGTTTGGAAGAGGAAGAAAAATGGACTCTTGTGTTTGCAGCTCTACAAAGACCCTTTTGGCAGACCATCAAATGCACTTCCTGCTCCCCAGGAGGTGCTGAGAGCCGCAGAAGGGAGCCCCATGCAGGTCAGACTGGAATTTAATCACCATGGCTCCACAGACCCCTATAGGGCTTGACCAGGACTAGTCCTAGTCCTCCACGGAGCTAGTTCCTGCTTGGCAAGAACTGCAGAGATGCAAGCCTTCCTTCAGGGGACGCCATGTGGTCTGGAGGAGAAGGAAGGTTCTGGATTCAGGTGACCCCACTTCTGTTTCATAGTTTGGTGACTCTGGGCAAGTTACTCGTCCTCTCAGCCTCAATTTTCTATGTGTAAAATGGGACTCACCGTGCCCAGTACTCCAGGGCTGTTTTATGGATTAAGAACACGTACTTGGCTCAGCCAGCAAAGAATCCACCTACAATGTAGGAGACCTGGGTTCGATCCCCGGGTCAGGAAGATCCCCTGGAGAAGGAAATGGCAGTCCATTCCAATATTCTTGCCTGGAGAAACCCATGGACAGAGGAGCCTGGTGGGCCCCTGTCCATGGGGCTGCAAAGGGTCAGACACAGCTTAGCAACTACACCACCACACTTAAAACACCCTAAACACAGCAGGTGAAATGTGGGCACACGGAGTACTGAGACGGCTCTTTGCAGAGGAAAAAAAGAGTCTGGGAGAGCTTCAGCCCGAGTTGGAATCAGCCAAGACTGCCCTTCGAGTCCCGAGGTATGTGCTGCCAGGGGGCCTAAGGAGGCCCTCTGGTCCCCGCCACGCTTCTCCTATGGGAGTGAGAAGTAATCTCAGGGGAGCTGACAGTGGTAACCAACTCTCTCTCCAGGAGAAAACTCAGAGGATCCAAACCTTCCAAATAAAAACAGAGCATTCCCAAATGCTCATGGATACCAGGTGAGCACCCCGGACTGGCACCTTCTCTCAGAATATGGAACAGCTGCAGAGGCCACCAGTGGCATGAGCCAAATGTCCAGTGTCAGAGGCCCCCAAGGAGGCGAAGACACCAGGCACGTGGGGACTAATTGTGTGACCCTAAAACAGAGCCCGCTAGGCTGGATGCTTGAAACACATTACACAAGGCAGAGTGGGGCTGGATCACTCCAGAGGCTTCCTCTAAGCTCACATTCAGCCAAAGGTAACCAGTTCCGAGGGAACTCTTGGCGTTACTGGGTCGGGACAGTCCTTCTGTAGAGTGTTGTGGAGAGCTGGATATTTCAGCTTTATATTGTGGCTCCTAATCACATCTCACAAGAGACAGGACTGGAGCCAAAGCAGCACTAATGAAGCCATTTACTGTGACTTTCCTATTAACAAAATGAACGAAGTCTTTTTCTTTCACTTGTACTTCCGTTTACCTATCACATGCATCTCAGTCTATAAAATTTGAGTACACGTACTAAAATATTTTTCATGCTCCTTTTAAAGAATATATAGTCTCCCATATACTTCAGCCTTAAATGAGAATTTTTCCTTTAGACACTAAATATTCATCAGCATTCTCCAATCTTTGGGAGGAAAGAACTTCCAAGTATTTAAAATACAGGAACAAAGCTCAACCCCCAGGAACGGCCCTATGTAGATTATAAATGACTTAGAAAACTAGACCCATAGGATCACAACCTTTTGGGACAACTGGAAAAAAATATTTTTTCCACTCAGTTTCCACAAAAGCTATTCATCCAGAGGGGAATTTCGGAGAATCTGAACCCAAACAGTCCATGGCATGGTCCTCTGCTCAAACTCTCACTGGGAAACTCATTCTACAAATCCCTAGTTTGGAGCCGGTAGCTACGCAGGCTGGCATGCTGATTCTGTCAGTGGAGCAGGGATCAGCCGTACGGTGGAGAGTTGCAGCCAACTAACCTTCCTGCATTGCAGTAAAGCCCCCGAAGCAGGTAAACTCTTTCTAGGCAGATGATCCCTACTCCTCTGTGCTAGAAAATACCCATATTTCCAGGGTGTTTGGACACGGCCACTTTGCACCCACGGGCAGCCTGGGATTCACAGTGAATTGACCCGGGAGGAGGATGGAGGAGCAGCTGATTGGACCGTTCATTTGGGAACTTTGTCGGCTCCACGCGTGGGGCACACTCTTGGCCTCTTAAATTCCCTTCCAGTTCCACTACAGGCCATCTGAAACGCCTCTAAATGTTACTTCTGTGCCAAAGACATCGGCTGCCTTTCCATGACTGTGAACAAACTCTGCAGATTTACAAGAAACCGTATCCATAGCCAGCCTCGACAAATGACCTACGCGGGGCGAATTCAGAAGAGAAAACAAAAGGCTGATTCCCCGTTTTCCAAATGTATTTGACTTGAGCTTTCTTTCAAGATCAGGTCTGACTTGTAAAGAGGGATTTTAGGGACAATGGTGGTAGAGAGCGTTTATAAACCTGTGTGTGGGGTGTGTATATGTGTGTGTGTCCGGGCTCTCTCTGGCTCTACCCACTCCAAGTCTGCCGTCTGCCACCTCCAATAAAAAGCTCTACAAGCAGAGGGTGATAAGACAAGAGGAGGGACAGGAGACCAAGGGGAGGAAGAAGATTTTTCCTATGTTAGCTTTCTCAAGCCTATGGGAACTATACACCTCAGAGGGCTTTCAAATCCCATTGAGAAATACTGAAAAAGTATGTTCCTTATTGTCTTTTTAATACCTAGTCAAAAATTTTTTCATTTTTTTCATGCCTGAGAGCAAAGGTCCAAGCTAAGGAAGACCCTTGACTTATTTTTTCCTCCCAAAGGGAAGAGGATTATATCTGCCTGAACCTGAAGGCTTCCCTTTTAAAATCCACAAAACTGGGGAATCTCCTAGGAGCCCTTCCCCTTTTTCCAGGAGAGATGGGCGGGAAGTTCCAGCACTGACTCAGTTTCCCTTCTGTTGGGACCTGCTGTGGCAAGCCAGGGGCTCACAGCTGCGCCCCATCGTGGAGGACAGCACCAGAGCCTGTGGTCAGCCCCACACCTTCCTCTCGCCGTCTCTTCTAGACTGTGAAAGGACAACCTCAACACTCTACCAGAAAGAGTTACTAAGGTGGCTCCTTGCAGGCTGTTAATCCTGACCGCTCTGAAGAGAAGTTTTCTTCTCTGCCAGGATCCTCTGTTCAGGTGCCCCTGCCCTCGCCGTTTGGCTCAAGGGAACACGATTCACAGCTGACCCTTCCTGGCACTCCCTGGCCTCACCTCAGGCCAGGAAAATGGCAATGAGCCCACCAGGAAGACATCCCCTCCCTCCAGCTTCCGGATAGAGAGGACGACCACTCATCAGGAAAGCTCTACACTTTGCTACCTAGTCATTTTTCCTTCAAACACTCTTAAGTGGCTTCTTGGAATTTGACCTTTCTCTTGAGCCACTGCCCCTTGCATCTCCTCAGACCCACAGGTTCCCGTGGGCAGGTAAAGACAGGCCTTCTTGCGGCTGGATTCTGGGCCCTGACCAGGCAGGTGCATTCGGCTTTCAAAGAAGGCCAAGGCCTGGGGGCGTGGATATGGTGCTGGCTTCTGCCAGTGCAGGCCAGTGGAAGCGGCTGAATCGCCTCTCAGCCAGCGCCAGCAGGGATGACCTCAGGAATCGCCGATTAGCTACCCCCCAAACAGTCTGGACGGGGCCCCGCCCCGGGGCAGGGGTTCAGCCTCCTAGATGCCATGCCTTCGCAGGGCCCCTTTCCACTTCCTTGCGCCCTCCTTCCTCGAGGCCGCCTCTCCCCGAGCCTTTCCCCCCTCTCTGGCCACCCCCCACGCGGGAGGCTGGGTCACGCTGGGTCCCCAGTCTGGGCTAGCAGTACAGGGACATCCTGCTGCGGCGCATCGCCTCGCTGATCAGGTAGGCGGGGCTCAGCTCGGGCTCCTCCGTCATGACCGCGATGTTCTGCCACTCGCCCGTCTGGCTGGACCGCTTGATGGTGTCCACCACGCACAGGGCGTACAGGCAGTCGTCGAAGGTGGCGGCCATGGTGAGCGGCCGCCCGTCCCACGTGCGCCGGTCGTCCTGGTCCTGGAAGGCCTGGCGCACGGCCTGCATCATCTTGATGGTGCCGCGCAGGTAGGGCGAGGGGATGTCGCTGAAGGCCTTTTCGGGCAGCAGGGAGTTGCTGACCGGCGTGGCGTCCTGCACCAGCAGCTCCTGCTCCGGGGCGCTGTTGCGCTGCCCGTACAGGTCCGTGCCCACGGCCAGGAGGCGCCCGGCCGAGCCCACCACGGTCACGTCCTGCTTGAATTCGCCGGGCACGTTGAAGTTGAGGGTGACGGTGCAGCACACGCCGCCCTCCAGCAGCATCTGGAAGGTGCAGAAGTCGTCGCTGGTGATCTGGCGAATGCCCTTGATGTGGTCCGTCTGCTTCACGAAGGTCTTGAGCAGCCCGTGGACCTTGACGGCCTTCTGGCCGGTGAGGAAGGTGAGCAGGTCGATGATGTAGGTGCCCACCGAGTGCAGCCCGCCGCCGCCCATCAGGTCGTCGCAGCTCCAGTTGTACTTCTTGCCTAGCAGGCTGCCGCCGTGCACCTGCACCTCGCACACCAGCAGCTCGCCCACGTAGCCCTCCTCGATGAGCTGCTTCATGCGCACGAAGGCCGGCAGGAAGCGCAGCACGTTGCCCATGATGCTCATGAGCTTGGGATAGTAGTGGGCGGCCGACATCATGCGGAAGGCGTCCAGCGGCGTGGCTGTGCGGTCGCAGATGACGTTCTTGCCGATACCTGCGTGGGGAGACAAACAGCACATCAGCGCGCAGGCGCCGAGGGGGCTGCAAGGGGGCGCTTTGCCCCCAGCCAATCATAACTACCAACCAGGAAGCGATTAGGACTAGCTACGTTTTCTTTTCTGTACTTCCTATAATTTTTTAAAAATTATTTATCTTTTAAAATTTGTATTTATTTTTAATCGGAGGACAATCGTTTTACAATGTTCTGTTGGTTTCTGCCACACATCAACAGGAATTAGTCACAGGTGTAGAAACGGCCCCTCCCTCTCCCCTCCCACCCCATCCCACCCCTCTAGGTCGTCACAGAGCACTGGGTTGAGCGCCGGGCGTGACTGGCCACTCTTAATACAATTTTAAAACATCTTATTACACCTTTTATTTACACACAAATAACAGTCTATGTATTTCAATATTCAACCATCATGTTGATTTAAATATGAAGATTTATTTCCATACATTTAAATAGCCTAGGGCTTCCCCTGGTGGTCCAGTGGGTGAGGACACTGCCTTGCAGTGCAAGGGGCGCCGGTTCGAGCCCTGGCCTGGGAAGATCCCACGTGTCGCGGAGCGGCTGGACCGATGTGTCCAATTACCGAGCCGGAGCTCTGGAGTGCATGCGCCCAGAGCCGGTGCTCTGCAATGACAGACGCCACCGCGATGGGAGGCCCACAGGAGTCAAAGAACAAAGACGGATGAAAATAGAGAAATGAAAGACCAATGGAAGTGGCCCGCCTGCTCCCCTCCCTCACCAACCCGACCCCCGCCCAAAATAAATAAATAAATAAAAATAATAATAATAAATAGCCTATACTTTACAAGTTTTTAAAAATGCTTGCCAATATCAAGTGTTTGACTTTTTTATATTACTTTTTATAGTTGTAACATTTTCCCCACCCTTGTACTTCTTGCCTAGCAGGCTGCCGTGCACCTGCACTCGCACACCAGCAGCTCGCCCACGTAGCCCTCCTCGATGAGCTGCTTCATGCGCACGGGCCGGCAGGAAGCGCAGCACGTGCCCATGATGCTCATGAGCTTGGGATAGTAGTGGGCGGCCGACATCATGCGGAAGGCGTCCAGCGGCGTGGCTGTGCGGTCGCAGATGACGTTCTTGCCGATACCTGCGTGGGGAGACAAACAGCACATCAGCGCGCAGGCGCCGAGGGGGCTGCAAGGGGGCGCTTTGCCCCCAGCCAATCATAACTACCAACCAGGAAGCGATTAGGACTAGCTACGTTTTCTTTTCTGTACTTCCTATAATTTTTTAAAAATTATTTATCTTTTAAAATTTGTATTTATTTTTAATCGGAGGACAATCGTTTTACAATGTTCTGTTGGTTTCTGCCACACATCAACAGGAATTAGTCACAGGTGTAGAAACGGCCCCTCCCTCTCCCCTCCCACCCCATCCCACCCCTCTAGGTCGTCACAGAGCACTGGGTTGAGCGCCGGGCGTGACTGGCCACTCTTAATACAATTTTAAAACATCTTATTACACCTTTTATTTACACACAAATAACAGTCTATGTATTTCAATATTCAACCATCATGTTGATTTAAATATGAAGATTTATTTCCATACATTTAAATAGCCTAGGGCTTCCCCTGGTGGTCCAGTGGGTGAGGACACTGCCTTGCAGTGCAAGGGGCGCCGGTTCGAGCCCTGGCCTGGGAAGATCCCACGTGTCGCGGAGCGGCTGGACCGATGTGTCCAATTACCGAGCCGGAGCTCTGGAGTGCATGCGCCCAGAGCCGGTGCTCTGCAATGACAGACGCCACCGCGATGGGAGGCCCACAGGAGTCAAAGAACAAAGACGGATGAAAATAGAGAAATGAAAGACCAATGGAAGTGGCCCGCCTGCTCCCCTCCCTCACCAACCCGACCCCCCCCGCCCAAAATAAATAAATAAATAAAAATAATAATAATAAATAGCCTATACTTTACAAGTTTTTAAAAATGCTTGCCAATATCAAGTGTTTGACTTAATATTACTTATAGTTGTAACATTTTATATTCAAATATAGTTGATCCATAAACTTAAATATTTAAACATGAAATGTTAAGTTCTATTAAAGTGTACAGTATAATTTTACATATAAAATATATATTATAAAAAGTTACCTGTGAAATGTTTTACATGTTTTTATTTGTAAAACGTAACGTTTATTAAGAGTGTCTATGTAGAGAACTGTTTTCATCTGGACAGAATCGGCATAGAGCTGAAATCATGGCCTATACAAGTCTGATTAAGTATGAGGAAGAATGTCTTAGTCATATACTTCAAAAGGCTAAGCTTTTACCTGTCTTCCCCACAACCGCCAACAAAGGATTATGTTTAGAGTGCTTCCTTGCTTGTTTATTTTGCATTTTGGACCCCTTGGCAGGGGTCACGGATGTGTTTAATGTTTTCCAGTTCCTTATGGGAAGAGCCTATATCTGAAGGACAGGTGGAGACTCGAACCTCATCTGTTGCAGGGGGTGGAGAGGCTAGTGGGGGTGTTGGTGCCTTTGGCAGTAGAGCTGAGGCCAAATAAGAAGTATGGAATGACTTTACTAGGCGTGTAAGTTACAGGAAGATGAAAGCCCTTTTAGGAAACTAAGTGATTGTGGGTCAAGAGAAAACAAAGGCTCAAAGCAGAGGAGAGTGACAAGGAGAAAAGGATTTACTCCGAGATAAAGCCAAGAGTCAGAGAAGAAAAACTGGCTGAACCTGGAGAAACTAGGAACTCAAAAAAATAAAGTGATACTTAAAAAAACATTGTACAGATTTATTAGCAAGCCAGCCTGAAGGATGGCAAGGCACCTTGCCTGCCTAGGAGCTCCCTGCTGTCTGGTCATGTTCCACACGTAGACCTCCACTGGCGGGCTGAGTACTCCAGTCACAGACAGGCCACATGGGATAGGGCGTGGTGAGACCCACATCCATCCCAGCTGTCCTGACCAAGGGCACCTGACTTGACAAAAGCAACGAACACTGCCCTCCAGCTGAGCTAGAGGGTCCTGCAGAAGACCTACGGCTGTGGCTGGCTGGCTGGTGTAAGTGCCTGGGTGAGGCCTTGGGCACATGGGGCTCTTATCTTCTCCCTGGAAGGCGAGCAGGTCAGTGGAAGTGGCCAGCATGGATTGGAGAAAATAAATACAGTCGATGGCTGTCAGCTTCCAAGTGCACGTGGAATTCTGGCCCCGAGTGAAAGGCCTGGAGCCCACACATCAACCCCATCTCCTGGCCTCCCCCACGTGGGCAGAGCTGGGCTGGCTCTCCTGAGGACCATGAGTGAGCAGTGAGAAGCATCTTGAACTCCGAGCAACCAAGCATGGACAGAGGCTCCAGCAGAAAGATAAGGAAACACTGGTTTGTGTTATCAAAAGCGCCGTCCACCTGAGCGACATCATGTTCTGATAACAGATCCTATCGGCACAGGCTGGTGCTGGAGGGAGCAGATTTCTATGTACACAGATGGGCAGGTCACCGTAGGTACCAGTGACAAGTGTTGCCAAAATCCACCTCACCCCTGTTGGATCCAGGCTGTGGCCTCTCCAACACCCGACCTCGTGGCCTGAGCAAAACCAGAGCCCTGGAGGGCCAGTCATATTAATGACACATGAGAAAACAGTTTACCTTATTTTTTCTACTATAAGAACTCTCAAACAGTAAAAGAAAAAGTAAATTGAGAAAAATAATCGACTCCCCTCCACATAGCCAAAGCCATCAACTCAAGCGTATTTCTTGGAACTTTTGTAGATGAAAAGATACTGATGAAAGCTATTGACTCCCTACCCAGAAAACTGCTGGCATGGGTCTCCCAAGATCTGAGATACAGGCGTCTCTTTCTTTGGGCTATTTAAGTATGTCGTGGTTCCACATGAGACACCAGGTTGCTCAAGGATCAAGGATGGGCCTTCTACTTCCTTAAGTCTCCATCATGCCTTCGACAGCTCGAGGATGTGGTGTGCCGGGTGCCCATGAGCATGGCTGCCTGGCCCACGTCTCTGCCCATGGTCCTTTTCACGGAACACGCTTTACAGACGGGTCTTGGCAATGTCTTAACACACAATACTGTACCTTCAAAAGTCAGGAGAGACTTTTAGGAATCTGTCAGAAAGAAATCCTCTAAAATGTGGGCACAGCTTCTTGCCCAAAGATGCCTCTCCCTGCATTAGTTATTAAAGTGAAAAGCTAAGAACAGTGCACATGCCCAACAAGAGAAGAATGGCTAGGGAGGCTATAACACAGCCTCATAATGGCATACTGTGCAGCCCCTGCAAACGATGCTCCTAAAGACTCTTTAATGACAAGCAAGATGACGATGAGGTCACGTTAAGTGAATAGGCCCTATTCGGAGACTTAGTATGATTTCAACTCTCCCTTAAAAAGCCAAAAAAAGAAAAAAAAAAAAAACAATACCTGGAAGGGACTACCTCAAACTGTTTACAGTGGTTAATTAATTAGCACAATCAAGACTGATTTTTATTTTCTTCACTACCATTTTCTAAGTTTCTACTTTTATGTCGAGAAATATTAGGTTTTCTTCAGTCCAAAGGCGTCATCAAGACCTCATGTGTCCAAAGAACAAAGATGGATGAAAATACACAAATGAAAGACCAATAGAAGTAAGTAGCCCGCCTGCTCCCCTCCCTCTCCACCCGGCCCCCACCAAAATAAATAAATAAATAAATCTTTAAAAAAAAAGACCTCATGTGTGGCAGAAGGGCCATCCAAAGCCGAGGGTGGGCAGGAGGTCCCAGAGCTCTGGAGCAGGTCGCAGTTGTGCCCAGGGATCTGGAGAAAGCCCCACCAACCCTGAATCTGTGATGCTGAGGCTGAGTCTCTGTCACCAGGTCTTCCTGCTCCAACGCCCCAGGACTTCATGATTCTGGCGATGGCTGTGTAGGCTTTCCGGAAGATCAGTTCACAACACTGGACCCACACCCCCAGCTCACACATTGCCCCTGAGGGTTCTGCAGGACAGGCATCTCCATCGTAAACTGTAAGATAACTCCTAGAAGCCCTTATAGTGTATTTGGTTTTTATTGGAGTATAGTTGCTTTACAGTGCTGTGTTAGAGTCTCCTGTACAAAGAAAATCAGCTATATGTATACATATAATCCTCTCCTTTTTGGAGTATCCTATTGTTAAAAAAAATAAGCTAATGCTTCCAGCTTCAAGGGAACCCCTAATTCAGAGCTAGAAGACCCTTCACAGATCTATAAAACACAGTTCATTTTTTCTGTTTTACACAATCTTTCCTCAACCCCACCTCTTGGTGGGGCTTCTGCAAAGCCCACTCTGGGACCACCCCCTCCCAACAAAGTCCTTAGGTTCTGTCAGTCTACTTTTTTCCCCAAAGCCTGCCCTTCCAAAATGCCCAGACCCTGAAACTCCAATGTCCTTAGCAGTTTAATAAGAATCAAGGACTCAGGCTGAAGGAATACCATTCTAACGGTGGACTTCCCGTCATCAGGTGGGCTTCCTAGGTGGCGCTAGTGGTAATGAACCTGCCTACCAATGAGGGAGACAGAAGAGATGCAGGTTCAGTCCCTGAGTCAGGAAGATCCTCTGGAGGAGGGTAGGGCAACCCACTCCAGTATTCTTGCCTGGAGGATCCCAAGGACAGAGGGGCCAGGCAGGCTACAGTCCATGGGGTCGCAAAGAGTCGAACACGACTGAAGCAACTTAGCAGCAGTAGGAGGTCATCAGATGCTGTGTGTGTGTGTGTGTGTGTGTGTGTGTGTGTGCATCCGTGTGGCACAGAGCATCCTCCTCAACCCAGACTCACATGCCATGCAAAGGGAGCTTGTGTTGTCTGTGCAGAGGGGTGACACAGCCCGATGCCACTGAGTATGTGTAGGGATTTTTCCTAAAGAAAGCAGACGGTCCCTGCCTTCCAAGTCACCTTGTAGCCTGGGCTGTGGGTCTGGTTCCCCAGAAATACTGTAGGTCTGTGGCCATGATTTTCATGTCTTAGCACCTCGCCTTTCTTGCCACTCCCATAGAAAGTGCTGGAATGGGCTCTTTTAGAGAAAAGCCTTCCCCATTTTGTGTTGGAAAGGAAATAAGAAGTCGGGGTACCTCCCTAAACCTGAGGCTCCGACCTTCCTTTGCTGTGAAACTGCGCAGATTCTCCCAGGGAGACAGGAACTGAAGAGGTCAGGGAGAGGCAGAGCCGGTCCCCAGAGCAGCCACTGCTGATTCCTAACGGGAAAATCACCACCCGGGTCTCTGCTCTGCAAACCCCAAGCGGACAGCCCACAGCCTGTTGCTCCTGGGCGTGCAGCTTTACCAGGAGGCGAGCTGAGCCTCCCACAGTCCTGCGTCCACGTTCCCCCACTCCCCCACTCGCTCCCTTCAGGTCTGGGGTTCACACTGCCTTGTGGCAGATGTGTCCTCCTCCCAGCGCAAAGGATCCCAAACTTAGGGCCGGAAACAATCTTAGAGAGAATCGTGGGGCAGACAGCGGCCCGTGGGTGAGGGGGCTGGGGAGAGGGAATGAGGACTTAATGTTTACTGGAGACAGAACTTCGGTTTAGCAAAGTGGAAAATTCCAAAGACGATGATGGTGAGAGTTGCACAATAATGTGAATGTACTTAGTGCCCCTGAGCTGCACACTTACGTATGGTTCAAATAGTCTGTTCTATATTATATGTTCTATTTTATTTTACCACAATAAAAACAAACATAACCCAAAAAAGAAAATCATGCAGCAGAGAACTGAACCAAGGGACTTGAGACATGTGGACCTGATTCTACTCCAAACAAACAGGCAGCGTGAAATGGACTGGGGGAATCCCAAGTGCCCAAGGGAAAGCACAGTGCCCTCTGCCAAGCCCCAGACACGCCCCAGCAGCTGGAGAGAGTCAGCCCTGAATGTTCACTGGAAGCACTGATGCTGAAGCTGAAAAGCTCCAGCTCTTTGGCCACTTGCTATGAAGAGCTGACTCTCTGGAAAAGACTGTGATGCTGGGAAAGACTGAGGGCAGGAGGAGACGGGGGCTGCAGAGGACGGGGTGGTGGGATGGCATCACTGACTCGATCGACGTGAGTCTGAGCTCCAGGAGAGAGTGAAGCACAGGGAAGCCTGGCTTGCTGCAGGCCGCGAACTCAGAAGGAGTCGGTGGACACGACTTCGTGACTGAACAACACTGGCGCTCCCAGCGAAGCGGAGAAACGGAGTGTTCTTGGCACTCACGACTGCGGAGTCAGTGGTCACCCAGCCGCTCCCTCCAGCAACGCCCGTGCCCCACGCGCAGCCTGCTCCCCGCGGGGCCCTGTGGCTCCACCAGAAGGGGCTGTCTTAGAACCTCGCTGCATTTGTCAAGGGGGTACAGCACGACTGGTGGATGCGGGGAACATGTGGAGACCAGTCTGGATGTTCCGGGGAGCCTTCTTCACCCACATCCACGAAGACCATCTGCCCCTCTGTACGAGGACAAAGAACTTCAGTTGGGTCTTTGGCGAGTCTCTGGATTGGAACCAACTTACTTTATCAAGATAAGAACTGTGTTGTACTGTGGCCTGAATTATGTCAATCATGCCCTCATAAAATTGTTTACTGGAAAAAAAAAAAAAGACAAGAACTACTTCTCAGCAAATAAAGCAAGAGCGCCTTGCGTGGCGGGATTAAAGTCTTCTCATCTACATCATGGAGCTGAAACTGGGGAGAAATGAGATCATGGGAAATTTCTAGAAGGTGAAGGTGCCATGTGTAAGGCGGTACACTTGTCCTTTGTTAGGAGCTTTTTCATGAAATTGCTGCAGGAATTTTACCTCTCTCCTGAGATCACACGGGGAGATGGAGAATTTCTGCCTCCAGAGGCCTCTCAGTGAGTGCTCTGTCCGTGCATATGCTCAGTAACTTTAGTCACGTCTGATGCTTTGTGATCCCGTGGACTGTAGCCCGCCAGGCTTCTCTGTTCATGGGATTCTCCAGGCAAGAACACTGGAGTGGGTTGCCATGCCCTCCTCCAGGGGATCTTCCGGACCCAGGGATCTAACCCAAATCTCCTGCACTGCAGTGGATTCTTTAACACTATTGCCACCTGGGAAGCCCCCAAGGGTGCCCTGTGACTGAGCCCAAACATTCACACCCTGGGAGGACTCAGAGCCACAGCGAAGGAGTTTCCAACCAAAGGACCGTAAAGTCAGCCTTTAGGCAGCTGCGTCCTCACGCCGTGGCTGAAAGCCCAGAGCCCCCCAGGAGTGGGGCAAGGGGCTTTTCCCGTTGACACCTTTGGGGAGAAGACACAGGCTCTCTGCCGTCTACAGCGCGACTGTGCTCTCCCGCCCTTGATCAGGTAGATGATCCCCTGATACCCAGAGCTCAGCCGCCTGCCGGCCACCCTGAGCCCTTCTTTAGCATAATCAGCCTGGAACTTCAACACACCCTCTCTGCCAGCACATTTCCAACTACACACTCCCGTATCTAATCGACCGTGCTGATCTCTGCGGCCACTGCTCCTTTCCCGCCAGTTGTTCCTGATGATTCCCTTGCTGTTGACAGCCCTTACCTTCTGAAAGCCAGAGTGGAGGCTATCCCGGCAGGCGGCAGAGCCCGCGAGAAGTCCCATCGGATACGCTTCCGAGTCCTCCCATCCACTCGCACAGCGTACAGCGGGCTTTCCCTGCACTTCCTGCTCTCTTCCGTTATAGTCCATCTTTCAGTCTTTCTGTACTAGGCACCACCCGCCCCAGCAAAAAAAAAAAGAGCAAGAAAGATGAAAAGGAGCTCCCAGTTTAGTCGAAGAAACCAACCAGGAAATAAGTGATTATGGGATCTAATTGATTATAGGGCCTAGGAGACGGATGAACAGTGAGAGCAGATGGAGGGGCTGCCCAACTGACTTGGGTATGACACAAAACTCTGCTGGAGAGGGGACGTTTGGGTAGGGTTCTGAAGTATGTGTAAGAGTTCACCTCTTCATTCAGCAGCTTTGGGTCCCCTTTAGAAAATGGTCTAAAATAAGGGTGGGTTTTTAAAAATTCCTTCATTTAAGGTACAATTGGAATTAAGCTTTGCACAGTTAAAAATAAATAAACAAGGGTGTTTAACCTGAGTCTGAGAAACTACCAAAACTGAACTACTTACAAAAATGCTGTGTATCCTGATGTTCAACTGTCTGAAAAAGAAGGGCAGTGGAGTCTTAAAAGGGTCTCTGAGTCAAAGGAAATCAAGCAGAACTAAAGTTTAGAATGGAGAAAAAAAAATGTTAAGGCCAAGATATAGTTCTAGTTTCAAGAAAACTAGGTATCTGAACAGACAGGGCTATCTGAAATCCCTCCTTCCCTGCCGTGGCTGAAAGCCCAGAGCCCCCCAGGAGTGGGGCAAGGGGCTTTTCCCGTTGACACCTTTGGGGAGAAGACACAGGCTCTCTGCCGTCTACAGCGCGACTGTGCTCTCCCGCCCTTGATCAGGTAGATGATCCCCTGATACCCAGAGCTCAGCCGCCTGCCGGCCACCCTGAGCCCTTCTTTAGCATAATCAGCCTGGAACTTCAACACACCCTCTCTGCCAGCACATTTCCAACTACACACTCCCGTATCTAATCGACCGTGCTGATCTCTGCGGCCACTGCTCCTTTCCCGCCAGTTGTTCCTGATGATTCCCTTGCTGTTGACAGCCCTTACCTTCTGAAAGCCAGAGTGGAGGCTATCCCGGCAGGCGGCAGAGCCCGCGAGAAGTCCCATCGGATACGCTTCCGAGTCCTCCCATCCACTCGCACAGCGTACAGCGGGCTTTCCCTGCACTTCCTGCTCTCTTCCGTTATAGTCCATCTTTCAGTCTTTCTGTACTAGGCACCACCCGCCCCAGCAAAAAAAAAAAGAGCAAGAAAGATGAAAAGGAGCTCCCAGTTTAGTCGAAGAAACCAACCAGGAAATAAGTGATTATGGGATCTAATTGATTATAGGGCCTAGGAGACGGATGAACAGTGAGAGCAGATGGAGGGGCTGCCCAACTGACTTGGGTATGACACAAAACTCTGCTGGAGAGGGGACGTTTGGGTAGGGTTCTGAAGTATGTGTAAGAGTTCACCTCTTCATTCAGCAGCTTTGGGTCCCCTTTAGAAAATGGTCTAAAATAAGGGTGGGTTTTTAAAAATTCCTTCATTTAAGGTACAATTGGAATTAAGCTTTGCACAGTTAAAAATAAATAAACAAGGGTGTTTAACCTGAGTCTGAGAAACTACCAAAACTGAACTACTTACAAAAATGCTGTGTATCCTGATGTTCAACTGTCTGAAAAAGAAGGGCAGTGGAGTCTTAAAAGGGTCTCTGAGTCAAAGGAAATCAAGCAGAACTAAAGTTTAGAATGGAGAAAAAAAAATGTTAAGGCCAAGATATAGTTCTAGTTTCAAGAAAACTAGGTATCTGAACAGACAGGGCTATCTGAAATCCCTCCTTCCCTGTATTCCAGAGACATGGGGCATTAGGTCAGTTTCACCCTCTCACTGAACTCCACTTGGTCCAGATCAGTCCCTTCCTTCCTTTATCCCTTTCCCACACCCCTATCTCTTTCTCTGGCTCCAAGACGCGCACACACACACACACACACACATTTTCTTTCCTCTGAGAAAGAGCACCAGCAGAAATGACCTATCTAAAGGCCGCTGTCTGCCCTCTGCCCCTTCTTCCTTATAAACTGAGAGCAGAACCTCTGGAGAGGTGAATCCCTCCAAACTTCATCCTCAACCCCCGAGACAGCTCCTGACAAACAACTTCCTGACGCACAGCCCTCATGTGACGCGTTCTCAACACTCCTGACCTAATTTAAAATAGCAACCACCACCATTCAAGAAGCTCTGGCTCTGCTCCAGAAGAGGCTATGCATTTTACACACCCTTCCCCTTTTCTCATGTACACAACCCCATGGGGCAGAAACGAACACTGTCCCCATCTCAGACATGGACGCACGGCTTCTGCCAGGGGAAGCTCGTTGCCCACGGTGCCACAGCTCAATGGCGAGGACGGCTGGGATCTGCGGCCAGACACACGCTCCCATTCTGGCGGGCTCCACACGCCTGTGCACACATGTGCATTGCCCACGGCGCCATAGGAGGGCTCCCAGGAGAAGGTATAACGGGCACGGCGAGCACCAGAAACTGGGGCACTGATGGGGGGCAGTGTGTGTGCCCAACTCCCAGCTGGGTAAAAGCGCAGAGTCCCACGGCAATTCTCAAGCCTGAGATGGAAATGGGTCAGGATGAGGCATATTCAGCTCCTTTTGTCAAGGATGCTCTGAAAGAGGAGGGCAGCCAGTGAAAGGAAGCCAGCATGGCTAATACGGACAGGACTTGGTACTGAACTAAATCAGACGTTCACCTGCTTTTCTGTATGTAACCTCCCCTCACAGGCCAGCCCCCACCCCACCAACCTTTTATGGACTTTCCCCACTACTCTGGCCTTTGTCAGAGGCCTCTTTTACAAAGGAACCCCAGTGTGTGGTTAGACGTCTCTCAGATGGTTTCATGAACAGTGAGTGGTATGTTCTAATTATAGCTGTTGTAACACTCATAACAGGGACGGCACTCCTGACATACTTCTCCTTTGTGGTTTCCTTACTGGTCAATTGCACATCTCTTTCCAAGTGGTGCAGTGGTAAAGAAGCCGCCTGCCAATGCAGGAGACACAAGAGACGCAGGTTCGATCCCTGGGTGGGGAAGATCCCCTGGAGGAGGGCATGGCAACCCACTCCAGCATTCTTGCCTGGAGAATCCCATGGACAGAGGAGCCTGGGAGGCTACAGTCCACGGGGTCAAAAAGAGCTGGACATGACTGAGCATGCCCACTGCACGCCATCACTCTGGCTCTTAAAAGCGGAGCCAGAGTGAGGAGATCATCTTGGGAAGTTTCTAGCTACCTTCTTCTAGCTCCTTCCAGCCTGGACAGCCCCAGGAGAGAAAAGAAAAGCTTGCTACTTCTAGCCCACGGGGACGAAGAGACGTTTACGAAGGTGGGCGCCAGAGGCCTTCTGGGTTAGAGATAAGCTTCCCAACCGCCATGCCTAGAGGTGGCACATGCAGACCCAGGTGAGGCAGGTAGGGAGGTGGTGAGGGGGCCCCCGGGGCCAGATGAAGGGACTGCAGTGGACAGGACCTGGGGACAGAGGAAAGTGGCCATGGTTGTGGGTCCTGCTATGCTGGTCCCAAGTAGCCAAATGACCTGGCATCCTGGGGTTGTCATCCTGGGAAGAGTGACCTGTACCACCACCACCACACTCCTGGGACAAGCCAGAAGGCAGAGGCACCAGCGGGGTCCCGGGAACAGAGTCTGGTGCCTAAGCCTCACTTTCCCATAGAAGCAGCCACGCTCTGCAGTATCGGCAGGCCAAGGGCAGAGTGCTGAACGAACGGGCCACCAGACTCACCTAAAAGAGACCGAGGCCCTGAAAAGAAAATATAAGTGATCAGGTGAGACGACCAGATACACTCTAACTCCATTTCCTACCTACCCTCTAAGGATGGGGCTTAAAATGGTGACCAGGCCAGCTGCAGAGAACTAAAGAAAGCTGTACTTTTTCCTAATTACAGTGGGAATTGTCTCCACGCATCCAAACAGGAGAGGCACTTCTGTTAGCTCCCACCCCCTCGGCCCTCCAAGACCCTGACAAAAACTCAGTCCCTAATTGTCAACAGCAAGTTGACACTCTTCGAGGAACACCGTCCTCACTGTACATACACTATGAGTGGACGACACAACTTTAAACTAGGCAGCTGCTCCAAGAAAAGGAAAGGAGGAAGCTCTTTCCATCCAAGATGGGTTATGCTTTAGCAAAGAGATTATAGGTATATTCACCCAGCAGAGGTTTTTTTATAAAAAAAAAAGAAGAAGAAGAAGAAGAAAAACACAGTATATTTTATTCTATTAAAAAAAAAACAACAGAAAGATGCAGAAACACTGGGTTTCTTTCCCCAAGGCCTCTTGCACACCAACGATCAGCTGGAGTTGACTAATGGTTGTGTGTGTCCAACAGACTGCAGTCCCTGCCAATCCCTACTGCTTGGGGTTTTCTACTGCCACCCCCAAAACTACCACAAATGTGCAGCTTCGTGCAGTATCACTAACTGTCTTCCAGTTTTCTAGATCGGAAGTCCAGGCGGGCACAGCTGGGTCTCTGCTTAGGGTTTTGACAAGGCTGCTCCCGGAAAGAACGTGCTTCCCAGCTCAGGAGGCTGTCTCCCAAGCTTGGTTCCCTGGGGCTGCAGGCCTGGGGTCCCTGGGGCTTTCCTTGCAGCCTCCAGAGGTGCCATCTTCAGTAACGGCATCACATGGAAGGCGATTCTTCCCCAGCTTGGGATCTCTCTGCCTTTCCCTTGGGCCACCAGCTGGAGGGAGCTCTGTCCTCACAGGGCTCCTGTGACAACATCAGGTCTACCCGGATCATCTCCCATGAAACGAACCACAGGAGTGATAGCAGGGGGCGAAGGTCCTTTTAAAATGACTCCAGCCCAGTTCCTGCATTTGCCTGTGAGCCCCAGAAGAAAGACCCACCAAGAGAAAGAGTCTCAAGTGTTCTCCAAGCAAAGCGCTTCAGATACACACCCACAGTCCCTCCCTTTGCTTCGATCTCTTGCAGTAGTTTTTCCTCCATCAAATAGGACTCCATGAGGTTCTCGTGGCTTTTTACAAGCTATTATTAGCCTCCTCATGACCACGGAGACTGTGTCCCCAATTCAGGGCTCCCTGTAGACAGTGGTAATAGGAACTGTGCCAGGCAGGTGGCACACTCGGCCTCGGGGGGCTAGAAGGAACACAAGGAACGGAAGGAGAACTGAAACTGTCATGAGCCCATCAGGTGCCAGGCTTCCCATCAGCTCGGCTCAGCACCACACTGGCATCACCATCCCCATCAGACCAGAACAGAGGACCGAGGCCAAGGGTGATTGCCAAAGATCGTAGACAAGCGGCAGGTGTGGCTACAAATTCAGTTCGGTGATCCCAAAGCTCTGTCTTCTGTCTTCCGTGTAAGGACTGGCTACCGATGGGCGAGCAGGAGTGGCATGAGACGGCTGAGCCCCAGAGCACCGCGGGTGAGTTAGTAAAAGAAGCCCAAGCCCTCTGGGCTTAGTGAGAGCTCAGCCCCGAGCCGAGAAGCCAGCAGGCAAGGCGACGGAGCGAGGGCGCAGGCCAGTCACTGCTTGGAGCGGGAGGAGCTGGAATCCAAGAAGGGCCGGAAGCCCCGCATGGGAGACCCACAGCCATGCCGTCCTCGGCAGGTAGATGCCATTGCTCTGCACCTGGCCAGTGAACCAGCCAGAGCAACTGAAGGAATCTCAGGAAGTGGAGGGGCTGGGGGAACAGGCCATGGTGGTGACTGGGTTCCCACACTAGACAGAGGAAGCCCTCAAGGGCCTCGGCCTTCCACGTGCAGGCCCCCGCCATCTTGGTAGAAGGGACTGGGCAGTGACGGCCTTGCCGCACACCTCACCCCTAAGAAACACGGTGGCAGCAGCCAGACCACAGTGGGGCCGGGCCATATTCCCACCCTGTGTGAAGCCCAGGAGCACAGGCCCGAGGAAAAATCACCTGAGGAGCAGGGGCGAAGGTCCTTTAAAATGACTCCAGCCCAGTTCCTGCATTTGCCTGTGAGCCCCAGAAGAAAGACCCACCAAGAGAAAGAGTCTCAAGTGTTCTCCAAGCAAAGCGCTTCAGATACACACCCACAGTCCCTCCCTTTGCTTCGATCTCTTGCAGTAGTTTTTCCTCCATCAAATAGTACTCCATGAGGTTCTCGTGGCTTTTACAAGCTATTATTAGCCTCCTCATGACCACGGAGACTGTGTCCCCAATTCAGGGCTCCCTGTAGACAGTGGTAATAGGAACTGTGCCAGGCAGGTGGCACACTCGGCCTCGGGGGGCTAGAAGGAACACAAGGAACGGAAGGAGAACTGAAACTGTCATGAGCCCATCAGGTGCCAGGCTTCCCATCAGCTCGGCTCAGCACCACACTGGCATCACCATCCCCATCAGACCAGAACAGAGGACCGAGGCCAAGGGTGATTGCCAAAGATCGTAGACAAGCGGCAGGTGTGGCTACAAATTCAGTTCGGTGATCCCAAAGCTCTGTCTTCTGTCTTCCGTGTAAGGACTGGCTACCGATGGGCGAGCAGGAGTGGCATGAGACGGCTGAGCCCCAGAGCACCGCGGGTGAGTTAGTAAAAGAAGCCCAAGCCCTCTGGGCTTAGTGAGAGCTCAGCCCCGAGCCGAGAAGCCAGCAGGCAAGGCGACGGAGCGAGGGCGCAGGCCAGTCACTGCTTGGAGCGGGAGGAGCTGGAATCCAAGAAGGGCCGGAAGCCCCGCATGGGAGACCCACAGCCATGCCGTCCTCGGCAGGTAGATGCCATTGCTCTGCACCTGGCCAGTGAACCAGCCAGAGCAACTGAAGGAATCTCAGGAAGTGGAGGGGCTGGGGGAACAGGCCATGGTGGTGACTGGGTTCCCACACTAGACAGAGGAAGCCCTCAAGGGCCTCGGCCTTCCACGTGCAGGCCCCCGCCATCTTGGTAGAAGGGACTGGGCAGTGACGGCCTTGCCGCACACCTCACCCCTAAGAAACACGGTGGCAGCAGCCAGACCACAGTGGGGCCGGGCCATATTCCCACCCTGTGTGAAGCCCAGGAGCACAGGCCCTGCGAGGAATAAATACCTCCAGAAATAAATCATAAATACCACCAGACATCTGCCCAGGACAGGAAAGCAGCCCTAATACTCTAAGCTTCCTCACACAGAAACAATGGGTCTCACCCCTCGGCCAGAAGCAGAGGGAACCAGTCACCTATGAGACCATCTTTAATTCAAAATCTCTGTGTTTCTGCGGATGGGACCAGACAGTAGGAATGAACTCCTCCCACAGCCAGGAGGTAACCCGGAGCCAGGGCTGAGGATCCGCAGGTCGGGATAATTATTAACAAACCACGGCCCATACCACGTGTACCCACAGCACCTCCAGGGCTTAGACCAAGTCTGTGACGAGGGGTGGGGAGCGGTAGGAAGGCGGTGATGATGAGAAACAGAGAGGTAACCTAGAATTGATCAGGTGTTTGTGGCTGTTCAGGGTGGAGTGGTACAGACATGTCATGCTCAGGGGCCGCCCAGCACCCACATCGCCCCGCTCCACCTGGGAATTTCCCACCGTGGGGATCTTGGCGGGAAGCAAAGCTTCTTCCCATGACGGAAGCCACGTCGGGGGTTGCTTTCCCAGCAGCCTTTGCAGCAACAGCACGGGCACACCTGAGTCTGGCCAACCCAGGATACCCCCTGGGCCTGGTGCCCAAGGAAGCAGGAGAGTTCGGGCCAGCGAGGGGGTGGCAGCGTCCGTCACCAAGGGCTGTCGTGACGGCCACACCACAATGGCCCCTGCAGCCCAGGGCCAGCATCACAGCAAGCAATCGGGTCCGTCCACCTTGGTCGGGTTCCTCTGTGTCATCTGGCCTGATTCCAGCGGCCAGAGTCTTCCTTTCTTCTTGTTTTTCAAACCCGCCTTCCCGGGCTCCCGAACCCTTCTGTCATGAATTCACGTCCTTTTGAAAAATTCCACTCTGATAAGATCAGCCAGGCAGGTTCCATGGCTGGCCGTGAACAGGCTTCCCTAGTGCAACAGGTTTACAAGCTTCCCTTGGGGTTTTTCTAAGACCCGCCTTCCCAGGGCTCGCGACACTCACCCCTGAAACACGGTGGCAGCCAGTGGGGCCGGGCCATATTCCCACCCTGTGTGAAGCCCAGGAGCACAGGCCCTGCGAGGAATAAATACCTCCAGAAATAAATCATAAATACCACCAGACATCTGCCCAGGACAGGAAAGCAGCCCTAATACTCTAAGCTTCCTCACACAGAAACAATGGGTCTCACCCCTCGGCCAGAAGCAGAGGGAACCAGTCACCTATGAGACCATCTTTAATTCAAAATCTCTGTGTTTCTGCGGATGGGACCAGACAGTAGGAATGAACTCCTCCCACAGCCAGGAGGTAACCCGGAGCCAGGGCTGAGGATCCGCAGGTCGGGATAATTATTAACAAACCACGGCCCATACCACGTGTACCCACAGCACCTCCAGGGCTTAGACCAAGTCTGTGACGAGGGGTGGGGAGCGGTAGGAAGGCGGTGATGATGAGAAACAGAGAGGTAACCTAGAATTGATCAGGTGTTTGTGGCTGTTCAGGGTGGAGTGGTACAGACATGTCATGCTCAGGGGCCGCCCAGCACCCACATCGCCCCGCTCCACCTGGGAATTTCCCACCGTGGGGATCTTGGCGGGAAGCAAAGCTTCTTCCCATGACGGAAGCCACGTCGGGGGTTGCTTTCCCAGCAGCCTTTGCAGCAACAGCACGGGCACACCTGAGTCTGGCCAACCCAGGATACCCCCTGGGCCTGGTGCCCAAGGAAGCAGGAGAGTTCGGGCCAGCGAGGGGGTGGCAGCGTCCGTCACCAAGGGCTGTCGTGACGGCCACACCACAATGGCCCCTGCAGCCCAGGGCCAGCATCACAGCAAGCAATCGGGTCCGTCCACCTTGGTCGGGTTCCTCTGTGTCATCTGGCCTGATTCCAGCGGCCAGAGTCTTCCTTTCTTCTTGTTTTTCAAACCCGCCTTCCCGGGCTCCCGAACCCTTCTGTCATGAATTCACGTCCTTTTGAAAAATTCCACTCTGATAAGATCAGCCAGGCAGGTTCCATGGCTGGCCGTGAACAGGCTTCCCTAGTGCAACAGGTTTACAAGCTTTCTGCACCCCTTTGTGAAAAGACGGATTCTGGCCCAGAGCAAGCAGTGAGACTCAATAAATAAAGTAGCCCAAGATCCCATGTGATTTACCAGAGCGGGAAGAGGCATGGGGGTCAGAGGGATGCGGACTGAAGTTCAGACTCTGGCATTTGGAATGGTGTGACCCAAGCCATCTGACACTGAGGGAGCCCAGTCCCCTCATTATACAACTGGAGCAATAACGCCTTCTTCAAAAGGCCGCCTTGAGGGTGAAACCACATTTAGGTTCCGTCCTATGACACATGAGACGCGCTCATAAACGCCAGCTGAATTTAATAATGCATCCAAATAAAAGCTGCTCACGTCAGCTCTGAGAGCGACAAAAGCTCAGAAGGGATTGGGGTGCTCAGGGAGGTAACTAACCAGCAGCAAGGGGGCAGGAAAGGCACCAAGACTCGAGGCTGAAATGGGTTCTAAGCCAGACTTCGACACGATGCCATGTGCACACCACCCTGAAATGGGGCTGATAACTGGTCCCACTGAAGGCAGAAGGAGAAGAGGGCAACAGAGGGTGAGATGGCTGGATGGCATCCCCGATTCAACGGCCATGAACCCGGGCAAACTCTGGGAGATGGTGAGGAACAGGGAGGCCTCACGCGCTGCAGTGGACGGGGTCACTAAGAGCCGGACACAGTTTAGTAACCACCACCAACGACCATCCGGCCCTTCCAGCTTGAAAGGACTGCTGGGAATACAGAACGAATAGGCCATAGGAGAGCTACTGGAAGAAATGAGCCTGTTTCAAACATGAAGTTACTGCTGAGATGCAGTAGGAAAAAGGACCCTTCAAAACACAGATCTGCTCCATTGTTTTCTGCCTGGAATCCCAGGGCCGGACGCTGGATGTGCTCTGGGATGAAAGCAAAGTGCAGAGCCGACAGGCACCGGCTGGGGTGCTGCCTCACTTGACGCCGGGCACGCCCCTGGCAGGGACTTCTGTCGGCATTACTGGCTGTGGGGTGTGGGGTGGCCCAGGCAGGCATGGCCCCGCAAATGGAAAAGCAAAGCCAGTGTGAGGCATCTAGCTGAGCACCTTATCAGCTGCTGCGTAAAAAACAGAAGCTCAGCTACTGATTCGGGCTGCAGATCAGAACCCCCTTTTCCTGAGGACCACCCCTTACCCTTGGGTACAGAGGATGCTGGCACAGACCTGTGCTCCCATCATCCCTAGGATGAGGGTCCTGGCCACAGAGCTCAGAACCTTAGAAAAGGGCAGGACTTGGAGAGGGTGAGCGGGCAGGGGCAGTCTGCAAAGCCCCTCACGGGGCACAGAGATCCAGGCCCCCTGGAGCAGCCCAGAGGTCAGCCAACCATACCCTCCCTCCTCCAGCCATCCCTCTTAAAGAGACAGCGTTCAGGTTTTCATTTCTGGACCAGATGACAAGCCCCTGCACTGAGCAGATCAAAGTTTCAGCGAGTGGAGCCAACCGCGGCCAAAAGGCCCAGGTGCTGGCTAGAGTCTTAGAACTCTGGAGGTCTTGTCGTTTGGTTTTGGCAACAATTTGCAAACGCTGCAGACTCTTTTAAAGGCAAACACCTAGTTGGCAGCAACTCCCAGAAAACTGGGCATATCTGGATCCACGTTTCCTAAGCAAGGCTATTTGAAACACCGAGAAGCTAGAGAGCTCTGGGGCTGCTTGGTGATGTCAGGTGGAAACAACCCCATTTTACAGAAGAGAAAGTTGGCTGAGCCAACTCTTCATACTTTCTCTTCCATGGAATACTGTGAGGCCCCGAGGAAGCAGGGACCCAGGCAGACAGAAGATGAAGGCTATCCTAACCTCCTGAGGATGCTCCTGCGTGGAAGAGACCCTCCCCGACCGTCAGAGAGGGCTCTGCAGGGCACAGGGCTGGAACAAGCCTGGCGGTCTGGGGCTCCTGAACACCCGGCCATGCATCAGACTTGCACTGGCCTGTGAGGAGATGTGCAGACGCTTAGATACAGCAGAAGCCCTAGAGGTGCGCCAGATACTGAGAACAAGGACAGAGACCCAGGCTTGGTTTGCTCGGTCCCACGGTGGGGTGGGGCGTCGTTGAGGCCTCCAGACAGTGGACAGGTGTGGCTGCTCCCTTCCCTCCTGCAGGGCAACCTTCATCGACCCCCTCTCACTCACTCCTCCTCCTGAGAAAAGCCTGTCCAACTTGATCACGTTGAAGTCTACGTGTCCACTGCAGGAAGAAGGACGATAGAATCCACTGACAAACTAATTGAAGGGTTTCCAGGAACAAGCACCTGACAAACTGCAGCTGAGCTCGTCCCATCTCCGAGCACCCTGGAGAGGCACTGCCATCTCCATCCCACAAAGCCAAACCCTCCAGAGTCCAAATTCACACCCCAGAGGGTGGTAGAGCCAAGATTCAAACCCACACATTCTGGCCCCCTCCACAGGCCCGTGACTCATCTTGAAAAGTACATTGCATGAGCGATCACCTCACAGCAGTCAGAATGGCCATCATCAAAAAAAATCGACAAACAATAAATGCTGGAGAGGATGTGACAAAAGGGAACCCTCTTGCCGTGTTGGTGGGAATGTAAATTGATATAGCCATGATGGAAGACAGTATGCAGAGTCCTTTAAAAATCAGGAGTTAAACTACCATGTGACCCAGCAGTATCACTACTGGGCATATACCCTGAGGAACCATAAAAGAAACAGGACAAATGTACCCCAATGTTCACTGCATCCCTATTTACGATAGCTAGGACATGGAAGCAACCTAGATGTCCACTGAGCGATGACTGGATAAAGAAGCTGTAGTACACATGTATTACTCAGCCATAAAAAGGAACACATTTGAGTAAGTTCTAATGAGGTGGCTGAAGTTAGACCCTATGATACAGATGAAGTATATCAGAAAGAGAAAGAAAACATCATATATTAACACACATATATGGAATTTAGAAAGATGATACTGATGAACCTATCTGCAGGGCAGGGATGGAGATGTAGACATAGAGAACAGACCTAGGGATCCAGGGTGGGGAGGAAGGGAAGGAGAGGAGGGACAAATGGAGAAAGCAGCATGGAAGCATACACTACCACACGTAAACAAACGGCCAGTGGTAATTTGCTGTATGACTCAAGGAACTCAAACTGGGGCTCTGTGACAACCTAGAGGGGTGAGATGGGGTGGGAGGTGGGAGGGGACATACGTACACCTATGGCTGATTCACGGTGGGCCATGGCAGAAACCAACACGATATGGGAAAGCAAGTATCCTTCAATGAAAAATAAATACATTTAGGGCTTCCCTGGTGGTCCAGTGGGTAAGGAGTCCACCTTGCAATGCAAGGGGCGTCAGTTCGATCTCTGGTCCGGGAAGATCCCATGTGCTGCGGAGCAGTTGGGCTGGTGTGTCCAATTACGAGCCAGCGCTCTGGAGCACATGCGCCCAGAGCTGGGGCTCTGCAACGAGGAGAGGCCACTGCAATGGGAGGCCCACACAGGCCAGGGTATGAAGATGGATGAAAATAAACAAACGAAAGTGGCCAATAAAAGTGGCCAAATTTTTTTTTTAAAGACCCTCAAAAAAAACCTGAATACATTTAAAAAAGAAAATTTAAAATTAAAGACTCATAAACAAAAAGAAAAAAAAAAAGGAAAAGAAAAAGTTATTTAAAAGCAGGAGCCATCTTATCAATCCATCAGTTTCCCCTTGGCATAGAAATCGTGTGCAGTAGATATTTTTTGTACCTGATCGTGATTTACAATACAAGTTTGAACCTGAAGAAAAGAGTCTGGACCTGGCCTGCAGAAGCTCTTAGAGATCCACAGAGGTCCAGTGAAATGTCAGAGATATGGGGGTTACTCATACTTCAAGCTGGTCGTCAGACATGTACAGGACCTTCTTGACCTTAGAGAATAAATACAATTTTCTGAACTCTCTGATGCAGAAGAAAACAATCCATTGCCTCTGAAGGATTCTGAAGACACTGAAGATACAAACTTTTGGTACAAATCACTTTAAGCTTCTGAGATGAAGCCGAATCGATGATCAGGTCCATGACCTTGATCATTTCTTCCAGTCTCCAAAGGCAAACCCACACCTTCAGCAAGAAGGGGCTGTTGGCACGGAGGGGCGGATCAGCGGTGCTGGGCAGCAGAGTTCAGGTTCCAACCCCCTGAGCGGCTCCCAGCTGGAACTCTCTAGCAGGAGCTGCTTCTCTATCTGCTGACCAGGACAGCACAGATCAACAGGTTGCTAAGCAACGGCTGCAGCCGCTTCCCTAGCAGGCGGTGGGGGTGGGGAGAGGAAGTGTGGGCCCACTTGTGAGGCTGATGTTCTCCTCGCAGGCCTGCGCCAGCATCTTCAGACAGGACCAGCAGGAGAGGACCCAGCCAGGCACCTGCTCCCCAGGGCTCTGGTCCTAACCAACCACAGATGACATCAGCAAGCTAAAAATGCCCCCTTGGAGCTCACGGGACTGTCTTTAAATGGGCTTTAAAGCTGGCAAGTGATGATGGTGGGGACCTTCTGTAAAGACCAATCATTCTGCAGCAAGGAAGGGTTGCTGTGTCCTCCTTGGGGATGGTGACAGGAAGACGTGGGTGTGGGACCCCAAGTCTCCTATCATCCATTCCAGCCCAGCTGGGAGGGGAAATAACAGACGTTTTCTTCTTCTTTTTTTTGGTGCATTTAAGAGTCATCAAGGGATTTATGAGCAGAATTTGTGAAATCTCCTATCAGCTCACTGAAGAGCTGAATGCCTGTTGAAAGCGTTACGTTCTGTTGTGGGGAGTGGAGGGAGAAGAGAGGTAAGAGCTGTATCAAGTGGGGGTCGCAAGGGTGCGGGCCAGGTAAAGCACCGGGCCGAGAGCAGAGCCACTCGGCCTCCCCAGAGGCTTAAGCCTACAGAAGGTTCTCTGTGAAGTTAAAGCACTCGTAGAGCAGAATAATAATGTGTATGTGCAGTTTCTCCGTCATGTCTGACTTTCTACGACTCCATGGACTACAGCCGGCCAGGCTCTTCGGTCCATGGGGCTCTCCGGGCAGGAAGAAGCACCAACTTATGCTGAATTTCAATCAAAAAAAAAGATTCAAAACAACCCTTTTTGTGTGCCGGCATCATGACTCATCAATTACTTTGGATTCTACAAAAACAGTATGTTATTTTCCCTTAATCAGTTTCTCAAAGGAATAATATATAGGTATACGTATTTTGCTAGCTAACTGATAAGTGCATAACGGATCAGCGGTGCTGGGCACTCAGTCCAACCCCTGAGCGGCTCCCAGCTGGAACTCTCTAGCAGGAGCTGCTTCTCTATCTGCTGACCAGGACAGCACAGATCAACAGGTTGCTAAGCAACGGCTGCAGCCGCTTCCCTAGCAGGCGGTGGGGGTGGGGAGAGGAAGTGTGGGCCCACTTGTGAGGCTGATGTTCTCCTCGCAGGCCTGCGCCAGCATCTTCAGACAGGACCAGCAGGAGAGGACCCAGCCAGGCACCTGCTCCCCAGGGCTCTGGTCCTAACCAACCACAGATGACATCAGCAAGCTAAAAATGCCCCCTTGGAGCTCACGGGACTGTCTTTAAATGGGCTTTAAAGCTGGCAAGTGATGATGGTGGGGACCTTCTGTAAAGACCAATCATTCTGCAGCAAGGAAGGGTTGCTGTGTCCTCCTTGGGGATGGTGACAGGAAGACGTGGGTGTGGGACCCCAAGTCTCCTATCATCCATTCCAGCCCAGCTGGGAGGGGAAATAACAGACGTTTTCTTCTTCTTCTTTTTTTTGGTGCATTTAAGAGTCATCAAGGGATTTATGAGCAGAATTTGTGAAATCTCCTATCAGCTCACTGAAGAGCTGAATGCCTGTTGAAAGCGTTACGTTCTGTTGTGGGGAGTGGAGGGAGAAGAGAGGTAAGAGCTGTATCAAGTGGGGGTCGCAAGGGTGCGGGCCAGGTAAAGCACCGGGCCGAGAGCAGAGCCACTCGGCCTCCCCAGAGGCTTAAGCCTACAGAAGGTTCTCTGTGAAGTTAAAGCACTCGTAGAGCAGAATAATAATGTGTATGTGCAGTTTCTCCGTCATGTCTGACTTTCTACGACTCCATGGACTACAGCCGGCCAGGCTCTTCGGTCCATGGGGCTCTCCGGGCAGGAAGAAGCACCAACTTATGCTGAATTTCAATCAAAAAAAAAGATTCAAAACAACCCTTTTTGTGTGCCGGCATCATGACTCATCAATTACTTTGGATTCTACAAAAACAGTATGTTATTTTCCCTTAATCAGTTTCTCAAAGGAATAATATATAGGTATACGTATTTTGCTAGCTAACTGATAAGTGCATAACCGTTTTTTTTTTTTTTTTTAATTTTTGGCCTCTTTTATTGTTTATTTATTTATTTTCATCCACCTTTATTCTCTGGCCTATGTGGGCCTCCCACTATAGTGGCCTCTCCCGTTGCAGAGCACTGGCCCCAGGCGCACATGCTCCAGAGTGCTGGCTTATTGGACGCACCAGTCCAGCCGCTCCGCAGCACGTGGGATCTTCCTGGGCCAGGGATCAAACCAGTGCCCCTTGCACTACAAGGCGGACTCTACCCACTGGACCACCAGGGAAGCCCTGTAACCTGTTTGTAAAGATTGACTTTATCATTACACATAATCTTTTTCATGATCTTACATAAATTTTGCATTTCACATAAAAACAAGAAAGCTCTTCATATATGATGTGGCAAGTTATACGAAAAGAACAAGATGCAGAAAAACGTGCGTGCTATAATACCATCTTGTATAAAAAGCAATGAATAGCTATATATTTACTTGTATTTATATAAAGTGTCTCTGGAAGGGAACTCTGATAACCAGTCACGCCGGGGGCCTTTGGCCTAGAAACTGGTGGCTCAGAGCAAGAAATGGGAGGGGGTGCTTCTCAGGGTGTCTGCTCTTGTCCATTTTGAATTTAAAACCCAGTCAGTGCAGTACAAATGTTAAGATGAATAGACAAAATTACAATTTTTGTTTGAAAAGGAAAAAAGGTAAGAGTTACAATGTTCCTTGGATGGAGGTGGGGGCCTAAGCTCCAGGCAGGCGGGGTCAGGAAGAGATACAACAGGGAATCACCCAGCAGCTGGGCGCATCCAGCCATGTGACAGCCATGGCCTTGAGCATGGCCCTCTGCCAAGAGGCACAGGGTGTGCGACAAGCAACCCATAAATCACTCGATAAAACTTTCATATCATGGCCTGGACTCTGATAGGGAATCTTGTTTTCCTCTCCTGTAATACAAGAGATTCAAAACAACCCTTTTTGTGTGCCGGCATCATGACTCATCAATTACTTTGGATTCTACAAAAACAGTATGTTATTTTCCCTTAATCAGTTTCTCAAAGGAATAATATATAGGTATACGTATTTTGCTAGCTAACTGATAAGTGCATAACCGTTTTTTTTTTTTTTTTTTAATTTTTGGCCTCTTTTATTGTTTATTTATTTATTTTCATCCACCTTTATTCTCTGGCCTATGTGGGCCTCCCACTATAGTGGCCTCTCCCGTTGCAGAGCACTGGCCCCAGGCGCACATGCTCCAGAGTGCTGGCTTATTGGACGCACCAGTCCAGCCGCTCCGCAGCACGTGGGATCTTCCTGGGCCAGGGATCAAACCAGTGCCCCTTGCACTACAAGGCGGACTCTACCCACTGGACCACCAGGGAAGCCCTGTAACCTGTTTGTAAAGATTGACTTTATCATTACACATAATCTTTTTCATGATCTTACATAAATTTTGCATTTCACATAAAAACAAGAAAGCTCTTCATATATGATGTGGCAAGTTATACGAAAAGAACAAGATGCAGAAAAACGTGCGTGCTATAATACCATCTTGTATAAAAAGCAATGAATAGCTATATATTTACTTGTATTTATATAAAGTGTCTCTGGAAGGGAACTCTGATAACCAGTCACGCCGGGGGCCTTTGGCCTAGAAACTGGTGGCTCAGAGCAAGAAATGGGAGGGGGTGCTTCTCAGGGTGTCTGCTCTTGTCCATTTTGAATTTAAAACCCAGTCAGTGCAGTACAAATGTTAAGATGAATAGACAAAATTACAATTTTTGTTTGAAAAGGAAAAAAGGTAAGAGTTACAATGTTCCTTGGATGGAGGTGGGGGCCTAAGCTCCAGGCAGGCGGGGTCAGGAAGAGATACAACAGGGAATCACCCAGCAGCTGGGCGCATCCAGCCATGTGACAGCCATGGCCTTGAGCATGGCCCTCTGCCAAGAGGCACAGGGTGTGCGACAAGCAACCCATAAATCACTCGATAAAACTTTCATATCATGGCCTGGACTCTGATAGGGGAATCTTGTTTTCCCTCTCCTGTAATACAAGAGATTCATGAGCTATCCAGAAATTCAGATACGGCGGTGTCACGGGCTTGATGCGCTTAGGAGCTGGGCAGATGCCAGGCCTGCCCTTTGGTAGTTATGCAAACTCAGATAAGAGCCTCTCAGGGGGTTAGCTTCCTCATCAGTAAAATGCAGGCAATGATACACTGAGGAGCAAATAAAGATAAGTCATGTAAAGCGCCCAGCTGCCAGCTCTCACTCGTGAATGAGCTACAAGGGGCTTAGGCGCCGCTGCCACTGGGGGAGCCTTCCTGAGCTCCCTACTCTGTGCTCCCCACAAAAAGACACTTCCTGGGTGTAACACCAGCTCGTGTTGCTCCTAGCCAAGCGAGTCGTCAGCCCTGAGCAGGGGAAGCTGGGGGCCTTCCCTGAGCCCACTCTGTTTTATGTTATCCCTGGTTGGGGGTGGCAGGTGGCTGGGACAATACCAGGCCCAGCTTGGGGTTCATTCATTCCAGAAAAATCCAATCCTAGGACCAAATGTGCCAGCCACTGAGTCTAGGCTGCATGAGGGTGCGCCGAGGGGAACAGAGGATGGTAATCTTAGGGTGTCACTATCGCGCCCCGTTCAAATGTACAGAAGAGGATTTAGAACTCAAGAGCCTGGGGAACAGCACTTCTCCATTTAGCATGTTTTTCACAACTACAGACAGACACACCTATGAAACTACCCAACATGCAAGCCAAGCTGAGGCACAGTATCAGTGCTTGTTCTAGGCAGTGCACCAAAATTCTCCAAACAATGGGAGGCATCATCCGTTGAACACCTACTGTTTGCCAGCCACAGTACTAGGGGTGTATCTTCACTGTTCCCTGCAAAGCCAGGTTATCGCCCCTGTTTAACAAATAAGGGAATGGAAGCTCAGAGATAGTCTAGTCCACCTGCCAGAGGTCACAGGTCAAACTGTGAACTCCGGCCTGAGTGGCCACAGCTTTCAAATGCGCCTCTCAAGTGAGTGCCATGCTGAGTGTCTGCAGGCCTGCCCCCTACAGGACAGAAGAGGCAGCCTTTCCCAGGAGTTACTACCAGAGATTCTGTGTCCCCCGTTGTGGACTGAAGGTCAACGTAGGAATCCTCAGAATCTATGAATGCTCCCTTATATGACAGCCAAAGGGACTTGGCAGATGTGACAAAGGTAAGGACCTAGAGATGAGAGACTAGCTTGGATTATCCAGGTGGGCCTGATACCATCTCAGGGCCCCTGTTGGGAGGAGGAGGAATGAGATCAGCATGGTTGGTAGGAGATGTATCATAGAATCAAGAGGTTGGAGGGACGTGAGAAAATTATGACTGAGAAATACGACCAAGGTCTCTTAACAGAAGCTGGAAAAGGGAAGAAAATGATTCTCCCCAAAGCTTCTAGAAGGAGTGCAGCCCTGCCAGCACCTCTGAGAGCAGCGCTGCATTGTTTTAAGCCCCTGGAACCACCACCACTTGTTACAGCAGCCACTGGAAGCACACCCTGGACAGTTCATGTCAAAGGAGGGGACATTTACCTCCCAGAAGGCGGATAAACGCTCTGGACTGGCAGTGGTGATGGGCATGCAGTGTTCCATTAGCAGCTGAAATGATAAATAAATTGGAGCTACCAAGACATGGAACAAGATGCGCCATGTCAGACGTACCAGGCGGGGTTAAAGAAGCCAGACGAGAAAGGGTCCACGCTCTATGACTATTTATCTGCGACTTTTCAGTAGGCCAAGTAAGCTGTCATGAGAGAAAGAGAAAATCACATTCGGTAACTGGAGGCCAAGGATGAGCAATGGGAACACAAGAGGCCCTGAGCGAGAAACTCTTCTACCAAGCTGAGGCACAGTATCAGTGCTTGTTCTAGGCAGTGCACCAAAATTCTCCAAACAATGGGAGGCATCATCCGTTGAACACCTACTGTTTGCCAGCCACAGTACTAGGGGTGTATCTTCACTGTTCCCTGCAAAGCCAGGTTATCGCCCCTGTTTAACAAATAAGGGAATGGAAGCTCAGAGATAGTCTAGTCCACCTGCCAGAGGTCACAGGTCAAACTGTGAACTCCGGCCTGAGTGGCCACAGCTTTCAAATGCGCCTCTCAAGTGAGTGCCATGCTGAGTGTCTGCAGGCCTGCCCCCTACAGGACAGAAGAGGCAGCCTTTCCCAGGAGTTACTACCAGAGATTCTGTGTCCCCCGTTGTGGACTGAAGGTCAACGTAGGAATCCTCAGAATCTATGAATGCTCCCTTATATGACAGCCAAAGGGACTTGGCAGATGTGACAAAGGTAAGGACCTAGAGATGAGAGACTAGCTTGGATTATCCAGGTGGGCCTGATACCATCTCAGGGCCCCTGTTGGGAGGAGGAGGAATGAGATCAGCATGGTTGGTAGGAGATGTATCATAGAATCAAGAGGTTGGAGGGACGTGAGAAAATTATGACTGAGAAATACGACCAAGGTCTCTTAACAGAAGCTGGAAAAGGGAAGAAAATGATTCTCCCCAAAGCTTCTAGAAGGAGTGCAGCCCTGCCAGCACCTCTGAGAGCAGCGCTGCATTGTTTTAAGCCCCTGGAACCACCACCACTTGTTACAGCAGCCACTGGAAGCACACCCTGGACAGTTCATGTCAAAGGAGGGGACATTTACCTCCCAGAAGGCGGATAAACGCTCTGGACTGGCAGTGGTGATGGGCATGCAGTGTTCCATTAGCAGCTGAAATGATAAATAAATTGGAGCTACCAAGACATGGAACAAGATGCGGCCATGTCAGACGTACCAGGCGGGGTTAAAGAAGCCAGACGAGAAAGGGTCCACGCTCTATGACTATTTATCTGCGACTTTTCAGTAGGCCAAGTAAGCTGTCATGAGAGAAAGAGAGAAAATCACATTCGGTAACTGGAGGCCAAGGATGAGCAATGGGAACACAAGAGGCCCTGAGCGAGAAACTCTTCTACAGGGCGGGGGGAATCCAACCCTCCATCCTATTAAATAAAGTGAGATGAGTGAGAGCCGTTTGCGTCACCCCTTAGAACAATTGCTCTTTGTTGCTCGAGTATGGGGGGAGGGGAGGAAACAATGGTGGTGTGTCCAGTGTCTTCAGCAGGGATTATGTCTCCTCAACAGGTGCCTTGGAGAGGCAACAAGAGCATCGCACACTTGTGCAGACCCATGGGCCTACTGGTGGAATAAATCATTATGCTTCGAATGTCTTTATCTGAAATGAAGCAGAAGGGTTCTGATTCCATTTAATAGTATTATCTGACTATAGCTGTTAGTCTTCTCTGGTGGCTCAGCAGTAAAGAATCTGCCTGCCAATGCAGGAGACACAGATTCGATCCCTGGGTCAGGAAGATCCCTTAGAGAAGGAAATGGCTACCCACTCCAGCATTCCCGCCTGGGAAATCCCACAGACAAAGGAGCCTGGCAGGCTACAGTCCATGGGGTCGCAAAGGGTCAGACACACCTGGTCCCACAGAACTTAGTGACTAAATAACAACAACAATCTGACTGTAGATCCTGCCTTTGTATAAGGTCAGAGACTCCTTGTGCTTCAATTACATACATTTAAATCCACAATGAGGAAAAAGAGAAAAGGGGAACCATTAGACAATGAAGGAGTCTTGCAAGATATCATTGCCAAGTTTAAGAGGAGGGCTTATTTGGATCTTGATTTGAAAAGGCCAGCTGTGAGAAGACATTTCTAGAGACAAAGAAACGTGAATCTGGGCTCTATAGGGAATGAACCAGCAGGAAATGGATTCTTGTTGATCCTAACAGGTCCAACGGTGGCCCATGGCTAACTGGAAAAGGAAGGAAGGAACTAACATATGTTTCGGTCTCTACAGGTGGAACGTCATATCAGTATTTTGGGTGGAATTTAAATATTTAAAATTTTAAATATTAAATAATATGAATGCAGAAAATAATATGAACATTAGGGAAAAAGCCTATTAAAAACAGCACCATAAAGGAAAAATATACTCTTAGAAATCCATTTAAGAGATGCAAATCTTGTACTCCAAAAACTCAAAAAACCTACTAAAGAAATACAGAATACTTACATTGGAGACATATTCATGGTTCAGAAGATCAAATAAACACAATACTACCCAAACTGATCTACAGATTCAACACAATTTCCATCAAAATTCCAGCTGGCCACTTTTCTTTTTCTTTTTTTTTATTTACAAATTGATAAACTGATCCTAAAATTCATATGGAAATACACCCAGAATAGCAAAAACAATCTTGAAAGACAACAAAGTTGGAGGACATACACTTCATGATTTCAAATTTCAGTCTAATCAAGATGGTCTGGTACTGGCATGGCTCAGCAGTAAAGAATCTGCCTGCCAATGCAGGAGACACAGATTCGATCCCTGGGTCAGGAAGATCCCTTAGAGAAGGAAATGGCTACCCACTCCAGCATTCCCGCCTGGGAAATCCCACAGACAAAGGAGCCTGGCAGGCTACAGTCCATGGGGTCGCAAAGGGTCAGACACACCTGGTCCCACAGAACTTAGTGACTAAATAACAACAACAATCTGACTGTAGATCCTGCCTTTGTATAAGGTCAGAGACTCCTTGTGCTTCAATTACATACATTTAAATCCACAATGAGGAAAAAGAGAAAAGGGGAACCATTAGACAATGAAGGAGTCTTGCAAGATATCATTGCCAAGTTTAAGAGGAGGGCTTATTTGGATCTTGATTTGAAAAGGCCAGCTGTGAGAAGACATTTCTAGAGACAAAGAAACGTGAATCTGGGCTCTATAGGGAATGAACCAGCAGGAAATGGATTCTTGTTGATCCTAACAGGTCCAACGGTGGCCCATGGCTAACTGGAAAAGGAAGGAAGGAACTAACATATGTTTCGGTCTCTACAGGTGGAACGTCATATCAGTATTTTGGGTGGAATTTAAATATTTAAAATTTTAAATATTAAATAATATGAATGCAGAAAATAATATGAACATTAGGGAAAAAGCCTATTAAAAACAGCACCATAAAGGAAAAATATACTCTTAGAAATCCATTTAAGAGATGCAAATCTTGTACTCCAAAAACTCAAAAAACCTACTAAAGAAATACAGAATACTTACATTGGAGACATATTCATGGTTCAGAAGATCAAATAAACACAATACTACCCAAACTGATCTACAGATTCAACACAATTTCCATCAAAATTCCAGCTGGCCACTTTTCTTTTTCTTTTTTTTTATTTACAAATTGATAAACTGATCCTAAAATTCATATGGAAATACACCCAGAATAGCAAAAACAATCTTGAAAGACAACAAAGTTGGAGGACATACACTTCATGATTTCAAATTTCAGTCTAATCAAGATGGTCTGGTACTGGCATGAGGACCAACAAACAGATCAATGAAACAAAATTGAGAATTCAAAAATAAACCTTCACGCTTATAACTAACTGGTGACAAGACATTCAATGGGGAAAGAACCGTCTTTTCAACAAGTGATACTAAAACCAGACATCCATCCCTATGCAAAGGAACAAAGTTGAAGCTTTACTTCATGCAAAGATTAACTCAAAATGAATCAAAGTGTAAGAGCTAAAACTGTAAAATATTAGAAGAAAACACAGTGATACAACCATGGCATTTCAATTCTATGGACTTGAACCTCCGTTCTGCCACTTTCTTCTTATGGCCAAGTGGGTGGCTTGCTTTCACTGAATTTCATTGCAAATGAACAATCACCCTCACGGGGCTGTTACAAAAACTATATGAGGTAACACTGGCATCTCCCAGAACATGAACTCTGCCCATGTTGAGTTCGTGGTCAGCCATGTTCTTCGCATAAAATCATGTAAGGATGAAGACATGATGAAGTCTACATGTGAATTTGGGTGCAAAACATAAAAGGCCATTTTAAGATTTAGAAAAGAAATTCCAGTTTACGAAGCCTGAATTCTCTCCAATGGGCAATTTTTATGGAAACTGTAGCGTAGAGCAATTTGTTCCAAAGGGGCTAAGGGTGGCTTGCTGGAGTCCTCTGGGCCAAATTCCACCTGAAGACACTGTCTATGGAGCAACCAGCATTGAACATTTTTGAATGTGGATGCTTTCACATGAAGTACCTCATCCCAGTAAACCTCAAACCCCACCATTCTGTAATGTATGTGTGTCTGGATGCGTGTGCGTGTGTCTGTGTGTGTGCACACTCAGTCGTGCCCAACTCTTTGCAACCCCAGGGACTGTAGCCCACCAGGCTCCTCTGTCCACGGGATTTCCCAGGCAGGAATACTGGAGTGGGCTGCCATGCCCTCCTCCAGGGGACCTTCTCGACCCAGGGATCGAACCTGCGTCTCTTGTGTCTCAACAATGGAAGGTGGATTCTTTACCACTAGCCACTGTGAAGCCCGCTTTCTTACTGTGTAACCACAGGCATCTCTCACTTGTTTACATCACTGTCTGGCTCTTCAAGGTGATTAGATTTCTATGCTCTATCTCAAATGCAATGAGATCATCTGTTGGCTCACCAACTTACTTCTTCCAAATGTTTGGAGAGCCTCTTTCTTTTTAAAAAATCTTTTAAAGTTTTGGAAGACGTTAAAGTTCTTTTCAATACTTTCAATAACTTAAAAAATGTGACACTAAAATTGTGTAAAAGATACCACAGACCAGCCCTGTCCCAGTGGAAGTATCATACCAGTTATTAAGTGCAAGCCACTTATGTAATTTTACATTTTCTAATAGTCACATGAAAAAAATCAAAAAGAAACATATTTCATATTCTTCTTCCAAACCAAGTGCCTGAAACCCGGTGTGTATTTTACATTTATAGTACATCTTAATTTGGAATGGCTTCATTTCAAATGCTCAGCAGCCACATATGGTCAGTGGCTTGCGAATTGGACAGCACAGATAGAGAAAACTAATAATAAGCCATGTGAGACCTTAAAGGAAGACGTGGGGTTCTACAGGAAAAGAACATCCACATTAGAAACGATTTAAGTGGCAGATTTGGGGGCTGTGGAGGTCACGGTGGTGTTGGCAGATTTGGAGGCTGTGGGGTCACGGTGGTGACAAGGGTCATGTTGACGTCTGAGATGGAGTGAATCTTAAATCACATGAATGCAGAGCAGAGGGGAGGCTAATCAGAGCTTCCTTTTCTGCTGTGGTTTCCACTTACATCCTCCCTGCTCCATGCATGGGATTCCCAGGTGACCCAGGGGTAAGGAATCTACCTGCCAATGCAGGAGATGTGGGTTCAGTCCCTAGGTCGGGAAGATTCCCTGGAGAACGACATGGTGGCCCAGTTCAATATTCTTGCCTGGGAAATCACATGCATGGAGGAGCCCAGGGGGCGACAGTCCATAGGGTTGCTAAAGAGTCTCAGACAACTTAGCGACTAAACAAGCAACACCAACTCCATGCATCTTGGGAGTGGGCTAGGATGCAGTTGGAGGAAAAGCACGGCAGAGTAGGTGGGGTTGAGACATCTCTACTTCTATTATTTATCCTGGGTGAATCTTCTCTAGCTCCAATGAACAAGCCTTTTGCCTCTCCTCTTCAAGGATTATTATGTTCTCCCAACTGTGATATTTTGGGTCTTTCTGGCAGGAGGTGGGCTGATTAGATTTCTATGCAATGAGATCATCTGTTGGCTCACCAACTTACTTCTTCCAAATGTTTGGAGAGCCTCTTTCTTTTTAAAAAATCTTTTAAAGTTTTGGAAGACGTTAAAGTTCTTTTCAATACTTTCAATAACTTAAAAAATGTGACACTAAAATTGTGTAAAAGATACCACAGACCAGCCCTGTCCCAGTGGAAGTATCATACCAGTTATTAAGTGCAAGCCACTTATGTAATTTTACATTTTCTAATAGTCACATGAAAAAAATCAAAAAGAAACATATTTCATATTCTTCTTCCAAACCAAGTGCCTGAAACCCGGTGTGTATTTTACATTTATAGTACATCTTAATTTGGAATGGCTTCATTTCAAATGCTCAGCAGCCACATATGGTCAGTGGCTTGCGAATTGGACAGCACAGATAGAGAAAACTAATAATAAGCCATGTGAGACCTTAAAGGAAGACGTGGGGTTCTACAGGAAAAGAACATCCACATTAGAAACGATTTAAGTGGCAGATTTGGGGGCTGTGGAGGTCACGGTGGTGTTGGCAGATTTGGAGGCTGTGGGGTCACGGTGGTGACAAGGGTCATGTTGACGTCTGAGATGGAGTGAATCTTAAATCACATGAATGCAGAGCAGAGGGGAGGCTAATCAGAGCTTCCTTTTCTGCTGTGGTTTCCACTTACATCCTCCCTGCTCCATGCATGGGATTCCCAGGTGACCCAGGGGTAAGGAATCTACCTGCCAATGCAGGAGATGTGGGTTCAGTCCCTAGGTCGGGAAGATTCCCTGGAGAACGACATGGTGGCCCAGTTCAATATTCTTGCCTGGGAAATCACATGCATGGAGGAGCCCAGGGGGCGACAGTCCATAGGGTTGCTAAAGAGTCTCAGACAACTTAGCGACTAAACAAGCAACACCAACTCCATGCATCTTGGGAGTGGGCTAGGATGCAGTTGGAGGAAAAGCACGGCAGAGTAGGTGGGGTTGAGACATCTCTACTTCTATTATTTATCCTGGGTGAATCTTCTCTAGCTCCAATGAACAAGCCTTTTGCCTCTCCTCTTCAAGGATTATTATGTTCTCCCAACTGTGATATTTTGGGTCTTTCTGGCAGGAGGTGGGCTGGGCAGGGGTGGAAATAACTCATGCATGTTCTCTGAACAAGGAAGCAGGAAAGAACAGACATCTGGCCCCAGGATTTTGCTGGCTCCAGGGACATCTCTGTAAAGCCACTAACACTAATTGCTTTCACGTCTGCTCCCATTTCAAGTGGAAATGAAAAGCCTCCACGACTAATGGAAAACAAAACGCCCACTTGCTGTTTGTTTACCACGTTATGTAAGTGCTCGATGTTCCCACCACTCCCGTCCGGGCCCCCACCTTGAAACCCTTGAGAGAGCATGTCACACAAACCCAGCAGGAGCCCCACATGCACAGAAAGGACCCCTGCATTCCTGCTAGGGCTGCACAATGCCCTAATCCAAGAGTAAACAAATGCAGGGAGTCAGGCGAGGCCACAAGGAAAGAGAAGGAAAAGAGAAGTCATCCTACTTATTCTTAATGCTAGCTTCCAGAAATATATATATTTTTTTTTAAAGATTTATTTTATTTATTTATTTTGGGCGGGGGTCGGGTTGGGGAGGGAGGAGAGCGGGCGGGCCACTTCCATTGGTCTTTCATTTCTCTATTTTCATCCTTCTTTGTTCCTTGGCTCCTGTGGGCCTCCCATCGCGGTGGCGTCTGTTGCTGCAGAGAGCCGGCTCTGGGCGCACGCACGCCAGTGCTCCGGCTCGGTAATTGGACACATCAGTCCAGCCGCTCCGCGGCACGTGGGATCCTCCCCAGGCCAGGGCTTGAACCAGCGCCCCTTGCACTGCAAGGCGGTGTCCTTACCCACTGGACCACCAGGGGAAGCCCCAGAAATATTTTGAATTGTCTTATTTGACATGACGTACAAAAATCTGAACCTCACCTTATCAATTTAAGACTTCTGACTGCCAAAGAAAGTAAATCTAAAATGCATCCCTTGGGAGTGGGCTAGGATGCAGTTGGAGGAAAAGCACGGCAGAGTAGGTGGGGTTGAGACATCTCTACTTCTATTATTTATCCTGGGTGAATCTTCTCTAGCTCCAATGAACAAGCCTTTTGCCTCTCCTCTTCAAGGATTATTATGTTCTCCCAACTGTGATATTTTGGGTCTTTCTGGCAGGAGGTGGGCTGGGCAGGGGTGGAAATAACTCATGCATGTTCTCTGAACAAGGAAGCAGGAAAGAACAGACATCTGGCCCCAGGATTTTGCTGGCTCCAGGGACATCTCTGTAAAGCCACTAACACTAATTGCTTTCACGTCTGCTCCCATTTCAAGTGGAAATGAAAAGCCTCCACGACTAATGGAAAACAAAACGCCCACTTGCTGTTTGTTTACCACGTTATGTAAGTGCTCGATGTTCCCACCACTCCCGTCCGGGCCCCCACCTTGAAACCCTTGAGAGAGCATGTCACACAAACCCAGCAGGAGCCCCACATGCACAGAAAGGACCCCTGCATTCCTGCTAGGGCTGCACAATGCCCTAATCCAAGAGTAAACAAATGCAGGGAGTCAGGCGAGGCCACAAGGAAAGAGAAGGAAAAGAGAAGTCATCCTACTTATTCTTAATGCTAGCTTCCAGAAATATATATATTTTTTTTTAAAGATTTATTTTATTTATTTATTTTGGGCGGGGGTCGGGTTGGGGAGGGAAGGGAGCGGGCGGGCCACTTCCATTGGTCTTTCATTTCTCTATTTTCATCCTTCTTTGTTCCTTGGCTCCTGTGGGCCTCCCATCGCGGTGGCGTCTGTTGCTGCAGAGAGCCGGCTCTGGGCGCACGCACGCCAGTGCTCCGGCTCGGTAATTGGACACATCAGTCCAGCCGCTCCGCGGCACGTGGGATCCTCCCCAGGCCAGGGCTTGAACCAGCGCCCCTTGCACTGCAAGGCGGTGTCCTTACCCACTGGACCACCAGGGGAAGCCCCAGAAATATTTTGAATTGTCTTATTTGACATGACGTACAAAAATCTGAACCTCACCTTATCAATTTAAGACTTCTGACTGCCAAAGAAAGGAAAAATACATGTCCAGCTGAAATCGGGGCTTAAGGAAATGAACTCTCAACTCATTGGGCCTAACGCAGGTGCCCTTTAAAATGATATACAGCAGCTCACTAGGAAGCCTTCTTTGACAGTCCTGTTATAGCTGGGCTGCTTGGGTCTACCCATGTGGGAAGATTGAAAGCAGGAGGAGAAGGGGACGACAGAGGATGAGATGGTTAGATGGCATCCCCAACTCAACTGACATGAGTTTGAGCAAACTCCGGGAGGTGGTGAAGGACAGGGAAGCCTGGGGTGCTGCAGTCGATGGGGTCACAAAGAGTCAGACACAACGTAAGAGAATGAACAACAAGGACTTACTACACACTGCGCTCTATCTCCCCACTGACCACTGGCAGGACTATATCTTACGTATCCCCTATCTCCAGCCCCAAACAGGGGTCTCAGCAAAGCCGAGGTATAGCACAAAGTTTAGGCTGTCCCGCCCCTTCCCCTAACGGTTTCAGTAACAGGATGGTCCATTTTTTAGTCAAACCCGCAATTGCCAAGAATACAAACTACTTCCCAGCATCCTTTGCAGTTAATTGTGGCCATGTGACTAAGTTCCAGCCCATAGGATATGAATAGAAGTAATATATACATTTCCCACAGTTCAATTCTCCACCTCCCCCTTATGTGTGAATACGGACGGGGTGAGGCCATCCTGGGCCACACAGACAAGACCTCCCCCGCCCCCGGAACAGGGGTGCCATGAGACACAGGCTCCTGGATTCTGAACATGTAGAGTATCAGACTGCTTTCAGAGGGGCTGAAAGAACAAACTATGAGAACAAACTGTGATTCTGGAACTGGGTTATGGCGACTAAAATTACATGCTTAGATTTGTCAAAGGAAGAACAATACCCCCCAAACAGAGAATCCCATTGCGGAGGTTATTTTATATGTCAACTTGATGGGGTCACTGGGCTCCCAGACAAGAGGCCAAACTTTATTCTGGGGCATCTGGGAGGGCATTTCTTGATAAGATTAACACCTGAACTGGTAGACTGCGCAAAGTTGGTAGGCTGGCAAGTTGCCCTCCCTCATGTGGGTGGGCCTCCTCCCATCAACTGAAGACCTCAGTCTGAAGGCTGAGTATGAGCAACCTCCTCCTATCTAACTCTGTGCCGAGACATCCTTGCCTGCCTTTGGACTCAAATATCAGCTCTTCCTGCGTCTCGAGTCTGTTGGCTTTCAGACTAGAACATACATTGGACGGGGGCTGGAATGACACCACTGGCTCTTCTGGGTTTCCAGCTTAGCGACTGCAGCTTTGGGACTCAGCCTCCATAACTGTGTGACTTAACCCCTTAGGAGAAATCTCTTTTTCCCTTCTTGGCAACCATGGGTCCAGCTGAAAGTGTATGGTCCTGTGACTAGAGAAGAAGGGAGAAGTGACTTTGGGGAGGAGGGGGATACCAGGGGTCAGTCCTACACCTACAATCTGCCGAGACCCGTGTTAGGGGCTGGAGCTGGAGGTGGTGGGTGAGACACGATCCCACCAGTGGGCAGCAGGGAAGTAGAAAAGGCCCTGTCTAATTACACTGCACATGAGATATAGACAGATAAAGACATAGATACAGATCTATCTCCAATTGGTTCTTTTTCTCCAGAGAACCCCCACGAATACATCTATCTGCCTCTTGTTTTGGGCAGCCAGCCTCCGGCTCTTCCTGCCTCTCTTACTGATGAAGAACCCTACATCCTTGGCTAGATGACAGGCTCCTGGGGTGAAGAGATTCATCTTCTTCCATCATCAACTTCTGTCTTCACCTCCCTGTCCATACGCTGCTTACTCCAGGCTAGACACAGAGCATGACTCCTTGGCCAGACTGACTTAGACCCTGGAACGAAGGATGATCCTGAAAACAAAGCCCTTTGTGCAGTCTCTACAGAGTGCCTTTGAAACACCCTATGGCCAAGAGGACTGTTCAAGACGGCCAAGTTCAGATGGCTTATCTTAGCATCAAAGCCTTCTTCAAAGCAGAGGTTGGGTTTTTGTATAAATACCTTCTCTGCAGCCATGAGGCTCTATGTAGCAAAAGGAAAGTGGAAACTGGGGGGATATTAATTTGGGGGCTCAGAGGCCAAGCTCTTGCACCAGGATTTAGTCAGACGGCTTTTCCTGAGTCACTGGATTTCACCAGGAGAGAAGGACAGACACAAACTCGTGGTCAAACGCGGCTGGTGACGAAACAGATAGGCTGCCTCTGAGTCAACCCCCGCCCTCCCCACCCGCCCTCCAAGACTGCCCAACCAGAGAGCAGAAGTTCCCAGGAGCTCTCCTCTCAGGTCAGCTCCCAGAGGATGGAGAGCTTGGCTTGCCTCCCAGAAAAACTGATCTGGTGAAGGAATGCGAGAAGCGTGCCCTTCCCTACCCCTACACCACAGAAGGGAGAGAGGCCAAGAGCCCCCCAGGAGCATCTGTCTTCAGGCGGAGAATGTTTCTGAACGGACATAGTTGTTCTCCAGCTCAGGAAATAGCTGCCCCGGCCAGAACACAATTGAACGTGACCTTGGGCCCGGCTCTGCAGGCAGAGGTTAATTGGCTTTCCTCCTCTGGCTGGACCCAGCACTCAGTCTCTGCTGGTGCCTAATGGCGTTTTTCTGCATAATACCGCAAGCACCTTATCTCAGGCAGCGAGGCCTACTTCCCTTGGTTGCTTCCTCTGGTTTGAAGGAGAAGTTTGATAAGGGGGCACATTTCACTTTATAAAAAATACTGTTAACTGACAAGGAGGTGCTTTTTCTTCCAGGAAAGATTTCATATTTGCCTTGGAGAGTCTGCCCATGGGAGCCTGGCAGGGAGAAAAGAGAAGACAGCCTCAAAAAGGAGCTCAGGTGAATAACTGAAGCCCTGAAGGAAAGTAGGCCAGTGGGTCGGAATGAAATTCTGCCAAAACCAAACAGAAAAATTCATCAGCGGGAGACAGCGCGACGCCAGCACAGCCCTCCAGCGCTTCACCTTCAACGCGTCCCTGGGTGTCTGTCCTCACTGTCCACCTCGGCTGGGCTGCCACATTTGCTTACGGAAATAGTCATTTCTTGGAGGACAATTTGATTGTCTTTTGGAGCAATGCTTATCGCATCAAAGCCTTCTTCAAAGCAGAGGTTGGGTTTTGTATAAATACCTTCTCTGCAGCCATGAGGCTCTATGTAGCAAAAGGAAAGTGGAAACTGGGGGGATATTAATTTGGGGGCTCAGAGGCCAAGCTCTTGCACCAGGATTTAGTCAGACGGCTTTTCCTGAGTCACTGGATTTCACCAGGAGAGAAGGACAGACACAAACTCGTGGTCAAACGCGGCTGGTGACGAAACAGATAGGCTGCCTCTGAGTCAACCCCGCCCTCCCACCCGCCCTCCAAGACTGCCCAACCAGAGAGCAGAAGTTCCCAGGAGCTCTCCTCTCAGGTCAGCTCCCAGAGGATGGAGAGCTTGGCTTGCCTCCCAGAAAAACTGATCTGGTGAAGGAATGCGAGAAGCGTGCCCTTCCCTACCCCTACACCACAGAAGGGAGAGAGGCCAAGAGCCCCCCAGGAGCATCTGTCTTCAGGCGGAGAATGTTTCTGAACGGACATAGTTGTTCTCCAGCTCAGGAAATAGCTGCCCCGGCCAGAACACAATTGAACGTGACCTTGGGCCCGGCTCTGCAGGCAGAGGTTAATTGGCTTTCCTCCTCTGGCTGGACCCAGCACTCAGTCTCTGCTGGTGCCTAATGGCGTTTTTCTGCATAATACCGCAAGCACCTTATCTCAGGCAGCGAGGCCTACTTCCCTTGGTTGCTTCCTCTGGTTTGAAGGAGAAGTTTGATAAGGGGGCACATTTCACTTTATAAAAAATACTGTTAACTGACAAGGAGGTGCTTTTTCTTCCAGGAAAGATTTCATATTTGCCTTGGAGAGTCTGCCCATGGGAGCCTGGCAGGGAGAAAAGAGAAGACAGCCTCAAAAAGGAGCTCAGGTGAATAACTGAAGCCCTGAAGGAAAGTAGGCCAGTGGGTCGGAATGAAATTCTGCCAAAACCAAACAGAAAAATTCATCAGCGGGAGACAGCGCGACGCCAGCACAGCCCTCCAGCGCTTCACCTTCAACGCGTCCCTGGGTGTCTGTCCTCACTGTCCACCTCGGCTGGGCTGCCACATTTGCTTACGGAAATAGTCATTTCTTGGAGGACAATTTGATTGTCTTTTGGAGCAATGGCACATTTTTTTGTTTTTATCAACAACCCATAAAACCCTAAAGAGGAAAATAAAACTCTAAAACCAGTGCTGTAGAGCAAGATGGTATAGGAACCTGGAATGGTAGGTCCCCAAATCAAGGGAAATTGAATGTGGTCCAGCAGAGATGGCAAGACTGAGCATCAGCATTTGCAGGAATCAATAACCTAAAATGAATGGGAATGGAGTGGGTGGCCCTATCCTTCGCCAGGGGATCTTCCTGACCCAGGGATCGAACCTATGTCTCCGGCACTGCAAGTGGAGCCTTTACCCACTGAGCCATCCGGGGCTTCATCACAAAGGCAGGTAACTCAGGGACATGAAAGGCCAGGCCTAAGAGGTCTGAACTGTTTTCCCTGGCATTCTGGAGACAGGCCTTCAGTCAAGGCAAGGGTGGCGTGCCCTGGACGCGGGTGCCCAGGGATCGGCTCTAACACCCAGGTGGGCTCCGCCTGCATTTAGAAAGATCAGCTGACGTCTGAAGAAGCAAGCATCCACCCAGAGCTGGCAAGGCCCAGCAGCAACAAGGGAAGTGGAAAGGAGGGCGCTGGTCACTGCGGAGGCTGGCAGGGGGAAGGTGGGGAACACGTGCAAGTTTAGGATGCTATCAGGGGGCTCCCAGGAGAGACCAGTCTGGATGAAAGATGAAAAAGAAGAGAAAGAGCGAAGGAGGAAGAGGAAGGTGGAAGATTGGCCAGGCAGCCCTGACACTGAAAACCAAAACCTTCCTACCCCAATTCCACCCCTCGCCCTCTGCCTCGGCCACTGAGAGCCCACCGTTACTCAAAGCAGCCTGACCTGACGGCAACAGCGGAAGGCTCTGGGAGTGCACCCTGTCACACGCTGAGGCCTGGACCTCACACCAGGGGCGGCCAGGGCCCTACCCACAGCCATGCTCACGGGCCGGCCTCTCAGCCGCTGTCCCTGCCTCCCAGCCCTGCCAGAGGAAGGAGGAGAAACAGAAGGCAGGTTCCAGGCAAAGGGACACTTAGGATCTGAGAAGCCAGCTGTGAAAACAGCAGCTCCACGCCGACCTCTGGCTGTCAGCCCGCCTCCTCCATGACGGGGCGAGGGCTGTCTGGTCTCATCCGTTACCACGGGCGGCCGTGTCTCCCAGATGCGGGACACAGCGTGACCTGGGTACCTCCTGCCACACAGCGAGGTCAGTGGATGGGGGGCAAGATGGTATAGGAACCTGGAATGGTAGGTCCCCAAATCAAGGGAAATTGAATGTGGTCCAGCAGAGATGGCAAGACTGAGCATCAGCATTTGCAGGAATCAATAACCTAAAATGAATGGGAATGGAGTGGGTGGCCCTATCCTTCGCCAGGGGATCTTCCTGACCCAGGGATCGAACCTATGTCTCCGGCACTGCAAGTGGAGCCTTTACCCACTGAGCCATCCGGGGCTTCATCACAAAGGCAGGTAACTCAGGGACATGAAAGGCCAGGCCTAAGAGGTCTGAACTGTTTTCCCTGGCATTCTGGAGACAGGCCTTCAGTCAAGGCAAGGGTGGCGTGCCCTGGACGCGGGTGCCCAGGGATCGGCTCTAACACCCAGGTGGGCTCCGCCTGCATTTAGAAAGATCAGCTGACGTCTGAAGAAGCAAGCATCCACCCAGAGCTGGCAAGGCCCAGCAGCAACAAGGGAAGTGGAAAGGAGGGCGCTGGTCACTGCGGAGGCTGGCAGGGGGAAGGTGGGGAACACGTGCAAGTTTAGGATGCTATCAGGGGGCTCCCAGGAGAGACCAGTCTGGATGAAAGATGTAAAGAAGAGAAAGAGCGAAGGAGGAAGAGGAAGGTGGAAGATTGGCCAGGCAGCCCTGACACTGAAAACCAAAACCTTCCTACCCCAATTCCACCCCTCGCCCTCTGCCTCGGCCACTGAGAGCCCACCGTTACTCAAAGCAGCCTGACCTGACGGCAACAGCGGAAGGCTCTGGGAGTGCACCCTGTCACACGCTGAGGCCTGGACCTCACACCAGGGGCGGCCAGGGCCCTACCCACAGCCATGCTCACGGGCCGGCCTCTCAGCCGCTGTCCCTGCCTCCCAGCCCTGCCAGAGGAAGGAGGAGAAACAGAAGGCAGGTTCCAGGCAAAGGGACACTTAGGATCTGAGAAGCCAGCTGTGAAAACAGCAGCTCCACGCCGACCTCTGGCTGTCAGCCCGCCTCCTCCATGACGGGGCGAGGGCTGTCTGGTCTCATCCCGTTACCACGGGCGGCCGTGTCTCCCCAGATGCGGGGACACAGCGTGACCTGGGTACCTCCTGCCACACAGCGAGGTCAGTGGATGGCCCCTCAGACACAGGCCTGTCTTCCCAGGAGCCAGGCCTATGGGTGAAAGAGCACCTCGGCATTTTCTTTTCTCAATGAACTGAAGGCAGATCTCTCTCCACCTGTTGCCCACAGAGCCTCTGGTGAGAGCGCTGGGCCAAGCCTTTGTTTCCAAGGCTGCGTAGAGATGCCTGGCACCTGGACTTTGGAACCAGGACCCTAGTTCTGGCTCTCCTGCATTCTCAAGTTCTTTGTGCCTCTGTTTTCTCATCTGTAAAATGGGGGAAATACTCATAGTTACGTTAGAGTCATTATAGGGATTAGAGAAGGCCCTTGTGGAGTGCAGAGCTCAGCTCCAGGACACAGAAAGGACCCGAGGACCGTGACCACCCCTGAGCCCATAATAAGTGTTAGGGCTCAAAGTATGTTTCCGAAAATTCAGATGGTGATGTTCTTCCCTCTAGGACTTCAGAATGTGACTGTACTCAGAGACAGGGTCTTTCAAGAGGTAGTCAGTCATGAGAGTGGGCCCTAACCCCGTACGACTGGTGTCCTCAAGATGGAGACGTGAGGCACAGACGCGGTCTAGGAGGACGTCCACATGAGGACGCAGGGAGGAGTCGGCCGTCTACAAGCCAAGGGAAGAGGCCTGGGAAACAACCAACCCTGCCAACACCTTGCCCTCCGACTCGCAGCCTCCACAAGTGGAGGAAATCAGTGCTGTTGGTGAAGCTCCTCCACCCACGGTACCTTGCCACAGCAGCCCTGCGTGCTGAGACACGTCGAGGTCACGACCACCTCAGCGGAGCTCACGTCCAGCCAGTGCGAACCCACGAGCACGCAGAGGCAGAGTTGCAGCCACTGGCGATCTCCACTACAAAGGCTTTTTTAATGATTTTTCTTACAAGTTTTGGCAGGTTCCAGGCAAAGGGACACTTAGGATCTGAGAAGCCAGCTGTGAAAACAGCAGCTCCACGCCGACCTCTGGCTGTCAGCCCGCCTCCTCCATGACGGGGCGAGGGCTGTCTGGTCTCATCCCGTTACCACGGGCGGCCGTGTCTCCCCAGATGCGGGGACACAGCGTGACCTGGGTACCTCCTGCCACACAGCGAGGTCAGTGGATGGCCCCTCAGACACAGGCCTGTCTTCCCAGGAGCCAGGCCTATGGGTGAAAGAGCACCTCGGCATTTTCTTTTCTCAATGAACTGAAGGCAGATCTCTCTCCACCTGTTGCCCACAGAGCCTCTGGTGAGAGCGCTGGGCCAAGCCTTTGTTTCCAAGGCTGCGTAGAGATGCCTGGCACCTGGACTTTGGAACCAGGACCCTAGTTCTGGCTCTCCTGCATTCTCAAGTTCTTTGTGCCTCTGTTTTCTCATCTGTAAAATGGGGGAAATACTCATAGTTACGTTAGAGTCATTATAGGGATTAGAGAAGGCCCTTGTGGAGTGCAGAGCTCAGCTCCAGGACACAGAAAGGACCCGAGGACCGTGACCACCCCTGAGCCCATAATAAGTGTTAGGGCTCAAAGTATGTTTCCGAAAATTCAGATGGTGATGTTCTTCCCTCTAGGACTTCAGAATGTGACTGTACTCAGAGACAGGGTCTTTCAAGAGGTAGTCAGTCATGAGAGTGGGCCCTAACCCCGTACGACTGGTGTCCTCAAGATGGAGACGTGAGGCACAGACGCGGTCTAGGAGGACGTCCACATGAGGACGCAGGGAGGAGTCGGCCGTCTACAAGCCAAGGGAAGAGGCCTGGGAAACAACCAACCCTGCCAACACCTTGCCCTCCGACTCGCAGCCTCCACAAGTGGAGGAAATCAGTGCTGTTGGTGAAGCTCCTCCACCCACGGTACCTTGCCACAGCAGCCCTGCGTGCTGAGACACGTCGAGGTCACGACCACCTCAGCGGAGCTCACGTCCAGCCAGTGCGAACCCACGAGCAAGCAGAGCCAGAGTTGCAGCCGACTGGCGATCTCCACTACAAAGGCTTTTTTTTTTTAATGATTTTTCTTACAAGTTTTGGCCTTTTTTTATTCATCTTTTATTCATTCATTTTTCATCCATCTCTATTCTTCGGCCTGTGTGGGCCTCCCATCGCAGTGGCCCCTCTTGCTGCAGAGCACTGGCTCCGGGCACACGCGCTGCAGAGCGCTGGCTCGTCATTGGACGCCCAGGTCCAGCGGCTCCGCAGCACGCGGGATCCTCCCAGGCCAGGGATCGCACCGGCGCCCCTTGCACTGCGAGGCAGACTCTTTACCCACTGGACCCGCAGGGAAGCCCACTACAAAGAAATTTTAACATCCGTCCCCTCCCCACCTCTGATTAGTCTTATCCCAGCGGTGCCGGGCCCCAGTGAGAGAATCACCTTTGGCTGCAGAATCAACAAGAATGTGCCTGCTTTCTACACCCCTCATCGTTCCCCCTCTTCTGGGCTCCCACAGTCCAGGGCCCTGAAACACCTACGCAGCTCCGCCTCCTTTCTTGGAAGCATGAAAGCGGCCTCAGTGAAGAGGCTGAGGGGGGGCTTCTCCGAGCAAGGCCACTGCCAAGTCCTCATCTGAGAAGCCCTTGCGATCCCGTCTGCTTCAGAGAGTGGAGCATCCGAGGGAGGGGCCATGGTTGCTATGACGACAAGCTCGCTTCACCGCTGGCTCAGCACCGTCCAGTCCTCCAGGCGGTCTCAGTGGCATCCATTGCGCCCACAAGAAGCCCAGGGTAGTCTGACCTGGGCAAGAGGTTGCACTAGAGCCCCGGGTGCACCCAGGCCAGTGGCCCGCACAAGGCGGCCATCATGTCCCCCGAACGTCTACCCCCGAGACTCTGTTCTGCCGTCACCGGGAAGGTTCTCTCTCTTGCAGGTTTCTGGCCACGTGAGCTGGTGGAGCATTTGCCCATGGTGCCCTGATCCTTTCACACTCCCCTGGGCAGCAGGAAAAAGGAGCAGAGGTGTTCAGGCTCACAAACCTTCCCAGGGACAGGCAGCGTGGGCGTGGGGGGGTCACCGCTTGCTGGGGGCTGTTTAGCTCTCACTGGTCTCCACTCTCCCAAGGATCCTTCGGCGTGGCCAGTCCCATCGCGGGGGTTGGCCGACTGGCGATCTCCACTACAAAGGCTTTTTTTTTTTAATGATTTTTCTTACAAGTTTTGGCCTTTTTTTATTCATCTTTTATTCATTCATTTTTCATCCATCTCTATTCTTCGGCCTGTGTGGGCCTCCCATCGCAGTGGCCCCTCTTGCTGCAGAGCACTGGCTCCGGGCACACGCGCTGCAGAGCGCTGGCTCGTCATTGGACGCCCAGGTCCAGCGGCTCCGCAGCACGCTGGGATCCTCCCAGGCCAGGGATCGCACCGGCGCCCCTTGCACTGCGAGGCAGACTCTTTACCCACTGGACCCGCAGGGAAGCCCACTACAAAGAAATTTTAACATCCGTCCCCTCCCCACCTCTGATTAGTCTTATCCCAGCGGTGCCGGGCCCCAGTGAGAGAATCACCTTTGGCTGCAGAATCAACAAGAATGTGCCTGCTTTCTACACCCCTCATCGTTCCCCCTCTTCTGGGCTCCCACAGTCCAGGGCCCTGAAACACCTACGCAGCTCCGCCTCCTTTCTTGGAAGCATGAAAGCGGCCTCAGTGAAGAGGCTGAGGGGGGGCTTCTCCGAGCAAGGCCACTGCCAAGTCCTCATCTGAGAAGCCCTTGCGATCCCGTCTGCTTCAGAGAGTGGAGCATCCGAGGGAGGGGCCATGGTTGCTATGACGACAAGCTCGCTTCACCGCTGGCTCAGCACCGTCCAGTCCTCCAGGCGGTCTCAGTGGCATCCATTGCGCCCACAAGAAGCCCAGGGTAGTCTGACCTGGGCAAGAGGTTGCACTAGAGCCCCGGGTGCACCCAGGCCAGTGGCCCCCAAAAGGCGGCCATCATGTCCCCCAAAAGTCTACCCCCGAGACTCTGTTCTGCCGTCACCTGGAAGGTTCTCTCTCTTGCAGGTTTCTGGCCACGTGAGCTGGTGGAGCATTTGCCCATGGTGCCCTGATCCTTTCACACTCCCCTGGGCAGCAGGAAAAAGGAGCAGAGGTGTTCAGGCTCACAAACCTTCCCAGGGACAGGCAGCGTGGGGCGTGGGGCGTAGGTCACCGCTTGCTGGGGGCTGTTTAGCTCTCACTGGTCTCCACTCTCTCCAAGGTGCGTGAGCCCCGCCAGAGTCGGCCAGAACAATGAGGAGTCACAAGCATGCATTCCTCAGCCAAGGATAATCAAGAGAAGAGGTCTGGTCCAAGAAAAACTAACGAAATCTTTTCTAATGGAAGGTATCCACAGGAGCATTCAATCCAGAAGGGCAGGGAGCTCCCACGTGGCTGCAATTCAGCTCTTTACCCTCTTTATCCAAAGTAAGCCAAGGCTGAGGCAACCTGAAAAGAATGTCTGGGCATTCTTTGGCCAAATTGGGGGTGGGAAGGAAAGCAGGCTCTGAAACACGCACTGTCCCCTCCCACCACGGCCACACCGGCTACCGGCCCGGCCAGCAGCCTGAGCTGCCCTCAGACAAGCCCGTGGGCAAACCAGCCACTGCAAAAGCAAACACCCGGCAGATCAGCCCCTGGGAACTCTGTTGAGCAAAGCAGGTTCAGCCTTAAGAGCTCAGTTTGGTCCTGTCTTTTGAACAGATGGCTGCTAGCAGAAGTGCCTTTGGGAATTACGGAGCACACAAACAAAAAGGCCAACAGGAAAGGCAGGAGAGGACTTCCCTGGGGGCCAGTGGCTAAGACTCCGTGCTCCCAGTGCAGGGGACCTGGGTTCCATGCCCAGTCAGGGAACGAGACCTCGCATGTCACAACTAAGACCTAGTACGGCCAAATAAATATATTTTTTTAAAGTAAAAAGAAAAGAAAAGGCTTGAGACGGATCACTTCCAAAAAACACCCCAGAAATCAAATTCTGGGGTCTAGAGCGGATGTTTTCCTCTGCTTAACAGCTGCCAAAGCAAACCACATTTGTTCTACAAAGAGAGGATTGGACTTGTTAATACCAATACCAATACTTGTTAGCCCTCCCTGGACTTGTTAATACCAGTCCGATGCAGTTTTTATCCACCTGCAGCAGGCTGTCACGCAAGAGGAGGATCCTCTGTCCCCTGATCACCCTAAGTGGCATTAAGCCTCTTCTATGCCCCCCCTGAGATGCTAGGTGCTCTGGGGAGACCAGCCGAGAAAAACAGAGCACGGGCCCTGCTCATCAGCACGTTGCCCTCTGGACAGAGAGAAGACATGGGCATATTTGGAAATAACTGGCGATGGCAGTGCGGTCACACAGGACACAGGGCCAGCTCGGCTGACACGGGCATCAGTGCCTAAGAATCCGGAGAGCGCCAGAGTCGGCCAGTGCCGCTGAACACAGCTTCCAACAAAGACTGGAGGGGCTGAAGAGCAGAGCTGCTGGTCTGAAACGGGGCGGGTGGTGCACCGCCGGGCTCAGGGTCATCCCGGCTGTCTCTGGCTGGACATGCTACTCAGCACAGAGCTGGAGAAAACGGGCATGAGAGCAAACCCTGGCACCACCACGCGCTGCACGCATGACCTCAGGCCCCTCACAGGATCCCCGGGGCCTCCACAGCCCCTGCTGGACGTGGAGACGGATAAACAAGCATCCACATCACTGGCGGCTGTGGAAAGGGCCTGGCACCCGGAAGTGGCTGATCAACATCAGCTCTCACGACCACGGGCCTGGACTTCCACAGGGCGTCCCCAGGACTTCCCCAGCTAATGCACCAATTGGGATTTTCAGTCTAAGGCAGAGACAGATTCAGTAAACAGCAAGTGATTTTAATTTTAAACAGGACAAGGGAGGGAGGTTATTTACATAACAGAAACAGACTCACAGCCTTAGAAAACCAAATCAAGGAAACAGGGCCACCAGAGGGGAAAGGGAGGAGGAGGGACAAACTGGGAGTTTGGGATTAACAGACACATACCACCATGTATAAAAACAAACAACAGGACCTACTGCCCAGCACAGGGAATATTCAGTCTCTTACAATAATCTACAACGGGAAAGAATACCTATATAAATATATATACATACTTATACCCGTATATGTATAGCTGAATCACTTTGTTGTATACCTGAAACATACTATCGTAAATTAACTACATTTTAATTAAACAAACAAAAAGGACAAGGGAGAGAGAAGCCCTAGAATGCCGTGAATAGGGTATTAGTCAGAAGAGGCTGTAACCCAGAGTGATGGCCACTGTCACCCCAGTGCCTGTGGTCAGAAGCAGATGGTCTTTGCCCTCAGGTGAGCCTCTTCTACTGGGCTAGGTGCTCTGGGAGACCAGCCGAGAAAAACAGAGCACGGGCCCTGCTCATCAGCACGTTGCCCTCTGGACAGAGAGAAGACATGGGCATATTTGGAAATAACTGGCGATGGCAGTGCGGTCACACAGGACACAGGGCCAGCTCGGCTGACACGGGCATCAGTGCCTAAGAATCCGGAGAGCGCCAGAGTCGGCCAGTGCCGCTGAACACAGCTTCCAACAAAGACTGGAGGGGCTGAAGAGCAGAGCTGCTGGTCTGAAACGGGGCGGGTGGTGCACCGCCGGGCTCAGGGTCATCCCGGCTGTCTCTGGCTGGACATGCTACTCAGCACAGAGCTGGAGAAAACGGGCATGAGAGCAAACCCTGGCACCACCACGCGCTGCACGCATGACCTCAGGCCCCTCACAGGATCCCCGGGGCCTCCACAGCCCCTGCTGGACGTGGAGACGGATAAACAAGCATCCACATCACTGGCGGCTGTGGAAAGGGCCTGGCACCCGGAAGTGGCTGATCAACATCAGCTCTCACGACCACGGGCCTGGACTTCCACAGGGCGTCCCCAGGACTTCCCCAGCTAATGCACCAATTGGGATTTTCAGTCTAAGGCAGAGACAGATTCAGTAAACAGCAAGTGATTTTAATTTTAAACAGGACAAGGGAGGGAGGTTATTTACATAACAGAAACAGACTCACAGCCTTAGAAAACCAAATCAAGGAAACAGGGCCACCAGAGGGGAAAGGGAGGAGGAGGGACAAACTGGGAGTTTGGGATTAACAGACACATACCACCATGTATAAAAACAAACAACAGGACCTACTGCCCAGCACAGGGAATATTCAGTCTCTTACAATAATCTACAACGGGAAAGAATACCTATATAAATATATATACATACTTATACCCGTATATGTATAGCTGAATCACTTTGTTGTATACCTGAAACATACTATCGTAAATTAACTACATTTTAATTAAACAAACAAAAAGGACAAGGGAGAGAGAAGCCCTAGAATGCCGTGAATAGGGTATTAGTCAGAAGAGGCTGTAACCCAGAGTGATGGCCACTGTCACCCCAGTGCCTGTGGTCAGAAGCAGATGGTCTCTGCTGTGCCCTCAGGTGACCAGCGGCTGCAACGTCCAAGCAAGGAACAGAGATCAGTGCTGAAGGGAAAGGGCATCGCTATGCGGTCATGCCCAGGACACCCAGTGGCAGAGAAGGAGCCCACTTGTCTCCTGTAAGGACTCGCTCTTCCCTGCCTGGACCCAGGCCGCTCCCCAGCGCCGTGGCCCTTCTTGGTGAGGACACTTAATGTAATCCTCAGAGACTGGACCCCAACACCCTCCCTTTCTCATGCCCTCTTAGAGCGGGCTTCCCTGGTAGCTCAGTTGATAAAGAATCTGCCGGCAGTGCAGGAGACCCAGGTTTGATCACTGAATGGGGAAGACCCCCTAGAGAAGGGATAGGCAACCCACTCCAGTATTCTTGCCTGGAGGATTCCACGGCTTGTCCATAGGTCGCAAAGAACCAAACACGACTGGGCGACTTGACTTCCATCCCCTCTTTCACCATTCCCGGGACTTTGACGCACGGGTCTCCTCGGGACCCTTCTAGCACCTGCCTGCTTCCAGGACACACGACCTTTCTCTGCAACCCGCCTGCCCCGCCCTTCCGCCTACTGAGCCCCTTCTTCGTTGACAGCCCCTCCAAGGGAGGGTGTTCTCCTTACTGATAGGAGCATGGTGCAGTTGAGTCAGCCCATCTGCTCCATCCACCCTGTCGTGGCCACCCAGGCTCAGAGCACAGCACCGAGCTCTCAGCGCGTGCACCCTAACAGGGGTGGTCCAGCCCAAAGGGAGCTGCAGACCTCAGATGGTTTCCCACCGCATCTCCCCTCAAGGCGGGGCATCTGTCCACGTCTGGGACCACTGTGGAGTGGGGAGAATGTGGCTTCGCCATTGCAGGGCATCAGAGAACAGACCAGAACCTGTGAGCTTGGCCTTCAGCATCTGGGCAAATTGACTGATTTGATGGCTCACTTCCTCAGCAGACGAAGATCTGTTCTGGACCACGGGAAGACCTAAACAAGATCATTAATGCCAAGCATGCAGTTCAGCATCTGGCACATGATGGTCACCAGCCTTGCCCATGATTAGCATTGCTATCTGTATGTTTATTATGGTCAGCGTTCAGTTTTCTATTCATTCATTTTAACAAGCATTGCCCTTTAGCATCAACCATGTGCCAGGCACACATGTCCTCGCCCCTCCCAGCATTAAGAATCTGGTTGGAGAGGCAGCCGAAAAACACCCAAACAGAGAGAGACAGCCTTTCAGGTCGTAGAAGATCTAGGAAGTAATCAAACGCAGTCTGTGACAGAGAATACCAAGATGGAACGTACTGTCCGTAGCGAGAAGTGCCCTGTAAGCTAAGATCTTAAGGACAAGAGATAGGGAGAGAGGAGCGACAGCACACCTGACGGCCCTGGGGCGCATGCAAGCATGGTGGGTCCGGAACCTCGACACAGGCAGTCAGGCCAGCCGGCAAGTCGTCACACAGGAGAGCGACCCTAGGTGAAGCGGGCGAGGGGGCAGGCGACACAGCTGTCGGCCTCAGAAGGAAGTTTGATTTTTATTCCAAGGGTGATGGGAAGTTTCTGAAAGGTTTTAATAGCTCTATCATACTCTCTTCAATTCAAACATTTGTATCTGTCCATTACTGATGACTCCGTATGGGCCAGGCTGTGCAACAAGAATCTTATGTGCAGGATCTAAGTGACAGAGCAGGGATGGATCCCAGGGGACCGAAAGATGGACAGGCTGTGATGGACAGAAGAGCCAAGAGTGGGAATCTTGGCCAGTAGAACAAATGGGGCTCAGAGAAGAAACCAGCTCCGACACAGCCACTGGCTTCTCCAACTGCTGCACAGTCATCATTCCCATCTCACAACAGTCAATCGACCAAAGGACAAGATTAACTCAATGGGTCAACGTGTCTATAAAGCACCAACAATAAACATGATACTGTGAAGGACAATGTGTTTAATAAGAAGCATGTGCTGGGCTACCCTGTACTCCAGTGCACTCCAGTACTCCATGCTGAGTACTCCTACTGCCCATGGCTGAGACTAGAAGTCGTTTCTTAAACAACCTGACAACTGCCCAGTGGTCCAACAGATTTAAGTCAGCTCCAAGAGGATGTCTGACCAAGCTCCGTCTAGTCAAAGCTATGGTTTCTCCAGCTGACATGTATGGATGTGAGAGTTGGACCACAGAGAAGACTGAGTGCCAAAGAACTGATGCTTTTGAATTATAGTGCTGGAGAAGACTCTTGAGAGTCCCTTGGACAGGCATGGAGATCAAACCCATCAGTCCTAAAAGGAATCAACATAAATATCCATTGGAAGGACGGATGCTGAAGCTCTAATGCTTTGGCCACCCAATGCAGAGAGCGGATTCATTGGAATGGGACCCTGATGCTGGGAAAGGCTGAAGGCAGAAGGAGAAGAGGGCAGCAGAGGATGCGATGGTTGGATGGCATCACTGACTCAATGGGCACGAATTTGAGCAAACTCCAGGGAATAGAGGAGGACAGGGCAGCCTGGCAAGCTGCAGGCCGTAGGGTCAGAGAGTCAGACATGATTTAACAACTAAACAACCACCACCACCAAGAGAAAAGCCAGGGGACAAACCTAAAGGCACACAGTACCAAGGCAGTTACCAACACGTGAAGCCACTGGTACAGATAGTGTTACTTAGCCTTCCAAGGTTAACAAAGCCCTCAGCCCAGAGACAGCTTCTCACAAATGCAGCAGGGGAAGAACTGCTGGGACCTGGAGCTCTTTCCACCAGGAACAACGGCACCCATGGCCACATCACGGCTGAAACAATAACACATGCATGGTTTGGGAGGCTGCTGGGAAATGATCAAGTTGAAAGAACATGACCCACCCTCACTGGAGAGCACACACACTCTTGCTAGTAAGAATGCATTTGGGAAGATGTGGATGTACAGGTGAATTTCACAAGACACAGCAGGTACAATGAGGAAATGGAGAAAAAAGGGGAGAAGGGGAAGGGACTTTCTACAAATGCCTTGGGCCCCCCACTCTCTCGGGGCCTTTGGGAAAGATGGGCTTATCTGACCTGGCTGGAGCCTGTCAGACTAGAAGTCGTTTCTTAAACAACCTGACAACTGCCCAGTGGTCCAACAGATTTAAGTCAGCTCCAAGAGGATGTCTGACCAAGCTCCGTCTAGTCAAAGCTATGGTTTCTCCAGCTGACATGTATGGATGTGAGAGTTGGACCACAGAGAAGACTGAGTGCCAAAGAACTGATGCTTTTGAATTATAGTGCTGGAGAAGACTCTTGAGAGTCCCTTGGACAGGCATGGAGATCAAACCCATCAGTCCTAAAAGGAATCAACATAAATATCCATTGGAAGGACGGATGCTGAAGCTCTAATGCTTTGGCCACCCAATGCAGAGAGCGGATTCATTGGAATGGGACCCTGATGCTGGGAAAGGCTGAAGGCAGAAGGAGAAGAGGGCAGCAGAGGATGCGATGGTTGGATGGCATCACTGACTCAATGGGCACGAATTTGAGCAAACTCCAGGGAATAGAGGAGGACAGGGCAGCCTGGCAAGCTGCAGGCCGTAGGGTCAGAGAGTCAGACATGATTTAACAACTAAACAACCACCACCACCAAGAGAAAAGCCAGGGGACAAACCTAAAGGCACACAGTACCAAGGCAGTTACCAACACGTGAAGCCACTGGTACAGATAGTGTTACTTAGCCTTCCAAGGTTAACAAAGCCCTCAGCCCAGAGACAGCTTCTCACAAATGCAGCAGGGGAAGATCTGCTGGGACCTGGAGCTCTTTCCACCAGGAACAACGGCACCCATGGCCACATCACGGCTGAAACAATAACACATGCATGGTTTGGGAGGCTGCTGGGAAATGATCAAGTTGAAAGAACATGACCCACCCTCACTGGAGAGCACACACACTCTTGCTAGTAAGAATGCATTTGGGAAGATGTGGATGTACAGGTGAATTTCACAAGACACAGCAGGTACAATGAGGAAATGGAGAAAAAAGGGGAGAAGGGGAAGGGACTTTCTACAAATGCCTTGGGCCCCCCACTCTCTCGAGCCTGGAAAGATGGGCTGACTTGTAGATAAGGAGGAAGAAAGGCATCAGTCAGGCTTATCTGACCTGGCTGGAGCCTCAGACTCAGACTAAGGCCTCCTGTGTTGAAGCCAGTCACTCAGGTATTCTAAAATCTACGCCAAAGCCACTGCAGGGGACAGGCAAGGGTATAAATAAGAAAATAAGGACATGGACAGAAAAAAGGAAGGCTGGAAACTGCCAAAAACCATCACCTCTTAGTGGGTAACTATCCCTGTCAATTTAATTTCTCTTCTGAGACACAGAAGTCCAACCCAGACATGCTGGGATTGACACATAGCTGATCAAATTAGGTCTTTCTGCAGACTACGCAGCCATTTGGACAATCCCCCTTGCCTGGAAGAAGGTTTTTTTTGTTTGTTGTTTGTTCATTCTTCCCTTAACAGAACAAGCCAAGTCAGGCAGCCTCTGACATCCTGAAAATTATGAATGTGAAGGCCCCAAAAAGTGGCATGGAGAACTTTGCCCTAAATGCAAACCCAGACCACCGCCTGAAGGACTCTCTCTCTCGTAAATCCCAGAGGACTGGTTTCATCAGTCACTGCTGTTCCTTATTTCTTATTCCACTCTTCTTTGGACTCATAAGATGTCAAAGCCAAAAGGTATCTTAGAAACCAAACTATCCAGGATTCAGAGTCAAGGTTAAGAAGCAGACCTAGCAAGGATGGTGCTCAGAAGGCACACATCTGACAGAGCTGGAAGGAAAAGCAAGGTCTGCTGAGCCCTGTACTATAAGTGTCTTCCTGAATACTGGGAACTGCTTCCCAACCCTTTATACTAAGGTCATCAATAATGCAAAGCCCTAGGAGGAAATCCAACAGGTGCTGAAGCTGACGGGACATCCAAAGGGTACCCCGACGATTGTCTATTGTGTGTTTCCTGGACGGATTCTATAGCTACAGAGCTCTGGCAGGTGGTTCCTGGTTTTGTGGGGTTTTGTTCTTAATCCAGCAGAAGGCGTGGTGTAACGGGAAAGAAGCTGACAGATGGTTCTGGCTCAAGTTTGGGCTGCCATATTGGATTTCTCCTGCATTTCCTGTTGGAGGAAGAACTTGGAAAGAAAGATGCATGCCACTTTGAGAGAAAAGCGTCTCTCTGAAAAGGAGATGGATGCGACTGAGTCTTGGAGAGGATGATTCCAGAGAGGAAACATGACTTTAGAAGTTCCTGCTCTTCTCCCGGGGTGGGAAGGCTTCCAGAGGTCTACTCCGGGGGATGGAGTGAAGGCACGTGACATCTGACCCCCTCCACGTGAGACCCCTCCTCCCGCATCCCCACGGCCCCATCCTTCTGTCCCCTCCAGGCCAACTCTCAGACGTGGCGCCCCTCCCAGCTGAGGGGACGCAATCACTCCTTCACGGCATCTCTCCCTCGACGGGCAGCCCTCAGCTCCAAGTGGGCAGGACTGGGTCTGCTTGCTGTCTCGTCTCTAGTAACAACAGCAGGCACACAGAAGGCACTGAACACATACTTGCTGGCTTCCGTGGAACTGAACCCACACCTTTAAACAGGGTCTAGATGAAGAAAATACCAGGGTTCTTTTCTCCACTGAAGAGCCCAAGGCCAGTGGGACCCGCTGGTTTCATAAACTTGTTTCCGAATATAGACCTTCCCTCTCTGCTCCTAGCCCTGCTTCTGAAGGGTGACACGCAAGCCTCAGGGAACACTTCTGGAAGGCCTGGCAGGGCAGGATCTGAGTCGGACTTCCCAGAGGGACAGGGCCTCCAGGGGCCAGCAGGCCAACTCCGAGAGAACAAAGGCACGTGTGTTTTCTCTTTCCAATACTTGGTGCTCAGTCACCTAGCGGTGTCAGGTCAGTGGTATCCACTCTGTGTGACCCCATGGACTGTAGCCCGCCAGGCCCCTCTGTCCGTGGGATTCTCCAGGCAGGAACACGGGAGTGGGTTGCCATGCCCTCCTCCAGGGGATCTTACCAACCCAGAAATGCAGCCTGCATCTTCTGGGGGATTGCCAGGATACTCCTGCATCTATTGTGTGTTTCCTGGACGGATTCTATAGCTACAGAGCTCTGGCATGTTCCTGGTTTTGTGGGGTTTTGTTCTTAATCCAGCAGAAGGCGTGGTGTAACGGGAAAGAAGCTGACAGATGGTTCTGGCTCAAGTTTGGGCTGCCATATTGGATTTCTCCTGCATTTCCTGTTGGAGGAAGAACTTGGAAAGAAAGATGCATGCCACTTTGAGAGAAAAGCGTCTCTCTGAAAAGGAGATGGATGCGACTGAGTCTTGGAGAGGATGATTCCAGAGAGGAAACATGACTTTAGAAGTTCCTGCTCTTCTCCCGGGGTGGGAAGGCTTCCAGAGGTCTACTCCGGGGGATGGAGTGAAGGCACGTGACATCTGACCCCCTCCACGTGAGACCCCTCCTCCCGCATCCCCACGGCCCCATCCTTCTGTCCCCTCCAGGCCAACTCTCAGACGTGGCGCCCCTCCCAGCTGAGGGGACGCAATCACTCCTTCACGGCATCTCTCCCTCGACGGGCAGCCCTCAGCTCCAAGTGGGCAGGACTGGGTCTGCTTGCTGTCTCGTCTCTAGTAACAACAGCAGGCACACAGAAGGCACTGAACACATACTTGCTGGCTTCCGTGGAACTGAACCCACACCTTTAAACAGGGTCTAGATGAAGAAAATACCAGGGTTCTTTTCTCCACTGAAGAGCCCAAGGCCAGTGGGACCCGCTGGTTTCATAAACTTGTTTCCGAATATAGACCTTCCCTCTCTGCTCCTAGCCCTGCTTCTGAAGGGTGACACGCAAGCCTCAGGGAACACTTCTGGAAGGCCTGGCAGGGCAGGATCTGAGTCGGACTTCCCAGAGGGACAGGGCCTCCAGGGGCCAGCAGGCCAACTCCGAGAGAACAAAGGCACGTGTGTTTTCTCTTTCCAATACTTGGTGCTCAGTCACCTAGCGGTGTCAGGTCAGTGGTATCCACTCTGTGTGACCCCATGGACTGTAGCCCGCCAGGCCCCTCTGTCCGTGGGATTCTCCAGGCAGGAACACGGGAGTGGGTTGCCATGCCCTCCTCCAGGGGATCTTACCAACCCAGAAATGCAGCCTGCATCTTCTGCATTGCCGGAGGGTTCTTTACCCCTGAGCCACCAGGGAAGCCCCTGCCGCTAGTTTGCACCACACGGAAATGGAATAAAAGAGCAGCTCTCTTTTTCTGTAAGCCTCTGGAGTACACCAGGTCAGACAGCTGTCCGTCTTCACTTTGAGGACTTCTGTTCACGCGGCAGGCTGACACGCCTCTCCTTCAACAAAGGACTGGCTTTCCGGGTCTTCAGGAGGAAGCAGGCACGGGGCCGTCCTCCTCTACGTGGAAGTGGGACACGGCAGCACAGCAATTCTGCGGTGTGTTTTAAGAGTGATTGTTTACATTCCACGCCCAGTAACTCTGTTTAGAAGAAGTCACTCTCAACAGGATGTCACAAACCAGGCAAACAGCAAGTGAAGCACCATTTGTAATAGAAAAAAGCTGGAACCAACCTCAGATTGAAAACTCAAGTAAAATTCTTAGCCCAGCAGGGAGCTCTGCTCAATAGTCTATAGTAACTTACATGGGAAAAGCATTTGAAAAAGAATAGAAGCGTCTATATACATAACTGAATCAACTGGCTGAACACCTGAAACACAACACTGTGCATTGTACATCGATGACACTCTAACCCAGACCAGGGCTTCCCCGGCCACTCAGCGGTAAAGAATCCTCCTGCACTGGCACAGGAGACCTGGGTGCAGTCCCTGGGTCGGGAAGATCCCCTGGGGAGGGGCATGGCCACCCACTCCAGTGTTCTTGCCTGGAGAATAGACAGCTGCCTGGGGGGCCATAGTCCATGGGGTCCAACGAGTTGGACATGACTGAGCACACATATGAAAGCACTGGTTAACTAGTTTTAAATAAGCATTTTCTTTTAAATCATAAAAACAAAGATTCTTAGCCTCATGTCTGGACACAGGGAGTGCTCCATAAGGAGCAAATAGGCCATGTCACTGCATAAATAGAGTGCGGTACACCGCAAGACGGATGCTTTGAGCCGTTTTTCACTCCTTCCACTGGTGTAGTCACATAAAAATCCGAGGAAAAGAAAAATAGACAATTCTCCTCCAGCAGGAGACAGTCCATCCACCTGTGCTCTCGGAGCCGCCCCATCTGTCTCCTCCGGCCCCCACCCCCAGCCCTGTAACTGACAACCGCATACAAGGCTGTCCACCCCCACGCTCCGTTCCCTCTACCTGAACTGCCGCCTTACCCGCCTTTGTTAGCCTTCCCTCTGACAGGCGGAGGGGAAAAAATCACGCCGCAATTCAATCAGCATTTTGCGCATCTATCACATTTGCGCATCTATCACATTTGCGCCTTCATGGAGATGAGTGTCAAAGAGGGGACTATTTAGGTTACTGGGTCAGACGCCCTTCCCGTCTGCGGAGGGTCACGGCGAGTCCAGGCGCTGCGCTGCGCAAGCGCAGCCTTCCTCTGGGGCTGTCAATCAAACAGACCGAGCAACCTGCGGTGCAATCGATGACCGGTTTCTTCCTCTGGGAGGCTCCAGGGGGCAAACTCTGAAATTATGAGCTCTACTTCCCTTGAGGAGAAATAGGTCCAGAGAGACAGATCCCAGGGAGCTCTGCTCAATAGTCTATAGTAACTTACATGGGAAAAGCATTTGAAAAAGAATAGAAGCGTCTATATACATAACTGAATCAACTGGCTGAACACCTGAAACACAACACTGTGCATTGTACATCGATGACACTCTAACCCAGACCAGGGCTTCCCCGGCCACTCAGCGGTAAAGAATCCTCCTGCACTGGCACAGGAGACCTGGGTGCAGTCCCTGGGTCGGGAAGATCCCCTGGGGAGGGGCATGGCCACCCACTCCAGTGTTCTTGCCTGGAGAATAGACAGCTGCCTGGGGGGCCATAGTCCATGGGGTCCAACGAGTTGGACATGACTGAGCACACATATGAAAGCACTGGTTAACTAGTTTTAAATAAGCATTTTCTTTTAAATCATAAAAACAAAGATTCTTAGCCTCATGTCTGGACACAGGGAGTGCTCCATAAGGAGCAAATAGGCCATGTCACTGCATAAATAGAGTGCGGTACACCGCAAGACGGATGCTTTGAGCCGTTTTTCACTCCTTCCACTGGTGTAGTCACATAAAAATCCGAGGAAAAGAAAAATAGACAATTCTCCTCCAGCAGGAGACGGTCCATCCACCTGTGCTCTCGGAGCCGCCCCATCTGTCTCCTCCGGCCCCCACCCCCAGCCCTGTAACTGACAACCGCATACAAGGCTGTCCACCCCCACGCTCCGTTCCCTCTACCTGAACTGCCGCCTTACCCGCCTTTGTTAGCCTTCCCTCTGACAGGCGGAGGGGAAAAAATCACGCCGCAATTCAATCAGCATTTTGCGCATCTATCACATTTGCGCATCTATCACATTTGCGCCTTCATGGAGATGAGTGTCAAAGAGGGGACTATTTAGGTTACTGGGTCAGACGCCCTTCCCGTCTGCGGAGGGTCACGGCGAGTCCAGGCGCTGCGCTGCGCAAGCGCAGCCTTCCTCTGGGGCTGTCAATCAAACAGACCGAGCAACCTGCGGTGCAATCGATGACCGGTTTCTTCCTCTGGGAGGCTCCAGGGGGCAAACTCTGAAATTATGAGCTCTACTTCCCTTGAGGAGAAATAGGTCCAAGGAGAGAAGAGCACAGATCAAGAGGCTTCCAGAAAAGGAAGGGCTGGCTGGGACCCCTCTCCTCCACCTCTGCGCGTGCACACACAGACCTCCTCACCTACATGCCCATCACACGCCTGCAAACATAACACGGGCACGCACCTGAGCACACAGACACACACGGACCTCATCTTCATCTCCTCTAACCACGGCCTCCGGCAGTTAAGGCTGCAGTCCAGTCTTTAGGTTATCATGACAATACCAAGAACAGGAAGTTCATTTTTACGGTGTGTGGTGCGGTGACAACCCCAGGTGAAACCAGAGGTCCATGGAACGCACACCCCCGGCGAGATGCTCTGAAGAGTAGAAGACGGGAGAACACCAAGGCTGGGAAGGCCACGAGAGACCACCCCACACAGAGGAGGGTGCTGAGGTGTGCCAAGAGATGCTCAGTGCCCCCGAGACGCGTCATAGGCTCCCCATGCCCTGGAGCTCCAACCCCAGGAACCGCCCAACACGTCCCCTCCTCTGTCCTGCCGCTTCCCGCCTCCCCACTTGCTCCGAACTTAAACACGCTTCCACATCTATATGCGACCTTTCGCAAGGAAGTCACTAGCTGTTTCAGGTAAATGTGAATACAGAAAAAGACAAATGCACCTTCCTCTCGATTCAGAGCCTTTCCACTTAGGTAGGAAGCAGGTGTTCAGCCAGATACCCGCGGGCTGGCTCCTTTGATTACACAAATGGCTTTCCTGAGAGCTACGGGGAACCAGAAGCCAAGGGTTCTTACCAAGGATTTTTCTCTTGGTAAAAGCAGGAAGTGCTCAGGTAGGAACGCCTTACTCTGATGTCAAAGTTCACTCAGCTGGCAGGGTGAATTGTGTGAACGGGTGTGACCAGCGATTCTACCCAAGGAACTAGTTTACACACAGCTTGCTTTAACTGGCTACTTCCCTCTACGTCTAATACTGTTTTAAATACGGATCCTCCCAGATAAAGCACTTGTGTGGGAACAAATGTGGTTCTCACAAAGAAGTGGCATCTGAGGGGCCTCCGTCCCCCTCGTGGCGGGGCTACTGAAAGCAGTCTTGAAAATGTAGAGGAGAAAGTGTAAGAAAGAATTCTGACCAATTTAAAAAAGTATTCATTTGTGGCTATTATATTTGTAGCATAGTTGTGGCTATTCTGGGTTTTCACTGCTGCCACAGGCTCTTCTCTAGTTGCAGGGAATGGGGGCTACTCTCCAGCTGAGCTGAGCAGACTTCTTGTGGCAGTGACTTCTCTTGTTGTGGAACTCGGGCTCTAGGGCACACAGGCTTCAGTAGTTGTGGCCCATGGGCTCCATAGTTGCAGCTCCGAGGCTCTAGAGCACAGGCTCCATAGTTTTGGCTCACAGGCTCACCTGCTCCACAGCATGTGGTATCTTCCCAGATCAGGGATCGAACTCATGTCTCCTGCTTTGGCAGGTGAACTCTTTACCACTGAGCTACCAGGGAAGTCCCCATTTTTTGTTTTTAGTTGTTAATTCATGTTCAACTTTTTCTAGCCCCATGGACTATAGCCCCCTAGGCTCCTCTGTCCATGGAATTCTCCAGGCAAGAATACTGGAGTGGGTTGCCATTTCCTTCCAGGGATCTTCCCAACCAGGGATTGCCATTTCCTTAAACACGCCCACATCTATATGCGACCTTTCGCAAGGAAGTCACTAGCTGTTTCAGGTAAATGTGAATACAGAAAAAGACAAATGCACCTTCCTCTCGATTCAGAGCCTTTCCACTTAGGTAGGAAGCAGGTGTTCAGCCAGATACCATGGCTGGCTTCTTTGATTACACAAATGGCTTTCCTGAGAGCTACGGGGAACCAGAAGCCAAGGGTTCTTACCAAGGATTTTTCTCTTGGTAAAAGCAGGAAGTGCTCAGGTAGGAACGCCTTACTCTGATGTCAAAGTTCACTCAGCTGGCAGGGTGAATTGTGTGAACGGGTGTGACCAGCGATTCTACCCAAGGAACTAGTTTACACACAGCTTGCTTTAACTGGCTACTTCCCTCTACGTCTAATACTGTTTTAAATACGGATCCTCCCAGATAAAGCACTTGTGTGGGAACAAATGTGGTTCTCACAAAGAAGTGGCATCTGAGGGGCCTCCGTCCCCCTCGTGGCGGGGCTACTGAAAGCAGTCTTGAAAATGTAGAGGAGAAAGTGTAAGAAAGAATTCTGACCAATTTAAAAAAGTATTCATTTGTGGCTATTATATTTGTAGCATAGTTGTGGCTATTCTGGGTTTTCACTGCTGCCACAGGCTCTTCTCTAGTTGCAGGGAATGGGGGCTACTCTCTAGCTGAGCTGAGCAGACTTCTTGTGGCAGTGACTTCTCTTGTTGTGGAACTCGGGCTCTAGGGCACACAGGCTTCAGTAGTTGTGGCCCATGGGCTCCATAGTTGCAGCTCCGAGGCTCTAGAGCACAGGCTCCATAGTTTTGGCTCACAGGCTCACCTGCTCCACAGCATGTGGTATCTTCCCAGATCAGGGATCGAACTCATGTCTCCTGCTTTGGCAGGTGAACTCTTTACCACTGAGCTACCAGGGAAGTCCCCATTTTTTGTTTTTAGTTGTTAATTCATGTTCAACTTTTTCTAGCCCCATGGACTATAGCCCCCTAGGCTCCTCTGTCCATGGAATTCTCCAGGCAAGAATACTGGAGTGGGTTGCCATTTCCTTCTCCAGGGGATCTTCCCAACCCAGGGACTGAACTCTCATCTCCTGCACTGGTGGGCAGATTCATCAGACATATTCACACTAAGCCACTGGGAAATTGTGATCACCTTTGATTAATGCACAGAGCTTTAGAAAAATGTCTTCCTTTATGTATCTGCATCATTTTGAAATTTTACAAAGTTTCTTTTTTTAATATTTTGGATATAACCACCCAATCAAGGGAATTACTGATAAGTGCACCCATATAAAGATTATAATATTATAACAAGAATAACAATAATTTTAGCCACTCTAAAACTTACATTACCACAGGGCAACCAGCACTCTTGGAACTGGATACATATTAACAGACTTAATCCTCATCACAACCCTATGAGTTAAGATACTACCATTGACCCATTTTACAGATAAGAAAACTGAGGTCGGAAAGATTAAGTCGCTTGTCAAAAGCTTTGGAACTCATAGGAGACAGAGCCAGGATTTAAATGCCCAGTCTGGTATCAGGGGCCAGGCTCTTGGCCATGACCCTAAGGCCCATGTTCCACCAGACCTGAGCTAGGATAGGATTCAGAGGAGCAGAAAATGGCTCAGCACCCCTCTGACCCACTTCTGGGCATATATCCAGCATTATGGAAAACAGGTCTCGAAGAGACATCTGTACACCGACATTCACTGCAGCACCGTTTACAATAACCAAGAGGTACAAGCAACCTTGATATGCATCAACAGACGAATGGATAAAGAAAATGTGATATGGTCACATACGCAGGCTGAAATATTTAGTTTAAATGCATCAACAGACGGGAAACTGGATAAAAGTACAACTCCGAGGCTCTAGAGCACAGGCTCCATAGTTTTGGCTCACAGGCTCACCTGCTCCACAGCATGTGGTATCTTCCCAGATCAGGGATCGAACTCATGTCTCCTGCTTTGGCAGGTGAACTCTTTACCACTGAGCTACCAGGGAAGTCCCCATTTTTTGTTTTTAGTTGTTAATTCATGTTCAACTTTTTCTAGCCCCATGGACTATAGCCCCCTAGGCTCCTCTGTCCATGGAATTCTCCAGGCAAGAATACTGGAGTGGGTTGCCATTTCCTTCTCCAGGGGATCTTCCCAACCCAGGGACTGAACTCTCATCTCCTGCACTGGTGGGCAGATTCATCAGACATATTCACACTAAGCCACTGGGAAATTGTGATCACCTTTGATTAATGCACAGAGCTTTAGAAAAATGTCTTCCTTTATGTATCTGCATCATTTTGAAATTTTACAAAGTTTCTTTTTTTAATATTTTGGATATAACCACCCAATCAAGGGAATTACTGATAAGTGCACCCATATAAAGATTATAATATTATAACAAGAATAACAATAATTTTAGCCACTCTAAAACTTACATTACCACAGGGCAACCAGCACTCTTGGAACTGGATACATATTAACAGACTTAATCCTCATCACAACCCTATGAGTTAAGATACTACCATTGACCCATTTTACAGATAAGAAAACTGAGGTCGGAAAGATTAAGTCGCTTGTCAAAAGCTTTGGAACTCATAGGAGACAGAGCCAGGATTTAAATGCCCAGTCTGGTATCAGGGGCCAGGCTCTTGGCCATGACCCTAAGGCCCATGTTCCACCAGACCTGAGCTAGGATAGGATTCAGAGGAGCAGAAAATGGCTCAGCACCCCTCTGACCCACTTCTGGGCATATATCCAGCATTATGGAAAACAGGTCTCGAAGAGACATCTGTACACCGACATTCACTGCAGCACCGTTTACAATAACCAAGAGGTACAAGCAACCTTGATATGCATCAACAGACGAATGGATAAAGAAAATGTGATATGGTCACATACGCAGGCTGAAATATTTAGTTTTGAAAAGACACGGGACTCTGACGCATGACACAGCACGAGTTGTTCTCACAGAGGAACCTGGAGGGCCTCATGCTAAGGGAAATCATCCAGTCACAAAGGGACAAAATGCTACATAGTTCCCTTGACACGAGGGGCTTAGAGTAAGCAGTATCTGCAATATCAGACTGGTCGTTGCCAGGGGCTGGAGGGAGAGGGAGATGGAGGGTCACTCACTGTTTAGCAGAAGCAGAGTTTTAGATGAAAGACGACAGAGCCCAGGAGACGGTTGGTGATAAGGGTCGCACAATGTCATGCATGTAGTAAACACCACTGAACTGTCCACTTAAACTGGCTGAGTCGGCAGCTTTTATGTTATATATATTTTACCACAATTTAAAACTATCTGGGAAAAAAATCAAAATGATTAAAACCATTGGAAGGGCTTCCCTGGTGGTCCAGTGGGTAAGGACACCGCCTTGCAGGGCAAGGGGCGCCGGTTCGATCCCTGGCCCGGGAAGATCCCACGTGCCGCGGAGCGGCTGGACCCATGTGTCCAATTACTGAGCTGGAGCCCTGGAGCGCATGCGCCCGGAGCCGGAGCTCTGCGACAACAGAGGCCGCCGCGATGGGAGGCCCACACGGGCCAAAGATTAATAAATGAAAGATCAACAGAAGTGGCCAAAAAAAAAAAAAAATTAGACGATGTGAGCGTGTGGGACTGCTCCGAGAGAGAGACTAGGCCGCAGTCCTCCTCTGGCTCGGAATGCCTGCCTCCAGTCTCCACGCCACGCACCTTCCTGATGAGCACACAGGGCCTGAGTGCGCCCGCCCCGGCCCTTGCCAAGCGAAAGCCACCCAGAAGTAGGCTCCGTGTGGCTCGTCTAGAAACTGAAGTGAAAAAGCCATCCGCGTTCACCACTTCTCCCCAGGAAAGAGGAAAAGGGGCTGGGCCATGTTGGTCACCCAGCTGTGGGCACAGGCACCAACTCTGAGTGGTGCCTCCAACGGAGGGAGCAGGGGAGTCCGGCTGAGGCTGGTCCCGGCCCTCTCGCTCCCCCCGCCTCCACGTGGCCTCCCTACGGCAGGGTTCTGGGCTGAGAAGGCCCCGCACAACAAGGCAAGCCTCGGGCCCAGCCTGCCTGCGCCTCCTCCAAGACGGGAGGTGCACCAGGAAGCCACAGAAGCAGCCACAGACGGGGCTCAGTGTCCCACAGACAACCCCAGCTCCGTCCTTCCCCAGGTTTTACAGGGTCCTCTGGGTGACGAGGCTGGGAAGGAGCTCTACCTGGAGGTGAGGCACAGACCTGGTGAAGTGAAATGACTGCCACCTCGCCTCCAGCCTCCTTCAGCAGCCAAGGGTCCCAGGGGGCACTGGTGGCCCCTTCAGGGCCCAGGAAGCTGCCTTCTGCCCCCAGACGCTGAATGAGCGTCCAGCTGGCGCCCCAGAGGCCCAGGAAGGTGAACTGTCCACTTAAACTGGCTGAGTCGGCAGCTTTTATGTTATATATATTTTACCACAATTTAAAACTATCTGGGAAAAAAATCAAAATGATTAAAACCATTGGAAGGGCTTCCCTGGTGGTCCAGTGGGTAAGGACACCGCCTTGCAGGGCAAGGGGCGCCGGTTCGATCCCTGGCCCGGGAAGATCCCACGTGCCGCGGAGCGGCTGGACCCATGTGTCCAATTACTGAGCTGGAGCCCTGGAGCGCATGCGCCCGGAGCCGGAGCTCTGCGACAAAAGAGGCCGCCGCGATGGGAGGCCCACACGGGCCAAAGATTAATAAATGAAAGATCAACAGAAGTGGCCAAAAAAAAAAAAAAATTAGACGATGTGAGCGTGTGGGACTGCTCCGAGAGAGAGACTAGGCCGCAGTCCTCCTCTGGCTCGGAATGCCTGCCTCCAGTCTCCACGCCACGCACCTTCCTGATGAGCACACAGGGCCTGAGTGCGCCCGCCCCGGCCCTTGCCAAGCGAAAGCCACCCAGAAGTAGGCTCCGTGTGGCTCGTCTAGAAACTGAAGTGAAAAAGCCATCCGCGTTCACCACTTCTCCCCAGGAAAGAGGAAAAGGGGCTGGGCCATGTTGGTCACCCAGCTGTGGGCACAGGCACCAACTCTGAGTGGTGCCTCCAACGGAGGGAGCAGGGGAGTCCGGCTGAGGCTGGTCCCGGCCCTCTCGCTCCCCCCGCCTCCACGTGGCCTCCCTACGTCAGGGTTCTGGGCTGAGAAGGCCCCGCACAACAAGGCAAGCCTCGGGCCCAGCCTGCCTGCGCCTCCTCCAAGACGGGAGGTGCACCAGGAAGCCACAGAAGCAGCCACAGACGGGGCTCAGTGTCCCACAGACAACCCCAGCTCCGTCCTTCCCCAGGTTTTACAGGGTCCTCTGGGTGACGAGGCTGGGAAGGAGCTCTACCTGGAGGTGAGGCACAGACCTGGTGAAGTGAAATGACTGCCACCTCGCCTCCAGCCTCCTTCAGCAGCCAAGGGTCCCAGGGGGCACTGGTGGCCCCTTCAGGGCCCAGGAAGCTGCCTTCTGCCCCCAGACGCTGAATGAGCGTCCAGCTGGCGCCCCAGAGGCACTCAAGAGGGCAGGTCAGAGTAAGCCCAGGCCAGGCGGGAGAGTGACTCCCAGCAGCTCTGGGGGGCTGGACATGGCAGACCCCGGGCGAGGGACCGCTCCACAGCCTACAAGCCAGGTGGGTTTGGACGTAAAGCTAAAGCAGAGAGTGGAGAGGCCTCTGTCGAAGGCCGCAAGTTGCCCACAGCTGTCTCCTGCTCTGGGGACGACAGTTGACACTGCTGGGGAGAAAACAGGGCGCAGTCCTAGAGTTCAGGTTCAGCAACATCTTCTTACTCTCTGTGTCTCAGGACAGGTTATTTAATGCCTCTGGCCCTCCACTTTCTCCTCTGCAAAGCAGGATGAGAAGACTCACTCTGTGTGGTTGTCGCAATAAGCAGACCCTGGGAAAGCGGGGTTTGAAACCACAAGCAAGCTGGAAACGGCTGTGAGGCCGTGGGATGTGGGAACCCACAGTGCAAAGTCACAACAGCACAGACTCGCCGCACACGGGGGTTTTCCATCTTGCCTTCATCCTCAGACTTTGCACTCTTTCGTGGGTGCAGAGCCTGCTCCGGAACCCAGGCCGTGGGTCCTCCGCTCACCTCCAGCCTTGGAAAACAAAATGGGCCGGTGAAGGAGAAGGAGGCGGCTTTGGCCATCAAAAAATTTGACAACTGCAAAAAAACCCAAATTACGAACAGCAAGGTTCAAGGGAGAGAACAGACTGGAGGGAACTGAGAAGAGTTAAAAACACGATTTTGAAAAGTACTATTTCTTCAGGAAAAGGCAGGCTTCGAGAATGAACCTGCGGTTGTTGGGGAGGAATTAGAGGGAGGGCAGAGTCAGGCAGTTTGAGAAGGTCACGCACACCCTGCTGTATCTAAAATGTATAACCAACAGGGACCTGTACGGCATAGGGAACTCCGCTCTGTGTCATGTGGCAGCCTGCAAGAGAGGAGGGAGTGCGGGGGACAATGGGTACACGTGTATGTGGAGCTCAGTCCCCTGGTGATTCACCTGAACCTATCACAACATCTTTAATCAGTTATAACTCCAATATAAAATAAAAGAATTTTAGGAAGTACTGTTTCTTGGCAAACGCCTCGGATGCCTTTGGGACACTCAACACACGTATGAGCTGTTCACACTTCACTGACTATTACGTCTGATAGTAAAGGACGGCAGGTGCCAGTACCTGCTGGGCCGGGAACCCTTGAACCCAGTAGCTCGGGATGCTGGGGGTCTGTGGACCCCTCTGCGTCTGTGGCAGGTGGCCTCAGGCAATGAGCCTTAGGACACCCTATAAGCCTCCGGACGCAGCAGCCCCCAAGCCTGGGAAGGGACCGCAACCCTCTGAGGTCACCTCCACCCAAAGAGAACAACGTCCAGTCCCTGAGAGAGAGCTGATGACCCTCCCAGCTTGGCAGGGCACAGAGGCCTGGAGGGCACGAACCTACAGCAACACGATCCACAGTCACACACCCGTGGGCCTGGCCATCCCCGGCACCACACAGACAGGAAGCGCAGGTGGCCACGGCGGCCCTTTCTATCAGCCGTGTCTTAGCGCAGAACTCCCATTCCTTCTGTGTTAGAAAAAGGCAACCAGCCCGCTCTGTGTCTGTAGACAGGTTCCTTCCCTGGCTCGTGAGCCCGACTGAACGTGCCAGCTCTGGCTCTGGTGCCCCTTGCGCCACCAGGTGAGCCCCGGTCCGGGGTGACGCTTGTCACTGAGCAGTGTGAAAACCGGGGGCTGGGGAGGAAGTGGGGAGCGTGCGAACGCAGAGCAGGAGGAGGCGCGGCAGAAGCCCACAGCGGGGTGGAAACACAAGCTTGACGTGGTCAGGTTCCTGTCACCTTCTGATCTCCGGCTTCTTATTTCCCTTGCCTTTCACACCCAGCATGTTAGAGACCACTTCAAACAAAAAGAAAACAAAAAAAAAAGGCTGACGTGTTTCAATCAAGAAGCTGATGAACCAGCAGTGTTCTCTCTCCACATCCAACAGATGCGCCGAGAATCTCGGCAGAGGGAATCCCCAGGCCTCCTCCCAGCACAGAGAAAGAGGTCCCGGTCCCCACTGTCCACACGATCACGCGTGCGTCTCACAACACCACAGCCCAGCTTTGAGCGGAAAGGGTCCCTGCCGTCCACCACCCGGAGCAGAAGATCTACTGATTATTCAGTTCATACACAAGGTCCAGCCGGGCCCCTCCCCACGTCCAGCTTCCTGGCTACTTTCTCTCTGGCCTGGCTCACGAGCACCATGTTAGACATCCATCGTCTTGATCATCCAACAAGTGGAAACAAACATCTTCACGAGCCCCAGAGTCCCTGAGCACGGGATGCCCGCTTGCTAGAAACTCAGACAAGATCTGAAGACCAGGAGCCCAGCTGTGAACCTACAAAGATGTGTTCCTGGTGCCTCACGAGTGAGACACGGAGGAAAGACCCAGGAGGAATCGAGGCGGGTGGAGGACCTGTTCATTCCAGGAAAGAAAGAAAAGCAGGGGTATCTCTGTGCAGGACGAGAGGCCCTGGCCAGACGCCGCCTACCCCTCCATCGCTGTCCTCAGCCAGGCAGTAAGGCTGCAGGGAAACGCTGATCCTCGCGTGGCTGGCACTGCATGCCCAAAGGGCTGTCTGGTCCCAGCACCAAAGAGTGCATTCGGGAGCGTGTTCTTTCACATACAATCAACCAGGACTGTCAGCCAGCTTGCCGCCATTTCAGAAACTGCCCAACAGCCACATGATGCCAAGGAGGAAGATTTCAGACACTATGAAGGATACATGCCAAGGTCCTCACAAGCCAAAAGGTGTGTGTTTCCTGCAGGCCAAGGTCTTGGAGCCACTAGTGGACGGCTGGTACAAAAAGCTTGGCCAGAAATGCAGTCAGGTGGCACCCGGAGCCCCTGGGCATAAAGTGCAAACACTGGGCTCCTTAGAAACAGCGCTCTGCCCAGGACCTTCTGGAAGCACCAGACCCAGGCACAGCACAATGGTGTGTCAGGATGTTAACTGAGGGGGCTGGTAACGAGCATCTTTCTTACAAGATCAGAACAGAAGAGAAAGTTGTCCTGTGCACTAAGTTCATCACCTTCACCCCTACCTTCTTCTCCTCTCCAAACGCTCCCACTCCCTCCACTCAGGACACCCACCCTAAGGAGTCTCAATTTCCAAATTTTTGAAACCCTTACTTCCAGTCGTTGTGCTAAAACACTGGACATGCTTAACCTCGTTTGATATTCACAACCCCACTGATGCATTAGAGGAAGCTGAAGCATAAAGAGCTCGAGACATTTGCCTCATGCTTGGCTTTCTGGAGACTGCTGCTGGCCAAATGCATTGCAGGATCAGTTTTCTTTTTTTTTTAAATTTTTATTTTATTTTTACAGAGTTTTGTTGTTGACAGATGTGTATGGTCCCTGATTAGTCATATGTATATCACCCCCATCCCACCCCTCCAGGCCGTCACACAGCCGCCCTGCAGGATCCCCTTTTCTCACAGCACAATGACAATAGCTACTTTTTCACATGTGATAGTACAGGTTTTTAGCCATGATCACAGCGCCGAGGTGAGGAGAGGAGAAACAACTGGAAATGGAAGAACACGTGTTTCTGTGATTTCAAATGGATCTGCTGTGCCTGCCAGTCCAAGAAAGGCAGACTGGCAGCCTGGCCACCCTGTGCACACCAAACCCAGGGGCTCCAAGGCTCAGCCCTCCCCTGGAACCCCTGCGGGCGTGGAGGACACCTGCCTGTCTGTCTTCCTTAAGTACAAGAGCTATTTATCCTGAGCCTTCCTCTACGGAGTCAAGAAATGTCACATAGGCATTTCAAGAGCTCTCGTGCTTACATGATGCCAAGGAGGAAGATTTCAGACACTATGAAGGATACATGCCAAGGTCCTCACAAGCCAAGGTGTGTGTTTCCTGCAGGCCAAGGTCTTGGAGCCACTAGTGGACGGCTGGTACAAAAGCTTGGCCAGAAATGCAGTCAGGTGGCACCCGGAGCCCCTGGGCATAAAGTGCAAACACTGGGCTCCTTAGAAACAGCGCCTGCCCAGGACCTTCTGGAAGCACCAGACCCAGGCACAGCACAATGGTGTGTCAGGATGTTAACTGAGGGGGCTGGTAACGAGCATCTTTCTTACAAGATCAGAACAGAAGAGAAAGTTGTCCTGTGCACTAAGTTCATCACCTTCACCCCTACCTTCTTCTCCTCTCCAAACGCTCCCACTCCCTCCACTCAGGACACCCACCCTAAGGAGTCTCAATTTCCAAATTTTTGAAACCCTTACTTCCAGTCGTTGTGCTAAAACACTGGACATGCTTAACCTCGTTTGATATTCACAACCCCACTGATGCATTAGAGGAAGCTGAAGCATAAAGAGCTCGAGACATTTGCCTCATGCTTGGCTTTCTGGAGACTGCTGCTGGCCAAATGCATTGCAGGATCAGTTTTCTTTTTTTTTTAAATTTTTATTTTATTTTTACAGAGTTTTGTTGTTGACAGATGTGTATGGTCCCTGATTAGTCATATGTATATCACCCCCATCCCACCCCTCCAGGCCGTCACACAGCCGCCCTGCAGGATCCCCTTTTCTCACAGCACAATGACAATAGCTACTTTTTCACATGTGATAGTACAGGTTTTTAGCCATGATCACAGCGCCGAGGTGAGGAGAGGAGAAACAACTGGAAATGGAAGAACACGTGTTTCTGTGATTTCAAATGGATCTGCTGTGCCTGCCAGTCCAAGAAAGGCAGACTGGCAGCCTGGCCACCCTGTGCACACCAAACCCAGGGGCTCCAAGGCTCAGCCCTCCCCTGGAACCCCTGCGGGCGTGGAGGACACCTGCCTGTCTGTCTTCCTTAAGTACAAGAGCTATTTATCCTGAGCCTTCCTCTACGGAGTCAAGAAATGTCACATAGGCATTTCAAGAGCTCTCTTTGCAAGTAGAACAGCTGAGCTAGAAGACGCAGGTTGTCCTTTACTGAGCTCTATGTGCTGGGCACTGACTGGGCTGTGTGACCTCTTAATCTTCACAGGAATCATTTATGTTAGATTAATCTTATCCCCACTTCACAGGCAAGGAAACGCCGCTACTGAGCTCATAAACTTCTCCACAGTCTGACTGGAGCCCTGGTTCTCAACATGGCTCCTGGTTCTCAACCCATGACGGAGGGAAGGTGAATACTTTAAAAAATACCCATGCCAGTGTTCCATTCCCAGAGACATTCTACGATGCAGCCTGGGTGCCAGAGCTTTAAGAGCTCCCTGGGCAACCCTAACATGCCGTCAAGATTGAGAACCACAGCCCCATGGCAAGTAAAAGCAGGTGAGGCCTCGAACCCAGGTCCCTCTGATTCTAGAGCCTATTTTCCTATAGGGCCCTCCAGGGTGAAAGGAAGACCATTATGAGTAACAGCGATAATTGTCACAAGAAATAGAAACAAAACCAACTCCATCCATCCAGGCTACCCAGGTCTTCCATCCATCTTTCAGCCAAAGGGTTGGCATGAGCTCTCGGAACCGTGCCCACCCCTGGAGTGGAATCTATCGGTATTCAGATGCCTGCTTTCAGAGCCGCTCCCTGGGCAGCGCTCCTCACTTCTAGAAAACCAAGAGCTCAGCCTGCCTCCCATCCCTGGACTGGCGTGGTCTCCTAGCAGGAATCCTACCAACAAATGTTTTCAAAAATCAAAACCAGCCCTGTTTCCTCTTAAATCAGAGGACAGCTTTCTCTGTCAACAGTCCTTGGGTGATGACCCAAACGGCTCTGCTTCATTTTACGAAACACAAAGGCCTTTAAATGCTTTAACATAAGCTCTTACGTCATCTTCTAGCAAAGCTGCAGCTTTGCCAGACTGGCCCTGGCATGCATCTGCCTGCTCTCAAAACAGTCTCTTCTCTCTACTGCCCTTTCCCACACGACAGACGGGACCCCTGCGGGTTCTGGATTCTCACTCGGATGGGAGTAAAAGAGTGGGGGTTGGGCTGATACGCTGATGAGTGCATCGTATCACGAGAAAGCAATCGACCATGAACAGGAAGTCACTCCACGATCCACGACGGCCAGTGTTGATATGATTCCATCCCATGGTAAGCATTCAGTGTGAGAACGCTCTCCTCCTACAGAAGCCAGGCCAGAGGGGCCGATGTTGAAACTCAGGGTTCTCTTCTATTTCATACTTTATGCCAAGAATTTATCTTTGGGGCTTCCCTGGTGGTCCAGTGGGTAAAGAGTCCACCTTGCAGTGCAGGGGGCACCGGTTCGATCCCTGGTCTGTGAAGATCCTACGTGCCACAGAGCAGCTGGACCGGTGTGTCCAATTATGAGCCAGCACTCTGGAGCGCATGTGCCCAGAGCTGGTGCTCTGCAACGAGAGAGGCCACTGCAATGGGAGGCCCACACAGGCCAAAGAATGAAAATGGATGAAAACAAATAAAAATCAAAAACCGATGAAAGAGGCCAAAATTTTAAAAAAAGGAATTTATCTTTGAACCTTCTCTGCTTCATTATAAACATCCATGGCTCCTCCTCCAAAGGTCACTAAATTAACCATACAACTAAGAGTGCTCCTAAAAATAGCATGTGTATCTCACCAGTGACATGCCGACGTCCTGTCTTCTGCACCCGGTGAGGGGACTAAACATGGAAAAGAAGCCGTTTAGCCTCTGGCAGAAGGCGAAGTGGAGGGAGAGAGGGGAGAGAAGCAGAATTCTGGTCGAGGCAGCGGCTAGCCGTCGTCCACGCCGGCAGGGCTGTATGAATCCATCTCCTTAAAGGGCCAGATTTCCTCATGCTCACGGAACAGCACCTCCTCTATTCATACGTGAAAGTCGGGGAGCTAATGAGCGTCTCGATGTGAGATCTCGAGGCTGCTCGGTCAGAATCTCCTATTTGATCACAAGGATAATGTTCCGCCCTCGGCCTGAATTCTAAGAAGACCGAGCTCCCAACCCACCTGTCCTATCAGAAGAGCCATAGAATTCAAACGATTCTGGAAAACAGACACTCCTTTGACTTATTTTTTTTTCAGAGGCAAAAAGACAAGCAGACCTTGTCCTCTGGCTGAGCCTCAATTAGATTCTCTCGACACCGCAGTCTGAAGCTGAGAGGAGTCCTCTGCCCACAGAGCCCGCAGGAAAGACAGCTGGCTCTGCCATCTCTTGCTCTTTCTAACAAGCTGACTTTCAAAAGAAAGGTAGCATGTTGGACTTCCCTGGTGGTCCAGTGGTTAAGACTCTGTGTTCCCAATACAGGAGACCTGGGTTCAATCCCTGGTCAGGGAACTAGATTCCACATGCCACAACTAAGACCCAGTACAGCCAAATAAATAAATAATTTTTTAAAAAAAGAAAGAAAGGTTGTGTGTCTCCCTTATTCCTGCAGAATCAAGAGACGTTCTCGATGGGAGACATGCTAATGCTACGGCTCAATGGAATAAGGGGACGTCTAATCTTTAACAGGCCAGGAGCCTTAGGCCCCACACGGCACAGTCCATCCTGCTGGGTGGCACGGTCCATTCACCCGTCCTTGTCCATCCTAAGCCTCTCAGGCTGGATGCCATGGTGAGGGCCCATCTCCTCATCCAGCATCGCATCAGGGACCCAGCCAAGGGTGGCAGTTTCATTCAAAGACGTGCACAGGGCTCACACTGACCAGGTGATCAAACCTAAACCCGCCCAGGCCAGGCAGAGGGGCCCCACGCGTCTGCAGATGTGACCCTGCGGAGAACGTGTAACCTGAATTTAACTCCCAGGAGATGCGGTCCACAAGAGAGACAGTCTGTCTTTTACAAGATGAAGAAACCGAAAAGACAAAGCACGCCTTGACCACGTTCCACACACTGGCATGGACATCAGCTGAAGACATCTGACAATGAAATGCAGCACCTGACCTTCAGCTGGACCCTGGTCAGAAGGGGAAAGGCTACAGATGGGACCGGGTTCACCGGCAGAACGGGAACACATGAGAGAGGAAAGCTTTGGATCAGCGAGTGAAGTCCCTGACGTTGATACATGCATTGTGGTTACATGATAGAACGCCCCGCTCTTAAGAAAGACAGACTGAAATATTTAGGAAGTTAAGGCCATCGTGTACACAGCTTATCCTCAAATGGTCAAAAAAACAGAAAAAAAAAAAAAAAAGAGGGGTAGGCATGTGTGTAAAGAAAGAGCACAAGCAAGAACGTGCAAGTGATAAATATTAACAGCAGGTGAATCTAGGGAAAGATCAATGGCGTTCTTTGCCTTATTCTTTTTACATATATATATATATATATATATATAATAGTTTGACTTATTTATTTTGGCAGTCTTCATTGCCGTGCAGGCTTTCCTCTAGTTGCGGCGAGTGGGGGCTACTCTCTCGCTGCAGGAAACAGGCTTCTCACGGCGGTGGCTTCTCTTGTTGCACAGTGCAGGGGCTCTCGCTTGCACGGGCCTCAGCAGTTGCGGCTCCAAGGCTCTAGAGCACAGGCTCAATAGTTGCATCTGTGCTTAGTTGCTCCGTGGCATGTGGGATCCTCCTGTACCAGGGCTTGAATCCATGTCTCCTGCATTGGCAGGTAGATTCTCACGGAGCCACCAGGGAAGCCCTGCACTATTCTTTATTCTTGCAACTTTTCTGTAATCTTGAAATTAATTCTAAATAAAAAGTCGAGTTGGGGGGAATGATGCTGAGGGCCTGAACCTGGGCAGCATTGGCAGGAATGAGACATAGAAGAGGGCAAATTTGGGGGATTGTAGGATTTGAAGGGATAAGGGAGAGAGAGACCTAGAATGACTCTCCACGTGTCAGGTGTGCAAGCCTGGGGGACCCGTGGTGCCCTGAACAGAGGCAAGGAAGCAAGGAACGTCAGCTGGCCTGGCAGGAAAGAGGAGATGGCTCTGAATAAATGTCTGGCTTTAAGGTCTCTTTTTCAACAACCTCTCTAATTGGCCACAACCTACTCTGGCCACAAGCCATCCTCTATAGGAGAGTATGCTCACACACACAGGAATTTTCCATGAGTGGATACTTTCGCTTTGCAAGGGCCCATCAATCACTGGTGCTGAGGTAACAGAAGGGGCTGCAGGGTTGCCCCCACTCAGCCCAAAAGAAAGAAAGCCAAATTCGCTCAGTCGTGCTCTTTATGATCCCATGGATGAGCCATGGAATTCTCCAGGCAAAAATACTGGAGAGTAGCCTTTTCCTTTTCCTAATACAGAGATTGAACCCGGGTCTCAGGCATTGCAGGCAGATTCTTGACCACCGTCTGAAGCACCTGGGAAGCCCTCACTCCACCCAAAGAGAAGTCCTAGAGGGGAGAGGAGAAGCCTGGTCTCCCTGGTGCCCATTCCCCACCCCATCGGGCATGGGACACAGCCCGTTCTCTGCTTGAAGGAGATGCTCAGGAAAAGCACTGACCAGGGGGTTCCTTTTTTTTTTTTTTTTTTTGTCATTTTAGCCCCAAGGAAAAATGGGTCTTCCCAGTCTCCTGCCCAATAGGCATCTTCTGAACAATTTTAAAAAGAAAATGAAAGTTTGCAAATGCCATAGCAACGTGGAGACTTCCTCACCAAAGCCAGGGCGAGCCTGCCTACCCCTTGCATGGTGTCTGCAGCAGCTTTCTGCATGATTCGGTGTACTTTTAAGGATAAGGAAAAACACGCGCGGGCCACACGTAGGAAAGGTCAGCACCTCCCCCCACTGAACGGCCAGGGGTCTCTCACCCTCTCAGAACAGCCCCTGACGGCCATGCTTCTGGTGACCACCCTCCAGGGTGGAGCCCTGGCGTCCCTCCTGAGGTCTCTGTGCTTCCAGCTGCTGCCTTCCAACTCTGCCTCTAGAGACAAAGCCTAAAGGTCCTCAGACACAGGCGCTAATTTTAAATGCAGGAATACGCAGCACGCGAGAGGGATCTTCTTCCCTCAGACAGCCGAATGCCCAGCCGCCCCGGCTCCCCAGGCCCCGTGCAAGCAGAAAAGACAGCTGCTTAGAGAAACAGCTCTGTGATCTGGGTTCTCACGGGCCGTGAAAAATACAACAGCCAAAGACAAGACAAGGTCATACTCTTCTCCTCTCACTTACAGACTCAACAGTTCTTACCACAAAGCAGGTTACGCCTTGACCTCCCCAGGAGAAAACTCTTTTCTCAACAGAGTGCTTTCCTAAAGCATTCAGGAGAGCCATGTGATTTCTATTCAGAGTTCACATAAACAGTCTAAATATGCTAAGGTTAAGACCTTGCATTTCCTCTCCAAGGACCTCTCCCCGCTCCATAGATTTTTCCTCACTTATATCAGACTAACGGGCTTTTCTGCCTTGGCTCAAGAGAACTCTGTAGCCTCACTGGATAGAGTCTGGCTACCAGAGGTGCCCCGACGAGGAGGCCTGCCAGCCACATTCCATTTCAGAGGAAGTCACTCCACCCAAAGAGAAGTCCTAGAGGGAGAGGAGAAGCCTGGTCTCCCTGGTGCCCATTCCCCACCCCATCGGGCATGGGACACAGCCCGTTCTCTGCTTGAAGGAGATGCTCAGGAAAAGCACTGACCAGGGGGTTCTTTTTTTCTTTTTTTGTCATTTTAGCCCCAAGGAAAAATGGGTCTTCCCAGTCTCCTGCCCAATAGGCATCTTCTGAACAATTTTAAAAAGAAAATGAAAGTTTGCAAATGCCATAGCAACGTGGAGACTTCCTCACCAAAGCCAGGGCGAGCCTGCCTACCCCTTGCATGGTGTCTGCAGCAGCTTTCTGCATGATTCGGTGTACTTTAAGGATAAGGAAAACACGCGCGGGCCACACGTAGGAAAGGTCAGCACCTCCCCCCACTGAACGGCCAGGGGTCTCTCACCCTCTCAGAACAGCCCCTGACGGCCATGCTTCTGGTGACCACCCTCCAGGGTGGAGCCCTGGCGTCCCTCCTGAGGTCTCTGTGCTTCCAGCTGCTGCCTTCCAACTCTGCCTCTAGAGACAAAGCCTAAAGGTCCTCAGACACAGGCGCTAATTTTAAATGCAGGAATACGCAGCACGCGAGAGGGATCTTCTTCCCTCAGACAGCCGAATGCCCAGCCGCCCCGGCTCCCCAGGCCCCGTGCAAGCAGAAAAGACAGCTGCTTAGAGAAACAGCTCTGTGATCTGGGTTCTCACGGGCCGTGAAAAATACAACAGCCAAAGACAAGACAAGGTCATACTCTTCTCCTCTCACTTACAGACTCAACAGTTCTTACCACAAAGCAGGTTACGCCTTGACCTCCCCAGGAGAAAACTCTTTTCTCAACAGAGTGCTTTCCTAAAGCATTCAGGAGAGCCATGTGATTTCTATTCAGAGTTCACATAAACAGTCTAAATATGCTAAGGTTAAGACCTTGCATTTCCTCTCCAAGGACCTCTCCCCGCTCCATAGATTTTTCCTCACTTATATCAGACTAACGGGCTTTTCTGCCTTGGCTCAAGAGAACTCTGTAGCCTCACTGGATAGAGTCTGGCTACCAGAGGTGCCCCGACGAGGAGGCCTGCCAGCCAAATTCCATTTCAGAGGGCCTGAGGTCGTCCTGGAAGGTCCAGGACGTTTAACACCTGGACTACGAGTGATCTGGCCTCTCCGTGGACAAGGCGATGGCCAGATTCTCCGTGTGGCTGGCGGGGATCTCAGTGTGAAGGAGGCAGTATTCACCGATTCTAACTTAGCAGAAGCTCCTCTTAAGACAGGCGGAAGGACCCGGAACCCAGGTGCCATGAGTTAGCCCCGAGAACGACACGACAGCATGGGGCTTGCCTTCACTTGCTCTCAGTCCTTTTAAAGTCCATGAGCATGGGGGTCCCTCAAGGCCACCCTCGGGCTTGGAAGGAGGTGAACGGGTAGGAAGATCCTCAGAACTCAGCAGATAAGCTACAGCCCCGGGCGCTGCAGAGTCACTCAGCAAAACTAGCTAAGAGGAAAGGCACATGGAGTGAGGTCCAGGGGACACTAGGCACGAGCTTCCAGAGTCCTCTCCCAGCGGAGTCACCGCGGACACGCTGAATGCCTCCAGCAATCAGCCGTGACCACGGGCAGGAAAAACCCCTCCGAGACTCGGTGTCCAGGGTTTTCCTGGAGGCAGGTCCCAGGGGCACCCTGTGCCTGGCACGTGCCAGCACCCCAGACTCCCAGGAGAAAGGCTGTCCAGTATAAACTACGCTGTTTGCACAAACAGGCACAGCGAGCCCTGATTACTCCTTAGAGAAAGTTTTGTATCAGCACAGGGAACTGTATTTACCAGTCAAGCTCCCAGACGCGGGCCAAGGGTCAGCCCGCCGAGCCAGCCTTTCTCAGCTGAGCAGACTCAGGCCTGTGCACCAAGTAAACTGAGACTGGCAAAGACTGGGACACGACTTAGCGACGAGGTGTGTGAATCCCAGACCACAGCTGCCCGGGATCCTCCTTGCGAAGGTTCCCACCAGCCTTGATGTGGGCACATCTGCGGGCCGGCCGCTTCCACACACGGATCCGCCCTCCCATCGGCTGTGATGTCCATTCTTTGTGCACCCTTGGCAGCTCTGGCCAAAGTCCTAGATGACCATCACAGAATTTCTCAGAACCAGAAGGGCCCTGAAAGAACCCTGGTTCCTTCTCCTCAGGACACAGATGAAGAAAGAGACCCTTAGGGAAGATAAGGCACTGCCCCAGAGTAAGTCTGCTTTTGAAAGCCTGTATTCCTCAGCCAGAGTCTCCCGGCCCCTGCCACTGAGCAGGCCTTGTCTCAGTGGAAGGACAGTATTAACCGATTCTAACTTAGCAGAAGCTCCTCTTAAGACAGGCGGAAGGACCCGGAACCCAGGTGCCATGAGTTAGCCCCGAGAACGACACGACAGCATGGGGCTTGCCTTCACTTGCTCTCAGTCCTTTTAAAGTCCATGAGCATGGGGGTCCCTCAAGGCCACCCTCGGGCTTGGAAGGAGGTGAACGGGTAGGAAGATCCTCAGAACTCAGCAGATAAGCTACAGCCCCGGGCGCTGCAGAGTCACTCAGCAAAACTAGCTAAGAGGAAAGGCACATGGAGTGAGGTCCAGGGGACACTAGGCACGAGCTTCCAGAGTCCTCTCCCAGCGGAGTCACCGCGGACACGCTGAATGCCTCCAGCAATCAGCCGTGACCACGGGCAGGAAAAACCCCTCCGAGACTCGGTGTCCAGGGTTTTCCTGGAGGCAGGTCCCAGGGGCACCCTGTGCCTGGCACGTGCCAGCACCCCAGACTCCCAGGAGAAAGGCTGTCCAGTATAAACTACGCTGTTTGCACAAACAGGCACAGCGAGCCCTGATTACTCCTTAGAGAAAGTTTTGTATCAGCACAGGGAACTGTATTTACCAGTCAAGCTCCCAGACGCGGGCCAAGGGTCAGCCCGCCGAGCCAGCCTTTCTCAGCTGAGCAGACTCAGGCCTGTGCACCAAGTAAACTGAGACTGGCAAAGACTGGGACACGACTTAGCGACGAGGTGTGTGAATCCCAGACCACAGCTGCCCGGGATCCTCCTTGCGAAGGTTCCCACCAGCCTTGATGTGGGCACATCTGCGGGCCGGCCGCTTCCACACACGGATCCGCCCTCCCATCGGCTGTGATGTCCATTCTTTGTGCACCCTTGGCAGCTCTGGCCAAAGTCCTAGATGACCATCACAGAATTTCTCAGAACCAGAAGGGCCCTGAAAGAACCCTGGTTCCTTCTCCTCAGGACACAGATGAAGAAAGAGACCCTTAGGGAAGATAAGGCACTGCCCCAGAGTAAGTCTGCTTTTGAAAGCCTGTATTCCTCAGCCAGAGTCTCCCGGCCCCTGCCACTGAGCAGGCCTTGACCCATGGCCCTCAGCCACCACCCGCAGGCCGACAAGACGAGCAACGTGGAGGCCTGGGCCCGAGGAGCGGCCGGGCTGTGGGACCAGGCCTGGGGAGATCCGGGAGGCGTGCTCACAGTTCTGTCCTGGTGAACACAGAGCACGCAACTCATCCAGCCCAGTGCGTCCCCATTCACGTGGGCCCCGCCTGCCTGGGCCTTGAGATTTCAACAGCAAAGGGCCCCCGAGCAGCTATGAGGCAGGTGGTGGTGTGACGGCTCCAGGGGCCCCTCCGCTGGAAGCCAGGAGACTAGGGGTCACGGGCAGCCCGAGGCCAGGCAGCATCCCTTGGCCCCAAGCTACCAGACTGTCCTCTCAAAGCAGCCGAAATGAGAGTCAGCAGCAGGACATCAGACCAGAGCAGTAAGGACCAAGGTCTGGGGGATGGTCCCCCCAAGTCACTGATAATAATCCCAGATCGAATCCACTGGAGGGAAGGCATCTGTGTGCTGTGTTTTCTTAAAATCCCAGTTCTTCATTCTCACAGCAAAGCAGCAGCCAAACGGGGATGAGAGGACGACTGGAGACGCTGCTCTGCCTGGCTACTCTCTTAAACTGAGGAGGTAATAAAAAGGCCGGTTTGGGCATCCCTGGTGGCTCGGTGGTAAAGAATGCAATGTAGGAGACGTGGGTTCAATCCCTGGTTAGGAAGGGATCTTCTCCTCTGGAGAAGGAAATGGCCACCCACTCCAGTATTCTTGCCTGGAGAATCCCACGGACCGAGGAGCCTGGAAGGCGACAGTCCACGGGGTGGCAAAGAGTCAGACAGGACTGAGCGACTACACAACAGCAAAGGCCAGCTGGGGTGGTGGTCGCAGCCGCGTTCTACCATGCAGCCTGGGAAACAGGAAAAGTCAACAGTAGAGAAAGAAACTCCGGAGGGAAACGAGGCCCTGGCTGGAATCTTTCCCAAGGCTAAGTCACGAACTCAGCCAGAAGGGCCCTGAAAGAACCCTGGTTCCTTCTCCTCAGGACACAGATGAAGAAAGAGACCCTTAGGGAAGATAAGGCACTGCCCCAGAGTAAGTCTGCTTTTGAAAGCCTGTATTCCTCAGCCAGAGTCTCCCGGCCCCTGCCACTGAGCAGGCCTTGACCCATGGCCCTCAGCCACCACCCGCAGGCCGACAAGACGAGCAACGTGGAGGCCTGGGCCCGAGGAGCGGCCGGGCTGTGGGACCAGGCCTGGGGAGATCCGGGAGGCGTGCTCACAGTTCTGTCCTGGTGAACACAGAGCACGCAACTCATCCAGCCCAGTGCGTCCCCATTCACGTGGGCCCCGCCTGCCTGGGCCTTGAGATTTCAACAGCAAAGGGCCCCCGAGCAGCTATGAGGCAGGTGGTGGTGTGACGGCTCCAGGGGCCCCTCCGCTGGAAGCCAGGAGACTAGGGGTCACGGGCAGCCCGAGGCCAGGCAGCATCCCTTGGCCCCAAGCTACCAGACTGTCCTCTCAAAGCAGCCGAAATGAGAGTCAGCAGCAGGACATCAGACCAGAGCAGTAAGGACCAAGGTCTGGGGGATGGTCCCCCCAAGTCACTGATAATAATCCCAGATCGAATCCACTGGAGGGAAGGCATCTGTGTGCTGTGTTTTCTTAAAATCCCAGTTCTTCATTCTCACAGCAAAGCAGCAGCCAAACGGGGATGAGAGGACGACTGGAGACGCTGCTCTGCCTGGCTACTCTCTTAAACTGAGGAGGTAATAAAAAGGCCGGTTTGGGCATCCCTGGTGGCTCGGTGGTAAAGAATGCAATGTAGGAGACGTGGGTTCAATCCCTGGTTAGGAAGGGATCTTCTCCTCTGGAGAAGGAAATGGCCACCCACTCCAGTATTCTTGCCTGGAGAATCCCACGGACCGAGGAGCCTGGAAGGCGACAGTCCACGGGGTGGCAAAGAGTCAGACAGGACTGAGCGACTACACAACAGCAAAGGCCAGCTGGGGTGGTGGTCGCAGCCGCGTTCTACCATGCAGCCTGGGAAACAGGAAAAGTCAACAGTAGAGAAAGAAACTCCGGAGGGAAACGAGGCCCCTGGCTGGAATCTTTCCCAAGGCTAAGTCACGGCTGCCCCAGCGGGGGCTCCACAGACCCCGTGTCCCCGAATCACAGCTCATCCGCCCGGCCCCGTTGGGTCTGCTCCTGGGGCTGCTGTGGAGGGCCTGCAAGCAACACAGGCTAAGGGATGCGGGTAGGACCGGCTGACCCGAGCTGGCCCACTCTGCTTCTTCACTATGATAAAGAGAGTCTGTGGCAATGGTCCAGATGAAAAGCGTCTGTAGTCGGGAGCCGGGGAGGGATGGCAGGGCCCGTGAGGACAGATGCCTGTCCTCAGCACCTCCCCGGGCCTGATTCCAGCTCGGGGCCCCGGAGCGGGGCCGGAGACTGACTGCCACACCTCGGAGCGTTCAGACCCGATCACACAGTTGACCCTCCACGCTCCTCGTCTGTAAGATGTCTGACTACAGGCCCACCAAGCCCTTCGCCCACATCTCTGGTCCCAGGTCCCTAGATCTTAGAGCAGTTTTTGATGTGTCTTCTGGAAGTTACATAGCACCTCCAGGTCTTTGTACAGAGAAACGTGCAAACGTGCAGGCGAGGTGAGAAAACAATTCAACAAGGAATTGCCTCATACCCGTTCAGCTCAGGTACTCTCATCAAATGAGTTTGCACCCAACCAAAGAAAACATTCAGTTTTCAGACTTGAGTTTTGGACTTTTGTTCCCCGGAACTGAGGATCAGGGACCACAGTCCTCTGTCCGCCTCGTCAGATCACTGTGTGGATTACACAGTCACTCTGGGCGCAGCACCGGGCAGAAGGCCTGCTGACGGCTGGCTGCCTCACTCTCTCCCCCACTGGCTGAAAGCTCTTCAGAAGCCAGAGACAACCGCTTAGTCCTGTTCTGTCCGCCTCAGCACCTAGCAAAGCATCCCGGGCCCAGCAAAGCTTGAACCGCCGTCTGTTAACGTGAATGAATAAACCTAGTTTCAAAGACACTGTTTTTCAGTATTCAGAACACAATGGATTCTTGCAGATTCCCCGGGGGTGAAAATTACCTTGTCATCTAAAGATGTGAGAACATAGAAATGCAGGTGCAAATGTCCTTAACGCTTTCAATTCACCCTTTTGAAAACAATCTTCAGTAGCATCAAAGGCTTATAACTTTAAACAAGCAAGTGAAGAGCAGAAGCAACTCACATGGAGTAAATTAAATGGGACAAGTCCTGTTTAAAGAACCTTATGTATATTAATGTATCTGATACGTAAACAATTTTTTTTTTAATTTGCCCAATTTACCATAAGGAAACAAAGCAACTATTTGCTCAAGGACACCCGGCAACTAAGTGGCAGCTTCCAATCCCAGGCCGTTGGAGCCCATAACCCGCACTCCCTCAGCCTCTCACGTAAGGTGAGCACAAAGCCCCTAAGCCCCTCTTCCAGGCTGAGCTGCGTCTCCTCCTCCACAAAAGATGTCGCAGCCCCGATGACGCCTGGCACTTTATTGGAGAGGAGGTCTTCGCAGACCGTCAGGTTAAAATGGGGTAGCTGAGGGGGCCCTAGTCCAGCACGACTGGTGTCCTGATCAAAAGGGGGGCGTTCAGACGCAGAGATTCAAACGCAGAGAGAACACCGCTGAACGTGAACACAGAGATGGCAGGATGCTGGACAACCAAGGAATGACCACAAAGATGCCCAGCGGTCCCCAGAAGCTGGGGAGAGGCCGGGGAGGAACCAGCCCTTCCAGCACCTTTGATCTCAGCCTTCCAGCCTCCAGGACCGTGAGAAAAGGAAGCTCTGTTGTTTACACTGCCCAGCGGAACCTTGGTAGGGCAGGTTTGGGAAGCTAATAGACGCCCATCAAGCTAATAAGAGGAGGAGGCTGGAGCCAACAGGGCTGACCTCGTGTCCTCAGGGATCGTCTACGGCAACACACGGTTGTCAGACCAGAGGCGAGAGACCCAGGACGCTAGTGAGGCCTCGTGCTCAGTGGCATGTCCCCAGATCCTACTTCCTGGCCTTTCCATGACTACGTCTTCAAAAACCAACCAAAAAGAAGCTAGGCAGGGAAAAGAAAAAAAAAACTAGGAGACATTTCCACGCTACCCACCCGCTCCCTAGAATGAGCGACAGCACAGGGCCGCCCCCGCCCCGTCCATGAGCCCACCCGCCAGTGCACCCTCCACACCCCCACCTCAAGGCAGCACCCTCCCCTCTGCGGCGTCAGCACCGCCTCGCGCTGCCGCCCACAGACCTCGGCCCGCGGTGACTCAGAGGTAACATGTAGCATCTGTTGGGGACAGATGCCAACGCTTCCCGGTCCCTCTGGGGGTGGTCGGGGAGAGACAGAGGTGGCCCCCACGTGGGACACCAGAGCAGAGTTGGGGTGGAGCGGGGGGGGAACCTCAGGACCTGGCTTCGTCCTCTGTCACTCACAGAAAACCTCCTATCTGCTGCCCCAATGTGCCAAACCTCAAGCAGATGACACAAGCACTGGTGAGACGTTGTGCCATCGGATACCACGGCTCTCGCTAGGGCGGGGTTTAGCCATCCGAGGCCCTCTGAGCTGCGTCTCCTCCTCCACAAAAGATGTCGCAGCCCCGATGACGCCTGGCACTTTATTGGAGAGGAGGTCTTCGCAGACCGTCAGGTTAAAATGGGGTAGCTGAGGGGGCCCTAGTCCAGCACGACTGGTGTCCTGATCAAAAGGGGGGCGTTCAGACGCAGAGATTCAAACGCAGAGAGAACACCGCTGAACGTGAACACAGAGATGGCAGGATGCTGGACAACCAAGGAATGACCACAAAGATGCCCAGCGGTCCCCAGAAGCTGGGGAGAGGCCGGGGAGGAACCAGCCCTTCCAGCACCTTTGATCTCAGCCTTCCAGCCTCCAGGACCGTGAGAAAAGGAAGCTCTGTTGTTTACACTGCCCAGCGGAACCTTGGTAGGGCAGGTTTGGGAAGCTAATAGACGCCCATCAAGCTAATAAGAGGAGGAGGCTGGAGCCAACAGGGCTGACCTCGTGTCCTCAGGGATCGTCTACGGCAACACACGGTTGTCAGACCAGAGGCGAGAGACCCAGGACGCTAGTGAGGCCTCGTGCTCAGTGGCATGTCCCCAGATCCTACTTCCTGGCCTTTCCATGACTACGTCTTCAAAAACCAACCAAAAAGAAGCTAGGCAGGGAAAAGAAAAAAAAAACTAGGAGACATTTCCACGCTACCCACCCGCTCCCTAGAATGAGCGACAGCACAGGGCCGCCCCCGCCCCGTCCATGAGCCCACCCGCCAGTGCACCCTCCACACCCCCACCTCAAGGCAGCACCCTCCCCTCTGCGGCGTCAGCACCGCCTCGCGCTGCCGCCCACAGACCTCGGCCCGCGGTGACTCAGAGGTAACATGTAGCATCTGTTGGGGACAGATGCCAACGCTTCCCGGTCCCTCTGGGGGTGGTCGGGGAGAGACAGAGGTGGCCCCCACGTGGGACACCAGAGCAGAGTTGGGGTGGAGCGGGGGGGGAACCTCAGGACCTGGCTTCGTCCTCTGTCACTCACAGAAAACCTCCTATCTGCTGCCCCAATGTGCCAAACCTCAAGCAGATGACACAAGCACTGGGTGAGACGTTGTGCCATCGGATACCACGGCTCTCGCTAGGGCGGGGTTTAGCCATCCGAGGCCCTCTGATCTGAATCTCTGGGCATGTGCACCCCTCACACGGGGGTCCTGCAAAGACAAGTGCCTCCCACCTTCCCGCAGGCCCCTGCCAGCATCCTCAGGGATTCCGGAAGCTTGGCAGTGAGCGGGTACAGCCCGGGGGTCAGTTTCCGACCCCCTCCCGACTGAGTTTGATGCTGACAGTTGGTTCTCACAGAAGTCCCTATCGCTCCATCACCGTGGTAATTCCAGACGCCTGTCGGGGTTTTGTTTCCTGTGGCCCCAGCTCACAGAGGCTGTGGAGAATTGTTTCAGGCAGCGAGGCTGCCGCGGGTAGGAAAGCGACCTTGTCTCTGGCCTGAAGTTGGCTTGGTAGAAGTGTGTAAGATGCAAGCATATGTTATTTGTAAAGAGAACACCACACCACGGCTTGACAGGGATATTTCTGAAACTGCAGGCAAAGGGATCTCCTTCAGCCCCAATAGGAGCAAACCCTCACTCACTACCCATCGACAAAGCTCTTTCTGGGCCACCTCGCCTCCTGTTGGAACAGGGAAGCCCATGCAGAAGTCTTGGCCACATTCAGCACAGACACCCACACAAAGAACCACGTTAGGTCAGCAAGAGCACAGGAGGTCATGGCATCCCACTCTGTGCATTTGCGTCTGCACACCCACCCGCTGGGACCTGCTCTGACAGGGAGGGACGCTGACTCCCCCAAGGAGCCTCACCTGATCCCCCCGTCGGTCATTGTGTCGTATCTGCCCGGTCAGCCCTTTGCAGACATTTCCAAACAGACTCTATTGGAGCATCGGGCTTAGTTACTCCTCAGCATGTGGGATCCTCCCAGACCAGGGACCAAACCTACGTGCCCTGCATTGGCACATTGGTCTGTATAGTCAAAGCTATAATGTTCCCAGTAGCCATGTAAGGATGTGAGAGCTGGACCACAAAGAAGGCTGAGTGCTGAAGAACTGATGCTTTCGAATTGTGCTGCTGAATAAGGCTCTTGAGAGTCGCTTGAACTGCAAAGAGCTCAACCCAGTCACTCTTAAAGGAAATCAGCCCTGAATACTCATTGGAAGGACTGATGCTGAAGCTCCAAGACTTTGGTCACCAATGTGACGAGCCAACTCATGGAAAAGACCCTGATGCTGGGAAAGACTGAGGGCGACAGAGGATGAGATGGTTGGACGGCATCACTAACACAACAGACGTGAGTTTGAACACACTCTGGAAGAGAAGGAAAGATGCGAAAGCCTGGAGTGCTGCAGCCCATGGGGTCACAAAGAGTCGGACACAACTCAGCGATCGAACAACAGCAGTATCGGCAGGAGGATTCTTAACCACTGAACCGCCAGGGAAGTCCCAGAGGTCTTCACTTTTAACACACCTCTCATCCGCCCCCAACCCAGGATCTACAGAAACACTTTGATACAGAAAAACAAAGGAGTCACATTCCAGGCAATGACAGAGCTGGACGAGAGCCTGGACAGTGTTACACTGGATACTGCCCCTATGCCAGGAGCATCACTGATTACTGATAGGGAGCAGGTATTTCCCACTAAGCGTCAGCAACCACGAGTGACAAACGCCTGCAGCTGGATGTGTTTCAGAGTCAGCCGGACATCCTCCCCGTAGCCCTAAACTGGACCCTGCAACTGACGCCTGCTGCCTGCCTGCCTCGCTGTGCTTCTCTCACCAGCTACAAGCTCCTTAAAACCCAGAGACAGGACCTTAGTCATGTTTCACCCCCCTTCCAGCACTCGCTGGGGCTCCCTTAGCAATGGCCTTCAGTCGAAAGTCAGAAGCACTTTCTAGCCAGGTAACAGCCCAGCTTCCAGACATGACCCTGGCGCTCAGCCTGGGGTCAGGGGTTCAAAGCCGGGCTTCACTCCTCAGCATGTGGGATCCTCCCAGACCAGGGACCAAACCTACGTGCCCTGCATTGGCACATTGGTCTGTATAGTCAAAGCTATAATGTTCCCAGTAGCCATGTAAGGATGTGAGAGCTGGACCACAAAGAAGGCTGAGTGCTGAAGAACTGATGCTTTCGAATTGTGCTGCTGAATAAGGCTCTTGAGAGTCGCTTGAACTGCAAAGAGCTCAACCCAGTCACTCTTAAAGGAAATCAGCCCTGAATACTCATTGGAAGGACTGATGCTGAAGCTCCAAGACTTTGGTCACCAATGTGACGAGCCAACTCATGGAAAAGACCCTGATGCTGGGAAAGACTGAGGGCGACAGAGGATGAGATGGTTGGACGGCATCACTAACACAACAGACGTGAGTTTGAACACACTCTGGAAGAGAAGGAAAGATGCGAAAGCCTGGAGTGCTGCAGCCCATGGGGTCACAAAGAGTCGGACACAACTCAGCGATCGAACAACAGCAGTATCGGCAGGAGGATTCTTAACCACTGAACCGCCAGGGAAGTCCCAGAGGTCTTCACTTTTAACACACCTCTCATCCGCCCCCAACCCAGGATCTACAGAAACACTTTGATACAGAAAAACAAAGGAGTCACATTCCAGGCAATGACAGAGCTGGACGAGAGCCTGGACAGTGTTACACTGGATACTGCCCCTATGCCAGGAGCATCACTGATTACTGATAGGGAGCAGGTATTTCCCACTAAGCGTCAGCAACCACGAGTGACAAACGCCTGCAGCTGGATGTGTTTCAGAGTCAGCCGGACATCCTCCCCGTAGCCCTAAACTGGACCCTGCAACTGACGCCTGCTGCCTGCCTGCCTCGCTGTGCTTCTCTCACCAGCTACAAGCTCCTTAAAACCCAGAGACAGGACCTTAGTCATGTTTCACCCCCCTTCCAGCACTCGCTGGGGCTCCCTTAGCAATGGCCTTCAGTCGAAAGTCAGAAGCACTTTCTAGCCAGGTAACAGCCCAGCTTCCAGACATGACCCCTGGCGCTCAGCCTGGGGTCAGGGGTTCAAAGCCGGGGCTTCACTCCTTCCCAGCCGCCCACCCCGTCCTGCAAGCCGAGGGCCTGGGAGATCCTGGAGGGCAGGGACCCCACTCACTGGCTTCCAACAGATGTGGGGTAAACCTTGGTTGAGTCCTCACTCAGCCCAGCCTCGGCAACTCCAACGGGCTTCCCTGCAGAGGACTAGGGTTGGAGGCAGAGCGTTTGGAGAGAAAAAGGGAATTCCATCAATCCTGGGAACTGCACCAGAACCTGCCGCGGGTTTCGTTTCCCACCTCTGCGTCGGGGGCAGCGGGCCGCCCACATCGACGGGTCCCAGGCAAGCCAGCGACGCACAGTGAGTCACAAATACCCTGGGGCACAGCGCGTCACCCTGACCAGGTCCTGCCCGAAGCTGAGAGGCAGCCCCGCAGAGAAGCATAAGAGGCCAAAGGGCAGGTTCCAATTTTGTCTCTGTGTGTTTTATTTTGTTTTTATTTTAGCCTGTTCTCTTTTGGTCTAGTGTCTATTTTCGGTCTCCCAGCTTGATTCCTCGCAAGCAGGGCCTCTGTCTCATCATGTTCGGAGCTCCCTGGGCAGCCCCTGTCCTATACAAGGCGGGCCCCCATCCACGCAGCTCCCGTGGGGACGACAGTCCCCCCACCCCGGCAGGCGGGCATCTCTGTGTCACCGAGTCAGGGCAGCCGTAGGGGAGGGAGGATGCCCCCTTTCAGAGGGGACAGGAAGCACCCACCCTCACGGGCACCGCCCTGCACAGACCCTCGCCCACGACGCCACACGAAAGGCTGCGGCTCTCCTGAGTCAGCGGCCACGGCTGCCATCCCCCCAGCGCGGCCTCGTGGCCCAGGGCCGCCCCCCCCGTCTTGCTGTTCCATCCGCTGTCAGCTCACACCTTCCACCCTCCAGAGCAGGGTGGGGTGGCTTTGCCCTGGCGCTGCCAGCCCTCCTGCGGCAGCTGCTTCCTGTCAGCCCCTTCGCCTGGCACGCCTGGGTACACGCTGTCCTTCACCACGCGTCCCCCACCCTGACTGCAGAGAAAGCCAGCTCCTGCCCCACCGCTGCACCCCGCCCCAGACGCAGCTCTTCGCAGCACACACGGGAGCCAGGCGCACGGTCTCCACCAAGAGCGCCAGCCAGCGGAGGACCAGGATGCCCAGCTCCCAGGGCGAGGGTCAGCCAGGAGGCTTCAGGCACCGTGTGCACGCACCGAGCGCGGCGGGATGAGTCACCCCTATTCTGAGACCCAGCAGGCCACCTCCAGCCTGCCAGGCCTGAAGCTGAGAGCCCCCGTGGCAGATCCGGGCTCTGAGTCGGCCAATTCCCGGCTGTGGAACGTCGGGCAAGTTACCTGACCTCTCTGTTTCTCCATCTATAAATGGAAACCATCCCTTTCTCAGAAGGTGGAGGCAAGGATTAAGTGAATTGCCTGGCGCACGACAAACGTACTTTAAACCAAAAGGGCTGTGTTTCGGTGTAGCGGCTTCTGATGTAACTCATCTTCGCTGCTATCGCCGGACCCTTTTAAAACTCTTCTCATTACCTATACCCTTGTGGCTCAAAGGGTAAAGAATCTAACCCCCAACGCGGGAGACTAGGGTTTGATCCCTGGGTTGGGAAGATTCCCTGGAGAAAGGAATGACTACCCACTCCAGTATTCTTGCCTGGGCAATCCCATGGACAGGGGAGCCTGGTGGGCTATAGTCCATGGGACTGCAAAAAGTCTGCCACAACCGAAACGACTAACACTTAACATTATTTATACAGAGAGAAACCAACAAGCAAACAAAATAAATGCTCTTAGCAGTCTGTGATAATTTATAATAATTGCAATTGGGAGTGGGCTCTTCGGATCTCAGGTCATGAGTTAGGGCTCCTGCTAGACTTTCTGTCCCTCTTTGTACCCCTCCCACTGGAGCCGAAATGAATTGGCAGAACATCTTGGTCACTTCTGGGCTCAACACTAAGTTGAGTTCGGCTGCCATCCCCAGCGGCCTCGTGGCCCAGGGCCGCCCGTCTTGCTGTTCCATCCGCTGTCAGCTCACACCTTCCACCCTCCAGAGCAGGGTGGGGTGGCTTTGCCCTGGCGCTGCCAGCCCTCCTGCAGCTGCTTCCTGTCAGCCCCTTCGCCTGGCACGCCTGGGTACACGCTGTCCTTCACCACGCCCCCACCCTGACTGCAGAGAAAGCCAGCTCCTGCCCCACCGCTGCACCCCGCCCCAGACGCAGCTCTTCGCAGCACACACGGGAGCCAGGCGCACGGTCTCCACCAAGAGCGCCAGCCAGCGGAGGACCAGGATGCCCAGCTCCCAGGGCGAGGGTCAGCCAGGAGGCTTCAGGCACCGTGTGCACGCACCAGCCGCGGGATGAGTCACCCCTATTCTGAGACCCAGCAGGCCACCTCCAGCCTGCCAGGCCTGAAGCTGAGAGCCCCCGTGGCAGATCCGGGCTCTGAGTCGGCCAATTCCCGGCTGTGGAACGTCGGGCAAGTTACCTGACCTCTCTGTTTCTCCATCTATAAATGGAAACCATCCCTTTCTCAGAAGGTGGAGGCAAGGATTAAGTGAATTGCCTGGCGCACGACAAACGTACTTTAAACCAAAAGGGCTGTGTTTCGGTGTAGCGGCTTCTGATGTAACTCATCTTCGCTGCTATCGCCGGACCCTTTTAAAACTCTTCTCATTACCTATACCCTTGTGGCTCAAAGGGTAAAGAATCTGCCCCCAACGCGGAGACTAGGGTTTGATCCCTGGGTTGGGAAGATTCCCTGGAGAAAGGAATGACTACCCACTCCAGTATTCTTGCCTGGGCAATCCCATGGACAGGGGAGCCTGGTGGGCTATAGTCCATGGGACTGCAAAAAGTCTGCCACAACCGAAACGACTAACACTTAACATTATTTATACAGAGAGAAACCAACAAGCAAACAAAATAAATGCTCTTAGCAGTCTGTGATAATTTATAATAATTGCAATTGGGAGTGGGCTCTTCGGATCTCAGGTCATGAGTTAGGGCTCCTGCTAGACTTTCTGTCCCTCTTTGTACCCCTCCCACTGGAGCCGAAATGAATTGGCAGAACATCTTGGTCACTTCTGGGCTCAACACTAAGTTGAGTTTCTCAACCGGCTCATCTTCAGTCTGGTCAGCTGTGGGGGAGCTGAGAAGAAACCGCTTTCTGAGAGGTAAAATAAGCTGACCCACGTGTCCCGCCAAACCCCACCTCCGTGAAGGCTCTTACTCCTGGAACTTTTTGGAAAGGGACAAAGAAGTCACGGCTCCCCCATCCTTTCCCAGGTCCCCTCGTCTTTTCCGGCAGGGCCCTGAGCTCAGTGGAGTAATGGGTCTTTTCCAATTCCAACTGCTAGAATTTAAATAGAGTCTGTCCACCGAATCTCAAATGTCATCACCAGCTTTGCAAACTACATACAACGACAAGAAAAGAACCCAGTCCGATGGTTAACCTCAGCACCCCAATTCCCACTGGCCTCTTCCTTTTGGCGGTTACACCTGGCTGGGGAGTAGGGAGCCAAGAAAGCAACCAGTGACAAAGAAGCACCTTGTGTTCAGGTGGCAAAGGCCCCCCAGTCAGTGAAGGTGGGCCCCTAAGATGTCATTAAGCAGAAAGCATCTCTTCTTTCAAACTGCCAAGCCACACGGGTGAGCAATTAACCAACGGAAAGGAAAGAAGGGAAAGGTCTCCTAAGGACCATTTAAAAATGCAAAGGATGTTATCTACAATACCGCCCAAAGCACTTAATTAAATATGTGCCCCAAGAAAGCTCCTGACCACCAGACTCCAGAAGGGTGCGGGCGGCCAGCCCACGGGCGAGGGTGCCCCGGGGGGCGCGGTGAGGGCGGGCGCTCACGGCCACAGAGCTGGTGGGAGGAAGGGCCGTCCCCAGCTCCGTGCGGTCCGCCACCAGAGCCGCCAGTCACACGCGGAGACTCTCATTTCAACTCATTAAAATGGAATAAAATGTAAAAGTCCGTTCCTCGTTGGCGCTGGCCGCATCTCACGTGCTCAAAAGTCACGTGGGGCCAGCAGCTCCCGCGCCGGACAGCACAGAACGGAATGTTTCCATCAGCACCGAAAGCTCTACTAGACAGCACCCCTTCAGACCACAAGATGACTCCCCAAGTTCTTTCCACGCCACGAGGGTTTCGGTCTCCCTTTTACTGCAGGTATGCATCTATAAAGCACTGTGAAACTAGGTCAGCGGGGCAGACCGGCTTTTCTTCTTAATGAGACAGCAGAGAAGAGAAAATACCACGTCAACATCACATGCCAGTGACACAAGGGGAGGTGTCATGTGATAAAATGTTTTCAATTTGATTCCACTTTACTGAAACACATAAATGCATATATATTCTCTATATCGACATACTTATAGTTGTGTATCTACTTGGTCACAATATAAATTATATTTATTCCTGTGGTTGGAAAGAGTTTGGCTCTCTGGACCAGAGCGCACTCTCTGTAGATATTTTTTTCTGCTTTTGGGTTCATCTTCCCATTTTCCAGGATGATTCACATCACGAGGGAGTGAGGCCCAGGGTCGGTTCCATCGCACCACACTCAGGTTTTCCTGCAGACCTGACGTCCCTGTGTGCTCTTTCCTGCTCACCCATTTCCCCTGGGCATGGAGCCAGGCAACTAGAAGGACCAAGACACTTGTCTGGGCTCCAGGGCCCACACACGGGCTGGGGCCAAGGGGACAGAGAACAGAGACCTGTCAGGTCATCAACAGCAAAGAGAAAGAAATGTCCAGAACGCATCCTCGCTCCCTCAGACCACACGCTCCTCCCGCTCCAGCTGCTGTCCGTTCTAATGTCCACAGACACTGAAAGAAACTGGAAGAGCCTCTTCCCTCATTGGACTTCGCTGGTGGCTCGGACGCTAAAGAATCTGCCCACAAAGTAGGAGACTTGGGTTTGATCCCTGGGCTGGGAAGATCCCCTGGAGAAGGCAATGGCAGCCCACTCCAGTCTTCTTGGCTGGGGAATTCCATGGACAGAGGAGCCTGGCGGGCTGCAGTCCATGGGGTCACAGAGAGTGAGACACGACTGAGGGAGTTTCACTTTTTCTCCCTGGGGTGGTGACCTTCATGCATCCACTTGGCTAAGAAATGATCCCCAGCTATTCAAACAAACATTATTCGAGATGTTTCTGACAAAGTATTTTGTAGATGAGACTAACATTCATTCATTCATTCATTCATTTATTCATTTATTTATGTAGCACGCGCTCCAGAGCTCCGGCTGGGTAGCTAGGCACACCGGTCCAGCCGCTCTGCGGCATGTGGGATCTTCCCAGGCCAGGGATCGAACCGGCTCCCTTTGCACTGCAAGGCAGTGTCCTTACCTACTGGACCACCAGGGAAGGCCCTGAGACTAACATTTAAATCAGCAGACTCTGAGTAAAGCGCATTATCCTCCAGAATGTGGGTGGGCCTTGTCCCATCAGCTGAAGATCCTTCCTAGAAAAAGATCGATCTCCCCTTAAGAAGAGGGCCTTCAGCCCTCCTGCCACCCTGGTTCTTCTCCGGGTCTCGAGTCTGTGGTCCTGATCTGCAGGTGTCCGACTCGACCAGGCCCACAGCTGCCTAAGTCAGTTTCTTAAAATCAGTCTGTCTTCTCGTTCACATGTGAAGGAGAAGAGGAGAATGGGGTCACGGAGAGGCAGACACGACTGTGAGACAGAACAACAACAACAGACACACACACCATTGACCCTTTGATCAATACAGGTCTGCACTGTGCAGGCCCACGTACACGCAGACTGTTTTCAATAGTAAATCCTGCAGTACTACACAATCCACTGTTGGCTGAATCCATGCAGACAGAACTGTGGATACCGGGGAATTGTATCTGACGTGGAGGGCTGACTCTACATTACAGGCAGATTTTTGACTCTGTGGAAAGGGGGCACCCCTAAGCCCCCCAATATTCAAGGGGGTAACTGCTCATACACACACAGGCACACATCTTACCGTTAAGTTTTTCTGGAGAAACCAAAGGCTCTCAGACTAACATCCAGCTCATCATCTATCAAGAAATCCTCCTCACTGTTCGAGGCCTTCTCTCAAATGCCACCTCCTTTGGGCAGCCACCCTCGATTTCCTCTGCCAAAATGATCCTCCTCACTGTTCGATGGACCCCATGGGGTCACAGAGAGTGAGACACGACTGAGGGAGTTTCACTTTTTCTCCCTGGGGTGGTGACCTTCATGCATCCACTTGGCTAAGAAATGATCCCCAGCTATTCAAACAAACATTATTCGAGATGTTTCTGACAAAGTATTTTGTAGATGAGACTAACATTCATTCATTCATTCATTCATTTATTCATTTATTTATGTAGCACGCGCTCCAGAGCTCCGGCTGGGTAGCTAGGCACACCGGTCCAGCCGCTCTGCGGCATGTGGGATCTTCCCAGGCCAGGGATCGAACCGGCTCCCTTTGCACTGCAAGGCAGTGTCCTTACCTACTGGACCACCAGGGAAGGCCCTGAGACTAACATTTAAATCAGCAGACTCTGAGTAAAGCGCATTATCCTCCAGAATGTGGGTGGGCCTTGTCCCATCAGCTGAAGATCCTTCCTAGAAAAAGATCGATCTCCCCTTAAGAAGAGGGCCTTCAGCCCTCCTGCCACCCTGGTTCTTCTCCGGGTCTCGAGTCTGTGGTCCTGATCTGCAGGTGTCCGACTCGACCAGGCCCACAGCTGCCTAAGTCAGTTTCTTAAAATCAGTCTGTCTTCTCGTTCACATGTGAAGGAGAAGAGGAGAATGGGGTCACGGAGAGGCAGACACGACTGTGAGACAGAACAACAACAACAGACACACACACCATTGACCCTTTGATCAATACAGGTCTGCACTGTGCAGGCCCACGTACACGCAGACTGTTTTCAATAGTAAATCCTGCAGTACTACACAATCCACTGTTGGCTGAATCCATGCAGACAGAACTGTGGATACCGGGGAATTGTATCTGACGTGGAGGGCTGACTCTACATTACAGGCAGATTTTTGACTCTGTGGAAAGGGGGCACCCCTAAGCCCCCCAATATTCAAGGGGGTAACTGCTCATACACACACAGGCACACATCTTACCGTTAAGTTTTTCTGGAGAAACCAAAGGCTCTCAGACTAACATCCAGCTCATCATCTATCAAGAAATCCTCCTCACTGTTCGAGGCCTTCTCTCAAATGCCACCTCCTTTGGGCAGCCACCCTCGATTTCCTCTGCCAAAATGATCGCTGCCTCTTATACTCATGTCTACAGTCTATTCCTTATGCCACGTGTTTGCAAACATGATTCGTGTGCCTTGTATCACGATTAAGATGTGGATGCTAAAGCTTGTTATTCGAACTGGTGGCGGGCGATAGCATCCTCTGAAACCTTGTTAGAAATGCGGAGTATCCATGACAGCAGGAGTTAATAAAACAGCGTTAAGACCTAGGGAGCCAGAGTCCGCAGTTTAAGAAGATGCTCAGGGCTTCCCTGGTGGTCCAGTGGGTAGGGATACTGCCTTGCAGTGCAAGGGGTGCCGGTTCGATCCCTGGTCTGGGAAGATCCCACGTGCCGCGGATCGGCTGGACCGATGTGTCCAACCACCGAGCCGGAGCTCTGGAGCGCATGCGCCCAGAGCCAGCGCTCTGCGACAACAGAGGCCACCGCGATGGGAGGCCCACATGGGCCAAAGAACAAAGATGGATGAAAATAGAGAAACGAAAGACCAATAGAAGTGGCCCACCTGTCCCTCTCTCCCCACTCCCCCCAAAAAAAATTAAAAAAAAAGATGCTCAGGAGGTTCATATCACATTCAAGAAGCGCTGTTTAAAACCAAGCTCCTGGGAATTCCCTGGTGGTCCAGTGGCTAAGACTCTGTGCTCCCAATGCAGGGGCCCAGGTTTGATCCCTGGTCAAGGAACTAGATTCCACATGCTACAACGGAGACCCAATGCAGCCAAATAAATATAAACAAAATATTTAAAAAAAAAAACAACAAAAACAGGCTCCTGACTTTTAAGGAGCTTTTGAAAATATCAGCACCCAGGTGCCACCTCAGAGACTGTGATGTAACTGGTTTGGGACACGGGCTGGGTATCAGGATGTGGAGCACCTTCCTAGGGGTCCTTACTGCACAGCTAAGCTTGAGACCCAGCATAACGAACTCCCTCATTTCATAAGAGACATTGAGACCAGCGAAGAGAAGGTAGGCTGCAAAGGGCATTCATATCAGACACCACCGAAACGTGCCGTCTCCCTAAAAAATGTTAAGGAAAGAGAAAACATATCCGTGCACACTCTCCACAGAGTTCAACCGAAACCTGGGCCATCCCACACCCTGCCGACGCCAGATGCTGTCATGACCCCCAGCGTCTCCTCTGTACAAATGGACCAGCCAGAACAGGTTCTATGAACACAAAGAACCACTCAGTTCAGGCTGAATCTTAGGAACCCTTTGCATCGTTCACGACGCTGAAACCAGGTGTAACATCAGTGCTGGGAAAGACAGAAGCCATCCTGCGCGAGGGTGACCGGAAAATACCCCATGTGGGCATAGCTCCTGCCTCTACTGGCACCCTTACCTTCTCCTGGCCCCGCCTCTTTGCTTACGTAACCCCTACGGAAGGCGCAGGCTGATATTAGTGCACGCCTCCGTGCTGCCACGGCACGGATTTTTCATCTGCGTTAGGAGGTAGGAGGCAGAAAAGATAGGAGGAGGAAGCAGAGTTCTCTTCCTTTCACGCCCTCTCGGCATTTATCTTCATGACAGGTGAAGCCCACTAATTCCTCTGCCAGGATTATGATCAGTTACAGCAGGCTCTCCGCCCAGCTCCTCCCATCCTGTCCTTCACGGTGTAGGAAGGGTGACTAACAGGCCGCAGGGCCCGTCCTGGGCGGGCACGGCGTGAGCAGAGGCTGCGCCCAGACGCCTGCTCACAGGTGACAGGGTGACTCTGTCACCGTCTCCTGCAAGCTGGCCCCAGAACCAGCTCTGGCTCAGAGTGAATAGGCCTTTGATCTGGCGCTGACAACACCGTTTTTCGGGGAAGACCATCTCCTTCATGAGGCACCTGCAGACAACACGAACGCCCACCACCCGTGGTGTCGATCAAGTCGTGCTCAGACATCGCACCAAAGCCCGCGGCATCACTCGCTGGAGAGCTGGGGGCAGCGGCCACCCCTGCGGCTCCATCACTCGCTGGAGAGCTGGGGGCAGCGGCCACCCCTGCGGCTCCATCACTCGCTGGAGAGCTGGGGGCAGCGGCCACCCCTGCGGCTCCATCACTCGCTGGAGAGCTGGGGGCAGCGGCCACCCCTGCGGCTCCATCACTCGCTGGAGAGCTGGGGGCAGCGGCCACCCCTGCGGCTCCATCACTCGCTGGAGAGCTGGGGGCAGCGGCCACCCCTGCGGCTCCATCACTCGCTGGAGAGCTGGGGGCAGCGGCCACCCCTGCGGCTCCATCACTCGCTGGAGAGCTGGGGGCAGCGGCCACCCCTGCGGCTCCATCACTCGCTGGAGAGCTGGGGGCAGCGGCCACCCCTGCGGCTCCATCACTCGCTGGAGAGCTGGGGGCAGCGGCCACCCCTGCGGCTCCATCACTCGCTGGAGAGCTGGGGGCAGCGGCCACCCCTGCGGCTCCATCACTCGCTGGAGAGCTGGGGGCAGCGGCCACCCCTGCGGCTCCATCACTCGCTGGAGAGCTGGGGACAGCGGCTACCCCTGCGGCTCCATCACTCGCTGGAGAGCTGGGGGCAGCAGCCACCCCTGCGGCTCCATCACTCACTGGAGAGCTGGGGGCAGCGGCCACCCCTGCGGCTCCATCACTCACTGGAGAGCTGGGGGCAGCGGCCACCCCTGCGGCTCCGCGTTCCGCAGTGGCGTCAAAGGGGGAGGGGCACGCCATGAAGGGCACAATACAGGTCGGGGTGGGCGGGCGGAAACACACACTTAGGCAAACAGCCACCCCACCAGGCCACTTTGTCCCCCAGAACACATCTCCTCCCTTGCAGGTAAAGGGGAGACTTTATCTTGCTGGTATAAAGGAGAGTGCGAGTACCGGTCTAACAGATGAAGCAAAACAAGTCCGACTAACCAGCCACATGACAGCAGTCGTCATAAAACAGCCCTTAAACATACCTATCAAGTCAGATCCCTTTGCCCGGGCAGGGCCAAGCTTTTAAAGTGAACTTCAGGAATAGAGCTGTCCCAGGCGGCCAGTGTATCAGCTGACACCAGCGTCTGCATTTCACAGTGAGGTGATGAAACGTCTCGAGGGGCGATGTCACTTGCTGAAAGTCACAGCTCATTACCTGGGCTGTCGGGACCAGAAGCGCCTGTCCAGGCCCTCCGGGCCAACACCCTCTGGCGGCACCACATCCCCAACCACAGTCCAGGAAGGGGTTCCCAGAACAAAGGTTCTAAAGCCGTCCACCAGCTCCCCTTGGCCTCTAGGCCAAACTTCTGCAAAGAAAAGGAGAAGTGAAAACTGCAAGTATTTCCCCGGCACCCTCTCTGTGTTTCTTTGGAAGGCTAAGGCCCATCAGAGCTTCACGTCCCACTCTCAGGGGCCAGGTCAGGAGGCAGAGGAAAAAGACGGGGCTGTCCCAGCGCTTTCCCACAGGGGCTGGGCTTGGGCTGCACAGGGTTAGCATCACAAATAAACGACCCGACCACTAAGAGCCTACGGCTTCTCCCCAGAGGCACGGTCACTTCTGATTAGCTTCCTGAACAACAGCAGAGCTCCTGGACCCTCTACTTCCACTTCCTGGAAGACAACCTTCCCCTTCGACCAGTGCTGCACCAGTTTTCACCTGTCACAAGCCTCTGCACCTGCCACAGGTCACAAACTAGAAGAACGCCAACCAAACATCTTTCCTTCTACCCCATGCTATTGTCTCTTTCTTCTGAAAAAAAAAAAAAAAATTCAGTGTATTTTATCCATTAAGACCATTGAAAAACTGAAAATTCAGAGAAGAAATAAAAATCCATAATCCCACAATCCCATAAAAACCACTATTAGGACTTTGACTGATTACAGGGCTTTACTTTTCTGGGCCTGTTTGTGCTTCAAACAAGGCCATCATCATCATATGCAAATCCTTCTGCATCCTCCTCCTTCACCTAGAGTTGGATCATAAACACCCCCTGCTGCTCCACTCCTCCCATACGTAATTCCTATAATGGCTATTTAGTATCTAAACCACTATTGACCTAACTGCTTCCCTACTGTGGGACCTGAATGTCTGTTTCTCGTGTTTCGTAATATAAATAAGGCTTCCCTGAACCCTTTTGTGTGTGCAGGGTTGTTCATAGTTATTATTTGAAGTTATTTCCTCAGGAGAGCTTACCAGAAGTCCATCGCCCCTTTTTTTTCATTGTTGGAGCAACACCAGCCTCGAGCGATTAAATGTCTGATAAGGTCAAAAGAACAGGCTCAAGGGACCCCGGTTCCATCTCGACTCAGCTGTCACTCATGAGCTGTGTGCCTAGCAACCAGCCACTCAATTCCTGTGAGACTCAGTTTCCCTTGGGTGCTCAGGGATCGGTCCCTCCAAGCCCATCACGGTGTCTCTGTCCACCGTTCCACACAGCCTCCCATGAGACACCAAATCACCCGCCCGTCTCCCTTCTGTTTCTCTGCTTTTCACGTCAGCCGCTCAGGAGAATGACTCGGTCTTAAGTCCACCGTGAGACCAGACTTGTTTAAGCAGGTGGCGGCCCAGCAGCCCAAGCCGAGGACTTGCGATCTGCAGCGGCCGCCTTGGCTGTTTCTCTCCCCCGAGTCCTTGGCACGGAATCCAGGGCCGCCGTGGAATCTGACAGCCCTCGCTTCATACCTGAGCGTGCTGACCAGAGGGCACGGTGTCAACAGTCAGCTCCCATGGGCCTGCCCTTGGGGACTTCCCAGAATCCTGCCGTGTGGGGGAGGGAGTCGGCTCCGGGACAAGCAGAGGCCACTGTGCCTGTGACCAGTCCCATCCCCAGAGGGTCCCTCCAAGTGCAAACAGGGCCCTCAGCCTAGAGCACCCGGAACCAATGGAGGAGCCCCTCCGCTCCTGTTTGCATCTTATCCACACAGGCGTCTGTCCTTTGTTTCTGGCCTCTTTAAACAATGAGTTGCAATCAGAGAAATAATCAGTAGAGAAGGGAAGTCGATGAGACATTTTCTCCATCTCTCAACATCCTGCGTAACACCTGCCGTTCCCCAGCTATTGTCCCCACGGTGATGGAATCAGATGACGTGAGCTCCGGTTCAGGCACTGTTTCCCCCTTTTCATCCTTGGTGTGTGAAAGCCCTGTGGCCTAGGTGTGTGGATTGTGCAGCACCTTGGGCTGGCAAACACGCCAGCTTTGGAGTCTAACGATGCTATGCCCAATTCCACTTCTCCTTTGCTGGGTGAAATTTGACAAAACACTGTTTCACAGTCTCTTAAGACACCTCTGCAAACCTACGACCTGACATCGATTCGAAGTCAGCTCCCTACTTTACATGTTACAGCGTGAAAAGAAAATGTGTCTTAGAGTCAACGACCTGAGACATATAAGCTCTCTCCAGTTAGACTTCCCACATGTGAGATGGAGAGGCCACACGCCCGGCTGTGAAGCTTGCTGTGACCTGGGAACGAGCTGACACCCGTGCCCAACTCTGGACCTGGTTCAAAGTATTCGAGACAATGCTCATTCCTGTATTTTCCAAGTCTCCTGTAAATGTGTCTTTTTTAAATAGGTTCATCATTTAAAATATTAATTTTTTATTTTTAATTTATTTTTTAACACCGAAAACACTTTGTGTTGGGGTACAGCCAATTAACAATGGTATAATCATTTCAGGTGAAGAGTGAAGGCACTCAGCCATACATACACATGTACCCATTTTTTGAAATTTAAAAAAAGAAGGGGCTTCCCTAGTGGTCCAGTGGGTAAAGAGTCCACCTTGCAGTGCAAGGGGCACCGGTTCGATCCCTGGCCCGAGAAGATCCCATGTGCCACAAAGAAGCTGGACCAGTGTGTCCAATGGAGAGCCAGAGCTCTGAAGCGCATGTGCCCAGAGCCAGTGCTCTTCAACAAGAGAGGCCACTGTAATGGGAGGCCCACACAGGTTGAAGAATAAAGACAGATGAAAAATCAACAGATAAAAAATCAATAAAAAGAGGCCAAATTTAAAAAGAAAAAGTTGGTTCCTCTTGTTGTTCCAAAGGGGACTGGTACATTCTAGACCAGTTATAAGCTCTTTTCAGAACCGTGACCGTATCTCAGCTCTTCTTTCCCCTCCCGTGACCTGGAACAATGCCGTGTCCAGTCTAGGCATCCAATAAATGGACAGTGAATACAGCATAAACTAGCCTGAAAGCTGATAACCACCCAGGCGGGGCACCTCTGTTGGCGGGCGGGGCCACTGCAATTCCCCTCGCTCCCCCAGCACCTGTCAGTGTTGGTATCCGTCTGGGTCACGGGGGCCGGAGAGGAGAAAAGCAGGTGCACCTCCCCAGTGGAAGCAACCTGGGCAGGCTATGGAACACGAGCCTCACTGCACTGGGGTCAGCGCTCGTGGCTACATCTCAGGTCCACAGACAAGTCCAGCGTCGTGGTCCCTCGGCCTCCGGGGTAAAGCCAGGCAGCCTGTGTGCCCTGTGCTGTGCATATGAAGTCAGACAGGCCACGTCTCCAGGGGCTCTCAACCTGTCCCCAGGACTCTCTGAGAATCACTGTGCCGTGTAAACCAACATCCCATGTGGGCGATGCGGGAAGGAGCAAAAGTTGAGACAAACAGAACCGTGCGGCACTGGATAATTTCCCCTCCTCCCAGATGTTTACACCTGCTGTTTTCTCCTCTGGTGCCTCAGCTTTACTGGAAAAGGGGGAGAGTCAGGGTAGGGAAAGAACTTCATTTTCTACCACCCACTTTTGATTATTCATGGTCAGGTAGGAGATGAGAGGCACTGCCAATGACCCATTTAAATGACAGGTCATCTCAAATCCTGATGTTGCTCTTGACTTCCGTACATCACAGAGGCACCCACCGCTCCCGCCAAGCTCCAATTAGTGGGAATTTCACAGGCCAGGTTCCCTGAGGAACGCTCATACAGATGGGTTCACTCTCACAAAGCTAATGGGACTTAAAAGGGGGAAAGCAATAAAAGCTGTCAAAAGAGTAATCTCGTGTTCTTCGAGGCTTATCTGCTGGAGGGCTTACGGAGCCTTTGCCCTCCGATGAAGGGAGGCCAGAGGGAGTTGGGAGAAGAGGGATCGAGTCAGAAAGCACATCTCCCCAGAGCTGTGCTCGGTGGCTGAAGAGAGAAGGCAGCGTGCTCCCCACCCGGGCTGGCCTGCAGCACTCTCTCCAGTCCCCCGAGATGAAGGGGCATCGATCTCGCTCCTCCCCCAGCCCCTCAGGTGGACACTTTTGAGTCCCTTTGCTTCTCTACGCTCTGGGCGTTTCCTTGGCCAAAGGTGAGGAAAACCTCAGAGGGCTGCTGAGAGGGAAGCCGCGTTCCTGCCCAGTGTCACCACCCTCATCTGTGCCACCTGCTCCCCAACGTCCCTGCGAGGACCCCAAGGTGGGGAGTCAGGTCACTTACCTCTGGTTGCCCATTTCTGACCTCTAAAGAGGAGCCTTTTCACAGCACTCTTACTAATAACAGAGTCCCTACTAATAAATACAGAAGGTGGTACCTACAGGTTATTAAACATCCACTCATCACTAGCATCGCATTCCTGGGAGAAAACGAAACACACCCAAAAGGTTGGATTTCTCAGTATCCCTGTTTAGCATAAATGACGGCTTTGTTCATGGCCGCATCCCCAGTCCAACAGAAGTTTCTACAAGTGTTCTAGGCGGCCCTGCCAAATATGGTAGCCTCCGGCCAGCCCCGTGTGGCCTTTGAGCACTTGAAACGTGGATATGGCAGCCGAGGACCGAGATTTTTTATTTAGTTTAACTGTATGCAAATATAAAGAGCCACAGAGGGCTAGCGACTACGGTATTGCAAATTTTCTACCACCCACTTTTGATTATTCATGGTCAGGTAGGAGATGATAGCATGCAATGACCCATTGAAATGACAGGTCATCGCAAATCCTGATGTTGCTCTTGACTTCCGTACATCACAGAGGCACCCACCGCTCCCGCCAAGCTCCAATTAGTGGGAATTTCACAGGCCAGGTTCCCTGAGGAACGCTCATACAGATGGGTTCACTCTCACAAAGCTAATGGGACTTAAAAGGGGGAAAGCAATAAAAGCTGTCAAAAGAGTAATCTCGTGTTCTTCGAGGCTTATCTGCTGGAGGGCTTACGGAGCCTTTGCCCTCCGATGAAGGGAGGCCAGAGGGAGTTGGGAGAAGAGGGATCGAGTCAGAAAGCACATCTCCCCAGAGCTGTGCTCGGTGGCTGAAGAGAGAAGGCAGCGTGCTCCCCACCCGGGCTGGCCTGCAGCACTCTCTCCAGTCCCCCGAGATGAAGGGGCATCGATCTCGCTCCTCCCCCAGCCCCTCAGGTGGACACTTTTGAGTCCCTTTGCTTCTCTACGCTCTGGGCGTTTCCTTGGCCAAAGGTGAGGAAAACCTCAGAGGGCTGCTGAGAGGGAAGCCGCGTTCCTGCCCAGTGTCACCACCCTCATCTGTGCCACCTGCTCCCCAACGTCCCTGCGAGGACCCCAAGGTGGGGAGTCAGGTCACTTACCTCTGGTTGCCCATTTCTGACCTCTAAAGAGGAGCCTTTTCACAGCACTCTTACTAATAACAGAGTCCCTACTAATAAATACAGAAGGTGGTACCTACAGGTTATTAAACATCCACTCATCACTAGCATCGCATTCCTGGGAGAAAACGAAACACACCCAAAAGGTTGGATTTCTCAGTATCCCTGTTTAGCATAAATGACGGCTTTGTTCATGGCCGCATCCCCAGTCCAACAGAAGTTTCTACAAGTGTTCTAGGCGGCCCTGCCAAATATGGTAGCCTCCGGCCAGCCCCGTGTGGCCTTTGAGCACTTGAAACGTGGATATGGCAGCCGAGGACCGAGATTTTTTATTTAGTTTAACTGTATGCAAATATAAAGAGCCACAGAGGGCTAGCGACTACGGTATTGCAAAGCTCTAGAGAGCGCCCTATATTCAGTGTTAGCCACTCAGCCCTGCCTGGCTCTTTGCTGCTCCATAGACTGCAGCTCACCACGAAATTCTCCAGGGAAGAATACTGGAGTGGGTTGCCACTCCCTTCTCCAGAGGAACTTCCCAACCCGGGATTAAAGCTGGCCTTCCTGCCTTGCAGGCGGGTTCTCTGCCATCTTAGCCACATGGGAAGCCCCACCTGGTACACAGCTGGTGCTCAGTTAAGACTGGCTGAAGGCGAGAATGATTGGACAGTGGCACGTCATCCTAAGTCCTGATTAAATGTCTCGCCTCCTAATGCTGACAGGCGCACCCGCTCTTGTACACGGAGGGTCCTTCTCCAAGATCGCTCATCTCTTCTCACCCAGGGACTCACAGCCCCAGGTCTGCCTTGCCCCTTGGACCATTAGGGCCCGAAAGAACACGGGCATCTCTACACGACCACGTGTAAAATATGCAGCTGGCGAGAAGCCACGGGAGAGCACAGGGAGGTCAGCCTGGCGCTCTGTGCTGACCCAGCCGGTGGGATGGGGCGGGGAGGCTCCAGAGGGAGGGGTGTGTGTACACACAGAGCTGACTCACGCTTGTTGTACAGCGGAAACTAACACAACACTGTCACAGCAATTATACACCAATTAAAAAAAATAAAAGTTAGAGCTGTTCTAAAAATAAGGAAGACATCACCATCTGACACAAGCACAAAATCAAAGAAACTGAAGGGGCTTTCCCCGGTAGCTCAGTGGTAAAGAGCTCGCCTGCCAATGCAGGAGACACGGGTTCGATCCCTGATCTGGGAAGATCCCACAGGCTGCAGAGCAACGAAGCCCGTGAGCCACAACGATGGAGCCGGTGCTCTAGAGCCTCGGAGCCGCAACTACTGAAGCCCATGTGCCCTAGAGCCTGAGTTCCACAACAAGAGAAGTCACCGCAACCAGGGGCTTCCCTGGTGGTCCAGTGGGTAAGGACACCGCCTTGCAGTGCAAGGGGCGCCGGTTCGATCCCTGGCCTGGGAAGATCCCACGTGCCGCGGAGCAGCTGGACCGATGTGTCCAATTACCAAGCCAGAGCTCTGGAGCGCATGCGCCCAGAGCCGGCGCCTGAGACAACAGAGGTCACCGCGATGGGAGGCCCATAGGCGCCAAAGAACAAAGACGGATGAAAATAGATGAATGAAAGACCAATAGAATTGGCCCGCTTGCCCCCTCCATCCCCACCCCACCCGCCCCAAAATAAATAATAAAAAAAAAAGAGAAGTCACCGCAACCAGAAGCCTGCTCACCTCCACTAGAGAGGAGCCCCCACTCCCTGCAACTAGACAACAGCCTGTGGCAGCAGTGAAAACCCAGAAGAGCCAAAAATAAATAATTTTTTTTAAATGCATTTCTTTAAAAAAAAACATCAGAAACTGAGGATGGCCAGCCCTTCTCCCCCCTGGTCCTCCCACCCGACAGCAACCCCACCACACACGCATGCCATCAGAGAGAGCGGTTGTCTTCACGAGCTCTCCTGCCGCTTCGTGCCCCTTAAGGGAGCCACCTGGGCCCTCTCAACGGGGTTCTTCCCAATGCCCCCAAGCTACCTCCTCCAGAGCCGCGTCCTCTGTGAGGATCACCACTTGGGATCCAAAGGCCGAGAAAGAGGCAAGCGGCACTTACTGCTGATGGGTGATTTGCTGACCAAGTATCTCTCTTTTTTAGTTCCAGGTAAGAAAACTTTCAAATTTGGGGCATTTTTAAACCACTCTCTTTCTCCAAGTCCGACAACTGCTAGGAAAGAGTTTCCCTCGGGGGGCTGCTCCAGACCCAGGGGGTCGTTGAAGAGGACTGTACATCCTGTAGACACAGCTTCCTTCAGTTATTTAAATCAGGCGGTAAAGAACCTGCCTGCAATGCAGGAGATCCCTGGTTTGATCCCTGGGTGGAGAAGATCCCCTGAAAGGAACGGCAACCCACTCCAGGATTCTTGCCTGGGGAGTTACAGGGACAGAGGAGCCTGGTGGGCTACAGACCATGGGGTCGCAGAGTCAGACATGACTGAAGAACGAGCACCCTATTCTTGGTGCAGTATAGGCCCCGTCTCTCCCAAAGGTTCTTCCAAACCATCCAGCCCTAGGGAACGCTCCTCCGTCCTCAGCTCTCAGGCAGCATCCATTATCTGCAAGGCCAGCTCCTCAGGGACCCAGGCTGCCAGAGGGGCAGGGCCCTGGGGGCCGTGTGGCTTTTCTCACTGGCCTGCACATTTTATCTCTAACCTCAAACTCAAGCTCCTCCCTCAGCCAAACAAAGCTCCTCCGTGAACTGGGGCCAGCCCTTCTAGAAGACTCCACCTCCTGCTAAAGAAGGCCCCTCCCAAGCCTCCCTAGGCTGCTTCTCCCGTTCCATCCACGCAGCTCTTTCTGTGAAGAGAACGCTCTTCCTCTACTCGCCCACTCTGTTCTGCACCCTTTACGGACTGGCACGGACAAGCTACCCAGCGGCCAGCCCCTCAGCCGAGGCTGATATTCTGGGGTTACTCAATGGCCCTGAGGAAACACTTCCTGCTATTGCAGTATAACGATTCATTCTGCACTTAGTCATATATTCTGTTGTGTTTCTGGGAGCCTGCATACACATATCTTCTCTCAAGAGCCAAGATGGTATCTGACTATCTGCGATATTTCTGACCACAGTTACAGGCATTCAAAGGCATGTATTAAATAAAAATAAATGGGGAAAGAAAAAGAGACTCACTCTCCAGACACTGGACAAAATGAGTGACTGAAAAGTCCTGGAACACCTCTGAAAAAAAAATCTTCAAATTGGGAAAGGCCCTCAAAGGATGTTCATTAGGGGCCCGGGCAACTCAGGAGCCCTCGTCATTGGCATCCGCTCACATGATTGTCTCGCTGTTTTAAATAATGAACCATTTCAATGAATATTTGGCAAAGCTGATCTTACTTGGGTTGGAGAATTAGTTCAGCTGTATCGATTCCAAAATCAAAAATAAAGAGTAGCATTTAAAGACCTCCAAAACCTACCTTTAACTTAACAACATAATCATAAGACCATTGCTTCCAACACAAAAATAAGATGAAGAACAACCCAGTTTAAACATGGTCAAGGACTTCCCTGGTGGTCCAGTGGGTAAAGAGTCCACCTTGCAGTGCAAGGGGCACCAGTTCCATCCCTGGCTCGGGAAGATTCCACATGCCGAGGAACGGCTGGACCAGTGTGTCCATTTACGAGCCAGTACTATGGAGCACATGCACCCAGAACTGGTGCTCTGCAACGAGAGAGGCCACTGCGGTGGGAGGCCCGCACAGGCCAAAGAATAAAGATGGATGAAAAATAAACGATGACTTCGAGGCAAAAAGAAAAAAATAGTGTTAAAAAAAATGGTCAAGCGATCTGAATAGACATTTCATCAAAGAAGATATACGGCCAGCTAATAAGCACAAGAAAAGGTGATTATTAGTCATTAGGGAAATGCAAATCAAAATCATAGTGAGATACCATTACAAACTACTATAATGGCTACAAGCAGAAGAACTGACAATATCAAGAGATGACGTAGAGAAATTAGAATTCTCCTACATAGCTGGCAGCAATGTAAAATGGTGTAGCTGCTTTGGAAAATAGTTTGACAGTTTCTTAAAAAGTTAAATGTACATATTATGTGTGTGTGCTTAGTTGCTCAGCGTGTCTGACTCTTTGCGACCCCATGGACTGCAGCCTGTCTGGCGCCTCTGTCCATGGGATTCTCCAGGCAAGAATGCTGGAGTGCGTTGCCATTCCCTTCTCCAGGGGATCTCCCCAACCCTAGGACTGCAGGCAGATTCTTTACTGTCTGAGCCACTGGGGAACCCATCAATTTCACTCCTAGATATCTATTTAAAAGAAATGAAAACGTGAGTCTACAAAAGATTTGTATGTAAATGCTCAGAGCAGCAGAGCTGCATTATTTATAACAGCTAAAAGCTAAAAACAATACAAATATCCATCGAATGGTGAACAGATCAGCAAAATGTGTTCTATGCATGTAAGACTGTCACTTGGCAATCAAAAAAAATAAATTCCTGATACATGCAACAGAATGATGCATATCAGCAATAGGCAAAGTGAAATAAGTTAGGCTTAAAACACTACATATTATGATTCCATTTATATGAACTTTCTAGGAAAGGCAAAATGCTGGACATAGACAGCAGATCACCAGTTGCCTGGTCCTAAGGGTGGGAATGGGGACTGGCCAAATTTCCAAAGCATGAGGAAATTTAGAAGCATGCTGGAAGTGTTCTGAAACTTCTGTGGTGATGGTCTCACAATCACGTAAGTTTTCTAAAAATCATGAAATCACTTACAACGGTGAATTTATGATATATAACGCATGTCTCAGTAAAGCTGGTGGTTTTTTTAAAATTATTTATTTATTTGGCTGTGCTGGGTCTTAGTTGCGGCATGTGGGATCTAGCTCCCTGACCAAGGATCAAACCCAGGCCCCCTGCACTGGGAGCACAGAGTCTTAACCACTGGACCACCAGGGAAGTCTCAAAGCAGTTTTTTTTTAAGCAATGCTAAAGCTGCAAACCAACTTAACTTGGGGCTTTACAACTCTATAGTTTCAGTTCATGGATACTCATGCTAATTGAGAGCATCTCAATGCCCTAATGGCTATTATAGTTGGAAAGGGGAAATTTAAAAAACAATCCATCTCATTTTAATGTAAAGTCACTTTTTGGCACTTTTTTCCTTACTTATTAACAATTCTCAAGGAAAGTCTAGAGCTTTCCCTAGTGGTCCAGTGGCTAAGATTCCACGCTCCCAATGCAGGGGTTCTGGCTTGGATCCCTGGTCAGGGAACTAGATCCCACATGCTACAACTAAGACCTGGTTCAGCCAAATAAATAAAATATTTTTTTTAATAAAATATCTTTGGAAAAAGAAAAAGAAAACTTAAGCCCAAGGCGTCCCAGGCTTACCCAAACCTGAGAAACCAGCTGTCCCACAGCTCTGTTGACAGACACAGAGCTGGCAGGGTGAGGGTGTCACCAAGCTCTCGGTCGTGAGTGTAGCAACGTCTTTTCCCAGCATCCCCTTTGGCTTCAGTCTGAAATAAAAAGCACTCAGCCCCGACTCAAGGTCTTCAAGAGCAAGGCTCAGTGAGTGCTCTCCTAGTGTGTGCCCTCAGTCTCTTCGATCCTGTTTAACTCTGTGCAACCCTAAGGACATGCAACAAATGATGCATATCAGCAATAGGCAAAGTGATATAAGTTAGGCTTAAAACACTACATATTATGATTCCATTTATATGAACTTTCTAGGAAAGGCAAAATGCTGGACATAGACAGCAGATCACCAGTTGCCTGGTCCTAAGGGTGGGAATGGGGACTGGCCAAATTTCCAAAGCATGAGGAAATTTAGAAGCATGCTGGAAGTGTTCTGAAACTTCTGTGGTGATGGTCTCACAATCACGTAAGTTTTCTAAAAATCATGAAATCACTTACAACGGTGAATTTATGATATATAACGCATGTCTCAGTAAAGCTGGTGGTTTTTTTAAAATTATTTATTTATTTGGCTGTGCTGGGTCTTAGTTGCGGCATGTGGGATCTAGCTCCCTGACCAAGGATCAAACCCAGGCCCCCTGCACTGGGAGCACAGAGTCTTAACCACTGGACCACCAGGGAAGTCTCAAAGCAGTTTTTTTTTACGCAATGCTAAAGCTGCAAACCCACTTAACTTGGGGCTTTACAACTCTATAGTTTCAGTTCATGGATACTCATGCTAATTGAGAGCATCTCAATGCCCTAATGGCTATTATAGTTGGAAAGGGGAAATTTAAAAAACAATCCATCTCATTTTAATGTAAAGTCACTTTTTGGCACTTTTTTCCTTACTTATTAACAATTCTCAAGGAAAGTCTAGAGCTTTCCCTAGTGGTCCAGTGGCTAAGATTCCACGCTCCCAATGCAGGGGTTCTGGCTTGGATCCCTGGTCAGGGAACTAGATCCCACATGCTACAACTAAGACCTGGTTCAGCCAAATAAATAAAATATTTTTTTTAATAAAATATCTTTGGAAAAAGAAAAAGAAAACTTAAGCCCAAGGCGTCCCAGGCTTACCCAAACCTGAGAAACCAGCTGTCCCACAGCTCTGTTGACAGACACAGAGCTGGCAGGGTGAGGGTGTCACCAAGCTCTCGGTCGTGAGTGTAGCAACGTCTTTTCCCAGCATCCCCTTTGGCTTCAGTCTGAAATAAAAAGCACTCAGCCCCGACTCAAGGTCTTCAAGAGCAAGGCTCAGTGAGTGCTCTCCTAGTGTGTGCCCTCAGTCTCTTCGATCCTGTTTAACTCTGTGCAACCCTAAGGACGGTAGCCCGCCAGGCTCCTCTGTCCGTGGGATTCTCCAGGCAAGAACGCTGGCACAGGATGCCGTGCCTGCCTCCAGGGGATCTTCCTGACCCAGGAATCGAACCCAGGTCTCTTAGGTCTCCTGCATTGGAAGGCGAGTGCTGTACTACTAGTGCCACCTGGGAAGCCCCCTAGGGCCCACACCCATCAGCTGAGCTCCCTGGAGCTGCTTCTCCGAGTCTCTCTAGACTCACCCTCGTGTGACACGTGTGCCCAGCGTCTCCTTGCCCAGCTCCTCTGCCCAGGTGGCCTTGGTTCAGCCAAAATCTGTACTCATCAGGAATTCTCCAGAGAAATAGGACCAATAGGCTATGCATAAATAGGGGGGCTAATTCTAAGGAACGGGTCTATGCCATGAAGAGGACTGGCAAGTTCTAAACCTGCAGGCCAGGCCAGCGGCCCAGAAACCCAGGAAGAGCTGATGTTGCAGATTCCAGCAGGAAAGCAGTCTGAAAGTAGGAATCCTCCATCCTCGGGGACCTCAGTCTTTTCTGACTCCTTCGAGGCCCTACGCTAATACTTGAGCTCCAAGATCTCTGCCAACCAATGGTCCTCTGTTGATACAAACCACACAGAAGGTGCTCAATGAAGACCTGCAGAGCTACAGGTGACCGTAAGGCCCCATGGAGATGGTCACGTGTATCTATTCTCCCAATCACCTACGTAAAACCCATGTGTGGGCTTCCCTGTGGTCCAGTGGGTAAGGAGTCTGCCTTGCAGTGCAAGGGGCACCAGTTCGATCCCTGGCCCGGAAAGATCCCATGTGCGGTGGAGCGGCTGGGCCAGTGCGTCCAATTAGGAGCCAGCGCTCTGGAGTGCACGCACCCATAGCCGTTGCTCTGCAATGAGAGGCCACTGCAATGGGATGCCCACATAGGCTGAAGAATAAAGATGGATGAAAATAAATTAAAACATCAATAAAGAGGCCAAAATTATTACAAAAAAAAAAAAACAAACCCACGTGCATCCTAAATTTAATAATGACCACGAGGTTGGCACCATCTGATCATCACCTACATGTTTCTCTACACTGTTTTACTACGGTCATTGCAACACCAGAGAAACGCCAAATGTGCATTACACGAAGAACTTACACAATCAAGAAACACCCCCAGCTGTAAACTCTTTAGCCAAGTCTTTGTTCTTCTCATCAGCACCTGTGTGGAGGCTGGCCCGGCGGCGGAGGACTACTCTTAATCCGTCTATCCCCCTCGACTGCCCTTCAGTAGACTGGTTCCCAAAGCATTTTGTGATGTATCCCCCACAGTGTTAGAGACCCTCCAAAACCAGCAGGTCGGGAGAAAGCATCAGGCACCAGGCACACCTGGGGGCGGGGAGGGCTGCCCTTTTCAGGTGGATGAACAAGTAATAGGTCTATTTGGGAGCTGCACGTGAATAGTGCTGCTCCCACCACATAGGCCCAAGAAGCAGACAAGGCTGCTTGAGACGTATGATCAAGGCGAGGTATGGGGAGAGCAGAGCACAAAATGGTAACGTTGCAGGAGTTCGTGGGTTCCAGGTACCTACGGAGACCCAGCGACCTCCACGCCCCAAGCTCCACGAGATGCCCTGCATCCCTCCCACAAGAGACGATAAACCGTCCTGGGAGGGTCCGGAGCTCCTGCCACCACCACCTGCACTTTGTAGACCACGTACCTGTGAAGCAAGGACTAGATTTTTCGCAGAGGTGGCATCTGAAGCTTGGCTTACGCACCTTCCCTTGCTGAATCTAGCACGAAGGAATCATCTCATCAGAAAATATCTTCAGAAGTCCCATTGGGAATGGGCTGAATTAGTGACCTCACTGGGGCAAGGTAGAACTAACATTTACTGAACTGATGCAGGCAGCTGGGGTGGGAAATGAATGGATGAGGTCTTTACCTTGCCTCCCCCTTATTTAAATTGTCACACCAGCTCTCTATGATTATATCTTTAACCCCATTTTATTGACGGAAAAACTGAGGCTCAGGAAAAACATTTCCTCTCCCAAAGCCACACAGCTGTGACTTGCCAACCTTTGCCTGCGTCGGTTACTTGTGTGTATCATCACATCTTAAATCATAATGCTCTCTGATGGTCCATGATGTCCTTGAATCAAAATAGAGAACTGTCTGTGTATTTCTTTCTCAGTGAAACCCTTAAATATGCTATTTACTTTCACCTTTTTTTTTTTTTAAAGTTCTTTCTCAGTTTCAAAAAAAGTACAACTTCTTCATTTGGCTTCTCCCCGCTCAAAATAAATGTCTGCAGAATTGTTATGTTTGTAAAGCCAGATACCATCAACAAAACAATCCTTCACCTGGGCCTAATTTCAGTTAGGTGAAATGAGGCTGGTGATGCTTGACTTTTCCTATCAGCAAATAGAGTCATTTCTGTCATTTACATAATGCCCCAGAGCTTTTTCAACTCTACACCAAATCAACAGACCGAAAGAATTTCTCTCCTTGCTCAGGGGCAGAAACTCAAGAGAGAAAAATGCCATCACCTTTACTACAGTCTTCAGACGGGAATGGATGGAGAACAGATCTTGGAAGGAAGAACAAGAAATGCAGGGTTTGCCGGAGTTTCAGAATGGTGACAATCAAGTCCATACACACCGCATGGTCATCTGCAGGTTGTATGCCTGCCAGAGTGGCAGCAGGGACCCAGGGAGGTGGGGGCCACTTCCTCCCCGCTCTCCCAGGTCCTGTGACAGCAGCCCACTTCAACCTTGAGCAACACTGACACTGTCAAGTAGGGCAGGAAAGGACATCACGCACCCAGCCTGCAGCAAATGATGCCAACCAAGGTGGGGCAAGATCAGCGTACAAGGTCAAGGCTCCATGAAACCCTACAGCCTTATTCAAAGCAATATCCATCCCACGGAGAGAACTAACTCCCCGGGAGAGCCTGTACTGTCTTCTCCAAAAACCAGGGGCAGGGAGGTGGTCATGTGACACACAAAGGCAACAGGTGTGTTACACAGTCCCCTACTGGCTTAAACTCATGGTGGGGGCCGCCTTGTTTTCCCAAAGGCAAAGGACGGTCACACCTCTGTGTCTGGCTGCCATAGCATCCACACACCCCCAGGAGCTGGGTGGAAATTCTGCATCCTGGGCCCCACTCTGGAGCCTGCAATTTTGACAAGACCCTCCCCAACCGCCAATTAATGTTTGAGAGGTACCAGGCTATTGCACTGAGGACCAAATGTTCTGTACTGATGGACACATCCTGTTGATAAGCTGAGCATTCAATGAAAAGCATTCGTTTGGCAATCAAGAAATATTTACAGTGTGCCTATGAGATGACTCAGTGCCTGGCACCGTCTAGAAGAGATAAGGCAACCCGGTGAGCCAAGCAGACAAAGGCCCTAAGCACCTCGAAGAACTTGCATTCTAATTGCAGAGAGAAAGAGCAAATAGAAGAATAAGCCAATGCATAAAAGAGATTATCACCAACTGTGATAAAGAATCCTATGCTTCTCCGTTGAGCACGTTAGCCTGTGAGCAAAATGACGTCTGCTCCAGATGATTAATTATAAGCTTGTATAAGCGAGAGGCTGGAAACAACCTAGATGTCGAATCATAGCGAACTGCTTGAATAAATTCTGGTTTATCCGTACAATGAAATACTATGCAGCCAAAAAACAGAAGGTTACTTTAACAGTCTTCTTATATACACCCGTATGTGTGCATGCTCAGTAGCTCAGTTGTGTCCAACTCTTTGTGACCTCATGGACTGTAGCTCACCAGGCTCCTCTGCCCATGGGATTTTCCAGGCAAGAATACTGGAGAGAGGTGCCATTCCCTTCTCCAGGGGAGGTGAGGGACTGGAGCCTAATTCAGATGAGATAAGCACCTAGTTCCTTTTGCAGGGGAAGCAATCATGTGGAACAGGGAACGGATGTGAGAGGAATGGGGTGTTGGCATCAGTCAGATTTGGGAACATATTCCATGCAAGGGGTAGACACAAATAAAGGATAACTCCAACCACCTCGCCTGGGCTGCCACTCTCGAGAAGGAAGTGAGGCAAAGGAGCGAGTTTAGGAGATGGGAGAGCAAGGAAAGACCTGGTGGCGGGGTGGGGGAGGCACCATGGCAGGTTCACATCTCTGGCTGTACGTCCTTGAGAAACGCGACTCCAGCCTCAACTGTAAAACAGGGCAAAGAACCATCTTAGGGGATCATGTCCTAGACAGCACCTACTGCACCGCAACATAGTAGGCAAGAGACGGGAGGCAGCCCCAGATGCTGTAGAAATTATATATTGTAGAAAAATGTCTCCAATGGAGAACCGCTAAGTTCACTGGGGTAGGGATTTCAGTCAGGTGTTTAGAAATCAGAGGAGGATGCTGTGATTCCATCAATGACGAGTTTTAGGTCTCCATCCTGGTCACCGCCCCTCACCTAGATAGGCCTGTGATCACATGGATCGAGGGCCACCGATCTCTCGCCACAGCCGGGCAAGCAACTCCAAGAAGGACAAGGGGAGACCAGGACCGATCAAGCGTGGCTTGTTTCGACTCCAGGCAAACACAAAGATGTACAAAGGCTCAACGGCCAGGCTGGCCCCAGAGCTGTTTGGGGTTTTCACTTCCTGTGTTGCATGTGTTGAACCTCCAACGGTGAGAGCGCAGCAAACTGACCCGACCACCCCATTGGGCACTTGAAATGGAAAGAAGAGCTGTGCCTAGCGATTTTCCAGTGAAAATGAAGCCTCGAATGAACCTAAGCCAAAAACAGAAGGTTACTTTAACAGTCTTCTTATATACACCCGTATGTGTGCATGCTCAGTAGCTCAGTTGTGTCCAACTCTTTGTGACCTCATGGACTGTAGCTCACCAGGCTCCTCTGCCCATGGGATTTTCCAGGCAAGAATACTGAGAGAGGTGCCATTCCCTTCTCCAGGGGAGGTGAGGGACTGGAGCCTAATTCAGATGAGATAAGCACCTAGTTCCTTTTGCAGGGGAAGCAATCATGTGGAACAGGGAACGGATGTGAGAGGAATGGGGTGTTGGCATCAGTCAGATTTGGGAACATATTCCATGCAAGGGGTAGACACAAATAAAGGATAACTCCAACCACCTCGCCTGGGCTGCCACTCTCGAGAAGGAAGTGAGGCAAAGGAGCGAGTTTAGGAGATGGGAGAGCAAGGAAAGACCTGGTGGCGGGGTGGGGGAGGCACCATGGCAGGTTCACATCTCTGGCTGTACGTCCTTGAGAAACGCGACTCCAGCCTCAACTGTAAAACAGGGCAAAGAACCATCTTAGGGGATCATGTCCTAGACAGCACCTACTGCACCGCAACATAGTAGGCAAGAGACGGGAGGCAGCCCCAGATGCTGTAGAAATTATATATTGTAGAAAAATGTCTCCAATGGAGAACCGCTAAGTTCACTGGGGTAGGGATTTCAGTCAGGTGTTTAGAAATCAGAGGAGGATGCTGTGATTCCATCAATGACGAGTTTTAGGTCTCCATCCTGGTCACCGCCCCTCACCTAGATAGGCCTGTGATCACATGGATCGAGGGCCACCGATCTCTCGCCACAGCCGGGCAAGCAACTCCAAGAAGGACAAGGGGAGACCAGGACCGATCAAGCGTGGCTTGTTTCGACTCCAGGCAAACACAAAGATGTACAAAGGCTCAACGGCCAGGCTGGCCCCAGAGCTGTTTGGGGTTTTCACTTCCTGTGTTGCATGTGTTGAACCTCCAACGGTGAGAGCGCAGCAAACTGACCCGACCACCCCATTGGGCACTTGAAATGGAAAGAAGAGCTGTGCCTAGCGATTTTCCAGTGAAAATGAAGCCTCGAATGAACCTAAGCCCAGCCATCTCTACACCCAGGGCCTCTGCACTGCCTACAATCAAAATCAGGCGATCTGATTACCTGTGAAATCAACAATTTAAAAAAACGTAAAAGGTCAAGACTTACCATGAAAATATGAATAACCCCCTATTCCTTAGTCATGATGATTAAACCAAGTCTCTTTCTTTCGCCTCTGACACATGGTTTCAAAAAGGCAACCCATCTCTGTCTCATCAAGAAAAAAAAATGACAGGGATTTTTAAAAATAAGAACAGAAGTATCCAGAAATGTATCATCTGTGACACTTCTCTCAAAGTTAGAAAAACAGGAACATCCCTGTTCCCATTTCCATCCTCGAGGAGACAAGCTCTCTAGCTGCTCTGTGGGCCTGACTGTCGGGGTGGGGGTGGGCAGTGGAAGCAGGGAGGGGTGTGATGTTACAACCAGGTCTTTCCGACAGGATCATAAGCCCGTGGGCAGAGACAGGGCTCAAGATGGACCTGACTTACACGAATTGGCCTTTTAGATGTAGGCTATAAGACGATCAGCACCTACTGAATATGCACAGCTCCACTGTGGACACAGAGCTGAGCTACCCAACATAAACATGAAGTCAAACAGAAAAGAAATGTTGGCCAGAACCCAATGATAGTCTATTCAAAACCAAAGAAAACAGGCCACAAAGGTCAGAAGCGTAATGAAATGAACCTGAAAGGTGACAGCCTCCTTACTTCTATCAGATGGCCCATCTGAGTCAACAACAGAAGGGCCTGATAAAAATGGTTTTCTAGAGAGACCAGGACCGATCAATGGGGGTTCCGCCACAGCCGGGCAAGCAACTCCAAGAAGGACAAGGGGAGACCAGGACCGATCAAGCGTGGCTTGTTTCGACTCCAGGCAAACACAAAGATGTACAAAGGCTCAACGGCCAGGCTGGCCCCAGAGCTGTTTGGGGTTTTCACTTCCTGTGTTGCATGTGTTGAACCTCCAACGGTGAGAGCGCAGCAAACTGACCCGACCACCCCATTGGGCACTTGAAATGGAAAGAAGAGCTGTGCCTAGCGATTTTCCAGTGAAAATGAAGCCTCGAATGAACCTAAGCCCAGCCATCTCTACACCCAGGGCCTCTGCACTGCCTACAATCAAAATCAGGCGATCTGATTACCTGTGAAATCAACAATTTAAAAAAACGTAAAAGGTCAAGACTTACCATGAAAATATGAATAACCCCCTATTCCTTAGTCATGATGATTAAACCAAGTCTCTTTCTTTCGCCTCTGACACATGGTTTCAAAAAGGCAACCCATCTCTGTCTCATCAAGAAAAAAAAATGACAGGGATTTTTAAAAATAAGAACAGAAGTATCCAGAAATGTATCATCTGTGACACTTCTCTCAAAGTTAGAAAAACAGGAACATCCCTGTTCCCATTTCCATCCTCGAGGAGACAAGCTCTCTAGCTGCTCTGTGGGCCTGACTGTCGGGGTGGGGGTGGGCAGTGGAAGCAGGGAGGGGTGTGATGTTACAACCAGGTCTTTCCGACAGGATCATAAGCCCGTGGGCAGAGACAGGGCTCAAGATGGACCTGACTTACACGAATTGGCCTTTTAGATGTAGGCTATAAGACGATCAGCACCTACTGAATATGCACAGCTCCACTGTGGACACAGAGCTGAGCTACCCAACATAAACATGAAGTCAAACAGAAAAGAAATGTTGGCCAGAACCCAATGATAGTCTATTCAAAACCAAAGAAAACAGGCCACAAAGGTCAGAAGCGTAATGAAATGAACCTGAAAGGTGACAGCCTCCTTACTTCTATCAGATGGCCCATCTGAGTCAACAACAGAAGGGCCTGATAAAAATGGTTTTCTAGGGAAAGGGTGTTTCTACCTCTGATCATAGTTCTGGGAAGGCAGACTGAAAATCACCTCCCCAAAGCCATGCCTGTCTTTAAAAATAAAACACTCTTTGCAAGATGGCAGAGATTCGCCTGGGTCTCTGGGCACTAACTATGTTCCTTCCCTGTGCTTCTCTTCCAGCTCCCTAACGTGGCATCCTGGGCCCTAAGCTTTGGCTCCTTCCTGGTCAACAAACATTCCAGCCGCCAAGGATGGGCGATAACATTTTCTCCGGACCTAAGCCGCGAGCAAAGAGTCACACGGGACTGAGCCACGGAATAACAAAGGGGCGAGCTACGGTCCTGGTTCCTATGAGACTGCTGACAGACCAAAACATGCACTTCGTCCTCTGGGCAGGGATTTTGCTACTCTGCTCTGAGATGGTCCAGTTCACCTGGGTTAGGGAGGCGGAAACCTAACCACCATGAAGGCAGGTGAGCTCATCCCCAACCCACCTGTCACCAGGCCTGGGAACCACTCCTACCAGGAGTCAAGGAAGAAGGGCTGCATGCGCCCAGGTGAAACTGGCAGCGCGCAGCCTCTGGAACTTCTGCGCTCATCCCAAAATAACTACACTGCTCTTGTTTAGTCACAGGGGCCTGCCGAACTCTTTTGTCATCCCAGTGGACATGGCCCACCAGGCTCCTCTATCCAGGATTCTCCAGGCAAGAATACTGGCGTGGGTTGCCATGCCCTCCTCCGGGGATCTTCCCGACAGGATCATAAGCCCGTGGGCAGAGACAGGGCTCAAGATGGACCTGACTTACACGAATTGGCCTTTTAGATGTAGGCTATAAGACGATCAGCACCTACTGAATATGCACAGCTCCACTGTGGACACAGAGCTGAGCTACCCAACATAAACATGAAGTCAAACAGAAAAGAAATGTTGGCCAGAACCCAATGATAGTCTATTCAAAACCAAAGAAAACAGGCCACAAAGGTCAGAAGCGTAATGAAATGAACCTGAAAGGTGACAGCCTCCTTACTTCTATCAGATGGCCCATCTGAGTCAACAACAGAAGGGCCTGATAAAAATGGTTTTCTAGGGAAAGGGTGTTTCTACCTCTGATCATAGTTCTGGGAAGGCAGACTGAAAATCACCTCCCCAAAGCCATGCCTGTCTTTAAAAATAAAACACTCTTTGCAAGATGGCAGAGATTCGCCTGGGTCTCTGGGCACTAACTATGTTCCTTCCCTGTGCTTCTCTTCCAGCTCCCTAACGTGGCATCCTGGGCCCTAAGCTTTGGCTCCTTCCTGGTCAACAAACATTCCAGCCGCCAAGGATGGGCGATAACATTTTCTCCGGACCTAAGCCGCGAGCAAAGAGTCACACGGGACTGAGCCACGGAATAACAAAGGGGCGAGCTACGGTCCTGGTTCCTATGAGACTGCTGACAGACCAAAACATGCACTTCGTCCTCTGGGCAGGGATTTTGCTACTCTGCTCTGAGATGGTCCAGTTCACCTGGGTTAGGAGGCGGAAACCTAACCACCATGAAGGCAGGTGAGCTCATCCCCAACCCACCTGTCACCAGGCCTGGGAACCACTCCTACCAGGAGTCAAGGAAGAAGGGCTGCATGCGCCCAGGTGAAACTGGCAGCGCGCAGCCTCTGGAACTTCTGCGCTCATCCCAAAATAACTACACTGCTCTTGTTTAGTCACAGGGGCCTGCCGAACTCTTTTGTCATCCCAGTGGACATGGCCCACCAGGCTCCTCTATCCAGGGGATTCTCCAGGCAAGAATACTGGCGTGGGTTGCCATGCCCTCCTCCGGGGGATCTTCCCGACTCAGAGATCGAGCTCAAGTCTCCTGCACTGGCAGGCGGATTCTGTACCACTGAGCCACCAGGGAAGCCCTATATTTCTAAGATCCTTCTCCAAAAATGCGCTTAAAACAAGTCTTGGGCTGCCGCACTCAAACGTTAACTCTTTCTGGTTTTATCAGCTAAGTCTTTACTAACCTATGACGGCCCCCCACCCAGCGACGTTCTAAAAGATACCCCGTCCCATCCAAGCTTCCAGCCAAGAGAAGTACTTCCAGCGGACCGTCATGTGTCTCATCTCCCACTAAACCAACACGCAGCAGAAAGAAACAAACTACCCTAGCAGGGCGCCACAGCTGCAGACTGTCGGGTCAACCCGAGACACGTGCGCGGCCCTTTACGCAGACGCTCCTGTGCGCGCCCTCGCCCCTCGCCCAAGTGCACGCACACACACACCCCCACACAGCTGGAGGCTCGGTTTTGTCTTAGGACGAGCAGCCCATCCCCAGTCCTAAGCGTTTCCTCCGCCCGGGTCGATTTCCCCGGAACGCACGCCTCCTGCAGCCTCCGCGCCGCACACGTGGGAAAGCGCGCCCAAGGGGTGCCCGAAGGGAGGAGGGGAGCGTGGGTGTGGGGGAGGCCCGCGGGGAGGACGAAGAGCGCTCCGGGTGGGATGTGGGATCTCAGGTCCCCGGGGCGGCGTAGGCGCCGAGGAAGCTTCCGGGATGAAGACGGGGCGACCGGGGGGCTCGCGGCGGGGGAGGACAGGCGAGGAGCCCGGGCAGGGTGGGGGAGGGGTCGCTCACCTAGGGTCTTGACGGCGATCTGCCTGGTGAGCGGCGGCGGCAGGTTGATGCACACCAAGTCCACGTCCTGATGCAGCAGCACCTCGTCAATGCGGCTGGTGTAGAAGGGGACGCTCATCTCCTTGGCCAGCTCCTCCGCCTCCTCCTGCGTGCGGCCCCACAGCGCCTTCACCGCGAACCCCTCGTCTTTCAGCAGCGGGATGATGACACGGGCCGTGAGGCTGGTGCCGAACACGCCTACCCCGGGAAGCATGGCTGCTCCGGTCCGCCCGGTTCTGCTGGAGCTCCGATCTCCGGTCGAACACGCGCACACACCCTCCTCCAGCCAGCTCGGCACCCGGCTCGCCGCGGCGCGCCAGGCGCCCGGGTGTCCAGAACGCGCCGAGCTGCGGGCGGAGCAGGCTCGGGCGTCTCAGCACGCTGCCGGCGGCACTGTCCGCCGCGCGAGGCTCGCGTCCTTCCCGGAGGCGGCGGCAGGGGTCGCCCAGGGCTGCCCGAGGCCGCGGAGCCCCGCGGAGCCCGGGTTCAGGGAGCGCCCGCGCCGCAGCGCCGGCCGGCTGCGGGCGCCCCACCGAGGCCGCTGCATGGCCGGCTCATCCCCGCGCCGCTGCCGCCGCCGGAGAGTCGCACGCACGAAGACGCGGCCAGCCTGCGGGGTCCTCTTCCTCCCGCCCGCCGCTCCGAATGAAATAAACCTGCGGCCACCCGGAGGCCGGCTAAGCCGGCGGCGCGGAGGGCGCCGGGCGCGGAGGTGAAGCGGATGCGCGGCGGCGGCCACGAGCCGGGGCCGGCCTTCTCATGCCGCTGCCGCGGTCGCTCGCCGCGCGGCTCGGGCGGCCTGGCCCCGGCCGGCTCGGGCTCCGGGATCCCGCGGGCGCGAGGGCGGAGCTGGCGAGTTTGGCTGTCAGCGGCCGGGGTGCCCGGCCCGCCCCCGCCGCAGCGCCGCGCGCCATTGGCCGCCGCCGCGCGCCCCGGTGCGCGCTGCGCCAGGCCCGGCCCCGACGCGGCTCCTCCCCGGCCCCGCCTCGCGCGCCTCCAGCCCCTCGCAGCTTCCCTTTCTTCGCCTTCCACCACCCCTTCCACCCCTCGCCTCTTTGCAAATCCCGCCCCAAACAAGCCAGTAAATCTATCGAGACAGGGCGCGCCCGATTAGGCTGGCCGCCTGGGCCTTGGCATAAGCAGAGGGCGCCGGGGCCCAAGGGAGGCCAGGGGGCGCGGCCAGGTGTCAGCAACGGATAATGACCCCCTCCGCTCCGGGACCCACGCTAGGGAAGCTTTCTTGGCATTCTCCTTTAATCTCCGCATCAACCCTAAGGTTATAGGAAACCCATATAACCGTTGATGTAACTGGGTCCTGGGACGCTTCAGGGACTTGCGCAAGGTCGCACGGCAGGTAAACCACAGGCCTGGGATTGGAATCCAGGCTCCGGAGCTTCGGCGGCGAGCCGGGGGCGTTCTGGCCGCTCCAAGAGAGCCTCCGATCCCGTGCCACCCTCTCCGGCCGCTCACGCGCCATCCAGCCGCCTCCCTCCCGGAGAGACGTGTCGTGATAAGCTCGGCCGCCCCTAGAGGCCGGCGCTGGCCGTGGAGGTGGGGACTCCAAGGCGGCTGCGGCCCGTGGGTCGCGTCTGGATTTGGAGACAGAAGGGTCCCTCGGCCAGAGGCCTCGCCAGCCTCTCGCCTTGGCTCCATCGCCGCCACTTGCCCGGGCCTCCACTCTCTTGTCCCCCAACTTCAACCGTCTGCTCTGTCCCCTGCCCCGCGCCTCTGGAACAGTAGGAACCCTTCCCTGGTCTGGTTTCTGCCCCTGTCCTCGGCACGCGCCCCACTGGCACCCGCCACACTATATGGTCGTAGTAAGCGCGCGATAAACATTTGGTAAATAAGTGCGTGATTGTTCACCCAATGCCTGGTGCTGGGAGGGTTGACTCAAGCTGGACCTGGCCTCTAGTTCAGAGTCTTTGGCGTTCTGCTAATTTTGTGTTCCGCACTCAGCTCAACGTGGCACAAGGTCTGCTTGAACGCATGAGTGAAAAGAGAAATACTCTCGGAAGCTTTTAAAACAACTTGTAACAACTGTCAGCGAGGCGGGCCTCCTGGAGAGCAGGATACCAAAGAAAGCGTGTGTGTAACAGTACTGGGAGGGGGCTGACCTCAGGTCCAGGTCGTCAGAAAGAAGGCACAGCAAGGCCCAGTGCTGGGGTCGCTGAGACCCAAAGGGCGTTGCAGTCACTACTGACGGGTTTCCTGAGAGCAGAGGTTTTCCCAGAATGGAGGCAGGAATGCCCAGGGCAGTAGGGTGTAGGCACAGACGCAGGAGACAGAGTGACGCGCAGCTCTGCCCAGAGGGCAACTCACATGTCAAAGATGGCGCCGCTCACAGGGGCCGCGGGGCTTGGCACTGGGCTAGAAGCAGAACTGGAGCACCTGAGGTTGGCTCCTGGCTCTGCTAGTAACCAGCTGTAGGATCTGAAGCAAAGGGCATCACCTCTCCGAGCCAGTTTCATCTATAAAATGGGAAGAACCATTGTGTAGACTGCCAAAGGGTTTGGAGGATTCTCTGAGCTAGTTTCATAGAGACCTTAGAATGGTACCCGGCACATAAACGTTAAATGAATGTGGAGAGCCGGTCTGATAGCCACATCCTTCCTCGGGCGTGAGAGACGTTTGCCCGTGAGCAGCCGCCTCTAGCCAATAAGAAAGAGTTGTGGTGCTGTGCTTTTAAAGGGAACTCTCTCCCTAGCTGCAGTGTGAATAAAATAAACCTTCCATCTACATAATATGAAAAGAAAATGATCAGATTTTATTCTCCTATGAAATGTGTTAAATAAACACAATCCCCATTTCACAGAAAATAAAGCTCAATCCTGGCAGCAGCTCAAGCTTTCCGCCTAAAACAGAACGCATTCAACCTAATTTACTGGCCCCCCCCCCCCACTGGCACCCGCCACACTATATGGTCTAGAAGCGCATCTTGGTAAATAAGTGCGTGATTGTTCACCCAATGCCTGGTGCTGGGAGGGTTGACTCAAGCTGGACCTGGCCTCTAGTTCAGAGTCTTTGGCGTTCTGCTAATTTTGTGTTCCGCACTCAGCTCAACGTGGCACAAGGTCTGCTTGAACGCATGAGTGAAAAGAGAAATACTCTCGGAAGCTTTTAAAACAACTTGTAACAACTGTCAGCGAGGCGGGCCTCCTGGAGAGCAGGATACCAAAGAAAGCGTGTGTGTAACAGTACTGGGAGGGGGCTGACCTCAGGTCCAGGTCGTCAGAAAGAAGGCACAGCAAGGCCCAGTGCTGGGGTCGCTGAGACCCAAAGGGCGTTGCAGTCACTACTGACGGGTTTCCTGAGAGCAGAGGTTTTCCCAGAATGGAGGCAGGAATGCCCAGGGCAGTAGGGTGTAGGCACAGACGCAGGAGACAGAGTGACCGCGCAGCTCTGCCCAGAGGGCAACTCACATGTCAAAGATGGCGCCGCTCACAGGGGCCGCGGGGCTTGGCACTGGGCTAGAAGCAGAACTGGAGCACCTGAGGTTGGCTCCTGGCTCTGCTAGTAACCAGCTGTAGGATCTGAAGCAAAGGGCATCACCTCTCCGAGCCAGTTTCATCTATAAAATGGGAAGAACCATTGTGTAGACTGCCAAAGGGTTTGGAGGATTCTCTGAGCTAGTTTCATAGAGACCTTAGAATGGTACCCGGCACATAAACGTTAAATGAATGTGGAGAGCCGGTCTGATAGCCACATCCTTCCTCGACGTGAGAGACGTTTGCCCGTGAGCAGCCGCCTCTAGCCAATAAGAAAGAGTTGTGTTTCTGTTCTTTTAAAGGGAACTCTCTCCCTAGCTGCAGTGTGAATAAAAATAAACCTTCCATCTACATAATATGAAAAGAAAATGATCAGATTTTATTCTCCTATGAAATGTGTTAAATAAACACAATCCCCATTTCACAGAAAATAAAGCTCAATCCTGGCAGCAGCTCAAGCTTTCCGGCCTAAAACAGAACGCTTCATTTCCACCCACCTCCCAAACCGCGGCTCCTTCGGTTATCCCCATCTCGGCAAATGGCACCGCCAGCCGGCCAGCGGGCCAGCAGCCTTGGCCCCACTCAGGCCTCCTCTCTCTGCGACACGCTCTCGAGCCACGCCTCAGCAGATCCTGTCCGCCTTCGTTCACCGTGCTTCCAGAGTCTAACCACATCTCTGGCTCGCCATCGTCGTACCAGGACCACCGCCTCCGCCTCCTCCATGCTCTTCCTGCTTCCCTCTCGCTCCTCATACCCCGTATTCTCACTTCAGTTGCCAGAAGGTTCTTTTAAACAACGAGTCAGATCGTGTCCCACCAGGTTTGGCATCTACCAGTGAATAAACTTCCAAGGCCTCAGGATGGCCTGAGAAGCTCTAGCTGACTCAGTCCTGCCTTGTCTGTCTTCCACCAGCTTCTGCCCCACAGCCTACAGCCCAGCACACGGGCCTCCTCACCGTGCACTGCACAGACGGGAGCCCGTCCCTTCCCCAGGCCTTCGACCTCACTGTTCCTCTGCCCACTCCCTCCCCGACGCCAACCCACGTGGCCCACTCACTCGCTTGACCCAAGCCTCTGCTCAGATGTCCCCCCCTCAGTCGCCATGCCTGACCATCCTATCTAAAATGACCTCTGTCGCATTCCACCCTTTCTCTGGCTTTATTCTCCTTTCTAGTTCCTCTCACCGCCTCACATTGTATTAGATCCCTGTTTATCTGTTTATCATCCATTTGACTCAATAGACTGTAAACTCACTGAGAGCAGACGTTTGTGTCTTATTCATTGCTGAATCCCCCCGTGCCTAAAAATTGTATCTGGGCACCTGCTGGACAGTATATCTTTGTTAGACAAATGTTTACATGTTCTTCTAATAACCAGGTGCTATCGGGAGGGTTGTGTAAGTTCACATTTATAAACCATTTAGAACTGTGCCAAGTGCCACATGCAAGAACGGTTCCGGTCCTGGAGAAGTAAGGCTGAGGACCGGAGGGCTCCTGTCCCCGGTGGCCTGTTGATAGGGCACATGAATTATAATGCCAATATAGGGACCGAGGATTTTATTCTCCTATGAAATGTGTTAAATAAACACAATCCCCATTTCACAGAAAATAAAGCTCAATCCTGGCAGCAGCTCAAGCTTTCCGGCCTAAAACAGAACGCTTCATTTCCACCCACCTCCCAAACCGCGGCTCCTTCGGTTATCCCCATCTCGGCAAATGGCACCGCCAGCCGGCCAGCGGGCCAGCAGCCTTGGCCCCACTCAGGCCTCCTCTCTCTGCGACACGCTCTCGAGCCACGCCTCAGCAGATCCTGTCCGCCTTCGTTCACCGTGCTTCCAGAGTCTAACCACATCTCTGGCTCGCCATCGTCGTACCAGGACCACCGCCTCCGCCTCCTCCATGCTCTTCCTGCTTCCCTCTCGCTCCTCATACCCCGTATTCTCACTTCAGTTGCCAGAAGGTTCTTTTAAACAACGAGTCAGATCGTGTCCCACCAGGTTTGGCATCTACCAGTGAATAAACTTCCAAGGCCTCAGGATGGCCTGAGAAGCTCTAGCTGACTCAGTCCTGCCTTGTCTGTCTTCCACCAGCTTCTGCCCCACAGCCTACAGCCCAGCACACGGGCCTCCTCACCGTGCACTGCACAGCCGAGCGCCCGTCCCTTCCCCAGGCCTTCGACCTCACTGTTCCTCTGCCCACTCCCTCCCCGACGCCAACCCACGTGGCCCACTCACTCGCTTGACCCAAGCCTCTGCTCAGATGTCCCCCCCTCAGTCGCCATGCCTGACCATCCTATCTAAAATGACCTCTGTCGCATTCCACCCTTTCTCTGGCTTTATTCTCCTTTCTAGTTCCTCTCACCGCCTCACATTGTATTAGATCCCTGTTTATCTGTTTATCATCCATTTGACTCAATAGACTGTAAACTCACTGAGAGCAGACGTTTGTGTCTTATTCATTGCTGAATCCCCCCGTGCCTAAAAATTGTATCTGGGCACCTGCTGGACAGTATATCTTTGTTAGACAAATGTTTACATGTTCTTCTAATAACCAGGTGCTATCGGGAGGGTTGTGTAAGTTCACATTTATAAACCATTTAGAACTGTGCCAAGTGCCACATGCAAGAACGGTTCCGGTCCTGGAGAAGTAAGGCTGAGGACCGGAGGGCTCCTGTCCCCGGTGGCCTGTTGATAGGGCACATGAATTATAATGCCAATATAGGGACCCGACCTGGGCCAAAGCAGAGGACTGCAGAGGATAAGTTGGGAGTAAAGAAGGGCTTTGAAATCTGAATGGGAAGCCTTTGAAGACTTACAGAGAAGGGAGTAGGCTGGACCCAGGTTTTGAAAGACTTGCTAGGTTAGCTAGAAGAAAGAAGGGAGGCTGAAAGCAAGCTAACTCCAGGTGGGAGGGTATGTGGCAGAGGCCAGGATTGACGGGGGACACTGAAAGACTTCAAGCAGACGGTGCTCAGTCAGAAGGTATTTAGGAATCGTCACTCAGGCTCCGCTGTGGAGAGTGGACTGCACTCCTCACGGCCCCACGAGACCGGAGCCGTCACCCGAGAGTGAAGGAAGGAGGCTGAACGAAGACAAGCAGGGCCCCAAAGATGAGGGCACGGGTGCCTGGGATAGAGCAGAGTGCTTTGTGCTCTTGCTGTTTAGTGGCTCAGTTTTGTACGACTCTTGTGACCCCATACACTGTAGCTCACCAGGCTCCTCTGTCTGTGGGATTTCCCTGGCAAGAATACTGCAGTGGGTTGCCATTTCCTTAGGGAATGAACTCTCCGGGGCCTCTTTGTTAACTCAACCAGGAGGTAAGTGAGACGCAGTTGGGGCGGCGTCCCTGCCTGGGTTGAGCAGAGAAGCCGGGCGGGCATTCGTTTCTCACCAGCTTGGTAGGTCACGCTTGATCAGCACTGAGCTGGGAGGATCACGCATCGATTCTGAGCTTCTGGTAACGCAGACCTTTGACCTTTGAACCACACAGTGCTTATACCCACAATACCCTCCAAAACAGCTGGTGGTTATTCCCTATCTGCTAGTAAAACCCACTTTCACCTGGATCCTGAATTGCAGCAACCTGACATTTTGATATTTTGAAATACTTCTGAGAAGAGGCCTAGAATTTTCTTTCCCCTCAATCCATGGATTAGCTGCCAACCTCATATTTTTGGGCCATTTTAATTTCAGATAAATGTCATGTCCACACAGAACCAATCCTTTAGAACTGTGCCAAGTGCCACATGCAAGAACGGTTCCGGTCCTGGAGAAGTAAGGCTGAGGACCGGAGGGCTCCTGTCCCCGGTGGCCTGTTGATAGGGCACATGAATTATAATGCCAATATAGGGACCCGACCTGGGCCAAAGCAGAGGACTGCAGAGGATAAGTTGGGAGTAAAGAAGGGCTTTGAAATCTGAATGGGAAGCCTTTGAAGACTTACAGAGAAGGGAGTAGGCTGGACCCAGGTTTTGAAAGACTTGCTAGGTTAGCTAGAAGAAAGAAGGGAGGCTGAAAGCAAGCTAACTCCAGGTGGGAGGGTATGTGGCAGAGGCCAGGATTGACGGGGGACACTGAAAGACTTCAAGCAGACGGTGCTCAGTCAGAAGGTATTTAGGAATCGTCACTCAGGCTCCGCTGTGGAGAGTGGACTGCACTCCTCACGGCCCCACGAGACCGGAGCCGTCACCCGAGAGTGAAGGAAGGAGGCTGAACGAAGACAAGCAGGGCCCCAAAGATGAGGGCACGGGTGCCTGGGATAGAGCAGAGTGCTTTGTGCTCTTGCTGTTTAGTGGCTCAGTTTTGTACGACTCTTGTGACCCCATACACTGTAGCTCACCAGGCTCCTCTGTCTGTGGGATTTCCCTGGCAAGAATACTGCAGTGGGTTGCCATTTCCTTAGGGAATGAACTCTCCGGGGCCTCTTTGTTAACTCAACCAGGAGGTAAGTGAGACGCAGTTGGGGCGGCGTCCCTGCCTGGGTTGAGCAGAGAAGCCGGGCGGGCATTCGTTTCTCACCAGCTTGGTAGGTCACGCTTGATCAGCACTGAGCTGGGAGGATCACGCATCGATTCTGAGCTTCTGGTAACGCAGACCTTTGACCTTTGAACCACACAGTGCTTATACCCACAATACCCTCCAAAACAGCTGGTGGTTATTCCCTATCTGCTAGTAAAACCCACTTTCACCTGGATCCTGAATTGCAGCAACCTGACATTTTGATATTTTGAAATACTTCTGAGAAGAGGCCTAGAATTTTCTTTCCCCTCAATCCATGGATTAGCTGCCAACCTCTACTGTTTGCATTTGGGTGAAGATTTCAGGCCCATTTTAATTTCAGATAAATGTCATGTGACTCCACACAGAACATCCTAAACCTTCCTTTAGAAATAAAAATAGAAAGGATTTATTTTTTATTCACAGCCCTCACATGATGAGGAAATGGAATCTTTATCATATTAATTTAGTTTCAATGATAACTTAAAATAGTTTTCATTATGAAAGACACACATTACCAAAAAAAACCCCGCACACATTACAGAGATTTCAGAAAACAAAATGACTTCTACCTTAATCTCTCTATCTTTATATAGCGCCTATAAATAATTTGGTTTATTTGCTTCCACAAGTTTGGAAATATTTTAATGAAAAAGAGAAAATCTTTCTATTTAAATTTGTTTATCCTTTATACAAAGTAGAAACAGGTTTTGATTATTTTTATCTGAGTATCCATAAAAACTCAATGTTCTTATGAATCTTAGTATTTGTGGAAGGAAAGTTTTTTGCTCTTTGTGGAAAAAGAGTTTTGCCAAGTTGAAAACTCAGCATGGTTGTGACTGCTGGTGATTCTAGACCAATTCTCAATGGTACTAATACGCATTTTGCTGAAAGTTATTCCCAAACTTATTTTCATTAGTAGAGTTTTTTAAATACCTATTCACCATTGTACTTTCAATTCAGGGGAGAAGGGGTTGCTGTTGTTTTAAGTATTTATTTTCTATTTATTTATTTACTTGACCGTGCCAGGTCTTAGTTAGAGTATATAGGATCTAGTTCCCTAACTGGCGATCGAACCCAGGTCCCCTGCGTTGGGAGCACAGAATCTTGGCCACTGGTCAACCAGGGAAGTCCTGTTGCTATTGTTAATAGCTACCCTTTATTGGGTGTTTGTTCTATATGTGAAAGTGTGAATTGATCAGTCCTGCCTCTGCCCAAGGGATTTCCCAGGCAAGAATACTGGAGTGGATTGCCATTTCCTTCTCCAAAGGATCTTCCTGACCCAGGAATCCACATCTCCTGCATTGCAGGCAGATTGTTTACTACTGGACATTAGCTAAGTATGCTGCATGCATTTACTCCTCAGAGCTTTCATTTAGGTAAATACCTTTAGCGCCATTATTACAAATAAAGAAACTGCTACCTAAAATAAAGTCATTTGCTTGAGGATGGTCACAAAGGCAAGCATTTGACTGAAGTCATCTGATTTCCCAAATCACAGCATGGAACTCCTCAGCCTGGGTGGGTTGTAACTTTGGTTAAATACAACACCCTCCATTTTGCCCTGACAATGGGCACTTGATGGAGATGTCTTTGTCCCCCTCCCCTAACTGAGGGCCACTGGCCCCAGAGGAGGGCTTTGCTAGTGCTGCCAGGCAGGCGAGGAGAGAGGCGCCCAGCTGTGCTCCTGCTTCTGGGGGACGGGGCGTGGACAGTACTGCCCAGAGTCACCTCCTGATAGGACTGACGCTCCCGCTCTTTTTAAAATAATTTTATTTATTTATTTATTTCTCTGTGGCGGTGCTGGGTCTTCATTGCTGCCGGGGCTTTTCTCTAGTTTCAGCAAGCAGGGACTACCCTCTATTTGGGGCGCACCAGCTTCTCATGGTGGTGGCTTCTCTTGTTGTGGAGCCCGGGCCCTAGAGCCCATGGGCTCAGTAGTTGCGGCCCCCAGGTCCAGTTGTTTGAGGCATGTAGGATCTTTCTGGATCAGGAACTGAATCCTATCTCCTGCAATGGCAGATGGATTCTTCATGCCACGGAGCCACCTGGGAAGGCCAGGTTTACCAGGTGGCTCTGTGGTAAAGAATCTGCCTTGCAAAGCAGGAGTTTGGTCCCTGTGTGGGGAAGATGCCCTAGAGAAGGAAATGGCAACCCGTTCCAGTATTCTTGCCTGGGAAATCCCATGGACAGAGAAGTCTGGTGGGCAGTGGTCCATGGGGTCGTAAAAAAATCAGACACAACTTAGGGACTAGGCAGAAGCAGCAAGGAGGCCCCTCTCTCCTGCTCTGAACACCTTTGATCTGTAAGTAATCAGGAGAACTTGGTAAAGCATGTCACCGACTGGCTTCAGACCCTCCCCTGATTTCCTCCTGCTCTGACCACACCATCTAACCCCTTCCCCGAGGCCCAGGAGGCTCTCTGCTCTGTCCGTCCCCCGTCTGGCACCGCTCACTGTCCAGCTGAGTGTCAATCGCTCTCCTGGCCTCTTCTTGATTCTGCACATCTACCTGGTTCTCTCCTCCCTCAAGACCTTGGGACTTTCTGTTGGCTCTGCTGAGGATGCACAGGCCGCCACCCCTCTGCCGGCTTGTTCTCCACCTTGTGGGCTCAACTCGCATGGGCACCCTCCCCACCCCAGCCAGATTCCTTCTGAACCCCTCAGGACTACAGGCACGCAGGTGTGTCCAACTGTTTGCAACCCCGTGGACCGTAGTCTGCCGGGCTCCTCCGTCCATGGGATTTTCCAGGCGAGAAGAGCGGGGTGGGTTGCCATGCCCTCCTCCAGGGATTCTTCCCCACCCAGGGATCAAACCCGCATCGCCTGTGTCTCCATTGTAGGTGAAGCCTTTACCATTAAGCCACTGGGGAAGCCCGCTCCCCAACACCGCTGTGCTAAATTCCATCCTTCCCCATACACAGTCTTATAGAATTTGTTTTCCTGATCACTATCTGCCTCTCCTGCCTGGAAAATAAACACTTTGGGTCCAGGGCGCTTGTTGGTCTCATTTATTGCTGTATCTCCAAGACCTAAAATTGTACTTGGTACCTCATTGATACATAAGAAGTCATTGTTGAATGAATAATCATATAGACTGTAAAAGGTTGCACTATCATATAACGGCATGGACAAAATGATTATGGCATAACATTATGTTTTAAAAGCCAAAACAATATTGCATATATAGTAGTACTGCAACTATGTATTTTTCATCTTTATTGGGGTAAAATACACATCAAATTTTCCCTTTTCATCATTAGTGCACAATTCAATGGCATTAAATATATTCAGGTTGTTGTGCCTTCAACTACATATTTTTAAAGAAAACAGGACCTACGAAGTGAAAAGAAATCTGCTTCTTTCTACATGTCTATTTTAAATATAACAAGAAAAGGAAAATACAAAGAAAAAAATATGTAAACATTTTAAAGGCCTAACAGGTCTGGCCACATGCTCAGAAATGTCTTTCATCTCCAGATCCAACTTTGAGAAGTGAACTCTTTGAGGAAGGAGCCTAAATATGTCTAATTAGTTACTAGTGCTCTTGAAATACCAAAAATAATTGACTCAACTAGGTGGCTTAATAACAGATTCTTTTTTATTGTCTCTCACCAGGGCAAGAAAAGCTCAGATACCCTTTAAAGTGCCACCAACAAATCAGTGTCCCTTGGAGGGTGGGAATGGGTTTGAAGTAAGTACCCATGGGCCTGGGCATCATGAGGTTAAGGGAAAATACAAAACTTTTCATCTTCTTCTTTTTTAAAAATATATTTTTTTTTCTTTTTTTTTTGGTGGCCACTTCCATTGATCCTTTATTCAGTTATCTTTGTTCTTTGGCCCATGTGGGCCTCCCATCACAATGGCCTCTCTTGCTGCAGAGCACTGGCCCTGGGCGCATGAGCTCCAGAGCTCTGTTTCGGTAGTTGGACACACTGGTCCAGCCACTCCGCAGCCCGTGGGATCTTCCCCGGTCAGGGACCGAACCAGTGCCCCTTGCACTGCAAGGCAGTGTCCTTACCCACTGAACCACCAGAGAAGCCCCCAAACTTCTCTTCTTGATGTGTGAAAGCCCGCAGGGCCCTTGGCTTCTTCACACCCATGATTTCTCTGGAATAAGGCTCTTCTGTGTAACTTTCTGCTGCCTCTCTCAGCATGCGAAGGCATGAGGGGGCAGGTGATACAGTTGCTCCATAAACAAACAGGAAGTATGTAGGTTGCTTGCTTTTCAGACAGATCAATAAGTTCATTGGAAAACTTTAGCATCCCAAACCATTAACACTCTGCTTACATATGCACACCAGAAAAATGATGAGCACACCAGAAAAGAACCCTCGTAACAGTCTGTCAGAAAGTAAATCCTACTGGGAAAAGAAGATCATGGCCTTCCCAATTCAAATTTTAGAACACTTTTTGGTTTAAAAGATTAACTCATAAAATATACACTCCATTTTAAAGTAGTTTCTCCTTTTTTTTTTTTAATTTTTATGTTTACTTTTTTTGCTTGTATCATGCAGTATATGGGATCTTAGTTCCCTGACCAGGAATCGGACCCACACCCCCTGCATTAGAAGCATGGAGTCCTAACCATTGGACTGCCAGGGAAGTCCCTCTTCTCCTGTGTGTTTGTCAAGGCAACATGCAGAGCCCAAACATCAAGCACTTGAACTGTATCTGGGCAGAGATACCATAATGTAGACGGTAGCCTGCACTATGGGCTTGAGAGACCCAGGGCTGATCCTTGGGTAGAAAATCATGGGCAAAGTGTGGCCTGGAGCAATCATGGCAGAAAGGGCATGTCATGCGACTCAAGCACAGTGGGATTAGGAAACCAAGGCCATTCATTCATGTACTCACCCAGGGATGATAGTAAAATTATTTACTATCTGATATATCACAGGCACAAACCAACCCTTTTGTTTTGGAAATCAGAAGAAAGTGGAGCAGCGATTCTCATATCAGTCTTTAAAATAAAGGCTATTACATGAAATGAGGAAGGACACTATATAATGATCAAGGGATCAATCCAAGAACACCATTAATGTATGTATAAAGATGTAGGACAGTTCTCAGGGCCCATTTCCTCTTCTATAAGTGGAATTTCTTCTTTTCTTGGGAGCCATATAATTTAATCTCAAACATTCTGTGAAGGCACCCAGGATGGCTAAACAAATTCTGGCTCCTTTATGAAATGAGACCTGCCTTCATGGAAGTCACAGGAAGATCCAGGACCGGAGGGCGGCGTCTGCGTGAGTTCCCAGAACCTGCCTCTGCTAGGTTCATCAGCCAGCGACCGTTGAGCACCTAGACAAGAGGCAAGGCCTGGCCCAGTGGTGGCATTACCATGTCACTCAAGAGTCCCCAGACGCAGAGGTGCTAGTTTCGTTGTTGATGAGTTGGCTGTTCACCTGCTCAGGATTTCTTCCTTCTATGGGTAACTCTTATCGTCAGTCATTTTCCACTCTGCCTGGGCTGAGTGCCGAGCAGGTGACCTGCCTATTCTTGTCTGCACAGTAGAAACATAAATGAGGTCACATTTTTGTTTAATGTTGTAAAGAGAACCAGTAGAATAGTTCAGAGGAGCCATTGAATCATCTTAGCACCTGTCCAACCCTGGGGAGAAAATGCGCCCTAGAATGGAGAGAAATAAGCTGTTAAATAGAAACCCCCAGTGCTTACTTAGAACTCTCAGGAGAGATACGAGTGTGGGACTTTCTCTTTTTTAAAAAAAAAATTTATTTATTTATTTACTTATTTACTTATGGCTGCCCTCGGTCTTTGTTGTTTTGTGGGGGTTTTCTCTAGTTACAGCAAGTGGGGGCTGCTCTCTACTTGTGGTGCACTGGCTTCTCACTGTAGTGGCTTCTCTTGTGGTGGAGCACAGGTGCTAGGCATGTGGGCTTCAGTACTTGCGATTCACAGGCTCAGGAGCTGTGGTGCATGGGCTTAGTTGCTCTGAGGCACGTGGGATCTTTCAGGACCAGGGATTGAACCCGTGTCCCCTGCATTACAAGGCAGATTCTTAACTACTGGACCACCAGGGAAGCAACAAATAAGTAGTTGTTGTTGCTGTTCAGTCACTTGGTCGTGTCCAACTTTCTGTGACCCCAAGGACTGCAGCACACCAGACTTCCCCATCTTTCACTATCTCTTAGAGCGTGCTCAGAATCATGTCTATTGAGTTGGTGATGCCATCCAACCATCTTGTCCTCTGTCGTCCCCTTCTCCTTCTGCCTTCAATCTTTCCCAGAATCAGGATCTTTTCACATCAGGAGACCCAGGTATTGCAGCTTCAACTTTAGCAACTGTCCTTCCAATGAATATTCAGAGTTGATTCCTTTGAGGATTGACTGGTCTGATCTCCTTGCTGTCCAAGGGACTCTCAAGAGTAGTGAGTGAGTGGCAGTTGCTCAGTCATGTCCAACTCTTTGTGACACCACAGTCCACCAGGTTGCTCTGTCCGTGGAATTCTCCAGGCAGGAATACTGGGATGGATTGTTGTTTCCTTCTCCAAGAGTAGACTGGGGTGTAACTGCAGACAAGTCCAAGTCTGGATCTAGAAGACAGAGGCTACCTTTTCTCCCCCCACCCCCCGCCCGTGACTCCCTTTAACCATCGCAAGGTCTTTATAATGACCCATGGGTTGGTTTTGTGGTTAAAGTAGAACACTCCTTGAAAACTGGCTCCCAAACTCAGTAACCACATTTTTCTCTGAGAACAATGTTAGTACTCATTACTATATCCATTGCATGAAGACCTAATACACAAATATGCCCATACTGGACGCCATGCCAATCCCACTAACATTCATAAGATGCTAAAGACACAGGAGCTTTCAAAGGAACACTTGAGTGATTCATTTAATTCCTCAGGAACTCAAATAAATGAACACAACATCGTAAACCAACCATACTTCAATAAAATAATTTTTTCGAAAAGAACTCAAATAGTCACTCTTAGCAGGAGCATGCAGCTCACCAGTAAGCAAATTGAAATACACAGGAATCATTTTTATCATTTGCAGACTTGGACATTTCCTGTTTGTAATTTTGAGTTCCAATCCCATGTCGAGATTGTTGTCAAGAGTCAAAAAGCCATACTGAACTAGAAAATAGCTGAACTCTCTACAAGTGAAACCTTTTTGTTTTTCCCCTTTTTTAGCTCATAGAGACATAGATATTTTTAATGAATTATAAGAAAACCGTGGTTTATCTGTAGGCCTTCACTGGTGATGTGGTGTTGAAGAACCCACCTGGCAATGTAGTAGACAAGGGTTCAATCCCTGGGTTGGGAACATTTCCTGGAGAAGGACATGGCAGCCCACTCCAGTATTCTTGCCTGGAGAGTCCCATGGACAGAGGAGCCTAGCAGGCTACTGTCCATAAGGTCACAAAGAGTCAGACAGGACTTGGTGACTAAACAACAACAAGCTAAGCAATCTGAAAAGAGACCTATGAGACGCTTCATTTCCCCTATAATCAGAAGACCAACTGATTATTTCCATTCTAACCTAAACTGTTATCCTGATGTCCATTCTGGGTATTTCAAATGATTCAAATATACAATTATATTCTCTGTAATGAAGACTACCTTCTACTTAGGTAAAGCAATGGGAATAACATTTGGGGGAAAAGAATATATATATTTTTCAGATTTAGACCACGATCCCAAAATATTAAAACTTAGGAGATTTAGAATGCATTTTTTACTTTAAAAGAAAAACTTATTGGGCTTCTCTGCTAGCTCAGTGGTAAAGAGCTCAACTACCAATGCAGGAGACATGGCTTCGATCCCTGATCCAGGAAGATCCCACATGCTGTGGAGTAACTAAGTCTGTGAGCCACAACTATGGAGCCTGTGCCCAGAGCCTCGGAGCCACAACCATAAAGCCCATGTGCTGCAACCACTGAAGCCCATGTGCCCTGGAGCCTGAGTTCCACAACAAGAGAAGTTACCATAACAAGAAGCCTGCTCACCTCAACTAGAGGGTAGCCCCCACTCCCTGTAACTAGAGAAGAGCCTGTGACAGCAGTGAAAACCCAGAAGAGCCAAAAATAAATAAACCAAACAAAATAAAATCTCGAGGATTAAAAAAAAACTTGTTTCAAAAAATTCATTAGGGCTTCCCTGGTGGTCCAGTGGGTAGAGAGTCTGCTTTGCAGTGCAAGGAGCACCGGTTTGATCCGTGGCCCGGGAAGATCCCACGTGCCATGGTGGGGCTAGACCAGTGTGTCCAGTTGCATGCCAGCGCTCTGGAGCACATGTGCCCGGAGCCAATGCTCTGCAACAAAAGAGGCCACTGCAATGGGAAGCCCACACAGGCCGAAGTATAAAGATGGATGAAAAATAAATAAATAAATAATCAATATAAAGAGACCAAAATTAAAAAAAAAGTTCATTAATCAAAGTGGATACTGAATTATGCCAAGATGTTCATATCTATGTAATACCTGACAGGTCAATTAGTAGAACATTACCAACCCCCCAGAAATCCCCCTCTAACCCCCTCTATTGCATTACCACCCTTCCCCATCCCCAGGGTTAACCATTGTTCACCTCTAACAAAGATTAGTTTTGCTAGTTTTAAAATTTTTATATAAATGGAATGAAATAATTTGCAATTTTGTGTGACTTCCTTTATTCAATATATGGTCTTGAAGAGTCACCCAGGGTTATATGCTAAGTTGTAGTTCATTTATCTGACTGCTGTCTAATATTCCATTTAATGACTATATAACAGTTTATCTGCTCACGCTATTTGGGATATTTGGATCTGCGTATAATTTGGAGTTGTTAGACATTGTGCTGGTCTAAACATTAAAGATACGTGTCTTTTAAAGCATATCCCTGTAGGGATTTCTGTTAGGTATACCCCTAAGAATGAAATTACAGGGTCCTAGGTTATATGAGAAATCCTGCCAAACAGTTTTACGAAGTAGTTGTGAAGTTTCATTTACTCTTGGCAGTCACACTTTTTCTATTTCTGGCAACTGAAAGTCGAGTGGGCAGGATTTTTTAATGTCTTACAGGTTTCTTGGAACAAAACATCTTCTAAAATATTAACACTATGTGAATGAGTCAAGTTTAAACTAATTAAGGCTTCAGTGATTAAATTTATTTCTACTCTACAAATATATTTTTTAAAGAAGTGCGAAAGTGCTTGGGGAATAATACATTTGGGATTTCCTTGTTTCCAAAATATTTGAAAAGTAATTCCAGCTGCTCCACTCAAAAGCATCCACAGCTGGGCTGGCCAGCGTCTGACCTGATATCAGTCTGGGATTTCAGTAAAGCGGGCTGTCCTCATGGCTCAGCAGGTAAGCAATCTACCTGCAGTGCAGGCGACACAAGAGATGTGGGTTCAATCCCTGGGTTGGGAAGAACCCCTGGAGTAGAAAATGGCAACCCACTCCAGTATTCTTGTCTGGGAAATCCAATAAACAAGCATAAACCAAGAGATTCTAAGGTCCCGAAGACAAAAACAGTATTACGCTCCTGAACTCAAACTAACAGGCAAACATTCTGAATGCAGTCATAGCCCCACCAAGAAGTGGGGCAGATTTGAAGATTAAAAAAAAAAGAAAGTTTCTGAGGTTGGAAATCTCCTTGTCCCTGATATGGAAGACAGGCAGAAACAAACACATGAAGCTGGAAACTGAAGCTGTTTGTTCAGAGGATGCTACGATGCTCATTGGGCTACTCCCTGCCAACCTGACTTTCCAGTGTAGAGCTGTCTTTTCTCCAGGGCATTTGGAATTCACTCTCTGGCAGGACCAGAAGTGAACAGACTCGCCAGCACCCTCTAGATTCCTTAACCAATTTCTTGCCGAAACCAGCAAGGTCAAGGGTGCTGCTAACCATTCTAACTACCAGGACAGTCACTGCAGCAGACGTCCATAGTGTTAGACATTGTGCTGGTCTAAACATTAAAGATACGTGTCTTTTAAAGCATATCCCTGTAGGGATTTCTGTTAGGTATACCCCTAAGAATGAAATTACAGGGTCCTAGGTTATATGAGAAATCCTGCCAAACAGTTTTACGAAGTAGTTGTGAAGTTTCATTTACTCTTGGCAGTCACACTTTTTCTATTTCTGGCAACTGAAAGTCGAGTGGGCAGGATTTTTTAATGTCTTACAGGTTTCTTGGAACAAAACATCTTCTAAAATATTAACACTATGTGAATGAGTCAAGTTTAAACTAATTAAGGCTTCAGTGATTAAATTTATTTCTACTCTACAAATATATTTTTTAAAGAAGTGCGAAAGTGCTTGGGGAATAATACATTTGGGATTTCCTTGTTTCCAAAATATTTGAAAAGTAATTCCAGCTGCTCCACTCAAAAGCATCCACAGCTGGGCTGGCCAGCGTCTGACCTGATATCAGTCTGGGATTTCAGTAAAGCGGGCTGTCCTCATGGCTCAGCAGGTAAGCAATCTACCTGCAGTGCAGGCGACACAAGAGATGTGGGTTCAATCCCTGGGTTGGGAAGAACCCCTGGAGTAGAAAATGGCAACCCACTCCAGTATTCTTGTCTGGGAAATCCAATAAACAAGCATAAACCAAGAGATTCTAAGGTCCCGAAGACAAAAACAGTATTACGCTCCTGAACTCAAACTAACAGGCAAACATTCTGAATGCAGTCATAGCCCCACCAAGAAGTGGGGCAGATTTGAAGATTAAAAAAAAAAGAAAGTTTCTGAGGTTGGAAATCTCCTTGTCCCTGATATGGAAGACAGGCAGAAACAAACACATGAAGCTGGAAACTGAAGCTGTTTGTTCAGAGGATGCTACGATGCTCATTGGGCTACTCCCTGCCAACCTGACTTTCCAGTGTAGAGCTGTCTTTTCTCCAGGGCATTTGGAATTCACTCTCTGGCAGGACCAGAAGTGAACAGACTCGCCAGCACCCTCTAGATTCCTTAACCAATTTCTTGCCGAAACCAGCAAGGTCAAGGGTGCTGCTAACCATTCTAACTACCAGGACAGTCACTGCAGCAGACGTCCATAGTGTTGAGCGGCTGGATGGACCCCGCCAAAGCAGTTTTCCAAAGCACGATGGTGAACACCACTAAGTGCCAAAATGAAGGCTCCAGACATTTCCACTTCTTAAAATTCGACTTATTTTTCTCAAGATTCATCTCACATCTCACCCTTGAAGCCAGCGCCAGGTGCTTACCGTGGCCCATTGTTTAAGAGCCTTTGCAAGGATGTATAGGATGCTGAGCAGCACCCTTGACCTCTACCGACTAGATCTGGTCGCACATGCCTTTCTTCCAGTTATGACAAGCAAAAACGCCTCCCGATTTTTCTCTTTGGGAGGCGAAATCCTGCGGTCAAGAGCCACTGGTCTGGTCTGTGTGTACGCGTGATGGCTATAACACAGCTGTCAGGAAGTCAGGAATGTCTCGTGCCTTTTTGCATTCTCCAAAATAATAAGCCAATTCTGGAAAGACGGCGATTACTCCCCCAAATCGCCATTGAAATGAATTAATTTGTCTTCATAGCCACCTGACGTCTTTCAGCATAACTCCTGTTTGTCCTTCAAATCTCACCTCAGATGCCTCCTTTGGCAGGCACTTTCCCCAAGTCTAGATGTGCCTGGTTCTCTCCTTTTACTTTCGGTGAGGAAGTCTTGCTGGCTGTATTCTCATTAGTTTCACCAGCAGCCTAGAAGACGAGGCTATTGGCCCCATATTTTCATTTAGGAAACGAAGGCTCGGAGGGCAAATGTGACATGTTCAAGGTCACACTCCCAGCGAGTGATGGATTTGACAACGAGCTGGTCATGTGACAGTGGGCTGGTTCCCTAGAGGGATGGAACCATGGATGCCGGGCCAGGCATCAGGGGACTGGCATTTGGGGCAGACCACCCATCAGAGAGGAAAACTGGAGCTTAAGGAAGATCAGAAACCTGGACCAACACTGTGCGAGTACAAAACTGCCTGGGAGGGGTGCCCCCAAAACACACTCAACACCAGTCTACAGCACCGCCAAAGCAAAGGGTCAAGGGTGCTGCTAACCATTCTAACTACCAGGACAGTCACTGCAGCAGCGTCCATAGTGTTGGCGGCTGGATGGACCCGCCAAAGCAGTTTTCCAAAGCACGATGGTGAACACCACTAAGTGCCAAAATGAAGGCTCCAGACATTTCCACTTCTTAAAATTCGACTTATTTTTCTCAAGATTCATCTCACATCTCACCCTTGAAGCCAGCGCCAGGTGCTTACCGTGGCCCATTGTTTAAGAGCCTTTGCAAGGATGTATAGGATGCTGAGCAGCACCCTTGACCTCTACCGACTAGATCTGGTCGCACATGCCTTTCTTCCAGTTATGACAAGCAAAAACGCCTCCCGATTTTTCTCTTTGGGAGGCGAAATCCTCGTCAAGAGCCACTGGTCTGGTCTGTGTGTAGCGTGATGGCTATAACACAGCTGTCAGGAAGTCAGGAATGTCTCGTGCCTTTTTGCATTCTCCAAAATAATAAGCCAATTCTGGAAAGACGGCGATTACTCCCCCAAATCGCCATTGAAATGAATTAATTTGTCTTCATAGCCACCTGACGTCTTTCAGCATAACTCCTGTTTGTCCTTCAAATCTCACCTCAGATGCCTCCTTTGGCAGGCACTTTCCCCAAGTCTAGATGTGCCTGGTTCTCTCCTTTTACTTTCGGTGAGGAAGTCTTGCTGGCTGTATTCTCATTAGTTTCACCAGCAGCCTAGAAGACGAGGCTATTGGCCCCATATTTTCATTTAGGAAACGAAGGCTCGGAGGGCAAATGTGACATGTTCAAGGTCACACTCCCAGCGAGTGATGGATTTGACAACGAGCTGGTCATGTGACAGTGGGCTGGTTCCCTAGAGGGATGGAACCATGGATGCCGGGCCAGGCATCAGGGGACTGGCATTTGGGGCAGACCACCCATCAGAGAGGAAAACTGGAGCTTAAGGAAGATCAGAAACCTGGACCAACACTGTGCGAGTACAAAACTGCCTGGGAGGGGTGCCCCCAAAACACACTCAACACCAGTCTACAGCACCCGACTCACCCAGGAGGAAGGGTTACATGTCATAGTTAAGTCAACTGGTGAATCTAAGGATGCTAGTAAGTGTCTGGCCTTGGTCCAGTATTGAGGAATGCTGAGATGCAAGAGGGGAAAGGAGGCAGTTTGTTATGCTAGATGAGAATAACACTTAAATTTGCAGGCTCAGAGTAAAGCAGATCGCTCTCCATAATGCGGATGAGGCAGTTTACCCATCACATGTAGCGACGTGTGTTGGACTCTTAGTGTGCTGGATTCGTGTCCTCTCCTGGGGAGATGTGAGTCATTCATTCAGTCCTTGATGTCGGCAGTCGGCACCTGCTGTTGTGCTGGGCCAGTGACAGGCACAGAAGTTGCGAAGGTTAGCACAACGGAAGTGGTCCCTGTCTCTCAACCCTAATCTAATTATTACACAAACAAATGTTTAATTAAAAACTGTGACAGGTGTTAGGAAGGAAAGGTGCTGGGTGCCATGAGAGTATATCACAGAAGGACATCCCCTGGTCTGAGGGCTGGGGAAGTTTCCTGGGAGAAGCTGATAACTGAGCTGAGATCTGAAAAATGAATAAAAGGTAATTATGTTCATGTGTGAGAGGTGGCAGAGGGCTCCAGGCTGAAGAAACAGCAGGGCGGAGTCTCTGAGGCGGAACCGTGGAGAGATTAGGTTAAAGAATGCCAAGCACAGAACACACAATTGAACCCTTTGGAGGGGAAAAGTTAAAATGATTAGGATCAAAGAAAACAAAGCTAATGCTCCATTCAGTGTTCTTGATGGTAGAAGGTTCCCGTTCCAAGGGGAAAAAAAAATAACATGCTACTTCAAAAAGAGACATCACCTGGCTTTGCAGGTTGGGCTTCCCTCAATGATGGGCTCTTGATGGCGTTGTTAGTCCAGAGTTTGACCTGAGAATGTCTCTCATCTTATTCAGTCAATCAGATTCTGGGGATCGACTTACATGGACCAAAGTCATGGAAAACAGATGTAAATAAATCAAAATGCCTATATGTAATTTTGTCAGCAATGCAACTTCCTGATAAATTGAAATATTCATGCCTATTGCTCAATGTACTCTCTTCCCTGTAAAGTGGTTCACAGAGGAAGGCAAATGCCCCATCAGGCCAATGGCTGAGAAGGAACTGGAACGAAGCCTACTGTCAAGTAATCCAGTTGACCTTTCAATGCACCACTTTCCACTAAGAGAAGAGCATGTGTACTGAGCCCCATGGGAACATACTCTAACTCAGACTTTATTCTATGAAAGCCTTCAACTGACTGAATGAGGCTCATCCACCTCGTTCAGCTTTACTCTGAGTCTGCGAATTTAAATATCATTCTCATCTACAAAAACACAGTCACAGAAATGTCCAGAATCGTATCTGGGCACAGTGGCTGTTATGGGCTGAACTGTGTCCTCTACCTCTCAACCCCCAAATTCATATGTTGAAACTCGAAACCCCAGTGCAACTGTATTTGTGTAACAGGGAAAGGGACGGGGCACAATTTTTTGAAAGAAATGACATAGCCCAAGGACACAACATAAACCCATTAGAATCAAATGGGCCCAAGATGGCAGACTAGACCTTGATCCTCAGTCAGCAAGCCGAATGACACACCCAGAGGCACCCATGACAGTTCCGCCCCTTCCCCAAGAGTTGGAATAATCCTCTCGCTGATTAGCATATGAAATTACCCAGCCCATGAAAGCTAAGAACTCCTTGTTTTGGAGGTCGCTGGATTTGCCCTCTGAGATGGCCCACACTCTGTCTGTAGAGTGTGGTTTTCTCCGATTCTGAATAAATCCACTTCTTACCTATCACTTTGTTTCTCACTGAATTCTTTTCTGTGAAGAGACATGAAGAACCTGAGCTCCATTAGGTCCTGAAACCAGGTATGGTGGGTTTGGGCTGGGTTTGAGTCCCAGCCACGTGGGTTCAAATCCCAAGCAGGGTTTTGGCTGGATTTGACCCCCAGCCACGTGGGTTCGACCCCTAGACTGGGTTTTGGGTTTAAGTCCCAATCCGAGGTAGAACGGTTTCATTTGGAGATAGGGACTATAGGCGGTAATTGAGGTTAAATGAAGGAGGTCACAAGGGTGAAGCGTGGATCAATAGGATTCTTGGCCTTCTGAAGAGCACACAAAGTAGAGGTCCCATGAGCACACAGGGAGATGGTGATTGCCCACAAGCCCCAAGAGGAGGCCTCAGAGTCAATCTAATGTGGCTAGCACCTTGATCCTCGACTTCGTCTCCACAACAGGGAGAATCAGCTTTTGTTGCTTACACTGGTGTTTTCTTAAAGCAGCTCTAGCAGACTGATAGAGCGACTCAGCCAAACTGCCACAGAAAATTAATCATCATGCAAGCATTTATATTATCTGGAGTTCCATTTTTGTTTTCTTCACATTTTGATCTCTTTTGATTGATTTTTAAAATTTATTTATTTTTCCTCTATCTTCATTCTTCTGCCTGTGTGGGCCTCCCATTGCAATGGACTCTCTCATTGCAGAGCACCGGCTCTGGGCGCAAGCATTCCAGAGCACTGGCTTGTAATTGGACACACTGGTCCAGCCCCTCCGCGGCATGTGCGCTCTTCCCGGACCAGGGATCAAACTGGTGCCCCTTGCACTGCAAGGTGGACTTTCTATCCACTGGACTGCCAGGGAAGTCCCAGGAGTTTCCTTTTAAATACTTGAAAACAATTTGTTTTTAATTTTAAAAATAATCCAGGGAGGATAGATAAAACATGATTGGCAAAATGTTGATACTTGTCAAAACTAGGTGCTGGAGAAGTGGAATTTCATTATATTAGTATCTGAAATTTTCTATCATGAACCATTTAAAAGAAATATTCATGAGGCTACTCTGTTCCAACCCAGTAATGATGGGAAGAATTTACACACCCTCTTTATCCTTTGAAAGATGAATGTTTTAATAATGAAATTCCTTAAGTACTTTTGTCCAGCTCTGATCAGTAGCTTCCTTTTTCCTATTCAGCCAGCAAGTTCTCATTAAGATATGACTCAAGGACATGGAGTTCATTAGAATGATCCTCATATCACAGGGTGGGTAGAATGCTGTCAAAAAAATTCCCAGGGCTTCCCTGGTGGTCCAGTGGGTAAGGACACCGCCTTGCAGTGCAAGGGGCGCCGGTTCCATCCCTGGCCTGGGAAGATCCCACCTGCCTCGGAGCGGCTGGACTGATGTGTCCAATCACCGAGCTGGAGCTCTGGAGCGCATGCGCCCGGAGCCGGTGCTCTGCGACCACAGAGGCCACTGCAATGGGAGGCCCACACGGGCCAAAGAACAAAGATGGATGAAAATAGAGAGACCAATAGAAGTAGCCCGCCTGCTCCCCTCCCTCCCCACCCCACCCCTCCAAAATAAATAAATAAATCTTTAAAAAAAAAAAAATTCCCAGTCTCCAGCCAAGCATGTCATTCAGGGTTTACTACAACTGAAAGCCCAGTGGCTGAGGAGAGTTTCTGAGATTTGCCTTCTGAAAGATCTAGATACTGTCCTACGTTATTGTGTAAATCCTGTTACAAGGTTTGAAACGTATTAAACATCACTGTTACACTTCTGTAGTTCTCACACTTTGGAAAAGCTTACAATGTTTCCCACTAAAATTGTAGATAAATGCAAATACTTGCATGCAGCTTTCTCTGACTCCATTTGTTTTAGCAGAAGAATGTTACGTGATTTTGTCTGTTTTTTTAAAAAGGAGGCAAAACCAAAGTTGTTATCTGGGATAAACGAAAAATTGTTGATTCTTTTTTTCTGAAGAATAACAGGAGGATTTTCACCTAGGAATAAATACAAGTTGAGGCATTTTGATTATTTTAAGAATAGGCATTTTCAGAAACCTCAGACTCTATATTAGAATCTGCAAACAAAAAAATTCATTAATGTTTTTCCAGCAGAGACATAACTGGGTCAGAAAACTGGACAGAAAGGAAGAAATTCCCATCTGTTCTGTTTCCTGAGTAATTCATCGGTGGGGCCCAAGCAGGTTTGAGGCACGGGACTCAGCATAATGGTTTCTAAATGAAAAGTAGAAATCAGCTTTTTAGGGAAGTTGTTTGGGGGGAAAGCTTGACCTCTAATGAGAACCTTGTCAGCTGGGTGCCCTGATGTGACATTTCGATCCAGGATTCCAGACCTCGGACTGTCCGTATCTATTTGGAGAGGCGTGGGCTGGGTGAGGGGAGAATCACGCTTCCCGCAGGCTGTCACAGAGTCCCAGGTGCATCTCTCTGGCCTGCTGGGAGGGGCCCCAGTGCTCTGGTTCTCCCAGGCATTGTCATGTCACTGGGCTGTGTGACCGAGGAGAGGGGACACCAGCGCCTGCAGGCATCGCTGCCAACGGAATCAACAAAAACAAAACCTCCTGCAAGGAAGGAGTGGGTCAGCCTGACAGCATCTAAAAATACCCAAGTCAGGGCAGAGTAACACCCATCACCGCGGGGCAACCGAGGCCAAGTCACGAAGGAGTGACTTTTTTCTGTTTGCCAGGAAGAGGACGAGAGAAGAGGGAAGAAGAGCCTGGAGACAGAGAAATGTGGATCCTTCAACGGCTGGCACAAGAGCCCTCGGGACACAGATGCTGGGAGAGCCTCAGAAATAGCCTCTGGGTCCCTGCCAGGGGAGCATTTGCGTCAGGGCAGTTGGGCCGGCTGTGAGCACTGGAGTCCGCCTGGCTTCAGGCAAAGCCACAAGCAGTGGCAAGGTCACAGGGGAGCCTGCGGGCTCCGCCGACACTGAGCTAGCAGGATTTTCCAGAAACGACCGATTGTGAGGAGCACTGGGTATGTTACGAGGCCATGGTCGGCGCCCAGAGTCAGGGGTCACCTTCGACACGTAACAGCGATCACCATTCTGCACTTTTGTGCCAGAAACTCCTGGGGACCAGGAAAGGACCGCTCCTGGGAGGAGCCAGAAGGCTCTACCTGCTAAGCAGCATTGTAAAAAGTCAGTACTGGCTGGTAGAGGTTCAGGAAAGGAAGTGCAAACTCCAGGGTCACATGATCGCCTGAGGCTCCCCAGGGTCTCAGGGTTCCACTGGGCAGGACCCTTGGGGTCTCTGCAGCCCCCTCCAGAGAGAGACTGTGCCCTCTCTCTCCCGATGCCGGAATAGTCCATGTCTTTTTCGGGGTCTCTTCCTTCCTAGTCATCCAGGTTTCCAGACACAGCATCGGTTTTAGCCAAGGAGAGCTGGCCTCGGGCTCCTGAAGAACATGGCTCGTCGAGAAAAGTACCACACGAGTGTGCCGCATATACGCTTACACACGCACCCTACCATATTCTTTACAGATTCCCTCCATCACCATCACCCTGCCTCTCTCTTCTCTTCCTTGGATAAAACGCACATCTGGGAGCTTCCCTGGTGGTCCAGTGGGTAAAGAGTCCGCCTTGCAGTGCAGGGCATGCGGGTTCGATCCCTGGCCTGGGAAGATCCCACGTGCCACGGAACAACTGGACAGGTGTATTCAGCTAGGAGCCAGCGCTCTGGAGGGCATGCACTCAGAGTCGGTGCTCTGCAGTGAGAGAGGCCACTGCAATGGTCGGGCCACTCACGCCAAAGAATAAACGGATGAAAACGAATATAAACGAAAGAGGCATGATGGGGAAAAGAGAAAAAAAACCTCACATCTGACTCTTTGCAACCCAACGGACTGTAGCCTGCCAAGCTCCTCTGTCCATGGAATTGTCCAGGCAGGAATACTGGAGAGGTTGCCGTGCCATCCTCCAGGGATCTTTCCCACGCAGGAATGGAACTCACATTTCTTGTGTCTCCTGCACTGGCAGGCGAGTTCTTTACCACCAGCACCACCTAGAAAGCCCTGGATAAAACTATATTCCTACGACACTGAGCTAGCAGGATTTTCCAGAAACGACCGATTGTGAGGAGCACTGGGTATGTTACGAGGCCATGGTCGGCGCCCAGAGTCGGGGTCACCTTCGACACGTAACAGCGATCACCATTCTGCACTTTTGTGCCAGAAACTCCTGGGGACCAGGAAAGGACCGCTCCTGGGAGGAGCCAGAAGGCTCTACCTGCTAAGCAGCATTGTAAAAAGTCAGTACTGGCTGGTAGAGGTTCAGGAAAGGAAGTGCAAACTCCAGGGTCACATGATCGCCTGAGGCTCCCCAGGGTCTCAGGGTTCCACTGGGCAGGACCCTTGGGGTCTCTGCAGCCCCCTCCAGAGAGAGACTGTGCCCTCTCTCTCCCGATGCCGGAATAGTCCATGTCTTTTTCGGGGTCTCTTCCTTCCTAGTCATCCAGGTTTCCAGACACAGCATCGGTTTTAGCCAAGGAGAGCTGGCCTCGGGCTCCTGAAGAACATGGCTCGTCGAGAAAAAGTACCACACGAGTGTGTCCGCATATACGCTTACACACGCACCCTACCATATTCTTTACAGATTCCCTCCATCACCATCACCCTGCCTCTCTCTTCTCTTCCTTGGATAAAACGCACATCTGGGAGCTTCCCTGGTGGTCCAGTGGGTAAAGAGTCCGCCTTGCAGTGCAAGGGGCGCCAGTTCGATCCCTGGCCTGGGAAGATCCCACGTGCCACGGAACAACTGGACAGGTGTATTCAGCTAGGAGCCAGCGCTCTGGAGGGCATGCACTCAGAGTCGGTGCTCTGCAGTGAGAGAGGCCACTGCAATGGTCGGGCCACTCACGCCAAAGAATAAACGGATGAAAACGAATATAAACGAAAGAGGCATGATGGGGAAAAGAGAAAAAAAACCTCACATCTGACTCTTTGCAACCCAACGGACTGTAGCCTGCCAAGCTCCTCTGTCCATGGAATTGTCCAGGCAGGAATACTGGAGAGGGTTGCCGTGCCATCCTCCAGGGGATCTTTCCCACGCAGGAATGGAACTCACATCTCTTGTGTCTCCTGCACTGGCAGGCGAGTTCTTTACCACCAGCACCACCTAGAAAGCCCTGGATAAAACTATATTCCTACAAGTATTAGATGGGGAACAAACACCCATTTCTCTCTCAGGAAACCCTTCTAGAAAGATGGTATCCCATGAACCCTAGTAAAGACCCACACATGACAGAAAAGAATTTTATACCACGATGTGGTTAGACCACCTCCTGTTTATAAACTCGACCACCTCAAGTTTATAAAATCCTTTCCCATTGAGTGAGGTGATTATTGTGAATCCCATGCTACAAATCCGAAACTCTGACTGAGTTTAAGTAATCATTCCAAAGTTACCTACTTACTCAGTGACAGAACTGAAATTCAAAACCTCGTTATTTAATTCCAAGTAGAAAGCCTTTCTCTAATAAGGTAATAAACATAGTTTCCAATTATTGAGGAGTCACTCTGTGCCATGCCCTATCCTATGTGCCATACACACTTAAATTTAGTTAACTCTCATGAAAAGCCTATAAGATAATGCTATTATTATACCCATTTTATGCACGAGGAAAACTGAGGCACAAGCAGGTTACATCATTACCCAAGATCATACACTATACCACCGTATCCTATAACTACCTACAATTTTCCTATTCCTTCTCCCCTGCAAACCACAAACTCGGGCTAAGAAACAGAGTACACACAGATAATGACCCAAATAGAAAGTCTGGGAAAGGCACAGTCAAAAGTTCAGCCCACAAGCAGTCAGCGGCTACAAGTGTTCGCTGCTGAGTCTGGGTACACAGGCAACACCAACTTAGCTTAAGTCTAAAGCAACGAAGGTTTACTGACAGTTATCAGCCAGGACCTGGCAGGAAACAGATGGCCCAATCCAAAGTGTTCCGCAGAAAAGGATTTAATGAAGGCACTGTTTACAGAAGCTAGGCAGGATGAAAGGAAGCCGCGCGTGGTGAGGGGGCCCCCGGAAACAACAAATGCCGGAAGCTGTCACTCCCTCTAGGACTGGGGGCTGATGGAAGGCTCGGGTCACCAGAGCGCTGGAGCCGGGAGGGGCCTGCAGCCACCCATGGGACAGCCCTGTCCCTTCCATCTGCTGCAGGTGCTTGCCCTGAGCAGGAAGCCCCGGGACAGGGGCCTCCGTGAAGCTGCCGGTAGATGCCCGGGACCGCAGGGCAGAGAAGGGCCGGCGAGCCAGGGGCGGGGAGCAGGTGGGCAGCCTCAGCAGGTGACCCGCCCTCTCCCCCGGCCCCGCCCAGCCGGCACGGCGCCGCCACTTGCCCCTCACCAGCCCGCTGGCTCGTGCTTTCTCCAGGAATGCAGCTGTTCACGCAGACCCAGTGTGAAAGCGAGCATCACCTTGGCCTGTTTCTTCTCCCAGGGACGGCCCGCGGGGTTCATTCAGCAGCCTTCCAGCCTAGCTTCCCTAACAAAGGAGCGGTCTTCCCGGACACCCCCACCTTTTCCAGGACGAGCCGAAGCAGCATCTGGGAGCTGGTTTTCTTCTCTGCGCCTGCCTTTTAACCCTTGCTGTGTCTCCCTTCTATTATTTTAATTTAATTCAAGAGGAAGGAGGCCACAGAGGGCAGATCGGGTTCCAGACTGGCTGTGTCTACATCGGCGTGGGACACAGGGCACCTGGCTGTCTCTGTGGGCAGCGGTGACCGCGGAGGCCCATGTGTCTGGGGGGGACTTCTCCTGAGAAGGGAGGGGAGGGAACAGAAGGAGGGAGGGCGGAGGGCGCTCTCTCCTGATAACCAGGAAAACAGGGAGAGAAAACAGGCTTTAAAGCAGAAGGCAACCTGCAAAGCCTGAATACAAAATATCCACCTTTGAAGGGGTGCCTGGGGCCACACCCTGTGTCCCTCCAGCACCTGGCCAAGTCTGTTTGGAAGACTTTAGAACCGCAAAGCTTGAGTGACAGCTACTTTGAAAGCTTTGTGTGGTGATGGGAAAGGGCAGGTTAGAAGGGGAGTTTTTGTATTGTATCTTTTTTTATTTTTGGTGATGAAGATGGATCTTATTTAAATGGTGAAAAAAGGAGCATTCTCACCCCTGTTAGATCTGTCACTCAGTTTGATTTCCCCCCGGCACCCGGGAGATCAGAATCCAGCTTAGTTGTGACAAGAACATCTCTCAGGTGGAGGATGACTCTGCAAAACAGCAAGCCAGGACCCGACCCACGCTGAAACAGGCTCAAGTCCCCAGGACAGGTGCGGGGAAAGGAGGGACGAGGAAGTGTCTGTGGCCACTGTTTCCACAAAGCATCCGTGGTAACAGTCAGGATGTGATGGAGTTAGAAGCTCAAAGTCACTATAAACATGCCCGGTGGCCTTCGCCTGGGCCACTCCACTCCCAGTATTCTCTGTTCTTGGCAGGGCGCTTGAGCTGGTCACTTGATCCGAAACCCAGGAAGCCCTCCTGGCCTCCTTTCCCCAACAATCCAAATTCCAACAGGCACCAGGTCTGACCGAAGCGTCAAATAAAACTTACTTATGGTACACCTATGATGTGCCAAGCGCCCTTGAGGTCGTGGAGGGGATTACAGGCATAAGACCTCGCCTTTAAGAGATCGCCACCTAATGAAGTGAGACAGTAATCCACAAGGAAACAAAGTCCTCTCAGACTGGGTGTCAAACTGTTTTTGTCTGTTGGGTGCAAGGCACTGGCTTCATCCCCATTCTGGAGAAGGTTTCATGGATTTACACGATCAGTGGTTCAGAAATGGCATTAAGGACCCAGGATCTTTCCAGCTTTCTGCTCTACCACCTTCTTTCGCTTTATCCTGAGGCCAGAAGGAAGAGGACTGCGGCTGCCCCAGGCGTCACATCCAGATATGAGCGAAGTCGGCGGGAGAAGAGAGGCCTTCTCCTCCCGTGGCTCCCGGAGGGAGAGGGACCCTTCACTGGGACGACGCCCAGATTTCCCCCCAAGCCTCATTAGCTACAACTGGGTCACCACCCTGTTCCAGAACCAAGACTAGCCGACAAAAACGGGATTGCCTTTAGATCAAAGAGAAGGGAGTCTCTGCCCGGAGAGGGTGTGTGCGAGGGTATACTGGATCAAAATGCAAGTTCTTTTAGGAAGAAGAGGGGAACAAATTCTGGGTTGGCCGCCTCCTGTGTTGACCACAATATTTACAGCGCAGTTCAGAATTAAGTGGGGTGACAAGACAGAGGTTTGGCTCAGGAAAGGCAGCCTTCGATCTCACCTTATTGCCGTGACTGGCTGGGGTTATAGTTGTAGCCTCTTAGCTGGTCCTCCAGCCACTGGCCTCCCCGCCCCTCCTCCCGCTCCCTGAGCCCTTCAGGAACTTCTCCACTGGATCAGCCTGCACTTCAAACCTCGGGCTTCCCCTGTAGGGCTCAGTAGGAAAGAATCAGTCTGCAAGGTAGGAGACGCAAGAGACATGGGTTTGATCCCTGGGTGGGGAAGATCCCCTGGAGAAGGAAATAGCAACCCACTCCAGTATTCTTTCCTGGAGAATTCCTTGGACAGGGGAGCCTGGTGGGCTACAGTCCGTGGGGTCTCAAGGAACCTGACATGACCGAGCTTGCACATGCAATCCTTATCTCCTCATGTCATTTTCTTGGTTACAATACTCCTATATCTCCTTATTTCACATTGAATAAAAAAAACTTTTAGTGTGATGAGATCATTGAATACTTTCCACATGCAAGGCAGTGTTCTAAGCGGTTTCTAGTATGTTATTGAGCTTATCTCAGGAAATGCTGTTCTGGCCCCATTGTATAGGTGAGGTAATCAAGCACTACCACAGACCTAGTGGTTTAAAGCAACACATGCTCATTACTCTCCATTCTGGAGAACAGAAATTCGAAATCCATTTTAGAATCAATTCGTCGGGAGTGGTGCAATTCCCCCAGAGGTGCTGCTTTTTCTCACCTCTCTGGCCTTTTAGAGGCTGCCTGTACTCCCTCCCTCCTGCCCACATCGCTTAACCTGTTTCCAACATCATATTTCCTTCCCTCCTTTTCTGATTTCTCGCTTCCCTTCTAAGGACCCTTGTGATTACATTGGGCATCTCCGGATAATCCGGGATAATCTCCCATCTCAAGATCCTTAACTTAATCACATCTGCAAAGTCCCTTTTGCTGTGTAAGATAACATAGTCGCAGGACACTGATATTAAGGAAGGATATCTTTAGGGAGCCGGGATTCTACCTGCCCCTCTCAAGGTCCTATGACAGGAAGTAGTGGAATCAAGGTTTGAATTCAGGTTCCGTAGCCCCTGGAAGAAGTCCTACCTCCTTCCCAATCTTGCTGTTTAGTGCTTAACCTGGAAGGTCTGTCTTATATGCCCCAGCACCTCATGAAGTTCATTGCCCCTTAACCTGGGGACCCAGCTCAGACTGACCTGTCCTGGAAAGGCTTTTTGCCTACTTTTCTAGCCCTGGACCCTCAGCTGGACTAGAGGTTCCTCTCCTGTGCTCCCACATACCAGAGGCCACTACTAAAGTATTATTTAAAACTCTCAGTGGAAACTGACTTCCACGGAGCACACGGAGCTCAGGTAACCTTGCTGGTGGGCTGGCTGGTTGGCAATGAACCAGCCTGGAATCTTGCCTCTTCCACATTTTCTGTTTCTGCAGCCAACAATGACAGGAGGTGAAGCTCCACTTTTTCCCCTTCCAATTTGTATGTGAATTAAAACCAGAATCACTTTAAACTGTCGGCCACGTATACCTTTATGCATTGACACCACTAACTAACACACCTCTGCACTGTATTTACACCACGAACACACCTCTGCACTGTACGCTTTAGGTCAGCAGCCCTTTGGGAAGTTAACTAGTGGTAGAAAGTCAGAGAAGGACAAATAGAAAAACACTAACAAATCAGCCCAAACTGTTCATCTGAACTGGTCTCTCTCTCTCTTTTTGGGGGGGATGGGGGAGGGGTGGAGAGGGAGGGGGGCAGGCGGGCCTCTTCTATTGGTCTTTCATTTATCTGTTTTCATCCATCTTTGTTCTTTGACCCGTGTGGGCCTCCCATCGCGGTGGCCTCTGTGGTCGCAGAGCACCGGCTCTGGGTGCATGCGCTCCAGAGCTCCGGCTCGGTAATTGGACACATCAGTCCAGCCGCTCCGCGGCACGTGTGATCTTTCCAGGCCAGGGATCGAACCGGCGCCCCTTGCACTGCAAGGCGGTCTCCTTACCCACTGGACCACCAGGGAAGCCCTCTCTCTCTCTCTTTTTTAAACACCAAAAACATTTTTATTGGTGTACAGTCAATAAAAAAATTTTGTGGTAGTCTCTGGTGAACAGTGAAGAGGCTTGGCCATACATATACATGTATCCATTCGTCCCCAAGCCCCTCTCCCATCCAGGTTAGTACATACCATGGCTCAGAGTTCCACGTGCTGCACAAGAGTTTTGTTTGAACCATTCTCTTAATTCTTGAAGCACCGCAGAACGCTCTCATTTGGCTCATATGCTGTCCACCTGTGGTCCAGCTGGTGACGCCTCTAGGGGGAAAGTGGCCCGGAACAACTCAGGCATGCAGCCATCTCCACAGAATGGGTTGTTCGCGAGGGTGAATGAAGAGAAGGATACCTTTAAAGGTGAGGAGGTACAGGAATTGAAGAGGTCCATATCCTACGCATAAAAGGAATTCTCTGTCCACCAATCACGGAGCCTTTAGAGAAGGTAAGTAGCTGTCCAGAGGATGCAAAGTGATGTCCCGGCCTGGATTCAAAGCCAGCTTGTCTGTGAATCAGAAGGTGGTTAAGTTTCCTCTGATTTGTGTCGGCGTCGTGCTGTAGGCCTGCAGTCACTTACGTGAAACCTGTAGGGACAAAGTGGCATGGAATTAAGAAATTTTGAGAGCTTTAGAAACTTATACATTAATACTTCTGTAGCAAAACATGTTAGTATTTTCACTAAATGGGTCCAGAAGCCTCAGATCAGTCTTTTATCAATTCAGGCATGGTTGTACCATGAAATCTGTGGTTTTCAGGGCTTTGGAGAGTTTCAGATAAGGGATTGTGGAACGGAATGCCAAGTCAAAGGAAATAAATGTATGTACATAATAATGAATGTTTGCTGAGCAGTGAATATTTGCCAGACATTCTGCAAAGCTCTGGGCATGCCTAGCCCTCACCGTCCCCTTGCAAGGTAAGGATTGTTATTAGCCACATGCTCATCATCAGAGAACAGGCTCATGAGTGGACCAAGTAACCTGCCTAAAATCACTGTAGTCCATGCATTCTGTCTCCATTCTAATTTACATCTTTTAGGTAAATTTTTAGAGAGTAACCTTTTCTTATTAAAGGGTGGAATATTTCCAGAATGACTGGCTGGACACTGGGCTTTGATCTGAAAGTCCACGGTTTGTAGCTTTAAACTTGTTCGCTTTGTATTATCCATCTTGCTTTAGCAGCAACCAATTCTGGCAAAACAAGTAGGTCCTCTGCTTTGAGAGCAGTTACAAGTCTTGGGAAGTTCAAGGGAAAACTTGTGGTTGATTCTATGTATTCATTTGCTGCTTGTTAGACACCCACAGAGTACTGGTAGTTTCCCAGAGTTAGATCCACTTCCGATAAAGCAGGTGTGAACTTCTCCCAAAGCAGTGCTGTCAAATTACAGTTGGACGATTGAGGAAGGCTTTTCCTTAGCAATGAGACTTCACGTGTAGATGACGCACTTGGCCATGAACAGCACGTTCTCCTTTCTGCATAACTCAATTTCCTCCAAAATGATAACCTTTGCCTTCCCTAAAGTAAGCTAATAAAACTCTCAGGAGTGGTTTCCTTCTACTGTGCCTAAGAGTTTTTAGAGTAGACTTTACATATTCTCAAGGATTTATCAGAAAAGCATCACTGTTCTAATACTTCTTCAAACAGGAATTCTTGAACTCCACACAGTCACTTGGAATTCTGGAAAAACAATGTGTTTGTTTAGTTAATCTTTCACTTTTTCCTTTTCAGAGCTTAAAGCTATTGTGCAAAACAGAAGTAACCTTAGCTACCATGCATTTGTTTTGTAATTAACTGAATTTTATGCTTTGGAGAGTTTCAAAGGCATGGTTGTACCATGAAATCTGTGGTTTTCAGGGCTTTGGAGAGTTTCAGATAAGGGATTGTGGAACGGAATGCCAAGTCAAAGGAAATAAATGTATGTACATAATAATGAATGTTTGCTGAGCAGTGAATATTTGCCAGACATTCTGCAAAGCTCTGGGCATGCCTAGCCCTCACCGTCCCCTTGCAAGGTAAGGATTGTTATTAGCCACATGCTCATCATCAGAGAACAGGCTCATGAGTGGACCAAGTAACCTGCCTAAAATCACTGTAGTCCATGCATTCTGTCTCCATTCTAATTTACATCTTTTAGGTAAATTTTTAGAGAGTAACCTTTTCTTATTAAAGGGTGGAATATTTCCAGAATGACTGGCTGGACACTGGGCTTTGATCTGAAAGTCCACGGTTTGTAGCTTTAAACTTGTTCGCTTTGTATTATCCATCTTGCTTTAGCAGCAACCAATTCTGGCAAAACAAGTAGGTCCTCTGCTTTGAGAGCAGTTACAAGTCTTGGGAAGTTCAAGGGAAAACTTGTGGTTGATTCTATGTATTCATTTGCTGCTTGTTAGACACCCACAGAGTACTGGTAGTTTCCCAGAGTTAGATCCACTTCCGATAAAGCAGGTGTGAACTTCTCCCAAAGCAGTGCTGTCAAATTACAGTTGGACGATTGAGGAAGGCTTTTCCTTAGCAATGAGACTTCACGTGTAGATGACGCACTTGGCCATGAACAGCACGTTCTCCTTTCTGCATAACTCAATTTCCTCCAAAATGATAACCTTTGCCTTCCCTAAAGTAAGCTAATAAAACTCTCAGGAGTGGTTTCCTTCTACTGTGCCTAAGAGTTTTAGAGTAGACTTTACATATTCTCAAGGATTTATCAGAAAAGCATCACTGTTCTAATACTTCTTCAAACAGGAATTCTTGAACTCCACACAGTCACTTGGAATTCTGGAAAAACAATGTGTTTGTTTAGTTAATCTTTCACTTTTTCCTTTTCAGAGCTTAAAGCTATTGTGCAAAACAGAAGTAACCTTAGCTACCATGCATTTGTTTTGTAATTAACTGAATTTTTATCATTTCGGAAATGATAAAATTGTTTTTCCATAAATGTGTTCTTTAAAAACATCTTAAGTGATTTTATTATGCTGAGGTAATGAAAATATCCAGATAATAAAATCTAGTGGGGAAGAAGATTTATCTATTAAAAAATTCATTCTGTGGGCAACTTGAAAGAAATTCAGTCTTAAGAATAGTACGTGCCTTATGTGTGGGGACTTACTCCACAATGTGGTCATACTTTCTTAACAAAGCTCCCCCTGGTGTTTAATAAAGTCCAGTTTCCCCCATTCTTTTTGGACCCTAAGTACTTCCAATTATCTTTAAAAGCTATCTATTAGTGCCTCACAAATTACTGCCAAAGCTAAAACAGTTGGTCAAATTTTGAAAAATGTTGCCTGCCTGCTAAGTCGCTTGGGTCATGTCTGACTGCGAGACCTCCTGGACTGTAGCCTGCAGGCTCCTCTGTCCATGGGAGTCTCCAGGCAAGAATTCTGGAGGGGTTGCCATTTGAGTAGGCAGTGACGCCTCAACAGATGCTTGTTGCATAGAGTAGGGTATTCTCACCAACCTCACACCATAAACCAAGCAACCCAGACCAAAAGAGGTAAGGGTTCTAAGCTTTCACTTCCTGGCTGTGTGGCCTTGGTCAGGTCACATCACTTCTTCATTCAACACGCACTCATCAATTGTTAATCCACACGGCACCCATGCCCACCTGTCCTGGTGCTAGGGACACAATCGTGGGAGACATGTCTGGCCATGAACAGCGTTCTCCTTTCTGCATAACTCAATTTCCTCCAAAATGATAACCTTTGCCTTCCCTAAAGTAAGCTAATAAAACTCTCAGGAGTGGTTTCCTTCTACTGTGCCTAAGAGTTTTAGAGTAGACTTTACATATTCTCAAGGATTTATCAGAAAAGCATCACTGTTCTAATACTTCTTCAAACAGGAATTCTTGAACTCCACACAGTCACTTGGAATTCTGGAAAAACAATGTGTTTGTTTAGTTAATCTTTCACTTTTTCCTTTTCAGAGCTTAAAGCTATTGTGCAAAACAGAAGTAACCTTAGCTACCATGCATTTGTTTTGTAATTAACTGAATTTTTATCATTTCGGGAAATGATAAAATTGTTTTTCCATAAATGTGTTCTTTAAAAACATCTTAAGTGATTTTATTATGCTGAGGTAATGAAAATATCCAGATAATAAAATCTAGTGGGGAAGAAGATTTATCTATTAAAAAATTCATTCTGTGGGCAACTTGAAAGAAATTCAGTCTTAAGAATAGTACGTGCCTTATGTGTGGGGACTTACTCCACAATGTGGTCATACTTTCTTAACAAAGCTCCCCCTGGTGTTTAATAAAGTCCAGTTTCCCCCATTCTTTTTGGACCCTAAGTACTTCCAATTATCTTTAAAAGCTATCTATTAGTGCCTCACAAATTACTGCCAAAGCTAAAACAGTTGGTCAAATTTTGAAAAATGTTGCCTGCCTGCTAAGTCGCTTGGGTCATGTCTGACTGCGAGACCTCCTGGACTGTAGCCTGCAGGCTCCTCTGTCCATGGGAGTCTCCAGGCAAGAATTCTGGAGGGGTTGCCATTTGAGTAGGCAGTGACGCCTCAACAGATGCTTGTTGCATAGAGTAGGGTATTCTCACCAACCTCACACCATAAACCAAGCAACCCAGACCAAAAGAGGTAAGGGTTCTAAGCTTTCACTTCCTGGCTGTGTGGCCTTGGTCAGGTCACATCACTTCTTCATTCAACACGCACTCATCAATTGTTAATCCACACGGCACCCATGCCCACCTGTCCTGGTGCTAGGGACACAATCGTGGGGAGACATGTCTGGCTCTTGCCTTCACAGACTGTTTTAAACAGAAAGTCTCAACTTGCGGTGCGACAGAATAACCTGTAAAGGGAAAAGCGGCTTCCGGGGTGGGGGTGGGGGTTGGGGGGGACTCAGGGGTAAAGAATCTGCCTGCCAGTGCAGGAGACCTGGGTTTGATCCTTGGGTCAGGAAGACTCTCCTGGCGGAGGAAATGGCAACCCACTCCAGTATTCTTGCCTAGAGAATTCCATGGACAAAGGAGCCTGGCCTGCTACTGTCCATGAGGTAGCAAAGAGTTGGACATGACTGAGCAACTGAGTAGGCATGCACACACGTAAGAGACAAGCATCTGCAAGAGATACATGTATATAACTGATTCACTGCACTGTACTCTTGAAAGGAACACAATATTGTAAATCAGCTCTATTTCAATAAGAAAATGTTCTCGGGACTTTAGCAGCCTCCGTTGGGCTCCACGCTGATCACATTCTCGTACTTTGCCAGAAACCTTAGTATTCTTTCACGATAATAATTTTTGTTTTTATTCTTTTTTTTGTATTTTGTGATTGTCGTGCAGGAAAATGGATGTTTCTGTCTTTAAAAATAATTAATTGCGGGCTTCCCTGGTGGTCCAGTGGGTTAAGAGTCCGCCTTGCAGTGCAAGGGGCACCAGTTCAGCCCCTGGCTTGGGAGGATCTCACGTGGGGGGGGCCCTAGGTGGTCCAGTGTGAAAACAGTTGGTCAAATTTTGAAAATGTTGCCTGCCTGCTAAGTCGCTTGGGTCATGTCTGACTGCGACCTCCTGGACTGTAGCCTGCAGGCTCCTCTGTCCATGGGAGTCTCCAGGCAAGAATTCTGGAGGGGTTGCCATTTGAGTAGGCAGTGACGCCTCAACAGATGCTTGTTGCATAGAGTAGGGTATTCTCACCAACCTCACACCATAAACCAAGCAACCCAGACCAAAAGAGGTAAGGGTTCTAAGCTTTCACTTCCTGGCTGTGTGGCCTTGGTCAGGTCACATCACTTCTTCATTCAACACGCACTCATCAATTGTTAATCCACACGGCACCCATGCCCACCTGTCCTGGTGCTAGGGACACAATCGTGGGGAGACATGTCTGGCTCTTGCCTTCACAGACTGTTTTAAACAGAAAGTCTCAACTTGCGGTGCGACAGAATAACCTGTAAAGGGAAAAGCGGCTTCCCGGGTGGGGGGTGGGGGGGGTTGGGGGGGACTCAGGGGTAAAGAATCTGCCTGCCAGTGCAGGAGACCTGGGTTTGATCCTTGGGTCAGGAAGACTCTCCTGGCGGAGGAAATGGCAACCCACTCCAGTATTCTTGCCTAGAGAATTCCATGGACAAAGGAGCCTGGCCTGCTACTGTCCATGAGGTAGCAAAGAGTTGGACATGACTGAGCAACTGAGTAGGCATGCACACACGTAAGAGACAAGCATCTGCAAGAGATACATGTATATAACTGATTCACTGCACTGTACTCTTGAAAGGAACACAATATTGTAAATCAGCTCTATTTCAATAAGAAAATGTTCTCGGGACTTTAGCAGCCTCCGTTGGGCTCCACGCTGATCACATTCTCGTACTTTGCCAGAAACCTTAGTATTCTTTCACGATAATAATTTTTGTTTTTATTCTTTTTTTTGTATTTTGTGATTGTCGTGCAGGAAAATGGATGTTTCTGTCTTTAAAAATAATTAATTGCGGGCTTCCCTGGTGGTCCAGTGGGTTAAGAGTCCGCCTTGCAGTGCAAGGGGCACCAGTTCAGCCCCTGGCTTGGGAGGATCTCACGTGCCACGGAGCGGCTGGACTGGTGTGTCCAATTACGAGCCAGCGCTCTGGAGCGCATGCGCCCAGAGTCATGCTCTGCAACAGGAGAGGCCACTGCAATGGGAGGCCCGCACAGGTGGAAGAATAAAAATGGATGAAAATAAATAAATAAAAAATCAATAAAAGAGGCCAAAATTTTTTTAAAAAAATTAATTGAATAAATAAAGTTGACTGTGATAGTAGCTGTGCATATCTATGACTCTACTAAAAACTGGTGAACGGTGTGCGTTACATGGTTGAAGTGTCTGAGACGTCGTTCCTGGATCAGAGTCAGCAGGAAGCAATCTGACCAGGGCATCGCCTGAGAGGTTATTAGAGACGCGGATTCCTCACTCCAACAGGGAACACCCCACACGAGGCCTGCTGAATCAGAAACCCTGGGGCCCAGCAATCTTGATATTAACAAGTCTTCCAGCTGAAGGACCATTTAAAAAAAAATCCTTATTGAGTTTGTTACAATATTGCTTTATGGTTTGCTTTTTCCGCCCTGGAGGTATGTAGGGTTTTAGCTTCTGACCAGGGATTGAACCTAAACTCCCTGTATTGAAAATTCCTGGACCACCTGAGTCCCCCTTTCTTTGTCATTCATTCTAAGTTGGTAACAAGCTTTTTTTTTTTTTTTTTTTGCTTTTTGCTTTTTTTGTTGTGAAAGATATTTGTTTACATTGTTCTGATGTCAACCCATCATCAGATATATGATTTACAAATACCTTCTCCCATTCTGTGGATTGTCTTTTCCTTCTCTGGACAGCATCCTTTGATGCATGATTTTACTCTGAGTGCCGGCTGGGCCTCAGGACCTATGGAAGCACTAGGAATTAAGCAGGAAGAAGACATAGGATGAAGGAAGAGACTGGCAGATAAAGGCATTGAGAAGGTCACCTATTAAGACCCTAGCCTGCTTCCCAGGGCTGAAATCTCACTGCATAATCTCATTTGGCATGTCAGAAGCAAAGCCTCATCTTTGTCTTTCTATTAATTCCGTCATACCTTCCACTTTCCCCCAAGCAAAAAAAGATGCCTTGGGTCATTTGAAGCCCAGATTTCTGTTCATTTTTGAGAAGGCAAATGAAGATCCCACTCTGGGCTCCACAGAAGATGGCCAGCCCCCAGAGAGGCCTATGCAGCTGACAGGCCCTGGAGCTTAGATCTCATTAGCTTCAAGGTCAGTCTACCTCTGGGCTTCTGAGCCACTGGGGAGCTTTTCTAAGGACAAAATCAATGCTGCTTGCCAGCACTGCTCAGAGGAGCTACAGAAGAGTGGGACTGGTTTGGAAGGAAAGTGGAAGCAGGTCTTCCCTGATCAACTGGGTGTTCTCCCTGAAGGGGCCAACCCCACTCTTTTAGACCATAGATTTAATGGTTAAGCTGGATGGATCACAGGAACAAAAAGTGGAGGGAAGTAGAGAAAAATGCTCATTATACCACCAGCACCACCATTTTCTTCTGGTTCTGAGAGGAGGGATTCTCCCGTGAACAGCCTTTCCCCATCCACCTGTTCATCCTCAGAGCGGGGCAGACTGGCGACTTTGGAAGAAGTCATCCTTTTGTGCCTTTTTCTTGGGGAAACTGAGTTCCTGCAAAAATGTCTCTCCTGTTTAGATATGAGTTAAAGTCAAGCTCTACATCTCCAGGTGACGCTCCACTGCTGAGGAAAAATGTGCAATGGAGGAAACGTTAGTTCACCGTACTAGAAGAAAGAGTGGATTACCTTTCTGTTCTTTCTCTGCAAAATGATATTAGAAAATATTGCTGGGAGGAGTTAACAAAGAGCAGGCAGGAAAAAGGAGAGGAGGGATCAAGCAATTGATTCAAAATGTTAATGTTACTTTCTGGATGTGTGATATTTGGGGTACCCATCAGCTTTATAAAATGGTAATCTGTTGTGATTTCTTTTCTCGTTGTAAATATATATTTACTTTCACATATAGGTTCATATTCAGAATGTTGTTCTTTTCCTAAAAAGGGTCCCTGGATTATATAAGCCTTAGGCCTCATACAACCTAGATCCCGTCCCTGCTCGCCTCCTCAGTTAACTCCAAGAGACTGGAAAGCTAAGAGCTCCTCTCGCTCGTCTGCTTCTCATCCCAGATCATCAGTCAGGTTGTTCAGTGTCATCTATTAGAGGCTCCACCGTGAACTCAAACGGTATCGTAATGATTATAAAATGCCAACAACGCATTCCTCCTATCATACTGTCCAGCCCAGAGAGGCCTATGCAGCTGACAGGCCCTGGAGCTTAGATCTCATTAGCTTCAAGGTCAGTCTACCTCTGGGCTTCTGAGCCACTGGGGAGCTTTTCTAAGGACAAAATCAATGCTGCTTGCCAGCACTGCTCAGAGGAGCTACAGAAGAGTGGGACTGGTTTGGAAGGAAAGTGGAAGCAGGTCTTCCCTGATCAACTGGGTGTTCTCCCTGAAGGGGCCAACCCCACTCTTTTAGACCATAGATTTAATGGTTAAGCTGGATGGATCACAGGAACAAAAAGTGGAGGGAAGTAGAGAAAAATGCTCATTATACCACCAGCACCACCATTTTCTTCTGGTTCTGAGAGGAGGGATTCTCCCGTGAACAGCCTTTCCCCATCCACCTGTTCATCCTCAGAGCGGGGCAGACTGGCGACTTTGGAAGAAGTCATCCTTTTGTGCCTTTTTCTTGGGGAAACTGAGTTCCTGCAAAAATGTCTCTCCTGTTTAGATATGAGTTAAAGTCAAGCTCTACATCTCCAGGTGACGCTCCACTGCTGAGGAAAAATGTGCAATGGAGGAAACGTTAGTTCACCGTACTAGAAGAAAGAGTGGATTACCTTTCTGTTCTTTCTCTGCAAAATGATATTAGAAAATATTGCTGGGAGGAGTTAACAAAGAGCAGGCAGGAAAAAGGAGAGGAGGGATCAAGCAATTGATTCAAAATGTTAATGTTACTTTCTGGATGTGTGATATTTGGGGTACCCATCAGCTTTATAAAATGGTAATCTGTTGTGATTTCTTTTCTCGTTGTAAATATATATTTACTTTCACATATAGGTTCATATTCAGAATGTTGTTCTTTTCCTAAAAAGGGTCCCTGGATTATATAAGCCTTAGGCCTCATACAACCTAGATCCCGTCCCTGCTCGCCTCCTCAGTTAACTCCAAGAGACTGGAAAGCTAAGAGCTCCTCTCGCTCGTCTGCTTCTCATCCCAGATCATCAGTCAGGTTGTTCAGTGTCATCTATTAGAGGCTCCACCGTGAACTCAAACGGTATCGTAATGATTATAAAATGCCAACAACGCATTCCTCCTATCATACTGTCCACCATGGATCTGAAGTCCAAAGATTAAAATCCCAAAGAAGTTGAAGTCTAAAATTTTTAAATTCAAGTGCAAAGGAATTGATCAAATATTTTGGCCCTTATAAGTAAAGCCTGAAATCCAAATTCCTTAGGTTAATTTTTAAATAAATGACAGTCCCTTTTGTACCATTTCTTCTACTCTGTTCCAACGGGAGGGAATCTGGGTGCCTTGGGTAGATGGACGGACGCCATCCAGGAATGCCAGCCTGGAGTGATTATGTGCCTCTGGGTTGTCCAAAACATCATCCAACCTAGCACTCTTCAAAAGCGTTCACAACAGGCAAGGCTATGGATGGACCCAGTCTTCCACCTCCTCAGTGGCAAAACAAAAATAAACACACACGAAAAAACAAGACAAACTGTGATCCATAGAGCAGTTACCCAGGCAAAGAATAAGTTTGAGAAACCCATATGTTGATGTTGCCAAAGACATTGATAGCTGAATGGTGAGAGAGGGCAGAGGAAGGCTTGTTGTCAACCTGACCAGGGAGAACCAGTTGATTCCAATTACCCAGAATCTATGAGCTATGCACTTACGTTTCTTTGGAAGACTATTTCCACTGAGAAATTAATTTGGCAAGAAAGTAGAGGTGTCTTTAATGTTACTTGTTGTAAAGAAAGAGCTGAATTCTCCCCTATTCCCTGGCATAGTCAACAGAGTGCGGTCGTAATTAATTTCTATTCCTTCCCAGGTGCTCAGATTACCTAGCTTTATAAAATGGTAATCTGTTGTGATTTTTTCGTTGTAAATATATATTTATTTCACATATAGGTTCATATTCAGAATGTTGTTCTTTTCCTAAAAAGGGTCCCTGGATTATATAAGCCTTAGGCCTCATACAACCTAGATCCCGTCCCTGCTCGCCTCCTCAGTTAACTCCAAGAGACTGGAAAGCTAAGAGCTCCTCTCGCTCGTCTGCTTCTCATCCCAGATCATCAGTCAGGTTGTTCAGTGTCATCTATTAGAGGCTCCACCGTGAACTCAAACGGTATCGTAATGATTATAAAATGCCAACAACGCATTCCTCCTATCATACTGTCCACCATGGATCTGAAGTCCAAAGATTAAAATCCCAAAGAAGTTGAAGTCTAAAATTTTTAAATTCAAGTGCAAAGGAATTGATCAAATATTTTGGCCCTTATAAGTAAAGCCTGAAATCCAAATTCCTTAGGTTAATTTTTAAATAAATGACAGTCCCTTTTGTACCATTTCTTCTACTCTGTTCCAACGGGAGGGAATCTGGGTGCCTTGGGTAGATGGACGGACGCCATCCAGGAATGCCAGCCTGGAGTGATTATGTGCCTCTGGGTTGTCCAAAACATCATCCAACCTAGCACTCTTCAAAAGCGTTCACAACAGGCAAGGCTATGGATGGACCCAGTCTTCCACCTCCTCAGTGGCAAAACAAAAATAAACACACACGAAAAAACAAGACAAACTGTGATCCATAGAGCAGTTACCCAGGCAAAGAATAAGTTTGAGAAACCCATATGTTGATGTTGCCAAAGACATTGATAGCTGAATGGTGAGAGAGGGCAGAGGAAGGCTTGTTGTCAACCTGACCAGGGAGAACCAGTTGATTCCAATTACCCAGAATCTATGAGCTATGCACTTACGTTTCTTTGGAAGACTATTTCCACTGAGAAATTAATTTGGCAAGAAAGTAGAGGTGTCTTTAATGTTACTTGTTGTAAAGAAAGAGCTGAATTCTCCCCTATTCCCTGGCATAGTCAACAGAGTGCGGTCGTAATTAATTTCTATTCCCTTCCCAGGTGCTCAGATTGATCATCTGTTTCCTGATGAAAACCCCAAGCCTCAAGGCTCTGCCTCCAGTTGCTGGTATCTGGCCGTGGTTGTCAACTGGGAGTGATTTTTGTTCCCCAGGTAGGGTTGCCAGATTTAGCAAATAAACATACAGGGCGCCCAGTTAACTGTGAATGTCATAAACAACAAAGAATTCGTCAGTATAAGTCAGCTCCAAATACTGCATTCCTGATCTGAAATTCACATTCAACTGGGCATTAGGGGATAGTGCTGGCCATGTTTGGAAACCCTTTTTGTTGTTACAACTCTTGGGATGGAGAGAGGCCAGGGATGCTGTTGAACATCCTGCCGTGCCTGGAACATCTCCCACCACAAAGAATTATCTGGTCCGAAATGTCAGCGGTGCCAAGGCTGAGAAACCCTGCTCTAAGGCAAAGCCTTTCCCTTTCAGCTTCTCCAGAGAATAAAGCTCACGACCCCTGCCTGACACGTTGTGCCCAGAGTGGGAGCACATTCGTTTATTTTTAAAATCTCAGCATAACCAGTCACAGCAAAGGCTCGAGCATTCTTTCCTCTGAGTTTTCTTCTATAGTTAATAGACTGACCAAGGAAGTGCAGGCCAAGATAAGTCAGCATTTACGTTAAGTTCAGAGGCAGAGGGCCAGTCTGCCCCTGGCGCCTCTGTTGGGGAAGGCGCCAATATACAGCAGCCCTGAAAAGCTGGCGGCGGGGGCGGCGGGGGCCTGGTCCATCGAGCTCAGGCCAGATGCACCTTCCTGCCTGGGAGGAAAGGGAGCAGTTACCCAGGCAAAGAATAAGTTTGAGAAACCCATATGTTGATGTTGCCAAAGACATTGATAGCTGAATGGTGAGAGAGGGCAGAGGAAGGCTTGTTGTCAACCTGACCAGGGAGAACCAGTTGATTCCAATTACCCAGAATCTATGAGCTATGCACTTACGTTTCTTTGGAAGACTATTTCCACTGAGAAATTAATTTGGCAAGAAAGTAGAGGTGTCTTTAATGTTACTTGTTGTAAAGAAAGAGCTGAATTCTCCCCTATTCCCTGGCATAGTCAACAGAGTGCGGTCGTAATTAATTTCTATTCCCTTCCCAGGTGCTCAGATTGATCATCTGTTTCCTGATGAAAACCCCAAGCCTCAAGGCTCTGCCTCCAGTTGCTGGTATCTGGCCGTGGTTGTCAACTGGGAGTGATTTTTGTTCCCCAGGTAGGGTTGCCAGATTTAGCAAATAAACATACAGGGCGCCCAGTTAACTGTGAATGTCATAAACAACAAAGAATTCGTCAGTATAAGTCAGCTCCAAATACTGCATTCCTGATCTGAAATTCAGATTCAGCTGGGCGTTGGGGGGTAGTGGTGGCCATGTTTGGGAACCCTTTTTGTTGTTACAACTCTTGGGATGGAGAGAGGCCAGGGATGCTGTTGAACATCCTGCCGTGCCTGGAACATCTCCCACCACAAAGAATTATCTGGTCCGAAATGTCAGCGGTGCCAAGGCTGAGAAACCCTGCTCTAAGGCAAAGCCTTTCCCTTTCAGCTTCTCCAGAGAATAAAGCTCACGACCCCTGCCTGACACGTTGTGCCCAGAGTGGGAGCACATTCGTTTATTTTTAAAATCTCAGCATAACCAGTCACAGCAAAGGCTCGAGCATTCTTTCCTCTGAGTTTTCTTCTATAGTTAATAGACTGACCAAGGAAGTGCAGGCCAAGATAAGTCAGCATTTACGTTAAGTTCAGAGGCAGAGGGCCAGTCTGCCCCTGGCGCCTCTGTTGGGGAAGGCGCCAATATACAGCAGCCCTGAAAAGCTGGCGGCGGGGGCGGCGGGGGCCTGGTCCATCGAGCTCAGGCCAGATGCACCTTCCTGCCTGGGAGGAAAGGGTTGAGAGCCACACAGCTGCATGTCTCCTAAAGAGATGCTTTCTTTGCTGGCCCAGGGATGGGGGCCGAGGGGAGCAGAAGGTTGGGGTGGTGTGACAAGGCTGTTAATCAAACGGCTTTTGAAAGAGCAGGAGAGGAAGGAAGCACGGGGTGGAGGGGGTTCTGAATGTGTGCTGGTTATGAGATGTGTATAAATGCACCGGAGGTTATCTGAGGATATTTATCCTGAGCCCTATTCACAGTTGTCCCTGAAATGAATGCCAGAGCATTAGCATTCAGGGGTTATCACTGCTTCCACAACAACCGGCCCCTCTCCCCTTCCCTCCCAGGGGACCCGTGTGTCACAGGTGTTGGCGTATGTGCAAAAGAATGAACATGCACCCTTAGCCATCCAAATGACAGAGCTCCATGCCCTTCGTGGGAAAATGGCTTCTGGGTTTTTTTTCTTTTCTCTCATTAATTTTTAACCTAAGAAATAGAAAGCCGTTTTTTTTGTTTGTTTGTTTAAGCCGCTAACTGCTGACTCATGGATAGAGACCAGGTTTTTTTGAGAATTTAAAAATAAAAACTCCATTCGGGCATTCATGAAGTCAAGCAAGATGAATCAGGCTTTTGGTTCCATAAAAACTTGACTCTTTATGGAAAATCCGTCTTTGCACTTCTCTGATGGCTGGAGAAAAGAATGCAAGAAACGTAAAAAGAGGGGCCAGAGAGACAGGTTTATAAACACCGGAAAAGCCCCAGTTAGGCTCAGCTGTGGCTTAGCAAGGTCTCAACAACAAAACAGGGGGACTAGGGAATGGGCTACAAGGAAGGCGAAGGAGATCCTGTGTCCTTGCCGACCATTCATGCAGGTTTGGTTCAGGAAAGGCAGATTTCATGTTTGTAATTTCTCTGGACTTCAGTGATTTACTCTATTTGGTTTTGGAAAATTTTGTTAACTAAATTATTTAATTGAAATATAGTTGATTTACAACACTGCCTTAGTTTTAGGTGTACAGGAAAAGTGATTCAGTTGCGGCGGGCGGGGGGCCTGGTCCATCGAGCTCAGGCCAGATGCACCTTCCTGCCTGGGAGGAAAGGGTTGAGAGCCACACAGCTGCATGTCTCCTAAAGAGATGCTTTCTTTGCTGGCCCAGGGATGGGGGCCGAGGGGAGCAGAAGGTTGGGGTGGTGTGACAAGGCTGTTAATCAAACGGCTTTTGAAAGAGCAGGAGAGGAAGGAAGCACGGGGTGGAGGGGGTTCTGAATGTGTGCTGGTTATGAGATGTGTATAAATGCACCGGAGGTTATCTGAGGATATTTATCCTGAGCCCTATTCACAGTTGTCCCTGAAATGAATGCCAGAGCATTAGCATTCAGGGGTTATCACTGCTTCCACAACAACCGGCCCCTCTCCCCTTCCCTCCCAGGGGACCCGTGTGTCACAGGTGTTGGCGTATGTGCAAAAGAATGAACATGCACCCTTAGCCATCCAAATGACAGAGCTCCATGCCCTTCGTGGGAAAATGGCTTCTGGGTTTTTTTTCTTTTCTCTCATTAATTTTTAACCTAAGAAATAGAAAGCCGTTTTTTTTGTTTGTTTGTTTAAGCCGCTAACTGCTGACTCATGGATAGAGACCAGGTTTTTTTGAGAATTTAAAAATAAAAACTCCATTCGGGCATTCATGAAGTCAAGCAAGATGAATCAGGCTTTTGGTTCCATAAAAACTTGACTCTTTATGGAAAATCCGTCTTTGCACTTCTCTGATGGCTGGAGAAAAGAATGCAAGAAACGTAAAAAGAGGGGCCAGAGAGACAGGTTTATAAACACCGGAAAAGCCCCAGTTAGGCTCAGCTGTGGCTTAGCAAGGTCTCAACAACAAAACAGGGGGACTAGGGAATGGGCTACAAGGAAGGCGAAGGAGATCCTGTGTCCTTGCCGACCATTCATGCAGGTTTGGTTCAGGAAAGGCAGATTTCATGTTTGTAATTTCTCTGGACTTCAGTGATTTACTCTATTTGGTTTTGGAAAATTTTGTTAACTAAATTATTTAATTGAAATATAGTTGATTTACAACACTGCCTTAGTTTTAGGTGTACAGGAAAAGTGATTCAGTTATACATGTGTGTGTGTGTGTATATATGTATATACTATATATATGTTAGATGATTTCCATTACATGTTATAACAAGATGTTGAACGTTGTGCCCTGTGCTACACAGTGAATCCTTGCTGCTGATCTGTTTTACCTATAGTGGTTCATATCTGCTAATGTAGAATCCCAATTCATTCCATCCCTTGGTCCCTTTTGGTAACCAGAAATTTGTTTTCTATATCTGTGAGTCTGTTTCTGTTTTGTATATAGATTCATTTTTATTATTTTCTAGATTTCACACATAAGTGAGAGTGTATAATATTTGTCATTGCTTTTCTTCACTTAGTATAATATTTCCTAGGTCCATCCACGTTGCTCCAAATGGCAATATTACAATGTTTTTATGACTGAATAATATTCCATTAAACTAAATAATTAAAGAAAAAACGCACTTCCCTGGAGGTCCAGTGGGTGAAGAGTCCGCCTTGCAGTTCAAGGGGCACCAGTTCGATCCCTGGCCTGGGAAGATCCCACGTGCCACAGAGCAGCTGGGCCAGTGCTCTGCAATGAGAGAGGCCACTGCAGTGGGAGGCCCGCATAGGCCAAAAAATAAAGATGAAAAAAAAAATGACTATAAAAAAAACCTGGTCTTTTCATCCATTACAAAAGTAGTAGAGATATCCAACAGGAGAAATTAAGAGTATACAAAAAAAAGGAAACAGTAGAGAAAATAATACATGAATCATATTTGACCCATAGTTGAACACTGTATAGACATGATCTATTTCTTTCTAAGTTTCACTCTAAGCTTAGTTTTTGGCTTAAAATCTTGTGATTAAAAAAAAAAAAAATCTTGTGATGATGACTCTTTAAATCCTAGGTTATATCTTATGTTCAAAACATAGAAACTATTGTTTATGGAGCCTTTACTATTTGCTTGTCACTTTGCTCAGCACTTTATGTTCATAATTCCACTCAATCGTCAAAAGCTTGATAAAGAGGATGCTGGTGTTTCTTTCTCTTTCCCAGATGAGAAGCTCTGTCTCTCACGCACCATAAAGTTAGTAAGCAGTCGAACAAGGTACATCCCACTTTTTCCTCTTAACATGAACATGACCATTTCCATGCTAAAACTCTTCAGTTTTTTTTCACCGTGGTCCAGTAATACGAGTTGCTATATCCCAATATATGAGACATTTAGTTACCATTGGACACCTGGGTTATGTCTACTCTCTTATGGTTGTGGGTAACGTTGAACTTTTTATTGGGGATTATGGATAATGCAATGCGTATCTCTGAGCAAGGCTATTTTCAGATTTAGAGATTTTTAAGAATAGACTTCAAAAGACAGAAATAGAACTGCTAAAAACGTTTTGAAAGGAGTTTTACCGAGAAGTCACCTTGATGTCCACGTGGGCTACTTTTCCAATGTCCTCATCAGCAAAGGAAATCATTACTGGAAAAAAAAAAAAAGGTCAATTTTTTTAAGAAAATAATTTATCGTACATGTGTTTACATTGAATTTTGCTTTATAAGGAGTCAGGTCCAATGCATTTATCATTAATTTGTTGCTCAGAGATAAAACTTTTTTTAATGAAATTTTAATCCTGTTATCTATTGGAATTTTAATGTTTTCCTAACTGATTGCAATGGGTCAGAATCTCAGTATTGTCCTCAGATTGCTATTTCCTTCAACATTTGAATATATTTTTTATAACATTTGAAAATCTTTAAACCTCTGGGTGTTTTCCATTGTAACCTCCTTCATGTTGAGTTTAGCTACTCACTTCTCCTTTCTCCAAGTAACCTGTTTTCAACATTTCTGAGAGGTTTCTCAGTAATATTTATAAAAATGAAGATTCAAAACAGCACAGAGAGAAAAAAAAACAGTATCATCCTACCTCCACCCCAGCCCTACTTGGACAATTGACAGCTGTAAACTACGCATCTCGAGCCAGAACTGAGTTGTGCAAGCCGGCCCCAGGCACGCTCTGGGCTCCTCCGCCCGCTGGGCAAGCCAGCCCCGGACGGTTCTCACTATGGGATGCAGAAAAGTCTCCTTTACAGCTACTTTGAAACACGTCTTCATCCATGCAGATCTGTTTCCTTTGTTCGATCCTCAGCGGAGACCGAATAGCAGGGCGTTGTTCCCCAGGCAAAGGTTCCTCGAGGGCAGTACCGGCCCGTTGTGCGGTGGGCTTTTGATAAATCTTTCTGGGTTAAAGTTGATATTTAACATCTCAAATCACACCTATTTTCAGGCTTCCTTTCTCCAGGTTAGATGCGCTAACAACTGTTAAAACCCTTGGATCATCGCTGTGTGTCTCTTGACTTCTGGGAGCTCCTGGCCCTCTTGAAGCAGGCTGCAACTGAAACAGAAAAGTCTGGGACGTGGGTCACCCCTGCCCCACAGCTCTCAGGAGTAGGCTGAGAGCCATGAGCCCTCTCAGGGCAGTTTAGCTGGTGGAGTGATGTGATGTTGATAACTCTTAAGCACCACTTTCTCCCTGTTACAGCTGCAGGCTGTGTCAAAGATGAAGGCCAGAGGAACGGGGCTGGCTTGGGGACACAGCTGAGCCCTCCTGGTCCAGGAATGCCAGGCATGAGCAGTCGCTCACTGTGGCTCACAAGCTGGCTTTAGATGGAATTTTAGCCAATTTTCAACAATAACAGACTGCCATTCGCCGTTAAAATATTTATCACGGATACAAGACAATATAGCAAAGAGTCCTAGTGACTCTATGTAACTCTCAAAATGATTAAGATATACTCTGAGAATGGCATACATTCCCCAGTCCTTAAAATATTCTCAGGAAGAAAAAAAAAAGAAAACAGACCAATCAAAATGACTGGAAGCCTTGTTTCTGTGTCCCTTGATATTTGAGGACTCGGATGGCGGAAGTTACCACTACTACTTTGGCATAAAGGAGCTACAGACTGGGAAGAGGGGGTGCCTCTACCAGCATCCTTTGTTTTACTTCAAAACGGATTATGTGTGGTTTAAATTTTTAATCATCCGAAGCTTCTCTCTCCAATGTTTGAAAACCTTGTTGTTGTGTAGTCACTCAGTCCCGTCATGGACTGCAGTCTACCAGGCCCCCCAGCCCACGAGATTTCTCCAGAATACTGGATGGCTTGCCGTTTCTTTTTTCCAGGGGGTCTTCCTGACCCAGGAATGAAAACCGTGTGTCTCCTGCCCTGGCAGGTGAGCCACCTGGGAAGCCCAAAATAGCTTAGAAGCTGTGTAAATATCTTGTTCGCAGGTGAAAGTGATTCCCCACATAAGCCATAAAAGAGACTGGGGCCTTCACCCTGGGGTTATGGCTGTTTTTGGACAGAACAGGAAGATCTGACCTTTAAAAAAGGTTCAAAAGTAGCATCAGGAAAAAAATACGTTGTGTTTTCACCAGAAAATGGTCATAAGAAAATAGGAGGAAGCATGTACTCAGACTTAATTAAACTTTTCATCTTTATTTTGTCTTGAAATCCTAAAACATTACTACTTATGTGCTCAGTCATAGCTGACTCTTTGCAATCCCATGGACTGTAGACCACCAGCCTCCACTGTCTATGGAATTTTCCAGGCAAGAATACTCTAGTGGGCTGCCATTTCCTTCTCCAAAATCATTACTAGTTATATATATATCTAGATTTACTAATGACTTTTGTCAAACATTACTCATATTTTGTGATAGTTATGGGCTCTGAAGATAGGGCAAAATTAATACTAGTAATAACATTGAAAGTGTTCTACCTTGGATTGAGACTTAAATCCGGGGTCCAGACCTGATCAAACCCTGCTTGGGACTCAAACCCATGTGGCTGGGGCTTAACCCCAGCCAAAACCGTGTCTGGGACTTGAACCCACATGGCTGGGACTTGAACCCAGCCAAAACCCTACCTGGGGCTTGAACCCACGTGGCTGGGACTCAGACCCAGCCCAAACCCAGTCTGGGACTTGAACCCACGTGACCGGGACTTAATCCAGCACTCACCCAACATCTGGACCCACTGAGGCTCAGGTTCTTCGTGCCTCAACACAGAAGGAATTCAGCGAGAGGCAGAGTGATAAGCAAGAAGAGGATTTATTAGGATAGGACGCTTGTAAGAGGTGCAAGCAGGCAGACGGGAAAGCTCTGGTCTGCTCCTCCCAACTGGGTGGGCAGCTATATATATATATATATATATATATATATATATATATATATATATATATATATATATAGGAGGGCAGAAGACCGCCTTCTTCAAACAGACGTAGATGCAGGTGTAAGGCATACATCATTAGCTCCTCCTTCCCCAGCTCTTCCTGCTTTATTGAATAATGAGCAGCTTTCTTGAGTTATTGTTAACTTACTGGCCTCCCAACTTTCCCCAGGTTTTACCCTTCTACCTAAGTTCCTACTAGAACTCCACAACCACCTAACTGTTCCACTCTGTCCCTGTCACCATTGTAATTACTACTATTGCTTCTATCACCAGCTTTCTGTGTCCCAAGCCCCCTGACAAATTCCTTACGTGTTATTTAATTTTATGAAACAGGTATTATTATTTCCCATTTTGTAGATGAAAAAAACTAAGGCTCAGAGAAATTGAGTAAGTTAGCCAAGACCACATAGCCAAACTCTCTGATTTCGAAGCTCAGACTCTTAATCTTTAGTCAAAGCTGTTTGAAGCCTGGCTGACCCATTACCCACCTGGCCTTAATTAAGTTTCTTAAACACTCTGAGCCCATCTTCCTCACATGTGAAAATGGACTTCTCTAGTGCCACCTGTTGTTTTTGCCTGCCCAGCATCTAATTTTCCTTTGATTTCTAACAGCGTCTTAATTTTCTCTTGGTGATCACTGTCTTCTATTCTTATTTAGTTCCCATGACTCAGATGGGTTGATCTGCCTTGCCGCTGGTCCATAGGAGGACATGGGACCCAAATCTGGACAGTCACAGTCTTCCAGCCTCCTGGGCCCAATGAGTCATTCATCAGACTCCTTTTCCACCTGCACTGGATCGAATAGCCACATACTTGCCTTTTCTAGAAACACTGCTTCATGCTGCCTCAAAAATAAATAACTCAGGCTTCTCTCATGGTCCAGTGGGTGAAGAGTCCGCCTTGCAGTACAGGGGCACCGGTTTGAGCCCTGGCCGGGGAGGATCCCATGTGTAGTGGACCGGCGTGTCTAATTATGAGCCAGTGCTCTGGAGCGCATGCGCCTAGAGCTGGTGCTCTGCAACGAGAGGCCACTGCAATGGGAGGCCCACACAGGACAATGAACAAAGATGGATGAAAATGAATAGATAAAGGACCAATAAAAGAGGCCAGAGTTAAAATAAATAAATAAATAAATAAATAAGCAAACAACTCCCAGTGAAGAGCTTAGAAAATTCGAAGGCACCGCAAGAATAGAAAGCAAGAAGTTAGTTTAGGCAGAAGCGTTTTCTACTCAAAAGACGGAAGAATGAATCCTTTTTCTTAGATTCTCTCATTAAATCACTATTGCTTAATTATAGGGATCTTTGGGAAGTCAAGGAGACTGAGTTTGAATTCCCTTCTAGGGCTTTTCTTCAGAAGTCTCTCAGAGGAACGTAAGAGGGAAATTGGAAGACAGGCCATCTTCTCACACGGAAGCCCAGAGGTAGCAACTATTGATTTTGCGTGGCAATGCCTGAGGACTCCTTTTAGTGGTTTTAACCTTTATCTGCTGGAAAGTCCTACAAAAGAAACAGTAGTTTCTTGCCAAATATATTTTAAATTGACCCTACTAGTAAGGAAAATATAATAGAATTGCCTTTAAGAAGCGACTACTACATTAAGCTAAAATTCTTTTATTATCAATTTTAATGACCTTGGGTCTAAATCACCTCTTCCATCGATCCTCTGGAAGGTCATTTTAGAACATGAGTGTGAATATATAAAAATGCAGGGAGCGATGTCTCCAGTGACAGTCTGCCTGTCTGCAGTCAAGGCGCTGAACTGGATTGATTCTCAAGTCCTACCGCAGCAAAGGAATTGACCCTTCCTTGGCTGGGAGTGGCCCCTTGCTTATTCTGGTGATCACTGTCTTCTATTCTTATTTAGTTCCCATGACTCAGATGGGTTGATCTGCCTTGCCGCTGGTCCATAGGAGGACATGGGACCCAAATCTGGACAGTCACAGTCTTCCAGCCTCCTGGGCCCAATGAGTCATTCATCAGACTCCTTTTCCACCTGCACTGGATCGAATAGCCACATACTTGCCTTTTCTAGAAACACTGCTTCATGCTGCCTCAAAAATAAATAACTCAGGCTTCTCTCATGGTCCAGTGGGTGAAGAGTCCGCCTTGCAGTACAGGGGCACCGGTTTGAGCCCTGGCCGGGGAGGATCCCATGTGTAGTGGACCGGCGTGTCTAATTATGAGCCAGTGCTCTGGAGCGCATGCGCCTAGAGCTGGTGCTCTGCAACGAGAGGCCACTGCAATGGGAGGCCCACACAGGACAATGAACAAAGATGGATGAAAATGAATAGATAAAGGACCAATAAAAGAGGCCAGAGTTAAAATAAATAAATAAATAAATAAATAAGCAAACAACTCCCAGTGAAGAGCTTAGAAAATTCGAAGGCACCGCAAGAATAGAAAGCAAGAAGTTAGTTTAGGCAGAAGCGTTTTCTACTCAAAAGACGGAAGAATGAATCCTTTTTCTTAGATTCTCTCATTAAATCACTATTGCTTAATTATAGGGATCTTTGGGAAGTCAAGGAGACTGAGTTTGAATTCCCTTCTAGGGCTTTTCTTCAGAAGTCTCTCAGAGGAACGTAAGAGGGAAATTGGAAGACAGGCCATCTTCTCACACGGAAGCCCAGAGGTAGCAACTATTGATTTTGCGTGGCAATGCCTGAGGACTCCTTTTAGTGGTTTTAACCTTTATCTGCTGGAAAGTCCTACAAAAGAAACAGTAGTTTCTTGCCAAATATATTTTAAATTGACCCTACTAGTAAGGAAAATATAATAGAATTGCCTTTAAGAAGCGACTACTACATTAAGCTAAAATTCTTTTATTATCAATTTTAATGACCTTGGGTCTAAATCACCTCTTCCATCGATCCTCTGGAAGGTCATTTTTAGAACATGAGTGTGAATATATAAAAATGCAGGGAGCGATGTCTCCAGTGACAGTCTGCCTGTCTGCAGTCAAGGCGCTGAACTGGATTGATTCTCAAGTCCTACCGCAGCAAAGGAATTGACCCTTCCTTGGCTGGGAGTGCCCTAGGCAAGGTCTGAAACAAACCAGCTCAGCACTTAACCCGTCTCTCCTTTGACTGTTCAAGTGGCCTAGGTCAAATGTAACCTCCTCCTGCTGAATGACACAGAAGTGCTGGATCCTTTTTCTGTTAAATTATACAAGCCCAGGGTCGACAGTGCCTCACACCCTGACACTGGGCCAGGCACTTAACCTCTGCATCCAGGTGGCTGCACTTAAAGCGGAAGATGTTAACACGGACCTGAAGATTCAGGAAGGGATAATTTATTAATGATTTGAGAGCACTTAGGACCTATAAAGCACTATAAAAATCCTTCCTGCAAAAATATATGGGTAGCATAAGTGAGACACAAGAGTCAGTGGCCAGAGTGGAAATGAACCACTTAGGCGCTCAGTGACTCAGATGGTAAAGAATCGGCCTGCAACGCGGGAGACCGGAGCTCAATCCCTGGGTCAGGAAGATCCCCTGGAGAAGGAAATGGCCACCCACTCCAGTACTGCTGACTAGAGAATCCCATGGACAGAGGAGCCCGGCAGGTTACAGTCCTTGAGGTCCCAAAGAGTCAGACAGGACTGCGTGACTCTCACTCAGGGGCCATTTTGGTGTTCTCTGAAATTTAAACAAAAGAGGATAGCCCTTTTCCACCACAGAGTTTTTGTCAAAGGGAAAAGACACCAAAGTCATGGACATTTGTAAACTTTCCTTCTACTTATTTCCCTGTGACTCTTCTGTAACGATCTAGCGTGACCCAGGGTTGTCTTTCTGCGCCAGAGTCTGGGGTCTGCTCATGGCCTTTGGTTTTTGACCAAGAAGGTAGAAAGCAAATCTTGATATTTTAAATTGACCCTACTAGTAAGGAAAATATAATAGAATTGCCTTTAAGAAGCGACTACTACATTAAGCTAAAATTCTTTTATTATCAATTTTAATGACCTTGGGTCTAAATCACCTCTTCCATCGATCCTCTGGAAGGTCATTTTTAGAACATGAGTGTGAATATATAAAAATGCAGGGAGCGATGTCTCCAGTGACAGTCTGCCTGTCTGCAGTCAAGGCGCTGAACTGGATTGATTCTCAAGTCCTACCGCAGCAAAGGAATTGACCCTTCCTTGGCTGGGAGTGCCCTAGGCAAGGTCTGAAACAAACCAGCTCAGCACTTAACCCGTCTCTCCTTTGACTGTTCAAGTGGCCTAGGTCAAATGTAACCTCCTCCTGCTGAATGACACAGAAGTGCTGGATCCTTTTTCTGTTAAATTATACAAGCCCAGGGTCGACAGTGCCTCACACCCTGACACTGGGCCAGGCACTTAACCTCTGCATCCAGGTGGCTGCACTTAAAGCGGAAGATGTTAACACGGACCTGAAGATTCAGGAAGGGATAATTTATTAATGATTTGAGAGCACTTAGGACCTATAAAGCACTATAAAAATCCTTCCTGCAAAAATATATGGGTAGCATAAGTGAGACACAAGAGTCAGTGGCCAGAGTGGAAATGAACCACTTAGGCGCTCAGTGACTCAGATGGTAAAGAATCGGCCTGCAACGCGGGAGACCGGAGCTCAATCCCTGGGTCAGGAAGATCCCCTGGAGAAGGAAATGGCCACCCACTCCAGTACTGCTGACTAGAGAATCCCATGGACAGAGGAGCCCGGCAGGTTACAGTCCTTGAGGTCCCAAAGAGTCAGACAGGACTGCGTGACTCTCACTCAGGGGCCATTTTGGTGTTCTCTGAAATTTAAACAAAAGAGGATAGCCCTTTTCCACCACAGAGTTTTTGTCAAAGGGAAAAGACACCAAAGTCATGGACATTTGTAAACTTTCCTTCTACTTATTTCCCTGTGACTATTCTGTAACGATCTAGCGTGACCCAGGGTTGTCTTTCTGCGCCAGAGTCTGGGGTCTGCTCATGGCCTTTGGTTTTTTTGACCAAGAAGGTAGAAAGCAAATCTTGTGCTCTTAACCATGTCAGAGCAGAAAATGCTAACAGGTTTGGGGCATATAAGGATCTGTCTGGAAACATTATGTTCTGAGTTCTGGGCGGCCTTTCCTGTGAGGTTGTTCATTCATTCATCTAATACATAGTAAGTGAATTCATAAAGTGAGCATCTCCTGTCAGGTACTGTGAGGGACTGGAAATATCATGTTGAGCAGAGACAAAAGGGTCCTCTTCAGGAAAACTTACATCCTGGTGGGCAGATAAATTGAATGAAACAAACAGAAATACCCTGGGAGTCTTCACAGGGGTACCTGCCATGGGGCTCAAAAGCCTGTATCGGCACATGGGATCTCACCAAGGGGAGGCAGGGGGAGCTTGGGGCTGAGAAGGCTGCCTGAGGAAGCGACAACTGAGTTGAAACCGGAAGGATGAAAAAGGAGTTACCGAGACCCCGTCCAAGCTCGAACAACAGGCCCATGAATCAGAGACCAGGTGTTGAGGCAAGGAATAAGGACTTTATTCGACTGATGGAGACAATGGTAGATCTGGATACCAGGTTCTTTTACAGATCAGAGATGGTGAGGCGGTGAGGAAACTAAGTAAAAAGGCCATTAATCTTGCAAGTTTCTCCTAGAATGGCAAGCTAATTATGTTAATTTCTCCCTTCCTGTCTTCTACAGGTGGAAAGGATTCTGAACGAAAACACTTTAACATTCTATCTGGAGTAGTTACTTGACCGCCTTGTGCCTCAGTTTCCCTACCACTTAGGCTCAGTGACTCAGATGGTAAAGAATCGGCCTGCAACGCGGGAGACCGGAGCTCAATCCCTGGGTCAGGAAGATCCCCTGGAGAAGGAAATGGCCACCCACTCCAGTACTGCTGACTAGAGAATCCCATGGACAGAGGAGCCCGGCAGGTTACAGTCCTTGAGGTCCCAAAGAGTCAGACAGGACTGCGTGACTCTCACTCAGGGGCCATTTTGGTGTTCTCTGAAATTTAAACAAAAGAGGATAGCCCTTTTCCACCACAGAGTTTTTGTCAAAGGGAAAAGACACCAAAGTCATGGACATTTGTAAACTTTCCTTCTACTTATTTCCCTGTGACTATTCTGTAACGATCTAGCGTGACCCAGGGTTGTCTTTCTGCGCCAGAGTCTGGGGTCTGCTCATGGCCTTTGGTTTTTTTGACCAAGAAGGTAGAAAGCAAATCTTGTGCTCTTAACCATGTCAGAGCAGAAAATGCTAACAGGTTTGGGGCATATAAGGATCTGTCTGGAAACATTATGTTCTGAGTTCTGGGCGGCCTTTCCTGTGAGGTTGTTCATTCATTCATCTAATACATAGTAAGTGAATTCATAAAGTGAGCATCTCCTGTCAGGTACTGTGAGGGACTGGAAATATCATGTTGAGCAGAGACAAAAGGGTCCTCTTCAGGAAAACTTACATCCTGGTGGGCAGATAAATTGAATGAAACAAACAGAAATACCCTGGGAGTCTTCACAGGGGTACCTGCCATGGGGCTCAAAAGCCTGTATCGGCACATGGGATCTCACCAAGGGGAGGCAGGGGGAGCTTGGGGCTGAGAAGGCTGCCTGAGGAAGCGACAACTGAGTTGAAACCGGAAGGATGAAAAAGGAGTTACCGAGACCCCGTCCAAGCTCGAACAACAGGCCCATGAATCAGAGACCAGGTGTTGAGGCAAGGAATAAGGACTTTATTCGACTGATGGAGACAATGGTAGATCTGGATACCAGGTTCTTTTACAGATCAGAGATGGTGAGGCGGTGAGGAAACTAAGTAAAAAGGCCATTAATCTTGCAAGTTTCTCCTAGAATGGCAAGCTAATTATGTTAATTTCTCCCTTCCTGTCTTCTACAGGTGGAAAGGATTCTGAACGAAAACACTTTAACATTCTATCTGGAGTAGTTACTTGACCGCCTTGTGCCTCAGTTTCCCTACCTGTAAAGTGGGAATAACTATGCATTTTATCGGGTGGGAAAGATTTTAATTTGTTAAGACATGTGAAGTTCTTAGAGGTGTCTGGTACACAGTGTCATATACATGTTATAGAAAACAGCAGCCAGATAGTAAGACTCTTCTCCAATTTTCTTGAACTCCACAGAGCGCTGGAGCCTGGTGCAGCTGCAAGAGGGGCTCCAAAGTGAACTGGATTTCCAGCCAAACCGAGGGAAGTGGTTGAGGTCAGAGTTGGGAAAACGAATACTAACCTAATATCGCATGCACCCAAGTTCTCAGACCACTTCCCTTTAGGAACAGAGGCCAGTCCAGAAACAATTCTATTCTGGGAATTAACGCTAGTGGCAAGCCCAAATCAAAGACAAAAAAAAAAAAAAAAAAAAATGACTGATTGGAAAGGCAATCAGACGGGAAGATCCCCTGGAGAAGGAAATGGCAACCGACTCCAGTGTCCTTGCCTGGAGAATTCCAGGGACAGAGGAGCCTGCCGGCCTATACAGTCCACGGGGTCACAAAGAGTTGAACACGACTGGGCGGAGCACAAGGCACAGGGAGCCATGCAGGTTCCAGAGTCCTCGAGGCCTTGAAACTGTTCCCTTGCGACGCGGGGTAAGGATCTCAGCGCTGGCCCTCGGCTTTGGTGGGCTGGCCTGGGAACCCGGCGAACCCGCTCTGAAAAGAGCCTTTCAGGGAAAGCCGCCCGTATACTTAAAATGGTCCGTCTCCGCGTGGTGCGATCCAGCTGCAAGCTCAAGGCAGCAAGCAGTTCCTCTTTCGCGACACATCTGGGAAACTCGCAAAGACGAAGCAAGAGCCCGTCCCCTCTCCCGCCCGGCCATTCGGCCCCTAAGAAAGAAAGAAACCATCTTGCGTGATGGTGACCGGGCCCAGGCAGGGCGTGCAGGGCTCGGGAGCCCGACCCGCGGGGCTCTCCGGCAGGGGCCGCTGCAGCCGGGCAGGCGGGCCAAGCCGCTCCGCCCCCGGCCTCGTCATCCCGCCCCCAGGCCGGGGCCGCCGCGGCTGGGGCCTCCTGCAGGTGCGTGTGCGCCGCGCCGGGCCGGGCCCTCCGTCGCCTTCCTGGGCGACCGAGCGCAGGGACCCGGTGGGGACCCGGGCCTCCCCGGGCGGAGGCAGGGCCAGCCCGTCCAGGGCGAGCACGCGCGGCCCAAACGCAGCGGTCCCGGGGTCCGCGAGGGTGGGGAGGCGAGGGGACAGGGAGCGGGCAGAGGCGAGGGGGGCCGGGGGAGCGGGAGGAAAGAGGCATCGGGGGAGGGAGGGCAGCGGCCCCGCTTCGGCCGTGGCCCCGGGAGGATCAGCCCTGCGGAAGCCGGCGGCCTGGTGTCTTCCCTGCCCGGCGCGGGGCGCGGGGACGGGGCCGCTGCGGCCCGGGAGACGAGGGAGGGGACAAGAAACGACGCTGGAAAGTCAGGCGCCTGGGGCGGGTGGCCCTGGAAGGCCGCGGCGAAGCGGGGATTGCTGGGGGACTGCGAGGAAGAGGAGGGTGCCCCCACCGAGTAGAGTCTCAGGGCACTGCAGCTGCCCGAGTGGCAGATGGGGTGGCCTGGGCCGGGCGGTGGGCCTGGGGCAGCAGCCGGGTTCAGGCATCATTTAAAGCCGCAGCCGCTGGGACTTCCTGGGCTCTCCGGCTCTAGGGTCAAGACGTGGGCAGAAGGGAGCAATAGGAGCCCAGAGGGATGCTGCCCTGAGGCTTTGTAGAGAGGTCTGGGGAGCTCTCCAGTGTTTGTATTGGTTGTCTGAGAGGGGAACTGTGTGTTGGACATCGGAGAGGGCATGTGTCTTGAAGCCCTGGCAGGGCAGGCGATCCAAAGAGGTAGGAGGAAGACCGGAAGAGGATGGCGTATGGAAACCAGGAGCAGCAGTTCTTGGAGCGATGATCAAATGGGTCAGAGGCTGGGCCTGATCGAGTTGGGCCATTCAATTTAGCAAGGTGGAGGAGGCTGGTGACCAGGTGGTAGACTGGGGAGAGGGAGCGAGTCCCCTCACGTTGATAGCTGGGGGCTGGTGTGTTCATTTGTGTAGGTCCTAGGTGTTCCAGAAGTATTTATTGAACACCCATGTACGTTTTTGCAGCTCCTTCGCAATGTACTTAGGTGTATTTTATTTTATTTTGGGGGGAGTGGGTGGGGTGGGGAGGGAGGGGGGCAAGCGGGCCACTTCTATTGGTCTTTCATTTATCTGTTTTCATCCATCTTTGTTCTTTGGCTCCTGTGGGCCTCCCATCGCAGTGGCCTCTGTTGTTGCAGAGCACCGGCTCTGGGCGCATGCGCTCCAAAACTCCGGCTGAGTGATTGGACACATGGGGCCAGCCGCTCCGCGGCGCGTGGGATCTTCCCAGGCCAGGGCTCGAACCGGCGCCCCTTGCACTGCAAGGCAGTGTATTTACCCACTGGACCACCAGAGGAAGCCCTAGATGAATGTTTTAAAAATGCTTTTCTGTCTCGATTTCCTACTATAACCTTAGGTTGATAGTATTTTTCAGAATTGGTGGGGTGCCCCATTTCAACAGGGAGCATCAAGACGTTTTTATTTTCTAATTCTGTAGGTGATTTTCCTGTTTCACAGGAAAGCTTGGTTCATTTCATGCAGCCTCATATCAGTGTTTGAGAACCTATCCTGCACCCAGAAAGGCCCCAGTGGCTAATGAAGGAGCTGATTTTCTCCCCTGAGGCCTTACTTCCCACCTGAAGGTAACATCAGGCGAGGGTCATTGGTGCCGGCACCCACGGCAGCTTTCACCCCTGAGGGCTTTTGGACTAGACAACTGGAGTTCTCGCTCCTCTTACTCAGCACCGTGGGGGCCTTCGGACCCTCATGGTATTTGCTTTGGCATTTGAACCCGGCTGTGAGTTTGTGGCAGCCGGAACCTTGCCCACCCTGATCCCCCAGAAAAGCAGAGAAGGGGAGGATTCTTCCCATGAAAACTTTGCCATCACAAGAGGGCTTCCCAGGTGACTTGGGGTAAAGAATCCGCCCGCCAATATAGGAGACATGGGCTGGATCCCTGGGTTGGAAAGGTCCCCTGGAGAAAGAAATGGCTTCCCACTCCGGTCTTCTTGCCTGGAGAATCCCATGGACAGAGGAGGCTGGCGGGCCACGGTCCTGGGGTCGCAAAGAGCCAGACACGACTGAGCGACTAAACAACAGCAACACATTTGAAAATAGAGGTCTGTTCCAAGCGCTTACAGTTCATGGAGATAAGTTTCAGGCGGCATTGTTCTGCACTGTGTCAAAGCTTTGTCTTTAACCTCTCCTTTACTGAGAGACTTGGAGAACATCTTGTAAGTTAATGGAAACCTTAGCAAACCAGTTCCCACATTCATTTAAAAATTTCAGATTTTATCTAATTTCCGATTGACAGTCAGCAGCAGTTTGAAACACTCCAGCGTTTTAGTGCCTATTTACGTGTTTAACTACAAAACTAAAACTTGTAGTTTTTGTCACACTACAAGGCTGAGTAGTATTTCACTGGGTGAAATATCTCCGGCGATGCCCACGTCGTGGTATGGATGAACCACAGTTGGTTTACCCACTTATAAACTGGCTGGAATATGGTTTGCTTCCAACTCTTGACCTGGCATTATCTGAGAGGCCTGTTGAACATAAATGATTTCACAGGACACCAACATCCGACAAGGCTACCCTGTGATCATGATGAATCAGCAGAAAAATAAGAGAACTCCATCATTAGGTCTGAACCCAGACATAAATAGGAACTTTGTCTAAACCACGAAACTGACAAAACACCCTCCTCTCCTGGCTAACAGGAGGGCCTGTTGCCTCTTGACCAGTCCCAGCTCAGGCTTTCCCCTCCTTCCCCTTAGATCACATTCACAAAATACCCAGAGGAAGCTTTCCCCTGACAACATCCCGTCTAGATCAGAGCCTCCTTCCGTACCCTCCCCAACCTTGCCCAACACAAGCGCAAACCCTGCAATAAGTCCTTTCTGGAGTCATCAAGGTGGGCTTCCCTGGTGGCTCAGCAGTCAGGAATCTGCCTGCCGTGCAGGAGACAACGTTTCGATCCCTGGGTAGGAAAGACCCTCTGGAGAAGGAAATGGCAACCCACGCCAGTATGCTTGCCTGGGAAATCCCATGGACAGAGGAGCCTTGCCGGCTATGGTCCAGGGGGTCGTAAAGAATGGGGCACAGCTTAGCGACGACGCCACCACCGCCAGCGTCACCCAGGCTCCTCGCCGTGAGCGTGTCCCTCCTGGCGCGGGCTCTGCTGCAGGGGTGTGTCTGGACTTCCACTGGACTGGAGAGCCTGAGGAAGCAAACCACACAGAAGCCAGTCTGCTGGAGATCCCTGCTTCCGCTCTCGTACATCCTGGTTCTCGTTCCTGCCACTTAACGTCTTGGGCGCACTTTTTTTTTTTTTTTAACAGTTTTGTTGTTGACTGGATCACATTGACCTGAATCCCCCATCCACAGGTATAGACACGTTCCCCTCTCCGAACCTCCCTCCCTTCTCCCTCCCCGTCCCACCCCTCCAGGTCACCACAGAGCCCACAGCCTGTTCCCCCTGCCCCCAGTGTCCACAAGTGTTTCTCTGTCTGTTTCTCCATTGCTGTTCTGCATATGCCTTTATCAGTACCATCTTTCTAGATTCCATATATCTGTGTTAGTATACACTATTTATCTTTCTCTTTCTGACACACGCCACTGTATAATAGGTACTAGATTCATCCACCTCATTAGAACTGATTCAAGTGCATTTCTTTTTATGGCTGAGTTGTATTCCGTTGTACGTGTGTACCAGAGCTTCTTTATCCGTTCCTCTGTTGATGGACATCTTGTTTTAAACACAAATGCGTGTAAGTACTCGTGCCACTCTAGGATATTGTGCAAGTAGTCACACATGCTTTCTTTTCCGTAGCAACCACGCTGCACATCGTGAAGGCGCCGCTGTTGATTGAGCTCATCCCTGCAGACGGTCGTGTGGGCTGTTTCTGTTCTAAAGAACAACCTTGTAGACGCATCATGTCGCATGGTGCAAGTCTCACTATTGTCAAAATGTCCAGACTTGAGATTGCCAGGCCAGAGGGCAAATGTATCTGCATTTTTAATAGCTTATCCGCCAAAGGGATTGTAAAATTTGGGGAAATGTATTTCCTATTTTCCCTCTATATAGACTGCTAATCCTGAGTTCTTCCAGCAATTGAAGTTCTTCCCCTAGATAAAAGTCAGCTGTGTCAGTTATCCTTTGATGTCATGGATCTGAATGGTGCCTTTCTCTGTGTCTTCTTTTATAAAAACTCCTCAGGGGTAGATAAAGATTTACTAAATGCGCTTTAAGACTCACAGAATCTCCTCTTAATCCCGTTTGTTGTTACGGTATATAGCTTTCCGGCCTAGTTCCGTTCTCAGAATTTACATTCTCATAGAAACTGTATTTTGAGTCCAAGTTGAGAAGCCAGCGGCTCTCACACCTTTTTAAAAGCCTCAGAACCTGTCTTTCAAGTGAATTGTCCTACTGACTCCTTCCCAAACCTCCAAGGCCGAACTTGAGCATTTCTCTGAATCCCCTGGAGAGAGATGTGGGCCCTGCTGGGAGAGCTCCTGGTTCAGTGGGTCCGGGGTGGAACCTGCGACCTTACATTTCTGATGAGACCTCAGAGGATGATGCTGATCTGGGGGCCATCCTTTCTCAACCACTGTTTACAAGTCCCTGGAAGCTGGAGATCACATAGTGTGACCAGCCGGTTTGGGGGGGTGTTCCCGTGACCTCCATGAAGGCTGCTACTGAGGATTTCTGTTTAGGGCACTCTGACTTCTGTACATACATGTATGTGTGCACACCTGCAGGCATGTGAAGTCGCTTTAGTTGTGTCCAACTGCAGGTGCCAGGCTCCTCACTCCATGAGATTCTCAGGCAAGAGGACTGGGGTGGGCTGCCATTTCCTCCACCAGGGGACCTTCCCAACCCTGGGACTGAACCCACGTCTTTTTATTGGCAGTCCGGTGCTTTACCACGAGTGCCAACTGCGAAGCCTGTATATGTGTAGAAATGTTTGTAGACATACGAGTGTTTTTAAATTGCTTATGTTTATTTTGTGATTTTTTCCCCTAAAGCCTGTCTCAATAAGTAGAGCAACACAGAAAACCTCATGCCACCTTTCCGGATCGTCCCGCACCAATTATTTTCCCAGCTGCATCGCGGTCTGAAGTCTCCAGTCTCCACACAAACCAAGATTTCCCTAACAATGGCTCGCCCGAGTTCAGGTAGGTCTCTCCCACACGATGACCTCAGCTTCCCTCCCCTGCAGCCCCCTCGCTGCCTTCCTTTCCTCCATCACTGGTTCCATGTCAGGGGTGCTTGATCAGTCCAAGAGCGAGTTAGCTGTGGCCGCCATTGCCTCCTGGGGAAGGTCAGAGAGCTGGCCCCACCTGCTGAGGAGCATGCTTCTGCTTTTGCTCAAGTCTTAGCGCAGATTGGCCGCTCCTGGAAGAAGCCCGTGCCTGGTCGACCCTGCCCAGTGGGCCAGCCAGCCGCAGGCCATGCTGGTTCACGCTGGCATCTCTGGGGTTGGGGGAAGAGAAGGGGTCTCTTCTCCCAAACTTATGAGCCCCTCGGGCCTGGCTGGTTGGGCCACAGCCTTACCCCACACGCGAGGCCCGCAGAGCCACAGTGCCCGGGAGAGCGGGTGCCCCATGCTCTGCCGGGACCCAGTCTGTGCCGCCACGAGCGACAACAGCACTTCCAAGTCTGGCTCTTCATCCTTACCCTGGGATGACGTCCGTCTGTCTCAGGCAGAGGCTGCCCGTGGTGCCCAGGGGCTCCGCGCCGAGCCTGGGCACAGGGAGCCCTCCTGGCGGGAGAGCTGCTGCTCCTGAGGGTCTGAGGGGGGCAGGCGAATGCTGGAGGGGCGGGCGAGCCCTGGGTCCCGGAGCCCCGGCCGCAGGCTGTGACCTCGCCGCCCTGCTGCTGTGCCGTTCCCTGCATTCAGTTCCCTTCTGTTGCCCCAAGTCTCTGGGGCCGTCTTATTGGAAAGACCACGTCCCCCTTGAGCTGCAAAGGAGAGGGTTGTATCCAGAGCGGAACAGAGCGCTGGTCCAGTGAGGAGAGGCCCGCAGCCTCACCCTGGTATGAGGCCAAGGGAACCTGGAATTAGGAGGATCCTCAAAGGAAGTGAATTTGGGGAGGAATGGTGAGGTCAGTCCTCACACCCATAAGCTTGTTATTACTTATAAGAAGGAAGATACATTTCCGTTCATTGTGTGCGTGTGTGTGTTCGATCTTGTCTGACCCTTTTTGGCCTGATGGACCGTAGCCCACCAGGGGCCTCTGTCCCTGGGATTCTCCAGGCAAGCATGCTGGAGTGGGCTGCTGTGCCCTCCTGCAGGGGCTCCTTCTGACCCAGAGACTGAGCCCAGTCTCTTGCATTTGCTGCACTGGTTCCATGTCAGGGGTGCTTGATCAGTCCAAGAGCGAGTTAGCTGTGGCCGCCATTGCCTCCTGGGGAAGGTCAGAGAGCTGGCCCCACCTGCTGAGGAGCATGCTTCTGCTTTTGCTCAAGTCTTAGCGCAGATTGGCCGCTCCTGGAAGAAGCCCGTGCCTGGTCGACCCTGCCCAGTGGGCCAGCCAGCCGCAGGCCATGCTGGTTCACGCTGGCATCTCTGGGGTTGGGGGAAGAGAAGGGGTCTCTTCTCCCAAACTTATGAGCCCCTCGGGCCTGGCTGGTTGGGCCACAGCCTTACCCCACACGCGAGGCCCGCAGAGCCACAGTGCCCGGGAGAGCGGGTGCCCCATGCTCTGCCGGGACCCAGTCTGTGCCGCCACGAGCGACAACAGCACTTCCAAGTCTGGCTCTTCATCCTTACCCTGGGATGACGTCCGTCTGTCTCAGGCAGAGGCTGCCCGTGGTGCCCAGGGGCTCCGCGCCGAGCCTGGGCACAGGGAGCCCTCCTGGCGGGAGAGCTGCTGCTCCTGAGGGTCTGAGGGGGGCAGGCGAATGCTGGAGGGGCGGGCGAGCCCTGGGTCCCGGAGCCCCGGCCGCAGGCTGTGACCTCGCCGCCCTGCTGCTGTGCCGTTCCCTGCATTCAGTTCCCTTCTGTTGCCCCAAGTCTCTGGGGCCGTCTTATTGGAAAGACCACGTCCCCCTTGAGCTGCAAAGGAGAGGGTTGTATCCAGAGCGGAACAGAGCGCTGGTCCAGTGAGGAGAGGCCCGCAGCCTCACCCTGGTATGAGGCCAAGGGAACCTGGAATTAGGAGGATCCTCAAAGGAAGTGAATTTGGGGAGGAATGGTGAGGTCAGTCCTCACACCCCATAAGCTTGTTATTACTTATAAGAAGGAAGATACATTTCCGTTCATTGTGTGCGTGTGTGTGTTCGATCTTGTCTGACCCTTTTTGGCCTGATGGACCGTAGCCCACCAGGGGCCTCTGTCCCTGGGATTCTCCAGGCAAGCATGCTGGAGTGGGCTGCTGTGCCCTCCTGCAGGGGCTCCTTCTGACCCAGAGACTGAGCCCAGTCTCTTGCATTTGCTGCACTGGCAGGTGAATTCTCTATCACTGCGCTACCTGGGAAGCCCAGACTTTTTAAATTCTCACAGCAGCCCTGCTGTCTCAGGACCATGTTTATGCACATCCAGCAGCCCAGGAGACCCCGATAGCAGAGATCCCACTCGTGGGGATCGGGGGAGGCGGGGGGAGGGGGCGGCAGCGTGGGGTTTAGAGCCAGCACTGCGCGCCCCCGGCTCCTGCGGAAGACGCTGGACACGCGCGTATCAGGGGCGTTTTCATCTCATGGGCAGCTTTTTATTTGGTTCTGTTGATGTATAATTTCAGGCAAGGTCAAATTTCAAACTACAGGCACTTGATTTGGGCTCTGAAGGTCCACAGGGAACGCTGGACTGACCGAGGCATTTTTCTCTTTAGATATGGCCGACTTCCGGAAGTGTTTCGCACAAGCCAAGCGCATAGCCATCATCTCGGGGGCCGGCGTCAGTGCTGAGAGTGGGGTTCCCACGTTCAGGGAGCGGAGGTTACTGGAGAAAGTGGAAGGCTCAGGTCAGTAACGTGTCCAGAACTTTGAAGGCTCTTCTGAATGAAGCTGAATCAGAACCTCCACCAGAGAGTATTTTGAAATTTACCGTAACCTTTTGTCCTGTTCTTTCTGGTATCAACAGAATCCACAGGATTGAGGTCTCAGACTTCAGCAAAACTGCATCTTTCTTGGCATGTACTTTATTGTAGCAATTGCACTCCTCTAGTAACCATAGTGGAACCAGGTCCCCTTGAGCTGCAAAGGAGAGGGTTGTATCCAGAGCGGAACAGAGCGCTGGTCCAGTGAGGAGAGGCCGCAGCCTCACCCTGGTATGAGGCCAAGGGAACCTGGAATTAGGAGGATCCTCAAAGGAAGTGAATTTGGGGAGGAATGGTGAGGTCAGTCCTCACACCCCATAAGCTTGTTATTACTTATAAGAAGGAAGATACATTTCCGTTCATTGTGTGCGTGTGTGTGTTCGATCTTGTCTGACCCTTTTTGGCCTGATGGACCGTAGCCCACCAGGGGCCTCTGTCCCTGGGATTCTCCAGGCAAGCATGCTGGAGTGGGCTGCTGTGCCCTCCTGCAGGGGCTCCTTCTGACCCAGAGACTGAGCCCAGTCTCTTGCATTTGCTGCACTGGCAGGTGAATTCTCTATCACTGCGCTACCTGGGAAGCCCAGACTTTTTAAATTCTCACAGCAGCCCTGCTGTCTCAGGACCATGTTTATGCACATCCAGCAGCCCAGGAGACCCCGATAGCAGAGATCCCACTCGTGGGGATCGGGGGAGGCGGGGGGAGGGGGCGGCAGCGTGGGGTTTAGAGCCAGCACTGCGCGCCCCCGGCTCCTGCGGAAGACGCTGGACACGCGCGTATCAGGGGCGTTTTCATCTCATGGGCAGCTTTTTATTTGGTTCTGTTGATGTATAATTTCAGGCAAGGTCAAATTTCAAACTACAGGCACTTGATTTGGGCTCTGAAGGTCCACAGGGAACGCTGGACTGACCGAGGCATTTTTCTCTTTAGATATGGCCGACTTCCGGAAGTGTTTCGCACAAGCCAAGCGCATAGCCATCATCTCGGGGGCCGGCGTCAGTGCTGAGAGTGGGGTTCCCACGTTCAGGGGAGCGGGAGGTTACTGGAGAAAGTGGAAGGCTCAGGTCAGTAACGTGTCCAGAACTTTGAAGGCTCTTCTGAATGAAGCTGAATCAGAACCTCCACCAGAGAGTATTTTGAAATTTACCGTAACCTTTTGTCCTGTTCTTTCTGGTATCAACAGAATCCACAGGATTGAGGTCTCAGACTTCAGCAAAACTGCATCTTTCTTGGCATGTACTGATTGTACTTACTCAGATAGCAATTGCACTCCCTCTAGTAACCATAGTGGAACCAGGACACTTTGGTTAGCATAATTGATTACTTTTCTATAGATGTTGAAATTAAGAATTACATATTTTTTAAAAGTTTCTGTGAATTTTTCATATAAAAACCAGTGTTGACTTGTTAAAGCTTAGGCCTTGATGCTGAAAACTTTATACAAAGGTCATCAGAATATAAGTTCTTTTAGGCCACTTTGTTTTTTTAATTCAATTTTTATTGAGATATACATGCAATAAAATTCACCAATTTTATTGTATTTTATTTTATTTTTAAAGATTTATTTATTTTGGGGGGGCAGTGGGGAGGGAGGGGAGCAGGCGGGCCACCTCCATTGGTCTTTCATTTGTCTGTTTTCATCCATCTTTGTTCTTTGGCTCCTGTGGGCCTCCCATCGCGGTGGCGTCTGTCGTTGCAGAGCACGGGCTCTGGGCGCATGCGCTCCAGAGCTCCGGCTGGTCTATTGGACACATTGGTCCAGCCGCTCCGAAGCACATGGGATCTTCTCGGGCCAGGGCTCGAACTGGCGCCCCGTGCACTGCAAGGCGGTGTCCTTACCCACTGGACCACCAGGGAAGCCCTTACCAATTTTAAACGTACAATTGAGTGAGTTTTAACAAATGTATATATAGTGGTACAGTCACCACCATGATCAAGGTGTATAACGTTTTTTAAATATTTTATTTTGTGGAGTATTTATTTTTATTCATTTATTTTGGCTGCACTGTGCCTCAGGCGAGCTCTTCCTTCCCTCAACCAGGAATCAAACCTGTGTCCCCTACATGGGCAGGTGGATTCTTACCCACTGTTCCACCAGGGGAGTTAGGAGGAATCGTACTTTCTGTGTGTGTACTTTTAAAAATATATGATTTAGGGCTTCCCTGGTGGTCCAGTGGGTAAGGACACCGCCTTGCAGTGCAAGGGCCGCCGGTTCGATCCCTGGCCCGGGAAGATCCCACGTGCCGCGGAGTGGCTGGACCGATGTGTCCAATTACCGAGCCGGAGCTCTGGAGCGCATGAGCCCAGAGCCGGTGCTCTGCGACAACAGAGGCCACCGTGATGGGAGGCCCATTGGAGCCAAAGAACAAAGATGGATGAAAATGGACAAATGAAAGACCAATCGAAGTAGCCGCCTGCTCCCCTCCCTCCCCACCCCACCCCCACCAAAAATAAATAAATAAACAAATCTTTAAAAAATATATATATATGTATATATATATGATTTAGGGCTTCCCTGGTGGTCCAGTGGGTAAAGAATCTGTACCTATAAGGATAGTTACAAACACGGAGTTTTTCCACAGTGTCCACTAGAATTCAGTCAGGCCTTTGCATCTTCTTCTCTCTTGATCAGTGAGATTGCACTCAGGTCACGTGCAGCTCCATGACCAAGTGGAGACCATCCTAAGTTACCTTCCCGTGTGTTACTCTACTTCATGTTTGTAACTTAGTGCCTGGAAGATGGGACAGGCAACTGGGTTAACGCCCTGGAGTAACTAAAACCCGTTTCTCCAGGGTCTCTCCAGAGTCCTGGGCCCCCTGGCCCATACCTGCCGCACCGCGTGAACCTACACACGCGTGTGACATGGGTCCTTCCCGAAGGTGCCTGCCTGCTGAGAGCAAAGGGTGCCCGGGGGCCCCAGGTTCCCCCTGCCCGGCTTCCGGAGCCTCAGCGCGTCCCCCTCCCTGACCCCGCTTCTCTCTGCCCCGCAGGACCTGGCCACCCCGCAGGCCTTCGCCCGGAACCCGTCCCGGGTGTGGGAGTTCTACCACTACCGGCGGGAGGTGGTGCGGAACAAGCAGCCCAACGCCGGGCACCTGGCCATCGCCGAGTGCGAGGCCCGGCTGCGTGGGCAGGGCCGGCAGGTTGTGGTCATCACGCAGAACATCGATGAGCTCCACCGCAGGGCCGGCACCAAGAACCTTCTGGAAATCCATGGTGAGGGACCCTCGGTTTTCCGTGGGAGGGGGAAACGGACCTGAAAACGCACATGCTGCTGGGCCCCAGCCGGGCCCGGGAGTCAGAGCTGCGCGCTGACAGGACCCCGGGGTCTGGCGCAGACCCCGCTGCCTGGAGACGCGGGGTCTTTGCTGCTGCCTGCGCTCCCGTCCCTGGGGGCCTGTGAGGGGCCTTGTGCTTCCAGAGGGCCCCCGCTGGCCTGAGGGCAGCCGGAGGTCTGGGCCACGGGACGGCTGGGGCTCCGCAGGATTCAGCCTGCGAAGCCCTGGCACCCCTGGGGGACCCGTTCTCCCTGCCCGCCCCCCGCCATGGGCACGGCCCGGTCTGCCCTGGAGCACCATAGGCTGCGTGTCTGCGCCGCCCTGGGGCCCTGAGGGAGCTGCCAGCTCAGCAGCCAGCCCACGGGGCCTGGGACACCGTAGAGCTTGTCTGGGGTCCCGCTGGCTTCCCTTCCCCGCTTTCACCGACAGGCTCCTCTTCCCTCTTCTTTTTTTTTTGGTCACTTCTATTGATCTTTCATTTATTTATCTTTGTTCTTTGGCCTGTGTGGGCCTCCCGTCGCAGTGGCTGCAGAGCACCGGCTCTGGGCGCATGCGCTCCAGAGCTCCGGCTCGGTAATTGGACACATCGGTTCAGCCGCTCCGAGGCAGGTGGGATCTTCCCAGGCCAGGGATCGAACCGGCGCCCCCTGCACTGCAAGATGGTGTCCTTACCCACTGGCCCATCAGGGAAGCCCCTCTTCCCTCTTTTTAATCCTTTCTCCTTTTTGCCTTCCCTGAAATTCTAGTAAATTCATTCACACAAAGAGTCTAAATGAGTGTGCAGGGGCTTCTTCCCAAGGGCATTTAATGGTCTGTGTGCTGTGCTGAACCGCTCAGTCCTGTCTGAGTCTTTGTGGCCCCATGGTCGGGTAGCCCGCCAGGCGCCTCTGTCCATGGGATTCTCCAGGCAAGAATTCTGGAGTGGGCTGCCATTTCCTCCTCCAGGGGATCTTCCTGACCCAGGGATCAAACCCACGTCCCCCACATTGCCAGTGGAATCTTTACTGCTGAGCTACCCAGGGAAGCCATTCAATAGTCTACAAAAATTCAGTCCCAAGACACACGTATCAAGTTGTGGAATTTCCAGAAGCAGTGGCCCAGCAGGGCTCCGGGCTCCCTCTAGCTTGGCTGTCTCCTCAGAAAATGCATCTCTGAGTGGCCTTCCCAGAATAACCCCTTGACCAAACACTTCTGCTGGAGGAACGGGGTGCGAAGATCGGACCAGCCTGGAACCTGTGTCCCGGCTTGTATTTGGGGCTGTGAGCGAGAGCTCCATCAGCTCAGTGTGGAAGAGAAGGTGATTCCTCAAAGAAAGGACCCTGGAGAGAGTGCGCAGGGTGTGTCCCCTGCAGTGTGACATACTCAGTGCTGGGCACACGGCAACCATATAGTGAACTGAGTACACCTTTTATGGGTTAAGCTCACGAAGGCCTCGCTAGTTTTAATCATTATTTTCTTCATTTATTAGTTGATTATTTATTGAGATACATTTGTAGAAAGGCTTCAAGCTTTATTAAGTCAGAAATAAGATTTTGTCGAACACATCCCAAGCGACCGAGCGTTTTTCAATCATATTCTCAGTACATCCTACCCTTTTAGCTTGGCTTCTTCTACCCTATTAACCACTTTAATTCTACCTGAACACCTGGGTAATCAGAGAGCTCCTTGGTCAGACAGTGAATTACTTCCTCTGCCTTTCCCCCCAGGTTCCGGCTCGGTTCACACTCAGCCGCGAGGCAGGTGGGATCTTCCCAGGCCAGGGATCGAACCGGCGCCCCCTGCACTGCAAGATGGTGTCCTTACCCACTGGCCCATCAGGGAAGCCCCTCTTCCCTCTTTTTAATCCTTTCTCCTTTTTGCCTTCCCTGAAATTCTAGTAAATTCATTCACACAAAGAGTCTAAATGAGTGTGCAGGGGCTTCTTCCCAAGGGCATTTAATGGTCTGTGTGCTGTGCTGAACCGCTCAGTCCTGTCTGAGTCTTTGTGGCCCCATGGTCGGGTAGCCCGCCAGGCGCCTCTGTCCATGGGATTCTCCAGGCAAGAATTCTGGAGTGGGCTGCCATTTCCTCCTCCAGGGGATCTTCCTGACCCAGGGATCAAACCCACGTCCCCCACATTGCCAGTGGAATCTTTACTGCTGAGCTACCCAGGGAAGCCATTCAATAGTCTACAAAAATTCAGTCCCAAGACACACGTATCAAGTTGTGGAATTTCCAGAAGCAGTGGCCCAGCAGGGCTCCGGGCTCCCTCTAGCTTGGCTGTCTCCTCAGAAAATGCATCTCTGAGTGGCCTTCCCAGAATAACCCCTTGACCAAACACTTCTGCTGGAGGAACGGGGTGCGAAGATCGGACCAGCCTGGAACCTGTGTCCCGGCTTGTATTTGGGCCTGTGAGCGAGCTCCATCAGCTCAGTGTGGAAGAGAAGGTGATTCCTCAAAGAAAGGACCCTGGAGAGAGTGCGCAGGGTGTGTCCCCTGCAGTGTGACATACTCAGTGCTGGGCACACGGCAACCATATAGTGAACTGAGTACACCTTTTATGGGTTAAGCTCACGAAGGCCTCGCTAGTTTTAATCATTATTTTCTTCATTTATTAGTTGATTATTTATTGAGATACATTTGTAGAAAGGCTTCAAGCTTTATTAAGTCAGAAATAAGATTTTGTCGAACACATCCCAAGCGACCGAGCGTTTTTCAATCATATTCTCAGTACATCCTACCCTTTTAGCTTGGCTTCTTCTACCCTATTAACCACTTTAATTCTACCTGAACACCTGGGTAATCAGAGAGCTCCTTGGTCAGACAGTGAATTACTTCCTCTGCCTCTCTCCTCTCCAGGTTACAGAACCCAGGAGGACACAAAATTCTGTTTTTTTTTCTTTCTTTCTTTTTTTTTTTTTTTTAATATTCTGGCTTTTTCAGTCACACTGCATGCCTTGATGTTTTCCGTGATAGCTGGGATAGGCCCATTTGTTGAAATGATGGATAAACACTAAATTATTTTGTACCCTTTTAGACATAGAGACAAATGCTCCTGAGGATACTAAATTCTGGTCTTCTGTTTTTCAGGTAGCTTATTTAAAACTCGATGTACCTCTTGTGGAGTGGTGGCTGAGAACTATAAGAGTCCCATTTGTCCGGCTTTATCGGGGAAAGGGTAAGTAATTACACCGCACCGCAGGATAGGTGTGTGTCGTTTTGGTCTCTTATGTTGACAATAATTGTGAAGAAACTGAATATTCATCTGAACATGCATCTGTGACTCCCATGGAGAGTCATGAGATGTAAAAACTACATACAGCACAGCTCTATGGTAAGAGAAGTATTTTGCTCACCATGTGCCATGTTAGGTGAAAATAAAAAGATCTAACTCCTGCATGACGATCCCAACTTTGTATTTCAACACACACACACCATGCTGATGTATCTATATGCAGATAAAGTCCAAAAGAAAACCAACAAGACATTAACAGGAGTGGTAGGATTATGGACATTTTGATTTCTTTATATCTTCGATTTCTTTGTACATACACATTTGATTTCTTTATATCTTTCGGAGTTTTTGCACCATATACTGCCAGGCAAAGAGACAGTTTTACTGGGTTCTCTTATTTCCTTGTTCTTCAATGACACTGGTGACGTTCTTCCTTTTCTGGTATGATGTACTTCAGAGCTCCAGACCCTGAAGCTCAAGATGCCGGAATCCCAGTGGAGAAACTGCCCCGGTGAGTAAAAAAAACATTGATCTGTATTTGATGTTCCAGATGGCGAAAAAAAAAAATTCAGCAGGAGTCATTTGGTGAGATGTCTGAGATGTGCCATGGCCGAAACCGGCCCTGATCCGTGAGGTCGAGGGCAAAAGAACTAAGGGAGAGCCAAGCCAGGCTTCAGAGGAGTCCATCCGTCCTTTCCCTCTCTCTGTGTTGAGGTGGGGTTGTGCGAGGTCTGGAAGCTCTCAGAGCCTGTGAGGTTACAGACGCTCACTATCACATTGAAGCATCTAGGCTGGCCTCCTGGACCCAGCTGGTCAACACGCCTGATCCACTGTCCTCTCTGTCATCCTCTGCATCTTCAGCATGGTCAATCCATGAGACCCCAGAGGTCTCACAGAGGCGAAATGATAGGACCAAACAGAAATCCTGTAGACTAACAACAGCCAGAAGCCTTGGAAAGATTTTTATGACCATTTTCAGAACTCAACCTTAAAATAGTGCTTCTAAACGTGTTTCATAGAGCACAAGATCCATGTGATGTTGATAGGTATTACTCCAAAAAGAAAGATGTCACATGCCCAAATAAATAAAGGAATGCTAGAGTGAACAAAGTCACAGCTGCAAGACTTCTCATAGCATGTGAAAGCACATTGTGCACAGCTCTATGGTAAGAGAAGTATTTTGCTCACCATGTGCCATGTTAGGTGAAAATAAAAAGATCTAACTCCTGCATGACGATCCCAACTTTGTATTTCAACACACACACACCATGCTGATGTATCTATATGCAGATAAAGTCCAAAAGAAAACCAACAAGACATTAACAGGAGTGGTAGGATTATGGACATTTTGATTTCTTTATATCTTCGATTTCTTTGTACATACACATTTGATTTCTTTATATCTTTCGGAGTTTTTGCACCATATACTGCCAGGCAAAGAGACAGTTTTACTGGGTTCTCTTATTTCCTTGTTCTTCAATGACACTGGTGACGTTCTTCCTTTTCTGGTATGATGTACTTCAGAGCTCCAGACCCTGAAGCTCAAGATGCCGGAATCCCAGTGGAGAAACTGCCCCGGTGAGTAAAAAAAACATTGATCTGTATTTGATGTTCCAGATGGCGAAAAAAAAAAATTCAGCAGGAGTCATTTGGTGAGATGTCTGAGATGTGCCATGGCCGAAACCGGCCCTGATCCGTGAGGTCGAGGGCAAAAGAACTAAGGGAGAGCCAAGCCAGGCTTCAGAGGAGTCCATCCGTCCTTTCCCTCTCTCTGTGTTGAGGTGGGGTTGTGCGAGGTCTGGAAGCTCTCAGAGCCTGTGAGGTTACAGACGCTCACTATCACATTGAAGCATCTAGGCTGGCCTCCTGGACCCAGCTGGTCAACACGCCTGATCCACTGTCCTCTCTGTCATCCTCTGCATCTTCAGCATGGTCAATCCATGAGACCCCAGAGGTCTCACAGAGGCGAAATGATAGGACCAAACAGAAATCCTGTAGACTAACAACAGCCAGAAGCCTTGGAAAGATTTTTATGACCATTTTTCAGAACTCAACCTTAAAATAGTGCTTCTAAACGTGTTTCATAGAGCACAAGATCCATGTGATGTTGATAGGTATTACTCCAAAAAGAAAGATGTCACATGCCCAAATAAATAAAGGAATGCTAGAGTGAACAAAGTCACAGCTGCAAGACTTCTCAGAGCATGTGAAAGCACATTGTGCATCGATTTCATTAGCATTTCCCTGGTTCACTTAACCTTTAAAACGTTTATTAGTAAGGGTTTTCATGACTAAGTTCTAAAGTTTTGATTTAAAATACTTGAGTAGGAGATTAATAAGATGAAAATGGTGTTTGGGGGAGATGATGTTAGAAGGTAAATAAGCACAAGATGACCTAGAGGTGGTAGTGAGTGAGAAATGCAAGACTTCAGGAATTGGCACAGGAGAACTGGGCTATCCACCGGGCAAGGAAGAGGTGAGCCTGAGAGAAGATGAAGCAGGTTTGCTGATGAAAGTAGCAAGCGGTTGATGTGTTGGAGCCAAGTCTGAGTCCAGTATTCCTCCTGGGCCTGGCTGACCGTGAGCACGGCCAGGCCCGAGCGTGAGGAAGTAACTGGGAGAGAAAGTGAAGCTCAAGGTTGGCTGAGGGGCCTCTGCCAACAGATCAACCCACTGCATCCAGACACAATAGAGGCTTCATAGGGAGATAAGCTCCATCTTCAGAACGAGCTCGTGTGGGCTGGAGGGAAGGGGTGAGGGGCAGAAAAGTTCCGAGTGACCTGTCCAGACGGGCTGGACTTGGGGCAGGCCCTCGCTCCCCTCCGAGGCACATGGGCAGGCCTCCCCGAGAGCAGGTGTTGGGTGAAGGACGGCACTCTTACAGGTGTGAAGAGGTGGGATGCGGGGGCCTGCTGCGACCCCACGTGGTGTGGTTTGGAGAAAACCTGGACCCGGCCATCCTGGAGGAGGTTGACCGAGAGCTGGCCGTCTGTGACTTGTGTCTAGTGGTGAGTCCCACCCTTCCCTGATCTCTTTCAAGAGCAGAAACGACGAAAACTCGCAAAACCAACCACCGGCCACTCTCTCCAGGTGCTCAGCACGCCTTTTCATGCCATGTATCCGAGGGCTCCGGGGTAGAGAATGCACCTGCCAATGCAGGAGACGTGCGTTCAACCCCTGGGCTGGGACGATCCCTTGGAGGAGGAAACGGCCACCTGCTCCCGTGTTCTTGCCTGGGAATTCCCATGGACAGAGGAGCCAGGCGGACGGCAGTCCCTGGGGTCGCAAAGAGTCAGACACCATTCAGTCACTAAACACAGAAAGATCCTCCCCACATGCTAGGGATCAGCCAAAGGGGAGCCTCGCACCCTCTCAGCACCCGGCTTCTCCCTCAGACGGGCGCCATGACCGCGCCCAGCTTACCTGTCCTCACGCCAGCAACCACAGACTGGCCCGAGCGCCTGTCAGGTTTTCCGAAAGGACGCTGCTTCTCCGCTGGGGGGGTCACTGGTCCATTTCTGTCTGTTTGCTCCGTAGGTGGGAACTTCCTCTGTGGTCTATCCCGCAGCCATGTTTGCCCCCCAGGTGGCAGCCCGCGGAGTGCCCGTGGCTGAATTTAACATGGAAACGACCCCAGCCACGAACAGATTCAGGTACAGGGGTTCCCAGCGTGGGAGGGGGCGATACGGGGCAGGTCTGGACATGGTCATCCAGGCAGAGTTTACCTACTGTCCTCATTTTATGTCTTAAGTTTTTAAATTAATAATAATCATCTCCTACAGAAATAATATTCAATTGTGTATTTAAAGTGAATAGGAAATTCTTTTACTTTATAGTCATCTGAGCTAAACACATGCCAGTAAAGGTTAGGCCCTAACCTTCTCAAATGTGTACATTTATATATTTATTTATGCACTAAATAAGTATACAGAATTGGTACAATGGAGGGGAAATAGGTAGAAATATACAGAAAACAGTACTTACACTGTCAGAAATACTTAATTGAAGCTCAGTCTTCAAACCACCAAGTTAATCATGGCACAAAGATTTAAACCAAGTATTTCTATGAATTCATTCATGTTAATCAAATGAAGTCCAAAACTGAAGCTGACTTAACAAAACGTATCTTGACATGAGTCGTAGGTGGTCACCCTTACTCTTAGTTCTTTAATTTTTTTTTTTTTTTTGGCCACTTCTATTGGTCTTTCATTTGTTTCCATCTTTGTTCTTTGGCCTGCCTGGGCCTCCCATCGCAGTGGCCCCTGTCGCTGTAGAGCACCAGCTCTGGGCGCATGCGCTCCAGAGCTCCGGCTCGGTAATTGGACACATCGGTCCAGCCGCTCTGCGGCACGTGGGATCCTCCCAGGCCAGGGATCGAACCGGCGCCCCTTGCACTGCAAGATGGTGTCCCTGCCCACTGGACCACCAGGGAAGCCCTTACCCTTAATTCTTAACAAAGTGAGGGGAAAATATTCCCAGCTTTCAACAACAAACCTAAGGCCAGTCTCCCAACCATGAAACTGTACTGGGCCGTGACCACTAGGTTCCTAAAACAAGGCAGCCACGATTCAGAACATTCTAAAGCATGATTTTAGATCCACATTTTCACGTGTTAGCTTGATCTTTGCATTTGGTGGCAGCTGACCATCAGCTGCATAGCCTGCAGTCCTGATATTAAAGCACAGCGTTTGTGTTTTCCTGTTGGCCTGTGCTTGCTTTGATGGAAGAAAACGACAGTGTTCACTGTCGATGGAGGCAGCAGCGTCTTTTTACAGCGCTTGCTGTAGGGCTTTTGGTTTTCACATTTTGAAAGCCCTTCTCTGATGTTTTTAGACTTTACTTTTGTTGGTGTGTTTAAGCTCCATATAGGGGTGGCATTTAGAGGTAGGTCAGCCAAAGACTCAGCACCTAAGCCGGGGAGACACCCACGCACGACTCCATCACCCACTGTTCTCGCCATGGGCTCCCTGGCACATTCCTCCCTGGCCCTATTGTCAAGAATATCTGTCCGTGTGTCCCTGTTATGATACTGATCCTGCTCCCCAAATCTGAGTGGCAAGTGTGGATTATCGTGGCAGTCCCACGCTGTCGCGGTCTAGGTTCCAGCTCGCGGCCTCCTCTTTGTTTTGCTTGCCTTTTCTTTTTTTTCACCCCTGCTTTTCTGTCTTTACTTTTAAGGTAGTTTATGTATTCTCGGCAGTCTGTTGAATTCCCTTCCAAAGGAAACTGGAGTGTAAACTATATGAATAACTAAAATAGAAAACTTTACTGAGGCTGCTTGTCATTGCTTTAGTCAGTGGCTTTTACGTCAGCTATGTATTTTTAAAAATCTGATGACTGGGGACTTCCCTGGCAGTCCGGTGGTTAAGACGTCACCTTCCAGTGCTGGCGTCGGGGTTGCCAGCTCGACCCCTGGTCAGGGAACTAAGATCCCATATGCCTCTCAGCCCAAAAGCTAGAACTTAAACAACAGAAGAAGTGTTTTAACAAATTCAATAAAGACTTTAAAAATGGTCCACATAAAAAAAAACCTTTAGGGTTTCCCTGGTGGTCCAGTGGGTAAGGACACCGCCTTGCAGTGCAAGGGACGCCAGTTCGATCCCTGACCTGGGAAGATCCCACGTGCCATGGAGCGGCTGGACCGATGTGTCCAACTACTGAGCCGGAGCTCTGGAGCGCATGCGCCCAGAGCCGGTGCTCTGTGGTGACAGGGAGGCCCGCAGAGGCCAGAGAGCAAAGATAGATGAAAATGAATAAATGAAAGACCAATAGAAGTGGCGACACACACACACACACAAAAGCCATTTAAAAACAAATTTGAAAACATCTGATGACTGGGTACCACCCCGAGATTCTGACATCACTGGTGTGAGTGCAGCCTGGGCCCCGGCCTCTTTGAGCTTCTCGGGGGACCCTGGTGTGCGTCCACTGTGTGCGTCTTCACATGAAAGGAAAGGGGACGTGGCGCACCTCCCTGCAAGTTCAGAAGAGCTTCTGGCCATGTCAGGAGTCCACTTCGTAAGCTGGGCCTCCTAAAACCACAGACCTGCGTCAGCCACGACTCTTCTCCCACAAAGATTCCTGAGCGTTACATCCTGAAAGCCTGCAGTTTCTCCGTCCAAATAAACAGGCTGCTGGCTGGTCCGGGGCTGGTCAGATCTGAATGGCCCCAGCCGTGAGGACCGCAGCAGAGGCTCATGGGCTTCTTTAGGAGCCAAGAGTCTCTGTACCAGCAAGTCTGGGCATTTTTCCAGATGCGTATAACTTACCCGTGAAGCCAGCAATGCCTTCATCTGGGCGTCCTCAACGCTGACATTTAAAGAGCCGTGGGTGGTCACCGTCTCATCCTACTCCGTTTTCCGAATAGGGGACCAAGCCCAGAGTGACCAAGAAACTGGTTTACACACCCATCTTAACAAAGGCCGAAAGTTCTCACATCTCACGCACGGAACAGAGGTTGGCTGAACTCTAGTCTGGTCAGAGGTCAGCAAACTGCCACCCTGGTTTTTTGTAAATGAAGTTTTATTGGAACCCAGCGGCGGCCACCGGTTTCTGCCTTGTCTGTGGCTGCTTTTGCCTTTGAGCCACAGGACTGTGGAGGTGCCCAGAGACTGGCCTGCAGACAGGAAAACAGCTACTCTCTGCTCTTTCCAGAGACCAGGTGGCCAGCCCCTGCTCTAGGTTAGTAACAAAAATGAACACTGGAATGAGACCGCCTTTTCACCTGATGGCTTTGTTACCTACACGGGATGCAGGATGGCCCCCTACACGTTGTATTTCCCAAGACTCCTTCGACCTTGCTCACGTTTGGATTCTTTGCCCCAATTCTAACTTAGAGACAGCGTCAGAGTGCTTGGTCCCGAGTCTGCATGTCCTTCTGCCTGTAACCGAGCAGCTGACTTGCTGAAGCAGAGGGTCCACGCAGCTCACACCTCTGCGGTGCCCCTCCTTCTGTTCCAGGTTTCATTTCCCGGGGCCGTGTGGAACGACTCTTCCGGAAGCCCTGGCCCCTCATGAGACGGAAACTGTTTCATAACCACCCCGGGGAAGGACGGCCTCTCCGCGCGTCTGAGTCCCAGGCCACCGGCAGGGGAGGCCGTCTTGAGGATGGTGAGCCAGATGCTGATGGGCCCGAGACATGTTCCGGCTGCCCGCTGGCATCCAAACTGCTGGCGGGGGGTGGGCACTTAGAAGCAAGAATGGGAACCGTGTTTAGAAGGAGAAGTCACAGGACCTCTGAAGTCAAGCCAATTCACGTGATTTGGTTTGATCCTAACCATAAGATACGTCTGATGTGTTTGGTTGGTTACTGGGTAACTTGGTCATTAGATGGTCTGAAAAGAAAAAAAAAAAAGTGATTATCCTGAATGTATTCTTGCTTTTTGGGTGAAGACAGAAGTAGAGAGATAAAACTCAGGTATTTCTGATTTTTGCACAAGGTTTGGTGGAAAATAAAATCACTCTCTGTGCAGGTAATTTACTGTATGAAAATGTTACCCCAAGAGATATCTTTGTTGGGTACTATTTCTTTTCAGTATTTATCTTTTCTGTTTTTATTTTGGCCTCTTTTATTTATTTATTTATTTATTTTCATCCGTCTTTGTTCTTTGGCCTGTGTGGGCCTCCCATCGCAGTGGCCTCTCTCGCTGCAGAGCACCAGCTCTGGGCACACGCGCTCCAGAGCGCAGGCTCATAACTAGACACATCGGTTCAGCCGCTCTGTGGCACGTGGGATCTTCCCAGACCAGGGATCAAACCGGTGCTCCTTGCACTGCAAGGCGGACTCTTTACCCACTGGGCCCCCGGGGAAGCCCAGTATTTATCTTCTTTGACTGTCTTACCTCAAGTTCCAGGGGAGCCACTTACAATAGGAATTCATGCAAGAAGGGAAGAGGAAATTAGCAACAAGGTAGAAAATCAGGATAAGAAAAAAGAATGATGCAAATACATGGACTCCAGGGATAAACACAGTTGCCTCAAATTGAGCCAAAGAGGGAAGGGAGAGCTGAGGGCGGGCTGTTTCTCAGAATCATAAACACAGGCGGACATTTCTTACTCTTATAAACACACACGGTGCAGGGTCAGCCACGCTTTCCCAGACATGGAATTTTGAAGCATGTTTTTCCTGTGGGACTTAAGAAATGGATGCTCGTGGTACCTGTGAGACGTGGGAAGAACACAGCCTCCTCAGCTCCCCCCACCTAACACAGCACCCAGGGAGCCCAGCTGTCAGCAAGCGACGGGAGGAGTCGCCATCGGCAAACCACGCAGGAAGGCAGTCCAGAGCCCGCTCCCCGAGGTCAGAGGGCTCCCTGGGGGACTGTGCAGCTGGGGGACGTCGCTTCCACCCCTTAACAAAACTGCATTTAACGTCGCACCCTTGGCTTCTGCAGCAGTGGGTGACGACACAGGGACCTGAAACCTGGTCCTGTGTCCGCAAGTCGTGCCTTTTAATACGTCCCAAGGGTCCTTTGCTGGGCAGGAGGGGTGCCCGCAACTCACAGGGAGTCTGAAGGACCAGGCGGGCACCTGAGGGCTCCTTTCATACTTCGCAGGTGAGTCCACCAGTGCACACCGAGGAGACTTATAATACTTATAACTCAGTTTTTGTATATGAAATGGGGCTCCCGTGGTGACTCAGGTGGTAGAGAATCTGCCTGTGGTGCAGGGCACCGGGTTGGATCCCTGGGTCGGGAAGATCCCCTGGAGGAGGGCATGGCGACCCACTCCAGCGTTCTTGCCTGGAGAATCCCATGGACAGAGGAGCCTGGCCGGCTACAGCCCAGTGGGTGGTCGCAGGCTTGGACACAGACTGAGCGACTAACAGATAACACTTGTACATAAAATACCACCGTTCCCTTCTAATAGGTCGGTTGTAGGGCTTCTCAAATGGGCAGCCCTGGCATTAGCATGGTGGACGCTGGCACTGTTTCTAGGAGTCTGACTGTATCTTTGTAATTCCAGTCTGACCAAGGCCCGAGTATTTCTGAAGTAGCCTTTGTCACCCTCTTCCTACTAGACCATTGGAGTCTGTAGCATTTTTTGGTTCTGTTTTGTCATTTTTGTTCATGTTTTGGCCTTCTTGTTTGTAAACTAGGAATTGCTGATAAGAGAAGAGGAAAAGCGAATTGAAAATATTACAAAATCTATGTGAGGAAGGACTATTCAATTTACTATGTTTATTGAACGTCTACTCTATGAGAGACGTTAGCAATACAGTGACTAAGAGGGACGGACTTGCCCTCAAGGAGTTCAGGAGGACTTGGTTGGGACAGATGTTCCAGAAACTCAGAAAAGCTCGGAAGCCAGGGTAACGGAAATTTGTTCAAGATTCAGAGGAGAATGCAGTCAGAGATGAGCCGTGTGGCGATGGAGTCGATATTAAGGTGCCTGAAAGGCTTTAAGAGGAGGTCAGCCTGGCTGGGGGTTTTGAATTATAAATAGGAGCTCCACGTACAGGAGTGGGTAGAACCAGCGCATGTCCAAACGCACGGTGAGTACGAAGTAGCTTGGTTTGTTCAGAGAACAATGGATCGTTTGCTGTTGGGTAAAGGGTGGGAGAAAATACAAAGATCATGAACGGCCACGTATGCTAGGCAATGAAAAGGGTGGGACTTCCCTGGTGGTCTGCAGTGGTTAAGACTCTGTGTTCCCAATGCAGCGGGACCGGGTTCAATCCCTGGTCAGGGAACTTGATCCCACCGGCCGCAACTAAGACCCGGAGCAACTAAATAAATACTTTAAAAAAAAAGAGACAGAAATGAAAAGGGTATACGTGGGGCGCGGCAGGGCACAGAAATACACAGGACGGGGGCTTCGGCCACTAAGTGAAGGCGCAGGGGGCAGTCACCGTGCTAGGTCCTGGGGTGACCGCCGGGAAGCGGGGGTCCCTGCTCTCTCTGAGCTCAGGCTCGAAGGGGGAGTCGGTCTGGTCCGGAAAGGCGTCTGTCCCGACACACAGCAGCCAGCGGCAGAGCGCGGGTGCTCAGGGAGGCGTGCCTGCGAGAGGGCGGCCCAGGAGCAATTGCAGTCCCTCGATGCTCGCGGGCGACAACAGGCCTGAACGGCTGGGTCCTGCCGCCGGGGAGCACTGCTTCCGCGGGCAACTGCGCCTTCGCGGGAAGTGCCGAGTGGAGGAAGCCGGATCCAGATGATCCGATCGGCCGAGCGGGTCTCCGAGGCGAAAGAGGCGGCGACAGGGCGACGGGGGGCTCCTCGGCACCGGACGGCGTGACCAGCGCCAGCCCGCCTCGAGGGGCGCGGGGACCCGGCCAGCACGGCTCTCGGGAGCCCCACCGAGGAGGCGGCAAGGGGCATCTTCCCCGCCAGGAAAGAAGCCAGCCCCGGAGCAGCCGGGCCCGCCCCGCCTTGCCGTAGGCCACGCCCCCAGGCTCTGCGCATGCGCCTTCGCCTAGTGCAGTACGGCCTCCGACCCTGCAGAGGGCGCCGGAGCCCGTGGCACCCCTCTTGTCACTCTCCGCTTGCGTGCGGTTTCCGGGTCGGAGGTCAGACGGTCGGGTGCAGCTTGGGTCATGGTGCAGCTCCGGCCGCGCGCGTCCCGGGCCCCGGCGTCGGCGTCGGCGATGGTGGACGAGGGCCCGCCCGCCTCGGAGGAGGAGGCGGAGCACGGCCTGCTGCTCGGGCAGCCCAGCAGCGGCGCGGCCGCCGAGCCGCTGGAGGAGGACGAGGACGGGGACGAGGAGCTTGACGACGAGGCCCCGGAGGAGCTGACGTTCGCCAGCGCCCAGGCCGAGGCGAAGGAGGAGGAGCGGCGGGTCCGGGAGACGGTGCGCAGGTCAGGCGCCCGCGGCCGGGCTGCGGAGGCGCCTCTTCCCGTCCCGCTCGTGCCTGCGCGCCCTGACTCGTCGCTCTTTTTTTCCAGGGATAAGACGCTTTTGAAGGAGAAGAGGAAGCGGCGCGAGGAGCTGTTCATCGAGCAGAAGGTTAGCGGGAACGGGGGCGGCGTTCCCCTGCCCGGCTCGGGGTGGAGTCCAGAGCTCCTAGGAGGTGGGGTCGAGGAAGGTCGCTAGGACTTTCAGCGGACAGCAGTGATGGAGACGGGCTTCGCGTGCTGCTTGCTGTCCGCCGATTCGAACTGGGATTGGGAAGAGGCGTGGGCTTCAAATCGTACGGCCAGCCCCGCCGCTGCCGCTCCGCGGAGGTGCTTTATCTGAATCTGGGCCCAGTGGCAGAGAAGGGCCGTGTAAGCCGAGCGCCCTGCAGACAGGGGTGGTGACTTGCCGTCTGATGGCCAGGGGGACGTGACGTCGAGCGGTCCCGGTGGGTCGCAGCGACCAGCGGGCGCCCCTTGCAGCCTAAGCGTCTTCCGGAGAATGAGGGCGAGTGAGAGGCTTGGCCCCACGGCTTCGAGGCGGTGGAGAGCAGGTGGCGGCCCAGGTCGGGGATTTGCCTAGAGGTGGGCCAGTCTACTTAACCGTGGTAAATTCAGACGCAGTCCAGAGCGTGTTGCCCTGTCCCTCACTTTTTACTGACTTTTAACATGCCTTCAAGAAAAGAAAGCTCCTTCCGGATACTATTTTAGAGAAGTTAACTGCGGCCCCAGCAACTAGGTAAGTAATGGATTTCGTTTTTATTACTTGTTTACATACAGTGTTGGAGTTATGTTTTGGTACATTTATCTGAATGCAAATAATTTAAGTTTTAAAGTCAAGCTCCACGGGAGATAGCTGAATTTGGTGGGACAGGTTGGGGGAACCTGTCTTTTCAGTCTTTGGCTGTTTCCGTTTTTGTTGCTGTTCCCAAAGGTAACTCTGGCTTTGAGTTGCTGATCTCAGGGTGTTCCTACAAGAAATTGGGGCCCTCTTTGCTATGGAATCAGTATCAAACTGTACTAAACTTAGATTAAATATTTGTTGTTTTTGTCCTGTTCCCCTTTGTGTCTTCTAATAATGCACTCAGTTTAGCTTAATCCTGCTAGGACAGTGGTTCTCAGCTTTTCAGGAGAAATTTGCCAAAGAGTTCCTCAGGTTTTGAAGACACCATCCTGCGAAGTCCCTTCCATCTTTTAAAGCCAAATCCAGACGTCACCCGTCCCTCTTCTCCTTCCCTCTACCCTGGCACTTCCCTCCCCTTTGAACTTTTCCACTTCTGTAGAGACATCTCATCGCCTTGTGCCAGTTTACCTCTCTCTCCTTTAGACCACACTTCTTGTCTATGGATCCCTCTTGCTTGTCTGCATCCTTGTTTCTTGTGTCTGGTGTTCAGTAATCCTTCCAGATCTCTCCAGATACGTGAGGCAGGCCTCTCACCTTTCCCATCATATTTCAAACACTATTATAGAATTTGTAAATATTTCACTTTAACTCTGTCCACCATAACAATCTACTTCTCTGGAAGCCTGCTGATACACTTCCAGATGTTAAATCCTGACACTCCCAACTTAACCTGCTGTGTTAATTTGGAGTTGTCGACAGTGCATTGGAAGGGACTTTCTAAAGATGCTGAAAGTTGAGAATGATGGCAGTAAAGGGGGAGAGTTATCTTACTTGTAAAGGCAGCTGAAATTCTGTGATGACGTAAGTCATCTTTGCGCTCAGCCGTCCCAGTGAGTGTTCTGCTTGTTCTCCCTTAGTGTGAAGAAATCACCGGCAAAGCCGAAAGAAGGTACGAACTAAACTTCTCGTTGACTGTTACGTGCGTTTGCAGCTGTTTGCAGTCAAGTGCTTATTCACCCAGAGAAAGAGCATGGGAACAAGCCTGGCCAGTTTTAGTTTTTATCCCCTGCCCCCACTTTTTTTTTTTTTTTTTTAAATTTTTCAGTTTTAGCTTTAAAAAGAAATCATTTATTTGGCTGTGCTGGGTCTTAGTTGTGGCACGTGAGATCTTTTAGTTGTGGCCTGTGGGATCTAGTTCCCAGACTAAGGATTGAACCCAGGCCCCCTGCAGTGGGTGCAGTCTTACATTTTAGCTTCTTTTATACCAATAAAAATAACATACAAATTGGTGGGTAGTGGATAGTTGACGTGAATGCCAGCATATATTCCCAATTTATTTGTGCACAAATGGTAATTAGAAATGTCATTCAATTTTTCAGCTAATTTTCAAAAGAAAAATGAAGAACACGAGAAAGGAAGTGACTCTCGGAAAGCTAAAGACAAAGTGCAGAAAGTACAGACTGTTGGGTGAGAAGTCTTCCTGTGTGGAGGCTGGAGGTGGCCTTGGTGGGAGGGCTGCCTCAGTGAGGAGCGGTTCCAGACGGGATCTTCTGGAAAGTTTTTGGTATTAAAAAAAAAAAATTGCTCTAATGTAAATGTTAGTTGTAAAATAGCCCTGTGCTTTCGTTTTATCATCTATCCTGTGCTTATTACAAAATCAGGATTTGGGATTTCCTACTATTTAAACACTATTATAGAATTTGTAAATATTTCACTTTAACTCTGTCCACCATAACAATCTACTTCTCTGGAAGCCTGCTGATACACTTCCAGATGTTAAATCCTGACACTCCCAACTTAACCTGCTGTGTTAATTTGGAGTTGTCGACAGTGCATTGGAAGGGACTTTCTAAAGATGCTGAAAGTTGAGAATGATGGCAGTAAAGGGGGAGAGTTATCTTACTTGTAAAGGCAGCTGAAATTCTGTGATGACGTAAGTCATCTTTGCGCTCAGCCGTCCCAGTGAGTGTTCTGCTTGTTCTCCCTTAGTGTGAAGAAATCACCGGCAAAGCCGAAAGAAGGTACGAACTAAACTTCTCGTTGACTGTTACGTGCGTTTGCAGCTGTTTGCAGTCAAGTGCTTATTCACCCAGAGAAAGAGCATGGGAACAAGCCTGGCCAGTTTTAGTTTTTATCCCCTGCCCCCACTTTTTTTTTTTTTTTTTTTTTAATTTATCAGTTTTAGCTTTAAAAAGAAATCATTTATTTGGCTGTGCTGGGTCTTAGTTGTGGCACGTGAGATCTTTTAGTTGTGGCCTGTGGGATCTAGTTCCCAGACTAAGGATTGAACCCAGGCCCCCTGCAGTGGGTGCAGTCTTACATTTTAGCTTCTTTTATACCAATAAAAATAACATACAAATTGGTGGGTAGTGGATAGTTGACGTGAATGCCAGCATATATTCCCAATTTATTTGTGCACAAATGGTAATTAGAAATGTCATTCAATTTTTCAGCTAATTTTCAAAAGAAAAATGAAGAACACGAGAAAGGAAGTGACTCTCGGAAAGCTAAAGACAAAGTGCAGAAAGTACAGACTGTTGGGTGAGAAGTCTTCCTGTGTGGAGGCTGGAGGTGGCCTTGGTGGGAGGGCTGCCTCAGTGAGGAGCGGTTCCAGACGGGATCTTCTGGAAAGTTTTTGGTATTAAAAAAAAAAAATTGCTCTAATGTAAATGTTAGTTGTAAAATAGCCCTGTGCTTTCGTTTTATCATCTATCCTGTGCTTATTACAAAATCAGGATTTGGGATTTCCCCCCCTACTATTTAAGTCAACTGCCATAAATGGTTTGTTTTGAAAATAAGCATGGCCTCCTTCTCACCTTGCATGTTGATCACCAGCCAGAATAAAAGCTACGTGGCTGTCAGGCTAAAAGATCAGGAGCTGAGAGATGCAAGGCAAGCAGCAGCCAGAGCCTTCATACAGAACTGTCTGTACGGCCCTGGGACCAACAGAACTACTGGTAATTTCCTTAGCCACTGCCTTTCGTCCTTTCTGTGACTTAAACAAAGAGGTGATAAATACTCCCCTTTCCTAGTAAACAAGTTCCTGTCCCTTGAAAACAAGAGGTTACCGGTGAAAAAGGCTGCAGCCCAGTTTTTGAATAACACTTGGGGTAAGATTCCACTTTGTTCTTTGGAATTTTATTTACTGAATAATGTTCTATTTGTTAAGGAGACAGTAAATACTCATGAAGTATTGATTTTTTTCCCTTATAATGGGGTCTATTAAACTGTTTTAAAATTGCTTTAAAGAATAGGTCAGTGTTGTGTGTGTGTGTGCTCTCAGTTGTGTCCAGCACTCTGTGACCCCATGGACTATCAGGCTTCTGTCCATGTGATTCTCCAGACAAGAGTATTGGGAGTGGGTTGCCACGCCCTCCCCGGGCGGGGCGTAGGGGGCGGGGGTGGATCTTCCCTACCCAGGGATCGAACCTGCGTCGCCTGCATTGTAGGCAGACTCTTTCACTGCTGAGCAACTGGGAAAGCCCAGTATGTATGTGTATATACCTAATTTTAATTATCTAGAAAATCTGAATTGTTTCTTGGGAGTTTGATTTCTTTATTCTTAACTGCACAAAACCTTCTGTTCTAGGATCTCAGAGAAAACAAAATGCCAGGAGGTTTACAAAACGTTGGATGGTCAGAAAGATGAAAACTTCTAAGAAGTAAATCAAAGCTAGATGAAGAACAAGGACTTTGTATGTTAAGAATTTATAGTTATTTAAAGAATTTAATTTTTCTGAAAAAAAATAAATCACTTAAAAATCCGAACATAGGAAACTCATATGTAGTCACGTTACGAGTAAACTTCTCACCTTGCATCAAAATCGGGTTGGTTTCTACTATTTAAGTCAACTGCCATAAATGGTTTGTTTTGAAAATAAGCATGGCCTCCTTCTCACCTTGCATGTTGATCACCAGCCAGAATAAAAGCTACGTGGCTGTCAGGCTAAAAGATCAGGAGCTGAGAGATGCAAGGCAAGCAGCAGCCAGAGCCTTCATACAGAACTGTCTGTACGGCCCTGGGACCAACAGAACTACTGGTAATTTCCTTAGCCACTGCCTTTCGTCCTTTCTGTGACTTAAACAAAGAGGTGATAAATACTCCCCTTTCCTAGTAAACAAGTTCCTGTCCCTTGAAAACAAGAGGTTACCGGTGAAAAAGGCTGCAGCCCAGTTTTTGAATAACACTTGGGGTAAGATTCCACTTTGTTCTTTGGAATTTTATTTACTGAATAATGTTCTATTTGTTAAGGAGACAGTAAATACTCATGAAGTATTGATTTTTTTCCCTTATAATGGGGTCTATTAAACTGTTTTAAAATTGCTTTAAAGAATAGGTCAGTGTTGTGTGTGTGTGTGCTCTCAGTTGTGTCCAGCACTCTGTGACCCCATGGACTATCAGGCTTCTGTCCATGTGATTCTCCAGACAAGAGTATTGGGAGTGGGTTGCCACGCCCTCCCGGGCGGGCGAGGGGGCGGGGTGGATCTTCCCTACCCAGGGATCGAACCTGCGTCGCCTGCATTGTAGGCAGACTCTTTCACTGCTGAGCAACTGGGAAAGCCCAGTATGTATGTGTATATACCTAATTTTAATTATCTAGAAAATCTGAATTGTTTCTTGGGAGTTTGATTTCTTTATTCTTAACTGCACAAAACCTTCTGTTCTAGGATCTCAGAGAAAACAAAATGCCAGGAGGTTTACAAAACGTTGGATGGTCAGAAAGATGAAAACTTCTAAGAAGTAAATCAAAGCTAGATGAAGAACAAGGACTTTGTATGTTAAGAATTTATAGTTATTTAAAGAATTTAATTTTTCTGAAAAAAAATAAATCACTTAAAAATCCGTTTCAAGGGTCATTAGAGAAATCTTAAGTCTGTTTGGGCAAGTATGTAGTCACAGTTCATCCACCCGGAGTAAATAGTGCCTTGCAGTCTCTGAGCACCCTGGAAGAAAAGCAGTTTAAAAGGGCTTGTTTTCCTTTCTCTTACTAACTGTTGGCCCATTTTGTTGAACACAAGCACTGCCCACAGTGGAAGGCGCCTCTGCCCTGTGCAGTGTGTGGCAGGAGCTTCCACTGAGGTTTACGAGCATTTCACAGAACCCGTGGAGAGCACGGTGCTCAAGTAAAACCTGTTCTTTAAAAGAAGACTGAGCCTGTGTGTGCAGGAGCCACTGCCAGGCCTGCAGCCTGGAGCCTCACGGAGAGGATGCCGTGTAACACGGCAGAGTGTTCATACAGCTGCACGTACACCCATAGCGGTTAAGTCTTAAGGTTTAAAAGAACAGATTGTCAGTGTATAGCCAGCAGACGCCTTTGCCAGACCAAAGGATATGGTTATTCCGTAGAAGAGCTTGTTTACATTTTTCATTTAACCAGTTTGGCTGGGGTTTGCTTTAGAACTGGCAGGTCACATGCCATAGGATGGTTATGACAGTACGATTAATGTCCTGCTTTCTCTGTGCATCACCCATAGCGTCAGGTTTGCTCCTAATCCAGGGAGGCCAGTGAACTCAGCAGCGCTGGACAGCAGAGCGCAGATTTATAGTAGCAGCTGTTTCAGCTGTTCTACTTTATATTGATCAAGTCGTATGTAAGTACCTAGCATATAAAGTCAGCCGACACTGGCATCTGTAGAAGTAAATTTTTAATGGCTGGTTAATTATATCACTACATTTTTATTGCAATATAGTACTCATTTAAGCACTTAAAAATGGAAGGTGTACAAAGATTAAATTAAGACACGGTAAATTGACTAAATATTTGGTTTTATATAAATAAAGGTCATAACCACACTGTTGACATATAATACTGTTATAATACAACAGTTCAATTTGTGAGTCTACAACAGAAGTCATCTGTAGTTAAACAGGAAACAAAGTTGAAAAGACCATGTTAAAACAAAACTACTGGGACTAACAGGTCGGGATTGTAAGTAGCAACAGACATTTCACTCAGCTCCTGAGTATTTCAAGTTTTACAGTACACATTAAAAATGATTTCTTCCATCAACACTATAAATTCAACTGTCGGATGTTTATGCATTTTGCAAGTTACACTGATTGAATGCTTATATGGGAGCGGGGGTCAGAACACCTCCCAATTTGAAGTTTACATCACCCACATGCTAACACAAACACAACTTGTTCCGTTTCCTTCCCCCTCTCTCCCCCCAGCAAAGAAGGCAGGATTTTTTGGTTTCTTTTAGGTAATTGTTTTAAAGGATTTTTGATGATCAATTTGAATGTCTGAAATTCAGTAATATTTAACTCTTAGACAACTAAGAGGTTAAAGATGGAAAATAATTTCTCCTAACACTAAGTTAGAAAATCAGTTGCATCATGCTGTAAACTAGGAAGCAATGTAAAGCGACAAAAACCTGTCCCCAGTACATAATTAAAAAATCTACATTTCGAGTCAGCAGAGCTGGTCTACTTCCAGGCTGTCTCCATGCCACAAGGCAGGCGGGCGCCGCGCCGCGCGGCTAGTGTAGGTAGTCGTCCACTGTGGCGAACGCGCAGGACCCGATTCCCGATCGAGCCATCAGTCCCAGACACTGCGCGGCCTGTCCCATGGCGAGGGCGAGCGGAGGCTGCTTTGGCAGGTTGTGGGTTTCTGAGGAGAAGTGATTAAGAGAGTGGAAATTAGCAAGGCATTCTCACCACCACCTGCAGCAGGCACAGGCCGCGGCAGCTCAGCCTCCCTGCGCCCGCACGCCCTGACCCGCCTGACGAGCGGAGGCCGCAGCACACCGCGCCCGGGCGTCTGCTCTGACACGGCGCCGTGGCCACGGGGTAGTCAAGTAACAACAAATTCTTGCAGAATTGGGCTTCAAGATGTTAGATACTCAAAAACACGTCTGCTTCCATATTTACTATGATGGGAACAATAATTTCTTCTCGTGTTTGCACTGGGGAGTAAGGAATATTTAGTTTCTCTTCTGTTTGACCAAGGTCAGCTGACATGACCAGAGAAAAAGGTACCGGGTTTTCAGTAAAAGTTTCGCTGATGGATTCTTGCTCTTCTGGGGACAGGACCTGTCCGACAGAGGCTGCCTGCTCCCCTGCAGAGCATACCGGTGAATGCTATCTGGGTCGATAAGCACTTTGTTACAGTTTTACTTTGGCCAAGAGAGGCACGTCTACTGTAAGTTTTTTCAGCACACGGAGCTTGCTGGAAACCCGTACCGGTAGGGTAACTTAAAGCCCTACTGAGAGAGCACGGTGTTCACAACCAGGCACACAGACACCCACAGCAGTCTACGTTCTGTCCGTACTTTTCAGGAAGTACATAACATTTACAAGTGTAAGCACTATAGCTGAACTACATAACTTATGGTACAATATATTAGAAAAAAATCTATATATATTCTGGCTAAAGGTCCTAAACAACTTATTACCTGAAATTTTAATTCCCCTGGAGAACCCAAGATTCTTTTTTTTTTAAAAAAAGAAATGCATTTTATTTATTTATTTTTGGCTATTCTGGGTTTTCACTGCTGCCACAAGCTCTTCTCTAGTTGCAGGGAGTGGGGGCTACTCTCTAGTCAAGGTGAGCAGGCTTCCTGCTGCAAGGACTTCTCTTGTTGTGGAGCTCGGGCTCTAGGGCACCGGGGCTTCAGGAGTTGCGGCTCCGAGGCTCTAGAGCACAGGCTCCACAGTTGTGGCTCACGGGCTGAGTTGCTCCGCGGCACATCGGAGATTCCCGGTTCCTGGATCAGGGAGGAACCCGTGTCTTCTGCACTGGCAGGAGAACTCTTCACCACTGAGCTACCAGGGAAGCCCAGAACCCAAGATTTTTAACTATCATGAAAATGTCACTTTTCTTCAAAAATTCTTCCCAAGTCTTAGTGTTATCCGGATACAAGGCAATTAGGGCTTCATGACTACCTATACTGTTATCATTTCAAAAAGACAATTACAGTAAACTCTTAATTTGCCCTGCAATCAAAGCTCTGCTGAGTCTACTTATTTTTACCAGTGGAGCTAAATTAATTTTGTGTAACCAAAGAAAGTTCACATCATTATTTACAGATTCTAAATTTAAGAAAACTCTAACAGAAGAAACATGATTCCTATGCCAAAACTTCAGTATTAGGCAACAACACGCGTTAATGATGAATTTTATAAGGCCAAAGCAGCAGATTATGACCCCAACATCAATACTCCTTTGCATTCCAGCCGTCTGAGCCCTGGCCCTCGCTCCAGGTCCATCTAAAGCCTCCTGACGGCACTGCTCACATCTAAGAGCAGCTCAGAGCTCCCAGCCTAATGGGCAAACAGCACACCAGCAGACCTCTCAACTCGTAGCCCCCATTTTTCTTGAGGAATTACATTCTAAAAAGTAAGGTGAAAAGTCACTCTCATTTGAATTACCTCAAAACTGCCCAGATACTAAAACGTTTTATGTAAACAATCAACCCTACAGAGTTTATATCTAACGTCCTAACATGTGCAGCCACTGGATTCACACGCAGAGGGTTTGCTGAGTACACACCCCCACGCTCCGCTGGCAGTGGGGGGCTCACAGGAATGGCAGCCAGTCAGGGGACAGCCTGTCCCCGTTTCTCCCTCGGGACTTGTTCTCTCCTCACCCCTCTCTGTTGCTTGGTGAGGGTGTGTACTTAGCTCTGCTGAACCTATTAAGGTAAATATCGTGCGTCCCCAAGGGCTGGGGGCTGACGGCACTCGAGAGCCACTTCGAAGCCCCAACCAACCCTGTACCTTAAGCGTAGGGGGGAGGTCGGACACATTTGGGCAGGAAATAGCTTATGTCCACTTTCGCACAAACCTTGTTTTCCCAACATACAAGATACACCCCAATGCACTGTGTTTATTCCATCTGAATCCATTTAATCTGGGATTGAGCTAACAGGAATTTTCCTATACTATGAGATAATTTTGATTATTAAAATGTAGAAAACACTTCCCTCATAATTTTACCAACATACAAATGCCACTGCAAACACTGTTTCAAATACTCGAGCGACTCTATTGAAGTTGGGCTTTCTGGCTTCACTCACCTAATATTGCACTGTTCAGAGCTGAGCACACAGGTTCTCTCTGAATTGGGTCAAGTTGATTTCCAACGGGGCTGTTCCAAGGATCTGAATAGGCTAGTAAACTGAATGCGTCCTGTTGAAAACAGCAATTTGTTTTTTAATTCAAAGAGTTCAGCAACTGTGCTCACCATGGTTACAAGTTGAGAGACAGGTAAGATACAGCTTTAAGGCATTAAGTCAACACTTAAACCCGTTTACCCCAAGACTATGAGACTACGTGTTTTTTAAGAACTAGATCAAGCAGCAAAGCCTAACTTGTTTTGATATTTCTTGTAAACAGTCATTTTCACCATCTCTACAACCCATGCAGAACAGAAATAAAATAAAAATGGAAGAAAATCGTTCCTGTGGAATGGGCTCCTATTGGTTAAGGTAAAGACAAAACAGTCAGACGCTTTACAAGTAACGACCACAGATGTGAATCTGACATTAGGAGGACAGGACCAGCCCCCGTGTTTTTCAAACAGACGTGGGGACTGGACTCATCTCACTGGATGTCTTCTTCTCAGACTCAGTAATCAAACAAAAAACCACTAGCTCCCTTCAGGCAGAGGTTTGCGAGGGCTGACTCACAGGAATGGCAGCCAGTCAGGGTGTCCCGTTTCTCCCTCGGGACTTGTTCTCTCCTCACCCCTCTCTGTTGCTTGGTGAGGTGTGTACTTAGCTCTGCTGAACCTATTAAGGTAAATATCGTGCGTCCCCAAGGGCTGGGGCTGACGGCACTCGAGAGCCACTTGAGCCCCAACCAACCCTGTACCTTAAGCGTAGGGGGGAGGTCGGACACATTTGGGCAGGAAATAGCTTATGTCCACTTTCGCACAAACCTTGTTTTCCCAACATACAAGATACACCCCAATGCACTGTGTTTATTCCATCTGAATCCATTTAATCTGGGATTGAGCTAACAGGAATTTTCCTATACTATGAGATAATTTTGATTATTAAAATGTAGAAAACACTTCCCTCATAATTTTACCAACATACAAATGCCACTGCAAACACTGTTTCAAATACTCGGCGACTCTATTGAAGTTGGGCTTTCTGGCTTCACTCACCTAATATTGCACTGTTCAGAGCTGAGCACACAGGTTCTCTCTGAATTGGGTCAAGTTGATTTCCAACGGGGCTGTTCCAAGGATCTGAATAGGCTAGTAAACTGAATGCGTCCTGTTGAAAACAGCAATTTGTTTTTTAATTCAAAGAGTTCAGCAACTGTGCTCACCATGGTTACAAGTTGAGAGACAGGTAAGATACAGCTTTAAGGCATTAAGTCAACACTTAAACCCGTTTACCCCAAGACTATGAGACTACGTGTTTTTTAAGAACTAGATCAAGCAGCAAAGCCTAACTTGTTTTGATATTTCTTGTAAACAGTCATTTTCACCATCTCTACAACCCATGCAGAACAGAAATAAAATAAAAATGGAAGAAAATCGTTCCTGTGGAATGGGCTCCTATTGGTTAAGGTAAAGACAAAACAGTCAGACGCTTTACAAGTAACGACCACAGATGTGAATCTGACATTAGGAGGACAGGACCAGCCCCCGTGTTTTTCAAACAGACGTGGGGACTGGACTCATCTCACTGGATGTCTTCTTCTCAGACTCAGTAATCAAACAAAAAACCACTAGCTCCCCTTCAGGAACATTCAGGAGTCCCAACCATCTTCGAGGCCCCCTCCTGAAGTAACTGACACATAGTTGTCCTTCGGGGATGGCTGTCCTTCTGAGGGGAGCACACGGCTACAGCGGTTTCAGACGCTGGCTTCAATCCCTGCTCCGTCACCAGTGTGGCCTTTGGCAGGAACACCGTTCCCAAGGGTCAGTTTCACCATCTGTACGCTGCAGACTGGGCTTCCCAGGTGGCTCCGTGATAAAGAATTCTGCCTGCCAGTGCAGCAGACACGGCTTCCATCCCTAGGTCGGGAAGGTCCTCTGGAGAAGGAGATGACAACCCACTCCAGTGTTCTTGCTGGGATAATGCCATGGACAGAGGAGCCTGGCCGGCTGCAGTCCATGGGGCCGCAAACAGTCCACACACACACGAGGATTGTAAGAGATCCTATTTTACACTTTATGAAGACTCACTAAGTGAAAGCAATGAGCAATGTCAGTTCACTCTTTCAATGAATGATAAAATTATTGTTTCACCAGAAGTCAACATCCTAATCCCGAGTTCTAGTATGATACAGGTACAGACAGTTAGATACAGAACACCTTTCCAGTTCACGTGGCTTATGTGGAGAAGTGCTCAGGAAGCCAAATCAGTGAATTCAGCAACACTCAAAAGGCCAGTGACTGAAACATGGAAGACTGAAATTCCTAAAGAATACTATCTCCCAGGCAAAGCAATGCCTCTCTCTTCTCACCGTTTATTCTAAAAAAAATTTGATACAAATGAGACTACGTGTTTTTTAAGAACTAGATCAAGCAGCAAAGCCTAACTTGTTTTGATATTTCTTGTAAACAGTCATTTTCACCATCTCTACAACCCATGCAGAACAGAAATAAAATAAAAATGGAAGAAAATCGTTCCTGTGGAATGGGCTCCTATTGGTTAAGGTAAAGACAAAACAGTCAGACGCTTTACAAGTAACGACCACAGATGTGAATCTGACATTAGGAGGACAGGACCAGCCCCCGTGTTTTTCAAACAGACGTGGGGACTGGACTCATCTCACTGGATGTCTTCTTCTCAGACTCAGTAATCAAACAAAAAACCACTAGCTCCCCTTCAGGAACATTCAGGAGTCCCAACCATCTTCGAGGCCCCCTCCTGAAGTAACTGACACATAGTTGTCCTTCGGGGATGGCTGTCCTTCTGAGGGGAGCACACGGCTACAGCGGTTTCAGACGCTGGCTTCAATCCCTGCTCCGTCACCAGTGTGGCCTTTGGCAGGAACACCGTTCCCAAGGGTCAGTTTCACCATCTGTACGCTGCAGACTGGGCTTCCCAGGTGGCTCCGTGATAAAGAATTCTGCCTGCCAGTGCAGCAGACACGGCTTCCATCCCTAGGTCGGGAAGGTCCTCTGGAGAAGGAGATGACAACCCACTCCAGTGTTCTTGCTGGGATAATGCCATGGACAGAGGAGCCTGGCCGGCTGCAGTCCATGGGGCCGCAAACAGTCCACACACACACGAGGATTGTAAGAGATCCTATTTTACACTTTATGAAGACTCACTAAGTGAAAGCAATGAGCAATGTCAGTTCACTCTTTCAATGAATGATAAAATTATTGTTTCACCAGAAGTCAACATCCTAATCCCGAGTTCTAGTATGATACAGGTACAGACAGTTAGATACAGAACACCTTTCCAGTTCACGTGGCTTATGTGGAGAAGTGCTCAGGAAGCCAAATCAGTGAATTCAGCAACACTCAAAAGGCCAGTGACTGAAACATGGAAGACTGAAATTCCTAAAGAATACTATCTCCCAGGCAAAGCAATGCCTCTCTCTTCTCACCGTTTTATTCTAGAAAGATAAAATAACACTTTTATGAAAAAATACCTATGTAATGATTTACTATTTTTAAATGAATTAATAATTTTACTAAAAATTTCTAGTAGAGTAAAATAAAAAAATATAACTCATATAAACAAAAGCCCTTTGGGAATCTGTAGTATTTTTTAGGGAGTTAATACACCAAAAGGGATGAGAACCACTGCCCTGAACCACTGCAGGACTTAGGTAAGTCTTCCAAGTGGGCAGACTTGGCTCTGTGAGGTCAGAATAGCGCCCAAGACACCTGACGGCAGAGAAAATCGTACCACGCTGTCTTAGGTTGGTACAAAAGTAACTGCTGGTTCAGACCCTGAATATTAAATCATTACAACTAGGCTCAAACACATCTTTATTAATCATGACAGGAACCATTACAATCAACACATTTTTGCCAGCGAGAAATAAGCTTGTTTATTCCTGGAGCGTCAAAATCCATTCTTCAGGATTCGATGAATTCTTGGTAAGCATTTTCTGCCTCCTGCTGGTTGCGGAAGCATTTTCCCTGCAAAACGTTGAGGTGCTTGAGGAAGTGGTAGCTGCTTGGCAGGAGGTCAGCTGAATCTGGTGGATGAGGCAGTAGCCCAACTTGTTCACTTTTTAAGTCTAAGTCGTGTGGCTGGGCGTTGCCATGGAGAAGTGGCCCGTCTGGCTGGCGAAGGCCAGCTGCAGGGGTTGCAGCGTTCAGTGCGTCTCTTCGACCTGCTGAGCGTCCGTGTCAGCCCTGATGGGTTTGCCAGGAGTCAGAACGCTGTGGAGGGTCACGAGGGCAGCAGGCCACCAGGGACCGCGACCTCCGTGTGCTGCAAGCGTGGCTTTGGGAAGTGCTGTGGAGGGGCTGCTGGGCCCAGCCCTGAACGCGCTGTCGTGAACTCCACTTCATGTCGCATGTCACGATCTGGTCAAGAACTGGTTCACCATTGCTACATACCCTAAGAGAAGATGACACTTCGAAAGTGACAGTTTTTTTGATTTTTGGTCAATTCACGAGGCACCCACGTATCGAGCTTTTTTACTTTCCCAATTTGCGTCGCACGCCGAATGGTCGTAGAACGGCGGGCGCTGAGTGCTGGGGCAGCTTCTCGTGCAGCTGGCTCAGAGGACCCTCTCCGCTGGCTGCTGTCAGCTCTCACAGCCGGTTGCCGTGCTCCTCTCCGCGGCTCTGCGGCTGGTGCGGAGCCTGTTGAGCCTCTGCTGTGCTGCTCGTCTGTCAGCAGTTCCTGGGCCAGACACACCCGTGATGGTGCCAGCTGCCGGCTGCTTTAGGACCCATTGTGAACTAACATTAAAACGTGCTCAAATTTGTTTTGTCTAACATTTCTATAGTCTAAACAAGTATAAAATACACAGAAAATATTAAGTCATTAGCAAAAAAAGTGAGAAGTATGCATTGAAATGATGTATACCATAACCACATTCATGTATAATGTATTCCAATCTCAAACGGCAAAATTCACCAATGCAAAACCGCAATTACTTTTGCACCAACCTAATGAGGAGCATTCCTAATCTGGAAGTCAAGTCGGGCACGCCTTTTTCTCTGCAGGTGCGCGGCTGGCTCCTGCAGCCCTCTGACGCTCTGCCCACACCGGTGCTTCAGGAGGCCACAGAGGGGGCGCCGGGCGGGCGGGTGCCCCGCTAGCGCGGCCCGGCCCTCAGTGCGGCCGGGAGGGGACTGCGGAGTCCCGAGCCTCGCCCTCTCCTCCAGCCCTCGGGCCTCCGTGTCGAGGCCGCTGCAGGCATCGCGCCTTCATTTTCTGGACTAATTTCAAACACTGAGGAGATGTTCTGACAAACCAGTACTGAGCCCAAGCTAATGCAGGACAAACAGAAGAGACCACCACGAAGGCTGGGTTTATGTTTCGCAGGTACACAGGGCTGGTGGGACTTCGGTGAACATGAAAGAAAAAAATCTCCCGTCCGCAGCTGCAGCCCTGCCGACCCGAGGGAGCCGGCGCTCCGTCATCAGCGCCGCAGCGCTCGGCTGCCTCCCCGGACGGCCTCCGTTTCCCCGTCTCCCTCCGGCACAGGCGTCCGTCCAGAAGGGGCCAGAGAACGCGGCCAAGAGAACCCTTCGCCAACCGCCATCAACATAAAGGTCACGTAGCACCCACTCACTTTGCTGCAACTCTCAACAATGTCTACTAAAACCAAAATATCTCCCATGTACAGCTGCGTCGGCACACTCGCGTTTCTCCTAAAATCTTTGCCAATTTGAAAGCTGAGAGACTAAAACTAAGAAACCAAGCCGGCGAGGGGCGCGCTGGTCCGTGCAGAAGCGGGTTCCTCCGCGGGTCGATGGAGCCCAGCGCCGCCCCCGGCGGGGCGCCCGGCGCGCTCTGCGGGGCAGGGCCCGGGGCAGGGCCCGGGGCGGAGGGCAGGGGCCCGGCAGCCGCGCCAGGGCTGCTGCTGTTCTGCACGACCACCTGCTTCCTTCCACACCCACGTCATTTTTCAAGGGAAAACAAGTTTACCTTCAACATTTTCTTATTCGCCGTGTTCTTGCCGCATTCTCTCCTCAGCTGTTCGCTCATCGCTCGCAGCTCTCTTCCAAAGTGAATCATTCGCTCTATGGCGGCCTGGCTTCCTCCGCACAACTGGCGGCGCAGCTGGCTGGAGTCCACCTCTGTCAACAAACAGGTGTGTTACTGCCCTGCACGGCCATACAGCGGAGAAACGAACATCAGCTGCTGACAATACAGTGAACGTTCCATTTCATAACTACTTTCCTGTATTTTACCCAAACATGCAGGTTGATTTTTAGTTTATTATGACATGGATCTCTGTAGCTAGCAGGTATTTTTTCTAGGCCTCAGGAGTCTAGGATCCAGTATCCACCCTACAGTTTAGAGTCAGGGGATGAGCTTTCAGTGTTAGGATGTACATATCTCAAGGCAAATTTTATGAAAAGTTACACACAATTTTCTAAAACTATAGCAACATTACAAAAAAAGTAACTTGTTTCTCAGGCTTCTTTAAACGATGCAAAACAGAGTGAGAAGGTAGTAAGAAAGACTAAATGACTCCAATAAAAACACAGACAATTTCATACACTATTTTTAGAAAAATACTGTTAGGAAAAATCTTTATAGTGTGTATCTTGACTGATAAGGAATCACTGATCAATAATGTAAATAGTATAAGTCATTAATAACAACATATAAATCAATCATGATAGTAACAGTTAATGTTTACAAAGTACTTACAAGCAGTTATTGTTATACCCATTTTACAGATGAAGAAACTAAGGCAAAGAGCTCCTAAGTAATTCACCCAAGTGAATTGGGTGAATTACACAGATAGTAAGAGGCAGTTGCAGAATTCAAATCCCGGTGGTCCATCTCTAGAACTCCTGGTCTCTACATCTAGGATCAAATTACTCTCAGAATATTGAGGCTACTTGCTGATACCTGAAGGAGTAAAACTAGGAAGTCCTTCAATCATACTCCTTGCTTGAAAGAGTGACTATATATTGGAACACACGATCTTCAACAACAAGGTGGCTGTGTAGGTAATACTCAGTTTGCATTTATAAAATAGTTTCTAACAATTTTAATAAATTCCTTTTAATATCAAAATCCTATGAAGTCAAATAAGAATTTATAAGCTTCAGCAATTTGCACTCTCTAATTGATAGGAAAGTTTGCTGATGGTTTGTACAATTTATTATAAAAGTTGCCCACAAAGTAAAACTATGCATGCTAATATATTTTTCAGCCACACAGTGTTGAGGGGGAAGGAACTAAGCCAGGTGTCAAGCGCCTTAGGCACCTACCGCCTTAGGCACCTTCAGTGCCGGGCACTGAACTATGCATAGTCACATATATTCAGGTTAAATGAGTTTGAGAAGCTTTGATTAGAGGTGATAAAGTCATCTCTGCCCATGTGGCCCGTCAATTCTGGCTATCGTGACACAGGTACAAGACCTTTCTGTATCTCCCACCTGGCATCCTTTTCAAGGGCACTGACACTAGGAAGCTGCCACAGCTGCATTTCTGGAAACACCACAGCTGGGCAGACACAGTTCAGCAAAGAAAACTCCAGAAAACACGATAAAGACTCCACTCTACTCTTTCTAGCAATCTGCTCCCACAAACACAACAAGGGAATGTGTTACTCTCCAATAATGGCACATACAATTTCATACACTATTTTTAGAAAAATACTGTTAGGAAAAATCTTTATAGTGTGTATCTTGACTGATAAGGAATCACTGATCAATAATGTAAATAGTATAAGTCATTAATAACAACATATAAATCAATCATGATAGTAACAGTTAATGTTTACAAAGTACTTACAAGCAGTTATTGTTATACCCATTTTACAGATGAAGAAACTAAGGCAAAGAGCTCCTAAGTAATTCACCCAAGTGAATTGGGTGAATTACACAGATAGTAAGAGGCAGTTGCAGAATTCAAATCCCGGTGGTCCATCTCTAGAACTCCTGGTCTCTACATCTAGGATCAAATTACTCTCAGAATATTGAGGCTACTTGCTGATACCTGAAGGAGTAAAACTAGGAAGTCCTTCAATCATACTCCTTGCTTGAAAGAGTGACTATATATTGGAACACACGATCTTCAACAACAAGGTGGCTGTGTAGGTAATACTCAGTTTGCATTTATAAAATAGTTTCTAACAATTTTAATAAATTCCTTTTAATATCAAAATCCTATGAAGTCAAATAAGAATTTATAAGCTTCAGCAATTTGCACTCTCTAATTGATAGGAAAGTTTGCTGATGGTTTGTACAATTTATTATAAAAGTTGCCCACAAAGTAAAACTATGCATGCTAATATATTTTTCAGCCACACAGTGTTGAGGGGGAAGGAACTAAGCCAGGTGTCAAGCGCCTTAGGCACCTACCGCCTTAGGCACCTTCAGTGCCGGGCACTGAACTATGCATAGTCACATATATTCAGGTTAAATGAGTTTGAGAAGCTTTGATTAGAGGTGATAAAGTCATCTCTGCCCATGTGGCCCGTCAATTCTGGCTATCGTGACACAGGTACAAGACCTTTCTGTATCTCCCACCTGGCATCCTTTTCAAGGGCACTGACACTAGGAAGCTGCCACAGCTGCATTTCTGGAAACACCACAGCTGGGCAGACACAGTTCAGCAAAGAAAACTCCAGAAAACACGATAAAGACTCCACTCTACTCTTTCTAGCAATCTGCTCCCACAAACACAACAAGGGAATGTGTTACTCTCCAATAATGGCACATACATCCTTAAACCTGATTTATGCTCATCAGCTGTGAATCAGTACAAGTCAAAACATAACCTTGCTGTCATCATTTTTTATTAAAAATGTAAGAAATATCACTGCAGACCCATTTCGGTGTCACAGTCTTCCATTTCATGGTCGTGTTTAGAGCTACCATTTAGGAACCCATTGGATGAAGTCTCTCCAACTCCATTGGAGTAGTGGTCTGTTTCCATGTCTACATCATGACTGAAAATGAAAAGACAAACCGCATTTCAGAAATGGCACACTTACAGCTTAGTTTTAATAGAAATCAGGACTTAACTACAGAGCCTACTTATAAAACTGACTTCATAAGGCAACAGCGACCTGGAAAAAAGGTATTTAGTTAAACGGTGAATGCAGTCAAAGCCAAACATGCAGCTGGCTGTTGACAAGTCTGGACTGCTGGAGACCCGGAAGGAGAAAGACACCCGTACTAATAAACGCAGTGCTTTCAGGCTGCCTGTCAACATGGCGCCGCGGTTCCTCAGCACGACTGCCTCACTGTCTTTCAGGCTCCCATCTGCACTTTGTGTCATGGACTCCAGCCCCAGCCCCCGCGCCCCGCCTTCACCTCCAGCGCGGAAGGGAAAGGCCGCCCCCAGAGGCAGCCGCCCCCAGAGGCAGCCTCCCCCAGAGGCAGCCGCCCCCAGAGGCAGCCTCCCCCAGAGGCAGCCGCCCCCAGAGGCAGCCTCCGCTGGGGCCCGGCCCCCGCCCTCTCCCTGCCCTGGCGCACAGCTCGCTCCTGGGCTGTGCTTTCTCTAACCGTCTTGCCATTGTGGCATCTGTCCTCACTACTCAACATCAGACTCTCTGGCAAAGGTAAATGGGAACATGGGAAACTCCTCAGTCTCAGCCCTCCTACCTTCTCAGAACCCGCCACCACTTTGCTCGGACAGGCTTTCTTACTGGCTGAAGATTCTAAAGATACTGGACCTTACGTTCTGAAATGCTGTTCTGGGGATACCTAGGACGTGTGACTCTCGCCCATTCCACAGTGACTGAGCGACCAGCACACGCCAACAGCTCCAAAGGGCCACGCGGAGGTCGCCAGGGTTGGCCCTTCAGTTCACCCACACCCAGGGAACAACATCTGACCTTTCAGATGTCTCCTATGAAGATCTTGATACTGGCTATATAGCCCGGAAGGAAAGACTTGATGAAAATTCAGAAAATAAGTAAAAATGATTTTTTTTTAATGAGAAAATTCACTTGCATATTCACTTGTAGAAAGAAAACACATCGAATGCAGATAAGCAAAAAGCACGTTATGCTTAATGCCAGCAAAGGTAACACTGGTTACCAGCTTGAGTGGGCGGGTGCATACACACTTCTATCCCTAGGACCGCCCAGGTCTAGAGACACAGAGACCCAGGAAGGAGAGAGGGGACCCCAGAGTAGCTTATAAAACTGACTTCATAAGGCAACAGCGACCTGGAAAAAAGGTATTTAGTTAAACGGTGAATGCAGTCAAAGCCAAACATGCAGCTGGCTGTTGACAAGTCTGGACTGCTGGAGACCCGGAAGGAGAAAGACACCCGTACTAATAAACGCAGTGCTTTCAGGCTGCCTGTCAACATGGCGCCGCGGTTCCTCAGCACGACTGCCTCACTGTCTTTCAGGCTCCCATCTGCACTTTGTGTCATGGACTCCAGCCCCAGCCCCCGCGCCCCGCCTTCACCTCCAGCGCGGAAGGGAAAGGCCGCCCCCAGAGGCAGCCGCCCCCAGAGGCAGCCTCCCCCAGAGGCAGCCGCCCCCAGAGGCAGCCTCCCCCAGAGGCAGCCGCCCCCAGAGGCAGCCTCCGCTGGGGCCCGGCCCCCGCCCTCTCCCTGCCCTGGCGCACAGCTCGCTCCTGGGCTGTGCTTTCTCTAACCGTCTTGCCATTGTGGCATCTGTCCTCACTACTCAACATCAGACTCTCTGGCAAAGGTAAATGGGAACATGGGAAACTCCTCAGTCTCAGCCCTCCTACCTTCTCAGAACCCGCCACCACTTTGCTCGGACAGGCTTTCTTACTGGCTGAAGATTCTAAAGATACTGGACCTTACGTTCTGAAATGCTGTTCTGGGGATACCTAGGACGTGTGACTCTCGCCCATTCCACAGTGACTGAGCGACCAGCACACGCCAACAGCTCCAAAGGGCCACGCGGAGGTCGCCAGGGTTGGCCCTTCAGTTCACCCACACCCCAGGGAACAACATCTGACCTTTCAGATGTCTCCTATGAAGATCTTGATACTGGCTATATAGCCCGGAAGGAAAGACTTGATGAAAATTCAGAAAATAAGTAAAAATGATTTTTTTTTAATGAGAAAATTCACTTGCATATTCACTTGTAGAAAGAAAACACATCGAATGCAGATAAGCAAAAAGCACGTTATGCTTAATGCCAGCAAAGGTAACACTGGTTACCAGCTTGAGTGGGCGGGTGCATACACACTTCTATCCCTAGGACCGCCCAGGTCTAGAGACACACAGAGACCCAGGAAGGAGAGAGCAGTGGCCCCGGGGCATCTCCATCAGAAAAGCTTAGTTAGCATCTTCATGTAATTTAAGAAGTGCTAAGAAAAATCAAACTTTAAAAATGTTTAATGTAAAAAAAATGTTTAATGTAATGGGGAATTTAAATCTTAATCCCTTAGTATCATAACTTTCAGTGATCTTAATATACTAAAGTGTACTTTTCACAATTCAATATAACATTAAAGAGGGATCCTTTCATTCAATACACATTTAAGAGCCTCTGGACCACCTCCATGTTAGCTCTAAGATACAATGAACCTCTGCCCGCAGGAGTGAACAGCCTAAAGCTCCTTAAGCTCCTACAGTGCAGACTCAGGACCTGAAAGTTCACACAGTGAATGGCACAACATCTGGCGGGGTGTAAACCCAGGAAAACATCCCGGAAGAGGTACCATCTGAAGTGGAGCTTTCCAGCCTGCATGGAAGCTCGGATGGAGGAGGAGGGGAGGGGAGAGGAGCACTCCCGCCAGGCGGAGTCGGATGGATAAAGCAGTCTAGAGGCTGGACGTCCTGGGAAGTGGTCGCTGTTCTGCTCCCTACTCATCACTCACTTTAAGATAGTCGCTTTCTTCTCTGGTCCTCAGCTCTACATCTGTAAAATGGTTTCCACAGTCATTACCGTCTCTGCCTGCTTCACAACACTGCCCTAAGGAAAGCCATGACCTACTAGGAAATACGATTTACTGCTTAACAGTATAGTGCAGGTGAAGAGCTCACTTTCTTCTACGCTGCACACAAAAGAGGATGCTGTGTCATCCACCCCTTCCGTTCAGCTCGCTCCCCTCACTTCAGGTAGTTACAGGTCTTTAGCAACTTCCTGCCATGAGGACAGTATGTAAGAGAAACACTCACGAAGTAACTGCAATCCTGCCCTCAAACTACGGTAGAAGCCTCTAATATTCTATAAAGTACGAAGATGTACTACATGCTTAATCGTTTCAGTCTCCATACAAAATCTGGACTCCAGCAGCTTAATTTTATATTTTCTAGCATGTCATCTCTGCTGCCTACCCTGACCGCCTCAGCAGAAGACAGGCTCTCTCCCTGCTGTTCTTCTCGGACCACTTTCGTGGACTTCACAGTTGCATCACATAACACCATTATTTCAGTGCACTTTTGTCATTTGTTAACAGGTAACATGGAAATTCTGATTAAGCTCCAAATTTGCAAATACAGATTTTTATGTACACTTCTTCAGAATCACATTTCCATGAATGTTCATGCTGAACACTAGGTTCAGACTCCTTCAATGGGAGAATTGTGCACTGATGGATACTCCCCCAAAATGCAGTGTGACCCATCAATTCACGTTCTAAGACCAAACCAACATCAAATTCATAAAAATCCGTTAAGAACCTGCCCTCACATGCTAGCACTCAATTCAAATGATTACGTTTCATGAACCTTTAGGTTTATGTATAGAAACCTGAGTATGTCAGGGTATGCTGAGAGGTATGTCTCTTCTCTAAGCTTTGGAGTGGAGACCATGCTGAGCGGTGTCTGCCTTCCAGCAAGTTCTCAGCATTCCCCATGTGCTGTATGGTTACTGCATGACTTAACCATCTGCTAATGCAAGCTACTTTAACCAGAGGTAGATTCTCATCAACAAAGATTTTTTTGTAGTTAGAGATCTGAAACTCAGGAAACACTCCTCACACTTAGACCAAAAAACCCACCTACAGGGCAAAAAATAGTTGTCAACTCCAGACAAGTATCCTGTAGTGACTTAGCTTGGAAACATAACAAGTGACATTCCTGAGACCTCTGGAAGGGTCTGCGATAGCAGGAAGGTGAGAGCGCAGAGCCTGGATCTGTCCGTCTCAGCCTCTAGAGGGATGAGGGAGGCAGAGACGGGGAGGGGGGCCTGTGGACACCAGGAGCAGGGAGAGCCTTCGGGAACTCCCTCCTCACCTTCTAACTCTCTCAGACCCCTGCTGCAGCCCTCTAACTCCATTTTTCCAAATGATTCAAGATGACGATCCTTGTAAGTAAGGTTGCTTACAGCAGAGCCAACGCCAGGGGATTGTTACCTGGTGAAGCTATTGACCTGCTGTGATCTTGACATGTTTATACTGTTCAGCTCCGGGACATTCAAACTGGATGACTGGTGTTTACTATGGCAATACGACTGATGTGCTTTATTTGATATTACGCCATTACTACAACTTTCAAAACCTGGAAGGAAAAAAAGAAGAAACAGGTATTTTATAAAGATAGAAACAAGTAACACTGTAACAGGTCTACTATATTCTGATGATATATTTAAAACTTTTATAATGTAGGATAGTCAATGGACTACTTAAATAGAAAACAAGTGGATAATTTCTTTGAAAGAACATCAGGATACTTAACTGGGAATTGTAATCTCCTCCTATATTTACTGAAGGCTCAATTATGGATCTCTTTTAATCCTCACAACTCCCTTGCCTGCTGTTATCAAAACCCTATTTTACATAAGACGACCCCGGGGTCAAGGATCCGCCCAAGTCTGAAGTGACACGTCAAGTCGGGCGGGCTGACCAAGGACACACACGTGAGAACCGCGCGCGCTGTACAGGATGCTGATGGGAACAAGCTGAGGGGCGGCAGCGGAGAAGCGCGTATGTCGAGCGAGGAACAGCAAAGGTGTCGCTCTGCTCTTTGAAAGGCCAGGAAACAGTACCTGACTTGGGGTGGAGAAAGTTAAACATACAGAGGAAAGATAAGACCTTGGGGAAAACAGAACTGAAGAGACAAGCAAAGCAGAAAGACTGAGAAGGACCAGAAATAAATCTGTAGAAAAGATGTCATAAAAGCCAAAAAGGAGGGAACCCTGGTGAGTCCAGAGAGGAGGAGGAAAGGGACAGGCAGAGTCGCCTCTGGGCTCGGGAAGCGCGACCGCGCGGCAGCCCGCTGGTGGCTGGTGTGGGACCTGCGGCTTCAGACCCCGCAGCCCGTCACTGCCTTAATGCTTATACTTGAGCAGAACACACAGTCGCCTTCTCATTACCAGGTGTCTCTTGAGTTAACTTCTAGAAACACCTCGAATGCTGCCCTTCATTTATGGAGACTGTGAGGAACCCATTCTGAGCTCATCTTGGAAGTTACTTCCTGGTGCTAAAAACACATGAATCTGACCCGCCCACAAATTTGCTTCCAAAATGTACAGATGTGCAAAACAGCTAGCAGAAGTGTCTAGATTTTTTAAAACTTATTTTTGTTTAAAACCCAAGAAGGGTAAAACTGTAAGATAATGTCGTAAGACTGAATCTCACCAGAAAAATGTGCGGTACTTCCTTTGCCTGATGCTAAGCTGTGGATGTTCATTCCATGGCTGGGGTCATTCAGGTCTCGCTCACTATTTGATATATTTAAAACTTTTATAAGTAAGTGGACTACTTAAATAGAAAACAAGTGGATAATTTCTTTGAAAGAACATCAGGATACTTAACTGGGAATTGTAATCTCCTCCTATATTTACTGAAGGCTCAATTATGGATCTCTTTTAATCCTCACAACTCCCTTGCCTGCTGTTATCAAAACCCTATTTTACATAAGACGACCCCGGGGTCAAGGATCCGCCCAAGTCTGAAGTGACACGTCAAGTCGGGCGGGCTGACCAAGGACACACACGTGAGAACCGCGCGCGCTGTACAGGATGCTGATGGGAACAAGCTGAGGGGCGGCAGCGGAGAAGCGCGTATGTCGAGCGAGGAACAGCAAAGGTGTCGCTCTGCTCTTTGAAAGGCCAGGAAACAGTACCTGACTTGGGGTGGAGAAAGTTAAACATACAGAGGAAAGATAAGCCCTTTGGGGGAAAACAGAACTGAAGAGACAAGCAAAGCAGAAAGACTGAGAAGGACCAGAAATAAATCTGTAGAAAAGATGTCATAAAAGCCAAAAAGGAGGGAACCCTGGTGAGTCCAGAGAGGAGGAGGAAAGGGACAGGCAGAGTCGCCTCTGGGCTCGGGAAGCGCGACCGCGCGGCAGCCCGCTGGTGGCTGGTGTGGGACCTGCGGCTTCAGACCCCGCAGCCCGTCACTGCCTTAATGCTTATACTTGAGCAGAACACACAGTCGCCTTCTCATTACCAGGTGTCTCTTGAGTTAACTTCTAGAAACACCTCGAATGCTGCCCTTCATTTATGGAGACTGTGAGGAACCCATTCTGAGCTCATCTTGGAAGTTACTTCCTGGTGCTAAAAACACATGAATCTGACCCGCCCACAAATTTGCTTCCAAAATGTACAGATGTGCAAAACAGCTAGCAGAAGTGTCTAGATTTTTTTTAAAAACTTATTTTTGTTTAAAACCGCGAAGAAGGGTAAAAACTGTAAGATAATGTCGTAAGACTGAATCTCACCAGAAAAATGTGCGGTACTTCCTTTGCCTGATGCTAAGCTGTGGATGTTCATTCCATGGCTGGGGCTCATACTCGGACTACTAAACGGCCGAGGACTAACAGGGTAACTGTCCTGAGATTTGGGACTTCGGCCTCCCAAACACCGCACCTCACTGTCCGTGCCGTTCACCATTTCTATAAACTGACGCACTCTAAAGAGAGAACAGAGAAGTTTACGTGTATCACCTGCAAATTACCATTTTTACTAACAGCAACATACTTCTGAAAGGAAGTATTTTAACAATTTGTACATATCAACAAGTCTGGCCTTTAGATAGTCTGCTCGAAATACTAAATATGGTTCCATATACTGTACTGTTTAGAATATAAAATTTTCCAGAAAAATGAGAGTATAATGCAAAAGCTATTGTATCACCTTTAATCAAGATTTACTAAGAAAATGATAATCTGTAGTTATAACAAATCAAAATGGACCTTTTTAGGTAAAGTAAATTAGTCAAAATAATATTTGCAGCTGGACGCAAATCAAATAGTACCTCAGAACATAATATACTTTTATGTACATACCTACCTTCACACAAAACAGGAGCCTACTTGCCACGCTTCCTCACTCTAGTCCCATCTGAAAGCTCTTAACCAAACAGGCCACATTTAAACTTTTACTCGGAAGCAGATCAATTCTAACACTGGGCTAAGAGTTTCTGGTGTTGTTTTTTTTTGTTTTTGTTTTTTAAAAAACGATTTATTTGGCTGTAATCTAGTGTTTTAAACAGTTTAAATCTTGCACTTAATGACATCTGAATTTTAAAATAACCAAGATTCATATAATCAACCCAAAAAAGTCAAATGGCTATTACTCATTTTTAAAAAAATTTTAAAAAGAACAAAGGAGACAGAAAACAGTTGTGTGTTAGTGAGGAGGAGAAGCTGGAACGCTTGTCACAGGACAGCACTATGGCATGGTAAGGATTAATTTGCAAAAAATTAAACAGAATTATCATACACTCCACAATTTTCCTTCTGAGCATATACCCGAAAGAATGAAAACAGGGACTCTAACACGGATTTGTACACTCATTAGGCTGTAAGATAATGTCGTAAGACTGAATCTCACCAGAAAAATGTGCGGTACTTCCTTTGCCTGATGCTAAGCTGTGGATGTTCATTCCATGGCTGGGGCTCATACTCGGACTACTAAACGGCCGAGGACTAACAGGGTAACTGTCCTGAGATTTGGGACTTCGGCCTCCCAAACACCGCACCTCACTGTCCGTGCCGTTCACCATTTCTATAAACTGACGCACTCTAAAGAGAGAACAGAGAAGTTTACGTGTATCACCTGCAAATTACCATTTTTACTAACAGCAACATACTTCTGAAAGGAAGTATTTTAAAAATTTTGTACATATCAACAAGTCTGGCCTTTAGATAGTCTGCTCGAAATACTAAATATGGTTCCATATACTGTACTGTTTAGAATATAAAATTTTCCAGAAAAATGAGAGTATAATGCAAAAGCTATTGTATCACCTTTAATCAAGATTTACTAAGAAAATGATAATCTGTAGTTATAACAAATCAAAATGGACCTTTTTAGGTAAAGTAAATTAGTCAAAATAATATTTGCAGCTGGACGCAAATCAAATAGTACCTCAGAACATAATATACTTTTATGTACATACCTACCTTCACACAAAACAGGAGCCTACTTGCCACGCTTCCTCACTCTAGTCCCATCTGAAAGCTCTTAACCAAACAGGCCACATTTAAACTTTTACTCGGAAGCAGATCAATTCTAACACTGGGCTAAGAGTTTCTGGTGTTGTTTTTTTTTGTTTTTGTTTTTTAAAAAACGATTTATTTGGCTGTAATCTAGTGTTTTAAACAGTTTAAATCTTGCACTTAATGACATCTGAATTTTAAAATAACCAAGATTCATATAATCAACCCAAAAAAGTCAAATGGCTATTACTCATTTTTAAAAAAATTTTAAAAAGAACAAAGGAGACAGAAAACAGTTGTGTGTTAGTGAGGAGGAGAAGCTGGAACGCTTGTCACAGGACAGCACTATGGCATGGTAAGGATTAATTTGCAAAAAATTAAACAGAATTATCATACACTCCACAATTTTCCTTCTGAGCATATACCCGAAAGAATGAAAACAGGGACTCTAACACGGATTTGTACACTCATTAGGCTAAGTGAAATAAGGCAACTACTAAGGACAAACATTTTACAATTCTGTTTATATGCAGTACTTAAGAGTATTCAAATTCAAGTCTATAGACAGAAAGCAGAATGGTGGTTGCCAGGAACTGGGGGCAGAGAGAGAAACGTGGGGTCAGTGTTTAACAGGCACCACATTTCTGACTGAGATAGTGGAAAAAAGTTCTAGAAACGGATGACTGGTGATGGCTGAGAAACACTGTGAATGTACCAGAGACAACATCAACATCAGAACTGTGTAAGTAAAAACGGTGAATTTGAGGATGTGTATATTTTTACCACTATTTTTTAAAATGCTGTAAACCTGGTATAAGGTATTGTACAGAAACAAAAATAGGCACCCATCTTCTAAGTAAAGTTTTCACATTTTTTAAACATAGACTGACAGAAGAGCAGAGAATAACAGACGTTTCTACCTACAGTCCTCAACACAAAGGTGTCTTCTACACCTGTTACTTAAACATGCTACCTTATAAAATTGCATCCAAATGTCTGAAACAAGCTAAAAGAAAACTTAAAACTATTAAAGTAAGAAAGCAGTTTTGGTTACACAGCACATACATATAGTATATAACACTGTATGAAACTCACTTTAATGTGAAAAGGAGATTGGGGTTTCTTTCAAGTAAACTTGGGTATAACTGTTGTGTTGTCTCAATGGCTTCTCCCATTCTTCCCGCTAACACCAATTTCTGAATTCCTATTTAGGAAATAAAAAAAAAAGCAAAGGCTAATTTTTTTAAGAACAGAAACTCAATGGATCCTTATAATCTTTAAGTAAATTATCACGATTAGCCTGCACTTCTTTTTATAACTAACTTTCTATTTCAAGGATTATTTTCAAAAATGAGAAAACAAGTACTTTACTAAATTTTAAAAAGAACAAAGGAGACAGAAAACAGTTGTGTGTTAGTGAGGAGGAGAAGCTGGAACGCTTGTCACAGGACAGCACTATGGCATGGTAAGGATTAATTTGCAAAAAATTAAACAGAATTATCATACACTCCACAATTTTCCTTCTGAGCATATACCCGAAAGAATGAAAACAGGGACTCTAACACGGATTTGTACACTCATTAGGCTAAGTGAAATAAGGCAACTACTAAGGACAAACATTTTACAATTCTGTTTATATGCAGTACTTAAGAGTATTCAAATTCAAGTCTATAGACAGAAAGCAGAATGGTGGTTGCCAGGAACTGGGGGCAGAGAGAGAAACGTGGGGTCAGTGTTTAACAGGCACCACATTTCTGACTGAGATAGTGGAAAAAAGTTCTAGAAACGGATGACTGGTGATGGCTGAGAAACACTGTGAATGTACCAGAGACAACATCAACATCAGAACTGTGTAAGTAAAAACGGTGAATTTGAGGATGTGTATATTTTTACCACTATTTTTTAAAATGCTGTAAACCTGGTATAAGGTATTGTACAGAAACAAAAATAGGCACCCATCTTCTAAGTAAAGTTTTCACATTTTTTAAACATAGACTGACAGAAGAGCAGAGAATAACAGACGTTTCTACCTACAGTCCTCAACACAAAGGTGTCTTCTACACCTGTTACTTAAACATGCTACCTTATAAAATTGCATCCAAATGTCTGAAACAAGCTAAAAGAAAACTTAAAACTATTAAAGTAAGAAAGCAGTTTTGGTTACACAGCACATACATATAGTATATAACACTGTATGAAACTCACTTTAATGTGAAAAGGAGATTGGGGTTTCTTTCAAGTAAACTTGGGTATAACTGTTGTGTTGTCTCAATGGCTTCTCCCATTCTTCCCGCTAACACCAATTTCTGAATTCCTATTTAGGAAATAAAAAAAAAAGCAAAGGCTAATTTTTTTAAGAACAGAAACTCAATGGATCCTTATAATCTTTAAGTAAATTATCACGATTAGCCTGCACTTCTTTTTATAACTAACTTTCTATTTCAAGGATTATTTTCAGACAAAAAATGAGAAAAACAAGTACTTTACTAAACTACCAAAAAACCCCACAAACACACAGGTAATACAGAAAAAACCACCTGTTAAACAGCAATACCAATGTACTGAACACTAAGACGAAGAAGACGGGCAGATCACGGCACAGACAGTGTGGTGGCGGTTTCACGGATATATTCAACGCATCCAGTTGCACACCCCAAATATGCAGTTTTTAATAGCTCAGTCAAAACTCAATTCAGTGGTTTGTAAAGAAAACATCATAGGAAACATTATAGAAACACTCAGAATGTTTTACCGAACACTACAGTCTTTTGAACCCAGTAGCTAAACAAATCTAGCCTGTGACTGAGGCCCGAACTCAACAGCCACTGAGGGAGCCCTCCTGCGGGTGACGGGGTGAGGACAGGGGGAGCAGGCGCTCGCCTCCTGTTCGCCAGAGCTTCCAGCGTGGTCAGGCAGACAGACAGGCGCACGCTCAGCCACAGCGCCGCGTCCTCGGCGCTGCTTTGCTGTCCTCAGTCTGACCTACAGGAGGCCAGGCAGTGTCGCCCCGTCCTCAGCCTGACCTGGAGAAGCTTTGTTTCCACCCACCGTGTCTTGCTCTCGCCTCTAGGCTCTCCCCAAGCTACACCCTCCGATGGACTAACTGCACCAGTTTTCTGGGATGGTTACCTGTGGATCAGCTGTGATGCTGACCTGCCTTATCAGAACAGACCCCGCCGGTCTGGCCACTAGCATTAGGACCTAAGCAGCAAATACTTAAGACCATGCTAAGTCACTCCAATTATGTCCAACTCCATGAAAGCATTTGGACACAGCACATACATATAGTATATAACACTGTATGAAACTCACTTTAATGTGAAAAGGAGATTGGGGTTTCTTTCAAGTAAACTTGGGTATAACTGTTGTGTTGTCTCAATGGCTTCTCCCATTCTTCCCGCTAACACCAATTTCTGAATTCCTATTTAGGAAATAAAAAAAAAAGCAAAGGCTAATTTTTTTAAGAACAGAAACTCAATGGATCCTTATAATCTTTAAGTAAATTATCACGATTAGCCTGCACTTCTTTTTATAACTAACTTTCTATTTCAAGGATTATTTTCAGACAAAAAATGAGAAAAACAAGTACTTTACTAAACTACCAAAAAACCCCACAAACACACAGGTAATACAGAAAAAACCACCTGTTAAACAGCAATACCAATGTACTGAACACTAAGACGAAGAAGACGGGCAGATCACGGCACAGACAGTGTGGTGGCGGTTTCACGGATATATTCAACGCATCCAGTTGCACACCCCAAATATGCAGTTTTTAATAGCTCAGTCAAAACTCAATTCAGTGGTTTGTAAAGAAAACATCATAGGAAACATTATAGAAACACTCAGAATGTTTTACCGAACACTACAGTCTTTTGAACCCAGTAGCTAAACAAATCTAGCCTGTGACTGAGGCCCGAACTCAACAGCCACTGAGGGAGCCCTCCTGCGGGTGACGGGGTGAGGACAGGGGGAGCAGGCGCTCGCCTCCTGTTCGCCAGAGCTTCCAGCGTGGTCAGGCAGACAGACAGGCGCACGCTCAGCCACAGCGCCGCGTCCTCGGCGCTGCTTTGCTGTCCTCAGTCTGACCTACAGGAGGCCAGGCAGTGTCGCCCCGTCCTCAGCCTGACCTGGAGAAGCTTTGTTTCCACCCACCGTGTCTTGCTCTCGCCTCTAGGCTCTCCCCAAGCTACACCCTCCGATGGACTAACTGCACCAGTTTTCTGGGATGGTTACCTGTGGATCAGCTGTGATGCTGACCTGCCTTATCAGAACAGACCCCGCCGGTCTGGCCACTAGCATTAGGACCTAAGCAGCAAATACTTAAGACCATGCTAAGTCACTTCAATTATGTCCAACTCCATGAACTGTAGCCTGGCAGGCTCCTCTGTCCATGGGATTCCCTCCAGGCAAGAATACTGGGGTGAGTTGCAATTTCTTCCTCCGGGGGATCTTTCCGAACCAGGGATCGAGCCTGAGTCTCTTATGTCTCCTGCACTGGCAGGTGGGTTCTTTACCACCAGTGCCAAGTGGGAAGCCCACTTAAGACCAATACTGTCCTAGATTTAGATAACAATTTAACTGCAAAGATCTCACACATTATCTCCGCTAACATCTAATCATGGGACTACTTTACCAATTAAAAAAAAATTTTGTGTTTGAGTATTTACTTTCTGAAAGCTTAATAAAATATTTTTTACGAAAAAGTGGCAAACACTTTAACAAAAATATCTCCGAAATCATATCTTTCTAACATCCTGAAGGCTAATACAGTCCTGTGAGTTTTTTTAAGGTGATCTTCAAAAGTGTCAATAAAAGTAAATTTCAGAGGAATAATTTCAAACTAACATATCTGAAAAAAAAATTCATTAAAAAAATAAAGTTTCTAAAAATCAATGGAACCAAACCTATAATCTGAAAACACATGTTAGCCATGCACCACAGGGTCCTTACTTTGTCTATTCTTAATGGAAGCTAATTCTTCTAGAACGGTCTGGTCTGTAGATCTGGCAAAGGCCTCTGCTGTGGCACAGTACCCATGGTGGACTAAATAAGACGAAACCATTCTTAAAATAAAAAGAAGAAACACACAGTTTTTAGTCAAGAGAATACATGCTTCATACTACAATGTATATACACAAGGTCTACTCTGGTGTAACACACCCAACCACACACCCCTGCAACAATTAACGCTTGAATGACCCAATTTCACAATCAATTCAAAACACTGTTTTGTCTTACTCACAAAAAGATAACTATGAATGCTACGGTGAGACTACTCTCCCTAAAAATACATATTAGTAGACAATCAAGGACATGAAATAACTGTGATTCTTAGCAGGCCAGTATCCTCAGGTCCTCTCCTATTATTTCTCATCCTTACTCCGTCGTACTAACCATAATTTCTATTTTACCTTTACCGGACTGTAGCCTGGCAAATACTTAAGACCATGCTAAGTCACTTCAATTATGTCCAACTCCATGAACTGTAGCCTGGCAGGCTCCTCTGTCCATGGGATTCCCTCCAGGCAAGAATACTGGGGTGAGTTGCAATTTCTTCCTCCGGGGGATCTTTCCGAACCAGGGATCGAGCCTGAGTCTCTTATGTCTCCTGCACTGGCAGGTGGGTTCTTTACCACCAGTGCCAAGTGGGAAGCCCACTTAAGACCAATACTGTCCTAGATTTAGATAACAATTTAACTGCAAAGATCTCACACATTATCTCCGCTAACATCTAATCATGGGACTACTTTACCAATTAAAAAAAAATTTTGTGTTTGAGTATTTACTTTCTGAAAGCTTAATAAAATATTTTTTACGAAAAAGTGGCAAACACTTTAACAAAAATATCTCCGAAATCATATCTTTCTAACATCCTGAAGGCTAATACAGTCCTGTGAGTTTTTTTAAGGTGATCTTCAAAAGTGTCAATAAAAGTAAATTTCAGAGGAATAATTTCAAACTAACATATCTGAAAAAAAAATTCATTAAAAAAATAAAGTTTCTAAAAATCAATGGAACCAAACCTATAATCTGAAAACACATGTTAGCCATGCACCACAGGGTCCTTACTTTGTCTATTCTTAATGGAAGCTAATTCTTCTAGAACGGTCTGGTCTGTAGATCTGGCAAAGGCCTCTGCTGTGGCACAGTACCCATGGTGGACTAAATAAGACGAAACCATTCTTAAAATAAAAAGAAGAAACACACAGTTTTTAGTCAAGAGAATACATGCTTCATACTACAATGTATATACACAAGGTCTACTCTGGTGTAACACACCCAACCACACACCCCTGCAACAATTAACGCTTGAATGACCCAATTTCACAATCAATTCAAAACACTGTTTTGTCTTACTCACAAAAAGATAACTATGAATGCTACGGTGAGACTACTCTCCCTAAAAATACATATTAGTAGACAATCAAGGACATGAAATAACTGTGATTCTTAGCAGGCCAGTATCCTCAGGTCCTCTCCTATTATTTCTCATCCTTACTCCGTCGTACTAACCATAATTTCTATTTTACCTTTACCAGATGATGTATGCTAGTCAAATGTAGGTTAACTCTTTGTAGTTCTGTCTGTCAATTACAAAAAATGGGTCATAAGGTGTGAATACAAAACACCCTAAAGTGACTCCAGGGAGAGAATACCCCGGAACAGAGTCCAGAGCGTGAGAGCACTCATCAGCGAGGAGCCTGCCTTCTCCTCTAAGCCGGCCAGTACGTCTGTGCGCAGGAGAGGGGCTCCTCAAAGATGACCGAGGAGGGACACTTCCACAGAGCCAAGGGACTTTAAACACCAAGTGGTATTTACAAACACGGTGCTTATGTCTAACCACAGAAGGTGAGAAAGCCTGTGACGGCACAGCAGTGCCTCAGAGAGCCAACATATCCACCATACACATTCAGCTCCTGAAGGTGTCTGCATCGGGCACGACGCAGGGCCCACGAGCAAATGGCACAGAGCAGTGGTTCAGGAGGGGGTGGAGGTGGCCCAGGGCCAGTGCAAACAAACAGAACTTCTTCATTTTTTTTTTTCTTTGAACTTTTCATTTTCTTTCATCTAATTGTTCAGATTAATTTAAGAGGATAGGGGTGAGCCTTTTAACAGGAACTTCGCTGGAGGCCATGGGGAGTATCTGTTCTGTGAGGACCGGGGTGGGAGGGCGCCCCCGCGACCCCAGCGGCGGGGTTGGGGTAAGCGACGCGTCCTCGCCGGCCGCCCGCCAGGCTGCTCGGGGGAGCCTGCTCGGACCTCGAATTTAACGAAAGCCTCTGCTGTGGCACAGTACCCATGGTGGACTAAATAAGAAAACCATTCTTAAAATAAAAAGAAGAAACACACAGTTTTTAGTCAAGAGAATACATGCTTCATACTACAATGTATATACACAAGGTCTACTCTGGTGTAACACACCCAACCACACACCCCTGCAACAATTAACGCTTGAATGACCCAATTTCACAATCAATTCAAAACACTGTTTTGTCTTACTCACAAAAAGATAACTATGAATGCTACGGTGAGACTACTCTCCCTAAAAATACATATTAGTAGACAATCAAGGACATGAAATAACTGTGATTCTTAGCAGGCCAGTATCCTCAGGTCCTCTCCTATTATTTCTCATCCTTACTCCGTCGTACTAACCATAATTTCTATTTTACCTTTACCAGATGATGTATGCTAGTCAAATGTAGGTTAACTCTTTGTAGTTCTGTCTGTCAATTACAAAAAATGGGTCATAAGGTGTGAATACAAAACACCCTAAAGTGACTCCAGGGAGAGAATACCCCGGAACAGAGTCCAGAGCGTGAGAGCACTCATCAGCGAGGAGCCTGCCTTCTCCTCTAAGCCGGCCAGTACGTCTGTGCGCAGGAGAGGGCTCCTCAAAGATGACCGAGGAGGGACACTTCCACAGAGCCAAGGGACTTTAAACACCAAGTGGTATTTACAAACACGGTGCTTATGTCTAACCACAGAAGGTGAGAAAGCCTGTGACGGCACAGCAGTGCCTCAGAGAGCCAACATATCCACCATACACATTCAGCTCCTGAAGGTGTCTGCATCGGGCACGACGCAGGGCCCACGAGCAAATGGCACAGAGCAGTGGTTCAGGAGGGGGTGGAGGTGGCCCAGGGCCAGTGCAAACAAACAGAACTTCTTCATTTTTTTTTTTCTTTGAACTTTTCATTTTCTTTCATCTAATTGTTCAGATTAATTTAAGAGGATAGGGGTGAGCCTTTTAACAGGAACTTCGCTGGAGGCCATGGGGAGTATCTGTTCTGTGAGGACCGGGGTGGGAGGGCGCCCCCGCGACCCCAGCGGCGGGGTTGGGGTAAGCGACGCGTCCTCGCCGGCCGCCCGCCAGGCTGCTCGGGGGAGCCCCCTGCCGGCGCTCAGAGACGCGACGCCGGAGAGCAGTCCATCCCAGCTCTCCCTCACGAGGCTGTGGGGTCGGGGTCTGGGTCACTACTCCCCAACTGTGAGGACGGAAATCCTGGTGTCGAGCCTCGGACAACAGCTCCAGGGGAAAGGCTCGTTCTTGGATCCTCCTCCTCCCCAGATCATCTCCTCCAAAAACCACGTGTGCTGATTCGGGAATTACTGATTGTTCAAAGCAATTATACAGACATTTAAGGTGAACTGTGTCAGCCTGAGGGCGTCTTTCACTTTCCTGGGTTAGACTGCAGTAGTGACCAGGACCATCTGAGCGTCATGGTATGTGTTCTGGGGTCTTCGCTGTCTGGAGTTTTAAGAGCTGCTGCTCTCCGGGAGCACGGACGCTCCCGTGTCGTCTCCAGCTCTCCAGCACAGGTGCGGTCTAAACAGCCCACGGTCACGGGAGGATCGTTCTCCTGCTGACGTCCACACTGAAGTGCTGCTTCTGCATAAAAGCTGCCTACCAACACTGGGGGAGAAGATCAGGCGAGAGGCACGGGAAGAGCGACAGGGAAACCGACGCCGTCGGACGTCACAGAGAGAACCACCGTCACAAGCCGTGAGCCCAGGGGAGCTTATCTGGGGCTACGCACCCGCCGGAGCGCGGGGGGACGGGGAAAGGAAAGGCTCCGGCAGGCGGGGCCGGGGATACACCTGTGACTGTGTGGGGATTCTGCACAGCTGTAAACAAGAAAACTCTGGAAAAGATGTGTAACAATAACTGCGCTGTACACCCGAAACTAATACAACACTGTCAAACAAATATACCTCATTGAAAAAAAAAAGCTGCCTAAGGAAACAAGCTGTGAATCGGGGGCTCCCACCGTTTGCTCTGCTGCTCTGTCCTCTGCCTGTTACTACGGACTCCGAACCGTCTAACCTGCACTGAGCACTCTGAACGCCACGCTCTCACGGTCTCTTAGCCTTTATTCCCTTGACCTCATCTTAAATGTCTGATAATAGAATATATAGTAAGTAAATGGAGTTCTAAAAATTCTTTAGGCTGGAGGCTTTTGGTCAGACAAAAAAGGGATCCCAGTAAACAAAACTAGCTGATACTCTTCTTACATAGTTAGCTAGTTACTGGAAGAATTAAGCCAAATCCTGAAAGGTGAACTGTATGTACACATCAGGTCTGTATTTCAGTATGTAAAATACACCATTATTTTGATGCTTATTCTTACTGAGCAATAATTCTTTTTCCTCATAAATATTTACATCACTGTTGAACAACATAGCCAAGTTCATGCCCCAAAACCACAGTGCTGAACTATACAATCTAGACTATTTTTCTGAACTAATCTTTGGCACTGGCACTGTTAATAGTTGAATCACATAACCTATGGAAACCATTAAATCCTATTACTAAGGATAGCACATGACTTAACCTGTGAAACCTAGTGTCATGTTAGTTCTTTCAGCAAATTAATAAGTCAGACTAAAATATAATTCAGAATGTGTCACCAAATCAAACATCGTTAAATCATTAAGATCATTAGGATACATAAGAATAGATTAAAAAGCTTCAATAAATAGTCTCTGACCCCAGAAGGTTGACATGTTTTCCAAACATTGTACTTTTGAAAATGTCACTTCACGTTTCTTTACTTACTTCTGTATCATGGTCTGCCACTCGCCTTCTCGATCTCCTACAGGAAACCGGTCTATCTGTGCCTGTATTTTGGTTCTCCACTCTCGCATGTAATCTTCTATATCAAACACGAAAGGGTGTTGCCCAAAATTAGCATCGACGACTTCTCCTGGTGTCTGGAGCCCCACAGTAGGGTATAAGTTTGGCTGTAAGACAGCACATTTCACTAAACATCTATCCCTTTTATGTTAAAGAACGTTTTTTTTTTTTTTTAAGGTTTATTTATTTATTTATTTTGGGCGGGGGTCGGGTTGGGGAGGGAGGGGGGCGAGCGGGCCACCTCTATCGGTCTTTCATTTCTCTATTTTCATCCGTCTTTGTTCTTTGGCTCCTGTGGGCCTCCCATCGCGGTGGCGTCTGTCGTCGCAGAGCACCGGCTCTGGGCGCATGCGCTCCAGAGCTCCGGCTCGGTAACTGGACACATCAGTCCAGCCGCTCCGCGGCACGTGGGATCTTCCCAGGCCAGGGATCAAACCGGCGCCCCTTGCACTGCAAGGCGGTGTCCTTACCCACTGGACCACCAGGGGAAGCCCTAAAGAACGTTTTCATTCTTTCAAATGCTACCTTTAAAATAAGAGAACTACAAATTCACTTCATGAATACTTTTTAAAATCTCAATCAGAAACTAGTAAAGGAAGACTAAAGCAAATGATCAATAAAAATAGCAACCTAAGCTACTTATTTATTCAAACCATAGGGCATTATCCTTCTAATAAATCAAGGCACCGTTCCTGCTCTAAGGAATATGTCATACCTCAGGCTGATGATGGCAAAAACCATCATAGTACTGTGAAGTAATTATCCTCCAGTTAAAATAAATGATTTAATAAAAAAAAACACTATATCATATGACAATTAGGTTCAAGCATAACTCAGGTTTATCCTTCTATGTGTGACACATGGGACACACTTCTAGAAACTGTATGTAAGCCCTGGCTACTACAGAAGCAGATGCTAACTGAGCACACACTATTTTAAAGGCTTACTGATTTCACTTCTCTGTACATCTGGGATGCCTTTATTAAAGGATAGTAATAAGGACTTAAGTAAAACAGTGTCATTAAGAATAGGGATTCTTGGGCTTCCTTGGTGGTCCAGTGAGTCAGGACACCACTTTGCAGTGCAAGGGGCACCGGTTCGATCCCTGGCACAGAACGATCCCACATGCAGGAGAGCGGCTGGACTGGTGTGTCCAATTAGGAGCCAGCGCTCTGGAGTGCGTGCGCCCAGAGCCGGTGCTCTGCAACGAGAGAGGCCACTGCAGTGGGAGGCCCACACGGGCCAAAGAATAAAGATGGATGAAACAATAAAAGAGGCCAAAATTAAAGATACATATATAGAGATTCTTCACATAAAAGTAAAATGCACATATTCCAAAAAAGGATTTAAATACTCAATTCATAAAGAAACGCATTTACTCCAGGATATACTCCAAGATTTTGAGATGGAACAAGCTCAATAGCTTCAAAAAGTTGTACAAAAAAATACAGGAGTCCTTCTTTTGGCTCTATCACTAGTTGTCATATTGGCATACTGTCTACTAAATGGCCAGGCTAAACCGTAATTATCCTGTGAAGCCACTACTATTATTATTTACATTACGAGGAGAGAGGAACTGAGGATTAGGGGTGGGTGAGACGCTCACTGCTGGCCTCCCCTGCAGCAGAGCTGGGACTGGACACAGGTCCACTTCACACCCAGTCTAAGCTCACTGCTTCTTTCTCTAAGTCAAAACCCTACTTCATCTTCAGTCTGTGGATTTATGCCTTACTTCTTTGCTTCAATGGTTATCACAAGTATTTTCAGTACAAAATCAGGTAAAGATTAAGGACTATAATGTGTGTAAATATAAGATGCTTAGATAGACCTCGCTGCAAAAAGCTAAGAAGATATCCTTAAAATCAGCTGACCAACCAAGCAACCAAAATCAGAAACAGGAGTATTGTGTCAAAATACTGAAAAATATACTCACACTCAGTTAGGGAAGTAAATGGTATCACAACGTCCACAGATGTACTGACTCTTAATAAGCAACAAAACTCACCAGTTAATAGAATTTTAAGCTGAAGACAAGTGAGATACTTATTACAACCTTCTGCTTTCTCCAATGAGAAGCTGGGACCCAGAGCGCGCAAGCAGCAGCTCCAGAAGCACCAGCTCGTCGGTGGCGCACACCAAGTAGGACCCGAGGCGCTCTCCACCCGGCACAGTGCTCTTTTCATTAAAGCCCATTACAAAACTGTAACGTACTTTAAAATAAAAATACTGAAAGCCAAAGACTCTTATGTCAAGAAAAACAAACTCAATAGAAAAAAAAACCTGCCACATATTCCAAACGTGAAAACATATTCTCAGAATATAGGGAAGCAAAGACTGCTGGTTCCTCTGCTCAGGGTCGCGTGGCAGCCTGGACGGGAGGGGAGTCTGGGGAGGACGGACGCACGTACATGTACACCTGGGTCCCTTCACTGTTCACCTGGAACCACCACAACGCTGGCAACGGGCTACACCCCAACACAAAGTACAAAGTTAAAAAGCAAACCGGAAAAAAATTACTAGTTGAGAAAAATTTAATTGGCAATAAACACAAAGGCAATTTGAAGACACATAAGATGAAAGTAAAGATACAAAGAGATAAGTGAATTTCTTAAAAGCAAGTTAAAATAAACAGTTATTTTTGCACAACAGATTTAAGATTCTAAAAGCTGAGGATACTCAGTGTTGAAGGCTGAGAATAAGCTGTCTCATTCACGTACACAGAAATGGGAAGCGATATAACCTTTAAGAAATTTGCAAAAAATTTACGCTCACTGCTGGCCTCCCCTGCAGCAGAGCTGGGACTGGACACAGGTCCACTTCACACCCAGTCTAAGCTCACTGCTTCTTTCTCTAAGTCAAAACCCTACTTCATCTTCAGTCTGTGGATTTATGCCTTACTTCTTTGCTTCAATGGTTATCACAAGTATTTTCAGTACAAAATCAGGTAAAGATTAAGGACTATAATGTGTGTAAATATAAGATGCTTAGATAGACCTCGCTGCAAAAAGCTAAGAAGATATCCTTAAAATCAGCTGACCAACCAAGCAACCAAAATCAGAAACAGGAGTATTGTGTCAAAATACTGAAAAATATACTCACACTCAGTTAGGGAAGTAAATGGTATCACAACGTCCACAGATGTACTGACTCTTAATAAGCAACAAAACTCACCAGTTAATAGAATTTTAAGCTGAAGACAAGTGAGATACTTATTACAACCTTCTGCTTTCTCCAATGAGAAGCTGGGACCCAGAGCGCAAGCAGCAGCTCCAGAAGCACCAGCTCGTCGGTGGCGCACACCAAGTAGGACCCGAGGCGCTCTCCACCCGGCACAGTGCTCTTTTCATTAAAGCCCATTACAAAACTGTAACGTACTTTAAAATAAAAATACTGAAAGCCAAAGACTCTTATGTCAAGAAAAACAAACTCAATAGAAAAAAAAACCTGCCACATATTCCAAACGTGAAAACATATTCTCAGAATATAGGGAAGCAAAGACTGCTGGTTCCTCTGCTCAGGGTCGCGTGGCAGCCTGGACGGGAGGGGAGTCTGGGGAGGACGGACGCACGTACATGTACACCTGGGTCCCTTCACTGTTCACCTGGAACCACCACAACGCTGGCAACGGGCTACACCCCAACACAAAGTACAAAGTTAAAAAGCAAACCGGAAAAAAATTACTAGTTGAGAAAAATTTAATTGGCAATAAACACAAAGGCAATTTGAAGACACATAAGATGAAAGTAAAGATACAAAGAGATAAGTGAATTTCTTAAAAGCAAGTTAAAATAAACAGTTATTTTTGCACAACAGATTTAAGATTCTAAAAGCTGAGGATACTCAGTGTTGAAGGCTGAGAATAAGCTGTCTCATTCACCGTACACAGAAATGGGAAGCGATATAACCTTTTAAGAAAGAAATTTGGCAAAATATATTACAACTGACAAGGCAATTTTACTTCTCTCTTTCCAATTTGAATTGCTTTTATTTCTTTTTCTTGTCTTATTTTTAAATTACTGATTCAATTTCCTTACTGGTAATTAGTATTTTTCTTCTAAGAAATTAGTCCCACAGAAAACCAAGCATATGCAAAGATACACGTCCTGCAGCATTATTTGTAACAGCAAACAAAACATAAAAAAGAACGTCCACTCACAGGTGGTGTTATATACCACGGTCAGTGGAGCGCAAGACCCCGTTGACTGTAACATCTACCATCATTTTATGTCTAAGCAGAAACACTGTTGATTAAATTCTTGACAGGCCACAGATTCTAGGATGCACTCCATTTTTCATAAATGTTAAATCTCCAAAAATGTGCATCTTCGACTGTGGCAATACACCCCACAATAAGATATTATAAAAACAAGCAGAAAGAAAGTGTTAAAAATGTGTATAATGCCACAGAGGAGGCCCGATATGCATTACTAAATGAAGAAAGCAAGCCACGGGACAGTGCCTCAACCACGACCCCTCCTTCTTCAATCCTACAGTCAAAGTGTGGACATACTGGCTAACGTACGTTTAAGACAGATCTAGAAGGGTATACACTCAACACGACCATTACATCTAAAGATGGCAAGGTAAGCTGGGGAAGGAAGATCATTTTGAAAAACATCTCAGGCTTTCGGAGATGTAAAGCGACCCACGTCCCCTAATAGGTAAGCTGTTTTTCTGAACATACCCTCCACGGGGGCTGCCTGATAGGACTGGCTAGTGAAGGCTCACAGGCACTGGTGCCTCCTTGTTTCCTTTCCTTTGACAGTAGAAGAGCAGGGCTACGTTGCAGGTGGTAGTCCCAGAAGATCTCAGGCACAAAACAGAGCTCTCAGAGCCACTGTGATACGAACAGAACACTAACCACCACCGCCTTACCCACCGCCCTGCCCACTGCGGCAGAGCTGAACGTCACCTTCGGCTAATCACAGACAAGGCAAAAAACGTAACTGGTGATTCTAGAGTAGGACAAATATAATCAGAAGACAATCCAAAATAGTCACCGTATCTACAACTAGCTTAAGCCTTTTCAAATGATCACCACTCTATCCGTGAGGAACAAAATTTGCTAACTGACAAGTTGGTTTTACTTGCTTAGAGCCACAAAAAGCAGGGGAAGAAAGAAAGATCAAACCAGCTACATACACCCTTTCACCAAATCCCTGTGACTCTTAGTCTGAGCAAAGCCTCTGCAACGATACTGAGCTGTGTGGACCCTCCTACCTGCACCTGCGCAGACCTTCTTCTCGAAAGCTCCAGCTTTCCACTCTCGCGGGACCACGCCCCCTCCACTCTAGGCCAGCATCACTGCCACCCTCCCTCAGGACATACCGCCGCACCTGCTGCTCCTGCTACTGTATCAGTCTCACCAGCCAGCAAACACCCTGCTGAGCCTAACCAAAAACCACCTGCTGTCCCCAGCTGCACCAGCAGCTACCCCATTCCACTTCTCTACTCCGCTCAGTACTCAGACTCCTCCAGAGCTGTCCGTCCTAGACAGTGACCTCCCTCTTCCTACTCTCTCCTAATCCTGTCCCCATGAGGATTTCTCCATCACTCTGCTGACGCTCTCCTGGCAAGTGCCCGGCGACCTCTGCTCGGCTAAGCCCACTGGTCGAGGGTCAGCCCGTGTGCTGCGACACCTCACAGAGGCACCTGGCACAGCCGGCTTCTCCTCCCTTCCGGACGCACCGTCTCCAGTCGGATCGGAGGCCACCAGCTCTCAGTCCTTCTCCTTCACTCCCTGATTGCTGCTCCTCAATTGCCTGTTTTAGATGTGCACTAAGTGATACTGATTAAAAATTTATTAATAGGCTTAAATATCTGGAGAGACCCTTCAGTGAATATAAATTCTAAATGGTGAGAAAGCACTATGTCAGTTTATTAGCCCCACCCCTTGGGCTACATATGATGCATATAACAACTGGCTGAGCCTTGGATTTGGGAAAGGAGGTATCTAGAATCAAACCACCTCTTACTTGCCAGAGGCTGAGACACTGTCCTCTCCTGCCTGAGTTTCTCACCGCCCTCACAGGTCAGCTTGCTGCCGTCCTCACGCCCCTGCAGCCTTTTCTTCACCCCCGTGGGCCACAGCAGCTGTGTCAGTGAACCTCACTCAGAGACAATGCCTGTGTCCTCCCAGCGCCCCTAGACCTGGAGGATCTGCCACCCTCCCCAGCAGCGGGCAGCCTCCTGGCTCGGGGCTCTCTCCCCTTCCTGCTACTCCTCAAACACGCCCGACACACTCCTGCCCCAGCACCAAGGCCCTGACCACCCCCGGCTTAGGCCATCTGTGTTGTCTGCACCCACTGAGTCAACCCCTCACTTCCTCAAAAGTCTCTACTCAGGAACTACGCTGAACAGGGGTGAGCAGCTTGTACCACCCGTGTTCTGTCCTTTGGCACTCCAAGTCCTATGGTTCTCTTTCTTTAAAAAGTACTTAAATTTCAAAAATATATTTTAATTATTTATTTTCTTAGTTCCTCAACTTGAATACTCTGAGAGGGAAGAGACCTTTATCTGTTTTATCCAATAATGTATCCCAAGCAAAGACTCTATTGCACAACATTCAACATACGCAGGATTAATAAATGATCATCACACAGATACTTGCTAACAAGTCCGACAATACCAAATAAACATATTGCGAATGAATCCAGAGTGATACTAAAAAGTATATTCTAAATAATAATTTCTGATTTAGCTTTTAGCTACAACTCAGTTCCCTTGGGCAATGGTGTCCAGTGTAATCTGGTGCTTAATTTCTGATAGTCCACACCAATGGTGGCTCAAGAAAGGAGCTCTGGTCTATGTGCGGCATGGCTTATAAACTTGATTATCAACAAGACTGCATTTTAAATGTGATTAGTACTAGTTTTTATAAACTCCTTTTAATTAAAAATACAAACTACTTTTACAAGAAATTATGGCTTACCGGTAAGTCGGTGAAGGCGATACCTAAAAAAGAAAAAAAAGGAATTAGAAGTTGTTTTTCAAAGGCAGAGTATAGTGACAAGCTGAATTTTTTCACTAAAAATAAGGGAAAAGACAGCAAAGGAAGAAAAATTAAAAAGCTTAATTTAAATAAGATTAATGCTTTTTCTCAATAACACTAATAAAAGGTCAACTAAGCCCATGAGCCACAACTATTGAGCCTGTGCTCTAGAGCCTCAGAGCCGCAACTACTGAAGCCCGTGTGCCCCAGAAACCGAATTCCACAACAAGAGAAGTCCCTGCAACAAGAAGCCTGCTCACCTCAACTAGAGAGTAGCCCCAACTCCCCACCAGTAGAGAAAAGCCTGCGGCAGCAGTGAAAACCCAGAAGAGCCAAAAATGACTACATAAACAAACATACAGATCCTTCCATCTATGGTGTTGACCACCATTTAAAAAAATGAGGTCCTTCTGTTGAAACTTTCTCCAAGGTCTCTTCCCAGTTGAGTCCATGGTTCTATAGCCGTGCTGGACCACCGAAGAGCACAACTATCTCACTCCATTTATTAAAGTGATACAGTTAAAAGGCAAACTGACTACAAGTCACTATTACATATGCTTTTAAATAAATGCAAAAATAGTGTTGCGTAATTAAGTACTGTTTTTATGACCTTTAAAAACCAGTCAACTCATATGTTAACGTGTCAAAAGGAAAAAGCAAAGCTGGAGTTCTGTAAAAACACTTGGATTACCTTTAGCTTCATTAATAAACAGAAAGCAAAGTGACGGTGATTTGAGAATGTGTTTCCATCATGAAGACCCCTTTCTTAAACAGCGTCTCATGTGCTGCAGTGCATGGGGTCACAAAACGTTGGACACGACTTAGTGACTGAACAACAGCATGTATATATATATATATATATATTTGGAGTTTGGACATTTTATTTATTTATTTTTACAGAGTTTTGCTGTTTACTGCCACACATCAGCCTCCTTACTCAAAAAGAGAATCTCAATGTAAATGCTTGTGAAAATCTAACAGGAAAAGAATACCACATCACCTATGATCTTCTCAACTCCCAAAATAAAACTTCTTCTCTGGAATAAAAGTTTGGAAACTATAAAAGGATTCATTTTGGTTTTAAAAATGTCATCTTGCATGACTGAACCAAAGGTCCTACCTAAAAGCAGACTTCTGGTTAAGATCTTAAATATCTTAAGCAGCCAGGCCAATGGTGCCGGCTATCCCGTTAACTGCTCACAAGCCAGAGCCTGGGGAGTAACAACAAATCAACTGAAAGGGCTGTCTTCTTCTGTAAGCCTGTTTGCCACAACAAACACATCACAAATATCCATAATCTACGTGGCTTCCTTTATCAACAGTCTTATATTGAAAAGAATGCAAGAATCTTTGTGAACTTGTGACAGCCTTTAAGTTAGCCAGCGCAGGGGTTCAGAATCAACATTAATAATCACAAGGCCAAGTTTTAAGCCAAATGTAACTATGAAGATTACAGTAACTATCTAGGGAGTATGCTGAGACACTTAACCAAGAAACTATTACCGATATAGCCAAAACTTAGCATTTTTTTACTACAAAATTACAGAACAGTTTCTGTACTCTATGTCTAAGCACACTATCTGCAGTTTAAATTTTTAAATACTTTTTATAAGCAAACTGAATTTTCTGCCTTTGGGATTACTTAGTCTATGCCTTCTTTACTTTACCTCATCAGAAATAATCTGCTATGAATCAAGAATGTTTCAAACAGTTAAAAAAACGTGAAACTTATTTTTTGAATTTTTAAACCATCAGCCTTGATATCCTTTATACTTTTTTTTAACACACATACACACACACATCTAAGAACAGGGAGCATGACGGTCATACAGAATAAGTCTCAAGCATTACAGATATGGCATACTCAACTAAAACCCCTAATTTCCTATTAGTCTTACAGAGAACAGATTCTCTCAAGTTTTCACTCTTTACCTGCCACCTGCCTTTCAGAAGTTTGGCTGTCCTCTGCTCACTTTAATTCTGCTCCCTTTTGCAGAACCAACTTCTAGTCGCCACGCTTTACCCATTTTTGTTAGTAGGCCTGATTATTCAGTATGTCAATGCCTGTCACTGGGCTGGGAGCACCAAGCTTTCCCATGCTTTGTCATTACCCCCGTATTATACTAAAAGCTGACAGCTTTTTTCTAAGCACCCAGTACCTAGAAAACTGGATTATACTGTGAAGGGCTTTATTGAAAGCAGAGCAAGAAACACACTTAGCATTTCTACTACCAGAATAAGTATCAGAGTAGCAGGTTATTTCTAGTTAAGATCTTAAATATCTTAAGCAGCCAGGCCAATGGTGCCGGCTATCCCGTTAACTGCTCACAAGCCAGAGCCTGGGGAGTAACAACAAATCAACTGAAAGGGCTGTCTTCTTCTGTAAGCCTGTTTGCCACAACAAACACATCACAAATATCCATAATCTACGTGGCTTCCTTTATCAACAGTCTTATATTGAAAAGAATGCAAGAATCTTTGTGAACTTGTGACAGCCTTTAAGTTAGCCAGCGCAGGGGTTCAGAATCAACATTAATAATCACAAGGCCAAGTTTTAAGCCAAATGTAACTATGAAGATTACAGTAACTATCTAGGGAGTATGCTGAGACACTTAACCAAGAAACTATTACCGATATAGCCAAAACTTAGCATTTTTTTACTACAAAATTACAGAACAGTTTCTGTACTCTATGTCTAAGCACACTATCTGCAGTTTAAATTTTTAAATACTTTTTATAAGCAAACTGAATTTTCTGCCTTTGGGATTACTTAGTCTATGCCTTCTTTACTTTACCTCATCAGAAATAATCTGCTATGAATCAAGAATGTTTCAAACAGTTAAAAAAACGTGAAACTTATTTTTTGAATTTTTAAACCATCAGCCTTGATATCCTTTATACTTTTTTTTAACACACATACACACACACATCTAAGAACAGGGAGCATGACGGTCATACAGAATAAGTCTCAAGCATTACAGATATGGCATACTCAACTAAAACCCCTAATTTCCTATTAGTCTTACAGAGAACAGATTCTCTCAAGTTTTCACTCTTTACCTGCCACCTGCCTTTCAGAAGTTTGGCTGTCCTCTGCTCACTTTAATTCTGCTCCCTTTTGCAGAACCAACTTCTAGTCGCCACGCTTTACCCATTTTTGTTAGTAGGCCTGATTATTCAGTATGTCAATGCCTGTCACTGGGCTGGGAGCACCAAGCTTTCCCATGCTTTGTCATTACCCCCGTATTATACTAAAAGCTGACAGCTTTTTTCTAAGCACCCAGTACCTAGAAAACTGGATTATACTGTGAAGGGCTTTATTGAAAGCAGAGCAAGAAACACACTTAGCATTTCTACTACCAGAATAAGTATCAGAGTAGCAGGTTATTTCTAGTTAGTTCTACAGATGGACTATGTGGCCTTCAATGTAAATAATTAAAAATTTTTAGTTGAATATACACCCATTACATAATACTTCAGATTTAAATTTTCACCATTTCCTCAACTTCTCCCCAGAAAGAACAAACAAATGATCTCCAGAGGCACTTACTGATAAAGGAGAATTAGACAATAAATATTACTACCATTTTGTAAGTACAATGACCATCACATCTGGTCAGTTTAGTACCTAAACTATGTCCATTCTTGGTGTAGAAGCAGGTGTTGTTGATGAGGTTAACACAGCAGCCAATGACATCACCCGTTGTGAAAGTTGGTCCATAAGGTTGTCCCGTTCCAGAAGAACAAAATGAGTGTCCGTCGTCACCATGGTAACCGTATGAATGCTTATCCCAGCCTAAAAGAGAAAGTTTCAGTAAATTTACAGTGAAAAGTAAGGTTCCTCTATACTAGAATTATTCACTAATATTATAACAAGATAAGCAAGAATAGTACAATCTTTGCTGTACTATTGTAAAGGTAAAATTTACCTTGTAAAGGTAAAATTCCTGAGAGTACATTTAAATTCTCAAGAATTACACTACATAATTTCTGTATTGAAACACTGCTTACAACATTAAGGAAATAAATCTGCTATACGGGAAATTTGGCTGGAAATATGTCTTAAGCATTACAGATATGGCATACTCAACTAAAACACCTAATTTCCTATTAGTCTTACAGAGAACAGATTCTCTCAAGTTTTCACTCTTTACCTGCCACCTGCCTTTCAGAAGTTTGGCTGTCCTCTGCTCACTTTAATTCTGCTCCCTTTTGCAGAACCAACTTCTAGTCGCCACGCTTTACCCATTTTTGTTAGTAGGCCTGATTATTCAGTATGTCAATGCCTGTCACTGGGCTGGGAGCACCAAGCTTTCCCATGCTTTGTCATTACCCCCGTATTATACTAAAAGCTGACAGCTTTTTTCTAAGCACCCAGTACCTAGAAAACTGGATTATACTGTGAAGGGCTTTATTGAAAGCAGAGCAAGAAACACACTTAGCATTTCTACTACCAGAATAAGTATCAGAGTAGCAGGTTATTTCTAGTTAGTTCTACAGATGGACTATGTGGCCTTCAATGTAAATAATTAAAAATTTTTAGTTGAATATACACCCATTACATAATACTTCAGATTTAAATTTTCACCATTTCCTCAACTTCTCCCCAGAAAGAACAAACAAATGATCTCCAGAGGCACTTACTGATAAAGGAGAATTAGACAATAAATATTACTACCATTTTGTAAGTACAATGACCATCACATCTGGTCAGTTTAGTACCTAAACTATGTCCATTCTTGGTGTAGAAGCAGGTGTTGTTGATGAGGTTAACACAGCAGCCAATGACATCACCCGTTGTGAAAGTTGGTCCATAAGGTTGTCCCGTTCCAGAAGAACAAAATGAGTGTCCGTCGTCACCATGGTAACCGTATGAATGCTTATCCCAGCCTAAAAGAGAAAGTTTCAGTAAATTTACAGTGAAAAGTAAGGTTCCTCTATACTAGAATTATTCACTAATATTATAACAAGATAAGCAAGAATAGTACAATCTTTGCTGTACTATTGTAAAGGTAAAATTTACCTTGTAAAGGTAAAATTCCTGAGAGTACATTTAAATTCTCAAGAATTACACTACATAATTTCTGTATTGAAACACTGCTTACAACATTAAGGGAAATAAATCTGCTATACGGAATGCTGAAATATGTCTTAACAGAGGACTCCTACTAGAAAAAGCAAACACAGCAAGACGCAGTCTCCATGCACATTTCCTTTGCTAACAGAGCAAAGGAATTTTGCTTTGACTTGGTTTAAACACACACACACACACACACACACAGAGTTTATAATAAAACAGAAGATTGTTCCTTTAATTTACAAGCAGTTCCCTCTAATGTTAATTTTTAACACTGGCAAACAGAACACCAGAAAATATAACCTAAGAATCATTTCAATATGATTAAATGGTTTTAGGAAACAGTTCTGCCATTGCAATTCACATGTTCCTTACTTTTTTCCTCCTTAGTTTACTTTTAATATCAGCCTACATACCCAGAGTGTTAAACAACTGAAAATGGGTTAAAAGTCAGGCATGTGTTGGGTAAGATACAGAACCAACCACAGTAAAACATTTGAAGTAGTTAATATCACTATGTGTTAGAAGTTAAAAATACCAACAAAACAAAAAACAAGTAAAACAAAACAATGCATGGTATATATTGCAAAATAGCAAAAAATTCATTAAAATCATTCAGCTTCAACTTTGAACTCATAAACTGATTAAAAATATGAAAGATTAATGTACTTAACGATATCAAGCTATTACTTGATATTTTTAGCCAGATTTAGGCAAAAGGCTGTAATTCAATTACAAGTGTACCTGGTAGTCTATTCATGTTCACACCTTGAGCAGAAAGACCAATTCCCATGTAACTGGTTAAAAAAGAAAGAAAAGCTGGTTATTATAGTCATGTACATATAAATCACACAACACACACTCTCAAACCTTCCCAGAACCAAACCCACGATGAAATGCACAGGGTAGCTACAAAAAAGTATCTTAGAATTCATCAAATAGCAAAAAGGGCAATATTAAGCAACAACGAAATCAAGATTCACAGTAAAGCCCTATGGCAATCACTCATAAACCTAGTTCCTCCCCACCTGCCCACACAAAGACAGAGGGGCATGTTTGAAAGAAATATCTGATTCAGATAAAAGCATCTGAAATACTAAGCATCCCAAAAAATGTGTGCTATAGCTGGGCTTCCCTCGTAGCTCAGCTGGTAAAGAACTTCCTACAATGCAGGAGACCCGGGTTTGATGCCTGGGTCAGAAAGATCCTCTGGAGAAGGAAACGGCCACCCTCTTCAGTATTCTTGCCTGGAGAGTCCCATGGACAGAGAAGCCTGCCGGCTGTGGTCCATAGGGTCGCAAAGAGTAGGAAACAACTGAAGTGACTCAGCACACACATATATAAAACAGGGGCAAAGAGCTCAAGTAAAGCTCCAAAATGCTATCTTAAAAGTGGTAAATAAATGAGTGTCTTGGGTATCTGGATAACATGACAACATGAAAACAGCAATTTTTCTAAAACTAACATATACATACAGTGAGGTTCAAGGTAGAGTCCAAATGATCTTTTAGACTAGAAAAAGTGATCTTAAAGTTGACACATAAAAACAAGAGAATTTTGACCAAGACAAAGTTAAAAAAAACCTGTTTGTCCCACTAAATATTAACATTCACAGATAATGGAATTCACAAGTGCAGTATTACTACGAAGTGTGTCTATCAAGATACACAAGAATGACAAAACATAAAGAGTCTGCCTTGCAGTGCAAGGGGTGCAGTTCGATCCCTGATGCAGGAAGATCCCACGTGCCGCGGAGCGGCTGAACTAGTGTGTCCAATTATGGCGCTCTGCAACGAGAGAGGCCACTGCAATGGGGGCCCACACATGCCAAAGAGTGTAAGATGGATGAAAATAAATACATTTAAAAAAATAAATGTTTTAAGAAACAAAAGAATGACAAAACATGAAGAAACATTTGGGATGTCAAGCAAGGATTCATTAAGTTGGTGTTTTCGATTCCGCCCCTTTGTTCCAAATACAGTATACAGTGTAAGTATTTACATTTAAAGAAAGTAGTAAGTCTCAAGAGAAGATTGTGAGAAGAAACACAGACTGAGCCAGGACAGCTCTGGGCTCTGAGCCTGTGAGCGCCTGGGACAGGGAGGAGCTTCTCCTGAGGGGCCGAGGGCGAACGAGGCCCCGCGAGCGAGTGGACCGTTAGCTCTGTTCCCTGCTGAAAGCCAACAAGGCACAGGGCTCCCTCCAGAAGGGAAAAAAATACTGGTACCACCTGCGGCCTTGGCTAAAGCTCATTTGACACTGCGGCCTAGTTAAGGGGGAGGGAAGGGAATAGCCTCTTAGCTACGGGCTGAAATGTTACTGATCCATCTGTGACCAAGCCTCAACACTCACCTTGAACAAAGAACCTGGAAACCCTAATGCAGACCTGGCTTTAGACTGAGGACCCAGGAGTCAGAAAGCAACCGTAACCGTAATAAAGGGAAAATAACCACAGCACTAGACAGACAAAGCAGGAAGACCAGGGAAAAAAGAAGCAATGCATGGGACAAAGAAATGACATTTAGTAAAGAAAATTATGAAATGTCATTTAACTTACTGAAAAAATATTAAGAATTTGAAAAAATTATAATCCAGTTACAACACACTAGAATACAATTTAAAAATTACCTGACATATAAAGACACAGTATATCATGACCCCCTAGTCAGAAGAAAAGAGAACCTGGCAGATTACTCATCTGAATACTATGTTGATAATAATGGGAGCTATCTCATGGGCTTTCACATGCAAGCATCATCTCAGAGGCGTGCCAAGCCAACAACAAAGGGCTGCATTACTGTGACTACTGGCATTTTACTCCCTGTGCCCAGTGGAGGCCTGGCACATAGGAGGTGCTCAGGGCACATTTCTGAATGAGTAAAGAATAAATGATTAGCTTGACTTAAAAAATCACATAAAGTAATGGGATGCAAAATGTGGGTCTGGATGTAGCACAAGCTGGAATCAAGACTGCCGGGAGAAATACCAATAAACTCAGGTATGCAGGTGACATCACCCTTACGTCAGAAAGTGAAGAGGAACTAAAGAGCCTCTTGATGAAGGTGAAAGAGGAGAGTGAAAAAGCTGGCCGAAAACTCAACATTCAGAAAACGAAGATCATGACATCCAGTCCCATCATTTCATGGTAAGTAGATGCGCAAACAATGGAAACAGTGACAGACTTTATTTTCTTGGGCTCCAAAGTCACTGCGGATGGTGACTGCAGTCATGAAATTAAAAGACGCTTGCTCCCTGGAAGAAAAGCTATCACAGACCTAGGCAGCACACTCAAAAGCAGAGACATCACTTTGTCGACAGAAGTCCATACAGTCAAAGCTATGGTTTTCCCGGTAGTCATGTGTGGATGTGTGAGATGGACCATAAAGGCTGAGCGCTGAAGAACTGATGCCTTTGAACTGTGGTGCTGGAGAAGACTCTTGAGAGTCCTTTGGACTGCAAGGAGATCAAACCAGGCAACGTTCACCGGAAGCACTGATGCCGAAGCTGAAGCTCCAATACTTTGGCCACCTGATGCGAAGAGATGACTCACTGGAAAACACCCTGATGTTGGGAAAAATAAAAGGTAGAAGGAGAAGGGGACGACAGAGGATGAGATGGTTGGATGGCAGCACTGAGTCAATGACACGAGTTTGCGCAGGCTCCGGGAGACGCTGAAGGACAGGGACGCCTGGCCTGCTGCAGTCCATGGGGTCAGCCGTGACTGAGCGACTGAACTGACTACGTATTTATAGAGTTTATCATAACTTATTATTAAAAGTTGAATACAGACAGATAAATATATTCATCTAATAAGAACATCCTATTCAATAAAAAGGGGAAAAGAAATAATCTGACTTTATTTGTAAATAACATTACTTTAACAAAAGATAATCAAATCAGTAGAATTATAAGTCAATTTAACACAGTTGCAGGATACAGCATTATTCTATTAAAACAAACTATTGTATTAATATATACAGGCAGCAAACACTAAGAAAATGAAATTTAAAAAACAATCCTGTCTGCAATAGTACCCAAAAGTATAAAACATTTAAGAACTGAACAAAAGGCATGTAGAAATTCTCAGCTGAAAATTACCAACTACTGATGGGGAGAGATATATAACGTTTATATGGACTAGAAGATGCAATATTATTAAGGTGACAATTCTCTCCAAATTGATCTCTAGAGTCAATGAAATTCAAACTATACTCATCCTAGGAGATTTTTAAAATCTGACAGGCTGATTCTAACATTTAAACAGAAATAAACAGGATCTAACATATCCAAAGAAAGCACGAAAAATACTACAGACATAGGACTTCCACCATCTGATCTCAAGATTTACCTAGCATAAACCTGAGTCGTCAGGACAGTATGGTACTGACACTGAGGATCAACAAACAAATCAATGCAATGGATTCACGAAGAGTCCCAAAAACAACCCACACCTACACACTCACTTAACATTTTACAAGGGCACCAGAACAAAGCCGAAGAGGAAGGTTCCTCTATCAAATCGTGATAGAACTGATGTCCATTTTGAAAAATAAACATTAATTTATACCTCACACAATATATAAAACGCAACTGAAGATGGATCACAGTCCTAAACACATAAATTAAAACTATAAAGTTTCTAAAAGAAAATATGTAAATATATCTAAATGACTTGAGAACAAAACAAGGAAAATTATCAGGAATAAAGAAAAGCATTATGTAAAGTGTCAATTCCTTTTTTTTTTTTTTTAATTTCTACTTATTTGACCACATCAGGTCTTCCTAGTGACACACAGGATCTTGAGCGGTGGCATGCGAACTCTTAGCGGTGGCATGTGGGGTCTAGTTCCCTGACCAGGGATTGAACCCAAGTCCCTTGCATTCAGAGCACGGAGTCCTAGCCACTGAACCACCAGGGAAGTCCCAAGTGTCAATTCTTGAAGAAGACATAACAACTCTTAATGCTGATGTGCCTAAAACAAAGTGTCAAGAGATATGAGGCAAAAGCTGATAGAATTACACAGAAAAGCAGTTAAATTCACTATTGAAACTAGAGACACCTATAAACCTGCATCAGTAACTAGCAGACAGAGCATGAGGAAAACCAGTAAGGATATAAATAATGACAATCCATGGACCAACTGGATTTCACCTACAACTGCATGTAAGAACATGAGAATACACATTCTTTTCAAGGTCACAAAAACATTCACCAAGAAAGGCCAGAATCCTTAAGACATACCTTTACACATTTTAAAAATTGACATAATACAAAGTACACTCTGAAACCATAGTGAAATTAAACTACAAATTGAAGGCTAAAAATTCTCAAATATTTAGAGATTAAGCATCACATTTCTAAATAACAAACAGGTCACAAAGATTCCTTGAGAGAAATTTTAAAATATCTTGGACTAAATATAGAAACATAACTTGTCAAAATTTGTGGGATACAGCCTTAAAAAGTTGCTTAGAGGAAAATTTATAGCATTAAACACTATAATAATCTAAAACCAATAATTAATGCTTAGCAAAAGAAACTATAAACAAGGTGAAAAAGACAACCTTCAGAATAAAAAAAAAATTATGCTTCTACCTTAGGAAACTAGTAATTAAGACAAATATAAACCTAAGAAGAAAAGAAATAATAAAATCAGAGCAGAAACTAATGACAGGAAACTCGAGAAATTAAAAAAACTAAAAAGCTGGTTCTTCACACTGTTAGTCATCAGGAAAATGTAAATCAAAACCACAATGAGATATCATATCACACCTGTCAGAACAGTTATCATCAAAAAGACCACAAATAACAAATACTGGGAGATGTGGAGAAAAGGGAACCTCTGTACACTGTTCGTGGGAATGTAGATTGATGCAGTCAATTAAAAAATAGTTCTAAAAATAGAATTACCATATGATCCAGCAATTCCAGTCCTGAAGAACATGAAAAACACTAATTTGAAAAGACACATGCACCCCAATGTTCACAGTACCATTATTTCTGAGAGCCAAGATAACCGAAGCAACTTAAGTGTCTGTCAACAGAGAAACAGGTAAGAAGATGAAACACACACACAGAGTGCTATGCAGCCATAAAAACGAATTTTGCCATTTGCAACAACATGGAGGACCTGGAGAGTATTAAGCTTAGTGAAATAAGTCATTATACGTAGACTCTAAAAAATAAAATAAAAGAATATAAGAGGGCCTAGTTTAGTGATTCTGTCATTCAGATGATAAATGAAGCTCTAGTTGTTTATACTTAAGAAGATGTCTTCTTGGGGCTTCCCCTGGTGGTCCAGTGGGTAAGGACACCGCCTTACAAAGACATTCACCAAGAAAGGCCAGAATCCTTAAGACATACCTTTACACATTTTAAAAATTGACATAATACAAAGTACACTCTGAAACCATAGTGAAATTAAACTACAAATTGAAGGCTAAAAATTCTCAAATATTTAGAGATTAAGCATCACATTTCTAAATAACAAACAGGTCACAAAGATTCCTTGAGAGAAATTTTAAAATATCTTGGACTAAATATAGAAACATAACTTGTCAAAATTTGTGGGATACAGCCTTAAAAAGTTGCTTAGAGGAAAATTTATAGCATTAAACACTATAATAATCTAAAACCAATAATTAATGCTTAGCAAAAGAAACTATAAACAAGGTGAAAAAGACAACCTTCAGAATAAAAAAAAAATTATGCTTCTACCTTAGGAAACTAGTAATTAAGACAAATATAAACCTAAGAAGAAAAGAAATAATAAAATCAGAGCAGAAACTAATGACAGGAAACTCGAGAAATTAAAAAAACTAAAAAGCTGGTTCTTCACACTGTTAGTCATCAGGAAAATGTAAATCAAAACCACAATGAGATATCATATCACACCTGTCAGAACAGTTATCATCAAAAAGACCACAAATAACAAATACTGGGAGATGTGGAGAAAAGGGAACCTCTGTACACTGTTCGTGGGAATGTAGATTGATGCAGTCAATTAAAAAATAGTTCTAAAAATAGAATTACCATATGATCCAGCAATTCCAGTCCTGAAGAACATGAAAAACACTAATTTGAAAAGACACATGCACCCCAATGTTCACAGTACCATTATTTCTGAGAGCCAAGATAACCGAAGCAACTTAAGTGTCTGTCAACAGAGAAACAGGTAAGAAGATGAAACACACACACAGAGTGCTATGCAGCCATAAAAACGAATTTTGCCATTTGCAACAACATGGAGGACCTGGAGAGTATTAAGCTTAGTGAAATAAGTCATTATACGTAGACTCTAAAAAATAAAATAAAAGAATATAAGAGGGCCTAGTTTAGTGATTCTGTCATTCAGATGATAAATGAAGCTCTAGTTGTTTATACTTAAGAAGATGTCTTCTTGGGGCTTCCCCTGGTGGTCCAGTGGGTAAGGACACCGCCTTGCAGTGCAAGGGGCACCGGTTCGAGCCCTGGCCTGGGAAGATCCCACGTGCCGCGGAGCGGCTGGACTGATGTGTCCAATGACCGAGCCGGAGCTCTGGAGCGCATGCGCCTAGAGCTGGTGCTCTGCAACGACAGACACCACCGCGATGGGAGGCCGACAGGAGCCAAAGAACAAAGACGGATGAAAACAGAGAAATGAAAGACCAATAGAAGTGGCCCGCCCGCTCCCCTCCCTCCCCAACCCGACCTCCACCCAAAATAAATAAATAAAGAAATCTTTAAAAAAAAAAAAAAGAATATAAGAAAACAGAAACCGACTCACAGATACAGAAAACAGACTAACGGTTGCCAATGGGGAGGGGAATGGGAGAGGGGCAAGGCACAGGTAGAGCACTGAGCAAATAAGCTACATGGGCATACTGTTTATCAGAAGAAACACAGTCAATATTTTGTAATAACTTTATTATTTTTTTAAAGATTTATTTTTTTGGGGGGGAGAGGAGCAGGTGGGCCACTTCTATTGGTCTTTCATTTGTCCATTTTCATCCATCTTTGTTCCTTGGCCCATTTGGGCCTCCCATCGCGGTGGCCTCTGTTGTCGCAGAGCACCGGCTCTGGGCGCATGCGCTCCAGAGCTCCGGCTCGGTAACTGGACACATTGGTCCAGCCGCTCCGCGGCACGTGGGATCTTCCCAGGCCAGGGATCGAACCAGCGCCCCTTGCACTGCAAGGCAGTGTCCTTACCCACTGGACCACCAGGGGAAGCCCTTGTAATAACTTTAAATGGAATATAATCTATAAAAATATTCAATCACTGGGTTGTACACCTGAAACTAATGCAAAATTGTAAACCAATTATACTTCAATCAATCAAGTAAAAGGAGGACTAGAAACATCCTCCACACCCACCCCTCCAAAAGAAAGTTCACGGCTGGTTATATGAAAAACTCAGTAAAACTGATGAACCTTTAGCCAAGCAAACCAAGAAAAACTATGTTAGGCCAAGAAGACCCAACATACACTCTAGAGGGGAGTCCCTGAAAAAGCAGCCTGTGTAACTAAAAAGAGCAAACACTGGAAACTATCGCAGAAGAAAACCGTTCTGAAGCAAAAAGACTTGAGCCTATTATTTAAGATCATAGATGAAGGTTAACACCATATTCAGTACTGATAACACATAACACATATTCAGTACTGATTCTTTAAAGAGAAATTTTGGAGGCATCCAAGCAAAAGACCCAGTCTCTTGCCAGGAGAAAAATAAAATGGCCTAAGACTTGGATAAGGATACTCCATACCCAAGCCCACAAAGCTCAGGAACATGTAAAACCAGGGGTTTTATTATCCACCCAATCCTTTGAATACAACGGATGTAATGGTTACCAAGAAGTCATGAACCAGAAAGGACTCAAATAATACTGCCCACCACGAGCTCTTCCTGAGCTCTCTTGTAAAGAATGAGCTTCAGACAACCAAAAAACTCAAAAAACAGCTCAAGAATAAGATCCAGTGGTTAAGTTTTGAATATACTACTGAACTTAGAACTAACGGGATGAGGTAACAGAGCTGCGTATTCAAAGGTTACATACTTCTAATATATGGGGCTTCCTGGTAGCTCAGTGGTGAAGAGTTCACTTGCCGATGTAGGAGACACGGGTTCAATCCCTGACCCGGGAAGATCCCACAGGCTGCGGAGCAAGGAAGCCCGTGAGCCACACCTATGGAGCCTGTGCTCTGGAGATTCGGAGCCGCAACGATGGAGCCCATGGGCCGCAACGACTAAAGCCTGTGAGCCCAGAGCCCGAGCTCCACAACCAGAAGCCTGCTCACCTCCACTAGAGAGGAGCCCCCACTCCCTGCAACCAGAGAAAAGCGGTGGCAGCAGTGAAAACCCAGAATAGCCACAAATAAATAAAATTTAAAAACACTGATTTAAGATGTATGTGAATCATATAAAAAGATTTTTTAAATTAATACATTTTATAAAAATAAATAAATGTGTTCCCCTACCGATACTGTGTCAGTCACCCTATCATTTCCGACTCCGGGCAACCTACGGACTCCTCTGTCTGTACCAGGATGTTTAATTAAATTACTCTTTAGCCAAGCAAACCAAGAAAAACTATGTTAGGCCAAGAAGACCCAACATACACTCTAGAGGGAGTCCCTGAAAAGCAGCCTGTGTAACTAAAAAGAGCAAACACTGGAAACTATCGCAGAAGAAAACCGTTCTGAAGCAAAAGACTTGAGCCTATTATTTAAGATCATAGATGAAGGTTAACACCATATTCAGTACTGATAACACATAACACATATTCAGTACTGATTCTTTAAAGAGAAATTTTGGAGGCATCCAAGCAAAAGACCCAGTCTCTTGCCAGGAGAAAAATAAAATGGCCTAAGACTTGGATAAGGATACTCCATACCCAAGCCCACAAAGCTCAGGAACATGTAAAACCAGGGGTTTTATTATCCACCCAATCCTTTGAATACAACGGATGTAATGGTTACCAAGAAGTCATGAACCAGAAAGGACTCAAATAATACTGCCCACCACGAGCTCTTCCTGAGCTCTCTTGTAAAGAATGAGCTTCAGACAACCAAAAAACTCAAAAAGCAGCTCAAGAATAAGATCCAGTGGTTAAGTTTTGAATATACTACTGAACTTAGAACTAACGGGATGAGGTAACAGAGCTGCGTATTCAAAGGTTACATACTTCTAATATATGGGGCTTCCCTGGTAGCTCAGTGGTGAAGAGTTCACTTGCCGATGTAGGAGACACGGGTTCAATCCCTGACCCGGGAAGATCCCACAGGCTGCGGAGCAAGGAAGCCCGTGAGCCACACCTATGGAGCCTGTGCTCTGGAGATTCGGAGCCGCAACGATGGAGCCCATGGGCCGCAACGACTAAAGCCTGTGAGCCCAGAGCCCGAGCTCCACAACCAGAAGCCTGCTCACCTCCACTAGAGAGGAGCCCCCACTCCCTGCAACCAGAGAAAAGCGGTGGCAGCAGTGAAAACCCAGAATAGCCACAAATAAATAAAATTTAAAAACACTGATTTAAGATGTATGTGAATCATATAAAAAGATTTTTTAAATTAATACATTTTATAAAAATAAATAAATGTGTTCCCCTACCGATACTTCGTGTCAGTCACCCTATCATTTCCGACTCCGGGCAACCCTACGGACTCCTCTGTCTGTAGAATTCTCCAGGTATGAGTTTAATTAAAAATTAAGAGAAAACCCCATTCTAATAGTGTCTTGAAGATACCTATAATCTTTCAATATGACATTAAGATTGTATTTGTTGTTGTTTAGTCACTAAGTCACGTCCGCCTCTTTTGTGACTCCCATAGACTGTTGCCCACCAGGCTTCTCTGTCCATGGGATCTCCCAGGCAAGAATACGGGAGTGAGTTGCCATTTCCTTCTCCAGGGTGTCTTCCTGACCCAGGGACTGAATCCACCTGCATTAGCAGGTGGATTCTTTAGCACTGAGCCTCCAGGAAAGCCTGTTAAGGTTGTATAGCTTTGTCGTAATGGATATATTACTTGGTCATATTTCAGTTGTGTAGAATCAGAAACAGTTTGTAACCAGTCTATTTACGTTTATTTCAGATATATTGAGTGCTTGCTGTCTGCCTACTGCTGGAATCACTTATATGAAAGTAAAGAGAAAAAGACTTGATCTGTTGTCCTAGACCTTTTGCTTTTCCGTGAATGACTTGGCAGTTGGATAGGGTTTTTAGGAGGACTGGTTGAGATGTTTAAAATGATGGCAGAGAAATAACTCTTCTAGGATAGAAAACAGGCTAGCCAGGACTTGTGCTTCAGCCCAGTGCTCCGTTCTCTTTTTAGATGGTGCAGAGTCTTGGCAGTTTCCTACCCGATGTTTTCAAACATAAAGAAGAGTTTATGACTTTAGAGTTAGGATTTTGCTCGATTTGCTCGATTTGCTTTATCACAGATCTGTCCATCCATGAACACAATGTTTTTTAAATACATTTCAAGGTCAGGGTTTCCAAACCAGTTTCATTTAATTCTCTAATTTTAGACTTGTATTTCTCTTTTCTTTACTCTGAAAATCTTTGTTTCTAATATTCTTGACATAATTTTGTTTGCTTTATCCTAAAACATAACTATACATTTCTAAATTAATATACCAGTATTATTACTAAAAGAATACTGAATACCATTTTTATTTTTTTTACAGAGTCACACCAACTTGGCATATTATTAGTTTCACTTATTTAAATTTATCTCTGTTTATAGGGATTACTTTTTCTGTTGGCTTTAATTAAATTAAACATCTGAACATTTACATCGCTCCCAAATTAAAACTGTATAAGAAGGCACTTTCTGTAGAATTCTCCAGGTATGAGTTTAATTAAAAATTAAGAGAAAACCCCATTCTAATAGTGTCTTGAAGATACCTATAATCTTTCAATATGACATTAAGATTGTATTTGTTGTTGTTTAGTCACTAAGTCACGTCCGCCTCTTTTGTGACTCCCATAGACTGTTGCCCACCAGGCTTCTCTGTCCATGGGATCTCCCAGGCAAGAATACGGGAGTGAGTTGCCATTTCCTTCTCCAGGGTGTCTTCCTGACCCAGGGACTGAATCCACCTGCATTAGCAGGTGGATTCTTTAGCACTGAGCCTCCAGGAAAGCCTGTTAAGGTTGTATAGCTTTGTCGTAATGGATATATTACTTGGTCATATTTCAGTTGTGTAGAATCAGAAACAGTTTGTAACCAGTCTATTTACGTTTATTTCAGATATATTGAGTGCTTGCTGTCTGCCTACTGCTGGAATCACTTATATGAAAGTAAAGAGAAAAAGACTTGATCTGTTGTCCTAGACCTTTTGCTTTTCCGTGAATGACTTGGCAGTTGGATAGGGTTTTTAGGAGGACTGGTTGAGATGTTTAAAATGATGGCAGAGAAATAACTCTTCTAGGATAGAAAACAGGCTAGCCAGGACTTGTGCTTCAGCCCAGTGCTCCGTTCTCTTTTTAGATGGTGCAGAGTCTTGGCAGTTTCCTACCCGATGTTTTCAAACATAAAGAAGAGTTTATGACTTTAGAGTTAGGATTTTGCTCGATTTGCTCGATTTGCTTTATCACAGATCTGTCCATCCATGAACACAATGTTTTTTAAATACATTTCAAGGTCAGGGTTTCCAAACCAGTTTCATTTAATTCTCTAATTTTAGACTTGTATTTCTCTTTTCTTTACTCTGAAAATCTTTGTTTCTAATATTCTTGACATAATTTTGTTTGCTTTATCCTAAAACATAACTATACATTTCTAAATTAATATACCAGTATTATTACTAAAAGAATACTGAATACCATTTTTATTTTTTTTACAGAGTCACACCAACTTGGCATATTATTAGTTTCACTTATTTAAATTTATCTCTGTTTATAGGGATTACTTTTTTTCTGTTGGATTTTTGCTTTAATTAAATTAAACATCTGAACATTTACATCGCTCCCAAATTAAAACTGTATAAGAAGGCACTTTCCCAGAAAGCCGACTTCATCCTGGTCCACCCCACCATAGGTAACCATTCTCACTAGTTCTTGTTTTTTCCTTTCTGTTATTTCCTTTTGAACTCACGAGCGAGCGTGCCGGGAGGACTGTGAGCAGCACGGCTCAAGCAGCTGCTGACAGTAGTTGCTTCTAGACGGGAAGTGGGCAGCTGGGAGCAGGAGCGAAAGGAAACTTCAAACAGTTTTGAACTTTTTATTTTTTAATATGATGTGGTCTCTTTGTCTTTTCTTTTTTTTTAAGAAGGGGAGCGCTTAGTGTATTTTAACATTTAGAAAATTAATACTAATACCTGTAGTCTCTTCTTTAAAGATATTCTCTGTTGTGAGCGATGATAGAATTAGCTACTAACCTCTTCTTGACCTTCCCTTCTGTATTCCCTGAAGTCTTTTTTTTTTTTTTGGCATTTAAAAATTTGTTAGTGATTCACATGCAGTAAAATTCACTTTTTTGAGGGTGGTGGTGTAGGTCTATGAATTTTGACAGATGCATAGAATGATGTGACAACCACCATAATCAAGATCTAAAACCTCCCCAAATTCCCTTTTAATACCTCTTTATAATCAAATCATTCCCTGCTCCATTTTGTTAATTATACATATATTAAAAGTATGTAACCTTTTTTAAAAATTAATTAATTTTTGGCTCTTCTGGGTTTTCACTGCTGCCACAGGCTCTTCTCTAGTTGCAGGGGGTGGAGGCTCCTCTCTAGTGGAGGTGAGCAGGCTTCTTGTTGCAGTGGCTTCTCTTGTGGAACTCGGGCTCTAGGGCATATGGCTTCAGCAGTTGCGGCACGTGGGCTCAGTAGTTGCAGCTCTGAGGCTCTAGAGCACAGGCTCCACAGCTGTGGCTCACAGGCTTCACCAGGGATCGAATCCATATCTCCTGCACTGGCAGGCAAATTCTTTACCACTGAGCCACCAAGGAAGCCCTATTTTTCTTTCTTAGACTAATGTTAAAATGTGCTAGAATAAAGGGAATAAAGGCAAAATATATTTCAAAATATCAACTGTAGTTTAGCATGAATGGTAGGACTGCAAACACTATTAAAAAATATAGTCTTTTTTCTATTTCACAAGATGTGCCTGATTTTCCCTTACACATGAAGAACACATTCCCAGGGGACTTCCTTGGGGCTCAGCGGGTAAGACCTTTGAGCTTCCAGGGGCCCAGGCCCTGGTTAGGGAACTAAGATCTCACACGCCACAGGAAGTGGCCAAAAAATATGCATTTTCCTTGGAAGAGTATATTACCTTACAATTGAAAAAAAGGTTCTTTAAAGACTCCACATGCATTTGTTGGGTATAAAATAACTGATGGGAGTAAGGAGTAAAGGGATTTGGGATTTCAAATGCACTGAAGATGATAACCAACTTGAGAATAATTTAAGAAATGTGGTGATTATGTACCTCTAGGGCACTTTCCCCTCAGTCACTAGGTACTTGTTAAATAACGTTTTCCTCCTCACCATCAAAAATGCAGCTCCCAAGCCTCTTTGGTGGTTTCAAAATGTTGGTAAAGAGGTATCTAAAACCCAAGCCACACCTCACCATACCCATGTTAGAAGAATCAGGACGTGTACTCTGCACAGGCACTGGGCCAACATGTGCAGAGGAAAAGCTGCCCTGCCCACCTCCTCCACCCAGGCCCGTTTTGTGCCGGTCATTGTTCTATGCACTGAGGACACACCAATGGAAAAACATCAACCCCAGGGCTTCCCTGGTGGTCCAGTGGGTAAAGAGTCCACCTTGCAGTACAAGGGGCGCCGGTCCAATCCCTGGCCTGGGAAGATCCCACGTGCCAGGGAGCAGCTGGACCAGCGTGTCCAGTTGCAAGCCGGCGCTCTGAGGTGAGAGGGGCCACTGAGATGGGAGGCCCATATAGGCCAAAGAATAAAGATGGATGAAACTAATAAATAACTAAGAAAGAGCTCGTGGTATGAAGTTTAAAAAAAAAAAAAAACGACCCCCAACCCCTTCTGCTTCTCTGTCCTACCTGGTATCTCCAGGAACTCCACCTCAGAAACCCCACCACACATGCTACACCTCACCAGAGACGGCCATCACACATTTCCTCGTGGTCTCCGCTTTTACCAGTTCTTGACTGACTTCTTTCTCCTCTGCCCAGCCTGAACTAAAATCATCCGTTTAATCCCTCCTTCAGCAGCAAACCTCAGCTCCCACAGCTGCTGGGCTGACTTGCTAGACTGTCCCCTCCCGTCCCGCATCAACCACGCAGTCGACGTTGCTCCCCAGCAGGCTGGGTACACAGTGAGAACTCACGCTGCAGATGGACGCTGCTGTCACAACAAACTCATGGCTTTAAATCTCACAGCTCCTCAACACTTTCACTTCTCTGATCAATGTGTATTTACTAAGTAACTATGTGTGGGACAACACAGATGAAGCTGTGCAAAAGACAAAAGTCTGTGTGACACTCAAACAAGGGAGACGGATCGTCCGTAAGGAGGTATGAACAGGACAAAGAGCTCTGAGCGGGTGAGAGCGGTGTGAAGGCGGGGGGCAGAGGAGTCCAGCCTAGTCTGGAGGTGGAAAGGCTGTCAAGATGGGCTTGCCGAGCAGCGGTGCTTCTGTTCGCATCAGCTGCGTCTGCCAGCCCACCTTCCTAACTCACACTTAACCCTTGACCCGCTCCCTCAGCAAGGAGCTGGCCTCCGCAACTCGCCGTGGCGTCCCTCCTTGATTTCCACGTATGACCAAGTTTCTCCTGACCAAACGGAAGGAGAACTCGTCTTTTGAGAGAGGAATCTGGCCGCTGCGTCATGCACCTAAAGGTGTATATGTTCTTTCTTTTGATCCATTAATTCTACTTTAAGAAATCTTTCTAAACATCATGAAAAAAACATTTTGGACTAGTGAAAAGTTAGAGGAACAACTTAAATACCAAGAGGAGAACAGCTATGGACGGGCCTTGAAACACATGCAACATGATTCTGCAGCAAACAAGAATGAGCAGAAAGGAAAAAGACGGCCAGAGCTCTCAATCTTACAGTAAAATGCTTACACCGGTAACCAGGTTAAAAACTACACAGTAGTAAGTGTGGGGGTAAATCAGTAATAAAAACAGGATGTAAAACCATCTAGGAAGAGTGCCGCTGTGTAACACAAGCGTATGTATCATCACTGGAAGGAAACAAGCTGAATTAGTAGCAGAATTCACACAGGACAGGCGCTTCCTCTTGCCTCTGAGTGGGCAGGGAACGGCGTTCCTCCAGAGCAGGGCAGCCCGGCTGGCCTCCGGCTCACTCACCCCGTCCCTCACTCTCACTCGCTGACACCGACGATCACTCGCACCCCAGCTTCAAGGAATCTGCCAGAACAAGGCCTAACAACCTCTGCAGACCAACCAGCACACTTCACTTCACCCTTTAACTGACTTTCTCGCCTCCTAACACTCAGTCCTCTCCAGGACCTTCCTTCTAACTCTGACCATCCCTCCCCAGAATCCTTAGCTATTCAGTGTCTCCCCTTCTCATCTGCTCTAAAGAGGGTGTTTTTGATGTCTGTCCTCGGCCCTCTTTTTTTTTTTTTTAATTTTGGCCTCTTTTATTGGTTATTTATTTATTTTCGTCCATCTTTATTCTTTGGCCCATGTGGGCCTCCCACCGCAGTGGCCCCTCTCACTGCAGAGCACCAGCTCTGGGTGCATGCACACCAGAGCACTGGCTCGCAACTGGACACAACAGTCCAGCCACTCCACAGCACGTGGGATCTTCCTGGGCCAGGGATCGAACTGGTGCCCCATGCAATGAAAGGCAGACTCTTTACCCACTGGACCACCGGGGAAGCCTTGCCCTCCTCCTTTTTTATACTGTGTACTTGGATGATCAAACCAATCCTCATGGCTTCAACAACCTATATTCTGATGACTCTAAAATCCACCTATAGCTTTTCTCTTTCCAAAATCCCATTTATTTTTAGTCAAAGCCCCACTATTAATTCATCATCTGAATGTCTAACACCATTCCCACTGCCTGCAATTTCAAAACTCCCGCTGCAGTATCTTTTATGATGTTCAGTCACAGTACCATCCATCTAGCTGACTAAAAACAACAGTGAGAGCTCTCAATGCTTAGAAAAGTGAAAAGGAAAAAAGGCCAGAGCTCTCAATCTTACAGTAAAATGCTTACACCGGTAACCAGGTTAAAAACTACACAGTAGTAAGTGTGGGGTAAATCAGTAATAAAAACAGGATGTAAAACCATCTAGGAAGAGTGCCGCTGTGTAACACAAGCGTATGTATCATCACTGGAAGGAAACAAGCTGAATTAGTAGCAGAATTCACACAGGACAGGCGCTTCCTCTTGCCTCTGAGTGGGCAGGGAACGGCGTTCCTCCAGAGCAGGGCAGCCCGGCTGGCCTCCGGCTCACTCACCCCGTCCCTCACTCTCACTCGCTGACACCGACGATCACTCGCACCCCAGCTTCAAGGAATCTGCCAGAACAAGGCCTAACAACCTCTGCAGACCAACCAGCACACTTCACTTCACCCTTTAACTGACTTTCTCGCCTCCTAACACTCAGTCCTCTCCAGGACCTTCCTTCTAACTCTGACCATCCCTCCCCAGAATCCTTAGCTATTCAGTGTCTCCCCTTCTCATCTGCTCTAAAGAGGGTGTTTTTGATGTCTGTCCTCGGCCCTCTTTTTTTTTTTTTTAATTTTGGCCTCTTTTATTGGTTATTTATTTATTTTCGTCCATCTTTATTCTTTGGCCCATGTGGGCCTCCCACCGCAGTGGCCCCTCTCACTGCAGAGCACCAGCTCTGGGTGCATGCACACCAGAGCACTGGCTCGCAACTGGACACAACAGTCCAGCCACTCCACAGCACGTGGGATCTTCCTGGGCCAGGGATCGAACTGGTGCCCCATGCAATGAAAGGCAGACTCTTTACCCACTGGACCACCGGGGAAGCCTTGCCCTCCTCCTTTTTTATACTGTGTACTTGGATGATCAAACCAATCCTCATGGCTTCAACAACCTATATTCTGATGACTCTAAAATCCACCTATAGCTTTTCTCTTTCCAAAATCCCATTTATTTTTAGTCAAAGCCCCACTATTAATTCATCATCTGAATGTCTAACACCATTCCCACTGCCTGCAATTTCAAAACTCCGCTTCGCTGCAGTATCTTTTATGATGTTCAGTCACAGTACCATCCATCTAGCTGACTGTCTCCGTCACTCTTCATTCTTTCCCTCTCATCAGCTACCCTTACCACTCCCAGACCCTAATCAAGTTTTTTCTTTTTCTTGAAAGTCCCAAATAGCTAACAAATCCATCCACTTTCCTCACTAACTCTACTACGCAGATTAAGCCCATTCAGGATTGTAACAGTCCAGCCAGGTCTTCCTGTGTCTCTCAGACTACTCTTGTCTGTATCAAAGGACCCTCTCCAACACGCGAATCCAATCGTCATCATTCCCGATTAAAAAGAGGCAGAGGCTGCCCACTGGAAGCCCCTTCCTGGCCACCCTGGACACACTCCTGCTTCCTCCCCGGCAACAGCAGCACCAAGGGCGTGCAGCAGGCACGCGGACAGGCGCTTTAGAGGAACTATTTCACCAATCCTGAGACTGGCACTACTGGTTCCACTTTACAGAAAAGGAAACAGAGTTCGTCAAAAAGTACAAGGCCACAGAGTGGCAGAGCCAATATCCAAATTTCTCTCTCTGGAATCCCAAAGGACTTCACTGTATTTTAGCAAAAGTACCTAAATCAGCTTCTCAAATAGCTATTCATCCTTAAAAACTCCGCGCAAAGATGACTTCTGGAGGAATTCCTAGGGGATCAGTCCTTGGAGGGTAAGTGGGTGATTGAAGGACAGGAAGTGAGAGAGACTTATGTCTAGCTTTCTTCCTCTTCCACGACTGCCTGCATGCCTTCCAGAGGCTTCCCTGGCTGCCACCCATCTTCCAACAGAGCTGGCCACTTTCTCCACCACACTTTTCTACTTTGTTCATATAGCTATTACTGTAAAATCTTTTATACTACATATTAATTACACACTGACATATTTCTCATCTTTCCCACGCGTCTGGGAGGCAGGGACTATCTCGGCAACTCATCTTTGCAAACCCGAGGTTCCTAGCACAGAAGCTGGTGTGTGAGGTACCCAACAAGTTGAACCACCTCCTCCACTTTTTTGTTTTTTAAATTTTCTTAACACCATTCCCACTGCCTGCAATTTCAAAACTCCGCGCTGCAGTATCTTTTATGATGTTCAGTCACAGTACCATCCATCTAGCTGACTGTCTCCGTCACTCTTCATTCTTTCTCTGTCATCAGCTACCCTTACCACTCCCAGACCCTAATCAAGTTTTTTCTTTTTCTTGAAAGTCCCAAATAGCTAACAAATCCATCCACTTTCCTCACTAACTCTACTACGCAGATTAAGCCCATTCAGGATTGTAACAGTCCAGCCAGGTCTTCCTGTGTCTCTCAGACTACTCTTGTCTGTATCAAAGGACCCTCTCCAACACGCGAATCCAATCGTCATCATTCCCGATTAAAAAGAGGCAGAGGCTGCCCACTGGAAGCCCCTTCCTGGCCACCCTGGACACACTCCTGCTTCCTCCCCGGCAACAGCAGCACCAAGGGCGTGCAGCAGGCACGCGGACAGGCGCTTTAGAGGAACTATTTCACCAATCCTGAGACTGGCACTACTGGTTCCACTTTACAGAAAAGGAAACAGAGTTCGTCAAAAAGTACAAGGCCACAGAGTGGCAGAGCCAATATCCAAATTTCTCTCTCTGGAATCCCAAAGGACTTCACTGTATTTTAGCAAAAGTACCTAAATCAGCTTCTCAAATAGCTATTCATCCTTAAAAACTCCGCGCAAAGATGACTTCTGGAGGAATTCCTAGGGGATCAGTCCTTGGAGGGTAAGTGGGTGATTGAAGGACAGGAAGTGAGAGAGACTTATGTCTAGCTTTCTTCCTCTTCCACGACTGCCTGCATGCCTTCCAGAGGCTTCCCTGGCTGCCACCCATCTTCCAACAGAGCTGGCCACTTTCTCCACCACACTTTTCTACTTTGTTCATATAGCTATTACTGTAAAATCTTTTATACTACATATTAATTACACACTGACATATTTCTCATCTTTCCCACGCGTCTGGGAGGCAGGGACTATCTCGGCAACTCATCTTTGCAAACCCGAGGTTCCTAGCACAGAAGCTGGTGTGTGAGGTACCCAACAAGTTGAACCACCTCCTCCACTTTTTTGTTTTTTAAATTTTACTTATTTATTTTTGGCTGTTCTGGGTTTTCACTGCTGCTGCAGGCTCTTCTCTAGGTGCAGGGGGTGGGGGCTCCTCTCTAGTGGAGGTGAGCAGGCTTCTTGTTGTGGTGACTCCTCTTGTTGTGGAACTCGGGCTCTGGGGCACACGGGCTTCAGGAGTTGCGGCACGTGGGCGCCACAGCTGTGGCTCCGAGGCTCTAGAGCACAGGCTCAATGGCTGTGGCTCACGGGCTCAGTTGCTCCGCAGCGTGTGGGATCTTCCCGGATCACGGATCGAACCTGAGTCTCCAGCACTGGCAGGTGAATTTCTTACCACTGAGCTATCAGGGAAGCCCCTCCTCCACTTTTTTAACCTCTACCCAGTTCCTCCCTGGGAGACATCTCAGAGCCTCCCTCCTGTCTCCAGCTATCCTTCACCTTGCATCCTCTTGCCCGAGCGCTGTTTTTCTAAACAGATACTGTATCACTGCTTGATTCAAAAACAGGGACGCCTCCCTTCCACCTAGAGGAGTCGCCACAGCACTGTCATCACTTCTCTAACACCCGACCCCAGCTCCACTCTGGCTGCTGCAAACTCGTCACTATGAGCCCTGCAGCCTCCGACAATCCTGAGCCGAAGACACCATTCAGCCCCAGAGCTTCCGCTTATCACAGTCTGGAATATTTTTCCCCAACAAGGTGTCTCAAATTCTTACTCATTTTCTAAGGCCTATCAAATACTATCTCCTTTATAAATCTGTTTCCTTGAGCTAGAAAGAATCATCAGTTCCCCAGTTCTCCCATACAGTCTCTCATTCTTTAAGCACTCAGTATATTATGTTGCACGCTAGAGTCGTTTGCACGCACCTGCTCCCTGCCCCGCCCCACTGTATCCTCCACACACAGAACCCCACGCTCCTTGAGGACAAGGACCCACGTCCAGTGCACTCAACCTACATACTGTGCTTCTACTATCAGATCCTCCACTAGAGTGTAGGGATGAGGCAGAGGTGAGTAAGATAACTTCTTAAATTCACTCAGCTGCTGACAACGCCTGAGACCCCACGTACCATACGTGTTCAATCCATTCCATTCATTAAGTTAATGAATATACTGCTTAGTATCTTTTCCACATTTTCCAACTGTGTTTCCATTTACTGCTATCACCAGTAGAAGCTAGAGGGAAAGGCCTTTTAAAGCTAGATTGGAAGAAAGGCCTTTATTTCTTTTCCCCTCCCCCAAGAAACAATCCAGAAAAGTCAGGAAGCACAGAAGAAATGTTCTGAAGACTACATTTTATTAGCAGCAGAGTTTAGGAAAAGAATAGAAACTGGATTACTTGCTGTTTCTCCTGAATCACACTGGCAGAACGGCATCAATATTTTGTTTGAAGAGCTAAAAATACCAGACTCATAATAAATTATTATTCTAAAAATTTCCAAATAAAAATTTTATTCTCTCTCACATTTATAATTAACTTTACCTCCACTGCCGCGATTAGTATGCATAATTTAAAACCTGAATGAAATTCCTGAACTGGAAGTACATTCCTGAGACACAGACTATTAGAAATTCATCTTGACAGCCAATAAGAATGAACAAGAACATAAAGTAAATATATATCCTTTAAATATGTCTCCTAAAAAATGATTTTATGCAGATAAGATGACTTCATTTCTTGGTTGCAAAATGTGCTAGAAACTCAGTTTTAAATTAATAAAAAAATTTATACAGGTGATTTTGTCCTACTAAAGTAAGCTGATTTTGCTGAACATACAAAAAGTTAATTTCGATGAAAGTAAAAATAAATGAAAATTTAAGTCAGAAAGCAAAACACATGATTTGTTTTATTCAATAAAAGGAACTTCACTTACAAAAGATTCAATTTCGGATGAAAGTAAAAATAAATGAAATTCCCCAGTTCTCCCATACAGTCTCTCATTCTTTAAGCACTCAGTATATTATGTTGCACGCTAGAGTCGTTTGCACGCACCTGCTCCCTGCCCGCCCACTGTATCCTACTCACACAGAACCCCACGCTCCTTGAGGACAAGGACCCACGTCCAGTGCACTCAACCTACATACTGTGCTTCTACTATCAGATCCTCCACTAGAGTGTAGGGATGAGGCAGAGGTGAGTAAGATAACTTCTTAAATTCACTCAGCTGCTGACAACGCCTGAGACCCCACGTACCATACGTGTTCAATCCATTCCATTCATTAAGTTAATGAATATACTGCTTAGTATCTTTTCCACATTTTCCAACTGTGTTTCCATTTACTGCTATCACCAGTAGAAGCTAGAGGGAAAGGCCTTTTAAAGCTAGATTGGAAGAAAGGCCTTTATTTCTTTTCCCCTCCCCCAAGAAACAATCCAGAAAAGTCAGGAAGCACAGAAGAAATGTTCTGAAGACTACATTTTATTAGCAGCAGAGTTTAGGAAAAGAATAGAAACTGGATTACTTGCTGTTTCTCCTGAATCACACTGGCAGAACGGCATCAATATTTTGTTTGAAGAGCTAAAAATACCAGACTCATAATAAATTATTATTCTAAAAATTTCCAAATAAAAATTTTATTCTCTCTCACATTTATAATTAACTTTACCTCCACTGCCGCGATTAGTATGCATAATTTAAAACCTGAATGAAATTCCTGAACTGGAAGTACATTCCTGAGACACAGACTATTAGAAATTCATCTTGACAGCCAATAAGAATGAACAAGAACATAAAGTAAATATATATCCTTTAAATATGTCTCCTAAAAAATGATTTTATGCAGATAAGATGACTTCATTTCTTGGTTGCAAAATGTGCTAGAAACTCAGTTTTAAATTAATAAAAAAATTTATACAGGTGATTTTGTCCTACTAAAGTAAGCTGATTTTGCTGAACATACAAAAAGTTAATTTCGATGAAAAGTAAAAATAAATGAAAATTTAAGTCAGAAAGCAAAACACATGATTTGTTTTATTCAATAAAAGGAACTTCCTTCAAGCTTCACTTCTCAGGCTACAAAGAAATATAAGCAATAATCATCACAGGTGTACTCCTAATTTGCCAAGGCAGATCTAGAAAACATGCATTTCACAAATAAACTAAGAAGCAATTCATCCCCAACTCATGCCATTTCATGAAAAAACTTACTGCAATGAGAATTTCTCTTAAGGGAACTGACACTTTGGATCCCAACACTTATCTACCTGTCCTGATCTTAACTCTCAGATGAGGAAACGTCACTGCAAACGAGAGGACCTGACAGCTGCTCCTCTGGTCAAGTCTTTACCACAACATTAGGATTTCAGGAAGGAAACCTTGTATCTCCTGATAACAGTTCAATACATCTCCAGAAAGACCTTACTTGGCCAAAATAAACTACATGACTTGTCTTCCATACATGAACTGTTTGCTCTTCCCTTCTACGAGCACTGGGCTGGACCTAAAACTGTGCTCAAATAGACTACCAGAGATAAACAAAATTGGACCAAAAAAACCAAAATGTTTTCTTCAAGAATATACAGGCAGTGGGTACTGATTCTCATCTATCCATTTGTTCATTCATATGGGTGCTAGCTAAAAAGTCAGTCCCGGAATACAGAAAAGTAAAACTGCCCCTTATCCTTGAATTAACAGGCGGACAACTGAAGCAGCACAGATATAAATCTGCCCCCAAAGCCAAGGAAGCACAAAAAAGGCACGATCTTATTTTGGGGAGGAAAAAGTGCAACCAAGAAGAAGTAGACCTTGTAAATTCGGACTTGAAGAGTAACTAAATTAGCTAGGCTTGGCAAGCGGGGAAAGGGACAAGAGAAGGTAGAAATGAGGAGGAAGGAAGAATCTGCACGTAACACAGAACTGGAAGCAAGAGCCAGCGAGTACCTTCAGAGAACCACAGAGAATACCTCAGGGCACTCCCTGCCTTCCATGCACGCCCTGCACTGCCCACAGGTGCCAATCTATTAGAAAAAGCACTCGGGCAGACTCAGGTTTCAAAAATACTCCCCATCACCAAGTTCCCCTGCCAGGTTTATGGTTAACCTCTCTATCCAAACTTTATTCCCTTTCTGGTCTCACCCTTCTTTCCCTCCAGATAGCGAAGTATCAAAGAAAAAGGGAGAGACTGAAACCCAGCAGGCCCGGTGAGGCCTTCCCAGGTACAGAAGCCCCTCCGTGCTTCCTGAGTTCCTAAGAGCAGACTCAGGCAGTGACTAATTAGGGAAGTGAGGGAACAGAAACAGATGAAAAGCAGTCAAGCAAAAAAAAGGAATGAGCTTTAAATTACAGTTCAGTGACAAGACAGACTCCTAGCAGAAAAGACACTGATGCTGGGAAAGACAGGAGGCAAGAGGAAGAGGAGGAGACGTCTGAGGATGAGATGGATGGATGGCATCACCGACTCCACAGACATGAGTTTGAGCTGGCTCCAGGAGATGGTGAAGGACAGGAAAGCCTGGCATGCTGCAGCCCATGGGGGTCACCAAGAGTCGGACGTGACTGAGCAACTGAACTAAAGTCCCCCTCAGGAATATACGTAACAATCTGGCAAGTATCTCTGAGTTGTTCTGTGGAAACTAAAACTACCTCCCCCAAAAGGTATATGGTGACTAATGGGATAAACCTGGACAGCCTGGAACCAGAGGCTGATGATTAAGATTCCCAACACAGGGCTGCCCTGGTGGTCCAGTGGGTGAAGAGGCCGCCTTGCAGTGCAAGGGGCGCCGGTTCGATCCCTGGCCTGGGAAGATCCCACGTGCCGCGGAGTGGCTGGACACGTGTGTCCAATTACAAGCCTGCACCCACAGCCAGTGCTCTGCAACAAGAGAGGCCACTGCAATGGGAGGCCCACACAAGTCAAAGAATAAGATGGATGAAAATAAATACATAAAAAAATAAAAGAGGCAAAGAAAAAGAAACTGCTTCCAAAAAAACATTTTTTTTCTAAAGCATCACCATGTTGCCTAACCACCAACCAATCAGAAGAAAGCCCACAAGCTGATCACACACCCTGCAGCGCTCACCCCTAATGCTACCTTTAACAAAACCTCCCTGCAAGGTTTGGGGCTTTGAGCATATGCCACCCGTGCCCCTTGCTTGGTGCCTGCTGTCAACACTGCTCTTCACCACGACCCAGCATCAGCAGATTGGTCCTGGCGGGGCTGGGCAAGCAGACTCCAGTTCGGTTAGAAAACATTTTCTAACCTAGAAAGTCTGTTCCACCCCTCTCCTGCTGGGTCACTTTATATGATTCAGCTCTGTTCAGTATCCTACTTCCTATTTTCTGAGGCTTATTTCTCCTAGCCTAAGCTGGCAGGAAAATGGGAATGGAGATTAACTGGACGCCCCACTTAAGAGTTCCCACAGCTCAGGAAGAGATGAAGAATAAGGACCTTAGATTTAATCAGGGTGGATGCCAAAATGAGCACTGCCCTGAGAAGCATTTCATTCAACTGAGCTGTCAATTCATTATCCTTAAGTGTATCTGTTACATCCTTTCTAACCATGTCCACAGTTGTTGACAATTCATTTAAAATCAAAGAATTATTAAGTTTAAAAAAAAAAAACAGAGCAGACAGAATTAAGGATTCTTCAACATTATGAGCCATTAGGGAAAGTTAAAACCACAAGAAACCACTAGATACCTATCAGAATGGCAATAAATTAAAACAAACAAAAAAATAACCCTGGCAACATCAAGTGCTTCTGGGGAGGCCCAGCCCGGGAGCCCTCACACACTGCTGGTGAGACGCAGGCTAGGACCGCCAGGCGGCAACACAACCTGGCAGTTTCTAAGTTAAAAATGCACTTAACAACAACCCAGTCATTCCACTCCTGTGTATTTACCCACGAGAAAATCCATGTTTACACAAAACCCTATACATAAATGGTTTTTAAAAATAGATGTTACCTGCACAGCCAGTGCTCTGCAACAAGAGAGGCCACTGCAATGGGAGGCCCACACAAGTCAAAGAATAAGATGGATGAAAATAAATACATAAAAAAATAAAAGAGGCAAAGAAAAAGAAACTGCTTCCAAAAAAACATTTTTTTTCTAAAGCATCACCATGTTGCCTAACCACCAACCAATCAGAAGAAAGCCCACAAGCTGATCACACACCCTGCAGCGCTCACCCCTAATGCTACCTTTAACAAAACCTCCCTGCAAGGTTTGGGGCTTTGAGCATATGCCACCCGTGCCCCTTGCTTGGTGCCTGCTGTCAACACTGCTCTTCACCACGACCCAGCATCAGCAGATTGGTCCTGGCGGGGCTGGGCAAGCAGACTCCAGTTCGGTTAGAAAACATTTTCTAACCTAGAAAGTCTGTTCCACCCCTCTCCTGCTGGGTCACTTTATATGATTCAGCTCTGTTCAGTATCCTACTTCCTATTTTCTGAGGCTTATTTCTCCTAGCCTAAGCTGGCAGGAAAATGGGAATGGAGATTAACTGGACGCCCCACTTAAGAGTTCCCACAGCTCAGGAAGAGATGAAGAATAAGGACCTTAGATTTAATCAGGGTGGATGCCAAAATGAGCACTGCCCTGAGAAGCATTTCATTCAACTGAGCTGTCAATTCATTATCCTTAAGTGTATCTGTTACATCCTTTCTAACCATGTCCACAGTTGTTGACAATTCATTTAAAATCAAAGAATTATTAAGTTTAAAAAAAACAGAGCAGACAGAATTAAGGATTCTTCAACATTATGAGCCATTAGGGAAAGTTAAAACCACAAGAAACCACTAGATACCTATCAGAATGGCAATAAATTAAAACAAACAAAAAAATAACCCTGGCAACATCAAGTGCTTCTGGGGAGGCCCAGCCCGGGAGCCCTCACACACTGCTGGTGAGACGCAGGCTAGGACCGCCAGGCGGCAACACAACCTGGCAGTTTCTAAGTTAAAAATGCACTTAACAACAACCCAGTCATTCCACTCCTGTGTATTTACCCACGAGAAAATCCATGTTTACACAAAACCCTATACATAAATGGTTATAGTGCCTATATTCCTAGTTGTCAAAAACTAGAAATAATCCGATGTCCTTCAACTGAAGACTAAGCAAACTGCGGTTGGTTCATCCACACAATCAGCGATAACAAGGATTGACCTACCAAAACATACAACAAACAAAACATACATACAAAACATACAACAACAGGGATGAGCTCCACATGCATTCATTACGCTGGACTTACAAGGCTACTCTCCTCATCATGCGACATGACTCCATGTATACACCATCCTAGAAACAGCAAAGCTATAAAGCAAGAAAACGAACCAGTGGTTGCCAGGGGCTGGAGATGGGAAAAGCTTGCCTAAAAAGGGATACGGAGGCACTGGGCGGGGGAGGGATTGAACTGTTCTATACGCTGACTGTGGTGATCGCCACAAGACTGTACACATCTGTCAAAACTTGCAGACCTGCATACTAAAGTGCTGTAAGTTTTGCTACATGTAAAATATACCTAGTGTGAGAAATGAAAGAAAAAAAAATGAGGGATTCTGGTAACAAAAAAGATGAGACTGAAAAATCAGCAAGGCAACAGTCATATCATGAAGGATCCTGCTAAGGTTTAGATTTTGATTTCAAAGCAACAGGTGTACTAGATAATCTCAAGAAAGGGAGAGACACTTAAGTTCTCTTTCAGGGAGAAGGAGGACAACCGTTACAGAATGGAGTGGGGGCAGAACTGTGAGCAACCGGGAGGCCTCAGGCATTCAAGGGACGAACTACCAAGACCTGACTCAGGCCGCAACTGTAGAAGTGAACAGAGAAAGTTAAACACAGGAAATTCACAAGTTTCTAGCAATAGTGAAACCATGAACCAAGCTAGCAGTGAGAAAATGGTCTGAAATAAGCTAAATTTAAATGCCCATGGGACATTCAAATACAAACATCTGGACAGATATACTGGTCTAGAGCTCAAGGGAATAAAACCTGAGATGTAGCTTCAGATTTGAGGCTCACCAAGGTATTGGCAGCCAGAAAATACAAGGTCAAGCTCATGCAAAGACACAGTATGTGCAGTTAAAGGTGATGGGAATCCTGGGGATTATCCCGAGCAACACCAGCATACCTGGATGTAACCTGATTTACCCACGAGAAAATCCATGTTTACACAAAACCCTATACATAAATGGTTATAGTGCCTATATTCCTAGTTGTCAAAAACTAGAAATAATCCGATGTCCTTCAACTGAAGACTAAGCAAACTGCGGTTGGTTCATCCACACAATCAGCGATAACAAGGATTGACCTACCAAAACATACAACAAACAAAACATACATACAAAACATACAACAACAGGGATGAGCTCCACATGCATTCATTACGCTGGACTTACAAGGCTACTCTCCTCATCATGCGACATGACTCCATGTATACACCATCCTAGAAACAGCAAAGCTATAAAGCAAGAAAACGAACCAGTGGTTGCCAGGGGCTGGAGATGGGAAAAGCTTGCCTAAAAAGGGATACGGAGGCACTGGGCGGGGGAGGGATTGAACTGTTCTATACGCTGACTGTGGTGATCGCCACAAGACTGTACACATCTGTCAAAACTTGCAGACCTGCATACTAAAGTGCTGTAAGTTTTGCTACATGTAAAATATACCTAGTGTGAGAAATGAAAGAAAAAAAAATGAGGGATTCTGGTAACAAAAAAGATGAGACTGAAAAATCAGCAAGGCAACAGTCATATCATGAAGGATCCTGCTAAGGTTTAGATTTTGATTTCAAAGCAACAGGTGTACTAGATAATCTCAAAAAAGGGGAGAGACACTTAAGTTCTCTTTCAGGAGAAGGAGGACAACCGTTACAGAATGGAGGGAGGGGGCAGAACTGTGAGCAACCGGGAGGCCTCAGGCATTCAAGGGACGAACTACCAAGACCTGACTCAGGCCGCAACTGTAGAAGTGAACAGAGAAAGTTAAACACAGGAAATTCACAAGTTTCTAGCAATAGTGAAACCATGAACCAAGCTAGCAGTGAGAAAATGGTCTGAAATAAGCTAAATTTAAATGCCCATGGGACATTCAAATACAAACATCTGGACAGATATACTGGTCTAGAGCTCAAGGGAATAAAACCTGAGATGTAGCTTCAGATTTGAGGCTCACCAAGGTATTGGCAGCCATGAAAATACAAGGTCAAGCTCATGCAAAGACACAGTATGTGCAGTTAAAGGTGATGGGAATCCTGGGGATTATCCCGAGCAACACCAGCATTACGGAGCTGCTGATGTAACCTGAATTATGAAAGAACTGGCTTACTGAGCGTGCAGCCGCAGAGCTAGAAAGGGTTACAATCACGAGCCTGTTTCAATCTGGGGTCTCCCAACCACTTTCCCCTTGACTTCTCTGATTTTGCCTCTGCCTTGATTACCTTGGGAAGACTGAGTCAGTTTAAAAGTCACCATCGAATCCAAGGTTTCATTTTGTACTTTCCACATTGTTAACATCCAGAATATTCAGCAAATAAAGTAAGAGGAATAAGCGGTTGAACACATACCTGTTTTGTCAATTAAACACATAAGTACTAAGAAGAATGAAGGGATTCACTTCAAATACAGGTGAACTTACACAGCCTGGGTACTTCACTCTGGGAGCTGGACAAATGACCCTAGAGATGCTTTAAAGGATCTCTGATACCACAGTGAAGCTATGAGTGTAACCACAGGACAGACCCAATGAGGCTACACAACCAGCCCTCAGTCAGAGGGAAGTATGCACCGAATTCCCTGTGGAATGTTCTTAAAATGTCCAAGCTCTACATCTGAAAATGTTGATTAAGAAACTTTTGGGGTAAGACCAAAAGTAAGACTATTTTTTAATAGTCCCCGAAGTGGCTGATGTGTGTACACAGACACACACACACAGACAGACACACAGACACAGACACACACACAGACACAGACACACACACCCCTCCCAGGCTGAAAAGCAATGATATAAAGTTAGTGCCAGCATCTATATGAAGTTCTCAAGTGGATGTTTCTGAACTACATCCTCATCCCTGGGAACAGCTGAGCATATACAAACATTATTTCCCTGATCTAAACCTAAAATTCTGAGTGTCCACCACTACAAAATATCCTATGAATCACCTTCTGGTTTTGATTAACTACGTTTGAGAAGACTTAAGTTCTCAGTGGAATGCAGAAAATGGCAGTATAAGAAAAGCATGGAAATAGTCACCATCCATTGTTTTATTCCAGTTCTCCATTTTAATGACAAGTCTACCAGAAAAATCTGGTAGTTTTACCAACTCAAGTGTCAACACCACTGAGTATTTAAGTAGAACCAGAAACACCTGCTATACTAGAATATTCAGATTCCACTTTTCTAATCACCATACTTTTCAAAAAAATTCCAATTACATCACAAACAGTTCTAAATGAAAACACAAATAGTTTACCTATAAGCAAACTTTTCCCACCAAAATTTACACTTACCCATCTCTTCCCTTACTGACGATTTTTACTTCAAAATAATAAATCCCACAGGCTGCTGGTATTGGATGCGTGGCACGAACTGACGCTGCATCTTTCGGGGTTTTGCCGTGACCTGGGTAAGGAACAGGAAGAAAACCAATCAAGACAGATATTCAAATGAACACCTTAACTCAGGAACGAACACAGCTTTTGGATGATATATACATTTCTGCTTCCATCAGTACAAACAGTCAAAGACTTCCTATCACACTTATCACCACAATTAACCCAATATGCAAAAAAGCACAAGTTAAACACAGATGTCTTCACACTATTACTAGTTTTAGTAAAATGTCAGAATCTAAGTACGTTGAGCCTAGTAATCCTTTATGAAAATTAAAGTATTTTAAGGTAGATGACATTTTTGAAACAAAAGGATAAATTTTAAGAACATGATGAGAGGGCTTCCCTGGTGGTCCAGTGGGTAAAATCTGCATATAACTTGTAAAATTCCTAAACAGGTTTTTGGCCAAATGACCTATTTTTCAAACCAAAAGCATCTGTATCATTATTTTTAAAGTGAAATTTTATACAATTAGACTGAATTGGTGAAACAGCTTTCTTTAAGAATTTACATTTTTGTTCTTTGACATACTTTGATCATTAATTCTATACAGAGGCTGATCCATAAAATTTATTTGGTCAATTACTGCCTACTGAGAAGCCTATCTACTGTCTTTTCTTTTTTAAGAAAGGAATATAATACCATACTATTGCTGACATCTTTAGGAAATCGAATAATGGCTTTTAAATTTTTTTATATTAGCTATTCCTCAACCTAATCCCAGAGAATTTTACTAATATCACCCCCTGTCCACCACCCAAGACACAAATTACCTTGAAAGTCAGCATGTGAAGGAAACCACATGAGCAAGAGAATATGTGCCCAAATATGTCCACAAAACGATCAGAAGGATGAAGACAGCAGCTGTAGTGGCAAGTCAGAAAGCGCTCATGAGCGAGAGAGCCGGGCCCCACAGTCCCCAGAAGGGCTGCTGAGAAATAAAGCTCTCAGCCATTCCTCAGGCGCCCCTGGGAGGCAGGCTCCTTCACGATCATCACTCCTGCAGGCAGATGGTGCCACCGCCTGCACGGTGGCAGAATCTCCTTCTCCAATTTGCCATGATAAACCCTTCTTTTAAGTCAAAAATTCTACCCTGGCTGTACAATAACCACCAATGAGATCATATTTCTCTTACCACACAGTGTCAAATTATCAAAGCATAGCCTATCATTAAACAGGTATACACTTGCAGTGCAAATGACCACACGGTCACATGGCCTAAAAGACACTGAATGAACTTTTGAATATATCATTTCGCTCATCAGTACAAACAGTGACTTCCTATCACACTTATCAAAATTAACCCAATATGCAAAAAAGCACAAGTTAAACACAGATGTCTTCACACTATTACTAGTTTTAGTAAAATGTCAGAATCTAAGTACGTTGAGCCTAGTAATCCTTTATGAAAATTAAAGTATTTTAAGGTAGATGACATTTTGAAACAAAAGGATAAATTTTAAGAACATGATGAGAGGGCTTCCCTGGTGGTCCAGTGGGTAAAATCTGCATATAACTTGTAAAATTCCTAAACAGGTTTTTGGCCAAATGACCTATTTTTCAAACCAAAAGCATCTGTATCATTATTTTTTAAAGTGAAATTTTATACAATTAGACTGAATTGGTGAAACAGCTTTCTTTAAGAATTTACATTTTTGTTCTTTGACATACTTTGATCATTAATTCTATACAGAGGCTGATCCATAAAATTTATTTGGTCAATTACTGCCTACTGAGAAGCCTATCTACTGTCTTTTCTTTTTTAAGAAAGGAATATAATACCATACTATTGCTGACATCTTTAGGAAATCGAATAATGGCTTTTAAATTTTTTTATATTAGCTATTCCTCAACCTAATCCCAGAGAATTTTACTAATATCACCCCCTGTCCACCACCCAAGACACAAATTACCTTGAAAGTCAGCATGTGAAGGAAACCACATGAGCAAGAGAATATGTGCCCAAATATGTCCACAAAACGATCAGAAGGATGAAGACAGCAGCTGTAGTGGCAAGTCAGAAAGCGCTCATGAGCGAGAGAGCCGGGCCCCACAGTCCCCAGAAGGGCTGCTGAGAAATAAAGCTCTCAGCCATTCCTCAGGCGCCCCTGGGAGGCAGGCTCCTTCACGATCATCACTCCTGCAGGCAGATGGTGCCACCGCCTGCACGGTGGCAGAATCTCCTTCTCCAATTTGCCATGATAAACCCTTCTTTTAAGTCAAAAATTCTACCCTGGCTGTACAATAACCACCAATGAGATCATATTTCTCTTACCACACAGTGTCAAATTATCAAAGCATAGCCTATCATTAAACAGGTATACACTTGCAGTGCAAATGACCACACGGTCACATGGCCTAAAAGACACTGAATGAACTCAACCCCTCTAGTCTGTAACCATTCATAGGTGTCGTAAGTGCATGTTTTACCGGCACAAGTTTTCAGCCTGGGGACCACTAAGAGGTGATAAACTTAGCTAGGAAGATAAAAATGGAAGTGGCCATGTACAGACGCCGATAAAACGGTTTTAACATATGTAGGTCATCTTTACATTGAGCTTAGTGAAAGAAAAAAGTAACACCACCAACCTGCAGAATGAGATACGAATCATTTTTTAAAAACTGAAACTTTATATACTATGGTTGTAGCAAAACATCTTTTACAGTAAAATTATGGTCAAATAATTGAGCTGCCTGGGAAAAGGTCATGTAAACAAACAGCATTTTTAAAATTTAGACAGCTAAACATAAACCTAAAGGGAGTCCTAAATCAACCAGCTTTTATGTTCAGTTTTGGCTTTTCTGAAAAGAAGTGGTCAAAACTTTCAGGAATAAGGGAATCTGAAGGTATACTTCATAATGCAAGTGATAAGAGCTGAAATGTACTTAATACTATGTGGAAAAGCACCATTCTAAAAGCACTGTATTGACACAGAAAACAAACTTACAGTTACCAAAAGGAGATTGGGGAGGGTGGATAAATTAGGAGTTTGAGATTAACATACACACACTACTATGGATAAAATGGATGAACAACAAGGACCTGTTGTAGAGCAGAGGGAACTTGCAATAACCTACAACGGAAAAGAATCTGGAAAAATACATTTATATATGATTATGTAACTGAATCTATGCTGCACATCTCACACCAGCACATCATATATTCACTCTACTTCAAATTTTAAAAATGGTAAGTAAGGGGCTTCCCCTGGTGGTCCAGTGGGTAAGGACACCGCCTTGCAGTGCAAGGGGCGCCGATTCGAGCCCTGGCCTGGGAAGATCCCACATGCCGCGGAGCGGCTGGACTGATGTGTCCAATCACAGAGCCGGAGCTCTGGAGCGCATGCGCCCGGAGCCGCTGCTCTGCGACGACAGACCACCGCGATGGGAGGCCCACAGGAGCCAAAGAACAAAGACGGATGAAAATAGAGAAATGAAAGACCAATAGAAGTGGCCCACCCACCCCACTCCCTCCCCAACCTGACCCCCACCCAAAGTAAATAAATAAATAAATCTTTTAAAAAAAAAAGGTAAGTAAGTAAACAAAAGCCCCGCGCTTACTAACTCACTTCATATTCAAGACAGCCCGTGAAGCAGGTACTGTTTAGTGTCAATTCACACCCAAGAAGCCAAGGGAAGCTGCGCTCCGGTCACACTACTGCATTAGAGTCCCAGACCAGGATCAGCCCTGGGGTTCAAATTCAAGAAGCCCGACCCTGGGCAAACTCTGAACCCAAAGGAAGGATTTAGTCACAATGGGCACTCTGTGATCATTTCACATGTATTCCCACCTCCTATTTTAGTTACTTCTATGGGAAAAGAAAAAGAAAACTAACCTTTGAGGCAAACAATCTCTCAAAGCATTAGGTGCTTTTGTAAGATTTTTCTCATTCAACATCTGTGAAATAGGTAATAATTTAACCTCAGTTTTAAAAATGGAGAAATTTTTAGAGGCAATATACCTTGCCCCAAATTAGCAGAATTACACATTAAATCTATGTGTGAATTAAAAATTCCCTACTTCTTACTATTGTGCAAAAATAACTGCAAAGAACTCTACAATCATAAATCTCCATGACGTTAGTATATTCACTATGCTCTACCAAGGATTTGTTTCATTTAAAAAATTAACTTTAAAATGTAAAGACCCAGGAGAAAGGTGAGACATAAGACTAAAAGGATGCACCACTATCTTTAGATAAGACCAGTCTTATCAGAGCAAAGAAACTATTTCTAATGATGCTCATCGGCAGGAAGTTTACCACCTTAAATTTTGTGGTGACCAAAGTACAACCTCACACTACCAAAGTACACTTTGTTAAAATCACAGTCTTCAAGGTTAAGTGTTTTCTAGATGGTTCAAGAAGAAAATACATGTGCTGCTTCAGGACTCCAAGGCCAGCAGGGTCAGCTCCTCCCAGCCACACAATCTGCTGACTGCATGCAACAGGGTGGTGCTGAATAAAGCCACCCCCAGAAGCCTCCACTCTCCAAGTGCCTTTCTGAAAATATACATCGGCCTTCCTTGCACCGCCCAGTACAACACACTCCTTCTTTGAGCCTAGAAAAGGACAAACTTTCTGAAAACCTGGTTTGATCTCGCCCTCCCTCTCCACTTCCCATCTCCCCCTTTCTGCTCCCACCACCCCGGCCAGGCCAGGCTGCGCCCACCGTCCTCCCTCCAACAGGAAAGCTGAGCCCTTCCTCCTCCGCCTTCTCTCTTAGCTCAGGCTTTACTTCCTCAGCTACTCTTCCTCTGCTCTCTCTCACTTGGTCTGACCACTAAACCACATAATGCTTATACGCCTTCCACATAACATTAACATACACAACACTTACGTGCGACTACTTTGTTGTTTCTGGATTTTAGTTCCTGGGCTTCCTTATGCCCATGGACTTCCGTTCTAATTTCAATCGTTCTTCCTGGAGCCACACTGGTTCCAAGACATCATCTGAAAACTACTCCGCCACAGAAATACTAAATTCCTATAAAGTCTGTCTTGCTAAGAACACATTGCTTGAATACAAATTAGCTCACATGCACTTGATAAATATAGGAGTGATGTCAGCATCATAAAGAAGTCGTTCAGTTCATAACAGCTTCTCCCAGTACATGAATGAATTAAAGAGAAAACATGAGCAATATACCAAAGGCCCTGTATCAAAAGGGCTGGGATTCCTACAGATGTGTGCCCGTGTTGTGCCTGGAGTTTGGTGGCTTCAGCAACGGCGGTGTTAACCACTGCATGAAGCCATCTGGGAAGAATTCAAGAGCAGTACAGATCACAAGTGCTAAGACACTTCTCTGTTTATATCAGTGTGGACTCATGCATCTCATGCATATTTATTCTACACTTTGGGTTACAACTCAAGAACAGTTTGTTTCTTCCACTGCATTTTCCCCATTTGCAACCTCACACTACCAAAGTACACTTTGTTAAATTCACAGTCTTCAAGGTTAAGTGTTTTCTAGATGGTTCAAGAAGAAAATACATGTGCTGCTTCAGGACTCCAAGGCCAGCAGGGTCAGCTCCTCCCAGCCACACAATCTGCTGACTGCATGCAACAGGGTGGTGCTGAATAAAGCCACCCCCAGAAGCCTCCACTCTCCAAGTGCCTTTCTGAAAATATACATCGGCCTTCCTTGCACCGCCCAGTACAACACACTCCTTCTTTGAGCCTAGAAAAGGACAAACTTTCTGAAAACCTGGTTTGATCTCGCCCTCCCTCTCCACTTCCCATCTCCCCCTTTCTGCTCCCACCACCCCGGCCAGGCCAGGCTGCGCCCACCGTCCTCCCTCCAACAGGAAAGCTGAGCCCTTCCTCCTCCGCCTTCTCTCTTAGCTCAGGCTTTACTTCCTCAGCTACTCTTCCTCTGCTCTCTCTCACTTGGTCTGACCACTAAACCACATAATGCTTATACGCCTTCCACATAACATTAACATACACAACACTTACGTGCGACTACTTTGTTGTTTCTGGATTTTAGTTCCTGGGCTTCCTTATGCCCATGGACTTCCGTTCTAATTTCAATCGTTCTTCCTGGAGCCACACTGGTTCCAAGACATCATCTGAAAACTACTCCGCCACAGAAATACTAAATTCCTATAAAGTCTGTCTTGCTAAGAACACATTGCTTGAATACAAATTAGCTCACATGCACTTGATAAATATAGGAGTGATGTCAGCATCATAAAGAAGTCGTTCAGTTCATAACAGCTTCTCCCAGTACATGAATGAATTAAAGAGAAAACATGAGCAATATACCAAAGGCCCTGTATCAAAAGGGCTGGGATTCCTACAGATGTGTGCCCGTGTTGTGCCTGGAGTTTGGTGGCTTCAGCAACGGCGGTGTTAACCACTGCATGAAGCCATCTGGGAAGAATTCAAGAGCAGTACAGATCACAAGTGCTAAGACACTTCTCTGTTTATATCAGTGTGGACTCATGCATCTCATGCATATTTATTCTACACTTTGGGTTACAACTCAAGAACAGTTTGTTTCTTCCACTGCTCAGCTGCTCCTCATTTAGCCATGGGACGCTTTCTCAGTGGCTGCTCCGGCACTCTGACAGCATTCGAATCCAAGATCTGAGGACAAGGGATGCTCGTGATTGGGCTTCCAGGGGGCACAGCGGTAAAGCATCCACCTGCCAACACAGGAGGCTCAGGGGACACAGGTTCGATCCCTGGGATGGGAAGCCACCCATCCCTGGAAATGACAACCCACTCCAGTCTTCTTGCCTGGGAATTCCCATGGACAGAGGAGCCTGGTGGGCTACAGTCCGCAGGGTGGCAAAAGAGTCAGACACGATTTAGCCACTAACCAACAAATGCTCACTGTTGCTGAGGTGCCACTGTTCTTAGGCCCTCTCATTGACAAGACCAAAGGAACACATGCGTGTATATTAAGTCCCTGCAATACACAGCCCTGCTGAAGCGCATGGCTACCCACCCCAGTGCTCTTGCCTGGAGAATGTCACGGACAGAGGAGCCTGGGGGGTTAGAGTCCATGGGGTGGCAAAGAGTCGGACACGACTGACCGCTAACACTTTCACGTCACTAGACACACACGTCTATACTTTTTATGTAATCATCCAAGTATATATTAAACACCCAACTCTAATCCACTACCATGTGAATCATTCTAACCACTCCAGTGGTGAGAAACCTAGCTCCTACTCTCATCATTCAGATTTAACTGTTAAAGTCCAGTGTATGTGGACAACAGTAGCAGAACGGTTAACTGACATCCCCCTGAGATACAACTCACCAACAAGAATTCAGCCTCATCTACCTTCATTTACCTTTAGTTTTACAGACTCCCCTGATTTCCAGTTACCTATTTAGGTCAGCGCCTTTTCCCTCCTATCCTAAGACTACTTCCTATGTCTGTAATATAGTTAGATTGTTTAGTCACTACATTTTACATTCTGTCCAGGGATTCCCCACCCCCGCCCCGACACCTCCGTGCCTTCTTCTCAAGTAATTTTTTTTTTTAAACAGGCATGTATTCGGGCTTCCCTGGTGGTCCAGTGGGTAAAGAGTCTGCCTTGTAGTGCAAGGGGCACAGGTCCAATCCCTGGCCCAGGAAGATCCCACATGCTGTGGAGCAGCTGGACCAGTGTGTCCAATTACAAACCAGCGCTCTAAAGCGCATGCACACAGAGCCACTACTCTGCAACGAGAGAGGCCACTGCAATGGAAGGTCCACACAGGCCAAAGAATAAAGTTGGATGGAAAAAAAGAAAAAAACAATAAAAGAGGCCCAAATTAAAAAAAAAAAAAGGCATGTATTAAATCAAAACTACAATGAGGTATCACCTCACACTGATCAGAATGGTTATTACCAAGAAATCCACAAACGACAAATGCTGCAGAGGGAGTGGAGAGAAGGGAACCCTCCTGCACTGTTGGTGGGAATGTAAATCGGTACAGCCACTATGGAGAATAGTATGAAGGCTCCTTAAAAAACTAAAACCAGGGGCTTCCCTGGTGGTCCAGTGGGTAGAGAGTCCGCCTTACAGTGCAAGGGGCACCAGTTCGATCCCTGGTCCGGGAAGACCCCACATACCAAGGAACGGCTAGGCCGGTGTGTCCTATAATGAGCCAGTGCTCTGGAGCGCATGTGCCCAGAGCCCGTGCTCTGCAAGGAGAGAGGCCATTGCAACAGGAGGCCCATAGAGACCAAAGAATAAAGATGGATGAAAAATAAATGATGACTTAGAGGCAAAATATGAGCCTGCAATCCCACTTGTGGGCATATATCTGGAGAAAAACATGATTCAAACAGATACATGCACCCCCAAGTTCACTGCAGCACTGTTTAGGATAGCCAAGACACAGAAGCAACCTAAATGTTCATCGACAGAGGAATGGATCAAGATGCAATGTACATACACAAGGGAATATTACTCATTAAAAAGAATGAAATAACGCTGTCTGCAACAATATGGAGGGAACCAGAGAATGTCATACTGAGTGAAGTCAGATAGAGGAGAAACATCGTAAGACAACCCTTATATGTGGAATCTAAAAAGACGTGATACAAATGAACTTACAAAACAGAAGAGACTCACAGACAACAAACTTACGGTTGCCGTGGGGTAGGGGGAAGAAGGGGGAGATATTTAGGGACTTTGGGAAGGTCACGTACGCGCTGCTAGATTTAAAATGGAGAACCAACAAGAACCACAGAGTTCAGCACGGCAGACTCTGCTCAGTGCTCTGTGTCAGCCTGGATTGGAGGGGGCTTTGGGAGAGAATGGATACACCTGTATGTATGGCTGAGGCTCTTTGCTAAGCATCTGAAACTATGATAATGTTGTTAATTGGCTACACCAATACAAAATAAAAAGCTTAAAAGTTTGGGGGGAAAATGCATGTAGTACGGTTCACTCTGTTTAAAAATTAACTTTATTTATTCATTTATTTTTCGCTGTGTTGGGTCTTCACTGTGCATAGGCTTTTCTCTAGATGCTGTGAGCGCGGGCTGCTCTTCATGACACTGCGTGGGCTTCTCCTGTTGCAGAGCTTGAGCTCTGGAGCGTTTGGGCTTCAGTAGCTGTAGCTCCTAGGCTCCAGAGCACAGGCTCAGCAGTTGTGGTGTGCAGACTTAGTTGCTCTGCAGTTTGTGGGATCTTCCTGGATCAGGGATCGAACCTGTGTCTCCTGCACTGGCAGGCGGATTCCCAACCACTGGCCACCAGGGAAGCCCTGTATGTGTATTTCTGCTGAAACAACAAGAACTCAGATCTCTAACAAGGAATGCCAAACCTGAGGGCTGAAGGCTGTGAGGGATCAGCAGCCCCACACAGGACACACGTGGGAGTGGAATTTAACTGGGCTTGTATTGTATTAGGACTGTTATTTTTGTAGGGCTCTGGTTACAAAGTTTCATAGGTTTTAAACGGTCCACTCCAGTCCTATTTTTCCCATAAGCCCTGTTACTTTAAGTGTGCAATTCTGTGGAAAACATGAGGTTTTTCCAGCAACGCAAGCTGGGCACTAGAGCGGAAGCAGCAGCATCTTCCCTGAAGACACACCCGCCCAGCCTCTCCCCTTGCTAAAGGAGTCACTTCCAAATCCAGGGAACTTCAGCCTGGGGACACCTTTCTTGTTTGCTTTTCTTCTTCCAGGATGGTATACATGGTAATTATTTTAAAGCTCTGAAGAAACCCCTATATGTGGAATCTAAAAGAGTGATACAAATGAACTTACAAAACAGAAGAGACTCACAGACAACAAACTTACGGTTGCCGTGGGGTAGGGGGAAGAAGGGGGAGATATTTAGGGACTTTGGGAAGGTCACGTACGCGCTGCTAGATTTAAAATGGAGAACCAACAAGAACCACAGAGTTCAGCACGGCAGACTCTGCTCAGTGCTCTGTGTCAGCCTGGATTGGAGGGGGCTTTGGGAGAGAATGGATACACCTGTATGTATGGCTGAGGCTCTTTGCTAAGCATCTGAAACTATGATAATGTTGTTAATTGGCTACACCAATACAAAATAAAAAGCTTAAAAGTTTGGGGGGAAAATGCATGTAGTACGGTTCACTCTGTTTAAAAATTAACTTTATTTATTCATTTATTTTTCGCTGTGTTGGGTCTTCACTGTGCATAGGCTTTTCTCTAGATGCTGTGAGCGCGGGCTGCTCTTCATGACACTGCGTGGGCTTCTCCTGTTGCAGAGCTTGAGCTCTGGAGCGTTTGGGCTTCAGTAGCTGTAGCTCCTAGGCTCCAGAGCACAGGCTCAGCAGTTGTGGTGTGCAGACTTAGTTGCTCTGCAGTTTGTGGGATCTTCCTGGATCAGGGATCGAACCTGTGTCTCCTGCACTGGCAGGTGGATTCCTTACCACTGAGCCACCAGAGAAGCCCTGTATGTGTATTTCTGCTGAAACAACAAGAACTCAGATCTCTAACAAGGAATGCCAAACCTGAGGGCTGAAGGCTGTGAGGGATCAGCAGCCCCACACAGGACACACGTGGGAGTGGAATTTAACTGGGCTTGTATTGTATTAGGACTGTTATTTTTGTAGGGCTCTGGTTACAAAGTTTCATAGGTTTTAAACGGTCCACTCCAGTCCTATTTTTCCCATAAGCCCTGTTACTTTAAGTGTGCAATTCTGTGGAAAACATGAGGTTTTTCCAGCAACGCAAGCTGGGCACTAGAGCGGAAGCAGCAGCATCTTCCCTGAAGACACACCCGCCCAGCCTCTCCCCTTGCTAAAGGAGTCACTTCCAAATCCAGGGAACTTCAGCCTGGGGACACCTTTCTTGTTTGCTTTTCTTCTTCCAGGATGGTATACATGGTAATTATTTTAAAGCTCTCGAATGTCCTGATTCCCCTCATACGCTGTATCCTTCCCGCAAACCACAGCCTCAAATCAACGCTACAAGCCTCCTTCCCCACTCCTGTACTGGGCGGCGGGCCTTTGCTGAGCACAGGTCCAAGCACCTTGGGAACAGTCCCTGCTGTGAACAAACAATGTCAGCAGGGACCCCACTGTGACAACACCATAGGCAAGTCTTCAGAAGGATGCAGAAGGCCACACCCTCACCGTTCCCTTGAGGCTGTCCTCTACTTGAATTCAGTGAGCAAACTGCCCCGCCTCCCGACTTGCGAGCGGGACTCTAGGGCTCCTCCACCAGGCGTGGCTCTCCGCGGCATCCTGCTGACGTAACACGGACTGGTCTGTCCACACTCCATCTGTCTCCTCCACGCTGCGGAAGGGACAAGGGGCAGGGTGTCCTTCTCCCTGCTTCAAGGCCAAGCCTCCTCAGCTTCCAAACCTCTCTCCTCCCTCCACACCCTCACGGTCAGCCCGCAGCTCCTATCTTCATCCTTCCCCTCCTTCCCCTTCCACCTGTAGGAGCAGGGTCCCCTGAGCACATCCATGTTTCACAAAGTTATACGCCTCTGCGGGATAAGCCACTGCCTGTGATGCACTGGGGCTGGTGGCCAGTCTAGTGAACAGTGATTTCTCTAACTTTAAGGTAATAAAATCAGGTATTGTTACTATGTACCTTATTTGTTTAGACATGTTAAATTCTCTAGACCTTTCCTGGGGCTCCACGCCTTGCACTGACATCATCGTGGCACCTAACTCCTCCAATTGTAGCCACACATCCGAACTGAAATGACACTCAACTAAAAATGACACAGTAGTCTCTAACCGAGTACTTTCCAAAGGACTTATTAACCTTTAAGTGTGCAATTCTGTGGAAAACATGGTTTTTCCAGCAACGCAAGCTGGGCACTAGGCGGAAGCAGCAGCATCTTCCCTGAAGACACACCCGCCCAGCCTCTCCCCTTGCTAAAGGAGTCACTTCCAAATCCAGGGAACTTCAGCCTGGGGACACCTTTCTTGTTTGCTTTTCTTCTTCCAGGATGGTATACATGGTAATTATTTTAAAGCTCTCGAATGTCCTGATTCCCCTCATACGCTGTATCCTTCCCGCAAACCACAGCCTCAAATCAACGCTACAAGCCTCCTTCCCCACTCCTGTACTGGGCGGCGGGCCTTTGCTGAGCACAGGTCCAAGCACCTTGGGAACAGTCCCTGCTGTGAACAAACAATGTCAGCAGGGACCCCACTGTGACAACACCATAGGCAAGTCTTCAGAAGGATGCAGAAGGCCACACCCTCACCGTTCCCTTGAGGCTGTCCTCTACTTGAATTCAGTGAGCAAACTGCCCCGCCTCCCGACTTGCGAGCGGGACTCTAGGGCTCCTCCACCATGCGTGGCTCTCCGCGGCATCCTGCTGACGTAACACGGACTGGTCTGTCCACACTCCATCTGTCTCCTCCACGCTGCGGAAGGGACAAGGGGCAGGGTGTCCTTCTCCCTGCTTCAAGGCCAAGCCTCCTCAGCTTCCAAACCTCTCTCCTCCCTCCACACCCTCACGGTCAGCCCGCAGCTCCTATCTTCATCCTTCCCCTCCTTCCCCTTCCACCTGTAGGAGCAGGGTCCCCTGAGCACATCCATGTTTCACAAAGTTATACGCCTCTGCGGGATAAGCCACTGCCTGTGATGCACTGGGGCTGGTGGCCAGTCTAGTGAACAGTGATTTCTCTAACTTTAAGGTAATAAAATCAGGTATTGTTACTATGTACCTTATTTGTTTAGACATGTTAAATTCTCTAGACCTTTCCTGGGGCTCCACGCCTTGCACTGACATCATCGTGGCACCTAACTCCTCCAATTGTAGCCACACATCCGAACTGAAATGACACTCAACTAAAAATGACACAGTAGTCTCTAACCGAGTACTTTCCAAAGGACTATTAGGGATTTTTTTTTTTTAAGTTTTTTTTAAATTTTGGCCTCTTTTATTGGTTTTCCATTTGTTTATTTTTCATCCATCTTTGTTCTCTGGCCTGTGTGGGCCTCCCGTTGCAGTGGCCTCAACTGTAGCAGAGCGCCGGCTCTGGGCGCATGCGCTCCAGAGCACTGGCTCGGCACTGGACACACGGGTCCAGCCGCTCCACAGCACGTGGGATCCTCCCCGGCCAGGGATCGAACCGGTGCCCCTTGCAGTGTGAGGCAGACTCTTTACCCACTGGACCACCGGGGAAGCCCCTATTAGGGATAATTCTAATTGTGTGAATTTTCATCTTATATGCGAGTGTTAGAAGCTGGAGATTTTCCGGAAACAATGTAACTCCAATAGTAGCCATTAAGAAAACAAACAGAAACCTGCCCCTCCCCTTCCCCTCCAGTACTTCCTTTTCCTGTCTACACCTCCCAAGGATGATCTACAGTCACCACACTTTCGCTTGGCCCCTTCTGTTTACCCCGATTCCTGATCCCACCACCCAATTCACCACTCTACGTAAGGTCACAACGGTCTAATGTCCAAATTCAGTGGAGCTCTTTCTGTGTCTGTATCACTAAGTCCACCTGCTGCCCTGGGCACGGCAGCTCACGTCCTCTTTCCCGACCCTCACTCCTCCGCTTGGCTTTTGCACCACCACCCTCCCCTCCAGCAAGGGGCCTCCCAATTCCTCCTCGGGCTCCCTCTGGTCTCTTGATGTTGGTGTTGGCTCAGGCTCTCCTCTTTGGCTCGCTGCTCTTCTCACTGTGCTTTCTCTCTCTCTCAAGACGCTCTGAGTTTCAAATATCAGCTAGAGGTGACTCCCAAATCAGTCATGACCTCGACCTCTCGCCCAGGTTCAGTTCAGGGATGGTGCACGCGAGTCCTTCCTAGGAGAAACTGCCCCCACACTGTCCCAACTGAAAGAAGTGGGGGGGCCACGCCGCCCTTGTGCCAGGAGTACACGCTGGATTTCGTAACAACCTTCACACCCCGACAGCCGCCTCAACACAGGTGAGCACCTACAGGAGACCACCAACTGGTGCCAGGAATGATGAGAAGCTCCGTCCAGCTAAGAATGACAGCAATTAGCCAGGTCAATCTGGTAGTTTCCTGGGAGTTTAAAACAGGAAAAAGATTAACCAGCTAGTAGGGAAAAAAGAAAACAACCAGAAACCAGCACTGTGGCTGAGTCATTTTGACACTGGAATAAAGTGAACAATCATGCACTCCAGCGGTGTGGCTACCTAGCGCCGCACTCTCTCTTCTCTAATGCTGGTTCTTTGGCTTCTGGTTTACGTGAAGTCAGATCACATGGCTAAGAGTCATATTCTTACTTAACTCTAAATACACTGTAATAACACTTCCTTGCCATCATTAGTTACTTCACGACTCACTGAAAAAAACTAACGTGGCTAGACACCCAGCCTGGGCCTCGGTTCCTCTTATCAGCCCATCGTATCCTGTCAGGGTGACTTCAAGACGATCACAGACAAGTCTCTTTTCTTTCCTCCGCTACCCTTGCCAGTGATCCATCAATTTAGGTCCTTATTTCTTACATGGTCTGCAACTGCCTTCTAAATGAGCCTGCTGCTTCCAGTCTTACGGCCCCTGAATCCATCTTCCAGTGAGCTGTGTAATCTGACCAAGATGAAAACGGGCCAGTCATCTCCTATTTAAAATCCTTTGATGATTCTTCATCTCCTACAGAATAAGATCTATGCTCAATGAAATATTCTATAAGGCCCTGCACTATCTTTTCCCAGCTGTTTCTTGTCACAGACTTAAATTTCAACAAGCTCACACGGCTGGCAGAGCCAATCATTTAGCATGGTTCTCTCCTCTCGGCTTTCTGTATGCCTTTTCCCTGGTGATGTCCAGCCCCTCCTCCACCCCTGTATCACACTCATCTTGTAAGACTGACCTCTGGCCTCATGCCCTCCAGAAGCTGACCCACCAACTCCATCCCTGCCATGGCAGCCTGCAGTGGACACTCCTCCCACCTTCCACGGCACTCTGGGATGCCTCCCTACTGCACACACCGGGCCAAGCACTCTGAGCTCTTTGAAAACAAACACCGGGTCTTACTCACCTTTGAGAGCCCAGAACCTGGCACAAAGTAAATACTCACTAAAAGCTTGCTGAATAAATACAGTTGGGCTTCCCAGGTGGCTCAGTGGTAAAGAATCTGCCTGCAATACAAGAGATTTGGGTTCCATCCCTGGGGTGGGAAGATCCCCTGGAGAAGGAAATGGCAACCCAATCCAATACTCTTGCCTAGAGAATCCCATGGACAGAGGAGCCTGGCGGGCTACAATCCATGGGGTTCCAAAGAGTCGGACATAACTTAGCAACTAAGCACAAGAAACCCTATACACTATCCAGAAGAATATGTGCCCTGCATCAATTGCTTAATAAATCATCGCTACAAAAAAAAAAAATATGATTATTAGCATAATTCTTGCAATTATCAACTAGCAGTCCTAAAAAAAAAAAGACTTTCTTTGATGTGGACTATTTTTAAAGTCTTCATTGAATTTGTTACAGTGTTCGGTTTTTGGCCCTGATCAGGGATCTTAACTCCATGATCAGGAATCAAACCCTGCATTAGAAAGCAAAGTCTTAACCACTGGACCACGAGGGAAGTCCCCTCAACTAGCATTCTTAAAGTTAAATTTTGGCAAAGGGATTACTGGGGAAAGTTGAGTTTTTAAATTCCCCAGTTTTAGAGACCGTTTTTATAGCACCGTCCATAATAAATCCCAGAAGACATCTCTATTGGGAAGCAAGCAAATACGTGTTGAGATAGCTCTTCTACATAAAGATGTGCAAGAAATTATATAAGCGATTAAATTTAGGAAGTGTTAAAGGCCTAATGACTGGTGATACCGAGCGGGAGGGGACTGGGGCAAATCAGAAGTTCAGCCTAGCCGGCTGCTAGGGCTGCTAGAGCTGACAGCACTTCCGTTAGAAGGGGCAGCTCACTGCAGTGCCTCCTGCCCCTCCCAGCTTTCACGTACCTCACATTTTTTTCTAAGCTGCCCTAACCAGAGCGTCTGGACTTCTCCATGGCATCACTGTGCTCCGGGTAGCACTGTCCCCAGAGGAAGTACTTACAGCATTACCTAGTCTTCAAAGTCAACTAGTCTTCAAAAAGTTCTAAATGGGATCACTGGATTTTATCTGGTTGAGGTAATTAAGTCTCACACAAACTGAAATAGGCAATACAGTATGGTGCAAAGAACACTAAATTTAGCATCTGTGAAAATCAGTTTCCAATCCTGGCTTGTCTGTGAGCAGGAGCTCTACCTCCAGGTGTTCCCACTTCCTCCTGGCTTAAAGGAGAATTCTACCGTCCTATTCAAATCCAATAAACATGACCTTCACTGTATGTACCAGAAAGCTTTACAAAGTATTCAAATACTGGTAACTTCACAAATACAAAAATGCAACCTGCAACTGAAACATCTAGACTAATCAAACTCTTCATCTTCAGTTAAGATACTGTTAGAATAAACTTACCATTGTAACTAGGTCTAAACTTGTTACATTTGTACTTATTCAAAGCTAACAAGAGTTTTAAAAAGAAAAAGGATCATGTTTGAGGGTTTCAACAGTTGGTCTGTGACTGCTAAGCAAGAGGTCTTTTTAAAAAAATTTTAAATGCATCCAATTCCCCTGCAATCTAATCAACTTTGTCTGTAAGGCCGGCATTGTTCAACATTAAGTCCCTCAAATCAATTAAGGAATCCCCACAGCTTCCCAAAAGAGTAGCTCCTGCTTAGAAGAATAACATCTTCAAACGAGAATACACTTAGAGCAAAATAAATTCCTATTTCATAGGTACGGAAACTCCTCATCATTCTGGAAAATAATTATCATCCACCTTTTGAAATCTAACAACACACACAAATACTTTATGAACAGTCACTTCTAGTGTTATTTTGGGCCTTCAGGTTTGATTCCTGCCACCTCTGACACCTCCCCTTTGCTCAGATGCCCAGGAACTTCTGGTGTGGCTCACTCAGCACAGAGAAACAACAGGAAAAACACACGTGCACACTTTAAAATAACAAGAGGAGGAAGAGGCAGAGGGGAGAAAAGAGCCTGTGTTTGTGATAGAGGGGAAGGAGAGACAAAGGGGAGACAGAAGAAAGGGAGAGAAAAGGATGACAAACAGCAAAATCTCTTCTTCCAGAAATAATGGTTTATGTTTACAAAAGAGTGGAGTTTCCAGAAAGCGAATCTTGGTATTACACAACAAAAATGACCACAGGAAAAATAATTGCAGCAGTGTCATGAATACTCCCAACTCCAACCAATTTCATAGAAACTGAAATAGGCAATACAGTATGGTGCAAAGAACACTAAATTTAGCATCTGTGAAAATCAGTTTCCAATCCTGGCTTGTCTGTGAGCAGGAGCTCTACCTCCAGGTGTTCCCACTTCCTCCTGGCTTAAAGGAGAATTCTACCGTCCTATTCAAATCCAATAAACATGACCTTCACTGTATGTACCAGAAAGCTTTACAAAGTATTCAAATACTGGTAACTTCACAAATACAAAAATGCAACCTGCAACTGAAACATCTAGACTAATCAAACTCTTCATCTTCAGTTAAGATACTGTTAGAATAAACTTACCATTGTAACTAGGTCTAAACTTGTTACATTTGTACTTATTCAAAGCTAACAAGAGTTTTAAAAGAAAAGGATCATGTTTGAGGGTTTCAACAGTTGGTCTGTGACTGCTAAGCAAGAGGTCTTTTTAAAAAAATTTTAAATGCATCCAATTCCCCTGCAATCTAATCAACTTTGTCTGTAAGGCCGGCATTGTTCAACATTAAGTCCCTCAAATCAATTAAGGAATCCCCACAGCTTCCCAAAAGAGTAGCTCCTGCTTAGAAGAATAACATCTTCAAACGAGAATACACTTAGAGCAAAATAAATTCCTATTTCATAGGTACGGAAACTCCTCATCATTCTGGAAAATAATTATCATCCACCTTTTGAAATCTAACAACACACACAAATACTTTATGAACAGTCACTTCTAGTGTTATTTTGGGCCTTCAGGTTTGATTCCTGCCACCTCTGACACCTCCCCTTTGCTCAGATGCCCAGGAACTTCTGGTGTGGCTCACTCAGCACAGAGAAACAACAGGAAAAACACACGTGCACACTTTAAAATAACAAGAGGAGGAAGAGGCAGAGGGGAGAAAAGAGCCTGTGTTTGTGATAGAGGGGAAGGAGAGACAAAGGGGAGACAGAAGAAAGGGAGAGAAAAGGATGACAAACAGCAAAATCTCTTCTTCCAGAAATAATGGTTTATGTTTACAAAAGAGTGGAGTTTCCAGAAAGCGAATCTTGGTATTACACAACAGAAAGTAATAAAGAGGCCCACAGGAAAAATAATTGAGACAGCAGTGTCATGAATACTCCCAACTCCAACCAATTTCATAGAAGCTGTACTTTTCCCTGACCCAAATCATCAATTTTATGTAAAAGGAGTTAGTAAAGCCAGTCGAGGCATGTTACGGTGCTAAATAAACTACAATCACAAATTTTAGATAGCATGGAAATTCAGAGCGGAAATTTCCTTACCAACCACCGAGCTCAACTCCTTCATCACTCAGAGCAAGAAACCGAGGCCCTGTCTGGTAGCATGCCTAAAATCACAAACGATGGCAGGGCTCGGAAAGCTTGAATTCTTTGTTCAATAACCCCCTGTGTCTTCTGACTCTGATTTTATAAGCTAACTATCAACCATCAAATCTAATGTTCTGTCGAGTCAAAAAAGCCTTCTGGGAGTCTGATCAGAAGTGAACACTTCACAAGAGCACTGTCCACACAAATTAAAACACAAAAGTAAACATTAGCCTTCAGAGGGTATTAATGACATGTCCTATCTTAAAGAAAAAAAAACAAAGGTCCCATATTTTGAAGTATTCAGTCATTTAGATTAAGAGCCATAACATTTAAAATTGAAAGTACTTCTCTGGATCTATGGATGAAAGGAAGAGATATCCAACAAGGCCTATTTCTGTGTGTATTCTTTGCTCCCAAAGCTTTTGGAAGATTTCTGTGGCCATTCTCCTTTCTGATTAAATAGTAACTTATTTATCAAGGTTCTTTTCAAATTTCAGTCGGGCAAACTTTAAGAATTTCACCACAATCCTTGTTTATATCCTCTATAACCATGCCACTAGGATCTGAGTAAGACCCTCCCTTTGAAGCCAATCAAAAATGAGGCTGCTTTGAATGTAAAAGCAGCAGGTTTGGGGCCTAAAAAAAACGGATTTGTTTTCAGATGTAGTGATATACTGGATTGCTTTTCCCCCATCCCAGACAAGTAAACTTGATGTGTGCTATTAATTCGGGCTACATTTTAAAAACTCCCATAGCAATTAATAATGTTATGTACAACTGATCTACTTAAAGCTTTGTTTTAATGTAGGAGAGGTAGGTGAGGGGGAGGGAGGGCAAGCGCTAGCCTAAGGCTTTTTCCTTTTTAACTGCAGGTGGGAAACAAGTCAATTTTCCTGAAAACACTAAATAACGTTTGTAAGCAATCCCTGTTTTCCACCAGACTTTATATAACGCCAACACGCAAATATAGGGCATTTCCCATCAGCAGGGGTAGGTTTCTGCTCCCCTAAGAAAACGCGTCCCCCTGAGGGCTCACCTCTCTCGCCCTCCAGTTGCTTTCAGCGAGATACACGGACGGCAAACTTGGGTCCCCGGTCCTTGGATCCCCTAGACCATCTCTGCCCTAATTCGGGGGCAAAATCCTCCACGGATCGATCCTCTCCACCTATACAACAACGCTGCTCTCCCTTCATCGGAAATTACACCTCCGACCGGCGCCTCTCTTCCCCCGGGTCAGAGGAGAGCGCCTGACCCACCACCACCTGGAGAACAATGTAACCCAACTCGCAGCCCCTGGCCGCCTCCATCCCGGCCCTGCGATTTATCTCGCGGGGAAATCAGCAAGCGAGTTCTGTCCTGTCATCCCGGATTCCCCCGAGCTGTCGCGCCTTCCAGGCCTGGGATCGCCAGCTCCGGTCCGCCCGGGAGCCTCGCACTCCCCTTCCCCTTCGCAGGCTCGCCCCACTCCCCGCGCCTCGCCCCGGCCGTCGCCCCCGGAGCCGCAGGTCCGCGGCGCAGGCCCGCGGCGGGCGGCGGGTCGGGGCCCGGCTCCCCGCGGGACGCACGCCGCGTACCTTTGTAGTGCACCCGCAGGTTGTTCTGCGACAGGCCGATGTAGCTGAACTTGTCCTTCGGGCTCCAGGACCGAGGCAGCGGCGTCTCCTGCTCGTCCACGGCCGGGTAGAGGCGCTTCAGCCGCCGCTGCAGCTCCTTCTCCTGCTCGTTCAGGGCCGAGTCCCCGTGCGGGAAGGGCGCCGCGGCGCTGCTGCCCGCCGCCAGGGCCGGGGCCGGGGCGCCGCCGGCCGGGCCGGGGCCCGCGGCGAGGCCCGGGGGCGCCGGGGGCGCGCCGGCGGGGCGGCCGCCGAGGCGGGCGGCGGGGCGGCGGCGGCGGCGGGGGCGGGGCCGCGGTGGCCGGGGGCGGCGGCGGCGGCGGGTGGAGGAGCAGGGCGGCCGCCGCGGCTCCCAAGCCGCCGCCGCCGGGGGAGCCGGCCGGGGAAGCGCCGGCGCCGACGGCCGGGGGCGCGGGCAGGACGACTCCGGGCACCGGGGCCACGGCCGCCGGCGGCGGCGGCGGCGGCAGCTGCTGCTGTTGTTGTTGTTGCTGCTGCTGCGGCGGCGGCGGCGGCGGCTGCCCGGACATCCCGGCCGCGACTCAGCCTGCGGCCACCTCCGCCGCTTCTCTCCTTCCTCCTCCGCTTCCCGGGGGCGCTGTCGCTGCGGCCGCCGACACCAGGCGCCCAGTCCGCCCGCCCCGGAAGCAGGCGGCGGGCCGCGCGCCGAGAGGGAGAGAGCGCGACGGTTGGGGGGCTCGGGGCCGCGGGAGTGGGCGGCGGGCCCGGGGACGCCCCACGAGAACGCTGGCCGGAGCGCGGGCCCGGGACGGGGCGCCGAGGGCGGGGGCGCGGCGGGAGCGCAGGAGGCGAAGGCGCGGTGGCGGCCGCCGCGGCCGCTGCTCTCGCGGCTGTTTCCCTGCGGGCGGGCCGGGCCGGCGCGAGACGCTGCGCGAGGGGGCGGGGCCCGAGGCGCGAGCGCGGCGCGGGGGCGGGGCCGGGCCGCTCGGGGGCGGGGCCGGGCCGCTCGGGGGCGGGGCTGGGCGCAGGGTCGAGGGCTCGAGCGCGCGGGGGCGGCAAGCAGAGGCGCGCCGGGGCCGGGGTCCGCAGGCTGCCCGCGGGCCTGCCGCTGGGGTCTCCGCCGCGTCGCCGGGCCCTCCCCGGGAGAATCCCCTCCTACTTTACTTCTTTTTGTTGTCGTCGCCCCACCTCCCCACCGTCGGGTCCCCGCTGGCGCGGCGGGGCCGCTTCTCGCCCAGGCGAAAGTAATCGAGCCCCGCTGGGGGCACCCGCGAACCCGACCTCTGGGTCCCCGGCAGCCCAAATCGGGCCCCTGAGTGAGCCGTCCGGGTCGGGGGTGCCCACGGGCTGCCCGGGTTCTGCTCGGGCTCCAGCCCCAGCACGGGACCCTGTTTGCCGCCTGCCTCTTTTATGAACCAACTGTGCATCCTTCGGTGTTCAATACCTTTACATAACCGTTTCTGAAGGGGACGTCTCCCACTTAAAACAGGGAGCATTTTATTAAGTAATTTTATGAGGACTGAAAGGGAACCTCCGGTGGCAGAAGGTGTCACTAATTTATGCGGAATGCTAATAAAGAGTGGCGGGGTCACCAAAGAGCTGGAACACGAAATTACAAGTTGTATTTAGGAAGGGCTTCTAGAGGCGTCAGAACACTTGGGGGACTCGTTAATTTTCAGAACAGACCTCTTTATTAGGTAGCAATGAATTATGCCCATTTTTAAACAAGGAACTATTCACTGAGGTCAGCAGAGTCAAAAATAGGACTTCCTACTTTGCAGTTCCCAACAGTGCTTTGCTTGGTCGACGGCCTGGCACAACTCGCCAAGTGCCGCTCTGTGACCTGTCCTAACGTAACTGTTTTCACAACTTTAAGTTACCCTTTCCTTAGCTGGCAAAATCGAGCTTTACGTGTGTAATCTACACGATGTAAATTCTGGAGTTTTGTTTGCTTCCAAAGATCCTCTCCGATGGTAACTGTTTGGCCACATAAGCAATAAACATTCCTTGTTGAAGAGAGAATTATTTGTCTCAAAGAGGTGAGGTAAATGATGATTTAATTGAAGGCCCTCAACGGCTGGCCAGAACTAATAGTCATTCAGTCTAATTTCTCCCTCAATTACCCAGCAACTAGATGCCCTGTTGTTCTTTAATAAAAATATCTGATAATCCTAACCTATCGTTTGATGACTTGTTTCAAGCCACTGCACTTTAAATTACTTAATGTCATTGTATTTAAATTGTTCTAGGACTTTCATTTATATTACAGTAACAAGTTAAATGTAAGCCAGGCTTTATTTAAATATTGGTTAGCCAAGGTAGACTAAGTGAGCCCCCAGTCTCATCCAGTTTTCTTAAATCACTTTTTACAAAGGTGTGTTTCCTCCTGTCAGCCCACCGAGAAACCTTTTCGAACTTTGCGGGGCACCCGCGAACCCGACCTCTGGGTCCCCGGCAGCCCAAATCGGGCCCCTGAGTGAGCCGTCCGGGTCGGGGGTGCCCACGGGCTGCCCGGGTTCTGCTCGGGCTCCAGCCCCAGCACGGGACCCTGTTTGCCGCCTGCCTCTTTTATGAACCAACTGTGCATCCTTCGGTGTTCAATACCTTTACATAACCGTTTCTGAAGGGGACGTCTCCCACTTAAAACAGGGAGCATTTTATTAAGTAATTTTATGAGGACTGAAAGGGAACCTCCGGTGGCAGAAGGTGTCACTAATTTATGCGGAATGCTAATAAAGAGTGGCGGGGTCACCAAAGAGCTGGAACACGAAATTACAAGTTGTATTTAGGAAGGGCTTCTAGAGGCGTCAGAACACTTGGGGGACTCGTTAATTTTCAGAACAGACCTCTTTATTAGGTAGCAATGAATTATGCCCATTTTTAAACAAGGAACTATTCACTGAGGTCAGCAGAGTCAAAAATAGGACTTCCTACTTTGCAGTTCCCAACAGTGCTTTGCTTGGTCGACGGCCTGGCACAACTCGCCAAGTGCCGCTCTGTGACCTGTCCTAACGTAACTGTTTTCACAACTTTAAGTTACCCTTTCCTTAGCTGGCAAAATCGAGCTTTACGTGTGTAATCTACACGATGTAAATTCTGGAGTTTTGTTTGCTTCCAAAGATCCTCTCCGATGGTAACTGTTTGGCCACATAAGCAATAAACATTCCTTGTTGAAGAGAGAATTATTTGTCTCAAAGAGGTGAGGTAAATGATGATTTAATTGAAGGCCCTCAACGGCTGGCCAGAACTAATAGTCATTCAGTCTAATTTCTCCCTCAATTACCCAGCAACTAGATGCCCTGTTGTTCTTTAATAAAAATATCTGATAATCCTAACCTATCGTTTGATGACTTGTTTCAAGCCACTGCACTTTAAATTACTTAATGTCATTGTATTTAAATTGTTCTAGGACTTTCATTTATATTACAGTAACAAGTTAAATGTAAGCCAGGCTTTATTTAAATATTGGTTAGCCAAGGTAGACTAAGTGAGCCCCCAGTCTCATCCAGTTTTCTTGAAGTAGTCACGAAGATTTTATTGACAAAGGTGTGTTTCCTCCTGTCAGCCCACCGAGAAACCTTTTCGAACTTTGCTTATCCTTAGGAAGAACTGAGAGAATAAGAGTCTCTGATCTTTGGTTGGAAGCTTTTTACAGGAAGGACAAGTTACTTACCAAACAGGCAACCTCAAGAAATTAATGATTTCATTTGTGGAGGAGAATTCTATAAAGCAGGCCCATCCTCATACTGAAAGTCAAAGAAAACATCCGTATCATTTTAGAAAGCCACATATGTGATCCTATTTAGATATAAAGGTACTCGTGTCTTTTGACTTATTCCCACCAAAAAATCAAAACCACCCCATAAAACTGAATACATAGAATGAGAACCATCTACCTGATTAGAGAACACCAACGTCACTCTCACAACTAACAAGTGCTTGTCTCCGTGTCATGCAGCAACATCATCAAATATGTGATACAATTTGTGCTTGGCAAAATCATCCAGAACTTTCTGGGCTGCTTCTAAAGACTGTGGCTGTTCCATGTAAGTATGTACGTACTTATCTCTAAGTGTGCAGGTACTGCCCTGATCAGATTCTTCCAATGTGCACGTCTCTCGTTCCCTTGCTGTGGCTGTGTCTGCACACATGGGCACTGTGACAGACCCCCAAAAGCCCCCTTAAGACACCCGCCTATGAACCTGTGCACATAACTTTGTTGCAAAAGAGGGTCTTTGCAAATGTGATTAAGGATCTTGAAATGAGATAATCCAGGATTATGTCGGTGTGCCCTGAATCCAGGGGCTAATGTCCTTATAAAGGGAAGACTAGGGAGATTTGAGACAGACTGATGAGAAGACACCTACAGAGGATGAGGCCATGTGATAATGGAGCAGAGAGATGGAGTCACAGGCCACAAGAAACTGCAAAGAGGCAAAGAATGGATCCTCCCCCACAGAACTGGGGGGAGCCCTGCTGACACCTTGACTTTGAGTCTCTGGCCTCCAGGACTTGAGAGCAAAGTCAGCCGCCATGTCTGTGGTAACGAAGAAAACTTGTCAAAGCGCAGGCCTTTATTTAAATATTGGTTAGCCAAGGTAGACTAAGTGAGCCCCCAGTCTCATCCAGTTTTCTTGAAGTAGTCACGAAGATTTTATTGACAAAGGTGTGTTTCCTCCTGTCAGCCCACCGAGAAACCTTTTCGAACTTTGCTTATCCTTAGGAAGAACTGAGAGAATAAGAGTCTCTGATCTTTGGTTGGAAGCTTTTTACAGGAAGGACAAGTTACTTACCAAACAGGCAACCTCAAGAAATTAATGATTTCATTTGTGGAGGAGAATTCTATAAAGCAGGCCCATCCTCATACTGAAAGTCAAAGAAAACATCCGTATCATTTTAGAAAGCCACATATGTGATCCTATTTAGATATAAAGGTACTCGTGTCTTTTGACTTATTCCCACCAAAAAATCAAAACCACCCCATAAAACTGAATACATAGAATGAGAACCATCTACCTGATTAGAGAACACCAACGTCACTCTCACAACTAACAAGTGCTTGTCTCCGTGTCATGCAGCAACATCATCAAATATGTGATACAATTTGTGCTTGGCAAAATCATCCAGAACTTTCTGGGCTGCTTCTAAAGACTGTGGCTGTTCCATGTAAGTATGTACGTACTTATCTCTAAGTGTGCAGGTACTGCCCTGATCAGATTCTTCCAATGTGCACGTCTCTCGTTCCCTTGCTGTGGCTGTGTCTGCACACATGGGCACTGTGACAGACCCCCAAAAGCCCCCTTAAGACACCCGCCTATGAACCTGTGCACATAACTTTGTTGCAAAAGAGGGTCTTTGCAAATGTGATTAAGGATCTTGAAATGAGATAATCCAGGATTATGTCGGTGTGCCCTGAATCCAGGGGCTAATGTCCTTATAAAGGGAAGACTAGGGAGATTTGAGACAGACTGATGAGAAGACACCTACAGAGGATGAGGCCATGTGATAATGGAGCAGAGAGATGGAGTCACAGGCCACAAGAAACTGCAAAGAGGCAAAGAATGGATCCTCCCCCACAGAACTGGGGGGAGCCCTGCTGACACCTTGACTTTGAGTCTCTGGCCTCCAGGACTTGAGAGCATTAAGTGTCTGTTGGTTTAAGCCGCCATGTCTGTGGTCGTATGTTCAAGCAGCCGGAAGAAACTCTTACACACATTCAGCTGAGACTATTCAGGTCCTGGGGAAAAGAGGTGTATAAAGTCGTTACAAAGATTAAGGGCGCCAGTGGACTGTGGAAGCTAGAGTGATACCACAACGCATCTCTCCCCCATCGGTGTTGCAATACTTTTAAATAGAATGTACTTTTCCAGAAGATGCAAAACTCATATGTTATGTAAGTTTTATGCATCAATAAGGCAAATCTAGATTCACTACTTACCTTCATAATTTTATAGCTTATTTTCTCTCTCTCTCTCCCTGTGGGTTCTAAGCACACTTCAGTAGCACTCTGGTTTGGTGGAAAAGTAATTTTATGATTAGGGTAAGAACTGAAATAAATCTTCCACTGAAGAGAAATATAAATGCCATAAAGCTACCTTAAGAACACGATTAGCAGGTCACCTTGGCTGCCACAGTTCAGGGCTGTAACTTTTTTCTCCTTTTTTTTTTTTTGAGATTTATTTATTTATTTTAGTTTGGACTGTGCTGGGTCTTTGTTGCTGCATGTGGGCTTTCTCCGGTTGCAGCAAGAAGAGGGGGCTCTTCGTTGCTGTGTGCAGGCTTCTCTTGTGGTGGCTTCTCTTGTGGAGCCCAAGAGAAGGTGCCTGGGCTCAGTGGATGGGGCCCATGGGCTCAGCGGCTTCACGGCATGTGGACCTTCCTGGATCAGGCATTGAACTGGTGTCCTTAGCATTGCAAGGTAGATTCTTAACCAGTGGACCACTAGGGAACCAGGGCTGTTACTTTTTAAGCCTTACATGCCTCATATCATCTGTATTAAAGTTTAACAACCATTTTAAAACCTGACTTTATGAAGGTAACTTTATAGGATAAATTGGAGGTCTTGCATCAGGTTTCCTGGAACAGACAGATGGAGTTTCCGATGAGAGTGACTTTGGGAGGAGCATGCTCTCAAGTGAAATCTGTTAGGGAAGAAAGGCAGCAAGACAGTCCAGGGAAAGAAGCCAGGCAAAAAGGGAAGGTTCAGGGAAGCCTGGCTTCAGTCTGAGGAGCTGGAGCAGGTACAGAGCTAAAGACTCCCATCCCCCGCTGCAGGCAAGAGTCCAGGACTTTTGTAACCTCTATTAGTCATTTGTGAGTTGCAAATCACCTTCCTCCTGGGGAAAGCACAACATCCTGGGCATCTCTGGGCAAGGAGCCTTCTTCAGGTGAGGACGGTTCTCAGGAGAAGGGTGTGTGGTGTGAGTCACTCAGGCAGCCTGAGACGGGCCCACCGGCAGGTTAGGAGAACTGACCAGGGCACCAGCAGCGCCTGAAGATGCAGGGCCTTTGCTTTAAATCACATCTCTAATCATACAGTTGATTTAGTTTAGTGGCCACTGTTGTGGTCAGGCTTTTATCTGAAAAGAAAAAAAAAATGCTTGCATTACAGAAGAGCATTGGAATTTCACAAGTCTTGCAAATCATATCATGGAGATGTCGTCGGCCACTACTTTCAAATCTTAATAGGAATAATCTGGGGAAAGCGTCCTTTGTAAAGAAGTCCCTGTTAAAACGCACGTGGAAGCAGGAGCCCAGTCACAAGTCTGGCGGTGCTGCTCTGCCCAGGGCCGGGGGCCATCAGGTTTATTTTCATGGACTGTGTGTCTTCTTCTGCGCTCTGCTGGCCACACAGATGTCTGTCTTGTGTCACTGTGGATCATTTTAGTCTGTAAGGTCCTGGTGGGGACAGGTCGTTCTCTAAGTAGCCTGTTGCACAATTACTGTTTCGCTGCTGCTCCCATCTGATGATACTGTGTAGGTATGCGGCTATTTGCTTTGGGATGATGGCAGGTGCCATTAACACCCAGGTGTTAGATACGTGACTAAGCCAGCCTCCAAAGCAGGATGCACACATCCAGACACTTCCAGGAGCCAGACAGATAAGGTCAGAGAGTGAAGCTGATGTATAAAACAAGAGAGATCGGGGGGAGCTATAACAGACCAGAGAATTCAAATCAGAATGCTTGAAACATGACACGGGCCAAACAAAACACATCTGTGGATCAGATCTGGCAAATGGGCCACCCGTGAGTGGCCTAAAGATTGAGCTGAACTCAGAGCTCAGAGCTGGAACTCAGGCCAATGACAGATTTCCTGGATGGGCTCTGCTGTCTTACACCTGTCTGACTCCCTGAAGAGCCAAAAACAGTTATTATGTCAAAGCCTCAATGCGATGTCACACCAAATCCGTCAGAATGGCTATCATCATAAAGTCTACAAATGACAAATGTTGGTGGAAATGTGAACCCACATGCAGGCCGGTAGAACTGTGAATTGGTTCAGTCACTGTGGAAAACAATATGGAAGCTTCTTTTAAAGCATCAAAATAGAACCACCATATAATCTAGCAATTCCACTCCTGTGTATATATCTGGGGAAAAAAAATATATATTAGTTTAAAAAGATACACACCCCACCATCTTCATAGCAGTGGTGTTTATAATTGCCAAGACATGAAAACAGCCTAAGTGTCCATTGACAGATGAATGATGAAAATGATGTGGTCCATATATACAAGGGAACACTATTCAGCTATAAAAAATTAACAAAATTGTGCCATTTGGAGTGACATGGGTGGAACTGGAGGGCATTATACTAAGTGAAATAAGTCAAAAAGAGAATGATAAATACTGTATGATACCATTGATATGTGGAATCATAAAATACAACAAACTAGTGACCATAACATAAGAGAAACTGGCTCACAGATTTAGACAACAAATGAGCGGCTGTCCGTGGGAAGGGGGTGATACAGGGATGAGGAGTGGAAGGTGCAAACTAAGTCAGGCTCACTGACGGGTCAGTGTACAGTCGGGGGAATATGGCCAATGCTTTGTAATACCTGAACATGGAATGTGACCTTTAAATTGTCCAAAAGTTGAAAAAAATGGAGACTGTTCTATTTGCCTCTGCCTGCTGCCAGCCATGGGTGGTTGGAGGCACCAGTTTTTCGCCCATGTTCCTCTGCCTAGAGCCCAGATGTGGTGCTCTTGAATGTTTCCTGGCTGGCCAGGGAAATCGGAGTCTTTGGTGTTCCGAGATCGGGGGGAGCTATAACAGACCAGAGAATTCAAATCAGAATGCTTGAAACATGACACGGGCCAAACAAAACACATCTGTGGATCAGATCTGGCAAATGGGCCACCCGTGAGTGGCCTAAAGATTGAGCTGAACTCAGAGCTCAGAGCTGGAACTCAGGCCAATGACAGATTTCCTGGATGGGCTCTGCTGTCTTACACCTGTCTGACTCCCTGAAGAGCCAAAAACAGTTATTATGTCAAAGCCTCAATGCGATGTCACACCAAATCCGTCAGAATGGCTATCATCATAAAGTCTACAAATGACAAATGTTGGTGGAAATGTGAACCCACATGCAGGCCGGTAGAACTGTGAATTGGTTCAGTCACTGTGGAAAACAATATGGAAGCTTCTTTTAAAGCATCAAAATAGAACCACCATATAATCTAGCAATTCCACTCCTGTGTATATATCTGGGGAAAAAAAATATATATTAGTTTAAAAAGATACACACCCCACCATCTTCATAGCAGTGGTGTTTATAATTGCCAAGACATGAAAACAGCCTAAGTGTCCATTGACAGATGAATGATGAAAATGATGTGGTCCATATATACAAGGGAACACTATTCAGCTATAAAAAATTAACAAAATTGTGCCATTTGGAGTGACATGGGTGGAACTGGAGGGCATTATACTAAGTGAAATAAGTCAAAAAGAGAATGATAAATACTGTATGATACCATTGATATGTGGAATCATAAAATACAACAAACTAGTGACCATAACATAAGAGAAACTGGCTCACAGATTTAGACAACAAATGAGCGGCTGTCCGTGGGAAGGGGGTGATACAGGGATGAGGAGTGGAAGGTGCAAACTAAGTCAGGCTCACTGACGGGTCAGTGTACAGTCGGGGGAATATGGCCAATGCTTTGTAATACCTGAACATGGAATGTGACCTTTAAATTGTCCAAAAGTTGAAAAAAATGGAGACTGTTCTATTTGCCTCTGCCTGCTGCCAGCCATGGGTGGTTGGAGGCACCAGTTTTTCGCCCATGTTCCTCTGCCTAGAGCCCAGATGTGGTGCTCTTGAATGTTTCCTGGCTGGCCAGGGAAATCGGAGTCTTTGGTGTCCCGTTTCCTTAATAAGCCATGAGCAACACCTCAGAAGGGCCACTCGCTATCACAATGCCCCACGCCTAGCAGACAGTCCCTAAAAGCTTGCTGAAACTCGAAGAAGCTAGTTTCCAAATACTGGCTGCCAGGCCTTTAATTCACCCCGTGGCTTTTGGTTTAAGAATGGAGTTCTTCTGTTTGATTATGACGTAAAGATGACACGTACGGGTAGCGTGCTGGTGAGGATGCGGCAACTGGAATGTTCATCCACTGCTGCTGGGAGCACAAAGTGAGGCAGTCACTAGAGAAGAGCACGGTGGGTGCACACAGAGTGATCACACAGCCCCGAAACCCTCCTCCTAGGCATATCTCCAAAGGGAATGAAAACACGTCCAGATGTTGCTGCCGTAGTGTGCCATATGGTCTTGACCAATCACAGAAAGTGGTGCACGTTAAGGAGAGAATTTTTTTTTTTTTAAGATTTATTTATTTATTTATTTTGGGCGGGGGTCGGGTTGGGGAGGGAGGGGAGCGGGCAGGCCATTTCTATTGGTCTTTCATTTCTCCATTTCCATCCATCTTTGTTCTTTGGCCAGTGTGGGCCTCCCATCGCGGTGGCGTCTGTTGTTGCAGAGCACCGGCTCTGGGCACATGCGCTCCAGAGCTCCGGCTTGGTAATTGGACACATCAGTCCAGCCGCTCGGCGGCACGTGGGATCTTCCCAGGCCAGGGATTGAACCGGCGCCCCTTGCACTGCAAGGCGGTGTCCTTACCACGGGACCACCAGGGAAGCCCAGAATTTTTAATTTTATTTATGTATTTATTTTGGCTATTCTGGGTTTTCACTGCTGCTGCAAGCTATTCTCCAGTTGCAGGGAGTGGGGCTACTCTCTATTGGTACGGTTTTGTTGCAGGATCTCTGGTTGCAGGGCAGGCTTCATAGTTGAGGACAGGCTTCTTGTTCAGGGACTCTGCCTGCTGCCAGCCATGGGTGGTTGGAGGCACCAGTTTTTCGCCCATGTTCCTCTGCCTAGAGCCCAGATGTGGTGCTCTTGAATGTTTCCTGGCTGGCCAGGGAAATCGGAGTCTTTGGTGTCCCGTTTCCTTAATAAGCCATGAGCAACACCTCAGAAGGGCCACTCGCTATCACAATGCCCCACGCCTAGCAGACAGTCCCTAAAAGCTTGCTGAAACTCGAAGAAGCTAGTTTCCAAATACTGGCTGCCAGGCCTTTAATTCACCCCGTGGCTTTTGGTTTAAGAATGGAGTTCTTCTGTTTGATTATGACGTAAAGATGACACGTACGGGTAGCGTGCTGGTGAGGATGCGGCAACTGGAATGTTCATCCACTGCTGCTGGGAGCACAAAGTGAGGCAGTCACTAGAGAAGAGCACGGTGGGTGCACACAGAGTGATCACACAGCCCCGAAACCCTCCTCCTAGGCATGTCTCCAAAGGGAATGAAAACACGTCCAGATGTTGCTGCCGTAGTGTGCCATATGGTCTTGACCAATCACAGAAAGTGGTGCATGTTAAGGAGAGAATTTTTTTTTTTTTAAGATTTATTTATTTATTTATTTTGGGCGGGGGTCGGGTTGGGGAGGGAGGGGAGCGGGCAGGCCATTTCTATTGGTCTTTCATTTCTCCATTTCCATCCATCTTTGTTCTTTGGCCAGTGTGGGCCTCCCATCGCGGTGGCGTCTGTTGTTGCAGAGCACCGGCTCTGGGCACATGCGCTCCAGAGCTCCGGCTTGGTAATTGGACACATCAGTCCAGCCGCTCGGCGGCACGTGGGATCTTCCCAGGCCAGGGATCGAACCGGCGCCCCTTGCACTGCAAGGCGGTGTCCTTACCCACGGGACCACCAGGGAAGCCCCGAGAATTTTTTTTTTAATTTTATTTATGTATTTATTTTTGGCTATTCTGGGTTTTCACTGCTGCTGCAAGCTATTCTCCAGTTGCAGGGAGTGGGGGCTACTCTCTAGTTGAGGTGAGCAGGCTTCTTGTTGCAGGGACTCTTGCTGTGGAACTTGGGCTCTAGGGCACACGAGCTTCAGTAGTTGCAGCACATGGGCTCCATAGTTGTGACTCAAGGCTCAGTTGCTCCACAGCGTGTGGCATCTTCCCAGATGAGGAATTGAACCCGTGTCTCCTGCATTGGCAGGCGAACTCTTTACCACTGAGCTACCAGGGAAGCCCAAGGAGAGAATTTTTTAAAGAAAGAGTCTTTAAAAAAAAAAAAAGAAAAGAAAAGAAAGAAAGAGTCTGACAATTTTCACAGTTGTATTTCTCAAAAAAATTAGGTCCAGTGCGAAATTCACTATAAGGTATTTCAACATTATCTTATTTGGAAATATGGGGAAATCTTTACAGTAGGTTTGTTTGCTATAAAATTTAGAATATACAGGTATGCCCAGAAGGATCTGACTCTGTTTTTGCTCTTTTCATTTACACATAATGTACAGTTTTCCAGTAGCTCATTGAACGTATGATTAAGCCACACGTCTCTGAATGATGAGTCTAGTGACAAGGACGTATCCAGAGAATTTCCTGGTGGTCCAGGGGTTAAGACTTCGTGCTTCCACGTGAACTAAGATCCTGCACGCCAAGCATTGGGGCTAAAACAAAACAAAAACTTATTCACTAATATCATAGTAGCCTGATTCATTAGACTCAAAACGTGGACACAATCCAAATATGCACCAACAGAAGAATGAACGAAGGTAGTGGTGGGGTTTAGTCACTAAGTCTTGTCCGACCCTTGGAAGCCCATGGGATAAAGTCATAGATCCACACAGTGGAACAGCATTCAGCCAGAAAAAGAATGCAGTTCTCACACATGCCACACCATGGTTAAACCCTGAAAACATTATGTGAAGTGAAGAAGCCAGTCACAGAAGACCACGTATTTTATGATGCTATTTATATGAAATGTGCAAGGCCAGTCCATAGAGACAGAAAGTAGATTAGTGGTTGGCAAGAGGCGAGAGGGGAGAGATTGGGGAGTGACTGGTAGTCTAAGGTCTCTTTTTTGAGACGATGAAAAGGTTCTAAAATTGATTGTGGTGATGGTTGCACAGCTTTTGAATATACTAAAAACTATCGAATTGTGCACTTTGAATAGGTGAATTATGTGGTGTGTGAAATATATCTCAATAAAGCTGTGATTTAAAAGAAGATTCTGTGTATTGTGAATGTTTTGGTCCTAGCCATCAGATACTGTACATAGGAATCTACTACAATATAACTTTCAAAGCTTGACTCACTGTGTAGTATATAGTATATTTATTTATTTGGCTGTGCTGAGTCTTAGTTGCAGCATTGTGGACTCTAGTTCCCTGACCAGGGATTGAACCCAGGCCACCTGCACTGGGAGCTCAGAGTCTTAGCCACTGGACCACCAGGGAAGTCCCTCAGTATATGTTTAATGAATAGATCTTGAATAGATTTCTGAAAACCTAGAATCTTCCGTGAATTGGGATAGGAGATTCTGATCAATTTAATTTTCTAAATTTCTGGAAGCTTCCTGAAAACCTATGGATTTTCTTTCCTCTCAGAAAGAACTTAGCATAAAACCTGGCATATGTCATATGCTCAAGAAGTAGTAGTTCCTTTCTTGTTTTTCCAAAACAGTTTTAAATTCTATTAATATTATTCCACTTTCCTTACTTAGCATCAAGTTTGTCAGTTTTATTATGGATCATTAACAGAAAGCAAGGCAGGAATTCAAAAGGACTGATCTTACTTGTATTCAACAGTTCAAGTTACATTCAGCTAAAAAACGGCTTTTTGAATGCTGTTTTGCATAAACAGACTAGCAGGTGGCTTTCAAACTTTAAGAGTGCTTCTGAATCCCTTAAGGGGTGAGGACCAAGAATTTACATTTTCAACAAGTTCCCAGGTGGTATTGTTTCTTCTCTTATGGAGAACAACACATCAAGAGAATTCCTGGACTGGAATTCTTCTTCTTCTTTTTTAATGATTTTAAAAACATTTTGAAACAGTCACAAATTACAAAGAAGCTAGAAATACAGCACAAAAAAACTTTTTTTAAAAGACAAACCTATCTGAAACTAAGTTGTTGATATCACCATCTATCACCTTCTAAAACCTGAGTGTGGAATTCCTACAAACCAGCATACTCTGCTACACCACCAAAGCATGAGCACTGCGAACAGAAAAGGAATGCTGATGCATTGCTACCATCTGATCTTCACATACTACTCACATTTTGCAAATGACACGAACAACGTTGTTTACAGCCAATGGATCCAGTTCAGAATCAGACTTGTCATGTCTTGACTTGTCATGTTCCCGTAGTCATGAACGGTTCCTAGTCTCTCCTTGACTTTCACGGCCCTGACACTTGTTTTGTTTCGTTTTGTTTTGTTTTAATTTTTGGCCTCTTTTATTGGTCTTTCATTTATTTATTTTCATCCATCTTTGTTATTTGGCCGGTGTGCGCCTCCCAGCGAAGTGGCCTCTCTTGTCGCAGAGCACCAGCTCTGGGCGCATGCGCTCCAGAGCTCTGGCTCAGTAGTTGGACACATCAGTCCAGCCACTCTGCGGCATATGGGATCCTCCTGTGCCAGGGATTGAACCGGTGCCCCTTGCACTGCAAGGCGGACTCTTTACCCACTGGACCACTGGGGAAGCCCTGACCCTGACACTTTTGAAGGTCACAGGCAAGTTATTTTTGGAGCGTCCACCAATTTGGATTTGTCTGATGTTTTCTCATGAGTAGGTTCAAGTTATGCATCCCGAGCAGGAGTCTCAGATAAATGATGCCTTGCTCCTCTCCATACATCCTCTCAGGCTACACGATTTCAATCTCTCCCATTAATCATGAGCTGAGCTTCCAGTGTGTAATAAAGGTGGCATCTTCCAGGCTTCTCTGCTATAAAGTTACTCTTTCTCTCTTGGCCATTAATAACTATTATGTGAAGACGTATTTTGAGGTGATCTAAATATCTCACTTGCTATCCAACTTTCAGTTTATTCATTAGATCATTTACTTGTATCTCTGTGGACTCATGGCTTCATGTTTTATTCAATACACACATAAGAGTGCTTCTGAATCCCTTAAGGGGTGAGGACCAAGAATTTACATTTTCAACAAGTTCCCAGGTGGTATTGTTTCTTCTCTTATGGAGAACAACACATCAAGAGAATTCCTGGACTGGAATTCTTCTTCTTCTTTTTTAATGATTTTAAAAACATTTTGAAACAGTCACAAATTACAAAGAAGCTAGAAATATAGCACAAAAAAACTTTTTTTAAAAGACAAACCTATCTGAAACTAAGTTGTTGATATCACCATCTATCACCTTCTAAAACCTGAGTGTGGAATTCCTACAAACCAGCATACTCTGCTACACCACCAAAGCATGAGCACTGCGAACAGAAAAGGAATGCTGATGCATTGCTACCATCTGATCTTCACATACTACTCACATTTTGCAAATGACACGAACAACGTTGTTTACAGCCAATGGATCCAGTTCAGAATCAGACTTGTCATGTCTTGACTTGTCATGTTCCCGTAGTCATGAACGGTTCCTAGTCTCTCCTTGACTTTCACGGCCCTGACACTTGTTTTGTTTCGTTTTGTTTTGTTTTAATTTTTGGCCTCTTTTATTGGTCTTTCATTTATTTATTTTCATCCATCTTTGTTATTTGGCCGGTGTGCGCCTCCCAGCGAAGTGGCCTCTCTTGTCGCAGAGCACCAGCTCTGGGCGCATGCGCTCCAGAGCTCTGGCTCAGTAGTTGGACACATCAGTCCAGCCACTCTGCGGCATATGGGATCCTCCTGTGCCAGGGATTGAACCGGTGCCCCTTGCACTGCAAGGCGGACTCTTTACCCACTGGACCACTGGGGAAGCCCTGACCCTGACACTTTTGAAGGTCACAGGCAAGTTATTTTTGGAGCGTCCACCAATTTGGATTTGTCTGATGTTTTCTCATGAGTAGGTTCAAGTTATGCATCCCGAGCAGGAGTCTCAGATAAATGATGCCTTGCTCCTCTCCATACATCCTCTCAGGCTACACGATTTCAATCTCTCCCATTAATCATGAGCTGAGCTTCCAGTGTGTAATAAAGGTGGCATCTTCCAGGCTTCTCTGCTATAAAGTTACTCTTTCTCTCTTGGCCATTAATAACTATTATGTGAAGACGTATTTTGAGGTGATCTAAATATCTCACTTGCTATCCAACTTTCAGTTTATTCATTAGATCATTTACTTGTATCTCTGTGGACTCATGGCTTCATGTTTTATTCAATACACACATAATCTGCTACTACGATCGTTCATCCTGACGCTCAGATTATGCCCGACTCGGCTCGTGGGACCCCTTCCCACCGTCTTCTATATTTTTTGACACACTGCCATCATTCTTGGAGCGTTTTCTTCCTTTCTGGCACAACAAACTGTTCCAGCTTTGTTCTGTACTTTCACTGCTGCTGTCCTGGAATCAGCCAGCCGTTTCTCTAAGGAGTCATGGTTCCTTTCAGTTGAAAATGCCCTTGAACCCACATCTGGGCATCTGGAGTGCTCACCGCTGCCGGAGTGCTGGTCCCTTAGGCGTCCTTGGGAAGTGCTAAGGTTCATAGCCTACCTGTGCTGATTCTCTATTGAGTGTGAGTGTTAGGTGCTCAGGCGTGCCCGACTCTTGGCCACTTCGTGGGCTGTAGCCTGCCAGGCTCCCCTGTCATTTCTCTATAGCGGCACAAGTTAGCAGCTTACGACAACGCACAGTTACTGTCGTTCAGGTTTCTGAGGTTGGGAGTCCAGCCATGGCTTAGCTGTTCCTCTGTACCAGGGTTCCAGAAAGGGTCCTGCATTTTTCTCTCCAGGCTCCACTGGGCAAGGACCCATTTCCAAGCTCCCATGATGGCAGAATTCAGTTCTTTGTGGATTTGTTGGGCGAAGAGCCTCGGTTTCTTGGTGACTGCTGGCTAGACGTGGTTGTTGTTTGGCTGGTCAGTCGTGGCTGGCTCTCTTGCGACCCCATGGGCTGTAGCCTACCTGACTGCTCTGTGCTTGGGATTTTCTAGGCAAAATACTGGAGTGGGTAGCCATTTCCTTCTGTTATGGGATTGAGAGGGTCAAAAGGACCCTCTCTTGTGGGCCTCGCTGCTTGGTAAGTACACAAAGAAGAAAGTTGCCTCCACTATTTTTTTTTTCCCATGTAGGCCACTCCAGAGGGTAAGTCACTAAGCCTAGCAGCTTGCTCCATCTAAGCCAGCCAGGGAGGAGTCTCCGTGCAAGACAGACATAACCTTACGCAGCATAATTGTAGAAATGAGCTCCTATTGGTTTGTATTCTATTGGTTGAAAGCAAGTCTTTGGTCATGTCACACTCAAGGGGAGGGAATTAATTACACGAGGGAAGGGCTAGGCAGGAAAAAAAAAAGTGACTCTTTTCTATTTTTTCCTCATTGACTATAACGTTCCTCCCTTTTTCCAAAAGATGGGCGAATAGTACAAAACATTCCCTGAACAGATGGTGTAAAATACAGGTGGCTATTCTATGAATTCGCAGCCTATGAACTGTAGCTGCAGGAACTCGAATGTGCGAAGCAGTAGAAAAAAAATGTGAAAGCAAGACAAAGGGAAGCCAGGATGCTCAGCGCTTTCAGTCTAGATCAACGCTTTCCTTGAGCTTATTTATTTTCCAGCCAGAAAAGCCCATTTTGCTGGGCTTTATGTTAGTTCAATTCCTCACTTCACTCAGGGACCAGCTCTCAAGGCTCAGTCTTTCACGGAAGACCTTCCCTAGCTTCAGACCTACCATTCCATCCCCTTTTCAAATTCCAAGCCGCGCTCCTGCCTTTGTCATCACGGTCTAGCGCTTGATTCTATATGACCTTGCATTGATCTCTAGCTCTCTTATGCAGACACATCTTTTCTCCTGTACTAGGTAGTAAGTTCCTTAAAGATACACTTTATTGTGTTTTTCACATGCTTGTTGAGTGACTGATAGCAGCCTCCCTGGGTAGGCACATGCTACTGGGCTGACGTGAGAAAGATGGGCAGCTTTTCAGAAGAGTGGCCACTTTCATGTCTTGTTCCCTTGTTTAGTTCTGTCTCTAGGCTGAAGGCAAGCACAGCATCAAAATGTTCAAGAACTGCAGGCTGAATGAGAATTTAGCACATACAGTAACAATCTCGGCAGAATACGTGGACTCCAGAAGCCACATACATTGTATTGCCCCTATCCCAGTGGTTGGCGGACGATGGTCAATGTTTTGTTGTTATTCTGTTGCAAAGTCGCTACTGATACGGGAAAACGGAGGTCTCCTTGGTGAGAGGGTCAAAGGACCCTCTCTTGTGGGCCTCGCTGCTTGGTAAGTACACAAAGAAGAAAGTTGCCTCCACTATTTTATTCCCATGTAGGCCACTCCAGAGGGTAAGTCACTAAGCCTAGCAGCTTGCTCCATCTAAGCCAGCCAGGGAGGAGTCTCCGTGCAAGACAGACATAACCTTACGCAGCATAATTGTAGAAATGAGCTCCTATTGGTTTGTATTCTATTGGTTGAAAGCAAGTCTTTGGTCATGTCACACTCAAGGGGAGGGAATTAATTACACGAGGGAAGGGCTAGGCAGGAAAAAAAAAAGTGACTCTTTTCTATTTTTTCCTCATTGACTATAACGTTCCTCCCTTTTTCCAAAAGATGGGCGAATAGTACAAAACATTCCCTGAACAGATGGTGTAAAATACAGGTGGCTATTCTATGAATTCGCAGCCTATGAACTGTAGCTGCAGGAACTCGAATGTGCGAAGCAGTAGAAAAAAAATGTGAAAGCAAGACAAAGGGAAGCCAGGATGCTCAGCGCTTTCAGTCTAGATCAACGCTTTCCTTGAGCTTATTTATTTTCCAGCCAGAAAAGCCCATTTTGCTGGGCTTTATGTTAGTTCAATTCCTCACTTCACTCAGGGACCAGCTCTCAAGGCTCAGTCTTTCACGGAAGACCTTCCCTAGCTTCAGACCTACCATTCCATCCCCTTTTCAAATTCCAAGCCGCGCTCCTGCCTTTGTCATCACGGTCTAGCGCTTGATTCTATATGACCTTGCATTGATCTCTAGCTCTCTTATGCAGACACATCTTTTCTCCTGTACTAGGTAGTAAGTTCCTTAAAGATACACTTTATTGTGTTTTTCACATGCTTGTTGAGTGACTGATAGCAGCCTCCCTGGGTAGGCACATGCTACTGGGCTGACGTGAGAAAGATGGGCAGCTTTTCAGAAGAGTGGCCACTTTCATGTCTTGTTCCCTTGTTTAGTTCTGTCTCTAGGCTGAAGGCAAGCACAGCATCAAAATGTTCAAGAACTGCAGGCTGAATGAGAATTTAGCACATACAGTAACAATCTCGGCAGAATACGTGGACTCCAGAAGCCACATACATTGTATTGCCCCTATCCCAGTGGTTGGCGGACGATGGTCAATGTTTTGTTGTTATTCTGTTGCAAAGTCGTGTCTAACTCCCTGCAAACCGATGGACTGCAACACGCCAGGCCTCCCTGTCCTTTACCATCTCCCTGAGTGTGCTCAAACTCACGTCCATTGAGTCAGTGATGCCATCCAAACATCTGATCCTCTGCTACTCCCTTCCCCTGCTGCTCTCACTCTTTCCCAGCACCAGGGTCTTTTTCAATGAGTCAGCTCTTCAAATCAGGTGGCCAAAGTCTTAGAACTTCAGCATCAGTCCTTCCAATGAATATTCAGGGTTGATTTCCTGTAGGATTAACTAGTTTGATCTTCTTGCAGTCCAAGGGACTCTCAAGAGTCTTTTCCAGCACTACGGTTGAAAAGCATCAGTTCTTCAGTGCTCAGCCTTCTTTTTTTTTTTTTTTTTTGTTGTTGTTTTGTTTTATTTTATTTTATTTTTTTTTTAAACCTTTATTTTACTTTTAACTTTTACAGAGTTTTGTTGTTCACAGACATGCATATTCTCAGATTAGTCACATGTATATCCCCCCCTTCCCTCCCCTCCCAACCATCACATAGCACCCCTGAAGGATCCCCTTTTTCTCACAGAGCAATGACTAGAGCTATTTTCTTCACTTATGATAGTACAGGCCTTCATGCTACTTCCCTTACGCCTCTCACCCACTGTTCCTTCCCCAAAATGTCCATATGTCCACTGTCCATGTCTGTCTTTCTGTCGCTTCACGCCTCCTCACCCAAAAACTCGTTATGCAGACACCTCCTTTCTCCTGTACTAGGTAGTAAGTTCCTTAAAGATACACTTTATTGTGTTTTTCACATGCTTGTTGAGTGACTGATAGCAGCCTCCCTGGGTAGGCACATGCTACTGGGCTGACGTGAGAAAGATGGGCAGCTTTTCAGAAGAGTGGCCACTTTCATGTCTTGTTCCCTTGTTTAGTTCTGTCTCTAGGCTGAAGGCAAGCACAGCATCAAAATGTTCAAGAACTGCAGGCTGAATGAGAATTTAGCACATACAGTAACAATCTCGGCAGAATACGTGGACTCCAGAAGCCACATACATTGTATTGCCCCTATCCCAGTGGTTGGCGGACGATGGTCAATGTTTTGTTGTTATTCTGTTGCAAAGTCGTGTCTAACTCCCTGCAAACCGATGGACTGCAACACGCCAGGCCTCCCTGTCCTTTACCATCTCCCTGAGTGTGCTCAAACTCACGTCCATTGAGTCAGTGATGCCATCCAAACATCTGATCCTCTGCTACTCCCTTCCCCTGCTGCTCTCACTCTTTCCCAGCACCAGGGTCTTTTTCAATGAGTCAGCTCTTCAAATCAGGTGGCCAAAGTCTTAGAACTTCAGCATCAGTCCTTCCAATGAATATTCAGGGTTGATTTCCTGTAGGATTAACTAGTTTGATCTTCTTGCAGTCCAAGGGACTCTCAAGAGTCTTTTCCAGCACTACGGTTGAAAAGCATCAGTTCTTCAGTGCTCAGCCTTCTTTTTTTTTTTTTTTTTTGTTGTTGTTTTGTTTTATTTTATTTTATTTTTTTTTTAAACCTTTATTTTACTTTTAACTTTTACAGAGTTTTGTTGTTCACAGACATGCATATTCTCAGATTAGTCACATGTATATCCCCCCCTTCCCTCCCCTCCCAACCATCACATAGCACCCCTGAAGGATCCCCTTTTTCTCACAGAGCAATGACTAGAGCTATTTTCTTCACTTATGATAGTACAGGCCTTCATGCTACTTCCCTTACGCCTCTCACCCACTGTTCCTTCCCCAAAATGTCCATATGTCCACTGTCCATGTCTGTCTTTCTGTCGCTTCACTGCATGTGCCATCATCACCATCCTACTAGATTCCATATATATGTGTTAATATACTGTATTTGTCCTTCTCTTTCTGACTGACTTCACTTTTGATGATACGTTCTAGATCCAGCCACCTCATGAGGGCTGATTCTTCTGCATTTCTCTTTACAGCTGTGTAGTATTCCATTGTATATATGTACCAGAGCTTTTGGATCCATTCGTTCGTCGATGGGCATCTAGGTTCCTTCCATGTTCTAGCTATTGTATAGAGAATGTGCTCAGCCTTCTTTATGGTCAATGACATGAGTGTAAATCCAGAGGAATGGTTTTATGTATATCCCTGGTTTTCTGGACCCCGTTTTTAACGTGAGCACCATAATTTAGAGTCTTACTGAACGGGGACACGATTACATTTGCAAACCGCTGAAAAAGAGGCATCAAAGAGGTCATCTTCCGACACAGAGTCTGCATTAAGAAAGGCAGGAGCTTTGATTGCAGTAAAAATACAATAAGAACAATTTCCTGGCGTGACACACACCCTCTGTCTTTGATTGTGTTACAGCCAGGGTGTTTAAGGCACTTGCTTCTTGTGGAACCTTCAAAGCTCTTCAGTAGAATGGACTGCACGTGATTTGAATTTCAGACTTATTTATAATAACAAACCAGAAGTTTCTCTTATAATAAAATCCCTAGTAACTGTGAGGGGGTGGATATTAGTCATCACCACTGCAATGTGAACCAGCTTGACCCAAATCACTAAAAAGCATCAGGCCTGGAAAATCATGACCTTCTGACCAGTACAACTTCCGAGAGGCCTTGTGCTTATTAGCATTTTTCTTCCCTTAATGGTGTGCATCATGAGTAAGACCGTGGCTTTGGGTAGGATTTATTTCATATTCAAGTGACATTATCAAGCCTTCCCTAATCACCCTGATCTAACACTCAGCTAGTCAAAACTAGAATCGTGATCTTTCTCACAGAGCAATGACTAGAGCTATTTTCTTCACTTATGATAGTACAGGCCTTCATGCTACTTCCCTTACGCCTCTCACCCACTGTTCCTTCCCCAAAATGTCCATATGTCCACTGTCCATGTCTGTCTTTCTGTCGCTTCACTGCATGTGCCATCATCACCATCCTACTAGATTCCATATATATGTGTTAATATACTGTATTTGTCCTTCTCTTTCTGACTGACTTCACTTTTGATGATACGTTCTAGATCCAGCCACCTCATGAGGGCTGATTCTTCTGCATTTCTCTTTACAGCTGTGTAGTATTCCATTGTATATATGTACCAGAGCTTTTGGATCCATTCGCTCGTCGATGGGCATCTAGGTTCCTTCCATGTTCTAGCTATTGTATAGAGAATGTGCTCAGCCTTCTTTATGGTCAATGACATGAGTGTAAATCCAGAGGAATGGTTTTATGTATATCCCTGGTTTTCTGGACCCCGTTTTTAACGTGAGCACCATAATTTAGAGTCTTACTGAACGGGGACACGATTACATTTGCAAACCGCTGAAAAAGAGGCATCAAAGAGGTCATCTTCCGACACAGAGTCTGCATTAAGAAAGGCAGGAGCTTTGATTGCAGTAAAAATACAATAAGAACAATTTCCTGGCGTGACACACACCCTCTGTCTTTGATTGTGTTACAGCCAGGGTGTTTAAGGCACTTGCTTCTTGTGGAACCTTCAAAGCTCTTCAGTAGAATGGACTGCACGTGATTTGAATTTCAGACTTATTTATAATAACAAACCAGAAGTTTCTCTTATAATAAAATCCCTAGTAACTGTGAGGGGGTGGATATTAGTCATCACCACTGCAATGTGAACCAGCTTGACCCAAATCACTAAAAAGCATCAGGCCTGGAAAATCATGACCTTCTGACCAGTACAACTTCCGAGAGGCCTTGTGCTTATTAGCATTTTTCTTCCCTTAATGGTGTGCATCATGAGTAAGACCGTGGCTTTGGGTAGGATTTATTTCATATTCAAGTGACATTATCAAGCCTTCCCTAATCACCCTGATCTAACACTCAGCTAGTCAAAACAGACGCAAAGAATAGCATCGTGCAATCACACCCAGCAGCACACCCTTCCTGCGACTGCTGCCGGGGTGGTGCCCCCTTGCTCCACAGGGCGGCACAGGCCCCTTTAAGGGGTGGGAGCAGGCGTGCCTGCAGGCTGCCAGACCCCCAAACCCGTGAGCCTGGCAAAGAGGATCCCAACACAAACACGTGAAGAGGGCGATGCAAAATGTAAACAGAGTCCTTTCTTGTCAAAAACAAGACACAAAAGACACCTTGGAGATGTAATAGTTACAGCCGTTTTCAGAGGATTTTTGCAGCAAATTCAAAAGTAGTTTTTTTTTTTTTTAAAAGAACATTTAATTCTAGTTCTAAAAAGTAATTGAATACACATGTACACACACACACACACACACACACACGCCCCTTTAGTTGGCTGGGGGATGACTGAAGAAATGCAGCCAACATTTTGACTCTGTTCTGGGTGTCAGAGATCACCGTGTTGCCTCTGCGTGTCCTTGCTCCTTCAGAAGCAGGAAGGGAAAGGCTGCGGTGTTTTAGGAGAGGGTTAGCTCTACGGGAACATTTTGTTGAGGTTCTCTGAGTCTTTTGGTTAACTACCATTTTAAATCAACACAAACAAGGAGACCCCTTGAGAAAGAAGGCAGAACAAAGGCAGGCAGCATCTGCAGGCACAGGGGTGACTGACATGTTCTCTATCTGGAAACCGAGGAAGAAGTGAGACGCTTTTGTTCAAGAGAGGTTCTCTGCTGAGTTCTTACATTTACCCAGTATTTTGGCTAGATATCAGAATCTCCAGTTACGAGGTTTACTTGAATCCTACTTGTATTAATTAGAATATTATTTAAAAAAAAAAAAAACTACTGGAGGGCTTCCCTGGTGGTCCAGTGGGTAAAGAGTACGCCTTAGACTGCAAGAGCTGCTGATTCGATCCCTGGCACGGGAAGATCTCACGTGCCGCGGAGCGGCTGGACTCGTGTGTGCAATTAGAAGCCAGCGCTCCGGAGCTCATGCGCCCAGAGCCGGTGCTCTTCAGCGAGAGAGACCACTGCAATGGGAGGCCCACACAGGCCAAAGAACAAAGATGGATGAAAATAAATAAATGAAAGACCAGTAAAAGAGGCCAAAATTAAAAAAAAATAAATAAATACCGGAGTCCTCACCACTGGACAGCCAGAGAATTCCCTCTAACATTTTTTTTAAACCCCTAAATTGAACCCAATATAGGTCTCACCTCTTTGAATCCAGACAGAAGGGAGAAGTCAAGAGATATGGAAATTAAGTGAGATTCCTTACCAACAATTAATAGCATCTACTGCTCAGAAGGAACCAAATAACAATGATTTTATCCTCATAATGTCCTTGTGAGCTTCCCTGGTGGCTCACTTGGTAAGCAATTCTGCAATGTGGGAGACCTGGGCTCAATGCCTGGTTTGGAAAGATCCCCCGGAAAAGGAACCGGTAACCCACTCCGGTGTTCTTGCCTGGAGAGATCCACGGACAGAGCAGCCTGGCAGGCTACAGTCTAGGGGGTCACAAAGAGTCGGACACGACTGAGCAACTTTCACTTCACTTATGTCCTCAGACTATACGAATCCTCAAATGTTAAAAAAAAAAAAAGTGTCCTGAATTTTTCTTTGTTTCAAGCTTAGCTAGTCCTTACATATACTTTTTAAAAATATTTTATTTATTTATGTTTTTATTTGGCTGTGCTAGGTCTTAGTTGCGGCATGCAAATTCTAGTTCCCTGACCAGGGATCGAACCCAGGCCCCCTGCACAGCGAGCACAGAGTCCACTAGCCACTGGACCACCAGGGAAGTCCCTCATATAAGTTTTAAAGTAGAAACATTCATTGTTACCACATTTAGTCATTTTTAAGAATGAATTTTGTAAAAAAAGTGGCATATTTCTTCATTCATTCACACCACTGCATGTTAGACATTTAGTCCTGGGTGGGATATAAAGAGAAATTAAAAGTACAATACTAGAATACTAAAGTCCTCCAGTCAACCTCAGTTGTGGTTGTTATTTAGTTGCTAAATTGTGTTAGATTCTTTTGGGACCCCATGGACTGTAGCCCACCAGACTCCTCCGTCTATGGGATTGCCCAGGCAAGAATCTGGGGTGTGTTGCCGTTTTTATGCTCCAGGGGATCTTCCTAACTCAGGAACTGAACCATATCTCCTGCACTGACAGGCGGATTCTTTACGGAGGAGCCACGTGGGAAGCTCCAGTATTTATATTTAAATGTTTTGGGACAGATGGTTAATCAGGCATTAAGGAAAAAAAAAGAATTTTTCTGTGTCTGCTTCCTCGGTCGCTCACTAGGCTCCTCTGGGGCAAGAACGCTACTGTTTCTGTGTCCTGTATCGTTCCTGTATGCCCCGGCTGGTCACCGCGCTCAGGAACTCAGTCTATGCTAAGCTAGCCGACCGCCAAGGACCAGCCTCTTCCTCACTCCAGACCTCTTCTAGCTTGTGTGTCCTGTGGTGCCCAGGAGGGGGCGCTGCGGGCACAGTGTCAGGCCCCCAGGGCTGGGCCCTACAGGCTTTTCCAGACCAAGGAATTGTCTATAATAAATGTCCCGGAGGCCTAGACCATTCCAAAAAAATAAACAAAAAACCCATGGTATGCAAACCCAGGAGCAACCTTTGCGTTAAATAGACAAGCCAAACGTGTATCAAAAATCCCAAAGACGAACACTATTTTAACAAGACACAATCCAGAAGCCACAACAAGAAAAAAAAAAAGGACAAAATTTGAATACATGAAAAAATATTTTGAAAAGTTAAGACATATGACAGGCTGGAATAAAATATTTACATCACACATCTTATTTTTTTTTTTTTTGCGGCATTGCAAATTCTAGTTCCCTGACCAGGATCGAACCCAGGCCCCCTGCACAGCGAGCACAGAGTCCACTAGCCACTGGACCACCAGGGAAGTCCCTCATATAAGTTTTAAAGTAGAAACATTCATTGTTACCACATTTAGTCATTTTTAAGAATGAATTTTGTAAAAAAAGTGGCATATTTCTTCATTCATTCACACCACTGCATGTTAGACATTTAGTCCTGGGTGGGATATAAAGAGAAATTAAAAGTACAATACTAGAATACTAAAGTCCTCCAGTCAACCTCAGTTGTGGTTGTTATTTAGTTGCTAAATTGTGTTAGATTCTTTTGGGACCCCATGGACTGTAGCCCACCAGACTCCTCCGTCTATGGGATTGCCCAGGCAAGAATCTGGGGTGTGTTGCCGTTTTTATGCTCCAGGGGATCTTCCTAACTCAGGAACTGAACCATATCTCCTGCACTGACAGGCGGATTCTTTACGGAGGAGCCACGTGGGAAGCTCCAGTATTTATATTTAAATGTTTTGGGACAGATGGTTAATCAGGCATTAAGGAAAAACAAAGAATTTTTCTGTGTCTGCTTCCTCGGTCGCTCACTAGGCTCCTCTGGGGCAAGAACGCTACTGTTTCTGTGTCCTGTATCGTTCCTGTATGCCCCGGCTGGTCACCGCGCTCAGGAACTCAGTCTATGCTAAGCTAGCCGACCGCCAAGGACCAGCCTCTTCCTCACTCCAGACCTCTTCTAGCTTGTGTGTCCTGTGGTGCCCAGGAGGGGGCGCTGCGGGCACAGTGTCAGGCCCCCAGGGCTGGGCCCTACAGGCTTTTCCAGACCAAGGAATTGTCTATAATAAATGTCCCGGAGGCCTAGACCATTCCAAAAAAATAAACAAAAAACCCATGGTATGCAAACCCAGGAGCAACCTTTGCGTTAAATAGACAAGCCAAACGTGTATCAAAAATCCCAAAGACGAACACTATTTTAACAAGACACAATCCAGAAGCCACAACAAGAAAAAAAAAAAAAAAGGACAAAATTTGAATACATGAAAAAATATTTTGAAAAGTTAAGACATATGACAGGCTGGAATAAAATATTTACATCACACATATTAGACTAGGGTTTAGCGTCCTAAATGCACACAAAAAGCCAGAGAGAAAGACTCAAGGAAAAGAAGCCTCGGAGATGACAAACAATTTGTGTATTAGCCAAACAAGCTGCTGACAATCAGAAAACTTCTCTCTGACCTAGAACATATAAGTTAAAACAGCAGTGAGATTTTTTTTTTTTTTGCCTCCTGGATTAGCAAAAATGAAAAAGATCTAGTGTTGGGAAAGTGCTTATCACTCAGTTGTGTCTGATTCTTTGTGACCCCAGGAACTGTGGCCCACCAGGCCCCTCTGTCCATGGGATTCTCCAGGCAAGAATACTAGAGTGGGTTGCCATCCCCTCCTCCAGGGGATCTTCCCACCCCAGGGATTGAACCCAGGTCTCCTGCATTGTAGATGAATTCTTCATCGTCTGAACTAGCACTCTGAGGGAAGGTGTAATTTGGTTTATTTCTGGAGGACAATTGTCAGTTTCTATCCACATTTAAAAGATAAACATGCTTGTGCCCAGAGAGTCCAGTTTTAGGAATCGATTTCAATGAAAATGATAGCAGTTTACCTTAACCGAGCCCTGTGTGCCAGGCCCCACACTAGGTACGTTACGTGGACCACCTGGTTTGCAGCATGGGAGTGGGGGCCTATAGTGTCCTTCGTTTTCCAGAGCAGGAACTGAGGCTTAGGGTAGTATAGTTTTCACAGCAAATAACCAGTGAAAAAGGATGCTCGTCCACTGTTTTTTGTCCATGGACCATAGCCCGCCAGGCTCCTCTGTCCACGGAATTCTTCAGGTAAGAACACTGGAGGGGCTGCCATGCCCTCCTCAGGGGATAGTCCCAGCCCAGGGACCGAACCTGTGTCGTTTGCCCTGCAGGCAAATTCTTTCCCACTGCAGGACCTGGGAAGCCCGTGATTAGTGAAACCAAATTTTAAATCTGATTTCAGAGCCCATGTATCATCACTTCCTGTCTCACAGCATTATTATAATATAGAGATTAAGTTCTCACATTGGAAGCATAGTTTGATGAATGTTATCGCCTTATCCTGGGATACTATGTAGCAAGTAGGTAGTTTTGTTTGTATTGACTGGGAAATTTCTCCTGCTTAGAAAGCATGTAAAATATTTACATCACACATATTAGACTAGGGTTTAGCGTCCTAAATGCACACAAAAAGCCAGAGAGAAAGACTCAAGGAAAAGAAGCCTCGGAGATGACAAACAATTTGTGTATTAGCCAAACAAGCTGCTGACAATCAGAAAACTTCTCTCTGACCTAGAACATATAAGTTAAAACAGCAGTGAGATTTTTTTTTTGCCTCCTGGATTAGCAAAAACGAAAAAGATCTAGTGTTGGGAAAGTGCTTATCACTCAGTTGTGTCTGATTCTTTGTGACCCCAGGAACTGTGGCCCACCAGGCCCCTCTGTCCATGGGATTCTCCAGGCAAGAATACTAGAGTGGGTTGCCATCCCCTCCTCCAGGGGATCTTCCCACCCCAGGGATTGAACCCAGGTCTCCTGCATTGTAGATGAATTCTTCATCGTCTGAACTAGCACTCTGAGGGAAGGTGTAATTTGGTTTATTTCTGGAGGACAATTGTCAGTTTCTATCCACATTTAAAAGATAAACATGCTTGTGCCCAGAGAGTCCAGTTTTAGGAATCGATTTCAATGAAAATGATAGCAGTTTACCTTAACCGAGCCCTGTGTGCCAGGCCCCACACTAGGTACGTTACGTGGACCACCTGGTTTGCAGCATGGGAGTGGGGGCCTATAGTGTCCTTCGTTTTCCAGAGCAGGAACTGAGGCTTAGGGTAGTATAGTTTTCACAGCAAATAACCAGTGAAAAAGGATGCTCGTCCACTGTTTTTTGTCCATGGACCATAGCCCGCCAGGCTCCTCTGTCCACGGAATTCTTCAGGTAAGAACACTGGAGGGGCTGCCATGCCCTCCTCAGGGGATAGTCCCAGCCCAGGGACCGAACCTGTGTCGTTTGCCCTGCAGGCAAATTCTTTCCCACTGCAGGACCTGGGAAGCCCGTGATTAGTGAAACCAAATTTTAAATCTGATTTCAGAGCCCGCATGTATCATCACTTCCTGTCTCACAGCATTATTATAATATAGAGATTAAGTTCTCACATTGGAAGCATAGTTTGATGAATGTTATCGCCTTATCCTGGGATACTATGTAGCAAGTAGGTAGTTTTGTTTGTATTGACTGGGAAATTTCTCCTGTCTTAGTACTGAGTGGGAAAAACACAAGTTGTGAAAGAATGTGACGATATCGTGGATGACTCTTTAAAAATATATATACACGTGTGTATGTAAAAAAGGTCACACACCAAATTGTTGACAGGAGTTTTTCTTTGGACGTGGAAGTGGGAGGATTTGCACATCTTTAAATATGTATCATTTTGGTCTCTTCACCTAAAAGTAATGGAAAACCTAACTCAAATTAGTTCTCATATTAATGGGGGACTTTTGTTGAGGTAATTGGAAGGTTCAGAGATCTGATGTGATCTGGCCGCTTGTAGCTTGACGCTACTAGGATTGGTGTATTTGGCAACTTAATAATATCTTCAAGGAGTCGGTTTCTTTTTGCTTCTCTACCCTGCCTTCTGCTGTGTCAGCTGAAATCATGGTAGCAAAAAGGTGGCCATGGCTCCATGCTTCTCATAGACACCTCATGGTATCCAGAGAAAAAGTGTGCTTGCGTGCCATGATTCTCAGTAAACGTCTTCCGATTTGACAATGACTGGACCCATTTGAATGAGGCCCATGTGGCCAGGGGAATGGCAAAGGCTGATTGGCTAAGGCCTATATACTCTAAATAAAAGACTGGAACAAGAAGACTTGCTTAGATCAATCAGAGTGTCCTCTGGAACTGGGAGTGGGGTCAGTCCCGTGCAAATCACTAGTGGCTGCCATATGATGAGAAAGGTCTGGAATGTTTGTTGAGGAAACACTACAATACAATTCTGCATTATTTAAATTTTTCTACCAGTTCTGCAGATACTAAATCGTCTAATCAGCCATGACTAAATATTTAACTGATATGAAAAGCTCACCCTCAGTCTCTGGCAGTAAAGCAAATATTATAATGAAGCATGAATTTTTGGTTTCCCAGTGCCTAAAAAAATTATGTCTGCATAATACAAAACTCTTACTAAGTGTGCACTATGTTGTTAAAAAAAACAATGTACGTACCTTCATTTAAAAATTGTGTTGTCGTTCAGTCTCTAAGTCTAGCCCCCTTCTTTGTGACCCCGTGGACGGCAGCACGCCAGGCTTTCCTGTCCTTCACTGTCTCCCAGAGTTTGCTCAAACTCATATCCATTTATTTATGTAATTTTTTCAGTAAAAATACTATATGAATTAGACAAAAATAATATAACAATACAAAAAATTCCACAGTGAGAAGGTCAGTTTCTCTCCTAGCCTTGACTCCCAGCACCCCAGTTTCTGCCCCACCCCAACCGTGCTTAACTATCTCCCCACATCTTCCATACACAGGTAACAACCTGCCACACAGGGACTTGCCATTCTGCCTTTCTCACATGACTACCTATAAATGGACCTTCTGGGTCAGAAGAGGTGTGTGTTTTCTTTTCATTTTTTTTGAGGTGTGTGTTCTCTATTTAGACAGCTATGGCTAGATGGTCCACTGAAAAGGACGTGTTTATTTGTCCAATACCCCATCAACACTGTCTGTTATCACTCTTTCATTTTTGTTAGTCTGCAAGATTGAAAAACCCCATCTCATTGTGGTTTGACTTTGCCTTTCTTCTACTGTGTAGGTTGAGACTCTTCATATGCTTAAAAGCCATGGACATGTATTATTTTCTAAGTCATCTGTTTGTGTACTTTGCCCTGTTCTCTTTGGAACAGCTGTAATTTTCTCAGAATGAAGAAACTGGGGCATCCTTAACACCTCTCCTGGGAAGATGGAATTTGAAGGGCATCACTATTGAGGCCATTGGGTTACAGGTGGCGTTGGAAACATGGTAGTGGATGCAGTAGCATGTAACCCTCAGAGTGAGGGACCCACACATGGGCCCTAAGAAGGGGAGGGCAAATCACTAGTGGCTGCCATATGATGAAATGTTTGTTGAGGAAACACTACAATACAATTCTGCATTATTTAAATTTTTCTACCAGTTCTGCAGATACTAAATCGTCTAATCAGCCATGACTAAATATTTAACTGATATGAAAAGCTCACCCTCAGTCTCTGGCAGTAAAGCAAATATTATAATGAAGCATGAATTTTTGGTTTCCCAGTGCCTAAAAAAATTATGTCTGCATAATACAAAACTCTTACTAAGTGTGCACTATGTTGTTAAAAAAAACAATGTACGTACCTTCATTTAAAAATTGTGTTGTCGTTCAGTCTCTAAGTCTAGCCCCCTTCTTTGTGACCCCGTGGACGGCAGCACGCCAGGCTTTCCTGTCCTTCACTGTCTCCCAGAGTTTGCTCAAACTCATATCCATTTATTTATGTAATTTTTTCAGTAAAAATACTATATGAATTAGACAAAAATAATATAACAATACAAAAAATTCCACAGTGAGAAGGTCAGTTTCTCTCCTAGCCTTGACTCCCAGCACCCCAGTTTCTGCCCCACCCCAACCGTGCTTAACTATCTCCCCACATCTTCCATACACAGGTAACAACCTGCCACACAGGGACTTGCCATTCTGCCTTTCTCACATGACTACCTATAAATGGACCTTCTGGGTCAGAAGAGGTGTGTGTTTTCTTTTCATTTTTTTTGAGGTGTGTGTTCTCTATTTAGACAGCTATGGCTAGATGGTCCACTGAAAAGGACGTGTTTATTTGTCCAATACCCCATCAACACTGTCTGTTATCACTCTTTCATTTTTGTTAGTCTGCAAGATTGAAAAACCCCATCTCATTGTGGTTTGACTTTGCCTTTCTTCTACTGTGTAGGTTGAGACTCTTCATATGCTTAAAAGCCATGGACATGTATTATTTTCTAAGTCATCTGTTTGTGTACTTTGCCCTGTTCTCTTTGGAACAGCTGTAATTTTTCTCAGAATGAAGAAACTGGGGCATCCTTAACACCTCTCCTGGGAAGATGGAATTTGAAGGGCATCACTATTGAGGCCATTGGGTTACAGGTGGCGTTGGAAACATGGTAGTGGATGCAGTAGCCTATGTAGAACCCTCAGAGTGAGGGGGGACCCACACAGAGTGGGAACACTCATCTAAGAAGGGCTTTCATGTTTGAAAGTCCACCAGGCTCCTCTGTCCATGGAATTCTCCAGGCAAGGATATTGGCATGGCATGTTGCCACGCCCCAACCGTGCTTAACTGCCTCCCCACATCTTCCATACACATGTAACAACCTGCCACACAGGGGATCTCCTCCAGGGGATCTCCCCGACCCAGGCCTCCCACATTGCAGGAGGATGCTTTACTAGCCAAGCCACCAGGGAAGCTCGGGGTTTGAACACCATCAGGCAAACAAATAAAAAACAAACAAAGAATATGCAATGGGGACCCAGGGGTCCATGAAACCTAAACTATGAGCAATCTTGCCCTTTATAGAAAACGTCTATCAATCCCTGACGTCTACCCATCCCTGAAAGGATGAAAAGAAAAAGAGGAGGAGGGCGCTGTCAAGGATGCAGGTGGGGATGCAGACAGACCAGCCACTGAGAAGTGAGGGGTCGAACGTTTCATTAGATTGGAGGAGTTATCAGTATTGCATTTGGCCAAGAATTCGGGTACGATGAAGATTTAAGAGTGCTTTGGAATTGGCAATGAGGAAGCAGGTCACTGTAACCTTTGGTAAAGCGGGTTTGGGGGAGGCTTTGAGTCACAAGAAAGGAAAAACACAGAGAGGGGAAGCCTGGGAACAAACCATGCGTTCTTTTGTTTCTTCTTTCAGGTTTTTTTTTTTTCTTTCTTCTTTTTTTCTTTTTAAAATTTGGCTTCTTTTATTGTTTTATTTATTTATTTATTTTCACCCATCTTTATTCTTTGGCCCGTGTGGACCTCCCATTGCAGTGGTCTCTCTCATTGCAGAGCACTGGCTCTGGGCACATGCGCTCCAGAGTACTGGCTCTTAATTGCACACACGAGTCCAGCTGCTCCGCGGCACGTGGGATCTTCCCAGGCCAGGGATTGAACTGGCGTCCCTTGCAGTGTAAGGTGGACTCTTTACCCAGTGGACCATCAGGGAAGCCCCAACCATGCGTTCTTAATAAAAGTTAATTGAAAAGAAAAATTGGCATGACTTCTTATTTTATCTTATTTTAAATTAGACTTTTTTTTTTTTTTTCCATCAATACAACTTGTTCTCTTCTTTGAAGCACTCCCTGGGCATGCATGCTAAGTTGCTTCGGTTGTGTCTGACTCTTTGTGACCCTATGGATCAGCAGGCTCCTTGTCCATTGGATTCTCCAGGCAAGAATACTGGAGTGGGTTGCCATGCCTTCCTCTAGGGGATCTTCTGGATCCAAGAATCAAACCGGAGTCTCTTACGTCTCCCACATAGGCAGGTGGGTTCTTTACCACTAGTGCCAGCTGGGACGCCTTAAGTCTAACCCCAGCTCTGGATCTTCCTTTTCCCATCTCTTATTGGGTAAGGAAGTAAACTTCGAATGGACATAAAAGCAGACAGTACTGGCATCGAGAGGGGCCTTGGGTGTGAGCCAGACCATCACCCCCCACGTTACTGGTGAGGCAGTTGAAGCTCAAATGGGAAAGACAATGTGATCAGGCCACAGAGGGAACTGTGGAGGTGCCCTAGCTCTGGCTTTTAATTCCAGCTATTGTTCTACTCCTTGGCTGCCATTTTTGTCTTCTTTGACACCGTCTAACATGTGGCTGACATCTAGTAGATCCTCCATAGATATTTCCAAATTTTATATATTCAAATATTATATATTCATTTCTGTGAGTGTGTGTGTGAGTCGCTCAGTGTGCCCAACTCCTTGTCATACCCTTCCGGGCTCCTTGGCCCATGGAAGTCCTCAGACAATTGCACTGAGGAGGGCTGCCATTTTCATCCTCAGGGGGTCTTCCCGAACCAGAAATCAAGTCTCCTGTGTCTGCTGCATTGCAGGCTGACTCTTCATCTGCTGAACCATTAGGGAAGGCTCTGTATTCACTTCCAGACATTTTATTTCCTTTTTTCCCCAAACTTCTGTCTTAGAGACCCACTTTCTGTTTTTGTAAAGTCAACATTATTGAAGCATAGTTTTTTTAATCGTTGTAAAAAATATATATAATACAAAATTTACCATTTTAGCCATTTTTAAGTGTATCGTCCTATGACACTAAATACATTCACATTCTTGTCTTAAAAATTCAGATGAGGCACCATATGTCATCACCATGAAAGAGAGGAATTTTTTCATCTTACCTCAACTGAAAGTCTGTGATCATCAGTCAGTTAACTCCCCTTTCCCCTCGTTGATGTATAATTACTTACAATAAAATCCATTTAAAACGTGTATTTTATTGGGTTTTAGTCTCTACGTCTCCCACATTTATGGATTCTCCAGGCAAGAATACTGGAGTGGGTTGCCATGCCTTCCTCTAGGGATCTTCTGGATCCAAGAATCAAACCGAGTCTCTTACGTCTCCCACATAGGCAGGTGGGTTCTTTACCACTAGTGCCAGCTGGGACGCCTTAAGTCTAACCCCAGCTCTGGATCTTCCTTTTCCCATCTCTTATTGGGTAAGGAAGTAAACTTCGAATGGACATAAAAGCAGACAGTACTGGCATCGAGAGGGGCCTTGGGTGTGAGCCAGACCATCACCCCCCACGTTACTGGTGAGGCAGTTGAAGCTCAAATGGGAAAGACAATGTGATCAGGCCACAGAGGGAACTGTGGAGGTGCCCTAGCTCTGGCTTTTAATTCCAGCTATTGTTCTACTCCTTGGCTGCCATTTTTGTCTTCTTTGACACCGTCTAACATGTGGCTGACATCTAGTAGATCCTCCATAGATATTTCCAAATTTTATATATTCAAATATTATATATTCATTTCTGTGAGTGTGTGTGTGAGTCGCTCAGTGTGCCCAACTCCTTGTCATACCCTTCCGGGCTCCTTGGCCCATGGAAGTCCTCAGACAATTGCACTGAGGAGGGCTGCCATTTTCATCCTCAGGGGGTCTTCCCGAACCAGAAATCAAGTCTCCTGTGTCTGCTGCATTGCAGGCTGACTCTTCATCTGCTGAACCATTAGGGAAGGCTCTGTATTCACTTCCAGACATTTTATTTCCTTTTTTCCCCAAACTTCTGTCTTAGAGACCCACTTTCTGTTTTTGTAAAGTCAACATTATTGAAGCATAGTTTTTTTAATCGTTGTAAAAAATATATATAATACAAAATTTACCATTTTAGCCATTTTTAAGTGTATCGTCCTATGACACTAAATACATTCACATTCTTGTCTTAAAAATTCAGATGAGGCACCATATGTCATCACCATGAAAGAGAGGAATTTTTTCATCTTACCTCAACTGAAAGTCTGTGATCATCAGTCAGTTAACTCCCCTTTCCCCTCGTTGATGTATAATTACTTACAATAAAATCCATTTAAAAGGTGTATTTTATTGGGTTTTGACAAATGCATACTCTTGGATATTCTAATATTAGGGCCCTCCTCCCTAATCAAAATGGTCTCTCAAGGTCTTTTGCAATCAGTTCCCGAATTCCACCTCTGACCTCTGTTGTAGGCTTGTGCTTTGTTCAAAGCACACAATCCTGCAGACTGAAAAACCACACCTCACTGTGGTTTTACTTTGCCTTTAAAAAATTGTGTCTGAGATTGAGAATGTTTCTGTGGCTTTCTTCTGTTCTAGAACTTCATACAAATGGGATCTCAGAGTATATACTCATTGGTATTTGTCTTCTCTCAGCCAACTTAATGTTTCTGAAATTCATCCATGTTGGGTATACCAATGACTTGTTCCCTTTTCACTACTGAGTAGTATTCCATTATATGGACATAACAAAGTGTGTTTATCGATTGACTTGCTGACAGAAATTTTGGTTAATTTCAGCTTTCTTTTGCTTTCACTATTACCAACAGAGCTTCCATAAATACTCATGTGCAAGTCTTTGGGTGGACATAGTCTTCATTTCTCTGGGGTAAAATAAAAAGAGTAGAATTGCTGGATCATGTGATTACTGTCACTTTATAAGAAATAGTCCCACAGCTTCCCAGTGTGGTTGTTCCATTTTGTATTTTCATTAGGTCTCCATCCTTCCCAACACTTACTTGGTGGTGTTGTCAGTTTTAAAATTTTGGTCACTTAATTTGTGGTTTTCATTTGCATTTCCCTGATGAATAAAAATGTAGAGCATTTTTCAGCTGCTTAATCCAAGATGATGAAAACCTTTTTAGCTTCCAGGTCTAGGCCTCTGGTTATTTCTAGTCAACCTTGGGGGTTTGGAGTGAGGAAAAGTCAAGGCTTATTTTTTTCCACGCAATTATCCAAATTTTCCAGGACATTTTGTTGAAAAGATATCCTTAGCTCACTGAATTACGCTGGTACTTCTGTCAAGAATCAATTGGCTATATGTGTGAAGATCTGATTCTGGGCTCTTTGCCATATTCCATTAATCCGTATGCTTGTTCTCATACCAAAATCACACTGTCTTAATTATCGTAACTTTACAGCTAGTATTGAAATCAGTTACTGTCATTCCTCCGACTTTGTTCTTCTACTTCAAAATTTTTTGACTTTTATGCCCTTTGCAATTCCATATAGATTTTAGAATGAGTTGGTCAACTTTTTCAAAAAAATATGTCGAGGTTTTGATCAAGATTGCATTGAATCTATGGATTAGAGGGAGGGGGACGGACAGGCCACTTTATTGGTCTTTCATTATCTATTTTCATCCATCTTTGTTCTTTGGCCCGTGTGGGCCTCCGATCGCAGTGGCCTCTGTTGTCACAGAGCACCAGCTCTGGGCGCATGCGCTCCAGAGCTCTGGCTCGGTAATTGGACACATCGGTCCAGCTGCTCTGCGGCATGTGGGATCTTCCCAGGCCAGGGATTGAACCGGCGCCCCTTGCACTGCAAGGTGGTGTCCTTACCCACTGGGCCACCAGGGAAGCCTGGACTAATTTTTTTAATTAAAAAATTTCATTCTGATTTTGCTGACTCTTTATACCTGAAGGTTTGAATTCTGGCATGTTCTGAGATAGTTTTACTGTGACTTCTTATTCCTTGGAAAACTATCTCTGATAATTCATTGAGGCCTTATCAGAGATTTTGCACTTATTATTTCCAGGCATCATTTACTAGTTTGGCCTGTATTAGACACACATTTCACGTAGGATTTTTTTGAGAACCATGTAGTGTGAATTTCAACCTTAAACCCACATAAAAATGAATTTATGACTAAGTCCAATTTATCCTCTTCTCTTAGGTCTGGTTTCCCTAGAAACATACCCTGAGACTGGATAGGAGAACAAGTAGTTTACTTTAGAGGTGATACCTTGAGCAGCCCCAATAGGGGAGTGGAGAATTAGACAAGAAAAGGAATTGGATACAGTGTATTAATGAGGATGAAGTTACCATTGAGAAACCAGGACCCAGATTCACTAAAGCTCCTCTTGGAGCTGGTGCAGAATGTACATTAGCTTTGCCTGATATGAGGGGTGAGGACGTTGGGATATTTCTTTACCCATTTGCAAACATCATTGCTTGGTCCCCCTGGGCAGTAGTTCTCTGCCTTCCAGGCATTCAGGTGAAAGGTGTTCAGGCAGCCAGTGAAAGCCATCAGTTGGACAGTTGCACTTCTTTGTACAAGAGGAAAGTGTCTCTCTTAGGCTCCTTTCCATTCAGAAAACTCAAGCAGTTTCTCAAACACAAACATGGTTCTTTGCCTCATCGCTGATCTGTGATGCTGTGATCATTAATTTTGCGTTTCAACGTGATCAGTCCGGGGGGCCCGGACATTTGGTCAAACATTATTCTGAGCGTCTGGTTGTGAGAGCGTTTTTGGATGAGATTAGAACACTTTCAACAGAATAGCCCTCTCCTCCCGTAAACCTCTTTTAGCCAAGTCTCATTTTACATCACAGAAGCAAGAGGACTTGAAAAGGACTGGTCTCCCCACTGGCTCCACTGGCCACCGCGGGAGACGCAGGGGATGTGCGTTCGATCCTTGGGTCAGGAAGATGCCCTGGAGAAGGGCATGGCTACCCAGTCTTCTTGCCTGGAGAAGCCCACGGACAGAGGAGCCCTGTGGGCTGCAGTCCAGAGGGCTGCAGATGGAGTGACTAAGCATGCAAGCACAGTTACATAACATTGAAGCACAGCGCTGCTGACATGTAAAAGACAGTAGCTACTATTGTTTGGTCCCTGAATCTATGATCTAGGAATTTGAGGCCTGAGGAGGAGAACAGAGTTGAAAGTAAAACAATGAAATAATAAGGATATTGTCCTGAGCTCTTGCCATGCAGCAGCAGCTGTGCCCATGGGTTACATGCTGTCTTGTCCAATCACCTTTCGCCTCTAAAACAGCCCTGCAGTGGGCAGCCTTCCCTTCCTCGTTTACCAACAGGGACACTGAGACTTGTGGAGGCTCTGTACACTTCCTAAGGTTACTCAGCCAGTAGGCTGTGGTCTTGTCACCAAAGTCCATTCTTAAAACTGAACTCAGTCGTTGGACAAACATGTATCCTATCTCTGTGTGCCTGGCAGTCCGCTAGGCCCTGGATGCTCAACAATGGATCAGAGTTTGTGTCCTCTGCCTAGGCTCACGCAGAAACATATCCAGTGCTTATTAAATGGCAACGCAGGGAGGTCCTTTGGTAAGAAGGGTTCTGACATTGACCCGTGTAAAGATAGAACCCACAGGGCAAAAGTGGGCCTTCGTAATTCCTTAGTGATGGCTAGCCCCTCTTTACCTGTTTTAACTCCTGTGGCTGGCATTGCTTTCAAGGAGTAACAAAGGATGGCTTGGTGGCAGCAGGCCTTTTGTGGCTGAGCCCTGTACCTACAGGGGTAATAAACCGTGGCCTGTGGGCTTGGTGGGTGAAGGCAGTTGGTGGCTCACTGGCCTTCCAGGAAGAAGCCTCAGGACTGCAAACCAAAGCCATGGGAAGGCTTTGGCTGGCAGGGTCTGAAGGGTCTCAGCCGTGTTTGTCTCTGGGGAGAAGGAAGGCACGGAGAAAATTCAGCAGGGCTAGGCGAGCGGGGTGCCCTGCCTTTGATTTGGGAGCAGTCGCATGGTCTGCATTTTGTCCTAATTATAGTGAAGGAGCGTCAACTCCACTGACGGGCAGCCTGGGAAGATAACCCCCTCACCTCTCTGATTCTTCCCCTTTCCAACTGAACATTTGAAATAGCAAATGACGTGGCCCTTGTGAAGTCTCTTCCTGTAGATCCGTTCTCCGCTGGTGCTTTGGTGAGAACCTCTTCAGAATTCTGCACAGGCAGGCGGTGGTGAAGTCAGGGCCAGTTTTAGGGGCAACCGGAATACAAACCAAAGTGTCTCTCAGTGATCACTGGGAATATTCACCCACAGGAAAGCCTTAGTGATGACTACATAGTGATGACTGTTTAGCCAGGAGAATGAGGAGCTTCCTTGCAGTGTTTTCCCCAGCATGACTAGCAGGCCGGTGGGTGTCTTTTCAGAAACTGGATATGGCGCTGCTGAGATGCTCTGTCCCATGAAACGGGGGCACTGACGTCAGACGGGCCGCTGGAGCCAGAGGCAGCCAGCTGTGCACGAATAGGCTGCCAGAGCCTTGCTTTCATCCAAGAGGAGCCGGAAAATCAGGGTCGGGACAAGGTGAGATCCAAGCCAAGACATGGAGGAGAAGCCAGGCGCTCACTTCCTGCTGTAGATAAAGCAACGAAAGGAGAGGAGGCAACATCTGGACGAGGTTCTTTACCTGGAGCCCCAAGGCTGGGCCCGGGTGTGATGGGCAAGTCAGTGCCTGGGGCAGCCTACTCCCTTCACCGTGTGACACCGATGAACCCCTCATTCATTCAAGTGTTTATCAGGCATTTGTTCCTCGCCAGGTCTTGGGGAAACAGTGGTCAACAAACCACTCCCAGCTCTCACTGGAAGGAGGAAGCTGGCCTATAAACGTATGTGTGACAATGCCAGCAGAGGCAGTGGACAACCCCAGAGGGAGCCCAGGGGCATAGAGACGGGCTGGCCTGGGTTCATTTGCTACTTTATTTAGAGCGAATTCAGGAATGCTGGCTCTGATGGTGCTCAACAGAGACTTAGAGAAAGAAAGGGCAGGCTCTCCAGACCTCTCTAGGAAGAGCGCTTTGTTGTTATTGTGTTAGTTGCTCAGTCGTGTCTGATTCTTGACAACCCCATGGACTGTAGCCCACCAGGCTCCTCTGTCCGAGAATACTGGAGTGGGTTGCCATTCCCTTCTCCTGGTGATCTTCCCAACCCAGGGACTGAACCTGGGTCTCCCACATTGCAGACAGATTTTTTTTTTCTCTAGTTCCAATGTTATTTTATTTTCTCTGGAATAGGTTAGAGCTGGAAGGGACCTTAGAGGGGAATGATCTGAGCAGGCACACCTCTACCATATGCATGGGGGTTCCAGTAAGAATCCACAGGGAGGGCTCCCCTGGTGGTCCAGTGGGTAAAGAGTCTGCCTTGCAGTACAAGGGGCGCCAGTTCGATCCCTGGCCCGGGAAGATCCCACATGCAGAGGAATGGATGGGCTGGTGTGTCCAATTACAAGCCAGTGCTCTGCAGTGCATGCACCCAGAGCGAGTGCTTGCAGACAGATTCTTTACTCTCTTGAGCTACCAGGGAAGCAGGAAAAGAGCGTTGGGTAGAAACATTACAGACCTTAATCCCAGGAGACCTGGAAGGGCCCAGAATCTACTGGGCTCCAGCGTCTACACAATTGGCCCAGCTCACAAAGCGCTGGTCATGCCCTCAACCATACCTGATTAGGATGAAATGCTTACATTCTTTTTTTTTTTTTTCTCATTTTATTCTAGGATTGTGCAGAAAAAAATATCTGTAGTTTTCAAATTCATTGGCTTCACAACTGGATTGGGGTGGAAGGAGACTGGCTGAGGCCCTCAGAAAAGGCTTTCCTGACCACATGGTATTTCCGATGAGACCTGAAGGATGAAGGAGAGTCGGCCAGGTCTGCAGGGAAGGGTGGAGGCGGCCATGCTGCGGGAACAGTGGGTCAGAGGCCCTGAGGAGGCCTGCTGATTTTGAGGATCTCATTTCCAAGGAGACTCACAGCCTTTAAGCATATGGTGGGCACCATCTCCTTAGTGCAAACCAAAGCTATCAGCCCATCCGCTCTGTAGGCATTCTGGGGTGTCTTCTGTCCCCAAGCCACAGACTTATATCCAAAGTCCTGTTTATATAGAAGACACTGGTCATTGAATTTTTTTTTTTCCTTGTGTTTCATAGAATTTTTTTTTTTTTTACTTATCTCCCTTGAATTTTTAAAGACAGTACTCCACCCCCCACAAAGCCTTGAAGGGATTCCTTACGGATCCTAGTGTGAATGTATCTCCCTTGGGTCCTGGGGCAACTGACTTCCTTTTTTTTTTTTAAGATTTATTTATTTATTTATTTAGTGCAGGGGTTGGGTTGGGGAGGGAGGGGAGCAGGCGGGCCACTTCTATTGGTCTTTCATTTCTCTATTTTCATCCATCTTTGTTCTTTGGCTCCTGTGGGCCTCCCATCGTGGTGGAGTCTGTCGCTGCAGAGGGCCGGCTCTGGGCGCATGCGCTCCAGAGCTCCGGCTCGGTGATTGGACACATCAGTCCAGCCGCCCCGCGGCATGTGGGATCTTCCCAGGCCAGGGCTCGAACCGGCGCCCCTTGCACTGCAAGGCGGTGTCCTTACCCACTGGACCACCAGGGGAAGCCCCGGCAACTGACTTTCTGGTCCTGAATTCCTGTTCTCTTGCTTCACTGCCAGGCTTGCCAGGTTTATTCAGTGACATCTGGAAAATGACTTTCCTGCCTCGTATTTCAGCTTTTTCAAGCTGTTTACCATTCTAACATCTTATGCTCTTAGCTCTATAAGGACAAGGAACTTGGTCTATTTTGTTCTTGGTTATTTCTGTGGCTCTGAGAGCAGTGCCTGCCCCACAGCAGGCCAGTTCAGCCCTTGCTCCAACCTGCTGCCAGTCAGTTGTTGCTGTTATTCAGTCACCAAGTCACGTCCGACTCTTTGGACCCGTGGACTGCAGGCCTCCAGGCATCCCTGCTGGTCACCATCTCCCAGAATTTGCTCAGACTCATGTCCATTGAGTCAGTGAGTCCAACCATCTGTCCTTTGCCGCCCCTTCTCCTCCTGCCCTCAGTCCCTGGCCATTGTCATATTCCCTATGGGTTTCCATCTTGACTGCTTTGATCCCTCGGATTCTGAGTCAGTGCCTTCATGGCTTATATTCTCCATGACTCAGGGGCTGCCTGGTTATCTCCTATTCAGTCTTCCTAGAAATTTCAATCCTGCCTCGATGGCCCAGTCTCCATATATTGGCTATTTGATTAGCAGAAATCTCACCTCTCACTCGAGGCCGTCGTATTATCAATTCATGGATCCCTCCTAAAAGAAAATCCAAGTTCTCAACAACATCCCATCCATGGTCTGGGCAGCCTTCCTAAAGTCGTGTCCAAACTATGAGCTCTCCTGGATCTTCAGTCTCAGAGGAAGGCCGTATCACTGCTGCAGGGAAAGACGTTTGCACCTGGACCAGGAGCGCCTGAATGTGGGCACGTGGCCCTTCCGGTGGGGCATGTTCAGGCCAGCCACTCCCTGCCCTGTGCTCCAGCTTCCACCCTTGGACGGCGGTCAATGACGTCAGCCTCGCTGGGCGGCTGTCGACCATGCGTGAAGACCTGAGAAAACACACGGAAGGGTATGGCACTTGGCTGGCAGTCAGCAAAATTTCTCCCAATTGTACAAAATCCTCCGAAACATCAGCTCCCTTGTGTTCAGTGGAGGAGCACCAGCAGGGCACTCTAGGTGCAGAAGAAAGTATTTCCAGTAGGAAAACATTCAGCATTCCATGACATTCCATGACCATTTCAAACATATTGGAACAATGCAACCATAACCTGTGTGGCAAACTTATGTTGTTAGCTGACTTTACGAGGTCCAGCCGTCGTCTCAGGTACAGGAAAGCGTGGCTCACACCGTCTCCCCCCAAAACATGAACTGGTGACACTAAATCACAACGAATAGATGCATTTCCCTCTGCCAGCCTCATCTCTGCCAGATGGACTGGAAACATCTAACTCTTGCCAAATTCACAGAAGCTTTTCTAGTTCCCACCACTTTGCTACTCAAAAGCAAGGGAATGATCGCTTCCATGGTAGGGTGTGGCATGTTTAGCAGAATGTTGACAGCAAGTTCAACACAAGTGACTGATGTTGGCAGATTACACAACTCTTGAGTTATTTTTGTGATAGGCAATGTTTTCCTCCCTCTTGAGTTGGCTGATGATTTCCAATGAAGAGAAATGCGCCCAGCACACTCCAGTGAGCCCACACTGAATGCCAAGCATCCATGGGAGGTGCTTTGTTGCCACTCTTTTCTTTTGGACTCCCAGTCTAGTGAAGACAGAAAATGGAATGCGGTTGGGATGTTTGTTTGTAATTTGCCCTCCTGGTTTGGAAGTGGGTCATCCACTCAGCACAGAGATTATAAAAATACACAGTAGGTTCACCACAACTTCTGAAGACGACGTCATCCTCCCTTGTGGAATCAAAACCTGTGTAGACCCATCATGAAGGTGTTGGACAGTCTTGGGCGTGAGCAGGTGTGCTGTCAGCCGGTTTGGCCCTAGGCATGTTCAGGCCAGCCACTCCCTGCCCTGTGCTCCAGCTTCCACCCTTGGACGGCGGTCAATGACGTCAGCCTCGCTGGGCGGCTGTCGACCATGCGTGAAGACCTGAGAAAACACACGGAAGGGTATGGCACTTGGCTGGCAGTCAGCAAAATTTCTCCCAATTGTACAAAATCCTCCGAAACATCAGCTCCCTTGTGTTCAGTGGAGGAGCACCAGCAGGGCACTCTAGGTGCAGAAGAAAGTATTTCCAGTAGGAAAACATTCAGCATTCCATGACATTCCATGACCATTTCAAACATATTGGAACAATGCAACCATAACCTGTGTGGCAAACTTATGTTGTTAGCTGACTTTACGAGGTCCAGCCGTCGTCTCAGGTACAGGAAAGCGTGGCTCACACCGTCTCCCCCCAAAACATGAACTGGTGACACTAAATCACAACGAATAGATGCATTTCCCTCTGCCAGCCTCATCTCTGCCAGATGGACTGGAAACATCTAACTCTTGCCAAATTCACAGAAGCTTTTCTAGTTCCCACCACTTTGCTACTCAAAAGCAAGGGAATGATCGCTTCCATGGTAGGGTGTGGCATGTTTAGCAGAATGTTGACAGCAAGTTCAACACAAGTGACTGATGTTGGCAGATTACACAACTCTTGAGTTATTTTTGTGATAGGCAATGTTTTCCTCCCTCTTGAGTTGGCTGATGATTTCCAATGAAGAGAAATGCGCCCAGCACACTCCAGTGAGCCCACACTGAATGCCAAGCATCCATGGGAGGTGCTTTGTTGCCACTCTTTTCTTTTGGACTCCCAGTCTAGTGAAGACAGAAAATGGAATGCGGTTGGGATGTTTGTTTGTAATTTGCCCTCCTGGTTTGGAAGTGGGTCATCCACTCAGCACAGAGATTATAAAAATACACAGTAGGTTCACCACAACTTCTGAAGACGACGTCATCCTCCCTTGTGGAATCAAAACCTGTGTAGACCCATCATGAAGGTGTTGGACAGTCTTGGGCGTGAGCAGGTGTGGTCATCCCTGTCCAGCCGGGATGCGCTGTGCCGCCTTGGCTTCGCGGGACCTCAGGCATCAGGTGTGTGTCAGACTCGTTGCCTTCAGCAGATTGCTGCGTTCACCACCAGCTGCGCTGTCTTTGTGACGCTTCCAGGAAGCACGTGCTCAGCGCTGGTGTTGATTACTGTTGAATTCAACAGGCGTGGTCTCACCACCCAGTGCCCTTTGTCCGTCCCAATGGGCAGGGCTAAGGAGGGTGTCCTTGACGATGTGTCCTTGACGGTGTGTCATGCGCGCCCAAGAAGGCAGTTAGTGTCCATCTTCACATTTAGTCCACAGTTGTTCTAAATTCTTCCTGGGAAGCTGAGTGCAGGAGTCAAGGGGAATTTTTTTTTCAAATATTAAAAAATTAAAATGTTAAAAAATATTTTTAATAGCGCATTAAAAAAATGTTTCTTTATGTTTGGCTGTGCAAGATCTTCGTGACTGTGCATGGGCTTTTCTCTAGCTGCAGCTAGAGAGGGCTAGTGGAGGACTTTTCATAGTGGTGGACTCGCTTGTTGCAGCTCCTGGGCTCTAGAACACAGGCTACATTGTTGCGGTGCACTGGCTTAGTTGCCCTGAGATACCTAGGATCTTCCCTGATTAAGGGTCAAACCCGTGGCTCCTGCATTGGCAGGCAGATTCTTTACCACCAAGCCACCAAAAAAGCCTCCAAGTGGAACCTCTGAGTCAGTGAATATTTTCCGAGAGAAGCCTTGGCATTGAGTCTCCAGATTTCATTTATAAAAAGTATTACATGGTCCTGGTCAAACATGAAATAATGCACAGGGAAGCGTGGGTCTCCCTCAGCCACTTAGCCCCGAGTTCTTTCCCCCAGAGACAAGGCGTGTTACTGCTTCTCATGGGTCCTTCCAGGCAGAGCCTATGCACAGAAGAGGAGCTTTGATTTCTAAAATGCAGTTCCATACATCAGCTGAAGTGGCTCACAAGACACCTTTTCCAAACAACTCTCCATGGTAACATAACTTGGGAACATACACAACAGAGACTCTCACGGACATGGGCAAGTATACACACAGTCGTTCTCTTAAGCATAAAATGGAGAAATGATGCAACAGCAAGGGACTAGAAAAATCGATTGCCGTAAACCCCCCCGGCTAGTGATTCTCAGATGGTTCCAGACCGTTTTGTGCACAGAAATAGCCCGGTGAGAACACGCCAGCCTACTCAGACTGCAGAACAGATGCGCTGTGCCGCCTTGGCCAGGGACCTCAGGCATCAGGTGTGTGTCAGACTCGTTGCCTTCAGCAGATTGCTGCGTTCACCACCAGCTGCGCTGTCTTTGTGACGCTTCCAGGAAGCACGTGCTCAGCGCTGGTGTTGATTACTGTTGAATTCAACAGGCGTGGTCTCACCACCCAGTGCCCTTTGTCCGTCCCAATGGGCAGGGCTAAGGAGGGTGTCCTTGACGATGTGTCCTTGACGGTGTGTCATGCGCGCCCAAGAAGGCAGTTAGTGTCCATCTTCACATTTAGTCCACAGTTGTTCTAAATTCTTCCTGGGAAGCTGAGTGCAGGAGTCAAGGGGAAATTTTTTTTTCAAATATTAAAAAATTAAAATGTTAAAAAATATTTTTAATAGCGCATTAAAAAAATGTTTCTTTATGTTTGGCTGTGCAAGATCTTCGTGACTGTGCATGGGCTTTTCTCTAGCTGCAGCTAGAGAGGGCTAGTGGAGGACTTTTCATAGTGGTGGACTCGCTTGTTGCAGCTCCTGGGCTCTAGAACACAGGCTACATTGTTGCGGTGCACTGGCTTAGTTGCCCTGAGATACCTAGGATCTTCCCTGATTAAGGGTCAAACCCGTGGCTCCTGCATTGGCAGGCAGATTCTTTACCACCAAGCCACCAAAAAAGCCTCCAAGTGGAACCTCTGAGTCAGTGAATATTTTCCGAGAGAAGCCTTGGCATTGAGTCTCCAGATTTCATTTATAAAAAGTATTACATGGTCCTGGTCAAACATGAAATAATGCACAGGGAAGCGTGGGTCTCCCTCAGCCACTTAGCCCCGAGTTCTTTCCCCCAGAGACAAGGCGTGTTACTGCTTCTCATGGGTCCTTCCAGGCAGAGCCTATGCACAGAAGAGGAGCTTTGATTTCTAAAATGCAGTTCCATACATCAGCTGAAGTGGCTCACAAGACACCTTTTCCAAACAACTCTCCATGGTAACATAACTTGGGAACATACACAACAGAGACTCTCACGGACATGGGCAAGTATACACACAGTCGTTCTCTTAAGCATAAAATGGAGGGGAAATGATGCAACAGAAAGTGACTAGAAAAATAGATTGCCGTAAACCGCCGCGGTTAGTGATTCTCAGATGGTTCCAGACAGTTTTGTGCACAGAAATAGCCCGGTGAGAACACGCCAGCCTACTCAGACTGCAGAACAGATCTCAGGAACTTGCTTTTGTGCGACCTTCCCTGTGAAGTTCAAGTTTAAACACATCAGAGCTTGGCAGGAGAGGTGCCTCAACCACTCCCTTGGTTTCTTCCCTGTGAACTGGTAGATTCTTCTAGATTGCACCTGCTCCCCACTGCCTACCCGCAGCATCATGCAGAAACGGAGAGCCCCTCGAGTTTTTCTGGGTCACGCAGTTGGATAAACCGCCTCTCCCTCACTCTCACACTCTGAAGGAAAAGGAGAGAACAACTCAGAAAGTAGAAAGTTAAGATGTATATATTTGGCAAAAAGAAGAAAACCTGTTCTATCTACCAGACTATTCTGAAGCAAAGTGATCGGTTGTAGGTGGTGGCTTACTCTCTAAGTTGTGTCCAACTTGTGCAACCCTATGGATTGTAGTCTACCAGGCTCCTCTGTCCATGGGATTTCCCGGGCAAGAATACAGGAGTGGGTAACCATTCCCTTCTCCAGGGGATCTTTCTGACCCCAGGATCAAACACACATCTCCTGTACTGTAGGCAGATTTTTACCTCTAGCGCCACCTGGGAAGCCCAAGGGATGAGTAATGTCGTCAAACTGGGAAGGTGCATTTGTTCTCAGAGTAGAGGGGCCTGACCGGGAATGATACAGAGCAAGTCGATGAGGGGTTGTTCTAGAGGCTTGCCATAACTGAAAGGTGAGTAAGGACAGCCGTGGACTAGCTTTTACCTAAGTGCTACACAGAATAAGACAGCCATCATAATTATTAGTAAAATCAGTCAGTCTCTAGGTGCCTCATCAAGAGCCACGTGGAAGCCAATAAAGATACCCAGAAGAGATACCTTTCCACTGTATCTTGGAAATACTCATGAGTATGAGTTTTACCTCGATTTGAGGCTTGAAGCCAGGGCCCAGACCTGATCGAACCCTGCTTGGTACTTGAACCCACATGGCTGGAGCTTGAATTCCAGCCAAAACCCTGTTTGGGACTTGAACCCACATGACTGGGGCTTGAACCTAGCCAAAACCCTGTTTGGGACTTGAACCCACGTAGTCAGAACTCAATCCTGGCCAAAACTCTGTCTGGGACTTGAACCCAGTGGCCAGGACTTAATCCAGCACTCACCCAATGTCTGGACCCGCCGAGGCTCAGGTTCCTCGTGCCTCCACGCAGAAGGAATTCAGTGAGAAGCAGAGTGATAGACAAGAAGAGGATTTATTAGGATAGGGTACTTGTAAGCGGTGCAAGCTGGCAGGCAGAAAAGTCCCGCTCTGCTCTCTTCGATTGAGTGGGCAGCCATATATATAGGATGGTAGAAGCCTGCCCCCGTCAAGTAGACGCAGGTGCAAGGCATACATCATTAGTTCTTTCCTCACCAGCTCCTCCTCCTTCAGCTGTTTATACCCAGTCAGGCCTGCTTTACTGAACAAGGAGCAGCTCTCCTGAGTTATCGTCAACTCACTGGCCTCCCAACCTTTCTCAGGTTTCACCCTTCTACCTACCGTCCCCCACTAGGACTTTACAACCACCTACCTGTTCTACTCTGTCCCTATCAAGTATAGGTCTTACTCATGGTTAAGGACATAGTAAATTATAGGTATGGTTTTGGGGGGATCCTGGCAAGATTGCTCTCTGAGAAAATACACCCTCACCTGCTGACTAGTGCCTGAAAATCACTGACTCATTGAGAGCCCTGAATTCCTCAGTAACAGATCAGGTGTAATAAGCAAAGTTCCCTGAAAAGAATAATACTAATACTCATTTCCTGAGCCCTAAATTGTGTTTAACATGTTCAGTCAGAGTGCCTTGCCATAACTGAAAGGTGAGTAAGGACAGCCGTGGACTAGCTTTTACCTAAGTGCTACACAGAATAAGACAGCCATCATAATTATTAGTAAAATCAGTCAGTCTCTAGGTGCCTCATCAAGAGCCACGTGGAAGCCAATAAAGATACCCAGAAGAGATACCTTTCCACTGTATCTTGGAAATACTCATGAGTATGAGTTTTACCTCGATTTGAGGCTTGAAGCCAGGGCCCAGACCTGATCGAACCCTGCTTGGTACTTGAACCCACATGGCTGGAGCTTGAATTCCAGCCAAAACCCTGTTTGGGACTTGAACCCACATGACTGGGGCTTGAACCTAGCCAAAACCCTGTTTGGGACTTGAACCCACGTAGTCAGAACTCAATCCTGGCCAAAACTCTGTCTGGGACTTGAACCCAGTGGCCAGGACTTAATCCAGCACTCACCCAATGTCTGGACCCGAGGCTCAGGTTCCTCGTGCCTCCACGCAGAAGGAATTCAGTGAGAAGCAGAGTGATAGACAAGAAGAGGATTTATTAGGATAGGGTACTTGTAAGCGGTGCAAGCTGGCAGGCAGAAAAGTCCCGCTCTGCTCTCTTCGATTGAGTGGGCAGCCATATATATAGGATGGTAGAAGCCTGCCCCCGTCAAGTAGACGCAGGTGCAAGGCATACATCATTAGTTCTTTCCTCACCAGCTCCTCCTCCTTCAGCTGTTTATACCCAGTCAGGCCTGCTTTACTGAACAAGGAGCAGCTCTCCTGAGTTATCGTCAACTCACTGGCCTCCCAACCTTTCTCAGGTTTCACCCTTCTACCTACCGTCCCCCACTAGGACTTTACAACCACCTACCTGTTCTACTCTGTCCCTATCAAGTATAGGTCTTACTCATGGTTAAGGACATAGTAAATTATAGGTATGGTTTTGGGGGGATCCTGGCAAGATTGCTCTCTGAGAAAATACACCCTCACCTGCTGACTAGTGCCTGAAAATCACTGACTCATTGAGAGCCCTGAATTCCTCAGTAACAGATCAGGTGTAATAAGCAAAGTTCCCTGAAAAGAATAATACTAATACTCATTTCCTGAGCCCTAAATTGTGTTTAAATGTGAAATAGAGTATGTAATTGTTAAAAGAAATAAAGAAATAAAAAGATAGACTTTATAATAACTTTTATACTTTTATAGAGTATTTTTCCTTAGAATTCACAGGTGTATGCTTCTCTTCTAGTTTCTTCTTGGATCTTTTCTTTCTGGTGATTTTGTGTAAACTCACATTGGCAGCATGCATTAATGCTAAACGGTCTCTGTTTTTCTTCTCTGCTGAGCACTGAATGATGGTAAGTTCTTCACTTACGTTCATACTCAAGATGTAATTTTTATTTTTTTTTAAATGTGTCCTTACAAAAAGATTTTGAACTTCTGCTTATGTGGACCTATACCTTTCCTTATGAGTTAGTTGTTTGGTTTCTTGATGTTGAAAGCACGTGACCAGTATGGTGGGTGTTGTGACCTGTATTTTACGTTGGAGAGGGGAGGTAATTTGCAATAGTTCAGATAACTAGGAAGCAAAAGAGTGAGGATTTGCACTCAGCTCTCCTTGTTGTTGGGCTTCCCAGGTGGTGCTAGTGGTAAACACTCCGCCTGCCCAAGCAGATCATGCAGATTTGACCCTTGGGTTGGAAAGATCCCCTGGAGAAAGGCATGACAACCCACTCCAATATTCTTTTTTTTTTTTTCAATATTTTGGGCTGGAGAGGGATTGGGGATGGAGGGGATTAGGGAGGGGGAGGCAGGCGGGCCACTTCTATTGGTCGTTTTCTCTATTTTCATCTGTCTTTGTTCCCTGGCTCCTGTGGGCTTCCCATGTCGCAGAGCGCCGGCTCTGGGCGCATGCGCTCCAGAGCTCCGGCTCGGTAATTGGACTCATCGGTCCAGCCGCTCCGCAGCAGGTGGGATCTTCCCAGGCCAGGGATCGAACCGGCGCCCCTTGCACCGCAAGGCGGTGTCCTTACCCACTGGACCACCAGGGAAGCCCCACTCCAGTATTCTTAACTGGAGAGTCCCATGGGCAGAGGAGCCTGGTGGGCTACAGTTCACAGAGTTGCAAAGAGTGACTTAGCACACAGGCTCCTTGTTGTGAAGTCACACCCTCATAAGGAAGCCGCAGAAGGTGAGGTGAGTAGTCTTCCTGAGAATAGAGGGTTCGGGGGTTGGTTCTGGTGGGTTAGGGTCCTGAGAGTACATAAAGGAGAGAGCATCTGACAGGAGAATGGAGACCTTGCAGTGAGAAGGCCTGGAGACTTGGGGTGGGGGATTCATAAAGACAGACAGTTCTCCCTGAGTTCTGTTCAGGGGGTTCTGGGGTTTTTGGTGATTTTTAGTTTTTTGTTTTTTTGGATTTTGTGTAAACTCACATTGGCAGCATGCATTAATGCTAAACGGTCTCTGTTTTTCTTCTCTGCTGAGCACTGAATGATGGTAAGTTCTTCACTTACGTTCATACTCAAGATGTAATTTTTATTTTTTTTTAAATGTGTCCTTACAAAAAGATTTTGAACTTCTGCTTATGTGGACCTATACCTTTCCTTATGAGTTAGTTGTTTGGTTTCTTGATGTTGAAAGCACGTGACCAGTATGGTGGGTGTTGTGACCTGTATTTTACGTTGGAGAGGGGAGGTAATTTGCAATAGTTCAGATAACTAGGAAGCAAAAGAGTGAGGATTTGCACTCAGCTCTCCTTGTTGTTGGGCTTCCCAGGTGGTGCTAGTGGTAAACACTCCGCCTGCCCAAGCAGATCATGCAGATTTGACCCTTGGGTTGGAAAGATCCCCTGGAGAAAGGCATGACAACCCACTCCAATATTCTTTTTTTTTTTTTCAATATTTTGGGCTGGAGAGGGATTGGGGATGGAGGGGATTAGGGAGGGGGAGGCAGGCGGGCCACTTCTATTGGTCGTTTTCTCTATTTTCATCTGTCTTTGTTCCCTGGCTCCTGTGGGCTTCCCATGTCGCAGAGCGCCGGCTCTGGGCGCATGCGCTCCAGAGCTCCGGCTCGGTAATTGGACTCATCGGTCCAGCCGCTCCGCAGCAGGTGGGATCTTCCCAGGCCAGGGATCGAACCGGCGCCCCTTGCACCGCAAGGCGGTGTCCTTACCCACTGGACCACCAGGGAAGCCCCACTCCAGTATTCTTAACTGGAGAGTCCCATGGGCAGAGGAGCCTGGTGGGCTACAGTTCACAGAGTTGCAAAGAGTGACTTAGCACACAGGCTCCTTGTTGTGAAGTCACACCCTCATAAGGAAGCCGCAGAAGGTGAGGTGAGTAGTCTTCCTGAGAATAGAGGGTTCGGGGGTTGGTTCTGGTGGGTTAGGGTCCTGAGAGTACATAAAAGGAGAGAGCATCTGACAGGAGAATGGAGACCTTGCAGTGAGAAGGCCTGGAGACTTGGGGTGGGGGGGATTCATAAAAGACAGACAGTTCTCCCTGAGTTCTGTTCAGGGCTGGCCTGGGTTCTGGTATTTCTTCGTGTCCCTGAGAGTTGGAAGATGCTCTTTCTCTCCTCCCAAACAGATCGGCCTAGCGTGTTGTTTTGCAAGAACAGCCCTGGAAGGCTGGAGAGCGCGTGTTCCTTCGAGGAGCAGGCTGATTGGTCCAGGCAGTTCTATTAATATAAACGGCAGCCGCCCACAGCAGGCCACTCCAGAGACAGTTTATAATCACAAAAGGAACAATCTGAAGGATTCCAGTTGTCAACACTGCTGAGACGGCGGCAGCAGCAGACCTTGCAAAGACACATGAGCCACGGCATGAAGTCAGGATTTTTATAAACTGGAGATCCCTGGCCCCTGCCCCCTCAGTGGATGCCAACATTCACAGGAGGGGCTAGCCTCTATCCCCACTAGCCTTGTCCATTCCCACCGCATTCCTGCCTCCTTTGGTCCTGAGAGAGGGAGGAGGCTCATTTTATCCTGTAATCTGAAGCCCAGCTGAGGACAATTCCGAGGTACCCAGGTGGCACAGCTAAAGGACATGTCCTGGCTTCCGGGGAGCAAGGCAAATGAGGAGGTGTTCTCTCCAACCAACACCCAGAGGCTACAATGTGTGCTCAGTCGTGTTCTACTCTGTGCGTATCCTCTGGCCATGGGATTCTCCAGGCAAGAGTACTGGAGTGGGTTGCCATTTCCTTCTCCAGGGGGTCTTACTGATCCAGGGAATGAATTTCTGTCTCCTGCGTCTCCTGCATTTGCAGGTGGATTATTTACTGCTGAGCCACTTGGAAATAGGGGCAGGTCATCCTTGATAAGAATTCCGATGTTATGTTGTTGCTTTACCAAAATTCATCTTCTTGCTTCCATTTGTTCCTACATCTCTGCTGGCAAAGGAAGTTCGCAGGGTATTATTACATGATGGAAACACTACAGGCTGGTAGTCAAAGGAAATGGGTTCTAATTCTGACTTTTATCACTAACTAGCTGAGTGACTTCAGTAAGTCACTTAACCTCTCTGGTTCTCATTAAAACCAAATGATCTCTTCTGGTCCAAAGAAAACCACCAAATTCCAATGCTGGACTTTTTCCTAATTTGAAACAGATTGCTCTGGGAAACAGCAAGCGTTTACTGAAGACTCTCTGTGGGCTCCCCTGTTGGCACAGTGGTAAAGAATCTGCCTGGCAGTTCAGGAGTTGTGGGTCCTACCCCTGGGTCAGGAAGATCCCCTGGAGGAGGCAATGGCAACCCACTCCAGGATTCTTGCCTGGGAAATCCCATGAACAGAGGAGCCTGGGGGGCTAGAGTTCATAGGGTTGCCTAGTGACCCTATGACACGACCTCGTGACTAAACGACAGCTCTGAGTGCCAAGCATTATTTTTGCACTGGGAAAGGACACCAGTTAGGGAACAGTTCTTCCAAAGATGTTTCTAAAGTGTCTCTGTAAGTCTGGAAAGAACCATACAATCACCAGCTTCACCCTTCTTATTACAGACAAAGAAACGAAGGCTCGCATTGATTCTGCGGTGCCCGGGCCCGCGTGACCCAGCCTCCTGACCCTCTGTTGATGGTTTTCCATCTGCTACCCCTGACACCCTCCTCTCAGGACGAGCTGGATGCAGTCTTCCGGCTGGGAGGAGGAGGTGGAGGAGATGGATGGGCATCGAGACGAACTTGGAAGTCTACGAAGCCAGCTCACAACTGGGGAATTGTGGCACATTTATCATGTTTACCAAGGCTTGGGTTAGTCCAGAGCTGGGGGATCCCATCAGAGTGGGATGGTGGGGGACCCATGGAGGGCGGACTGCTGAGCCTTCCTGCCTGAGGTTGTGTCGCTCCCTTGGAGAGGCCTCTGTGGTCAGGACGGGCTGCCTCTGTCCCCTCTCTGCCCACCGTGGCTGCCACCAGCATCTTGCCCCAGGGGATGAGAGAGGAGCAAGTCCTGACTCTGCCTTTGGAGACCAGGGGGTGAGCTTGGGAGACAAACACACAAATGGCCTCGTTCCGCTTCTCTCCTTGTACTGACCGGGAGTTGACTTTGCCCCCTCATAAAGCATTACAGATAGAAGGATGACTCAATTATGCCATTTAGTTCTCACTGAACCCTAATCAAAGGTAATGTAGGATTTAACAGCAACCAAGGCATCATTTTAGGAGACTGTAAGGTGCCATGAGGCCACAGGGGGCGCTGGGCCCTCAGATACCAGTCTGTTGTGTGACTCATGCAGTCAGAGGACAAGTCTCGGGTTTCGGGGCTTCATCTGTAAACAGGAGGTGTAGAATGGATGTTAAAAAAAGAACAAAAAACAAACCAACAACACAGCTTTATTGAGCTAGAATTCAACATACAATTTACCCATTTAACATGTGCCATTCAGTGGTTCTCGGTATATTTACCAAGTTATACAACCATCACCAAAATGGATTTTTATTTTATTTTGCTGTTCCAACTTAATTTAGAAAAACAAATCCAGGTTCCAGTGCCTTCGTGCCCTCCCCTACCCAGCCATAATTTTTTTTCGAAACTTGTTTTAGAATCTTTTCATCACTCCAAAAGAAACCCTGTAAAATTATCTTTCTCCCTACCCTCAGCCTTCCGCCCTTGGCAATAATCCATCTTCTTTCCATCTTTACAGATTTGGCGCATTCTTGTGAAGTTGTGTAATGTGTGTGTACAATATACACATATTATTTATAAACAGTTAGTATATATAATTACAAATATATGATGTTCAAAAACACACAAAAGGTTGGGGTGAGAGGAAGGTGTGCCCTGTAAGTGCATCCATTCTTCCTCCCACCTCTTGGAGATCTGAAATCTTGCTTGGCTTGAGAAAAGGAGGAGAGACATGGTTTCCATGGAAAGCTGAGAGCAAGCAAGAAAGGTTTTATACAAATAAAACAGAATTTGGATGAGATGTGACTGTTCCCAAGGGGCCTTGCTCAGGACTTGGGTAGCCCAGTTTTCTGGGAAACTTTTGAAAGGAGGCTGATACGTGTTTCATTTTCTCATGTGATCCTACAGATGGTTGATGTGGTTCATGAAGAATGAAATATCCTAGTTAATGATCGTGACACAGAAAGAAGGGTGCTGAACTAAGCAGGAAGAAATTACTGAAGGCCTCAACTTCAGCTGAAGCTAAGGCCTGGACAGCGGGCTCCATGCCAACAGCAATTCTTTGGTTAGAAAGACCTCCAAAGAGAAGCATGCATCGTCACCCTGGGATTTAGATGAAGGGCTGGTGCGGTATGACACTTATTTCCTCCAGCTTATCTATACTCCTCTAACACCGACGGCCGTCTCTACCCCAGCCATTCCAAAGGTGCTGTTCTTTCGCTGAGATATGGCAATGTCTGTCTCGGTGCTCTGGAGCGGTTGCTAGGGACCATGCTAAGGGAAATGCAGTTGCTTGGGTGGTGGTGTAACTAACACGCCTAGTAAGTCCTAGTAAGTAGTTCCAGTTGTCACACATGGACTGCATTATGCCTTCCATGCATGTGTGGCTTTATAGTTTACAAAACATGTTCCCGTGTTCGGCCTCACTTGATGCTCCCTAAGGGCTCTCAGCAGGGCGGGGTCTCTAGGCCTTAGAGGCGGAATCTGGAGTCACCCCTTCGTAGCTGGGTGCTCTCAGGGAAGTTATTTCCGCTCTTCCTGGATTCTCTCAACTGTCGAACAGAGGTCATTATAGTGCTTGCTTCCTAGGGTTGTGATGAAGATACATAGCAGCCCCCTCCAGCATTCTTGCCCGGGGAACTCCATGGACAGAGGAGCCTCGTGGCTACCATCCATGGGGTCTCGAAGAGTCGGACAGGACTGAAGCGAGTGAGCACGCCAAGGGGTTAGAACTGTGCTTCTAAAACAGTAAACGAATGCGCTATAGTGATTCCCATTATTGTTGTTGCTAGTATTTTAGAAATATGAGAGTGAGGATCAGCAAGTTTAAAGGCTTCCCAAGAGCAAAGCCAAGTGGCGAGACTGCAGGCTGAGCCCAGGGCTCCTGACTTGTCCCACCGGAGGTTGTGACATGATTGTCCTGTGAAAATGGCTGGTAGCGACCAGACCACGAGACCGTGCTGCCCGGTATCCTGCTTTTACTCACGGGCGGGAAGATGTTAGTCGACCTCTCTCTCTCATTTTTTCCTGTAGTGTTCTTAAACTTTGTGGACCTGCTATGCTTTGCTCCTCCCACTTCCTGGTGTTCCCAGCCAAGCCAAGGCAGACACATAGGTATTTATGTAGAAAACCCAGAACTCACTGACCATGTTTGGGGTTAAGAAAGACCTCCAAAGAGAAGCATGCATCGTCCCTGGGATTTAGATGAAGGGCTGGTGCGGTATGACACTTATTTCCTCCAGCTTATCTATACTCCTCTAACACCGACGCCGTCTCTACCCCAGCCATTCCAAAGGTGCTGTTCTTTCGCTGAGATATGGCAATGTCTGTCTCGGTGCTCTGGAGCGGTTGCTAGGGACCATGCTAAGGGAAATGCAGTTGCTTGGGTGGTGGTGTAACTAACACGCCTAGTAAGTCCTAGTAAGTAGTTCCAGTTGTCACACATGGACTGCATTATGCCTTCCATGCATGTGTGGCTTTATAGTTTACAAAACATGTTCCCGTGTTCGGCCTCACTTGATGCTCCCTAAGGGCTCTCAGCAGGGCGGGGTCTCTAGGCCTTAGAGGCGGAATCTGGAGTCACCCCTTCGTAGCTGGGTGCTCTCAGGGAAGTTATTTCCGCTCTTCCTGGATTCTCTCAACTGTCGAACAGAGGTCATTATAGTGCTTGCTTCCTAGGGTTGTGATGAAGATACATAGCAGCCCCCTCCAGCATTCTTGCCCGGGGAACTCCATGGACAGAGGAGCCTCGTGGCTACCATCCATGGGGTCTCGAAGAGTCGGACAGGACTGAAGCGAGTGAGCACGCCAAGGGGTTAGAACTGTGCTTCTAAAACAGTAAACGAATGCGCTATAGTGATTCCCATTATTGTTGTTGCTAGTATTTTAGAAATATGAGAGTGAGGATCAGCAAGTTTAAAGGCTTCCCAAGAGCAAAGCCAAGTGGCGAGACTGCAGGCTGAGCCCAGGGCTCCTGACTTGTCCCACCGGAGGTTGTGACATGATTGTCCTGTGAAAATGGCTGGTAGCGACCAGACCACGAGACCGTGCTGCCCGGTATCCTGCTTTTACTCACGGGCGGGAAGATGTTAGTCGACCTCTCTCTCTCATTTTTTCCTGTAGTGTTCTTAAACTTTGTGGACCTGCTATGCTTTGCTCCTCCCACTTCCTGGTGTTCCCAGCCAAGCCAAGGCAGACACATAGGTATTTATGTAGAAAACCCAGAACTCACTGACCATGTTTGGTTCTACATCTGTTTTTTTTTTTTTTTTTTTTTTTACCTTCCACGAGCCCCTGATCTTGTGATTTTATTGCACCCGTGCATAGAAGCAGACTTCTGCAGGCACACCTGTCCTGGGTCACGTGAAGGAGTTAGATACGCCCGTAATTTGCAGTGTTTCACAAAGAACACGTTGTTCTGAAGAGAACAGGATGCCGTTTAGGTCCACCCACCCTGAACACGCCAGAGGGCTGTGCCTCAGTCATCCCTTCCTGGCCTCAAATTCAGTCAAACGTAGACTTGTTTTTTTCTCACTTCTTGCAACCACTCGAATTTCAGATCAGGCTAGTCACTTGGCTCTCTTTTACTGTGTTTTAATAATATTTTCATGAACATTGTAGTCAACCTAGTTGAATGCCAAACCAACAATCATTTCCAGACTCCTTCTTCCTTGCCCACCTCCCACCAGAGGGACTGAAAAGCTAAACATTCCCTTTCGTAACTCGTCTTGCTACAGATGGCCACGTGACCTAGTCCTGGCCTATGAGACATGGGATTTCTTTGGGAGGGGTGGAAAAATCTTTCTCCCCAATTAACATGAGACATATATGGAGAGAGACATCATACATGTGACACCTTTAGGGCCTCTCTTTCTTTGAATGCTGCTGTGTGAGGTGATGCCTGGAGCTACGGCAGCCATGTTGTGTCAGGCAGTCCCGAGGCTGAAGTTGAAAGCTACCGCACAGTGGGAAGAGGAGAGTGGAAAGATGAAGGGTTAAGCTGCCAACCAATCCTGGGGATCACCGGTTTCTAGGCTTACGTTGTAAAAGTCATGAGCTATAAATCATTGTGGTTTTACAGGGCTCCTGACTTGTCCCACGGAGGTTGTGACATGATTGTCCTGTGAAAATGGCTGGTAGCGACCAGACCACGAGACCGTGCTGCCGGTATCCTGCTTTTACTCACGGGCGGGAAGATGTTAGTCGACCTCTCTCTCTCATTTTTTCCTGTAGTGTTCTTAAACTTTGTGGACCTGCTATGCTTTGCTCCTCCCACTTCCTGGTGTTCCCAGCCAAGCCAAGGCAGACACATAGGTATTTATGTAGAAAACCCAGAACTCACTGACCATGTTTGGTTCTACATCTGTTTTTTTTTTTTTTTTTTTTTTACCTTCCACGAGCCCCTGATCTTGTGATTTTATTGCACCCGTGCATAGAAGCAGACTTCTGCAGGCACACCTGTCCTGGGTCACGTGAAGGAGTTAGATACGCCCGTAATTTGCAGTGTTTCACAAAGAACACGTTGTTCTGAAGAGAACAGGATGCCGTTTAGGTCCACCCACCCTGAACACGCCAGAGGGCTGTGCCTCAGTCATCCCTTCCTGGCCTCAAATTCAGTCAAACGTAGACTTGTTTTTTTCTCACTTCTTGCAACCACTCGAATTTCAGATCAGGCTAGTCACTTGGCTCTCTTTTACTGTGTTTTAATAATATTTTCATGAACATTGTAGTCAACCTAGTTGAATGCCAAACCAACAATCATTTCCAGACTCCTTCTTCCTTGCCCACCTCCCACCAGAGGGACTGAAAAGCTAAACATTCCCTTTCGTAACTCGTCTTGCTACAGATGGCCACGTGACCTAGTCCTGGCCTATGAGACATGGGATTTCTTTGGGAGGGGTGGAAAAATCTTTCTCCCCAATTAACATGAGACATATATGGAGAGAGACATCATACATGTGACACCTTTAGGGCCTCTCTTTCTTTGAATGCTGCTGTGTGAGGTGATGCCTGGAGCTACGGCAGCCATGTTGTGTCAGGCAGTCCCGAGGCTGAAGTTGAAAGCTACCGCACAGTGGGAAGAGGAGAGTGGAAAGATGAAGGGTTAAGCTGCCAACCAATCCTGGGGATCACCGGTTTCTAGGCTTACGTTGTAAAAGTCATGAGCTATAAATCATTGTGGTTTTATGTTACTTACAATCAAAAGCATCTGATAAAAATATATAAAAAAAATCTAAGTGACATCTGGTGGGTTCACTGAGTATCTGGACTCCCCCAGGCTTCCTTCTTTTCCCCACAGAGTTTTACCACTGTTTTTACAGGTAGCCGTTCTTGAGGTTTGAGGTTTCCGTGACCATGCCTGTCACAGAACCTCAGGCTTGTGCAAACCAGAAATAAGTACACAAGAAAAGAGAACTGGTGAGAACTCTCTCTGTGCTAGGTAGACACCAGCTTTCATGCTGAGGGAAGAGAGGCTGCTAAGCAGCGGTTTTTCTCCTGGGAGAAGGGGCGTTGTGGAGTCTTGAGATGGCCGAGGAGGAAAGTTTTTAAAAAGCCTTCCCTGAAATATGGTGAGTGCCAAAAACACCACGCTGAGCTGAACTGTGAGTGCAGCTTCTGGGCTTTATATTAAACCGACTTGAAACTTGAGAATCATGAACAGTAGATCAGGGCTCACTGAAATAGAGACTGTGCAACAACAACAACAAAAAAGAAAACAAAAAACAAAATGGAAAGGAATAGTTAGGCCCTTCCTTATAAAATGTGAGCACGTATCAATTTCTTACTCCTGAGTGTTGGCTTAGAAAATAGTTCCCTCCTGTAATATAGGAAAGCCTGGCGTGCTCCCGTCCACGGGGTCAGAGTTGGACACGACCGAGCGACTGAACTACACTACCTGTAAAGTGCAAGAGTGGAGGCTCTCTGCTCCCCACTTAACTTAGAGACGCACAAGCTCAGGCCCTGTCGCTGACCGTGGCCGCCACGACCCCGGGACCCTCCGTGAAAACCACAGAGCTGACGCAGGAACGTGGCTGCCAGCAGGAGGGGCAGTGAGACCCTGCCGGGGAACGCGGGGGCTTAAAATGCAGAGACGACGCTGCTTTTAGAAAATGCCTGTCTCTAAAGCAATGCTCTTGAAGGAATCCAAGACCCAGGGCAAAGAGCAGGCTTGCAGTTTGTGCGCCACAAACAGATGTGGAAGGGGGAGAAGGCGGACAGAGGACAGACACATCTGGAACTTCCATGGCACAGTGTTCACAGGCTGGCGGGTTCGCCTATCACCTAGGGACTTGGAGAAACTTGATGGCTCCCTCTCAAACCTAGCCAGTTCTTTGTGACTCTTGACTTGAGGGAAAGATTTCTGGCTGGAGACAATGAAAGGGGCCCCAAGTTTTCCAGCTACCTCTCATTTATGTAGCCGTTCTTGAGGTTTGAGGTTTCCGTGACCATGCCTGTCACAGAACCTCAGGCTTGTGCAAACCAGAAATAAGTACACAAGAAAAGAGAACTGGTGAGAACTCTCTCTGTGCTAGGTAGACACCAGCTTTCATGCTGAGGGAAGAGAGGCTGCTAAGCAGCGGTTTTCTCCTGGGAGAAGGGGCGTTGTGGAGTCTTGAGATGGCCGAGGAGGAAAGTTTAAAAAGCCTTCCCTGAAATATGGTGAGTGCCAAAAACACCACGCTGAGCTGAACTGTGAGTGCAGCTTCTGGGCTTTATATTAAACCGACTTGAAACTTGAGAATCATGAACAGTAGATCAGGGCTCACTGAAATAGAGACTGTGCAACAACAACAACAAAAAAGAAAACAAAAAACAAAATGGAAAGGAATAGTTAGGCCCTTCCTTATAAAATGTGAGCACGTATCAATTTCTTACTCCTGAGTGTTGGCTTAGAAAATAGTTCCCTCCTGTAATATAGGAAAGCCTGGCGTGCTCCCGTCCACGGGGTCAGAGTTGGACACGACCGAGCGACTGAACTACACTACCTGTAAAGTGCAAGAGTGGAGGCTCTCTGCTCCCCACTTAACTTAGAGACGCACAAGCTCAGGCCCTGTCGCTGACCGTGGCCGCCACGACCCCGGGACCCTCCGTGAAAACCACAGAGCTGACGCAGGAACGTGGCTGCCAGCAGGAGGGGCAGTGAGACCCTGCCGGGGAACGCGGGGGCTTAAAATGCAGAGACGACGCTGCTTTTAGAAAATGCCTGTCTCTAAAGCAATGCTCTTGAAGGAATCCAAGACCCAGGGCAAAGAGCAGGCTTGCAGTTTGTGCGCCACAAACAGATGTGGAAGGGGGAGAAGGCGGACAGAGGACAGACACATCTGGAACTTCCATGGCACAGTGTTCACAGGCTGGCGGGTTCGCCTATCACCTAGGGACTTGGAGAAACTTGATGGCTCCCTCTCAAACCTAGCCAGTTCTTTGTGACTCTTGACTTGAGGGAAAGATTTCTGGCTGGAGACAATGAAAGGGGCCCCAAGTTTTCCAGCTACCTCTCATTTATCCACTTTCTCAAGCCATTTCTTTGCTTCTCTCTCGAGCAGGCACCTGTCACGCGGAAAATCAGCCTGTGTAGGTGACTCAGAAAGGCCCAGCTTTTCAGAGGTGGCATGTCTGCGGAACAGGTAGGTCCTGGGGCAGGAGCGTGGAGAACCCTCTTAGGACCCTTCCTCTGGTTCCTACTTCAGCTGCTTGCTTTGGCTTCTGCCCTTTGGGCCGTCTCAAAGTGGAACTCTTAACTCAGAGCTGTGTGTTGGCAACTCCACCAACACAACGTCAGTCCGAGAGAATGACCCACCCAGATACAAAGCGGAAGTATGAGGTGCAGGGAGGTGCGTTCCCCTGGCATGTTTTGAAACAATCTTTATTTATTTACTTTTGGCTATTCTGGGTTTTCACGTCTGCCACAGGCTCTTCTGTAGTGGCAGGGAGTGGGGGCTCCTCTCTAGCTGAGGTCACAGGCTTCTTGTTGCAGTGACGTCTCTTGTAGAACTCAGGCTCCAGGGCTCACAGTCCGGTAGTCGGGACACATGGGCTCAATAGTTGCGGCTCTGAGGCTCTAGAACACAGGGTCAACAGTTGAGCCTCATGGGCTTAGTCACTCCTCAGCATGTGGGATCTTCCCGGACCAGGGATTGAACCCGTCTCTCCTGCACTGGCAGGCGAGCCCTTTAACACTGACCTTCCCTGGAAGCCCGCCTCTGGCATTTTGCTCACTCCTCCTGAACTTGGATCCTGTAAGCCAAGAGAAGTCAACGCTTTGCTCAAGCTTGTTTGATTCGGATTTTTATCACCTGTAACCTGAATCTTCCCGTTTTAAAAACTTGCATATAAACCTAGTTTACCCTCAAATAAATAGTTAAAAACTTAGAAGGCGCAGACAAACAGATGTGGAAGGGGAGAAGGCGGACAGAGGACAGACACATCTGGAACTTCCATGGCACAGTGTTCACAGGCTGGCGGGTTCGCCTATCACCTAGGGACTTGGAGAAACTTGATGGCTCCCTCTCAAACCTAGCCAGTTCTTTGTGACTCTTGACTTGAGGGAAAGATTTCTGGCTGGAGACAATGAAAGGGGCCCCAAGTTTTCCAGCTACCTCTCATTTATCCACTTTCTCAAGCCATTTCTTTGCTTCTCTCTCGAGCAGGCACCTGTCACGCGGAAAATCAGCCTGTGTAGGTGACTCAGAAAGGCCCAGCTTTTCAGAGGTGGCATGTCTGCGGAACAGGTAGGTCCTGGGGCAGGAGCGTGGAGAACCCTCTTAGGACCCTTCCTCTGGTTCCTACTTCAGCTGCTTGCTTTGGCTTCTGCCCTTTGGGCCGTCTCAAAGTGGAACTCTTAACTCAGAGCTGTGTGTTGGCAACTCCACCAACACAACGTCAGTCCGAGAGAATGACCCACCCAGATACAAAGCGGAAGTATGAGGTGCAGGGAGGTGCGTTCCCCTGGCATGTTTTGAAACAATCTTTATTTATTTACTTTTGGCTATTCTGGGTTTTCACGTCTGCCACAGGCTCTTCTGTAGTGGCAGGGAGTGGGGGCTCCTCTCTAGCTGAGGTCACAGGCTTCTTGTTGCAGTGACGTCTCTTGTAGAACTCAGGCTCCAGGGCTCACAGTCCGGTAGTCGGGACACATGGGCTCAATAGTTGCGGCTCTGAGGCTCTAGAACACAGGGTCAACAGTTGAGCCTCATGGGCTTAGTCACTCCTCAGCATGTGGGATCTTCCCGGACCAGGGATTGAACCCGTGTCTCCTGCACTGGCAGGCGAGCTCTTTAACACTGAGCTTCCCTGGAAGCCCCGCCTCTGGCATTTTGCTCACTCCTCCTGAACTTGGATCCTGTAAGCCAAGAGAAGTCAACGCTTTGCTCAAGCTTGTTTGATTCGGATTTTTATCACCTGTAACCTGAATCTTCCCGTTTTTAAAAACTTGCATATAAACCTAGTTTACCCTCAAATAAATAGTTAAAACTTCACATGAGCATGCTAAAGGTTCTTTTGAATAATAAAAACTTATTTTCAAGTCAAACGATCACTTTCAAATGTATCCTCTATGCAAATCCGAATATTTAGACACTAGCTTTTTAAAATACATCACTGTTATCATATACAATTGGATGGAATAGCTAAATAAACAGAGTTTAGGCAGTTGTTCTAGTTTTTCATATTCAATTTGAACAAACAGAAAAGTACCCTAGTCACAGATAATTAAATATTTTATTTTAGATCATAAAAATATTATGCCCATTCTGTTATACAGTAAAAGGTAAGTGAACATCTTTAACATTTATTTATTTATTCATTTTGGCGGGGGTGGGAGGGAGGGGAGTGGGCAGGCCACTTCCACTGGTCTTCCATTTGTCTAGTTTCATCCATCTTTGTTATCTGGCCCGTGTGGGCCTCCCATTGCAGTGGCCTCCGTTGTCACAGAGCACCAGCTCTGGGCACATGCGCTCCAGAGCTCCGGCTCGGTGATTGGACACATCGGTCCAGCCGCTCCGTGGCACGTGGGATCTTCCCAGGCCAGGGATCGAACTGGCGCCCCTTGCACTGCAAGGCGGTGTCCTTACCCACTGGACCACCAGGGAAGCCTGTGAACATCTTTAAATAATGAAAGGGTTAAGAAATGATTTGGGTTATAATCCAAGGAACATAAGTCATAAATCTGCAGGAGATTGGTATTTTCCACATGAAATCCTTTAAAGCTAAACAGTCTCAAACATTTTCTATTCGCGGCCTCTGGGAGGCTCTAGAACACAGGGTCAACAGTTGAGCCTCATGGGCTTAGTCACTCCTCAGCATGTGGGATCTTCCCGTACCAGGGATTTAACCCGTGTCTCCTGCACTGGCAGTCGAGCTCTTTAACACTGAGCTTGCCTGGAAGCCCGCCTCTGGCATTTTGCTCACTCCTCCTGAACTTGGATCCTGTAAGCCAAGAGAAGTCAACGCTTTGCTCAAGCTTGTTTGATTCGGATTTTTATCACCTGTAACCTGAATCTTCCCGTTTTTAAAAACTTGCATATAAACCTAGTTTACCCTCAAATAAATAGTTAAAACTTCACATGAGCATGCTAAAGGTTCTTTTGAATAATAAAAACTTATTTTCAAGTCAAACGATCACTTTCAAATGTATCCTCTATGCAAATCCGAATATTTAGACACTAGCTTTTTAAAATACATCACTGTTATCATATACAATTGGATGGAATAGCTAAATAAACAGAGTTTAGGCAGTTGTTCTAGTTTTTCATATTCAATTTGAACAAACAGAAAAGTACCCTAGTCACAGATAATTAAATATTTTATTTTAGATCATAAAAATATTATGCCCATTCTGTTATACAGTAAAAGGTAAGTGAACATCTTTAACATTTATTTATTTATTCATTTTGGCGGGGTGGGAGGGAGGGGAGTGGGCAGGCCACTTCCACTGGTCTTCCATTTGTCTAGTTTCATCCATCTTTGTTATCTGGCCCGTGTGGGCCTCCCATTGCAGTGGCCTCCGTTGTCACAGAGCACCAGCTCTGGGCACATGCGCTCCAGAGCTCCGGCTCGGTGATTGGACACATCGGTCCAGCCGCTCCGTGGCACGTGGGATCTTCCCAGGCCAGGGATCGAACTGGCGCCCCTTGCACTGCAAGGCGGTGTCCTTACCCACTGGACCACCAGGGAAGCCTGTGAACATCTTTAAATAATGAAAGGGTTAAGAAATGATTTGGGTTATAATCCAAGGAACATAAGTCATAAATCTGCAGGGAGATTGGTATTTTCCACATGAAATCCTGATAAAAAGCTAAACAGTCTCAAACATTTTCTATAAATACATTATTACTGGTTAGCGTGCTTTTGCTTCAGTGTTAGAAAAGTCACAACACATTGGACGAATGTATGTTACGAGCCAGTGTTCTAGACGTGCGTCCCATGGTGCCATCTATATGACACTTGTTCAGAAGTGACGCCAAAATCCTCAGCACACGGCCTATCGGGGGAGAGAGGTGCCTGCCAACGCTCACACAGCTGATGAGCAGGAGGGTCGGCCTGGAAACAGGAAGAGTTTGTCCCTCTATGTGGCAGCAAAGGGACAATACCCAGGCACGGACACGGACACCGCAGCTCGCGATTTTGGTTTTTAAGGAGTTCAAAGATAAATCCCAGCAAGATGGCCAGTTTGAGTCAAGCCTTTCTTCCAGAGCTGGAGACTTATCGACTGAGGTACTTGACATACTTCAGGGAAAAGAGCTACAGAGCTGGATAAACCAGCTGAGGCCTAAGACTGCCATGGACGTCTAAATGCACATTTCCTGTAACACGAACAGGCTCCCTTCTTAAGGGAACAGGAGAGGGGTGGGGCTGGTTTCAGCTCTTCAAAACAGAGACAGGGCAGGGGAGGGGAGGGAAGGCACAGAGGCACCTTCGGAGCCCTTTGTGCACGAACAGGAAATGCAGACTGTCCACCGGACAGTCCGGGCCAAGCATCTTCTGAACCTCGCTATCGCCAATTTCCCCACATGCCGGACGCAGGGCATCCGGGGGTTTGGTCAGGCATCCTCCCTGTCTGAGCGCTAACGCCGAGCTTCCTCTAAGGGCATCCCCTCCGCTGCATCCAGTTTGAGGCTCCCAGATGCCAGGGCCGCCACCAGGGACAGGGCTGGCCGCTCGGTGATTGGACACATCGGTCCAGCCGCTCCGTGGCACGTGGGATCTTCCCAGGCCAGGGATCGAACTGGCGCCTGCACTGCAAGGCGGTGTCCTTACCCACTGGACCACCAGGGAAGCCTGTGAACATCTTTAAATAATGAAAGGGTTAAGAAATGATTTGGGTTATAATCCAAGGAACATAAGTCATAAATCTGCAGGGAGATTGGTATTTTCCACATGAAATCCTGATAAAAAGCTAAACAGTCTCAAACATTTTCTATAAATACATTATTACTGGTTAGCGTGCTTTTGCTTCAGTGTTAGAAAAGTCACAACACATTGGACGAATGTATGTTACGAGCCAGTGTTCTAGACGTGCGTCCCATGGTGCCATCTATATGACACTTGTTCAGAAGTGACGCCAAAATCCTCAGCACACGGCCTATCGGGGGAGAGAGGTGCCTGCCAACGCTCACACAGCTGATGAGCAGGAGGGTCGGCCTGGAAACAGGAAGAGTTTGTCCCTCTATGTGGCAGCAAAGGGACAATACCCAGGCACGGACACGGACACCGCAGCTCGCGATTTTGGTTTTTAAGGAGTTCAAAGATAAATCCCAGCAAGATGGCCAGTTTGAGTCAAGCCTTTCTTCCAGAGCTGGAGACTTATCGACTGAGGTACTTGACATACTTCAGGGAAAAGAGCTACAGAGCTGGATAAACCAGCTGAGGCCTAAGACTGCCATGGACGTCTAAATGCACATTTCCTGTAACACGAACAGGCTCCCTTCTTAAGGGAACAGGAGAGGGGTGGGGCTGGTTTCAGCTCTTCAAAACAGAGACAGGGCAGGGGAGGGGAGGGAAGGCACAGAGGCACCTTCGGAGCCCTTTGTGCACGAACAGGAAATGCAGACTGTCCACCGGACAGTCCGGGCCAAGCATCTTCTGAACCTCGCTATCGCCAATTTCCCCACATGCCGGACGCAGGGCATCCGGGGGTTTGGTCAGGCATCCTCCCCTGTCTGAGCGCTAACGCCGAGCTTCCTCTAAGCCAGGCGAGCTCCGGAGCCGTCCCGCTGCATCCAGTCCCAGCCACTTCGAGGCTCCCAGATGCCAGGGCCGCCACCAGGAAGGGGGCACTTATATCTCTGGTTCCTGTGCTTTCAAATAGAACGTATCTCACTAAAGAGAGAACCTGGTCCCAAGCTCTCCTGGTCTCTGTACACGCCTCCGGTCCAGGCCAAGAGGAGCGCTCCTTGCTCTCAAGGCAGGGGAGGGAGGGCTGCTACGGCAGGGGGCTCTCCAGCCGCGCCTGTGGCCCAAACTAAGTGACAGGTGGACCCGGCCCACCGCACTGGTAGGAATGTCACGTGGGATATGTTTGGCGGAGGACAGAATGCCACCCAACCAAATGTTATTTAAAAAGTATCTTAACAAAACATAAGGTCACTTTGCAAATACATTAACATTGGCTTTGAAACAGAACTGGGACCCAGTGCTTTCTCCTCCTGGGATCTTTACTCTGGAAGAGCACCTGTACCCCAGCCTCCTTCCCAGGCTCTTACTAAACATTACGTTGCCCAGGGGGCCTTAATGGGAGGTCACTTACTTCACTCTTTAATACTTAGGGCAATTGCTACACGTACAGTAATTTTTTCTGGGGATCCTTCTCTGAAAGGGAAAGAAAATATTGATAAAGTATGTTTTGAGGCAGTTAACTTTGGATCTAGTTGAAAAAAGATTTAAGTTATTATTCACTTTGAAACTGATCCCACTAATGCCAAAGGACTTGATTTTCATACTTACCCGGAACTCAGAAGCTTGAAGCTACACCAATGTTTTCAAACAAGGCAATGACTTAACACTTTGACAAAGTCTAAAAACAACATCCTAAGGATGGAGGGCAACTGTTTAGCCAACGCGGAAGGGAGAACAACAATCGGTACTTTACCAGCGCAATGCAGCAGTCCCTATGCGGCTTCTCCCCTGGACCAGGTCATATGCACATGTGTGCACGAGGAGAAAGACAGGAAGGTGCCACCTGATGTCAGCGTTTCTCAAATGCACATTCTCTCTATGGGTAGGTCATTCGGATAAGAGGAGAATGTGTGTTTCCAAATGCCCCCAGTTGTATCTTGTAATTGGTGTTACTGCAGAGATAGGTTGGTATGAGGAGGTCTTTACCAACCAATGAAATCAATCTACATTACGCCGATGCACCTGGCATGACGGTTCCAAAGCCTATGACCTGAGCTTGTAATGGGCAAAGGCACCTTCATGAGAGCTACTTCTGAACAGTAGGTACACTGTCTAAACATCTCAGTGTAACCACAGAAGTTACACCTCGGGCTTCCCTTGGATTATGTAAAAAGCTGAAGGCAGCCACTGGGAAGACGACCCTGTCTCCCACACTGAGGGAGACGCCCTGCGGAGAGGGAGCACGTTTTCTGGGGAGACAGTATCAGCCCTGCAGCCTTCGCACAGCTCCCACATCAAGAGAGGGGGAGGGACCGAGTGAGGGGGAGGGAGGCAGAGGAAGTCAGCAGGCTGGGAGGCTGAGAGCGCCTCCATCCTAATCACAATACTTCATTAGGCAACAAGAGTTTCCAGCTGGAAGGCACATGAAGTGTAAGCAGAACAGTAATGAAGGCAATGGAAGGGACAATCTCTTTCTGGTGTCAGGTACAGTGTAGCCTGAGGCTACCAACCTCCGGCCCGGAAACACCGCCTCTAAGAGGGACCTGCTGACGTCAGGGTCTGGGTCAGCAGGTGAAGGAGGGTCGGCGCTCCTGGCTTGGTGACGACGACTCTTCAGTACTCAGCAAAGCTCCCGTGCCTCTCACAAGGAGACCCTAAGTCCTTGATGAGACAGAAGACGTGAGACTATAGAGAGCTTTGTTTACTGTTGGCATGACCTGCAAGTCAGACCGAGTTCACTGGTCCGGTGGAGTGGAGTCCTCCTTGCTCTGTCCACCACTGAGAGTTAAAAACTTAACTAAACAGAAGAGACGAAGGAAGCAGCTATGAAATTTCCCTCTTCTTTGCCTTGGTTGTATGTCCACCATTTGCGTAAAATAAATAATATGCTTTAAATTAAAATGTCAGCACAGTCAGAATGTGATATTCTTAAGGCAGAACAATAGAAGTCTCTTTAAATAGACACTTTATTATATCCACAGGCGATAAAATCCCAGAGCTACTGTGAGGCACGTAAATATAGATCCTGGAAGGAAAAAAAAAACACAATTGTGCACAGTATTAGTTCTATTAACAGTTATTTGCAGGAACATCGTTTACTAAGAAAACAGACATTTATCCTCCAAGAAGGAAAACCCAAACCCAAGCAACCGTGGCTTGCTCACTGAGGTGCTACACTCCGTAAAATATCTGCCTATTAAAAAAAAACCCACACCTGAAATCATTCTATTCAGAGTACAGATGTGTCCAGCAGCCAAGGAAACTTGTCAAGAAAAAGTACAGAATCACAAAAATTCTGCTGTCATAAAGTACACACACAAGTACCACAAGGGACAGCCTTTTAACTTCATGAGCAAAATTCCACTTCTAAATACTATTATATGTCACTATTATATACTTTGGATTATATTGATCCAAAATGTTAAATCTGAGTTAAAATAATGGCTAAGTAATTTTTTTTTTTGGTACATAAATCTTCTTTCCCTCTTTTAGCTCAAAAATCATGAAAGCAAAATAACTCCTTATAAGGAGTGGTACCCCCCTGAAGCGGACAGACAACAACTCAACTATCTGTAAAATATTCCATCTTGAATGTCACGAAAAATAATTCCAAATAATTACAATTTGAGGATAGCATTTCTTAACATTGAAGATTCCATCCATAGTAGTAAACAGTTATGTACTTTATTTACAAAGAAAGAAAAACATGCCAGTAAGAACATGATACTTAATCTACTGGGAACTGTAAGATGCCTTCCAGTTTCTGAGAATGTGAAGACATGAAGAACTGTGTTGGCGTCAGTGAAACGCAGGATCTGTCTCTGACGTCACTCGTCAAGTGTGTTTACTTGGGGAACTCCCCGGTGGCCCGGGCGCAGGGCGCTGCACTTCCCCTGCGAGGCGCAGGGGTGTGACTCTGGGTCAGGGAACTACGATCACACACAGCGCACAGCACATCCAAAAAGTTCTTTAATTTTATTTATTTTCTCTTCAGTCCATTTAAACTACCTAAATACCAGGTGGCTCACCTGCAAGATATTTAATGTTATCCAGCTTGTGCGACTCCAGCATGGTTTTGAGACCAGCGACCTCGGTGTCGATCTTCCGGTCGGTCTGCGTGACGGCCCGATCCTGCTGGGCGTGCTGGGAGAACAGATTCCCAGCATGAAACCCCTCTCGAGGTGTCCCCTCTGCCGGCAGTCCCCGAGCCCCTTCCCCTCAGGGTGCCGTCAAGGGACACACACGGTCAGACTAAGGAGACCTGGGCTTTCATTCGAGTTCTACTAGCCTCAGGCTGCGCTGTGTTGGTCAGGGCCTTAGCTTGTTTGCTTCTGTTTGAAACAAAGAAAAAGGTCCCACTGGCCCTGCCTTTACATCGGCTGTTTGGAGAAGCAACCGTGACTACGGATGGAAGGAAGCTTTTAAAAATTATAGACTGCTTTGCAAGTAAGAATAAGATCAAGAAGCTGGTCTGTTCTCGACGGCAATGAATATGCCTCATCCTGCTGAATTCCTCTCAGTAAAAGGCATACAAAACATGCTCTAAAAAATGAAGATCTAGAACCTATCATAAGAAGTGAAGTAAATCAAAAAGAGAAGGACAAGTACAATATACTAACACATATATATGGAATCTAGTAGGATGGTAATGATAACACACGCAGTGAAGTGATGGAAAAACAGACGTGGACAGTTGACATATGGACATTGTAAGGAATGAACGGTGGATGGGAGGCGTAAAGGAAGTAGCATGAAAACCTATACTATCATATGTGAAAAAAATAGCTACTGTCATTGTGCTGTGAGAAAACGGGATCCTGCAGGGGGGCTGTGCGACGGCCTGGAGGGGTGGGATTGAGGGATATATATATGACTAATCTGGGAACATACATATCTATAAATAACAAAACTCTGTAAAAGTTAAAAGTAAAATAAAAATTAAAACACTCGTCAAGTGTGTTTACTTGGGGAACTCCCGGTGGCGGGCGCGGGCGCTGCACTTCCTGCGAGGCGCAGGGTGTGACTCTGGGTCAGGGAACTACGATCACACACAGCGCAGCACATCCAAAAGTTCTTTAATTTTATTTATTTTCTCTTCAGTCCATTTAAACTACCTAAATACCAGGTGGCTCACCTGCAAGATATTTAATGTTATCCAGCTTGTGCGACTCCAGCATGGTTTTGAGACCAGCGACCTCGGTGTCGATCTTCCGGTCGGTCTGCGTGACGGCCCGATCCTGCTGGGCGTGCTGGGAGAACAGATTCCCAGCATAAAACCCCCTCTCGAGGTGTCCCTCTGCCGGCAGTCCCGAGCCCCTTCCCCTCAGGGTGCCGTCAAGGGACACACAGGTCAGACTAAGGAGACCTGGGCTTTCATTCGAGTTCTACTAGCCTCAGGCTGCGCTGTGTTGGTCAGGGCCTTAGCTTGTTTGCTTCTGTTTGAAACAAAGAAAAAGGTCCCACTGGCCCTGCCTTTACATCGGCTGTTTGGAGAAGCAACCGTGACTACGGATGGAAGGAAGCTTTTAAAAATTATAGACTGCTTTGCAAGTAAGAATAAGATCAAGAAGCTGGTCTGTTCTCGACGGCAATGAATATGCCTCATCCTGCTGAATTCCTCTCAGTAAAAGGCATACAAAACATGCTCTAAAAAATGAAGATCTAGAACCTATCATAAGAAGTGAAGTAAATCAAAAAGAGAAGGACAAGTACAATATACTAACACATATATATGGAATCTAGTAGGATGGTAATGATAACACACGCAGTGAAGTGATGGAAAAACAGACGTGGACAGTTGACATATGGACATTGTAAGGAATGAACGGTGGATGGGAGGCGTAAAGGAAGTAGCATGAAAACCTATACTATCATATGTGAAAAAAATAGCTACTGTCATTGTGCTGTGAGAAAACGGGATCCTGCAGGGGGGCTGTGCGACGGCCTGGAGGGGTGGGATTGAGGGATATATATATGACTAATCTGGGAACATACATATCTATAAATAACAAAACTCTGTAAAAGTTAAAAGTAAAATAAAAATTAAAAAAAAAAAGAATGGAATCTTAGGTAATCTAAAAGCAACAGCGCTTGCCTGGACACTATTTCTATTCACATTTTTTTTTTTTCCATTTATTTATTTATTTATTTTGTGGGGTGGGGGAGGCGGAGTGGGTAGGCCGCTTCTATTGGTCTTTCATTTGTCTATTTTTCATGTCTTTGTTCTTTGGCCCGTGTGGGCCTCCCATTGCGGTGGCATCTGTTGTCGCAGAGCACCGGCTCTGGGCGCATGCGCTCCAGAGCCCCGGCTGGGCAATTGGACACATCGGTCCAGCCGCTCCGCGGCAGGTGGGATCTTCCCAGGCCAGGGATGGAACCGGCGCGCCTTGCACTGCAAGGCGGTGTCCTTACCCACTGGACCACCAGGGAAGCCCTCTATTCACATTTTTTAAAAATTTTCTTCTTTTATAATTCAAATGCCAGTGTCTTATTATTATGAAGACTGGCTATATCAAGGGTATATACGCCCAAATGTAACAGTTAAACTAAATACATAATTCCCAAAGAGGGGTGAGTTTGGCTGATGTTATATAAAGGGTCTGTAACATCTCATTAATGCGTAGAAGCATGGGGAAATACTTCACGAAAAATCCTTGGGCAGGTCAGTAGTCCCGTGGCCAATAATCCAGGCAATGAATACGGAAATATACGCCTGGACAAGTAAAATATTCCAGAGGGGGAGATCAGTGTTCTCGCACAGAAGTCTCCCAGGTAATACAGGTCGGAAAAGAAATCATAAAAGCCATAAACTAAAACCATAGTAAAAAAACCCTTCCATTCCTTATGATTCTTCAATCACTGAGACTTAAACCATTAAGATAATTAAATACTCTGTTAAACACCAAAAAATCCTATGATAGTCCACTTAGGGGTATGTATACCCCAAAGAATGAAAACCAGGGACACCAACAGATATTCACCTGGCCATGTTCAAAGGATCAGTCACAATGGCCGGAAGGGTCATCAAAATGTATTATGTCCACACAAGGGAAAAGTACTTAGCTTTAAAAAGAAAGGGAATCCTGACATACGCTCCAACTCAGATGGACCTTGTGGACATTATGCTAAGTGAAATAATCAGTCACAAAAGGACAAATACTGTACGATTCCACTTACATGAGGGCCCCAGAGTGGTCAAAGTCACAGAGAGAGAAAACAGAGTGATGGTAGCCAGGGAGCAAGAAATGAAGGATCAGTGCTTACTGAGCAGAGTTTCAGAATCTTTTCTTACCAGTGACACCATTTCTGTTTTTATTTCCAGCAGCTTCCTTTCGTTTAACGAATACTGCAACAAACATGCAACATTGGTCAGATTCTGATTTATTCCTTTCTCTCGCTCTCCTCTTTCTCTGGCACCTTAAATAGTCTCGTTTCAGGACTTCTAAGAATAGGGACCACCAGCAGCCAGCCCTGGGATAAAGCAGCCTCCTTGCCTGCTCTTTCTGAACCTTCGTGAGGTTTCTCATTCACAGTCACGCATCGCTCCACCGTCTGGGTTCGCTTTGGTCATCCTCTGCCTCTCTCCCTGCTGGTTCTCTTTCCATTGTGTCGCTGTGATGTCTCTAGGTCCCTCCCACTTTTGTGACAACGTTTCCTGGGACCAGTGGAGATGGATGCTGAGTCACGGGCATTTTTAAGCTTTGAGAGGGTTGAAGAAAGTGGGGTCACGATTCCATTTAGGAGCTATCCCATCTTAACCACAAACAAAACTAGTCACTATCTGATGCTTAGGCAAAAGAGAAAAGGTATCAAGTTGGGAAAAAAGTTTCGAGGATTACTACCCTGTGACATAGATGTTGCCTTCTGATTATCAAACACTATACAAACACACAGACACAAGAAATACACTAGACCATCACATATCGGTTTTAACTGAAAAAACAAAACAAAAAACAAACCCATGTGGGCATTGTCTAGTTCTACTCAGAATTAAAATGTTAACTTGCCTTTGGGCTATTAATGCCTATGTAAAGTCCACTTAGGGGTATGTATACCCCAAAGAATGAAAACCAGGGACACCAACAGATATTCACCTGGCCATGTTCAAAGGATCAGTCACAATGGCCGGAAGGGTCATCAAAATGTATTATGTCCACACAAGGGAAAAGTACTTAGCTTTAAAAAGAAAGGGAATCCTGACATACGCTCCAACTCAGATGGACCTTGTGGACATTATGCTAAGTGAAATAATCAGTCACAAAAGGACAAATACTGTACGATTCCACTTACATGAGGGCCCCAGAGTGGTCAAAGTCACAGAGAGAGAAAACAGAGTGATGGTAGCCAGGAGCAAGAAATGAAGGATCAGTGCTTACTGAGCAGAGTTTCAGAATCTTTTCTTACCAGTGACACCATTTCTGTTTTTATTTCCAGCAGCTTCCTTTCGTTTAACGAATACTGCAACAAACATGCAACATTGGTCAGATTCTGATTTATTCCTTTCTCTCGCTCTCCTCTTTCTCTGGCACCTTAAATAGTCTCGTTTCAGGACTTCTAAGAATAGGGACCACCAGCAGCCAGCCCTGGGATAAAGCAGCCTCCTTGCCTGCTCTTTCTGAACCTTCGTGAGGTTTCTCATTCACAGTCACGCATCGCTCCACCGTCTGGGTTCGCTTTGGTCATCCTCTGCCTCTCTCCCTGCTGGTTCTCTTTCCATTGTGTCGCTGTGATGTCTCTAGGTCCCTCCCACTTTTGTGACAACGTTTCCTGGGACCAGTGGAGATGGATGCTGAGTCACGGGCATTTTTAAGCTTTGAGAGGGTTGAAGAAAGTGGGGTCACGATTCCATTTAGGAGCTATCCCATCTTAACCACAAACAAAACTAGTCACTATCTGATGCTTAGGCAAAAGAGAAAAGGTATCAAGTTGGGAAAAAAGTTTCGAGGATTACTACCCTGTGACATAGATGTTGCCTTCTGATTATCAAACACTATACAAACACACAGACACAAGAAATACACTAGACCATCACATATCGGTTTTAACTGAAAAAACAAAACAAAAAACAAACCCATGTGGGCATTGTCTAGTTCTACTCAGAATTAAAATGTTAACTTGCCTTTGGGCTATTAATGCCTATGTAAAGATACTGAGCAATTTTGTTGACATTGAGACCAAAATCAGACATATCTATTTAGTGGTGGGCATCAGGATTTAACTAAGCAAATAAAAAACTGGAATTTAAGTGAAGAGCTAAAAAAATCTTCAATACATTAACATTGTTATGGGGGAGAAACTGATGCTTTTGAAGTATCTAGAAACTTTCTAGCAATGAAATGTTCCCCCTGTGACTACATGGGGGATAGAGTATAAAACCATAATTGCTTAGGAGTTAAGAAGAAGGAAAGAAATCCCAAACCAAGAACTATTTGTGGGACCAGAGAACCCTCATGTCCAGACTTTCAGAGAGAGCGATGCACCAATTCACCAGCAGAGGGCAGGGTGGAGTGGGATTTTCTGCATCCCTTAAAACTGGTCTTCCCTAGGTCAGTATTGACTCAGTCACAAGAGAAAAGCCTGAATCTTGACATTGCCATGCTACAAAAATAGCAACTATCTGGTTCCATCTCTCCCTACCCCACAGCAGCTTACAGGATATACTGCTTTTGAAACTGGCTGCAAATGTCACCACAGTCAATGTGGTTAGAACTGTATTATAACTGTATTGAACAGGTGAATGAGAAGGTTGAATAGCTCATCTTCCTCAGTGTGTGTTACAACTCATGCTAGCTGCAGACTAACATATTGCTGTCCTGCACCTCAAAGTAACCTGAATCTAGGATTACCAAGAAGGACTTCTCAGTAAGTCACACAAATTCACTGGTATTAATCCATGTTCACAGCCCGTTATCTCCCAATCTCTGAGATCTGGTTCTTCCTGGCTTGGTTGCTACAGGCATCTTCCTACATCAAATAAATTCAGAGTCCCTGTTAAGTCCACAACCCTTAAGGGCAAAGGTAGCCAAAGGAGTTTTTCATCTTCTAGATTCTAGTCCAAGGCTAGTGATTATTACATATTTTAGTAATACAAGGCTAGTGATTAATACAAACACACAGACACAAGAAATACACTAGACCATCACATATCGGTTTTAACTGAAAAACAAAACAAAAAACAAACCCATGTGGGCATTGTCTAGTTCTACTCAGAATTAAAATGTTAACTTGCCTTTGGGCTATTAATGCCTATGTAAAGATACTGAGCAATTTTGTTGACATTGAGACCAAAATCAGACATATCTATTTAGTGGTGGGCATCAGGATTTAACTAAGCAAATAAAAAACTGGAATTTAAGTGAAGAGCTAAAAAAATCTTCAATACATTAACATTGTTATGGGGGAGAAACTGATGCTTTTGAAGTATCTAGAAACTTTCTAGCAATGAAATGTTCCCCCTGTGACTACATGGGGGATAGAGTATAAAACCATAATTGCTTAGGAGTTAAGAAGAAGGAAAGAAATCCCAAACCAAGAACTATTTGTGGGACCAGAGAACCCTCATGTCCAGACTTTCAGAGAGAGCGATGCACCAATTCACCAGCAGAGGGCAGGGTGGAGTGGGATTTTCTGCATCCCTTAAAACTGGTCTTCCCTAGGTCAGTATTGACTCAGTCACAAGAGAAAAGCCTGAATCTTGACATTGCCATGCTACAAAAATAGCAACTATCTGGTTCCATCTCTCCCTACCCCACAGCAGCTTACAGGATATACTGCTTTTGAAACTGGCTGCAAATGTCACCACAGTCAATGTGGTTAGAACTGTATTATAACTGTATTGAACAGGTGAATGAGAAGGTTGAATAGCTCATCTTCCTCAGTGTGTGTTACAACTCATGCTAGCTGCAGACTAACATATTGCTGTCCTGCACCTCAAAGTAACCTGAATCTAGGATTACCAAGAAGGACTTCTCAGTAAGTCACACAAATTCACTGGTATTAATCCATGTTCACAGCCCGTTATCTCCCAATCTCTGAGATCTGGTTCTTCCTGGCTTGGTTGCTACAGGCATCTTCCTACATCAAATAAATTCAGAGTCCCTGTTAAGTCCACAACCCTTAAGGGCAAAGGTAGCCAAAGGAGTTTTTCATCTTCTAGATTCTAGTCCAAGGCTAGTGATTATTACATATTTTAGTAATACTAAGTGATTTAATCTCCACGGTTAAAAATATTTCAAGGCGAGAAAGGTAACATGAACATAATTATTATTTTGTATACATGTTGTATGGGGACTTCCCTGGTGGTTCAGCGGTAAAGAATCCACCTGCAATGCAGGAAATGCAGGTTCAATCCCTGGGTCTGGAAGATCCCCTGGAGGAGGAAATGGCAACTCACTTGCCTGGGAAATCCCATGGACGGAGAAGCCTAGCGGGCTACAGTCCATGGAGCCACAAAAGAGTCAGACATGACTCAGAGACTAAACAACAATTGTATGTTTTATATATATCTCCCTTTTGCTTATTTACAACCCACATTTTGTGATACCTTTCTGGTAACAAATGTATAACACTACTTTTCCTAACTGAAAATTTCAATTGAATGTAACTTTAATAAACATTTAGAATTTGCACTTCAAAATAATGCAAATTATTTTAATAATGCAAATTATTTAATATTTTTCTATTAAAAAACTACATGGAAATATTTTTCAAACCTTGAATTCTTAATGTAGAATTTAATGTTATTTAATATTTATAATTTAGTATTATTCAAGCCAGATAATCAGGACCAACGGAGATTTCAGTTAACATCAAGTGGACCAAGAGAAAACTTAATTTCTTTATTCATGTCTAAGTGACACATAATTTAGTATCTCTGAAACAAAAAAGATTTCAACTTGATTTGACCAAGATTTTTTTTTTTAATTTTTACTTATTTATTTGGCTGTGTCAGATCTTAGTTGCAGTATATGGGAACTAGTTCTCTGAAGAGGGATCAAACCCAGGCCCCCTGCATTGGGAGTGCAGAGTCCTAGCCACTGGAACACGAGGGAAGTCCTGATTTGACCAGGATTTTAATGTTAGTTTTTGAAGTCCTAATCCAAAATAGAGTTGAAATAAACAAACACTGTGTCTAACAATCATATATAGGTGAATAATTAATAGTACTTGTGAACTGCACATAAATTCAGACTTGACCAAGTGTTCTGTCCAGGAAAGAAATTAATTCATGCTTGAGTTTTAAGTAAAGAAACATACCAGTTCTTTTACTCTGCTCTTTTCTAGATTGAAGTCTAATTTGGTATCTGTTCGGACTTTGATCACTTCGTCCTAGTAGCAGGGCAAACAACAGAGAGAAAGAAATCCGAAGTAAGAGATCCAAAACCTGTATGGATGTGAGCCTAGGGCTGCAGCCTCCACTGACCCACCCGAGGGGACGAGCAAAGGGGCCACGCCAGGGCGCTCAGAGCAATGGAGCTGGAGACTAGTTAGGTCAAGAGCCCCTGGGTAAGCCATGTCTGCAGGGACTTTCCAGCCACATACAAAAATAATCCCCTTTTAAGTTTCAGTCAGCCCAGAGTGGGTTACTGTTGTTTTTAACATCAAGATACACAATACAATCACCTTGTATTGAATGAAGCTGTTCCCTGGGCAACTCGGGAAAGCACAGATTGACTCAAGTGAAACAAACGTTAGACTCTCGTTTAAATAAAGCTTTCTTTCTGACACTCATCAAAACCCTTTTTGACTTAACATCAATGTTCTTTCCACTTAAAAAAAAAAATCAAACAGCTGGCATAGGCAGCGTTTTAAAATCACAAGTAATTCTTTAAAAACAGTGTCTCCTAAGAGACTCTAAGGGTTCCACGTGGCTGTTTTAGAAAAATTTTACTTAAACATGACTTCATTCCTTCTGGATCACAGTTTTCTTAATGAATTTGGTTACAGACGTCAGTAACTCACCGTTTGGGTATGTTCTTGGTTAAATCTTCCAAAGTATGCTTTAGAGACACGTCACACACATATTTAACACAGAAATTTTTAAGAACACGTATGTATTTTTGACATTTATTACTGAGGTTATGTAATTTTAAACGAGCAAGCAAACAGGAATGGGGATCTTACCATTATCTGCTGTTTCAACCGATGGAGTTCAAGTTTTATTTTCTAAAAAACACATTAAAAAGAAGTAAGTCAAGGATGTGTTGAGAAGGTTAGGAGGAAAACATAAACCTTGGTAGTAAACAAACATTACCACATGCGTTTATGAGCAAATCCTTCAAGTTCTTCCCTCATGCAATAAGAATTTAGCCATGCTTACAAGACAAACAAAACTGAAGCGTCAGCAGCAGAAACGATTACTGCTAGGGCCAGGAAGGCACTACAATCATGGTGTGTCTTGAGGTGTTTCAATTCACGTTGAAGGCCACATAAAATCAGTAACACAACTGGCTTCAATACTCTCATCTTCCGTCAGAGATGCTTTAATACCTCTTTCAAGTTTTCTTCTAGCTACTTCTGCTCTCAAATGACTGACCTGAAGACACCTGAAGACAGTTTCAAACTTTATCTTTTTTCCTAGCAAAAGAATCTTTTGCTAGGGGGCCACATAAAATCATGCTACCTGGGTAAGCCATGTCTGCAGGGACTTTCCAGCCACATACAAAAATAATCCCCTTTTAAGTTTCAGTCAGCCCAGAGTGGGTTACTGTTGTTTTTAACATCAAGATACACAATACAATCACCTTGTATTGAATGAAGCTGTTCCCTGGGCAACTCGGGAAAGCACAGATTGACTCAAGTGAAACAAACGTTAGACTCTCGTTTAAATAAAGCTTTCTTTCTGACACTCATCAAAACCCTTTTTGACTTAACATCAATGTTCTTTCCACTTAAAAAAAAAAATCAAACAGCTGGCATAGGCAGCGTTTTAAAATCACAAGTAATTCTTTAAAAACAGTGTCTCCTAAGAGACTCTAAGGGTTCCACGTGGCTGTTTTAGAAAAATTTTACTTAAACATGACTTCATTCCTTCTGGATCACAGTTTTCTTAATGAATTTGGTTACAGACGTCAGTAACTCACCGTTTGGGTATGTTCTTGGTTAAATCTTCCAAAGTATGCTTTAGAGACACGTCACACACATATTTAACACAGAAATTTTTAAGAACACGTATGTATTTTTGACATTTATTACTGAGGTTATGTAATTTTAAACGAGCAAGCAAACAGGAATGGGGATCTTACCATTATCTGCTGTTTCAACCGATGGAGTTCAAGTTTTATTTTCTAAAAAACACATTAAAAAGAAGTAAGTCAAGGATGTGTTGAGAAGGTTAGGAGGAAAACATAAACCTTGGTAGTAAACAAACATTACCACATGCGTTTATGAGCAAATCCTTCAAGTTCTTCCCTCATGCAATAAGAATTTAGCCATGCTTACAAGACAAACAAAACTGAAGCGTCAGCAGCAGAAACGATTACTGCTAGGGCCAGGAAGGCACTACAATCATGGTGTGTCTTGAGGTGTTTCAATTCACGTTGAAGGCCACATAAAATCAGTAACACAACTGGCTTCAATACTCTCATCTTCCGTCAGAGATGCTTTAATACCTCTTTCAAGTTTTCTTCTAGCTACTTCTGCTCTCAAATGACTGACCTGAAGACACCTGAAGACAGTTTCAAACTTTATCTTTTTTCCTAGCAAAAGAATCTTTTGCTAGGTGGGTTCTTCCTGAGATCAAGATCAACAGGTGGTAAGTGAACTTCTTTCATGGGATTTTAAATAGGGCTGAGAACAAAAGGAAGATGCAAAGGCAGTACCTATATAAGCGCTGATCCCGTAGGCCTACACTTTAAGAAATGAAGGGTTATTTTATAGCAGCACTTACACACAATAACCCCAAACTGGAAACAACTCTAATACACATCACGGTAGAATAATGTGGCATGTTCTTGTAATACTCTAAAACGATGAAAAAGAATGATCTATTGCTGCAAGACACACTCGGATTCCACTGGATAAAGTTTCGGAAGAGCAAAACTAGTGAACAGCCATGTAAGCTGGGATGTGGTTTTGGCAGTGGGAGGAGTGACCAGAAGGGGGCGACAGCAGGACTTTGGGGCACTGGTCATGGTCTACTCCATCTGACCGGTAAGTCTACACTGGAAACTGGTGGAGATGGATACTTCCTTGTGCACTTTTGTGTATGTACATTATGTCTCCATCACTCAACATAAAGCGTTTACTAAATATGAGTGGCTCTTTAGTTTTACCTCATTTTCTGATCTGAGGGCTGAAAATTCACTCTTCTCCAAAATAATCATATCTTTTTTCACGTTGGCAATCTGAGACATTATTTGCTGAAGAGTGATCTCCTGGGAAAAGAGAAACAAAACACAGGACTTGGTCTGGCCTCGGAAGCCCACCTCCTACCGTCTCTACCTGGTATCATCTTTTTTTTTTTTGGGTGGGGGGGCACTTCTATTGGTCTTTCATTATCTGATTTCATCCATCTTTGTTCTTTGGCTCGTGTGGGCCTCGCATCGCAGTGGCCTCTCTTGCTGCAGAGCACCGGCTCTGGGCGCATGCGCTCCACAGCTCCGGCTCAGTAGTTGGACACATCGGTTCAGCCGCTCTGCAGCACGTGGGATCTTCCCAGGCCAGGGATCGAACTGGCGCCCCTTGCACTGCAAGGCGGTGTCCTTACCCACTGGACCACCAGGGAAGCCCTCTACCTGGTATCATCTTAATGAAAAACCAGGAAGTGAGCACAAAGAAAGAGCTCAGCACGGTCCTCCTCTGTCTCACATGAGAGAAGAGGAGGAACTCCAGTCCGGTGTCAGGACCAGACGAGTCGCAGTTAACGGGGTGGCCAGTCGAGGGGTGGCACCCCTGCACTTCCCAGATCTCCACGGTTGACTAGGAGAGTCAGTTTTCAAACATCATGATTCTATTAAGAGTTGACAAAATTGCTTTGAGTAAATACATTTTACACCACTGTAACCATTTGTCTCTCACCTCTGTTACGACCACTGTACGATGGGACTTCCCTGGTGGTCCACTGGCTAAGACTCCATTGCAGACTGGGTTCAGTCCTGGTCAGGGAGCTAGACCCCAAGCACTACAACTAAAGAATCCATATGCTGCAACTAAGACCTGGTGCCACCAAAGAACTATTTTTTTAAAAAATTACTATATGCTTTTATAAAGTTTTTTTTTTTTTAATTTTGGCCTCTTTTATTGTTTATTTATTTATTTATTTATTTATTTATTTTCATCCATCTTTGTTCTTTGGCCTGTATGGGCCCCCCATCGCAATGGCCTCTCTCATTGCAGAGCAGCGGCTCTGGGCGCATGCGCTCCAGAGTGCTAGCTTGTAATTGGACACACTGGTCCTGCTGCTCTACAGCTCATGAGATCTTCCCGTGCCAGGGATCAAACCAGTGCCGCTTGCACTGCAAGGCAGACTCTTCACCCACTAAACCACCAGGGAAGCCCACTATGTGATTTTAAAGAGAGTATTATCTCCAAACATATGACAAATAACACCCCATTATTAGACTTCAGATTTGCTCACGTTCCCCAGCAAAGCTACCTGCTGCATCTTGGTGACCATGTCTTTGTAGATGATATCCATGTTGGCCTCTATGATCTTGATCAAGGCAGACACAATGATTTCTGCTTGTTGAGTCGTAAACCCTAGGCAAACACACAGTTACTCAGGAGACCACAGCTGTCAGAATAATTTTTAAAAATTCTTCACAGAGTGGTAGAAAACACAGTCACACATACAGGTGAATGTCTGAATTCAGAAGCAGGTGGAAAGTTTAGTTTAGGCAGGAGGGTGGAATCCAATCACAAGCCGTGATGTGTCTGCCACTTGGGACAAGTAGGACCCATCCGAGTCTGTTTCCCTATGTAAAACGAGGTGGGGGCGCTGACCAAGCTCTGGCATCCCTCCTAGTCGTCAAAAACCATGTTTTCAGAGAATGTCTGACGACTCAGCAGACGCCTGCTGGGCAGAGTCAAGTGAAAAGATGCAAGACTCAAAAATACAGATATTATACAACGTTTTGCTTTTGTAATTTGAGAAAGAGTATAGGTAGTTTTTATTTTCCTCTGTGTGGTCAAAATTTTCTACAATGGATGTGACATTCTTAGTTTTAAAAGTATATATTAGTAAAAAAAAAAAAAAAAAAGAAGAATGTACTTAAGTAGAGAAACCTTATTTTCAGCACAAATGGGTCAGATCAGTGGCTATATAAATACTAATTCAGCTGTTAGTTAATATTAATAAATAAAATCAGCTCTTACATTTTCCTTCCACCAGTCTCACTCACTAGTGAGGAGGACCCAAGTTGGGAAAACATATATTCTTTTATATTCAATAAATGATGCTAAACTGAGTTACATAAAGACTCAACTCAGTAGTGCTACTATTTTTAGTAACTGCAGATAGAAATAAATTTCTCAATGAAAATTCCAATTAAAATGCTTATCTTTTAAAAAAGCGCTTAACTTTAAATGCTTAAAACACATAAGTTCCTGTTATATAATTCTTTCTTTAGATACTTCCATCTGGCCTGAAGGGGTGGGATGGGGGGGACTAGAAGGGGGGTGGATGAGGGAGGGGGCCAGGGATATACATAGGACTAATCTTGGATTATACATATCTGTAAACAACAAAACTGTAAAAGTAAAAAGTAAAATAAAAATAATTATTTTTTAAAAAGAATACTTCCATCTGTTAAGAACTTCAGAGGAATTTACTGATCTTTTTTTTTTTTTAATTTTATTTTCAGCTGTGCTGGGTCGTTGTTGCTGCACATGGGCTTTCTCTACTTGTGGAAAGTGGGGGCTATTCTCGAGCTGTGTGTGGGCTTCTCATTGCAGTGGCTTCTGTTGTGAAGGTAAGCTCTAGGTGCATGGGCTTTGGTAGCTGCAACCCAGGAGCTCACTAGTTGTGACCTGAGGGCCCTAGAATGCTGGCTCAGTGCTAGGGCGCGGGCTTAGCTGCTCCGAGGCATGTAGAATCTTCCTTACCACACCAGAGGAGGAACCTGTGTTCCCTGCACTGGCTGGGAAATTCTTACCCACTGAGCCATCAGGGAAGTTGTTTACTGATTTTTATAATTAATTTACACAATATTTTCTGAAATTTGATCGACCTCCTAGCATGTTTTCAGAGAATGTCTGACGACTCAGCAGCGCCTGCTGGGCAGAGTCAAGTGAAAAGATGCAAGACTCAAAAATACAGATATTATACAACGTTTTGCTTTTGTAATTTGAGAAAGAGTATAGGTAGTTTTTATTTTCCTCTGTGTGGTCAAAATTTTCTACAATGGATGTGACATTCTTAGTTTTAAAAGTATATATTAGTAAAAAAAAAAAAAAAAAAGAAGAATGTACTTAAGTAGAGAAACCTTATTTTCAGCACAAATGGGTCAGATCAGTGGCTATATAAATACTAATTCAGCTGTTAGTTAATATTAATAAATAAAATCAGCTCTTACATTTTCCTTCCACCAGTCTCACTCACTAGTGAGGAGGACCCAAGTTGGGAAAACATATATTCTTTTATATTCAATAAATGATGCTAAACTGAGTTACATAAAGACTCAACTCAGTAGTGCTACTATTTTTAGTAACTGCAGATAGAAATAAATTTCTCAATGAAAATTCCAATTAAAATGCTTATCTTTTAAAAAAGCGCTTAACTTTAAATGCTTAAAACACATAAGTTCCTGTTATATAATTCTTTCTTTAGATACTTCCATCTGGCCTGAAGGGGTGGGATGGGGGGGACTAGAAGGGGGGTGGATGAGGGAGGGGGCCAGGGATATACATAGGACTAATCTTGGATTATACATATCTGTAAACAACAAAACTGTAAAAGTAAAAAGTAAAATAAAAATAATTATTTTTTAAAAAGAATACTTCCATCTGTTAAGAACTTCAGAGGAATTTACTGATCTTTTTTTTTTTTTAATTTTATTTTCAGCTGTGCTGGGTCGTTGTTGCTGCACATGGGCTTTCTCTACTTGTGGAAAGTGGGGGCTATTCTCGAGCTGTGTGTGGGCTTCTCATTGCAGTGGCTTCTGTTGTGAAGGTAAGCTCTAGGTGCATGGGCTTTGGTAGCTGCAACCCAGGAGCTCACTAGTTGTGACCTGAGGGCCCTAGAATGCTGGCTCAGTGCTAGGGCGCGGGCTTAGCTGCTCCGAGGCATGTAGAATCTTCCTTACCACACCAGAGGAGGAACCTGTGTTCCCTGCACTGGCTGGGAAATTCTTACCCACTGAGCCATCAGGGAAGTTGTTTACTGATTTTTATAATTAATTTACACATATTTTCTGGATAAAGTTATAAATGATTCAATTTGGATGAGATTAAGCATGCATTCGAGCTAAGTTGCTTCCATCTCTGTCCAATTCCCTCTGACCCCATGGACTGTAGCCCAACAAGCTCCTCTGGTGGGATTCTCCAGGCAAGAATACTGGAGTGGGTTGCCTATGCCCTCTTCAATTAAGCATGGGACTATAATTAAAAACAAAACACAACAAAACAAAGAAATATGTTTAAAGGAGACAAATGGCTTCCAAAGACCTACTCCTCTCACTTCACTTGAATTCCTTTAATTTTCAATGAACAGCTAGAGAGAAATATCACTCAAACGTTGGCACTGTTTAGCTCGGGCACTGAGATTCAGAGTTTTCCTTGTTTCTTTTCTGTCTTCCTAACTTTTAAAAAGCAAGTATTTTTTTTTTTTTGTAATTTTTAAAACTTATAAAAGTTCATAGTTAAATTTCATTAAGTTTGAGAATTGTGAAGAAAAGAAAAAAGAGACTGAAAACTTATGCTGATAAGGGAAGAAACTTTAAAGCGTAATAATTTAGAACCACCTAGAGAAGAAATGATAAGAAAAAGCAGAGGTTAAGCCTGAAAACCTCCTGGTTACCAGAGGCAATGAATTCTTTATAGGCACGAGAGGCTGGACAGAATTCGGGTGACTGAGACTATGGACACACAGGAAGTTCTGTGAATCAGGAGACGTAACTCCAGAGCGGGGAGAAAAAAGCATAAAGGACAGAACACTCCTTAAGGGGTCCTTCCTGGCCTCACCCTAACCCAGCCATCATTCACGGGCACCTTCACAACCTACACCCAGTGGGGTCCTCTTATTACTGGCCTTGAAATATGGAAATACGCATGGGCCATTGAAGGTAAGCTCTAGGTGCATGGGCTTTGGTAGTCCCCTAGGGGGGGCCTAGAATGCTGGCTCAGTGCTAGGCGGGCTTAGCTGCTCCGAGGCATGTAGAATCTTCCTTACCACACCAGAGGAGGAACCTGTGTTCCCTGCACTGGCTGGGAAATTCTTACCCACTGAGCCATCAGGGAAGTTGTTTACTGATTTTTATAATTAATTTACACATATTTTCTGGATAAAGTTATAAATGATTCAATTTGGATGAGATTAAGCATGCATTCGAGCTAAGTTGCTTCCATCTCTGTCCAATTCCCTCTGACCCCATGGACTGTAGCCCAACAAGCTCCTCTGGTGGGATTCTCCAGGCAAGAATACTGGAGTGGGTTGCCTATGCCCTCTTCAATTAAGCATGGGACTATAATTAAAAACAAAACACAACAAAACAAAGAAATATGTTTAAAGGAGACAAATGGCTTCCAAAGACCTACTCCTCTCACTTCACTTGAATTCCTTTAATTTTCAATGAACAGCTAGAGAGAAATATCACTCAAACGTTGGCACTGTTTAGCTCGGGCACTGAGATTCAGAGTTTTCCTTGTTTCTTTTCTGTCTTCCTAACTTTTAAAAAGCAAGTATTTTTTTTTTTTTGTAATTTTTAAAACTTATAAAAGTTCATAGTTAAATTTCATTAAGTTTGAGAATTGTGAAGAAAAGAAAAAAGAGACTGAAAACTTATGCTGATAAGGGAAGAAACTTTAAAGCGTAATAATTTAGAACCACCTAGAGAAGAAATGATAAGAAAAAGCAGAGGTTAAGCCTGAAAACCTCCTGGTTACCAGAGGCAATGAATTCTTTATAGGCACGAGAGGCTGGACAGAATTCGGGTGACTGAGACTATGGACACACAGGAAGTTCTGTGAATCAGGAGACGTAACTCCAGAGCGGGGAGAAAAAAGCATAAAGGACAGAACACTCCTTAAGGGGTCCTTCCTGGCCTCACCCTAACCCAGCCATCATTCACGCGGGCACCTTCACAACCTACACCCAGTGGGGTCCTCTTATTACTGGCCTTGAAATATGGAAATACGCATGGGCCAGGGTTTGACATCAACAGAAGCGGAAATACATATATTGAAACATCACATTTTAAACATTCAACGTACACGATGTTTAACTCACCCTAAAAAAATAAATAAATGGATTCTGAAAGGTGGGAGGAGAAACAAACACCACCTTTCCCCGGGAGAAAGGATCTGAATCGACTGCAGCTACCTGGCCACAGCCACGCTGAACAAAATAAATGCTGTTTCCCTTAACAGCATCAGACATCAATGTCGGGACCTAGTATCTCTGGAGTGTCTTTTCACAATCGATTCCTTTGAATATAAGAACAAAAGGTCTGTCAAGAAGAAAAAAGAAGGGAACAAAGAAAGAGAAAAGTGGAAGGACTTCTGCTTATCAAGATAATTTTAGATGCTCCTCTTCTCACTTCTACTTTTCTTTTTAAAATTCGCATTTCCGATCTTCTTTTCTTTTTAAAAGAAGTCTTGGTGAGAAGGGCTGACTGTTTCAAGTTTGAGAAGAAAAGCTGTAAAAACACAGAGCATGGGACGGCGTTCCCACTGTGCATTCAAGGGCATTACCTAACACTCAAGAGGGCTCTGTGGAATTCTTACACGCCCATGCTCCCAAGGTGGGAGGCTGGGAGTTGAGGAGGGAGGAAGACGGTGAGGCCGCCCAGATGGAAGCTGGCAGAGCCTAAACCCAGAACTGCTAACCCCCCCAGGTCAGCACAGAGCGACCCACCCCATCGCTGTGCTCTGGGCACCAAAAGCACATCTACACAGGGCAGCGCTTGAGATACGAACATGCACACCTAGAGGGATGACTACACAATAAAGCCAAAGTACAGATTCATTTGTTTCAAAGGCACGAGAGGCTGGACAGAATTCGGGTGACTGAGACTATGGACACACAGGAAGTTCTGTGAATCAGGAGACGTAACTCCAGAGCGGGGAGAAAAAAGCATAAAGGACAGAACACTCCTTAAGGGGTCCTTCCTGGCCTCACCCTAACCCAGCCATCATTCACGCGGGCACCTTCACAACCTACACCCAGTGGGGTCCTCTTATTACTGGCCTTGAAATATGGAAATACGCATGGGCCAGGGTTTGACATCAACAGAAGCGGAAATACATATATTGAAACATCACATTTTAAACATTCAACGTACACGATGTTTAACTCACCCTAAAAAAATAAATAAATGGATTCTGAAAGGTGGGAGGAGAAACAAACACCACCTTTCCCCGGGAGAAAGGATCTGAATCGACTGCAGCTACCTGGCCACAGCCACGCTGAACAAAATAAATGCTGTTTCCCTTAACAGCATCAGACATCAATGTCGGGACCTAGTATCTCTGGAGTGTCTTTTCACAATCGATTCCTTTGAATATAAGAACAAAAGGTCTGTCAAGAAGAAAAAAGAAGGGAACAAAGAAAGAGAAAAGTGGAAGGACTTCTGCTTATCAAGATAATTTTAGATGCTCCTCTTCTCACTTCTACTTTTCTTTTTAAAATTCGCATTTCCGATCTTCTTTTCTTTTTAAAAGAAGTCTTGGTGAGAAGGGCTGACTGTTTCAAGTTTGAGAAGAAAAGCTGTAAAAACACAGAGCATGGGACGGCGTTCCCACTGTGCATTCAAGGGCATTACCTAACACTCAAGAGGGCTCTGTGGAATTCTTACACGCCCATGCTCCCAAGGTGGGAGGCTGGGAGTTGAGGAGGGAGGAAGACGGTGAGGCCGCCCAGATGGAAGCTGGCAGAGCCTAAACCCAGAACTGCTAACCCCCCCAGGTCAGCACAGAGCGACCCACCCCATCGCTGTGCTCTGGGCACCAAAAGCACATCTACACAGGGCAGCGCTTGAGATACGAACATGCACACCTAGAGGGATGACTACACAATAAAGCCAAAGTACAGATTCATTTGTTTCAAAGGCACAAGCTATATGACATCTGAGATTCTGATTTTGAGAGTATATGTGCTCACGGTCTAAAGAATTATCAATACAATGTGTTTTCAACTTAAGCTGTGCGTTTGTCTAGATGAGATTAAATACGAGAATGTTACCTTTATACTAAGTGTAGTTTCAATAACTGCCAGCCATGCCAGAGTAACCTTTTATGTTAGTTGGTTCAACAGAAGTAAGAGAAAACGTCAGTCTGAATATTATTTAAAAATCACAGTAAGCGGAAACTGTCAGTCACTGCTGCTCAGCAACATTTTAATTTCATGAAAAAAAATTTAAAGCACACAAGATGCACAGGAATAAAACTATCACTTCTGTGTTTAGACAGCTGTCATCAGAGTCCTTCCTGAGTTTTGCTGGCTTGTGTCTAATTTTCCACTTGTAACATTCATACTTCCAGAGGGATGTTATAAACATACACTTCACTTGGACAAAGGGAAAACGCAGCAGAAAAGTCTCAAATGTACTGATGAAGCAAAAATGTCCTTACACAAAAAAATAAGGACTTAAAAAATGGAGACTGACCAAATGATGACCTGTGGACTTCAAAGAGAAACGTGAGAAATTAGATAAGACCTTAAGGGAAGTGGTAATGTATAGTTTCTCTACGGCACTGAGGAGCCAGTGAAGAGCATTACCATTCTCTTCCAGCAAGCACACCAAGGCGTGGGTGTCAAAGTAGAGCTTCCTGCTCCCAGAAGAGGCGAACTCTCTCCTTTTGCTGTCCAGCTGCAGGCTCCCAGCACAGAGGCTCAGCGCTAGAAAGGAAAGGACACCATATTTCAAAAGAGGACCTGATGGTAAACAAAAGCAACTCAGCACCAGGAGAGAATAAGCACACCTCAAAAACCTATCCTTTTTTTTTTTTTTAACAACAGCTTTAGTGAAATGTAACCCACATACATTGGATTCACCCATTTCCAATGTATACTTCAGCCGTTTTCACCACAATTACAGTGCTGTGCAAATGACTCTCAACTAAGTTTTTTCTTTTTTTGGTCACGTCTACTGGTCTTTCATTTATTTATTTTCATCCAGCTTTGTTCTTTGGCCTGTGTGGGCCCCCCATCGCAGTGGCCTCTCTCACTGCAGAGCACTAGCTCTGGGTGTATGCGCTCCAAAGCTCCGGCTCGGTAGTTGGACACATCGGTTCAGCCGCTCCGCAGCACGTGGCATCTTCCCAGGCCAGGGATCGAACCGGCGCCCCTTGCACTGCACGGCAGTGTCCTTACCCACTGGACCACCAGGAAAGCCCCACACCTAAGTTTAGAACATTGTCATAATGCCCCCAAACCCCAGACCCTCCGGCTCCCTCTAGCCATCCCCAATCTCCCAGTCAACCCCTTCATCTGTTTTCTACTCTGAACATTTCATTTGAATAGAATCATCAGGTATGCGGTATATTGTGATTGGTTTCTTTTACACAGAGTGATATTTCCACAGTTCACCCACCCGTGTAATTTTCCACTTGTAACATTCATACTTCCAGAGGGATGTTATAAACATACACTTCACTTGGACAAAGGGAAAAGCAGCAGAAAAGTCTCAAATGTACTGATGAAGCAAAAATGTCCTTACACAAAAAAATAAGGACTTAAAAAATGGAGACTGACCAAATGATGACCTGTGGACTTCAAAGAGAAACGTGAGAAATTAGATAAGACCTTAAGGGAAGTGGTAATGTATAGTTTCTCTACGGCACTGAGGAGCCAGTGAAGAGCATTACCATTCTCTTCCAGCAAGCACACCAAGGCGTGGGTGTCAAAGTAGAGCTTCCTGCTCCCAGAAGAGGCGAACTCTCTCCTTTTGCTGTCCAGCTGCAGGCTCCCAGCACAGAGGCTCAGCGCTAGAAAGGAAAGGACACCATATTTCAAAAGAGGACCTGATGGTAAACAAAAGCAACTCAGCACCAGGAGAGAATAAGCACACCTCAAAAACCTATCCTTTTTTTTTTTTTTAACAACAGCTTTAGTGAAATGTAACCCACATACATTGGATTCACCCATTTCCAATGTATACTTCAGCCGTTTTCACCACAATTACAGTGCTGTGCAAATGACTCTCAACTAAGTTTTTTCTTTTTTTGGTCACGTCTACTGGTCTTTCATTTATTTATTTTCATCCAGCTTTGTTCTTTGGCCTGTGTGGGCCCCCCATCGCAGTGGCCTCTCTCACTGCAGAGCACTAGCTCTGGGTGTATGCGCTCCAAAGCTCCGGCTCGGTAGTTGGACACATCGGTTCAGCCGCTCCGCAGCACGTGGCATCTTCCCAGGCCAGGGATCGAACCGGCGCCCCTTGCACTGCACGGCAGTGTCCTTACCCACTGGACCACCAGGAAAGCCCCACAACTAAGTTTAGAACATTGTCATAATGCCCCCAAACCCCAGACCCTCCGGCTCCCCTCTAGCCATCCCCAATCTCCCAGTCAACCCCTTCATCTGTTTTCTACTCTGAACATTTCATTTGAATAGAATCATCAGGTATGCGGTATATTGTGATTGGTTTCTTTTACACAGAGTGATATTTCCACAGTTCACCCACCCGTGTAATATGTCAGTGTCTCATTTCTTTTATTGCTGAATAATATTTCATTGTATAGATATACCATTTTTTCCTAACATAGTAGTCAGTTGAAAGACTATATGAGGCTTCCAAATTCTCTACATCCTCAACATTGTTATTATCTATTTTGTTTTTAATTTTGGTCTCTTTCATTGGTCCTTCATTTATTTATTTTCATCTATCTTAATTCTTTGGCCTGCGTCGGCCTCCCACTGCAGTGGCCTCTCTGGTTACAGAGCACTGGTTCTGGGCGCATGTGCTCCAGAGCGCTGGCTTGTAATTGGACACACCTGTCCAGCCGCTCCGTGGCATATGGGATCTTCCCGTGCCAGGGATGGAACCGGTGCCCCCTGCACTGCAAGGTGGACTCTTTACCCACTGGATCACTGGGGAAGCATTTCCCAGATGATTGATGATGTCGATGGCAGCCCACTCCAATATTCCTGCCTAGAGAATTCCAATGGCCAGAGGAGCCTGATGGGCTACAGTCCATGGGGTTGCAAAGAGTTGGACATGACTGAGCGACCAACACTAAGGATGTTGAACATCTTTTCACGTGCTTATTGGCCAGCTGTGTATCTTTGCAGAAATATACATTCAGACCTTTTGCCCATTTTTTAAAAACTGGGTTATCATTTTCTTACTGAGTTGAGTGTTTTTATATTTGTTAGATACACATTCTTTATCAGATGTATGATTTGCTAATATTCTCGTTCTGTAGACTGGCTTTCACTTCCTTGATGGTGCCTTTTGAAATATAAAAGTTTTTACTTCTAATTAAGTTCAATTTATCTCTTTCCTTTGTTCCTTTTGCTTTTGGTGTCACACCTAAGCTACTGGTTGATTCGAGCACACAGAAATTTACATCTAAGAGTTCTGCAGTCAGAGCACTCACATTTAAGTCTTTGATTTATCTGAGTCAATTTTTGCAGTATGTGCCGGGCCAGCCGGCAGTCGAACAGATCCTGAAGAGAGTTACAGAGAGCTAATAAAAGAAAGAAGGACAGAAAAGATGGGGTTGAGAGGGACAGCAAGAAGGCAGACAACTCTACAGGTTGCTGACAAGTTGCTGACAAGTTTATTGAATTCGCTCATCCCTTTTATACTTCACACAACAAGCAATTGTGTACACGTGCTTTAGGCCAGGTGTCGATCATAAACTAGGTGTTACCTCCTGGTGTGTTATTAACATTTTCAAAGCTCTTTAGATTATAATGGTTCTGGGTCATAATGCCCCTCAAGCCCTTTTTCAGCTGTAAAGAGGCTCCAGGTGTTCTTTATGATAGCTCAGGAACGTCTTCACAACACCTGGGGTGGCGGGACAGAGAGCTATGCTGTTATCAGCCCCTGTTGCCAGGGCAGCTCCCAGAGCTATGTTTCCTTAAAAGAAACCCCTTGAAACAGGGCAGCTCCCCGCAAGTGTGAGATGGGGGTTCAACTTCATCCTTTCACACGTGTCCCAGCGCTATTTTCTCCCTTAAATTGTCTTGTGACTCTCATCAAAAAGTCAACCGACTATAAGGGGGAGAATGTATCTGCGGATTTTACATTTCATTCCATTGATCTATATGTCTGTCCATCTGCCAGTGCCCCATTTTCTTGACTGCTTGTAGCTCTGTAATAAGTTTTGATATCAGGAAGTGAGTTCTCTTTCTTCAAGATTGTTTTGGCTGTTCTGAGTCCACTGCATTTCTATAGGAAATGTAGGTTTATATCATAACAATTTCTGCAAAGAAGCTACTTGGAACTTTGACAGATTGTGTGAAATCTGATTGTGTGAAATCCATTTGGGAGAGCACTGCCATCTGAATGTTAGTCTTCCAACCAAAAACACGGGATGTCTTTATTTTTACTTCCTTTAATAAGGCTATACATAGATCTCAGAGTATAACTTCTGTACTTTTGTTATTGTTATTAAACGTAAGGATTTTGTTCTTTTTGATGCTACTGTAAAGGGAATTGTTTCTTAGATTTTTCAGACTGTTCACTGTTAGGATATAGAAATAGAACTGATTTTTGTTTTTGTACAATTTGTATGCTGATTTTATATCCTGCAATCTTGTTTAAGTTTGCAGATTAGCTATGGAAGTTTTTTAGGGAATTCCTTAAGTGTTTTCTATGTACAAGATTATGTTTGTGAACAAAGGTAATTTAATTCTTTTACGATCTAGAGGCCTTTTCATCTTCTTGCCTAACTGCCCTGGCCAGAACTTCTGGAACAGTGCTGAGCAGAATGGTGAGAGCAGACAGCCTTGTTCCTGACTTTGAGGAAAACAGTTCAGCTCTCACCATTAAGTATGAAGTTCGCTGTGGGTATTTCAGATGCCTTTAATCAAATCAGGCAGGTTTCTTCTGTTCCAAACCTGTCAAGTGTTCTTTAACACAAAGGGGTGTGGAATTTTGTCCAATTCTTTGTCTTTTGCAATGACCATGTGGTTTCCCTCCTTTATGCTGGGAATGTGGCATATTAGATGAACTGTCTTTCAGATGTGAAGTGAACCTGCTGTTGTGCTTAAGATGCAAGCCCACGTGGCGTGGTCGTATGGTTTACTTTTCCTTACATCTTGCTGGATTTCACTTGCTAGTATTTTCATAACATATTTGTCTGCAGTTTTCTTTCCTTGGCTGTACAAAAGCGTACCTTTGGAGAGACATGTTCTAACAATTTATAGACTACCTTTTTAATGAATTTCTGTACATTTAACCACAGATTCAACCTGTTTTATAAAATCTGTTTCAAGATGTTCATTTGTTGTTGGTTTTTTTTTTTTTTTTTAATTTTTGACTGCACCACGTGACATGTGGGATCCTAGTTCCCTGACCAGGGGCTGAACCTGCAGCCCCTGTTATTTTAAGGGAGGAGCCCTAACCACTGGATCACCGGGGAAGTCCCGCCAGATGCTCATTTGAGGAGGTAGCATACTAACGGTTTCCTGGCTTTTCCACAAACCACAAAAATAGTTATAAAAAGACCAGGAACAACTGCAATGTGAACTTGTAATTTTTGTCAAGAAGGGCCATTTAAACATAATAATAGCTCCTTACTCTAACAATCCTACTAAAACTGACAGCAAAAGAAAAAAAGAGATGGACAATATAAAATAAAAATACTTAAATGTAATAAGAAACATAGCTACACAAAAACCTTGCTCCGTATCTGTTCTTACTTTTTTCTGATGCCAGGTGTGGTTAAAAAGTGACAGAAGACAGACGAGTCACTGACTCAGAGGTCAAAGATGTTCTCAGTAGCTCCCCTAGACGTCCTTCAGCTGCTCAGCTCTTATTCTCAACCCCTGAACACTCAAAAGAAATCCCAGGTGAGCAACAATGGGACATGCACAGGACCCTACTGATCCGATGCCTTTCTGTAAGACGACAGTAATGGCTCCCAACGACTGGCACCCTGGCAAGAGCAGGGTGGCTGTGGTCTCCGTCTGTACCAAGCTAAGTACCCGAGAACCAACCATCACTGCGTCCCAAGCACTGCCTGCAGACCAACAAAACATAAAATGCAGCAACTATGGTGTGTATGTGTGTGTTAAACCATACATAAAGAAGACAAAAAATTTTAAAAACCTGGGAAGTTGCTTAGATTCAAAGCAGCACTAGCCCTAGTGTAAGGCCGCTGGCGAGGCATGCAAGGCTCATCCTAACGTAGCCCACTCTTTCTTTCAGCTTTAGTTCTGGTAGCCTAAGCTAGTCTGTCTCCTGCACTTTCAGACCCTGTATTCCATCCTTAAGCTTGGCTTGCTTCCCTTTCTCAGCTGGTAAGTTTTAAGCATCCCTTTACCCCTCTTCAACCAGTTTGACAATGTGCTAAATAAAAGCACCCATTATGTTCAGGGCAGGGCATCAGGCTACCCGGCACGGCTCTCGGCCACCTCCTCCCAGGTGACGGAGCAGCCGGGATTGCTTCCTCATCTGTGTTCTCAGCCCAGGACAGACTGCTCTCTCACAGCGCTACTACATTTATTTCCATGTGTGTGTATCCTTCCCAGCTCCCCAAGAGCGTCCAGTCAGTTTTTTCTGTATCACTACCATTGAGCAGAGGCCCTGGGACAGGGCAGGCCAGAGACAACAGAAAAACCCCAACAGTATGAATTCTAAGATCCAGATCAACTGAAAACTTGTAATTTTGTCAAGAAGGGCCATTTAAACATAATAATAGCTCCTTACTCTAACAATCCTACTAAAACTGACAGCAAAAGAAAAAAAGAGATGGACAATATAAAATAAAAATACTTAAATGTAATAAGAAACATAGCTACACAAAAACCTTGCTCCGTATCTGTTCTTACTTTTTTCTGATGCCAGGTGTGGTTAAAAAGTGACAGAAGACAGACGAGTCACTGACTCAGAGGTCAAAGATGTTCTCAGTAGCTCCCCTAGACGTCCTTCAGCTGCTCAGCTCTTATTCTCAACCCCTGAACACTCAAAAGAAATCCCAGGTGAGCAACAATGGGACATGCACAGGACCCTACTGATCCGATGCCTTTCTGTAAGACGACAGTAATGGCTCCCAACGACTGGCACCCTGGCAAGAGCAGGGTGGCTGTGGTCTCCGTCTGTACCAAGCTAAGTACCCGAGAACCAACCATCACTGCGTCCCAAGCACTGCCTGCAGACCAACAAAACATAAAATGCAGCAACTATGGTGTGTATGTGTGTGTTAAACCATACATAAAGAAGACAAAAAATTTTAAAAACCTGGGAAGTTGCTTAGATTCAAAGCAGCACTAGCCCTAGTGTAAGGCCGCTGGCGAGGCATGCAAGGCTCATCCTAACGTAGCCCACTCTTTCTTTCAGCTTTAGTTCTGGTAGCCTAAGCTAGTCTGTCTCCTGCACTTTCAGACCCTGTATTCCATCCTTAAGCTTGGCTTGCTTCCCTTTCTCAGCTGGTAAGTTTTAAGCATCCCTTTACCCCTCTTCAACCAGTTTGACAATGTGCTAAATAAAAGCACCCATTATGTTCAGGGCAGGGCATCAGGCTACCCGGCACGGCTCTCTCGGCCACCTCCTCCCAGGTGACGGAGCAGCCGGGATTGCTTCCTCATCTGTGTTCTCAGCCCAGGACAGACTGCTCTCTCACAGCGCTACTACATTTATTTCCATGTGTGTGTATCCTTCCCAGCTCCCCAAGAGCGTCCAGTCAGTTTTTTCTGTATCACTACCATTGAGCAGAGGCCCTGGGACAGGGCAGGCCAGAGACAACAGAAAAACCCCAACAGTATGAATTCTAAGATCCAGATCGAGAGACTGTCTACAAAGAAAGTTTGAGGTGAACTCCTTTCTCCTCTTCACCTACAGTTTTCCCTTCTCACCTTTGTGGTGACTTAAATCTGGCACCTCTCTTTCTCATCCTTTATCTCCAGCCTAGGGCAGAAACCAGTGGCTCTGAGAGGAGAGCCACAGAACAGGCCTAGCTGGATGGCCGGGGAGTGGATGAATGAAGGAGGGCCTCTCCTACAGGGCTCTTCACACCCCGCCCACTTCAGAACCATGCTGGGCTGTCCCAGGGGTCAGGGAGCTTGAAAATTTCCGTGTCTAGATCTGGCTTGTGAAAAGTGATGTGATTATTCTAGTCCCAAATCGTTTCTCCTAATAACATAGTCATTCGTGTAATTTAAAACAAAACTGCAAGCTTAAAGAAATATCACCGGCTGAAAAGTGGAGAAGGCCTAGTCGCGTGCCACTTGACCTTCCAGCCCCTGCTGATGAAAGGTGAATCCATCCTGCCGTGTCAAAGGGCAGGGCCCTGGGACATGGCAGGAGCATCAGCAGCACCTCCGGCTCCCTTTTCCTTCTTTACTGTGACAATTGTAAATTGAGGTCCGAGAACGATGAATTCCCAGAATAACCCGGAAACAAGTAAACTGAGTTATGTTAAAGTGTCCTGTGTCCTTTGGGGGCCTTTGGCACATCAAAACGATATTAAGGGCTTCCCCTGGTGGTCCAGTGGGTAAGGACACCGCCTTGCAGTGCCAGGGGCGCCGGTTCCATCCCTGGCCTGGGAAGATCCCACGTGCCGCGGAGCGGCTGGACCCATGTGTCCAATCACCGAGCCGGAGCTCTGGAGCGCATGCACCCAGAGCCGGCGCTCTGCGACGACAGAGGCCACCACGATGGGAGGCCCACAGGGGCTAAAGAACAAAGACGGATGAAAATAAAGAAATGAAAGACCAATAGAAGTGGCCCCCCCACCCCTCAAAAAAAAGATCAAAAAAAAAAAAAAGACATTAAAACACATACACAAAAGAAGCCCAAAATTAACCTTGGACAGAGGAGGAAACTGAGCAGAAAGTTCCTACTCATAATCGTCTTTAAGTCTAAACATCTCTACTGAGAACCTTGGATACCAACAGACCACCAGGCTGAAGACAAAAGAACAAACATTCTTATTAGGAGATGAAATTGTGAGAGGAAAATCACAAGTTACTAGCTTGTCAAAAAAGGAGCAACAAAAAGCAAAGTGCAGAATGAAGTCATAATCACTGCAGGACACTCAGTTCACTCACTCCCCAGTCTCTGTGCATAAACGCTTCTTTCAAGCTTTGCTTACCAACCAGTTTCTCCCCCAGCCAGAGCTGTTCTTAAATTTTAGATGCAACCAACATTTACCGAGCATTTCTGTTGAGGGAAACGTTTTTTAAATAGCTACCACTGTGGTTACTGAGAGCTACTGATGGACATGTACTGACCATCCAAAGTTAGATTTTTGCCAAGTTTGCTAATTAATAACGATTACCCCAAACGATTTATCAATAATTTTCAATCTAGTACACTAAGTCTGTTTGACTTGACTCATTTCATGCAGGGCGGTGATTGATCTCACTGCCTTCAGGCATTCAATCAAATGCCACCTTCTTAATGAAACTTACTCCGAGGCCTCCATTTCAATTAGTATCCGGAGGACCACTCCGATGCCTAAACTTCACTCCCTCCATTTTTTTCGGACAGCATTTATCCTAAGTTATTACAGATACAAAATCTCCTCTGCTAGAATGAAACTCCAAGAAAGAAGAAAGTCTGTTTGACAGAAACACCCCCAGTACCTAGAAAAATGCCAGGCAGAGGAATGAACCCATGAGGGTCTGAAATTAAACTGTCAAACAATCGCTTCATCTCTCATAGCTTCGAGCCTCCAGTCGCAAGCCTATTACACGCCGCGTGTGCACCTGACACGGCAGATCTACAAAGGTTACACACCCCCTTCCCGCAGCCACCATCACCCGGGCCTGACGCCTGGGCGCCGGCATTCCGGAGACCGGATCTCCTCCTCGGGGGCAAGCCCAGGGTGGCGCTGCCCAGAAGGCGGGACCAGACCGACCTTCGTCCCCACGCCCGGGAGGAGGCCGGCGACCTCGGCGGACCCACCCAGATCCCGCCGCCCCGGCCCGGCCCTCACCTCTCCTGGAGAAAGCGAGGGCGGCCACCCGGCCGAGGCACAGGTGGAGCGCGCCCGCCGCACGCGCGAGGCCCGGGAGGCCCGGCTGCCATCTCCACGCGCCGCCGCGCCCGGCAGGGGCAGCCGGGGGCCCGGCGCGCGAGCGCTCCCATTCGGCCAGCGGCCGGCGCGGGGCCGCGGCTGCCAGGCGCGGGAGGGGACCAGCAGGAGGAGGAGCAGCGGGGAGGCACGTGACGCGCCGCCGCGAGCCGCCCGGGCGCGGGGGCGCAGCGCCCCCAGATCGCCGGGGAGCGCGGGCAGGAGGTGGCGCGCGGGGCCGCCCGGGCCTCCTCCGCGGCGAGCGGCCAGGAAGAGCAGAAGCCGCCGGCGGCCGGGAGGAGCTTCGGCCTCTCCGCCGCGACAGAGCCGCAGTCCATCCCCGACGCGATCACGGGCCCGGCAGCGCGCGCATGCCGGTCACGCGCGGCCCCGGCCGGACACCGACGGCGAAGCCAGCTGGAGCCGCGGCGCGACCCGCCCTTTCCTGATTGATCCAGTTGCATTCAATCAAATGCCACCTTCTTAATGAAACTTACTCCGAGGCCTCCATTTCAATTAGTATCCGGAGGACCACTCCGATGCCTAAACTTCACTCCCTCCATTTTTTTCGGACAGCATTTATCCTAAGTTATTACAGATACAAAATCTCCTCTGCTAGAATGAAACTCCAAGAAAGAAGAAAGTCTGTTTGACAGAAACACCCCCAGTACCTAGAAAATGCCAGGCAGAGGAATGAACCCATGAGGGTCTGAAATTAAACTGTCAAACAATCGCTTCATCTCTCATAGCTTCGAGCCTCCAGTCGCAAGCCTATTACACGCCGCGTGTGCACCTGACACGGCAGATCTACAAAGGTTACACACCCCCTTCCCGCAGCCACCATCACCCGGGCCTGACGCCTGGGCGCCGGCATTCCGGAGACCGGATCTCCTCCTCGGGGGCAAGCCCAGGGTGGCGCTGCCCAGAAGGCGGGACCAGACCGACCTTCGTCCCCACGCCCGGGAGGAGGCCGGCGACCTCGGCGGACCCACCCAGATCCCGCCGCCCCGGCCCGGCCCTCACCTCTCCTGGAGAAAGCGAGGGCGGCCACCCGGCCGAGGCACAGGTGGAGCGCGCCCGCCGCACGCGCGAGGCCCGGGAGGCCCGGCTGCCATCTCCACGCGCCGCCGCGCCCGGCAGGGGCAGCCGGGGGCCCGGCGCGCGAGCGCTCCCATTCGGCCAGCGGCCGGCGCGGGGCCGCGGCTGCCAGGCGCGGGGAGGGCACCAGCAGGAGGAGGAGCAGCGGGGAGGCACGTGACGCGCCGCCGCGAGCCGCCCGGGCGCGGGGGCGCAGCGCCCCCAGATCGCCGGGGAGCGCGGGCAGGAGGTGGCGCGCGGGGCCGCCCGGGCCTCCTCCGCGGCGAGCGGCCAGGAAGAGCAGAAGCCGCCGGCGGCCGGGAGGGAGCTTCGGCCTCTCCGCCGCGACAGAGCCGCAGTCCATCCCCGACGCGATCACGGGCCCGGCAGCGCGCGCATGCCGGTCACGCGCGGCCCCGGCCGGACACCGACGGCAGAAGCCAGCTGGAGCCGCGGCGCGGAGCCCGCCCTTTCCTGCCGGATGGGCGAGGCTAGACAGGGAGGCGGGGCTGGGCGAGGAGGCGGGGCTCCGGGCCCTCGCCGGGGGCGGGGCTAGACGGGCCGAGGCTCAGGGCTCGCGCCGGAGGCGGGGCTCCCGGCGCGTGCCGTGGGCGGGGCGGGGCGGGGCTCGGGGCTCCCGGAGCCAACACCCGGAAGAGGGGCTAGTCTGGTGCAGAACAAATGCACGCCCAGCGTCGTGGAGACCCGAAGGTGGTCGTGAGCTTTCTCAGAACTGGAATAAGCTAGGCGCTGCCGTAATTTGCATGTTCATGATGCGGATGTCCTTATAAAAACATTAATTACCCCGGTGCCCTTTAGAATCACTTGGAAAGTCTGTGCCTCACCGGGCTTCCCTGAGTTTTCCAGACTTTTCCGGTTCGAAGTCCCCCCAAAGCGTTGGCGCCGGAGTGCATTTTAAGGGTTAACTAACAGGGCGGAGGGTATAGCACTTAAACAGTCAACGCCTTTAGTCTAAACTTTGAGAGCGTTTGTTTCCAGCGATCAAGTGAGAAAGGCTTAATCCGGGAATTCAAAACGTGGGGGTTTGAATGTTAAATGAAACCTGTTGGTATAAAAGGATATCTGATACTAGCCGTGTTCAGTTCAGTGAGCTTTTTGAATGTTTGCTGCACCTGTGTCACTTACTGGTCCATTGTGTGAACTGAGTAGTGTTCCTTGAATGAAGGAATGAAATGCACAGCCTAGAAGATATAAAGAAAATGAGATGGAAAAGAACATTTTTATTTACAGTAACCAATAAACTGCTTTTGTTGAAACCAGCCAGAGTAAGATTTCTGTTTCTTATCCTGACTAATACAGAAGCCTAATAAATGCTCAGATTAGATGCAGGGATTAAGAGGTCAAATAAAAGAGAAGTATCTACAAGGTAAGACTTCAGGCAGGGGCCAAACAGCCCCCAGGGCTCAGGACTTCGGACAAAGTTGGGTTGGAGAATATGCTTGGACATGGGACCCTCCTCATGACTGGACCTGGGAACTTCCTCCGGTGGACTTGGATTTACAGAGCAGACCCTCTGAGATTCACCAGCTGTGAGATCTCTAGCCAGGCCTCACGTGCTCTGAGGTCACCAAAGAGAAAAGAAATGAAAGGTGGCAGAACTGTCCCTGGAATTCCGGGCCTGGCCAGTGTGTAACCACCAGGTGTGTCACAAAGGTGACACCTATGTAATTATAAAGTGTAGGGGCCGGGATAAAGAGATCCCTATGGTGGTGAGTTTTCTGCATTGCACTTGAAGTGCTAAGATACTGATTCTAAGCAGATTTAGAAAAATTAAATATGTACTTTGTAATTCCTCGAGTAATCTTTAAACATAGTATCCAAAGAGATATAGGCCAAACACTTAATAGGTAAAATGTAATAATAAAAAATATTCAAATAACGAATAAGCTAGGCGCTGCCGTAATTTGCATGTTCATGATGCGGATGTCCTTATAAAAACATTAATTACCCCGGTGCCCTTTAGAATCACTTGGAAAGTCTGTGCCTCACCGGGCTTCCCTGAGTTTTCCAGACTTTTCCGGTTCGAAGTCCCCCAAAGCGTTGGCGCCGGAGTGCATTTTAAGGGTTAACTAACAGGGCGGAGGGTATAGCACTTAAACAGTCAACGCCTTTAGTCTAAACTTTGAGAGCGTTTGTTTCCAGCGATCAAGTGAGAAAGGCTTAATCCGGGAATTCAAAACGTGGGGGTTTGAATGTTAAATGAAACCTGTTGGTATAAAAGGATATCTGATACTAGCCGTGTTCAGTTCAGTGAGCTTTTTGAATGTTTGCTGCACCTGTGTCACTTACTGGTCCATTGTGTGAACTGAGTAGTGTTCCTTGAATGAAGGAATGAAATGCACAGCCTAGAAGATATAAAGAAAATGAGATGGAAAAGAACATTTTTATTTACAGTAACCAATAAACTGCTTTTGTTGAAACCAGCCAGAGTAAGATTTCTGTTTCTTATCCTGACTAATACAGAAGCCTAATAAATGCTCAGATTAGATGCAGGGATTAAGAGGTCAAATAAAAGAGAAGTATCTACAAGGTAAGACTTCAGGCAGGGGCCAAACAGCCCCCAGGGCTCAGGACTTCGGACAAAGTTGGGTTGGAGAATATGCTTGGACATGGGACCCTCCTCATGACTGGACCTGGGAACTTCCTCCGGTGGACTTGGATTTACAGAGCAGACCCTCTGAGATTCACCAGCTGTGAGATCTCTAGCCAGGCCTCACGTGCTCTGAGGTCACCAAAGAGAAAAGAAATGAAAGGTGGCAGAACTGTCCCTGGAATTCCGGGGCCTGGCCAGTGTGTAACCACCAGGTGTGTCACAAAGGTGACACCTATGTAATTATAAAGTGTAGGGGCCGGGATAAAGAGATCCCTATGGTGGTGAGTTTTCTGCATTGCACTTGAAGTGCTAAGATACTGATTCTAAGCAGATTTAGAAAAATTAAATATGTACTTTGTAATTCCTCGAGTAATCTTTAAACATAGTATCCAAAGAGATATAGGCCAAACACTTAATAGGTAAAATGTAATAATAAAAAATATTCAAATAACCCAAAAAGAAACAGGAAAGGGAAAATAGAATACCCAAAACCAGAGGCAACAAACTGAAAGCGAAGAGTAAAATGGTAGACCCAAATTCAAATATAGTAATGATCATTTGAAATGTAAATGACTTATATCAGAGAGAATCGAGTTAAAATACTGTTAAATGCATTATATTGTATCCCTCTTCCTTCTGAAGGGTAACAGAATATGCCACCTCAAAATACACCACTTTGGCATGAAGGTTATTTTGAGCTGAAGGCTATTGAGAAAGGCTGTTGATACAAGAAAATCTCTACTCTTACTCAATTTGGCCTAAAGGCAGGACATAAATTTGTAAAGGGTGTCCCTCTCCCTTCTCTACAGTGAAGAGCAGAAAGTAGTCACCAAAGAGATCCCTTAGCAGCCCAGAGACAGCATCTGACGATTCTAGGTAGTGAACTCACGTGGACTAGCCCTTGTCTACCATCACTTCCCATATATTGGTCTTTCCACAGTTTGCTGCCCTGGGAGCTCAAAGTCCTCTTCCTTTGTTTTGCCAATTCTTTGCAAAATCATTGTTCTTTGCTAAGATGCTATGTAAGTCCAAGTTCTAACCACTCTTTTGTGTTACTCATCTCTGAGTACTCCCATATGTATGTGCTTTGTATATATATATATATATTTTTTTTTTTTTGGCCACTTCTATTGATCTTTCATTTATTTATCTTTGTTCTTTGGCCTGTGTGGGCCTCACATTGCAGTGGTCTCTCTCTTTGCAGAGCATCGGCTCTGAGCGCACGTGCTCCAGAGCTCCAGCTCAGTGATTGGGCACACCGGTCCAGTCACTCTGCGGCACGTGGGATCTTCCCAGGCCAGGGATCGAACTAGCGGCCCTTGCACTGCAAGGCGGTGTCCTTACCCACTGGACCACCAGGAAAGCCCTGTTTTGTACATATTAATAAACTTGTTTTTCTCTTGTAAATGTATCTTTGTAATCAGCCTATAATATACAGGGACCCAGCCTATGAATCTAAGATGGGAAAATAATCTTCCCTTACACTTGAAAAATATACTTTCAAACTGGAGAAATAGAAAATATGTGTAAAAGTTGTGATTCTTCATGGTTTTGTACAATTTTTACATAACTGAAACTTGGCAAAATATTAAAGATGATGAATATAATGATCATTGAGCACATTTGAATGTTCTTTTCTGGACCAGTGATATTTAGATGAGTACTGAAATAAAGATTTTCCTATTCTATACATTTTTATCTACTCTATAAAATTTAATTTTTCTTGATTCCAGCAAAATCACTAATTATCTTGATATGGTAAAGATTTTCATGTAGTTTATTTTCTAGGATAAGAAAGAACTAAAAAATTAAAAGCAAAATGTTGTCAAAGTGAGCAAAAGTTAATTGCTTTTTATCAAAAACATAAGATAAATGCAAAAAATTTAAAAACAGATTGCTTTGATGATTTATATATATTTTTCAAAAGTATTGGAATTCCTCTCTCTTTAATTTATATTTATTTTCCTCCGTCTTTTTATTCTTTTGACATGTGTGGGTCTCCCACTGCAGTAGCCTCTCCCGCTGCAGAGCGCCAACTCTGGGCGCATGGCTCATAATTGGACACACTGGCCCAGCCGCCGTGCAGCAGGCAGGATCTTCCCGGTCAGGGGTCGAACTGGTGCCCCCTGAACTGCAAGGTGGACTCTTGATGCACTGGACCAACAAGGAAGCCAGAATTTCTCTTTTAAAAGCCAAAAATAATTGCAATTAACAAAAATCAAAATTTTATTTCAAAATCAAAGATGACGTTTTATTTAATATGTACAAATTTGAATATAATCACAGTAAATTTTTTTGTATTGAAAAACTATTTGCAATTTTAGTTTTTAAGGTCCACATAGTTACCAATGTAAGAATTAGAATCATGCCTTACACATGTCATATCTTGAATGAATCTGCGTACACACTTAAGAATAATGTATGAGTTGTTTACTATTTACTGCAAAATGTTCCTCAGACACCATGTGCAACAGTTGTGAATAATGTCAACCAAAAAAGAAAAAGAGAAAGCCTGCATCTGACTCCATGTGATGTCAACCACCAACCAACCAAAGAAAAAGCTGCAAAAGAAAAATTTTAAAAATGCAATTCAAAGACACAGATTTGGGTAAAACCAAAAGAATATTATGAGGAAGAGAAAGAATCAGAGGCTTATAAAGGTAAAAACCACAAGGCTGTATGCTAATACAAGAAAGGAAATATTTGCCTGAAGTTATTTTAGGGTTGCGCTTCCCTAGTGGGAATCTTGACTGCAATTCTGGAGACCTGGGTTCAATACCTGGGTCTGGAGGATTCCCTGCAGAAGAAAATGGTAACCCACTCCAGTATTCTTGCCTGGAAAGTCCCACAAACAGAGGAGTCTGGTAGGCTATAGTACATGGGCTCATAAAAGAGTGGGATGGGACATAGAAACTAAAGGACAAGAAGAAAGGATGTATATAAGAAACATAATTTATTTGATAGGTCTTCTTTATGTCTTTATTTTGTGTAGAATCATAGGTCTCTCTTTTAAAATTATTGCTTTGTGTTTCATCTTTGTACTCGAGTTTTACAGAATTCATATTTTATTGATTTATTTTATAGCAAAGTCATTACAGAAAATTCATATATATATATATATATATATGTATTTGAATACTAGGCTCTGTGTCTTTATTTCTAATCTTGTTTGTTTCTTTAAAAAAATATGTTTTCATAACACATAGTGTGTTTCCAGCTTCTTCATGCTAAATGTGGGCTTCCCAGATGGTGCTAGTTGTAAAGAACATGGCTGCCAGTGCAGGAGATGTAAAAGATGTGAGTTGGATCCCTGGGTCAGGAAGATCCCCTGGAGGAGGGCATGGCAACCTACTCCAATATTCTCGCTTGGAGAATCCTATGGACAGAGGAGGTTGGTGAGATACACTCCATAGAGCCGCAAAGAGTTGGACACGACTGAAGTAACTTAGCATGCATGCACGCATACTTAATGAATCTGTACACACTTAAGAATAATGTATGAGTTGTTTACTATTTACTGCAAAATGTTCCTCAGACACCATGTGCAACAGTTGTGAATAATGTCAACCAAAAAAGAAAAAGAGAAAGCCTGCATCTGACTCCATGTGATGTCAACCACCAACCAACCAAAGAAAAAGCTGCAAAAGAAAAATTTTAAAAATGCAATTCAAAGACACAGATTTGGGTAAAACCAAAAGAATATTATGAGGAAGAGAAAGAATCAGAGGCTTATAAAGGTAAAAACCACAAGGCTGTATGCTAATACAAGAAAGGAAATATTTGCCTGAAGTTATTTTAGGGTTGCGCTTCCCTAGTGGGAATCTTGACTGCAATTCTGGAGACCTGGGTTCAATACCTGGGTCTGGAGGATTCCCTGCAGAAGAAAATGGTAACCCACTCCAGTATTCTTGCCTGGAAAGTCCCACAAACAGAGGAGTCTGGTAGGCTATAGTACATGGGCTCATAAAAGAGTGGGATGGGACATAGAAACTAAAGGACAAGAAGAAAGGATGTATATAAGAAACATAATTTATTTGATAGGTCTTCTTTATGTCTTTATTTTGTGTAGAATCATAGGTCTCTCTTTTAAAATTATTGCTTTGTGTTTCATCTTTGTACTCGAGTTTTACAGAATTCATATTTTATTGATTTATTTTATAGCAAAGTCATTACAGAAAATTCATATATATATATATATATATATGTATTTGAATACTAGGCTCTGTGTCTTTATTTCTAATCTTGTTTGTTTCTTTAAAAAAATATGTTTTCATAACACATAGTGTGTTTCCAGCTTCTTCATGCTAAATGTGGGCTTCCCAGATGGTGCTAGTTGTAAAGAACATGGCTGCCAGTGCAGGAGATGTAAAAGATGTGAGTTGGATCCCTGGGTCAGGAAGATCCCCTGGAGGAGGGCATGGCAACCTACTCCAATATTCTCGCTTGGAGAATCCTATGGACAGAGGAGGTTGGTGAGATACACTCCATAGAGCCGCAAAGAGTTGGACACGACTGAAGTAACTTAGCATGCATGCACGCATACTTAATGAAAGCAGCTCTAGCCAGACCTTCAATTTGCTTGGGTATGGATGGTCTCGCCTCAAATCTTTTTTCATTCTCCTGTGAGACCTGTTGTCTCACCATCTGACGTCAGCTGGAGGGTGTAGTTATCGAGCTTTATCTACTTTGCCATAGACTAAAGCTGTAACTCTGATTGGAGAGAGCTCAGCCATTGCCTCCAGCCTTTGAGAGATGGGACTCTAAAATATTTTTGAGGTTTTAATAAGGATATTGCAATAGACTTTGCTTCATCATAATGGGTTGGATGATGATGAAGAGGTAACAGAGGAATAATTCTATCCGTTAGAAGGAAAATTTTCCCAGAGTGTATGTTTCTGTTAGAATAAGTCAAGCCTGGCTATTCAAGCCCTCAATTTACCTGCCTTCCCTCAATTGCTGGAAAATAGCATTTTTGGAAAATTAGTTTTGCATCAGCAGTCAAGATGGATAGAAATGGAGGAGACTGGACTCAGGGAGATTAAAGAGGTAACTCTTAGGGTAATGTTGGGGAGAAATAAATTAGGTTGAAACACTGAGTACAAAGGGGAAAAAGTAAAACATTTGAGGGAGAGAAAGCACCACCAACCTCTGGTGACGAAGAGACAGGATAATCAAGGATTAGAAATAGTCAAAATTTATTTAACTTTGGGGACTGAAAAATTGATAATTCTGTCTGCTGCATGCTGAAAGCTGTATTGATCTTTCTAAATGTGCAGAAAGAGATGAACTCAGTTTGGGTAAACAACAACTTCCAAGTGAAAAGGAAACCAGTGTTATTGATTACATGTAATCAATAATGGTAAATAGTATTAGATATAATCAATGTATTAATACAATATTAGTATGTATTACTTTTTTTTCATAACACATAGTGTGTTTCCAGCTTCTTCATGCTAAATGTGGGCTTCCCAGATGGTGCTAGTTGTAAAGAACATGGCTGCCAGTGCAGGAGATGTAAAAGATGTGAGTTGGATCCCTGGGTCAGGAAGATCCCCTGGAGGAGGGCATGGCAACCTACTCCAATATTCTCGCTTGGAGAATCCTATGGACAGAGGAGGTTGGTGAGATACACTCCATAGAGCCGCAAAGAGTTGGACACGACTGAAGTAACTTAGCATGCATGCACGCATACTTAATGAAAGCAGCTCTAGCCAGACCTTCAATTTGCTTGGGTATGGATGGTCTCGCCTCAAATCTTTTTTCATTCTCCTGTGAGACCTGTTGTCTCACCATCTGACGTCAGCTGGAGGGTGTAGTTATCGAGCTTTATCTACTTTGCCATAGACTAAAGCTGTAACTCTGATTGGAGAGAGCTCAGCCATTGCCTCCAGCCTTTGAGAGATGGGACTCTAAAATATTTTTGAGGTTTTAATAAGGATATTGCAATAGACTTTGCTTCATCATAATGGGTTGGATGATGATGAAGAGGTAACAGAGGAATAATTCTATCCGTTAGAAGGAAAATTTTCCCAGAGTGTATGTTTCTGTTAGAATAAGTCAAGCCTGGCTATTCAAGCCCTCAATTTACCTGCCTTCCCTCAATTGCTGGAAAATAGCATTTTTGGAAAATTAGTTTTGCATCAGCAGTCAAGATGGATAGAAATGGAGGAGACTGGACTCAGGGAGATTAAAGAGGTAACTCTTAGGGTAATGTTGGGGAGAAATAAATTAGGTTGAAACACTGAGTACAAAGGGGAAAAAGTAAAACATTTGAGGGAGAGAAAGCACCACCAACCTCTGGTGACGAAGAGACAGGATAATCAAGGATTAGAAATAGTCAAAATTTATTTAACTTTGGGGACTGAAAAATTGATAATTCTGTCTGCTGCATGCTGAAAGCTGTATTGATCTTTCTAAATGTGCAGAAAGAGATGAACTCAGTTTGGGTAAACAACAACTTCCAAGTGAAAAGGAAACCAGTGTTATTGATTACATGTAATCAATAATGGTAAATAGTATTAGATATAATCAATGTATTAATACAATATTAGTATGTATTACTATTATGTAGTAGAATATATATACTACACATTATTATATAGAGAGTAATATATATTTTTTTCTAGAAGCACATGTATTAAAATATTTAACAGTGAATATTTCTGAAAGGAGGTATAGAGATGGATTTATTTTTCTTTGTACTTTATTTTTCAAATTTTGTACAAATTAACAATATATTACTTTTATTACCATAGGACAAATATATTATTTTATAATAGATAAAAAACTGCAAAAAAGGAGACATTAAAGTGTACAGTAATATCTTTCATGCAAATTGCCATGAAAAAGTATTAAGCAGGTTTTTTAAAATCTTGACCAGGGAAGCTTCAGTGATTTGAGTATTTAAATGTGACTTGTTCAAACTAAGAAGAGATGTAAGTATAAAATACAAATTACAACACTGAAGACTTACTGTTAAAAAAAAATACAAACTATCTCCTGCATTTTTAGACATTGGTAACATGTTGAAATGATAGTTTTAGATATATTAGGATAAATAAATATATTATTAAAATAACTTCATGTATTTCTTTTTATTTTTAAAAAACATGCCTACTAAAAAAACTCTTTAAATTACATGTGTGGTTTGCATGTGTGACTATACTTTTATGAGACATAAAAGCTGGTCTGTATTTCATCCAATTTTTAATGAACAGTGAAAACCAACTGACCTCAGGTGCTCTATTTTTCCACTGCCACCCATTCAGTAAAAGGAAACATCCCCTATTTACTTTTATGAGACATAAAGTCTAGGGAGATTAAAGAGGTAACTCTTAGGGTAATGTTGGGAGAAATAAATTAGGTTGAAACACTGAGGACAAAGGGGAATAAGTAAAACATTTGAGGGAGAGAAAGCACCACCAACCTCTGGTGACGAAGAGACAGGATAATCAAGGATTAGAAATAGTCAAAATTTATTTAACTTTGGGGACTGAAAAATTGATAATTCTGTCTGCTGCATGCTGAAAGCTGTATTGATCTTTCTAAATGTGCAGAAAGAGATGAACTCAGTTTGGGTAAACAACAACTTCCAAGTGAAAAGGAAACCAGTGTTATTGATTACATGTAATCAATAATGGTAAATAGTATTAGATATAATCAATGTATTAATACAATATTAGTATGTATTACTATTATGTAGTAGAATATATATACTACACATTATTATATAGAGAGTAATATATATTTTTTTCTAGAAGCACATGTATTAAAATATTTAACAGTGAATATTTCTGAAAGGAGGTATAGAGATGGATTTATTTTTCTTTGTACTTTATTTTTCAAATTTTGTACAAATTAACAATATATTACTTTTATTACCATAGGACAAATATATTATTTTATAATAGATAAAAAACTGCAAAAAAGGAGACATTAAAGTGTACAGTAATATCTTTCATGCAAATTGCCATGAAAAAGTATTAAGCAGGTTTTTTAAAATCTTGACCAGGGAAGCTTCAGTGATTTGAGTATTTAAATGTGACTTGTTCAAACTAAGAAGAGATGTAAGTATAAAATACAAATTACAACACTGAAGACTTACTGTTAAAAAAAAATACAAACTATCTCCTGCATTTTTAGACATTGGTAACATGTTGAAATGATAGTTTTAGATATATTAGGATAAATAAATATATTATTAAAATAACTTCATGTATTTCTTTTTATTTTTAAAAAACATGCCTACTAAAAAAACTCTTTAAATTACATGTGTGGTTTGCATGTGTGACTATACTTTTATGAGACATAAAAGCTGGTCTGTATTTCATCCAATTTTTAATGAACAGTGAAAACCAACTGACCTCAGGTGCTCTATTTTTCCACTGCCACCCATTCAGTAAAAGGAAATATCCCCTTTGAGCCATTTTTGCTCACACTTCTACGTGACAGGGGTGGGGATATTTTCACACCAACAGTCACTTTCTCCAACTCTCCAGTCATTAACCGGGTGTCTTAGAATTCAGTTCAGTAGCTTTGGGAAGTGAGCATCGACAATGTGCATTTAAGAGCTCAGTCCCACAAGACTGTCCCCACTTAGGAGCCAATTTCAGGTCTCTGCTTGTCACCTATTCGTACTATTCCGTTTTATACAGGGACTTGAGCATCCGTGGATTTGGGTATCCACAGAGGCCTCAGAACCAGTTCCCTGGGGACACCAAGAGCCGCTTGTACTTCTGACTAAATAAAAGTTTATGTTCACCAACCCAGATGCTGTCTAAATTCCGTCATTTAAGGTTTTTATGGAGCTTGTGTTACTTAGGCATAATGGATTAGTTCACTGGCCACTAGTGATTTTTCTCAGCCTCTAACCTCCTTCCTTCCCTGGAGGTCAGTGGGTGGGGCTGCAAGTTCCATGCCTGGGCCTTTCTGGAAAGCAGCCCCCATCCTGAAGCTCTCCAGCCACCAACGCACAAGACACTCATCACTTTGGAGATTCCAAGGGCTTTTTTTTTTTTTTTAAAGATTTATTTATTTATTTATTTATTTTGGTGGGGGTGGGGTGGGGAGGGAGGGGAGCAGGCGGGCCACCTCTATTGGTCTTTCATTTGTCCATTTTCATCCATCTTTGTTCTTTGGCCCGTGTGGGCCTCCCATCGCGGTGGCCTCTGTTGTCGTAGAGCGCCGGCTCTGGGCGCATGCGCTCCTGAGCTCCGGCTCGGTGATTGGACACATCGGTCCAGCCGCTCCGTGGCACGTGGGATCTTCCCAGGCTAGGGATCGAACCGGCGCCCCTTGCACTGCAAGGTGGTGTCCTTACCCACTGGACCACCAGGGAAGCCCTCCAAGGGCTTTAAGGAGACAAGAATTGGCTCAAAGAACCAACTGGACAAAGAACAAATCTACTTATTTCTTGTTGTATGACACCCTGAATCCTATCTGCTAACAGTATCTACTTCCTCTTTCTATGCCTTCCAAGGGCTTCCTGGGTTTGGAACAAACACAGAATTAATCCACAGTATGGGGGGCAGGTTACTGCTGGAACTTGTCATTTTTGGGAACAGTATTCATTTTGCTCTTGGGTCACTACTACCCCCCTTTCCGTCCCTTCTCATAAATGATGCTAGCACAAGGCTCTTTTGACTCACAGATGTTTGTGAAGTTGGAGGAAAACTATCACAAGAGCAGAAAGTGACTTCAAATGATCTCATGCTCTCTGTAAATTTTCCTGTGATTCTCACAAGAGCTTCTCCATCGCCTGGCTCCGCCCACACCATTTGTACCCCTACTAGCCACCCATCTCCCCCTCTCACCCTCCCTTCCCCCCCCACCCCTGCCCTGCCTTCACCTGTCCTCTTTCTCCTGGAGTCCATTTCCTTTTTCTAGCACTGGCTGACAACTCCAAACTTTCTTGAAACTTTATTGTGTAGAGTGAGCTTCCCAGGTGGAGCTAGCGGTAAAGAATCCGCCTGCCAATGAAGGAGAGGAGTGCTTAATCCCTGAGCTGGGAGGATTCCCTGGAGGAGGAAATGGCAACCCACTCCCATATTCTTGCCTGAGAAATCCCATGGACAGAGGCGCCTAGCAGGGCTACAGTTCATGCGGTTTCAAAGAGTCAAACATGACTGAGTAGTGTATCTTGTCTAAAGGTTTTCCACATAGACTCTCCTTGGGCAATTTTGCATTTCAAAACCAGATGGGCCCCTTTGGGGGTTTTTTTTGAAAGGATTAAACTCCTCAGATTTCCATGAGCTCTTTACAGTAATCCCATTTCATTTTGTTATGCTGGTTTTGTTTATGAAGAGACAGGTGGTAGAAGTCTCATTGTAAGCCAAGATCTGTTGTATTAACAATTCTCAGGTAACAGACAGACTTTTGTCCTGGAATGTTGCCTACCTTCCAAAAATGGCGATCTAATCAGTACTGTTCCCAAATTAAGAGCTATTTGCAAAATAACACAGTGGTTAAGGTCGTGGCTGCCCACACTGACATCCTGTGGGCTTTGATCCAGGCCTGCCAAGTGAGTCACTCAGGGAAACAACTAGGGGGTGAGTTCGGAGGCAAAAATGGGGAGGAGATCTTCTGAAGATCCGAGAATAAACTTTCCTTTCTTCTTCTTGTTTTCATTTTCTCTTGCATTATTTCCTTGAAAGGAAATGGAAATTTAACGTGCAGAGTTTGTGCAGACCAAAGTGGACATGTCTTCTCCCAGAAGAAATTCATCAGGGCTAAAAGATATACAGATATGATTTTTATACGTGTGGGGATTTGTCCCAGGACGTCAGGGCTTGACATAGACGTGCTTGGCACATGCACCCGCTCGAGATGACGGAACCAGTAAGTCGTTCCTACTTGCAGAGAACAATTCTGAGGACTACGTGGAAGAACTTTCTGGAATAGCAAGGGCATGAAATGACAGGACGGCTGAATTGAGTGAACTGGCAGCATTCAATACCCAAAAAGAATTGAATGGAGGTTTGTGATTGGTTTAAGATGAATGAGAACACTGGGGTTACTTCTGCCATTTTCCGTGTGTCTCAACCCTAGGTGAGGCAGGTCATTCAACAGAACTCAGGGGATTCGTGGACTTAGAGCCTGGCTTAATTGCGGTCCTTTGAAGGTAAGCGGTGTTGTAGAAGCTGGGCTGTCTGATGCTTTCACATACTGACTCACATCCTCTCAGCTCCGACTCCGATTTCAGCAATGACTGGAACAAATAGTTCCCTGTGGGCTTGGGCTCATTTCTTGCCGACAGCATCTCACCTGGGGCATGAATTCTGTGTCTTTTATTTTCTGCCTAGGGCTTCTCTGATGTAATGGTACAGGGTGGTCGTGGATCTTTGCTCTGCATGCATGCCTGAGAAACCCACTGGATGAAAGGAGCAGGCTTCCTGGATGACTACGTGGAGGGCTGCCTGTTGAAAGCATGGATGGTCTGCGATGTATGTGGGAAGCGACACCTCTAATATGAGAAGCCTGTGGGATTTGGGGAATCCTGGGATATGTGTGACCATACCCTGACTCATACACCCCCTGTACGGCTCCTGGACTTTGGCCCTTCCCCAAGATACAAGGAGGTGGGGGACAGGAAAGTCCCAGGGAACATGAGCCCACAGACAACAGATTAAGGACGCTGCCTTTGTTGAGGGGGTAACTGGTGTTCAAACATCCATGTGTTCACTGATCATGTTCCAGCCTTCCTGGCATTGGGGTTGGGGCCATGTGACTGGTTCTGACTAATGGAGTGTGAGGTCTCCATGGTATTTTGGCTCCTGGTTTTGTGACTTACAGTGGAAACCTCCAAGATGGTGCAGTTGTAGTGTGGAAGTAACCTGGGTCACAGTCTGAGAAAAGCAAATAAAGTTGCCTGGGGAGCAAGAAATAAAGCTTCGTGTATGTTAGTTGCTGAAATGTCCAGGATTTCTTGTTATGGCAGCACATTTTACACAATCCTGACTGTTACATTACTATAGGTATTAAAAAAAGATACATCACAATTTTAAAATAAGAGAGGATAGTTTGTTAAATGAGACAAGAATGAGAGGCTATAAAGGAGGATCGACTGGATATAATGATTATGTTTTAAAAATGGTTAAAAGCTCTGCAGTTTGAGAGCTACAATACACAGTATAAAAGAACTCAGGGGATTCGTGGACTTAGAGCCTGGCTTAATTGCGGTCCTTTGAAGGTAAGCGGTGTTGTAGAAGCTGGGCTGTCTGATGCTTTCACATACTGACTCACATCCTCTCAGCTCCGACTCCGATTTCAGCAATGACTGGAACAAATAGTTCCCTGTGGGCTTGGGCTCATTTCTTGCCGACAGCATCTCACCTGGGGCATGAATTCTGTGTCTTTTATTTTCTGCCTAGGGCTTCTCTGATGTAATGGTACAGGGTGGTCGTGGATCTTTGCTCTGCATGCATGCCTGAGAAACCCACTGGATGAAAGGAGCAGGCTTCCTGGATGACTACGTGGAGGGCTGCCTGTTGAAAGCATGGATGGTCTGCGATGTATGTGGGAAGCGACACCTCTAATATGAGAAGCCTGTGGGATTTGGGGAATCCTGGGATATGTGTGACCATACCCTGACTCATACACCCCCTGTACGGCTCCTGGACTTTGGCCCTTCCCCAAGATACAAGGAGGTGGGGGACAGGAAAGTCCCAGGGAACATGAGCCCACAGACAACAGATTAAGGACGCTGCCTTTGTTGAGGGGGTAACTGGTGTTCAAACATCCATGTGTTCACTGATCATGTTCCAGCCTTCCTGGCATTGGGGTTGGGGCCATGTGACTGGTTCTGACTAATGGAGTGTGAGGTCTCCATGGTATTTTGGCTCCTGGTTTTGTGACTTACAGTGGAAACCTCCAAGATGGTGCAGTTGTAGTGTGGAAGTAACCTGGGTCACAGTCTGAGAAAAGCAAATAAAGTTGCCTGGGGAGCAAGAAATAAAGCTTCGTGTATGTTAGTTGCTGAAATGTCCAGGATTTCTTGTTATGGCAGCACATTTTACACAATCCTGACTGTTACATTACTATAGGTATTAAAAAAAGATACATCACAATTTTAAAATAAGAGAGGATAGTTTGTTAAATGAGACAAGAATGAGAGGCTATAAAGGAGGATCGACTGGATATAATGATTATGTTTTAAAAATGGTTAAAAGCTCTGCAGTTTGAGAGCTACAATACACAGTATAAAACATATAGCCAAAGAACAGTGACCTGCCATAACAGATCCAGAAGCACCCCCAGAAGGCAAATTAAATTATAATGAGGGTAGGAAGTAAAGGAAAAAATAAAATCAAACAAGAGGGGTGGGCTATCCTGATAATAGATGAAAACCAGCTATAGAGGACTGTCAGTAACCTGAATCTGCATCTGAGTTTAAAAAAGAAAAGAAAAAGTAAAAACACGGGACTGACCTCAAGAAATCTGGGTTCCGGTCCCAACTCTAACTTGCTGGGTCCCCAGGATAACTCAGTCAGCCCCCTGAAGCCTCACTTCCCTAACCTACAAAATCGTAGAGAGTCAGATGGCCCGGGTCTGAATCCTAGCTCAAGCACTACCTTGGTCGACTTTCTTATCTTCTTTATGTATTCATTTCTTCATGCATCAGATAAAGGTGATACCTATTTAATATGATCCTGGCACTCAGAAAGTACTTCCCATTCCCTCCACTTTAGAAAAAAATCTTCATTTAAAATTCAGATCCTAGTTCAACACAAGTGGAAAAGCTGAAACACGGCACTCTTAGAAAACAGGCAGGAAGAATATTCACAAAGTGTCCGAATTGTGACTGGAGCTCAACTGTCCGGAGACTGGATGGTCAAGCTCTCCGGCAGTCGCTGGTTGCTCACTTGTGACGTGAAGTTTAAGCGGTAGGACTGACCTCCTTTTGTGGGAATTGCACCTTTCATAAACTATTCAGTTTCTTATTGAGCATGATGACGTGGTCTAATTCACAGTTATGGAGCAAAGAGGTTGGGGGTTTGCTCCAGAGCACAGAGGGGAGCCAAGGCCAGCCTTAGGATGAGAAGTCACTTTTCCTTAAAGTGAAACTGACAGTCGAGTAAAAAAAAAAAATGTGAGTGAATTTCTCCACCAGGCCAGTAATAAGCATGCGACGGTGCCTACAATTTCCCATCAACAGCACGGATGGCATTATTTTCCATGATACATGCAGGAAGAGGTAATTGGAAAATTGGAAACGATGAAAATGTGCAAGGAAGAAAATAAACACGAGTACTGGATATAATGATTATGTTTTAAAAATGGTTAAAAGCTCTGCAGTTTGAGAGCTACAATACACAGTATAAAACATATAGCCAAAGAACAGTGACCTGCCATAACAGATCCAGAAGCACCCCCAGAAGGCAAATTAAATTATAATGAGGGTAGGAAGTAAAGGAAAAAATAAAATCAAACAAGAGGGGTGGGCTATCCTGATAATAGATGAAAACCAGCTATAGAGGACTGTCAGTAACCTGAATCTGCATCTGAGTTTAAAAAAGAAAAGAAAAAGTAAAAACACGGGACTGACCTCAAGAAATCTGGGTTCCGGTCCCAACTCTAACTTGCTGGGTCCCCAGGATAACTCAGTCAGCCCCCTGAAGCCTCACTTCCCTAACCTACAAAATCGTAGAGAGTCAGATGGCCCGGGTCTGAATCCTAGCTCAAGCACTACCTTGGTCGACTTTCTTATCTTCTTTATGTATTCATTTCTTCATGCATCAGATAAAGGTGATACCTATTTAATATGATCCTGGCACTCAGAAAGTACTTCCCATTCCCTCCACTTTAGAAAAAAATCTTCATTTAAAATTCAGATCCTAGTTCAACACAAGTGGAAAAGCTGAAACACGGCACTCTTAGAAAACAGGCAGGAAGAATATTCACAAAGTGTCCGGTGTGACTGGAGCTCAACTGTCCGGAGACTGGATGGTCAAGCTCTCCGGCAGTCGCTGGTTGCTCACTTGTGACGTGAAGTTTAAGCGGTAGGACTGACCCCCTTTTTGTGGAATTGCACCTTTCATAAACTATTCAGTTTCTTATTGAGCATGATGACGTGGTCTAATTCACAGTTATGGAGCAAAGAGGTTGGGGGTTTGCTCCAGAGCACAGAGGGGAGCCAAGGCCAGCCTTAGGATGAGAAGTCACTTTTCCTTAAAGTGAAACTGACAGTCGAGTAAAAAAAAAAAATGTGAGTGAATTTCTCCACCAGGCCAGTAATAAGCATGCGACGGTGCCTACAATTTCCCATCAACAGCACGGATGGCATTATTTTCCATGATACATGCAGGAAGAGGTAATTGGAAAATTGGAAACGATGAAAATGTGCAAGGAAGAAAAATAAACACGAGTACTGCCATCAAAACAACATTATTCTCAGCTCTGGGAAGTTTCTTTCTAGTTCATTTTCCATTGAGACATCTGACTGCACATATTTGAGTGTATAATTTTATATCTTGCCATTTACCCTTAATGTTATCATGGTAAGGATTTTGTGCTATTTTATAGTCTTCTAACACTTCTTATTAAAAGACTGCATAATATTTTATTGAGAATGGCAGTTTATTTCAGTGTTTTATCTGGCAACCACTTGGGTTGTTTCCAATGTTCTGCTATGATAACAGAATTGTAATAAACATCTGTATGGATGAAGGTTTTTTGTATTGAAGATTACTGCATCGAAGAGCATGAACAATGCTTGCAGCACATGATAACTCTCTAGAAGGTTTATATGCTCTCTAGAAAGGTTTTAAACTCTCTAGACAGTGTATATGCTCTGCTGACATATAAACTGTCATTGAAAACTTCCAGTTTATTAATTTTAAATTTATGATACCTATTTATATTTAAAGTGAGACAGAAGCATTAAAAATGCATTTTGCATTTTCCATTTATTGGTCAATGTTCAATACTGTCACCTTGGCACGTGCAGATCAACTTCATTCTTTTTAATAGCTTCGTGGTTGGAACATAACTCAGTTTCTTTATCTCCGCTCCTTTGATGGACTTTTGGGTTCGATTCAAGTTTTCTTCTCTGGCAAATAAAGCTGCCATGAGAGCTCTTGTCGATATGGTTTATTTTTAATGAGCATTTACTGCTGTGCTAATGTGACTTGGAGAATAATTGCTGGCAAGATCATGCTCTCTGTGTGCTGTAACATATAATATTTAAACGTCCTTTAAATTTTAAAACTTGAATTGAGTCATTTCCATTAAAACCAGGTTAAAATCACTGTGATCTCTTTCTCTCGTGTAGGAATGAATCCTCTGGCTCCAGATGGGACATAAAGCTCCTTAAATTGAAATTCATTGCATGGGGGCTGTGATGGCCCTTAACAGATGGAAGTGCAATCTCATTTGGATGGTTATGTAACTCAGTGATTATTCTAGAAGCCTTCAGATAGCCTTAGAAAGAAGGTGCACAGAATCAAGCTCAGGGGCAGGTGAAGAGGCTGGGCACTCACTAGTTTCTTTGTGTGTGTGTGTTTGCTAGTGTCAGTAAGACTAGAATCTGAGATCTGAGCAGGATAACACTGTCTGGTGGAATGACTAACGCTGGGACCCCAGCAATCCACCATTCGGATAGCATTTGTGTTGGAACTCAAAGTTTCTTGTTAAACGATCTTGGGATGATCGTTCCATCTCTCTGAAGCCCTCATTCTCACTACTCTGCAGGTACTGTCTCCAGTAGAAGAGTATGATATTAATATTTATTCATAGAGCTTTATTGAGCTGTATGTGCCAAGGGCTGTTCTAAACACTGGAGAGAAAGTTGTAAGCAACAGAGATAGTCTCTTTCCTTTTTCCCTTACAAGGAGGTTGTGGCCTTCCTCAGATGGAAGTAATCAACTAATTTACTTGAATTTTGTCAACATACCTCACCAACGTTTAGCTTTCATGCACTATGTCTTCTTGGTAATGCAGGCTGAAAGTGAAAGTGTTACTCGCTCAGTCCATTCCATCTCTTTGTGACCTTGTGGACTGTCGCCTGTCAGGCTCCTCTGTCCATGCAATTCTCCAGCCAAGAATACTGGAGTGGGTAGCCATTCCCTTCTCCAGGAGATCTTACTGACCTAGGAATTGAAGCCATGTCTCCTGCAATGCAGGCAGATGCTTCACGGGCTGCGCTACCAGGGAAGGCACAGTGCAGGCTGAAATGTTGGCCTCTCTTGTTGTGGAGCTGGGGCTCTTGGAACACGGGCTTCAATAGCTGTGGTCGACAGGCCTAGATGCCCCAAGGTATGTGGGATCTTCTGGAGCAGGGATTGAACCTGTGTCCCCTGTATTGGCAGGCAGATTATTATTATTATTGTTTTAAAATTTGGCCTCTTTTTATTGTTTATTTATTAATTTATTTTCATCCATCTTTATTCTTTGGCCTGTGTGGGCCTCCCATCGCAGTGGCCTCTCTAGTTGCCGTGCACTGGCTCTGGGAGCATGCACTTCAGAGCGCTGGCTCGTAATTGGAGGCAGAGGTCCAGTCGTTCTGCAGCACATGGGATCTTCCTGGGCCAGGGATCGAACCAGTGGCCCCTGAACTGCAAGGTGGACTCTTTACCCAATGGAGCATTAGGGAAGCCCTGGCAGGTGGATGCTTATCCACTGAACCACCAGGGAAGACTGGCACTCATCTTTCCAACACACACTAGAGCCTTTCCTGCCCTTTCTTCCTTTCTTTGACCTGTAACAGTGCCTAGAATAATTACTTTGAAGGGTAACTGGTACACTGCTGTGGTTCAGTTGCTAAGTCCCGTCTGATTCTTTGTGACCCCATGGACTGCAGTGCACCAGGCTTCTCTGTCTTCCACTATCTCCCAGAGTTTGCTCAAACTCATGTCCATTGAGTCTGTGATGCCATCTAACCATCTTGTCCTCTGCCACCCTTTTCTCCTTTAGCCTTCAATCTTTCCCAGTATCAGGGTCTTTTTCAATGTGTCAGCTCTTCACATCAAGTAGTCAGAGTATTGGAGCTTCAGCTTCAGCATCAGTCCTTCCCATGAATATTCAAGGTTGATTTCCTTTCAGATCGACAGGTTTGATCTTCTTGAAGTCCAAGAAACTCTCAAGAGGCTTCTCTAGCACCGCAATTCAAAAGCATCCGTTCTTTAGCACTCAGCCTTCTTTATGGTCCACGTAACTCTCACATCTGCATGTAACTACTGGGAAAACCATAGCTCTGAATATACAAGTCTTTGTCAGCAAAATCATGTCTCTGCTTTTTAGTACACTGTTGAGGTTTGTCACAGCTTTCCTTCCAAGGAGCAAGCATCTTTTAATTCCATGGCTGCAGTTACTGTCCACAGTGATTTTGGAGCCCAAGAAAATAAAATCTGTCACTGTTTCCACTTTCGCTACTCTATTTGCCACAAAATGATGGGACTGGATGCCGTGATCGTAGCTTTGAAAGTTGAGTTTCCAGCCAGGATCTGCTTTCAACTTCATCAAGACGCTATTTGTTTTAAAATTTGGCCTCTTTTATTGTTTATTTATTAATTTATTTTCATCCATCTTTATTCTTTGGCCTGTGTGGGCCTCCCATCGCAGTGGCCTCTCTAGTTGCCGTGCACTGGCTCTGGGAACATGCACTTCAGAGCGCTGGCTCGTAATTGGAGGCAGAGGTCCAGTCGTTCTGCAGCACATGGGATCTTCCTGGGCCAGGGATCGAACCAGTGGCCCCTGAACTGCAAGGTGGACTCTTTACCCAATGGAGCATTAGGGAAGCCCTGGCAGGTGGATGCTTATCCACTGAACCACCAGGGAAGACTGGCACTCATCTTTCCAACACACACTAGAGCCTTTCCTGCCCTTTCTTCCTTTCTTTGACCTGTAACAGTGCCTAGAATAATTACTTTGAAGGGTAACTGGTACACTGCTGTGGTTCAGTTGCTAAGTCCCGTCTGATTCTTTGTGACCCCATGGACTGCAGTGCACCAGGCTTCTCTGTCTTCCACTATCTCCCAGAGTTTGCTCAAACTCATGTCCATTGAGTCTGTGATGCCATCTAACCATCTTGTCCTCTGCCACCCTTTTCTCCTTTAGCCTTCAATCTTTCCCAGTATCAGGGTCTTTTTCAATGTGTCAGCTCTTCACATCAAGTAGTCAGAGTATTGGAGCTTCAGCTTCAGCATCAGTCCTTCCCATGAATATTCAAGGTTGATTTCCTTTCAGATCGACAGGTTTGATCTTCTTGAAGTCCAAGAAACTCTCAAGAGGCTTCTCTAGCACCGCAATTCAAAAGCATCCGTTCTTTAGCACTCAGCCTTCTTTATGGTCCACGTAACTCTCACATCTGCATGTAACTACTGGGAAAACCATAGCTCTGAATATACAAGTCTTTGTCAGCAAAATCATGTCTCTGCTTTTTAGTACACTGTTGAGGTTTGTCACAGCTTTCCTTCCAAGGAGCAAGCATCTTTTAATTCCATGGCTGCAGTTACTGTCCACAGTGATTTTGGAGCCCAAGAAAATAAAATCTGTCACTGTTTCCACTTTCGCTACTCTATTTGCCACAAAATGATGGGACTGGATGCCGTGATCGTAGCTTTTTGAAAGTTGAGTTTCCAGCCAGCGTTTTCACTCTGTCTTTCAACTTCATCAAGACGCCCTTTAATTCCTCTTTCCTTTCTGCTTTGAGAGTGGTATAATCTGCGTATCTGAGGTTGTTGCTATTTCTCCTGGCAATCTTGATTCCAGCTTGTGATTCATCCAGTCTGGCATTTTGCATGATATACTGTGCATATAGGGGCTTCCCTGATGACTGAGTGGTAAAGAATCTGCCTGCAGTGCAGGAGACCCAGAAGACCTGAGTTCGATCCCTGGGTGGGGATGATCCCCTGGAGGAGGTCATGGCAGTTCACTCCAGTAGGCTGCAAAGAGTCGAACACAACTGAAGTGACTTAGCACGATGCACACACACTCTGCATGTAAGTTGAATAAGCAGGGTGACAATGTACAGCCTTGACGCACTCCTTTCCCAGTTTTGAAACAGTCCGTTGCTCTATGGCTGTTTCTACCTGTTGCTTCTTGACCTGCGTACAGGTTTCTCAGGAGATAGGTAAGATGTCTAGTATTCCCTTCTCTTTAAGAATTTTCCACAGTTTGTTGTGAACCAGAGAGCCAAAGGCTTTCGTGTAGTCCATGAAGCAGAAGTAGATGTTTCTCTGGAATCCCCTTGCTTTCTCTATGGTCCAACTAATGTTGGCAATTTGGTATCTTGTTCCTCTGCCTTTTCTTTTTTTTTTTTGATTTATTTATTTATTTATTTATTTTGGGCGGGAGTCGGGTTGGGGAGGGAGGGGAGCGGGCGGGCCACTTCTATTGGTCTTTCATTTCTCTGTTTTCATCCGTCTTTGTTCTTTGGCTCCTGTGGGCCTCCCATCACGGTGGCGTCTGTCGCTGCAGAGCACCGGCTCTGGGCGCATGCGCTCCAGAGCTCCGGCTCGGTAATTGGACACATCAGTCCAGCTGCTCCGCGGCACGTGGAATCTTCCCAGGCCAGGGCTCGAACCGGCGCCCCTTGCACTGCAAGGCGGTGTCCTTACCCACTTGGCCACCAGGGGAAGCCCTCCTCTGCCTTTTCTAAATGCAGCTTGTACATCTGGTAGGTATTAGGTGGGAGGTACATTTTGAGAGGCTCAATATCTAAAAATATTTATTGTCTAAACTTTAGGCACTCAGAATACCTTTGGAGGATACAAATGTAAAATACTACTTCTGCTTTCAAATGTCTAATATCTACTAAGGAGACAGGCCTATTAACCAGAAATATGGTGGACACTTTAAGAATTGTGTGCATAGTGCCTTCCTGCATCACCCCAATTAAAGTCACCATTTCCCATTTTTTTGTTCTATTCACCTACCTGATATGTTTTTTATATATAATTATTTTTATTTTACTTTTTGAGAGTTTTGTTGTTTACAGCTATACATAAATCCAAATCAGTCAGAGGTATACCCTTGACCCTCCCACCTGAACCCCTCCCAGCCCTCCCCATCCCACCCTCCCACCCGGTTGTTGCATAGTCCCCAAGTAAGTTCTCTTAGTCTTACGGCATATCCACAGTGGTTGTCTCATGTACATATGGTAGTGTAGGTTTCTATGTTACCTGTCTCATCCACTCCTCCCTCCCCCAGTGACCATACATCTGTTTTTTTTTTCCCCCTCTTTTATACCTCTTGGCATTTGTGATCTTGTTCCTACTGCTACAGGTTTCTCTTTTTTTTTTAAGAATTTTCCACAGTTTGTTGTGAACCAGAGAGCCAAAGGCTTTCGTAGTCCATGAAGCAGAAGTAGATGTTTCTCTGGAATCCCCTTGCTTTCTCTATGGTCCAACTAATGTTGGCAATTTGGTATCTTGTTCCTCTGCCTTTTCTTTTTTTTTTGATTTATTTATTTATTTATTTATTTTGGGCGGGAGTCGGGTTGGGGAGGGAGGGGAGCGGGCGGGCCACTTCTATTGGTCTTTCATTTCTCTGTTTTCATCCGTCTTTGTTCTTTGGCTCCTGTGGGCCTCCCATCACGGTGGCGTCTGTCGCTGCAGAGCACCGGCTCTGGGCGCATGCGCTCCAGAGCTCCGGCTCGGTAATTGGACACATCAGTCCAGCTGCTCCGCGGCACGTGGAATCTTCCCAGGCCAGGGCTCGAACCGGCGCCCCTTGCACTGCAAGGCGGTGTCCTTACCCACTTGGCCACCAGGGGAAGCCCTCCTCTGCCTTTTCTAAATGCAGCTTGTACATCTGGTAGGTATTAGGTGGGAGGTACATTTTGAGAGGCTCAATATCTAAAAATATTTATTGTCTAAACTTTAGGCACTCAGAATACCTTTGGAGGATACAAATGTAAAATACTACTTCTGCTTTCAAATGTCTAATATCTACTAAGGAGACAGGCCTATTAACCAGAAATATGGTGGACACTTTAAGAATTGTGTGCATAGTGCCTTCCTGCATCACCCCAATTAAAGTCACCATTTCCCATTTTTTTGTTCTATTCACCTACCTGATATGTTTTTTATATATAATTATTTTTATTTTACTTTTTGAGAGTTTTGTTGTTTACAGCTATACATAAATCCAAATCAGTCAGAGGTATACCCTTGACCCCTCCCACCTGAACCCCCTCCCAGCCCTCCCCATCCCCCCCTCCCCCCCGGTTGTTGCATAGTCCCCAAGTAAGTTCTCTTAGTCTTACGGCATATCCACAATGGTTGTCTCATGTACATATGGTAGTGTAGGTTTCTATGTTACCTTTTCCGTACGTCTCATCCACTCCTCCCTCCCCCCAGTGACCATACATCTGTTTTCTATGTCTGTTTCTCCTTTGCTGCTCTGCATATGCCTTTATCAGTACCTTCTTTCTAGAGTCCATATATATGCACCTATCCCATAATTTTTAATTTGCCTAAAATTGCAGATCAGATAAGCCAAAACAAATCTCTCTCTCTCTCTCTCTTTTTTTTTTTTTTTTTTAGTGAATCAGAGGTTATATTTCCCATCTTTTTCAAGGATATCTTTGGAGGCAGAACTGTTTAATGTTTTATACTTATTTGAAAAGCTGGTATAAATATTTCAGGACACAATTGAGCTTTTCTCGTTAAAGAGCCCATTCTTCTGTTTCTGTGTGCTGAAGTTTCTAGCTCTGGAGTGAAAGTACTATTTTAAAATAATTGTGAAGAGCCTAATACTATGGGAACCATGACAAATGGACTTTTGCTATAATAGGTTTTGATGAGCTTATTTTCAGCCAGAACAATGACGATTTTGTTAAAAAATCCTTTAACCTGATTTGATCTCTGTTTCTCAGCTTGCTCTCGGTTAAAGGCTGTGGTGGGCTGGACAAGCCAAGAGTCAATTTTTTTTTTCCCACACCATTATCGTAATCTGAATCTGTTCTCAGGAAGATTTGGTGATATTTGTTGTAAAATTGGTAGCTATCTTTAACCATTTTTCTTTTGTTTCTGCATAACAGAAAAATCAACAAATAAGTTTTAAAAAATCTTCCTTAGTACTTTCTGTAGAATTACATTGAAATTGAAATGGGCAGTAATGAATGTGATGAATTTTTGTTTCCTCTTAGGTTACTTTCAATGTTCCACCCATAGGTGGCAGCAAGTGACTATTCTGCTAGATCACTGGGCCTTTGCTGTTCAGTCGCTACGTCGTGTGTGACTCTTGGATACCCCATGGACTGCAGCATGCCAAGCTCCTCTCTCCTTCACAGTCTCCCAGAGTTTGCTTCAATCCGAGGCCATTGAGTCGGTGATGCTATCTAACCATATCATCCTCTGCTGCCCGCTTCTCCTTTTGCCTTCAGTCTTTCCTAGTATCAGGGTCTTTTCCAGTGAGTTGGCTGTTCTCATCAGGTGGCCAAAGTATATTAAGCTTCAGTTTCAGCATCAGTCTTTCCAATGGATATTCAGGGTTGATTTCCTTTAGAACTAACTGGTTTGACCTCCTTGCAGTCCAAGGGATTCTCAAGAGTCTTCTCAAGCACCAGAGTTCAAAGGCATCAATTCTTTGGTGCTTAGCCTTCTTTGTGGTCCAGCTTTCGCATCTGTACATGAATACTGGGAAAACCATAGCTTTGACTACATGGACTTCCATTGGCAAAGTGATGTCTTTGCTTTTTAGTACGCTGTCTAGGTTTGTCATAGCTTTTCTTCCAAGGAGCAAGCGTCTGTTAATTTCATGACTGCAGTCACCATCCACAGGGCCTTCTGGCCCCTTCCTATCAGCCTATGTGTAGCAAACCCCTGCTAAAGGAAAGAATGTGGAAGATGACAGGTTGTGTTTCTGACAGACGCTTTGTCCAGCTGTCTGAGATGTGACTCTTCTCAGCTGGGAAACTCTGTCCTGTTTTGGTTCTTCTGAGGCTCCGGAGAAGCACTGAAGTAGAGGTCAAGGTCCAATAATGAGGGCCAGGCTGGATAGGAAGGGCCGAGGTCATGTGGGGAGTGCATGCGGTTGAGGGCTTCCTTGGACTGCCCCGCGTCTCTGCCTCCTGCCTTGACTCATTCAAGCGAGTCTTATGACCTCAGCATTGTCCATCAACCCATGTGGGTCTAGAATCCCTCTCTCTTATTTCCCAGCCGCTCAGCAAATTGTTTTCTTGGGCAGTCCCTGTCTTAAGTCCTGAGGTGCACCACTGGCTCCTGGAGATTGGAGCGTGAGCGTGTGGATGATTTTAGACAAAATAAAGTCGGCATAAATGGATTCGTAGGTATATGCCTTTTATTCTGTGCTTATTTGTGTAGCACTGTGCCAAATACTACATATACAACTTCTTACTATTTACAGGAGCGCTATAAATTAGAAATTATGAATCTTACTTGACCAGTGCAGGAAAGGGAGTGAATTCACTTGCTCAAGTTTATAAATCTGGTTTAAACAGCTTTGGCTCATTTGAGGAGGCCCTTTCTTGAGATGTGGGAAGGCTCTGAGATTACTTCCATTTGCATCAGAAAAGGTGTAAACATTCCGTATTTTTGAAGCCTTCACAGTGAGAGGGGCTTACATGCATTAAAAAGACATCAAGGCAGCAGAATTTGAGAAAACCCAACTCACGGTAAGTGGGGGCTTTAGAAAATACTGGAATAAAAGAGTTTTCATAGAAAAGAGGCCTGGGTAGAAATGAAAGTTAAATAGGAGAGGTAGTGAACACAACATGAACTGCTTTATTTTTTCAGTTTCTTTTGATTGATTTAATGTTAAAAGCATGACTAGTCTTCTCACCTGGCAAGAGCTGAAGAATCTCAATTGCCTCAAACTCTCATGGGAACTCAGGAGCTGGATCTGCTCTCACAATCTGTCTCGTGATATAATTTTCCTGAAGCATCGATAGGAGGTATAAGAATTTATAGCTTACAAATGGGCAATAAGCACATGCAAAAATGCTCAACAGATTAGTTACTAGGGAAATGCAAATCAAGACCACAAAGAAATACCACTTCCCACCCATTAAGAATGGCTAGAATCCAAAGTCAGAAAATAGCAAATGTTGGTAGAGATGTGGAGAAATCAGTATGCTTATGCATTACTAGTGTGGGGAAAGAAAATGGCAGAGCCACTTTGGAAAACAGTCTGCGTTTCTGATCAAACACAGAGTTACAAAAAGACTTACCAATTCCACTCCTGGATTTATACCCAAAGGAGATGAAAATGTACATCCACATAAAAACCTATACATGCATGTTTATACCAGCCTTGTTCATGTTAGTGAAAATGTAGAAATAACAAAAACGTCCATTACCTGATAAATGAATAGATCCATAAAATGGGATATTATTTAGCAATAACAAGGAATGAGGCACTGATGTATGTTACAACATAGATGGACCTTAAAAACACTACGCTCCAAGCAAAAGAAGCTAGGCACAAAAGACCACGTATTGACAAAATAAAGTCTTACTTGACCAGTGTCACGTGAAATCATATACAACTTCTTACTATTTACAGGAGCGCTATAAATTAGAAATTATGAATCTTACTTGACCAGTGCAGGAAAGTGAATTCACTTGCTCAAGTTTATAAATCTGGTTTAAACAGCTTTGGCTCATTTGAGGAGGCCCTTTCTTGAGATGTGGGAAGGCTCTGAGATTACTTCCATTTGCATCAGAAAAGGTGTAAACATTCCGTATTTTTGAAGCCTTCACAGTGAGAGGGGCTTACATGCATTAAAAAGACATCAAGGCAGCAGAATTTGAGAAAACCCAACTCACGGTAAGTGGGGGCTTTAGAAAATACTGGAATAAAAGAGTTTTCATAGAAAAGAGGCCTGGGTAGAAATGAAAGTTAAATAGGAGAGGTAGTGAACACAACATGAACTGCTTTATTTTTTCAGTTTCTTTTGATTGATTTAATGTTAAAAGCATGACTAGTCTTCTCACCTGGCAAGAGCTGAAGAATCTCAATTGCCTCAAACTCTCATGGGAACTCAGGAGCTGGATCTGCTCTCACAATCTGTCTCGTGATATAATTTTCCTGAAGCATCGATAGGAGGTATAAGAATTTATAGCTTACAAATGGGCAATAAGCACATGCAAAAATGCTCAACAGATTAGTTACTAGGGAAATGCAAATCAAGACCACAAAGAAATACCACTTCCCACCCATTAAGAATGGCTAGAATCCAAAGTCAGAAAATAGCAAATGTTGGTAGAGATGTGGAGAAATCAGTATGCTTATGCATTACTAGTGTGGGAATGAAAAATGGCAGAGCCACTTTGGAAAACAGTCTGCGTTTCTGATCAAACACAGAGTTACAAAAAGACTTACCAATTCCACTCCTGGATTTATACCCAAAGGAGATGAAAATGTACATCCACATAAAAACCTATACATGCATGTTTATACCAGCCTTGTTCATGTTAGTGAAAATGTAGAAATAACAAAAACGTCCATTACCTGATAAATGAATAGATCCATAAAATGGGATATTATTTAGCAATAACAAGGAATGAGGCACTGATGTATGTTACAACATAGATGGACCTTAAAAACACTACGCTCCAAGCAAAAGAAGCTAGGCACAAAAGACCACGTATTGTATGGTTCCATTTGTACAAGATGTGCAGAACAGGCAGGTCTATAGAGACAGAGTAGATTAGTGGTTGCCCAGGGCTGTGGGGAGAGGAAGATAGGGGACGCAGTGGCAGATAAAGAGCAGGGTGCTTCTTTCTGGGTGATAAAATTGTTCTTGAAGTGTGTGTCATTTACGGAGTTGACCAACTCCATAAATACATGGACTCATACAGTTGGTGGATTGGGTGAATTGTATGTATGTGAATTACATCCCAATAAAGCTGTTAAAGAGAAAAAAAAGAATCTATAGTTCCCTACAGCTCCTTATATAGAACTCTGAAGCACTTTCACATGCTGATTTTTGCGCTCCTCTCTGCCATCTCTAGAGGTGGATACTTTCATCTTCCTTATTTTACAGGTGCGTGTGTTAGTCACTCAGTCGTGTCTGACTCTTTGAGAGACGATGGACTCCCCTGTCCATGGAATTCTCCAAGCAAGACTACTGGAGTGCGTTGCCATTTCTTCCTCCGGGGGATCTTCCCAACCCAAGGATTGAACACAGGTCTCGAGCATTGTAGGCAGACTCTTTTTTTTTTAATTTATTTAATTAATTTATTTATATTATTTGTGGCTATTCTGGGTTTTCACTGCTGCTGCAGCTCTTCTCTAGTTGCAGGGAGTGGAGGCTACTCTCTAGTTGAAGTGAGCAGGTTTCTTGTTGAGGTGACTTCTCTTGTTGTGGAACTCAGGCTCTAGGGCACATGGGCTTCAGTAGTTGTGACTCCAAGGCTCTAGAGCCCAGGCTCCATAGTTGTGGCTCACGGGCTCAGTTGCTCTGCAGCATGGGGGATCCTCCCGGATCAAGGATCGAACCCGTGGCTCCTGCATTGGCAGGCGAGCTTTTTACCACTGAGCCACCAGGGAAACCCTGTGGGCAGACTCTTTATGGTCTGAGCTTAACTGTAGACACAGGGGGAGGAAGAATCCTGACGATGTCTGCTCATCTTTGGAGAGGCTGAAGTAGAGACATGTGGGTAGAACCAGGAGGCTCTGAGTCCCTGCTCTTCATTGTAGGTTGCGCTGCCTGTGAGAGGGAAGTCTTTGGGAGTGATCACCTGGTTGGGTTAAACCCTTCTTCATGTAATATACAGGAAAAAAGGGCACTCTTAGGGTGCAGCTGCCACAGCTGCCCCATCCAGGGCTCCCCATCTGACCCTCCCCATTGAGTCCTGTCACCCGGACACACAGATGTCTTAGCAAGGACAAATTCCAAGCCCTCTGCATACACCAGAAGACAATTTTTTCTTAAACTCTATTTTTATTACTTTTGAATCTAGGGGGAGAGGTAGGTCAGACTGCATAGATGGTGTTGGAGGAGTATTAAAAAGAAGAAAATGATGGAGCAGGCAAGAAAATTGGTTGGGGATTTGGGAATTTGTGAGAGAGAAGGTGAAATAATATGCAAGCATGTCCATGAAATAGTGCCAGTCTTATTCTTCATTACGTATTATCAGAGGATTTCAAGGCAACTAAATTTGCAGAGAGATCTTGCCTGAAGTTAGAGGAATTCTTTTTTATAGGAGAAACTCATAGGGGTTCCACATACCATTGCTGCTTCACTGTGGAATCTAGCCAGGTAGAGACTGGCTAGCAGCGGCTATGGAGAAAGATGGGAGAGAAGAGATAAGTCTTGATATCCTATTAAGTGACTTACAGGCAGAGGACCAGCGAAAGCCTTTGGAATTAGCATATGATCACATTTCCCCTCACCATTCCTCCGGCTAGTCATTTTTGCCTTATTTACTAAATCAGCCTTCTATAACAGACCTCCGGCAGCCCTTGGGTTCCTCCTGTCTCTTTACAGTATGGGCAGTCATCTGGTCCAAGGTCTTCGGAGTCTCCTTTGAGAAGCTTTCTGTTCCCTGGCATTTTCGTCTCCTTGAATTGTTCAATTGCTGCTGTTTCTCAAGTAGCTCAAAATGGAGCAAAGCTTCAAAGAATACGCTGAGATTTGTACTCTTACATTGGATTTGTAACCTTGAAGGTTTCCTTTAAGGGAATTTCTGTGTCTGTAGGCAACGTTAGATCGCAGTGTGTTCAGAAGAATATAGCTGTGCATGTGAGAAGGCTGGGCATGAAGGAAGAGCCTCCCATGCAAAAATAAAGGAAATAAATTTGAGGTGTGGTCTTTTAATCCTTTATCATCATCCTTCTGATGATGCCAATCATAATAGTAACAACACTAAAATAACAGTGGCTTATTATGACTATTTGATATGGATTAATCTGTATGGAAAGTCCTTTCACTCTTATCAGTACTGACTGATCGCCCATAAAAGTACCTTCTGAATCCTAGACTAAATGAAGAGCCCTGTAGAGCCCTTGGCAGGCACTGTAGACTGCCTGCCTAATAACCATGTCCCCTTCTCCTTGCTCTCAGAACCTGTTTCTTTTTTTACCTGACAATGTGCCCAGCTCCTGTGAATGATGTCATTGGCCTACATCAACCATGGCTTCAGAATTTCCCTTGAACAGTGATGGGCCTAGGGATGAGCATGGGACCCAAGTCAGGTGACTAAGACTTCAGCTACTGAGGAATTCTGGGAAAAATATTCCTCTCTGCCCGTTTCTTCCTGTTTGGATATGGTGTGTGAAGACGTGACACTTGCCGTCATGGCAGCTGTTTGGGGACCCTGCTGGTGACTTGGAGAGGAGAGCAAGGAGACAGCAAGAGCCCATCTTTGGCTGATGTTAGAATTGCCTTTCTGAAGACTGCCTTCCTCTAGACGTCTATTTTGTGAAATAAACACAATTATTTGGACTACTTTTATTTAAAAAGTTTTTTGGCCATGTTCCACGGCATGTGGGCTCTTGGCTCCCCAACCAGGGATCGAACCTTTGCCCCAAGTACTGGGAGCGCAGAGTCTTAGCCACTGAACCACCAGAGGCGTCCCAGGATTCCTGTCAATCAGTTATTTCCTTCCTGTTGGTTGAAGGCGTCTCACATGCTCTGAGTTGCTGTGGTCTGAATGGCTGTGCGCCCCCTCCACCCAGGTTCTTATATTGCAACCTTCCGCCCTCCTGTGATGGTGTTAGGAGGTGGGGTCTTTGGGAGACGCTGAGATCAGGAGGGTGAAACTTTCATGAATGAGACTGATGCTCTTACAAAAGAGACCCCAGAGAGACCCCTTCACCTTCTGCCAGAAAAGATGGGTGAACTGGGAGTGGCTTTCACCAAGATGAATCTGCCAGCATCTTGGTCTCACACTTTCCAGCTTCCAGAACTATGAGAAATAAATGTTTGTTGTTGGTCTTTTAATCCTTTATCATCATCCTTCTGATGATGCCAATCATAATAGTAACAACACTAAAATAACAGTGGCTTATTATGACTATTTGATATGGATTAATCTGTATGGAAAGTCCTTTCACTCTTATCAGTACTGACTGATCGCCCATAAAAGTACCTTCTGAATCCTAGACTAAATGAAGAGCCCTGTAGAGCCCTTGGCAGGCACTGTAGACTGCCTGCCTAATAACCATGTCCCCTTCTCCTTGCTCTCAGAACCTGTTTCTTTTTTTACCTGACAATGTGCCCAGCTCCTGTGAATGATGTCATTGGCCTACATCAACCATGGCTTCAGAATTTCCCTTGAACAGTGATGGGCCTAGGGATGAGCATGGGACCCAAGTCAGGTGACTAAGACTTCAGCTACTGAGGAATTCTGGGAAAAATATTCCTCTCTGCCCGTTTCTTCCTGTTTGGATATGGTGTGTGAAGACGTGACACTTGCCGTCATGGCAGCTGTTTGGGGACCCTGCTGGTGACTTGGAGAGGAGAGCAAGGAGACAGCAAGAGCCCATCTTTGGCTGATGTTAGAATTGCCTTTCTGAAGACTGCCTTCCTCTAGACGTCTATTTTGTGAAATAAACACAATTATTTGGACTACTTTTATTTAAAAAGTTTTTTGGCCATGTTCCACGGCATGTGGGCTCTTGGCTCCCCAACCAGGGATCGAACCTTTGCCCCAAGTACTGGGAGCGCAGAGTCTTAGCCACTGAACCACCAGAGGCGTCCCAGGATTCCTGTCAATCAGTTATTTCCTTCCTGTTGGTTGAAGGCGTCTCACATGCTCTGAGTTGCTGTGGTCTGAATGGCTGTGCGCCCCCTCCACCCAGGTTCTTATATTGCAACCTTCCGCCCTCCTGTGATGGTGTTAGGAGGTGGGGTCTTTGGGAGACGCTGAGATCAGGAGGGTGAAACTTTCATGAATGAGACTGATGCTCTTACAAAAGAGACCCCAGAGAGACCCCTTCACCTTCTGCCATGTGAGGTTAGAACAAACAGATGGTTGTCTGTGAACTGGGGAGTGGGCTTTCACCAAGATGAATCTGCCAGCATCTTGGTCTCACACTTTCCAGCTTCCAGAACTATGAGAAATAAATGTTTGTTGTTGAAGCCACTCAGTGGATGGCATTTTTGTTGCAGTAGCCCAAAAGGACCAAGGCATGAGTACTTTACTAATCGCACGTTTTGCTGCCACAAACTGTCAAGATGAACACCTGGGGGTGCGCCCTGAGTTTGTCCTAGGGTCCCCAGAGGCTGAGCTGTCTTTCTGCTTCCTGGCATTTCAAGCACTTTAATCATCTGGTTTTGTACACATGCATTCCAGTTTTACAAATAAAGTCCCTGAAGAGGAAACAAAACCAAATTAAAAGTTTGCTTAAGCAAATTGATCCTATAAAATCCTTTCGGAGTAAAAGCTGATGAAACAAATGTGTTGCTAGTGCTAGGGTGTTCAGGGCTGTTAAGCAGGGCAAAAGTCCAAGATGGAAAAAAACCTCCAACAAAAGAATCCCACATGAGTAATTAAGGACGCGGAGAAGGAAGCTCAGGTTGCAATGCCAAAGCTGGGCTCTTGTGCCAGTAAGAGCCCCTTCAGGGTAGGGGATTCATTAATTTCCAGGCCACATTTTGCAAATGGGCAGCTCTTCAGTTTGCCTTTGCCCCAAACCCTCAACAGTCAACCACCACCTCCCATACAAAATGGAAAAATGAAACAAGTCCTTGATGTGCACTCTTTCTGACAAATAGACAAAATGCCACAATGAAGTTACACCTGGGCTGGGAGTTCTATGTGGAACCAAATACTTACCTAATTAAATCAACAGATAAACTGCCAGTGGGGCAAGGTGCTAGGCTAGGGAGAGAGAAGTTATGCTGAGGCTATGAAGGATTCAGAGAGAAGACACCAACCTTGGTGGTCTGGGAGTTTTTATTCCTGATACATGCAAACACTGGGCTTCCTTGGTAGTTCAGTGTTACAGAATCTGCCTGCCAATGCAGGAGATGCGGGAGATGCTGGTCCAATCCCAGGGTTGGGGAAATCTTCTGGAGAAGAAAATGGCAACCCACTCCAGTAGTCTTGCCTGGAGAATCCCGTGGACAGAGGAGACTGGAGGGCTACATTTCACGGGGTGGCAAAAGAGTAGGACAGGACTTTTCAGACTGAGCACTGACACACACACTCACAGATGCAAATGTCACTGTAACACAAAATGCAGGTGATAAGCTCTATGAGACAGATGCAAGGTCGTGGGCTGTGGGAGCCGCTAGGTAAGCCTAACCCACCGAAAGGACAAGCGATGACTTTATTGGAGTATGGGCATCTGAAGTCAGCTTTGGAGCGTGGGTCCTATTTGGACCTAGGGAAAATTGGAGAAAAGGGCACTTAGGGTTGAATAAACCTATCCCTACAGAAGGATAGTACATTTTAGTTTGGCTATGGTATGAAGACCAAGAGGTAAGCATACCAGTGAGAAAGATGAGGGAGCGCCAAATCACAGAGAGTAAAGGGCTGGGCAAGGGTGTCTTTCTAAAGACTGTGGGGAGTTACAGAGTGTTCAGGGACAGAGCATGGCGTGTTCAAAGTGATGCTTTAGGAGGACGGAGCCAGAGACAATGAGTCCAGTGGCACAAGGAAGACTGGTGATCTCGTGACCAGTTAAAATGCTATTACCAGGGTGGTGGTCCAGTGGGTAAAGTCCACCTTGCCGTGAAAGGGGCGTCACTTCGATCCCTGGCCCGGGAAGATTCCACAAGCCACGGAGTAGCTTGGACCGGCGTAACCAATTATACCACAAGCCAGCACTCTGCAACGAGAGAGGCCACTGCAATGGGAGGCCTAAAAATACAGATGGATGAAAAATAATTAAATAAATCAATAAAAAAAAGAGGCCAAAAATTAAAGAAAAAGTTATTATGAGATTTCAGATGACACAGAGTAAAATTTGTACTACAATTATGAGAATGAAAGTGAGCAGGAAGGTGGGTTTGAAATCTAAATAAAAAGATGGAACTGACAGTATGTGACAAATTGCCAGGAAGCAGAGGGAAAAGTTTGAGCTCTCTAAGGCTTCTGAAAGGACAGAGGACCTCCCAGCCAACAGGTTTTGTTTTCATGAAACAGTATGTGACAAATTGCCAGGAAGCAGAATCTTCTGGAGAAGAAAATGGCAACCCACTCCAGTAGTCTTGCCTGGAGAATCCCGTGGACAGAGGAGACTGGAGGGCTACATTTCACGGGGTGGCAAAAGAGTAGGACAGGACTTTTCAGACTGAGCACTGACACACACACTCACAGATGCAAATGTCACTGTAACACAAAATGCAGGTGATAAGCTCTATGAGACAGATGCAAGGTCGTGGGCTGTGGGAGCCGCTAGGTAAGCCTAACCCACCGAAAGGACAAGCGATGACTTTATTGGAGTATGGGCATCTGAAGTCAGCTTTGGAGCGTGGGTCCTATTTGGACCTAGGGAAAATTGGAGAAAAGGGCACTTAGGGTTGAATAAACCTATCCCTACAGAAGGATAGTACATTTTAGTTTGGCTATGGTATGAAGACCAAGAGGTAAGCATACCAGTGAGAAAGATGAGGGAGCGCCAAATCACAGAGAGTAAAGGGCTGGGCAAGGGTGTCTTTCTAAAGACTGTGGGGAGTTACAGAGTGTTCAGGAACAGAGCATGGCGTGTTCAAAGTGATGCTTTAGGAGGACGGAGCCAGAGACAATGAGTCCAGTGGCACAAGGAAGACTGGTGATCTCGTGACCAGTTAAAATGCTATTACCAGGGTGGTGGTCCAGTGGGTAAAGTCCACCTTGCCGTGAAAGGGGCGTCACTTCGATCCCTGGCCCGGGAAGATTCCACAAGCCACGGAGTAGCTTGGACCGGCGTAACCAATTATACCACAAGCCAGCACTCTGCAACGAGAGAGGCCACTGCAATGGGAGGCCTAAAAATACAGATGGATGAAAAATAATTAAATAAATCAATAAAAAAAAGAGGCCAAAAATTAAAGAAAAAGTTATTATGAGATTTCAGATGACACAGAGTAAAATTTGTACTACAATTATGAGAATGAAAGTGAGCAGGAAGGTGGGTTTGAAATCTAAATAAAAAGATGGAACTGACAGTATGTGACAAATTGCCAGGAAGCAGAGGGAAAAGTTTACCCGGAGCTTCCTCTCTAAGGCTTCTGAAAGGACAGAGGACCTCCCAGCCAACAGGTTTTGTTTTCATGAAAATCAGGCTGTTCTAATGAATGTCTTCCCTGTTAAGTGAGTTGACTGAAGGCCCTGTGAGTCTGTGATCTCGGTCGGCCTACACAACAGGCCGCTTTGGAGGAGTCCTGGCTCACTGCCTTTCTCCAGCAAGCTGTCGCTGAGGAGGCTGACAATGGCGCTGGTCTTGGCGACGCTGGATGTCCATCCATGGGAACCTGGCCGGGAACCAGTTGGCCTCTTAACTTCCAACACACTTCATTATTAATCACACTCAGCTTTAATATTTGCTCAGCTCTTTGGAAGGCAGTCTCTTGGAGAATGTTAAACAGCATTCAAGAAAGGGTGTGTGTGCATGTGTGTGTGGTCACCCAGAAAATAAAGTCCCAGCGTTTCAGCTAGAGGGCTTCCCTGGTGGCTCATGACAGCCCACTCCAGTCGGCTTTCCTGGAGAAGTCTATGGACAGAGGAGCCTGACGGGCGACCGTCCACGGGGTTGCAAAGAGGCAGGAACGACTGAAGCGACGGACCAGCAGCAGCAGCTTCAGCCAGGTCTCCTGAGGCTGTTAGTCCTGAGGGTCTCCAGGAGGTGGGAAGAGTCAGGGAGGGACCGGAGGCCCTGTGAGGTCCTGTTCATCAGGAAAGACTCTTTTCCAGGGCTAGATTTTACTATTGTGGGGTTTTTTTTTTTTTAATTTAAAATTTTTTTGGCCACTATTTTTTTTTTTTATTGGCCTTCCATGTATTTATTTTCATCCATCTTTGTTCTTTGGCCCGTGTGGGCCTCCCATCGCAGTGGCCTCCCTCGTTGCAGAGCACCGGCTCTGGGCGCATGCGCTCCAGAGCTCTGGCTTGGTAATTGGACACATCGGTCCAGCCGCTCCGCGGCACGTGGGATCTTCCCAGGCTAGGGATCGAACCGGCGCCCCCTGCACTGCAAGGCGGTGTCCTTACCCACTGGACCACCAGGGAAGCCCTATTGTGGGTTTTAATTTTACTAAAGAAAATGAATTTTCTTTAAAAAAAAAAAAAAGAAAGACTTTTCCTTACAGACATGCATACAATCTGATTTTTGCTATCATCTCAATATCATTTCCTGCCACTGGCCCATAACCACCCTGAACTCTGGCCACACTGAAGCAAGGGCTCAGAACTTGACCCCCTGGCGTAGCATCTCTGGTGCCTTGCATCTGTTGTTTCCTCTGCCTGGAATGACCCCCTTCCTTCATTACCTCAAGAGCAGTGGGAAGCTTATCTCCTTGGTGGCCCTCGACACCTGATGCCTGATCTGTAGGTGCAACAGGAGGCGCACCACCTGTGCGACCGTGGTGCTCAGTCGTGTCTGACTCTTGGTTGCTATGTCCTCCTCCAGGGGATCTTCCCGATCCAAGGGTCGAACTTGAGACAGCTGTGTCTCCTGCCTAGGCCGGCGGATTCTTTATCACTCGTGCCGCCTGGGAAGCCCCTGTGCTACCATTGCTATCATCCCTGTCTGCCCTCTGATGCTGCCTTCCCTCGCAGCTGGGCTGCCCCTTGTCCACCTCTGGGTCCCTGGCCTTGCTCAGAGATTGGACATGGGAGGAACAAAACCTTTGAATTAGCTAAGATGCATCCGCAGGAAGACAAGCTAGTATCTTAGTGGAGTATTCTTCTCTTGATATAGTTGTTATTTTTTTTTTTTTTTTTGAAGAAAAGCTGTGACTTTTCTTTTTATTAGAGGTTGATCAATTTGGCACCTTCCCTGTCTTTGTCCAGTCTCTCTGCTGACTTAGGTTTTTATGTGTATTCTGGTCCAGCCCTTTTGCTGGTCAGATGAAGAAGTCACTCAACTGGGATCAAGGACAAGAAAAGATTACTATAAGGACAAGGCAATTTTACAGCAGCCAAGAGTAGAAATAAAAAACCTGGGCATTAGAATCTGGAACTGAGACACCACCCAGATCAGAGTCCACTCACCAGACGTCTACCAATTGCCCAGCAAGCAGGTGCTATTCCAGGAGTGGGGGTTGCAGTCAGCCTGGAAGGGCTGGACGAGTCCCTGTGGTCTGGAATCTTGTATTCTAGAGGTAGACGTGGCGGGCAGCACACAGAGAAACAAATGACACTTCTAGAAGGTGTCTTGAAGATAATGAAAAGGGAATAGGATATGATAATGAGAAGCTGGGTGCTCTTGCAGAGTGGGTGGGTGGGAAAGCCGGCTTTGAGTGGCCAACGTTTCAGTGGGTGGCCAAAAGACACGAGGGGAGTAGATCTGGGCAGGGGACTCAGTCAGGAATGCACTTGATGTACTCAGAGAGCAGGAAGCAAGCCTGTGAGAGTCTGGGTCTCTCAGTGGGTCACAGGGCTCGGGTCTCTGTTTCTCTCTTTTCAGTGGCTTGCCCTCTTTCTGTGCTGGAGTGAACATGGCAGTCAGCACTGGCTGTGGATCATACATACCAGCTCTGTCTCATCCCTGTCTCTTCTTTCAAGGGAGAGAATCTAATTGGCTCAGGTGATCTCCCTCAGCACAGAACCCTTCCGGCAGGCCAGAAACCTAGAAGGCATTCTTGGCACAGTCCTCTCCTTCATGACCCGGAGGAAACCTCTTCTGAAGACATCTCTGTTCTTCCTCCAGAATGCCTGTTTAATCTTCTCACTTTTCTCCATCTCCTCTGTCACCGCCAGCCCAGTCCGACTCAAATCCGCCTCCCACCTGATCTACAAAACTGCCACCCACATGTCTCCCTCTCTTCATCTTGATCACCACTAATCATTCGCCATCAACTGGAGTGATCTTCAAACACTGCTATTTTCTTTTTATTAGAGGTTGATCAATTTGGCACCTTCCTGTCTTTGTCCAGTCTCTCTGCTGACTTAGGTTTTTATGTGTATTCTGGTCCAGCCCTTTTGCTGGTCAGATGAAGAAGTCACTCAACTGGGATCAAGGACAAGAAAAGATTACTATAAGGACAAGGCAATTTTACAGCAGCCAAGAGTAGAAATAAAAAACCTGGGCATTAGAATCTGGAACTGAGACACCACCCAGATCAGAGTCCACTCACCAGACGTCTACCAATTGCCCAGCAAGCAGGTGCTATTCCAGGAGTGGGGGTTGCAGTCAGCCTGGAAGGGCTGGACGAGTCCCTGTGGTCTGGAATCTTGTATTCTAGAGGTAGACGTGGCGGCAGCACACAGAGAAACAAATGACACTTCTAGAAGGTGTCTTGAAGATAATGAAAAGGGAATAGGATATGATAATGAGAAGCTGGGTGCTCTTGCAGAGTGGGTGGGTGGGAAAGCCGGCTTTGAGTGGCCAACGTTTCAGTGGGTGGCCAAAAGACACGAGGGGAGTAGATCTGGGCAGGGGACTCAGTCAGGAATGCACTTGATGTACTCAGAGAGCAGGAAGCAAGCCTGTGAGAGTCTGGGTCTCTCAGTGGGTCACAGGGCTCGGGTCTCTGTTTCTCTCTTTTCAGTGGCTTGCCCTCTTTCTGTGCTGGAGTGAACATGGCAGTCAGCACTGGCTGTGGATCATACATACCAGCTCTGTCTCATCCCTGTCTCTTCTTTCAAGGGAGAGAATCTAATTGGCTCAGGTGATCTCCCTCAGCACAGAACCCTTCCGGCAGGCCAGAAACCTAGAAGGCATTCTTGGCACAGTCCTCTCCTTCATGACCCGGAGGAAACCTCTTCTGAAGACATCTCTGTTCTTCCTCCAGAATGCCTGTTTAATCTTCTCACTTTTCTCCATCTCCTCTGTCACCGCCAGCCCAGTCCGACTCAAAATCGTCTGCCACCTGATCTACAAAACTGACACACACATGTCTCCCTCTCTTCATCTTGATCACCACTAATCATTCGCCATCAACTGGAGTGATCTTCGAAACACTGCTAATTGGGGAAGCCGCCTCGTTGACAGTGAGAGGCTTGGGAGTGGCTTTTTCAGACTCTTGTCTCCTTGTAGGGAAATGCGATTCATCTCCAGGGTCTCTGGGTTCTTTGGTTCTGGGAATGGTATGGAGGCAGAAACACCAAGACCCACCCTTGCAGCCCACTGTTTCCGGACTCATGGTCAGCTCGCTCTTCGTGCAGGCTTGATCCTGTTCCTCGTCTCGAAACTGTGCTCTTCCTTCCCCTGAGTGCTCTCACACCAGCCCTCCCTTCCTTCAAGGACCACTCACAGGCACGTCCATGCTTAGCCACTGACCAGGAAGATGTTGCTTGGAGACCTTGTCCTGCCCAGAACAAAAGGTTATTCCCAGGAGCTGCATCTGAACCGGATGTTGCCTGATTTGGCAAATAAAGATAAAGGACACCCAGTTACATTTGAAGTTCAGATAAACACACACACAAATACATGTTTTAGTATAGGTATGTCCCAAGTATTTTTTTTTTTTTTTTTTTTACAGTTTTGGCCTCTTTTATTGGCTTTTATTTATTTATTTTCATCCATCTTTATTCTTTGGCCTGCCTCCCATTGCAGTGGCCTCTCTTGCTGCAGAGCACCGGCTCTGGGCGCATGCGCTCCAGAGCGCTGGTTTGTAATTGGACACACCTGCCCAGCCGCTCCGCAGCAAGTGGGATCTTCCTGGGCCAGGGATCCAATCGGTGCCCCCTTGCACTGCAAGGTGGACTCTCTACCCACTGGACCACCAGGGAAGCCCCTGTCCCAAGTATTTTGCGGCCTGTATTTCATCAGGGGACTCTATCCTACCCTTTGTCTGGATTCCTCCCCACCCTACAGAGCAGGGTATCTCTCTCAGCTTTACTCCTGCTTAAGCTGCCCCATCTGACCACAGTAAATGAGCCCACCTGTGGGCACTTCCTCTCATCTGTGCCTGTCTAGAGAGCAAGGCATGCTCCCAGAGTGATGGTGAGGCGTCAGTGGAACTTTTCTCCATCTCCTCTGTCACCGCCAGCCCAGTCCGACTCAAAATCGTCTGCCACCTGATCTACAAAACTGACACACACATGTCTCCCTCTCTTCATCTTGATCACCACTAATCATTCGCCATCAACTGGAGTGATCTTCGAAACACTGCTAATTGGGGAAGCCGCCTCGTTGACAGTGAGAGGCTTGGGAGTGGCTTTTTCAGACTCTTGTCTCCTTGTAGGGAAATGCGATTCATCTCCAGGGTCTCTGGGTTCTTTGGTTCTGGGAATGGTATGGAGGCAGAAACACCAAGACCCACCCTTGCAGCCCACTGTTTCCGGACTCATGGTCAGCTCGCTCTTCGTGCAGGCTTGATCCTGTTCCTCGTTCTCGAAACTGTGCTCTTCCTTCCCCTGAGTGCTCTCACACCAGCCCTCCCTTCCTTCAAGGACCACTCACAGGCACGTCCATGCTTAGCCACTGACCAGGAAGATGTTGCTTGGAGACCTTGTCCTGCCCAGAACAAAAGGTTATTCCCAGGAGCTGCATCTGAACCGGATGTTGCCTGATTTGGCAAATAAAGATAAAGGACACCCAGTTACATTTGAAGTTCAGATAAACACACACACAAATACATGTTTTAGTATAGGTATGTCCCAAGTATTTTTTTTTTTTTTTTTTTTACAGTTTTGGCCTCTTTTATTGGCTTTTATTTATTTATTTTCATCCATCTTTATTCTTTGGCCTGCCTCCCATTGCAGTGGCCTCTCTTGCTGCAGAGCACCGGCTCTGGGCGCATGCGCTCCAGAGCGCTGGTTTGTAATTGGACACACCTGCCCAGCCGCTCCGCAGCAAGTGGGATCTTCCTGGGCCAGGGATCCAATCGGTGCCCCCTTGCACTGCAAGGTGGACTCTCTACCCACTGGACCACCAGGGAAGCCCCTGTCCCAAGTATTTTGCGGCCTGTATTTCATCAGGGGACTCTATCCTACCCTTTGTCTGGATTCCTCCCCACCCTACAGAGCAGGGTATCTCTCTCAGCTTTACTCCTGCTTAAGCTGCCCCATCTGACCACAGTAAATGAGCCCACCTGTGGGCACTTCCTCTCATCTGTGCCTGTCTAGAGAGCAAGGCATGCTCCCAGAGTGATGGTGAGGCGTCAGTGGAAGGCTGCTGGGTATCTTTCCTTTGACATGCTCTGTGGCTCATTCACGGAGAGCCTGTCTGGCCACATACTCATGGCTTTGATGGCACAGAGTTCTTTGTTTATAATGTTCAAAAGACCTAGTCACCAAGAGGGCCTTCCAAATTGTTTCACTCTTGTAATGATGTGTACAGCATGCGATTTCTTTTTGATACCAATGCTAGTCTCTCACGTCAAAAATATTCTAACATTAGAGTCGCTGAAGACCTTTGATCAATGAGCTTTACTGAGCCATCTCATTCAGGCTTATGAAGTCCTTGGCTGGCAGCAAGCAGAGTCTACGATACCCTCATTTTATAGGCGAGGAAACGAGAAACGGATCATTTCCATTCTGCTGAGAGCTCATTTGCAGCTGTGTCAGGGATCAATAAGGAAATGACCTATGAATTTTAAACATCATGTTGGAACTGGTTTATATGTGGACACATTTTTGCCACTGGAATGAGGTAAGCTATGAGTGTGGGGCAAGTCTGATGCCAGGAAGCCCTGAAAAGAGGTGTGAGTCTCTATTCACAACCCAAGAAAAGGAAGCAATCTCTTTGTCCCCGAAAAACCACATTTTTGAACACAGCCCCAAATTAATTGATTTAAAGCAAAACTTATTTAAACCAGACTAAAGCACATCAGACGTTTACTTTAATGATCTGGTCGATATCAAATTATACTTTTGGCTGAGATACCATGTGGAATCTCTCCATAGGGAGCTCTTGGCAAAGAACTGTGATGTATTTGTTTAACTTCCTGTTTCCCTGCCATTTTCCCCACTGGCACATACTATGTATTTATTTTTAACGGTGCTACACAACACATACCAGGGGCTAAGAAATGATAAACAGGATAGTACTTCTCAGTCCTATCGACTTTTGCCTGTATTCTCCAGGAGTTTTGCAGAATCCATTTCTTTAATTAGCAGCCAATTTCTCACACGCCTTGATATGTCAGATAGCTCAGTAAATATATCACCACTTTCAATTACTGACATTTTCCCCAATACGTGGATAAAGAGTGAGGTCATTTCAAAATTCATCTCATGTTTGTGGAATGGATTGCAGTGAAAAGGTAGTCCTCCATCAGCCTTATCAGCAATTATGGATCCGTTTGACATTGGATGGGCTTCTCTGGTGGCTCCGATGGTAAAGAATCTGCCTGCAACGTGGGAGACCTGGGTTCAGTATCTGGGCTGGGAAGATGCCCTGGAGAAGGGAAATGGCTAGCCACTCCAGGATTCTTGCCTAGAGAAGTCCGAGGACAGAGGAGCTTGGTGAGCTACAGTTCACCGAGTTGCGAAGAGTTGGATGTGACTAAGCGACTAACACTTTCACTTTCATTTTGGCACTGGTAAGAAAGTTGACTAGAGTCATTTGGGAATCCACAGTCTTTTGCCAACTAACACTTTACACAAGGCACTCATTTCAAGCTGCGTGACATTCCTGTTGTCTGCTGGATCTTTCACGTCTCTAAGAGAAGCACAATGATAAAGGGATTGATGCCCAAAGCTCATTGCAAGTTAGACATTCTTGTCATTTGGCTGGATCTTTCTCTAAGAGGTTCATTCTGATGAAGGAATTGAGAATGTTAGTTGGATATCTCATGGAGACTGAACAAATATGACTGATGATGTAATTGAAAATTTTTGTTTATTTTTAAATGGATTAAAATAGCTCCTTGATTTTGATAATAATTTTATAACTAGCTCAGGGGTGAGAATTCAAGTTTCATGGCTCAATCACAGTGCCAATCTGCTTACTTAAAGGAAGATGAAAAGATTTGTTATGACTAACCAGACAAATATAGACTAACCAGAATTGAAGATTAATACAGTGACAGATCTGACAAAGTATAATAAAAATAATAGTTTATTCAGCATTGTATATGATCAGGCATCATAATTAGAGGTTTCCCCACATTTATTTACCTCATTCTCAAAACAACTCGATGGGGTAAATACCATTATGGTACCCATTTAACAGATGTGGAAACTGAGGACCAGATGTATTAAACCACTTGCCTTGGTCATGTACCTAATACATAGTAGAGCTGGAATTTAGACCCAGGTAATCTGACTAATGTTCGTGGTAAAATCTTTCTAAAATATAAGCAAATAAGCTACTATTTGTCTCTGACATTTTTCTATGCTAACATTTTCAATAAGTAAAAAATATTTACCATAAATTGCTATATTATGACACATGTATGAAAACATTACTGTGATAATTGTATCCTGTTTTAACTAAAGATTAACTTTAGATTTCCTGATGATTTTTAGCATGAATACTAGTTCTAAACCAGAGCTGTCCAATATGCCACTTACATAATGTAAAATTTCTTAGCATGTGAAAAGAAACTGTAATAATTTTATTAATATGTTTTATTTAACCCAACATATTAAAAATATCATTTCACCATGTGCTCAATATAAGGTTTACTAATTAGATACTGTACTTTTGGGGGGCCTATTGTTCCAACTGTTTGAAATTTGGTGTGTATTCTGCACTCCGTTTGGACTGACCCCACTTCACGTGCTAAATAGCCACAGGGGGCTAGTGGTTGCTACTGGATGGTGAACCTCTAGAAGATTTTTTTAGGAAAGTACATTTGTTATTTTATGTATTTAAAAATGGCGAGAATAAGGCCAGTCATGCAACACTATAATCATTTTTTCAGCTGTGCCACCTGCATTGCCAGATTAGCTCTTTGGATTAATGGCTGCCACTTGACCTGTTCAAATGATGGCAAGTATGGTAACAATTCTAGATGGATGTTTTCCTTACAGTCTTGTGATTTTGTCCAGGAGCTAGAATGGGATAGACCTTAAGAGAAAACTAAATCTCCTTGGGAAAAGTGAATGTCTAAAAGAATACCTTGCAGAATAAGCCAGAAGCAGGCCACCAAAGAATTCACCAAGTGTGGGTCCAATGTGGACTTTCCCAAGACGTCAGCATCAGAGCTGAGAGCTGGCCAACTCTGCAGCCCTCCCCTATTCTGTATTCAGTTCCCAATCAGGCAGCAGTGCACAGGGAACCCAACACTCTGGAAGGATCCTCTTGATTCTTCATTGAAAAATTACTAACACATGTTCCCTGAAAAGAGATCAAACAAACTAAACTGAACTGCATATAATTCTTTAAACAATACTCTCAGTGCTAACCACTATTAATAATTAGGTGTGTATTTCCTCAAACCTTTATCTGTTTGTTTATGTTTCAATACCCACATCACCACTGATGGACACACAAGTTGTTTCATATTTTTTCTAATAAACAATGACTCCAACGCACATCCTTGTACATCTATCATGGTACACGTGTGTAATTCTGCATGACACATTTCTAGAATTGAGCTAACTGGGGGAAAGGGATGTACATTTGAAATTTTGATAAATACTGTCAGGCTGCTTAACAGCCTGTGAGAAAGAGCTTGCCTCTTGACTTTATCTGGAAGTACGGGTGCTCCTAGTACAGGAAAGCGGCCAACGGTTCTGCGGAACAAGCTGTTTCTATGCACCCTAAAATGAATCTTCTATTTTCATTAATTAATAAGTGTGGCTTCCATCGCTAATCACATTGTTTTCTTTCCGACTTCTCAGATGAGTGCTAATCCAGAAAACCTCAGCTACCCTGGGGTTTTATCATGTTACTGACATTCCTTTGGTGATTCACAAGTGCCAGAAATTAAATGCCATGCTCCCGGGGTCTAAATGAAAACACTGGAGGTCCTGGGGTCAGTCACTGATCTTTCAAGAAAACATGGGATGGGGTGATGACTCACTTCTTGGGAGCTGTCCCCGGGCTCTGTCCTTTAGAGGAGGCGTTTCTGTGACGGGGCTGGTCCTTTTCCCTCCCTCTCCAAGAAGTCCCTTAGGAGAGGATGTTCTAAGGATTTTGTCCAGGAGCTAGAATGGGATAGACCTTAAGAGAAAACTAAATCTCCTTGGGAAAAGTGAATGTCTAAAGAATACCTTGCAGAATAAGCCAGAAGCAGGCCACCAAAGAATTCACCAAGTGTGGGTCCAATGTGGACTTTCCCAAGACGTCAGCATCAGAGCTGAGAGCTGGCCAACTCTGCAGCCCTCCCCTATTCTGTATTCAGTTCCCAATCAGGCAGCAGTGCACAGGGAACCCAACACTCTGGAAGGATCCTCTTGATTCTTCATTGAAAAATTACTAACACATGTTCCCTGAAAAGAGATCAAACAAACTAAACTGAACTGCATATAATTCTTTAAACAATACTCTCAGTGCTAACCACTATTAATAATTAGGTGTGTATTTCCTCAAACCTTTATCTGTTTGTTTATGTTTCAATACCCACATCACCACTGATGGACACACAAGTTGTTTCATATTTTTTCTAATAAACAATGACTCCAACGCACATCCTTGTACATCTATCATGGTACACGTGTGTAATTCTGCATGACACATTTCTAGAATTGAGCTAACTGGGGGAAAGGGATGTACACTTGAAATTTTGAGAAATACTGTCAGGCTGCTTAACAGCCTGTGAGAAAGAGCTAGCCGCTTGACTTTATCTGGAAGTACGGGTGCTCCTAGTACAGGAAAGGGGCGAACGGTTCTGCGGAACAAGCTGTTTCTATGCACCCTAAAATGAATCTTCTATTTTCATTAATTAATAAGTGTGGCTTCCATCGCTAATCACATTGTTTTCTTTCCGACTTCTCAGATGAGTGCTAATCCAGAAAACCTCAGCTACCCTGGGGTTTTATCATGTTACTGACATTCCTTTGGTGATTCACAAGTGCCAGAAATTAAATGCCATGCTCCCCGGGGTCTAAATGAAAACACTGGAGGTCCTGGGGTCAGTCACTGATCTTTCAAGAAAACATGGGATGGGGTGATGACTCACTTCTTGGGAGCTGTCCCCGGGCTCTGTCCTTTAGAGGAGGCGTTTCTGTGACGGGGCTGGTCCTTTTCCCTCCCTCTCCAAGAAGTCCCTTAGGAGAGGATGCTACCATGTGCCAAGGTCAGCCTCACCCTTATCGCCTCCGGAGCACCACGACCCGCAGCGCACGGCCGGGGCTTGGCACCGAGAAAGCCAGCGCTCCAGGTAGGCGCTTAGCGGTCCCAGCCAGCAAGCCGAGCAGCGGCAGCAGCCGAGATGCACCAGGCAGCCTCAAAGTTGTGCTTTAGCGTCAGGCGACAAGTGTGTCCCGCGTTTACAATAAACACCGAAGCCCTCTTCTCGCTCTGTCTGTACTGGAGCCTCCACCACGAGACCTACCGATGTGGGGTGAGTGAGCCCAGGCCCGCTGGGGCGAAGCTGGTCAGGGAGGGAGGCGGTGGCGGCGCGGCGCCTCTTGGCAGCTCCGGGGTGGCTGCGGCTGCGGCAGCCGCAACAGATGCACCGGGACTAGTTGCTCCGCACTTTATCAGTTTGCCCTGCTGTCTTCTGTCTTCAGTGAATTTCCATCTCGAGGGGACAGCGCCGGAGGAGAAAGGTGGGCTCGCGGGGCTTTGGGATGTCCAGCGTGGGAAGCCAAAGAGGGTGCCCACGGGGCTGCCACTAGGAACCGGTCCCGGCCTGGCTCCTCGCGGCCCCCTCCCCTCCGGCCGGGGCCAGGCGGACGCTCGGAGAGAGGGGCGTGCGCGGTGGTTGGCGGCTCCTTGGGGGGCTCCTGGGGGGTGCTCCCTGTTCCCTCGGAGCCGCCGGCTGGCGGGGGAGTAGAGCGAGGGTTCCGGAGGCGCCCTGGGAGGTCCCGGACCCTGCGCGCCCAAGGGGCTCCCGCGGGGCCCGGGGGCCCGGGCGGTTGCCGTGGTGACGCAGGGTCGGCGGCTCGGCGCGGCGGAAACAAAGCGGCCCGCCCGCTCCGCGCTCGGGCTCCGCCTCCGCCGGCGCCTCCCTCCGCTCCCAGGCGCCCGCCGCCGCCGCCGCCGCCGCCGCCGGAGCGGCTCCCGGGCCCGCGCCTCCCGCCGCCGCCGCCGCCGCCGCCGCGGGCCAGGTAAGGCGAGCGCGCCCGCCGCCCGGGGGGCGCCGGCTGCGGCGCCGGGGGTGGGCGTGGGGCGCCCCGGCCCGACTGCGCTCGAGTCCCCGGGGGGCGCGTCCCCGCCGGAGCCGGGCTCCCCGGCCTCCCCGCAGCCGCGGGCGGCAAACTTCGCGGCGGGAGCGGGGCCCGAGCCGCGTCCCGGCGCGACGGCCCGGCGCGTCCCGTCCGGGTTCCGCTCGACGGAGCGCGGGGCGCGGAGGGGCCCGGCTCCGGCGGGGTGCGCGGCGGCCGGCGGTGCGGAGAGGCGGGCGCGGGACCTGCCTGCGTTATCCGCCCTTCTCTCGGCTTGGGCGTGTTATCCAGGCTTTTAGCGTGGGGGGCGGGGGGGACGATACGAGCATATTTACTGCGGGGCTTTCATGGTCCCTGGCTGATTCTCTTTGAGGGGCGGGATGATGCTGGGGTCACCAGGGGGAACACACGAGACTTGTGTGTGGTTTTCTTTCTTTCTTTTTTTCTTTTAACAATCTTTGAGAAGTGAGCCCAGGCTTGCCAGCCTGGACCGCGCATTTTGAGGTGCTTTTGAAGTTCGGTCTGGCTTTTGAACGTCAGCACCTTCATCTTTGAAAGGGGCTGCTGGCACCTGTAACTCAGTGGGAGAGATGCGCCCGGGATTCCCCCCAGCAATACCAGAGTTCATAGGACCTGCACTTTCGCAGGTGAGAGACTCGGCGCCGCGGTCGTTGCTGTTGTTCTGGAAGGTACGGTGTCCCTGCTTTAGGGACTGAGAGGTGCCTTGCGTTTGTTTCTAGGTGTGAGGAAGCAAACCAGAAAGCCTCTGAGGACAGGTATCTGGGCGGTGTTTGCATCTGTTTATAGGTGTGATGAGAGGTTCACGAGGCCGTTACCAAGGGCATACCGGTACTGGATGGGAAACTGCTCCGTTTATGGGTACTTTCCTCCTTTCTCAACGGTACCAACCTGGCCATCACTTCGTGATATTTAGTTTGTCGCAGACATAAAGAATGGATTAAACATAGAATTGTGAAGACTGTTTTATGGCTACTTAGATATGGTCTTTAGGTGTACTCATGTGAAAGTAACCAGTTTTCATTTTTAGAAATATAATTCATCAGTGCAGAAGGACATAAGGTATTTGTTAATTTTTTTAGAAATAGGGGCTAACTGGAAGATAATTTACCTTTTTGAATTGTATACCCGACTTAGTAAAAATAACCTTTACGTTGTCAGAGGTCAGAGAAAATTATATTTTTGCTTAAAGGTAGTTAATGAAAAGAAACCACTAGCCCACCACCGATCATTTTGAACTGCAGTTAAGTTGATTAAAATCCTGGATATTAAAGCTACTTGAGGTGTCAGATATGAAGTGATTATTTGTAGTTCTCTTCCCTCTTTGGGGATTTCAGCACCTGTTAGGTGGCTGATTACTAGGTTTCTAAGTCTCTTCATATTTTCTGGTAATTTTAAATGTTACCATTTCATTAGAAGATTGTATTGGAAACGAAAGAACTGAGTTCCAGCAACAATTTGCAGATTATTTCACTGTTGGGTTTGTTATTAAGCAGAATCTTACCTATAGGGTGATTTGCAGATGTTCTGCTAAATACTCTGATGATAGTAGTTTGAAATGGTACCTTCATTAAAATGAGGTTAATCTGTTTTCAGAAGATAACCAGGAGAGAAAAATAAGTTATTATTTTTCTCATTTAGTCATGAAAGGCAACTAGAATGAGTATTGAAGCCTTGTCCTTTTCTGTAGACTGAATATCATTTCATGTTTTGTCCTGAAAATACTTAGTTTGGTGTTCTTACTGAGGGACCAAGCGTACAAGTTTATTCATGTCTTTGTTAGCAAACCCAACATTCAAGTGCAAGGATTCTGGACCTGCTTTTCAGACACTTGGGCCCCTCGCAATGGGTTCCAGTCTGCGGTCCTTAGTTTGGATTCTGAAGACTGGAGATAGCTGATGTTAATTCAGCACAGTGAGGATTCATGTTTTGCCTTTGCTACTGGCTGACCTAAGGCACGGGACTGATTCAGTGTACTTGGGCGATCATTAAAGCTAGATTGCTTTCTGCAAAGAAAATAAAGTCAGTAAACATCAGAAATAAACAGGCATGTATTGAAAGTACTGTTTTGTTCTTGTGGTGTATTTACACAGGCTCTGAAGCAAGAAATGAAGCCTTTGTCAATGGAGTGAAAAACAGTAATTTGGCATGTTTGTATGTGTAACTAGCATCATGAGATAGGTGCATAACCAAATAATGGAAGCAGAAGATGCTGCGATATCCGCAGAACCCCCTTAGGAAATGCAGATGGGAGTGTGCTTTAGGTCCAAGGTGGAGGCTGGCCTCCTGGTGGAAGTAGGGAACGGCAAAGAGCATCCTAGGTGTTAAATGCCCGTTGTCCCTCTGGCTCGTTCATAGCAGTAGAAGTCTTCTGCATGTCTAGGCTTCAGAGCCTTAAAATTAGAAAGGTCTTAATTTTATAATTTTGTAAGATCATAATTTTATAGTCTTAATTTAATAATTAAAAATAAACCCTGGTCCTAGCTTTTGCTATATGTTGTAAAATTTGGTCTGATAATTATAACAACAGTCTGAAAAATTCTATCTGAAACATTCTGAAACTTTACTTACCAAGCATGTCCAAAGAGATAAAAGGAAACAAGAAACGTTCTTGTTTAAATCAAATTAACTTTGTACTTGTGCCTTTGAAAGTCATTTGTTTGCAACCATATGAGTCTACATGGGCAGTTAGGCCATTGAAAGCTTTGCTGGCAGTTTCTGGGTCAGTGTTCTCTAGCAATTTCTAGCATTGTGATAACATAATGACTGGTTGGTGATTTAGCGTCTTGTACAATGCATTGTAGCATTTGTAAAGGCATATTTGTGAAAAAGATGATCGTTCTTTGAAAGGTGATTTCTTCATTACCAAAATGCTGGGGTCTGAATTTGTGGCTGGGGAGAATAATGTTAACCCCTGGACTTGATGGAAAAGATGTTGTAAATATAAGGTATTATCACCTGACCTGCTATGCTTGGTGAGTATTGATTGTAACCACTGTGCTGAGAAAAGGCCTGGGAAGCCCATGCTGGCAGTGATGGGATGGGGTGTGTTGTGCTATGGATAGTCAGTAGAGGTTAATGGTGGGTTTTTTTTGGCCACTGCTATTGATCTTTCATTTATTTATCTTTGTTCTTTGGCCTGTGTGGGCCTCCCATCTCAGTGGCCCCTCTTGGTGCAGAGCATCAGCTCTGGGCACATGCGCTCCAGAGCTCCGGCTCGTTAATTGGACACATTGTTCCAGCTGCTCTGGCACGTGAGATCTTCCCAGGCCAGGGATCGAACCAGCACCTCTTGCACTGCAAGGCAGTGTCCTTACCCACTAGACCACCAGGGAAGCCCTAGGAAATGGCATAACCAAATAATGGAAGCAGAAGATGCTGCGATATCCGCAGAACCCCTTAGGAAATGCAGATGGGAGTGTGCTTTAGGTCCAAGGTGGAAGTAGGAACGCAAAGAGCATCCTAGGTGTTAAATGCCCGTTGTCCCTCTGGCTCGTTCATAGCAGTAGAAGTCTTCTGCATGTCTAGGCTTCAGAGCCTTAAAATTAGAAAGGTCTTAATTTTATAATTTTGTAAGATCATAATTTTATAGTCTTAATTTAATAATTAAAAATAAACCCTGGTCCTAGCTTTTGCTATATGTTGTAAAATTTGGTCTGATAATTATAACAACAGTCTGAAAAATTCTATCTGAAACATTCTGAAACTTTACTTACCAAGCATGTCCAAAGAGATAAAAGGAAACAAGAAACGTTCTTGTTTAAATCAAATTAACTTTGTACTTGTGCCTTTGAAAGTCATTTGTTTGCAACCATATGAGTCTACATGGGCAGTTAGGCCATTGAAAGCTTTGCTGGCAGTTTCTGGGTCAGTGTTCTCTAGCAATTTCTAGCATTGTGATAACATAATGACTGGTTGGTGATTTAGCGTCTTGTACAATGCATTGTAGCATTTGTAAAGGCATATTTGTGAAAAAGATGATCGTTCTTTGAAAGGTGATTTCTTCATTACCAAAATGCTGGGGTCTGAATTTGTGGCTGGGGAGAATAATGTTAACCCCTGGACTTGATGGAAAAGATGTTGTAAATATAAGGTATTATCACCTGACCTGCTATGCTTGGTGAGTATTGATTGTAACCACTGTGCTGAGAAAAGGCCTGGGAAGCCCATGCTGGCAGTGATGGGATGGGGTGTGTTGTGCTATGGATAGTCAGTAGAGGTTAATGGTGGGTTTTTTTTGGCCACTGCTATTGATCTTTCATTTATTTATCTTTGTTCTTTGGCCTGTGTGGGCCTCCCATCTCAGTGGCCCCTCTTGGTGCAGAGCATCAGCTCTGGGCACATGCGCTCCAGAGCTCCGGCTCGTTAATTGGACACATTGTTCCAGCTGCTCTGCGGCACGTGAGATCTTCCCAGGCTAGGGATCGAACCAGCACCCCTTGCACTGCAAGGCAGTGTCCTTACCCACTAGACCACCAGGGGAAGCCCTAGTTAGTAGAGATTGATGGAGGTTGAGAAACTTCTCTGGGTATATATTTCATTTCTTTTTCCTGCTCTCAGCTAAAACAAGGATTATCTCTGTTAAGCCATTTTGCAAACCACTTTACAAAATGGAAAGTGCATATATTCAGTCTGGCACAGAATTAGAGTGTTATAAACATAGTTCGAGGTCAGTGATTGATTTCCATATGTGCCAGTTCTTTGTAGCAGTTATATAGTATAGTTTTGAACATCAGTCAACAAATGTTTGTCGGCTGTTTCCTTCTCGTTATTCCATATTGCTTGATAAAGTCATCTGAGATCTTTTTTAAAAAATTTTTATTTATTTATTTTTGGCTATTCTGGGTGTTCAGTGTTGCTGCAGGCTCTTTTTTAGTTGCGGGGAGTGGGAGCTACTCTCTAGTTGGGGTGAGCAGGTTTCTTGTTGCAATGACTTTTCTTTTTGTGGAACTTGGGCTCTAGGGCACACGGACTTCAGTAGTTGTGGCACATGGGCTCAATAGTTGTGGCTCCAAGGCTCTAGAGCACAGGCTCAATCATCGTGGCTCATGGGCTTTAGTTGCTCTGCAGCATGTGAGATCTTCCCAGATCAGGGATCGAACCCATGCCTCCTGCATTGGCAGGTGAACTCTTCACCACGGAGCTACCAGGGAAGCCCCATCTGAGATCTTATATTTGAGGAATCTCTTGTTTTCCAACTATTATGATTATTCTTATTGTATGTATAACTCATTTCTTATGATCCCAATGCTGGCAGTGATTTTTCATTCAGTAGAGGTTAATGGTGGGTTTTTTTTGGCCACTGCTATTGATCTTTCATTTATTTATCTTTGTTCTTTGGCCCGTGTGGGCCTCCCATCGCAGTGGCCCTCTTGGTGCAGAGCATCAGCTCTGGGCACATGCGCTCCAGAGCTCCGGCTCGTTAATTGGACACATTGTTCCAGCTGCTCTGCGGCACGTGAGATCTTCCCAGGCTAGGGATCGAACCAGCACCCCTTGCACTGCAAGGCAGTGTCCTTACCCACTAGACCACCAGGGGAAGCCCTAGTTAGTAGAGATTGATGGAGGTTGAGAAACTTCTCTGGGTATATATTTCATTTCTTTTTCCTGCTCTCAGCTAAAACAAGGATTATCTCTGTTAAGCCATTTTGCAAACCACTTTACAAAATGGAAAGTGCATATATTCAGTCTGGCACAGAATTAGAGTGTTATAAACATAGTTCGAGGTCAGTGATTGATTTCCATATGTGCCAGTTCTTTGTAGCAGTTATATAGTATAGTTTTGAACATCAGTCAACAAATGTTTGTCGGCTGTTTCCTTCTCGTTATTCCATATTGCTTGATAAAGTCATCTGAGATCTTTTTTAAAAAATTTTTATTTATTTATTTTTGGCTATTCTGGGTGTTCAGTGTTGCTGCAGGCTCTTTTTTAGTTGCGGGGAGTGGGAGCTACTCTCTAGTTGGGGTGAGCAGGTTTCTTGTTGCAATGACTTTTCTTTTTGTGGAACTTGGGCTCTAGGGCACACGGACTTCAGTAGTTGTGGCACATGGGCTCAATAGTTGTGGCTCCAAGGCTCTAGAGCACAGGCTCAATCATCGTGGCTCATGGGCTTTAGTTGCTCTGCAGCATGTGAGATCTTCCCAGATCAGGGATCGAACCCATGCCTCCTGCATTGGCAGGTGAACTCTTCACCACGGAGCTACCAGGGAAGCCCCATCTGAGATCTTATATTTGAGGAATCTCTTGTTTTCCAACTATTATGATTATTCTTATTGTATGTATAACTCATTTCTTATGATCCCAATGCCCAAATGTTCTCCATTAGCCTAGTTTTCAGTCTTCCTTTTCTTATAGAGAAAAGTTACCAGTTAATTCTTTAATACTTAAGTAATTTTATATCCTCAGGGCTTTTAGAAAATAATAAAATTGATTGTTATTCAGCCAGAATATTAGAAACTTAGTTTACAGTGTTGTGTATTAAAAAAAATCCAGAACACATGTTTTAATCCTTTTTAATTTTTAGACCTTTAATCTGATATTGTAATATAGCCAAACAGCAACGTTGTGATAGTTTCAGATGAAGAGCAAAGGGACTCAACCATACATATAGATGCACCCATTCTCTCTCAAACTCCTCACCCATCCAGACCATGTTATAATCCTTAATTTCATGTTTTGGACATGTACAGAGATTGTGTGGTGTACAGGAAAGTCTGGAATCGTTAGGTGATCAAGGGCTGTTTTCCCTAACTGCCTGGATGTAGATCTCTGCTTTTTTACCTCTAATCAGTTGAAGTGAAAGTCAGAGAATCTCCAGGTGGAGGGTTCAGTTAGTTAAGAATATTGTTTTTCTTCTTCTTCAGTTGCCAAGTCGTGTCTGACTCCTTGCGACCCCATGAACTGCAGCTCCCAGGCTTCTCTGCCCTTCCCTATCTCCTGGAGCCTGCTCAAACTCATGTCCATGGAGTCAGTGAGACCATCCAACCATCTCATCCTCTGTCATCCCCTTCTCCTCCTGCCGTCAGTCTTTCCCAGCATCAGGGTCTTTTCCAATAAGTCGGCTCTTCCTATCAGGCGGCCAAAGTATTGGAACTTCAGCTTCAGCATCAGTCCTTCCAGTGAATATTCAGGGTTGATTTCCTTTAGGATTGACAGGTGTGATCACCTTGCTGTTCAAGGGACTTGAGATTGATTTATATGGAGACTCTGAAGGGCCTGGGGTGAAGGGGAAGGGAGGAAAAAGATGGATGGCATTGGATCATCTCTTCAGCACCTTGTGGTCCAGAATCTTAAAGCAGTTCCCCGGGGGCTGTTTACATGGTTTTTCCCAGAGACTCGTCACTCCTAAGCAGAGATGCTCTTCGGGTTGCTTACCCTCACTTTCCCTGCTGAGTAAAACTGACTTCCCTGAATCGGGATGTAAGTGCAGTTTGAATATTATAAACAACAAGTCAGGGCCTAAGAATAAAGATTTTCCACGTGATGGGTCAGGGAGACCAGTTAGATAGCCAGAGCAGTACTGGAGCTATAGAATAAAATGACATCTTTGCCCCGCATGTTTGGGGGACCTGCATTTAAATGAAAAGTTGTTTCTCTGAGGATCAGTTCATTATGAACCATCTTCGCTTTCTCACCACCATAAGTCATTCGAGGGAGACATGGCATTTCATGCAATGTCATCACTGCGTGATGTGTCAGGCATAGTTGAATTGAAGAATAGATGCTTACTCAAACTCCTGAATTGTAAATCTCTAATGAAAGGTTTCTGTGGTGCTCTCATCTGGCGTCTCGTCTTTTTTCATACACTCTCCTCATTCCCTGGTTAGTATGATGGCTGTCCCATCATTTTTCTATCAGTCAAACCCTTGCAGGTGCTTCCTAGTGGCCAGGAGCTGTTCTGGATACTTCACAAATATTATTTATTTAATCATCTTAAGAACTCTATGAAGTAGGTACTACTATGATCCCCATTTTAAAAAAGAGGAAACTGATGTGATCATTCTCTGTTATGTTAATCTAAAGGAACAAAGGCTTCCTCCGTGGTTCAGTGGTCAAGAATCCACCTGCCAATGCAGGAGGCATGGGTTTGATGCCCGGATTGGGAAGATCCCCTGGAGGAGGAAATGGCAACCCAGTGTATTATTATTGCCTAGAAAATTCCATGGACAAAGAAGCCTGGCGGGCTGCAGTCTGTGGGGTTGTAAGTGTCAGGTAGGACTGAATGAGAACAGCACAAGCATGTACACAAACTGTACCAGAATCCTGGCTTCTTTATGTCAAGGAAGGCATCAACCTTTCGTTTTATTTGATCCATTGATATAAAGTGTAGAAATAAAGGCACTATTTATTTTGGCACTTGGGTTTTTTTTTTCTTATTTTAATAAAAGGAAACAAAACTTAAAGCCATAAAACACGAATTATTTCTTCATAGCATATTGTGACATACACCAGTATATTCTATACTTTAAAACTAGAATAGGCTAATTTCTAGAAAAGATACTTTTGAAGGTAGTTGTTCTTTCACTTATTGTTTATATTCATATATTAAAAGAATATATATTTGTATGGTGTTAGGCTTGCTTGTATACATGTAAATGTATCTTTTGCATGTGTCTATTTTGCATTGTCTTATGTGGACTATCATCAATCTAGGTTCACTTTAAAAAAAAAAAAGTACAGTTGATTTATAATATCAGTTTTCAGCATAGAGATTCAGTATTTTTGCAGATTACACTCCATTAGAAGTTGCTACAAGAGAATGGCTAGAATTCCCTCTGCTATAGGCTCATCTGGCCTTTTCCCAGTAGCCCTGAGGGGCCTTGAAGAGCAGGCGGTGCTCCCTTCTCACTCATTCTCTTCCAAGAGAACTCTGCGTATCTTTAAAAAAAAATACCATGTTGTTCGAAAATACATCTATCTGTTTTTCTTTTTGTTAGTGCTAGACTATAAACAAGAACACTGTCTCACTCATTTCCAAAGATAAGATAGGTACAAGTGTGCTTTCTTTAATTGAATACCTGGAAGATTTTTTATGTGATATAAAATTATTATTTTAAAATCTAGTTCCAAAGTCAGTATTGAGGGCCTTAAAAATGTCGGTTTTAGAGTCTCGGGCAAGTGAGTCAGGTTTCCTGTGTGCCGAGTCGCTTCAGTCGTGTCCGACCATGTGCCGCGCTGTGGACGGTGGCCTCCAGACTCCTCTGTCCGTAGAATTCTCCAGGCAAGCATCTTGGAGTGGGTTGTCAGGCCCTCTTCCAGGGCATCTTCCCCACCCAGGGTTCGAACCTACCTCTCATGACTCCTGCATTGGCAGGCGGGTTCTTTACGGCTACTCCCGCCTGGGAAGCAGAGTTGTATTACTTCATTTATCCAAGTTTCACCCTGTATCACAAGGGCACTATACTTTGAGCTTTTAGTTATTTGAAATACAGTATTAGAAATCAAAGACCACAATTTCATTTTCAGTTTATTAGGATGCCTAATGGTCATATCTTAAAAGGTTGTTTATAAAAAGCATAAGAAATACTAGCTAGCTTAATTTTCTAATAGCAGTTATGCATAAGCTTTTGACTATTCTAGTCAAAGAGAGCGAAAAATGTATCTTTCTAATGCTTTTACTAGTTTACCTTCATCTCCTCACCCCCGTATAAATGCACGTTCTCACTGTCTCCATAGAAGAGTGATCGAGCATTTTAATTTTAAGGGACTTTTCTTATATAAGCTTTGTGAAAACTAAAATTAAATAAGAGACAGATGTCCTTAAAAGCAAGTAATGAAACACAATTCTCTAGGTTCTTTGAATAATACATGTTGTAATAGCTGTCATTTACTGATCACTCACCTGGTACCACGGAGTCTATTTAGTATGCTACCCAAGCTGTCTCTTTTGATCTTCACAATCACTTTTGTTCTGCATCTATAATAAAATGCTAATCAATAGCTTATCCAAGACCACACAGGGTCGGTCAATTAAAAAAACCGTGATTTGAGTGATAAATCACAACCTGAGGTTGACTGAGGTGACTTTGTTAATTACCAGCCAACAAAGATTGTCTTCCTGCTGCAGGGAACATGCATTTTGGTTGTTAGGTTTGGAATGAGTGGCAGTCCAGGATCGTCAGGTGGGGAAGATTCAGGGCGGTGGGTGTGGCCTTGGGGAAGGGGGCGAGGTTCTTGGGAGGTAAACAAAACCGCAAGTCCTTGTTGATGCTCCTAGCTGCAGATGCCGGGGGGGGCTTTGGTGTAGAAGGAGGGGGCCACTTCTTGCCCTCCAGTCTCGTTTTAGAATTAAAAACAAAATTAAAAGGAATTATCGTCTCTCTCCTGAATTTATTTTATTTCGTACTGTGCCCTGGATTCAGAATTACCCCCCTCCCCCTGCACCAAAAAAACGGCCAGATGAGATGTTATAGAATGGAAAGAAAAGCAGTGAAAAGCAACTCAATAAATGTCGTATCTCTCCAGCTGGGCTTTCCTGAGGGTCAGGGCAGCGTGTTCTCTGTCACTGCAGGAGGGTTTCTTGTCTGAAGACGCCGGAGGCCTGGAGTTACAGGGGTCAGCATGAAGCGAGAAGCCTGGAAAACTCTTCTCGTTTGGGTCATTCCCTTGTACCTCGTGGGTTTTTCCTGGAATTCCTAGTGCAAGCCTTTCTTGATAGCTATGGGGAAAAAAAGAGGAACAAGAGACTTTGAGCTAAAATCTTAGCAGCATGTGAAAGCTCCCTTTTTTGACTACTAGTTATTTTTGTCAGTGTGCGGTTTTTTTCCACGTTCAAGGGCAGTCTGAGAGTCAGCAAAGCACAGGGTGAAGAGCATGAATTTTGATACCAGACAGCTTGTATTTGAATGCTGGCTGTGCTACCATCTAGCTCTGTGACCTTGGGGCAGCTGCCTAATCGGGTTTTGCCTTGGGGCTGCATTTACTGATCACTCACCTGGTACCACGGAGTCTATTTAGTATGCTACCCAAGCTGTCTCTTTTGATCTTCACAATCACTTTTGTTCTGCATCTATAATAAAATGCTAATCAATAGCTTATCCAAGACCACACAGGGTCGGTCAATTAAAAAAACCGTGATTTGAGTGATAAATCACAACCTGAGGTTGACTGAGGTGACTTTGTTAATTACCAGCCAACAAAGATTGTCTTCCTGCTGCAGGGAACATGCATTTTGGTTGTTAGGTTTGGAATGAGTGGCAGTCCAGGATCGTCAGGTGGGGAAGATTCAGGGCGGTGGGTGTGGCCTTGGGGAAGGGGGCGAGGTTCTTGGGAGGTAAACAAAACCGCAAGTCCTTGTTGATGCTCCTAGCTGCAGATTCCGGGTGGGGCTTTGGTGTAGAAGGAGGGGGCCACTTCTTGCCCTCCAGTCTCGTTTTAGAATTAAAAACAAAATTAAAAGGAATTATCGTCTCTCTCCTGAATTTATTTTATTTCGTACTGTGCCCTGGATTCAGAATTACCCCCCTCCCCCTGCACCAAAAAAACGGCCAGATGAGATGTTATAGAATGGAAAGAAAAGCAGTGAAAAGCAACTCAATAAATGTCGTATCTCTCCAGCTGGGCTTTCCTGAGGGTCAGGGCAGCGTGTTCTCTGTCACTGCAGGAGGGTTTCTTGTCTGAAGACGCCGGAGGCCTGGAGTTACAGGGGTCAGCATGAAGCGAGAAGCCTGGAAAACTCTTCTCGTTTGGGTCATTCCCTTGTACCTCGTGGGTTTTTCCTGGAATTCCTAGTGCAAGCCTTTCTTGATAGCTATGGGGAAAAAAAGAGGAACAAGAGACTTTGAGCTAAAATCTTAGCAGCATGTGAAAGCTCCCTTTTTTGACTACTAGTTATTTTTGTCAGTGTGCGGTTTTTTTCCACGTTCAAGGGCAGTCTGAGAGTCAGCAAAGCACAGGGGTGAAGAGCATGAATTTTGATACCAGACAGCTTGTATTTGAATGCTGGCTGTGCTACCATCTAGCTCTGTGACCTTGGGGCAGCTGCCTAATCGTGCTGTGCCTTCAGTTCTTGACTTGTAAAATGGGGAGAGTCTGAAGTTGGGGAGGCTGATCCCCCCAGCTCCATTCTTCTTCCTGAGGATTGCTTTGGCTATTCGAGGTCTTTTGTGTTTCCATATGAACTGTGTTATTCGTTGGTCTAGTTCTGTGAAGAATGTTATTGGAAGTTTGATAGGGATCGCATTGAATCTATAGATGACATTTGGTAGTATGGTCATTTTCACAATATTGATTCTCCCGACCCAGGAACACGGAATATTTCTCCATCTGTTTAACTCTTCTTTAATGTCTCTCATGAGTGTCTTGTAATTTTCTGTGTACAGTTCTTTTGTTTCTTTGGGTAGGTTTATTCCTAGATATTTGATTCTTTTGGTTGCGATGGTGAAGAGGATTGCCTCTTTGATTTCATTTTCTGATTTTTCATTGTTTGTGTATAGGAATGCCAGTGATTTCTGTATATTGATTTTGTATCCTGCGACTTTGCTGAATTCGCTAATTAACTCTAGTAGTTTTGTAATAGTGTCTTTGGGATTTTCTATGTATAATATCATGTCATCTGCAAATAGAGAGAGTTTGACTTCTTCTTTTCCAATCTGGATTCCTTTGATTTCTTTCTCTTCTCTTATTGCTATTGCTAGAACTTCCAGGACTATGTTGAATAGTAGTGGTGAAAGTGGACACCCTTGTCTTGTTCCTGATCTTAGAGGGAATGCTTTGAGTTTTCACCATTGAGGATAATGTTCGCTGTGGGCTTCTCATATATGGCTTTCACTATGTTAAGATAAGTTCCTTCTATGTCCATTTTTGAAGAGTTTTATCATAAATGGATGCTGTACTTTGTCAAAGGCTTTTTCTGCATCTATAAGACAGTATGGTACTGGCACAAAAACAGAAATATCGACCAATGGAACAAGATCGAGAACCCAGAGATAAAGCCACGCACCTATGGGTACCTTATTTTTGTCAGTTCTCACGTTCAAGGGCAGTCTGAGAGTCAGCAAAGCACAGGGTGAAGAGCATGAATTTTGATACCAGACAGCTTGTATTTGAATGCTGGCTGTGCTACCATCTAGCTCTGTGACCTTGGGGCAGCTGCCTAATCGTGCTGTGCCTTCAGTTCTTGACTTGTAAAATGGGGAGAGTCTGAAGTTGGGGAGGCTGATCCCCCCAGCTCCATTCTTCTTCCTGAGGATTGCTTTGGCTATTCGAGGTCTTTTGTGTTTCCATATGAACTGTGTTATTCGTTGGTCTAGTTCTGTGAAGAATGTTATTGGAAGTTTGATAGGGATCGCATTGAATCTATAGATGACATTTGGTAGTATGGTCATTTTCACAATATTGATTCTCCCGACCCAGGAACACGGAATATTTCTCCATCTGTTTAACTCTTCTTTAATGTCTCTCATGAGTGTCTTGTAATTTTCTGTGTACAGTTCTTTTGTTTCTTTGGGTAGGTTTATTCCTAGATATTTGATTCTTTTGGTTGCGATGGTGAAGAGGATTGCCTCTTTGATTTCATTTTCTGATTTTTCATTGTTTGTGTATAGGAATGCCAGTGATTTCTGTATATTGATTTTGTATCCTGCGACTTTGCTGAATTCGCTAATTAACTCTAGTAGTTTTGTAATAGTGTCTTTGGGATTTTCTATGTATAATATCATGTCATCTGCAAATAGAGAGAGTTTGACTTCTTCTTTTCCAATCTGGATTCCTTTGATTTCTTTCTCTTCTCTTATTGCTATTGCTAGAACTTCCAGGACTATGTTGAATAGTAGTGGTGAAAGTGGACACCCTTGTCTTGTTCCTGATCTTAGAGGGAATGCTTTGAGTTTTTCACCATTGAGGATAATGTTCGCTGTGGGCTTCTCATATATGGCTTTCACTATGTTAAGATAAGTTCCTTCTATGTCCATTTTTTGAAGAGTTTTTATCATAAATGGATGCTGTACTTTGTCAAAGGCTTTTTCTGCATCTATTAAGCAACAGTCATCAAGACAGTATGGTACTGGCACAAAAACAGAAATATCGACCAATGGAACAAGATCGAGAACCCAGAGATAAAGCCACGCACCTATGGGTACCTTATTTTTGACAAAGGAGGCGAAGCTATAAAATGGGACAAAGACAGCCTCTTCAACAAATGGTGCTGGGAAAATTGGACAGCTACATGCAAGGAAATGAAGTTGGAACATATCCTGACACCATACACAAAGATCAACTCAAAATGGATTAAAGACTTAAATGTAAGGCCAGAAACCATCAAACTCTTAGAGGAGAATATAGGCAAAACCCTTAAGGACATCAATCAAAGCAAGATCTTCTCTGACCCACCTACTAGAATAGTGGAACTAAAAAGACAAATGAACATGTGGGACCTAATGAAACTTAAAAGCTTTTGTACAGCTAAAGAAATTACAAAAAAGCTGGACAGACAGCCCACAGAGTGGGAGAAAATCATAGCAAATGAAACAACAGACAAAGAATTAATCTCCAAAATCTACAAGCAACTCAGACAACTCAGCACTGGAAAAACGAACAACCCAATCAAAAAATGGGAAAAGGACCTAAACAGACACCTCTCCAACGATGACATACAGATGGCCCAAAAACACATGAAACGATGCTCAACTTCACTAATAATTAGAGAAATGCAAATCAAAACTACAATGAGATGTCACCTCACACCCGTCAGAATGGCCATCATCCACAAATCGACAGACAATAAATGCTGGAGAGGCTGCGGAGAAAAGGGAACACTCCTGCATTGCTGGTGGGAGTGTAAATTGATCCAGCCTCTATGGAAGACAGTCTGGAGATTTCTTAAAAAACTAAAAATAGAAGCACCATATGACCCAGCAATCCCACTCTTAGGCTTATACCCTGATGAAATCAAAACTGAAAGAAGCACCTGTACCCCAATGTTCATTGCAGCTCTCTATACAATAGCTAGAACATGGAAGGAACCTAGATGCCCATCGACGAACGAATGGATCCAAAAGCTCTGGTACATATATACAATGGAATACTACACAGCTGTAAAGAGAAATGCAGAAGAATCAGCCCTCATGAGGTGGCTGGATCTAGAACATATCCTAAAAAGTGAAGTCAGTCAGAAAGAGAAGGACAAATACAGTATATTAACACATATATATGGAATCTAGTAGGATGGTGATGATGGCACATGCAGTGAAGCGACAGAAAGACAGACATGGACAGTGGACATATGGACATTTTGGGGAAGGAACAGTGGGTGAGAGGCGTAAGGGAAGTAGCATGAAGGCCTGTACTATCATAAGTGAAGAAAATAGCTCTAGTCATTGCTCTGTGAGAAAAGGGGATCCTTCAAGGGTGCTGTGTGATGGTCGGGAGGGGAGGGAAGGGGGGGATATACATGTGACTAATCTGAGAACATGCATGTCTGTGAACAACAAAACTCTGTAAAAGTTAAAAGTAAAATAAAGGTTTAAAAAAAAAAAATGCTGAATCTTAAAAAAAAAAAAATAAAATAAAATGGGGAGAATGTGACTGACTGCTTTGGGTTGTGAGGATTAAGCGAATTAATATTTGTCAAGTCTTACTTATTAGCTATGAAGAGCAAATTTTGTCTGCAGAAAAGACAGTTTTGGGAATATTTGATGTTTTGATCTTTGGTTTAGGTTAGAACCCAATCAAAAAATGGGAAAAGGACCTAAACAGACACCTCTCCAACGATGACATACAGATGGCCCAAAAACACATGAAACGATGCTCAACTTCACTAATAATTAGAGAAATGCAAATCAAAACTACAATGAGATGTCACCTCACACCCGTCAGAATGGCCATCATCCACAAATCGACAGACAATAAATGCTGGAGAGGCGGCGGAGAAAAGGGAACACTCCTGCATTGCTGGTGGGAGTGTAAATTGATACAGCCTCTATGGAAGACAGTCTGGAGATTTCTTAAAAAACTAAAAATAGAAGCACCATATGACCCAGCAATCCCACTCTTAGGCTTATACCCTGATGAAATCAAAACTGAAAGAAGCACCTGTACCCCAATGTTCATTGCAGCTCTCTATACAATAGCTAGAACATGGAAGGAACCTAGATGCCCATCGACGAACGAATGGATCCAAAAGCTCTGGTACATATATACAATGGAATACTACACAGCTGTAAAGAGAAATGCAGAAGAATCAGCCCTCATGAGGTGGCTGGATCTAGAACATATCCTAAAAAGTGAAGTCAGTCAGAAAGAGAAGGACAAATACAGTATATTAACACATATATATGGAATCTAGTAGGATGGTGATGATGGCACATGCAGTGAAGCGACAGAAAGACAGACATGGACAGTGGACATATGGACATTTGGGGGAAGGAACAGTGGGTGAGAGGCGTAAGGGAAGTAGCATGAAGGCCTGTACTATCATAAGTGAAGAAAATAGCTCTAGTCATTGCTCTGTGAGAAAAGGGGATCCTTCAAGGGTGCTGTGTGATGGTCGGGAGGGGAGGGAAGGGGGGGATATACATGTGACTAATCTGAGAACATGCATGTCTGTGAACAACAAAACTCTGTAAAAGTTAAAAGTAAAATAAAGGTTTAAAAAAAAAAAATGCTGAATCTTAAAAAAAAAAAAATAAAATAAAATGGGGAGAATGTGACTGACTGCTTTGGGTTGTGAGGATTAAGCGAATTAATATTTGTCAAGTCTTACTTATTAGCTATGAAGAGCAAATTTTGTCTGCAGAAAAGACAGTTTTGGGAATATTTGATGTTTTGACAGGTAAAAATAAAAATTGCAGTTCCTTTAGGCCTTTAAGCGCAACTTAATACCTTTTTATTCTGCTTATAAATCTGGTAAATGTGAACAATCGCCTTCACTTTTTCTTTGATGAAACTCTAGTTCAAATTGAACAGATTGAATTCCTTAAATGTTTGTTAAATTTAAACCAAGAAACATTTTTAATTGTGTATATTAATTTTATACATTTGATCTTCTTTTAAACAAATGAGATGCTCAGTGGGCAAATGTGTGATTCAGATGAGTGAACCCTTTCCAAATACTTAGTTCAAGTTCCTTTGACTGCTCCATCACTTACAAAATTAATATTTTATAAGACATAGCCAAACCCTCTTAAACACTTCAATCTGAATAAATCATATGTCTAAATATATCACACATTTTAAGGAAAATCACATATCAGTTTATGTCAGATTCTTTTAAACATTATGAATATAATAATTGTGCACAAGCTATTCTAGTTAATATAAAACTTATTTCTAAACTATTTTAAAAATATTACCATGAGTCTGATTTTTCCTCTCGCCCCTCTACTACTGTGCATGCATGCTCAGTCGTGTCCAGCTCTGGAGTACTGGAGTGGGTTGCCATTTCCTACTTCAGGGGATCTTCCTGACCTAAGGATGCAGCTCTTAAGTTTGAAAAGATACATGCATCCCAGTCTGCATAGAAGCCATGCCACTGGTGTAGTGATATCATGCAAAATTCCCAGTCTTTGTAGAGATACTATTTACAATAGCCATGACATGGAAGTGACTCTGTGAGAAAAGGGGATCCTTCAAGGGTGCTGTGTGATGGTCGGGAGGGGAGGGAAGGGGGGGATATACATGTGACTAATCTGAGAACATGCATGTCTGTGAACAACAAAACTCTGTAAAAGTTAAAAGTAAAATAAAGGTTTAAAAAAAAAAATGCTGAATCTTAAAAAAAAAAAAATAAAATAAAATGGGGAGAATGTGACTGACTGCTTTGGGTTGTGAGGATTAAGCGAATTAATATTTGTCAAGTCTTACTTATTAGCTATGAAGAGCAAATTTTGTCTGCAGAAAAGACAGTTTTGGGAATATTTGATGTTTTGACAGGTAAAAATAAAAATTGCAGTTCCTTTAGGCCTTTAAGCGCAACTTAATACCTTTTTATTCTGCTTATAAATCTGGTAAATGTGAACAATCGCCTTCACTTTTCTTTGATGAAACTCTAGTTCAAATTGAACAGATTGAATTCCTTAAATGTTTGTTAAATTTAAACCAAGAAACATTTTTAATTGTGTATATTAATTTTATACATTTGATCTTCTTTTAAACAAATGAGATGCTCAGTGGGCAAATGTGTGATTCAGATGAGTGAACCCTTTCCAAATACTTAGTTCAAGTTCCTTTGACTGCTCCATCACTTACAAAATTAATATTTTATAAGACATAGCCAAACCCTCTTAAACACTTCAATCTGAATAAATCATATGTCTAAATATATCACACATTTTAAGGAAAATCACATATCAGTTTATGTCAGATTCTTTTAAACATTATGAATATAATAATTGTGCACAAGCTATTCTAGTTAATATAAAACTTATTTCTAAACTATTTTAAAAATATTACCATGAGTCTGATTTTTCCTCTCGCCCCTCTACTACTGTGCATGCATGCTCAGTCGTGTCCAGCTCTGGAGTACTGGAGTGGGTTGCCATTTCCTACTTCAGGGGATCTTCCTGACCTAAGGATGCAGCTCTTAAGTTTGAAAAGATACATGCATCCCAGTCTGCATAGAAGCCATGCCACTGGTGTAGTGATATCATGCAAAATTCCCAGTCTTTGTAGAGATACTATTTACAATAGCCATGACATGGAAGTAGCCTAAATATTCATTGACAGATGAGTGGATAAAGAAGATGTGAGATATATATATATACATATATATATATAAAGAGAGACAATGGAATACTACTCAGCCATAAAAAGAAAGAATGAAATAATGCCATTTGCAGCAACACGGACTGACCAGGGATTATATACTAAGTGAAATAAGTCAGGCAAAGACAAATATCATACGATATCACTTATGTGTGAAATCTAAAATATGATACAAATAAACTTTTTTTTACAAAATAGTAACAGACTCAAAAACATAGAAAACCAACTGGCCAGATTGGTAAGAGTCGGCAAGAGCTGAAAAGAGGGAACTTTGCGTACTGAAGACCTAGACTCTGTTCTAGGGAGGACGTGGCTTCCTTAGGAGAATAGGCAGAGTTGGGGAGGGGATGGATGAAGCAGAGGAGGATGAGGGAGATGTGGCTGGGGAGGAAACAGAAGTCAGATTAGGAAGACATTAAAGTATTTTCAAGATGGAATCAAGATTGCTTGGAGCAAAAGAAAGATTGCTTGGAAAACGATCAGAAACCTCAGATATGCAGATGATAGCACTCTGATGACAGAAAGTAAAGAGGAATTAAAGAACCTCTTGATGAGGGTGAATGAGGAGAGTGAGAAAACTGGCTTGTAGCTCAGCATTCAGAAAACTGACATCGTGGCATCCAATTCCATCACTTCATGGCCAGTAGAAGGGGAAAAGTGGAAACAGTGACAGATTTTATTTTCTTGGGCTCCAAAATGACCATAGACAGTGACTGAAACCATGAAATTAAAAGATGCTTGCTCCTTGGAAGGAAAGCTATGACAAACCTAGACAGTGTATTAAAAAGCAGAGACATCACTTTGCGGACAAAGGCTTGTGTAGTCAAAGCTGTGGTTTTTCCGTTGATCATGTATGGATGTGAGTGCGTGTGTACAGGCTCAGTCGTGCTTGACTCTTTGTGATCCTGTGAACTATAGCCCACCAGGCTCTTCTGTATATGGAATTTTCTAGGCAATGGTACTGGAGTGGGTTGCCATTTTCTTCTCCAGGGGATCTTCCCAACACAGAGATTGAATCCGTATGTCCTGCATCTCCTGCATTGCCAAGTGGATTCTTTCCAGGTGTGAGAGTTGGACCATAAAGAAGGCTGAATCCCGAAGAATTGATGATTTCAAATTGTAGTGCTGGAGAAAGCTCTTGACAGTCCCTTGGACAGCAGGGACATCAAACTGGTCAGTCCTAAAGGATATCAACCCTGACCACTCATTGGAAGGACTGAAGCTGAAGCTCTAATACTTTGGCCACACGATGTGAAGAGACGACTCATTGGTGAGGGCAGGAGGAGGAGGGGATGGCAGGACGGGGCGGTTGGATGGCATCACTGAGTTAGTGGACATGAGTTTGAGCAAACTCTGGGAGAAGGTGAAGGACAGGGAAGCCTGGTAAGTGTAGTTCATGGGGTCGCAGAGTTGGACACGACTGAGCAACTGAACTGAACTCTTACACTTTCATTTGTTTATTTTTTTATTGCTTTGTTGGACTAGCTAGTGATGATAGCATATGTTTGTCTTATTTTTGTCCCCAATTTCAGGAAGGAAAGCTTTCAATATTTAAAGTATAGCATTTGCTTAGGAGGGTGGCTGAAAACTTTTTGTTAAATTAAGAAAATTCTCTTATTTCTACTTTGATAGGCTTTTAACTGTGAACACTGTTGACTTTTATCAAATGCTTTTCCTGTATTTATTGAGATGATTATATAATCTGTTTCTCCTTGACTTTGTCAATGTGGTAATCACATTAAAAAATGTTAAAACAATCTTGTATTCCTGTCCTAAGCCCAACAGATGTGCTATCATTTTTGTGTTTTGTGGATTCAATTTGCTAATATTTTAAGAATTTTGTATATGCTTAGGGGAGAGGTTAGCTTGTTGTTTCCATTTGTGTAATGAACTTGCCTGGTTTTGGTATCAAGGATTTGCTGGTCTTATAAAATCAGTGGGGAAGTTTTTCCCTTTTTTGTTCAGTTCTCTAGAAGAGATTGGTATTACTTCTTTCAGTGTTTGATAGAAAATACATTAGTGAAGGCATCTGAGACTGGAGTTTTCTTTGTAGTAAAGTTTTGAATTATAGATATGATTATATTAAGAATAGGCCTAGACATATTTCTGTATAATCAGTTCTTCTGTCGTTTAACCTTTTTATTTTTTTGACTCTAATTAGATGTTTTCTAATGTTTTGTGAGAAAGACTACTTAGACTATTGATCTTCAGTCTGCTTTTCTAATGTATGCATTCAAAGCTCTGCATTTTCCTTTAGACCATGGTTATAATAGCATCTTAGATGTTTTGATGTCAAATTTTAATTTGTCTGCTCAAGAGATTTTACAATGATCATTGTACATTTTTCCTTTGACCCTAAGGTAACTTAGACACTTACTGTGAAGTCTGTCTCCCTGTAATGATGTCTACCCCCTGATGTTTCTGCTCAGGTGTTTTCCTCATCTTTTATTTTCAAAGCTTGGCTTGCTAGGGGTCTTTTCTGTGTCTGTACAGCTGTCGGTTCAGGCGAAGATGGTCCGAGCTTGTGCTCAAATACCCCTAGCCAGTCAGGCTTCCCCTGTCTATGGAGAGAGCCGCGTGTAGCCTAGAAAGTCCATTCAGAGTTCAGGGCATTTTCAAGTCTGCCCTGTTTGAACTTTATACGGGCACTCATACCTTCTCTCTGCGCGTATCCAGCCTCTATTAATGTATTAGTGTGTTAGACAGCCTCTGCAATGTATGTGCTCAGCCTCTGGTTAACCCCAGACTATGTGGAAAAATTTTCAAGCCTCTCTTTGTAAACTTCCAGAGCACCCTTGCTATGGCTTGTCTGAAGCCGTTGTTTTCTCAGGCCAGCAGAATGGCTGTCTCTGTCAGCTTGTGAATTGATATCACCGCCTGGACAACCCTGTTTCATATCAAGTGAGCATCCCTGACGGTGGCCGTGGAGCCTCTGTTTCTGGCTGTGCCCTGGATGAAGCAGCGTGCGGAAGGCAGCCTGGGGGGCGATGGGAGGTGCCCCAGGCAAGAGTGCTACAGTACTTTAATCTCTTCCAGAGTTCAGCTTCTGTTTGGTGTATGCTGAAGTTTCCAGAATGCTGAAACGATTGTTTGACAGTTCTGGCCAGCTTTGCGGGGAGACAGGTCATCCGCCTTTTCATCATGCCAAACTGAATCTCTTTTAGCTATTGTATTGTTGAGATTTATAATATGTATTTGATTCTTACACTTCCATTTTTGTTCAAAAACTGATTCTGGTTCTCTGGTGAAATTCTCCATGTGTCATTTTGTTTTTTTTTTAGGACATAGTAATGATACTTCTCTTAATGTTCATGTCTGATAACGTCCCGTACTTGGCTCACCAGTGGGTCACTGTCTCATGTCTCCTCCCCCAACTCCTCTGCCCTGATTTTAGACAGTTGGTCTTGTCTCCTAGCATGACATTTTTGATAGAATGTCAGAGTGTATTTGTAAACATTGTAGAAGTTCTGAATTGCAGTAAGTTTTCTTCTGGAAGAGAGAGTTAAGAGGCTGCTTGTTTTGATTCAGTCAAGAATTGAAAAGATTTGAGTTTCATCCTTTTTTTAAAAAATATAATAAAGTGGGTTTTTTTTTCTCTTTTCTTTTTTTTGCTCTGCTGGATCTTCCTGGCTCTGTGTAGGCTTTCTCTGGACGTGGCTAGTGGAAGTTCCTTGTTGTTGTGTTGCTCAGGGTTGTGAGGGCAGTGGCGTCTCTTGCTGGGGAGACAGGCTGCAGGTGTGTGTCCAGTAACTACGGTTTGCCTGTTCTAGAGTTCTGGTTCAGTGGCGCATGGGCTTAGTTACTCTGCGGTATCTGGAATCTTCCCCTACCAGGGATCGAACCCGTGTCCCCTGAATTGGGAGATGGATTCCTATCAGCTACACCACCAGTGAAGTCCTCAAAAATATTCTTTTTGAGGAATGTTTTACCTTGGTTTTCTTTCATTCCTGGGGCACAGTGTTTTAGAGATCCCCATTGAAAACCTGAGATGTTTACTTGGGTCTTCCTCCTTGGTGAGCCTGAGCCTCCCCTTTCTTTTTCCTCAGTCCAACACATCTACCAAAATCTCTGCTTAGTATTTTAACCTCATGTGTGCCACTTTCTCTGGTTTTCTGGCTTCTCATTGTATGCAGCTTAGGAATCGAAGGGAAAAATTTTGTAGGATATTGGTCTTTCTCTCTGCACTTCTCTTTTCTTTGGGGTCTTGGTTCATCCGGTCCTACTCACTTTGGTAAACCTGAACTCTAGTTCTTGAGCACATCAGACTGAACCGCCAGTTTCTTCACGACCTACTGGCCCCCAAGTATGCACAGAAATTGGCAAATGTCTTGACCATCAAAGTGGCAGACGGGGCTTCCCCTGGTGGTCCAGTGGATAAGGACACCGCCTTGCACTGCAAGGGGCGCCGGTTCGATCCCTGGCCTGGGAAGATCCCACATGCCGCGGAGCGGCTGGACTGATGTGTCCGATCACATAGCTGGAGCTCTGGAGCGCATGCACCTACAGCCGGTGCTCTGCAACGACATACGCCACCGCGATGGGAGGCCCACAGGAGCCAAAGAACAAAGACGGATGAAAATAGAGAAATGAAAGACCAATAGAAGTGGCCCGCCCGCTCCCCTCCCTCCCCATCCCGACCCCGCCCAAAATAAATAAATAAATAAATAAATAAATCTTTAAAAAAAAAAAGTGGTAGACAATGTCACATCCACTTCAGTGCATTTCCCTTCTCTAGCAACTTTGTCTCTTAAATCCTGCTTGCTTTGGTTGCTGTTTAAGAACTCGAACAGCTTTTTGCTTTTGTAAATTTTATCCTGTCTTTCTTTGTGGGATTGCTGGTCTGATACCACCTGCTTCCCTCTTTATGGAAATAAAACTCCAAGAATGTTCTTAGTGTCATTACTTTATTTGCTCTAAGTTGACAAAGAGAGGTATGATCATGCAATTTTTTTCTTCTAGATTAGAATCTTGGAATAATCAAGGAGTCTCTTGAACATGTAATAACTAGACCAGAAAGGCTGAAAAATCATCTTGCAAAATATAAGCTAGGAAAGTTTTCAGTGCATGTCAATAGCTAAGAGACTAAACTGTTTTGCATAAACTAACCTTCAGTATTACTGTACTTTTGAGCCTCCCTTCTTTTCTCAGTCCAACACATCTACCAAAATCTCTGCTTAGTATTTTAACCTCATGTGTGCCACTTTCTCTGGTTTTCTGGCTTCTCATTGTATGCAGCTTAGGAATCGAAGGGAAAAATTTTGTAGGATATTGGTCTTTCTCTCTGCACTTCTCTTTTCTTTGGGGTCTTGGTTCATCCGGTCCTACTCACTTTGGTAAACCTGAACTCTAGTTCTTGAGCACATCAGACTGAACCGCCAGTTTCTTCACGACCTACTGGCCCCCAAGTATGCACAGAAATTGGCAAATGTCTTGACCATCAAAGTGGCAGACGGGGCTTCCCCTGGTGGTCCAGTGGATAAGGACACCGCCTTGCACTGCAAGGGGCGCCGGTTCGATCCCTGGCCTGGGAAGATCCCACATGCCGCGGAGCGGCTGGACTGATGTGTCCGATCACATAGCTGGAGCTCTGGAGCGCATGCACCTACAGCCGGTGCTCTGCAACGACATACGCCACCGCGATGGGAGGCCCACAGGAGCCAAAGAACAAAGACGGATGAAAATAGAGAAATGAAAGACCAATAGAAGTGGCCCGCCCGCTCCCCTCCCTCCCCATCCCGACCCCGCCCAAAATAAATAAATAAATAAATAAATAAATCTTTAAAAAAAAAAAGTGGTAGACAATGTCACATCCACTTCAGTGCATTTCCCTTCTCTCTAGCAACTTTGTCTCTTAAATCCTGCTTGCTTTGGTTGCTGTTTAAGAACTCGAACAGCTTTTTGCTTTTGTAAATTTTATCCTGTCTTTCTTTGTGGGATTGCTGGTCTGATACCACCTGCTTCCCTCTTTATGGAAATAAAACTCCAAGAATGTTCTTAGTGTCATTACTTTATTTGCTCTAAGTTGACAAAGAGAGGTATGATCATGCAATTTTTTTCTTCTAGATTAGAATCTTGGAATAATCAAGGAGTCTCTTGAACATGTAATAACTAGACCAGAAAGGCTGAAAAATCATCTTGCAAAATATAAGCTAGGGAAAGTTTTCAGTGCATGTCAATAGCTAAGAGACTAAACTGTTTTGCATAAACTAACCTTCAGTATTACTGTACTTTTGGTCCTCTGAATGCTTTCTTTTGAATCAGTTCATTATTTCTTGCAGTAAAATCAATCATGAATTTAAAAGGCAATTTTACAAAAATTTGTTAATAACTTTACGGGTAGATTTGATTTGTTAATTTGACTACGCTAAAGCTTTTGACGGTATGTGGATCATAATAAACTGTGGAGAATTCTGAAAGAGATGGGAATACCAGACCACCTTACCTGCCTCCTGAGAAACCTGTATGTGGGTCAAGAAGCAACAGTTAGAACCAGACGTGGAACAACAGACTTCAAAATTGGGGAAGGAGTATATCAAGGCTGTACACTGTCACCCTGCTTATTTAACTTATACACAGAGCACATCATGCAAAATTCCGGGCTGGATAAGTCACAAGCTGGAATCAAGATTGCCGGGAGAGGGCTTCCCTGGTGGTCCAGTGGGTAAGGACACTGCCTTGCAGTGCAAGGGGCGCCGGTTTGATCCCTGGCCTGGGAAGATCCCACGTGCCGCGGAGCGGCTGGACTGATGTGTCCAATTACCAAGCCGGAGCTCTGGAGCGCATGCGCCCAGAGCCGGTGCTCTGCAACAACAGAGGCCACCGTGATGGGAGGCCCACACGGGCCAAAGAACAAAGGTGGATGAAAATGGACAAATGAAAGACCAATAGAAGTGGCCTGCCTGCTCCCCTCCCTCCCCACCCCACCTCCACCAAAATAAATAAATAAATAAATCTTTAGGAGAAAAAAAAAAGATTGCTGGGAGAAAGATCTATAACCTCAGATATGCAGATGATACTGCCCTCATGGGAGAAAGCAAAGAGGAACCAAGGAACCTCTTGATGAAGGTGAAAGAGTGGAAAAGCTAGCTTGAAATTCAGCATTCAAAAAACTAAGATCATGGGACCCAGTCCCATCACTTCATGGTAAATAGATGGGCAACAGTGGAAACAGTGACAGGCTTTATTTTCTTGGGCTTCAAAATCACTGCAGAGGGTGACTGCAACCATGAAATGAAAAGACCCGTGCTCCTTGGAAGAAAAGCTATGACAAACCTAGACAGCATATTAAAAAGAAGAGACATCACTTTGCCGACAAAGGTCCATATAGTTGGAGCTATGGTTTTTCCAGTCGTCATGTGTGGATGTGAGAGTTGGACCGTAAAGAAAGGTGCGTGCCTAAGGATTGATGCTTTCAAACTGTGGTGCTGGAGAAGACCCTTGAGAATCCCTTGGACTGCAAGAAGATCCAACTAGTCCGTCCTAAAGGAAATCAACCCTTGAATATTCATTGGGAGGACTGATGCGGAAGCTGAAGCTCCAGGACTTTGGCCACCTGATGCAAAGAGATGATTCACTGCATAAAAACCCCTGTTGCTGGGAAAAATTGAGAGCGAGAGGAAAAGGGGGCGACAGAGGTTGAGATGGTTGGATGGCATCACCAACTGCATGGACGTGAGTCTGAGCCAGCTCCAGGAGGTGGTGATGGACAGGGAAGCCTGGTGTGCTGCGTCCATGGCGTCGCAGAGGGTCAGGCCGAGCGACTCAACAACAACAGAGAAGCATATTGCTTGATTTTATTATTTGGAAAACACAAATATTTAGCTTATAGTGTCAGATTACTTTTTAGGGTTATTTTTAGTGAAATGACACAGAATGCTTACTTTTTAGTGCTGGTTTATTTTGGATCTAGTACTTTTCATTATATTATAAAAAGTAAAAATCAATTTTGAAAATAGCTTTTAAGAATTTCGAGGTAAGATTCATCAATTTGTAACATACACTGCTCAGATGAATGTTAATTATGTGAGGGGCTATACATGTGTGGGAAATCTTTGTACCTTACTCTCAATTTTGTTGTGAATCTTAAACTGCTCTAAAAAATTAAAATCTTTAAAAAATTGTTAGATACACAGCAACTGCATTCCTCTACTCTGGTATACCAGTGTTACATTGTTATACAGTAATTTGCTTTTGTTAGAAGTAATTTACATTAGTAGAAGTTAATATTGGCATGCTGCTTACAAGATATCAGACCCTAAGAGGAAAATTTAGTAAGGTCTAATCAACTCTGAATAGTGAAAAACTCAGAGTGCTCTTCATGCTTTGCTTTGTCCAGATGTCCATTCAAATGACAGCTGACACCCCAGTACGTCTGGAAGGACCACCCCTAATTCTAGATCCTTGTAATGCTGGGACAGGGAGGTCTTTAGCCAGAATCTTAATTTCTCAGATGAAAAAGTCATGACCCAGAAAGAGAAAGTGATTTCCCCAAGTGATTTACTCTAGATCCCAGAGCCTGCTTATTAGAAAAAGCTGGGCTTGGTTTAGATAAAAAGTCTTGTGGCCCAGTTTGGAGATTTACCCTAAAATGTTCTTATCACAGAACGTATTTATCAAATGTCAAACTGCCACAGCGTCACCATTGCATTCTTTTAGAAAAATACCCTTAGAAGGTGAAGTTGCCCTGGGTTGAGATGACAGTGAGTCAGCAGTGTCCTTGGTCACCTGTGGTTGGTTTAGCAGAGCTCTCTGCATGGACGCTTCTGCCTCAATCTGCCAGATCTCTTCTGAGTGACCCTGCCCCCTTCAGTCGCAACACTATAGCTTAGGCAAAAATAAATAGCAACAAGATGGTAATAACAGGCAACCAACACGCATGCATACTAAGTTGCTTCAGTTGTGTCCGACTCTTTGCAACACTATGGACTCCATCCGTCCATGGGATTCTCCAGGCAGGAATACTGGAATGGGTTGCCTTGCCCTCCTCCAGGGGATCTTTCTGACCTAAGGGTTGAACCCAGGTCTCTTGCTTCTCCTGGGCAGGTGGGTTCTTGACCACTAGTGCCACCTGGGAAGCCCAGAACAACCAAAATATATCTTAAAGAAACCCCCCCCCCCCGCCAAAAAAAAAAAACATAATTTTTTTTTTTTTTTTGCCTAAATGTGACCATTAGTGTTTTAAAAATTTCAAAGATTGAAATACACCATTTTTGCTACTTAGGTCAAATCTATTCGTTTATGCTGTTTTAGGTGTTAGTCAGGCTTCCTTGGTGGCTCAGTGGTGAAGAGCCCACCTGCAGTGCAGGCGACCCAGGTTTGATTTCTGGGTTGGGGAGATCTCCTGGAGAAGGAAATGACAGCCCGCTCCAGTCTTCTCGCCTGGGAAATCCTGTGGACAGCGGGGCTTGGTGGGCTACAGTCCATGGGGTCACAAAAGAATCGGACACAACTACAACTAAATAACAACAGTAAGGTGTTAAACAGTAAGGTGATTTTCACCTCGTTTGTTTTCCTTTTATGTTCCTGTACCTAAATCTTGACAGTTTGCCTCTGCATTTTTTTTCAGTACTAAAATAACCCATTAAAAAAACCCCTATATATAATAAGAGCAGCTAAGATGCCATCTACTCTAAATGATTTTTAAGTGGACGGCATGTTACTACTGACCATAGACTCAAGTGTTGAATCTCTGGAATTTAGTCATCTGCTTCACTGCAGCTTTTTACTGGTGGATTAGGAATCCATTTCCCTCTCCCTGAAAACCCTGGCCGCCTCCGCTCCGTTCTTTGCTTCTATGGATTCAGCCACTTTGGGTACTTCATGTAAGCAGAATCATGCAGTGTTTGTCTTTCTGTGAGTGACTTATTTCACTTAACGTAGTGTCTTCAAGGTTCATCCATGTTGCTGAATACGGCAGGATTTCCTTCTTTTTATGGCTGAATATTACTTCATTGTGTGCACAACACATTTTTTCCATCCCTTTATTTGTCGGTGTGCATCTAGATGGTTTCAACATAATGGCTGCTGTGAATCGTGCTGCAGTGAACACACAGTGCTGGTACCTCTTTGAGATCCTGATTTCAGTGCTCTTGGATAAAATACCCGGCAATGGAGTTGCTGGTGTTTGCGTTGTGCTTTCTGTACTGACTGCACCATTTTGTGTTTCCACCAACAGTGTCAAAGGGGTCCGGTTTCTCCACGTCCTTGCCAACACTTGACATTTTCTGATTTTTTGCCTGACAGGTATGATGTGACGTCTTGTGATTTTGATTTGCGTGTCCGTGATGATGAGTGATGTTGAACATTTTCTTTTTTTACCTTTGAGCCATTTGTATGTCTTCTTTGGGGAAATGTCTCTTCAAGTCTTTAGCCTATCCTTACATCAGAGGTTAGTTTTTTGCTCTTAAATTGAAGGAGTTTCTGATATATTTTGACTGTTAGCCTTTATCAGATATCTGGTTCTCCTGGAGAAGGAAATGACAGCCCGCTCCAGTCTTCTCGCCTGGGAAATCCTGTGGACAGCGGGGCTTGGTGGGCTACAGTCCATGGGGTCACAAAAGAATCGGACACAACTACAACTAAATAACAACAGTAAGGTGTTAAACAGTAAGGTGATTTTCACCTCGTTTGTTTTCCTTTATGTTCCTGTACCTAAATCTTGACAGTTTGCCTCTGCATTTTTTTTCAGTACTAAAATAACCCATTAAAAAAACCCCTATATATAATAAGAGCAGCTAAGATGCCATCTACTCTAAATGATTTTTAAGTGGACGGCATGTTACTACTGACCATAGACTCAAGTGTTGAATCTCTGGAATTTAGTCATCTGCTTCACTGCAGCTTTTTACTGGTGGATTAGGAATCCATTTCCCTCTCCCTGAAAACCCTGGCCGCCTCCGCTCCGTTCTTTGCTTCTATGGATTCAGCCACTTTGGGTACTTCATGTAAGCAGAATCATGCAGTGTTTGTCTTTCTGTGAGTGACTTATTTCACTTAACGTAGTGTCTTCAAGGTTCATCCATGTTGCTGAATACGGCAGGATTTCCTTCTTTTTATGGCTGAATATTACTTCATTGTGTGCACAACACATTTTTTCCATCCCTTTATTTGTCGGTGTGCATCTAGATGGTTTCAACATAATGGCTGCTGTGAATCGTGCTGCAGTGAACACACAGTGCTGGTACCTCTTTGAGATCCTGATTTCAGTGCTCTTGGATAAAATACCCGGCAATGGAGTTGCTGGTGTTTGCGTTGTGCTTTCTGTACTGACTGCACCATTTTGTGTTTCCACCAACAGTGTCAAAGGGGTCCGGTTTCTCCACGTCCTTGCCAACACTTGACATTTTCTGATTTTTTGCCTGACAGGTATGATGTGACGTCTTGTGATTTTGATTTGCGTGTCCGTGATGATGAGTGATGTTGAACATTTTCTTTTTTTACCTTTGAGCCATTTGTATGTCTTCTTTGGGGAAATGTCTCTTCAAGTCTTTAGCCTATCCTTACATCAGAGGTTAGTTTTTTGCTCTTAAATTGAAGGAGTTTCTGATATATTTTGACTGTTAGCCTTTATCAGATATCTGGTTTGCCAGTATTTTCTCCTGTTGTGTAGGTTGACTTTAGCCCTGTGGATGTTTCCTTTGCTGTGCAGAAGCTTTTTAGCTTCATGTAGCCCCACTTTCCCCCTGCCTTTTGGGCATGCTTTTCATCCGGGTTATCCACGTGCATTCCTGGAGTGCAAACACCACGTGGCTCTTCATTCCACTGGGTCACACGGTGGGCAAGTGAAGTTACTAGTGCAGCTGGAGAAGAGAGGGCTCAGCGCTGTGCTGGACGTGAGTGAGGGGGAGCTTGCTAAGGACCACTGAGCTCGAGTCAGTAGGAGAGAGAAGGTGAGGATAGCTGGGGGGGGGGCTCTCAGGCTAAGACACCGCAGAAGTAAAGGGGAGCATAGTGGGGAGCGGCGTGGAAGGAGAGACAGGTGTTTATTTTGCATGGATTAATCCAATAGGCAATAGGAAAGCTGGGTTGTGATATGGGATCACTCAGGGCCACTGAGAGAAAGGAAATCTACTCCTTAAAAGAGAAGAGTAGAAAATCAGAGTATGTTAACTATAATAGGAAAGAATGTGCAGGGGTGGGAACGAGGAAGGCAGGAAAGGGTAGCTCCCCATCCTGGCACTCCCTCAGCACCCTTTGGCTCCTTCTCTGGCAGGGTTTATCATCAGGTGATGTCATAGCCCAGTTACTCAGGCTCCACCTGGAACAGTATATTCCTTGAGGGTAGGATCGTCATTGGCACCAAGCCCAAGGTCCAGTAAATATTTGGTTCATAATATACATGGTGGGTGGGCAGCAGAAGGGGCTCAGCATCCCTGAATAAAAAAATTTGGAAAGTAGAGACAGCTTTGCTAGTGGTTTTTATTTTTGTCTTTTTATTATGGAGAAACTTGAAATGCATTCCAGCATAGAGAAGATGGCAGACTGACTCCCTTTTTACTAAACATGAAGATTTAACAATGGTCAACATATGGCCAATCTAGGTTCTTTTATCTGCCCCTCCCCACTGGATTATTTTAAACAAAGCCCAGATGTCGTATTATTTCATCTGTGACTATGCCAGAGTGTATCTTTGAAACAATAGAGAGACTTGCCTTTGTAAAAAATATATATATATATAACTGCAATGCTATTAGCACACCAGAAAACAGCATTCTTTGCTGTCATCAAATATCTGATCAGTATTCAGATTTCCCTGATTGTCTTGTAAATTTTTACTCAGTTGCTGTCTTAGAAGCAAATCCAAATAAGGACTGCACATGCTGATAAAGTTGATAAATGTCTCAGGGCTTTTAAAATCTATAGGTTCACCCTTTTTTTACCCCCTCTTGCAGTTTATTGAAGAACCAGATTTTTTGCCTCTAGAATTTCCTACAGTGTGAATTTTTGCTAATTATATCGCCTTGGTGTAGCTTAATTTTTCTGTCCTTTGTATTTCCTGTAAGCTGGTAATTAGAACCAGGGCTCTGACAGATTTTCCGTTTTCCGCAAGAAGATTTCAGGGGAAGTGGGTATATAATTTCTAGTGGGCTTCCCCGGTGGCTCAGTGATAAAGAATCCAGCTGGGTTGTGATATGGGATCACTCAGGGCCACTGAGAGAAAGGAAATCTACTCCTTAAAAGAGAAGAGTAGAAAATCAGAGTATGTTAACTATAATAGGAAAGGATGTGCAGGGTGGGAACGAGGAAGGCAGGAAAGGGTAGCTCCCCATCCTGGCACTCCCTCAGCACCCTTTGGCTCCTTCTCTGGCAGGGTTTATCATCAGGTGATGTCATAGCCCAGTTACTCAGGCTCCACCTGGAACAGTATATTCCTTGAGGGTAGGATCGTCATTGGCACCAAGCCCAAGGTCCAGTAAATATTTGGTTCATAATATACATGGTGGGTGGGCAGCAGAAGGGGCTCAGCATCCCTGAATAAAAAAATTTGGAAAGTAGAGACAGCTTTGCTAGTGGTTTTTATTTTTGTCTTTTTATTATGGAGAAACTTGAAATGCATTCCAGCATAGAGAAGATGGCAGACTGACTCCCTTTTTACTAAACATGAAGATTTAACAATGGTCAACATATGGCCAATCTAGGTTCTTTTATCTGCCCCTCCCCACTGGATTATTTTAAACAAAGCCCAGATGTCGTATTATTTCATCTGTGACTATGCCAGAGTGTATCTTTGAAACAATAGAGAGACTTGCCTTTGTAAAAAATATATATATATATAACTGCAATGCTATTAGCACACCAGAAAACAGCATTCTTTGCTGTCATCAAATATCTGATCAGTATTCAGATTTCCCTGATTGTCTTGTAAATTTTTACTCAGTTGCTGTCTTAGAAGCAAATCCAAATAAGGACTGCACATGCTGATAAAGTTGATAAATGTCTCAGGGCTTTTAAAATCTATAGGTTCACCCTTTTTTTACCCCCTCTTGCAGTTTATTGAAGAACCAGATTTTTTGCCTCTAGAATTTCCTACAGTGTGAATTTTTGCTAATTATATCGCCTTGGTGTAGCTTAATTTTTCTGTCCTTTGTATTTCCTGTAAGCTGGTAATTAGAACCAGGGCTCTGACAGATTTTCCGTTTTTCCGCAAGAAGATTTCAGGGGAAGTGGGTATATAATTTCTAGTGGGCTTCCCCGGTGGCTCAGTGATAAAGAATCCAGCTGCAGTGCAGGAGATGCAGGAGATGGGGGTTTGATCCCAGGGTCAGGAACATCTCCTGGAGGAGTAAATGGTAACCCATTCCAGCACTCTTGCCTGGAAAATCCTATGGACAGAGGAGTCTGGTGGGCTGCCATCCATGGAGTCGCCTAGAGTCAGACACAACTGAGCGACAGAGCACGTACACACACACACACACACACACACACACTTTCTCCAGTGAGACATATCAGGGGGCACATACTACCTGGCCATTCTGTCGGTAGGACTAACTTTGACCTGTGAACAAGTGTCGTCAGCCTGGTGTGTCCATTATAAACTTCCCCATCTGCTTTGTGCCTCGTGGTTTTAGCAGTCGTTGGTAATTATTGTCTAGATCAGGGTCTGGCAGTCTCTTTCTGTAAAGGGCCGTATAGTGAATATTTCGGGCTTTGAGATCCAGATGGCCTCAGTCTTCGCAGACAGCAGCCTTAGGTAATATCTAAAGGAGGGGGCAAAACTGTGTTTCTATAAAACTTTATTTACCACTGGCCTCTTGGCCAATTTTTTTTTCTTTTTTGGCCGACTCCTGACCTACATCAATTATTTCATTAGGGGTTGTAAAATAATATGATTCTGTCATTCTTTCTTTCTTTATTTATTGAAATGCTTCTGTAAAGAATTTGGCATTATCAGTTATTTGGTTCCTGTAAGGAACTGTCTGTAAAAGAAAGGCAGGCTCAGTACTTGAGTCTTTCCCTTTGTTCATTATCTGTCTTCAGAATAAGGTATTGTTTTCCTAGCATCTTCCAAAGTGGTCATTTTGTTAAAGTATCATCATGAAATTACGGCTCTTTGATGTACTTGGTGATTCAGTCCTCCTAGACTCAGGCCCTGTGCATGCTCAGGAGAGGCTTTTTTGGTCTAGAATTTCCTACAGTGTGAATTTTTGCTAATTATATCGCCTTGGTGTAGCTTAATTTTTCTGTCCTTTGTATTTCCTGTAAGCTGGTAATTAGAACCAGGGCTCTGACAGATTTTCCGTTTTCCGCAAGAAGATTTCAGGGGAAGTGGGTATATAATTTCTAGTGGGCTTCCCCGGTGGCTCAGTGATAAAGAATCCAGCTGCAGTGCAGGAGATGCAGGAGATGGGGGTTTGATCCCAGGGTCAGGAACATCTCCTGGAGGAGTAAATGGTAACCCATTCCAGCACTCTTGCCTGGAAAATCCTATGGACAGAGGAGTCTGGTGGGCTGCCATCCATGGAGTCGCCTAGAGTCAGACACAACTGAGCGACAGAGCACGTACACACACACACACACACACACACACACTTTCTCCAGTGAGACATATCAGGGGGCACATACTACCTGGCCATTCTGTCGGTAGGACTAACTTTGACCTGTGAACAAGTGTCGTCAGCCTGGTGTGTCCATTATAAACTTCCCCATCTGCTTTGTGCCTCGTGGTTTTAGCAGTCGTTGGTAATTATTGTCTAGATCAGGGTCTGGCAGTCTCTTTCTGTAAAGGGCCGTATAGTGAATATTTCGGGCTTTGAGATCCAGATGGCCTCAGTCTTCGCAGACAGCAGCCTTAGGTAATATCTAAAGGAGGGGGCAAAACTGTGTTTCTATAAAACTTTATTTACCACTGGCCTCTTGGCCAATTTTTTTTTCTTTTTTGGCCGACTCCTGACCTACATCAATTATTTCATTAGGGGTTGTAAAATAATATGATTCTGTCATTCTTTCTTTCTTTATTTATTGAAATGCTTCTGTAAAGAATTTGGCATTATCAGTTATTTGGTTCCTGTAAGGAACTGTCTGTAAAAGAAAGGCAGGCTCAGTACTTGAGTCTTTCCCTTTGTTCATTATCTGTCTTCAGAATAAGGTATTGTTTTCCTAGCATCTTCCAAAGTGGTCATTTTGTTAAAGTATCATCATGAAATTACGGCTCTTTGATGTACTTGGTGATTCAGTCCTCCTAGACTCAGGCCCTGTGCATGCTCAGGAGAGGCTAGTGGCTTAATAATTATGTTGCAGCCGTGTGATACTTCCCAGGCATCTTTGCTTTATTATTATTGTTATTTGTCTCCGAGTGAATCTAAATCCCAAATCTCAAGGACAGATATCCTCAAATATTTCCTTTGGCAGATATTAAGTGAGCGCCCGTTTCATGTGAAAAGTCCTCCTGGATCATGGCCTCGTGGGTGTCTCCCTGGCACAGTGTCTGTAAAATACATCCGTGGTCTCTTTCTGCTGTGTAGAATCCATGACGTTTCAGTTTTATTAGTTAAGAAAAACATTGAATGTTTTTCAGACTGGACAATGAGATTCTTTCACAGATTCCCATAGCTTTTAATCTGTGTAAAAACACTTGTTTTAATCATGGCTAGGTCACTGCTGTTAAACAAAATTGACGTTTTAAATGTTCATAATGCAATATTATTTAGTGAGCCTACAATCTGATACTTGATACCCTTTGTTTTTTCATTAGTGTTGAGTGGAAGAACGAACACATTGAGAGAGCTCAAGTTTAACATTGTTGTAAATACTGCAGTGCTCCCTCCTGATACATCCTCTGTGTTTCCTGAAATTAGTGGACTGTTCTGAGGCTCCTTTTTGCTTTCTTTCTCTGTTATTTTAGCATGGAGTTCACTCTGCATTTTCTCTCTGCTGTGGTCAGACTTTCGCCCTCAGCCCGTCTGGTCTGTCTTCCCCTTTGTGGTCTGAGGTTCTGTGAGGCCTCCTTTACGTCTGTATCGCTGGCCTGCTGCTGCTTTTGGCTCCCCCTTGTCACCCTGTCTTCCCTGGGATGTAGGGCTAACCTTTATTTTCTCTTCTCCTCCTCCTCTTTCCTCTTTTCCTGACCGACCAGCAGCGTGGTCGTGTCTTGTTGGATCTCTCTTTAGCTTCTCTGTCTCTCTCATCCTCTCTGAGTTGCTCGGAAAGCTCCCAGTTTCCCAGTCTTGCTTTTATGATTTCAGCTTTTTTCCCTCTCAGCCCATGATTCCTGAACCCTGTCTCCAACGCTGAGCTCCGATGTTGCTCTTTCTGTATTTATTGTCAGGCATGAGATGTTTAAGCTTTGACGTTCTTTTTAAACCATTGAAAATAAAATCCGCTGGTGGTAAAGAACCTGCCTACCAATGCAGGAGACTCAAGAATTGCGAGTTCAGTCCCTGGGTATGGAGGATTCCCTGTAGAAGGAAATGGCAATCCACTCAAGTATTCTTACCTGGGAAATTCCATGGATAAAGGAGCCTGGTGGGCTACAGTCCATGGGGTTGCTAAAGAGTTGGACATGATTTAGTGACTAAACAACAACACTGTAAAATCAGGAGGAATGCTTTTTCATGACTTCAGAATGTCCCCAAACCCATTATTTTCTGGGCCTATAAGAAGGGAAGCAGTGCTTGCCTTTTGTGGATGTGAGTGTTCAGTATGTCTAACACGCAACACAATCACTTAGCCCTGCTGTGTAATAAATGTAAAACTATCTTTCCTAACAGAATGCTTCTTTTCCTATATGAGCATCATTTTTATTTCATTAAAGAAGTATTGCAGCTTTTTGCTTTATCCTAATCTTCACAGTCGAGTATATGTCGATCAATAAAGTCACTTTATGTAGCTGTGTTGTACAGTGACATGTTCATTAAGATTGAGGTCTTTTGAGAAAAGCCCTTCAGGGTGAATAAATTCAATAACATTTAATCTAATATTTCTATTTCTACTTGCCAAGCTTGGATTAAGGCATATAGTGTTGTCAGAGTTTAGAAAGTTATTTTTTTTCCTTTAAAAAATCTTTTTGCCCATTATTAATTGAAGTATTTTGTTCATTGGATTGGTCACATTTTTCTGAGTCTGAGCACAGTTGGGCGTTGGTAAGTACAAACGTACTCCGTTTTAGGACATGTGGTAGCCATTTCTATTGATGTTGGAGAAGAGATGATATATTGTTTAGAATTATGAGAAATGAGCAAAAAACCCTTTTGGGAGAGATGAAAAGGACAAATATGTTCGTTTGTGACTTTGTTTTTAGTTTAGAGTAATATTATAGCAAGGACACCTTTCTAGCTTTTGCTATATTTATAATTTTGAGAAAGTTGTGAGTTTTGAGAATACTAGTGATCACTTTTACTTAGTGCATATGGAAACATTTAGAACAAATTTAAAAGCCTTAAGGGCAAAGCATGCTTCCTCAGATTGATGTCTGGACATTTACAGACAAACCTATAGAAGTTGTAACCTCTGATTTTCATTCATGAGTATCTAGGGGCCTAAACGTGAAGCTGACCATGGATAAATATTTATGAAAACTGGGGATTTTCAATGATGAAGATAAAAGGATTCATTCATTTGTTCAACATATATGGAGGGCTCTCTGGATGCTGTGTGATTTAAGGGCGCTTATGTCTGCCAAAAGAAGGAAAGAGTTTGGACTGTTCCTGGAACTTAACAAAGACAGATGTGACAGGGTCCAGCGTGGCTGAAGACCACACTGAAGGAAGGAGTGCTTTCATGACTTCAGAATGTCCCCAAACCCATTATTTTCTGGGCCTATAAGAAGGGAAGCAGTGCTTGCCTTTTGTGGATGTGAGTGTTCAGTATGTCTAACACGCAACACAATCACTTAGCCCTGCTGTGTAATAAATGTAAAACTATCTTTCCTAACAGAATGCTTCTTTTCCTATATGAGCATCATTTTTATTTCATTAAAGAAGTATTGCAGCTTTTTGCTTTATCCTAATCTTCACAGTCGAGTATATGTCGATCAATAAAGTCACTTTATGTAGCTGTGTTGTACAGTGACATGTTCATTAAGATTGAGGTCTTTTGAGAAAAGCCCTTCAGGGTGAATAAATTCAATAACATTTAATCTAATATTTCTATTTCTACTTGCCAAGCTTGGATTAAGGCATATAGTGTTGTCAGAGTTTAGAAAGTTATTTTTTTTCCTTTAAAAAATCTTTTTGCCCATTATTAATTGAAGTATTTTGTTCATTGGATTGGTCACATTTTTCTGAGTCTGAGCACAGTTGGGCGTTGGTAAGTACAAACGTACTCCGTTTTAGGACATGTGGTAGCCATTTCTATTGATGTTGGAGAAGAGATGATATATTGTTTAGAATTATGAGAAATGAGCAAAAAACCCTTTTGGGAGAGATGAAAAGGACAAATATGTTCGTTTGTGACTTTGTTTTTAGTTTAGAGTAATATTATAGCAAGGACACCTTTCTAGCTTTTGCTATATTTATAATTTTGAGAAAGTTGTGAGTTTTGAGAATACTAGTGATCACTTTTACTTAGTGCATATGGAAACATTTAGAACAAATTTAAAAGCCTTAAGGGCAAAGCATGCTTCCTCAGATTGATGTCTGGACATTTACAGACAAACCTATAGAAGTTGTAACCTCTGATTTTCATTCATGAGTATCTAGGGGCCTAAACGTGAAGCTGACCATGGATAAATATTTATGAAAACTGGGGATTTTCAATGATGAAGATAAAAGGATTCATTCATTTGTTCAACATATATGGAGGGCTCTCTGGATGCTGTGTGATTTAAGGGCGTCTTATGTCTGCCAAAAGAAGGAAAGAGTTTGGACTGTTCCTGGAACTTAACAAAGACAGATGTGACGGGAAGGTGGTGCCAGCGGTGGCTGAAGACCACACTGAAGGGAAGGCACAGTGAGCACCTTGCTGTGGGGGGTCTGGGCTTTCTAGTCTCTGCGTAATGGATGACTATTCAATGGTGGTAACTGTATTGCTTAGTATTACTATTCATATATAAGAAAACATTTAGAGAAAATATAGAAGCCTTAATGATAAAGTATATCTCCTTAGGTTGACGTCTATGAAAATATAATCTAAGTTTTAGAAGTTAATGTTTGAGCCGCAAAGGAAATAGTTTGTAGTGGGGGCAAGGTAGAAACAGGAAGATGAGTTAGGAGGCAGTATCATAATGGACGGGCTTCCCAGGTGGCGCTAGTGATAAGGAATCCGTCTGGCAGTGCAGGAGACACGGGTTCGATCCCTGGGTTTGGAAGACCCCCTGGAGGAGGAAACGGCACCCTGCTCCAGCATTCTTGCCAGGAGAATCCAAAGAACAGAGGAGCCTGGAGGGCTACAGTCCATGGGGTTGCAAAAGGTTTGGACATGGCTTAGCATCTGGGCACAGCACTGCAGTTGTAGTGGACAAGGTCAACACTGAGTGCAGCTGAAAGACTGGAGACACACTCTGGAGGCAGAACTGACTCCTCTTCCCAGTGGGTTGGGTGTGAGGAGTGAGATGCGGGGAACAGTGAAACATGATTCCTCAGCTGTGGCCTGAAAGGTAGAGAATCAAAAACTAACACAGCATTGTAAAGCAATTATACCCTCATTTAAAAAATAGTTTATTAAAAAAAACAGAGACTGGTGGCACCATTTATTATGATGAGGAGACTGTGTTGGGTATGGTTAGACGTGAAGATCAAAACTTGTCTTAGATTTAACTTAGGTCTGAAATGTTGGAAAGACGACAAGGGGAGGGGTCCAGCAGGTGGTCTGGAATTCAGGGAAAAGGTTTGAACTGCAGACAGAATGGGGTGGGGATTAGCTGCCAGGTGGTACAAGCACTGAGTAAATGCTTGTTGAGTAATTAGATGAAAGCAGTGGTATGAAAAGAGGGCTACATCTGAGTCTGTTGGAAATAAAATCCAGCTACCACAGTATTAAGTGAATTTCTGTAGAAACTGAAGATGGCTTTTCTATTAATTACTAATATATTGATTAAAATGTTTTGAAAGTCTTTGATTTTCAGCAATGATTTCAGGAGTGTGATTGTGTAGTTTTTTGACCAGTAGGTATATTTCCTCTGTCTTTCAAAATAAAGGCAGTTACACTGGTTTGGAGGAAAGAAGATTTGAACGTGTATGTGTAGTATCAGTTTTATTTGAAACCAGTGTTGGGGTAATTAACTTGTTTCTGCCTAAGTTTGAAGTTGTAGAAATGTTGCAAAGTGCCTGTGTTCGTTTCTTTCATCATCTTATTCTTTCTTTCTTTCTTTTTTCCTTTTTTTTTAAATAAGAAATTTTATTTGGCATAACTTTAATCTTATTCTTTCTTGATGTGGCTAAAGAGTTTTATTAAATTTGGCCAAAGGAAATTATGAGGGAAAGAATTCATGGCAAAAAGATTTGTCTAATAGGAAAACTTGGTCACTTTTAACAATGTAATTTGAAGTCAACATTCCTATTAACTCTGGATCTTCTTACATTACACCTTTGCCTCATCCAAGTAGAGTAAGGTACCAGGCAAGCAATCTGAACTTTTAAGACTTCTGCCTTATCTGTTCGTGTCCTATGTAGCATGAAAAGATGGTTGGAGGGCATCACCCCTTTTTTGATGGTTGAACATGAACTTAAGACAAATTCCGGAGATAGTGAGGGACAGGAAGCCTGGGGTGCTGCAGGCCATGGGATTGTGAAGAGTCGGACACGATTTGGCGACTAAACAACAAAAGAATGAAAAAAAAATAGTGAAATCTCCCCTTCGGCTCATCAGGTGTTGGAGATTATTAGAATCCTGTAGATTTGGTAGATTATGTTTTACTTGCTGTGTGTTCTGTCTGTAGGTAGAAAACCCGGGTACCTTACAGAACGGTTCAGGGCATATTCTTATATCTGCTACCAGTTTAGAATGCTAAAGTACTTAAAAAATATCAGTGAATTTTTTTTTTTAAAGATTTGTTTATTTATTTTGGGGGGGTGGGTTGGGGAGGGAGCGGAGCAGGCGGGCCACTTCTATTGGTCTTTCATTTCTCTATTTTCATCCGTCTTTGCTCTTTGGCCCGTGTGGGCCTCCCATCACGGTGGCCTCTGTTGTCTCAGGCGCCGGCTCTGGGCGCATGCGCTCCAGAACTCTGGCTCGGTCGTTGGACACATCGGTCCAGCCGCTTCACGGCACGTGGGATCTTCCCAGGCCAGGGATCGAACCGGCGCCCCTTGCACTGCAAGGTGGTGTCCTTACCCACTGGACCACCAGGGAAGCCCGATATCAGTGGATTTTATGAACTATCCGTGTTTATGTAAAATATTTCTCATATGATTCATTGACTCATGGGAGATTTCACTGAATCCTTACAACAACGCGTGAGGCAGGTGCTCTCTTAGTCCAAGATCATGTAACCCATGGATGTTGGAGCCAGGCCTCACATCTGGGTCTCCTGGCTCATTTCAGACCTCCTGCCAGTGATGGCTGTGCTTCTAGCTGCGCACATCTTGAGGTTACAGGTGCGGATATACAGAAGGTGAGGAGTACCTGCCTCTTCTCCCTGGCTGCTGGCCATTCGCTGGTTTAAAAGTGCTGGCAAATGATGAATCGTAAATCCCTCTTCCGTCTGTATAGACAGTGGCCGCTCATCCAGAATTACAGCCTGGAGCTCTAGGTCGTTGACTCGGCTGTATTCTAATAAATGGCTTATGATTCCCCATCAAATTCAATTTCCTGGTCTAAGTAAGTAAGAGTTTCAGAAATTTGCTGGAAGTGCTCACCCCTTTTTTGATGGTTGAACATGAACTTAAGACAAATTCCGGAGATAGTGAGGGACAGGAAGCCTGGGGTGCTGCAGGCCATGGGATTGTGAAGAGTCGGACACGATTTGGCGACTAAACAACAAAAGAATGAAAAAAAAATAGTGAAATCTCCCCTTCGGCTCATCAGGTGTTGGAGATTATTAGAATCCTGTAGATTTGGTAGATTATGTTTTACTTGCTGTGTGTTCTGTCTGTAGGTAGAAAACCCGGGTACCTTACAGAACGGTTCAGGGCATATTCTTATATCTGCTACCAGTTTAGAATGCTAAAGTACTTAAAAAATATCAGTGAATTTTTTTTTTTAAAGATTTGTTTATTTATTTTGGGGGGGTGGGTTGGGGAGGGAGCGGAGCAGGCGGGCCACTTCTATTGGTCTTTCATTTCTCTATTTTCATCCGTCTTTGCTCTTTGGCCCGTGTGGGCCTCCCATCACGGTGGCCTCTGTTGTCTCAGGCGCCGGCTCTGGGCGCATGCGCTCCAGAACTCTGGCTCGGTCGTTGGACACATCGGTCCAGCCGCTTCACGGCACGTGGGATCTTCCCAGGCCAGGGATCGAACCGGCGCCCCTTGCACTGCAAGGTGGTGTCCTTACCCACTGGACCACCAGGGAAGCCCGATATCAGTGGATTTTATGAACTATCCGTGTTTATGTAAAATATTTCTCATATGATTCATTGACTCATGGGAGATTTCACTGAATCCTTACAACAACGCGTGAGGCAGGTGCTCTCTTAGTCCAAGATCATGTAACCCATGGATGTTGGAGCCAGGCCTCACATCTGGGTCTCCTGGCTCATTTCAGACCTCCTGCCAGTGATGGCTGTGCTTCTAGCTGCGCACATCTTGAGGTTACAGGTGCGGATATACAGAAGGTGAGGAGTACCTGCCTCTTCTCCCTGGCTGCTGGCCATTCGCTGGTTTAAAAGTGCTGGCAAATGATGAATCGTAAATCCCTCTTCCGTCTGTATAGACAGTGGCCGCTCATCCAGAATTACAGCCTGGAGCTCTAGGTCGTTGACTCGGCTGTATTCTAATAAATAGATTATGATTCCCCATCAAATTCAATTTCCTGGTCTTGGGGGAGGAGTAAAGTAAGAGTTTCAGTCTTGGAGGAAAGTTTGCTGGAAGTGCTCAGCATGCTACCAAGCAAGCACTAAAGGGCTATTGGTGTTGGAAGTTAAATTTGTTTAGTGTCAGCTGTTGATCCTTCAAGAATGATCTTCTGGCACCAATTCTACCTTCTTTTTCAGGGTTTTCTGTTACAACCTTTTATAACAACAAGGAGGATTGTTCTTAATGAAAAGGCATAGCAACCCCCCAAATCTGAGCCTATCATGCTCTACCAAAGCTTAAATATTGTTAATGTTCCCTGAGGGCACTCTGATCACTGTGATGGAGACCAGTGTATCGTTGACAGAATGCACCTACTAACAGTAATGCAAGTTTTTCACACTCTTAACTGGAAGCTAACTCAGTGAATCTCTAGATGGAAAAACTGGACTTTCTTGAAGGTAGATAGATGCCCCATGTATGGTGAAAGCTTAATTTGAGGCTCAAGCACCCAAAATGCTAAGATTTGGAGCTAGAGATTTGTGAATGAGAGGTTTGGTACCAGTAGCTCAGACAGTAAAGAATCTGCCTGTAGCGCAATAGCTACAGGAGACTCGGGTTCTATCCCTGTGTGGGGAAGACCCCCTGGAGAAGGGCGTGTCAGCCCACTCCAGTCTTCTTGCGTGGAGAATCCCATGGACAGAGGAGCCTGGCAGGCTACAGTCCATAGGTTGCAGAGTCAGACACAACTGAAGCAACTTAGCAGGCATGAAAGAGCTTAAAGCCAGTGACCTGCCTTCGTTATTTTCAAAGAAGGATGTTGCCGCAACATCCTTCTCATATATATATTTTTTTTGGGGGGGTGTGATGGAATGATTAGAGCTCTTAGTCAAAGGATTTAGGATGTCATAGGCATTGATGATCAAACCCTGAAAATGTTTGAATAATGATGTTCTATTTTGCACACAAAGAAATTAAAGGTAGAAGCACGTTTTTAGCCCTATCTCTAAAAACAGGAACCGTAGGTAATGATAGTGATCGTTGTTTCATCTGTATCTGTTTTTTGGTTAGGGAGCACTTTAAAATGTATTGTCTACTGTGTAAGGAGCAATGTGGAGCAGTGTTAATACTGTTTATTTTCCAGGATTAGAGGAGGATCCAGGAAATGAGAATTGAAACTTGGCAGTGCTGCTGTTTCATAAGGGGAAAAAATATAACCTGTCCTGTTAATGCTGAATTAAAATGGTCGATGGACTCCATGAGCATGATTCAGGCTAAATGAAACCTGTGTGAAAAATATTTGGAAGAAATGAAACTCACCCTCAGACATAAATATAATTTATATGGACAGTGGAGTGAGACACAGGGTAGAGCCCTAGGCAGGCCAAAAAAATAGTATCACATTTGATGGCTTATTTTTTGAGCTTCCGTTGTTCTTATTTCTTCTGTAATTGTGGAAGAAAATGCTTCCCTTTGGCGTGCATTTGCACATCTGTTGAACGGGGATGACGGTGCCCTTCACGGCTGTGGAGGTTATGCAATGTTTTTAAAATTCTTGCGTTTCTTAGAGAAGCTCTCTTAACAGAAATCATTATAGTAAAAATGGTAAAAGTTTACACATAGATTAATATACAGGAATTTTATTTTGACCTAGAACTTTCTAACACAAGCAGAAAATTTCAGGACCCTCTTCGACAGCTTCACAGCATATAAGAAAGGCTTGCAGGTAGGACGATGTCAACCATGGGTAAAGGATGCCCTCCTGCTGTCGCTCCGCGAGGTCGCCCGAGGAGGGACCACTACGCGCCCGCCTCTCGTGGAAGTGCAGTCCTGCGGGCCCTCCAGCAACCGGTCCAAAACCCCTGTGATATAACAGAGAGATAATGGCCCCTTGAACACATGGTTAATGAGACAGAGCGGCAGCTGGAGGCAGGCGCCGACCTGACAAAAAATAGCAAGAGCACATAAGGAGATTTAAATGCAGCATAAGAAGACTTCCTAGAGATGAAAGGCATGATGTTCCAATCGAACACTTCAGTACATGAATTGAAGGAGATGATGATCTTCCTAGAGACTTGAGTGAAGAGCGGGTTCTCTCAAGTGAAAAGATTCTGAAAGCATAGAACAAAAATATAAAGGGATGGAAATCACATGAGAAAATAGATCTAGGGAATACAACATGTAACAGGAGAGCCAGAGGGAGGAAAAGGACAGGTGGAGGAGAGGCCATAATTAAATAAATGTAAGAAACAAATTTTCTGAGCTTAAAAAGCAAGACTTGAGTCTGTACATTCAAATGGCTCATCAAGTTCCAGGCAAGATTTCTGAATTCTCTGTATCTTCTGAAAGGAGAGTGCTTTCCATGAAACCTGTGTGAAAAATATTTGAAGAAATGAAACTCACCCTCAGACATAAATATAATTTATATGGACAGTGGAGTGAGACACAGGGTAGAGCCTAGGCAGGCCAAAAATAGTATCACATTTGATGGCTTATTTTTGAGCTTCCGTTGTTCTTATTTCTTCTGTAATTGTGGAAGAAAATGCTTCCCTTTGGCGTGCATTTGCACATCTGTTGAACGGGGATGACGGTGCCCTTCACGGCTGTGGAGGTTATGCAATGTTTTTAAAATTCTTGCGTTTCTTAGAGAAGCTCTCTTAACAGAAATCATTATAGTAAAAATGGTAAAAGTTTACACATAGATGAATATACAGGAATTTTATTTTGACCTAGAACTTTCTAACACAAGCAGAAAATTTCAGGACCCTCTTCGACAGCTTCACAGCATATAAGAAAGGCTTGCAGGTAGGACGATGTCAACCATGGGTAAAGGATGCCCTCCTGCTGTCGCTCCGCGAGGTCGCCCGAGGAGGGACCACTACGCGCCCGCCTCTCGTGGAAGTGCAGTCCTGCGGGCCCTCCAGCAACCGGTCCAAAACCCCTGTGATATAACAGAGAGATAATGGCCCCTTGAACACATGGTTAATGAGACAGAGCGGCAGCTGGAGGCAGGCGCCGACCTGACAAAAAATAGCAAGAGCACATAAGGAGATTTAAATGCAGCATAAGAAGACTTCCTAGAGATGAAAGGCATGATGTTCCAATCGAACACTTCAGTACATGAATTGAAGGAGATGATGATCTTCCTAGAGACTTGAGTGAAGAGCGGGTTCTCTCAAGTGAAAAGATTCTGAAAGCATAGAACAAAAATATAAAGGGATGGAAATCACATGAGAAAATAGATCTAGGGAATACAACATGTAACAGGAGAGCCAGAGGGAGGAAAAGGACAGGTGGAGGAGAGGCCATAATTAAATAAATGTAAGAAACAAATTTTCTGAGCTTAAAAAGCAAGACTTGAGTCTGTACATTCAAATGGCTCATCAAGTTCCAGGCAAGATTTCTGAATTCTCTGTATCTTCTGAAAAAGTTCTTGAACTCTTTTGAGCATATGAAGCAAAATCTTAAAAACATTCAGAAATAGAGAGCGAGTTACCTACCATTAAGGCGGTTCAAACGAGCGGCAGAGTTCTCTTGTGTGACACCAGCAGCTGGAGATGGTGGAGGGACGTCTGTGGACCACGGAGACGAAAGGCCAGCAGCCTGGAAATCACATACACAGCCAGGCCACCGTCCCTCTGTCAGGGTAAAGGAACTTACTGTTAGGTAAGAGTTCAGAAAAGTCATCACCCGTTTTCTCACAAAAATACTCAAGAAAGCATCCAAACAAAAGTTAATCAGAAATATCTCACGGCGAGTAGAGATAGTAGCAGAGGAAATGTGTCTTTTCTTTCCTTTTTTTTCTTTTGAAAGTTTCCAAATTAACCATTTAACGCAAGTGGAAAGGAAAGAATAATTTCAAATATAACAGTCTTTACATCAAATGTGAATGAACTGAGTTTTCTCATTAAAACTTTGGTACTGTTACACTAAGTTACAAAGCAAAACCCAGTCCTGAGGTATTTTTATGAAACATTCAAAACAAAGTGATGGAAGTTGAAAAAATAATAATGGACAAAGATCCCAGGTCAATACAGAGAGTCAGAAGAACTAGCAGTATTAGGTAGAGTATTTATAGCATTTATAGTATTTATTTATATTTGAGTTAAAGGCAGAGATAGGGTAAGGAAAGATAATAATTCTAAGACACAGTTTGTGAAGAAGATACATGAACCTGTATATATAAAGAAGCATAGTTACTAAATCTGTAAAGCAGAATATTAGAAATGCAGTTATAGTGGGACACTTTAATACGCCTCTCTTATTTGTCTCAACCCATCTTAACTTTGTGCAGACTCCTAAAATGGAGAAACTGAATACATAAAAATAGTTAGATAGATTAGATAGACATGGTAGACCCTTATATCTATTGAATACAGATTATTCTTTTCTGGTTTACTTACAAACCTTGATTATATCCTTGACCACAAGAAACACCTTAACAAAACAAAAGGAAAAGAGATTTTCATAGATCTTGTTCTCTGATCACAATCCAGTAAGATTGGAAATGAACAAGATAAGACAATAAAGAAGAAACTCTATTGGAAATTTAAAATCACTCTTGATAGCCTTTGTATCAAAGGAAGAGACAAAAGTCAACTTACAGGATATCTAGAGATCAATCCGAGGGGCATGATTTACTCCAGAAGCTCTGGGGCCGAATGAAAGCTGTGGCCATTGGAAGTGTGCAGCCTTTGAGTGTGTTCATTCTTTAAGAATAAAGACAGAGCGTGGCTCATCATGAAATGCAGAAAAAGAATGACAGAACAAACTCAAACAAATCAGAAAGAGGTACTAATAAAGATAAAAGCTGACCTTAAGGAAATAAAAAATAATAGCAAGTATAATTACATATGCATGCATGCTCGGTTGCTTCAGTTGTGTCTGACTCTTCGTGACCCTGTGGGCTGTAGGCCGCCAGGCTCTTCCTTCCATGGGCTCCGGCTGTCAATAGCTGGTTCTTTGAAACAGCGAAATAGCTATAAGGATTTATGTGTCTGATTAGGAAATTAATAGTAAAAAGTTACAAGATTAGAGATGAGGGGAAGGGCATTACCAGAGCTACAGGAGCAATTCGAAGAAGATAACAAAGACAGTTGCGTTTGGGACTTCCCTGGTGGTCCAGTGACTAAGACTCCACACTCCCATTGAGGGGCGCCCGGTTTCATCCGTGGTCAGGGAGCTAGACGTCACACAGGCTGCAACCAAAGATCCTACCGCATGATCCAGTATGGGGCAACTAAGACCCGGTGCGGCCAAACCGACAAATATATAAAAACAAATATTAAAAATAATAACTGCCCTCACCTCTATGGCAGTATATAGCAAAAAACCTGAAGAAATGGATCATTTCCTTGCCAAATATAAATCTCTAAATTTGATTCAGAAAAAAGTGGAAAGTTTAAATAAGACAACAAATACCATAAAAGAGATTAGAAAAGTAATTAAGATCTTCCATTTAAAAAGGCAGTGGGAGCTTCCCTGGTGGTCCAGTGGCTAAGGACACCACCTTGCAGTGCAAGGGGCACCAGTTCGTTCCCTGGCCTGGGAAGATCCCACGTGCCGCGGAGCGGCTGGACGGATGTGTCCAACTACTGAGCCGGAACTCTGGGGCGCATGCGCCCAGAGCCGGTGCTCTGCAGTGAGAGAGGCCACTGCAATGGGAGGCCCACACAGGCCAAAGAACAAAGATGGATGAAAGTAAACAAAATAAAAAACCAGTAAAAGAGGCCAAAATTTAAAAAGAAAAAGTCAATGGGATCATATGAAGTTACAGCTGAGTTTTATGTGTGGACGTTTAGTCACTTGGTCGTGTCTAACTCTTTTCAACCCCATGAACTATAAGCCACCAGGTTCCTCTGTCCGTGGAATTTTCCAGGCAAGAATGCTGGAGTGGGCTACCATTTCCTCCTCCGGGGGATCTTCCCGACCCAGGGATCAAACCCCGCATCTCCTTGATCTCCTGCATTGCAAATAGATTCTTTAACTTCGAGCTACTGGGGACCTTTAACAAATACTATAATATTATCATTACTTGAACTGTTCTAGAAATTTATGAAAAGCTCCTAATTCATTTGTAAAGTAAGCACACATTTAATTACAAAACTGGATACAGTATTGAATAGAATGTAAAAATTGTAAATAAAATATTAGCAGATAGAACTCATCAGTGTATTTGAGGACCCAACTATGTATGACTAAGTAGAGTTTATTCCAGGAAGAGAAGAGTGGAAATCTATCAGTGAAATCCCTCACAGGATCAAATTAGGGCTAGAAAACCATATGGTCACATTGATAGATGTTGAAAAAGTGTTTAATAAAATGTATAGCTACCACTAATAAAACATATAAATGGAAAACAGAAAGAATGGAAAGAAAGTGCATTAGTATAATAGACCATTTATTAAAGCCAACAGTATCATCCTAAATGGCAAAACACACAAAAAATTTACGGTTAGTATTAGGAACTAAACAACCTTGCTATCACTTATTTAACAAATGTTTTCTCAGCAACTCCTTTTGGTCAGGGTATTGGTCTGTGTTCTCAGGAATGAAGAAAAATGAGAAAAGGCTGTGATTCATGGAGCTTACATTCTAGTGGGAATTAGTAACATTGTCTTAGAGTTTCTGGTAAGTTGATTAAAACAAGAAAAGTGAAATAGCTGGAATAAATACTGGAAAAGATAAGCTAAACTTATCTTTTTTCTCCTTATGAAATGATTGTATACTTCTTAAATCCAAGGCCCCCTCAGTAAATCCTGAAAGCGTAAGAGAATTTGGTAAGTGACTGAATTTAAAATAAATGGGAGGCCCACACAGGCCAAAGAACAAAGATGGATGAAAGTAAACAAAATAAAAAACCAGTAAAAGAGGCCAAAATTTAAAAAGAAAAAGTCAATGGGATCATATGAAGTTACAGCTGAGTTTTATGTGTGGACGTTTAGTCACTTGGTCGTGTCTAACTCTTTTCAACCCCATGAACTATAAGCCACCAGGTTCCTCTGTCCGTGGAATTTTCCAGGCAAGAATGCTGGAGTGGGCTACCATTTCCTCCTCCGGGGGATCTTCCCGACCCAGGGATCAAACCCCGCATCTCCTTGATCTCCTGCATTGCAAATAGATTCTTTAACTTCGAGCTACTGGGGACCTTTAACAAATACTATAATATTATCATTACTTGAACTGTTCTAGAAATTTATGAAAAGCTCCTAATTCATTTGTAAAGTAAGCACACATTTAATTACAAAACTGGATACAGTATTGAATAGAATGTAAAAATTGTAAATAAAATATTAGCAGATAGAACTCATCAGTGTATTTGAGGACCCAACTATGTATGACTAAGTAGAGTTTATTCCAGGAAGAGAAGAGTGGAAATCTATCAGTGAAATCCCTCACAGGATCAAATTAGGGCTAGAAAACCATATGGTCACATTGATAGATGTTGAAAAAGTGTTTAATAAAATGTATAGCTACCACTAATAAAACATATAAATGGAAAACAGAAAGAATGGAAAGAAAGTGCATTAGTATAATAGACCATTTATTAAAGCCAACAGTATCATCCTAAATGGCAAAACACACAAAAAATTTACGGTTAGTATTAGGAACTAAACAACCTTGCTATCACTTATTTAACAAATGTTTTCTCAGCAACTCCTTTTGGTCAGGGTATTGGTCTGTGTTCTCAGGAATGAAGAAAAATGAGAAAAGGCTGTGATTCATGGAGCTTACATTCTAGTGGGAATTAGTAACATTGTCTTAGAGTTTCTGGTAAGTTGATTAAAACAAGAAAAGTGAAATAGCTGGAATAAATACTGGAAAAGATAAGCTAAACTTATCTTTTTTCTCCTTATGAAATGATTGTATACTTCTTAAATCCAAGGCCCCCTCAGTAAATCCTGAAAGCGTAAGAGAATTTGGTAAGTGACTGAATTTAAAATAAATAAACGGAATCAAAGCTTCCTTCTTGCCCCATAATAGCAACATTCCTTTAGAAATGAAGAATAGGACAAATTGGAATAGTGACAAAACCTTAAAAATACTAATGGATAATTTTAAAAGGAAAGCATGAAAATATGGAGATAATGAAAGTATCTTATTGAAGAACACAGATCAAGATTGTCAACAAATGGAAGACTTACCGTGTTCTTGGATTGGAAGTCTTCATATATGTTTTTAGTGCAGGATAATTGCTTGGAAGTCTTAATATTGAATTAGACACTTGATGCTATTCTAACCCCAGCAGTTTGTTTCCAATTTGATAAAAATGATCTGAAAGTTTATCACAGAAGATTAAGTGCCACCAATAGCAAAGAAAACAATTCCTCCAGACCAGTGGAAGGGAAGGGACTTTGCTCAGTGTTGAATTGTCAGCACCTATAACTGTGTCTGGAAGATATGAGACACTTAATAAATAATGGAATGAATGATCTCCCTCAAGAAGACCAGGTATCAGAATATAGTAAAAAGCCATGGTATTCAAATTGCTGTGGTCGAGACAGATGGCTAAACACATAGAACAATGAAATACAATAGACAACTGGAAATAGATCTCAGCATGCATGAGAATTTAATATATGACAAGCAAGTGCAGAAGACCAACCAATGAGAAGATGTGGCTCAGTGGTAAGGAGTTTGCTTGCCCTGCAGGAAACACTGGTCTGATTCCTGGGTTTACGGTTAGTATTAGGAACTAAACAACCTTGCTATCACTTATTTAACAAATGTTTTCTCAGCAACTCCTTTTGGTCAGGGTATTGGTCTGTGTTCTCAGGAATGAAGAAAAATGAGAAAAGGCTGTGATTCATGGAGCTTACATTCTAGTGGGAATTAGTAACATTGTCTTAGAGTTTCTGGTAAGTTGATTAAAACAAGAAAAGTGAAATAGCTGGAATAAATACTGGAAAAGATAAGCTAAACTTATCTTTTTTCTCCTTATGAAATGATTGTATACTTCTTAAATCCAAGGCCCCCTCAGTAAATCCTGAAAGCGTAAGAGAATTTGGTAAGTGACTGAATTTAAAATAAATAAACGGAATCAAAGCTTCCTTCTTGCCCCATAATAGCAACATTCCTTTAGAAATGAAGAATAGGACAAATTGGAATAGTGACAAAACCTTAAAAATACTAATGGATAATTTTAAAAGGAAAGCATGAAAATATGGAGATAATGAAAGTATCTTATTGAAGAACACAGATCAAGATTGTCAACAAATGGAAGACTTACCGTGTTCTTGGATTGGAAGTCTTCATATATGTTTTTAGTGCAGGATAATTGCTTGGAAGTCTTAATATTGAATTAGACACTTGATGCTATTCTAACCCCAGCAGTTTGTTTCCAATTTGATAAAAATGATCTGAAAGTTTATCACAGAAGATTAAGTGCCACCAATAGCAAAGAAAACAATTCCTCCAGACCAGTGGAAGGGAAGGGACTTTGCTCAGTGTTGAATTGTCAGCACCTATAACTGTGTCTGGAAGATATGAGACACTTAATAAATAATGGAATGAATGATCTCCCTCAAGAAGACCAGGTATCAGAATATAGTAAAAAGCCATGGTATTCAAATTGCTGTGGTCGAGACAGATGGCTAAACACATAGAACAATGAAATACAATAGACAACTGGAAATAGATCTCAGCATGCATGAGAATTTAATATATGACAAGCAAGTGCAGAAGACCAACCAATGAGAAGATGTGGCTCAGTGGTAAGGAGTTTGCTTGCCCTGCAGGAAACACTGGTCTGATTCCTGGGTCAGGAGGATCCCCTGGAGAAGGAAATGGCAACCCGGAGTATTCTTGCTTAGGAAATCCCATGGACAGAGGAGCCTGGTAGGCTACACTCCATGGAGTCACAAAAGAGTTGGATAGGACTGAGCGACTAAACAACAGCAACAAAAATTATTTGCACGTTTCCCATATTGCTGTTCCCTTCCTTTAGTACTAATGATTGAGACCGGACTGTTTACAAGATGTCAGTCTTTAGCCGTCAGTCCAAAGCCAGCGGTAATAGCAACTAGGGGCAAACGTTACGGACTGTTAATTGTATCATGCATTGGGTTCACCATAGGCAGAGCGTACCTGAGATAAAGTAGGCAAGTGGGTGGAGTTTGAGTACTTGAGAGCCACACGTACATGAGTCTTCATGTTTGGAGACGTAACTGCCCATGTGTTCTGTGTTTAATTCTCTGTCTTGGGAATTAGACTTGACTGGGTTATAATACTCATGTCAGATGTCACATGCGTCACTCTTCCTTGATGAATGTATGTGTGCATCAGTGGTGTGCAAGACTTGTATTGAAACACAGCATTTGAGTGGTTAAATAAGGCAGGCGTTTATAACAGATTTCTTTATGGTGAGAAGGTGAGAATGGTCTGCTGTGATGAAATGCACTGTCTCCTCTATAAAGCACTTTCTGAAGACACATTTTACACATTTATCCTTAAGTTTTCCCTTCTTTTGTTTGTTCTGAGGTACTACTGAGGTTATTTAGACAATTGGAGTTTATTACCAACGATCCTCCAAATGAGTTGGTTTATACTGAATGGAGTTTAACTGCAAATGTGTCATATTTCTGATACGTGCCCCATTCTGTCTTCAAGAAAGCCAGAATTTGTTACAATTTCAGAGAGAAAATTCTCTGTATTGAGCTGAACCTCCAGTGCTCTGCAGTGTACTTTACACCGCTAAGATTCTTCATTCATTCTTTTTATTTTTTATTTTTATTTTTTTGGGTGGTGGGGTGGGGAGGGAGGGGGATAGGCGGGCCACTTCCTATTGGTCTTTCATTTATTCAGTTTCATCCATCTTTGTTCTTTGGCCCATGCAGGCATCCCATTGTAGTGGCCTCTGTTGTCACAGAGCACTGGCTCTGGGCGCATGCACTCCAGAGCTCTGGCTCGGTAATTGGACACATTGGTCCAGCCGCTCCGCAGCACATGGGATCTTCCCAGGCCAGGGATCGAACTGGCGCCCCTTGCACTGCAAGGTGATGTCCTTACCCACTAGACCACCAGGGAAGCCCCCTCATTCATTCTTGACTATCATATCTGTGGACTGAAAAATCTAAGCATGGAGATAGCGCTTTCCTATATCCTGGAGGCAGAAATGCTTGAAAAGATGCAGGAGATTTAACCTTTTCAAGTCTTCTTGAATCACCGAAGGTCAGAAAATTCCGTAAAGCACTTTTTAGTGAACCGTTCACAATATTAGAATCTCTTTTCCTTTGCAGACCCTTCATGTGGCCTTTGTAAACATGCGTTTGAGACAGAGTGATATGTAGAAGCTGAAAGTGTCCCTCCTTTTCCTGCCTGTGTGCGTCTCGGCATGATGCAGGTGATGTGATATTCAGAGAGACAGCTCCATCCAAGACCTCCTTCCACAAGATCCGTCTGGCCCAAGACCGGACACACAGAACTCAGGATGGCCAGTCAGCCTCCAGAAGATGCTGCCGAGTCTCAGGGCTCAGATGAGCTCGAGTGTAAAATCTGTTACAATCGGTACAACCTGAAGCAGAGGAAGCCCAAAGTGCTGGAATGCTGCCACCGAGTGTGTGCCAGATGCCTCTGCAAGATCATAGACTTCGGGGACTCCCCACACGGCGTCATCGTCTGCCCTTTCTGCAGGTTCGAGACGTGCCTGCCGGACGACGAGGTCAGCAGCCTGCCCGACGACAACAACATCCTTATGAACTTGACCTGCGGCAGCAAAGGCAAGAAGTGCCTGCCCGAGAACCCCACCGAGCTGCTCTTGACCCCCAAGCGGCTGGCCTCGCTGGTCAGCCCTTCCCATGCCTCCTCCAACTGCCTGGTCATCACCATCATGGAGGTACAGAGGGAGAGCTCACCCTCGCTCAGCTCCGCGCCCGTGGTCGAGTTCTACCGGCCCTCCAGCTTCGACTCTGTGACCACCGTGTCTCACAACTGGACCGTGTGGAACTGCACGTCCCTGCTCTTTCAGACGTCGATCCGGGTGCTGGTGTGGTTGCTGGGCTTGCTCTACTTCAGCTCCTTGCCCTTGGGCATCTACTTACTGGTCTCCAAGAAAGTCACTCTGGGGGTCGTCTTCGTCAGCCTGGTTCCGTCCAGCCTCGTCATCCTGATGGTATATGGCTTCTGCCAGTGCGTCTGCCACGAATTCCTCGACTGTTTGGCACCTTCCTCTTAATCAAGACGGCAGGCTGAGAAGGCTGACGCACCTTGCCGTGTTTCAAATTAGGTCACTTCACCTCTGTTTTCTATCACATGCTCTGTGATTGGCGCCCATGGCATGATCGGAGCCATTGGGCATATGTCTGTGGTCTGTTTTCTATCAAATGTTGACTCAGTTTGTATTTCCTGTATGCTGGAAGTCAAATGTTTATTTCTATTTGTGTGTTAGCAAAAAAGAAACAGGGGCTTCCTAGCCCATAGACAGGGCAACAGCTGCTGGACAGACAGTGGGGCCGGCGTATTACGCGGCGGGCAGGAGTCTTTGTAGACGGTTCGGCATGAACTGATTCGTCTTCTCATAATCTTAGCCTGGGGTGGGGGGTGGACGCACGAGGGGAGCAGCTCCAGACAGACCCGTTGGCGCAGTGTGCACCCCAGCCTTGCCCGGTGGTTGGCGCCTCCCTGGGTCCTCTCCAGCCTGGACGCGGGTCTCTCTGCGCATGCTCCTTGACTAGAGGTAACGCCTCTTGCGCAGTTTCAGTTATATGCCTGTTTTGTCATATTACTATAGAGAACTCAGAACACGGAAGAATTCGCATCAGTAAACTTCAAGGCAGAATGTGGCCACTTGTTTTGGAGACACCCCCTTTCCTCCATGTTTATTTTCCTCTCTCCAGTCTTCTCTGAAATTCTCTCGGAGCAGTTATTGGTCGTGGAGGTCCAATCGGAGCATTTCCTTAAAGCATTTTAGGTTAGTTTCTTTTTTTAAAAAAAAAAAACAGGCTGTTCAATCAGCAATTCTGAATGGGGTTCCATTTAAATTAGTTGCTATAACTTTGTGTGGATTTTGATTTGTTTCTCACATTTCGTTTTAAATTCTAACATGGACTCATTTAATCTTATAACAATTTGGAGTAAAATGTGGCACTGGAAACCCAGAAACCATTCAGGAGCTGGTCTAGCTCATAGTTTGATGTGCTAAGAGCTGAAGTATCTTGCATGTTCTATTGAGTGGTACCAAAATATAATGGCTTAGGTTTATGTGCAGTAGGCCAGGCAAAAGGATGGGCAAGAAAGACACCAAGCTGATGCCCTGAATCAAAAAGACCCCACAAGGATGTATAATCTGATGGAAGGGCACAGTGTCATCTGTCCCCTGGCCATCCCTGCTGAGTCCCTTTTAGAGTGGATTCAAGTTCTTATGCAATTTATTTCTAGTAAAAGCTTAAGCATATGTGACTTGAGTTAATGAACTTCTTTTCATGGTGTAGGGGAAGTTGAATGTGTATGTTTATGAGAAGAAATTGGTTAACTGATTTTAGGTTTGAGGGAATAGAATGCCCACAGAAAGTAGAGGGGAAAAAAGCTTTTTCAGTCTAAAACTCATGACTGATGATAAACATTTAAATATTTATAACTCTTAGAAAGGGGCATTACTAAGACTACTTTAACTCGTGATGAAACATTTGTTGTGTGAAAGACAGTGGACCAGTTCTAATCTCTTTATGCAGGAAAAATGGACACATTTCTAGGACAGTAGTTTGACTTAAATTCTGAAACTATTAACTTTGATACTATGTACGCCCAGGGTATGTATGACAGAAAAGTGTATGCGTGATGTGGCCCAATGAATTTAAGCCCAAATATAGCTAAATACATTTGTAATTTCACGAAATCTAGTCTAGATAGCATTGTGAATGCAATTTCCAAATACCATTTGTACTTCGAGCAAATATAATGTCTAGGAGGTGTTTTGTGGCTTGGATCTGTGTATAAGGTTTTTTTTTTTTTAAATGTTCATTTTCCCTGAAACGTAACATCAGATAAATTGGTGAGTAATCATACGGTGGGATTTCTAGAAAGCTCTGGATATGGACACTATGTATTTTGCTTCTTTGTGTAATGCCTGTAGTGCTTTGTTTGTGTCTCTGTGTTGAGATAGGCTTTTGTTTTTTTTTCAGTTGCCAGTAAGTTAATTTGGTGTTAAAGAGTTTTAATTTATGGGCCAAAGAAACCATTCAGGAGCTGGTCTAGCTCATAGTTTGATGTGCTAAGAGCTGAAGTATCTTGCATGTTCTATTGAGTGGTACCAAAATATAATGGCTTAGGTTTATGTGCAGTAGGCCAGGCAAAAGGATGGGCAAGAAAGACACCAAGCTGATGCCCTGAATCAAAAAGACCCCACAAGGATGTATAATCTGATGGAAGGGCACAGTGTCATCTGTCCCCTGGCCATCCCTGCTGAGTCCCTTTTAGAGTGGATTCAAGTTCTTATGCAATTTATTTCTAGTAAAAGCTTAAGCATATGTGACTTGAGTTAATGAACTTCTTTTCATGGTGTAGGGGAAGTTGAATGTGTATGTTTATGAGAAGAAATTGGTTAACTGATTTTAGGTTTGAGGGAATAGAATGCCCACAGAAAGTAGAGGGGAAAAAAGCTTTTTCAGTCTAAAACTCATGACTGATGATAAACATTTAAATATTTATAACTCTTAGAAAGGGGCATTACTAAGACTACTTTAACTCGTGATGAAACATTTGTTGTGTGAAAGACAGTGGACCAGTTCTAATCTCTTTATGCAGGAAAAATGGACACATTTCTAGGACAGTAGTTTGACTTAAATTCTGAAACTATTAACTTTGATACTATGTACGCCCAGGGTATGTATGACAGAAAAGTGTATGCGTGATGTGGCCCAATGAATTTAAGCCCAAATATAGCTAAATACATTTGTAATTTCACGAAATCTAGTCTAGATAGCATTGTGAATGCAATTTCCAAATACCATTTGTACTTCGAGCAAATATAATGTCTAGGAGGTGTTTTGTGGCTTGGATCTGTGTATAAGGTTTTTTTTTTTTTAAATGTTCATTTTCCCTGAAACGTAACATCAGATAAATTGGTGAGTAATCATACGGTGGGATTTCTAGAAAGCTCTGGATATGGACACTATGTATTTTGCTTCTTTGTGTAATGCCTGTAGTGCTTTGTTTGTGTCTCTGTGTTGAGATAGGCTTTTGTTTTTTTTTCAGTTGCCAGTAAGTTAATTTGGTGTTAAAGAGTTTTAAATGTATGACAACAAAAACCCTTTCATGATGTTGAATGGAAAAAAGGACAGTGTCGTGCTTCAATTTTTATTTATTGTGGTGATGCTTTATTTGTTCATTAAATTGTTACTGTTTCCAAGCTAGAAGTTTGCTTTCTCTGATTGATGGTTGAAATGCAATTATTATTTTGGACTTCTTTTGACATTAGATAACTGCAGACTTGAGCTTGCAAAAACATTGATTAAGCTAATGTGTTTTTCATACAAAAGAAGATTCAAGAACTTTCTGACAAAGTTGATCTGTTCCATCCCACTTCTGAAAGGCCTCTATTCTCTCTCTTTTTTTTAAGAAAAAAGGGACAAAAGTAGGAAAGGTGAAATAAAAACACTGTCTTTATAATAAAAATTTTGGGGGTTTGATTTATTTCCTAGATTTTGCGTAGCTGTTCAACAAAACAGACTCCATTTTGGCTGGGAATTTACTAACCTTGTGTGATTTGTACAAGTTTAAAAAACTTACCTAATATTTAAATATGACCAGTGTTAGGCAAAGGAGGGGTAAATTGGGAATATGTAGCAGTTTTATGCTTATGATAGTCATTTGGCACCATATGTTAATCTAGAGTCATGGTTTCATTCACTTCTGAAATCTGCATACATGCGGAAAGAATCAGACTTAGGGAAACCGTTACCTGTGCTTGTCATAACGGAGGCTGTGAACTCTTGCTTGCCTGAGCCCCTTGAGTCCTCAGCAGTCCACCTTGTTATTTTGTTCTGCTCCCCTAAGACTACTCTAGATAGCATTGTGAATGCAATTTCCAAATACCATTTGTACTTCGAGCAAATATAATGTCTAGGAGGTGTTTTGTGGCTTGGATCTGTGTATAAGGTTTTTTTTAAATGTTCATTTTCCCTGAAACGTAACATCAGATAAATTGGTGAGTAATCATACGGTGGGATTTCTAGAAAGCTCTGGATATGGACACTATGTATTTTGCTTCTTTGTGTAATGCCTGTAGTGCTTTGTTTGTGTCTCTGTGTTGAGATAGGCTTTTGTTTTTTTTTCAGTTGCCAGTAAGTTAATTTGGTGTTAAAGAGTTTTAAATGTATGACAACAAAAACCCTTTCATGATGTTGAATGGAAAAAAGGACAGTGTCGTGCTTCAATTTTTATTTATTGTGGTGATGCTTTATTTGTTCATTAAATTGTTACTGTTTCCAAGCTAGAAGTTTGCTTTCTCTGATTGATGGTTGAAATGCAATTATTATTTTGGACTTCTTTTGACATTAGATAACTGCAGACTTGAGCTTGCAAAAACATTGATTAAGCTAATGTGTTTTTCATACAAAAGAAGATTCAAGAACTTTCTGACAAAGTTGATCTGTTCCATCCCACTTCTGAAAGGCCTCTATTCTCTCTCTTTTTTTTAAGAAAAAAGGGACAAAAGTAGGAAAGGTGAAATAAAAACACTGTCTTTATAATAAAAATTTTGGGGGTTTGATTTATTTCCTAGATTTTGCGTAGCTGTTCAACAAAACAGACTCCATTTTGGCTGGGAATTTACTAACCTTGTGTGATTTGTACAAGTTTAAAAAACTTACCTAATATTTAAATATGACCAGTGTTAGGCAAAGGAGGGGTAAATTGGGAATATGTAGCAGTTTTATGCTTATGATAGTCATTTGGCACCATATGTTAATCTAGAGTCATGGTTTCATTCACTTCTGAAATCTGCATACATGCGGAAAGAATCAGACTTAGGGAAACCGTTACCTGTGCTTGTCATAACGGAGGCTGTGAACTCTTGCTTGCCTGAGAGACCCCCTTAAGAGTCCTCAGCAGTCCACCTTTGTTTTATTTGTTTTTGTTCTGTCTCCCCACTAAGAATAAAGGACATACTCTAATTTGACCGGAATATCATTGTATCTTAAAACAATTAAAAATAATTTTATAATATCATTTAATATGCATCCTACTCAAATTTTTCTATTTGTTCCGAAAATATCTTTCATAGTTGGAAACACAAGGCACACACCAGGATCTTCTCAGCCGTCACACATTGCATTTGGTTGTTGGGTATTTTATTCTCTTTTATTCCGGAACAGTCCCCCCACTTTGTTTTTGCTGTGATACTGACTTAAAAAAACAGACTGGTTACCTTGGACAATGTCCCATGTTCTGAATTTGTCTGACTTTCAGACAAATGGTGATATTTAATTTCTTCTGTCACTTTATTTCCTGTCAGTGGAGAGTTAGGCTTGGAAGTAGCACTGGATTCAGATTTGGAGCTAGAGTTTGTCTTAGGATGGTACCCTGGACTTGGAGTTGCATTCCGTGGAGACACGAGTGGAAGGTTGCCTCCTCATTGGAAATGCTGACTCATTGCTCAGTTAAGGGGGTGACCTCTAAGGGGGTATATCTCCAGGTCTCACTATTTCCCTGTATAATCCCCGTAATCGGTGGAGTGAATTTTGGTACTATGCAGATGCCATCTTCCCTAGAATATCTTACCTGATGGTCTTTGCATCCAGCAAGGGTCCTTGCCTGAATCAGTTATTTCATTTGTCTGACTGAGCTGAGCTAGTGAGAACTATCTTCTCTCTCACTGGAGGTTTTCAAGAGAAGCTGGTCCAGTGACTCTCGATAGGGGTCTTGTGGAGAAGAGAGATGCGTAGGAGCCTGTCTAGAGCTTTGATAAATCTTAAGGTTTGACTATATCTTTACGGTCTTCCAATTATTGAAGGAAGAAATGGAAATGTATAATAAACTTTTGTCTCTTGAAGTATTTTCTATAAGCTCATAGAAGAAACTGAAATCTTCTGTGAAACAACATCTTTTTAAACCTGTAAATAATGCACTTGACTCTAATGTCAGACTTTCAATGTATGATACCACTTGGGTTTCTTAACCACCCATCTGGTACTTAAGGTGCTTAGCCCCCTCTCTAGTTATCTTTGAATCCAAGTTTGAACTATGTGTGATTTTTGTTTTGGGGGTTTAAACAACAGACGTTTTATTCTCTCACAGTGCTGGAGGCAAGAAATCTGTAGTCAGGATGGTGGCACCGTTGTTCGCTCATGGAAGCCTGAGGAGGGTCAGCCCCATGCATCTCTCCCAGTTTCTGGGGGCTGTTGGCGATGTTAAGGCTCCTTGGCTGGTAGACACTTCCCTCTGGCCATAGTCTCAGCCTTTGTATGGTGTTCTCTCCATGTGTCTCTCTGTCTCTGTCTCTCTGTCTCTCTCCATGCGTCTCTCTGTCTCTTCTTGAGGACTTGAGGGGGGAATTCTGTTTTACTTATCTCCTGTTCCCAGTGCTGGACTCACAGTAGCTGCTCGACCTTGTGCAGGTGGGAGGGAGCAAAAGGACGGGAAAGTTCACGTGCAGGCTCGTCCAAGGCTCTAAGCAGTGGGAGCTCACGGGGCTGCAGACATCGGGAATCCTTTCCCAACATCTTTTTTTTTTTTAAACCTTTATTTTACTTTTAACTTTTACAGAGTTTTGTTGTTCACAGACATGCATGTTCTCAGATTAGTCACATGTATATCCCCCCCTTCCCTCCCCTCCCGACCATCACACAGCACCCCTGAAGGATCCCATTTTTTCATAGAGCAATGACTATAGCTATTTTCTTCACTTATGATAGATAGTACAGGCCTTCATGCTACTTCCTTTACGCCTCCCCCCCGCCTTTTTAAAATTTTTTTTCTCATTGTATCTTACCTGATGGTCTTTGCATCCAGCAAGGGTCCTTGCCTGAATCAGTTATTTCATTTGTCTGACTGAGCTGAGCTAGTGAGAACTATCTTCTCTCTCACTGGAGGTTTTCAAGAGAAGCTGGTCCAGTGACTCTCGATAGGGGTCTTGTGGAGAAGAGAGATGCGTAGGAGCCTGTCTAGAGCTTTGATAAATCTTAAGGTTTGACTATATCTTTACGGTCTTCCAATTATTGAAGGAAGAAATGGAAATGTATAATAAACTTTTGTCTCTTGAAGTATTTTCTATAAGCTCATAGAAGAAACTGAAATCTTCTGTGAAACAACATCTTTTTAAACCTGTAAATAATGCACTTGACTCTAATGTCAGACTTTCAATGTATGATACCACTTGGGTTTCTTAACCACCCATCTGGTACTTAAGGTGCTTAGCCCCCTCTCTAGTTATCTTTGAATCCAAGTTTGAACTATGTGTGCTTTTTGTTTTGGGGGTTTAAACAACAGACGTTTTATTCTCTCACAGTGCTGGAGGCAAGAAATCTGTAGTCAGGATGGTGGCACCGTTGTTCGCTCATGGAAGCCTGAGGAGGGTCAGCCCCATGCATCTCTCCCAGTTTCTGGGGGCTGTTGGCGATGTTAAGGCTCCTTGGCTGGTAGACACTTCCCTCTGGCCATAGTCTCAGCCTTTGTATGGTGTTCTCTCCATGTGTCTCTCTGTCTCTGTCTCTCTGTCTCTCTCCATGCGTCTCTCTGTCTCTTCTTGAGGACTTGAGGGGGGAATTCTGTTTTACTTATCTCCTGTTCCCAGTGCTGGACTCACAGTAGCTGCTCGACCTTGTGCAGGTGGGAGGGAGCAAAAGGACGGGAAAGTTCACGTGCAGGCTCGTCCAAGGCTCTAAGCAGTGGGAGCTCACGGGGCTGCAGACATCGGGAATCCTTTCCCAACATCTTTTTTTTTTTTAAACCTTTATTTTACTTTTAACTTTTACAGAGTTTTGTTGTTCACAGACATGCATGTTCTCAGATTAGTCACATGTATATCCCCCCCTTCCCTCCCCTCCCGACCATCACACAGCACCCCTGAAGGATCCCATTTTTTCATAGAGCAATGACTATAGCTATTTTCTTCACTTATGATAGATAGTACAGGCCTTCATGCTACTTCCTTTACGCCTCTCACCCACTGTTCCTTCCCCACAATGTCCATATGTCCACTGTCCATGTCTGTCTTTCTGTCGCTTCACTGCATGTGCCATCATCACCATCCTACTAGATTCCATATATATGTGTTAATATACTGTATTTGTCCTTCTCTTTCTGATTGACTTCACTTTTTATGATACGTTCTAGATCCAGCCACCTCATTAGGGTTGATTCTTCTGCATTTCTCTTTACAGCTGTGTAGTATTCCATTGTATATATATACCAGAGCTTTTGGATCCATTCATTCGTCGATGGGCATCTAGGCTCCTTCCATGTTCTAGCTATTGTATAGAGAGCTGCAATGAACATTGGGGTACAGGTGCTTCTTTCAGTTTTGATTTCGTCAGGGTATAAGCCTAAGAGTGGTATTGCTGGGTCATATGGTGCTTCTATTTTTAGTTTTTTAAGAAATCTCCAGACTGTCTTCCTTAGAGGCTGTATCAATTTACACTCCCACCAGCAATGCAGGAGTGTTCCCTTTTCTCCGCAGCCTCTCCAGCATTTATTGTCTGTTGATTTGTGGATGATGGCCATTCTGACGGGTGTGAGGTGATATCTCATTGTAGTTTTGATTTGCATTTCTCTAATTATTAGTGAAGTTGAGCATCGTTTCATGTGTTTTTGGGCCCGTGCAGGCTTGTCCAAGGCTCTAAGCAGTGGGAGCTCACGGGGCTGCAGACATCGGGAATCCTTTCCCAACATCTTTTGATCTCACCTGCTGCTCCCGAGCAGTGAGAAGTCATGGGCTACAGCGAACCTGGCACAGAGCCAGGGTGCAACAAAGAACAGGACTGTGGTTCCCTGACCAGCTCTGTGTGACCTTGGGCAAATCCCCAGGTTTTAGCTGGCTCCCAGCTCTCAGAAGACCAAAGCAGCGCACAGTGGTTGGTTTACTGGAGCAAACACCTCCCAGAATTCTTTTTGCTGGAATCCATCTTGGCTGAGTGATGCCTGTGGTTTCTGTTGACTGCTTTTCCTCAGTCTTTTATCACATCTTCTCCGTGAACACTTTGCTTCAGACAGCTCGTTTTCTTGTTATTCTAGTAACTAGTTCACTCCTCAGGTCATTCCTCAAAGTGACCTTGTTTGGTTAGAATAACCTCTTGTGTATTAACTGGCCATTCTCTTCCTCCCTAAAACCCCTCCAGGTGGTGGGTTCATTCATAAAGTTCACTGTATCCTCTCAGCCTTGATACCATTCTGGCCCTTTGTTACTTCTGTTTTTAGACTTCTCAACCCCTGAAGTTGTAGACGGGATGCATGCAGAGCTACCATCAGCTCACGTAATAGATTCCGTAGCCTATAGATAATGTTTTAAAATGTTTAATAAGTACTATTCGTAGGTAAAATGCACACTGTATAATCCCAAACTTCCCCTGACTCTTGCCCATACAGTTCTAATTTGGTTGAATCAATCATGAATTCTCTCTTGGCTAATAAATTTATGCTGGACTAGGGTCAGGTCGTTCTGAGAGTTGGCTTAATGTCTCAAATTCCTTCTTAATAGTTTCGAATGAATTAAGCTTTTTGTTGTTTCATATCTATAGATAAGAAAGCTTAGCATCTAATGTGGAATTTGAAATGAATTAAAATAACACTTACGCTATGAAAGTGTTATTTTTAATACTAAACAACGTTAGTAGTCAATAAATGGACATCTGTTTTTGTAATGTGCTGAGCCAAAACCTCTCGCACTTTTCCTTTTTTCCCATTTCCTCTGGTTTCTGTAATTCCATTTATGGAAGAACGTGCTGTTCCTCATGGCCACCCCCACCACATCTCCTGCACATGCGTGTGTGCACACATACACACACGCACACACCCCAAGTCTTCACATTTTATGATATTTGAAAGAGGACCCCATTAGTCTCTCACCAGTTGGTAATTTTCCATTTAAGTACCATTTTAAAATATTTTTGTGACCTCTGACAACTCCATGTAAGACTTCTAATAGGATAATGGATTCAGCCGGTTGTCTCAGGGGGGATTATTTCTCCTTGGATACTGTTTGCCATTACTAAGCAATGAAGATTATCCTGAGCTTTATGATGGGCTGGTTGGTGCCATTGCTTCCATTGGATGTGATTTTTCAAGAAACTTCAGTTAGAACTATGTACTTCCATGGCTAAATGTATTGTGATCGAAAATATTATTTTCAGTTAGGGTCTCAAAAATTATAAATCTATGCACAGCTTGTAATTTGACCAACTGTAATCACTAGTTGAAAGGGAACAAACTGCAGCATGATTTTGTGGGATTTTTCTGCTCTTAGAGTGGAGGATGGGGTGACGTGGCCCCAGGAAACCAGGTCTTGTTCTGCTCGTCACTTAACCCTCTTCCGTGTGTCGAATTGTCAAAGTGTGAGTTGCTCCATCGTGTCCAACTCTGCGACCCCATGGACTGTAGCCCACCAGGCTCCTCTGTCGATAGGATTCTCCAGGCAAGAATGCTGGGATGTGTAGCTATTTCCTTCTCCAGGATGTCTTCCCGACCCAGGGATCGAACCCAGGTCTCCTGCACTGCAGGTGGATTCTTTACCGTCTCAACCACCAGTGCAGCCCAGTGCTTTTCCGTACTGTAGCCTAATCTAAACTATTGAAAAGGAATTTGAGATATTAAGCCAACTCTCAGAATGACCTGACCCTAGTGCAGCATACATTTATTAGCCAAGAGATATCCCAAATGGGAACCTTGTCAGAACTTCTTCAAAAAAACAGCCAAAAGATTCATTGTTTAACTCATGCTATTGACTCCCTATTCTGCATACAAATATTCTTTGGCTCTCTGACATGCTATCCATGCATGTCACATTTGATGGAAAAAGTTTAAGATAAGCATGGTGTTTAAAAAGAGTATCTTCCTAAAACAGTTGTTCTGAAATATATGTCGTGGATCATACCCAGGTAGGGGGTCCTGGTTGTGCACCTCTAAGCAGCTGCGTGCCCTGTATCTTCCTCTCAGAAAAGCTCACTGAGCATCAGCAGGAAGCGTCTTAGACCCTCAGAAACCTAAGAAACCCGCTTAATGATGAAATCCAGTGTTCTCTCAAACTTATGAAAGCATCCAATTTTTTTTCTCAAAGCACCTACTGATATTGTGTGGAATGAGTGCTCATGTTGCAAAATCTTCACTAGAAAGTTGATATAACAGTTATCATATGAAATTCCTGAGCTTTATGATGGGCTTGTGCTTTATTTTTCAAGAAACTTCAGTTAGAACTATGTACTTCCATGGCTAAATGTATTGTGATCGAAAATATTATTTTCAGTTAGGGTCTCAAAAATTATAAATCTATGCACAGCTTGTAATTTGACCAACTGTAATCACTAGTTGAAAGGGAACAAACTGCAGCATGATTTTGTGGGATTTTTCTGCTCTTAGAGTGGAGGATGGGGTGACGTGGCCCCAGGAAACCAGGTCTTGTTCTGCTCGTCACTTAACCCTCTTCCGTGTGTCGAATTGTCAAAGTGTGAGTTGCTCCATCGTGTCCAACTCTGCGACCCCATGGACTGTAGCCCACCAGGCTCCTCTGTCGATAGGATTCTCCAGGCAAGAATGCTGGGATGTGTAGCTATTTCCTTCTCCAGGATGTCTTCCCGACCCAGGGATCGAACCCAGGTCTCCTGCACTGCAGGTGGATTCTTTACCGTCTCAACCACCAGTGCAGCCCAGTGCTTTTCCGTACTGTAGCCTAATCTAAACTATTGAAAAGGAATTTGAGATATTAAGCCAACTCTCAGAATGACCTGACCCTAGTGCAGCATACATTTATTAGCCAAGAGATATCCCAAATGGGAACCTTGTCAGAACTTCTTCAAAAAAACAGCCAAAAGATTCATTGTTTAACTCATGCTATTGACTCCCTATTCTGCATACAAATATTCTTTGGCTCTCTGACATGCTATCCATGCATGTCACATTTGATGGAAAAAGTTTAAGATAAGCATGGTGTTTAAAAAGAGTATCTTCCTAAAACAGTTGTTCTGAAATATATGTCGTGGATCATACCCAGGTAGGGGGTCCTGGTTGTGCACCTCTAAGCAGCTGCGTGCCCTGTATCTTCCTCTCAGAAAAGCTCACTGAGCATCAGCAGGAAGCGTCTTAGACCCTCAGAAACCTAAGAAACCCGCTTAATGATGAAATCCAGTGTTCTCTCAAACTTATGAAAGCATCCAATTTTTTTTCTCAAAGCACCTACTGATATTGTGTGGAATGAGTGCTCATGTTGCAAAATCTTCACTAGAAAGTTGATATAACAGTTATCATATGGGATCTGACTACAGACGTAAATCATGGAGCCTGTACACGAATTAAGAAAATAGTCGAGAAGAGAGTCATACTTCAGCTGTAGGTTCAAGGAGAATGGAGAAATGCATAGGAGGACAAGAACGGGCTGGCTAGAGCAGAGACAGTAAGATGTCTGCAATTCACTTGTTTCCAAAACTAAACAATTTACATTCTTAGCAAAGTTTTATGGAAAGACGCATTGAAACTATGCCTCTAACTATGCACATTGCGTGTGGAGAAGTAGCTAAATACATGCAGAAGGAGGGCACAAGCGGAAGAATGCACTGCTGGTTATTTGTTGACCTATGACAGTTCCCCAGTTCTCGAAGAATGGAAACCAAGGTTCCAGATTTTGAAAAACATGCGCCAGATTTAAAGGTTTGGTCATCGAATGTTAGAGCTGGAAAAAGTTCCAAGAAAAGCAGTCCAACTGCTTCATTTCACAGATTGTAAAACTCTGAGAAAAGGTCGAAGGAATCACATGACAAGCACTAGAGCCAAGTTCTAACCAAGGCCTTTGAAGTTCAAGTCTGCTTTTTGCCCTACAGGTCCCTGCTACGGAGTCAACAGCCGCCAACTTCTGTTTCCCACATGAAGTATCAAATTACGGGCAGCAAATATGTAGCTGGACGGACATTGCTTTATTCCTAGAAGCCATATCTAGTTGTAAAAATATATAATGAAGACAAGAAATAGAGATCAGAGTTATTCAACCTCCTTTGTCCTAGAGGAGTAAGATCAAAGCGTTTTGAGTACCAACAATTTATCTGTAAAGCAACTACGAAGAGCTGTATCACACACAAGCAAGCAGATAGTTGTGGTCATTCGGGGAAAGAAAAGGGTATTGAGGTGAAAGGTCAGTACACGTGTGACAAATGATCAGGATCTGAAGACCCCCATGGTGCTTTCCAGGTGGTACTAGTGGTAAAGAACCCTCCCACCAATGCAGGAGACTTAAAGAGAGGCAGGTTCAATCCCTGGATCAGGAAGATGCCTTGGAGGAGGGCAGGGCAACCCACTCCAGTATTCTTGTCTGGAGAATCCCATGGCAAGAGGAGCCTGGTGGGCTGCAGACCATGGGGTCACAGAGAGTGACATGACTGAACAACGTAGTGCACAGCATGCACAGAGACCCTCACATCTATCTCTTCTTTCCATACTGGTAAAGAAAAATATTCTGTGAAACCATCCCCAGCTTCAAGGTAATTGTTGGGTCAACGAGACGGTGGGCTAACTTCGCTGGCTGCAGAAGGCCAGGGATAAGAAACCCCCTCCCTGGGACATCTGCAGGGCCGGTGATAAGAAACCCCTTCCCACTCACTGCCCGCGAAAATTTTCCAGTGCCCGGCTATAAAAACCTCCCCACCCCGTCCCTGGGCGCGAATTCACTGGCCCTGCCTCTTGGGACCACGAGAATCTCGCCCGGGAGCATTGTCCCAATAAACGGCCTGAGTTTGCTTTGCTCTAACCTGATCTGACTCGTCTTTCGCCCCGCAAAATAGCTGTCAGTAATAAACACGCCCCTCACTTCCAAAAGTTCCCCTTGGTCCCACCTCTTGTGTGTGTGATAGAAACACTTGCCATGAGCTCTACTCTTAACTAGACTGCCTTGTTAACCCTAGGTGCCACCTTGTAGCGCTCATTCATCTTGGACGTAGAACAATACCTCCCAGTTTCCCCAACCCCCTAGTCCCTGACCACCACCACCATTTTCTTTCTTATACAATTTTTAGTTTTCCCTGGAATTAATTGCCTCATTAAAAAATTTACTTTGTGGGCTTCCCCTGGTGGTCCAGTGGGTAAGGACACTGCCTTGTAGTGCAAGGGGCACCGGTTCGGGCCCTGGCCTGGACCGATGTGTCCAATTACCGAGTCGGAGCTCTGGAGTGCATGCACCCAGAGCCGGCGCTCTGCAGCGACAGACGCCACCGTGATGGGAGGCCCACAGGAGCCAAAGAACAAAGACGGATGAAAATAGAGAAATGAAAGACCAATGGAAGTGGCCCGCCCGCTCCCCTCCCTCCCCAACCCGATCCCCACCCATAACAAATAAATAAATAAATCTTTATAAAAAATAAAAATTTACTTTGCTTTCTCTGTACTTGCTTTCTCTGTACTCTGTCTCCAGAGTCTCCAATGACTGAAAAACCTCTCCTCCTGTCAAACAGGATAGATAACCTGCCTGCTTACGCCGCTGGGGTCCTCAGCGTCTTGTAGATTACTGGCCTTCTGCACAGCTGTCATCCTGCGACTTTCTTGATATCTTTTCTTGGTTTATTCATTTTTCATTAACTTTTGTTGGAGTATCGTTGCTTTACAATGTTGTGTTAGTTTCCGCTGCCCAACAAGGAGAATCGGCTATTCATATACATATATCCCTCTTTTGGGGATTTCCTTCCCATTTAGGGGACACAGGTTTATTCAGTTTTTTGATAAAGCACATTTTCTGGCAGCGTGCAGAGTGGTGGTGGAGAGGGGAAGGCAGAAGATAGAAATGTTTAAAGACCTCAGAGGTTTGATAATGTCCTTATTCTAGCCTTAGGCTTGATTGATGCTTTGTTTAGAAATCAGGCTCTCTGGTTGCTTCTTTGCCTTTGCAACCCCAGTTTGCTATGGAGAAGTTCTGCAGTATTCTAATCTTGGAGCCTTTGTATGTGATCTTTTTTGTTTCCATTGTGAAAACTGTTAGCATCTTTTTATTTTGGGGGGAATCCATGTTGTTCCAAAATTTCACAGTGAAAAATCTGTTCTGTGTGCTTTTTCTCCCCCATTTCTTGTGCTAGGTATCCAGTAGACCTGTTCTATATGAAAGTTTATTCCCTTAGTTCTAGAAATGCTTTTGTATTCATTTTAACAGAACATCCTGTCCTCTATTTTCTTTTTTCTCTTTTAGTTTCTGAAACTTGTGTTTGTCAACTTTTGAACCTTTCTGACTGATCTTCTGGTTTGCTTATCCTCTCCAATTTCTTGTCTCTTTCATGTTTTGTCTAATTTCCTAGAATTTTCTGCGATTTTACCTATCAACCTATGTCTTTAATTTTCTGTTTGCCATCATTTAAGATTTCTTAGGATGCTTTTTTGGTCTCTGAACGTTTCTTTTCTTTTTTAAAATGGCATTCTCTTCTCATTTCATAAACACAGTATCTTTTTACCGTAGAGGATTCTATCCTAGAGTGTTTATATGTTCTTTTTTCTCCGCTTTATCTGTTTCTTCCAAGTTAATTTTGTGTGTTTCCTTTGGTCTCAGTCTTGCGTGGAGAACCATCCGTCATCTGTCTGATCCTCGACTGTCTTTTCAGTTTAGCAAGGAGCTAAACACGCAGGTTGGGAAGCTGTGTGCGTCGCTGGGGCTTGTCAGCTGATGGGCCTCTGGGGACGATCCTTCTGTTTGAATGGTGGATGCTCAGTTCTCACTCCATCTAGGTCTTTCTTTTAAGTTGATGAGTTTCTCCATAGAGGAAATGCTGGCTGCCAGTGTTTGAGAAGCTGAGCGAGGGAAGGAGGGTGTCAGACACCCCCTTCAATACTTTAATATTCCTGTTCTCTCTAGGACTCCTTACCTCCACCCTCAAGTGCTTCCAGTGCGTCTAGGGACAGGCTTACCTTGATGCAACTCTTCTAGAAAGAAAGCCTCAATCTTCTGTATTCATCACGCCAGCACAGGAGCCTAGAGGAGGAGGAGGCAAGAGGGTGTGGGGGCCCATTGCCTGCATGCAAACTCTCAACAGGTCTGTGACCCCATCTTCAGAGATGGCGCCTCTGTTCTTGAACTTTGCCAAGGTTCTGGCTCACGCATGAACTTGCTTCTTTTTTGGCCTCCTTCTCCACGCCTCTGCTGTTTGCTCCTACTTCAGGCTTAGGGGAAGCTTCCAATCAAGTATACGCTCACTGTATTTATTAGCTGAGATGATTCCAAATGAACGTCGGTGGGCTCTGGAAATCTTAGAACTTTCTCTTATAATGTGGTTGAAGAAGGTACACAACACAATGAAGGTTGAACATTTTCAAACAACCCATGCGCAGGCATATACCGATTCCCTCTGAAACATGGATGGGCCTTTTGGAGTTCAGAACAGCAAGAGACCCCCATCCTTGTTAGCAGCCTCCCCAAAGGAATATATATATATTTTAAAATCAGTGGGTGTTTTTTATCATCTCACTACATTAGGAGGTGAAAAATTATGCAGGGTAGCGTGGTAGATTTTTTTTTTTTTTTTTTTTGCCACTTCTATTGGTCTTTCATTTGTCTGTTTCCATTCATCACTGTTCTTTGGCCTGTGTGGGCCTCTCATCACAGTGGCCTCTCTCACTGCAGAGCACCAACTCTGGGCGCATGCGCTCCAGAGCTCCGGCTTGGTAGTTAGACACACTGGTCCAGCTACTCCGTGGCACGTGGGATCTTCCCAGACCAGGGATCAAACTGGTGCCCCTTGCACTGCAAGGCGGTGTCCTTACCCACTGGACCACCGCCCATGGTTGGGAAACCGCTGTGTGCGTGGGGCTTGTCAGCTGATGGGCCTCTGGGGACGATCCTTCTGTTTGAATGGTGGATGCTCAGTTCTCACTCCATCTAGGTCTTTCTTTTAAGTTGATGAGTTTCTCCATAGAGGAAATGCTGGCTGCCAGTGTTTGAGAAGCTGAGCGAGGGAAGGAGGGTGTCAGACACCCCCTTCAATACTTTAATATTCCTGTTCTCTCTAGGACTCCTTACCTCCACCCTCAAGTGCTTCCAGTGCGTCTAGGGACAGGCTTACCTTGATGCAACTCTTCTAGAAAGAAAGCCTCAATCTTCTGTATTCATCACGCCAGCACAGGAGCCTAGAGGAGGAGGAGGCAAGAGGGTGTGGGGGCCCATTGCCTGCATGCAAACTCTCAACAGGTCTGTGACCCCATCTTCAGAGATGGCGCCTCTGTTCTTGAACTTTGCCAAGGTTCTGGCTCACGCATGAACTTGCTTCTTTTTTGGCCTCCTTCTCCACGCCTCTGCTGTTTGCTCCTACTTCAGGCTTAGGGGAAGCTTCCAATCAAGTATACGCTCACTGTATTTATTAGCTGAGATGATTCCAAATGAACGTCGGTGGGCTCTGGAAATCTTAGAACTTTCTCTTATAATGTGGTTGAAGAAGGTACACAACACAATGAAGGTTGAACATTTTCAAACAACCCATGCGCAGGCATATACCGATTCCCTCTGAAACATGGATGGGCCTTTTGGAGTTCAGAACAGCAAGAGACCCCCATCCTTGTTAGCAGCCTCCCCAAAGGAATATATATATATTTTAAAATCAGTGGGTGTTTTTTATCATCTCACTACATTAGGAGGTGAAAAATTATGCAGGGTAGCGTGGTAGATTTTTTTTTTTTTTTTTTTGCCACTTCTATTGGTCTTTCATTTGTCTGTTTCCATTCATCACTGTTCTTTGGCCTGTGTGGGCCTCTCATCACAGTGGCCTCTCTCACTGCAGAGCACCAACTCTGGGCGCATGCGCTCCAGAGCTCCGGCTTGGTAGTTAGACACACTGGTCCAGCTACTCCATGGCACGTGGGATCTTCCCAGACCAGGGATCAAACTGGTGCCCCTTGCACTGCAAGGCGGTGTCCTTACCCACTGGACCACCCAGGAAGCCCCTGGTAGATTTTTAAAAGCACATTCTTTCCTATATTTAACCAAGAGACGGAGAAAATGGTTGCTGGTTTTGAAATTATTTTTAATAGAATTTGAATAGCCATGAGCAGAAATCATTTTCTTGTTTAAGTCTAATAAACATTCCATGACCCTAAGGGTAGAAAATAACTCTGCAGCAGAAATGAGACATAACACTTGCCATGATTAATGACCTCATAAACTGAAAATCTCCGGTCATCAAAGTCAGTATTTTTCTTTTAAAGGTTTACTACAGCTAAGCTATTCATCAAAATCTATTTTGCAAGATGCTGACATTGTTCTAATATGAAATTCAGGAATAATTAAGCATTTGTCAGGCATCATTTGTTTTCAATTATGCAGGTAAATGTGAGGCTGGAGTCTGTTGCCTGTAAAAAGTATTTGACGCGTGGGTACATCACCCGGTAACTGCTTAACACTGGGTTGCAAAATGACAACATACTATACACTAAGCAGTACTAAAGCAGAAGTGAGATCTTTTTTGAGGAATTAACTCGTTTCCTGCACTTTTTAAGTTACATTGTACATATATGTGTATATTTTTTCTATTATTTCACAGCATGTAATTTTATTCTCTTGTGACATGTTATTTTTTAAACATTAAAAAAAATTTTTTTTTACAGAGTTTTGTTGTTTACTGTCAAATATAAAATTAATTACTTAAATTTATTTTTGGCTGTGCTGGGTCTTTGTTGCTACACCAGCTTTCTCTAGGTGTGGCAAGTGGGGGCTACTCTAGTTGCGGCGCACGGGCTTCTCGTTGTGGCAACTTCTCTTGTGGAGCACAGACTCTAGGCTCGTGGGCTTCAGTCGCAGTGGCTAGGTTTAGTAGCTGTGGTGCAAGGGTTTAGTAGTTCCATGGCATGTGGGATCTTCCCAGATTAGGGACTGAGCCAGTTTCCCTTTATTGCAAGGCGGATTCTTAATCACTGGGCCAAAGGAAAAGTTCCCACAGCAGTTATCTTCATGTCTTTATTTAGCAGCTAAATTCAGGATGCTACCAGGTAAAAAAATAAAAATTTTCTTCTCCCAAATTCACTGGCGTTTCCTAGAATTCCCTTTTAGCCATTAAATTAAAAAACAAAATCTCCTTTACATAGCATGTCTTAATTCATGTGAGATGGGGATTATTTAGCTTATATTGCCTGCTACTTGAGCTGCCCAGGTGGCTCAGTGGTAAAGAATCTGCTGCAGTGCCGGAGATGTGGGCTCGATCACTGGTCAGGAAGGTCCGCCAGAGAAAGAAATGGCTTCCCACTCCAGTATTCTTGCCTGAGAAATCCCATGGACAGAAGAATCTGGCAGGCTACAGTCCATGGGGTCTCAAAAGAATTGGAAAAGACTTAGCGAGTAAACAGCAATAACTTGCTGCTTTCTCTTATTTCCAGTTTTACTGGTTGTGCCATTTGTAATCTTTCTATTGATGTTTATAGCTTAATATAGTTTCACTGCCAGGCTTATTTGTCCATGACTGGCTGCCTTTCCTGTTCCCCCAAACTCTTGGATCTCAGTTTTTTATTGATTCGGGATGGAGACTCTGAGAAAGGCTTTGTGCCAAGCTTCTGAGCAACATGAATTATTTCTTAAATAACCTTTTTCTTTTAGAAAAAATAGACAGTTATAGATAGACCTTCTGTATACTCTATGCTCAATTTGATACCAGTTAAGAAGAAATGTTCAGAGATCAAGTTCTTGGCTGAAGGGCTGTATTTTGGGTGTAAACATGCAATTGTGGCTTTTCAAAATTCCAAGCATTCATTTAAATGAATGCTTTTGTTGCTACACCAGCTTTCTCTAGGTGTGGCAAGTGGGGGCTACTCTAGTTGCGGCGCACGGGCTTCTCGTTGTGGCAACTTCTCTTGTGGAGCACAGACTCTAGGCTCGTGGGCTTCAGTCGCAGTGGCTAGGTTTAGTAGCTGTGGTGCAAGGGTTTAGTAGTTCCATGGCATGTGGGATCTTCCCAGATTAGGGACTGAGCCAGTTTCCCTTTATTGCAAGGCGGATTCTTAATCACTGGGCCAAAGGAAAAGTTCCCACAGCAGTTATCTTCATGTCTTTATTTAGCAGCTAAATTCAGGATGCTACCAGGTAAAAAAATAAAAATTTTCTTCTCCCAAATTCACTGGCGTTTCCTAGAATTCCCTTTTAGCCATTAAATTAAAAAACAAAATCTCCTTTACATAGCATGTCTTAATTCATGTGAGATGGGGATTATTTAGCTTATATTGCCTGCTACTTGAGCTGCCCAGGTGGCTCAGTGGTAAAGAATCTGCTGCAGTGCCGGAGATGTGGGCTCGATCACTGGTCAGGAAGGTCCGCCAGAGAAAGAAATGGCTTCCCACTCCAGTATTCTTGCCTGAGAAATCCCATGGACAGAAGAATCTGGCAGGCTACAGTCCATGGGGTCTCAAAAGAATTGGAAAAGACTTAGCGAGTAAACAGCAATAACTTGCTGCTTTCTCTTATTTCCAGTTTTACTGGTTGTGCCATTTGTAATCTTTCTATTGATGTTTATAGCTTAATATAGTTTCACTGCCAGGCTTATTTGTCCATGACTGGCTGCCTTTCCTGTTCCCCCAAACTCTTGGATCTCAGTTTTTTATTGATTCGGGATGGAGACTCTGAGAAAGGCTTTGTGCCAAGCTTCTGAGCAACATGAATTATTTCTTAAATAACCTTTTTCTTTTAGAAAAAATAGACAGTTATAGATAGACCTTCTGTATACTCTATGCTCAATTTGATACCAGTTAAGAAGAAATGTTCAGAGATCAAGTTCTTGGCTGAAGGGCTGTATTTTGGGTGTAAACATGCAATTGTGGCTTTTCAAAATTCCAAGCATTCATTTAAATGAGAAAGGCTGAGTGCAGAAGGATTATATGATGTTTTATAGCGTAAGCCTGTGGTTTGGAGAAGCGGGAAGAAGACTGGAGTTGGCAGCAGGGGATGGCGCTGAGATGCTGTGCCCTCTCCCAGGATCTGAGTGATCAGCTTGATGTTCATTTCTTGTAAGATCATCTGGGATGGTAATCATTTTTGCCTCCATAAAATAGATTAGAATTTCTTTTTTTAAAAAAAATTCACTTTTACTTTTTGCTTTTACAGAGTTTTGTTGTTTACAGGTATGTATGATCCCAGATTAGTCGTATGTATATCCCCCCCATCCCACCCTTCCAAGGCTTTCATTTCTCAACCCTCAGGAGAAAAAAATCGCTTATTACTGCTATTACTCAGATACTGTATTGGGTAATTTATACATGTCATTGTTACTTAATTCTTCTTACGTGTGTGTGTGCATGCTTACTGTTGTCTGACTCTTTGCAACCCCATGGACTGTAGCCTACCAGGCTTTCCTGTGAATTTTCCAGGTAAGAATACTGTAGTGGATGGCCATGTCCTCCTCCAGGGGATCTTTCCTACCTAGGAATGAACCGGTGTCCCTGTCTCCTGCATTGGCAGATGAATTCTTTATTACTTGTGCCGTCTGGGAAGCCCTCCAACCCCCCCACCCCCCCACCCCAGATAGATATTATTCCCTTCGTACAGATGGAGGAATGGATAGTGCAGTTGCCCAAGATTGTAAGGCAGTCATAGACCTGAGCTTCGTCCCCGCAGATTCTTTTTTTTTGGCCACTTCTATTGGTCTTTCATTTATTTGCATCTTTGTTCTTTGGCCTGTGGGAGCCTCCCATTGCAGTGGCCTCTCTTGCCGCAGAGCACTGGCTCTGGGCGCATGCGCTCCAGAACTCCAGCTTGGTAGTAGGACACAGCGGTCCAGCCGTTCCGCGGCACGTGGGATCTTCTCAGGCCAGGGATAGAACCGGCGCCCCTTGCACTGCAAGGCGGTGTCCTTACCCACTGTACCACCAGGGAAGCCCAGATTCTTGTTTTAATTTTTATTTTGTATTGGGGTATAGCTGATCAACCACGTTGTGGTCATGTCAGGTGAACAGTGAAGGGACTCTGTCATACATGGGCATGTGTCCATTCTCCCCCACAGATTCTAAACTCTGAGTTTTCTTCTCCGTTTTTTTTTTTTTTTTCCTGAAAGCAGTTATTCTCCAATTTGGCTGCACAGTCAAATCACCTGCGAGCCGTACATCTCTTACCGCCCAGGCCACACCCAAGATTGATTGGGTCAGGCCCTCTGGGGTCTCACCGATGCCCATGTGGAGCTAGGTGTGAGAAACAGTGACTTCCGAAGCTGCTGTAGAATTAGGGTTTACAGATTTTATGTTTGTTAACGTCAATGTGAGGAGGTGACTAAAACACTGATCTGTGGTTCATTCTACCATTGACCATCATGAAGCCTTGGGAAAGCATTCATGAAGGAAAAAAGTCATTGTGGAAAAAGTACAGAGAACAACCTAATGAACATGTGGGAACCGATTCCTGGCTCTGTCCAATTTCAGTTCAGTCTAAAGTTGAGCTGTACCCATTTCATTTTTTTTTCTGAATAATGAAAATGATGCATATGCATAAGAAATCCCCTGTGTTCCTGACCCCAGTACCTTGCTCTCTAATTGGGTTTACGATTTCCATGCACCCTTTAGAACTCTTACTGTACACATACCCTATGTATATGTCATTAGCAAAGGGCCTGTGTGTTCACACTGTGTATCTATGGTACATATGCCCCGTGACTTTGTGCAACGTCGCTGTTTTTGTTGTGGTTTAATGGTGTGTTTTTGAGATTCACTCACACTGACACAAGTGACCGTGTAGTATTCCATGGCATGTACAGCACATCCATTTGTCTTCTCTGCTGCTGATGGATGTTTAAATTATTCCTGAGTATTTGTTATTAAACAGAAACCTGCCCTATGTGGCTTGTGGGACCTTAGTTTCCTAACAAAGGATCAAACCCTGGCCCTGGGCAGTGAGAGCATGGAGCCCAAACCACTGGACCCCCAGAGAATTCCCTGAATGCTTCTAAGTAAACATCTCCTTGGGCAAATGTGTAAGAATTCCTGGGAAATACAGGAAGATAAAGTATTATTATTGGGTTGAAATGTAGGCCATGTTTTCAGCCTCTCTAGACTTGGCTAAGTTGCTCCTTAGTGTAGTTTTTTTCCTTATCTCCTTGGCAATCATAGATACTAGCCTATGTAACATTTTTACCAAACCTATCAGTATGAAATGGTTTAAATTGCTTTAATGGAGATTTTTTCTCAATTCCTAAAGGATTTCAACATTTGTTCCATATGTTTATTGTCTTTTCACATCTTCTGCCTACTTTTCTTTTGGCTTGTTTGTCTTTTCTCTGTTGATCTCCAGGGTATTTTTATGTGTGATCTTTCCCTGGTTATACAGACTACAAGTATCTTTTAACAGTCTGTGTTAGCTCTTCAATTTATGCTGTGTATTGGCGAACAGATGACTTTAAATTGGATGCAGTCAAATACACTGATCTTTTTCTTTACAGTTTATCATTTTTAAAAAGCTTTAAAAGAAGTCTTGCTATACTCTCAGGTCAGATATTTGCCTGTAGCCTTTTCTAAAAATTGTATGGTTTTCTCATCGAGGTCTTTCATTTGGGGCTTCTTTTTGTGTTTGTTAGGCGGAGGCTAGGTTATGCTGAGGAAAGCAACACCCCAAATCTCAGAAGTTTAAGCCCCCGTTTATGTCTCAAGATGCTGTTGTCCACTCTGGGTGTGCAGGGACCCAGGCTGATGGAAGCTTGTCCAGACAAGGCTCCCAGGGTCCCCGGAATGTGGCAGCTCACACCCTGGCACTGAGCGCTGTGCTCGCAGGGAGCCCATGTCTTCTGGTCCCATTTCAGTGGCCGCGGCAAGTCATGTGACTGCACATGTCTAACTTCAGAAGGGATGGGAGGTGCCACCCCATCCTGGATCCTGAAGGAGGAGAGAATTAGAGTATTTAATAAATAAAATTAGTATTTGCCACGCCACATGGCTTGTGGAATCTTAGTTCCCCAACCAGAGATGGCACCCAGGCCCCCTGTCACAGAAGCACAGAGTCCTAACCCCTGGACTGTCAGGGAAATCCCAATAAAATTCCTTTTTGTTGAAATAACCAATGCTCTCTATACCATTTGGGGAAAGTCCATGCTTTCTTGATTGATTTGTCAGGCCACCTCCCTCCCACGTGGCCTTTTCATGTGGGTGTGTTTGTTTCTGACTTCTGTTGGACTCTGTTGTCCCGTGATACCACGCTGCTTTAGTCCCAGCAGCTGCACGCCACTCTTGATCTCATTTCTCACAGTGGAAGACCCTAACCTTGGTCATCACCTTTAAGATGGTCTCAGCTGCTCCCGAGCCTTTGCTTTCCCTATGTATCTCTTCATCAGCTGGTCCCCCTAGGATTTTTTGCTTAGGGTTCCCCAGCAAGCCAATGCTAGTGACAGAGTATGGACTTAGATCTCTCCAGTTCCCTTGTGAAAAGGACATTGAAATGTCAGCATAGGAGCTGAGGCCAGCAGGTGAGGACAGTGTGTTTGGCTTGCTTTTCCCTAGACTTTTTCAGGGAATTGAGTCTTACAGCACCGCACGTGGGGCTGGCCCGGAGTGAACAGCGTTCAGTGTCTGTGCGCGTGCCTTTCACTGAATGTAAATGTACCAGTCGAGAGGTCTTGGTGCCCTCTGGGGAAAAGGGATCAGAACTGACTTCATAGGCCTGGAGGTTGAAAGTACAAATCTGTTCCTACAAGAGACGGCTTCATCTCATCCTGGATGTTGGGGGATTATGGTGTAGGGACAGAATTTCTCATCCACATCCAGAGCCAGGCATTCTGGACATAAAATCTGTATGCCAGCTCATCCCAAGGCATTGATCTCTGGTCGTGAGTCACTCGGTCCCCTGGCACCTCCTTGCAGTTGACTCAGAAGGATTAATCCTCTCCCATCACTTGGTGACTTCTCCCTGGGGCACATGAGCAGTGTCTCTACAACAAGTGCTTATTGAATCAGATAGAAGGGAGATGGCAACAATTGCACCCTCAATCTGTCCTGCTATATGGCTGGCTGGGAAACAAAAGAATGCAATAGGAGATCAAACGTGCTTCTTCTATGCCCTTGAGAACTCCGGAGGGATTTTCCCTTTGCCAATGGCCCTCTGTGACACACAGCTCTGTTCCCTTCTCTGCCCTTTTGCAGCAGGAAAGCAAAATTCGGTGCTCTGGCTCATGAATTGTGCTGCTTATGACTCACTCGGTCAGCCGGTGAGCATTGATTTGTTCTTGGTGGTGGTGGTGGCGGTGAGGGGGCTCTACAAGTCCCAGAGGAGGGTGTGGGTGTGCTTTTTGCCTTTTAGCTTGTATGGCAGAGGCCAGAACTCTGAAGCTATTTATTTATTTATTTATTTATTTTTCTTTAAGATTTATTTATTTCTTTATTTTGGGGTGGGGGTCAGGTTGGGGAAGGAGGGGAGCAGGCGGGCCACTTTTATTGGTCTCTCATTTCTCTATTTTCATCCGTCTTTGTTCTTTGGCTTCTGTGGGCCTCCCATCGCGGTGGCGTCTCCTGTCTCAGAGCGCCGGCTCTGGACGCATGCGCCCCAGAGCGCTGGCTCGGTAATTGGACACATCGGTCCAGGACGTGGGATCTTCCCAGGCCAGGGATCGAACCGCGCCCCTTGCACTGCAAGGCGGTGTCCTTACCCACTGGACCACCAGGGGAAGCCCGAAGCTATTTATTTTTAAAAAATCTTCCCCCCATACTTTGAGCTTCTTATTTTGTATCGGGGTAGAGCCAGTTAACAGTGTTGTGATAGTTTCCGGTGAACAGCGAAGGGGACGCAGCCAGATGTGTACGTGTGTCCATTCTCCACAAAGCCCTCTCCCATCCAGGCTAGTCCATACCATACCACGGAGCTGCCTGTGCGATACAGTAGGTCCTTGTTGGTCATCCATTTTAAATACAGGAGGGTGTATATGACCTTCTCAGCTCCCTAACTATCTCTCCCTCTCTTAAGTTCATTTTCTAAGTCCATGAGTCTCATTCTGTTTTGTAAGTGAGTTCATTTGTATCACTGATTTTTAGATTCCACCTATAAATGATGTCATGGTATTTCTCCTTCTCTGTCTGACTCTCAAGCGGTTTCTTTCCATCCAAATACTTTCCTTCCAAATACGTTGACTGCCTCTGATGAAGGCTGGTACCTTGGTTCTGGGCTCAGTTGTAGACACCCATATATTTTTCTATGCAGCACCCTTTTCTTGAACGTCAAATAGACCTTTATGTAAAATAAATAACAAAGCTTAACAGTAGCTAGCGTTGCTAACAGTTACATCACAGAAACATGACATCCATAGAGTGACAGAAGGTATTCAATAATCGGTTGAATTGCTGCGTGAACAGGGGTCCCCTCCCTGGACGTGCTCCCTGGAGGCTGGGGGGAACATTGATCCATATCAGAAAGGAGATCTGCAGGAAGTAGGATGCTGGAGGAAACGGCTTATAGGATTCCTTCTGTATTCATTTTCTGAGTCTGCTGGGACGAAGTACCACAGACTGAGTGGCTTCAACAACAGGAAGTTGTCTCAGAGTCCTGGCAGCTGGAAGTCCAGGGTCAGGCTGTCAGCGGGGCCACCCTTTCTCTGCAACCAGCAGGGAAGGAGCTGTTGCTCACAGTGGTTCCTTGGCTGTGGCAGCCAAACTGCAGCCTGCTCACGGCATTCTCCCTAGATTTCGGTCTCTGTGCCCAAATTTCCCCTTTTCATAAGGTCACTGATCAACCTGGGTGGGGTAAGTATTAATGTAACAGAACATCCTCACTTTGCCGACAAAGGTCTGTATAGTCAAACTATGGTTTTTCCACTAGTTGTGTATGGATGTGAGAGCTGGACCATAAAGAAAGGCTGAGTGCCTATGAATTGATGCTTTCGAATTGTGGTCCTGGAGAGGACTCTTGAGAGGCCCCTGGGCTGCAAGGAGATCAGACCAGTCAATCTTAAGGGAAATCAACCCTGAATATTCATTGGAAGGACTGAGGCTGAAGCTCCGATACTCTGGCCACCAGATGCAAAGAGGCGACTCACTGGAGAAGACTCTGATGCTGGCGAGGACTGAGGGCAAGAGGAGGGAGCAGCAGAGGAGGAGATGGTTAGATAGCATGACTGACTCAATGGGCATGAGCTTGAGCAAGCTCTGGGAGATAGTGAAGGACAAGGAAGCATGGAGCACTGCAGTCCATGGGGTCACAACGGGTCAGGCACGGCTTAATGACTGAACAACAACGTAACCTTGACTTAATAATTCATCAACAGCAACACTATTTCCAAATAGAGTCCTATTTTAGTGTGAGGGTAGAGCATCAATGTATGAATTTGAGGTGGGGGGATTTCAATTCACTTTGATTCAAGAAATATAAAAATCTGATTAAAATCATTAATAATATCCATTGACACTTGAAAAACTGGCTGCGCTGGGCTCTTAGGATCTTCGCTGCTGCATTCTGAATCTTTAGTAGCAGCATGTGGGCTCTTAGCTGCAGCACGCAGGATCTAATTCCTTGCCTGGGGACTGAACCTGGGCCCCCTGCTTTGGGACTGTGGAGGCTTAGCCACTGGACCAGCAGGTGCATCTCCACTGATGCTATTTCTAAACCTTCTGTGATTCTTGCTCAGAATAACCCTGGTGTCGCCTTTGTCTTTCTTTAGACCCTGAAGTTGTTTGGCTTCCCCGTGTTTCTTTAGCCCTGCGGGGGACTACCTCCCTCCCTCCTTGGCCGACCTCTAGCAAGAGATTCTTGGACCTGATTGTACCTAATAGAACTATAATCTGGGCTATGGGTCAGCAATTAATTAGACTTTTCCAATAATCCCTCTGCTCTCTCTTGGTTTCTGCATTTGTCAACCTGAAATCCTGGCACTGGCTTTTCCGATCTGAAGGATGGATTGTTCCCATCAACGCTAACTCTTTGTGCTTTGAACTCGGGTGTGTGTGGATGGATGGTCCACCAGCACCTTCTCACGCTCAAGGTTTAGAGAAAACACCCAAAACACTTGGTCACATTGAAACACCACTCTGCAATCCCTGCTTAATGAGAGCCTAATGAAACCTTGAAGCAAAAGCATTTCAAAAGTGATGAATAATTGTATCACAGGAGGACAAGCGCAAAACAGCTAACTGGGAAAAAGTCTTGTCCGTGGGGTTTCTCTGGTAATGTGGGCATTCTCTTCTTATAATGTTGAGAGAAAAATAATCAGGAAATAAGTTTATATTTTCAGGACAATTTCAACTATGGAGAAAGGAAAACTTTAGAGAAAGAGCTGGAGTGAATTGAGGCAACATGCTAATTGTCACCACTGGGAGTGCATAGCGTGCGGGTGATACATTTTTTTTCTTTGTAAGTTGCCAGTGTTTTCCGAATGTCTTTAAAACAGCCCATGTTTTGTCCTTTACCTCTGCATCCCACCTTCAATATTCAGTAGGCACAAGGATACACGTTCCTGAACCTCCAAGGCTGTGCTGCGTGGCAGGTATTCCATTGGCCTGAGTTCTCGGCCAGCTCAAGTTCACTGCATGTTGGCAGAGTGAGATGGTTTGGGGTTGAGGAGCTTCGTGTGGGAAATAGTGGAGAGAGACCATTTTTCAGTGGTTCTTATCCCATTACACTTTCAGGGCATATCATATGCTGCAAGACATAGTGAAGGTATGCTCCGAGCCCCAGTTTAGATGAAAATGAGAGTTTAGACCGAAGGTCAGAAATCATCCCATAAGCTGCTAATGATGGAGACCTGCTACCCAGACTGGGGCCTTTCATTTGTACTAAAAGAAGCTCGTTATTTTGTTGCTGGAAATCGATGAGCTGGGGAAACATGAATGGAGAGAGATTTAAGATTTAGACGTCTGCCTGAGTGGATCTCTTGATTTATACAGAGATGTGTGATAGTCGAGGCTTACATCAGCATACGTAATCTTATTCAAACTGTGGGGTGAGAGGAAAGGTCAGTGCACTGCCTCAACCCACTGCAAGTCTCCATAGCAACAGAAAGAGATGGGCCTCCCCGAGATGAGTGATGAGGAGCCCTCGACAGCTGTGAGAAAGCTGCCATGGCTTTTCTCAGCATAACCTGCTCTTCTTGCCCCCATGACTAACTCCATGGAAAAGCCTTCTGAACACGTAAAACAGAGGAAAATGGAAAATCCTCTTTTTTTTTTTTTTCAATAGTATTTATACTATCTTTTTTTTTCATCATGACACACAGCCTGTGGGAGTTTAGTTCCCTGACCAGGAATCAAACCCACCTCCAATGCAATGAAAGCACAGAGTTCTAACCACTGGACCGCCACGGAAGGCCAGGAAAATTCTTTTATTAAATTTTCCTTTACGACCTAAACAGAAGACTCCAGGCTCCTGCTCACAAATGCACCGTCGAGCAGCTCAGAGTCTGCCATGGTGAATTCCCAGGGCAGCACTGCGACTCTGGCTCAGGTATTTCCATTCATGGTCATGAATGTGTCGCCATGTGCCCTTTTCTACCTAATGCTTCTTTTTACGCGGCTTAGAAATCAGGAACACCAACATCGGCTTCGCTACATCTGAGGGTGGCATTTCCGGTAGAAAGTCAGGTTCTTCTTTTCCACTGCTCCAAGGACTCATCAGGGCATCTTGAAACACCTCTTACACCAGGTCACAGGAAGGGCCTCTTTGTCTCAGACAAGAGGTGAACCCCACTGACACTCCACAGGTGACAAATGACGGTCCGGAGCAGAGGAGGATATCTGTACCTTAGAGCTGGGACTCTTTTTACCTGACAGTCTATGCTTAGGTTTTCGATTTTACTTTGTGTGTGTGTGTGTGTATATATATATATATATATATATCACTTTCTTTTTCAGAAAGAAAAATATCCCTTTTTATCTTCAAACTGACCTGAATTTTAAGATGAGTGGGAGTCACCACCAGCCCTGCACGTGGTTTTAGAAGAGAGCCTCCCCGCCCAACCTGGGGCTGTCCGGCCCGCCCTGGGGCTGTCCTCCGGCAGAGCAGCCCCATTTGTCACCGACTGGACTTGTCCTGCTATCAGCTTGCCATCAGCAATTCACACCCAGATCTGCCTTTTCTGTGTTTTAACAAAGTGAGAATGTCACGGTAGATAAACAGAGCTTGAGACTCTCCCTGATGACACTTTATTGGACTTTGTTCTGCTCATCTATTGTTTTTCTTATCATATGAAAGGATTTCCTATTTGCGCTTCGGGCTTCTTACATGTTCTCTGTGTGTAAGCCAAGCCGGACAGGCGAAGGAGGCAAAGCAGGCACCTTGGAAGGCCTCAAGCTCAGTGTTGAGGGAGTGTCTTTATAGGTTAGGGTGAGTTCACCCGCTTCTTTATCCCTTTATGTAAATGCTGAGGATTTCTGTACCTCCTTCCTTCCCTCCCTCCCTGATTCATGCCCTCATTTTACCCAAGGGATACACGCTTCTTAGATGCATGGCTCTGAGTAGCGTGAAGGGAATGAGTTTCTTTTTCTTTTTTTAGATGTGGGTCATGTTTTAACGTCTTTATTGAATTTTAAAGTTTGGTTTTTTGTTACAATTGCTTCATGGTCATGCGCATGTGCCCTTTTCTACCTAATGCTTCTTTTACGGCTTAGAAATCAGGAACACCAACATCGGCTTCGCTACATCTGAGGGTGGCATTTCCGGTAGAAAGTCAGGTTCTTCTTTTCCACTGCTCCAAGGACTCATCAGGGCATCTTGAAACACCTCTTACACCAGGTCACAGGAAGGGCCTCTTTGTCTCAGACAAGAGGTGAACCCCACTGACACTCCACAGGTGACAAATGACGGTCCGGAGCAGAGGAGGATATCTGTACCTTAGAGCTGGGACTCTTTTTACCTGACAGTCTATGCTTAGGTTTTCGATTTTACTTTGTGTGTGTGTGTGTGTATATATATATATATATATATATCACTTTCTTTTTCAGAAAGAAAAATATCCCTTTTTATCTTCAAACTGACCTGAATTTTAAGATGAGTGGGAGTCACCACCAGCCCTGCACGTGGTTTTAGAAGAGAGCCTCCCCGCCCAACCTGGGGCTGTCCGGCCCGCCCTGGGGCTGTCCTCCGGCAGAGCAGCCCCATTTGTCACCGACTGGACTTGTCCTGCTATCAGCTTGCCATCAGCAATTCACACCCAGATCTGCCTTTTCTGTGTTTTAACAAAGTGAGAATGTCACGGTAGATAAACAGAGCTTGAGACTCTCCCTGATGACACTTTATTGGACTTTGTTCTGCTCATCTATTGTTTTTCTTATCATATGAAAGGATTTCCTATTTGCGCTTCGGGCTTCTTACATGTTCTCTGTGTGTAAGCCAAGCCGGACAGGCGAAGGAGGCAAAGCAGGCACCTTGGAAGGCCTCAAGCTCAGTGTTGAGGGAGTGTCTTTATAGGTTAGGGTGAGTTCACCCGCTTCTTTATCCCCTTTATGTAAATGCTGAGGATTTCTGTACCTCCTTCCTTCCCTCCCTCCCTGATTCATGCCCTCATTTTACCCAAGGGATACACGCTTCTTAGATGCATGGCTCTGAGTAGCGTGAAGGGAATGAGTTTCTTTTTCTTTTTTTAGATGTGGGTCATGTTTTTAACGTCTTTATTGAATTTGTTACAACATTGCTTCTGTTTTGTGTTTTGGTTTTTTGGCTCCCCTGGCCTGTGGCAGCTGAGCTCCCTGACCAGGGATTGAAACAGCACTCCCTGCATTAGAAGGTGAAGTCTTACCCACTGCGCCACCAGGGAAGTCCCTAGAATGAATTTCTATTAAATACAGTGATTCTTGGAGCTTCCCCGATGGCTCAGAGGTCAAGAATCCGCCTGCAGTGCAGGAGCCGCAGGAGACTTGGGCTTGATCTCTGGGCTGGGAAGATGCCCTGGAGAAGGGCATGGCAACCCACTCCAGTATTCTTTTTTTTTTTTTTTTAAGATTTATTTATTTATTTATTTTGGGCGGGGGTCGGGTTGGGGAGGGAGGGGAGCGGGCGGGCCACTTCTATTGGTCTTTCACTTCTCTATTTTCATCCGTCTTTGTTCTTCGGCTCCTGTGGGCCTCCCTTCGCGGTGGCGTCTGTCGCGGCAGAGCTCCGGCTCTGGGCGCATGCGCTCCAGAGCTCCGGCTCAGTAATTGGACACATGGGTCCAGCCGCTCCGCGGCACGTGGGATCTTCCCAGGCCAGGGCTCGAACCGGTGCCCCTTGCACTGCAAGGCGGTGTCCTTACCCACTGGGCCACCAGGGGAAGCCCTCCCCTCCAGTATTCTTGCTTGGAGAATCTCATGGACAGAGGTATAGGGTCACAAAGCATCAAACACAATTGAGCTCACTTCCCAATTATCCTTATCCCATATCCTCATTTCACTTTTCCTGACATGCAGATTTCATGTCAAGGACTCTCCCTGGCTCAGCCTGCTTTACCAACATTTTCCAGTCCTGTCGTGGCTGAATTTCTCCATCCAGTGTTCTGGAGGGTGCAGGAAAGCCAGTGGAGGCCTCTGCAGGGTATGGCTGCCTTGACCTCGTCACTGAAGCAGGTGCCCCGCTGACCATGACGCCTGCTGTCGTGTGAGAGAGACCATGTGCGGTTCTTTTTTTTTATGCTTTTTTTTGGGAGGCACCACTTCTATTGATCTTTCATTTATTTATCTTTGTTCTTTGGCCCCTGTGGGCCTCCCATCGCAGTGGCCTCTGTCGTGGCAGAGCGCCGGCTCTAGGCGCATGAAGCTCCAGCTCGGTAATTGGACACATCAGTCCAGCCGCTCCGCGGCACGTGGGATCTTCCCAGGCCAGGGATCGAACCGGCGCTCCTTGCACTGCAAGGCGGTGTCCTTACCCACTGGACCACCAGGGAAGCACCTCAAGTACGGTTCTTTCTCTTTCTGTTTGACTTCTCTTTTCAAGCCTGACAGTTTTCTCCCACTCACCTGAGATTGACTTTTAACGTCACGCTCCTTTCTGTTTTGACATTTTAGAAATCGAAATATCAGTGAGATGAATTCTCAGCAGAGTTTGACCAGTTATGATACAGGCTTTACCAGACGGTGCTGAGGTCTCTCCTGGCTGCTCGCTGTTGTGGGGAGACTTGAAGGAGTGCTTCCGTTTCCTGTCTCTCCACCTGTGCGAAGGAGGGCTGAGGGTGGGGAGGTCTGGGTCCTTGTGCGGCTCTGCCACTTAGTCCCTGTTTGGCTTCTCTGCCTCAGTCTTTCTGTTTGTAAAACAATCAGACAGGTCCCTTTCTAAGTGGATGCTTGCTTTGTGCCTGGGCTTTGTGCCCGACGGTTAAAATCTCTCCACCTGCTCTTTCGCGGCATTTCACTGTTGGCATTGTCTAACAGCTACAGTTGTCAGGAATTAGCACATCCTGTATCACAGAACAAGCCGACTCTCAACAGGTGACGGGCTTCCCAATAAGACCACACTTGGCTATAGCTGTAACCCATGTGCAGAATCAGGGTCGTTTCCTTAGGACTGATGTCCAGTGTGTGAAACTCTCAGAGGAGACGAAGGAAATGTCCACAGAGATGGTGGTAAGTAGGCAGAAGGTGCTTGGGCTATGTTCCACTTACTTTTTTCAGTCTTCCCAAAGAAGAATGGACTTACTAATAAACCTACTACACAGTGGGTTTGAAATTAATACATATTTGTTTCTGAAAATCAGGAGTCACATTTTTAAACCTGCATATAATGTTTTGCAGACTTTCCTGATGGCTCAGCAGTAAAGAATCCACCTGCCATTGCAGGAGATGTGGCTTGATACCTGGGGTGCGAAGATCGCCTGGAGTGGGAAATGTCGACCCACTCCAATATTCTTGCCTGGGAAATCCCATGGACAGAGGAGCCATGGGGGTTGGGGCTACAGTCCACTGGGACCCCAAAGAGTTAGGCAGGAGTGATTAAATAGCAACATTGCAAAGCACCTACAGGAGATGGCCAGGCTCTGGTTCCCCGCAATACCATTCAAGCTCCACTTGCCTGCATATGGACTCATGCAGAAGCCAAGTAAGCCAGTGCTGAGTGACTTACACTCCTTTCTGTTTTGACATTTTAGAAATCGAAATATCAGTGAGATGAATTCTCAGCAGAGTTTGACCAGTTATGATACAGGCTTTACCAGACGGTGCTGAGGTCTCTCCTGGCTGCTCGCTGTTGTGGGGAGACTTGAAGGAGTGCTTCCGTTTCCTGTCTCTCCACCTGTGCGAAGGAGGGCTGAGGGTGGGGAGGTCTGGGTCCTTGTGCGGCTCTGCCACTTAGTCCCTGTTTGGCTTCTCTGCCTCAGTCTTTCTGTTTGTAAAACAATCAGACAGGTCCCTTTCTAAGTGGATGCTTGCTTTGTGCCTGGGCTTTGTGCCCGACGGTTAAAATCTCTCCACCTGCCCTTCGCGGCATTTCACTGTTGGCATTGTCTAACAGCTACAGTTGTCAGGAATTAGCACATCCTGTATCACAGAACAAGCCGACTCTCAACAGGTGACGGGCTTCCCAATAAGACCACACTTGGCTATAGCTGTAACCCATGTGCAGAATCAGGGTCGTTTCCTTAGGACTGATGTCCAGTGTGTGAAACTCTCAGAGGAGACGAAGGAAATGTCCACAGAGATGGTGGTAAGTAGGCAGAAGGTGCTTGGGCTATGTTCCACTTACTTTTTTCAGTCTTCCCAAAGAAGAATGGACTTACTAATAAACCTACTACACAGTGGGTTTGAAATTAATACATATTTGTTTCTGAAAATCAGGAGTCACATTTTTAAACCTGCATATAATGTTTTGCAGACTTTCCTGATGGCTCAGCAGTAAAGAATCCACCTGCCATTGCAGGAGATGTGGCTTCGATACCTGGGCTGCGAAGATCCCCTGGAGTGGGAAATGTCAACCCACTCCAATATTCTTGCCTGGGAAATCCCATGGACAGAGGAGCCCTGGGGGTTGGGGCTACAGTCCACTGGGACCCCAAAGAGTTAGGCAGGAGTGATTAAATAGCAACATTGCAAAGCACCTACAGGAGATGGCCAGGCTCTGGTTCCCCGCAATACCATTCAAGCTCCACTTGCCTGCATATGGACTCATGCAGAAGCCAAGTAAGCCAGTGCTGAGTGACTTCAACATTCCTTCTGGTGTTTCCAAGTGGGCCCCAGCACACTGCTCAATCTTTAGGTAATTAATAGAAGCAGAGGGTTCAGAACTTTGGAGAGAGGCTTAATGAAATCTGTTTTTAATGGTAGCTACTTATTGATAAACCAAGGGAATCAGCTCTAATTAGCATTAACTTCTTTTGTGTGAGATTGTGTGTTAGTTGTTGGAAAAGATTGAATGAGGTGGTCCTTCAAAGGGAAAAAAAATACTTTAAAATGCATCTTTCTGAAAAATCCTGCTTTTGTTTGTTTTGAAGCCTTTTAAAAAATCATCATGATCATCATCATCAGACTTAGAATTTCAATAAAGGTTAGAATTCTGGATCAAGAGATTGAAACTCTTGAATATCCTGATTCTTTCTTTTAATTTTATGAGAGGGTGATGAATGAGTCTGCTCAGTCTCCTGTCTGGGGAGGGGATGTGTGTGTGTGTCTGTGTGTCTGTGTGTCTGTGTGTCTGTGTGTTGAGGGAGTGTTTAAGCAAAGAATTTAACATATCGTCATTTTTGTCGCATTACACTTGTCACTGAGTCTTGACTCAGTTGGTGTGTGATTGTGTTCTCATAAACACGTGTTAATACTGGAGTGCTTTATATAAAAGTTTGAATACGGTTATTCATGTTTGCCCTGTTTGAATATGTTTGTTCATGTTTGCCCTGCTTGAATATGTTTATTTACCAGAAACCTTTTTAATAAAATGCTTCTTGTGGACAGTTACATGATTTTAATGAGAGCTGAAGGTGAGGCAGTGGTTTAGCCGTGTTGTGTCATGTTGCGTTGTGTGGGATTTGAGGGTTCTCCTCTCTTCTTTTCCTCAGCCCTTTGATGTTGCTAAGACCTGCACTAATATCAGTTGCTGTTGACATCCCAACCAACAAATATATTTAGCACAACACGCCAGAGACTGCAAAGTAAAGGTTTTAATTAACCTGTAGGGAATTTTCTAAGATCACTGGCCAGGCTGGTTCCCAATACCATTCAAGCTCCACTTGCCTGCATATGGACTCATGCAGAAGCCAAGTAAGCCAGTGCTGAGTGACTTCAACATTCCTTCTGGTGTTTCCAAGTGGGCCCCAGCACACTGCTCAATCTTTAGGTAATTAATAGAAGCAGAGGGTTCAGAACTTTGGAGAGAGGCTTAATGAAATCTGTTTTTAATGGTAGCTACTTATTGATAAACCAAGGGAATCAGCTCTAATTAGCATTAACTTCTTTTGTGTGAGATTGTGTGTTAGTTGTTGGAAAAGATTGAATGAGGTGGTCCTTCAAAGGGAAAAAAAATACTTTAAAATGCATCTTTCTGAAAAATCCTGCTTTTGTTTGTTTTGAAGCCTTTTAAAAAATCATCATGATCATCATCATCAGACTTAGAATTTCAATAAAGGTTAGAATTCTGGATCAAGAGATTGAAACTCTTGAATATCCTGATTCTTTCTTTTAATTTTATGAGAGGGTGATGAATGAGTCTGCTCAGTCTCCTGTCTGGGGAGGGGATGTGTGTGTGTGTCTGTGTGTCTGTGTGTCTGTGTGTCTGTGTGTCTGTGTGTTGAGGGAGTGTTTAAGCAAAGAATTTAACATATCGTCATTTTTGTCGCATTACACTTGTCACTGAGTCTTGACTCAGTTGGTGTGTGATTGTGTTCTCATAAACACGTGTTAATACTGGAGTGCTTTATATAAAAGTTTGAATACGGTTATTCATGTTTGCCCTGTTTGAATATGTTTGTTCATGTTTGCCCTGCTTGAATATGTTTATTTACCAGAAACCTTTTTAATAAAATGCTTCTTGTGGACAGTTACATGATTTTAATGAGAGCTGAAGGTGAGGCAGTGGTTTAGCCGTGTTGTGTCATGTTGCGTTGTGTGGGATTTGAGGGTTCTCCTCTCTTCTTTTCCTCAGCCCTTTGATGTTGCTAAGACCTGCACTAATATCAGTTGCTGTTGACATCCCAACCAACAAATATATTTAGCACAACACGCCAGAGACTGCAAAGTAAAGGTTTTAATTAACCTGTAGGGAATTTTCTAAGATCACAGGTTTAAAAAAAAAAAAAAAGAGGCAGGAAGTTCCCTGACAAAGGAAACATAGGCATTTTCTCTGGGCGTGACCCCAGAGCAGGGGTGATCTCTGACCCAGCAGTGACAGTGTGTAGGTTACCATTAAAAAGATACTTACGTGCTCTGACTGACCCAGTACAATCACCCTGCCCTGCCTCGAAGGATAAGGAACCACCAATAAATGTGTTACTATGATTAGTTTGAAATTTCTAGAGCTCACCGACCCCAGGTGAAGTCATGGAAGGGTGGTACCATGCTCTCCTTGCTGATGTCTGCTTTTCACTAGGGGGCCTCCTCCCTGCCCAGGGCCGGCGCTCCCTCTTTTTCCAGGTGCCAGGGCCCTGTCCTTACAGCCTGCCCTATCCGTCTCCCTCTCCTCCCGCTGAGGTCCAAGCCTTCCCATGAGGCGCCATCCCTGGGCTCTGCTTTCCCACAGAGTGAGCATTTCCAACTTCCAAACCCCACTCAAGTGTGTTGCATTGAGTCCTCAAGAGCACACTCTAAGGTAGGTGCTAGTATGTCTGCCCTGCAAGCAAAGAAGCTGGGGAGAGAGAAGCCAGTTCTTTCCTTCCCTTCGCTTGTGTCCTCTTTCTTTATTCTTTTCACTTTATTTGAAAATTTTTATATTGGAGTATACTCGGTTAACAATGTTGTGGTATCTATATGTACAGTTTCTATATATTCTTGATATCAATCATTTAACAGCATATACCAGAATATCTCCTGGGGAGTGGCTTGTATTTTTTTCTTTTTCTTTTTTGGTCTGGCCACATGTCATGTGGGATCCTAGTTATCTGACTAGGGATTGAAACACGTGTCCCGCATTGGAGTCATGGAGTCTTAACCATGGGACCACCAGGGAAGTCCGTTGTGTCCTCATTTTTATTGGAGGTTTCCTGGCAATAATTAGAGTGCTTCCCTCCCCTCTCCTCCTCCAGAATCCTTTCTTGTTTGGGTCCAGTTGGCCACCAGATCCTGACCATTCTTTGCTGGACGCTCCGGTCCCATAGCTGGTCGACTCAAGTTTGCATTTTTCACCTTCCTCAGGTGGTCACCAGGAATTCAAAGGGGCTAGGTATGAGGGAGATGAGGCTGGTGCGTGCCTGAGGCCAGCTTCTGGGAGCCGTGCAGCCCAAGGCGGGGAGAAGACAGCATCAGCCCAGCGCCAGGAAGAGAAGCCTCATCCCCTCTCATGCCTCCTGCAGAGCTCTTTGCTGACAAAGCTTAACACTGCATTTGCTGCACAGGAGAAATGTTTCAAGCTTTGTAGTCACAGAGCAGGTGAAGAAGCATGAATCTAAGGCTGAAGGGCAGTAGGTGTAGAGCTGGACCCTGACCTGCGACTGCTGATGATTCTCCTTTGCTTCTACTCTAGCCTCTGATCTTCTGGCCTTAAGGAAAGTGTTCTTCCTTCTCTCTTCTTGGTCAGATTCTGCCCATTCTGCTCGAGACCCTGGAAGGCATCCATGGATCGCCCGACTGTCCTCTCACTGTAGTTCAGCCAGCTCTGGGACATAAGCTCATAAGTTGTTTCCTGGTGGTGTCCCTAATAAGACTGTCTTTTTTTTTTAATAACTTTTATTTATTTATTTTTGGCTGTGCTGGGTCTTTGTTGATGTGTGGGTTTAGCTGCTCTGCGGTCTGTGGGATCTTCCAGGATCAGGGATCGAACCTGTGTCTCCTGCATTGGCAGACGAGTTCTTATCCACTGAGCCACAAGGGAAGCCCCATAAGACTGTCTTTTGAGAACAAGGGCAGACTCTCTTTCCTTGCACTTTCCTCTGGCCCCTGGAACAATACTTTGCCCTCAAAGCCCTCTGGTCAATAATATGATGTGACTGATGGAAACGTCTGCGTTGGAGTGCTACTTGGGGAATGTTTAGAAGTCCCTAGAAAAAAATTCCAGCGGCTACTTCTTTCTTCAGCCATATCCAAGACTCATCCTGGGTGTTGGCAAGAGATTGAGAGCCTTCTCAACATGCAGCGCTCTGCACTTCCCTTCAGAGGGAGTAGGCTTATTGCAGTGCGCTCATGAATAGCATGTAACTCCCTCCCATGATTCTGTGCACGGCGAAGGAGATGCAAAATGTCAGGCTGGACGCTCCGGTCCCATAGCTGGTCGACTCAAGTTTGCATTTTCACCTTCCTCAGGTGGTCACCAGGAATTCAAAGGGGCTAGGTATGAGGGAGATGAGGCTGGTGCGTGCCTGAGGCCAGCTTCTGGGAGCCGTGCAGCCCAAGGCGGGGAGAAGACAGCATCAGCCCAGCGCCAGGAAGAGAAGCCTCATCCCCTCTCATGCCTCCTGCAGAGCTCTTTGCTGACAAAGCTTAACACTGCATTTGCTGCACAGGAGAAATGTTTCAAGCTTTGTAGTCACAGAGCAGGTGAAGAAGCATGAATCTAAGGCTGAAGGGCAGTAGGTGTAGAGCTGGACCCTGACCTGCGACTGCTGATGATTCTCCTTTGCTTCTACTCTAGCCTCTGATCTTCTGGCCTTAAGGAAAGTGTTCTTCCTTCTCTCTTCTTGGTCAGATTCTGCCCATTCTGCTCGAGACCCTGGAAGGCATCCATGGATCGCCCGACTGTCCTCTCACTGTAGTTCAGCCAGCTCTGGGACATAAGCTCATAAGTTGTTTCCTGGTGGTGTCCCTAATAAGACTGTCTTTTTTTTTTAATAACTTTTATTTATTTATTTTTGGCTGTGCTGGGTCTTTGTTGATGTGTGGGTTTAGCTGCTCTGCGGTCTGTGGGATCTTCCAGGATCAGGGATCGAACCTGTGTCTCCTGCATTGGCAGACGAGTTCTTATCCACTGAGCCACAAGGGAAGCCCCATAAGACTGTCTTTTGAGAACAAGGGCAGACTCTCTTTCCTTGCACTTTCCTCTGGCCCCTGGAACAATACTTTGCCCTCAAAGCCCTCTGGTCAATAATATGATGTGACTGATGGAAACGTCTGCGTTGGAGTGCTACTTGGGGAATGTTTAGAAGTCCCTAGAAAAAAAAATTCCAGCGGCTACTTCTTTCTTCAGCCATATCCAAGACTCATCCTGGGTGTTGGCAAGAGATTGAGAGCCTTCTCAACATGCAGCGCTCTGCACTTCCCTTCAGAGGGAGTAGGCTTATTGCAGTGCGCTCATGAATAGCATGTAACTCCCTCCCATGATTCTGTGCACGGGGCGAAGGAGATGCAAAAATGTCAGGAATGATGAAAATCATTTTGCTCATCTAAGCTGAGTCTGGTTAGGAAAGATGATCTTCTTCTTTTTTAAATCACTTTTAAAAAACAGAGTTACTTTAATAATAGTAATAATTCTTTCTCAAGATGAAATAACTAGAGAGCATGAAGAACTGGAGAAAGAGAGACCCGGGTGCTTGTTTAAGAAACAGTTTATTGGATCACGGCTGCTTTGTCTTATTACTCTGTGTTTTCCCGAATGACCCCTAAGTAGTTCTCGAATCACTCTGATCTCAGCCTCCGCAGCCAGGACTAGGACATATTTAAACCTCTGGCCTGTGCAGTGAGTCACTTGTTGTTTATCAGGCAAGGCTCCTCTTCCCTCTCGCAGGCATTTCCAGACAGTCCTTTAGAAGTTATCAGTTTCCTTTAATACATGACAGATCTTTCCAGACTCCCTTCTCCCAGACAGCTCATGTTCTTCTTTGTTTCCTCAGTATTAAAAAAAATCAAAGTGCGTGTGTGTATAAATACTTCATGTTCCTGTTCATTGTAATTAGTAATTAGCTCCTAGTCCTCCTGAAAGGTACCACCTTTACCTACAGAGTTTCCAGGATCTAATTCTGTGACTTACACATAGCAAAGCTCAATCAATATTACTGGAATGAATGAATGGATGAATGAGGAAGAAGCCATGGTTCCTTTTTTTTTTTGTCTTTAGTCGCTAAGTCATGTCTGACTCTTTGCGATCCCATGGACTGTAGCCCGCCAGGCTCCTCTGTCCATGGGATACTCCAGGCAAGACTACTGGAATGGGTGGCCATTTCCTACTCTAGAGGATCTCCCAACCCTGGGATGGAACGTGTGTCTCCTGCGTTGGCAGGCAGAGGATTCTTTGCCACTGAACCATCAGGGAGGCTTGGTTCTTTTGGTCTCCATGTCAGTCCTCGTAAGGATACCTGCTGGTCCTGCTTAGATTGTGTTTCCGCCCCTGGACCAAGGATGGTGTTGGACGTGTTGGTGTTGGATGTGTTCAGGATTTTTGCTTAATCTGATTGGCCCACTTCTTAGCTCTCTGTTGCTGGATCACAAATGACTCCCATATTTAGCAGCTTAAAGCCTTTGCTGTCTCAAGTAATTTCTCCGGGGCAGCTGTGTTGGGTGGTTCTAACTCAGAGTCTCTCACAAGGGTGTAGTCAGGTTGTTGACCAGGGCCGCCATCGTTTTTTTTTTTTTTTTATAAATGAATAGCAGCTACCATTTATTAATAGGGCTGCCATCTTGTCACAGTGTATCCAGGGCTGGACCATCCATTTCCAAGCTCTCTCGCCCATGAGGTTGTTTGTGGGCCTCCACAAATAGCTTCTCCATAGCCCACCCAAGTGTCCTTTTCATGTGGCAGCTGGCTTCCCCCAGAGTGACTGATCCAGGAGGGATAGAGGAGAGGAGAAGGGAAGAGAGGGAGAGAAGAACCCAATACCCAACAGAGGAGGCACAGACATTCACAGCCTAATCTTGGAAGTGACATCCCATCATTTCCACTGTCTTCTGTTGATCACATGGACCAACTCTGGTCCCTTAATGGTGGGGCTACTCAAAGGTGTGGGGCTACACAAGGAGGCAAGATAATGGGGAGTCATCTTGGCAGCTGCCCCACCAGATAGCAAGGGCACAACCTCCCCGGTCCCAAGTGAAGCCCTTCAATTCATTTTGTGACTTACACATAGCAAAGCTCAATCAATATTACTGGAATGAATGAATGGATGAATGAGGAAGAAGCCATGGTTCCTTTTTTTTGTCTTTAGTCGCTAAGTCATGTCTGACTCTTTGCGATCCCATGGACTGTAGCCCGCCAGGCTCCTCTGTCCATGGGATACTCCAGGCAAGACTACTGGAATGGGTGGCCATTTCCTACTCTAGAGGATCTCCCAACCCTGGGATGGAACGTGTGTCTCCTGCGTTGGCAGGCAGAGGATTCTTTGCCACTGAACCATCAGGGAGGCTTGGTTCTTTTGGTCTCCATGTCAGTCCTCGTAAGGATACCTGCTGGTCCTGCTTAGATTGTGTTTCCGCCCCTGGACCAAGGATGGTGTTGGACGTGTTGGTGTTGGATGTGTTCAGGATTTTTGCTTAATCTGATTGGCCCACTTCTTAGCTCTCTGTTGCTGGATCACAAATGACTCCCATATTTAGCAGCTTAAAGCCTTTGCTGTCTCAAGTAATTTCTCCGGGGCAGCTGTGTTGGGTGGTTCTAACTCAGAGTCTCTCACAAGGGTGTAGTCAGGTTGTTGACCAGGGCCGCCATCGTTTTTTTTTTTTTTTTTATAAATGAATAGCAGCTACCATTTATTAATAGGGCTGCCATCTTGTCACAGTGTATCCAGGGCTGGACCATCCATTTCCAAGCTCTCTCGCCCATGAGGTTGTTTGTGGGCCTCCACAAATAGCTTCTCCATAGCCCACCCAAGTGTCCTTTTCATGTGGCAGCTGGCTTCCCCCAGAGTGACTGATCCAGGAGGGATAGAGGAGAGGAGAAGGGAAGAGAGGGAGAGAAGAACCCAATACCCAACAGAGGAGGCACAGACATTCACAGCCTAATCTTGGAAGTGACATCCCATCATTTCCACTGTCTTCTGTTGATCACATGGACCAACTCTGGTCCCTTAATGGTGGGGCTACTCAAAGGTGTGGGGCTACACAAGGAGGCAAGATAATGGGGAGTCATCTTGGCAGCTGCCCCACCAGATAGCAAGGGCACAAGCCATGTTCGTTCCTGTGCACAGGAGGCAAGACTGAGGCCTGACACTCCAGGAAGTCCTAGAGGGTGAGGAGGAACATTTCCCCAAAGGGAAAGCATACAGTGGAAACAGAAAGTAGATGTTTACCATGAATGAATATTTAAATTCGCTTGTTATCCTCTTGCTGAAAGCAGAGCAGGAAAGGTCTAGTTGAAAACGGTGCCATGAATTATTTCTTCCTACCTACAGATCATCATCTGTCCCTTAAGGATCTTTTTCTGCTGCGGACTGACATTCCTGGCTGGTAAGCATTTATTTGTGCAAAGGCATTCCCAAGCAATTCAACTGCTGATTTAGAAATAGGTTTTGTAGATCTTGGGATTAGACCAATATTTGAGTGTGTGTCTCTTGTATAAATTTCTCTAACAGCTGCTGACTTTCTCTCCAGAGCTCTTCTTTCTTTGGTGCTCTGTAACTTTTCTTCTTCTTCTTCTTCCTTTTTTTTTTTTGATTGATAGCAGCAAGAAAGCATCAGCTACATCCTAGTGTGTTTCCATTAGAAGTAGGGCACGGGGCTGGAGCAGCACCAGGAATAGGGTGCAGCTGAATGTGCTACAGGATTAGAGACAGCTTCCCAGGTGGTGCTAGCGGTAAAGAACCTGCCTGCCAATGCAGCAGACGTAAGAGACTGAAGTTCAATTCCTGGGTTGGGATGATCCTCTAGAGAAGGGAATGGCAACCCACTCCAGTACTCTTGCCTGGAGAATCCCATGGACAGAGGAGCCTGGTGGGCTACAGTCCATGGGGTCGCAAAGAGTCAGACATGAGTGAAGTGACTGAGCACACATGCTATGTTCCAAAGTAGATCTTTTTACCCTCTGCGTTGGGCTAAGTTTTCTGTACTTGTGTTCCCCAGAGCCTCTGTGAGATAAGACAATGCTGTTTCCTCATTAGGGACTAATGGAGGCACAGACATTCACAGACAGTGACATCCAATTTCCACTGTCTTCTGTTGATCACATGGACCAACTCTGGTCCCTTAATGGTGGGGCTACTCAAAGGTGTGGGGCTACACAAGGAGGCAAGATAATGGGGAGTCATCTTGGCAGCTGCCCCACCAGATAGCAAGGGCACAAGCCATGTTCGTTCCTGTGCACAGGAGGCAAGACTGAGGCCTGACACTCCAGGAAGTCCTAGAGGGTGAGGAGGAACATTTCCCCAAAGGGAAAGCATACAGTGGAAACAGAAAGTAGATGTTTACCATGAATGAATATTTAAATTCGCTTGTTATCCTCTTGCTGAAAGCAGAGCAGGAAAGGTCTAGTTGAAAACGGTGCCATGAATTATTTCTTCCTACCTACAGATCATCATCTGTCCCTTAAGGATCTTTTTCTGCTGCGGACTGACATTCCTGGCTGGTAAGCATTTATTTGTGCAAAGGCATTCCCAAGCAATTCAACTGCTGATTTAGAAATAGGTTTTGTAGATCTTGGGATTAGACCAATATTTGAGTGTGTGTCTCTTGTATAAATTTCTCTAACAGCTGCTGACTTTCTCTCCAGAGCTCTTCTTTCTTTGGTGCTCTGTAACTTTTCTTCTTCTTCTTCTTCCTTTTTTTTTTTTGATTGATAGCAGCAAGAAAGCATCAGCTACATCCTAGTGTGTTTCCATTAGAAGTAGGGCACGGGGCTGGAGCAGCACCAGGAATAGGGTGCAGCTGAATGTGCTACAGGATTAGAGACAGCTTCCCAGGTGGTGCTAGCGGTAAAGAACCTGCCTGCCAATGCAGCAGACGTAAGAGACTGAAGTTCAATCCCTGTGTTGGGAAGATCCGCTGGAGAAGGGCATGGCCACCCTCTCCAGTACTCTTGCCTGGAGAATCCCATGGACAGAGGAGCCTGGTGGGCTACAGTCCATGGGGTCGCAAAGAGTCAGACATGAGTGAAGTGACTGAGCACACATGCTATGTTCCAAAGTAGATCTTTTTACCCTCTGCGTTGGGCTAAGTTTTCTGTACTTGTGTTCCCCAGAGCCTCTGTGAGATAAGACAATGCTGTTTCCTCATTAGGGACTAATGGCATGCAGAGGCAAGGTGCTTTTTGAGACTTTGGTTGAAGTGCTGCCAGCCACGGAGCCATCTTGACACCCCACTGCTCGCAGTAATGAGAAACCACCAATTGTCCTCCCACTGCCTGCCTATAAGGAGGCTGCCAGGTACCGCATAGCCAGCACCCTGGAGAGCTGATTGAAGATCTGGTGTCCTTGGAGTCATCCTCCAAGGCTTTTGGAAAGTAATTCTAACAACACCGAAAACGAGTGACTCAGGACTAAAAAGAAGTCTTGCTAGGGTTTTCTACTCATCAGCGCTGCCTGGTTTTGTGCATTGTGGGAGATGTTTCTGACTTGAGCAGCTCAGTAGATTGCCAAGCTGAGATGAGAATTTGTCAGGTCTTGGGTAGAGTTTGAGTTTCCCAGGTGGATCAGTGGTAAAGAATCCACCTACCAATGCAGGAGATGTGGGTTCCGTCCCTGGGTTAGGAAGATCCCCTGGAGAAGGAAATGGAAACTCGTTCCGGTATTCTTGCCTGGGGATTCTATGGACAGAGGAGCTTGGTGGGCTACAGTCTATGGTCACAAAGAGCTAGACATGACTGAGCGACTAAACAACAGCACCGGTATAGTTTCCAGGAACACAGTGAGCATGCAGTATGGCAATGCACTGGCCTTTGCCGTCAATCTTCAGAAATGATTAAATATTTGCAAATGGCATGCGTGTGTGCATGCTCTGTTGCTTTAGTTGTGTCTGACTCTTGGTGACTCTAGGAACCATAGCCTGCCAGGCTCCTCTGTCCATGGAATTCTCCAGGCAAGAATACTGGAGTGGGTTGCCATGCCCTCCTCCAAGGGATCTTCCCGACCCAGGGATTAAACCCTTGTCTCGTGCATGGCAGGTGGATTCTTTACCTGCTGAGCCACTGAGAAGGCCCTGCAAATGGTATTCCCCCATATTTGTTTTGTTCTTGACAAATCTCTCCCCTTTGCCTTTCCAGATAACAGAGGTGAGTCAAGAGGGTGAAGACATACGGTTCTTTGCACATGCCCTGCCTGTCCAGCACAGACTAAAGGGGGAGGAAGGAGGAAGTCACATATATTGAATTTTTCACCTTTTGCTGCATCTCTCGAGGCTTGATGTTCCTGTCTTAGTTTGTAAGACCCAGGAGAGTTGAGCAAGAAGTTAACCAGGGCTGGTTGTAGCCACCCCCGTTCTCTTTAGGGGACTCTTGGGGGTGCTGGGAGAAGCGTGGGCCTCTCGCCAGAGAAATGACTGGGTATGGCTTGTCCATCTCTGTGCCCCTGTCATTTCCCTTGTGTGTTTAGGTTCTCACTGTTCTGCTCACCCACATGCCTCTCCCTGTTCCCCGACTCTAAGTGGCTATTTGGCAGGACTCGGATGGGGAGGAGTGGAGGGTGACACTCAGGCGAGGCCAGGAGGCAGCTCATTTTTTAAAAATGTTGGAGTCTTAGACTCTGGGCTCAGACAGTCCTCAGTTTGAATTCTACTAGCTATGTGAGCTTGGGCAAGTTACCTAACCACTCTGAATTTCTGTTTTCTATGTGGAAATAATCATAGTAGCTCCTTAAACTGAGGGCTGGAGTGAGGACTAAGTCAAATGAGGCAGTGGGTGGATCTAGTCTTTTTATTATTATTATTATGGCTTTATTATGGGTAGCAACCTTACAAATTCTTTGTTTCTATAATCTGTACCTAAGATAGATTTGATATGTTTCTGCTAAGAGCCAGATTATTATTCACATTAAACTTTTCTTCCGGTCTTGTCCATCTCAGCAGATGGACCCACCCATGACTCACACTCTTGTAGTTTGGTGCCCAGTGTACCACCCTGCCCCACCCCGCAGTGTTGCCCTTCCTAGTCCCAGGAACGACGGGGTACCAGCTGGCCGAGCTGGAGGGGAAATTACTGTTACAGATGCCCTTCCCTCCCTGGCTCTTAGGGGTCAAAATCCAGTGTTGTTGACTTGGGCTTTGTAGTTTTTCTTTCAAGGAGGAGGAGTTTTTAACGTTCCACAAGCTTCATCTTAGGGAGTCAGGGAACCCCCAACACAGTCCTTGGAATTACCTGCCTCCTGCCATCTTGCTGGAAGAAACAGAGCTCCGAAGGCATGTGTCATATGGTCTTTCTCAAGAAGGTTTGCCTCAGGAAAGCTTTCAAAGGCTGCAGGGAGACTATTTATCCTATCATTTGACCCAATTTTTGTTAAAGGAAGAAAGGTAATCATTGTGAAATGCAGCCTGTAGGGAGTAAACAAAATACTTCTGTGCTTTCATTCATTTTCTTAATCTCCTGCTAGGATTTTTGTTTTCTTTTTGAAGTGGAAACATAATTGTGTCTAATTTTTCCTCACCGAAAGACCTCAGTAGAAGAAATATTCTGGAAATGTTGGATCCTCTGGCCTTCTTTATCCTTCCTAAAGCTCTGCTCTAATTTCTCCAAAGCACTGCAGTTAGGAATAAAAGAAGGCAGGAGTGGAGCACCCAGCCTGCTGGGTAGCATCTCATTTTCACCTCCTGGGGTTGCATTCTGTGGGACAGGCTCTGTCCTACACTTTGGAGCATTGGTGCTGAGTATTTCACGCACAGAGTTTTCAGCCAACTGCCAGTACCATTTTTAAAATGTTGGAGTCTTAGACTCTGGGCTCAGACAGTCCTCAGTTTGAATTCTACTAGCTATGTGAGCTTGGGCAAGTTACCTAACCACTCTGAATTTCTGTTTTCTATGTGGAAATAATCATAGTAGCTCCTTAAACTGAGGGCTGGAGTGAGGACTAAGTCAAATGAGGCAGTGGGTGGATCTAGTCTTTTTATTATTATTATTATGGCTTTATTATGGGTAGCAACCTTACAAATTCTTTGTTTCTATAATCTGTACCTAAGATAGATTTGATATGTTTCTGCTAAGAGCCAGATTATTATTCACATTAAACTTTTCTTCCGGTCTTGTCCATCTCAGCAGATGGACCCACCCATGACTCACACTCTTGTAGTTTGGTGCCCAGTGTACCACCCTGCCCCACCCCGCAGTGTTGCCCTTCCTAGTCCCAGGAACGACGGGGTACCAGCTGGCCGAGCTGGAGGGAACTTACTGTTACAGATGCCCTTCCCTCCCTGGCTCTTAGGGGTCAAAATCCAGTGTTGTTGACTTGGGCTTTGTAGTTTTTCTTTCAAGGAGGAGGAGTTTTTAACGTTCCACAAGCTTCATCTTAGGGAGTCAGGGAACCCCCAACACAGTCCTTGGAATTACCTGCCTCCTGCCATCTTGCTGGAAGAAACAGAGCTCCGAAGGCATGTGTCATATGGTCTTTCTCAAGAAGGTTTGCCTCAGGAAAGCTTTCAAAGGCTGCAGGGAGACTATTTATCCTATCATTTGACCCAATTTTTGTTAAAGGAAGAAAGGTAATCATTGTGAAATGCAGCCTGTAGGGAGTAAACAAAATACTTCTGTGCTTTCATTCATTTTCTTAATCTCCTGCTAGGATTTTTGTTTTTCTTTTTTGAAGTGGAAACATAATTGTGTCTAATTTTTCCTCACCGAAAGACCTCAGTAGAAGAAATATTCTGGAAATGTTGGATCCTCTGGCCTTCTTTATCCTTCCTAAAGCTCTGCTCTAATTTCTCCAAAGCACTGCAGTTAGGAATAAAAGAAGGCAGGAGTGGAGCACCCAGCCTGCTGGGTAGCATCTCATTTTCACCTCCTGGGGTTGCATTCTGTGGGACAGGCTCTGTCCTACACTTTGGAGCATTGGTGCTGAGTATTTCACGCACAGAGTTTTCAGCCAACTGCCAGTACCATTGTGTGCACTTCCAGCCCTGGTCAGGAAACTGCACCCCTGTTCCTGAGGTGCTGGGAGCCCACCTGTCGGCCAGGCTCCTCAGATGTGGGGAGACCAAGAGAATAGGCAGAAGCATCTTTTAGTCCACAGAGGAGGTGGTACATGGGGCCCCAGGAAAGGCATTGGGGAATCCAGAGAGCCATGGTGGGGACTCACTCTTCTCTGGATGCTAAGAGTCCAAGGCAATAATTTTGAAAATATGATCTGGCAAGGGTTTCCTTCACAGTCATCTGTAAGACTGAACCCAGTGGAGAACAGTGGTGGGTCTTCCTTCACAATCCTGTGTAAGACTGAGCCAAGTGGAGAACAGCAGTGGGTGGGGGGAGTAGGGAAACTGGAGCTACCAGCAGCGCCCCTCCCCTGCCTGTCTGCACCTGCCCACCCTCCCTGGGTGGATCTTCAGGGAGTGAGTTGTTTCTCCCTGTGCGGAGGCCAGCAGGCCAGGGCTGTTGAACAGACCGTGGTCATCCTGAGGCTATGGAGGAGGGGCCGTGAAGCCCAGCCCTCCTCCCCCACCCCCGCCAGGACTTGCTGAAGTGTGGAGGCCAGCCCCAAGCCCCTGAGCCCCACCTTTCCACCCACGCTAGCGATGATCTCAGTGACATCATCCACGCATCCTTTTGTTTGCTGGCGTCTGCAGCCAGGACTAAAGCCCAGCCACTGTTTCGGTCGGTCAGCATTTGGAGCCGTGCTTCTCTCCTGCTTTCAGGCGGTGTCTGAATGACACCACTGAATACAGCAGAAGCAATCAGATCTCTGGCCCCGTCTAGGGTGTGCAGATGGATGACAGGGAAGGTGGTTCCCTTGCCCAGCCCTGGCATTTCGTTCACTCCAGCGTCAGTGTGCTCACCTCTCGGGACTGGCACCTCAGCGACCTCGCTCGAATAACTTTCCAGGCAGAGGCAGGAGTGACAGTCTGTCCTGAGCCATCGTGTCCTTCCCCAGCCCCTGCCTGGCGTAGACCTGGTTTGCCACTGCATCTGAATGCATCTATCGCGCCGAGCCTGGCATCTGGCTCCTGCCGTCTTTCCAGCCCCTTTCTCCACCTCCATGTAGCCTATGTTCTAAAAAAAAACAAACCCTGTATTCACTCTTTCCTGAACATTCTCTGAAGGGCACTTCCTATCCATGGAAATGCCCTTTCTCCATCTTTATCTGTTGAAATCCCAACATTCTGCGGGGCGCAGCGCAACTGCAATGATGAAGGGTTCTGGGATTTCCAGAGGAGCCGGAAGTGATTCTGGGCTTCTCGGTGACTTCCTTAATTACTCGTCTCAGTGCCTGGATATCCCGTCAGCCCTCATCTTTGGTGTGGGTCTTCAGCTTTCTGGACCAATCTTTGCTGCACAGACATCCATCCAGAGTCTTCAAGTTCCAACCACTGTGTTAGGTGCTCACACGATGATAAGAGACTGGATGCGTCTTTGAGGACGTCAGAGTCCACTGAGCAGACGGGCAGATGAACTCCTCATTGTCATGAAACACACTGAGACACAGGAACAGGGTTCTGGGACCACACAGGAATGGACAGGAGCCCAGAGCTACTCCAAGAAACCATCACTAGAGTCTGAGTGGCCAGGAGACGAGCCCTTATTGAAGGGAAGCATGATGAGAAGAGAAGCTGGGACTCCATGTTGGCGATGGTTCGTTTTAGATGTCAGCTTGGCTGAGCCAAAGGACCTAGGTATTTGATCACATATTATTCTAGATGTTTTTGTGAGCGCTTGTTTTAGACGAGAGTCATACCTAAATCAGTGGAGCCTGAGTAAAGCAAATTACTCTCCATAATGTGGGTGGGTGTTGTTCAGTCGGTAAGTTGTGTCTGACTCTTTGCGACCCCGTGGACTGCAGCAGGCCAGCCTTCCCGCCTTCGCTGTCTCCCAGAGGTGGTGGGCCCCAGGATTTGGCTTATGGACTGTAGACTTTAGGACTGCCTTGCTCAGGGTGAGTGAGGCACTGGCTCACTAGGAAATAGCCTGGAATAACTTTCCAGGCAGAGGCAGGAGTGACAGTCTGTCCTGAGCCATCGTGTCCTTCCCCAGCCCCTGCCTGGCGGACCTGGTTTGCCACTGCATCTGAATGCATCTATCGCGCCGAGCCTGGCATCTGGCTCCTGCCGTCTTTCCAGCCCCTTTCTCCACCTCCATGTAGCCTATGTTCTAAAAAAAAACAAACCCTGTATTCACTCTTTCCTGAACATTCTCTGAAGGGCACTTCCTATCCATGGAAATGCCCTTTCTCCATCTTTATCTGTTGAAATCCCAACATTCTGCGGGGCGCAGCGCAACTGCAATGATGAAGGGTTCTGGGATTTCCAGAGGAGCCGGAAGTGATTCTGGGCTTCTCGGTGACTTCCTTAATTACTCGTCTCAGTGCCTGGATATCCCGTCAGCCCTCATCTTTGGTGTGGGTCTTCAGCTTTCTGGACCAATCTTTGCTGCACAGACATCCATCCAGAGTCTTCAAGTTCCAACCACTGTGTTAGGTGCTCACACGATGATAAGAGACTGGATGCGTCTTTGAGGACGTCAGAGTCCACTGAGCAGACGGGCAGATGAACTCCTCATTGTCATGAAACACACTGAGACACAGGAACAGGGTTCTGGGACCACACAGGAATGGACAGGAGCCCAGAGCTACTCCAAGAAACCATCACTAGAGTCTGAGTGGCCAGGAGACGAGCCCTTATTGAAGGGAAGCATGATGAGAAGAGAAGCTGGGACTCCATGTTGGCGATGGTTCGTTTTAGATGTCAGCTTGGCTGAGCCAAAGGACCTAGGTATTTGATCACATATTATTCTAGATGTTTTTGTGAGCGCTTGTTTTAGACGAGAGTCATACCTAAATCAGTGGAGCCTGAGTAAAGCAAATTACTCTCCATAATGTGGGTGGGTGTTGTTCAGTCGGTAAGTTGTGTCTGACTCTTTGCGACCCCGTGGACTGCAGCAGGCCAGCCTTCCCCGCCCTTCGCTGTCTCCCAGAGGTGGTGGGCCCCAGGATTTGGCTTATGGACTGTAGACTTTAGGACTGCCTTGCTCAGGGTGAGTGAGGCACTGGCTCACTAGGAAATAGCCTGGCTCCGTGGACTGGACCAAATGGCAAGGGATGGGATGCTCAGACTTGAGGCAGTTGGATCTTGGAGGAGCCCTGACGTTAAGGGTCACTGGTTCCCCCTCTTGGTGGGGGTCACTCAATCCTAGGCCACACTGGCAAAGGACGCTGATTTTTGCTTGTGGGTGTCAGATCAGGCTCAGTGCTGGAGGTGGTCAGCCATGGCTATGGCGGTGTGTGGCTAGAGATGGCAAAGGCGGGGGAAACGAGGCGGGGCTGACAGTTGTCCTGGTATCACGTAGACCTTCTTAAATTAGCTGTGGGAGAGGAAATGGGAAAGGAGAGCCAGAAAGTCAGCAGTCAGACTTTTCCATACCATCTGTGATGGGAAGCAGAAAGCTGCCAAAAGAAGTCATGTGCTCGGGCTAATTGGTGGAACTTGAAAGCAGAAGTTACATGCCATCCTGCTAAACCAAGAGGCTTTTCTTTTCTTTTCTTTCTTTTTTTCCTTCCTTCCTACTTTCCTTCTTCCCTCCCTCCTTCCCCTTTCCTCTCTTGCCTTTCCTCTTTTCTTTCTCTTTTGAATACATAACTGTATAGAGCCTCAAAGTAACAGTGCTGCTAAGAAAATACAGATCTAACATTTGGGGAAATAGGAAAGAAAGCATGTAAGCGAAAGAGCCAAGATTAAACTGAGCCCTGGTGGATGGTTCTGCTCAGGGCAGTGCTAACTTTGGGTGTAGGTGTTTGACTTTTTAAACTCTTGCCATAAATTGGATTCCTAACGTGTAGCACCGTTTTAAGGGATGTTGTCTTTCAGAGAAGATAATCACTATTGGCTTACTTTGTTTAGTCACTAAGTCGTATCGGATCCTTTTGCGACCCCAAGGACTGTGTAGCCTGTCAGGCTCCTCTGTCCGTGGGATTTCCCAGGCAAGAATACTGGAGCGGGTTGCCATTTCTTTCTCCAGGGGATCTTCCTGACCCAGGGATCGACTCCATGTCTCCTGCATTGGCAGTTGGGTTCTTTATCACTGAGCCACCAGGGAAGCCTTATTGGTTCATTACGTTGCCTTAATTTCTTACTTTTTAACTTATTTTTATTTAAGAAATTTAGAATTTTGTTTTTGTAGTATAGTGTTTTACAATGTTGTGTTCTTTTCTACAGTGAATCAGCTCTATGCATACATGTATCCCCCCTTTCTTTGGATTTCCTTCCCACTTAGGTCACTACAGGAGCACTGAGTAGGGCCGTAGGTTGTCTCCTTTGTCGTCTAGTTTATACATAATGTCAGTAGCGTATGTAAGTCAACCCCAGTCTCCCAGTTCACTCCACGCCCCCACTTTCCCCTCTTGGAGCCCTATATTTGTTCTCTATGTCCGCATCTCTGTTTCTGTTTTGCATATATGATCATCTCTACACCATGTTTCTAGACTCCACTTCTATGTGCTCATATACGGTATTTGTTTTTCTCTTTCTGACTTCCTTCACTCTGTATGACTGTCTCTGGGTCTATTTATCACTTTTTTCATTGTTGGTGATGAGGACTCATTGACCTGGGGGGCCTGTGCACAGGCCAGCCAGCCTCCTGGTGTTGAGACACCCCATGTCTGGGAGGAATTAAGGAGTCGCTAGATGAGGACTTGAAACTTTTACCCTTATTCAGATTCTTCCAGGGCCTCGGAAAGGCCTTGCTCTTCTCCAGGTGGAGCATTTGCATCTTTCCCTGAGCAGATGAAGGACCCAGGGCTTTGAGGAGCTGTACAGTCTGAACTCAGAACTCAGTTGCCAGCCAAAGGTGGACAGAGCCAGCATCTCACTAGGCTCATGTGACTCAGAAACCTGGTCTCTTTTAGCCATAGCATCTTCTTCCTGCTGCCCCTTCCCAAATACTCAGGGGGACTGGCCTGGAGGTGGAGAATATTGACTCTGACTCGCTTTCAGCTTTTGCGACCCCATAGAGGAGCCGGCCAGGTTGCTCTGTCCATGGGATTTCCCAGGCAAGAATGCTGGAGTGGGTTGCCATTGCCTTTTCCAGGGGATCTTCCCAACCCAGGGATTGAACCTGGGTCTCCTGCACTGCAGGCAGATTCTTTACCAACTGAGCCACCAGGGAAGCCCCTATTCATCCCCCTAGACCTCTGCATCTACATGCAGCAGTTGCTATCCTGAGCCAATGCCCAGTTGATGTTCTGTCCAGTCCCACGTGAGCTGGCTCACATGAGCCTAGTATGATGCTGGTTATAGCATGTCCCTTTAAGCACAGGGCAGCCACACGGGCCTTTTCTCTTCTGGTGCCTGTGATCTCCCCCCACAGGAGCCTGGCAGCCTGACTCATGCACCCTCCCCCCACCACCTGCAGGGATTGCCCTTCATCTTGCTCTTCCATTGATGGACACTCAACTGAGTGACCACCTGAGGACACATGAGCTTGCCGCTGTGAACTGTCAGGGGTCCCAGCTGTGCTATCTGGTCCAGGTGTCTGTTTTTCCATCAGCCTGTTGCTCAGAGGGGCGTCCTCAAAGGGCTTCTGCAGTGTAGGCAGAATGAGTCCATTCTGTGTTTTTCCTCTGGTTGAATTGATTCTTTTTCAGCTCTCTGTTGAGTATTTTAACTACAACTTAAGTGGAATTACAGCCCCAGGAGCAGGAGACGGCTTGTTCTTCTCACTCTGATGCATTGTACCACCAACAGATACCTGTTTCGGTAATACAGACCCTTGAGATTTCAGTGAACAGAACATTGGTTTCTGTGACACGAAGACACCAGCCAAGACTGTCGTTCTTTCTGTGGTGGAATGGAAACAGTCCTGGACTGAGACTCAGTAAACTTAGATTCAGGCTGTGGCTGCTTGACCTCGGAGGCCCTTGGTTACCCTCAGTGTCTGCATGTGTGAGATGGAGACACACTGTGTGGATGTCTCGCTGGGAGTCAGAAGGCAGTCAGGCTGTGAGCGCATGCTGCTTGCTGTGGAAGAGTAGACACACGCCAGGCATCGAAGCTTAAATCCATGTCTTTCATTGTTTCTCCTCCAGATCTGAGGCTTGCGGCTCTCCTTGGGTGGAGAGAACATGTGGGTTGTAGACTACACAAGGCCCCAAGGGCAACCTGGAGATTGTTATACTCTAATCCACACCTCATTTCCTTGAGAATTACTAATGCGAGTATAAAGGCTGATAGAAGGGGCATCCCAGGTGGCACAGTGGTAAAGGACAAGAGTGCCAATGCAGGAGATGCCAGAGAGGCAGGTCGAATCCCCAGGTCAGGAAGATCTCCTGGAGTCGATCCAGGAGATGACCACTCCCATATTCTTGCCTGGAGAATCCCATGGACAGAGGAGCTGCAGTCGTCTACAGTCCATGGGGGACTGTGGGTGGGCTACAGTCCACGGGGTCACACAGAGTCAGACTGAGCGACTGAGCACGCACACATACAGAGGCTGATGGAACTGCGTTTCCCTTCGAATGGTATAAAGAAAGGGCAAAGATGGCTGCGTTTTTTTTTTGAAGGCTGCATGTTTTAACATTATTTTCTCCATGCTCTTCCTCCCTCCCTCCTTCCTTCCTCCCTTCGATGCACTCATTCATGCATCCGTCCGTCCATCCATCCGTAGATTCAACGTGCACTGACCACCTGTAGACCCTACTATGTGAGAGTATGCAATTGATCAGGTCAGTTTCCTTTCTTCAGTTGCTTAGTGCAGTGAGAGAGACAAACGTGGAAATCAAGATTTCAACTATTACGTGACCAAATTCTGTACACTGACTAAGCAGCCTCCCTCCCTCACTTCCTCCCTGCCTTCCTGCCCGCCTTCCTTCTTTCCACTCCTTCATTCCTTGCATACAATATGGTGCTCCAGGGGAGCCTAGACTCCTTTTCTTTCTTCCTATGAAACACCAATTTAGGAAGGAACTGCTCTTTTTGAAGCTGCCTGTAATGTTTCTTTTCCTCTAGAGACAGAGGCCAGACTTATTCATTAATCGCCGAATAACACTTTAATGGACTTTTGGGTTATGAAACTCATAAATCCCACATTATCTTCTGCAATAGAGATGTTCAAGACAACAAGAATCTAAATGTTTTACATAATTAAAATGTCTTCACTGGAAGGCAGAATTATAAATCTCAGATGATTTTGCTTTAGAAACAGCATGTTTTTTCTTCTATAGAAGCCTCAGAAAAGACCTGCCTGGGCTCCAAATTGGAACAAGACATGGTCTTTTGGAAGCTGAGGACAAAACAGTGAGAGAAGACATTCTCTGTTGTTTAAAGCAACAGAGAAGACATTCTCTGTTGTTTAAAGGCACCATATTTGTGGTAATTTGTTACAGCAGTTCTAAGAAACTCATATCAGGTTGGCCGAAAATTTTGTTCAGATTTTTTTCTGTATACTCTTAAGTAGGGAGAAACACTGACGTGTAGCTCTTCACCAGTTCCTGAAATTTAGAACATGAGGAATTTATGTGCACAGAAAGATAATGTCTCCATTACATGCGAGTGAGATGACCGGAACAGACTGTGGGTCACACAGAAGTCAGACTGAGCGACTGAGCACGCACACATACAGAGGCTGATGGAACTGCGTTTCCCTTCGAATGGTATAAAGAAAGGGCAAAGATGGCTGCGTTTTTTTTTTGAAGGCTGCATGTTTTAACATTATTTTCTCCATGCTCTTCCTCCCTCCCTCCTTCCTTCCTCCCTTCGATGCACTCATTCATGCATCCGTCCGTCCATCCATCCGTAGATTCAACGTGCACTGACCACCTGTAGACCCTACTATGTGAGAGTATGCAATTGATCAGGTCAGTTTCCTTTCTTCAGTTGCTTAGTGCAGTGAGAGAGACAAACGTGGAAATCAAGATTTCAACTATTACGTGACCAAATTCTGTACACTGACTAAGCAGCCTCCCTCCCTCACTTCCTCCCTGCCTTCCTGCCCGCCTTCCTTCTTTCCACTCCTTCATTCCTTGCATACAATATGGTGCTCCAGGGGAGCCTAGACTCCTTTTCTTTCTTCCTATGAAACACCAATTTAGGAAGGAACTGCTCTTTTTGAAGCTGCCTGTAATGTTTCTTTTCCTCTAGAGACAGAGGCCAGACTTATTCATTAATCGCGAATAACACTTTAATGGACTTTTGGGTTATGAAACTCATAAATCCCACATTATCTTCTGCAATAGAGATGTTCAAGACAACAAGAATCTAAATGTTTTACATAATTAAAATGTCTTCACTGGAAGGCAGAATTATAAATCTCAGATGATTTTGCTTTAGAAACAGCATGTTTTTTCTTCTATAGAAGCCTCAGAAAAGACCTGCCTGGGCTCCAAATTGGAACAAGACATGGTCTTTTGGAAGCTGAGGACAAAACAGTGAGAGAAGACATTCTCTGTTGTTTAAAGCAACAGAGAAGACATTCTCTGTTGTTTAAAGGCACCATATTTGTGGTAATTTGTTACAGCAGTTCTAAGAAACTCATATCAGGTTGGCCGAAAATTTTGTTCAGATTTTTTTCTGTATACTCTTAAGTAGGGAGAAACACTGACGTGTAGCTCTTCACCAGTTCCTGAAATTTAGAACATGAGGAATTCATGTGCACAGAAAGATAATGTCTCCATTACATGCGAGTGAGATGACCGGAAGGGATTTCTCCTCTAGTTCTCTCTTATTTTCGCTCCCTCCAAAGAGCCAGGGAGAGGCAGGTGGATTTACGCGGTTGCTTTAAGCCGTTGTCCCATTTTTATTCTCTCCCAGCTCATCCGCTCCTCTCAGTCGCAGAAGGGACTTGCTGAGCAAAGCCTGACATTTTCCGGTTCTTGGGTCCGCGCCTGCAGCAACCCTCACAAGGCAGGCTAACAACTCCCCAAGGTGTCAGCACAGGATTCCTTCGCCGGCTGGTGTGGCATGCCCTCCCTTCCCTGGAAGCAGTGCCCCCGTGTCTCAGTGTTGACAGGTGACTCTTCATCAGGCAGAACCTTGAATACCCTCATGGCTACAGGGGAGTCCAGGCCAGGGTGGCCCCCTTTGCTTGGGACAGATGAACTGAAAGGTTGCTGAAGGTTATGAAGCAGCTCTGTTTACTGGCCCCAAGTTAAACTTACCTGGAGCCCAAGGGAGTGTCAGTCCAATGTGACAGAAAGCTCCCTTATCCACCAAAGGTCCAGGGTTCTGGTGGCTGGGCGCGGTGCCCTCGTAGCTGCTATAACCAGTGCCCTGAACAGACGAGACTTGGTGCAGCGTCAGCCGGAGAAACCTGATGCTTCCTCTCATCCCTGCCTTTCCTGCCCTGACTTTCTGACCTCTCTGTCTGACCCCACAGTTTTCTGGCCAGTTTTAGATTTTAATGAGCCATCACACTTTTAAGTTTTTTTTTTTTTTTTAAATTGAGCCTAATAGCAAAGCTTTACTGTCTCCAGTTTAAGGCTTCTTGCCTAGAAGCCTGGAGCAGGGAGAGGGGCCTTGAAGGGCAGCTCCCCTGGCTTCCCTCATCTTCCATTTCACACTCACCGCCTACTCCCCTCACTGGTCTCTGGCCCCCTGATTCCATTGCTCCACACTGAATCTCCAAGCGATGATCTCATTCTCCCATGCAAAGATTCTAGGACCCTGACCGATCCCCCACCGGGATGCCCTACTTGGAGGGTCATCTTTGCTCTCTTGCTTTTTTTTTTCCACTTTCCTTTTTACACAGTGACTGCAGCTTGACAACTTGTGATCACGAAGATATCATCCTCAGGAAGGTCGGGGAGAGGGGAAAGCTAAGGTCGCCCATTGCCCTGGGTGTAAAAGTTTGTTGGAGGAAGGGAAATACTCTCTCCACTTAGATGACTTAGGGATTCAAGCCTCATCTTTACTAGATAGTTTGTGTGAAGTCCTTGATTTAATTTAGTGTCATGTCTGGTAAAAATATTGTAAAATCAGTTCCATTGGTTTGACATCATAGGAATTAAACCAAATGAATGTAGCCTGAATTTTTCTCTTTAGAGGTAATCACGCTGTCATTATAGAAATTTTGGCCTTTACGAGCTGGGCAACATATCAAGGAAATTTAAACTGGAATTCCTTAAAACCAGCTCCAGTTTTAATATAAATATTACACATTGGCTGGAAATAATATACACTTGGTGTAGTTATACTGCTAAAAGAGTTGAATAAAGAAGCATCCTTGTAAATAAGAAGCTAACTTTTTGACATGGTTTTACCATGAAAATGCCATAATACTAACACATTACCTCCATGACTCCTGCTTAAAAAGAACTAATATTTGTAATTCTCCTACTTTGTACCCCATGAATTGTGTGGCAGCAAGGGCACAGGGTCAGGAAAAAAAATGAGACGCCCCAAAGAGTTGAATTCTGTAGCTGGACTGTTAGTATTTATTCGGGATTGTTTATCCTCTGCAGTGAATGATAATCCTCCATGCTCTGCACACAACAGTACATTCATTTCAAATTCTGCCCTGAATGAGCTTAGCAGCAGCCTCTGCCCATGTCGTTCACTGCCGCTGATGGATCCGCTCCCAGCTGGTGCTGGGCTCTCCCTGTCATGTGGGGACATCATTAATCCTGTATGTTCTCTTACTCAGCGTTTTATTTATGTGTTTTCTTCTTGACTGAGATTTTAAAACAGATTGTGGCTGCTTCCGCTGACCTTTGAGAGATGTGTCATGTGTCCACTTTTGCACAGGTTGTGTAGAAACCAATGCCTAGGGTCACTGGTGGAGGAGCCTTGATTTTTGCCCTCCTTCTCCATGTCCAAGTCGGGCGGGAGTGCCCATGGAAGCTTTCATTATGAAGCCTCTCTCGGGATGCTCTGGCACGGTTCTGACTGGTGATTCTTCTCCAGGCCCGATGACGTCATGATGACGTCACCTCCTCTTGCCTCCCGCGCTGCATTGATAAGGCAATGGAGTTGTTGTTTAGTCACTCAGTCGAGTCCAGCTCTTTTGTGACGGCACAGACTGTCGCCCACCAGGCTACTCTGACCATGGGATTTCCCAGGCAAGAACACTGGAGTGGGTTGCTATTTCCTTCTCCAGGGGGATTTTTCCTGACCCAAGGATCAAACCTGTGTTGCCTGCATTGGCAGGCAGGTTCTTTGCCACTGAGCCACCAGGGAAGCCCACGGCAATGGAGTCTTTCACCAAATCAGCTCACCACAGCGAGTGAGGATGGAAAGAGACGTGAGACCCAACAAACAAGGCAACTGATAGAACATTCATGATTAAAGGGATGACTTGCTAATACATTGGAAGGAATTCAAGAAAGCGTATAGAAGCACTTGTTTATTCTTGATGTCTGTACACTTTCAAAAATACTGCTATTACTGACAAAGGCAACAGGCAGCAGCTGCTATGTTTAACTGGAGCGTGGAGTTCTACCCCAATAAGAGGCACCACGTTTGAGGCAGAGATGGGGTGTGTTTCCTCACAACCCCTGCGCTCAGAGGGAGCACTTGGCCCGTGAGGTGGCAAGTCCTCTCTCACCCGGGCAGGTGTAGGGGCAATGGCTGATGGATCCCTCCCAGCTTTTTTGAATGAGCTTAGCAGCAGCCTCTGCCCATGTCGTTCACTGCCGCTGATGGATCCGCTCCCAGCTGGTGCTGGGCTCTCCCTGTCATGTGGGGACATCATTAATCCTGTATGTTCTCTTACTCAGCGTTTTATTTATGTGTTTTCTTCTTGACTGAGATTTTAAAACAGATTGTGGCTGCTTCCGCTGACCTTTGAGAGATGTGTCATGTGTCCACTTTTGCACAGGTTGTGTAGAAACCAATGCCTAGGGTCACTGGTGGAGGAGCCTTGATTTTTGCCCTCCTTCTCCATGTCCAAGTCGGGCGGGAGTGCCCATGGAAGCTTTCATTATGAAGCCTCTCTCGGGATGCTCTGGCACGGTTCTGACTGGTGATTCTTCTCCAGGCCCGATGACGTCATGATGACGTCACCTCCTCTTGCCTCCCGCGCTGCATTGATAAGGCAATGGAGTTGTTGTTTAGTCACTCAGTCGAGTCCAGCTCTTTGTGACGGCACAGACTGTCGCCCACCAGGCTACTCTGACCATGGGATTTCCCAGGCAAGAACACTGGAGTGGGTTGCTATTTCCTTCTCCAGGGGGATTTTTCCTGACCCAAGGATCAAACCTGTGTTGCCTGCATTGGCAGGCAGGTTCTTTGCCACTGAGCCACCAGGGAAGCCCACGGCAATGGAGTCTTTCACCAAATCAGCTCACCACAGCGAGTGAGGATGGAAAGAGACGTGAGACCCAACAAACAAGGCAACTGATAGAACATTCATGATTAAAGGGATGACTTGCTAATACATTGGAAGGAATTCAAGAAAGCGTATAGAAGCACTTGTTTATTCTTGATGTCTGTACACTTTCAAAAATACTGCTATTACTGACAAAGGCAACAGGCAGCAGCTGCTATGTTTAACTGGAGCGTGGAGTTCTACCCCAATAAGAGGCACCACGTTTGAGGCAGAGATGGGGTGTGTTTCCTCACAACCCCTGCGCTCAGAGGGAGCACTTGGCCCGTGAGGTGGCAAGTCCTCTCTCAGCGCCTGGGCAGGTGTAGGGGCAATGGCTGTGGGGCTGACCAGTTGTACAGAGAGCCTGAGCTCATGGAACAGCTCCAAATTCACCCTCAGGGCTGATAGCCTGGCCTCGGAAAGCATTTCTCCTTACAGTGGTTTGACGTTAAGTGGGCTTCCCGGTGGCTCAGACAGTAAAGAATCTGCCTACAACACGGGAGACCTGGGTTCGGTCCCTGGGTTGGAAGATCCCCTGGAGAAGGGAAAGGCTACCCACTCCAGTATTTGTTTTTAATGGTGGTCACCAGGGAGAGCAGCCCAGCAAAGAGGGCTTTTTTTTTTTTTTAAATTCATTTTTGGCTATTCTGGGTTTTTACTGCTGCCACAGGCTCTTCTCTAGTTGCAGGGAGTGGGGGCTACTCTCTAGTTGAGGTGAGCAGGCTTCTTGTTGTGGTAACTTCTCTTGTGAAACTCGGGCTCTAAGGCTCACAGGCTTCAGTATTCGTGGCTCATGGGCTCCATAGTTGCGGCTCCGAGGCTCTGGAGCACAGGCTCCATCGTTGTGATTCACGGGGTAAGTTGCTCCGCAGCATGTGGGATCTTCCCGGATCAGGGATCAAACCCGTGTCTCCTGCATTGGCAGGCGGATTCTTTACCACTGAGTTACCAGGGAAGCCCCACTCCAGTATTCTTGCCTAGAGAATTCCATGGCTCATTTATAGGTCGCAGTTGGACACGACTGAGTGACTTTCCCTTTCTGCCAGGAGGGGGCGCTGGAGGGCTTCTCGTCCCAGTCACGGGCTGCCCACGGCAATGGAGTCTTTCACCAAATCAGCTCACCACAGCGAGTGAGGATGGAAAGAGACGTGAGACCCAACAAACAAGGCAACTGATAGAACATTCATGATTAAAGGGATGACTTGCTAATACATTGGAAGGAATTCAAGAAAGCGTATAGAAGCACTTGTTTATTCTTGATGTCTGTACACTTTCAAAAATACTGCTATTACTGACAAAGGCAACAGGCAGCAGCTGCTATGTTTAACTGGAGCGTGGAGTTCTACCCCAATAAGAGGCACCACGTTTGAGGCAGAGATGGGGTGTGTTTCCTCACAACCCCTGCGCTCAGAGGGAGCACTTGGCCCGTGAGGTGGCAAGTCCTCTCTCAGCGCCTGGGCAGGTGTAGGGGCAATGGCTGTGGGGCTGACCAGTTGTACAGAGAGCCTGAGCTCATGGAACAGCTCCAAATTCACCCTCCAGTACCTGCTCAGGGCTGATAGCCTGGCCTCGGAAAGCATTTCTCCTTACAGTGGTTTGACGTTAAGTGGGCTTCCCGGTGGCTCAGACAGTAAAGAATCTGCCTACAACACGGGAGACCTGGGTTCGGTCCCTGGGTTGGAAGATCCCCTGGAGAAGGGAAAGGCTACCCACTCCAGTATTTGTTTTTAAAGGTGGTCACCAGGGAGAGCAGCCCAGCAAAGAGGGCTTTTTTTTTTTTTAAATTCATTTTTGGCTATTCTGGGTTTTTACTGCTGCCACAGGCTCTTCTCTAGTTGCAGGGAGTGGGGGCTACTCTCTAGTTGAGGTGAGCAGGCTTCTTGTTGTGGTAACTTCTCTTGTGAAACTCGGGCTCTAAGGTTCACAGGCTTCAGTATTCGTGGCTCATGGGCTCCATAGTTGCGGCTCCGAGGCTCTGGAGCACAGGCTCCATCGTTGTGATTCACGGGGTAAGTTGCTCCGCAGCATGTGGGATCTTCCCGGATCAGGGATCAAACCCGTGTCTCCTGCATTGGCAGGCGGATTCTTTACCACTGAGTTACCAGGGAAGCCCCACTCCAGTATTCTTGCCTAGAGAATTCCATGGCTCATTTATAGGTCGCAGTTGGACACGACTGAGTGACTTTCCCTTTCTGCCAGGAGGGGGCGCTGGAGGGCTTCTCGTCCCAGTCCCGGGCTGCCGTGGTTTTGTTTTCTCATGCCTCCTACTGTACCGGTGTGCCCAGCAACACATGAACAGGGTGTGCAGATCCTTGCGGAGCTCGCAGCTCCGGCCCTGGCCCGACGGGCACCTCCCTGTGCCCCCCATCCCCAGGCAGACGCTGTTCGCTGCAGGTCGTGCACTGGCCAGCCGGATGGCACTGAGGTCTGTCTCCTCACACCCCTCTGCACAGCCACCCGCTGGCCTCACGCCGGTGGGCTTTCTTCAGCTCTGGGCTCCTGCTGCACACACTCTCTCCCGGGCTGGACGTGTGCAGCGGCGCCGTGTCCCAGGTGGGGCTCCTGCAGCGTGCCTTCCTCGCCACTTGACTCGTGCAGTCCGGCAGCTTCCTCCGGCCTCCAGCTCCAGGCCCCTCTCCAGCAGGGCTCGGCCACCCGTGTTCCCTCCGCGTCCCAGGGGGCAGATGTCCAGCTCGTCCACCAGTGACTGGCTCTACCCGCCTGTGCACCTCAGGCCTCGCCTCTCCAAGGGCCTCAGCTCCCCTCTCCAGGTCTCAGCTCCAGGGTGGGGCTCATCCTCAGTCCTCAGGTGGTCTGTCTCAGCCCTGGGGGTGGGGGTGTCTGCTCCTACAGCGGCTGCAGCTGTCTCCTTCAGAATTCTCTTTCACTCTCCCCTTGGCTGTCAACCTCCAGTTAATGAGTCGTCATATTTACCTTTCCCAGTTCAGGATGCCGTGTGGCTTTTGCCCCCTTGTTGGGCGATGCCCCGTCGCGGGGTTTCTCAGGCTTGGCTCTAGTGACAGGAGAGGCTGCGGCAGCCCTGGCTGTGTGGGGTTTTCCTGTGAATTGTAGGATGTGCAGCAGCATTCTTGGCCCCCACCCACCAGAGGCCAGCAGCACTCTGACAGCTTCGTAAATTTTCCGGCATGTGGGATCTTCCCGGATCAGGTATCAAACCCGTTTCTCCTGCATTGGCAGGCGGATTCTTTACCACTGACTTACCAGGGAAGCCCCACTCCAGTATTCTTGCCTAGAGAATTCCATGGCTCATTTATAGGTCGCAGTTGGACACGACTGAGTGACTTTCCCTTTCTGCCAGGAGGGGGCGCTGGAGGGCTTCTCGTCCCAGTCCCGGGCTGCCGTGGTTTTGTTTTCTCGTGCCTCCTACTGTACCGGTGTGCCCAGCAACACATGAACAGGGTGTGCAGATCCTTGCGGAGCTCGCAGCTCCGGCCCTGGCCCGACGGGCACCTCCCTGTGCCCCCCATCCCCAGGCAGACGCTGTTCGCTGCAGGTCGTGCACTGGCCAGCCGGATGGCACTGAGGTCTGTCTCCTCACACCCCTCTGCACAGCCACCCGCTGGCCTCACGCCGGTGGGCTTTCTTCAGCTCTGGGCTCCTGCTGCACACACTCTCTCCCGGGCTGGACGTGTGCAGCGGCGCCGTGTCCCAGGTGGGGCTCCTGCAGCGTGCCTGCCTCGCCACTTGACTCGTGCAGTCCGGCAGCTTCCTCCGGCCTCCGGCTCCAGGCCCCTCTCCAGCAGGGCTCGGCCACCCGTGTTCCCTCCGCGTCCCAGGGGGCAGATGTCCAGCTCGTCCACCAGTGACTGGCTCTACCCGCCTGTGCACCTCAGGCCTCGCCTCTCCAAGGGCCTCAGCTCCCCTCTCCAGGTCTCAGCTCCAGGGTGGGGCTCATCCTCAGTCCTCAGGTGGTCTGTCTCAGCCCTGGGGGTGGGGGTGTCTGCTCCTACAGCGGCTGCAGCTGTCTCCTTCAGAATTCTCTTTCACTCTCCCCTTGGCTGTCAACCTCCAGTTAATGAGTCGTCATATTTACCTTTCCCAGTTCAGGATGCCGTGTGGCTTTTGCCCCCTTGTTGGGCGATGCCCCGTCGCGGGGTTTCTCAGGCTTGGCTCTAGTGACAGGAGAGGCTGCGGCAGCCCTGGCTGTGTGGGGCTTTCCTGTGAATTGTAGGATGTGCAGCAGCATTCTTGGCCCCCACCCACCAGAGGCCAGCAGCACTCTGACAGCTGTTAACAGTGGAAAGTGTTTCCGGACCTCGGGAGACAGCCCACGGGAGGCAGAGTGTCCCCTGAGCCAGAGCCGCCGCCCGGTCTCAAGCCTCGCCTTCTCGTTTTGGCTTGTTCTGCTTCTGTTTTCTTTCTCTCCACAAGTTTCCCCTTTAGCCGTATAGTTACTATATGCGGATTCTTTGCTACAGACCTTTCTGAGAAGAACGGAACGGCCAAAAGGGCGTGGGTGTGGTTCTGTTCCTTGCTGTCCCTGGAGCAGCTGGAATTCTGACAGGTCACTGCTACGCAATAGGTAGGAATGAATCAATGAATGAATGAATGAGTGAATGAGTGGGTGTGAGGAGACGGGTTTGGAGAAGGCAAGAGGAAAGTGCAAAGCCCTGAAAAGAAAGGATGAGGTGTGAAGAGAGCTGGAGGGAGAAGCCAGAGGCCAGGAGACCCTGCGGAGGCGGAGGGGTGGCCGGTGAGGTAGCTGGTGGCCCACGGGGCACGTACGTCAGAAAGATGCCCTTTGGGATTTGGTTGAGCTTTGCTGCAGGCAGACATCAGAAGAATCCCGTCACTCTCTTTTTTTGAAAAGTCTTCGTTGATATTGTTACAATATTGCTTCTGTTTTATGGTTTGTACTTTTTTTTTTTTTTGGCATATGGAATCTTAGCTTCCCAACCAGGGTTCGAACCTGCACTTCATTGGAAAGCAGAGTCTTAACCACCAGACCGCCAGGGAAGTTCCCCAGAGCCCTCGCTTTAGCAGATCTTCTGAAACATGTCCCTCCATATGGTGCGTCGTGAGGGTGTGCTTTCAGGGAACGAAGGCAACTTCTCTGTCCTGCCCACGGCTGGCACTTGTTGAAGACAGGCCCTCCCGGCAGCACCTGGCCAAATCCAGGCGGCCCAGATACACACGTTGACCCGCCAGGACTGTGAGTCACAGCCGTGTCGGCGACACCAAGGCCCGTTCTCCAGCTCAGTGTTCTTCAAGGTTCCCCTTCTCCCCGAGGAAGCCTGAGGACCCCAAGAGGCAGGGAGCAGAGGTGTCGCTAATTACATAGGTGTGAGGCACAGTGCAAAACGCTAATGAACAGAGGCCAGACAGGCTCATTTGACAGTTATTTTGAGAGGAGACTCATTTTGCTTTTGCTCAGTTTGCCCATGTATTTAAATTAAGTGAGATGGCATGACTGTGTTTGCTAAAGTGCAAGGTTTCGGAAGACTCTGGCGGTGATATGGTTATTGTGAGAGGACACAGTTATTGTGCTTTCTGTTAACAAAGCTTTGAACGGTAGCACAACGTGCTGGGGAAGATTCTGCACGGTTACTAACGATGGCTTTAAAGGAAGCCAGGGCCGTCAGCGGGTCCTTCTCCTGTCTTCCAGAGGGGGCGCCACCGAGCCAGGTGCCGCGTCCCTGTGTCTCCGGGATGCGCCCTCTGGTTGAACTGCACATTTCCCCTGGGGGTCTGCGGTGGAAGAACCTTCTCTGTCCTGTGACTCGCCCAAAATAGCCTTTGCAAGTGTGGACAGGCAACAGCACAGGGAGGCTGGGCAGTGAGGAGATGAGACCTGTTGACCGTTTCAGCGCTCTGTGACGTAAACATGTACCTCCTAGCTCATGCACTGGGCACATTTTCCAGTGGCTTTTGATGAAGTTTTCCTGCTCTGTCCAAGAAATAGAATGTCTTGTGAACAAACACAGATCAAAAAACGGATGCTTTATATTTGGAAAGGAAAAGAATGAAATGAAATCCCCTACCATGGCCTAGATTTCCAGTTACTTTTGTGAGCTATGAATTCCACTAATGGGAACGCTGTGTGTATGGGGAAAGAAAGCAGGAGAAAGAAAACAAATGTTTATCCTTTCTCATTTTCCCCAGATTTCTAAGTCAGTCCATTGCATCATGTCCATGGCTCTGAACTGCAAGTCCAGCTGGATGCATTTTCTACAGAAGCTATGCATCTCAAAACCATTTTGCCACCAGAATTCCATTCAATAAGAATTAAGGAGGGATTTCAATCTAGGTTATACAGCCTTTTATAGACAGCCTGAGATTTCACCCACTTACTAGAATTTTCTGAACCTCCATCATAGTAAAATGAGTACAGGGTCCATGTCATACAGTAGTAAGTGTTCGTCGCTCAGTCGTGTGTGATTCTTTGCGACCCCGTGGCCTGCAGCCTGCCAGGCTCCTCTGTCCATGGAGATTCCCCAGGCACGAACACTGGAGGGCGTTGCCATCCTCTCCTCTAGGAGATCTTCCCAATTCAAGGATCAAACCCAGGTCTCCGGCCTTCCAGGCAGATTCTCTACCATCTAAACCAGCAGGGAAGCCTGAGGAGGTGATAAATAGTGTAACATGTGGACCAAGCGCTTAGGCTGAGTCCTTCCCGCTCAGCCGGCAAAGAATCTATCTGTAATGCAGAAGCCGCAGGAGGTGCATGTTCATTCCCTGGATCGGGGAGACCCCTTGGAGAAGGACATGACAACCCACTCCAGTTTCTTGCCTGGTGAATCCCATGGACAGAGGAGCCTAGATGGCTACCGCCCATGGGGTCACAAAGAGTTGGACACGACTGAGCAAATAACGCAGTCCACAGAAGTGTTCAATGAACGATGGTCATTATTAAAGCTATTATATCATGCTACAATGATTCGGTGCATCTTTTTTTTTTTCTGTCTTGCACCTGCAGTCAGGTAAGACCAGCAGGCAATATAAATGACTCTGGGAGATGATTGTAGAAACCAAACCACTGAGCCGTTACTTCAGTCTCCGGGAAAAGGGCACGTCAGTTAAGAGAGTGTTTATCGGATGCGCACCCCTGCCTTGCAGCAAGCATCTGTTTCGAGTGTTTCCTGTGTGTGCTGGACCTCTCTGGGGAGAGGCAGATAGAGACGGGACACACTTTCCCAGGTGGTGATTTTATAGCTCCTGGATCTTATTGAAATCTTGTGGCGGCTGGGACGAGACACATTCTATGAATTCCAGGATATGTTAGCAATGGGCTCACTTTGTAGGTTGGGGATGATAAGGAAACATTTATTCTTTCTCGTCTATTCTTTTCTCCAAAGATACAGCCGTTTCTCCTAGTCCCCTTTCTTTCAAAATGACCACTCTGTCAAGACCTCCATTAATGGTGTCCAAACCACTGACTCCTTCATGAATCATATCCTGGTTAATTGAGGGGGGACTCAAGCAGACATTTTAGATAAAGTCTCTAGGCTGTGAGAAGTAACAGAGGTCTTATTTCTCTGTGTGTAGCCTATAAACTCCAACCTTAAAAAGATCCTGGAGGAAAAAATAATTTAAACTGGTCTCTGCCTTATTAGGCTGTTCTAGTGATTCTGCTCAAGTAAGGAAAGAAAATTCTCAGTGTAGTAGAGGTGTTTCTATGGCCTGTCGTCGACAATTTGACAGTAAGAATCTATTGAGTTTTTCCTGGTTGGGAGTGATGGGTGGTTTACTCACTTGACGGTGGCTCGTGCTATCTCCGTGTTGCTGAGTGGAACACTTCACTCTGCTCAGCTCACAAAAACATGTCTTGCACTCAGCTGCCCTCTATTGGCTGGAAAGTGGATTGTTTTCTTCAACAGTGGTTTTCCTGAAAACAGAAGAAAAATTATGTGTTCACAAAAACTCATCAGGAGCCTAGAGGGCTACCGCCCATGGGGTCACAAAGAGTTGGACATGACTGAGCAAATAACACAGTCCACAGAAGTGTTCAATAAACGATGGTCATTATTAAAGCTATTATATCATGCTTCCATGATTCGGTGCATCTTTTTTTTTCTGTCTTGCACCTGCAGTCAGGTAAGACCAGCAGGCAGTATAAATGACTCTGGGAGATGATTGTAGAAGCCAAACCACTGAGCCGTTACTTCAGTCTCCGGGAAAAGGGCACGTCAGTTAAGAGAGTGTTTATCGGATGCGCACCCCTGCCTTGCAGCAAGCATCTGTTTCGAGTGTTTCCTGTGTGTGCTGGACCTCTCTGGGGAGAGGCAGATAGAGACGGGACACACTTTCCCAGGCGGTGATTTTATAGCTCCTGGATCTTACTGAAATCTTGTGGCGGCTGGGACGAGACACATTCTATGAATTCCAGGATATGTTAGCAATGGGCTCACTTTGTAGTTTGGGGATGATAAGGAAACATCATTTATTCTTTCTCGTCTATTCTTTTCTCCAAAGATACAGCCGTTTCTCCTAGTCCCCTTTCTTTCAAAATGACCACTCTGTCAAGACCTCCATTAATGGTGTCCAAACCACTGACTCCTTCATGAATCATATCCTGGTTAATTGAGGGGGGACTCAAGCAGACATTTTAGATAAAGTCTCTAGGCTGTGAGAAGTAACAGAGGTCTTATTTCTCTGTGTGTAGCCTATAAACTCCAACCTTAGAAAGATCCTGGAGGAAAAAATAATTTAAACTGGTCTCTGCCTTATTAGGCTGTTCTAGTGATTCTGCTCAAGTAAGGAAAGAAAATTCTCAGTGTAGTAAAGGTGTTTTTATGGCCTGTCGTCGACAGTTTGACAGTAAGAATCTATTGAGTTTTTCCTGGTTGGAAGTGATGGGTGGTTTACTCACTTGACGGTGGCTCGTGCTATCTCCGTGTTGCTGAGTGGAACACTTCACTCTGCTCAGCTCACAAAAACATGTCTTGCACTCAGCTGCCCTCTATTGGCTGGAAAGTGGATTGTTTTCTTCAACAGTGGTTTTCCTGAAAACAGAAGAAAAATTATCTGTTCACAAAGACTCATCAGGAGCCTTCTGTCTGTGTGGACCAAGATACAGGTCTATTCTGATTTCAAATTAACATGTTTTTATGAACCTATCCTCTGTTTCTCATCTCATCTCTTGCCTTGTCTAGTTTCTCTTCTTAATATTTATCTCATTTTATGGATATCCTCTTAGTTATTTGCCCTTTGTCTGTCTCCCTGATTGGAAAGTAAGCTTCATGAAACTTAGGACTTTATTTGCTTCTTTTGTATTCTTGAGCCTCAGAGAATGCCTGGCACTTAGTGGCTGGTCAAAAAATTTGTTGCTGTTGTTTAGTTGCTAAGTCATGTCCGACTCTGTGATCCCATGGACTGTAGGCCTCCAGGCTCCTCTGTTTGTGGGATTTCCCAGACAAGAACACTGGAGTGGGGTGCCATTTCCTCCTCCAGGGGATCTTCCTGACCCAGGGATGGAAGCCCCATGTCCTGCTTGGCTGGTAGATTCTTTGCCACTGAGCCACCTGGGAAGCCCTTGGTCTATAAATAGTAGTTGAATCAATGCATGAGTACCAAGTATATCTTAGAACTGGGTACTGTAATGAAAGGTTAGTAACAGATGGTTCTGGCCTTGTAGGGCCCACAATCTAGAAGAATTGGACCCAAAAGGATGATGGGTTTAGGAAGAGCTATCAGCACAACGTGTGCTTTGTAATATGGAGGAGACAGGCTCCAGGGGATTATTCATACTTAACGTTAGTGTTTGAGGAGCTGCCCTGTGGAAGAAAGATTGGACAGTTCAATAGGTTCCAAAGAACGTATCAATATTGAATTGATAGAAGGCACAGGGAAATAATTTTGACTCCACAAAAATCTCAGAATTGTGTGAAGTCATCTTGGATGACTCTGACCATCCTCAGAGGCACCTAATCACGGCCCGCATTCTCACCTGGCCCTGGTGGAGCTGGAGGTTGGCTCCTGTGCTAGCCTAGGCAGGGAGCAGGAAGCTGACTTCACCTTTGACTCTGTTCCAATTACAGTTTTTACACGTGCACGTGCAAGGAAAAGAGATTCTTATTAAACAGTGAGACAGCTTCTACCGGAAGGTCCGTTGTTCTCCTCCTGCTGCCCGCTGGCATTGTGGCCAGACTGCTAGGCGTGCAGAAGGATGGAGAAACAGGCAGGGCAGGTGGATGAGGGCAGCCCAAATGAACCCAACAGAGAAAGACTTGAAGGAGCCGCTGAAGCCAGGCTGGAGATGGCTTTCCTGGGGACCCTCAGGCACAAGGGAGGTCGTAGTGATCTGTCTGTGGGGCATCTGCTAACATGAGGCCCACGAATCTGATAGACTGCCTGGCATGGAGCATCAAGCTTGGGAACTTGAACTCCTCATTGAGCCCCTTCAGTTCACCTTTGCTTCTGCAGGTGGGAACTCATCCACTCCCTATAGCAGGAAGGGGGCTCAGCTGCACTTTCGGAGGAGGGGAGGAAAAGCGTCTTTCCTTTTCTACCACAAGATGCGGCCTCTTCACCTATATTCCTGGGGGGATTGGCAACCATCTGCAAAGATGACAACGTGTTCTCTTTCCGGTCAACGTCTCTGATCCCTAGAGTCTGGGAGGAAACCAGAATGGAGGAAGCGAGCAGTGGGTGCCCTCTCACACAGGACTACACACAAAGAAACACATGGCGGGCAGCAGAAAGAGCCTGTTTTGCTAAAGCAGAATTACCGTTTCTAGGCAGCTGCAGTGTTTTCAGGCCAGGGAGAACTCTGTCACACGATTAAGGAGATAGAACCATTTCCAGTTCAGCTAACCTTCCTGCTGTTGCCGCATCTGTTCAGGGGACCCAGGGGCGTTCTGTCCTTGTGCTCAGGATCTCAGAGCCGATTGGACACTATGCTCATTTTCCCCCCGGCCACTGATTGACTGGGGTGTGGAAGGCACAGGGAAATAATTTTGACTCCACAAAAATCTCAGAATTGTGTGAAGTCATCTTGGATGACTCTGACCATCCTCAGAGGCACCTAATCACGGCCCGCATTCTCACCTGGCCCTGGTGGAGCTGGAGGTTGGCTCCTGTGCTAGCCTAGGCAGGGATCAGGAAGCTGACTTCACCTTTGACTCTGTTCCAATTACAGCTTTTACACGTGCACATGCAAGGAAAAGAGATTCTTATTAAACGGTGAGACAGCTTCTACCGGAAGGTCCCTTGTTCTCCTCCTGCTGCCCGCTGGCATTGTGGCCAGACTGCTAGGCGTGCAGAAGGATGGAGAAACAGGCAGGGCAGGTGAATGAGGGCAGCCCGAATGAACCCAACAGAGAAAGACTTGAAGGAGCCGCTGAAGCCAGGCTGGAGATGGCTTTCCTGGGGACCCTGAGGCACAAGGGAGGTCGCAGTGATCTGTCTGTGGGGCATCTGCTAATATGAGGCCCACGAATCTGATAGACTGCCTGGCATGGAGCATCAAGCTTGGGAACTTGAACTCCTCATTGAGCCCCTTCAGTTCACCTTTGCTTCTGCAGGTGGGAACTCATCCACTCCCTATAGCAGGAAGGGGGCTCAGCTGCACTTTCGGAGGAGGGGAGGAAAAGCGTCTTTCCTTTTCTACCACAAGATGCGGCCTCTTCACCTATATTCCTGGGGGGATTGGCAACCATCTGCAAAGATGACAACGTGTTCTCTTTCCGGTCAACGTCTCTGATCCCTAGAGTCTGGGAGGAAACCAGAATGGAGGAAGCGAGCAGTGGGTGCCCTCTCACACAGGACTACACACAAAGAAACACATGGCGGGCAGCAGAAAGAGCCTGTTTTGCTAAAGCAGAATTACCGTTTCTAGGCAGCTGCACTGTTTTCAGGCCAGGGAGAACTCTGTCACACGATTAAGGAGATAGAACCATTTCCAGTTCAGCTAACCTTCCTGCTGTTGCCGCATCTGTTCAGGGGACCCAGGGGCGTTCTGTCCTTGTGCTCAGGATCTCAGAGCCGATCTATGGACACTATGCTCATTTTCCCCACCTCCGGTCCACATACATTTACTTGACATGTGGAGGGATTGGAGAGGGCCATGTGGTTGGACGTGCAGGATGAGCATCAGCTCATCATGCTTGCCAAGAATCAGATGCTCTGCGAAGATTAATTATGGGCTCAGCCTTTTACATGCTCTGTTGTCCAGGGGACATCTCTGTTGCTCTGAGAAGTTAATACAAGTAATCAAAGCCAACCTGTCCTCTGCTTGGGGAACACCCCGGCAGGGGTTCTCCTCCCCACTACCCAGACAGACTTCGCTGAATGAGCCCAGGAAACAGCAAAGGGTTGGAGGGAGAATGAGGTGGGACCAGGGGCAAGGACTTCTCACGGGAAGAGGTGTCGCTCCCCGGGCCAACCGGGGCACAAGCTCCTGCCCCAAACACCAGCAGGACCCTGAATGTGTTTTTATTAACTGCAATGGTGAGTTCCGTGGGAGGAATAATTCCCACAGATCATGCTGCATGGAATACAAATTGTTTTCTTGCTGCTGTGCTGCTATTTAATTAAGTCAATGCAGATTCAAGTGCATAGAGAAGTACATTTTGGAGCAATAGGATTCAAACTGGGATTCTCTTGTAGCTCGGCTGGTAAAGAATCCGCCTGCAATGCAGGAGACCCTGGTTCGATTCCTGGGTTGGGAAGATCCCCTGGAGAAGGGATAGGCTACTCACTCCAGTAACCTTGGGCTTCTCTGGTGACTCAGATGGTAAACGACCCACTTGCAATGCAGGAGACCTGGGTTTGATCCCTGGGTTAGGAAGATCTGGAGAAGGGAAAGGCTCCCTTCCATAGTTATTCATATTCCAAGAATAACTCCATTATTCTTGCCTGGAGAATTTCATGACTCATCCATGGGTTGTAAAGAGTCAGACATGACTGAGTGACTTCACTTTCACTTTTCAGGATTCAGACCACTCAGAACCAACTGTTATCAATGAGCATATTTGTGACTGGCTCATAGGATGGGGTAGAATGTGTTTTTGTGTTTGGTGTGTTTTGTTTATTTTGTAGAATAGGTAATCTTGTCTACATGGTTTATTTTTTTTAAATGCCACCCAGAACTGTTTAAAATGGTAGGTAGTTTCCTAGACGAGCCCACAAAAGCTTGTTTAGCCCACAGTATGCTGGGCTGCAGAGCTGGAAACACAGCCCACACCCTGTGTTTTGCACGGACAGCAGCCTCAGCTCCAAGGAGGGTGGCTCAGTCATTTGTTGACTCTTGCTATTTTTACCATAAAAATCTTTGTCCCAAGCAGTTTTTCTTTTCAATTTTTTTTAACTTCCTGCCATGAGCTTTCTTAGTCATTTATTATTTTCATCCATCTTTATTCTTTGGCCTGTGTGGGCCTCCCATTGCAGTGGCCTCCCTCGTTGCAGAGCACTGGTCCAGCTGCTCTGCTGCACATGGGATCTTCCCAGTCCAGGGATTGAACTGGTGCCCCTTGCACTGCAAGACGGTGTCCTTACCCACTGGACCACCAGGGAAGCCCTGTCCCAAGCAGTTTTGCTGCACAATTAATTGTGGGCCATTAAGACAACTTTGCCATAAAGGAATAATAATAGTAGAATAAAAGGACCTTAAAAGGGACACAATGAACTATAAAAAATTAATAACAAATCTTCACAGAGGTTATATGGTGAAAAATGAAAGTACAAAAAATATTTTCATATAGTCAAAATGTATGTAGATTCATAATGGTAGTTTTTTTTTCTTATTTTCTTTTATTCTGCACTGCATCCAAAGATTATGTTTTACTTTGATCATGATCTCCACATTATTCTACCTGCTAAGTAAAGCCTATTTCTTAAATAGGAATACTCCATATCTAATGAAGATGGCATTTTTTAGAGCTCTTTGATACGACACCCCAAGAAGCATATACTGCATAGAGGTGGCCAGTATTCTAAAGCTAGATTTTCTTGTAGGGGTAGTTTTATTCCTATATATCATGGAGAAAACTATACTTGCTTTCTCAAAGGCAGTCGTGAAGGATTCAGGGTCTAATGTCAGATCGAAATCTTCTATGATACAAAAAAATCTGCCGAGTCTCCTCAGATGTCCCTGAAAGTAAAACGAACAGACAAAGAATGCGGCTATTTCTTATCAATATACATACCTTCTCTAATGGGGAGCACATGGCTGGACTCCATTGAAATGTGACAGGGCACCCCAGTCCTTGTATTTCACCCGGTCATCTGAGCCAGATTCTGGGCCAGATTCCATGGTTCTGCCTCCATTGTGTTCTCCACCTTCAAATAGCAAAAAGAAGTCACTATTTTCAAGAAACTTCTATTCTTCAGGAGAAACTTGATCTATCTTTTGACTTCAGCTTCTAGTATTGTGCGATACATTTGGTAAATTTGACATGATAGAGCAAGCTGTTTTACCGAGAATTCGCTGAAGAATCAACCCCTGAGGCCCCTCGTCAGTTACTGCCTTTCTGTTTTATATTTGCCATAGCCTTTTTGCCGATGTGCTGCTCTGCTGCACATGGGATCTTCCCAGTCCAGGGATTGAACTGGTGCCCCTTGCACTGCAAGACGGTGTCCTTACCCACTGGACCACCAGGGAAGCCCTGTCCCAAGCAGTTTTGCTGCACAATTAATTGTGGGCCATTAAGACAACTTTGCCATAAAGGAATAATAATAGTAGAATAAAAGGACCTTAAAAGGGACACAATGAACTATAAAAAATTAATAACAAATCTTCACAGAGGTTATATGGTGAAAAATGAAAGTACAAAAAATATTTTCATATAGTCAAAATGTATGTAGATTCATAATGGTAGTTTTTTTTTCTTATTTTCTTTTATTCTGCACTGCATCCAAAGATTATGTTTTACTTTGATCATGATCTCCACATTATTCTACCTGCTAAGTAAAGCCTATTTCTTAAATAGGAATACTCCATATCTAATGAAGATGGCATTTTTTAGAGCTCTTTGATACGACACCCCAAGAAGCATATACTGCATAGAGGTGGCCAGTATTCTAAAGCTAGATTTTCTTGTAGGGGTAGTTTTATTCCTATATATCATGGAGAAAACTATACTTGCTTTCTCAAAGGCAGTCGTGAAGGATTCAGGGTCTAATGTCAGATCGAAATCTTCTATGATACAAAAAAATCTGCCGAGTCTCCTCAGATGTCCCTGAAAGTAAAACGAACAGACAAAGAATGCGGCTATTTCTTATCAATATACATACCTTCTCTAATGGGGAGCACATGGCTGGACTCCATTGAAATGTGACAGGGCACCCCAGTCCTTGTATTTCACCCGGTCATCTGAGCCAGATTCTGGGCCAGATTCCATGGTTCTGCCTCCATTGTGTTCTCCACCTTCAAATAGCAAAAAGAAGTCACTATTTTCAAGAAACTTCTATTCTTCAGGAGAAACTTGATCTATCTTTTGCCTTCAGCTTCTAGTATTGTGCGATACATTTGGTAAATTTGACATGATAGAGCAAGCTGTTTTACCGAGAATTCGCTGAAGAATCAACCCCTGAGGCCCCTCGTCAGTTACTGCCTTTCTGTTTTATATTTGCCATAGCTGGATAAACTTTTGGTGTTGGCCGGTGGGAGGGATAACTTGTGTTCCCTGGGGGATTTGCAAGCACTATGCAATCATTTTCCAGTAGAGAATGCAGTCTGGCTTTATACTGTCTTATCTCACACTTCCGGTACATTTTCTTAGCACTTTATTTTCCATCAACTTGACATTTGTGGTTGTTATCCTTGGGCTAGCCCAGAGTTCACAAATGATTGTAAAATCCACAATACTCTTTATTGTAAATTCCACACAGCTGATTGATATTTGTACAATGCTTTTATTGATTTCCCTGGTCTCTTGCATCCACTGTCAACCTACGGTTGGGATCAGACCATGAACTGACAACATCAGACTACCAATAAATGGTTCCTTCCTATCCAGTTCAGCAAAGCCATTCAAGGCATGGAGAAATGAGTATAGTGGGTGCTTCAACTTCCTTTGAATAACATGAAAGAGAAAAAAATGAAGACATGAAGACACTCCATTCATTTACCAGTATGTGTCTTCTTCCCTTAGTCAACCATAGTTTTTGAGTACTAGCAGAATGTTTCCTCGTTTGGGGGATATTTACCATCTGGTTGCCACAGATATGACATAGTGTGATGTGTAATCTGCATCATTAACATTTTCTCCATCATCTTCTTAACTCTGGACAAGCAACAAAAAAATAAACAAACCCGTGGTTTGTAGTGACTGCCGTTTTTTGTCAGACAAAGAATGCGGCTATTTCTTATCAATATACATACCTGCTCTAATGGGGAGCACATGGCTGGACTCCATTGAAATGTGACAGGGCACCCCAGTCCTTGTATTTCACCCGGTCATCTGAGCCAGATTCTGGGCCAGATTCCATGGTTCTGCCTCCATTGTGTTCTCCACCTTCAAATAGCAAAAAGAAGTCACTATTTTCAAGAAACTTCTATTCTTCAGGAGAAACTTGATCTATCTTTTGCCTTCAGCTTCTAGTATTGTGCGATACATTTGGTAAATTTGACATGATAGAGCAAGCTGTTTTACCGAGAATTCGCTGAAGAATCAACCCCTGAGGCCCCTCGTCAGTTACTGCCTTTCTGTTTTATATTTGCCATAGCTGGATAAACTTTTGGTGTTGGCCGATGGGAAGGATAACTTGTGTTCCCTGGGGGATTTGCAAGCACTATGCAATCATTTTCCAGTAGAGAATGCAGTCTGGCTTTATACTGTCTTATCTCACACTTCCGGTACATTTTCTTAGCACTTTATTTTCCATCAACTTGACATTTGTGGTTGTTATCCTTGGGCTAGCCCAGAGTTCACAAATGATTGTAAAATCCACAATACTCTTTATTGTAAATTCCACACAGCTGATTGATATTTGTACAATGCTTTTATTGTTTTCCCCTGGTCTCTTGCATCCACTGTCAACCTACGGTTGGGATCAGACCATGAACTGACAACATCAGACTACCAATAAATGGTTCCTTCCTATCCAGTTCAGCAAAGCCATTCAAGGCATGGAGAAATGAGTATAGTGGGTGCTTCAACTTCCTTTGAATAACACGAAAGAGAAAATAATGAAGACATGAAGACACTCCATTCATTTACCAGTATGTGTCTTCTTCCCTTAGTCAATCATGGTTTTTGAGTACTAGCAGAATGTTTCCTCGTTTGGGGGATATTTACCATCTGGTTGCCACAGATATGACATAGTGTGATGTGTAATCTGCATCATTAACATTTTCTCCATCATCTTCTTAACTCTGGACAAGCAACAAAAAAATAAACAAACCCGTGGTTTGTAGTGACTGCCGTTTTTTTTTTGTGGCCACTTCTATTGGTCTTCCATTTAGTTATCTTTGTTCTTTGGCCTGTGTGGGCCTCCCATTGCAGTGGCCTCTCTCATTGCAGAGCATCGGCTCTGGGTGCATGCGCTCCAGAGCTCTGGCTCGGCAGTTGGACATATTGGTCCAGCCGCTCCACAGCACGTGGAATCCTCCCAGGCCGGGGATCAAACCGGTGTCCCCTGCACTGCAAGGTGGTGTCCTTACCCTCTAGACCACCAGGGAAGCCCCTGTCTGTCAATTTGTGGGGTGTAAATATTCCTTCCATGATGTCACGTACTAACTTGGGAAGTGCAGTATCATATCCTCATGTAATATTTCCACGACACAAGTGTAACAGTGGAAAACAACCTTGAGCGCATAGGTAATAGGAAAATGTAGTAAAGTAATTAGGAAGGGGTCTAAATATTGAGTATTTATTATATTTATTTTTAAATATAATTTAAGTGTAGGTTTATACATTTTACATTTAAATCATAATTGAATGTAACTGGCTTCCTAAAATCCTGACAAACCCACCTGAGCATACCACTGCCCCGCGAAGGCGGGAAAGATGAATTCTCATCACCAGTGCTGACTCTTGGCCGCTGCGGGGTGACATACAGACAGGGGCTCAGCACATGAATGTTGCATGAATCAAGAAGATTTCCGGTGGGCTATCTGCGTGATCATCACAGCACACTCTTGTGTTTTATCCGCTCTTGCAACCAGAGGCAGAGTAACTGTATAGAAACCATACAGTATTAGCAAATACCATACAGATGGCCATCGGTCTGTTTTCTCAGCCGCAGCGTGATTTTCTACTCTTCCTCTAAAGGCACAGCTTCGACTTTGAAACTAGACCCCTACAATTTCTCTCCCTTGTTCACTTGGGAAGAATAACCCATAACAAAACTAACGTAGAAATACCAGCATGTTCCTCAGGCCCCAGAATATAAGATCTTCTCAGCGGAGCAGCTGGTAATTGACTCGCAGGGGTCTGTTCTTCAGGGATTGGTCTCAACAGCTGCCCACAGGTTGTTTACTTGGGAGACACTCGCCTTTATTCCTGCAATTGACTAGAGGCGGGGCCTCCGAGTTTTGATTCACGAAAGCCAGTGTCCCTTGTGGCCACACCCCTCTGTGATGTTACTCTCCTGAGACTGATCTGTTGCTGGATTCACAGAGCAGCCTCGAGCTCTACTGAATTCACTTTTTTTTCAGGCACAAAGAGCGGCATCGTCCGTCAGACGGTCAGGAAATGAGCAGGGGCACACTGTGTGAGAGCATGTCTTTGGCCTTCATTCGTCTTCATTTATTCTCACTCCTTCACCCTTCTCATGAATTAACAAATACCAGGTGCCTCCTTGGAATCTGAGCTGTGTGAATTTTCAACCATTTAAGAATCTTCCCGGATTATTTTCTTACCAAAGCCATGCATATTTATTGTAGATCATGTTAAAATACAAATAAGTGAGAACAAAAGAAAAGCAGTCATATTCATCCTAAGATATGTATTTCTTATCTTCCAGGCTTTTTTGTGCATATGTAGGAAGGGCCTCTCTAACAGGGTGATCTCTGACCAGGGACCTGACTGAAGTGATAGAGAAACCGCCTATCTGGAAGGGGAGCATTCCAGGCGGAGGGAACAGAATCAGAAAAGGTGTTTAAGAACTAGCCAGGAGGCCAATAAGGTCGCTACAGAGGGATGGAATGAGGAGGTGGCAGGTGATGTGGCAAAGTAATGAAGACCAAGTCAAGGCCCTGGTGAGGACTTTGGCTTTTGCCAGAATCTGTGGTGTGCTCTGTGCTCGGGACCCTCTAGAGGGCTCGCTCTGCAGAGGGGTGCAGGGCCCCATGCATGTGCCACAGGGATCCCCCTGGCGGCTGCGTGGGAAGCACATTATGGAGCAGCAAGGTTGGGAGCAGGGAGCCCAGTTGGGAGACGATGGGATCGTTCAGGCTCTGATAGACCCTGAGCTGCAGAGATGTCTGGGAAAGCTTGGCAGAGCCGCCGACTGGCCGGCAGGCGCGGAGCACGGAGGAGGACCAGCCCCAGCGGCAGCGAAGCCGCCCGCCTGCCCCACCCGCCTGCCCGTCCTCCCCTGGAGGCCTGCCAGATGTGTGCGGAGCAGGAGCCGCTGGCCAAGCGGCAGCTCTGATCCTGACTTGCCAGGAAAGTTGAGAAGCCAGCTGGGTTGCCTTCTTAATCTAATTTTTCTATTATTTGGCACAAGTGCTGAAGTGTCCTCTTAAATTAATTACCGTAAAACCAAAGATAGGCTCAGAGAGAAATAGTGTAGCAGTCAGATCTTGTCTCCGTTCCTGGGGCTGCCTGACAACCACAGCACCGCTGTCTTGTGCAGACGCCCCCGGGTCAGCGGATCCTGGGCTTTTGTCTGGTCTCAACTAACAGAGGAGTCTGTGCGTTGGCCCATGAAGCTGGACCTACAAGGACCTTATATATGTGTGCGTGCTAAGTTTCTTCCGTTCTATTCAACTCTTTGTGACCCCATGGACTGTAGCCCTCCAGGCTCCTCTGTCCATGGAATTCTCCAGGCAGGAATACTGCAGTGGGTTGCGATTCCTTCACCAGCAGATCTTCCCGACCCAGGGATCAAACCCAAGCCTCTTAGTTCTCCTGCACTGGCAGGAGGATTCTTTTCACTAGGACTTTGGTGAGGAGTGATTCTCATCTCCTCTTTTACTGGACTCACCAAATGAATGACAATTTACAGCTTGATCAGTTTTGTTTTGCTCCAAGTTTGCTCTCAGTGGTCATACAGCCCCAGTGTTCTCTCATTGGGACCTGAATTTAAGTCCAAGGGGTGGCATTCAGCTCTTGGAATCCCCAGTGACCTCAAGGAGATACTTAAAATTTCAAGTCTATTTTTAAAATATTTATCTTACTTATTATTTAGTTATGGCTGTGCTGGGTCTTCTCTGCCGAGTGCAGGCTTTCTCTAGTTCCAGCAAGAAGGAGCTACGCTCTCACTGCAGTGCTCGGTCTTCTCACTGCGGCGGCTTCTCCCGTTTCGGTGGGTGGGCTCCATAGTTGTGACTCGTGGGCTCTGGAGCACAGGCTCAGAAGTTGTGGCCCATGGACTTAGTTACCCTGCAGCGTGTGGAATCTTCCTGGACCAGGCATCGAAGCCATGTCCCCTGCACTGGCAGGCAAAGTCTTAACCACTGGACCACCAGGGAAGTCCATGCCTCTTTTGTTTGCACCATGATGTCTGAATCCATTGTGTGATTCTTTTCAAACAAGGTTCAAACCCTGGGTCGAGAAGATCCCCTGGGGAAGGGAATGACAACCCACTCTAGTATTCTCGCCTGGGAAAGCCCATGGACAGACGAGCCTGTTGGGCTGCGGTCCATGGGGTCGCAAAGAATCAGATGTGACTGAGCGAATGCCACCTAGATGTACCTGTGGTATTAGAATACACATTTTAAAATCCTAGGACAGGCTCCTGCTTGAAGATCAACAGTAACAGCATTTCTCTCCTACCTTTAATCCACGCTTATCTATTTTAACGTGCATTTCAAATTGTGATCTTAAGCCTCTTGAGACAGTTAATCCCCAGTGTACGAAGCAGCAACCCCCGCCATCAGAGGATGATTAGCCCTAGGAAGGAGACATAGCCAGTGACCTTGGTAATGAGGCAGCTAGTTAGAGTTAGTGATTTCCAGGTCAGGCCACAGGATGATGCATGGCCAGACAGAGCTCTCCCCGCTAATTTTTCTTGGCTGGATCATGACTGAACTAATTCTCATTCAGCCCATATGCCAGCACTTAAATTCACTATGTAGAGTGGTTTAGTTTCAAATTTTCTTTGAAGCGACTTATGCCATTCAACAGGTAAGATAAAAATATGATCTCTTCCCTTAATAACTTTTAGGATCATGATTCTGGGGCCAATAAAGCATTTAATTCTAAAAACTGCAATAAAAGTAATTAAACCTTAAAATAAAAACACTTGCGATGAATCTGACCTTTCAAATAATGTACAAAACACATTAGGCATGCTGCCCTGCTTTGATCTGTTCAAGTCCCAGGATCCTTTTCAAAATCATCTGCATCTGACCATGTTCCAGCAAGAAGGAGCTACTCTCTCACTGCAGTGCTCGGCCTTCTCACTGCGGCAGCTTCTCCCGTTTCGGTGGGTGGGCTCCATAGTTGTGACTCGTAGGCTCTGGAGCACAGGCTCAGAAGTTGTGGCCCATGGACTTAGTTACCCTGCAGCGTGTGGAATCTTCTTGGACCGGGCATCGAGCCATGTCCCCTGCACTGGCAGGCAAAGTCTTAACCACTGGACCACCAGGGAAGTCCATGCCTCTTTTGTTTGCACCATGATGTCTGAATCCATTGTGTGATTCTTTTCAAACAAGGTTCAAACCCTGGGTCGAGAAGATCCCCTGGGGAAGGGAATGACAACCCACTCTAGTATTCTCGCCTGGGAAAGCCCATAGACAGACGAGCCTGTTGGGCTGCGGTCCATGGGGTCGCAAAGAATCAGATGTGACTGAGCGAATGCCACCTAGATGTACCTGTGGTATTAGAATACACATTTTAAAATCCTAGGACAGGCTCCTGCTTGAAGATCAACAGTAACAGCATTTCTCTCCTACCTTTAATCCACGCTTATCTATTTTAATGTGCATTTCAAATTGTGATCTTAAGCCTCTTGAGACAGTTAATCCCCAGTGTACGAAGCAGCAACCCCCGCCATCAGAGGATGATTAGCCCTAGGAAGGAGACATAGCCAGTGACCTTGGTAATGAGGCAGCTAGTTAGAGTTAGTGATTTCCAGGTCAGGCCACAGGATGATGCATGGCCAGACAGAGCTCTCCCCGCTAATTTTTCTTGGCTGGATCATGACTGAACTAATTCTCATTCAGCCCATATGCCAGCACTTAAATTCACTATGTAGAGTGGTTTAGTTTCAAATTTTCTTTGAAGCGACTTATGCCATTCAACAGGTAAGATAAAAATATGATCTCTTCCCTTAATAACTTTTAGGATCATGATTCTGGGGCCAATAAAGCATTTAATTCTAAAAACTGCAATAAAAGTAATTAAACCTTAAAATAAAAACACTTGCGATGAATCTGACCTTTCAAATAATGTACAAAACACATTAGGCATGCTGCCCTGCTTTGATCTGTTCAAGTCCCAGGATCCTTTTCAAAATCATCTGCATTTCCCATGACCATGGCTTATCTTTTTTGTCTTATTTCCTGGCAGCCATGTGTAGGGCTATGTGTTCTTATCCGTGGGTCTACTGTATGCTATGGGCTGTATAGTGTTCCCCTTTGGAATTTGAATTCATGTATTGACATTCTTGGAGAAGAAAATGGCAACCCAGTCCAGTATTCTTGCCTGGAGAATGCCATGGACAGAGAAGCCTGGTGGGCTACAGTCCACGGGGGTCAAAAGAGTTAAACAGGATTGAACTACTCATATACACACGTACACACACACACACACACACACCCATAATTGACCTTCTAACTCTTCTTTTTCTCAGACTGTAACTGTGTTTGGAGACAGGGTCTTTAAGGAGCTTATTAAATTAACATGAAGTCATGAGGGTGGGCTCTAATCCAAAGAACTGATGCCTTTATAAGAAGAGGAAATTTGGACACAGACATGCATGGAGGGATGGGCATGTGAGGACATGGCGAGAAGGTGGCCATCTGTTAACACAAGCCAAGGAGAGGGGCCTCAGAATGGGCTCAATCCTGCGGACGCTTGACCTCAGACCTCTGGCCTCCAGAACTCTGAAGGAATACATTGCTGTCGTTTGAGGTGCTTTATCAAGGCAGCCTTGGCAAACTAGCACAGATCTTGGTATTGGGAGTGGGGTGCCACTATGACAAATACCAAGGGAGAATGTGGAAGTGGCTTTGAAGCCGAGCGGTGAGGAGGGGCTGGGAGTTCTCAGGCAGCGGCGAGGAGAGCCTAGGCTGCCCCTGGAGAGGCTGCTGGTGGAGACGCGGATGCCACGGGCAGCCGTGGGGGAAGGACAGGAGCGAGGCCGTGTTCTGAGCACCGGAAAGTGGCCTTCGCTGCGAAGAGGCCGAGCTGTGTCCTACATTCCGTGGAAGGTGGAACGTGTAAGTAAGAAACCTGGAATTTAGCTGAGGAGATTTCTAAACAAAGGTTGAAAGTGAAGTCTTGTTTCTTTAGACCGTTTATAATAAAATGTGAGAGGAGAGACAGGAACTGAAGAAAGATGTGTTCAGCAAAAAGGAACCCAAGTTGAAGTTTTGGAAGCCTCTCATTCTCTTCATACTGCAACACACTCAAGTGCACTGCCTTTTAAAAAATAATTATTATTTTATCGAGGTATAATTGGTATGCAATGTTGTGTTAATTCCTCTGGTACAGCAAAGTGATTTAGTTTTACACACACACACGTACATTAGATAGATAGATACATATATATACATACACACAGCCTTTTTCATATTCTTTTCCATATGGTTTGTCTCAGAATATTGAATATAGTTCCCTGTACTATGTAGTGGGACCTTGTTGATACTCATCCTGTATGTGCTAGTTTGACAAATGTACTGCCTTTTGCCTTATAGGCTGGCTATGAGAACCAAATGCAGGAAGTGCTTATAAATCATAACCTCCTATAGAAAGATGAAATGCTGTAATGTTATTGTTGCCACTTCTATTGGTCTTTCATTTCCGTCTTTGCTCTTTGGCCTGTGTGGGCCTCCCATCGCAGTGGCCTCTCTTGCTGCAGAGCACTGGCTCCTGGCACATGCACTCCAGAGCTCCGGCTCAATAGTTGGACACATCAGTCAAGCCTCTCCGCGGCACGTGGGATCCTCCCAGGCCAGGGATCGAACCAGTGCCCCTTGCACTGCAAGGCTGTGTCCTTACCCACTGGGCCACCAGGGAAGCCCCTGCCTTATGTATTTTTAAAGCTTCCTCATGGGCTTGAGGGAGAAAAAACTGTCAGTGTTGTTCATGATTTCATGGGGGATATTTGATGAAGAAATTTACACAATAATGTCATAATGTCACAGACCCTTCATCAGGCTTGAATGTTTAATGTCTCAGGCCAGTGCTCTTTCTAATGTTCTCTCCTACTAAACCCCTCTAGACTTTCAGCAAATCATAACAACAGGCACTCAGTTATGCACACTGACCAGCACGGTGCTAGGACCAATAAGGAAAAAAAAACAAAGGTTGAAAGTGAAGTCTTGTTTCTTTAGACCGTTTATAATAAAATGTGAGAGGAGAGACAGGAACTGAAGAAAGATGTGTTCAGCAAAAAGGAACCCAAGTTGAAGTTTTGGAAGCCTCTCATTCTCTTCATACTGCAACACACTCAAGTGCACTGCCTTTTAAAAAATAATTATTATTTTATCGAGGTATAATTGGTATGCAATGTTGTGTTAATTCCTCTGGTACAGCAAAGTGATTTAGTTTTACACACACACACGTACATTAGATAGATAGATACATATATATACATACACACAGCCTTTTTCATATTCTTTTCCATATGGTTTGTCTCAGAATATTGAATATAGTTCCCTGTACTATGTAGTGGGACCTTGTTGATACTCATCCTGTATGTGCTAGTTTGACAAATGTACTGCCTTTTGCCTTATAGGCTGGCTATGAGAACCAAATGCAGGAAGTGCTTATAAATCATAACCTCCTATAGAAAGATGAAATGCTGTAATGTTATTGTTGCCACTTCTATTGGTCTTTCATTTCCGTCTTTGCTCTTTGGCCTGTGTGGGCCTCCCATCGCAGTGGCCTCTCTTGCTGCAGAGCACTGGCTCCTGGCACATGCACTCCAGAGCTCCGGCTCAATAGTTGGACACATCAGTCAAGCCTCTCCGCGGCACGTGGGATCCTCCCAGGCCAGGGATCGAACCGGCGCCCCTTGCACTGCAAGGCAGTGTCCTTACCCACTGGGCCACCAGGGAAGCCCCTGCCTTATGTATTTTTAAAGCTTCCTCATGGGCTTGAGGGAGAAAAAACTGTCAGTGTTGTTCATGATTTCATGGGGGATATTTGATGAAGAAATTTACACAATAATGTCATAATGTCACAGACCGTTCATCAGGCTTGAATGTTTAATGTCTCAGGCCAGTGCTCTTTCTAATGTTCTCTCCTACTAAACCCCTCTAGACTTTCAGCAAATCATAACAACAGGCACTCAGTTATGCACACTGACCAGCACGGTGCTAGGACCAATAAGGAATAAAAACTAAGCAGGAGGCATAGTTTTGGTACCATGTTATCCAAAAAGCAAAAAATGAACATGTGTCTAAGCTAACAAATGACGTAGCAATTTGGGGGTCATACATTTCTAGCTTTCCACATTAATTACTTGGTTAACTTCTAAAGGCAGCTTGGGGATCCCCATAACATTTTTTTCTTCCTTAGAAAAATAGTAAATGCAAATCAGAGCTTTAAAAACTTTTATTCTTTTTGGTGAGTTTGGCAGATAACCACTTGTTTCTTGTAACTTTTATGTCTTGAAAGGCAAAGGTTTCCAAATTGGAGGCTCGTGTCCTCAGCTCCTGCAAAGCGTAAAAGAGGCTTATTTGTGAATTTGGTCACTGACATTTTTTTAAAGAAATGAGACCGAATTTTTAATTAATTAGTTGATTGGCAGGGTTGGGTCTCTGCTGTGCGGGCTTTTCTCTAGTTATGGAGAGGGGCTTCTTTCTGGCTGTGGTGCATGAGCTTAGTCACTCCTCGATATGTGGGATATTCCTGGACCAAGGGTCAAGCCCATGGATGCTTTACCACTGAGCCCTCAAGGAGGCCATTGGTCCCTGATTTAATTAGGAGTGGTTCTGGGCATTAAAATATTCCTGACTCTTTGCAACCTCATGATCTGTAAGCCCGCCAGGCTCCTCTGTCCATGGGATTTTCCAGGCAAGAGTACTGGAGTGGGCTGCCATTTCCTCCTCCAGGGGATCTTCCCAACCTAGGGATGGAACCCTGGTCTGCTGTGTGGCAGGCCGATTCTTTACTGTCTGAGCCACCAGGAAAGCCCAGAATATTCCCAGGAAGAGAAAAAGTACCGTTTTGCAGATCTTGTGTGTGAAGTTGTGATGCAATCTGAGTGCCTGAGTTGTGGCCTCTGGGAAGCTCAGTGTGGGAGTTTCCTGTGAAGGAAGGGCCTTTCCCTTTCAAACCCACATTGAACCCCACAGCCACTTTCGTATCATGTCTTCTGGAATATTAGGTGTTAAAAATTCTGTCTTCCCCTTTCACACTGAGGTTTAATGATAACGATAGTGATATTACTATTGGATTAATGTAACATAGAAAGCTTTTTGCTTTCTAAAGAATCTGCTTTAAAGATCTTCAGATAAGATGACCCCATACTACGGTTCTGGGAAGTGGAATGGAAATGTAATCACGGTCCCATCAATGACTTAAGGGAATCCAATGGTGAATTGTTTTGTAAACTATAGAATTGTTTTCCCCTAATTGAAGAATGTACCCACTTGTTTGTATTTCCATGGCTTTGTCTCATAACAGGACACATAAGTCAACATAGGACCGAAAAGCTATGAACCTTCTGAACAAGGCTTTCAGAAAGAGTGAATCGACTCTGATCCCACACAGCCGGGCTCCATCAGGATGCCCTGTGGACAGGGCTGTGCCTCGGGTCCTGTAAAGAAAGGCCACTGGGAAGGCGTTTGGCTCTGCTGTCGTGCCACCTTGCACACACATTGTAGGGACTCAGATACTGGATAAAGAAAAGCTAATTCCTAAAAAAATAAGGTTGTTCACACAATCCCCCCATGAATCTTCTCTTCTCTTTCAGTCTAAAAAATGTTCACCGCCTATCTGTTCCCAAGGCCAATTGGCCAAGACCTTACCACAACTCCTTCAGGCTTTCGTTTTTCCCTTTTGTGAATTCTTTTAGACACTCTTACTGACCTGGTTTCACAGGTGTGTCCATTTCATAGAGGCTGTGCACGTGCGGCTCTGTACCCCTGTGTGTTAGGCGACTCATTCTCTTGTACAGATTAACTAATTAAATCCTCATAACCACCTTTGAAATTGGAACTATCAGCCCCATGTTACACATGAGAACAGTAACACATCATCTCTTGTAAATAAATACAAGGGAATGATTTAATACACGATTCCTCAAATGCACGCTCTCCCAAGGCTCACCTGCTTCAGTGTGTGTGTGTGTGTGTGGAGGGAGACTAAATATAGAAGACAGTTTGGACAACCCCCATCAAGTCATCTTATGCCATTGCATCCTTCATGTGAGGCTGTGGCGCTTTCCCCCTCCCTCCTCCAACCCAGTCAACAAGAAACAATGGTGGTGACCGACCATTAGGTAGCCTTGGCATCTGGTAACGGCATAAAAATTTCTTTGAAACGCTCCTCAGCCTTGACTTAAAATTGCTGGCTGTGAAGGCGTGAACCACCAATCTCCGTGGTCTGTTCCTGCCACCTTGAGGTCACATGTGGAAACACAGGTTCGAGACACAGGAGAACAGAGCAAAACAAAGCGAAAAGGAACCCCCAGTCCTGTCCTGAAGCCAGTTGTTTTTGTTGTTGTTCAGCTGCCGAGGGAATTGATTTGGAATTTTAAGAAGTGATCATAGCAATTCCTTGTGAGAAGGGAAATTCTCAGTGTGACTCAGACACCTCTGCTCACTTCCCTCGTGCTGTTACCAAAAGAGGGCCAAGCACTTGGGCCATGCTCAGTGAACAAAGTGGATGTGGGCTCAGGCTTCCCAGTACTTGACTCATGTGAGCAGATAAACCACAGAATTCTCCAAAAGAACAGGGCAGCCTGATGGAAAGCCTTCTGGTTTTTCCTTTTTTAAGGATTTTTTTTTTTTGATATGTATGATTTTTAAAGTCGTTATTGAATTTGTTACTATACTGCTTCTGTTTTATGTGCTTGTTTGTTTGGTTTTTTTTTTTTTTTTTTGACCATGAGGCATGCAGGATCTCAGCTCCCTGAGCTAGGGATTGAACCCACACCTCCTACATTGGAAGGTGAAGTCTTAATCCCTGGACCCCCAGGGAAGTCCCACCCTCTTGGTTTTCAAGAGTCTTTGTTTTTTGAGATGATAGACAGTAAAATGCTTTGGACTGTATAAAGGAAGACTAGATTAGAGGATGTCAAACTTTCTTTTATAAATAGTTCATTTGGGTAAATATCCTTTTCGTATTTTTTGCTTACATCAATGTTTTTGTGCAAATCTAACATAACACACATTTTTATATGTGTTGTTTAAATATTACATTATGTCTATTTTCTCATCATAACCTGTCGTCTTTGTAATTAGCAGCTGGCTGGATACATGACAATGTGTGTGTGAGTATGTGTGTGAATCCCTCAGCTGTGACCACCTCTTTGAGATCCTGTGGATTGTAGTCTGCCAGACTCCTCTGTCTGTGTAAGATTTTCCAGGCGAGAACGCCGGCGTGGGTTGCCGTTTCCTCCTCCAGAGGATGTGTGGCAATGCCAGTCTCCCAATTCATCCTACCTCTATTGTTCTGGTCTCCTTGACGTTTTTTTTAGCTCAGCTTCAACTTTAAGCCCTGAGCTCAGATGCAAACATCCAGGGTGGAGGGCCAGAAAGGAAAAGGAGGGGAATTGTGGCTCTCTCGGAGCACGCTATAAGATAAACATTTTAAGGTAGGAAACTGTCACGATGTTTGTCTAAACTACAGCAAAACGTCCTGAGAAGAAACAAGGAGAAAATAAAGGTGGGAGGCATTTAGAGAAGGTTGACCAGGAGAGCTGTGTTTGACCCCAGGTTTGATTCCATTGCCTGAAAAATCCAGGCGGGACCAACCCATCGAATCAGAAAGCAGGCTGGTTGGCAGGACTGAGAGTCTGTGGGGAGGGGTGGGGGTGAGTGACTGTTATTTCTAGGCATCGGTTTCTTTTTAAGTGGACAGCAGTGGTCTGGAAGGAGACAGCGGGGATGATTGCACAACTCTGTGAATATTCTAAAAACCCCTGGATTTTACTGGGTAGATTTTATCACCTGGGAACTGTATCTAAAAAACAATGGATGCTGTCCTTTAAGATGAGTTTAGTAACAGTGTCCTAACCGAAGGCGCAGGCCCCGGCCCGGCCCCAGGCTCTCTGGGCCACATGAGCGGGGCGCTCTCTCTCCATCGCGAGCCTCATGTGGCCAGGAGCCCGACACCCACGTGCCCAGAGTAGTTCATTTGGACTGTATAAAGGAAGACTAGATTAGAGGATGTCAAACTTTCTTTTATAAATAGTTCATTTGGGTAAATATCCTTTTCGTATTTTTTGCTTACATCAATGTTTTTGTGCAAATCTAACATAACACACATTTTTATATGTGTTGTTTAAATATTACATTATGTCTATTTTCTCATCATAACCTGTCGTCTTTGTAATTAGCAGCTGGCTGGATACATGACAATGTGTGTGTGAGTATGTGTGTGAATCCCTCAGCTGTGACCACCTCTTTGAGATCCTGTGGATTGTAGTCTGCCAGACTCCTCTGTCTGTGTAAGATTTTCCAGGCGAGAACGCCGGCGTGGGTTGCCGTTTCCTCCTCCAGAGGATGTGTGGCAATGCCAGTCTCCCAATTCATCCTACCTCTATTGTTCTGGTCTCCTTGACGTTTTTTTTAGCTCAGCTTCAACTTTAAGCCCTGAGCTCAGATGCAAACATCCAGGGTGGAGGGCCAGAAAGGAAAAGGAGGGGAATTGTGGCTCTCTCGGAGCACGCTATAAGATAAACATTTTAAGGTAGGAAACTGTCACGATGTTTGTCTAAACTACAGCAAAACGTCCTGAGAAGAAACAAGGAGAAAATAAAGGTGGGAGGCATTTAGAGAAGGTTGACCAGGAGAGCTGTGTTTGACCCCAGGTTTGATTCCATTGCCTGAAAAATCCAGGCGGGACCAACCCATCGAATCAGAAAGCAGGCTGGTTGGCAGGACTGAGAGTCTGTGGGGAGGGGTGGGGGTGAGTGACTGTTATTTCTAGGCATCGGTTTCTTTTTAAGTGGACAGCAGTGGTCTGGAAGGAGACAGCGGGGATGATTGCACAACTCTGTGAATATTCTAAAAACCCCTGGATTTTACTGGGTAGATTTTATCACCTGGGAACTGTATCTAAAAAACAATGGATGCTGTCCTTTAAGATGAGTTTAGTAACAGTGTCCTAACCGAAGGCGCAGGCCCCGGCCCGGCCCCAGGCTCTCTGGGCCACATGAGCGGGGCGCTCTCTCTCCATCGCGAGCCTCATGTGGCCAGGAGCCCGACACCCACGTGCCCAGCAGGGAAAAAACACGGACAGGATTTGAATTGTGGTGCTCTCAGTTTCTAGATGAACAATCGCGGGCAAGCTACTGAACCCCGCGGAGCCTCGGCGTCCTCGTAAGTCGTAGAAGAATGAGGATGTTGGTTGCTTGACAGGTTCTTGAGGGGATTCGTGTGCTCATGACAGTTGCAGGTGGGGAACGGAGGCGGTCCAGGTGTTAGCAACCGTTCCCATCTGTTCACTCAGCAACCAGAAACCGCTGCGTCCGGCCCTCTGCCCCCTGGTCTGCAGGCAGGCTGGATCGCTGGCAGCTGCCCACGCCCCCTCCCCAGCCCCGCGGCAGGAGCGTCCCCCGCAGCCCCACGAGGGTGTTTCCCAGGTGCAGCCACAGGCGGCCCTTTGGCATTTTAAGATTTATTTATTTATTTATTTTGGGCGGGGGTCGGGTTGGGGAGTGAGGGGAGCGAGCGGGCCACTTCTATTGGTCTTTCATTTCTCTGTTTTCATCCGTCTTTTTATTCTTTGGCTCCTGCGGGCCTCCCATCGCGGTGGCGTCTGTTGATGCAGAGCGCCGGCTCTGGGCGCATGCGCTCCAGAGCTCCGGCTCGGTGATTGGACACATCAGTCCAGCCGCTCCGCGGCACGTGGGATCTTCCCAGGCCAGGGCTCGGACCGGCGCCCCTTGCAGTGCAAGGCGGTGTCCCCATCCACTGGACCACCAGGGGAAGCCCCCTTTGGCATTTTAAAGCCAGGAAGGCCCTGTGTTGGCTCCTGGAGCGTCTCTCTCGGCACTTTTTCCTGCCGAGTCCTCTTTCAAGGACTGAAGTCCTCTGCCTCCATCAAGTCTAGCTTTGCGTGTTTGACCGCCGTCTCTAGGTCTTGAGTGTGTGGGGTTACAGCCAAGTAAAGTCTTGCGATGCTTATCACGTCCATCTTTCTCCTGCAGTTTTAGGAAGATGATGAACGAATCCGTTTGCGTGTTTTAAGATGAGTTTAGTAACAGTGTCCTAACCGAAGGCGCAGGCCCCGGCCCGGCCCCAGGCTCTCTGGGCCACATGAGCGGGGCGCTCTCTCTCCATCGCGAGCCTCATGTGGCCAGGAGCCCGACACCCACGTGCCCAGCAGGGAAAAAACACGGACAGGATTTGAATCGTGGTGCTCTCAGTTTCTAGATGAACAATCGCGGGCAAGCTACTGAACCCCGCGGAGCCTCGGCGTCCTCGTAAGTCGTAGAAGAATGAGGATGTTGGTTGCTTGACAGGTTCTTGAGGGGATTCGTGTGCTCATGACAGTTGCAGGTGGGGAACGGAGGCGGTCCAGGTGTTAGCAACCGTTCCCATCTGTTCACTCAGCAACCAGAAACCGCTGCGTCCGGCCCTCTGCCCCCTGGTCTGCAGGCAGGCTGGATCGCTGGCAGCTGCCCACGCCCCCTCCCCAGCCCCGCGGCAGGAGCGTCCCCCGCAGCCCCACGAGGGTGTTTCCCAGGTGCAGCCACAGGCGGCCCTTTGGCATTTTAAGATTTATTTATTTATTTATTTTGGGCGGGGGTCGGGTTGGGGAGTGAGGGGAGCGAGCGGGCCACTTCTATTGGTCTTTCATTTCTCTGTTTTCATCCGTCTTTTTATTCTTTGGCTCCTGCGGGCCTCCCATCGCGGTGGCGTCTGTTGATGCAGAGCGCCGGCTCTGGGCGCATGCGCTCCAGAGCTCCGGCTCGGTGATTGGACACATCAGTCCAGCCGCTCCGCGGCACGTGGGATCTTCCCAGGCCAGGGCTCGGACCGGCGCCCCTTGCAGTGCAAGGCGGTGTCCCCATCCACTGGACCACCAGGGGAAGCCCCCTTTGGCATTTTAAAGCCAGGAAGGCCCTGTGTTGGCTCCTGGAGCGTCTCTCTCGGCACTTTTTCCTGCCGAGTCCTCTTTCAAGGACTGAAGTCCTCTGCCTCCATCAAGTCTAGCTTTGCGTGTTTGACCGCCGTCTCTAGGTCTTGAGTGTGTGGGGTTACAGCCAAGTAAAGTCTTGCGATGCTTATCACGTCCATCTTTCTCCTGCAGTTTTTAGGAAGATGATGAACGAAATCCGTTCTTAGCGCTGCTTAAACATTTAAATCACCTGGGCAGGCACCAGGAACACGCTGGTGCCGGTGCCTCCCCACAGAGTCTGGTTTAATTTTAAATGTGCCTTGAGGTGCAGCCTGAGGGTCAGGTTTAAACTGCCTCTCCCCTGGGACTCGGCGCAGTGTTGGGAAGCACCGGGCTGAAGGACGTGTTCTGAGGAGACCAGCAGGAAACACGCAGGTGCACACATACACATACGTGCACAGTACACATACCCACACAGACATACACCCCTCCACACATGCCCCCCGACATGCCCCCATCCGCACACGCACACGCGCACACGCACACACACGCACACACATGCAGCAGATGCTTTACGAGCCGAGCTTCCAGGGAAGCCCTCCTCCCCCCACACTCTGGATTCAGTGTCTTGACATCTTGAAATGTGTCCGTTCAAAGATACCCGTGTATCATTTCATCTCCCAGTGTATAAAAGGTAACAGGGAGACATTTGCTTCAAAGGAAAACGACTTCCGAATCGTGGGAATGATCCATTTACAGGGAGCGGCGAAAGTAAGCGTCCAGGTCTAATTTGTAAGTGAGGTTTCTGCTCCTCCTTCTCCACCCATTCGTCTTGCCTTTTAAATCACACAACAGACTGTCACAGACGGGATCACATTTTCCTCCAGGGTCCTGCTCACACTGTCGGCTAATTCTTTTTTTTTTTTTAAAGATTTATTTATTTATTTATTTTGGGTTGGAGAGGGAGGGGAGCGGGCGGGCCACTTCTATTGGTCTTTCATTTCTCTATGTTCATCCGTCTTTGTTCTTTGGCTCCTGTGGGCCTCCCATCGCGGTGGCGTCTGTCGTCGCAGAGCACCGGCTGTGGGCGCATGCGCTCCAGAGCTCCGGCTCTGTGATTGGACACATCGGTCCAGCCACTCCGCGGCACGTGGGATCTTCCCAGGCCAGGGCTCGAACCGGCGCCCCTTGCACTGCAAGGCGGTGTCCTTAACCACTGGACCACCAGGGGAAGCCTCTGTCGGCGAATTCTTGATTAAGGATCATGCATCCTGTAAATTAATCAGAGAAGTGGTGTACCAGAAAAGCAGCGATTCATGGGTTAAAACATCCTTATGACAGACAGTGAGGTGGTTGGATGGCATCGCCGACTCCGTGGGCATGGGTCTGAGCAAGCTCCGGGAGATGGTGAAGGACCAGGAAGCCTGGCGCGCTGCGGCTCACGGGGTCGCGGAGTCAGACAGGACTGAGCGACTGAACAACAACACTTTTACATAATATTCAGTACAACCGCTGATCAAATCCGGTACATGAACGTCATCTGTTGTACACATGGAGTACATTTCTGTTCAACGAAGATACGATATGTAAACATGCACCCCCACTGTGTTATAAATTCAGCCTGAACTAAATAATGCCAACTGTGATGATTACCTCAAAAGATTGTCCTGCAGGTTAAGCTAGGAGGATGTCTGTGAGAGAGCTTCTTGAAGATCATGGTTATCACCACTTCAGTTTAAGAGCTGACTATCTGCTGGTCTCTAGATCTAGGCACCAAGCAGGCCTTATGACATGTCCTTTTCCCATGAATCCTGTGATGAGGAACTAACTAACTCACCCCTTGTTGCCACTGCTAAGAAGAGGGGACACCGGAGTGAACTCCATCGTGGCCTCACCCGAAGCTCCTGCCCGTAAACCTTGCCAGGCTTAAGAGCCACACAACCGGATGGCGTTGTTAACAGATAAGGTCTTCTGAGAATTTAGAAAGTTACTCCCAGAATTATTGGGAGACACAAATAGCTTTAACAAATTGCTTAAGGAAGTATGAGCTGATGGTTCCTTTTTCACTTTTGAAGACTTTTGATACCATAGGGACATTCCATCTTTGTGGGCCTCCCATCGCGTGGCGTCTGTCGCCAGAGCACCGGCTGTGGGCGCATGCGCTCAGAGCTCCGGCTCTGTGATTGGACACATCGGTCCAGCCACTCCGCGGCACGTGGGATCTTCCCAGGCCAGGGCTCGAACCGGCGCCCCTTGCACTGCAAGGCGGTGTCCTTAACCACTGGACCACCAGGGGAAGCCTCTGTCGGCGAATTCTTGATTAAGGATCATGCATCCTGTAAATTAATCAGAGAAGTGGTGTACCAGAAAAGCAGCGATTCATGGGTTAAAACATCCTTATGACAGACAGTGAGGTGGTTGGATGGCATCGCCGACTCCGTGGGCATGGGTCTGAGCAAGCTCCGGGAGATGGTGAAGGACCAGGAAGCCTGGCGCGCTGCGGCTCACGGGGTCGCGGAGTCAGACAGGACTGAGCGACTGAACAACAACACTTTTACATAATATTCAGTACAACCGCTGATCAAATCCGGTACATGAACGTCATCTGTTGTACACATGGAGTACATTTCTGTTCAACGAAGATACGATATGTAAACATGCACCCCCACTGTGTTATAAATTCAGCCTGAACTAAATAATGCCAACTGTGATGATTACCTCAAAAGATTGTCCTGCAGGTTAAGCTAGGAGGATGTCTGTGAGAGAGCTTCTTGAAGATCATGGTTATCACCACTTCAGTTTAAGAGCTGACTATCTGCTGGTCTCTAGATCTAGGCACCAAGCAGGCCTTATGACATGTCCTTTTCCCATGAATCCTGTGATGAGGAACTAACTAACTCACCCCTTGTTGCCACTGCTAAGAAGAGGGGACACCGGAGTGAACTCCATCGTGGCCTCACCCGAAGCTCCTGCCCGTAAACCTTGCCAGGCTTAAGAGCCACACAACCGGATGGCGTTGTTAACAGATAAGGTCTTCTGAGAATTTAGAAAGTTACTCCCAGAATTATTTGGGAGACACATTCACTTTTGAAGACTTTTGATACCATAGGGACATTCCATCTTTGTGGGCCTTGGAGCTGTTACGATAGGAAAATGTTTTTGTGTTGGATGATGTAAGACTGTTATTTAAAGTAAGACCACTAATTTCAACTCTCGCTACAGAGTGGTCTCTAGGGTATATTAAGTGAAAAAAAGTGAGCTTTTAGAACAGATAAAATGCTAAACTATATATAAGGTTAGGGCTCAGAGCAGGCTGCTCCCCAAATGCCAGAATGGCATATTGATTAGTTTGAGTTAAAGTTACTTAAGAAAGAGCCAGTGTAAGAAAAAACACTGACCACGCTCCCCTTTCTTTGTGAAACTGCGAAATAAATCTCCCATGTGGGGGTGCCCTCCATATTTCAGGAGGGTAGAAAGCATCCTCATCACCAGGGTTAAGGAATTCACGGCTGAGAGAGAATTACAAACAAATTTTGTCACTTTCTCACTAGTCCAATAGCCCAAGCACAGCCCCCTTTGTTTTTTTAAATCTTCACAAATAACTGTGTGTGTGTGTGTGGGTGGAGGGGGGTGTGTTTGTTTAAAAATGATATAGAAACACCTTCTTTGGTCACTTCAGGGATCGTATTTCCATGCTCTCTCTGTACATACATATTTGGGTTTTTTTTTTTTTCTCTCCTGTATCCTGTCTTGTATCAATTTAACTATTAGGCCAGCTAAAAGAACCAAGTAGGTTTGGCGGCAAATTGTCCCTCTCCCCAACAGTAAGAAAGAGGGGAAGCATAAACACAGAACGTCTTGTATGCTGAATTTGTTGCGTAGTAAGATAAAGTGAAAACTGACGACGCTGGTTCCTTGTGAGGAGAGCGGATAGGTTGGAAGGGCAGGAAAGGAAGCCAGCCACTAAATTTACCTTGTTTTCTTGACTTCTATGGACTTAATGTTTTATATAATTTCGCAAGGAAATTCAGGTGGCCCTAATCCAGGATGACTGGTGTGGTGTCCTTATAAAAAGGGAACATTTGAAGTCAGACCTGCACATGGGGGTGCTTCCCTGGTGGCTCAGTGGTGAAGAATCTGCCTGTGATGCAGGAGAGCCAGGCTCGATCCCTGGGAAGGGAGGACCCCCTAGAGAACACATGCCACCCACCCCGGTGTTCCTGCCTGGGTGACCCCATGGCAGAGGAACCTGGAGGGCTACAGTCCATGGGTCACAAGAGTGAGTGGCTAAACCAGCACCACTGCGCACACAGGAAGCTGAGATGGGGGTGTCGGGGCGAGTAGGGGCGACGATAGTGCCTCTACAAACCAAGCGAGACCAAGCGTTGCCCCAGACCGCAGGAAGGGGAGAGGCGTGAAACAGACTCCCTCCCAGGGCTCAGAACAGACCAACCCCGCCCCACCTTGATCTTGCATTTCCAGCCCCAGGATGTGAGACATTAATTCTCTGTTATTTACATCGTCCCCTTTGAGGCATTTTGTTATCACAGCCCCAGCAAACTGAACTAGAGCCCGATGGACTCACAGAGACTCAAGAGATAGGTGGGAAAAAGGTCCTGCGCAACTCTTGTTTGGATCCTGATCCAAACAAAAGATACAAAACCAAAATCATAGGGTCTTTTAGGTGTACCCATGGTATTTTGGATATGTTTGAAAAGAGTCTTCGTGTAAAGATACATATCGGTGACTCACTAGACAAGAGTTTGAGCACACTCAGGGAGACAGTGAAGGGCAGGGAAGCCTGGCGTGCTGCAGTCCATGGGGTTGCAGAGTCGGACACACCTTAGTGACTGAGCAGTAATTTAAGTATCTTTGGCTGAAATGACGAAGTGTCTGGTATTTGCATCCAAGTAAGCCTTCAGGGACAAGAAAAACCAGTGAGTGCAGGTGTAGGTAGAACAAGACGGCCAGCAGGTGATCATCCTGGAAGGCAGAGGATAGAGTCAGGCAATGATGCGCTGGTAAACCGGAAGGCTTAATCGGAAGCATTTGCCAATGTCGGTGATATTCCCATCATGACCTATTTTATTTATTTTATTTTTGGCTCTGCTGGGTCTTTGTTGCTGTGCATGGGTTTTCTCTAGTTTTGGCGAGCAGGGCCACTCTCTAGTTGAAGTTCTTGGACTTCTCACTGCAGCAGCTTCTCTTGTTGCTCCCAGGTTCAAGGTACACGGGCTTCTGTAGTTGTGATGTGTGACTTAGTTGCTCCCTGGCATCTCCCAGACCAGGGATGGAGCCTGTGTTCCCTGCATTGGTCGACAAATTCTTAACCACCAGACCATCAGGGAAGTCCACCATCATCATTAAATAATACTTGTTTTAATCTACCAAGGGCTTAACAGGCAGCTTGCATAATTCCTAAGTATTTAATACTCAGGTCTTTGGAGCTGGTAGTAGGCACTGGCTCCGGCACACCTCTGTTCCATCCTCTCTATTTTTATAATTGCAATTGTCCCGAATTTAAGAAAAAATAGAAGCACAACCTGGGTAACATTCCTCCTCTTCATTTTATTCTGCATTGCGGTGCTGGAAAAGAAAACTTGCCTGGAAATCCCAGCTGAGTCTCAGTTCTACAATTTATTAGCAGTGTGACCTTAGGTAGGTTACTTAATTTTCCTGAGCGCGGTTCCTCGGAGAAAAATACTATCTTGTCAAGTTTCTGTGAGGATTACTCGAAGTAACATAAATGGTTTTAAAAATGTCAAGTGTTGTTATCCTGATCCAAACAAAAGATACAAAACCAAAATCATAGGGTCTTTTAGGTGTACCCATGGTATTTTGGATATGTTTGAAAAGAGTCTTCGTGTAAAGATACATATCGGTGACTCAGTAGACAAGAGTTTGAGCACACTCAGGGAGACAGTGAAGGGCAGGGAAGCCTGGCGTGCTGCAGTCCATGGGGTTGCAGAGTCGGACACACCTTAGTGACTGAGCAGTAATTTAAGTATCTTTGGCTGAAATGACGAAGTGTCTGGTATTTGCATCCAAGTAAGCCTTCAGGGACAAGAAAAACCAGTGAGTGCAGGTGTAGGTAGAACAAGACGGCCAGCAGGTGATCATCCTGGAAGGCAGAGGATAGAGTCAGGCAATGATGCGCTGGTAAACCGGAAGGCTTAATCGGAAGCATTTGCCAATGTCGGTGATATTCCCATCATGACCTATTTTATTTATTTTATTTTTGGCTCTGCTGGGTCTTTGTTGCTGTGCATGGGTTTTCTCTAGTTTTGGCGAGCAGGGCCACTCTCTAGTTGAAGTTCTTGGACTTCTCACTGCAGCAGCTTCTCTTGTTGCTCCCAGGTTCAAGGTACACGGGCTTCTGTAGTTGTGATGTGTGACTTAGTTGCTCCCTGGCATCTCCCAGACCAGGGATGGAGCCTGTGTTCCCTGCATTGGTCGACAAATTCTTAACCACCAGACCATCAGGGAAGTCCACCATCATCATTAAATAATACTTGTTTTAATCTACCAAGGGCTTAACAGGCAGCTTGCATAATTCCTAAGTATTTAATACTCAGGTCTTTGGAGCTGGTAGTAGGCACTGGCTCCGGCACACCTCTGTTCCATCCTCTCTATTTTTATAATTGCAATTGTCCCGAATTTAAGAAAAAATAGAAGCACAACCTGGGTAACATTCCTCCTCTTCATTTTATTCTGCATTGCGGTGCTGGAAAAGAAAACTTGCCTGGAAATCCCAGCTGAGTCTCAGTTCTACAATTTATTAGCAGTGTGACCTTAGGTAGGTTACTTAATTTTCCTGAGCGCGGTTCCTCGGAGAAAAATACTATCTTGTCAAGTTTCTGTGAGGATTACTCGAAGTAACATAAATGGTTTTAAAAATGTCAAGTGTTGTTATCGTAGTAATTATCGTTGTTGATTGTTAGACTGAACACTCAAAGGAAGTAAATGAGATTAAGACCTGACAGTAGACAGCGATTAGCACTTTCTATAATCCTTCAAAAACCATTAAACCATTCCTGAGTCATTAGCCAGAAGTTTTTTAAGGGGCTGTTTTGTGAAATCCCTAATAAAGGCATTGGTGGCAGGCAAGGACATTGAAGGGACCCTGAGGCCCGTGACAGGGGCAGCGGGAATGCTGTCCACTAGCACGTCTTGATAGAGAGGAAAAGAGCAAGAGGTGGGACGACCTGGATTGAAAATGACTGTCCAGGCCCACGGGGTACGTGAAGCAAGTGTTAGTCGCTCAGTCGTGCCCGACTGTTTGTGACCCCGCAGACTGTAGCCCTCCAGGCTCCTCTGTCTTTGGAATTCACCAGGCAAGAATACTGCAGTGGGTTCTCATTCCTTTCTCCAGGGGATCTTCCGACCCAGGGATCAAACCTGTGTCTCCTGCCCTGCGGGCAGATTCTTTATCCTCTGAGCTACCAGGGAAGCAAGAGAGGAGTTTAAAGGGTGAATCCTTTGTGCGATGCAACTGGGCTGCACGCGCAGGTTCCCGTGCACTTGGACCTTGGTGTGTGCCGGTGAGGGGTTGAGTGGAGGCTGGAGGAAGGAGGTGGGAACAGCAAGCCATGCCTTCGCTGATTGCTGGTTGTCTTTGTATCAGAGTCCTTCTCTCTGACTTCCCGGGTGGTGCAGTGTTTAGGACTCCGCATTTCTGCTGCAGAGGGTGCAGGTTCGATCCCTGGTCAAGGAATTAAGATCCCACATGCTGTGGGAGCAGCCGAAAAGAAAAGGCCCTTTCTCTCTTTTCTCGGGTCGGAAATCCATCCCCTCTGATGAGCACTTCCACTCCCCAGCCTTCCAGATGGCCCTAACTAGCCCTCCGCATCAGCAGGGGTCTGCTCGCCTGATGGCAAAGGCAGAGGACCTGGAAGTTGTGTGACAATACTGGGAAAGGTTTGGAAGTGAGAGTCCTCTGATGGGGGCCCCTCACCCTAAGAAGTACTGTTCACCCTAAGTCAAAACACGACTCCCAAGTTTCCAAAGTGGGTGCTGGACAGAGAACTTTCTTTTTCTTTTTTTTTTAGATTTATTTATTTATTTATTTTGGGCGGGGGTTGGGTTGGGGAGGGAGGGGAGCGGGCGGGCCACTTCTATTGGTCTTTCATTTCTCTGTTTTCATCCATCTTTGTTCTTTGGCTCCTGTGGGCCTCCCATCACGGTGGCGTCTGTCGCTGCAGAGCGCTGGCTCTGGGCGCATGCGCTCCAGAGCTCTGGCTCGGTGATTGGACACATGGGTCCAGCCGCTCCGCGGCACGTGGGATCTTCCCAGGCCAGGGCTCGAACCGGTGCCCCTTGCACTGCAAGGCGGTGTCCTTACCCACTGGGCCACCAGGGGAAGCCCGACAGAGAACTTTCTAGCGTCTCCACCCTGAAAGTAAAGAGACCCTGAGGCCTGACCTCTACGTCATATTCTCCATCTCTGCCCAGAACAGCGGGCAGGAAGGGTGAGCTCTCCAGACAGGCCCGGCTGCCACCCCCACACTCACCACAGGCGGTGCTGTGGCCCTCTAACACCGCAGTGCATGATGGGGTGGGATGGGAGCAAGTCAATGAGCCTTCCTTAGCACTGCCACCCCCCTACCTTCATTTTAATAAGTGGGTCCTCAAAGCCCCCAGGGCAAGCATAAACCCTCGATACAACAGCACAATGATAACTGGGCTATGTCTTGGCTGATTGCTGGTTGTCTTTGTATCAGAGTCCTTCTCTCTGACTTCCCGGGTGGTGCAGTGTTTAGGACTCCGCATTTCTGCTGCAGGGGGTGCAGGTTCGATCCCTGGTCAAGGAATTAAGATCCCACATGCTGTGGGAGCAGCCGAAAAGAAAAGGCCCTTTCTCTCTTTTCTCGGGTCGGAAATCCATCCCCTCTGGTGAGCACTTCCACTCCCCAGCCTTCCAGATGGCCCTAACTAGCCCTCCGCATCAGCAGGGGTCTGCTCGCCTGATGGCAAAGGCAGAGGACCTGGAAGTTGTGTGACAATACTGGGAAAGGTTTGGAAGTGAGAGTCCTCTGATGGGGGCCCCTCACCCTAAGAAGTACTGTTCACCCTAAGTCAAAACACGACTCCCAAGTTTCCAAAGTGGGTGCTGGACAGAGAACTTTCTTTTTCTTTTTTTTTTAGATTTATTTATTTATTTATTTTGGGCGGGGGTTGGGTTGGGGAGGGAGGGGAGCGGGCGGGCCACTTCTATTGGTCTTTCATTTCTCTGTTTTCATCCATCTTTGTTCTTTGGCTCCTGTGGGCCTCCCATCACGGTGGCGTCTGTCGCTGCAGAGCGCTGGCTCTGGGCGCATGCGCTCCAGAGCTCTGGCTCGGTGATTGGACACATGGGTCCAGCCGCTCCGCGGCACGTGGGATCTTCCCAGGCCAGGGCTCGAACCGGTGCCCCTTGCACTGCAAGGCGGTGTCCTTACCCACTGGGCCACCAGGGGAAGCCCGACAGAGAACTTTCTAGCGTCTCCACCCTGAAAGTAAAGAGACCCTGAGGCCTGACCTCTACGTCATATTCTCCATCTCTGCCCAGAACAGCGGGCAGGAAGGGTGAGCTCTCCAGACAGGCCCGGCTGCCACCCCCACACTCACCACAGGCGGTGCTGTGGCCCTCTAACACCGCAGTGCATGATGGGGTGGGATGGGAGCAAGTCATTGAGCCTTCCTTAGCACTGCCACCCCCCTACCTTCATTTTAATAAGTGGGTCCTCAAAGCCCCCAGGGCAAGCATAAACCCTCGATACAACAGCACAATGATAGGAGCTGGACGCTGATGTCTTGGGTCCAGGGCTCTGTTGTGTTAGTTGCTCAGTCGTGTCCAACGCTTTGTGACCCCCTGAACTGTAGCCCGCCAGACTCCTCTCTTCATAGAATTCTCCAGGCAAGAATACTGGAGTGGGGCTTCTCCAGGGGCTCTTGCCAACCCATGGATCAAACTTGAGTCTCCTGCGATCCCAGGGATCGAAGCCAGGTCTCTTGCATTGCAGGCAGATTCTTTACTGTCGGAGCCATCAGGGAAGGCCCTATTGCCAGCCCATCACTTAAATCGCAGTCTGTGTGAGGCTGCTAAGGGCCACCCAGAGGCTGCAGATCTCTTAACACATGAGGTTCTGTTCATTCATTCTTTCATCTAAATGAGAACTTGGCACACGCCTCTGTGTGTGAACTCCAACACAGACACTGGGGATGCCCGGATAAGACGAATATGGGGCCAAGTCCGAGAGACGGTGCATCACAATGGTTAAACCCGTGAGCCCTAGATCCAGGCTGCTGTGTGACCTTGGCCATGTATTGAGGTGGCCAGAAAGTTTGGTTTTATGTTACGATGTTATGCAAACACCTGAACTAATCTTCTGGCCAGCCTAATAACTTGACATATCTGTGCATTGATTTTCTTAACTGATCAAGTAAGAAATTTAATAGAATCTCTGGCCCAGAGATGTTGTGAAGAACAAATGAAGACATAAAATGGAAAAACGCTTAGAACAAATTACCAGTCACCTAACATGCACTCAGTAAATGTTTATGCTATGATGGTGACGATGATGCTTCTAGGCTTCTGGGTATCAGAGGAAATTTTAAAAAAGAAAAAAACTCCAGCCCTGCAGGTAGTTCTTTCAGAAATCCACATACTGCCCCCTTGTGGGTCTCGGCGTATGAGCCCGTATGAGACGCTAGGAGCTGCCTCGCCTGCAGCTGGGAGATGACCTGGTTCCAGGCTGGGCGTTTTCTGTTCAAATCGCTCCCTTTCCCAGCCAGCACGCTCCTCTCCCCTCTGTTACGCTTCCACCGACACACAGAAACCGTCGGCTGTGCCGCTAGGTCAATTTCAGGCGTAGCACGACCCAGGAGCCCCGGCTTATCTCTCAGCTCAGCACAGGACACACGTGTGTCCTCACACTCCAGCGACTGTGCCGTTGTCCTGCTTTCCTGACAACGAGATAGAGCAGCGCGGCCTCTTATCTCCTATTCACAACACCGACGATTTTCTGTGCATCCTTGTTCCAAGAAATCCCTAAAGCTCCTACCGGTGAGGATTTCGGTTGACGGGGAGGCATCCCAGACATTAATCATTCACCAGCCCAAGCTCTGTGCCGAGGTGGGTACCAAGTTTGCACCAAGAAAACCTCACTGATCCTGTTTCCCATGTCTTTTATTTATTTATTTTGATGGCGCTGGGTCTTCCTTACTGTGCAAGCTTTTCTCTAGTTATGGGGGCTGGGGGTTACTCTCTAGTTGTTGTGCATGGGCTGCGCATTGCAGTGGCTTCTCTTGTTGTGGAGCATGGGCTCTAGGGAGCTTGGGCTTCTATAGTTTCAGCCCATGTTCTCAGTAGTTGAAGTTCCCAGGCTTTAGAGCACAGGCTCAATTGTTGTGGCACATGGGCTTAGCTGCTCTGTGGCGTGTGGAGTGTTCCTGGACCAGGGATCAAACCTGTGTCTCTTGCATTGGCAGGCAGATTCTTTATTACTGAGCTACCTAGGAAGCACCCCTGTTTCCCATTTCCTGAGAGCTCTGGAAGGTGAAAATTGGATGGTATCACTGCCTATTGACTTTAGGAAGATCCCACCTCGTTGCCTCTGGCTTGAGATTCTTGAGAGGCCAGCCCTTCCTTCCTCTCTGCCTCCCCTTCTCTCTCCTCTTGCACATTTTATCTGAGTCAACCATCATAAACCAGTTCCTAGACATGCACCTCCTCATTGCTTCCGCAAGCTTCCTTGGCCTGGGCCGGGCTTGGTTGAGCACCTCCAGAGTACCTTTCAGCTAATCCTGCAGTAGCTCTTCCGTGCTTTAGCATTTGCTCCTCTCCCTAACCCCCTGCAAGATCTTCCAGGACTGGGTCTATACCGTCTCACCCCCTCAGAGGAAGAGTGTTAGCAGGAGTTCGCAGTCAAGGGTAGATCACTGGCCAGGTTTTATGTTTCCTTCAAACAACACTTTGGGGTGAATTCTGTTATCATCCTTATTTCACAGAGGATGGTAAAATGATGGGTCCAAAGGTCTCACTGGCAAAAGAAGAGTAGAGCCAGATTTTAAATCCAGGGCAGGACTTCCCTGGTGATCCAGTGGTTAAGAATCTGCCTCCTAATGCAGGAGAACATAGTTCAATCCCTGGTCCAGGAAGATTTTACAGGCTGCAAGGCAACTAAGCCTGTGAGCATCAATTAGTGAGTCTACTCACTAGAGCCTGTGCTCTGCAATAAGAGAAGCCACTTCAATGAGAAGCTGGTGCACTGTAACTGAAGAGTAGCCCCTGCTCACCCCAACTAGAGACAGTCTGTGTACAGCAACGAAGACCCAGCACAGCCAAGAAAAAATAAATCCATCAGTGAAGGGCACCCTAATCTCAGACACTCGCTCTGGACCACTACTCCGTGCTGCCTCTATACAAACATACGAGGGAATTGGAAAGGATGGGGTGGTAAAAGCAGTGAGCCACTCAGTACCTTTCCAGCTTAGCATGTGTGCAGGAAGGGAGGGGGCTGGGCCAGGAAAGGGGGCCTGAAGTGTGCTTGGCCAGATGGAAACGGTGGATGTCAGCGGGGGAAGCTGGCCTGTGCTCACAGGTGCACCTTGGAACGATCAGAGAGCCGTTGATTCAGAGCTGCCTCTGGAGGGAGGGCAGGATGAAGCTGTTACAGAGAAAGTCCCCTTGAGGCAGATCTGGTGTCTGAAGGGTGTGGAGCACAGATTCTGGAAGGTTCTAGGGCAGATTTTAACATTTACACCTTGGCTAGCTTTGGCTTTAATTGTAAGTTTGGAAACACAGCCCCAAGAGAGAAAAGCTGTTTCTTGAAGCCCACACGTTAAGAAACACAGATGTAATATGGATCCTCAGAATCACTCAAGGAGTAATCCACTGCAGGTTCCCCGGTTACACAATCTTTAGCATTGCTCCTCTCCTTTTAACCCTTTGCAAGATCTTCCAGGACTGGGTCTATACCGTCTCACCCCTCAGAGGAAGAGTGTTAGCAGGAGTTCGCAGTCAAGGGTAGATCACTGGCCAGGTTTTATGTTTCCTTCAAACAACACTTTGGGGTGAATTCTGTTATCATCCTTATTTCACAGAGGATGGTAAAATGATGGGTCCAAAGGTCTCACTGGCAAAAGAAGAGTAGAGCCAGATTTTAAATCCAGGGCAGGACTTCCCTGGTGATCCAGTGGTTAAGAATCTGCCTCCTAATGCAGGAGAACATAGTTCAATCCCTGGTCCAGGAAGATTTTACAGGCTGCAAGGCAACTAAGCCTGTGAGCATCAATTAGTGAGTCTACTCACTAGAGCCTGTGCTCTGCAATAAGAGAAGCCACTTCAATGAGAAGCTGGTGCACTGTAACTGAAGAGTAGCCCCTGCTCACCCCAACTAGAGACAGTCTGTGTACAGCAACGAAGACCCAGCACAGCCAAGAAAAAATAAATCCATCAGTGAAGGGCACCCTAATCTCAGACACTCGCTCTGGACCACTACTCCGTGCTGCCTCTATACAAACATACGAGGGAATTGGAAAGGATGGGGTGGTAAAAGCAGTGAGCCACTCAGTACCTTTCCAGCTTAGCATGTGTGCAGGAAGGGAGGGGGCTGGGCCAGGAAAGGGGGCCTGAAGTGTGCTTGGCCAGATGGAAACGGTGGATGTCAGCGGGGGAAGCTGGCCTGTGCTCACAGGTGCACCTTGGAACGATCAGAGAGCCGTTGATTCAGAGCTGCCTCTGGAGGGAGGGCAGGATGAAGCTGTTACAGAGAAAGTCCCCTTGAGGCAGATCTGGTGTCTGAAGGGTGTGGAGCACAGATTCTGGAAGGTTCTAGGGCAGATTTTAACATTTACACCTTGGCTAGCTTTGGCTTTAATTGTAAGTTTGGAAACACAGCCCCAAGAGAGAAAAGCTGTTTCTTGAAGCCCACACGTTAAGAAACACAGATGTAATATGGATCCTCAGAATCACTCAAGGAGTAATCCACTGCAGGTTCCCCCCGGTCACATACTGGGCAGGTCTAGAGATTTGCAAAATGGATTTCATTCGATTCATATTTTGGTTCTTAATCTCCCTGTATGCCAAATTCTTCCCATTTCCATTTGGTATTTCAGAACCTATTTAAATAAATTATGAGACCTTAATGGAAAAATCAAAATGAAATTAAATAAATGGGTTAACTGTTCAGTTGCTAGGTTTTCCTCCAGCCATTACAGGGTTAGGAAAAACCACAGAGCCATTTATAACAAACCCGTCTGCTCAGGGAGACCTCTATACCAACCATTCCCTCCTGGGTGTACTTAACCCATCTCAAATGACACATAGAGAAAACATCTGTTCTTTTACAAATACCTACAGGAGAACAATTCAAATGGCAAACCCAAATCAATGGCAAGCGTACACCCTACTGCCTTTTAAACAGATATAAGAGCTCCAGTAGAAGTCACTGCAAGTCATGAAAGGTTATTTACCAGGCTTAATGCTCAGAGGGAGTTAAATTTCATAAGATGGAGAGAATTGTAGGAGGAGAGAATCTGATGGTGAAGAGATGTGTTTCTTGAACTCATCCTTCTCTTTGGGGTCTGGAAGACTCTCAGACATTTTTAGAACTCTTTCTCTCCTACCCTACCCTCTGCCTTGCTGGCAATGCTGCTGGTCTACCTCAAACTACTGTTGCTAGGGCTTCCCTGGTGGTCCAGTGGGCAAGGACACCGCCTTGCAGTGCAAGGGGTGCCGGTTTGAGCCCTGGCCTGGGAAGATCCCACGTGCCGTGGAGCGGCTGGACTGATGTGTCCAATTACTGAGCCAGAGCTCTGGGGCGCATGTGCCCAGAGCCGCGCTCTGACAACAGAGGCCACCATGATGGGAGGCCACCTTGGCTCACAGGTGCACCTTGGAACGATCAGAGAGCCGTTGATTCAGAGCTGCCTCTGGAGGGAGGGCAGGATGAAGCTGTTACAGAGAAAGTCCCTTGAGGCAGATCTGGTGTCTGAAGGGTGTGGAGCACAGATTCTGGAAGGTTCTAGGGCAGATTTTAACATTTACACCTTGGCTAGCTTTGGCTTTAATTGTAAGTTTGGAAACACAGCCCCAAGAGAGAAAAGCTGTTTCTTGAAGCCCACACGTTAAGAAACACAGATGTAATATGGATCCTCAGAATCACTCAAGGAGTAATCCACTGCAGGTTCCCCCCGGTCACATACTGGGCAGGTCTAGAGATTTGCAAAATGGATTTCATTCGATTCATATTTTGGTTCTTAATCTCCCTGTATGCCAAATTCTTCCCATTTCCATTTGGTATTTCAGAACCTATTTAAATAAATTATGAGACCTTAATGGAAAAATCAAAATGAAATTAAATAAATGGGTTAACTGTTCAGTTGCTAGGTTTTCCTCCAGCCATTACAGGGTTAGGAAAAACCACAGAGCCATTTATAACAAACCCGTCTGCTCAGGGAGAGACCTCTATACCAACCATTCCCTCCTGGGTGTACTTAACCCATCTCAAATGACACATAGAGAAAACATCTGTTCTTTTACAAATACCTACAGGAGAACAATTCAAATGGCAAACCCAAATCAATGGCAAGCGTACACCCTACTGCCTTTTAAACAGATATAAGAGCTCCAGTAGAAGTCACTGCAAGTCATGAAAGGTTATTTACCAGGCTTAATGCTCAGAGGGAGTTAAATTTCATAAGATGGAGAGAATTGTAGGAGGAGAGAATCTGATGGTGAAGAGATGTGTTTCTTGAACTCATCCTTCTCTTTGGGGTCTGGAAGACTCTCAGACATTTTTAGAACTCTTTCTCTCCTACCCTACCCTCTGCCTTGCTGGCAATGCTGCTGGTCTACCTCAAACTACTGTTGCTAGGGCTTCCCTGGTGGTCCAGTGGGCAAGGACACCGCCTTGCAGTGCAAGGGGTGCCGGTTCGAGCCCTGGCCTGGGAAGATCCCACGTGCCGTGGAGCGGCTGGACTGATGTGTCCAATTACTGAGCCAGAGCTCTGGGGCGCATGTGCCCAGAGCCGGCGCTCTGCGACAACAGAGGCCACCATGATGGGAGGCCCACAGGAGCCAAAGAACAAAGACGGATGAAAATAGAGAAATGAAAGACCAATAGCAGTGGCCCGCTGTCCCCCTCCCTCCCCTCCCCACCCCCCAAAAGATAAATAAATAAAAAAATAAATGTTTAAAAAAAACAAAAACTACTGTTGCTTGACAGGATTCCTAAGAGTGTAATTCTGCTTCATTTCGGGAGGGTGTTTTTCCTGCCCTTGCTTCACCTCCCATCTTTCCTCTCTTTACTTTGAAGCGCTGAAGCGTCGTTTTCATTGCTGGGGTATTAGATTTTTCTGCAGTAACAGCCTCCAGTCTTAATGGCTTATGAAAGTAAGCACTGATTTCCCTGTCATGGGACTCTAGGCCCGCGGAGGCTCAGCTGTGTGTCTCGCCCGAACTTGCAGGACTCCGCTGGACTTGGCTAGGCTTGGCTTCAGGCTTGAGGGCAGGTTCAAGTCTGCTCCCTGTGTCGGTCATTTGGAGAGCCGGGCTGGGAGGAGCGAAGGCGGCCTGGGACATCATCTTCTCATGGAGGAAGACAATAAGAGAAAAGACATAACGCTTCTCAGAGCCTCTCAGTAAGGATGTGCTCCCACCTTCGCCACATTCTATTGGTCAGAGCACGTCACATGGCCAAGCCCAGAGTCAAGGCGATGGGGAGGAGTATCCCATGGTGAGGTGTGGACAAGGAGCGTGAGTGCTGACTGAAGAATAATATCGTCTACTCTAGTGGGAGAGAATGGGATGCAGGACTCTCTCAATTGTCTTTTCTCTAGAGAAAATCAAATCATTCTCCAGTGTTTATGCTCTGCCCTCAGTGCTCTGCTTTCAGGGCTCAAGGCTAGCGCCTCCACTTCTCTGGCAGGCTAAAATATAACTAGTCGATAGTAATCATGGAAACACTTGGAATGTATTGGGTAACTACCATGTACACAGGCCCTTTATGTGGTATTCGTATATTGAGTACTCATTTCAGGCTTTGCAAGCAATACAGCTTCTCATGACTGTATGGAGTTCCTCCTTCAGTTTCTGTTTAGTGCTCCCATTCCAAAGAGGTGCAGCAACTCTTTGGGGCTGAGTCGCTCTGGGACTGGGGCCAGGGAAGTAGGGTGTGGTGGGTTATCACCTGTCAGCGTGGGATGCTCCCATGGGCCCTCGTTTGCACCTGGCCTCTAGACAGGGCTATGTATATGGCACTGTCTCCCCTACTTCATTCAGGTGAGGCTCCTTGGGTCTGGCTCCTTCCCCTTCCCAGCCACTTCCTTTGCCTTTCTCTGGAGCGCAGAACATTTTGTTGCTGTTATTATCATTGTGGTTCAGTCGCTCAGTCATGGCCAACGCTTTGCGACCCCGTGGACTGCAGCACAGCAGGCTCCTCTGTCCTGTACTGTCTCCTGGAGTTTGCTCAAATTCATGCCCATTGTGCCGGTAATGCTATCTATCTCATCCTTTGCTGCCCCTTCTCATTTTGAAAGAAGTTGGAAGTTAGAACACTCTCTGAAGTCTTATTGTCTCCTTTATTTAGTTTCCTTAAACCTCATGAAAATAATGTTAGAAATATTGACTAGGAAACAAAGTGGGTGGAGGTCCAAGCTGCATGTATGGCATATCCTATTTGTGTGAAAATACATACCTAAAAAACTTGCTGGGGGAAAACATACCAGTGTGCTGCTCATGGTTGTCTCTGGGTTGTAAGATTATGGGAAAATTTGAATTTCTTCTCTGTTACTCAGCTTGACTGCTCTTCTTTTTCTTGAAACTTGCTTCCAAATGACTTTTCCTGTTTCCAAAATTACATTCATTCTCAAAGACAGAGATTTGCTGCTTCTTAGAACATTTTACAAATGTACAGCAAGCTTTGAAAGAAATCACACACAAAACAGATTCTTAGCACAGTTTTAAGCACTGGCAATTCTTCGAATTGTGTGAGGGGACTGATTTTAAAATCCTTAAGGAACAGCATTTATTTTGTCATTTAATTTCGGGTGACATCAGACATGATGCTTTGATAGCTTTTTTTTTTTTTTGAAAGTTTTTGATGATGACCATAGATGGGAACAAAAGATAGTTTTTTTCTATTGTTCAATGAAAAAAAAAAAAAACAAAAAACCTCCAGATCAATGTACCATGAGAATGTAGTGATTTAACCAGTCACCTGGAAAATTCCTGTATATGAAAAGTAAAAAAAAAAAAAAAGCCCAGTTCACTGAGTTCTTGAATATAAAGCAAATCTTTCTGCTTATATAAATAAAAAGAGGAACTACCTTGTGTTGGAAACTAAAGTATGAAAAAAAAATGTGATTCTGAAGAATTGTCTCTGCTCTCAAATATAGAATATGAAAAATCAAAGGTTATTAGCCCTCATACACGAAATATGTTTTATTAAGAAAACTGAGACATTTAGAACTGTACCATTCAGAGTGACTATGAACTTTTCACAGTAAACTTTTCACTATAAACTTTTACTTTATAGATTTTAACTAGGTAACTTGTCTAGCCACTTGTATTTTTGCTAATACGTTTGGTATGAGAAAAGGAAATTTTTACTTTCAATATCCTGTGGAACTGATCATTGAAGATTATCAAAAGAAGACATAACATATGAAACTGAATATTAATAACTCGGCAATATTTACCTGATGACAAAAACTCCATCACATTTGCCTTTCCCATGAATATTTCATAAATATTTGAAGGCTTTTTGTGGCTGAGGGCTTCCTTGTGACTCAGACGGTAAAGAGTCTGCCTTCAATACAGCAGAGTTGGATTCAGTCCCTGGGTGGGGAAGATCCCCTGGAGAAGGGAATGGCTACCCACTCCAGTATTCTTGCCCGGACATTTCCACACACAGAGCAGCACAGTGGGCTATTGTCCATGGGGTTGCAAAGAGTCAGACACAACTGAGTGACTAACACTTTCACTTTTTCACTCTTATGGCCACTGTGTGTAAAGTCTTTTGCTGGCCTTTGTGTAGAGGATAACAGTGTGTCTCTCACTAAATACTGGAAGACTTATCCTGACAAGCATGGGGGATGGCGCTACAGAATGTATGTAATTAGGTCTTATTGCCTGTACGATATTCATACGGTCCTCTTCTCAATGATTTCATAGTCTTATGGAAAAGATTTCAAATGAGCAGTTATTAAATAATACATCAGATGGAGTTCTAAAAAGTGTCATATTGAATAGAAACAGGTGCGAAAATATAGGAAGGGTTTTGAGTGGTCATGTTGTAGACGGTCTGAAGTAGCCAGGGAAGTTTTCATGAGAGAGGTGGTCTGTTTTTCCCTTTTCTTTAGGATTCTACTTTCTGATGACCATTTTTTTAAATTGTCTATTTTTAATTGAAGAATAATTGCTATACGACGTTATGTGGTTTCTGCCCTGTATCAGCATGAACCAGTCATAGGTATACACCCTTCCTCTGGAACCCCTCCCGCCCTCTAGGCTGTCACAGCGTGGTGGACACAGCTCCTGCATCACACAACCGATTCCCACTGGCTGGCTGTTTCACACCTGGTAACATATATGTTCCAGTCCTACTCTCTCAGTTTATAGATTTTAACTAGGTAACTTGTCTAGCCACTTGTATTTTTGCTAATACGTTTGGTATGAGAAAGGGAAATTTTTACTTTCAATATCCTGTGGAACTGATCATTGAAGATTATCTTTATCAAAAGAAGACATAACATATGAAACTGAATATTAATAACTCGGCAATATTTACCTGATGACAAAAACTCCATCACATTTGCCTTTCCCATGAATATTTCATAAATATTTGAAGGCTTTTTGTGGCTGAGGGCTTCCTTGTGACTCAGACGGTAAAGAGTCTGCCTTCAATACAGCAGAGTTGGATTCAGTCCCTGGGTGGGGAAGATCCCCTGGAGAAGGGAATGGCTACCCACTCCAGTATTCTTGCCCGGACATTTCCACACACAGAGCAGCACAGTGGGCTATTGTCCATGGGGTTGCAAAGAGTCAGACACAACTGAGTGACTAACACTTTCACTTTTTCACTCTTATGGCCACTGTGTGTAAAGTCTTTTGCTGGCCTTTGTGTAGAGGATAACAGTGTGTCTCTCACTAAATACTGGAAGACTTATCCTGACAAGCATGGGGGATGGCGCTACAGAATGTATGTAATTAGGTCTTATTGCCTGTACGATATTCATACGGTCCTCTTCTCAATGATTTCATAGTCTTATGGAAAAGATTTCAAATGAGCAGTTATTAAATAATACATCAGATGGAGTTCTAAAAAGTGTCATATTGAATAGAAACAGGTGCGAAAATATAGGAAGGGTTTTGAGTGGTCATGTTGTAGACGGTCTGAAGTAGCCAGGGAAGTTTTCATGAGAGAGGTGGTCTGTTTTTCCCTTTTCTTTAGGATTCTACTTTCTGATGACCATTTTTTTAAATTGTCTATTTTTAATTGAAGAATAATTGCTATACGACGTTATGTGGTTTCTGCCCTGTATCAGCATGAACCAGTCATAGGTATACACCCTTCCTCTGGAACCCCTCCCGCCCTCTAGGCTGTCACAGCGTGGTGGACACAGCTCCCTGCATCACACAACCGATTCCCACTGGCTGGCTGTTTCACACCTGGTAACATATATGTTCCAGTCCTACTCTCTCAGTTCATCCCTCTCTCCCCTTCCCCTGCTGTGTCCGTAGATCCGTTCTCTATGTCTAAGTCTCTATTCCTGCCCTGCAAATAGGTTCATCAGTAACATTTTCTAGATTCCATATAGATGTGTTAATATGTGATGTTTGTTTCTCTCTTTCTGACTTACTTCACTCTGTACAACAGGCTCTAGGTTCATCCAGAAAGAAGTGGTCTTGAAAGCTATACCTTGCAAGGATCAGGTTACTACCTGATCAGGTTACTACATCTGGCTATCATTTGAATTAGACTTTACCACTTAGATACTGTTGAATAACAAATAACCCCCCAATCTCAGTGGCTTACCTCACGTGGCATTTATTTGTCTCGCTCGTAGATCTGCCGGCTGGCTGAGGTGCCGCTGATCTTAGTTGAACTTGGTTGGTGATGGCTCCACTTTGGGCCTCCTTTCTCTCTTTCTGGGACTGGGCCTTCTGGAGCATGGTCTTCTTGTGGTTATGGCGGAAATACAAGAGACCAACTCTGATCAGGCAAGCACATCTGAAGCCTCTGTTACATTATTTTCCCTAAAATTCTGTTGTTCAAGTCATGTGACTAAGACAAATATCCATGGGGTGACTCAGTGATAAAGAATTCACCTGCCAATGCAGGAGACATGCCTTCCATCCCCTGGGCCAGAAAGATCCCGCATGCCTTGGGGCCACTAAGCCCATGTACCACAACTACAGAGCCTGCATGCCCTAGAGCCTATGGTCAGCAACAAGAGAAGCCACTGCAATGAGAAGCCTGCACACTGCAACTAGAGTACCCTTTGCTCTTTGCAGCTAGGAAAAAGCACTTTGAGCAACAAAGAACCCCCACAGCCAAACATAAATCCACAAATACAAGTACCTTTTAAAAAATGGGGTGAGGAAATATTCTTCATTGGTGCTCATGAGAGATACTGAAGTCACATGCTGAAGATCATGAATATGTAACTCTATATAAGCGGGAAAGAATGAAGAATGGGAAGCAGTCATTCAATCTGCCACAGCCACATATTGGAAAAAACAATGGAAAAATTTCAAGCAGCATAGAAAAACACCCCTGGTGAAGAACACAGGTGTAGATCATTAGTTGACTTGAAAAGACTGATAATCACATTATCTTTAAGATTTTGGAGGTTTGTAATAGGGCTTATGCTGACTAGTTCATCTTTCTGGATTAAAAAAAATCAACAAAAATTACAGTTAAATAACAACGTGAGTTGAGTGAAAATCTTCTCTATTTGGGAGCTAGACTGTTGGCAGAAATTACTGGAAGAGGTGCAGTATCCGTTTCTGGCTCTTCCGGGAGAGAGCTGTGTCTTAGGTCACAGAGGTGCCGGGACAAGGTGAGCCCTACAAGCTTTTCTTGGCGTTATGTTCCTGTGATGTCAGCGTTACTTCCCCTCCCAAAACCCCAGCTGCGGCCGAGTGTCAGAATGCCGCATGACAGGACCCATGACGGCCTTTGTGAGTTCTTCTTTTGGTTTCTCTCGCAGGAAGTGATGAAGGCGGAGTGGAAGGCTGCAGGTCCGCCTTGGGGTCCTGGTCCTGGGGTGGCCGATTTTTTACAAAGAGACCAACTCTGATCAGGCAAGCACATCTGAAGCCTCTGTTACATTATTTTCCCTAAAATTCTGTTGTTCAAGTCATGTGACTAAGACAAATATCCATGGGGTGACTCAGTGATAAAGAATCCACCTGCCAATGCAGGAGACATGCCTTCCATCCCCTGGGCCAGAAAGATCCCGCATGCCTTGGGGCCACTAAGCCCATGTACCACAACTACAGAGCCTGCATGCCCTAGAGCCTATGGTCAGCAACAAGAGAAGCCACTGCAATGAGAAGCCTGCACACTGCAACTAGAGAGTACCCTTTGCTCTTTGCAGCTAGGAAAAAGCACTTTGAGCAACAAAGAACCCCCACAGCCAAACATAAATCCACAAATACAAGTACCTTTTAAAAAATGGGGTGAGGAAATATTCTTCATTGGTGCTCATGAGAGATACTGAAGTCACATGCTGAAGATCATGAATATGTAACTCTATATAAGCGGGAAAGAATGAAGAATGGGAAGCAGTCATTCAATCTGCCACAGCCACATATTGGAAAAAACAATGGAAAAATTTCAAGCAGCATAGAAAAACACCCCTGGTGAAGAACACAGGTGTAGATCATTAGTTGACTTGAAAAGACTGATAATCACATTATCTTTAAGATTTTGGAGGTTTGTAATAGGGCTTATGCTGACTAGTTCATCTTTCTGGATTAAAAAAAATCAACAAAAATTACAGTTAAATAACAACGTGAGTTGAGTGAAAATCTTCTCTATTTGGGAGCTAGACTGTTGGCAGAAATTACTGGAAGAGGTGCAGTATCCGTTTCTGGCTCTTCCGGGAGAGAGCTGTGTCTTAGGTCACAGAGGTGCCGGGACAAGGTGAGCCCTACAAGCTTTTCTTGGCGTTATGTTCCTGTGATGTCAGCGTTACTTCCCCTCCCAAAACCCCCAGCTGCGGCCGAGTGTCAGAATGCCGCATGACAGGACCCATGACGGCCTTTGTGAGTTCTTCTTTTGGTTTCTCTCGCAGGAAGTGATGAAGGCGGAGTGGAAGGCTGCAGGTCCGCCTTGGGGTCCTGGTCCTGGGGTGGCCAAATGATGCCAAGACACACCCCCAGGAAGCCTGGTCGCCAAGCCCGGACTGCATCCCTGTGCTGGAGACGGCTGTGGGCGGGCAGGAACAAGAGACACCTGATGGGTGTGGACAGGGCTTCAGACAGAAGCCAGAGTCTACTTGCAAATTTTTCATACAGAACTTAGGACCCTCAGAAGTAATCTAGGTGGAACTAAATGTTATTGAACCTCAATGCACAAGTGGGGATGGTACCAGCAATCTCCCAGGGCTGCAATGCAGATTAAATAGAAGCTGTATGTAGAGATTCCAGCACCGTGCCCAGCGTATACAAGGTATTAAGCAATTGATAGGTTTTTTTTTTCTAAAAAACACTTTTTATTTTGTGTTGGGATACAGCAGATTAACAATGTAGAGACAATTTCAGATGAACGGTTGCTTTTTTTTTTTTTAATTTTAATACAGCACCAAAAGCATCCCACTATTTGCAGACAGAAGCAGTCAGATGGTTTTTCTTTTTTTATTTTTAAAATTCAGTTTGATGGTATGTGGGTGCTGCTAACCTCAGACAGAATTGCCAGTGGCAGGTCCAGGGTTCTGGTGAAAAATTCCTGAGAGGCTAAAAGAAGTCTGGTTAAGAAACTCTTACAAAGAAATGCTTATGGAGAGGCAACATCGTCTGGCCTTGGGCCCCCTGCAGACACCCAGAGCAGGTAATCTGCACAGGCTTCTCCAACCCTTACTGGTTTCCAGCCACCAGACACACACTTGACTGACTGGCTTATAATTACTCCAGGCTGAAGGCAGGGTCTCACCCACCCTTGTGGGCTCTGTTTTGTTAAGCATAATGGAGTGTACTCTCTAGCTGCTCAGTTAATGAGTATTTACTAAATGATTAAAAATACCCAGAATCACCCTATATCCTCAGTATATCTATATCAGCTCAGGGCTGCACTGATTTTCAAATCATGGGCTAAAAATGAACATAAAGTATATGATTATACCTTGGGTGTGGGAGGCGTTCTGTCTTCTAAGACCTTCGCATTAGCTGAGGCTGAGAACCGGGATTCTGCGTTGAATGAGCTCCAGAAGAAACCACAGTGGTGGCTCTTCGGCCGGGGGTCCTGGTTGGCGGGACTTACTGAGAATGTTTATTTCTTCTGCCAAATCATAAAACTAGATTCAGGGGAACTTCCCTGGCCTCTTGTGCGTTCCACATGAGAACCCACCAGAATGTCAGCAGCCTTTGTAAATTCCGCCTGGTTTCCTGTCTCCCCGCCTGCTGTACCTGATCACACCCCCAGGAGATGAGGCCCTGACCTGGGTTTAGGACAAGGGCACTGCCAGCTCCCCTGAAGGTGCCCAGAGGCTGGATTTCTTGCCTCTGAACTTGTTCCCTCCGTCCTTGACCCTGCTCCCACAACAATACCCCCTGCCCCAAGCTCACCACCACCTGCCGAGCCACACTATCTGGGACGATATCTTAGATTTTGTATCTCAACACACAGAACTTGAACTTGAGTCCTAATACCCCTTCCTTTTCTTTAATCCGAGAGCCTTACATAGCCACTTGTATGTATTCATACAGTGGTGCTTGTGAACTCCGGCCTGTCAGCACCCAGCAGGCGGGGTCAGGAGTGGAGCTGGGGCGCAGCCGCGGGAGAGGATGGGCGTGACGCAGGCCTCTCTGCTGACTCTGTCCTTCGTGGCTTTGGGGGACACATGGTACAGAGCAGCAGTTCTCTGCCTCAGGGACAGATAGCAGCGTGAGACCCCGAGTGGCCGCCGGCACCCACCCTCAGTTCAGCTCCAGCAGGGGTGGGTGGGTGACGGGGAAGGAAAGGGTGGGTTAGCCTCTCATGACTGGACAAAGGGGCAAGCGCCTCATCCTTCTGGCCAGTGTTCCCAAATCTCATTTTTTTATTTTTTGGCCACTTCTATTGATCTTTCATTCACTTGTCTTTGTTTTTGTTGTTCTTTGGCCTGTGTGGGCCTCCCCTTGCAGTCACCTCTCTCGCTGCAGGGCACCGGCTCTGGGCGCATGCGCTCCAGAGCTGCGACTCGATAGTTGGACACATTGGTCCAGCTACTCTGCAGCACGTGGGATCTTCCCCAGATAGGGATCAAACTGGCGCCCCTTGCACTGCAAGGTTGTGTCCTTACCCACTGGACCACCAGGGAAGCCCTGTTCCCAAATCTTGCTCCTTTTTTTTTTTTTTTTCAAGAGAATGCAAACCTCTGGATTTTTAAAAAATGAAATACCCTAATTTTCAACACTGGCCCGCTTATTTTTAAAAATCCCTGTGCCGGCTCATGAAAACCGCCCCTGGGGCTGGGAGCTGTGGGCTGTGGGCAGGCAGTTCCTCGGTTCCTTGAGGCATCATTCTTATCTGCTCTTCCCATACGGAAGGCCCCCGGTGAGTGGGAGAGCCCGCTCCGTTCCACTCCAAGACTGTGGGTCTGGCCGCCACGGTGAGTGTCCTCCCCAGTGGCTGAGTGTCCTCCACACACACCCAGACGGGCTAGGGCTGGCACACAGAGCCTTCATTCAGCAACTGCTAACACCATGTCCACCACATCCCAGCGGTCTGCCTGAGCTGACCGGTCTTAACGCTCTGCCATGAGGCTCCTTCCAGCACGCGGGAGCCTCAGGGCCTCAGAGCAGGTCCCGCCTTCCGGTCGGTGTGTGACGGGCCGCCCTCGCTGCTGAAGGCCGCCTGGGGCACCTCAGGGAAGCAAGCCGGGCTCTCCTCCCGCCATCCCCGCCCCCTTGGACATAGCCTTCTGTCCGCTTTCTCCCTCAGGGGAGAAAGGTGGGGTGAAGGCCACCCACCACGCCGACTCTAGTCTGAACTCGGACCCAGATGGTCTGAGTCACCTTTGCACTTGTGTCCCTGTGTGATCTGGGGCCCGGTCTTCACCTAGAGCCCACATTCTGCCAAACGAGAGCCTGCAACCAGCGTGCTGTCGAGTCTGAATGCATGTGACAGAAAACCCGGCGCAAGCCCGCAAAGGCAAAGACTTGATTCCTGACGTCATTGAGTAAAACCAGTAGGCGTTCAAACACGATTTCCGTAAATTGGTCTCTCAGGTCTCAGCTCTGCTGTCTTCCGTTTTGACTTGCTTTCGGGTTGGCTGCCGGTCACTCCAGGTATACAGCTTCCTGGACTCAAGCATGGTGAAGAAGAGGAAGGCAGCTTCTCTCCAAGCAGCCACAGCTAAAGGCGTATGGTGGGCCACTGGCTCGCTTTGTGTTGGGCGCCCGACCCCGGGCCAGTCCCTGTGGGCAGAGACATGCAACATGCAGAATTGTGGTGTGTGGGCTGGGCAACGGGGAAGAAAGTCGGGGTGTGGCCAGAGGGGCAAAGGGGTCCTGAGTATTCAACGTCATTGTTGGTCTCATTTTATTTTTTGATAAGTAGAACACCGAAATGCTACCCAAAGTCAAATCGGTATAGAAAGGAAGGCTCAGAGAAGCACCCTTCCGTGTTGTAATTAACCCCACCCCGACCTTCTCCCACCCCAGTGCACCTTGGAAACCAGCGACATTGTTTGTTGGATTGTTCTTCCTGTGCTTCTTTTCATAAAGAGAAACGATATATACCAATCTGATTATTTCCCTTATTTCTTAAACGGAAGAAAGGAGCTGATATACGCTCTTTTGTGCTTTGCCTTCTCACTTCATAGCATCTCCTGGAAATCATTCAGTTTCTGCTTATAGAGCTTTTGCTCACATTCTGTGATATCTCAGTACCTCGTTGTGTGTGTATCATATTTTATTCAACCATTCTCCTGTGCTTGGGTATTTAGGGAGTTCCCAATATTTTGCGATTATACATAACGCTGCGTAACCTTGGGTATCTGTAGTTTCTTTTTATTGAAGCATAATTGATTTGCAATATTATGTTAGTTTCAGGTGTACAGTAGAGTGATACATAAATATATATATCTATATATTCGCACACACACATATATATTCTTTTCAGAATCTTTTCCTTTGTAGGTTATTGCACAATGCTGAATATAGTCCCCTGTGCTATACAGGGGTTCTGGGTATCTGTGTTTTTATATTGCTAGAGGTGTATATTTGGAGTAAATTTCTAGAAAAGGAATCGCTTGTGGAAGGGTAATGAATAGGTCTATGTTAGGCACTGCCACGTCTCCCTCCCCAGAGGTGGTCCCACATCACATTTCCGCCAGCAGTATGCCTACTGCATGTTTATTTCATCTCACCGACAAATAAGATTGTTAAGCATTTGAATTTTTTTGTTTACCAACATGATGGGTGAAAATGTTATTCAATGTAGATACACATTTTTATTGAGTGAAATTGATTATACTTTCACACTTGAGTTTTATATTTCATTTAATGGATTGTCTGTGTCTTTTGCCCAATTTTCTTTTCGTTTTTTTCCTTTTGCCCAATTTTCTGCTGGATTTTTGGCCTTCCTTAATTTTTAAAATATTAGATATTGGTTCTTTATGATCTATGCTACAAATATTTTCATTTGTATTTTGATTATGCTAAGGCTTTCTTCATAGTCAAATTTGTAAGTTTCTCCTTCATAGCATGTAGATTTTTAGTTAAATTAAAAAATATTTTCCTACCCAGGTTATATAAAAGTTCATCCATATTTTCTTCTATTATCTGTGAAATTTTATTTTGCATCTACATCTTTGGTTAATTTGGTAACTATTCTTGTATATAGTACAAGAAATAGATCTAAATTTATCTTTTAAATGACTATCCAGTTAGCCCACACCAGCCAGCCCTAGTGATTCTGGGCTATCTCCTGTGTCATAATCTAGATTTCTTCAAGTATTTGGGCTTATTTCTTGACTTCTCATTTTGTTCCATTGACCTGCCTGTCTTTTTAAGTGTTACTACCACATTGTTTTGATTATAGAGGCTTTGTAGTGTGTATTCATATCCTGTAGGACCACTCCTCTTTCACAGAAGATTGTTTTTAAAAGACAGAATTTATTATAGAATAGTGTAGGCTGAGGGAAATGACCAAGAGAGATGAGTCAGGAGAGGGGAAAATGGTGATGTCCTTGAATGAGCCCAAGCAGAGAATTCTGGAAGGAGCCAGAGGATACAGATTCAGAAGTGGGTAGATTTGTTGGGGAGAAGAATTCTCTTCTGATTTTGTTTCTCTGTGTAATAGGACCAAAGTCACCAGCTGAGGGGAGAAAAAGGGTATCACTCAGACTATGCCGAGGACCCACGAGGAAAGCAAGACCCGTGTGCAGAGTTACGTGTTTTCTCTAGCCTCACACGACGGCTTGAGTTTGGGGACTGGACAGGCAGGGAGTTGAATTTAAACCCAGCTGGGATTTACCCAAATGAGCATGACCAATGGAAAGAGGGATGAAGCAGGGAAGGCAGCATGGACGCTCGTGAGCAGAAGGATGGGCCAGGAGCCCAGGCCAGGAGAGGAGGGAAGTAAGGACAGTGGGCGAGGGGTGGACGTGAAGACGCCAGTGGTGACGATAGGTTAAACATCCTGAAAGCATTCAAGAGACGTTGGGCCAGCTCACTATAATTCAGATCCCGTTGCGATGTCGGCTTCTGCTCCCCAGGCACCTTGCCTCTCTTCATCCTGGTTGGCGGACCCTGTTCATGTTACAGACAGACTTTCTGGACTCACGTCCCCACATAAGCCTGCTTTTGGAATAGTGGACAGTGGACGGAGCCATCTCATATATTTTTTTTATTTTTTGGTCAGGGTGAGTCTTTGTTGCTACACACGGGCTTTCCTCTAACTGGGGCAAGTGGAGGCTAATCTCTAGCTGCAGTGCGTGGGCTTCTCACTGCAGTGGCTTCTCTCAATGCAGAGCACAGGCTGTAGGCATTAGGGCTCCAGTAATTGTGCCACACAGGCCTAGTTGCTCCAAGGCCTGTGGGATGTTCCCAGACCAGGGATCGAACCAGTGTCCCCTGCACTGCAAGGCGGATTCTTAGCCACTGGACTGCCAGGGAAGCCCTGTGCCCACATGTTTAAACCTTTAGGTAAGAAGGTTCTTCTTCAGAGAGGGAGACATGTGAGAGTCAGCCTTTAACTCAGTGATGTCACAGTATTTTCTTCTCGTGTAAGCTGCTGTGTATGTGTTTTTAAGGAACTTCCTTCGGCTTGCTTGCTTTTCTATTACGTAGGCAACCACGAGCGAATTTGAATTCTCTCTTCCCTTTTGGCTTGATGCTCACTCGTGTGACCCCAAGGGCACAAGCTCATGGGCCCCTGACCTCCTGGCAACGCAGCAGAACGGGCCCAGGTTCTGAAGCCCGGTCAGGGATTGTGGAGCAGAGTCCTCGAAGTCTGGGAAGTCAAAGACACATGATCCATTAACACTGGTCTCCAGTGCGAGTTCAGTGCAGGAAGCAGGGCACCCAAAGCTGGTGCTCTGTGACAGCCTAGAGAGATAAAGTGGGGAGGGAAGTAAGGACAGTGGGCGAGGGGTGGACGTGAAGACGCCAGTGGTGACGATAGGTTAAACATCCTGAAAGCATTCAAGAGACGTTGGGCCAGCTCACTATAATTCAGATCCCGTTGCGATGTCGGCTTCTGCTCCCCAGGCACCTTGCCTCTCTTCATCCTGGTTGGCGGACCCTGTTCATGTTACAGACAGACTTTCTGGACTCACGTCCCCACATAAGCCTGCTTTTGGAATAGTGGACAGTGGACGGAGCCATCTCATATATTTTTTTTATTTTTTGGTCAGGGTGAGTCTTTGTTGCTACACACGGGCTTTCCTCTAACTGGGGCAAGTGGAGGCTAATCTCTAGCTGCAGTGCGTGGGCTTCTCACTGCAGTGGCTTCTCTCAATGCAGAGCACAGGCTGTAGGCATTAGGGCTCCAGTAATTGTGCCACACAGGCCTAGTTGCTCCAAGGCCTGTGGGATGTTCCCAGACCAGGGATCGAACCAGTGTCCCCTGCACTGCAAGGCGGATTCTTAGCCACTGGACTGCCAGGGAAGCCCTGTGCCCACATGTTTAAACCTTTAGGTAAGAAGGTTCTTCTTCAGAGAGGGAGACATGTGAGAGTCAGCCTTTAACTCAGTGATGTCACAGTATTTTCTTCTCGTGTAAGCTGCTGTGTATGTGTTTTTAAGGAACTTCCTTCGGCTTGCTTGCTTTTCTATTACGTAGGCAACCACGAGCGAATTTGAATTCTCTCTTCCCTTTTGGCTTGATGCTCACTCGTGTGACCCCAAGGGCACAAGCTCATGGGCCCCTGACCTCCTGGCAACGCAGCAGAACGGGCCCAGGTTCTGAAGCCCGGTCAGGGATTGTGGAGCAGAGTCCTCGAAGTCTGGGAAGTCAAAGACACATGATCCATTAACACTGGTCTCCAGTGCGAGTTCAGTGCAGGAAGCAGGGCACCCAAAGCCAGTGCTCTGTGACAGCCTAGAGAGATAAAGTGGGGAGGGAGGTGGAAGTGGGGTTCAGGACAGGGGGGGACACGTGTATACCTATGGCCAGTTCATGTTGGTGTATGGTGAAAACCATCACAATGTTGTAAAGTAATTACTGTCCAATTAAAATTAAGCAATACATTTTTAAAAATTAAAAAAAAAAAACCCAAACACTGGTATCCTGGGTCAAGCCTCTCTGGTCATCAATTCCCTTAGGTAGAGAAATCAACATTTGAATATCAGCCATCAGAAATATTGTTAGGTCTAAGCAGTGTGATGTGTGTGGAGTGATAACTGCTCATTAGATATTACCTTTGTTTCTCTTTCTCATCCTATTGGATGTGCTTCCTATGGCAGCATCTGTATCTGTTCTAGCAAATGAAACCCTTTAAAGAAGCTCAGATGTTTTTGTGTGTGAAACACCCTTACAATTAGAGATGGACGCTCTGCCATCTCAGCTCCTCCTCAGGCAGCTGCACACAGATCTGTTTTGGGTTGGGAGGCGGGGCCCTTTTCCTGGTCTTCCTCAAAACCCTCATTTGTGCAGCATCCCCAGGGCTCGCGAACAGCAAGGAAATGAGGGAAGGCAAGCAACATCTGGTGTTAAACAAATACCATCATCTTACAAATGACTCGTCTCTAGGATAGTAATCATTGCATATTGCAGAGTCTAGGGATGTCAACACCACGACCTAATGCTAGACAAGAAGCACCTGAAAGGCAGTCACAGGCCATCTCTACTGTGTCTCCAGCAAAATTCCATTTTTGGAGAAAAGAGAAGGTGCTGATGTTCACAGCTTTTTAATCACACCAGACAGAAAGCCCACCTCCTGCTCTCTGTTCTGATGAGATGAATCCTACAAACATACGTCGAGACCATGGGTCAGCGTCTGGGGTGATCCTCAGCGGAGGGTGAGCTAACGTGGACCCTGCGAGCATTGTCTGTCTTGTCCCCTTGCCCTCAGCCAATACCATTCCTGTGTGCTGCTGCTGCTGGGGCCACTGGGAGATGCTGAGGCGTTCTCAAGCCTCCTCCAGAGGGTTCTGCATGTAAATGGCCAAGACAGATGTTTTACCTCTTGCTTCCCCAAAGAAGACGAATGTTAAAGTGGGGAGGGAGGTGGAAGTGGGGTTCAGGATAGGGGGGGACACGTGTATACCTATGGCCAGTTCATGTTGGTGTATGGTGAAAACCATCACAATGTTGTAAAGTAATTACTGTCCAATTAAAATTAAGCAATACATTTTTAAAAATTAAAAAAAAAAAACCCAAACACTGGTATCCTGGGTCAAGCCTCTCTGGTCATCAATTCCCTTAGGTAGAGAAATCAACATTTGAATATCAGCCATCAGAAATATTGTTAGGTCTAAGCAGTGTGATGTGTGTGGAGTGATAACTGCTCATTAGATATTACCTTTGTTTCTCTTTCTCATCCTATTGGATGTGCTTCCTATGGCAGCATCTGTATCTGTTCTAGCAAATGAAACCCTTTAAAGAAGCTCAGATGTTTTTGTGTGTGAAACACCCTTACAATTAGAGATGGACGCTCTGCCATCTCAGCTCCTCCTCAGGCAGCTGCACACAGATCTGTTTTGGGTTGGGAGGGGGGCGGGGCCCTTTTCCTGGTCTTCCTCAAAACCCTCATTTGTGCAGCATCCCCAGGGCTCGCGAACAGCAAGGAAATGAGGGAAGGCAAGCAACATCTGGTGTTAAACAAATACCATCATCTTACAAATGACTCGTCTCTAGGATAGTAATCATTGCATATTGCAGAGTCTAGGGATGTCAACACCACGACCTAATGCTAGACAAGAAGCACCTGAAAGGCAGTCACAGGCCATCTCTACTGTGTCTCCAGCAAAATTCCATTTTTGGAGAAAAGAGAAGGTGCTGATGTTCACAGCTTTTTAATCACACCAGACAGAAAGCCCACCTCCTGCTCTCTGTTCTGATGAGATGAATCCTACAAACATACGTCGAGACCATGGGTCAGCGTCTGGGGTGATCCTCAGCGGAGGGTGAGCTAACGTGGACCCTGCGAGCATTGTCTGTCTTGTCCCCTTGCCCTCAGCCAATACCATTCCTGTGTGCTGCTGCTGCTGGGGCCACTGGGAGATGCTGAGGCGTTCTCAAGCCTCCTCCAGAGGGTTCTGCATGTAAATGGCCAAGACAGATGTTTTACCTCTTGCTTCCCCAAAGAAGACGAATGTTAATGAATCATTTTTTAAACGCTTAACTCCTGTTAGGCTGCGACGGGAACGGCATTGCGCCATCCTTGTCCTTGACATCCGCTTGGTCAATCTTCTCGCCTCTTAACACGATTTTTTCCTCTCTGTCAACTGAAATCCATCACCTAGTTTCAGGTGAGGCAATCGGTCACCTCCCCCTGGCTCAGGCCACCAAGGATCCTCTCTGTAAGGTCTCAGACAAGCCCTCCACCACCCAGTGGTGTATCCTAGGACACGCGATGTCATATACCAGCTGTGGATGTGTTTGTTTTGTCTTGCAGAGTGTTTTGAACAGAAACCAATGGTTTATTTACAACAGGGGCCCCCAACCTCTGGGATCTAATGCCTGATGATCTGAGGTGGAGCTGATGTAATCATACTAGAAAGAAAGTGCACAGTAAGTGTAATGCACTTGAACATCCTGAAAACATCCCTACCCCATCCTTGGAAAAAATTTCTTCTAAGAAACTGGTCCCTGGTGCCAACAAGGTTGGGAACCACTGGTTTACAACATTTAAGACATTTCATATAAACATCTAAATTCTCAGTTTCTCTGGGCAAAAAAAATCCCCAAAGATTTGGCAATGCTGGGTTAACGTTTTCACATTAGCAACAGTGGGCTGCTCCTTCTAGATGCGCCGTTGCTATTCAGTTTGCCGTGGACCCCACTACTCTCTAATGCCGCCCTTTGGACTTAGGTCAAAGTTAGTGTCAGGCAACTGGCTCACCCTCCATGGTTTCAAACTATATTAAAAGGTATGGTAAGGGCTTCCCTGGTAGTCCAGTGGTTGAGAACCTGCCTGCCGATGCAACATATATCAGTTCGATCCCTGCCCCAGGAAGATCCTACATGCTATGGAACAGTTAAGCCCATGCACCACAACAAGTAAGTCCACTCATCCCAACTTCTGCTGAAGCCCGGACCCCACAGAACCCATGCTCCACAACTAGAGAAACCACTGAAGTGAGAAGCTTGCACACCACAAGATGCCTTCCTCCAGAGGGTTCTGCATGTAAATGGCCAAGACAGATGTTTTACCTCTTGCTTCCCCAAAGAAGACGAATGTTAATGAATCATTTTTTAAACGCTTAACTCCTGTTAGGCTGCGATGGGAACGGCATTGCGCCATCCTTGTCCTTGACATCCGCTTGGTCAATCTTCTCGCCTCTTAACACGATTTTTTCCTCTCTGTCAACTGAAATCCATCACCTAGTTTCAGGTGAGGCAATCGGTCACCTCCCCCTGGCTCAGGCCACCAAGGATCCTCTCTGTAAGGTCTCAGACAAGCCCTCCACCACCCAGTGGTGTATCCTAGGACACGCGATGTCATATACCAGCTGTGGATGTGTTTGTTTTGTCTTGCAGAGTGTTTTGAACAGAAACCAATGGTTTATTTACAACGGGGGCCCCCCAACCTCTGGGATCTAATGCCTGATGATCTGAGGTGGAGCTGATGTAATCATACTAGAAAGAAAGTGCACAGTAAGTGTAATGCACTTGAACATCCTGAAAACATCCCTACCCCATCCTTGGAAAAAATTTCTTCTAAGAAACTGGTCCCTGGTGCCAACAAGGTTGGGAACCACTGGTTTACAACATTTAAGACATTTCATATAAACATCTAAATTCTCAGTTTCTCTGGGCAAAAAACCTCCCCAAAGATTTGGCAATGCTGGGTTAACGTTTTCACATTAGCAACAGTGGGCTGCTCCTTCTAGATGCGCCGTTGCTATTCAGTTTGCCGTGGACCCCACTACTCTCTAATGCCGCCCTTTGGACTTAGGTCAAAGTTAGTGTCAGGCAACTGGCTCACCCTCCATGGTTTCAAACTATATTAAAAGGTATGGTAAGGGCTTCCCTGGTAGTCCAGTGGTTGAGAACCTGCCTGCCGATGCAACATATATCAGTTCGATCCCTGCCCCAGGAAGATCCTACATGCTATGGAACAGTTAAGCCCATGCACCACAACAAGTAAGTCCACTCATCCCAACTTCTGCTGAAGCCCGGACCCCACAGAACCCATGCTCCACAACTAGAGAAACCACTGAAGTGAGAAGCTTGCACACCACAACTAGAGAGTAGCCCTCCTCTCTGAAAGCAGAGAGAGCCCTTATGCAGGCTTTCAAAGACCCAGCACAGCCAAAAGTAAGTAAGCAAACACATCCTTACAAAAAAACAACTGTGTAATCCAAACTGTAAAGGATTGGTATAAAAACATATGCAGCAGATTTGAGACCTCAGAAATACATGATCAATTGATTTATGACAAAGGAGTCAAAAATATACAGTGAAGAAGGACAGTCTCTTCAATCAGTGGTGCCGGGAAAACTGGACAGCCACATGCGAACGTTGGCAGGCTACAGTCCATGGGGTCACAGGAGTTGGACACGACTTAGTGCCTAAACCACCACCACCACCACATGCAAAAGAATGGAACTGGACCCCTTCCTACACCATACACAAAAGTCAATTCAAAATGGACTAAAGACTTGAATGTAAGAACTAAGACCATAAAAAATCCTGGAAGAAAACATAGATGCTAAGCTCTGGGACATCAATATTTCTGATGGTTTTTTGGATTTGATACCAAAAACAGGGGCAACAAAAGCAAAGACAAGCAAGGGGGGGCTAGATAAAACAACCATCTGCACAGTGAAGGAAACTGTCAACAAAATGAAAAGGCAACTTATGAATGGGAGAAAGTATCTGCCAGTCACATATCTGGTAAGAGGTCTGTCTGTACTCTTTGGGGTAAATACTGCAAATACATGAGGAACTCATACAACTCAGTAGTGAAAAAAAAGAAAAAGTTCAATTAAAAACTGAGCAGAATAAACAGTGGGTGGGAGGCGTAAAGCAAGTAGCATGAAGGCCTGTACTATCATATGTGAAGAAAATAGCTATAGTCATTGCTCTGTGAGAAAAGGGGATCCTGCAGGGGTGCTGTGTGACGGTCTGGAGGGGTGGGATGGGGGGATATACATATAACTAATCTGGGAACATACGTATCTGTAAACAACAAAACTCTGTAAAAGTTAAAAGTAAAATAAAAGCTTAAAAAAAAAAAAACTGAGCAGAGGGGCTTCCCTGGTGGTCCAGTGGGTAAGGACACCGCCTTGCAGTGCAAGAGGCGCCGGTTCGATCCCTGGCCTGGGAAGAGCCCACGTGCCGTGGAGCGGCTGGACCGATGTGTCCAACTACTGAGCCAGAGCTCTGGAGCGCATGCGCCCAGAGCCGGTGCTCTGCAGCGAGAGAGGCCACTGCGATGGGAGGCCCACATGGGCCAAAGAACAAAGATAAATAAAGACCAATAGAAGTGGTCAAAAAAAAAAAAAACCTTAAAGAAAAACCTGAGCAGAAAATCTGAATAAATATTTTTCCAAAGAAGACATACAGATGAAGGAGAGGGCTTTCCTCTAAAGCCCCTCAGATCAAGTCTGAAGCCATTTCTCTGTTTTGTTTTTGTGTAACTTTGTGTAACTTGCTCCTGTCGTGAAAGGCATCTCTAAGTGCTTCTAGTTTCTCAGAGCGGGAAAGCAGACCAGCCAGAAAGATACAGAAAGGAGAGGCTGTTCTATTTATTTTGTTCATTAAGTGAACACATGAGCACATCGCTGGGAAGTACAGGGTGACTAAGAAGTAGCCCAAAGGGAAAAACCTAGTGGGGGAATTTTATTAAAAAAAAACAACAACAGAATTTACATATCTACACTTAGGGTTTTCCTCTCAGCTTCTCTGTGGTTCTCGAAGGCCCTGGGAGAAGCCAGAGGGAATGGAGGGTATGTTCAAAGGTTCCATCAGCTTGAGGGCAAGACGGTGGGACTGGGGCCCCAACACCCCATGGTCAGCTCCTAAGAGCTTTCCTCTCAGGGCTGCTTGTGGACCGGAAGGCTCTCGACCACAAACCTTGGCTCCTGACTGGGCTCAACTGTGGTAGATTTGTATGCAGGGTTAGTTCAAGTGCATTCTGTTCATTCAAAACACTTCTGTTGAAAGGAGGTTTGGAAGTAAGCATTGCTCTGTGAGAAAGGATCCTGAATGGGTGCTGTGTGACGGTCTGGAGGGGTGGGATGGGGGGATATACATATAACTAATCTGGGAACATACGTATCTGTAAACAACAAAACTCTGTAAAAGTTAAAAGTAAAATAAAAGCTTAAAAAAAAAAAAACTGAGCAGAGGGGCTTCCCTGGTGGTCCAGTGGGTAAGGACACCGCCTTGCAGTGCAAGAGGCGCCGGTTCGATCCCTGGCCTGGGAAGAGCCCACGTGCCGTGGAGCGGCTGGACCGATGTGTCCAACTACTGAGCCAGAGCTCTGGAGCGCATGCGCCCAGAGCCGGTGCTCTGCAGCGAGAGAGGCCACTGCGATGGGAGGCCCACATGGGCCAAAGAACAAAGATAAATAAAGACCAATAGAAGTGGTCAAAAAAAAAAAAAACCTTAAAGAAAAACCTGAGCAGAAAATCTGAATAAATATTTTTCCAAAGAAGACATACAGATGAAGGAGAGGGCTTTCCTCTAAAGCCCCTCAGATCAAGTCTGAAGCCATTTCTCTGTTTTGTTTTTGTGTAACTTTGTGTAACTTGCTCCTGTCGTGAAAGGCATCTCTAAGTGCTTCTAGTTTCTCAGAGCGGGAAAGCAGACCAGCCAGAAAGATACAGAAAGGAGAGGCTGTTCTATTTATTTTGTTCATTAAGTGAACACATGAGCACATCGCTGGGAAGTACAGGGTGACTAAGAAGTAGCCCAAAGGGAAAAACCTAGTGGGGGAATTGTATTAAAAAAACAACAACAGAATTTACATATCTACACTTAGGGTTTTCCTCTCAGCTTCTCTGTGGTTCTCGAAGGCCCTGGGAGAAGCCAGAGGGAATGGAGGGTATGTTCAAAGGTTCCATCAGCTTGAGGGCAAGACGGTGGGACTGGGGCCCCAACACCCCATGGTCAGCTCCTAAGAGCTTTCCTCTCAGGGCTGCTTGTGGACCGGAAGGCTCTCGACCACAAACCTTGGCTCCTGACTGGGCTCAACTGTGGTAGATTTGTATGCAGGGTTAGTTCAAGTGCATTCTGTTCATTCAAAACACTTCTGTTGAAAGGAGGTTTGGAAGACACCCCTGGGGCAAAGGGGAAATCCACCTTTTCTTTGTGTAGAACTCCCTCATCCATCAGGTCACTCAGCCCAAGAGGCAAGAGTGTGGGTAGAGAGGAGGGTGCCCAGGGCGGTCACCATGGATTCTGTCCCCTGTCAACCAGCGCCCGTCACCAGACGAGCTGTTCCTAGTCAGTCACAAACATTTTCAGCATGTTTGTGACATAATCAGCATTTGACAGGCGCCTGACGAGTTCATACACCAGAAGTATCTTCACTGGCCCTTCCTGCAGGACTTTCCCTCAAAGCGCATGCTCTGCTCTCATTTCCTTTTTCTCCTGATCCAACCTCTGTCCTCCCTAATTCCTGTCCTCACTGTCCCTTTCCTCCGTGTAGGACTGTCCTGAACACGTGCACCCATGCTCCTCACCCCCAGCCTCAGACCTTCAGAGAGAAATTGCATAGCACTGAGAGACCAAGCAAGTTCCACATGGAGAAAGAGTGTCTGCCTACGCAAACTTCTTGAGAACAAGTAAATATTTAACAGCCAACCCAAACTTCCTCCTCTCCGGGCCCATCCCCCAGCACTCCTGCCCTGGAAAGGGGCGGGGAGGAGAGGTATGACAGCTCTCTTGTGGTTTCTCCATCCCCGGCCCTTCAGGGTCCACATTCCAGCCATGGCGACCTGCTCTACTGGCAAGACCCGTTGAGAGAAGCAGGACCACCAAGTCTGGGTGGAAGCAGTCAGGAGAAGGACCTGAGGGTCAGGTCCTGGTGTAAACGGTCAGAAGGGAGGGTCTGAGGGTCAGCAGAAGGGGTGAAGCCACTGGGGATCTCTGTTTTATGCCCAAGGTGAATGCATGCCTGCTATGGCAGTGAGAATGGATAACCACAATGCTTTCTGATCATTGAGCATTCTCTTCTTAAAGGAATGGAGCACATACATGTGAAGATAACAGCTCGTGGCTTCAACGAGACCATGGGCTTGTCTTCATGTTCCTTTTCCTTTTCTCTTTCCGACTGTAAACTCCGTTCTCTTGTTCAAGGAAAACCCCCCTGGTAGACTTGGACCTCTTCCTTCCTATAATCACTGCCACTTCTTGTACCTTCTGAAATCCTCTCATTTTTTACTGCAAGCATTTTTACAACCCAAGTATGCTTCCTAAGGAGTGGCCTTCTCAGAAATATATTCATATCTCAGTATTAGGGACTATTCAGAAGATGAGGAAAAACACCATAAGGGTGAAAACAAACGCACATGGGGAATTCAGTGGGTTCAGTGGGGGCTGCTGTGAAGTCACATTTTTAGACAATTAAAATAACAGGTTGGGGATTTCTATTTTTAGGAACACGGTTTGCTGTGTACTACAAAATAAGCCCCACCTTTTGCAAATTTCTAGAAATAAGGAATAAATTCTAACCAATATCTACCATACCTGCAAGGAGGTCGGGGCACTCTAGAGGAGGAGCGATGAGGAACCGGCAGCGCTGACCCTGTGTGGGCGGACACTCGGGCTTCTTGGTGGGGTGGGGGTGGGGGTGGGGGAGGAGAAAGAGCGGGTGTGGCTGGGAAAAGCAGTTGTTTGGGCTTCGGAACTGGCCGAGGAATTAGGGGCTTAGGTTTTAATAACCAGCAGACAGCGGACAGGAGCCTAGACCCCAGAAGAGTAGAAAGTTGCAACCCAGTCACCCGCCCCCACCACCTTAAGTAAGCCCCAGTGTGGGGATGAACTAAAACCAATTGTCAACTCATCCAGTGAGATGACAAAGAAACTTTTAAATTTTTTTTTAAAGAAGCCTCCCCTTAATTTATTAATTTATAATCATACAGCTGCTCTCACAAAGATATGGTATTTAAATTTAAATTACTAGCATAGTCTAGCACACATCCCCCTAAGCGAATCTAGCATCAAAGTATACGAGGCAACAAACTGATAACATTTCAAAGATAAATGGGCAATTTTATAGTCGCAGGGGAATTTTGGGACATGTCTTTTTCAGTACCCAACAGCTGAAGATGACAGAAAGTAGGACTCTAGACTTGAATACCACAACAAGTAAGGTTGATCAGACACCCACGTGGCAAACGCCCTTTCTTTTCAAGAACACATGACACATTTACTGAAAAAAACCCACACCTCAGGTGACAAAACATATCTTCATCAACAGCAAAGAACCACACAGACCACATTCTCGAATAGATTCAACTGCTGGACCCCAGTAGTGACAATTCAGTCAATCCACGTATTTGGAATTTGGGGAGGGACCCTTTAAGTAATTCACTACTATAAAAGTGTCTTAATGGTGAGTCGAAGAACAAATTTTTTATATGGACCATTTTAAAGTATTTGTTCAATTTGTTGCAAAATTGTTTCTGTGGTTTTTTTTTTTTTTTTGCAACCTGGAATCTTCGCTCGCTCATGCTATGTGCTAAGCCACTTGAGTCCTGTCCAACTCTTTGCAACCCCACGGACTGTAGCCCATTCATAGGATTCTCTAGGCAAGAATCCTGGAGTGGTTTGCCATGTCCTCCTCCAGGAGATCTTCCCAGCCCAGGGACGGAACTGTGTATCTTATGTCTCCTGCACCGGCAGGTGGGCTCTTTACCACTAGCTCCACCCGGGAAGTTCCTTAGCTCCCTGACTAGAGATCAAATCCACATCTCTGCATTGGAAGATGAAATCTTAACCACTGGACTGCCAGGGAAGTCCCAAATTGTCAATATTATAAGAACATTTGGCAAGATTTAGGAAGCTATACAAAAGTTTTTATTCATTGGCAATGAGCCACTAGAAAACTTAGTTTAGAAGATATCCATATGAAACAACCACACGTATAAAGGTATCTTGGAATACAGCTACCAAAAGGCAGAGAAAGCTATTATGTATGAAATGTTAAAAATTACTGAAGACCTAAATAAGTGCATAATTGGATAATAAGTATTGATGAATTTGTAAAATTGATTTCTAAAGATGTTAATTTTCTGCAATTTGTGAATTGAGATGTATTCCCCTTAAAATTCAAACTAGATGTTCTGAGGTTCACAAGTTGACTCTAATGTGTGTAAGGTAGAGCAAAGAAACAAGAATGCCAGAGCAACCAACATATGAGGGCTTACTCACTGTATCATCATAAAAAAGTGATATGAGCTCAGGCGGCCTCCCAGGGGGCACGGGTGGTGGAGAACCCGCCTGCCAGTGCAGGAAACATATGAGACATGGGTTCAGTCTCGGGGTTGGGAAGCTCTCCTGGAGGAAGGCATGGTAACCTATTCTAGTATTCTTGCCATTGTCAAGAATCCCATGGACAGAGGAGCCTGGGGGGCTTCAGTCCACAGGGGTGCAGGGTCTCACGTGACTGAAGCGACTCAGCATGCAAGCATGCACGAACACAGGGAGAGACAGAAGAGAGTCCAGAAACAGGCCCACACACATATGGAGATTTGTATATAACAGAGATGCTCTTTCAAATCACTGGGGGAAGAAGGACTTTAAGCAAACAGCATTGGAACAATTGGTCCTCCATATGGAAAAAATAACTTAGATCCCTACATCAAACCATATTTAAATGGATTCAAGACCTACATATGAGAAAGCATGACTTGAAAAGTTTTGGAAGGAAATGAAAGAGAATGTTTTTACAATCTTGGGGTAGGGAAAATTTTCTTTACCGCAACACCAGAAGCACAAACCATGAATGAATGGAAAAAAAATTGGAAAATAATAAATTTGAAAAACATAAAATATTTTTAAAAATGCTTTTGTACATTAAAGGCATCTTAAAGTGAGAAATGCAAAGCTTAGACTTGGAGAAGCTCTTTGGCATGCATTTTACCAAGAAAGAGTTTGGCCCCAAGTTTATGGAACAACAGAATTGAGACACCCAATGACTGAGATAAGTTGAAGATAACCTTTAAATACAGTGGCATAAACAACCACGTATAAAGGTATCTTGGAATACAGCTACCAAAAGGCAGAGAAAGCTATTATGTATGAAATGTTAAAAATTACTGAAGACCTAAATAAGTGCATAATTGGATAATAAGTATTGATGAATTTGTAAAATTGATTTCTAAAGATGTTAATTTTCTGCAATTTGTGAATTGAGATGTATTCCCCTTAAAATTCAAACTAGATGTTCTGAGGTTCACAAGTTGACTCTAATGTGTGTAAGGTAGAGCAAAGAAACAAGAATGCCAGAGCAACCAACATATGAGGGCTTACTCACTGTATCATCATAAAAAAGTGATATGAGCTCAGGCGGCCTCCCAGGGGGCACGGGTGGTGGAGAACCCGCCTGCCAGTGCAGGAAACATATGAGACATGGGTTCAGTCTCGGGGTTGGGAAGCTCTCCTGGAGGAAGGCATGGTAACCTATTCTAGTATTCTTGCCATTGTCAAGAATCCCATGGACAGAGGAGCCTGGGGGGCTTCAGTCCACAGGGGTGCAGGGTCTCACGTGACTGAAGCGACTCAGCATGCAAGCATGCACGAACACGGGGAGAGACAGAAGAGAGTCCAGAAACAGGCCCACACACATATGGAGATTTGTATATAACAGAGATGCTCTTTCAAATCACTGGGGGAAGAAGGACTTTAAGCAAACAGCATTGGAACAATTGGTCCTCCATATGGAAAAAATAACTTAGATCCCTACATCAAACCATATTTAAATGGATTCAAGACCTACATATGAGAAAGCATGACTTGAAAAGTTTTGGAAGGAAATGAAAGAGAATGTTTTTACAATCTTGGGGTAGGGAAAATTTTCTTTACCGCAACACCAGAAGCACAAACCATGAATGAATGGAAAAAAAATTGGAAAATAATAAATTTGAAAACATAAAATATTTTTAAAAATGCTTTTGTACATTAAAGGCATCTTAAAGTGAGAAATGCAAAGCTTAGACTTGGAGAAGCTCTTTGGCATGCATTTTACCAAGAAAGAGTTTGGCCCCAAGTTTATAAACAGCTCCAATGAAAACAGACAGATGATATGAGGACACCCAATGACTGAAAGATAAATAATTTTCCTGTCTCCTAGTAAATCAATGGCATGTAAATTAGACAAAGGGAAGTGATATTTCATATCCATTAGATTGGCAAATCCGAAAAAGCATCTGATGATGCTAACCTCTATTGAGGAGAGTATAAATGGGCACATACATTTTGGAGAACTGGCATATTTAATAAAGTGGTGGGATTGCTGGACCAGACTAGAGCATCCCCAGCTCCATGCCACATTGTTTGTAAAACTGAGAATTGGAAAGAAAGCTTAAATGCAAATATTGGATCTATCAAGGGATAGAGGTTTAATTAAGAATCTTTTGGGGCTTCCTTGGTGGTCCAGTGGTCGAGAATCCACCTTGCAATGCAGGAGACACTGGTTCAGTTCCTGGTCTGGGAAGATCCCACATGCAACTAAGCCCATCTGTGCACCACGACTATTGAGCCTGTGCTCTGAAGCCTGAGAGCCACAGCATCTAAGCCACAACTAGAAGAAGCCTGCTCTCAGCAATGAAGACCCAGCACAGCCAAAAGTAAATAAGTAGATATTTAAAAAGTAAGATGCCAGTAGAGATTCCCTAGCGGTCCAGTGGGTAAAGAGTTCACCTTGCAATGCAAGGAGCACTGGTTTGATCCCTGGTCCGGAAAGATCCCACATGCTGCGGAGTGGCTGGACCAGTGTGTCCAACCATGAGCCAGTGCTCTGGAGCACATGTGCCCAGAACCAGTGCTTTGCAACGGGAGAGGCCGCTGCAATGGGAGGCTCACACAGGCCAAAGAATAAAGATGGATGAAAACAAACAAACAAATAAATAAATAAATAAAAGAGGCCAAAATTTGGAAAGAAAAAAAAAAAAGGAAAAGAATTTAAAAATTAAGTTGCCAGTAAATACAAATGAAAAGGCAATTTAAAAAGAACCTACTGCATGCAGCTATGTTTGACTATTTTATTTTCTGTACCTATTTTTGTATCTTTAAAAAGTTTAAATTAAAACAGTAGAAAATCCGTATAGTCAAAGCTATCATCTTCCCAGTAGCCATCTATGGATGTGAGAGCTGGACCAGAAAGAAGGCTGAGTGTGGAAGAATTGATGCCTTTGAACTGTGGCATTGGAGAAGGCTCTTGAGAGTCCCTTGGGCTGCAAGGAGATCAAACCAGTCCATCCTAAAGGAAATCAACCCTGAGTATTCATCGGAAGGACTGATGCTGAAGCTGAATCTCCAGTACTTTGGCCCCTGATGCGAAGAGCTGACTCATTGGAAAAGAGCCTGATGTTGGGGAAAATGAAAGGCAGAAGGAGAAGGGGATGACAGAGGACGAGATGTTGGATAGCTTCACTGAGTCAGTGGTCATGAATGTGAGGGGCTCCAGGACAGGGAAGTCTGGCATCCTACAGCCCATGATGGACTCACGGAGAGTCGGACATGGCTGAGTGACTGAACTGAACTGATGAGGAAAGGGACTTCCACAGACCCTGTGTGACCGTCAGTTGGTACAGCCACTTCCAAGGGCAAAATAAAAGGGCATGCAATGCCATTCTTTTTGTGTGTGTGTGTGGGTTGGGGAGGGAGGGGGGCGGGAGGGCCACTTCTATTGGTCTTTCGTTTGTCTATTTTCATCCGTCTTTTGCTCTTTGGCCTGTGTGGGCTTCCCATGGCGGTGGCCTCTGTTGTCGCAGAGCACCTGCTCTGGGCGCATGCGCTCCAGAGCTCCGGCTCGGTAATTGGACACATCGGTCCAGCCGCTCCACTGCACGGGGGATCTTCCCAGGTCAGGGATCGAACCGGCGCCTCTTGCACTGCAAGGCGGTGCCCTTACCCACTGGACCACCGAGGAAGCCCAATGCCGCTCTTTTTAACCTCTTGCGTGGACACAGGGAAGAGTCTGGTCACGGTTTGTATCGGCAAGAGTGTTAGGAAAGAGGTAGTTTATGTGCCGCAGGTGGGAATGTAGAGTGAGGACACCTCCGTGGAGGTAATCCTGGCAATATTTAACAAAACCGGACATTCCTTTTGACCTGGTACAATGTCCTCTAGGTACTTATTCTTAGAAAACATGGCATCTTAGAGCAAAGCTTTATCTACACAGAAGTTCATCATTAACAATCACAGCATTGTTTGCAATGTAATAATAAAGTAAAAGACCTACGTAATATTAGTAACTCTAGTTAACTAGTAACCCTAGACTAAACGGGTCTGTTCTGATTGATGGTATAGCTGTGGAATGGACTATTATGCAGCGATCAAAACGATGCTGTTGAATCTTTTGAATAATGTGGAAGTTCTTGGGAAATATTAAGCTAATAGGAAGTAGATGGCAAAAACATCATGTGTTCTACCTATGCGCTATGCACTGGAGCCAAGACACCAAAATGTAACCAGAGGTGTCTTCTGGATGGTTAGAGGCAATTTCCATTTTATTCTGGGTTTGAAAAAAAAAAACATCTTTCATAAATATTTTCTCTGTGAGTGTATGTGTATAACCTTTGTTTTCGTAGGAGAGGTTCTCCTCTGCTGAAATAATTTAAACAGGCTGGATACTAAGGACGGACAACGCCAGAAGGCCGGCGCCCAAGTATGACGGATTTGTCGGGCTGCTTGGGAAACCTAGTCTGATGACCACGGAACCTGGACAAAGGCGAGGGCCTGGGTTCACCGTGATGTCACCCCCGGCGGTTGGGCGATCGCGGGAGCTGCTTCTCCTCTCGAACCTGGTTTCGCTTCCGCGCGAAGGACTCAACAGCACAGGCTGGCTTCTGTTTGGAGGTCAGCGGGATGGTGTAGGTCGTGCGCGCGCGGTGGCCGAGCCCCGGGCGCGGGGCGTCCCGCGGGGACCTGCAGTCGCGCGGTCGGGTAGAGGCGGCAGCACCGGCTGCAGGAACAGCATCAGTATCCGCGAGCCGGGCTTGGGCCTCGGGGGCGGGGCCGGGCGCGGGGGCGGGGCCGGGGCGGGGCCGGGGGCGTTCGGAGTGGTGGGGGCGGGGGCGGCGCAGCGCCGCTTCCGCCACCCGCGGGGATCCCCCGGGACCGGCGCCCGGGGAAGTCCCGGTGAGCGCGGGTATAAGAGCCGGCGCCAGGGACTCCAGGCCAGCCGTCCCCAGCGATGTCACGCGGCCTCCAGCTCCTGCTCCTGAGCTGCGGTAGGGCTTGCGGACGCCCGGCGCCCCCCGCCCGCCTCCCCGCGACACCCCCTTTTCTCGCTTGCTCACGCAGCTCTCTCCCCCTCTTGCAGCCTGCAGCCTGGCGCCCGCGGCGCGGGAGGTGAAGGTGGCCTGTTCGGAGGATGTGGACTTGCCCTGCACTGCCCCCTGGGATCCGCAGGTCCCCTACGCGGTCTCCTGGGCCAAGGTAAGCGCGGCGAAGCTGGCGCGTTAGGGTTTGGCGGTTTAATGCGGGAGGGGAAACCACCTGCTGTGGGCTGGTGACCCCTGTCTGGGAGTCGGGAACGTCTCTGATGGCTGAACTCGGAGGTGTCTTCTGGATGGTTAGAGGCAATTTCCATTTTATTCTGGGTTTAAAAAAACATCTTTCATAAATATTTTCTCTGTGAGTGTATGTGTATAACCTTTGTTTTCGTAGGAGAGGTTCTCCTCTGCTGAAATAATTTAAACAGGCTGGATACTAAGGACGGACAACGCCAGAAGGCCGGCGCCCAAGTATGACGGATTTGTCGGGCTGCTTGGGAAACCTAGTCTGATGACCACGGAACCTGGACAAAGGCGAGGGCCTGGGTTCACCGTGATGTCACCCCCGGCGGTTGGGCGATCGCGGGAGCTGCTTCTCCTCTCGAACCTGGTTTCGCTTCCGCGCGAAGGACTCAACAGCACAGGCTGGCTTCTGTTTGGAGGTCAGCGGGATGGTGTAGGTCGTGCGCGCGCGGTGGCCGAGCCCCGGGCGCGGGGCGTCCCGCGGGGACCTGCAGTCGCGCGGTCGGGTAGAGGCGGCAGCACCGGCTGCAGGAACAGCATCAGTATCCGCGAGCCGGGCTTGGGCCTCGGGGGCGGGGCCGGGCGCGGGGGCGGGGCCGGGGGGGGGCCGGGGGCGTTCGGAGTGGTGGGGGCGGGGGCGGCGCAGCGCCGCTTCCGCCACCCGCGGGGATCCCCCGGGACCGGCGCCCGGGGAAGTCCCGGTGAGCGCGGGTATAAGAGCCGGCGCCAGGGACTCCAGGCCAGCCGTCCCCAGCGATGTCACGCGGCCTCCAGCTCCTGCTCCTGAGCTGCGGTAGGGCTTGCGGACGCCCGGCGCCCCCCGCCCGCCTCCCCGCGACACCCCCTTTTCTCGCTTGCTCACGCAGCTCTCTCCCCCTCTTGCAGCCTGCAGCCTGGCGCCCGCGGCGCGGGAGGTGAAGGTGGCCTGTTCGGAGGATGTGGACTTGCCCTGCACTGCCCCCTGGGATCCGCAGGTCCCCTACGCGGTCTCCTGGGCCAAGGTAAGCGCGGCGAAGCTGGCGCGTTAGGGTTTGGCGGTTTAATGCGGGAGGGGAAACCACCTGCTGTGGGCTGGTGACCCCTGTCTGGGAGTCGGGAACGTCTCTGATGGCTGAACTCGGAGGTACCCGGCCTTCGCCCACGCCTCTCCCACTGCGACTCCAAGCCCGTCCGCATCCAGGTACTGGCTGGCTTAGATTTCGTTCCTCAGGGGGACCTCAGTCTTCTCGCCTCTAAAGGTGGCCTCAGGTGAATGATCTAAATAAGACGTTTTGGAGTGCAGAGAGCCTTTTATTTGGATTAATTCTAGAGGCCACCTGCGGTTGTGATCAGCCGGCCCGGGAGATGGCAGCTGGTGAAGCTTTGATACTGGACAGGAGGCACGTCTCTGGATTTCATGTTTCTGTTGATTTGTGACTGCGGTGCTCATACGTCTGGGGGGAGAGGAGGGGGCAATTTGAGCGGAAGGACGGCCAGATAGAAGTGATGTAGGCTTGTTTCTTAGGTGGCGGTTGTCTGTCAGTCACTCCCTTTCTGGGAAACCCTTGGCCTCCTCCGGATCCCTGGCTGCCCCTGCCTCTGGGCATCCTGCGAGGTCCAACAGGGACGGCTAGTGCGGTGGCGCGTGAGAGGCTTCTTACGGGTCAGAACAGTGTTACGGACCCTTCTGCGAGAGGACTGAGTCAGAAGGACGCTTCTTTAAGGTTTCCTCTTAACTCTAACCTTTGCAGCTTCTAAGACTGTGGTTGGGGTGACCTCGCAAACCCAAGCAGTCACTGTTTCCTGTCACTGGTTTCTTTCTTTCTTTTTTTGCTCATCACCTTTAATGAAGTTACTGCCACAATGGCAGCTCGGATTGAAGCCCAGTGAGTCTGACTTCCCGCCTTACTCCAGGACGCTCACTGATTGGTCGTCTGACCTTGCAGGAAATCTCTGTGTGTTTGTGGCTCTCCACCCAATGGTGGGTTTTCTTCTGCCCACCACAGAAGATGCTGTAAGAGCCTACGAAAGTATCTCTACACTTAACGAGGCCGCCTAGGATTGTGTGTGTGTGTTGGTGTGTGTGTCTCTTCTCCTAACCAGATTGTCAGTTCCTTGGGGACAGTGCTGCACCGCAGCTTTTGGGTATCCTGCACGGCACCCCGTGTTTGTCCTGCCCAAGATGCTCAGTGAATTCAGGCTGACCCTTTGTGATTATGCACAGTGGAAAGGATGCTGAGGCCTTGGGGCTCTGTATTGTGTGTGCAGGGTTTGTTATTATTCCTGCTTCATTTCTACCTTACTCACTGTGGGGTAAGAGAACACAGCAATTCTGAATTTGTTCCCTTATGAAAACTAGTCCTATTTAAACAGAACTAATTGGGAAAGCAGTATTATTTGGGTACTCTCCATCTGCCAAGCTCGAGGTCCATGTCCACGTGCATCAGTGGTCCTATCTTTCCAGTGCCCTCAAGAGAGAAATACTACACTGTTCTTACTTTACAGATGAGGAAACTGAGCCTTAGGGAGTGAGATCGTCTGCTCACTGTTCACAGCTGCCTAAATGCTGGAGGTGGGATTTGAACTGAGAAGTCTGGCTCCACAGGCTAGGTTCTTAGAGGCCTGCTCTGTGATCTCTGTTTTCTGCCTTAATTCCTTAATTTTCTTAATTCCTTAAAGAAAATGAAAGTGTCCCAGGCAGGGACTTGGTTATCTGAAAGGAGGAGGAAAACATGAAACCAGGATCCTTTCCAGAGTAATTAAAGAAGGAAGAAAGGAAAACAATATTAATATCCCCAGGGGAGTAATTGCAAAGAACTCGTGAAACAAGTAGATGAAATTTCAGCCTGTAAAGTTCAAACAGTTGTCCAGTTAAATCTTCTTGCACGAGGTCATTTGGAGTGATGTAGTAAGCCAGAGTGATTAACCTCTGCCTTTTCCTTGGATGTCAGCTGGTGATGGAACTCTATAATGTATGTGCTTGTTTGTTGAGCACAGTTCTTGCAGAGTTTACCCTGAAGGTCTCTCAAAGCCCTGCTAAGAAAAAAGACGACAGTCTCTTGGCATTCTATTTTTTCTGTTGGTCCAGGGAATAGAGTCACTGAAAAATCACACCCTACGTGTATTTTTTAAGAGAAGCTGTGATGGAGTAGTGATGGGTGGGAGAGCTGGGCTGTTTCACTAAACATGTCAGATACCTTGAAAGTGATACGCTTTGTTTTTCAAGCTCCTTTTGCCAGACGCAGCATATTCTGTGGATATTTGCTATTTTCCAGCCCAGTAATTATACTTCTGCATCGACTGTGCTTGTACAACACAAATGGCTAGGGTGTTCTGGAAATAAAGCCAGTGGTGAAATACTGAAAGTCTTTGTTTTACAGAAGATTATCTTGTCATTTTTCACCCACCACTTTCTTGTAAAATGTTTCAGTGAAGCTTAGAGGTGGCTGTCAAGTGAGGAGTTTAAGCCTGGTGACCACAGCCAACCTTGCTGCATCATCAGGAGGGTAGTTAGTGAAGCCACTTTGCACAGTTGTGGGCTATGTGCTGGGCGCGTAAGCAGAGAGTGCCTCGCAGTGTGGCTTCTCTCCGCCTACCAGAATGAATCCCATTCTTGCGGGCCTTCTGCATACCACAGTTACTCACCATTCAAAAATCCATTTACTCTCAGTTCTCCGGCACCCGAGAGCATTCTGCCACTGTCCAGTTGGCACCGATTACTTGGGATGAACAAAAGAACCCATGTCAACCATGCGTTTCTTACCCTTGTCTTTACCCAAATAGGTTCTTAGAGGCCTGCTCTGTGATCTCTGTTTTCTGCCTTAATTCCTTAATTTTCTTAATTCCTTAAAGAAAATGAAAGTGTCCCAGGCAGGGACTTGGTTATCTGAAAGGAGGAGGAAAACATGAAACCAGGATCCTTTCCAGAGTAATTAAAGAAGGAAGAAAGGAAAACAATATTAATATCCCCAGGGGAGTAATTGCAAAGAACTCGTGAAACAAGTAGATGAAATTTCAGCCTGTAAAGTTCAAACAGTTGTCCAGTTAAATCTTCTTGCACGAGGTCATTTGGAGTGATGTAGTAAGCCAGAGTGATTAACCTCTGCCTTTTCCTTGGATGTCAGCTGGTGATGGAACTCTATAATGTATGTGCTTGTTTGTTGAGCACAGTTCTTGCAGAGTTTACCCTGAAGGTCTCTCAAAGCCCTGCTAAGAAAAAAGACGACAGTCTCTTGGCATTCTATTTTTTCTGTTGGTCCAGGGAATAGAGTCACTGAAAAATCACACCCTACGTGTATTTTTTAAGAGAGAAGCTGTGATGGAGTAGTGATGGGTGGGAGAGCTGGGCTGTTTCACTAAACATGTCAGATACCTTGAAAGTGATACGCTTTGTTTTTCAAGCTCCTTTTGCCAGACGCAGCATATTCTGTGGATATTTGCTATTTTCCAGCCCAGTAATTATACTTCTGCATCGACTGTGCTTGTACAACACAAATGGCTAGGGTGTTCTGGAAATAAAGCCAGTGGTGAAATACTGAAAGTCTTTGTTTTACAGAAGATTATCTTGTCATTTTTCACCCACCACTTTCTTGTAAAATGTTTCAGTGAAGCTTAGAGGTGGCTGTCAAGTGAGGAGTTTAAGCCTGGTGACCACAGCCAACCTTGCTGCATCATCAGGAGGGTAGTTAGTGAAGCCACTTTGCACAGTTGTGGGCTATGTGCTGGGCGCGTAAGCAGAGAGTGCCTCGCAGTGTGGCTTCTCTCCGCCTACCAGAATGAATCCCATTCTTGCGGGCCTTCTGCATACCACAGTTACTCACCATTCAAAAATCCATTTACTCTCAGTTCTCCGGCACCCGAGAGCATTCTGCCACTGTCCAGTTGGCACCGATTACTTGGGATGAACAAAAGAACCCATGTCAACCATGCGTTTCTTACCCTGTGTCTTTTACCCAAAGACTCAAAGCAGACGGTGTTCAGTTAGTGTCTGCACCATTAGGGGGAGTCGGGAAGGAACCACGTCCTTCTTATTCTCTCTGTTTCCAAGGTACGGAGACGGGGGCTGGGGGTGAGGAATGTAATACAGACATGCACGAGGGGGGGGGGGTCAAAGGTGGAGCCACGAGCAGGCACCCGTAGCCCTATCCTAGTTCCCCCAACGCTTCCTTCTTGTGGACTGATGTCTTCTCAGCTGGGACCCAAGAATGGGGTCTGCTCTCATCCCTGTCTGTATGGCCCCTTTTAAGGCAGAGTGACTGAAAAGAAATAGAAAATGCAGTATGTGCATCCAGTTTAGCTCTTAATGATTGTGAATAGATTGTGATTATTGAGGGAGACCATTTGCAGCACTGAGACACTGGTCCAACCCTCTTCTACCAGAGTCTGTGACCTTGGGTTAGATTCTAGCATAAGGAGATCATAGCACAATCTTGTGTCTGCCAGGAGGAAGAATATCCTTCAACGGGCCACGTCTGTCTTTACGTGCATCCTGGTCCATGCCCTCTTTAATGAGGCTGCACTAGGTCTGGAGGGGCTGGATGACGCTGGATGCATGAGCGTTTGGGCCTGGTTGAAGTCCACCACTGCTAACGATGAGTGGTTACTTACAAGGGAGACGCAGCACTGTCTTGTCTTGTGTTCGGCTGGGAGCCCCACCAGCCTGTGCTATGCATAACGAAAGAGGATATAGAGTTTCATCTCTGAGTGACACTGTGGGAGTGAGGACAGACACGCGTCACAAGACAAGTGCCCTTTTTAGATGATTTCCAAGGGAAGGGAGAAAGGGGAAGTGAGACCATGATTTCAGAGAATAGGCGAGACTTGAACTTTATGATGTTTAGAAGAGCCGCAGCTGTGGCAGGTCAGGGGCTGTCCTGGGGACTAAGGGAGAGCGGGTGGGTGGCTTGCATGAAGCCACTTTGAAAGTTCCAGAATAGTCGCTACACAGCTACTGCTTCTCCTTGATTTGTTTGTTGGGAGCTGTTCTCTATGTATATCGCTCATCTCCTATTCAGAGGAGCCCAGTTATTTTCTGTCTTGTGTGATACTAGGCCACAAGCAAGGAGGGGCTAGGCTCGACGAATGACCAGGGAGACGGCCTCTGTACAGCCACCAGCCCTGATGGTGCCACGGAGGAGACAATGCCTGTCCCTCACGTACCTGATTCTAGAATGCCGTCTGTTTCAAAATAGATTTGAGGTGCTGTAGGAGAAAGAGGAAACATTTCTACAGTAAATAGAAAAGCACCGAAACACTGAGATGTGAAAACAAGGCCTGTGTGCGCGCCAGGGGAAAATCCTATCATCCCCATGGAGACCTATGTTGCTTGACCTGATTGAATAACCTTTAGGCCACGTCATGAAAGGCATAAAGTTAGTTGTCAGATGTCTCTCCTATTTAGCTTTTCATCATTTAGTAAATGTTTATATGTCCCAAATGTGTGCCAAGGCCTGGGGCTGGCACTGGCCGTCCTAAGACTGATACAGAACACATGCCAGAGGACAGAGGCATGGACAGAGAAGTCCACGGGCACTTTTGGGGACGGATGGGTAACTACTGAGCTAGAAGGTAACTGTACCCCCAGAGGACCGAGAGGTAATGCCAGCAAGCAGGCTGGGAACAGAGGGTGAAGACCCCCAAATGCTCAATGATAAGAACTTGTACTTGGTCCTTTCGGCAACAAGGAGCCTTTGACAGTTTTTAAGCAAAGAGGATAACATAATGAAAAATATGTCAGAAGAGGAGCGTATTTCTTGTGGTGAGAGAATATAGTTCATCCTAGATGTGTGCCAGAGGCAGGCTTTTGTCTTCCACTCCCGTGAAACTGCCCTCGCGTTAACTCGGTGAGACTGCAGCGTGTGGCTGGGGTTCACCTCCCCTTTCTCTCTTGGTCTCCCGTCCTGTAGTCCACGTGCTTCTAGGGAGGAGTGTGCCAGGCTGTGGAAGGAGTGCCCAGCCAGTTGCAAATCATGGAGCACTGAGATTTTTGGACCATGATGAGACAAACTTGCTAGAAATCTTGGAGCCTGGAAGAGGGTAGGAAGGGAAAAGGCAGCTGAGAGTGAAATACTAAAAACTGCAAACACTGTTTTTCCATAAATAAAAGGGGGAACCCGAATCACATGAGGACTGATGGTTTAGTTCTGTATTTGGTTATGTCACTACACAAAGAAGAGGAAGTTAAGAGAAGGTTTCAGTGACATAAGGGAAGGTTTTACGTAGGGCGGGATTAAAAAGATTTGTCACCTACAAGAGGGGTTTCCTCCATCTATTCACAAAACAGTTTCTGTAAGTCCTTTCTGGGAACTCTTAGGATAACCCCAAAATTTCTTCCAACAGTTCTTAGCGCAAACCAGAGCTTAACTAAAGTAATTAGACTAAGATTCTTTCCACGCTGAAGCACAATTTTGACTTTTGTTTTTGCACTGGAGTATACTTGGGTAACATGTGTGTGTGTGTCCTGTAGTTCTGGTATAGATGCAAGAACCCAAAACTTGTGAATATCTCTTGATATGTTTGTGGAGCACTAGCTAGTCTCCTGCATGTTCTTGTTCCAATTGTCCAAGAGAAGGTAGATACCAGGTGAACTGGTCGTTGTCTAGGATTATTGGTCCAGATGGGAAAACCCATGGGAAGAGACAGATGCTTCCTGCCAGGGACCATTCGTGTCCACCTAAGACCAGACTCTCTGGGTCAGTTCTGGAGAACAGAAGCTCTTAGTCCAGTCCAGTCCTGGTGTCTCTTCCCCCGAGGACTGGGGGGTATGGGAGCCCAAGTGACAAAGCAGGACTAGCCTTGAGGTCAGAGCCACATGGAGGTACTCCCCTCTGAGCTTCATTTCTTTTTTAGAGTGTCACTTAGGAATCTTTCCATTGTGAAGGCTTGTAATCCAGTCAAAACTAGCTTAAATAAAAGGAAATATATTGGCTTATATAGTTGCAACAAACAGTTCTTAAAAATCAAAGTATTGTTCATCCTTCAGTTATGGTTGATGCTATGGCCTAGTGTCCCACGTCAGTCCTAATCCCTGGTGTTTAGGAGTGTGACTTTAGTTGGAAATAAGGCCTTTGCAGATGTAACCAACTTAAAATGAGGTCACGCTTGATCAGGTTGGGCCCTAAATCCAATGACTGGTATCTTGGTGAGAAGAGAAAATAAGGTTATGGAGACAGACACGCTGGAAAAACCCCACATGAAGATGGACGTAAGGATTGAAGTGACGTGTCTACAGGTCAAAGAGCGCCAGTTTACAGCAACACCAGAAGCTGGGAGTGAGATATGAGACAGACTCTCCCCTTTAGAGAGACCATGGCCCCGCCATATTGGGTGTAAGGCCTCCAGAACCATGAGAGAATAAACAAATTCTGTTGTTTTAAGCCACCCAGTTTGCAGTGAGGCTAGGTGTGGAGGTTTGTGCTCTCCTCGGGGCTTGGTGACTCTGTGTCTCTCAGCTTGCTTCCTTTATGTTGGTTTTATTATCAGCCTCCACATAGCAGTGAGACAGTAGCTGATGATAACTACAGACTCGTCTGTCCTCCCAAGGTCAGGAGTCAAGGAAAAGACTGTGCCCCCTCCATCTTAGCAAATGTCTGATTATGCTTAAGTGGCTTTGATTGGGTCATTGGCTCATTAGGACCAGTCTCTCTGGTCACAGAGGTCCGGCCCGAGTCAAGTGTGCCTCTTCTAGAATCTGATGTCGTGCCCTTCAAGGACAGACTCTCAGAGCCCGCAGGATGCCCCTCCTGGGTCCAGCAGAATCCACAAGAAGCTCATGGAAGAACAATTGGCACGAAGAGTGAGTGGCCTGCCCTTGCCTTCAAATCTCAGTTCCCCAGGGGTTTTGCCAGATATGACGGCATCTTAGAAAATTCAGAGTATTTTGGCTATTTTGGAGACCTTATGGATAGAAAAAATAATTTCTCTCTAGAGCAGAGATGAAGACTTCTAACACATCTGTGCCAGAGAGGAGATGGGAAGGATCAGCAAGGAAAGAGGGGTATGAATCCCATTTTTAATCCAGTCAATTAAATAAAAGGAAATATATTGGCTTATATAGTTGCAACAAACAGTTCTTAAAAATCAAAGTATTGTTCATCCTTCAGTTATGGTTGATGCTATGGCCTAGTGTCCCACGTCAGTCCTAATCCCTGGTGTTTAGGAGTGTGACTTTAGTTGGAAATAAGGCCTTTGCAGATGTAACCAACTTAAAATGAGGTCACGCTTGATCAGGTTGGGCCCTAAATCCAATGACTGGTATCTTGGTGAGAAGAGAAAATAAGGTTATGGAGACAGACACGCTGGAAAAACCCCACATGAAGATGGACGTAAGGATTGAAGTGACGTGTCTACAGGTCAAAGAGCGCCAGTTTACAGCAACACCAGAAGCTGGGAGTGAGATATGAGACAGACTCTCCCCTTTAGAGAGACCATGGCCCCGCCATATTGGGTGTAAGGCCTCCAGAACCATGAGAGAATAAACAAATTCTGTTGTTTTAAGCCACCCAGTTTGCAGTGAGGCTAGGTGTGGAGGTTTGTGCTCTCCTCGGGGCTTGGTGACTCTGTGTCTCTCAGCTTGCTTCCTTTATGTTGGTTTTATTATCAGCCTCCACATAGCAGTGAGACAGTAGCTGATGATAACTACAGACTCGTCTGTCCTCCCAAGGTCAGGAGTCAAGGAAAAGACTGTGCCCCCTCCATCTCAGCAAATGTCTGATTATGCTTAAGTGGCTTTGATTGGGTCATTGGCTCATTAGGACCAGTCTCTCTGGTCACAGAGGTCCGGCCCGAGTCAAGTGTGCCTCTTCTAGAATCTGATGTCGTGCCCTTCAAGGACAGACTCTCAGAGCCCGCAGGATGCCCCTCCTGGGTCCAGCAGAATCCACAAGAAGCTCATGGAAGAAGAACAATTGGCACGAAGAGTGAGTGGCCTGCCCTTGCCTTCAAATCTCAGTTCCCCAGGGGTTTTGCCAGATATGACGGCATCTTAGAAAATTCAGAGTATTTTGGCTATTTTGGAGACCTTATGGATAGAAAAAATAATTTCTCTCTAGAGCAGAGATGAAGACTTCTAACACAGCTGTGCCAGAGAGGAGATGGGAAGGATCAGCAGGAAGAAATGACTGAATATGGGTGGTGAAGTAGAAAGTTGCTGGCTATGACAACAAATCCTATCCCCAACATGGCTGCTTATAAAGCATTATTGTATATGTTTGCTCATTTGATTCTTAAAGTACCTCCCCAGGCCCCCTTGAGGGAAGTAAGTAGTTACAGACAAGGAAATCAGAGTCAGAGGTGAAGGGATTTCCCAGCAAGGACCCCGCTGCCAGGTGAAGGAGCCAGGGCTTGATTTCAGGCCCTCGGATCCCATGGATCCCCTTATGACTTACTCATAATTTTTAAAATTCACTCATTCATTCAGTAAATTTTTTTTGAGTATTTCCTAAGTGCAGAGAAGTACTCAGCTGTGGGGGAAAAGAACAAGAAAAAAAAAGAGAGAGAGTGGTAATATTTTTAGGTGTGATTGATACTATACTACGTGATCCCCCTCCATCAAACGGGCCTCTCGACACCAGCTCTGGGAGGTGTGAGTCCCCTCCCTCCCTTCTCAGGGGAGCAGGCAACGCCTGAGGGCTCCTCAGTCCCTTTGCCAAGAGCAAAGCTAACCGTGGGGTTTGTTTCCACATCTGTCTAAGTCCAAAGCTCTTCATTACGTTGCCTCTGCTGTACTCACGACTCTGTTCACAGCCATAAATCCAACTCTGTCTGTTAGACCCAGTCAATTTCAAAGTGGAAAATCATTTTCCCAATAAAACTACGCTTAGAAGCAAGCGATGTTAATGCTCCTACATTCTACCCTCATTATGACATCGACCTCCGCGCCAAACTATTTTGCACGGTATAAAGAGCTGTTTTTATGATGAATGGGGATTATATTGGCACTTTAATTGAGTTAGAAACCAAGGTACATGAATGTTAGTGCATGAGAAATGCCATTAAAAAAAAAAAAGCTGTTCAATGTGATTGGAATCTATCAGATTCATTTAATACCACCTTTAACGACTGAATGTCCATTCCTTTAAATATGATTCATTAAACTGTTGGATTAAATATTTATATGCATATATATGTGCCCACATTTTCCCCCTCAAATATCTCTTCCTTTTCTTTTACTTTACTATCACGCTCCTAACAGATCTCATGTATGATAAATTTAGATTTCAAGGTTGTGGAATTAAAATTCTTTGCTATAGGAAGGAGCAAATATGGTATATGGTAATCTATGGTAATCTGGGAAATTAGCATATATTGGATAAAATTACATACACTTCTAGAAAACTCTTTGGACAATAGGGATTTTGACTGAAATATTGCTTCCATTTCAGCTATATTTAGATATTTACTTGACTTCTTTCTAGTTCAAATTTATCCACCATTAAAACTTAATTCACGTGCCTTTAAAATTAGTACTTGTATTTGCTAGATTTAGTATTCAGCAAATTAAAGAGAGTTTATTTTAATTCAGGGCTTTATGGTTTCCTTAAGATCACATCTCCGTCTTAGACAATGAATATGATATTTAAATTATTTAGTCAAATTGGAGGCCTTGAGACAAGTTAAAAGTCTGTAGACCTTCTAAAATGAGATGTCTTATATTTTGCCCTTTTCTGTTTCAATCAGAAAGAACTGGTCAACAAAGAGTTAATGCACGAACGTGGATTTAAAACATAATTGGAATGAATGTTTGGTCAACCCAAAGAGGAACGTGGGGTTTGTTTCCACATCTGTCTAAGTCCAAAGCTCTTCATTACGTTGCCTCTGCTGTACTCACGACTCTGTTCACAGCCATAAATCCAACTCTGTCTGTTAGACCCAGTCAATTTCAAAGTGGAAAATCATTTTCCCAATAAAACTACGCTTAGAAGCAAGCGATGTTAATGCTCCTACATTCTACCCTCATTATGACATCGACCTCCGCGCCAAACTATTTTGCACGGTATAAAGAGCTGTTTTTATGATGAATGGGGATTATATTGGCACTTTAATTGAGTTAGAAACCAAGGTACATGAATGTTAGTGCATGAGAAATGCCATTAAAAAAAAAAAAGCTGTTCAATGTGATTGGAATCTATCAGATTCATTTAATACCACCTTTAACGACTGAATGTCCATTCCTTTAAATATGATTCATTAAACTGTTGGATTAAATATTTATATGCATATATATGTGCCCACATTTTCCCCCTCAAATATCTCTTCCTTTTCTTTTACTTTACTATCACGCTCTAACAGATCTCATGTATGATAAATTTAGATTTCAAGGTTGTGGAATTAAAATTCTTTGCTATAGGAAGGAGCAAATATGGTATATGGTAATCTATGGTAATCTGGGAAATTAGCATATATTGGATAAAATTACATACACTTCTAGAAAACTCTTTGGACAATAGGGATTTTGACTGAAATATTGCTTCCATTTCAGCTATATTTAGATATTTACTTGACTTCTTTCTAGTTCAAATTTATCCACCATTAAAACTTAATTCACGTGCCTTTAAAATTAGTACTTGTATTTGCTAGATTTAGTATTCAGCAAATTAAAGAGAGTTTATTTTAATTCAGGGCTTTATGGTTTCCTTAAGATCACATCTCCGTCTTAGACAATGAATATGATATTTAAATTATTTAGTCAAATTGGAGGCCTTGAGACAAGTTAAAAGTCTGTAGACCTTCTAAAAATGAGATGTCTTATATTTTGCCCTTTTCTGTTTCAATCAGAAAGAACTGGTCAACAAAAGAGTTAATGCACGGAACGTGGATTTTTAAAACATAATTGGAATGAATGTTTTGAGGAATTAATTTGCCCACTTCATGCTGTGGTCTAGCCCTCTGCAATATTAGCCTCGCACAGAGTGTGTTAAATAGTTCTCTTCAATTATGCTTGGCTGTGAATGAATCCAAGGGTTCCTTTTGTTATAAATGACTGTTTCCTAAAATGCTTTTGCAGAGAGGCAATGAAACACTTTTAGATTTGGAATGCTGGGAGTCGTTCTTGCCAGTGGTTGATTTTGAGCCAGCTCAAATGTTTATAAGAACTCATAAAAACCAGGCGAAGTTGAGGATGGCCCATTTGCTGTGATTCCATGATTTTCCCCCTGAAATGTCTCTGAGTCTTGAGCAGTGCTGCTGGGACCGTGGCTAACTTGCCCGGTACTGCAGAGTGATGGCTGCTTGGCCCCTGCGCTGAAGACTAGGTTTTGATTTTTTGCATAAAAATCTCTCCGTGTAGCTCAGTGCCTCATTCCCATCTTGAGCACGTGACATTAATATGAAAACGACAACTCTTTCTGCAGCTATAGGCAAAAGGCAGGGGGCGTAGGACAGGTAATGTACATACACGCAGCTTGAGGCTAAGGGCTAAGGGTTCTGAACTTTTTCCAAGTGCCCTGCGTGAATTTACAGAAGCTTCCTTTTGCTACAGTGAGTTATCAGGAGCAGAGAGCTATTCATTACTTTGGCAAGAGGACCTGGGTTAAACCAGGACTTCTCTCAGTTCTCTGGGTCTTTCAAGAAGATCCAGGAAGGGGCCACTGAAAGATGACTCTGCGGAAGTTGAGATATTTTTTGCCTGATCTCACTGATGGCTGTGTGGTTCCATAAATTGGAATTCTGGAGGCTGCTTTGGGAGTCTTTATTTTGACTTGTCCTCCTCCGTTCATGATCCCACTTTGCCTTTGCTTTGCCATTTGAAAATGACCTCTCTCAAGGTTTTGCCAGATACCCATGGAAATCGGGCCATCACAGAAACTATTTTTTTAGTTGTATCTGCTGATTTTGTAATATGAATTCTCTTATGCAAATAGGCAGCATGTCACTGCCAGTCAGTTTTGATCCCCACTGTGTACTTGCTTCAGCAGTTCCCGGCAGCCATTGTGCTAACGGGGCAATCTTCATATAAATAAAGATCTTCATATAAATATAAACTTCATATAGAAGTTTATATTTCCACCAGCTCCAGAGGGGCTGTCAGTTTTGATCTTGACTTTCGGACAATTCTTGTTGACTTGAGGGAGGGAGTCACTGGATAGGAGAGAAGACTCCTCCCCGCAACCCAACAAGGGAAAAAAAACAAAGATAGATAAATCTCAAAATGACTGTTGCAACCAAGTTCCCCAAAATGACTGTTGCAACCAAGTTCCCATCTTTTCAAAGGTAGGAATTTCTAGCAAAAGTTCCAGTGAAGTCTGTTAGAAAGAGGGACTTCCCTGCTGGTTCAGATGGCAAAGAATCTACCTGCAAAGCGGAGACCAGGGTTCAATCCCTGGATTGGGAAGATCCCCTGAAGAAGGAAAGGGCAACTCACTCCAGTATTCTTGCCTGGAGAATTCCGACAGAGGAGCCTGGCAGGCTACAGTCTGTGGGGTCGCAGCGTTGGGCATAACTGAGCAACAAACACATTCACTTTGTATTCTGTTAGAAAGAAATCCTAGTTGAACACATTTGGAGGTTAATTCAGAAAAGCAAAGCAAGATGAGAGGGCATCATGGGGACTGCAGAGATTCAGCTGAGTTAGTTAGTTCAAACTGGCCCTTGGGAGGGTGGGAAGGAGCCTTAGAAGTGATTAGCCCTGTATGGTCCTGGGCCCCTGACCCACCAAAAGCTGTGACTGAAGGCAGAGGGGCTATTCATTACTTTGGCAAGAGGACCTGGGTTAAACCAGGACTTCTCTCAGTTCTCTGGGTCTTTCAAGAAGATCCAGGAAGGGCCACTGAAAGATGACTCTGCGGAAGTTGAGATATTTTTTGCCTGATCTCACTGATGGCTGTGTGGTTCCATAAATTGGAATTCTGGAGGCTGCTTTGGGAGTCTTTATTTTGACTTGTCCTCCTCCGTTCATGATCCCACTTTGCCTTTGCTTTGCCATTTGAAAATGACCTCTCTCAAGGTTTTGCCAGATACCCATGGAAATCGGGCCATCACAGAAACTATTTTTTTAGTTGTATCTGCTGATTTTGTAATATGAATTCTCTTATGCAAATAGGCAGCATGTCACTGCCAGTCAGTTTTGATCCCCACTGTGTACTTGCTTCAGCAGTTCCCGGCAGCCATTGTGCTAACGGGGCAATCTTCATATAAATAAAGATCTTCATATAAATATAAACTTCATATAGAAGTTTATATTTCCACCAACTCAGAGGGGCTGTCAGTTTTGATCTTGACTTTCGGACAATTCTTGTTGACTTGAGGGAGGGAGTCACTGGATAGGAGAGAAGACTCCTCCCCGCAACCCAACAAGGGAAAAAAAACAAAGATAGATAAATCTCAAAATGACTGTTGCAACCAAGTTCCCCAAAATGACTGTTGCAACCAAGTTCCCATCTTTTCAAAGGTAGGAATTTCTAGCAAAAGTTCCAGTGAAGTCTGTTAGAAAGAGGGACTTCCCTGCTGGTTCAGATGGCAAAGAATCTACCTGCAACGCGGGAGACCAGGGTTCAATCCCTGGATTGGGAAGATCCCCTGAAGAAGGAAAGGGCAACTCACTCCAGTATTCTTGCCTGGAGAATTCCGACAGAGGAGCCTGGCAGGCTACAGTCTGTGGGGTCGCAGCGTTGGGCATAACTGAGCAACAAACACATTCACTTTGTATTCTGTTAGAAAGAAATCCTAGTTGAACACATTTGGAGGTTAATTCAGAAAAGCAAAGCAAGATGAGAGGGCATCATGGGGACTGCAGAGATTCAGCTGAGTTAGTTAGTTCAAACTGGCCCTTGGGAGGGTGGGAAGGAGCCTTAGAAGTGATTAGCCCTGTATGGTCCTGGGCCCCTGACCCACCAAAAGCTGTGACTGAAGGGAGCCCTGCACCAAGCAGTGAATGAGGCGAGAGGTGCAGGTATGTGATAAAGCTGCATTTATGGGTTTCATCACACCTGAAAAGGGGAAAACTGGGTTAACTTTGACGTGTTTCTAGAATCAGTCAGATGCCTAAGGTTCCTTGACCACACCGCCTTTTTTTGTTTTCTTGCTTTATTTTTGAACACATAAATGCCCCAGTCTGTAGATCCCTGAGTATTTAGGAAGGAACCTTTTAACACAAGCAGAACCATCAATAAACGGGATGGATGTTCAGAGACAGCCTGGGAAAAGCTCTTAGATGGGAGTGAATGAAGCAGGGCTTCTTGTGGGAGCAGTGAATCTGCCACCAGATGTCTCTGCAGGCCACTCCACAGGAAGGCTCTCGGGCGCCCCAGGCGGTAGAGGCTGGCCTCTCAGCTTTCTGTGCACCTCGGGGTGCATTTCCTGACTTAATACGCGAAGCAGACACCGAGGAGGGTGTGTGTGCGCGCATGTGTGTATGTCTCTTGTCCTGAGCTGGCTCTGCCTCTGTCCCCCTCATTCCTTGATTATTTATTTCCCTGTGCTGATTGCCTATGGGACAGTCGGAGAGGAGCTGGAGGGTGCTCCCTATAGGAGATGCTCCCTACAGGCACAGAGATGGAACAGCGGCAGGTGCGGGGAAAGACGGCAGCAGCGTCTGACGGTGGCGTCTTTTCCTTAGGGGGCCCTCTGCTGCGGGCACCACGCTGAGGCCTGGGAAGGAGTGCCACTGGACCCCAGGCTCCCTGCTGGTCCCCAGCCACTCAGCAAAGGCTCAGGGCTGGCTTGGAGCACTGAAAACAGTGATTGACTTTCCTGTTTATGTAAATCAGCTTTAGAAGCTTTAAAGCATTTCAGTGGAGGAGCAATGAGCATGTTAACTAGGCACATTAGAAATACACCTGGGGAGAAAGAAAACTGATGGTGAGTGTGGCGTGGGCTTCATTGTGGGAGCAAGAGGTGGTGGAAAGACGCCGCCAGTTTAATCACAGAGATGATTCAGGGAAGGAAACCCAACCGGGTGAATGTGGGTGAACTTGGCATCGACACCCGTCAGGCTGATGCAGCCTGGCTTCAGTGACGGAAGCCTTCACTACCGTTCCGTGGGGTCTTCCCCGGTGGCTCAGTGGTCAAGAATCCTCCTGCGATGCAGGAGCCTCAGGAAATGCAGATTCAATCGCTGGATTGGGAAGGTCCCCTGAAGGAGGGATGGCAACCTGCTGTAGTATTCTTGCCTGGAGAATACCACCAACAGAGGAGCCTGGCGGGCTACAGCCCATAGGTTTGCAAAGAGTCGGACACGACTGAAGCAGCTCAGCATGCTCATACGCCCTTCCACGTGTATCAGGCGTCTTGACGCAAAATCTCCATGTGGCGCAGTTGTCAGCTCCGCAGTCTTCCTGCCTTAGCAGAGGGGCGGATGTGGTACACCCTGCATGTCACGGATGAGCCCAGAGGCGAAGAGCCAGGTAACTCTTCACGGGAGTTATTGCTCATCTGCATCTCTGTGTGTTTTGTTGGGTTGTCCTGCGATGACCTTAATAGATTCAGGAACATTTTCCAAATAAGTGCATGAGTTACAAAAATAAAAATCAGTCAGTGGATGAGTTGGTATCTGAAGAAAACAAAAGAACGTTGAATTGACAGCAGCCAGAGAGTATGATTCAGCATGATCCCTCCGCTTCACTGCATCATCATTAATGACACAAGCCTATGGTCAACAGGAACACCGTCTTCTTTGTGTAGAGTAGAAGTTGGGTTACAGAGAATCGTTAAATGCAGTCCTGATCTTATTCCAAAAAAAGATGGAGCCGGAAATAATCCTTAGATTCATTCCTCTGCCCCAAACAGCACACATACAGTATCTTGCTTTAAAACAGTTAGCCGAGGGTGGGTTTTATGAAAACAAGAGGTAGAACCTTGAGGTGGAGACCCAAGGGCTTGTAGGTTCTGACAGCAGAGTGTGATGCAAATATGAGTCTTGGTTTTACGTTTTATTTTATTGAAGCAGAGTTGATTGACAGCGCTGTGTTAATTTCTGCTATAGAGCAAAGTGAGTCAGTCATATGTATATACATTCTTTTTCATATTCTTTTCCGTTATGATTGGCCACAGGATATGTAATATAATTCTCTGGGCTCTACTGTAGGACCTTGTTGTTGATTCGTTGTCTATAGTATGGTTTGCACCTGCTAATCCCCAGCTCCTAATCCGTCGCCTGCCCCTTAGCAGCCACAAGTCAGTTCTCTTTGTCTCTGAGTCTATATGTGATTTTTTTTTCTTAACAGCTCACGGATGGGGGTGTAGAGAGGGTAGAGGTGTCCCAGGAAGACCTGCAGTCCTATCAGCAGAGGCAACCTGCTGAGTATTCTTGCCTGGAGTCCCAACAGAGGAGCCTGGCGGGCTACAGCCCATAGGTTTGCAAAGAGTCGGACACGACTGAAGCAGCTCAGCATGCTCATACGCCCTTCCACGTGTATCAGGCGTCTTGACGCAAAATCTCCATGTGGCGCAGTTGTCAGCTCCGCAGTCTTCCTGCCTTAGCAGAGGGGCGGATGTGGTACACCCTGCATGTCACGGATGAGCCCAGAGGCGAAGAGCCAGGTAACTCTTCACGGGAGTTATTGCTCATCTGCATCTCTGTGTGTTTTGTTGGGTTGTCCTGCGATGACCTTAATAGATTCAGGAACATTTTCCAAATAAGTGCATGAGTTACAAAAATAAAAATCAGTCAGTGGATGAGTTGGTATCTGAAGAAAACAAAAGAACGTTGAATTGACAGCAGCCAGAGAGTATGATTCAGCATGATCCCTCCGCTTCACTGCATCATCATTAATGACACAAGCCTATGGTCAACAGGAACACCGTCTTCTTTGTGTAGAGTAGAAGTTGGGTTACAGAGAATCGTTAAATGCAGTCCTGATCTTATTCCAAAAAAAGATGGAGCCGGAAATAATCCTTAGATTCATTCCTCTGCCCCAAACAGCACACATACAGTATCTTGCTTTAAAACAGTTAGCCGAGGGTGGGTTTTATGAAAACAAGAGGTAGAACCTTGAGGTGGAGACCCAAGGGCTTGTAGGTTCTGACAGCAGAGTGTGATGCAAATATGAGTCTTGGTTTTACGTTTTATTTTATTGAAGCAGAGTTGATTGACAGCGCTGTGTTAATTTCTGCTATAGAGCAAAGTGAGTCAGTCATATGTATATACATTCTTTTTCATATTCTTTTCCGTTATGATTGGCCACAGGATATGTAATATAATTCTCTGGGCTCTACTGTAGGACCTTGTTGTTGATTCGTTGTCTATAGTATGGTTTGCACCTGCTAATCCCCAGCTCCTAATCCGTCGCCTGCCCCTTAGCAGCCACAAGTCAGTTCTCTTTGTCTCTGAGTCTATATGTGATTTTTTTTTCTTAACAGCTCACGGATGGGGGTGTAGAGAGGGTAGAGGTGTCCCAGGAAGACCTGCAGTCCTATCAGCAGAGGCAGTCTTCAGAGGCCCCCAGGCACAGGCCGTACTCCCTGAGGATCCAAAACACTACCAGCTGCAACTCTGGGACCTACAGGTGCACTCTCGTTGGTCCAGAAGGGCAGAGAAACCTGAGTGGCATCGTGATCTTAAAAGTGACAGGTAAGGGCATCTGTGGCACCTGTTTGCGTCTTACGGCACACAGGGCACTGTCGTCCTGACCTTGATCCTCTGAACAGTTTCACTCGGAAGCCGTGGGTCACATCTGTGGCTGAAAGTGGAATTCTACTGCTTTCTTTTTGCTTTTCCTTTTTCCGAATGACAGATCTACCCCAGTTGGATTGGGGTGGATGCCAAATGGCGTCAAACAACTAAATCTTGCTGGTGCTTATTCGTATAAGGGGCCTTGGGAGACAATAGGACATTTCCAAGTCTCATTTTTTGGAAGACAGAAACTGGCATGTCTTGAATATATCAGATAAATGTATCGTATTCTGCTCATCAGGGGCTTTCTAACCCGGCCAAAGGGAGCTGCTACGGTTTTCTACCTTTTTCACATGAGAACAACATTTCTTTCCCACTTTACAGCAAATGAATGTCCCCAAACCCCAACTCAGGCCAAAGAAAAAGGGTCCAACAAGAAAACAGCATTCTGTGCAGAAGGCACATTTTTCCTCTGTGCAATAAGACTGGAAATTGAGTGTCAAGGCAAGGATTATCTCCTTGGCCAGTTTTTCCATAACTTTTCTTTGTGTAGCTTCAAATATGCCTCCCGTCTGACTTTGACCCACCTCTCGTTAGTGGCTGAGGCTTGAAATGACAAACATGTTGTTATAGAGACACCGACTTTGTGCAACGGCTACGTTCTCCTTCCACGGAGAGGCTTAAAGGAGTCTGACTCAAGACCCACACTCGTGAGAATGCAAGAAACTGGTTAGAGATCAGTGTTTGGATTTTTTTAAGTTTTTTTTTTTTTTTCCTTGATGCAGTCCATTTTCAAAGTCTTTATTGAATTTATTTCTGTTATATTTTTTATTTTTGGGGGTACAAGGCATGTGTGGGATCTTAGCTCTCTAATCGGGGATCGAACCAGCACCCCTGTATTGAAAAGCAAAGTCTTAACCATTGGACCACCAGGGGAGTTTCTCAGTGTTTGGATTTGGTTCACTCTCTCTCTCTGTGTCTCTCTCTCACACACACACATGCACACACCCTATATGCTTCTCAATCTCTAGCCCTTCACGCTGCTGCCTTTGTGTTCAAGACACTTAACCGCACCTGCCCTGACAGGCACTCTGCTTTGCTCCCTGCCGTCTCCTGACCACTTGACTTGGAGGCAGCACCGTTCTTTGCCAGTGTTTTGGGAAGCCGGCTGTTCTCTCTCACTTGTCCTCTCTGCCCCCTCTGCTCTTCCTGCCGGATTGCTCATATTTCTCATTCACATAAATGATACTCAAATGCTGGGGTAGGAAGGGAGACAAGGAGGCCTTCAAAAAGCCAGAATAGGAGCTTCCCTGGTTGTCCAGTGGGTAAGGAGTCCACCTTGCAGTGCAAGGGGCACTGGTTCGATCCCTGGCCCGGGAGGATCCCATGTGCTGCAGAGCAACTGGGCTGGTGTGTCCAATTACGAGCCAGTGCTCTGAAGTGCATGTGCCCAGAGCTGGTGCTCTACAACCAGAGAGGCCACTGCAATGGGAGGCCCACACAGGCCAAAGAATAAAAGATAGATGAAAACAAATAAATAAATAAAATTAAAAAAAAAAAAGAATACTGGCATGGGTTGTCATTTTCTTAAAAAAAAAAAAAAGCCAATACAAACATGTTTTTCACCTTAGCAGAAGAGCCCTGTTCAGTGGCTTCATATTTTACTTCTTTCTTTCTTCAGGATGCTCTAAGGAACGTAGAGAAGAGACTTTCAAGAACTACAGAGCTGAGATTGTCCTGCTGTTGGCTCTGGTCATTTCTACGTAACACTCATCATTTTCACTTGTGTAAGCATCTTTTACAAATATGTCTCCTTATTACAAGATTGCCTGGGGCACTGATCTGAACACATGTTGTAGATGACGAGAATCATTTAATAATAGCAAGAGAACTGTTCTCAGAACACTGGCCTTACTGAGGCCCCTGGACCATAGGATTCTCTACAGGAGTCCCCCAGTTCGCTTTCCATCTGGTGACTGCACAGAATTGTGTGAAGAGAAAGTGACTAAGGAGGTGAAGACGTTTTGTAGAATACGAAAGGAACCTCCTAAGGCACCAGCAGGCCTGGACTTCCCTGACTTGGGAAGTCAGTGGTTAAGCCTTTGCCTTCCAGTGCACTGGGTGCGGGTTTGATCCCTAGTCAGGGAACTGAGATACCATATGCCTCAGGACCAAGAAAAACCCGAAAACATAACAGAAGTATTGTAACAAAGTCAACAAAGACTTTAAAAAAGGTCCATGTTAAAAACAAAATTAAAAAAATGCACCAACATGCCTTGTAGATAGGCTGGAAGAAAGTGGGATCCCTGCCCGTCTACACTCAGGCAAGGTACTGTTCTTCCTGTAGGTGGGTGAGCACACCCCTCCTGCCTCAGTGATGAACTGGTCTCCTTCACTTGCCCTTGAACTCTTCTCGTCGAGCAGGAGTCCCTAATCTCCCGGTCATGGATAGGTCCCTCTTGTTAGATCAGCAGTGGCGTTAGATTAGAAATAAAGGGACAGTAAATGTCCACAGTAAATGTAACCCTGGCCTTTGGAAGGGGCCATGGTGCCCAGAGCTGGTGCTCTACAACCAGAGAGGCCACTGCAATGGGAGGCCCACACAGGCCAAAGAATAAAAGATAGATGAAAACAAATAAATAAATAAAATTAAAAAAAAAAAAAGAATACTGGCATGGGTTGTCATTTTCTTAAAAAAAAAAAAAAGCCAATACAAACATGTTTTTCACCTTAGCAGAAGAGCCCTGTTCAGTGGCTTCATATTTTACTTCTTTCTTTCTTCAGGATGCTCTAAGGAACGTAGAGAAGAGACTTTCAAGAACTACAGAGCTGAGATTGTCCTGCTGTTGGCTCTGGTCATTTTCTACGTAACACTCATCATTTTCACTTGTGTAAGCATCTTTTACAAATATGTCTCCTTATTACAAGATTGCCTGGGGCACTGATCTGAACACATGTTGTAGATGACGAGAATCATTTAATAATAGCAAGAGAACTGTTCTCAGAACACTGGCCTTACTGAGGCCCCTGGACCATAGGATTCTCTACAGGAGTCCCCCAGTTCGCTTTCCATCTGGTGACTGCACAGAATTGTGTGAAGAGAAAGTGACTAAGGAGGTGAAGACGTTTTGTAGAATACGAAAGGAACCTCCTAAGGCACCAGCAGGCCTGGACTTCCCTGACTTGGGAAGTCAGTGGTTAAGCCTTTGCCTTCCAGTGCACTGGGTGCGGGTTTGATCCCTAGTCAGGGAACTGAGATACCATATGCCTCAGGACCAAGAAAAACCCGAAAACATAACAGAAGTATTGTAACAAAGTCAACAAAGACTTTAAAAAAGGTCCATGTTAAAAACAAAATTAAAAAAATGCACCAACATGCCTTGTAGATAGGCTGGAAGAAAGTGGGATCCCTGCCCGTCTACACTCAGGCAAGGTACTGTTCTTCCTGTAGGTGGGTGAGCACACCCCTCCTGCCTCAGTGATGAACTGGTCTCCTTCACTTGCCCTTGAACTCTTCTCGTCGAGCAGGAGTCCCTAATCTCCCGGTCATGGATAGGTCCCTCTTGTTAGATCAGCAGTGGCGTTAGATTAGAAATAAAGGGCACAGTAAATGTAATACACTTGGATCATCCCCGAACCATCCATCCAGCCCCCACCCCTGATCCATGGAAAAATCGTCTTCCCTGAAACTGGTCCCTGGTGCCAGAAATATTGGGGATTGCTGTCTTAGAGATTCCCTCTAATAATTTTGGTATTCCCACCACTTTGTAAGCACTAACCTTGAAAAGCCAGAGGTAGACAGGGTGTGGCCTCGGTGGACGATGGCTGGCCAGCACTTGGGCATCTTTGATGTGCCCTTGGCTGCTGGTTGCAGACTCCAGCTGAGACGCCTCCCTGTGCCCCTGGCCTCCTTGTGCATGGCTGCCCACCTGTGTTGACAGTGTTCTTGGGGTGACATGGCCAGCTCTGGGTGTGACCCGCCAGGAAGTGGTTGTCCTGTATGTGTCAGCAGGGACCGGAAGTACTGGCTATTTGGGGACCAGGATACGAGTCACCCTGGAGCTATACCAGGGGGCTGGTTCTTATGGCTCTCGGGACCCTTTATTCACTTACTGGGGGCTTCCCAGGTGGTGCTAGTGATAAAGAACCTGCCTGCCAATGCAGGAGAAATCAGAGACTTGGATTTGATCTCTGGGCTGGGAAGATCCCCTGGAGGAGGGCATGGCAGCCCTCTCCAATATTCTTGCCTGGAGAACCCCATGGACAGAAGATCCTGGTGGGCTACAGTCCATGGGATCGCAGAGGGTTGGACAAGACTGAAGTGACTTAGCATGCGTGCACACATGCACTGCTGGACTCTCTGGCCCAACACTCACCTCTCTGGTTGCTATGTTAGGTGTCAGTCCATCATGAGACTCCGTGAGCACGTGCTTTGTACAAGGCTTTATGTAGGCACTGGAAGGGATGTAAGAAGAGTAAGACCTGTGTCCTCCCTTCGGGGAACTTACAGCTTTAGAGTCGTTCACATATGAGAAGATAATTAGAGTTACCTAGCGATACATTTTTTTTTTTTTTTAAATTTTTGCTGTTCTGAGTCTTCACTGTGGCTCGAGGCTTTTCTCTGTGGCACCTGGCAAGGGATGTAAAAGAAGAGTCAGCACTTGGATACCATCAGCACGAAAAAACACAGTAAATGTAATACACTTGGATCATCCCCGAACCATCCATCCAGCCCCCACCCCTGATCCATGGAAAAATCGTCTTCCCTGAAACTGGTCCCTGGTGCCAGAAATATTGGGGATTGCTGTCTTAGAGATTCCCTCTAATAATTTTGGTATTCCCACCACTTTGTAAGCACTAACCTTGAAAAGCCAGAGGTAGACAGGGTGTGGCCTCGGTGGACGATGGCTGGCCAGCACTTGGGCATCTTTGATGTGCCCTTGGCTGCTGGTTGCAGACTCCAGCTGAGACGCCTCCCTGTGCCCCTGGCCTCCTTGTGCATGGCTGCCCACCTGTGTTGACAGTGTTCTTGGGGTGACATGGCCAGCTCTGGGTGTGACCCGCCAGGAAGTGGTTGTCCTGTATGTGTCAGCAGGGACCGGAAGTACTGGCTATTTGGGGACCAGGATACGAGTCACCCTGGAGCTATACCAGGGGGCTGGTTCTTATGGCTCTCGGGACCCTTTATTCACTTACTGGGGGCTTCCCAGGTGGTGCTAGTGATAAAGAACCTGCCTGCCAATGCAGGAGAAATCAGAGACTTGGATTTGATCTCTGGGCTGGGAAGATCCCCTGGAGGAGGGCATGGCAGCCCTCTCCAATATTCTTGCCTGGAGAACCCCATGGACAGAAGATCCTGGTGGGCTACAGTCCATGGGATCGCAGAGGGTTGGACAAGACTGAAGTGACTTAGCATGCGTGCACACATGCACTGCTGGACTCTCTGGCCCAACACTCACCTCTCTGGTTGCTATGTTAGGTGTCAGTCCATCATGAGACTCCGTGAGCACGTGCTTTGTACAAGGCTTTATGTAGGCACTGGAAGGGATGTAAGAAGAGTAAGACCTGTGTCCTCCCTTCGGGGAACTTACAGCTTTAGAGTCGTTCACATATGAGAAGATAATTAGAGTTACCTAGCGATACATTTTTTTTTTTTTTTAATTTTTGGCTGTTCTGAGTCTTCACTGTGGCTCGCAGGCTTTTCTCTGTGGCACCTCCCATGCCTAGTTCCCCCACCATGGATCACACCTAAGTCCTCTGCATTGGGAGGCAGATTCTTAACCACCAGACCACCAGGGAAGTCCCCATCTGGTGGTAAATTTTTAAGAGTGGCTTCTGGGTTTTGTTGGCAAATGCCCATTTCTGTGGGCACTGATTTTCCATACATATATCTAACAGTAGGGTCTGGAAATGGCCCATCTGTACCTTCTGGTTGAGGTCCGGCGATGGCAGTGAACTCGTAGAAGCCCAGTGTAGAGCGGGTGAGGGAGCCTGCGTCAAGAAGGCTTCCAGATGACCTGTCCAGCCAGCTCCTCATGAATGGAATTTAAATCAAGGTGATGCATGTGTCCAGTTATTCACCTCTCAATGTGTCTCTTTGATTTGATTTTTCAGAAATTTGCACGACAGCAGAGTATTTTTCCAGACTTTCCAAAACCTGCCCTGGAACATGCTTTCCTCCCAGTCAGCTCCCCGAAGAAGCTTTTGGAGCCAGTGACTCTTCACAAGACAGAACTGGTGTGAGCAGGATTCCGTACTTTTTATCTGAGGTCGAACGCCCCGTGGTGTACGTCCAGGTCACGCTGAGCCGAAGAAGCATGAGCTCCACATGGAGATGAAGTCCTTTCTGTGAAGCCCTTCGCCTGACTGAAACATCCCAAAGTGGATCCCACCCCACTTTCTGTGAGCAGGGCCTTGAAAATTATGACACGCCTACCAAGCATGGCGCAGGCAGCCTACAGGGTGCTCTCCAATGCTGTTGCTTCCTGACCTGCTGAGTGTTGCATTCAGCTATCTGGCCAACCTCTTGGATGGTTGGTTGTTTTTTTTCAGTGCTAGAAAAGCTATGGTGAGACGCTGTTGGAAAAGGACCTTAGGAAGTATTTGAGCGATGGGAGCTGTCCCCGTGTAGACTCTTGAGGATGACTGTCCTCTCCCATCTGGAAAACATCTCTGAATGCATTGTGTTTTCTTGTCTGAGCTCAAATGTTTTATGTCTGGCAGCAATCGACAGGCCAAGCTGTGAGACAGGGAGAAATGGTTAGCAAATACTTTCGTGCCACGAAGACCCTGCTCTTATCAAGGCATATGATGTGTGCATGGAGCAAGCAGGTCGGCGAACTATCCCCAGCTGGGCTTTTTGCCTCTGGGAAAGGCATCCAGAACGAAGCAGTGGAGTGGAGTGCCACATTCAGTTTTACTAATACATCTGTATATTCTTGTCAAAGATGGATGTATGTTTTTTCTCCTTCTGAAACCTTTATCTCCCATTTGACGACACTGTTAATTGACAAGCACCTGCGTGTTGGGTATGAGAAGAAGTTCGAGACAGTGACGAGAGGAGGAAGAGCTCTTTAGGTACCTGATGGAAATGCTGGACCAACCTGGGTGCGGGGGCCAGCTGTCCCTCCACCTATCCGTGTGATGTGGGACAAGCCCCTCGTGCTCCCTGCTAAATCAAGGTGATGCATGTGTCCAGTTATTCACCTCTCAATGTGTCTCTTTGATTTGATTTTTCAGAAATTTGCACGACAGCAGAGTATTTTTCCAGACTTTCCAAAACCTGCCCTGGAACATGCTTTCCTCCCAGTCAGCTCCCCGAAGAAGCTTTTGGAGCCAGTGACTCTTCACAAGACAGAACTGGTGTGAGCAGGATTCCGTACTTTTTATCTGAGGTCGAACGCCCCGTGGTGTACGTCCAGGTCACGCTGAGCCGAAGAAGCATGAGCTCCACATGGAGATGAAGTCCTTTCTGTGAAGCCCTTCGCCTGACTGAAACATCCCAAAGTGGATCCCACCCCACTTTCTGTGAGCAGGGCCTTGAAAATTATGACACGCCTACCAAGCATGGCGCAGGCAGCCTACAGGGTGCTCTCCAATGCTGTTGCTTCCTGACCTGCTGAGTGTTGCATTCAGTTATCTGGCCAACCTCTTGGATGGTTGGTTGTTTTTTTTCAGTGCTAGAAAAGCTATGGTGAGACGCTGTTGGAAAAGGACCTTAGGAAGTATTTGAGCGATGGGAGCTGTCCCCGTGTAGACTCTTGAGGATGACTGTCCTCTCCCATCTGGAAAACATCTCTGAATGCATTGTGTTTTCTTGTCTGAGCTCAAATGTTTTATGTCTGGCAGCAATCGACAGGCCAAGCTGTGAGACAGGGAGAAATGGTTAGCAAATACTTTCGTGCCACGAAGACCCTGCTCTTATCAAGGCATATGATGTGTGCATGGAGCAAGCAGGTCGGCGAACTATCCCCAGCTGGGCTTTTTGCCTCTGGGAAAGGCATCCATAACGAAGCAGTGGAGTGGAGTGCCACATTCAGTTTTACTAATACATCTGTATATTCTTGTCAAAGATGGATGTATGTTTTTTCTCCTTCTGAAACCTTTATCTCCCATTTGACGACACTGTTAATTGACAAGCACCTGCGTGTTGGGTATGAGAAGAAGTTCGAGACAGTGACGAGAGGAGGAAGAGCTCTTTAGGTACCTGATGGAAATGCTGGACCAACCTGGGTGCGGGGGCCAGCTGTCCCTCCACCTATCCGTGTGATGTGGGACAAGCCCCTCGTGCTCCCTGCGTGTTCTATTGTAGACCCGTAAAGTGTTCAATGAGTCAGTTGGAAAGGTGTCTCTGAAAATGCTTTGAAAACGTATAAAGCACGATCCAGACCCCAGACTCATTTTGGTCATTTTCCTTATTCCTCCAGCGGCGTTCTGGGCATGGGAAAATGCTTTTCATTTGTCATGTTTTCCATCGTTGCAAACCAAGGAGCCTACAGAGGACACTTTCCCATCGCCTTCTGTATGGATTCCTTCGGGGAAGTGAGGCCAGTTCAGTGGTCTGTTCCTGAAGCAGCAGCCAAAAGTTACTCCAAGATTTGACACTCAGAATCCACTGGGCCGTGGGGAGAAGGGAGTTCTCACATGTTCCAGTGATGCTCTGGCAGTTGTTGGGTTCCTCTTATCAAACTTGGCCCTCTCCCCACTTTCTTTCCAAAGAGAATATTGCCCACGCTCCTATGAGAGAATGAAAAAGAATGCCAAGGTCACTGTTTTTGCCTCTTTGTCCTGGTTTTCACGTGTTTAAATGTATGCCTGTGAAGAGGGGTGCTTTTCTCATTTCTGTTGGAAACTACATGTAAGACTTTGGGATGAGGCCCGGGTGGTCTGGATACAAGGTGGAGAACCAGAGCCCAAGGTAAAATGCTAGAGCTGAATGCTCGGCTGGGAAGTCCTCTGGGAGTTGAGGAGGTTGAGGGGGTGGATTGATGGCCCACAGACTTCTGTGAAACAGCATCCTCTCCTTCCTGAAGATGCCCCTGAATCCATGCCCCAGCGGCCTTGCCACCAGGCAGTACGTGATCAGATTGGCCACATCCACGACCACGGGTGGAAGTGCTGGCAAGGAGGACAGGCTGCATTTCAGAAGGATGTGTAAAGTCAGGGGCTCAGGGCCTGTGGTTCCTGGAGCTTCACTCAGCATTCTCAAGTCATTCCATTGCCCCCCAAAGGGCAAGAACAATCTAGTGCAAGTGGTTGTCACAGTTATAAAAGCGTCGTAGACAAATCCACTTTGGAAAGTGGCTCTTTGTGAAATGATGCCCATAAAATGCCTGTTAAAGCTATAGATCCCCTTTCTGTGGGATCAATTCCATCCTCAAATGCTTGACTGAAAATGTTGGTGAGACCATTGGCATTTTAATGGAGAGCTCGGAGTTTTTAACTGGTTTAACACCCAGCTTCACCACTTAAAAGTTTTATCACCTCAAGCAGGGGATGCACCTCTCTAAACCACAGCTGGCAGTTCCTTAGAGTAGAATCTGTGTATTAGGCTTGGGTGAGGATTAAAGGAGATAATAAATCTAAGGGCCTAGCCCAGTATTGGCCAAATAGAACCCTTAGAAAAAGATTAGCGTTCGAACAAGAAAGGAAAAGAAAGCAGAGAAGGTGGTAAAAACGGTGAGTATTTGACAAAGTGCTTCTGTTAAAAAGAGCAGAATTGGGGCTTCCCTCGTGGCTGGGTGGTAAAGAATCCACCTACCAATGCAGGAGACACGGGTTCTATCCCTAATCCAGGAAGATCCCACATGCTGTGGAGCAACAAAGCCCCTATGCCACGACTATGGAGCCTTTGCTCTAGAGCCTGGGAACCCCAACTACTGAGGGCACGTGTCGCAACTACTGAAGCCAGCACGCCTTAGAGCTTCTGCTCCACAGCAAGAGAAACCTGAGCACCACAACTAAAGAGTAGCCCCTGCTCCCCCAACTAGAGCAAAGCCCACGCAGCAACAAGAAGCCAGCGGGAAAAAAACCCAGAGTTGACTTGGTGGGAGACTAATGATGCTTCCAGAGGATTCATACAAGATGAAATTAAATTCTTCATGGTCATTAGATGTGTGTGTAAGAGAGACAGAAGGGTCAGGGTGGGAAGGGTGGAATTTATGAAGAGAGTGAGCTGGTTTTCCACTGCCATGGTGAAAACCTCTCAAGGTTATTTCGGAGGAGGTAGATGATCCTGGACCATATTTATTCTTTGTCTCCACTGCCAGGGAGAGCTTTGTTTTCAGAGCCCTGCTTTACCTGTGGAATTAGATCTACGGTTATAATAATTTTACCTTGGGATGTCCCAAGGCACAAACACAGACGTGAATATTAGCTCTGTATTCTCCCAAAAGAAGGCCTGTGGGTTTTGCTCTCATCATAATTCTTAGCAGATTTCATCATCGGAAATACTGAGCTGCCCTCCCAGAACCCAAGAGAGCCTGATAATTTGCTAGGGTTGCTGTAGAAGAGATCACACAGCATCCCATGGACACACAGATTCCCTGGAGGCTCACGTGTTCACCCCCACAGTTCAGTAAGATTGGCGGCCTCAGCATAATTCAGTCTGGTGCCCTGACTCTTTCCTCATTGGCAGCTTTATTTGGCTGTATTAACTGTTTAATACTCCATCTTTCCTATGTAAAAGAGCCTTTGCCTATTTTACTTTAAAAATCTTAGGGTAGGCACTGTTTGCTTAATGCAACAGCAGTTGCCTTTCATAGTTTTTCAACTGATTATTTGCGAGCCAGATTTGTCCTAACTGGATGATAAGATATAATCCATCAGCTTTTTGGTCAAAACTGTGTTCTTGCTATTTCTTATCTCTGCAAGGCCAGATGGGATTAGTTTTTAATTTTCACCCTAAAATTGCTTAAGAAATTAAAATTCTGAAAAAAAAAAAGAAATTTAAATTCTATCCCCTGCTTTTTTGTAGTGGCTCTCTGTGTGTGCTGAATGGGTGAAATTAACTATAAGCATCTTTGTTGAGCCTGTACTCTGGCCTCTATATAACACTCAGAAAAAGCAAGGTACAGGCTTTCCTTTCAAGAAGCTTATAATCTAGTGGGAGGAGAAATGAGCTCAGAGCCAAATGCATAGCGAACCGTTTTCTTTAACATTAGGAAGTTATGCAGAGAATAGTGGAAACACAGAAAAGGATTGAGAGTCTTCAAATCCATTCAGAGGCACCTGAGAAGGATTTATAGAACTAACAGCATTTGAACGTGGACTTGAGAGTAAGAAGGATTTTGAGTGGTCGTAATGGTCAGCGGTTGTGAGAATGGCAGAGGCACCATTTCTAAGGTAAAAAGGTAGATGCACACTTGAACAGAGAGTCGTATGAGGGTTTCTGTAGGCACAAGTCCCCCCCTACCCCCCCGCCAACCCAGGTCAAGTAGGAACGAGGCGATCAGGAAAGATGGCAAGTTATTGTAGAGGGTTTGCACAGAGGGGCAGTACGGAGTGATTCTGAGTGGGGGCGCCATAGAGTCATGTCTAGGACAGTAGCCAGGAAACAAAGCAAAGGATGACAATCAAGAAGCATAGGGTTGCTGTAGAAGAGATCACACAGCATCCCATGGACACACAGATTCCCTGGAGGCTCACGTGTTCACCCCCACAGTTCAGTAAGATTGGCGGCCTCAGCATAATTCAGTCTGGTGCCCTGACTCTTTCCTCATTGGCAGCTTTATTTGGCTGTATTAACTGTTTAATACTCCATCTTTCCTATGTAAAAGAGCCTTTGCCTATTTTACTTTAAAAATCTTAGGGTAGGCACTGTTTGCTTAATGCAACAGCAGTTGCCTTTCATAGTTTTTCAACTGATTATTTGCGAGCCAGATTTGTCCTAACTGGATGATAAGATATAATCCATCAGCTTTTTGGTCAAAACTGTGTTCTTGCTATTTCTTATCTCTGCAAGGCCAGATGGGATTAGTTTTTAATTTTCACCCTAAAATTGCTTAAGAAATTAAAATTCTGAAAAAAAGAAATTTAAATTCTATCCCCTGCTTTTTTGTAGTGACTCTCTGTGTGTGCTGAATGGGTGAAATTAACTATAAGCATCTTTGTTGAGCCTGTACTCTGGCCTCTATATAACACTCAGAAAAAGCAAGGTACAGGCTTTCCTTTCAAGAAGCTTATAATCTAGTGGGAGGAGAAATGAGCTCAGAGCCAAATGCATAGCGAACCGTTTTCTTTAACATTAGGAAGTTATGCAGAGAATAGTGGAAACACAGAAAAGGATTGAGAGTCTTCAAATCCATTCAGAGGCACCTGAGAAGGATTTATAGAACTAACAGCATTTGAACGTGGACTTGAGAGTAAGAAGGATTTTGAGTGGTCGTAATGGTCAGCGGTTGTGAGAATGGCAGAGGCACCATTTCTAAGGTAAAAAGGTAGATGCACACTTGAACAGAGAGTCGTATGAGGGTTTCTGTAGGCACAAGTCCCCCCCTACCCCCCCGCCAACCCAGGTCAAGTAGGAACGAGGCGATCAGGAAAGATGGCAAGTTATTGTAGAGGGTTTGCACAGAGGGGCAGTACGGAGTGATTCTGAGTGGGGGCGCCATAGAGTCATGTCTAGGACAGTAGCCAGGAAACAAAGCAAAGGATGACATCAAGAAGCTGGAGGAAGCAGGAAGACCATCCAGGAGGTCGATGGAAGTCCCAAGAAGCAGATCATCAATGGAAAGAAAACAGCCAGGTGGATACAAGCTGTCTCCTACATTTTGTCATCTCAGTGTTCAGTCTTGTTTGTTTGTTTTTTAATGATCCTAGCTGATACCTCCCTGGTGGCTCAGGCAGTATAAGATCACCTGCAGTACGGGAAACCTGGGTTCAGTCCCTCAGCTGGGAAGATCTGGAGGAGGACATGGCAACCCACCCCAGTATGCTTGCCCAGAGAATCTCCATGGACAGAGGAGCCTGGGGGGCTGCAGTCCATAGGGTGGCAAAGAGTCAGCCATGAATGAGCGACTAAGCACAGCACAGCTGATCTCTCTCTCTCCGTCTCCAGATAGCTACCTCTCTATCTACCTATCATCTATCTGATTGTTTTAGTTAGTTCTTCTTTCTTCTTTTTATATTTTTAATCATTTTTTATTGACTTTACAGATGCTTTACAATGCTGTATTAGTTTCTACTGCGCAGCAAAGTGAATCAGGTGCACACACATCCCCTCTTTTGTGGCTGTCCTTCCCATTTAGGTCCCCACAGAACGTCAGGGAGAGCTCCCAGCGCTGCACAGCAGGTTCTAACTAGCCGTCTGTTTTGTGCACAGCATCCATCGTGTGCCTAGGTCAGCCCCTCCTTTCCTCTGATAAAATCATGGAATGGAAAAAAAAGAAACAACCCCTTCCATCTCATGCTCGACATGGCCTGCAGAACTTTATCTTCTTAGAGCAGAAGGAAGGCCTCCGTGTGTGTCAGCCGTCTCCACAGCCTAGAGGGCTCTGGGCGCCGGCAGTGGTGGACGTCCTCTGGTTAGAGCTGGTTTCCACCCTCTTCCTCCCAGTCCTGCCTCACCCTCCTTGCCTCAGCAGGATAGTCCTGCATTTCCCTTCCATGATTTGATATCACATTTGATCAGCGATTGGCTGGCTTAGGAAACATGAAGGACATCATGTGTGTTCTTTTGGTTTATTTTTCTCTGTGATATGGCAAGCGTTTGCACCTTTTATTGGTCCCACGCCTTTATATTTTGTCTGATGGATTATATGTTACATGATAGCTCCTTAGCGACTTTTAAAAATAAAATCTTCCAGCAGACTGCTAACCAAGCATTAAAATAAACTAAAAGATACCTTGAAGGGGTCCTAGGCAGCTATGTGTGGATACTGTGGGATAAATATGAATACATTTTAGAGAGAAGGAAAACAGTGTCTTATGACATTGCTTGTTGCCCCAGAGCTCAAAGAATGACGCATGAGCCCCGTTCTGTCTTTCCAAAGCAAGGCATTTCACTTGCAGGCAAATCATTTTTCCGTTTCCCCCTCTTTATTTCATTCTCTCCGTGGGATCCCAGGCAAGCACACCGTTAGGCTACAGTGGCGAGAAGGAAAGCCTCCTCTAGGCGGGGTATATTTGTTTCCATGGTTCCTGAGAAGTTCGAGTGAAGAAAGTGAAATTCGGGCAAAAAAAACAACAACAAAAAAAACTTCTATTTTTCTCCTTTCAGTGCGTAAACACACACAGGATCCCTCTGGGCCAGGGACACAGGCTTCACTGAGCGATTCATTTAGATTCTGCATGAGGAGATGCTGTTTGAGTGTTCATTAGAGAAGGGGCCATGTCTTCACAATGTCCATTTTTTCCTCCCTCTTTTTCCAAGTAGCCTGTTTACACTCAAACTCTTGGAGCTCCGGTGCTCAGCAGAGACAAGTAGGGAGACATTCAGACAGTGAAAAGCTGCAAGACATCCCACCGAGTTGCAATGTTTTTCTCAAGGGGAAAAAAAAGTCTGCCAATGTGTATGTACTGGCCTACTTACCCTAGAGTGCCCATCGGACAGCCCATACACAGGCCCATTCAGGAATGACAAAAGCCCATGGCAGGAGTCAAGGGGCAGGGGGCTGAGAACTAATCATGATTTTGCACTGACGCAGCTGTTTTCATCTGAAGCTCTCAGAGTGCCTTATGCATTAAACTGACCCACAGCCCTACGAGATGGCTGTGTATCACTCTTTCCCATTTGCAGGAGGTGGAGGGAGGAGACGTGTGCGTGGAGTGAAGTTGGAACCAGGCCATGCTACGGTGCACGTGAAGGGTGGACTCAGAAAAAATCAGTGGTACTTTTTCCTCTGAATCTAAGGCTGGGGTCACGCGTCAGGGCATCTGCTGAGCCGAGAAGGAGATGGCCTGGCGACAGTTGTCCAGGATGACGGACCCCTCAGCGAGGCTCACCTCCTGCATGAGGCAGCCACCTCCACGGGCTTGAGGGTGCAGGCAGGATCTCGCCAGCAAGCTCACTGTCCTTCTTACAGACGCATCCCTTCAGGGGACCCAGGAGGACAAGTCGCCCTCACCAGAAGGGCAGGCAGACCCTGACTGCTCGTAGGTGTAGTCATGACAGCTGCTTAGAGGAGGGATGTGGTGGATACTCGGCAGAAAATCCCAGGACCAGTTGCTACCAGCCTTGCACTTAGAAAAGGAGCTGTGCATGGGATTGCATCCTGAAAAGCTATCTTTTTAAAAAGTTTATTTTATTGAAGTATAGTTGATTTGCAATGTTGTGTCCATTTCTACTATATAGTAAACTAAGTCAGTTATATGTGTGTGTATATATATATATATTTATATACATATATATATATATATATATTATTTTTCGTGGCTTATCACAGGATATTGAATATAGTTCCCTGTGCAGGAGCTTGTTGTCTACCCATTCTATATATAATAGTTTGCATCTGCTAATCCCAAACTCCCAAACAATCCCTCCTCCACCACTCCCCCCGCCCCCTTGGTAACCACAAGTCTGGCCTCTATGTCTGTGTTTCTGTTTTGTAAATAAGTTCATTTGTATTCCTATTTAGATTCCACATATAAGTGATATCATATGGTGTTTGTCTTTTTCTGTCTGACGGACTTCACTTAGTATGATAATCTTTAGGTCCATCCATGTTGCTGCAAATGGCAGTATTTCTCCCTGGAAAGATACCTGAAGTCCTAACTCCTGTACGCATGCCTGTGACCTTACTTGGAATCAGGGTCCTGGCAGATATAATAAGTTAAGATGAGGTCATACTAGATTAGAGAGGCCCTGACTCCAAAGACCGTGTCCCTGAGACGAGGGCAACCTGGACGCAGATACAGAAGAGACGGCTATGTGGAGATGGAGGCGGTGAATGGGGAGATGGCCAGGCTTGCTGGTGACCACCAAAGCTCGAAGAGGCAAGGAGAGAGTTTCCTAGAGCCTTGGCATGGAGCTCAGCCTGGTTGACACCTTGATTTTGAACGTCTGGCCTCTAGAATTGTGAAAGAATAAATTTCTGTTGTTTTAAGACTTCGGTTTGCAATACGTTGTAGCAGCAACCCGAGGAAATGAATACAATAGTCTACCCTTTGGAAGTTTCCACATGCAGGATCATTTAAAATGGTTGTTGATTTAAAAATGCATGCCATCGGGGCTTCCCTGGTGGTCCAGTGGGTAAGGACACCGCCTTGCAGTGCAAGGGGCGCCGGTTCCATCCCTGGCCTGGGAAGATCCCACCTGCCTCGGAGCGGCTGGACTGATGTGTCCAACTACCGAGCCGGAGCTCTGGAGCACATGCGCCCAGAGCCGATGCTCTGCAATGAGAAAGGCCACTGGGAGGCCCACAAAGGCCAAGGAACAAAGATGGATGGAAATAGATAAGTGAAAGATCAATAGAAGTGGCCAAAAAAAAAAAAATTAAGAAAAAAAAGCATGCCACCATTGTAATAACTGAAGCCAGGTTCTCCGGAGAGACCAGGCCAAGGCAGTGGAGACGAGGACAGGGTGAGCACATGGCCCTGAGGGTGACAATGACATCACTGTCGTCCCCTGACGTGGCACACGCTGTTGGTTCTCAGCCGCGTACAGAGGTTCGGTGTGTCAGTACTGTTGGAACATGTTAAATTATAATTGTGAAAATTCATTTAATGCATCCTATGTCTCCATCCCTATAAGGACATAGAAAGAAAATTAAAGAAAGCAGACACCTCCTCCTCCAGGAAGTCTTTCTGATCCAGTGATGGAGCCCACATCTCTTGCCAGCAGGTGGCTTCTTTACTGTTGTGCCACCTGGGTAGCCTGTCCTTTGCAGGCTTCCGTTTTTGAAAAATGCAAACAGTCCCGAGACTGTTAACAACACCATCATGCCAGGCTTTGGGGTCAGACAGATGTGGATCAAAACCCAGGCTCTGTCATTTACGAACTCCATGGTATTGGAGAAGTCACTTGACTTCATAGTACCTTAACGTACTCATCTGCTTAGTGGGTTGACTTCAAAGCGAGCAACCGCGAGTAGAATGTGGAGATGGAGGGGGAATAGTGCCTTTGGGACCACCAAAGCTCGAAGAGGCAAGGAGAGAGTTTCCTAGAGCCTTGGCATGGAGCTCAGCCTGGTTGACACCTTGATTTTGAACGTCTGGCCTCTAGAATTGTGAAAGAATAAATTTCTGTTGTTTTAAGACTTCGGTTTGCAATACGTTGTAGCAGCAACCCGAGGAAATGAATACAATAGTCTACCCTTTGGAAGTTTCCACATGCAGGATCATTTAAAATGGTTGTTGATTTAAAAATGCATGCCATCGGGGCTTCCCTGGTGGTCCAGTGGGTAAGGACACCGCCTTGCGGTGCAAGGGGCGCCAGTTCGATCCCTGGCCTGGGAAGAGCCCACGTGCCGCGGAGCGGCTGGACTGATGTGTCCAACTACCGAGCCGGAGCTCTGGAGCACATGCGCCCAGAGCCGATGCTCTGCAATGAGAAAGGCCACTGGGAGGCCCACAAAGGCCAAGGAACAAAGATGGATGGAAATAGATAAGTGAAAGATCAATAGAAGTGGCCAAAAAAAAAAAAATTAAGAAAAAAAAGCATGCCACCATTGTAATAACTGAAGCCAGGTTCTCCGGAGAGACCAGGCCAAGGCAGTGGAGACGAGGACAGGGTGAGCACATGGCCCTGAGGGTGACAATGACATCACTGTCGTCCCCTGACGTGGCACACGCTGTTGGTTCTCAGCCGCATACAGAGGTTCGGTGTGTCAGTACTGTTGGAACATGTTAAATTATAATTGTGAAAATTCATTTAATGCATCCTATGTCTCCATCCCTATAAGGACATAGAAAGAAAATTAAAGAAAGCAGACACCTCCTCCTCCAGGAAGTCTTTCTGATCCAGTGATGGAGCCCACATCTCTTGCCAGCAGGTGGCTTCTTTACTGTTGTGCCACCTGGGTAGCCTGTCCTTTGCAGGCTTCCGTTTTTGAAAAAAATGCAAACAGTCCCGAGACTGTTAACAACACCATCATGCCAGGCTTTGGGGTCAGACAGATGTGGATCAAAACCCAGGCTCTGTCATTTACGAACTCCATGGTATTGGAGAAGTCACTTGACTTCATAGTACCTTAACGTACTCATCTGCTTAGTGGGTGCATGACGATCTCATAGGTCTGCCGTGAAAACGAAATGAATTAATAACCGTTTCAAAGCCTGCTTTATAGTATGTAGAGGATTACCAGTAGCATGTGCTTCTGCTCAGTAAATAACTTTCCTTACTGTGAACAGTGGATAAGGCGGAAAAGACAACCTGAAGGGGCAGAGGGAGAGACTGCAGGAGGTGACCTCGTCGAAAGAGCCCGAGAGTGTTCACGACCGAGTCTGCCACTGGACTGTGGTTTGAGAAGTTACCGCCTTCTCCACACGGCCTCGGAGTAGCCTGGATCCAAGGATCCTCTTTCCTCTTTGTCGAGGGTCTCCCGGAGGCGGGGGAGTGACAGACTGCCCACAGGGGGCCGCCGTGGGCCATGGAGGTGCTTCTTTGTCTGCCTTTGCGCTCTCAGCAGGGCCGTCTCCAGGGAGCTGGACACAGGGAGCCCCTCGAGGCAGCCCCGGCTTTGAGAGAGTCCTTTCCACAGGCTGGGAGCCAAGCAGTGCAAAGACAGGAAGCAGTTCCTATCAGACAGGCCAAGAAGTCAGCAACCTCACTTTCTTTGAGCCTCAGTTAAATGGGTCATCACCTATGGATTATTTGCCCAAACAGAAAAAAATCTTTGCAAAACGATTATCATCTGTCATCTTTATTTATTTATTTATTTATTTATTTACTAATGTGAGCAATTATTGAGCATAGCTTATTTTCCCAGGCTCCACATAGCCAAAGGCATAAGTGACAGCCTTGATAAAAATCTAAGTATCTTTCACAGTGAATTCCCTCACCAAATACAGCGGGTAACAAAACTACGGGTCCTGAGTGGCCCACCACTGCCCTTGGCCACCATCATGTTTCCTCTCGAGAGGGCCATGCCGCGCTCACTCTGCCACCTGGTGGACAGGCTCAGCAACTGCATTTCCCACACCCCTGGCTTAGGTCACATGATGCTTTGTAGCTGCTCCTGGTGTTGCTGGGCTCATGAACATGGGAAAATCCACTCTTGCCAATAAAAGCTCCCCAAATAAGAACTTAGTTGAAATTCCTTTCAGTCCCTAGAATTGGGGGCCCCTCTATCCCTACCACCAAGTGCTGCATTCAGAAACATCCTTTTCCCATCATTAGTCAAAACCCCTGCAGGGCCCTTGTTAGTTGGTAAATCATGTTCAACTCTCCGCAGCCCATGGACTTCAGCATGCCGGGCTTCCCTGCCCTTCGCCATCTCCTGAAACTTGCTCAGACTCATGTCCATTGAGTCAGTGATGCCATCCAACCATCTCATTCTCCGTTGCCCTCTTCTCCTCCTGTCCTCAATATTTCCCAGCATCAGGGTCTTTTCCAACAAATGGGTTCTTCACATCAGGGGGCCAGAGTATTTGAATTCAACATCAGCTCCAGCATCCGTCTTTCCAGTGAATATTCAAGGTTGTTGACAAAGACTCTTTCCTTTGACGAAGTTTTAATCAGCCTCCTCGGAGCCCTCCTCTGGACTAGGTATGACCTCGGACTTCCTTCTCCGTCTCTGAAGAGTCCAATTTGAGCAAGAGTCCTATAAGGTCAATTTAGTGAAAACTCCTCACCTTTGGTGCCTGGTTACACTTGTGATCACACTGATATCAGGCTGGCCTGCCTTGAGCAAGAGTTCTGTCGCGTCAATCTTGCAAGAATTGCTCTATCCATGATATCGCTCTGTAGTCATTTTCCATCCACTGACTCCCACCCTGATCTTCCATTATGGACCCTCACTGTCCTTGTCAGAGGCAGAGTGAAGCCTTGTTTCTCGCCCCTGCTACAACCCACCTGAGTGGATTTACCGTCTCTGTGAATGTGTGCCTATGAGCTAAGTCCCTTCAGCTGTGCCTGACTCTTTGCCACCCTATGAACCATAACCTGCCAGGTTTCTCTCTCCATGGGGATTCTCCAGGCAAAAATACTGGAGTGGGTTGCCGTGCCCTCCTCCAGGGGATCTTCCCAACCCAGGGATCAAACCTGAATCTCTTATATCTCTTGCCTTAGCACGTGGGTTCTTTACCACTAGCACCACCTGGAACGTTCCTTACTGTCTTTAACGTGTATCTTAGATAGGTTTTTTTTGACATACTTGAGTTGTCCCTACTGAAGGCATGCCCTGCCCAACCAGGCATCCCAGGGTGGGGCGATACTCTTTCTCGTCTTGGAGACACTTAATCTTAGAAAGGGCATGACCCATCAGACTGAAAGTCTCCCAGTAATCTCTCCCAGGAGGCCTGCTGAGGTTGGTGGTCATATACCTTAGATTTGGGAGCATGTTTCTAATTTCAAATCATGTTTCTCACAGCCAACAAATGGGTCCTGAAGTTTTGGTTTAGGGAAAGAGGTCTCCCTACTCTGTGCTCCGGCTCTTGGTCTCTCTCCCGATCCTCCCAGCTAGGGGCAATGATACATTCTTTGAGCTTGCATTGTCCTTTTCAAATGTCCAGCCATCTCCTTCAGCCTCAGAGCCTGCCTCTCCTTCATGACGTCATGCCAGAGTTAGTTCAGGATCACAGCTGACTGGCTGTGGCTAGCTGGGCTTGCCTTCTTGGCTCTGGAGGTCTAGATGGGAGCCCAGGAAAAGAAGGAGAGGGGGCGGTATGCCTTCGCGAACTCTCTCTCTCTCCTCCCTGCCTTCCTGCCTAGCATCATGCCACTGGGCATGAGATGTGCTAATATGGCTACTTTTTCCTCCTGAAAATCCAGCCCCATCGTCTCCCATGCCAAATGCTTGGTAAAGAGAGGGCCAGGCTGAACGTCAAACATGATGACAGGAAGCGAAGGTAGCCTTGAGATTCTGAGTGTGAAAAAGGACCAATAAAGAGACAAAGAGAAAAGAGATCCTCTGTGGCCAGTCTCTGCTGGGACCTGCATGAGGAGTGTGGGACCTTTGCCAGGCGCTTTCCTCCATGAGCTCCTCCCAGGTTATAGATTAGGTAACCAAAAGAAATTCCCTCCCCCCAGGGGGATTCTCCAGGCAAAAATACTGGAGTGGGTTGCCGTGCCCTCCTCCAGGGGATCTTCCCAACCCAGGGATCAAACCTGAATCTCTTATATCTCTTGCCTTAGCACGTGGGTTCTTTACCACTAGCACCACCTGGAACGTTCCTTACTGTCTTTAACGTGTATCTTAGATAGGTTTTTTTTGACATACTTGAGTTGTCCCTACTGAAGGCATGCCCTGCCCAACCAGGCATCCCAGGGTGGGGCGATACTCTTTCTCGTCTTGGAGACACTTAATCTTAGAAAGGGCATGACCCATCAGACTGAAAGTCTCCCAGTAATCTCTCCCAGGAGGCCTGCTGAGGTTGGTGGTCATATACCTTAGATTTGGGAGCATGTTTCTAATTTCAAATCATGTTTCTCACAGCCAACAAATGGGTCCTGAAGTTTTGGTTTAGGGAAAGAGGTCTCCCTACTCTGTGCTCCGGCTCTTGGTCTCTCTCCCGATCCTCCCAGCTAGGGGCAATGATACATTCTTTGAGCTTGCATTGTCCTTTTCAAATGTCCAGCCATCTCCTTCAGCCTCAGAGCCTGCCTCTCCTTCATGACGTCATGCCAGAGTTAGTTCAGGATCACAGCTGACTGGCTGTGGCTAGCTGGGCTTGCCTTCTTGGCTCTGGAGGTCTAGATGGGAGCCCAGGAAAAGAAGGAGAGGGGGAGGTATGCCTTCGCGCACTCTCTCTCTCTCCTCCCTGCCTTCCTGCCTAGCATCATGCCACTGGGCATGAGATGTGCTAATATGGCTACTTTTTCCTCCTGAAAATCCAGCCCCATCGTCTCCCATGCCAAATGCTTGGTAAAGAGAGGGCCAGGCTGAACGTCAAACATGATGACAGGAAGCGAAGGTAGCCTTGAGATTCTGAGTGTGAAAAAGGACCAATAAAGAGACAAAGAGAAAAGAGATCCTCTGTGGCCAGTCTCTGCTGGGACCTGCATGAGGAGTGTGGGACCTTTGCCAGGCGCTTTCCCTCCATGAGCTCCTCCCAGGTTATAGATTAGGTAACAGCCTTAGAGAGATTAAATAATGTCCCCAGGTCCCAGAGCTCACAAGTGGAGCCAAGATTTGGACTTGGGTCTGCAGATCTGTTTGACTTCTATGCTCAGGCTCTTTCCAGGAAACCCTATTCCTCCCACAGGAGGGAATATGCACTCTCCTGGGGACAGGGGCGCAGTCCTCACACGTCATCTATTGGAGAAGCCTGGCTGCCTTCAGTCAGCCACCCCTCTGCACCTCGGGTCTCACTACCATTCCTGAGCTTTCCCACAATGTATCTGTAATCATCTCCGAGGTGACAGACATGGCCCCAGTCCACTGACATCTGGAAGGGTTCAGGGCTGCCGTGACCATTGGCACAGCCTCCCAGCTCAGAAGTACCCATGGTGGACCCTGGATACCTGGAACCGGAATCCACAGGCTGGACCGGGCAGCAACAAAGTGGCAAGCAGACCTGGGAGGTGGGGCCACGAGCTGTGGCCAGTCTGGGCAGCAAGCCCTTGGGGATTAGATAACCCAGCCGGACAAGTGACCTTGATGGAATTACAGCAGTAATATTTTCTGTTGGTTGAGCTCGTCTTAGCCAATTTCTCTAGAGTGTCAGGTGCAGACGTTAAGTCTTCAGCTCTATATCGCGCACGTGTGTGTCAGCCGCCTCCCCTCCGCTGTTTCAAATACTTATCCTGTGGCTTGTACGAGGCATGTCTTTCTCTTCGCCGGTGAGAACCGGAGTCTCCAGGCTACCTTCCCCTCTGCTGGGTGTACAGCAACGCAGTGCGGCTGAGGATCTTGTCCTCAGCCCATCAAGCCGGGCTAGCACTGAATGAGCTGCCGCACCAGCCAGCCTGTCCTTCGTGGATTGAAATTGATTTTCCTCCTTTCTGTGTGGGAGCCCAGCCCCGAGGTACAGCTCTGTCACCACGCCAGTCTCAGGTGTGCATTTAAAAGGGAACAGTGACTTTCTTGAAGAGGTGAGTGGGGAAAGTTGTTTCAGAATGCACTTTATCACCTCTGCAAAGGAACAGGATGTCTGCGGATGTCTCCAAACAGGAGCTTTCATTTCTCCATGCCACTGTGTGTGTGTAGGTGCGTGTGCACGTGCACGCGTGTGTGTGAGTGCATAGGGGTGGGGCGAGAGACTTAAGAAGCTGGGAGAAGAAATGTTCAAAACATCACACTCCTGTCCCCGTGGCCATTCTGAAGTCAAGGTATGCCAGGCGCTTGCCTCTGGTGCAGGATTGAAGGTGGTGAACAAGTCAGGACTCAAAATGTTTTCATGTTAGACATTTACCAAAAAATCAAAAGTAAGGCCAGAATCCACCGTAAGCAACATATCAACATTTTTTTTTTATATATATATTTTGGGGAGTAGGGAGGGAGGGGGATGGGCAGGCCACTTTTATTGGTCTTTCATTTCTCTATTTTAATTCGTCTTTTGTTCTTTGGCTCCTGTGGGCCTCCCATCGCAGTGGCCTCTGTCGTCACAGAGTGCCGGCTCTGAATATCAACATTTTAAATCAATAAATAGTGGACGTTTCTGTTTTTTTTTCCTTGACCTCAGAGTGCGAGATGACTCAACACAACACTTTCTAATCTTCTGCGATGGTGTTCATCATGAGTTTTTTTTTACGTTACTTTTAATTTTCAAAATATTGCATAAAGATATTATTGATGTTAATGCCTGAGGTGTTTCTGGGGTTCCTGTAAGTTCAGCACCCTGGAAGAGGTCCCTCTGCCAGGTCTCAGTCCCCTTCGGGCCTGGGCCGAGTCAGAGGCAAGGCTGTTTCTGAGATTTGCAGAAGGCACTCGCTGGCATTTATATTCAGCCTCCAAACTGAAAGTGAGCTGTGGAGCTCTTCCTCCAGATGGTGACTGTTTGAGCCCAGAATGGCCTTTGGATTTTGTCATTGACTTGGTCACAGCTAACGTCACCCCGAGTTCCAGGTAGGAATAAAGGATCGGCCCCCTCGGAGGTAGTCTCAGTTCTGTGTGTATCAAGGATGGTCTATGACCTGTCCAGGCCAAGGAGGCCCTTGGTAGAATGTCCAAGGTCCATTCTGCTGCCCAGTCCTGGCCGATGTAGAGGAGGCTCAGCCTCCACTCCCAAGTTGCCCAGCCACGGCTCAGCAGGGCCCTCGGGCCCTCTGCCCACCACATCATCATCCCTGGGGTCCCCAGCAGCCTCAGGCCATGTGGGTGTCACTTCAGTGATGGCCTTTTAAAGATACGGCCTGGTGCTTCTGGAAAAGCCAGCTATTTTCTAATTGTAAAATTGGCCTCCGTTCTGCAGCGCTCTGCCACACTGGTGTATTTCCTGGCAAATCCATCTAACCCCAAGCTAAATGACATTTCCTGGTGAGAGACGGGCAAGTGATTGGAATTATCACAGTAACTGCTCTGCTCAGCTTGTAATATTCCTTTACACTCAATATCTCAGGGCTTTCCTGGGTCTATTAACTGGCAAGTTAAGGGGTGACATTGTGGGCTTGGAGTTTTATCTGAATAAAAGGCCAGCAGTGAGAGGCTGCTTGATTCTAGTTCTTAGTTTTACTGTTTCCAGTGTAACTTTTATTGGTCTTTCAATTTTAATTCGTCTTTTGTTCTTTGGCTCCTGTGGGCCTCCCATCGCAGTGGCCTCTGTCGTCACAGAGTGCCGGCTCTGAATATCAACATTTTAAATCAATAAATAGTGGACGTTTCTGTTTTTTTTTCCTTGACCTCAGAGTGCGAGATGACTCAACACAACACTTTCTAATCTTCTGCGATGGTGTTCATCATGAGTTTTTTTTTACGTTACTTTTAATTTTCAAAATATTGCATAAAGATATTATTGATGTTAATGCCTGAGGTGTTTCTGGGGTTCCTGTAAGTTCAGCACCCTGGAAGAGGTCCCTCTGCCAGGTCTCAGTCCCCTTCGGGCCTGGGCCGAGTCAGAGGCAAGGCTGTTTCTGAGATTTGCAGAAGGCACTCGCTGGCATTTATATTCAGCCTCCAAACTGAAAGTGAGCTGTGGAGCTCTTCCTCCAGATGGTGACTGTTTGAGCCCAGAATGGCCTTTGGATTTTGTCATTGACTTGGTCACAGCTAACGTCACCCCGAGTTCCAGGTAGGAATAAAGGATCGGCCCCCTCGGAGGTAGTCTCAGTTCTGTGTGTATCAAGGATGGTCTATGACCTGTCCAGGCCAAGGAGGCCCTTGTAGAATGTCCAAGGTCCATTCTGCTGCCCAGTCCTGGCCGATGTAGAGGAGGCTCAGCCTCCACTCCCAAGTTGCCCAGCCACGGCTCAGCAGGGCCCTCGGGCCCTCTGCCCACCACATCATCATCCCTGGGGTCCCCAGCAGCCTCAGGCCATGTGGGTGTCACTTCAGTGATGGCCTTTTAAAGATACGGCCTGGTGCTTCTGGAAAAGCCAGCTATTTTCTAATTGTAAAATTGGCCTCCGTTCTGCAGCGCTCTGCCACACTGGTGTATTTCCTGGCAAATCCATCTAACCCCAAGCTAAATGACATTTCCTGGTGAGAGACGGGCAAGTGATTGGAATTATCACAGTAACTGCTCTGCTCAGCTTGTAATATTCCTTTACACTCAATATCTCAGGGCTTTCCTGGGTCTATTAACTGGCAAGTTAAGGGGTGACATTGTGGGCTTGGAGTTTTATCTGAATAAAAGGCCAGCAGTGAGAGGCTGCTTGATTCTAGTTCTTAGTTTTACTGTTTCCAGTGTATTCTTTCTCCTGTTAAATCTGCCCTTGGCGTCCTCACGTATGTTTTCTTTCAGGAGTTGACCTCCTTGCCTACACCCAAGCACGAGGCCCCAGTTTTACCTTTGTAGCCATTTGGCTCCCCACTGGGCTGCCAGAATGACCCTGTCTGAATATTGATGTGACCGTGTCATTTGGTTTAGCACCCTCTGTAACGACTCCTCCTCTCCTGGAAGGTAAGATTCACGGTCCCCATTGCAGCTCAGTCCTTCTCACTCGCCTCATGACTCACTGCTCTTCCCACTGTAGCCCCGGCTCAACCCCTGGGCCTTTGCACACCCTTCCCTTCTGTCACCCTCTAGTTTCCTGCCTGACCATAATTGCATGGCCGCCAGTTTTCTTGGAATAAGCCGGGGGCAGTGGTGTTTCAGGGTCCTGCAGGTGGACTTTCACTCATTGTCCTGATGTCAGCAGGGAGCCCCTTGTTGGCCCTGGTATCTGCTGAGGTCACGCTTATTTCACCCCTCCCCACTTAAAACCCCTGGCCCCTCAATGGGTGGGGATGGGACCTGTTGCCTGGCTGGACCAGCTGATGAAGCAGCCTGGGAGCTCTTGCCTCTTTCGTGACTGGAAGTGATAGGGACAGAGTAGAATAGGTAGGTGGTTGTAGAATCCTAGTGGGGGACGGTAGGTAGAAGGGTGAAACCTGAGAAAGGTTGGGAGGCCAGTGAGTTGACGATAACTCAGGAGAGCTGCTCCTTGTTCAGTAAAGCAGGCTTGACTGAGTAAAAACAGCTGAAGGAGGAGGAGCTGGTGAGGAAGGAACTAATGATGTATGCCTTGCACCTGCGTCTACTCGAGGGGGGGCGGTCTTCTACCATCCTATATATATGGCTGCCCGCTCAGTCGAAGGGAGAGCAGAGTTTTCTTTCCTGCCTGCATGTCTTACAAGTACCCTATCCTAATAAATCCTCTTCTTGTCTATCACTCTGCTTCTTGCTGAATTCCTTCTGCGTGGAGACAGGAAGAACCTGAGCCTCGGCGGGTCCAGACGTTGGGTGAGTGCTGGATTAAGTCCCAGTCGCTTGGATTCGAGTCGCAGGCAGGGTGTTGGCCAGGATTGAGTCCTGACTACGTGGGTTCAAGTCCCAAGCAGGGTTTTGGCTGGGGCTAAGCCTTAGCCACATGGGTTCGAGTCCCAAACCGGGTTTTGGCTAAGTTCAAGCCGCAGCCACGTTGGTTCAAGTCCCAGTCAAGGTTTTTGACTGGGGATAAGTCCCAGCCGTGTGGGTTCGAGTCCCAATGGCTGGAATTCAAGCTCCAGCCACATGGATTCAAGTCCCAAGCAGGGTTCAATCAGGTTTGGGCCCTGGGTTTAAGTCTCAAATCGAGGTAAAACCCTTTCAGAAACAATCAATTCTCCTGTTTTCGTTTTCCTGCCTCCGCCCTGCCTTCAGTGACACTCAGAGCCTGACTTCCCAAATGTGTTCTAGAGAACAGACCATGATTTACCATGGATACCCTTTTTTGGAGACACTTTAAGATACAGTTTTCTTAGGTTGGCTGCCACCCTGGGTCTGACTTCATCTTACTTATCTATAAAATGATAAACACGTTACATCACTTTCAATTCCATCAAAGTTGTCAAATGAACTAATCTCTCAGGTGACTTCTAAGCCAGGACTCTCTTACGACCAGTCAAGGAATTTAGATTTGGGGGCATGTTGTTTACGATTTCTCTTTCTCTCCTAGTTGACTGTGGTCAGACACATTGGCTTCAGGGGAATCCAGCAAATTAATGTGTATTGTTTTTAGGTTAAAGGAAAATTTGCTTAAACACCTCTTTTTTTTTTCTTTATATGATTTCCTGTCTTAGTAGACTTCTTGATTAATTGACTGACAACTATGTTGTGGATAGTATGTTGGCTGAGGCAGTCGGTGAAAGAAAAGAGTTTCATGCTGGGGAGGAGAGGAAGGACTTGGAGAGGCCTGAGTCACCCCTGGCGGGGAGAGTAACCGCATTATCTGTGTCCCCTTGCTGACTTAGTGGGTAATGGCATGTCTTACAAGTACCCTATCCTAATAAATCCTCTTCTTGTCTATCACTCTGCTTCTTGCTGAATTCCTTCTGCGTGGAGACAGGAAGAACCTGAGCCTCGGCGGGTCCAGACGTTGGGTGAGTGCTGGATTAAGTCCCAGTCGCTTGGATTCGAGTCGCAGGCAGGGTGTTGGCCAGGATTGAGTCCTGACTACGTGGGTTCAAGTCCCAAGCAGGGTTTTGGCTGGGGCTAAGCCTTAGCCACATGGGTTCGAGTCCCAAACCGGGTTTTGGCTAAGTTCAAGCCGCAGCCACGTTGGTTCAAGTCCCAGTAAAGGGTTTTTTGACTGGGGATAAGTCCCAGCCGTGTGGGTTCGAGTCCCAATGGCTGGAATTCAAGCTCCAGCCACATGGATTCAAGTCCCAAGCAGGGTTCAATCAGGTTTGGGCCCTGGGTTTAAGTCTCAAATCGAGGTAAAACCCTTTCAGAAACAATCAATTCTCCTGTTTTCGTTTTCCTGCCTCCGCCCTGCCTTCAGTGACACTCAGAGCCTGACTTCCCAAATGTGTTCTAGAGAACAGACCATGATTTACCATGGATACCCTTTTTTGGAGACACTTTAAGATACAGTTTTCTTAGGTTGGCTGCCACCCTGGGTCTGACTTCATCTTACTTATCTATAAAATGATAAACACGTTACATCACTTTCAATTCCATCAAAGTTGTCAAATGAACTAATCTCTCAGGTGACTTCTAAGCCAGGACTCTCTTACGACCAGTCAAGGAATTTAGATTTGGGGGCATGTTGTTTACGATTTCTCTTTCTCTCCTAGTTGACTGTGGTCAGACACATTGGCTTCAGGGGAATCCAGCAAATTAATGTGTATTGTTTTTAGGTTAAAGGAAAATTTGCTTAAACACCTCTTTTTTTTTTCTTTATATGATTTCCTGTCTTAGTAGACTTCTTGATTAATTGACTGACAACTATGTTGTGGATAGTATGTTGGCTGAGGCAGTCGGTGAAAGAAAAGAGTTTCATGCTGGGGAGGAGAGGAAGGACTTGGAGAGGCCTGAGTCACCCCTGGCGGGGAGAGTAACCGCATTATCTGTGTCCCCTTGCTGACTTAGTGGGTAATGGTGTAAGGTTCAGGGGTGGGGTAGGTGTTTTGGGACCGATTAAGTTGAGCCTTTAAAAAATCCAAGTTTTCATTATGCTTTCCAAGGGCCATAATTTTTGAGTATACCTAGTGCAGAAGTGGGAAATGCATTACGATGCAGCATTGCCGGTGACTGTTGGGCGTGTGGGCGATCGCCCTGGACCGCTGCTCTGGGAGTCACGTGTGGTCACCGCTGGCCTCAGCCCGTCACCCGGGCAGCGCTTTCCTGCCAAGTACCGGCCGGAAGTCAGGGCAGCGATGACACTGGAAGGAAGAAAATGAGCCGATGTGCCCCTCGGCGGACTCCTAGCCCTGCCTTAGGGACTCATTTGTGCATTGCTCGGGGGCTCGGATACCCTAAGGCGTAGGGCCACTTTTGGTTAATTGTTACGACCCAGTGTAAGAAATTGCCATGTCTTTCGTTAGGACCAGAAATGGAAAAACCTTTCAAACAGAAGATAACGTTTGGTTTGGCATTCGGCTCTGTCGTTAGCCCGAAAATGTGCACGTGGCTTTGCTGGTGGGCGGGAGGAAAGGAGTGGTAAGGATGCAGAGTTTCTACGTTCTGCACACCGAGACCAGCCTCCCGTCCCACGGGCCCTTAGAGCCCTGGGTCTGGCCCAACTGCAGACCAGACGCTCCTGCCTCATCTCCTCGCGGTGGGGGTGAGGTGCAGGGCTGCCGAGGAGAAGGGCAGGGCCACCTCACAGTCTCCATTACCTGGCTTTGCTGGATGTTACACGTAGTCTTTTCAATCTTACTGCTTCCTGTGGCTACCCCAACTCCATCTAGGTGCCTCTCCCACTCGCCTCCGTGACTTGGCCTCACTTCTGCCTCTTGGTATTCACCCCTACCTGCCCCCTACCGCCGCCCCGTCTTGGTCCATACCAGGAAGTTCAGAGTGGACACTGGGGTCATTTCTCCTTAGGTCTGAGTCCTTCTTGACAAGCTGGTGACCCTGGAGGATTTGTCTGTTTTTTTTTTTTTTTTAATGACGTGACTCCCACATACTCGGTTTACCCAACTTCTGCCGTGACTACATTTCATCCCATGTGGAAAGAAATGCACCAGTCTTTGGCTTTCACGGCTGGGTTTGGAAGAAGTAGATGTCGCTGATGATGTGTGGGTGATGCAGATGTGTGTGACAAGCTTGTTTTGGCCCGCCACCACCATGGAGGTCACAACCCCAGTCCTTTCCAAACTGTAACCAAATTATTCTGTATCTCAGAGGGTCGTAGACGTGAAGGAGGGCTGGTGCCAGAGTGAGGCACGAGTGGTCTCTGTGAAGGGATTGGAGGGAGAGACGAGAACAGACGAAGGAGATCCAGAGGCCTGGTGATGGAGGAGGCGGGAGTCAGCAGCCTGAGTGATGAAAAAAAGGAATTTTAAGGAAACAGAACTGATCTCTGGGACTTCAGCTGGCATAGCTCAGAAAGGAAGTAGAAAGAGACAGAGGCTGGGCATGCCCTTAGGTCCTGTGGGGTCTGGTCACTTACTTGGAGACTGAACTGTGCACCTCAGCTTCTTCTGTGGCTGACACTGTGAAGACTAAATGGTCAGGGATGCACACTAGAACTTTTTTTTTTTTAATTTTTATTCTTTATTTTAAAGGTTTTACAGAGTTTTGTTGTTCACAGACATGTATGTTCCCAGATCAGTCATATGCATGTCCATGGTCCCCACCCGCACAGATCCCCCCATCCCACCCCTCCCAAGCCATTGTAAGCACTCCTATTCCCTTAGCACTGTGACACTAGCTATCTTTTCCACACATAACACTATAGGTTTCCTTGTTACTTCCTCCATGCTTCCCCCTCCCTATTTCTTCGCCACGATGTCCCTATGTCTATGCTCTGTCTTTTTTTCCATGAGTTCCCTGTTGCACACTAGAACTTTTAAGAGCCTGTTTCCAAGTATGGAGTGAGGTGGAGCCGTGAGGTCATGAAGACTGAGGTTGTGTCCCAAGGTGACTGAGTTCCCTGTGGTAACTGTGGGTTGAATGTAAGAACTGGGACAGTGCAGGAGAAGGAGGGTCATTTGCCCTTGGACCAGCATGACCTGGGCCTGGTGAGTAATTTAGGAGAAAATACTTTAGGAAGAAATGCAAATCAAGGCCATGCAGGCCATCCTCGGGGCCAGAGTATGCTGTATTTACTCTCTATTTCCAACTGTGGTCTCAGAAATCCATAGAAAGCACAGCACCAAGGTACTGCTGTTGTTTAGTTGCTCAGTCATGTCCAACTCTTTTGTGACCCCATGGACTGTAGCCCACCAGGCTCCCTCGTCCATGGTATTTTCCAGGCGAGAATACTGGAGTGGGTTGCCATGTCCTCCTCCAAGGCATCTTACCCATCAAGGGGTCGACGCCACACCTCTTGTATTGGCAGGTGGATTCTTTATTAAGCCACCAGGGAGGCCCACGCCACCAAGAGTGAGCCTTAATTAAACTTCATGCTTTGGCTGCTTATGATGGAGGTTCATAGTTTGAAACAAATGGACCACTCTGGTGGGTTATATAGTAATAAGGGCTGTGCACATGAGGCATTTATGGGAGATTTCTGCACCTTCCCTCAATTTTACTGAGAATCTATAACTGTTCTAAAGAAGTAAAGTCTTCATAAAAAATACTTTTAAATATGTTCTAGCAAGCAGACCTTAGATCCTACATGACCAATAAAGAACAGACCACCAGACTTGGACCTGGGAATTTCAACCTTTAATAGACAGTGTTTTTCTTGATTTTATTTTCCCTTTTGAAAAATCAACGTACATGGTGGTTCAGATTGGTCTGAGATTATTTGAAGCTGTATGTGAATGTGTAGTAGGGCCCCTTCTTCCAGATGTTGTAGCTGTGCACCTATCTTTTCCACAGCATAACACTTTTTAAAAAGGTTTCCTTGTTACTTCCTCCATGCTTCCCCCTCCCTATTTCTTCGCCACGATGTCCCTATGTCTATGCTCTGTCTTTTTTTCCATGAGTTCCCTGTTGCACACTAGAACTTTTAAGAGCCTGTTTCCAAGTATGGAGTGAGGTGGAGCCGTGAGGTCATGAAGACTGAGGTTGTGTCCCAAGGTGACTGAGTTCCCTGTGGTAACTGTGGGTTGAATGTAAGAACTGGGACAGTGCAGGAGAAGGAGGGTCATTTGCCCTTGGACCAGCATGACCTGGGCCTGGTGAGTAATTTAGGAGAAAATACTTTAGGAAGAAATGCAAATCAAGGCCATGCAGGCCATCCTCGGGGCCAGAGTATGCTGTATTTACTCTCTATTTCCAACTGTGGTCTCAGAAATCCATAGAAAGCACAGCACCAAGGTACTGCTATTGTTTAGTTGCTCAGTCATGTCCAACTCTTTTGTGACCCCATGGACTGTAGCCCACCAGGCTCCCTCGTCCATGGTATTTTCCAGGCGAGAATACTGGAGTGGGTTGCCATGTCCTCCTCCAAGGCATCTTACCCATCAAGGGGTCGACGCCACACCTCTTGTATTGGCAGGTGGATTCTTTATTAAGCCACCAGGGAGGCCCACGCCACCAAGAGTGAGCCTTAATTAAACTTCATGCTTTGGCTGCTTATGATGGAGGTTCATAGTTTGAAACAAATGGACCACTCTGGTGGGTTATATAGTAATAAGGGCTGTGCACATGAGGCATTTATGGGAGATTTCTGCACCTTCCCTCAATTTTACTGAGAATCTATAACTGTTCTAAAGAAGTAAAGTCTTCATAAAAAATACTTTTAAATATGTTCTAGCAAGCAGACCTTAGATCCTACATGACCAATAAAGAACAGACCACCAGACTTGGACCTGGGAATTTCAACCTTTAATAGACAGTGTTTTTTTCTTGATTTTTATTTTCCCTTTTGAAAAATCAACGTACATGGTGGTTCAGATTGGTCTGAGATTATTTGAAGCTGTATGTGAATGTGTAGTAGGGCCCCTTCTTCCAGATGTTGTAGCTGTGCACTTGATTTTAATAATTCTAAATGCAATATTTTATATACAGTCCTACCATATCAAATCGTCTCTGATTTGGCAATTATTCCAACTTGCCAAGATCTTTTTGAGACCAAGATCTGCTTTCCAATATGTTATACGTTATCCTCAGCTTTCCAGAATTTGATATTCATGTTAGTTGTGCTTTTATTGACAAAAAAAGTATTGAAAGATGAGATGAGGAACATTTTTTGGTAGAATTCTGTGAGCGATCCCTTTCTAGCTTAATATCAATCCCACCTTTGGGGATACTTCTAATCAGTCGACTATGGATCACCTGAGTGAATATGCCAGGTACAGAAGCTATTCCTCTTTAATGGCTGATGGTCATGCTGCCTGGGTCATGTCCTGACCGCCCTTCCTGTCTAACCCACATGCCTTCTAAGGGAAATTCCTTTTCAGCCTTGCTTTCTATCCTGTGGTCATCTTTGCCAGCTCATCCTGACTCAAGAGCAGCAATCCTGTCACCTTTGGCCTTCTGCGGAAAGCTGGTCCAAAATCTGAACTAAGGAAACTAAAAAAGAATTTTATACTTTGTGATAAATCTAGCAGTGAAAAAGTAGCCTGAGGTGGAGTTGGGGCTGAAGCAAGCCAAAACTGGTTGTATTCAGGTGGATTCTTTATTAAGCCACCAGAGGCCCACGCCACCAAGATAATTAAACTTCATGCGTTGGCTGCTTATGATGGAGGTTCATAGTTTGAAACAAATGGACCACTCTGGTGGGTTATATAGTAATAAGGGCTGTGCACATGAGGCATTTATGGGAGATTTCTGCACCTTCCCTCAATTTTACTGAGAATCTATAACTGTTCTAAAGAAGTAAAGTCTTCATAAAAAATACTTTTAAATATGTTCTAGCAAGCAGACCTTAGATCCTACATGACCAATAAAGAACAGACCACCAGACTTGGACCTGGGAATTTCAACCTTTAATAGACAGTGTTTTTTTCTTGATTTTTATTTTCCCTTTTGAAAAATCAACGTACATGGTGGTTCAGATTGGTCTGAGATTATTTGAAGCTGTATGTGAATGTGTAGTAGGGCCCCTTCTTCCAGATGTTGTAGCTGTGCACTTGATTTTAATAATTCTAAATGCAATATTTTATATACAGTCCTACCATATCAAATCGTCTCTGATTTGGCAATTATTCCAACTTGCCAAAATCTTTTGAGACCAAGATCTGCTTTCCAATATGTTATACATTATCCTCAGCTTTCCAGAATTTGATATTCATGTTAGTTGTGCTTTTATTGACAAAAAAAGTATTGAAAGATGAGATGAGGAACATTTTTTGGTAGAATTCTGTGAGCGATCCCTTTCTAGCTTAATATCAATCCCACCTTTGGGGATACTTCTAATCAGTCGACTATGGATCACCTGAGTGAATATGCCAGGTACAGAAGCTATTCCTCTTTAATGGCTGATGGTCATGCTGCCTGGGTCATGTCCTGACCGCCCTTCCTGTCTAACCCACATGCCTTCTAAGGGAAATTCCTTTTCAGCCTTGCTTTCTATCCTGTGGTCATCTTTGCCAGCTCATCCTGACTCAAGAGCAGCAATCCTGTCACCTTTGGCCTTCTGCGGAAAGCTGGTCCAAAATCTGAACTAAGGAAACTAAAAAAGAATTTTATACTTTGTGATAAATCTAGCAGTGAAAAAGTAGCCTGAGGTGGAGTTGGGGCTGAAGCAAGCCAAAACTTGCCTCTCTCTGGAGAGAGGGGGTGATGATAGGTTTGGAAGCCTCTTGTATCTTAGGTCACTCTGAGAAGCTTAGGGCAGCTATGGACTCATCCCTCTGAGAAATGTATCAATTAACATGTGCTCACCATGTTACTCACAGTTTCAAGATGTTTATGGATGTGTGTGTGCTAAGTTGCTTCAGTCATGTCTGACTCTTTGCAACTCTATGGACTGTCCCCTTCCTGGCTCCTCTATCCATGAGATTCTCCAAGCAAGAATACTGGAGTGGGTTTCCATGCCCTCCTCCAGGGGATCTTCCTGACCCAGGGATTGAATCTGTGTCTCTTATGTCTCCTGCATTGGCAAGTGACTTCTTTACCACTGGCTCCACCCAGAAAGTCCCAAGAAGCCCCTTCCTTCTCCAAGGGAAAACCTTTTCAATCTTGGGGTAGTCAATCCTAGGAAAGAACAGGGTAATAAATCTGGTTGGTATTGAGACAAGGAAGAGGATGTGTGGAAAAAAATATGAGTGGAGAGAGCCAGAGGCCCCCTGGAACTGCTTCATTTCCTGAGGTCTCCAGGTCTGGTTTCTAGGCCACCTGACTTTTCCAAGAAACTCCAATTTTCTTGAGATTAATTGAGTGAGTATGTTTCTGCAAGTAAAAGTGCTTTATTTCAATAATCAGGTCATCATTCATATAGTCATGCAAGCTATAAACCCCAGAGTTGCTTCTCTAACCCCAACCATCACTTTCCAAGGGCTTCATGCTTCACGTTTGCTACTGTGCTGAGAGCCCAGGGGCCAATGTAAGCCTTCTCTAGCACTCATTTCCTAATATCTTTTTATTCCTCTTTTTTGGCTACATGGCATGTGGGATCTTAGTTTCCCAACAAACCAGAGACAGAACCCATGCCCCTGCAGTGGAAGCTTAACCACTGGACCATCGGTCCCTAATGACCCAGGTATCCAGTCACCTGCTGACCATCTCTTCTTGGTCGTCCCATAGATACTGTAAATGCAGTAGGGTAAAAATCCAACTCACAGTTTTCTTACCACTGAAAAAATGACAGAAAGCAAAAATAAAAACAAGGTATACAAAATCCCTTTTTCTTTTTTTGTTCAAAGAAGCCCAAGGAGCATCTTTGATACCCTTTACTCTCTTGGCCTCCATCGAGTCAGTGACTACATCTTCCTGATCCTGTGTTTCTTTCACCCGGCCTCCATGCTCCTTATTCTCATCCATCATTGATACAGTACAACTCTAACTTTTCTCCCTGTTTGTCTTCCAGTTGTAGCTGCGTGATCAGTCTAAGATACCATTCTAAGACATTCCCATTTAGAGTGCTTGGATGGTTCTATGTAATCTACTAGATAAATTGCTCATGCCCTGCAGGGCTGAAGGGCCTCCATGATGTCTCCTGCTTCTGGTCCTTCTAGTCTTGTCTCCTGCTCTGCCCTGAACATTACCTCATGCTCCAGCCCACTGACCTCCGTACACTCCCGGCCCAGGTCATCCTACTTCCTGCCCCCAGACTCTGCTTGGGATTCCCTTCTGTAGCTGAAGTTTTCTCATAGGCTTCTCTTGGGCTAATTGCCTTCTGGAGGTCTGAAAAAAAAATAGATATACATAATATAGAAAATTATGAACACTTTCACAAAGAAATTGAAAAGAATTGTACACTACACACTCTATGGTCAAACATCAGAAGATTTCATTAAAAAATCTCTAACATAGTGAATACATTCAGTGCTTACTTTTTAAGGCCCCCAGCTTTCCTCCTTCGATGGTCTCTTTGGGGCTCCTTTCTGCCCCAGTGACCCTTACTCTGCAGCCTCTCTGGTCATGCTCACTTCAGTTCTCTCTCCTCTCGCATTCATACTCATTCACTCTGGTTTCCTTTCTTAAAACAGAAAATATGCTTCTCATTTAAATTTTCCAAACAGCATCCTTCAGCTTAGCACTCCATCAGCAGATGCAATACTATTCTAGGAATGGCCTTCATTGGAAAACAGTCTGATTCCTAGGTCAGGAAGATCCCCTGGAGTAGGGAATGGCAACCCACTCCAGTATTCATGCCTGGAAAATCCCACGGACAAAGGAGCCTGGTGGGCTACAGTCCATGGGGTCATAAAGAGTCAGACACCAGCTGAGTGCGCGTACACATCACCTTCACTGGAAGGCAGGGTGAATCTGAAATACGTGAATTCTAACTAAAACGTGAATTTTAAAGGACATATAAATTTTCGAGTAACATTTTTTTCTGGTTACAAAAGTAATTTATGCTCATTGAGGACATATTAGAAATAACAAAGGAATATGAAGAAGGCTGTAACAATTACCACATACCTAACTGCACAGATGTAGCATACCTCTCTCCTTGTGTTTCCCTCTTTCCCCTTGGTTTGGCTAGGATCCCCACCAGAAACCAGAAAGAATGTCTCCTAGGATCTCCTGGAAGGCTGAAATCAAGCCGACATTGCAAAAAAATAAATCCTGAAGAAAGTTGACTTTTTCTTTTCTTTTAATAAAAACAAGCTGCTGTAACCTAGAAGCCCATAGGTATTCCCTTAAAAATGATTGATTGAGTTAATATTTGAATAAGTAGTTCATTCACATGGTTCAGAATTCTAGGACTATAAAAACTTAATATAGTTTTTAAATATGTCTGCAAATTCTTTGCCATTTCTCTCATCAAAATATGGAGTCAAATTCCTCTCCCTCTGAATATAGACCCGCCTTAGTATCCCAGTTCCTTGGGTATCCATCCAGAGATTTTCGTGCACTTGAAAAAAATATATAAAATATTTATAAAATATAAATATGTATAATATTTATAATATACATATTTTCCCCTTGTTTTCACATGTTGTTTCAGACTTTGATTTTTGTATGCCTATTGGTACATCTTTTGTTCTTTTTTACAGTTGAATAATATTGCCTTATCTGGGTCCCTTTCTAATGGACATTTTGGCAGCTTCCAGTCTTTGCTCTTACAATGTTGCAAGAAATAATCTTGTACATATATTGCTTTGCATATAGGTGGGTATAGTGAAAGTGTTAGTCACTCAGTCGTGTCCAACTCTTTGTGACTCTATGGACTGTAGCCTGACAGACTCCTCTGTCCATGGAATTCTCCAGGCAAGAATACGGAAGTGGGTTGTCATTCCCTTCTCCGGATACGTGGGTATAACTATAGAATAAAGGCCTGGAGATAGAACCACTGTGTCAAAGGGTGGGCACATTTGTAATTTTAATAGACATTGGCATATTGACCTTTGCAGTCCTCCAATTTATTCTTGTTCCAGTGATGAATTTTGTTTCCTTTATGTCAAACTTAACCAACCCAGTATGTTACTGGACTTTTGAATCTTTGCCAGTCTGAGTGGCAGAAAAATAGTATCTCAGTGCAGTTTTACTTTATATTTTTAAAATGAGTGATGCTGAACATATTTTATATTTTACAGAGCCTTTTTATGTTTATTTTTCCATGCTTTACTTTTATATCCTTTGACCATTAACGTTTTTCCTTTGCCATTTTTAAATGATCTTTTAAGAAATTAATTTGAGCATAAATATTAGAGAAATTAAACCTTTGTCTATAATGGAAGAAGTAATTCTTTCTGATGTATTGTTTGTCTTTTTTATTATATTTATTACATGGAAAATTTGTAATTTATTTTTCCATGGTGAAATTTATTCAGTTTTTTCTTTTTTACAGCTTCTGAATCTTATGTCATACTTGGAAGAGTCATTTGCATTCTAAAGTTACTAGATAATTCCCTTAGCTTTTCTTCTACTGCTTTGGGGTTTAAATCATTTAAATCATTTTGGAGTTTTCCAGGTGTAAGGTGTAAAGTAGCCTTCCCAGGTGGTGCAGTGGCAAAGAACCCACCTGCCAGTGCAGGAAACATAAGAGATTGGAGTTTAATCTCTACGTTGGAAAGATGCCCTGGAGTAGGAAATGGCAACCCACTCCAGAATTCTTGCCTGGGAAATCTCATGGACAGAGGAGCCTGGTGGGCTACCATCCGTGGAAGCTGCAAAGAGTTGGACATGGCTGAGCACACATGCACCAAAAAAACAAACAAAAAAATGCTGTAAAGTAAGGATACAGCTTTATCTTTTCGAGGCGGCTTCTGTGTTGATTCAATACCAGTGATCAAATAAATCACTTTCTCCTCCCTCATTTAAGCTGTTGTCCATACATGTGTTTCTGTTTATTTCTGGAACTCCCTATTTCATTCCCTTGATTTGTCTTTCTTTTCTGATGCAGTATCATAGTTCTCAGTTGCTGGTGTTTTAGAATATGTTTTGATATCTGGTATACATATGCTGTATTCATTGCTCCTCTTCAAGGTAAGTCTATTTGTCCCTATGACACTTTGAATCACTGTGCCTGTGTATCTGAAGTGAATGGGTACCAATACCCTTAAAAAACTGATGATATGCTCACTTTATTTTACTCTTTTGCACTCAATCTTAACTCGTTCTTACTTTTTTGGTTAGTGGCCATTCATACTCTGTTTACCGAAAGAGACCCGTAAGTGAGCCCCAGAGGACTATGACTATGCAAGCGTGCTCAGTTGTGTCTGACTCTTTGTGACCCCACGGAATGGAGCCCACCCGTCTCCTCTTGTCCATGGAATTTTCCAGGCAAAAATACTGGAGCAGGGTGCTTTTTCCTATTCTAGAGTATCTGTCTCTCCCCCCAGACTCTGCAATCAACCTGCCTCTCCTGCATTGGCAGGTGGATTCTTTACCACTGAATCTCCTGGGAAGTCCCGAGTCTCTAAAAGAAATCAGCCTTCAAGACAGCCTACTCTATTGGTGGGGACTGGGCTAAACTGTAACTTCTAGTGGATTCCTTCTGGATGACATAGTTGTAAAAAGAAAGACCGCGTCACCTCTACATTTGATGAACAGAGGTGTCTCAGAAATGATGACAAAAGTTGGCAGAAAGCTTCAGAGTTTCTTTGTCTTGAGCGGATGAGCTAGGACCTAGAAGAAGCAAACAAGCAAGCAAGAAGTCTGGGGAAAGCACCCCAGTGACTGATGCACACAGGATTCCAGAGTGAAAATCACTGGTCATCATGAAACTCTACGCTTGATATGAAGGGAGTTGAGTGTGGACTGGGGAAGCAAGGGTTACACCCACCTCAGTCACATAGACGGGCCACCAGTTTGTTAAGTGTTTTTTTTTTTTTTAGTGCACACTGATATGACAGCTGTCACAATACAATCTAGCAAAATTGTTTTAAATCAAGTTAAAGACAACTAAGCGCTACCAGAGCCATCTTTTGGAACAAAATCAAATGAACCATTCGGCCAACGCAATACTTTTATTTTTCCATAAGAATCTTATTTTTTTTAATTTATTTTTTTAAAATCTTTTTAACACCAAAAAGTTTTGTATCTAGGGTAAAGCCAATTAACCAGGTAGTCATAGTTTCAGGCGAACAGTGAAGGGACTCCGCCGTTCATATACAATGTCTCCATTCTCCCCCAAGCGCCTTCCCATTCAGGTCTGCCTAATCCAATATTTTAAAGCCTTCTTCACAATGCTTTCCTTCTCTACTGCCTTCTGGTCTTGCTCATATTTCCCCTTTTATTTCTCAAGAGTCTTTCTGATTGACCCAGCTGTCAGGTCTTACGCCTCTATAGCTGCACACAGCCTTCAGGAGCAGCCTCTGCAGCTCAGCTCCTGGAAAAGTTCCTGAGTAGGAGTCCATCCAGTTGCCTTCCTCCCGTCAGGAGATATGCCAGGTCCCAGGGCATTTTCCTCGCCCCACCGTCTCTGTTGTCTGGCTTTGCACAAAGATGTTGTGACCCTCATCTCATTGGCTTTTGACCACTCTTTATATTTGACCCATTTTCTGTAGAAACTTTCCATGCCCTTGGCATGTTCCATGGCTGAAAGCAATGTCTTGACCTTCCAGAATATCTCAACCCAAATGAGAATGTCTAATTCTAACATCTAGTGGAAAGAGGAAAGCACATAATTTCCAACAAAATGGATTTGTAAGAAATAAAAGCCTGTTAACATAAGACCTACAGCCTCCAAATGGAGAAAGTAGAGAGCCTGAGAAGACTTTCTGGAACCAAAGACTTCATTCTAGTTTTTGTAAGATCTAAAAGAATAACTTCAAAGAGACATAAAAACTGCCACACAGGGTGGGGGAAAGCTCCATGTAGATAGCAGTTTTAAAATATGTTCTCATTCACGTATGCAAGTGCAAACCTCTTGGGTTCTTCTTCCTACCCTTGCTTTCTATTTCACTCTAACTCAACAGCTGTAAATGGCTTTGGTAAATCACACCAGGCCATTTCCATTCATACAAGCAAAATGTATGTCACCTGCATTGACAACGGTGGTCAGCCTTGAAAGACCCCAGTCTCCATGTGCACAGAGAACACTCATCTGTATCATACCTACAGCTTCTCATACACCCGGTACCGTTTGTCTGTCTTGTTTCCATTTGGTTCTCCTCTGGACTCAGAAATCTCCCAGCTCATCAGTCAGCTTTGGTGTCAATGAGAAGTATTTTGACTCAGTACAGGCTGCCCGGGTTAGTCCCTTTCCTGGCTCAGCTGCCTTTTGATTCCATTGAATGAGGTTTTCCTTGAAAGCAGCTACGTCCGTGTGCTGCAGAGATGGGAGATAAATTGGTTTTGAAGCTGCGCCATTCTGCATCACTTCAGGGTAATGTCCTTTATTCCATAAACAGGTTTTTTTTTCTATTGTAACATCTATGAGGGCTTATGATTCTCACCCATCAGGAATCATCACCTTTACAGGTTTTCTAGAAACAGGCCTCAGGTTCACATTCTGTTCTGCAGATAGAGCGAGCCACCTCTACATTTGATCGTGCTAAGAACTCCGGTCCACATATAAGTAGACCTGTGCAGTTCAAATCTGCGTTGTTCAAGGGTCAACTGCAAAGACAATCCTGTGAAAATATCACCGCTATCCAATTCCAGAACACTGCATCTGTCCAGAAACCGGAGTTTCTCTTAGTATTTAGGATGAAAGGCCAATACTTTTTAATTTTCTGTATATCATGGATTGATACTTTTATAAAACACAAAATCAGGCACTTGGATGCTGCAGGGATATCAAAATACACATGAAACTTTCAAAGTGCTTGCTGTCCCTTTCCATACTTATTGCAGATGAGTGCTAGTTCATGGACCGGCTCAGACCTAGGGACCACACTGTGGATGGACATTGAGCCTTGGCCTATGGGCCACACTGTTCTAAGACTTGTCTTGCAAAAACTGCCATGTGATGCAGGATGTGCTCTCCTTTGTTTCCTAGGACAGATAGTTTCATACTATGCAGTGATGATCATTCAGCCATTAGCCATGAAAAGAATGAAGTACTGATAACAACTATGTGGATGAAAATTGAAAACATGCTCCACGAAGAAGGCAGAACAAAAAGCCAAGTACTGTGTAACTGTGTTTATGTCTAGAACAAGCAAATCCATACAGACAGAAAGTCACTTGGTGATGGCCAGGAGGTGAAGAAAAGGAAGAACTCAGAGATACAAAGCTTCTTTCTGGACAGATGGAGTGTTCTGGAATTAAGATAGCGGTGATATTTTCATAGGATTGTCTTTACAGTTGACCCTTGAACAACGCAGATTTGACCTGCACAGGTCTCCCAGCTCATGAGAAGGTATTTTGACTCAGTACAGGCTGCCCGGGTTAGTCCCTTTCCTGGCTCAGCTGCCTTTTGATTCCATTGAATGAGGTTTTCCTTGAAAGCAGCTACGTCCGTGTGCTGCAGAGATGGGAGATAAATTGGTTTTGAAGCTGCGCCATTCTGCATCACTTCAGGGTAATGTCCTTTATTCCATAAACAGGTTTTTTCTATTGTAACATCTATGAGGGCTTACGATTCTCACCCATCATGAATCATCACCTTTACAGGTTTTCTAGAAACAGGACTCAGGTTCACATTCTGTTCTGCAGATAGAGCGAGCCACCTCTACATTTGATCGTGCTAAGAACTCCGGTCCACATATAAGTAGACCTGTGCAGTTCAAATCTGCGTTGTTCAAGGGTCAACTGCAAAGACAATCCTGTGAAAATATCACCGCTATCCAATTCCAGAACACTGCATCTGTCCAGAAACCGGAGTTTCTCTTAGTATTTAGGATGAAAGGCCAATACTTTTTAATTTTCTGTATATCATGGATTGATACTTTTATAAAACACAAAATCAGGCACTTGGATGCTGCAGGGATATCAAAATACACATGAAACTTTCAAAGTGCTTGCTGTCCCTTTCCATACTTATTGCAGATGAGTGCTAGTTCATGGACCGGCTCAGACCTAGGGACCACACTGTGGATGGACATTGAGCCTTGGCCTATGGGCCACACTGTTCTAAGACTTGTCTTGCAAAAACTGCCATGTGATGCAGGATGTGCTCTCCTTTGTTTCCTAGGACAGATAGTTTCATACTATGCAGTGATGATCATTCAGCCATTAGCCATGAAAAGAATGAAGTACTGATAACAACTATGTGGATGAAAATTGAAAACATGCTCCACGAAAGAAGGCAGAACAAAAAGCCAAGTACTGTGTAACTGTGTTTATGTCTAGAACAAGCAAATCCATACAGACAGAAAGTCACTTGGTGATGGCCAGGAGGTGAAGAAAAGGAAGAACTCAGAGATACAAAGCTTCTTTCTGGACAGATGGAGTGTTCTGGAATTAAGATAGCGGTGATATTTTCATAGGATTGTCTTTACAGTTGACCCTTGAACAACGCAGATTTGACCTGCACAGGTCTACTTATATGTGGCTGTTTTTCAGTAGTAATTACTATAGTACTGCTCAATCTGTGGTTGGTTGAATTCTCAGATGTGAAGGACTGACCATAAATTATAGGCCAATTAACGCCCATGTTGTTCAAGTATCAACTGTGTACTAAAAACTACTAAATAGTACATTTTTATGTGGTTAAAATGGTGAATTTGGGGGACTTTCCCTGGTGATCCTGTAGTTAGGACTTTGCTTTCCGATGAAGAGGGTTTGAATTCTGTTCCTGGTCAAGGAGTTAAGATTCCACATGCTTTGCAGCTGAAAAACCGAAACATAAAAGAGAAGCAATATTGTAACAAATTCAATAAAGACCTTGAAAATGGTCCACATCAATAAAAATAACTTTAAATGGTAAACTTTGTTAGGCAAATTTTATCTCAATACAATTTTGTTTTTTAAAGTAATGCAATGTCTTGAAGGGCTGTAAGCAAATTTGAATATTCATATACTCTGCAGTTGGAGAATGCATTGCCAGGAGCAGCTATGCAGAGACCAGGTAAAAGGCAGTCTGAGTAGCTCAGGTGAGGGGTCACGGCCGTAAACAGCTCCATCTTAACCACTGACACAGCAGGCACGGTGCCCAGGACGCAGAGCACATCTTACTGGCCTGTGAAAATGTTTAATTTTAGTTTCTCTTATTATAAGACTTTAAAAATGAATATAGTCATGATGAACATAGAATAATGAACCCAGGCTTGGTTTATATTTGTCTTTATATCAACAAAATCATCAAATGTAATTTTTAATTTTTTCTTTTTATGAAGAAGGGACCCATGAAGCTATAAGTGCCCAGAGTCCCTTGAAGTTGTATCGTGGCTCTGGCCATAGGCCAGAGCTGAAGTGACTTGGATGAATTCAAGACATGTTTAGAAGATAAAAACTGAGGGGTTGGACTGGCTGCAGGGATCCCACGACAGGGCGGACGGCGGTGTCGCGTGCTGAGACAGGAAGTGCTGGGAGAAGCGTTGGATCTGGCCCATGATGAGGAGTTCAGGGTCTGGATGTGTTTACTCAGAAACAGGAAGCCTGCCATACTGCAGTGCGTGAGGTCACAAAGAGTTGGAGACGACTTAGTGACAACAGTGAACAGCTCTGAAATGAAATTTCATTTCATTTCCGGGGGCCCGGAACAGTGTGTGTTAATCGCCATTAGCAGAGTTTCATTTCTTTGGCCTCTGTAACGGGATAGGGAAACGGATTTACCAAATAGCTTCTTTTTTTTCTTTTGGCCACTTCTATTGATCTTTCATTTATTTATCTTTGTTCTTTGGCCTGTGTGGGCCTCCCATTGCGTGGCCTCTGTGGTCAAGCACTGGCTCTGGGCGCATGCGCTCCAGAGCTCCGGCTCGGTAATTGGACGCATAGGTCCAGCGCTCCGCGGCACCCGTGGGAATCTTCCGCAAGGAGGTGCACTTACTCACTGGACCACCAGGGAAGCCCAGCTTCTTTGAAATGTACTCATTACACTAGAATTTACGGGAGTTTTTAAAGTAATGCAATGTCTTGAAGGGCTGTAAGCAAATTTGAATATTCATATACTCTGCAGTTGGAGAATGCATTGCCAGGAGCAGCTATGCAGAGACCAGGTAAAAGGCAGTCTGAGTAGCTCAGGTGAGGGGTCACGGCCGTAAACAGCTCCATCTTAACCACTGACACAGCAGGCACGGTGCCCAGGACGCAGAGCACATCTTACTGGCCTGTGAAAATGTTTAATTTTAGTTTCTCTTATTATAAGACTTTAAAAATGAATATAGTCATGATGAACATAGAATAATGAACCCAGGCTTGGTTTATATTTGTCTTTATATCAACAAAATCATCAAATGTAATTTTTAATTTTTTCTTTTTATGAAGAAGGGACCCATGAAGCTATAAGTGCCCAGAGTCCCTTGAAGTTGTATCGTGGCTCTGGCCATAGGCCAGAGCTGAAGTGACTTGGATGAATTCAAGACATGTTTAGAAGATAAAAACTGAGGGATTGGACTGGCTGCAGGGATCCCACGACAGGGCGGACGGCGGTGTCGCGTGCTGAGACAGGAAGTGCTGGGAGAAGCGTTGGATCTGGCCCATGATGAGGAGTTCAGGGTCTGGATGTGTTTACTCAGAAACAGGAAGCCTGCCATACTGCAGTGCGTGAGGTCACAAAGAGTTGGAGACGACTTAGTGACAACAGTGAACAGCTCTGAAATGAAATTTCATTTCATTTCCGGGGGCCCGGAACAGTGTGTGTTAATCGCCATTAGCAGAGTTTCATTTCTTTGGCCTCTGTAACGGGATAGGGAAACGGATTTACCAAATAGCTTCTTTTTTTTCTTTTGGCCACTTCTATTGATCTTTCATTTATTTATCTTTGTTCTTTGGCCTGTGTGGGCCTCCCATTGCGGTGGCCTCTGTGGTCGCAAAGCACTGGCTCTGGGCGCATGCGCTCCAGAGCTCCGGCTCGGTAATTGGACGCATAGGTCCAGCCGCTCCGCGGCACGTGGGATCTTCCCAGGCTAGGGATTTAACTGGTGCCCCTTGCACTGCAAGGAGGTGCACTTACTCACTGGACCACCAGGGAAGCCCAGCTTCTTTTGAAATGTACTCATTACACTAGAATTTTACGTTACTTTTATTGTCACAATTCAAAGAATCTGTTCTTGAAAGGTGTAACTATTCGTTGAAAATGTGTAATCTGTTCTTTGGCTGAAATGTGTAAACTCTATCAGTTACTTCCCTGGTAGCTCGGTTGGTAAAGAATCGGCCTGCAATGCCGAAGACTTGGGTTCCATTCCTGAGTTGGGAAGATCTCCTGGAGAAGAAAATGGCAATTCACTCCTGTCTTCTTGCCTGGAAAATCCCATGGAGAAAGGAGCCTGGTGGGCTACAGTCCATGGGGTCACAAAGAATCGGACACAACTTAGTGACTAAACTCTATCAGTACTGATTACATGTTATGAGATACAGAAAACCCAGGTTGATTTAAAATTAAAAAAAAAAAAGACCCCAAACGGTTATTTGCCCAGTCCCTTTTTGCACATTTGGGCAGTTAATACCATGAATGTAGGAGCATAAGCAGCAAATTATATTAAACAAGCCATGCCATGTACATCTCCATTGCAGACACATTAGGAGATGAAATTCAACAGCTGCCAAATGTACTAAATGATCAATCAGGAGGAAGTGAATGTCTTTTTGAAGCTCATCAAGAGAATTTACAACTGAAGTGTTAAAAAATATGAAGATAATATGCATTTGATAGTGGCTTTAGAAGCATTAAATATCTTTGGACCACATATTCCTTTCGGTTTTCACAAAAACCTTTGTTTCTTCAATTACATCTGATGACATGAAGCATTTTGTATATTAGAGAGAAACTGATGTCTTTCGCTCATATAAAAAAATGCTTAGATGAAAAAGAGATATGACATCCAATTTTGTCCTTTTGTAATGAAATAAAACCTGACCCAACACATGGTAATAAAAGAGAGGTTGAACCAGATCAGATGATCTACCTCTGAGAAATGCACTAGTCATCATTCTGATAATCTCTTTCTTCCTGAAACATCAGCAGAAGTGGGTCTTTTGTAAAATTAACTCTGTGCTACCGATGTTTTATCTTTAGACTTCTTCCTGACAGTTATTAATTTTCAAGATCAACCAGAGCTGTAAAATCTGTATACGTGGAAGTCTTACCATCTCTTTTCTTCCTTCTGACTCTGATGCCTGAGGTCATGGTCAGGCCAAAAACAATTAAGCAGAATGTAGGTCATTTCACCAGGTGATAAATTTACCCATTCCTTTGGGTCCTCACTCTGAAGTTTCTGAGGCTAACACTACGGCAGGTGACATTCTGAGCCAAGATGAAAGGACATAATCTTCAAAGCAGGTGGCTGTGCAGTGTTTCAGAGCACGTGACCAAGGAACCTGCTAGGAGGGGCTCCTGGCTTCGAGAGAAGCCTGCTGTCCTAGAAGCAGCCAGGAAACTTCGAGGCTACATCTGGCATCACGCTTCTATTAAAAAGAAGGAGGACAGAAGGGCTTCCCTGGTGGTTCAGTGGGTAAAGAGTCTGCCTTGCTGTGCAAGGGGCACCGGTTTGATCCCTGGTCTGGGACGATCCCATGTGCCTTGGAGCAGCTGGGCTGGTGTGTCCAATTATGAGCCAGCACTCCAGAGCACATGCACCCAGAGCTGGTGCCCTGCCACAGGAGAGGCCTCTGCGATGGGAGGCCCGCACAGGCCAAAAAATAAAGGTGGATGAAAAATAAATGATGACTTAGACACACACACACACACAAAGAGGAGGAGAAAATGTGGAGTGGAAGAAACTGGCTAGAAAGGCTCACTCTTTTGTGGGGTGCCCTGGGCTAGGAGTCAAGGTCTGAATTCCAGGCCCCATCAGACTACAAAAGAACTACGCATGCGTGGCAAGCACTTCACTTCTCTGGGTTTGTTTCCTGTTCCCCAAATGAGGGCATGAGCTGATTTTTTTCCAGTCCATGAAGTCTTGATGGCCTAAGAATCTACTGTGAATTAATTTACTCCTTGGCCTTCCCTCATGGCTAAATGGTAAAGAATTTGTTTACAATGCGGGACACCTGGGTTTGATCCCTGGGTCAGGAAGAATGCCTGGAGAAGGGAATGGCTACCCATTCCAGGATTCTTGCCTGGAGAATCCCATGGACAGAGGAGCCTGGCAGGCTACAGTCCACGGGGTTGCGAGAATTGGACACAACTGAGTAACTAACATACTATCTACTCCTTTCTATTAGGTGTTTACTATTATTTAGTTCCACCATTCTGTCGTCTTTCCTAGTGCAGTGGGAGGAATAATGTCTCTCCTGCCATGTCCACATTCTAATCTCTGAGACCTGTGAATGTGTGTCCTTACATGGAAAAAGGACTTTCCAGATGTAGTTAAGGATTACCTGGTTATCGTGGTGGGTCCAATATAACCATAGTGATCCTAATAAGAGGGAGGCATGAGGGTCAGGCTGAGTGAAAGACCTGAAGATACTGTCCCGCTTGCTGAGGAGATGGAGGAAGGGGACCATGAGCCAAGGAATAAAATAAAACCTGCATGAGCAGGTGGCTCCTGGAAGAAAAGACAAAACATTTCTGCCCCTGGCCCTTCCAAAGGAGAGCTCTGCCAACCCCATTTAGACTTGAGAGTTCGAGAAATATAAAATAATAAATGTATATTGTTTTTTAGACACTGAGCAATTTATTGTAAGAGCCATGGGAAATAGATACCTCAGACTGTAGGAATTTAGAGGTCTGGACCTCCCTCTGGTGGGCGTGGTGAAGGAGCACGGTAGCCACCGACCATTTAGTGCTCATCCATCCCTTAGGAAGATGTTTTATGTACGAGAGAGCTGGGAATTCACCGCAGAAGATGGTCTCGGGGCAGCGCAGGAGGGCAGAGCTTTCAGACAGCACTCAGCCAGAGGCGACACATTTTTGTTTCCCTGAAGCCATAGCGGTTTATACATAGTCCTTCTCTGCAGAGGCTGTCCACCTTCGGCGGGGGATCGGCCTTCGGAGACTTACGCGGTCGGGGAAGCACTGTGTTTGGATGGAACCTCACTTGGCCGTGCATGGTATCAGTCAGAACAGAGAGAGCAAGGTCCGCAGAAACAGGACTGCAGAGGTGCTGTGGCTGCAGCAGGAAATGTAAAGGATGAGGTTCCGACACTGTACGCAGAGACAGACCTGGTCTGCCCGATAGAGGGACAAAATCTCCAGTGATTTGCTGTTGGTGGATAACACCCCTGGGCCATAGAAGGGAAGGGTGGGTGGGTGCGTTCATCTGAGCTGGTCTGAGCCGCCCAGGCCGAGGTCCCAGGGGAGCTCTGGCCGAGGTGCTCTTGAGGCCTACATGACAGAATGCCTTCAATGACTCAACCGTCAGGGCGTCCGCTGTGGCCGTCCTGTGGACATTCAGTGGTCTACCCAGGCAGTGCCACGGTGATGGTGTTCACGATCTCCCCACAGAGGATCCCCGTGGCCGATGGAGGGCCTTCCACACCCGCCATGCCCTGCATTGCCAGAGAAACCAAAGTGGACCCACCAGAGAACGTGGGGTGCCCAGACGCGGAGCTCTCAGATGTGGATGGTGATGTTTGGGAAAGCATGCCGGGGAGAAGGAGAGATTCCTGGAGAAATCGACAGCTCTTGAGTCAGGAATGGAAAGCACGGAGTCAAGGGATTTCCGCAAGGATTTGGACTGGTTAGTAAAAGTCGCGATTGAGGAGACATTCCAGAGCAGAACACCTTATGCCAGACAAGGACTGAGTGGGATGCTTTGGATTATTTGCAGGGCCACTCTGGTCTACTCTGAACTGCTTAGAGTCCACTGTACGTAAATTCACACAGTGGGTTTCCTGTTCTTGTTATTTGAGCCCTTTCATTAGCTTGATAAAATGCTAGGTAAAAGTGCTCTTTCTGTACGATTATTTTAAAAGGACCTGTAATTTATATTAGCAAGTACAGGCTGGGGAAGGATGGAGGTTGCTGGCCCTCAGACCCAGCATCTGATGCCCCACGTGGCTCTGTAGTGAGAACCGGTTGCTTTGCCTCTGTAGGCTTCAATGTTCTCCTTCTTAAAATGAAGGCCCCAGAGGCTGTCCACCTTCGGCGGGGGATCGGCCTTCGGAGACTTACGCGGTCGGGGAAGCACTGTGTTTGGATGGAACCTCACTTGGCCGTGCATGGTATCAGTCAGAACAGAGAGAGCAAGGTCCGCAGAAACAGGACTGCAGAGGTGCTGTGGCTGCAGCAGGAAATGTAAAGGATGAGGTTCCGACACTGTACGCAGAGACAGACCTGGTCTGCCCGATAGAGGGACAAAATCTCCAGTGATTTGCTGTTGGTGGATAACACCCCTGGGCCATAGAAGGGAAGGGTGGATGGGTGCGTTCATCTGAGCTGGTCTGAGCCGCCCAGGCCGAGGTCCCAGGGGAGCTCTGGCCGAGGTGCTCTTGAGGCCTACATGACAGAATGCCTTCAATGACTCAACCGTCAGGGCGTCCGCTGTGGCCGTCCTGTGGACATTCAGTGGTCTACCCAGGCAGTGCCACGGTGATGGTGTTCACGATCTCCCCACAGAGGATCCCCGTGGCCGATGGAGGGCCTTCCACACCCGCCATGCCCTGCATTGCCAGAGAAACCAAAGTGGACCCACCAGAGAACGTGGGGTGCCCAGACGCGGAGCTCTCAGATGTGGATGGTGATGTTTGGGAAAGCATGCCGGGGAGAAGGAGAGATTCCTGGAGAAATCGACAGCTCTTGAGTCAGGAATGGAAAGCACGGAGTCAAGGGATTTCCGCAAGGATTTGGACTGGTTAGTAAAAGTCGCGATTGAGGAGACATTACAGAGCAGAACACCTTATGCCAGACAAGGACTGAGTGGGATGCTTTGGATTATTTGCAGGGCCACTCTGGTCTACTCTGAACTGCTTAGAGTCCACTGTACGTAAATTCACACAGTGGGTTTCCTGTTCTTGTTATTTGAGCCCTTTCATTAGCTTGATAAAATGCTAGGTAAAAGTGCTCTTTCTGTACGATTATTTTAAAAGGACCTGTAATTTATATTAGCAAGTACAGGCTGGGGAAGGATGGAGGTTGCTGGCCCTCAGACCCAGCATCTGATGCCCCACGTGGCTCTGTAGTGAGAACCGGTTGCTTTGCCTCTGTAGGCTTCAATGTTCTCCTTCTTAAAATGAAGGTTAAAATAGTACTTCCTTCTAGAATGCTTAGGAAAGGGAAAAAAAGGACCTCATGCATACAAAATATGAAGCAAAGTGCCCCATGTAGAATCTGTGTCGAATGTCTCCTCGTTATTATTAATCCTGCGTCTCGACATGGGTTATTTCTGCCTGCGGTGCTACACGTGATGATCAGGCAGCCAAAGCTGTGAGTTCAAACCCAGACGTACCCAGGAGCAGCTGCCGTGTGGAAGGGCTGGCCTGAGGACGAGGCCCGAGCTCTCACGTATTCTGGAAGTCCGGAGCACCTGCTCTTTGGCTTTCATGGTTTGGCAGCTTCCAGCAAGTTCTTTGGCAAGAGCGTCCCCCATGTTAGAGTAGACGCTAAAATTACCTTTCCATCCACGGCAGGGCCAGAGCATGCTCTGGGCCCTGGGCCATGATGCTATATGGAAGCACTTGGACTGGAGGGAGACGTTGCTTTTCCTTCCTCACCTGTGACAAGGCATGGCGAGTGTCTCTTCTTTCCAAATGTGGTTTCAGACCATTGAAGAATGGAGGTACAATGACTGTTAGAAGAGACCATGAGCCCCGGAATTATTTAGATCCCGGGTCTGTGTATCGTGAATATGTGGTCGACCCAGAGCCCCCCAGCTCCAGCCTCCGCTTGCTGCTGCAGACAGGAAGTGTCTGAACTCTGCTTCTAGCTGCCCTTCTGCCTAGCGATGTTCCCATGGGACAGGCTGAGGCCACAGACAAGCCCAAAGCCATCTACTAGGAGGTTTCTAGGAAAGCTGTACAAGAGAAACAGATGCAATTTTTTGGCAGCTTTCCCCTAGGCTGGGATCTTTTTGCAGGGCCACTCTGGTCTACTCTGAACTGCTTAGAGTCAACTGTACGTAAATTCACACAGTGGGTTTCCTGTTCTTGTTATTTGAGCCCTTTCATTAGCTTGATAAAATGCTAGGTAAAAGTGCTCTTTCTGTACGATTATTTTAAAAGGACCTGTAATTTATATTAGCAAGTACAGGCTGGGGAAGGATGGAGGTTGCTGGCCCTCAGACCCAGCATCTGATGCCCCACGTGGCTCTGTAGTGAGAACCGGTTGCTTTGCCTCTGTAGGCTTCAATGTTCTCCTTCTTAAAATGAAGGTTAAAATAGTACTTCCTTCTAGAATGCTTAGGAAAGGGAAAAAAAGGACCTCATGCATACAAAATATGAAGCAAAGTGCCCCATGTAGAATCTGTGTCGAATGTCTCCTCGTTATTATTAATCCTGCGTCTCGACATGGGTTATTTCTGCCTGCGGTGCTACACGTGATGATCAGGCAGCCAAAGCTGTGAGTTCAAACCCAGACGTACCCAGGAGCAGCTGCCGTGTGGAAGAGCTGGCCTGAGGACGAGGCCCGAGCTCTCACGTATTCTGGAAGTCCGGAGCACCTGCTCTTTGGCTTTCATGGTTTGGCAGCTTCCAGCAAGTTCTTTGGCAAGAGCGTCCCCCATGTTAGAGTAGACGCTAAAATTACCTTTCCATCCACGGCAGGGCCAGAGCATGCTCTGGGCCCTGGGCCATGATGCTATATGGAAAATCTTGGACTGGAGAGAAACGTTTCTTTTCCTTTCTCACCTGTGAGAAGGCATGGCGGGTGTCTCTTCTTTCCAAATGTGGTTTCAGACCATTGAAGAATGGAGGTACAATGACTGTTAGAAGAGACCATGAGCCCCGGAATTATTTAGATCCCGGGTCTGTGTATCGTGAATATGTGGTCGACCCAGAGCCCCCCAGCTCCAGCCTCCGCTTGCTGCTGCAGACAGGAAGTGTCTGAACTCTGCTTCTAGCTGCCCTTCTGCCTAGCGATGTTCCCATGGGACAGGCTGAGGCCACAGACAAGCCCAAAGCCATCTACTAGGAGGTTTCTAGGAAAGCTGTACAAGAGAAACAGATGCAATTGGCACCCCCATTTCCTCTGAAACCCAAATGTGATGGCTGGAGTCTCGGCAGCTAGGTTGTGACGGTGAGGCTGAACGCTGGAAATGGCAAAGGGAAACCCTAGACAGAGCATGATTGAGCTGCTGCACCAGCTTCGGGCTGCTTGGCTTCAGTCTTTTGTGTGGAAAATACAAACTCTCCTTACCCTTTCTCTTTCTTCTAAATTATTTTTTTTAATTGAAGGATAATTGCCTTACAGAGTTTTATTGTTTTTTTTCCAAACATCAACATGAATCAGTCTGGCTGTGCCAGGTCTTAGTTGTGGTATGAAAGCTCTACCCTTTCCCCCCCTTTTTTTTTTTTAAAGTCAATAGTTACTAGAGTTTCTGTTGCTTTGTGAATAATACAGGGTCTAAACATATAGACTAATTCCATAAACACCGAATCCTTACATCTGCTTATGTCCACACTGTCTCCTGACTTCCTCTCCCTGTTCTCTTTTGCCCAACACAGCTTCACATTCAGATTAACTTGCCTCTTCTTCATGCCTCAAGGCGTCTGGTGAAATGAGGACACCTCGTCTCCTGCAGACAATATAGGAAGCATACCTGGAGGGTAGCCTCAATCTGATATTTTATTCTCTGAAAAGGAAAACTCAGTGTTGGGTTTGCTTTTTTTTTTCCCCCTAATTAAAGATTTTAACTGAGCATCCCGCTTTAACACAGTAATATCAAGAAAGTCTAAATTCTGAATATGGGGCTGTGTAGATTCCCCTGGAATTCGCAGGGATTTTCCCACAGCAGGCCATATATGTATCTGTTCAACATATACCAAGCCCACTGCTCAGATGTGAGATTGACACATGGTCTCGTTCGTCCCCAGCCCCTCACCAACCCAGCGCCAGGGCCAAGGATGACCAAGGTCCCCTGCTCTTTCTTAATATGGTGGAGCAATTACCTTGATTATTTAAAACAAATGGGCTTCCCTGGTGGTCCTGTGGATAAGGACACTACCTTGCAGTGCAAGGGGCGTCGGTTCGATCTCTGGCCTGAGAGGATCCCATGTGCCTCGGAGTGGCTGGACTGATATGTCCAACTACAGAGCCAGAACTCTGGAGTGCATGTGCCCAGAGCCGGTGCTCTGCAACGAGAGAGGCCACTGTGATACAAGGCCCACACAGGCCAGAAGAACAAAAGATGGATGGAAATAAATAAAAATGAAAGACTAATAGAAGTGCCCCTCCCCCCCCCCAAATCCATCGCGCTGTCTTGAATTGTATTCTTATTCTATTCAAAACAAATGACTGCAAATTATTCTATTTGAATCACATTTCGTTGATCATTTTCAGTTATAGGAGGCCTGGAGCTTAACAGGCAGATTGCCACACATGCATGCATATACACACACCCCCTTCAGTTCCAAGGACCCGGCCTAGAACAGTTTATGCCACAAGGAAGAACAAAGATCCTCTGCACCAAAAATTAGACCGGCAGACAAATTAATTAATTAGATTAGGTTCATGGAGAGCATTCCATTGGATCCTCCGTCTTCATGTTCCACACTGTCTCCTGACTTCCTCTCTGTTCTCTTTTGCCCAACACAGCTTCACATTCAGATTAACTTGCCTCTTCTTCATGCCTCAAGGCGTCTGGTGAAATGAGGACACCTCGTCTCCTGCAGACAATATAGGAAGCATACCTGGAGGGTAGCCTCAATCTGATATTTTATTCTCTGAAAAGGAAAACTCAGTGTTGGGTTTGCTTTTTTTTTCCCCCTAATTAAAGATTTTAACTGAGCATCCCGCTTTAACACAGTAATATCAAGAAAGTCTAAATTCTGAATATGGGGCTGTGTAGATTCCCCTGGAATTCGCAGGGATTTTCCCACAGCAGGTCATATATGTATCTGTTCAACATATACCAAGCCCACTGCTCAGATGTGAGATTGACACATGGTCTCGTTCGTCCCCAGCCCCTCACCAACCCAGCGCCAGGGCCAAGGATGACCAAGGTCCCCTGCTCTTTCTTAATATGGTGGAGCAATTACCTTGATTATTTAAAACAAATGGGCTTCCCTGGTGGTCCTGTGGATAAGGACACTACCTTGCAGTGCAAGGGGCGTCGGTTCGATCTCTGGCCTGAGAGGATCCCATGTGCCTTGGAGTGGCTGGACTGATATGTCCAACTACAGAGCCAGAACTCTGGAGTGCATGTGCCCAGAGCCGGTGCTCTGCAACGAGAGAGGCCACTGTGATACAAGGCCCACACAGGCCAGAAGAACAAAAGATGGATGGAAATAAATAAAAATGAAAGACTAATAGAAGTGCCCCTCCCCCCCCCCAAATCCATCGCGCTGTCTTGAATTGTATTCTTATTCTATTCAAAACAAATGACTGCAAATTATTCTATTTGAATCACATTTCGTTGATCATTTTCAGTTATAGGAGGCCTGGAGCTTAACAGGCAGATTGCCACACATGCATGCATATACACACACCCCCTTCAGTTCCAAGGACCCGGCCTAGAACAGTTTATGCCACAAGGAAGATCAAAGATCCTCTGCACCAAAAGTTAGACCCGGGGCAGACAAATTAATTAATTAATTAAAAAAGAGGTTTTTCCTAGGTTCATGGAGAGCATTCCATTGGATGCCCGCCTTCAGATGGGGCCTGTAGGGCAGGAGAGGGTCTGAGCTGGAGGCAGGCAGTCTGTGTGTGAGTCTGCTGCTATCCAGTTGGGTGGCCTTGCGTGCATCACTGAGGCTTTCTGGACCCCAGGCCCTTCCCTGAAACACTGGCAGTTAAATGGGGTATGCTTTCAGTTCCTTTCAGCTCTTTCTGTGACGCTAAGTGACCTCCAAGAATGATGCTTTTCCTTAGAGGTTTAAAGAAATGGCCTCAAGAACACTGGTTTTCTATTTACTGACAGCTAAAACCATCTCCTTACCTCATACCCGTTACAAATGTACATTCTGTATAATTTTTTAAATTATAACTTGAGGATTTCCCTGGTGATCCAGGGGTTAGACTCCAAACTTCCAAAGCAGGGGCCACGGGGTTGATCTCTGGTTGGGGAAGTAAGATCCCATATACAGTGCAGCACTGGCAAAGCCAACAAACTAACTAAATAAGGAAATTTAAGAAAAGAGGAAATGCAGGCTCAATTCTAAAATATTATGATTTGTGTTAGAAATATAAAAGAGTTTATTTTTAATTTTGTTGGTGGAGGAGGCCTCCAGAGAGAGGGACAGAAAGCCCAACTACAAAGGTCAATATCCATAAATTCAATTACATCAACATTAAAACTTTTGTGTTATGGAGCATAATGTGTAGACTGGAAGACCACATCGGCACATATGGACTAGACAGAAGATTGTATCTGGAGTATATTTTGTTTTTTCGTGTCCTCATAGAGGAAAGACCAATAGAAGTGCCCCTCCCCCGCCCCAATCCATCGCGCTGTCTTGAATTGTATTCTTATTCTATTCAAAACAAATGACTGCAAATTATTCTATTTGAATCACATTTCGTTGATCATTTTCAGTTATAGGAGGCCTGGAGCTTAACAGGCAGATTGCCACACATGCATGCATATACACACACCCCCTTCAGTTCCAAGGACCCGGCCTAGAACAGTTTATGCCACAAGGAAGATCAAAGATCCTCTGCACCAAAAGTTAGACCCGGGGCAGACAAATTAATTAATTAATTAAAAAAGAGGTTTTTCCTAGGTTCATGGAGAGCATTCCATTGGATGCCCGCCTTCAGATGGGGCCTGTAGGGCAGGAGAGGGTCTGAGCTGGAGGCAGGCAGTCTGTGTGTGAGTCTGCTGCTATCCAGTTGGGTGGCCTTGCGTGCATCACTGAGGCTTTCTGGACCCCAGGCCCTTCCCTGAAACACTGGCAGTTAAATGGGGTATGCTTTCAGTTCCTTTCAGCTCTTTCTGTGACGCTAAGTGACCTCCAAGAATGATGCTTTTCCTTAGAGGTTTAAAGAAATGGCCTCAAGAACACTGGTTTTCTATTTACTGACAGCTAAAACCATCTCCTTACCTCATACCCGTTACAAATGTACATTCTGTATAATTTTTTAAATTATAACTTGAGGATTTCCCTGGTGATCCAGGGGTTAGACTCCAAACTTCCAAAGCAGGGGCCACGGGGTTGATCTCTGGTTGGGGAAGTAAGATCCCATATACAGTGCAGCACTGGCAAAGCCAACAAACTAACTAAATAAGGAAATTTAAGAAAAGAGGAAATGCAGGCTCAATTCTAAAATATTATGATTTGTGTTAGAAATATAAAAGAGTTTATTTTTAATTTTGTTGGTGGAGGAGGCCTCCAGAGAGAGGGACAGAAAGCCCAACTACAAAGGTCAATATCCATAAATTCAATTACATCAACATTAAAACTTTTGTGTTATGGAGCATAATGTGTAGACTGGAAGACCACATCGGCACATATGGACTAGACAGAAGATTGTATCTGGAGTATATGTGTGCGTGTTAACATGTTCAAATTGATTTCTAGTATAGAGCTTACCTCATTGATGTGTTCTTTCAATGATCAGTTTGACCCTTGTATTTGTCAATGTCTGAAAGCGGTTATAATTCTATCAAGGCTGGAAGGTGATGTAGTCTCAGGTTAACAAAACTTCAGTTTTCTTAATGAAGAAGAAAATGGCAACCCACTCCGGTATTCCTGGGAAATCCAATTAACAGAGGAGTCTGGTGGGCGACAATCCATGGAGGCTCAAAGAGATGGAAATGACTTAGCGACTTAACAATGGTAAGTGTATGAAGTATGCCCCCATCCTTCCTAATCAGGAACCTTGAAGTCAAAACCAACATCACATGTTTCATAATTTGGTGGTGAATTTAAAGAGACATGAGAATTAACACAGGGCAACCTGTTGAGTTGTCATCTTGGAGGGCAATTTGTTAGTATTCAAAAATTAAACTCTTCCTATGCATTTATTTTCCTACAGCACTTTGCTTTCTCTGTGGCCTCTAATGCATGGATTTGGATGAATGAGAATCTTGGTTTATGATTCATTTTCAATATTGGTTCCGTGTACATTCTCATTCATTCATTCATGTTTACTTAATAGAGAACTTGAACTTATCACACAATGTAAAACTAAGACATTGACAGTAACTTTTACTTTGTCAACATCCCCACGATAGCACATCTTCTTCTCTGACTCATGGAAAGAACATCTATACTCCTGTTTCCAATTTTGTTCTTTCAATGTTTATATAGTTTCACCTCATCTCCATGAATTCCTAAAAGGTGTGTTTTAAAATGTTAGTGTTCCAAAACTTTAGCTAAAAAGGCACAAAATATTTCTAAGACTATTAAAAGAGGAAATGCAGGCTCAATTCTAAAATATTATGATTTGTGTTAGAAATATAAAAGAGTTTATTTTTAATTTTGTTGGTGGAGGAGGCCTCCAGAGAGAGGGACAGAAAGCCCAACTACAAAGGTCAATATCCATAAATTCAATTACATCAACATTAAAACTTTTGTGTTATGGAGCATAATGTGTAGACTGGAAGACCACATCGGCACATATGGACTAGACAGAAGATTGTATCTGGAGTATATGTGTGCGTGTTAACATGTTCAAATTGATTTCTAGTATAGAGCTTACCTCATTGATGTGTTCTTTCAATGATCAGTTTGACCCTTGTATTTGTCAATGTCTGAAAGCGGTTATAATTCTATCAAGGCTGGAAGGTGATGTAGTCTCAGGTTAACAAAACTTCAGTTTTCTTAATGAAGAAGAAAATGGCAACCCACTCCGGTATTCCTGGGAAATCCAATTAACAGAGGAGTCTGGTGGGCGACAATCCATGGAGGCTCAAAGAGATGGAAATGACTTAGCGACTTAACAATGGTAAGTGTATGAAGTATGCCCCCATCCTTCCTAATCAGGAACCTTGAAGTCAAAACCAACATCACATGTTTCATAATTTGGTGGTGAATTTAAAGAGACATGAGAATTAACACAGGGCAACCTGTTGAGTTGTCATCTTGGAGGGCAATTTGTTAGTATTCAAAAATTAAACTCTTCCTATGCATTTATTTTCCTACAGCACTTTGCTTTCTCTGTGGCCTCTAATGCATGGATTTGGATGAATGAGAATCTTGGTTTATGATTCATTTTCAATATTGGTTCCGTGTACATTCTCATTCATTCATTCATGTTTACTTAATAGAGAACTTGAACTTATCACACAATGTAAAACTAAGACATTGACAGTAACTTTTACTTTGTCAACATCCCCACGATAGCACATCTTCTTCTCTGACTCATGGAAAGAACATCTATACTCCTGTTTCCAATTTTGTTCTTTCAATGTTTATATAGTTTCACCTCATCTCCATGAATTCCTAAAAGGTGTGTTTTAAAATGTTAGTGTTCCAAAACTTTAGCTAAAAAGGCACAAAATATTTCTAAGACTATTAAAAGAAAAAGCCTTTTCCGGGAAGTATTATCTTACCACCTAAACTAGGTCAAGTCCAAAGAGAATCTTCTGGTTTCATGGCTACATATTTAAGGAAATTGTTCTCATTTAAAAATTGTTTTCCAAATATTTTAGAAAGCCACTGTAGGAGACTTATAAATGAGCAGAAAGAAAAGGAACTCATGCCTCAGTGAAATTGGTATTAATTGAGAATTACTGTTGTGAATTTACAAGAGCTTATGTGAGATTTTGAATGGAAGAAAATGTTGAAACATTCACGAGAGCTCCATTAGAAAGTCTGCAAAGGCTTGAAAGGACTTGTTAAAAATAACTCCAAAAAAAGTTAGGGAAAGGGAAAGAGAATAATTAGCAGAGAAGGAGGCTTTTTATATGGCGTGGTGATAAAACAGGCTGGTGATTAACCTGGCAGGAAGAAAGAAGACCCATGGGTGGTAATTGGGGAAGTGAGTTCTCAGGATAGTAATTCCTTCCCTTCTTCCATTCTTCTGAGAAAATAAATGCTTTATTGAAACTGTTCCATGAAAACCTTTACAATTTCTTGGAAGAGCTGGTGATGCAAGAGGTTTTGCGACCACAAAACAGTTATTTAAATCATTTCCAGAGGAAAGAAGTTTGGAAGAAAATTTTAAAAATTAATGCCAGTTTAGTTATCTGGGTGGAAAGCGATCAGGAAATAGGTGTTTAGCATCTGCACGGGGCTTTCTGTAGTTTAAAGGCAGTGTGGCAGCTTGTCTGATGGCAGGGCTGAGTTGCATTGTCACCAAAGAGAAACCACCTCCCTTCCAGATGAATGAACATCACAATGTAATTCTAGGAAGGCTACAGAAGCTATAATACTGTGTGTCAGGGCTTAATAGTAGGGAGAAAATAAAACAAGGAAAGTCAAGCTCAGGGACCTATATTTAACATCCAAAAGGATTTGTATTTGAAGAAAGGCAGACTCGTTTTGGGCCTTTTCAGGTGGTGCTAGTGGTAAAGAACCCACCTGCCGATGCGGAAGACGAAAGAGACGAGGGTTCAAGCCCTGGGTTGGGAAGGTCCCCTGGAGGAGAACAAAGCAGCCCACTCCAGTATTCCTGCCTGGAGAATCCCATGGACAGAACGGCTTAGAGCCGGACATGACTCAGGTGACTTAGCACACACGCACAGATTTGTTTCACTGATAGTTCACTGGAAAATGCTTTAAGTCTAACAACTTTGTGCTTCAGCAGCCTCCATCAAGAGAGAGTCAGAACTCATGTTAGAGATGAACATAGTCTTTTTCGTACAAGACTTTTCACAGCGAATGTACAATATGTATAAAACGGACTGAACAGGTCTGGGAAAGAGTAACACAAATCATTACTGGACTGGATTTATGTGATTTCTTAGATATGTTAAGTAAATAATTGTAATTCCAGAAGTCAAGTGTTTTCACTTGGGATACAGAAAGTGGATTATCACGAAGTTTTTACAAATGCTACCTGAATGATGGGCACTTGTTACTTGCCTTAGCTTTAAAGAGTCTATTCCTGATTTCTCCTTTGTAAAAAATATTTATCATCTATTTTTATTCGTTGCTGTGCAGACATTTCTTCTGAGAAAATAATGCTTTATTGAAACTGTTCCATGAAAACCTTTACAATTTCTTGGAAGAGCTGGTGATGCAAGAGGTTTTGCGACCACAAAACAGTTATTTAAATCATTTCCAGAGGAAAGAAGTTTGGAAGAAAATTTTAAAAATTAATGCCAGTTTAGTTATCTGGGTGGAAAGCGATCAGGAAATAGGTGTTTAGCATCTGCACGGGGCTTTCTGTAGTTTAAAGGCAGTGTGGCAGCTTGTCTGATGGCAGGGCTGAGTTGCATTGTCACCAAAGAGAAACCACCTCCCTTCCAGATGAATGAACATCACAATGTAATTCTAGGAAGGCTACAGAAGCTATAATACTGTGTGTCAGGGCTTAATAGTAGGGAGAAAATAAAACAAGGAAAGTCAAGCTCAGGGACCTATATTTAACATCCAAAAGGATTTGTATTTGAAGAAAGGCAGACTCGTTTTGGGCCTTTTCAGGTGGTGCTAGTGGTAAAGAACCCACCTGCCGATGCGGAAGACGAAAGAGACGAGGGTTCAAGCCCTGGGTTGGGAAGGTCCCCTGGAGGAGAACAAAGCAGCCCACTCCAGTATTCCTGCCTGGAGAATCCCATGGACAGAACGGCTTAGAGCCGGACATGACTCAGGTGACTTAGCACACACGCACAGATTTGTTTCACTGATAGTTCACTGGAAAATGCTTTAAGTCTAACAACTTTGTGCTTCAGCAGCCTCCATCAAGAGAGAGTCAGAACTCATGTTAGAGATGAACATAGTCTTTTTCGTACAAGACTTTTCACAGCGAATGTACAATATGTATAAAACGGACTGAACAGGTCTGGGAAAGAGTAACACAAATCATTACTGGACTGGATTTATGTGATTTCTTAGATATGTTAAGTAAATAATTGTAATTCCAGAAGTCAAGTGTTTTCACTTGGGATACAGAAAGTGGATTATCACGAAGTTTTTACAAATGCTACCTGAATGATGGGCACTTGTTACTTGCCTTAGCTTTAAAGAGTCTATTCCTGATTTCTCCTTTGTAAAAAATATTTATCATCTATTTTTATTCGTTGCTGTGCAGACATTTCCTTAGTTGTCGGGAACGAGGGCTATTCTCTAGTTGCAGTGTGCTGGCTTCCCACGGTGGTGGCCTCTCCTGATGTGGAGCACAGGTTCTAGGACACTTGGGCTTCTGTAGTTGTGGCAGGTGGGCTCCGTAAGTGTGCCTCCCAGGCTCGGGGCACAGACTCAGTTGCTGTGGCCTGCGCTTGTTTGCTCTACCACAGGTGGGTTCTTCCCTGATCAGGGATCGAACGGATGTCCCGTGTATTGGCAGGCAGATTCTTTACCACTGAGCCACCAGGGAACACCCTAAGTTTCTTTTATAAATAAAACGGCTATGTGCTTATTCAGCTTTTTGTTTACTATTAGGTGCACATTATCGGATTCGTTTAATATTAATGTTGCAGGGAGGAAGCCAATTCTGACCCCACGATGAAACTCTTTCTTTGACTTGCTCTTCGTTGCTTCTGTTATCGTAATTGTACAGAATGGTTTGCCTCAGAGAATCCTGCCCCTCTGCCTGACTGTTAAACTCATGGCCTTTGTTCAGAACCCTGCCCACCTGTGGAAGGCAGGAAGGGAGAAATAAACATACCCCCTTGCCTGAGGTTTGCCATTCCAGATGTTTGCAAGATGAATGGCCTTTGTACTTTGCTTCCTCATCTCCCCCATCCCCCACCTACAAAAGAACCTGGCATCCAGATGCCCATAAGATGGCTATTTTGAGGCACTAACCTGCCATCTTCTCAGTCAGCTGCTTTCTGTATAAAGCTGTTTTCCTTGCCTCAACACCGCATCTCTCAGATTCATTGACCTTTCATGTGGCCAGCAGAGTGATGGGCTGGTAACATTAAGAGCATTGATGTTTTAGGAGTGAAAGCTGCGACTCGGCTAACTTCTTAGATATGTTAAGTAAATAATTGTAATTCCAGAAGTCAAGTGTTTTCACTTGGGATACAGAAAGTGGATTATCACGAAGTTTTACAAATGCTACCTGAATGATGGGCACTTGTTACTTGCCTTAGCTTTAAAGAGTCTATTCCTGATTTCTCCTTTGTAAAAAATATTTATCATCTATTTTTATTCGTTGCTGTGCAGACATTTCCTTAGTTGTCGGGAACGAGGGCTATTCTCTAGTTGCAGTGTGCTGGCTTCCCACGGTGGTGGCCTCTCCTGATGTGGAGCACAGGTTCTAGGACACTTGGGCTTCTGTAGTTGTGGCAGGTGGGCTCCGTAAGTGTGCCTCCCAGGCTCGAGAGCACAGACTCAGTTGCTGTGGCCTGCGCTTGTTTGCTCTACCACAGGTGGGTTCTTCCCTGATCAGGGATCGAACGGATGTCCCGTGTATTGGCAGGCAGATTCTTTACCACTGAGCCACCAGGGAACACCCTAAGTTTCTTTTATAAATAAAACGGCTATGTGCTTATTCAGCTTTTTGTTTACTATTAGGTGCACATTATCGGATTCGTTTAATATTAATGTTGCAGGGAGGAAGCCAATTCTGACCCCACGATGAAACTCTTTCTTTGACTTGCTCTTCGTTGCTTCTGTTATCGTAATTGTACAGAATGGTTTGCCTCAGAGAATCCTGCCCCTCTGCCTGACTGTTAAACTCATGGCCTTTGTTCAGAACCCTGCCCACCTGTGGAAGGCAGGAAGGGAGAAATAAACATACCCCCTTGCCTGAGGTTTGCCATTCCAGATGTTTGCAAGATGAATGGCCTTTGTACTTTGCTTCCTCATCTCCCCCATCCCCCACCTACAAAAGAACCTGGCATCCAGATGCCCATAAGATGGCTATTTTGAGGCACTAACCTGCCATCTTCTCAGTCAGCTGCTTTCTGTATAAAGCTGTTTTCCTTGCCTCAACACCGCATCTCTCAGATTCATTGACCTTTCATGTGGCCAGCAGAGTGAGCTGCGACTCGGTAACATTAAGAGCATGTGTAGATGCCGCTCCTCTTCTCTTTTTTTTTTTTAAAAAAAATTATAGTTGCTGTAGAATGTTATATAAGTGATTCTTTTCTTTTCTGTACCAGACTTCCCTTGCTTAATTCTTTAAGGGGCATAATGTTCTTGTGTAATATCATGCCCACTTGGAGGGTGATGAATTGGGTGTCACTTTGAAGCACTCACAATGTATCATGTTAGTGGTTTGCAGTAAGTTGCCAGTTAATTAAATAACCCTCTGTCTTTTACTGCAAAAATCTCAAGCGTTATTAAGTTAGAAAATTTACAACCGATAGCATAATCAATAAAACATTAACAAACATGCCACCCTGACAAACCTTTCGTATTGATTTTCACATTCTTATAAAGCCTGCCTGTAGCCTGAAATAAAAACACCACCACTGTAATGTGTGTACCAATGTTAGCCAAATAGACCGTTCCACGGGCAGTCATGAAGCTTTTTGAATTGCTGTTGGTTCTAATTATTTGGAGATCTCTACTCATAGATGTGTTAGGAACCACTTCACTGCTGAATGAGTTTAACTCCAGGATCCACCAGTGGAAGACAGAACTCTTAGCAGAGGTGACATTTGGGTCTTCATGCAGGGTCACTTGCAGATGGAAGGAAGAACTCAAGCAATTTTCTTGCCAACCCAAATGGCAACTTCAGGCTTGATTTGGTTGTCTGAATGCTGCCGGAGCCTGTAATTATTTTTAATTTGAAATATCCAAATGGCAGCTTTCCTTCCCTACGTGTGCATGGGGAAAGGGCCATTTTATGGGCTAAGAGTCAGGGAGCTGGGTCTGAAGAGACACGGGATGTGGGTGACTTCGTTGCCTTTGCTGCATGGCCTCCACGCCCGCCCGCGGGAGGGACAAGTGTATTCCCAAATCTGAGCAAAAGAAAGTCTATAGGGTGCTGTGAAAAGGAGACTCGTAGCCTGGATTTGTAATTCTGAGACTGAAAGTTGCCTGAATTGGCTTAGGAAATGATTCTGGCTTGTGGCTCCCCGGTACAGTATTTTAAGTAAACGGGGTGCCGTGTAGAGGGAAAGCAGGCATCCCTGGAAGGAGGAGGACCCTCGGGTAGGAGAGGCAGCCAGTGAGTGATTAGGTACCTCCCGTGCATGCATGAGAAGCTGTATTGTAAGATTCTCTCCTTAGTCCTGATTCTATAAATGAGGATGTACCCACCCAGCTGTTTAGTTTTCCATTAGAAGAAAATCCTCTTGGGAGAGTGGGCAAGAACTCATGTAGAAAGATGTACATATTTTGTACAGCCTTGTACATATCTTTATTTATTTATTTATTTACTTTGGGCAGGGGTCGGGCTGGGGAGGGAGGGGAGCAGGCGGGCCACTTCTATTGGTCCTTCATTTCTCCATTTTCATCTGTCTTTGTTCTTTGGCTCCTGTGGGCCTCCCATCACAGTGGCCTCTGTCGTCGCAGAGCACCGGTTCTGGGTGCATGCGCCCCAGAGCTCCGGCTCAGTAATTGGACACATCAGTCGAGCCGCTCCGCAGCTTGTGGAATCTTCCCAGGCCAGGGATGGAACCGGCGCCCCTTGCACTGCAAGGTAGTGTCCTTATCCACTGGACCACCAGGGGAAGCCCCTGTACGTATCTTTAAATGAATTTTAAAGTTGACTTCTAAACTGCGACTCTCTCAATGTCACAAACATTTATTCATTCATTCATTTATTCATCCAATAAATCATAGGCTGCAACCACAGGCCAAACCCTGCCCTTACATCTTTTTAAATTAGAGTTTAGGTGCTTTACAATGTGGTGTTAGGTTTTGCTGTACAACCAAGTGAATCAGTTACATGTATACACATATCTCCTCTTTGTCAACACAGAGGATTGAACAGAGTTCCCTGTGCTATACAGCAGGTTCTCATTGCTTGTCTATTTTGTGCATAGTAGCGTCTATATGTCAGGTCCAGTTTAGGCTAAGGAGCTGGGTCTGAAGAGACACGGGATGTGGGTGACTTTGCCTTTGCTGCATGGTTCCACGCCCCCCTGGAGGGACAAGTGTATTCCCAAATCTGAGCAAAAGAAAGTCTATAGGGTGCTGTGAAAAGGAGACTCGTAGCCTGGATTTGTAATTCTGAGACTGAAAGTTGCCTGAATTGGCTTAGGAAATGATTCTGGCTTGTGGCTCCCGGTACAGTATTTTAAGTAACGGGTGCCGTGTAGAGGGAAAGCAGGCATCCCTGGAAGGAGGAGGACCCTCGGGTAGGAGAGGCAGCCAGTGAGTGATTAGGTACCTCCCGTGCATGCATGAGAAGCTGTATTGTAAGATTCTCTCCTTAGTCCTGATTCTATAAATGAGGATGTACCCACCCAGCTGTTTAGTTTTCCATTAGAAGAAAATCCTCTTGGGAGAGTGGGCAAGAACTCATGTAGAAAGATGTACATATTTTGTACAGCCTTGTACATATCTTTATTTATTTATTTATTTACTTTGGGCAGGGGTCGGGCTGGGGAGGGAGGGGAGCAGGCGGGCCACTTCTATTGGTCCTTCATTTCTCCATTTTCATCTGTCTTTGTTCTTTGGCTCCTGTGGGCCTCCCATCACAGTGGCCTCTGTCGTCGCAGAGCACCGGTTCTGGGTGCATGCGCCCCAGAGCTCCGGCTCAGTAATTGGACACATCAGTCCAGCCGCTCTGCAGCACGTGGGATCTTCCCAGGCCAGGGCTCGAACCGGCGCCCCTTGCACTGCAAGGTAGTGTCCTTACCCACTGGACCACCAGGGGAAGCCCCTGTACGTATCTTTAAATGAATTTTAAAGTTGACTTCTAAACTGCGACTCTCTCAATGTCACAAACATTTATTCATTCATTCATTTATTCATCCAATAAATCATAGGCTGCAACCACAGGCCAAACCCTGCCCTTACATCTTTTTTTAAATTAGAGTTTAGGTGCTTTACAATGTGGTGTTAGGTTTTGCTGTACAACCAAGTGAATCAGTTACATGTATACACATATCTCCTCTTTGTCAACACAGAGGATTGAACAGAGTTCCCTGTGCTATACAGCAGGTTCTCATTGCTTGTCTATTTTGTGCATAGTAGCGTCTATATGTCAGGTCCAGTCTCCCACTTCATTTCACCTCTCTTCCCTACTTGGTGTCCTTGTGTTTGTGCTCTATGTCTGTATTTCTGCTTTGTGAGTAGGGTCATCTGTACCATTTTTCTAGATTCCTTTGAGCACCTAAAGCAATTACAAGGAAATATCTTTATCTCAGCTTTTCGAAGCCCATGGACTGTCGCCTGCTAAGTTCCTCTGTCCATGGAATTCTCCAGGCAAGAATACTGGAGTGGGTTGCCATTTTCCTCTCCAGAGGATCTTCCCAACCCAGGAGTCAAACCTGAGCCTCCTGCCACGCAGGCATATTCTTTTCCATCCTGAGCCACCTGAGGAGATACCTTTTTGAAGCCCAGGTGAGGAATTTGGAGGTGATGGTAACAATCTGCTCAGCTAATCTGGAAAAGTGGTGCTGGAGGTCCACTCTGGAGGTGTGGTCCCTTTTTTATTTCTTTTTAGTTTCTAAAAAATATTAAAAAAATTTTTTTTTGGCTGTGGGGTCCTAGTTCCCTGATGGGGAATTGAACCAGCACCCTCCTGCAGTGGAAGCATGGAGTCCCAACCACTTGACCACAATTCCTTGGTAGCCTTTTTTTTTTTTTTTTAAAGATTTATTTATTTATTTATTTTGGGCGGGGGTTGGATTGAGGAGGGAGGGGAGCGGGTGGGCTACTTCTATTGGTCTTTCATGTCTCTATCTTCATCCGTCTTTGTTCTTTGGCTCCTGTGGGCCTCCCATTGTGGTGGCGTCTGTCATTGCAGAGCTCTGGGCGCATGCGCTCCAGAGCTCTGGCTCGGTAATTGGACACATCCGTCCAGCTGCTCCGCAGCACGTGGGATCTTCCCAGGCCAGGGATCGAACCGGCGCCCCTTGCACTGCAAGGCGGTGTCCTTACCCACTGGACCACCAGGGGAAGCCCCCTTGGTAGCCTTTTATTGAAACTCCTCCCGTGGCCCTTAGAGGGCTGGCCTGAGAAACCAACTGTCCTGTAGCTCAGATCAGCAGTCCTTCCTATGTCCTGTGGGCACTAGTCATTTGCTAGATAAATGTAGAACTGTTAGAAGAAAGAAGAAGCCAAACAGGACCCTGTGGAGTAAAATGGCTCAGCGGGCTCCCTTTTGTGTGAAGTTTAATCTAGAGGGGATTTCTGTTAGGGCTTCACAATGCATTCCTCAACTTCTCTTCCCATTTTCAGTGATAACCACAGTGAACAGAAATGCTGAGCCCCAAACAGCGATGGTTTTTGTGATGGGTATCTCTAGTAATACGAATAATCCACCTGGTTTGGAAATTAGAAAGCAGGGGTCTTCTATCCTAACAAGAACCTTTAGAGAAAATTCTGGAACACAGGTGTCCCAGGGAACAGAAAGGAGACAGAAACTATAATTGTTTTGGGTCATATGTTGTTTTAAGTTGGATTATATTTTCAGTTTAGCCTCCAGTTGAATGGCTCCCGCCCCACTTGCCCACCACGGCTGAGATAGCTCTCTGTCCCAATTTCATGATCAGGAAATGTGACTTCGCAAAAAACGGGGCTTTGCAGATGTAACTAAATCAAGGATCTGAAGATGGGATCCTGCTGAATTACTCAGGCATGTCTTAAACCCACTCCTGGTGTCTTTAGGACAGACAGCAGTGGAGAGCAGTCCCTGTGGATACGGAGGCACTGACTGCAGAGACGCAGACCATACACAGAACACGAGAAGCCACCAGAAGCTGCACGAGGTGAGGACAGAACCTCCTCTAGAGTCCCCAGATGGAGCAGGGCTCTGCTGGACTTCTGGCGCCCAGAGGGGTGAAGGACGACGTTTCTGTTGTTGAAAACCACCTGGTCTGTGGTCATTTGTTTCAGTAGCGCTGCTGTTGAGAAATGGCTATGTATGCTAATTCACTCAAGCCTCCCAACCACCCCAGAACCAGCAACTATTATTATCATATCACATCTTATAAATAAGAATCCTGAGACTCAAGGACACTAAGGCCTTGGGCCTGACTGGGTCCACAGTGTCTGTATTGATATATCATCATGGCCTCAGGGGTCCCCACACAGAAACAGGTTCCAGAACCTTGAGACCAAATACCTGCTTTCTGTAAACTCCTCCAGCGTCTACTTGGATCCATTTATTTCAGCGTTAAGTGCAGAAGACTTGGACAACTCAGAAAAAGAAAAAAAAAAAAAAAAGCGCCGAAAAGGTCCACTGTTCTACCTCCCAAAGGGACCCAGCGTTTACATACAATTCCCACACACCCAGACCACACACTCACACATAATATTTCGCTTGAAGGCGATGTGTGTTAGCATTCATCACGATTCCCAGATTTCCTAGTAAAATTTCAAAAACAACACATAGGATTACCATACCAACTGTTTATTTTCTAACTTAAGGCCACGGAAGCAGCAGCAAAACAACAAACAAAATTTACCGTCCAAAAATCACCACCATTCTACAGAAGAAAGGAAGCTTAACCCCATAAAAGCAAGATTATAATCTCAGAAGAAAGACTATTGCTACAAATGAAAGATATTTAATTTGGCGGAAAAACTTGATGCATTGCCCCTGTTTGTCTTGCAATGCCAGGAGCCAGTCAACAAAGATCTGTCTGTCCTAGATCAGTGCTTCTCCAACTTTAATGTGAATTCAGGACATTTAAGGCTCTCTTTAAAATGCAGGTTTGGATTGAGCAGGTCTGGATGGGGCCTGAGTTTTGGTAGTTTTACAAGCCCCTAGGGAGTGCTAATACTGATGGACCATCTTTTTTTTTTTTTTTTAAATCTAGTATTTATATTTAAATGAATTTTATTTATTTAAAAAAATACGTATTTGTTCTTTTTAGCTGTTTGGCGCTTTGTTGCTATGTGCAGGCTCTTTCCAGCTGCCACAGACTGGGGCTACTCCTCATTGCAGTGTGTGGGTTTCTCCTTACAGTGGCATCTCTTGTTGTGAAGCATGCGCTCTAGACACATGGGCTTCAGTAGTTGGGACTCCCGGGCTCAGAGCAGAGGCTCAGTAGTCAGGGTGCTGCCCCGCAGCATGTGAAATCCTCCCGGAGCAGGGATGGAACCCATGTCCCCTGCATTGGGAGGTGGATTCTCAACCACTGGACTACGTGGGAAATTCCTGGGGCCATCTTTTGATATGTGGGTGGTAAGCTTCTAGATAGTGGTCCGTCTTTTTGTAGTCTGATTTCGTTCTCAAAAACCTGTTTTGAACATGCTGGCATATCAAGAAACATTGTTATACACGGTGTCTTTTAATGGTTCCATTTATACCTCGTCATCTGAATGTATTTCAATATGTTGATTATCTGTGTTGCTTTTTCAGTTTCTTCTCCCTCTTTCTCTCCCTCCTATCATAAATGGTCTGTGATGAACATTCTTTACCTACATATCTGTGCACTTGTCTGATTAGTTCTTTTTAAACCGTACATATCTGTACACAGGATTACCATACCCAGATTTCCTAGTAAAATTTCAAAAACAACACATAGGATTACCATACCAACTGTTTATTTTCTAACTTAAGGCCACGGAAGCAGCAGCAAAACAACAAACAAAATTTACCGTCCAAAAATCACCACCATTCTACAGAAGAAAGGAAGCTTAACCCCATAAAAGCAAGATTATAATCTCAGAAGAAAGACTATTGCTACAAATGAAAGATATTTAATTTGGCGGAAAAACTTGATGCATTGCCCCTGTTTGTCTTGCAATGCCAGGAGCCAGTCAACAAAGATCTGTCTGTCCTAGATCAGTGCTTCTCCAACTTTAATGTGAATTCAGGACATTTAAGGCTCTCTTTAAAATGCAGGTTTGGATTGAGCAGGTCTGGATGGGGCCTGAGTTTTGGTAGTTTTACAAGCCCCTAGGGAGTGCTAATACTGATGGACCATCTTTTTTTTTTTTTTTTAAATCTAGTATTTATATTTAAATGAATTTTATTTATTTAAAAAAATACGTATTTGTTCTTTTTAGCTGTTTGGCGCTTTGTTGCTATGTGCAGGCTCTTTCCAGCTGCCACAGACTGGGGCTACTCCTCATTGCAGTGTGTGGGTTTCTCCTTACAGTGGCATCTCTTGTTGTGAAGCATGCGCTCTAGACACATGGGCTTCAGTAGTTGGGACTCCCGGGCTCAGAGCAGAGGCTCAGTAGTCAGGGTGCTGCCCCGCAGCATGTGAAATCCTCCCGGAGCAGGGATGGAACCCATGTCCCCTGCATTGGGAGGTGGATTCTCAACCACTGGACTACGTGGGAAATTCCTGGGGCCATCTTTTGATATGTGGGTGGTAAGCTTCTAGATAGTGGTCCGTCTTTTTGTAGTCTGATTTCGTTCTCAAAAACCTGTTTTGAACATGCTGGCATATCAAGAAACATTGTTATACACGGTGTCTTTTAATGGTTCCATTTATACCTCGTCATCTGAATGTATTTCAATATGTTGATTATCTGTGTTGCTTTTTCAGTTTCTTCTCCCTCTTTCTCTCCCTCCTATCATAAATGGTCTGTGATGAACATTCTTTACCTACATATCTGTGCACTTGTCTGATTAGTTCTTTAGGAAATATTCTAGAAACGGAGCCGCTGGTGCAAAAGAAAAGTACAATCGATGTGTCTATTTTTAAGGTGTTTAGCATGCTTTCCTTTCATCCTAACCTAGCCCCTGAAGACCAGAAATTATTCTTCCAGTTTCCACGTCATGTTACTTTCCCTAGAAAGCCCTTTCTGACACCTACATGGGCGAAGGGCCTCCTTCTCACCTGTCTTGCCCTCTGGATCTCTTCTATCCTGGCAATTACCAGCCTGGGATTACCCTGGATTATCTGGGAGTGCTTTCTGAGGCTGGTTCCTGAGTCTGTCTGTTCAGTCCTCAAAAATGCATGTTAGGACAGTGGTTAAGCATCTGCTTGCCAGTGTAGGAGACACAAGTTTGATCCCTAGTTCGATAAGATTCCAAATGCAACTAACCTCGTGTGCCACAGCTACTGAGCCTGCACTCGAGGGGTTCTATTCTTCAATAAGAGAAGCCCCTACAATGAGAAGCCCTTGCCCAGCAGCGACGATTAGCCCCTACTCGCCTCAGTCAGCGAAAGCCCACATGCAGCAATGAAGACCCAGCACAATCAAAAAAATTAATTAATTTAAAAAATAGTTTAGGATTAAAGCAAGCATTAAATAAACATGCTTAAAATGCATGTTAAATGAATGAATAAAAAAGAATTTCGAATAGCCTTTATAGATAACTGGTTGTTGTATGACTAATTAGCGTCAACTGGAATGACCCAGCAATGAACAAAAAAAGCAAAATAAGAGAATTTCTAATGATTTGTTAGGTCTCTTCATATCTAGAACTTTAGCACTGGCCGAGGAAAAAGCAGAGGAGATTATAGGACCTGAAGCAATTAATGGACTCGGACTATGAGACCATCAAATTTAATTCATATCTTCCTTTCCTTAAAGCAAGCAGTATATATGCTAACCTTGAGAAGGATTGAGAGAAGGATGGAATATTCTGGTGTACATAGCTTAACTCTCGACCCAGCTTCGACCCCTGAAGGAACTTCCCTCAAATACTGTGGAAAAGAGAGAGGCCTGGAGATTGCAGGCTCTTCAGCTGGAATTCTGTCAGGGAAAAACAGACCTGTGTCCTCTCTGGGACCTGCGTCTGCCATAGGTGGCCCAACGGCCCACAAAGACCGCTGGAGGCGCCTCCCGTGCTGGTACTCAGTGGGCATCAATGGATGCTCCTGTAAGAACAGCTGAAGGGTATCTAAGTGAATAGGTCCTTGGAAGAGGAAAGAAAAAAAAAAATGAAATTCAGAGATCAAGAAATTTCAATATGCCCTGGTCTTTAATAAAAAATAAACAAGACATTCGGGAACACCAAAATGACTCTCTTCTTTTTCCAGTGTATTAAAGGAGGAGGCTTCTTCTGTCTCGTTATTCCCTTTTGCAGTGCTCTGTCCCAACTGTTAACACTTCTGTGGCTTAACACGGGGTTGTTCAGAGGCGCAAAGCAGGTCAGTTGATAGCACGGAAACGTGAGTGTATTTCTGATGGCTCTTCACCAGGGATGACACACATATGACAGGAACGCTGCCGCGTACCCCCACCCCCTCCCCGCTGCTCTCCTCCCACGCGGGCCTGACCACTGCGCTCTTCCTAAACTTCCCCCAGATCCTGTCCTCGCCCTCAGGGGAGCTGGGTGGTACCACTCCAGGGGGCGCCAGGTGTATTGAGCTCTGTGGGAATGGCTCCCCGCCCCCTCGTCTCCCCAGCCAAATGATAAAATGTAGCCTTGAACAGGAGACGTATTAGGCAAAATCTGTTGAGGGGAAAGTAGATATAACAACAGTAGATGTAACCTCTGAATCCTTCTCAACATGGCCCTTCGAACAGCCACTACACTTTGATTGGCTTTGGCATGCAAGACGAGCCCATTTGCTATTCCTGCTTTAAGGAAACACAGAAAGAGGCTGCCAGCACAGAACATATTTAATCGTCTTTGCACAAGTGTGTGTTGGGTACATGCATAATGTGTATGCAAATACAGTTTGCTTTGAACATGTAACTCTCTCTTCCCTCCCTCCCTAAATACAAATTTCATGAAAACCACACCTGCGACTGCTTATTGGAATGGGAAGGGGTCCAACTTGTGTTCTCAAATTTATAACACTTGCCTGTGAATTTCTAAACGTGGTTCCTGTAATAAATTACAGTGCCTGGCAGAAAGAGGAGGCCTTGCAGGCTCTTCAGTGAATTCTGTGGGTTTTACCTCGTCTGCCATAGGTGGCCCAACGGCCCACAAAGACCGCTGGAGGCGCCTCCCGTGCTGGTACTCAGTGGGCATCAATGGATGCTCCTGTAAGAACAGCTGAAGGGTATCTAAGTGAATAGGTCCTTGGAAGAGGAAAGAAAAAAAAAAATGAAATTCAGAGATCAAGAAATTTCAATATGCCCTGGTCTTTAATAAAAAATAAACAAGACATTCGGGAACACCAAAATGACTCTCTTCTTTTTCCAGTGTATTAAAGGAGGAGGCTTCTTCTGTCTCGTTATTCCCTTTTGCAGTGCTCTGTCCCAACTGTTAACACTTCTGTGGCTTAACACGGGGTTGTTCAGAGGCGCAAAGCAGGTCAGTTGATAGCACGGAAACGTGAGTGTATTTCTGATGGCTCTTCACCAGGGATGACACACATATGACAGGAACGCTGCCGCGTACCCCCACCCCCTCCCCGCTGCTCTCCTCCCACGCGGGCCTGACCACTGCGCTCTTCCTAAACTTCCCCCAGATCCTGTCCTCGCCCTCAGGGGAGCTGGGTGGTACCACTCCAGGGGGCGCCAGGTGTATTGAGCTCTGTGGGAATGGCTCCCCGCCCCCTCGTCTCCCCAGCCAAATGATAAAATGTAGCCTTGAACAGGAGACGTATTAGGCAAAATCTGTTGAGGGAATGTAGATATAACAACAGTAGATGTAACCTCTGAATCCTTCTCAACATGGCCCTTCGAACAGCCACTACACTTTGATTGGCTTTGGCATGCAAGACGAGCCCATTTGCTATTCCTGCTTTAAGGAAACACAGAAAGAGGCTGCCAGCACAGAACATATTTAATCGTCTTTGCACAAGTGTGTGTTGGGTACATGCATAATGTGTATGCAAATACAGTTTGCTTTGAACATGTAACTCTCTCTCTTCCCTCCCTCCCTAAATACAAATTTCATGAAAACCACACCTGCGACTGCTTATTGGAATGGGAAGGGGTCCAACTTGTGTTCTCAAATTTATAACACTTGCCTGTGAATTTCTAAAACGTGGTTCCTGTAATAAATTACAGTGCCTGGCAGAAAGGTACAAAATATTTATATCTGGGCCTCACAACGTTTTCCTTGGCTTCCACAACCTGAGTTGATTCGAGCCATGTTTGTGGACATCGCTCTTTTCTTTCTCCACCTCTCAGGTGAGTTTCTTCACTGGCTCTCCCCATGAGTTCCATCTCATTAGACTGAAAACAGTGAGACACAATTCATAGTAAAGTAGACATTGGCTAATTCCATGATCTGTTAACATTTCCAGGAAAATCAATAGAAAAAGTAACACAGGAAAGGAACGCAGAATTTGCACATTTTATTTTTGTCTTCCAGGGTCCCTCAGTGTTACTCAGTTTCATGGCTGTGGGATAGGAGATACACTGTTTACCTGACATGAATCATTTGAAAATGATGTTGAAAGCCTGGTATAAAGACCATTTCAGGGGACTTCCTGGTGGTCCAGCAGTTAAGACTCTGCTCTTTCACTACATGGGTCATGGGTTCCAACCCTGGCCGGGGAACTGAGATGCAGCATGCTGTGGTGATAGGGCCACAGAATTTTTTTTAAAAAAAGATAATTTCACAATGGACCTCCTTCCAATTCCATCCCCCATTTCCCTTTTCTAAAACATAGTATTAATTTAGAAATGTTCAGTGCCTAGTCAATTATGTGGAAAACTATTTTGTTGTTTAGTCACTCTGTTGTGTCTGGGCTTTTGCAACCTCATGGACTGTAGCTCACCAGGCTCCTCTGCCCAGGGGATTTCCCAGACAGGAATACTGGAGTGTATTGCCATTTTTTCCTCCAGTGAATCTTCCTGACCCAGGGACCAAAACTGCGTCTCCTGAGTCTTCTGCATTGCAGGCGGATTCTTTACCACTGAGACACCAGAGAAGGTCAAAGGCTCTTACCTTCTCTTTACACAACCCTCAGAAATCTTGGGCTGAGGGGAAAAGATCCTAAAATAAATTCATTCTATTTATTTTTAGAAGCTCTTATTGAGTTTACAAATCCCCGAATCCATGGCCTCTTTTGCTGAAGAACGGAAGGTAAGCTTCTTTCCTTGTCCGAGAAGTAAACGTAGCAGGCAATGGCAGAGGGAAAGAAAGATATGTGGGATAGATAAACTACAGTTTGATTCTGTTAGGATCGTGACATTGGGTTATTAAAAGAGCCTTGGTTGAATAAAATTTGACCCAAAAGTTTGTGGTGAGGTTAAGAATACCTTATGGACAATGCAAAACACTTCATTTATTACAGTTTTGGAAAATATCATACAGGACAAAATTTAAACGTTCTTTCAGAGTTGATTTCTCTAGTGAAAGAAGGGGTAAGAATAGGAACTTGAAATTTTCTATCAGTTCAACCTTTGGTAGCAGTTCGTATGAGTTTAAATAATCAAAATGGGGGAAAAGTGAATGACTCATTTGAGAACAAAAGCAGCTCCTTAATGAAAGAGATGGAGTTAAGAAATTAGAATATCGGCTGGTGTGCCCTTTGGAAATTATAAATTTGCAAAATGGCCTGATGTCGTTTGTACACGTGTGTACTCAGTTGCACCTGACTCTTTGCAACTGCATGGACGGCAGCCCTCCAGGCTCCCCTGTCCATGGGATTTCACAAGCAAGGATGCTGGTGTGGGTTGCCATTTCCGCCTCCAGGGGAGCTTCCTGACTCAGGGATCGAACCCGGGTCTCCTGCGTCTCCTGCACTGGCAGGTGGATTCTTTGTCTCTGAGCTGCCTGAGAAGCCCTGATGCAGTTATTAGCTGGAGTCAAATTATCATCCAATCTGACCTGCAGGTGTGATTAGGAAGTGTATGTTAGAAGAGCTGAGATCCTGTTTACTCTTCGAAGGGTAGATTTTGTTGCCATGCATATAGTGTGAACTGGTGGCTGGACAGAGTCTGGGTCAGCTTTGGAGTGGTTTCCTCACGGTTTTTGTCCATGCTTGTTGACCATTGGCTTCCTTTCTCTCCAGTTTTCAGACACGGGGCTTCTGGGAGCAGTCATCCTCAGGTCAGGCTTTTTGAGAAGTTTCACGTCCAAGGAAAACATGACTTTTCTGAGTCAATTTGGTAGATGATTGGTCTTGAAAGAGCTCTTGTGAATGGGTAGAGATGAAGCAGAGAGCGTCACGGTGCCTAGAGCAGGCAGAGGATTCAGGCTTGTGACCAAGATACTTAGAGACAGGCTAGGTTTGCAAAAGCCGAGGACCAGTCAGCTGTCTTCAAGGCAGGCGATGGGCAGCTAAGCATCGTTCTCTCATTTCATTCCTCCAACTACACAGTCACCGGCCAATGGAAGATCTGGGCATTGTGGCAAGTGGCACAACCAGTCTGTGGACATCAAGGCCTTCTTATCTGGTCTCACCTGAATCCCTCGTGGCCAGAAAGCACAGTCGGTTCTCAGTGTTGGATGTTGTTGTTTGTTGGAAAGAACACAATTCTGATGGGAGGCCCACATGGGCCAAAGAACGAAGATGGATTAAAATAGATAAATGAAAGACCAATAGAAGTGGCTCGCCTGCCCCCTCCCTCGCCAACCCGCACCCCCCAAAAAAATTGAAAAAAAAAAAAAAAAAGAAAGAACACAATTCTGGTGAGCACAACCCCTGCTGCCCTGTGTAAACGTGGAGAGCTCCTGAGTCCATTACTTAAACTTCCAAAACTTCAGTTTTTTTCCTTTCATAGAATGGAATGATATGACCTCCCCTCTAGGGTCATTCTGAGGACAAAAGAACACCAAGTGAATAAAATGCCTATCATGGTCTCTCAATAAACGTTCCTTATTTTTATTATGCATTAAATGAATGATTTGCAATCATAAAAATGAAGCTGTACTATGTCCTAGGCATCATCCTAGGTGAGATAGATACAGTGTGTTAGTTGCTCAGTTGTGTCTGACTCTGTGTGACCCCCTGGAGCTCAGAAAGGCTCTTCAGTCCACCAACTCCTCCAGTCAAGAATACTGGAGTGAGTTGGTATGATGGCCCCTCATCTAATAAATGGAGGGATGGAGGCTCAGAGACAGAGAGGACTTTAGAGGAGTCACACAGGGGCTGTGGCTGAGAAGAGAAATATTCTGCACATTCCGTAAGTGTCCTGGGAGACCGAGGAGCCGACGCTGGCCTCTGACTTCCTTCTTGATGAGACGAGCTCCTCTTTTTCCCCTTGGCTCACCAGCCAGCCCTCACCTAGGGGCTGGGTGGAGGATCCAATGAGCTGCCTGAAGCTGGTGCTAACCAAGGATTTATGGAAGATTTTATTGCTATTTCCAACTGAGAACTTTTCTTCTATCATTTATGGAAAACATAAAAGCCAGTGGGAACCAAATAGGATCAAACAAGGTCGGAAGCACTCTCGCAGGCGCTGCGCACAGCTGTTTTTCGCGTAAGCAGTGGGAGGAAGAAAGAAGGATCTTCGTTTGCTATTTGGGTCAGAAATGGGACCGTAAAATCTCTCCTCCATTATTTATCCCGTCCCAAATAGAAGGTCAAATTTCAGACCCTCAACCTTTCTCATCGGTCTTCTTTTATTTTATATCATGTGGGACTAGTCTGGAAAAATACTAAGGATTCTATTCCATAAAGGAAAAAAAAAGTCTCTCTGGGGTGGTGGATATCGAAATTCCAGAAACAGAATGGGACGCACAGGGGCTGCTTAAGTGCCAAAATGCAGACAGCTCTTGCTTCCAACTTTTGTTTCACAGAGCCAGTGAATCTCAGCCCTGGGAACAAAGAGGGAAGGGGGAATGATCCTGATCTTGATAGTCATAACTCATGTGTGGGCTGAAAGGTTTCTTAAAAATAAAAATGAAGTTGATGGCCTGAGATCACCCAGGGGGCTTTGGAAGGGGTTGAGATGATTCAGTCAGCCAGCTCGCTCTTCCCTCCTCGTGACCTCTAGCTAGAACACCCCCTGGGGACTCAGTGTCCATCTCCATTGAGGTCTCCGAGTGTCCAGTAGTGCATGCCGATCATGGTCTCTCAATAAACGTTCCTTATTTTATTATGCATTAAATGAATGATTTGCAATCATAAAAATGAAGCTGTACTATGTCCTAGGCATCATCCTAGGTGAGATAGATACAGTGTGTTAGTTGCTCAGTTGTGTCTGACTCTGTGTGACCCCCTGGAGCTCAGAAAGGCTCTTCAGTCCACCAACTCCTCCAGTCAAGAATACTGGAGTGAGTTGGTATGATGGCCCCTCATCTAATAAATGGAGGGATGGAGGCTCAGAGACAGAGAGGACTTTAGAGAAGTCACACAGGGGCTGTGGCTGAGAAGAGAAATATTCTGCACATTCCGTAAGTGTCCTGGGAGACCGAGGAGCCGCGCTGGCCTCTGACTTCCTTCTTGATGAGACGAGCTCCTCTTTTTCCCCTTGGCTCACCAGCCAGCCCTCACCTAGGGGCTGGGTGGAGGATCCAATGAGCTGCCTGAAGCTGGTGCTAACCAAGGATTTATGGAAGATTTTATTGCTATTTCCAACTGAGAACTTTTCTTCTATCATTTATGGAAAACATAAAAGCCAGTGGGAACCAAATAGGATCAAACAAGGTCGGAAGCACTCTCGCAGGCGCTGCGCACAGCTGTTTTTCGCGTAAGCAGTGGGAGGAAGAAAGAAGGATCTTCGTTTGCTATTTGGGTCAGAAATGGGACCGTAAAATCTCTCCTCCATTATTTATCCCGTCCCAAATAGAAGGTCAAATTTCAGACCCTCAACCTTTCTCATCGGTCTTCTTTTATTTTATATCATGTGGGACTAGTCTGGAAAAATACTAAGGATTCTATTCCATAAAGGAAAAAAAAAAAGTCTCTCTGGGGTGGTGGATATCGAAATTCCAGAAACAGAATGGGACGCACAGGGGCTGCTTAAGTGCCAAAATGCAGACAGCTCTTGCTTCCAACTTTTGTTTCACAGAGCCAGTGAATCTCAGCCCTGGGAACAAAGAGGGAAGGGGGAATGATCCTGATCTTGATAGTCATAACTCATGTGTGGGCTGAAAGGTTTCTTAAAAATAAAAATGAAGTTGATGGCCTGAGATCACCCAGGGGGCTTTGGAAGGGGTTGAGATGATTCAGTCAGCCAACTCGCTCTTCCCTCCTCGTGACCTCTAGCTAGAACACCCCCTGGGGACTCAGTGCAGAGAAAGCATCTGTCCATCTCCATTGAGGTCTCCGAGTGTCCAGTAGTGCATGGCACCCTCTCCCAGCACCAGAACCTTCTTAGGCTGTCTGCAATCCATGTGTGAGCACAGAGAGGACCACACATGTGGCTGATAGTAGATTGGCACAGTCACACGATTTCATATGCTGCTTCCAAACGTGAATCCCATTCCTCCTCTGGGGGATATACCCTGGAGCAGAAGAGAGAGAGCCGTGGTTGTTTGCCCAGAGCATGGTGTGGGGGTAGCAGGGTGGAAGGGGGAGGAACGGCAGGCATCACCTGCTGGTAGAGGACTGCTGGCTGATCCCAGAGACCCAGCCTCCTGGAAGCACAGGGAAGCTGGGTCTCTGCTCTGATTGGTGTCCTGCTGAAGGGTCTGGGAGAGAGGCCCTTGAGACAGAAGAATGATTATTCCGAAGGATGCAAGCATTTGCTTTTAGAATGAGAAAGGAAGGGAGGAACTTAAAATGCCCTTAGTTCTGCTTATGGGAAAACATCGTGGGAGGGAGTGATGCTGAGCAGAAAGCAGGCTTTTAGAGGAGGAACAAAGAGTATTTGATGCTTCATCTTGTTTTTTTTTTTAGGAATGCTTGTGAGTTATCAAAAAAGAGATGCTGAAAAGAAAAAAAACAAGAGAGAGAGACAGGTAAATGAGTCCTTTGATGAGTCAGTGTGTATGTGCTCAGGTGCTCAGTTGTGTCCGACTCGTTGTGACCCCATGGGCTGTAGCCACCAGGCTCCTGTGTCCATGGGATTTTCCAGGCAAGAATACTGGAGTGGGTTGCTGTTTCCTACTCCAGGGGATCTTCGAGAGCTAGGGGTCAAACCTGCATCTCTTGTGTCTCCTGCATTGGCAGGAGGATTCCTTATCACTGCACCACCTGGAAAGGCCTTTGGTTCTCAAACTCCAGTGGCCTTAGAGTGGGGCAGAGGCAGGAAGGTCACTGTTTACGTGCATTTTCCCAGGCCCTGTGAAAATGGCCATGCAATCAGCCCAGCGCAAGGTTTGAGGATCTGCATTGTAAGCATTCACCCTTGTGATCATGATGTGTGTATTCGGCTGATCACACCCTGAGAAACACTAGACCCGAGTTGGGGAAGTTTAGGATACAGGAGGGTAGAATCAAGAATCTCTGGAAAATTCCTCGAAGGCGTCCAGAATGTCTGGGGTAGGTAGGGCTGAAAGAGCAGCAGCTGTCAGGAGGCAGCCCCATGTCTGGAGAGACTCGACGGCAATGCTCGTGAGGATCTGTGTAGACAGCATGGGCTGTGTGTGTGTGGGCGGGAGGGGGGTGGGTGGAGTGCGTGAGAAAGCTGCTCCAGTCAGCCCGTGATGGGCATAATGGTTTGCAAATAGTTTAACATCCCCCTCTGGTCAGGGTTCCCAGGATAACCTGTCTCCATTCCCACCACAGAGAGGCTGTGCTGTCCCAGTGCTCACGGGCAGGGAGCCGCTGTGCGTAGATCCTCTGGCCAGAGGTCTGCTGGAAGTGACACCCAAGTAATTACAGCTTAAGAACTAACTGTAATTATTAATTATAATCCTAACAACAATTAAGGCCAGGCCTAATTTTTCTGTGGGCTGCCTTTTGCCTGTGGAGCTCATTTCTCAAACATCTCATTAGTCTTATGAGAGTCTTTTTTGCTATATATTTTTCTTCCAAAGTCAATCTTCCATAAAAAAAAGAAAAAGGAACTAGAACTATAGCAAGAAATATATTTCTTTTTAGCCAAGAGGTGGCAATACTCAAGCTTTCTTTCTGCATACAGAGCTTATTTCCCTTTCTCTACTAAAATGTTTCCACCTTTTATTGTATTGTATTGTATCGTATTTGGCTTCCTTTTTTTTTTTTTCAGGTAAAAGTAGTGGGCTTCCTTGTGGCTCAGAGGGTAAAGAATCTCTAAGACAGGAGATGAGGGTTGGATCCCTGGCTCGGGAAGATGCCCTGGAGAAGACATGGCAACCCACTCCAGTATTCTCGCCTGGAGAATCCCATGGACAGAGAAATGTGGCGGGCTACAGTCTGTGGGATCACAAAAGAGTCAGACACGACTGAATGACTAAACAACCAAAAGCAGTGAGACAAAAACACAGAAACTCATCCTATATTTAAGTGCCAGAATAAAGCACAAAATGGAATTCTTGATGTTTACCATGGAGAAAATTCAGAAATACTATCAAAGTTAAAAAAGAGAGAGAGAGAAAGCCGAATATACAACCTCCAGGAGAAAATGAATAACAATAAGTTATGCTTATGATTTTATTTAACAGTTTAATCTACACACAGACACAAAACAACCTGAAAGGAAGCTGGTTTCTTAAAAACAAAAGAGATGAGTGTTGTAATAAGTGCCCTTAACACATCCCTGCTCGTCACGCGGAATCTTCTCCACTGTCTCATTGAGCCTCCCCTGACATCAAGCCGAAGTCACGTTGCAGCCCCCCACCGCTGTGCTTAAATTGCTTCTAGAAGCATCGAGCCCCTCCGTGACTGTGGCAGATTTAGCTCTGGGCTGGGGAGAAGCCGGGAGAAGTCATTTCCATCAAAAGACTCTAGCTGTCTATTCCCATTAGAAGAAACACTTGGTGTTTTAGTGCAAATTATTTTAAAAGGGCAGATAACTTATGGATGCAGAAAGGGTAATCCACAAAGATGTATGCAATTTTGTTCAGCTGAATGTCCTCAGGGCGAAAACATCAAGGATAACAAGTGTTCTAAATACAAACAGACACAATCATAAAATATGACACCTCTGATTAAAATACCCTTTTCAAGGGTCTTCTGCACTTAGGGGAGAAACTGCCTTGTTAATCTCCAGCCTCATCAGTTCCTAGACTCCGAGGCAGGTGAAAGCAATGGCATCTTTTCTTCCTTGACTGTATTCTGGGAAAGTTGTGAAATTCTGGGGCTTAAATCAAGCTGGCTGAGCGTCCTCACGCTGGTTAGTGTTGGGTACGGCTCAGGCTTTGTTTGGAGAAGGAGAGACTTGGTTTTGAATCTGGGTCTGAGGCTTTCACACTGTCTTCTCTGAAGCCTAGGAGGCTTCACGGGCAAATGAGAAATGAAGTTGGTCAAAGGTTTAAACACAACAAAACAACTAGAAACCCAGAGGAAAGTGCTTAGTGTAGAGCCTTGCTCAGAAAGGAAGAAAGGTGTGTGATGTGTGTTTGCCTTTCTTTAGTGTCTGATCAGAGAAGAGATCAGGGCTTCCCTGGTGGCTCAGATGGTAAAGAATCTGCTTGTAGTGCAGGAGACCTGGGTCTGATCCCTGAATTGGGAAGATCCCCTGGAGAAGGAAATGGCAACCTGCTCCAGTATTCTTGCCTGGGAAATCCCACAGACAGAGGAGTCTGGCAGGCTACAGTCCATGGGGTCACAAAGAGGCCACAGAAATCATACTGTATAGCCTGATGTATGTATGACATGACTAAGTGCCCTTAACACATCCCTGCTCGCAGATCTCTCCACTGTCTCATTGAGCCTCCTGACATCAAGCCGAAGTCACGTTGCAGCCCCCCACCGCTGTGCTTAAATTGCTTCTAGAAGCATCGAGCCCCTCCGTGACTGTGGCAGATTTAGCTCTGGGCTGGGGAGAAGCCGGGAGAAGTCATTTCCATCAAAAGACTCTAGCTGTCTATTCCCATTAGAAGAAACACTTGGTGTTTTAGTGCAAATTATTTTAAAAGGGCAGATAACTTATGGATGCAGAAAGGGTAATCCACAAAGATGTATGCAATTTTGTTCAGCTGAATGTCCTCAGGGCGAAAACATCAAGGATAACAAGTGTTCTAAATACAAACAGACACAATCATAAAATATGACACCCCTGATTAAAATACCCTTTTCAAGGGTCTTCTGCACTTAGGGGAGAAACTGCCTTGTTAATCTCCAGCCTCATCAGTTCCTAGACTCCGAGGCAGGTGAAAGCAATGGCATCTTTTCTTCCTTGACTGTATTCTGGGAAAGTTGTGAAATTCTGGGGCTTAAATCAAGCTGGCTGAGCGTCCTCACGCTGGTTAGCGAGGGGTACGGCTCAGGCTTTGTTTGGAGAAGGAGAGACTTGGTTTTGAATCTGGGTCTGAGGCTTTCACACTGTCTTCTCTGAAGCCTAGGAGGCTTCACGGGCAAATGAGAAATGAAGTTGGTCAAAGGTTTAAACACAACAAAACAACTAGAAACCCAGAGGAAAGTGCTTAGTGTAGAGCCTTGCTCAGAAAGGAAGAAAGGTGTGTGATGTGTGTTTGCCTTTCTTTCGTGTCTGATCAGAGAAGAGATCAGGGCTTCCCTGGTGGCTCAGATGGTAAAGAATCTGCCTGTAGTGCAGGAGACCTGGGTCTGATCCCTGAATTGGGAAGATCCCTTGGAGAAGGAAATGGCAACCTGCTCCAGTATTCTTGCCTGGGAAATCCCACAGACAGAGGAGTCTGGCAGGCTACAGTCCATGGGGTCACAAAGAGGCCACAGAAATCATACTGTATAGCCTGATGTATGTATGACAGATGTCTAAACACAGGAAAATTCCCAATGATGGAAATTTAAAGCCCTCACTTTTTTTCTCTCTGAATACCAAAACAGTTCCCTGAAGCACGTGGCATGTGACGATGGTTCCATTAAGTGAGCAACCTCATGGTGATTCAGCGTGGGCAGGTAGGGTGGGCAGGAATGGGCAGATCAAAGCTGATGCTGCTCGATGCCATTTCATCCTGTGAGACGCTCACGCACTTCAGAGAACAATGGTCCTTGATGGCGGTGCAGCAGGGCCCTCAGATAAAGAGGCTGAGAGAGAAATTTGGGAAGAAAAGCAGAGCAGGGGTCAACCAGTGATACAGACGGCTCTTTGCTGCAGTTGTTGCCTCAACACCCTTTGCAGGTAAGAGAACTGGCCATTTTTCCATGCACAGCCAACAAGAGTTTCTCACTGAAGAAAAATTTCATACATTTTTCATGATAACGTGTTTCTTTTGTGTTTGTTTAGGAGATTTTTAAGGGAGTATGTAGGCATTGCCTATCCTCATTTTCCAAGAAAGGGTTGGAAAATGACACATCTTCATGTTGTTTCTGTTCTTAAAATATTTTTTAGCATATTATTCTTGTTGCATGGTAAACCCAGATGCATCCAATGGATGCAGAGGGATGACAGGTTTTTAATATATTCTTTGGTGGATTCAAATGGTGTGGGTATATTATATAGAGTTTTCTAGGAGATATTCTTTTTAACTCTTTTTTTTCTTACCATTTTTTATGTCTCATGTGCTATTTTTTACTCCATAAAATTCTTTTTTTCAATTATTGGACTCTTGGAGTTAATAGGTCTAAATTTTGGAAATAAAGTTAATAATAGAATGGATTATCTTAAGGGCCTTCTGTGACTATTTGATCTGTGTCCATCTTCACTCCTTTGTTGCTTTGTTTTTCTTCCTAGGCTAGTATATGTTTCTTGCTAGTCTACACCTGGGCTTTCCTGGTGGCTTAGTGGTAAAGAATCTGCCTGCCAATGCAGAACATGTGGGGTTGATCCCTGAGTTGGGAAGATTCCCTGGAGAAGAAAATGGTAACCCACTCCAGTATTCTCACCTGGGAAATTCCACGGACAGAGGAGACTGGTAGGCTGTAATCCCTGGGGTTGCAAAAGGGTCAGATGCAATTAAACAACAAACAACTTGTCTATACCTATCATACCAATAAGATATATATGTGAGGGCAGCCTTCAATGTCTTGTTCCCTGTATCGTTGGTCCCTGGAACAGTGCCTAGTACCTCAGAGGTGCTCAATAATACTGGCTAAATGTATGTAAGTGAGAAAATTAGGTCTTGGGCATTCTGGATCAATGATCTTTTTTCTCTTAACATAGGCATTTTGTGACTTAAGAAACACAGGTATTCCTCAGAAAACCTACACCAAGATATTGGTAATTTTAGGGAGTGAGAGGAGAATGAAATCGGATAGTGAAGTTCGTCGAAGGCACCATAAGTTCCCAACCAAAGCATCTGTACACCTCTTTCGTTTGTCTAATTGAGCTGATTGAGTTCACAGCTACTGAGCACTGAAGGGGTGACAGGTGACTGAAAGACCCCCTTGGCTTCACGAGGAGACTCACGATCACATAGTGGCCGCCTCCCCGTGCGCCTGTGCTTTCACGTGGTGAGTCATTCCCTTTTTACAACAGCCCTTTGAAGTCCTGTTGTTCCCATTCCTCAGGTGAAGACGTGGGACCTCCGAATGTGCCATGTCTCCCAGGGAAGCTGGCGAGACTAGAGGAGCTCTGTCTGAAGGCCCCAGAGCAGAGCTCTCTCTGGGACGCCCCACAGCCTCTCCCCAGGGCAGTGCCGACCACCGTGCGGGCTGTGGGGGGTGAGTGGGGCCTTCGGGTTGGAATTTTCAAGCATTTTGGAAATATGTGAAAGCCGCCCCCACCAGCTGAGAGCATTTCTCAGTCTTGTTCGTCACCTTGTAGGCTCTGATCACCCTGCTCCCGCGCATGCACGCACAGACACATACAGAGATCACTCACACACACACACACACACACTCTCTCTCTCTCTCTCTCTCTCTCTCTCTCTCTCTCTCTCTCTCTCTCTCTCTCTCTCTCTCTCTCTCTCTCTCTCTGCCTCTCTGCCTCTCTGCCTCTCTGCCTCTCTGCCTCTCTGCTCTTCCTCGGGGGCTCAGGCACTAGCCTCTCCATCCCTTGCTCCCTCCCACCTCTGGTTTCTTCCCTGGTTTGTCTTCTCCCACCTGAACACCGTTGGTAGCTCCTCCTCTGCTCTCCATTCTCAGAAAGGAGCCCCCTCATTCCCCCTTCTTTTGAACAGTTCCTAGTCCCAAAGCACTTCAAATCAACCAAGAAATGTAGGCTGTAATCCCTGGGGTTGCAAAAGGGTCAGATGCAATTAAACAACAAACAACTTGTCTATACCTATCATACCAATAAGATTAATGTGAGGGCAGCCTTCAATGTCTTGTTCCCTGTATCGTTGGTCCCTGGAACAGTGCCTAGTACCTCAGGTGCTAATAATTGAAATGTAAGTGAGAAAATTAGGTCTTGGGCATTCTGGATCAATGATCTTTTTTCTCTTAACATAGGCATTTTGTGACTTAAGAAACACAGGTATTCCTCAGAAAACCTACACCAAGATATTGGTAATTTTAGGGAGTGAGAGGAGAATGAAATCGGATAGTGAAGTTCGTCGAAGGCACCATAAGTTCCCAACCAAAGCATCTGTACACCTCTTTCGTTTGTCTAATTGAGCTGATTGAGTTCACAGCTACTGAGCACTGAAGGGGTGACAGGTGACTGAAAGACCCCCTTGGCTTCACGAGGAGACTCACGATCACATAGTGGCCGCCTCCCCGTGCGCCTGTGCTTTCACGTGGTGAGTCATTCCCTTTTTACAACAGCCCTTTGAAGTCCTGTTGTTCCCATTCCTCAGGTGAAGACGTGGGACCTCCGAATGTGCCATGTCTCCCAGGGAAGCTGGCGAGACTAGAGGAGCTCTGTCTGAAGGCCCCAGAGCAGAGCTCTCTCTGGGACGCCCCACAGCCTCTCCCCAGGGCAGTGCCGACCACCGTGCGGGCTGTGGGGGGTGAGTGGGGCCTTCGGGTTGGAATTTTCAAGCATTTTGGAAATATGTGAAAGCCGCCCCCACCAGCTGAGAGCATTTCTCAGTCTTGTTCGTCACCTTGTAGGCTCTGATCACCCTGCTCCCGCGCATGCACGCACAGACACATACAGAGATCACTCACACACACACACACACACACTCTCTCTCTCTCTCTCTCTCTCTCTCTCTCTCTCTCTCTCTCTCTCTCTCTCTCTCTCTCTCTCTCTCTCTCTCTCTCTCTCTCTCTCTGCTCTTCCTCGGGGGCTCAGGCACTAGCCTCTCCATCCCTTGCTCCCTCCCACCTCTGGTTTCTTCCCTGGTTTGTCTTCTCCCACCTGAACACCGTTGGTAGCTCCTCCTCTGCTCTCCATTCTCAGAAAGGAGCCCTCATCCTTCTGAACATTTCCCAAGCACTTAGCTATTATTAGTAATCACGAGACACATTCTAGAAAGTTCCTAGTCCACAGAGATGGCCTAGAGAAAGCCTGCACTTCAGAAGACCCTCCTAGATCAGGACGTCTCTCCATTTGTCCCTGGGGGGGAAAACTGGCCTCTGATGGGACTGAAGAGGACGCAGGGCCAGGAATGCTGGAGGAAACCCTGGCCACAGGGAGAGGGCTAGCGTCCTCTCGGATGGGGTTGGTGGAGCCGCCTCTCTTTCCCACTTTACAGGGTGTCTGAGTAGGCCAGGAGTACGAGACGCAGCGCTGGGCGATGGAAAGGCCCCAGAGAGCAGAGACGCCATCACCAGGTGAGAGGCAGGAAGTCTGCAGCTGGGCCTGGAGGGGATTTCTCAAGAATCAGTCCTGATTTATATATAATTGTATATAGTTTATCTATATAAATATATATTAGATTTTTTTGATGTGGAAGCTCCCTTTCCCTATTTATATTTAACCATAACATCTGCTTAGACGAAAGAGCATTCTTATTTGAGCTTATTTGTCCACATAGAAAAGCCTACACGCTGCCATTGAACATTCTGATGCTGGTACAAAGCACATTAGTGCTTGCCTCCTCTGCATCCGGCCCCAGGTTCATGAGACATGGCCCGTTGTGAACTGTGGTATAAGAGGAGCCCACAGGCTCTGGAATCAGGAAAACATGCTGTAGTTTCAGCTCCCCAGCTTAAGTAAGTCACTTTATCTCCATGAGCCCCAATTTCTACCTTTGTAAAACTATGATGAAGGAATCTTCACAAGGTTGTTAAAGATTAAAGACGGCAATTCATAGCAAAGAACAAAGAATGTAAATTCTTGACCCCTTTGAACAGTTGTTATTACAAACATACAGGGCAATTTTAAAATAACCAGCAGTCACGGGCAGAGACAGGCAGCTAGGAACGGTCCTGCAATTCCACGGGAACACAGCGCGGCTGGTGAATTTGGGGCGATTCTTCTTTCCTTCTGCATTTCCACCGAGGACCGGGATTGGTGGCAGAGACCACAAGTGGAAGAAGACCACCACTCCCGGTACTTTTCAGAGGGCAGACACCAAACTGACTCTAGCCAAACCAATTCCAGTATTCCAGCCAGGAGAAAAGCGTATCTCTCGAGTGTTTGAATCAGAGGCAAGTTCTAGAAGCTGAACGAGCACCACAGCCCAGCTGCAAGAGCACCTAGAGGAGTGGCACAGCCCTGCCGGAGGACGGCTTCACTGTCAAAATTACTCCTCTCCCAGACGAGGGCCTCAGGGAGGGGCGTCTTGAGGCTTAACTGCAGTGAGGAGGAGGACAGCACTCGCGTGACTCATCCACCTGCAGACCCGCCACTTCCCTCCTCCTGAGGGCTCCCTTTCACCCGTGCCTGGAATCTCGGGGCTCGGATGTTCCCTTTGAAACGAGGGGCATTTTCTCCGGTCCGCCCTGGGACAGTAGCTGCAGCTGCTTCCTCAGCACTGCTCTCTGACATCCCAACGTGGGCTTTTCCCAGGGGTCTGGCTTTGTGGTGGGTGCACGTCTTGACCCTGAGCTCCAAACAGAGGCAGAAGTACCCTGTGTGTGCTTTACTTCAGTCATGTCTGACTCTATCCAATGCCATGGCCTGTAGCCCGAGCTTATTTGTCCACATAGAAAAGCCTACGCTGCCATTGAACATTCTGATGCTGGTACAAAGCACATTAGTGCTTGCCTCCTCTGCATCCGGCCCCAGGTTCATGAGACATGGCCCGTTGTGAACTGTGGTATAAGAGGAGCCCACAGGCTCTGGAATCAGGAAAACATGCTGTAGTTTCAGCTCCCCAGCTTAAGTAAGTCACTTTATCTCCATGAGCCCCAATTTCTACCTTTGTAAAACTATGATGAAGGAATCTTCACAAGGTTGTTAAAGATTAAAGACGGCAATTCATAGCAAAGAACAAAGAATGTAAATTCTTGACCCCTTTGAACAGTTGTTATTACAAACATACAGGGCAATTTTAAAATAACCAGCAGTCACGGGCAGAGACAGGCAGCTAGGAACGGTCCTGCAATTCCACGGGAACACAGCGCGGCTGGTGAATTTGGGGCGATTCTTCTTTCCTTCTGCATTTCCACGAGTACCGGGATTGGTGGCAGAGACCACAAGTGGAAGAAGACCACCACTCCCGGTACTTTTCAGAGGGCAGACACCAAACTGACTCTAGCCAAACCAATTCCAGTATTCCAGCCAGGAGAAAAGCGTATCTCTCGAGTGTTTGAATCAGAGGCAAGTTCTAGAAGCTGAACGAGCACCACAGCCCAGCTGCAAGAGCACCTAGAGGAGTGGCACAGCCCTGCCGGAGGACGGCTTCACTGTCAAAATTACTCCTCTCCCAGACGAGGGCCTCAGGGAGGGGCGTCTTGAGGCTTAACTGCAGTGAGGAGGAGGACAGCACTCGCGTGACTCATCCACCTGCAGACCCGCCACTTCCCTCCTCCTGAGGGCTCCCTTTCACCCGTGCCTGGAATCTCGGGGCTCGGATGTTCCCTTTGAAACGAGGGGCATTTTCTCCGGTCCGCCCTGGGACAGTAGCTGCAGCTGCTTCCTCAGCACTGCTCTCTGACATCCCAACGTGGGCTTTTCCCAGGGGTCTGGCTTTGTGGTGGGTGCACGTCTTGACCCTGAGCTCCAAACAGAGGCAGAAGTACCCTGTGTGTGCTTTACTTCAGTCATGTCTGACTCTATCCAATGCCATGGCCTGTAGCCCGCCAGGCTCCTCTGTTCATGGACATTCTCCAGACAAGAGTACTGGAGTGGGTTGCTGTGCCTTCCCCTAGTGAATCTTCCTGACCCAGGAATTGAATCTGTGTCTCTTACGTCTTCTGCACTGGCAGGTGGCTTCTTTACCACTAGTGCCACCTGGGAAACCCTGTAAAAGCCCTGTAAGCAGATTCTACTGTCACTGGGCTGGAAAATGGGTCTCTTCTCCCCAGAGATATCTTCTTTATTAAACTCTTCACTCTTGCTGGATTTTTAAAAACTGTCCTTCCTCTTGATGAAAATATTCCTGGTTGATTCAGAGGACAGTAAATGGGTCTACTCGATGTCACATCTGATAGACTCCCAGTGCACCTATCTTCAATGTGCACTCCAGGCTGGACCCAGGAATCCATCCGGGGAATTGCTTGGGAATCAAGCAGTAGCCTTTGCCGCTGGTTCCTTTGCTGGGCTTGCTTCCAGGGTCCCTGGCTCAGCCTCCAGTCCCCAGAGCCTCCTTGACCACTACTGGTGAATCCAATGTCCTCACACTAGAGAGACTCCTGGCTTTTGCTTGTGAGACTGGAGCAAAGACATAATTTTAAAGCTGTACAGAGTCTTAGAAAGTGATCATCTAATTTTACTCCCTCAGTGTACATGGAATGAGAGAGGTGAAGCAATTTGTCTGAGAGTTCACATCCAGTTAGGAGCAGAGCTAGAATCAATGCTCCATCTTCTAACGCAGAAATTGGAGTTCTTCCCACTGGAAAAGTTCCTTCCCACTCAGAGCGTCAGGCAGTAACAGCACTCGTGACTCATCCACCTGCAGCCCCGCCACTTCCCTCCTCCTGCGGGCTCCCCTTCACCCGTGCCTGGAATCTCGGGGCTCGGATGTTCCCTTTGAAACGAGGGGCATTTTCTCCGGTCCGCCCTGGGACAGTAGCTGCAGCTGCTTCCTCAGCACTGCTCTCTGACATCCCAACGTGGGCTTTTCCCAGGGGTCTGGCTTTGTGGTGGGTGCACGTCTTGACCCTGAGCTCCAAACAGAGGCAGAAGTACCCTGTGTGTGCTTTACTTCAGTCATGTCTGACTCTATCCAATGCCATGGCCTGTAGCCCGCCAGGCTCCTCTGTTCATGGACATTCTCCAGACAAGAGTACTGGAGTGGGTTGCTGTGCCTTCCCCTAGTGAATCTTCCTGACCCAGGAATTGAATCTGTGTCTCTTACGTCTTCTGCACTGGCAGGTGGCTTCTTTACCACTAGTGCCACCTGGGAAACCCTGTAAAAGCCCTGTAAGCAGATTCTACTGTCACTGGGCTGGAAAATGGGTCTCTTCTCCCCAGAGATATCTTCTTTATTAAACTTTTCACTCTTGCTGGATTTTTAAAAACTGTCCTTCCTCTTGATGAAAATATTCCTGGTTGATTCAGAGGACAGTAAATGGGTCTACTCGATGTCACATCTGATAGACTCCCAGTGCACCTATCTTCAATGTGCACTCCAGGCTGGACCCAGGAATCCATCCGGGGAATTGCTTGGGAATCAAGCAGTAGCCTTTGCCGCTGGTTCCTTTGCGCGGGCTTGCTTCCAGGGTCCCTGGCTCAGCCTCCAGTCCCCAGAGCCTCCTTGACCACTACTGGTGAATCCAATGTCCTCACACTAGAGAGACTCCTGGCTTTTGCTTGTGAGACTGGAGCAAAGACATAATTTTAAAGCTGTACAGAGTCTTAGAAAGTGATCATCTAATTTTACTCCCTCAGTGTACATGGAATGAGAGAGGTGAAGCAATTTGTCTGAGAGTTCACATCCAGTTAGGGAGCAGAGCTAGAATCAATGCTCCATCTTCTAACGCAGAAATTGGAGTTCTTCCCACTGGAATATTCCCTCATCCCTCAAGGGGGGTTCCCCAAATGGTAATTATCACCTCAGGGAGCAGGTAGGGGGCTCATGTAATACCTGCGTGGTCAGCAAAAAATGTGGGGCAGTTTTCAAGCAACTAAAAATAGATCGGAAAAGAAGTACATCTTTGTCTGTGAAATTGAATTTATAGGAGGAAGTGTAATTTACATCCACAATACAGATCAAGATTAATCTAATATAAACAAGTAAAGGAGAATTAGCTCTTCCACTGTTATCTTTGAGCCTATGCATAGCTGCTTCCTTGTTCTCGGTAATGAATGAGATTAGTTTTCATTGTGTCTGACAGCCTCTGCATTTCACAAAAAAATGTGCAGTTTCTTGAGGTTGACATATTTCAACTGATTATTTTCTACTTAATTCATTAAATACATGCTAAAATGTTGTGTATTTTTAAAAATTATACTTATCTCCTATGAGCCTTTTTTATTTTTGGTCTTGGGATACGTGGATTAACCCAAGGGGTTCTGAGGGGGAAGGGACCCTTGGTGGACCCAACCCAACACTGAGTTTTAAGAACAGAGGCTGTATTTCATCCTCTTTGGAACATCACTGCCCTTTCTGGTATAAATCGCTATTTTGAACATTGTGAACACCATTTCCCCCCAGGTCTGTGGAGAAGCAACAGGATCCTTTCATTCCGGGGACTCTAAGCCTTTGGTCACAGGCAGGTGGGGGCCTGTGCGCTGTGGTTGGAGCACGGGAGTCTATGCAGAAGCAGTGACCCCAAGGGTGAGGGAACCAGAAACCAAACGGGCAGCCCCGTTCCCCCATTCTGGACACTCAGCTTCCTAAGAAGGAGGGTTCCGCTGCTGTTTTTCAGCTGTACTTGGCGACATACGTGGCATTGTGTTCCTTACACACCCCACAGAAGTTCCGGGCACCAGGCCTAGTCTCTGGGGCATGGGAAGGGAAGGAACAGGCCAGTCTTGGTCAGGCATCACAGGCTCCTCTTGTTCCTCCTACCTCAGCCATTTCTGGGGAGCTGAGGCCTCGTGGATTCCGAATGCTGGGCCGTGTTCACCAGACAAACATCTATCCTCGGTCCTCAGAGGGCTGAGCCCGCTTCTCTCTCTCCTCAGGCTGTGTCACCCTCTTCTGTTCCAGCATCCACTGACGGGGGCCTCTGTAAATACAGGACAGCCGTCACCAGTGTAGAGGTGATCTTTCCCGGCAGCTCGGAGGCCGTCGAGGTGAAACTCTGATATGAATTTTTTTCTGACATGCACTCTTTTCCTGGCTCAACTCTAAGGCAGTTCTGTAATGTGGAACTGTGCATGCATCTTGGGATCTAGGGCAAAAGGAGGTCCAATGCCAGATGTGTTACTTCCTCACGGTATGACCCTGGACAAGTTTCAAAACCTCTCTCAGCCCTGTGTCCTTATCTGAAAAATGGGGAAAAGAGTAACACACACATCACAGGGCTGTTACAAAGAATATCTGATAAAGAAGGCAAAGTGCTTGTCTTAGGAAACATTAACAGGTGATTATAGTTGAGCTTTGTGACATGGAATATGGCCCCACTCAACCTCCCTCATCTTTGAGATAAACAAACAGGGACTCTGAGATACGGGCTAAGTTCTGATTGTCATGCAGCTAGAGATAAGGAGAGTTAAGATGAGCTCTTTTGCCCTGAGAAACTCAGTTCACTGCTTTGTCTCCATTGTACTTTGGGTCGAATTTGAATACGCCTCCCTCTAAACGTTGAAACAGAAAAACCAAGTGAAAAAGCAAATGCTGCGTGTTTTAAAAATCTTTCTAGCAGAAGCTTACTTTATTTATCACTTACAACTGTGGATGGTCTTCTCTCTGACACCCGATAGTGCAAAAGTCTGCTTTATAAACCGCTGTTGACTAACTGGAGGAGCCTAATGTTGGATGGCCAGGAGAAACATTAACATAAAATAGAATGCACTGTTTCCTCCAGAACAGACAGTTTAAGGAGAGCAAGTCTCTGAGACTCGCGCTTTTATTTATTTTTACCTTAAATGTTTTGCCATTCTGAGACCCAACAGAAAATTAAAAATTAAGTTCCGGGCACCAGGCCTAGTCTCTGGGGCATGGGAAGGAAGGAACAGGCCAGTCTTGGTCAGGCATCACAGGCTCCTCTTGTTCCTCCTACCTCAGCCATTTCTGGGGAGCTGAGGCCTCGTGGATTCCGAATGCTGGGCCGTGTTCACCAGACAAACATCTATCCTCGGTCCTCAGAGGGCTGAGCCCGCTTCTCTCTCCTCAGGCTGTGTCACCCTCTTCTGTTCCAGCATCCACTGACGGGGCCTCTGTAAATACAGGACAGCCGTCACCAGTGTAGAGGTGATCTTTCCCGGCAGCTCGGAGGCCGTCGAGGTGAAACTCTGATATGAATTTTTTTCTGACATGCACTCTTTTCCTGGCTCAACTCTAAGGCAGTTCTGTAATGTGGAACTGTGCATGCATCTTGGGATCTAGGGCAAAAGGAGGTCCAATGCCAGATGTGTTACTTCCTCACGGTATGACCCTGGACAAGTTTCAAAACCTCTCTCAGCCCTGTGTCCTTATCTGAAAAATGGGGAAAAGAGTAACACACACATCACAGGGCTGTTACAAAGAATATCTGATAAAGAAGGCAAAGTGCTTGTCTTAGGAAACATTAACAGGTGATTATAGTTGAGCTTTGTGACATGGAATATGGCCCCACTCAACCTCCCTCATCTTTGAGATAAACAAACAGGGACTCTGAGATACGGGCTAAGTTCTGATTGTCATGCAGCTAGAGATAAGGAGAGTTAAGATGAGCTCTTTTGCCCTGAGAAACTCAGTTCACTGCTTTGTCTCCATTGTACTTTGGGTCGAATTTGAATACGCCTCCCTCTAAACGTTGAAACAGAAAAACCAAGTGAAAAAGCAAATGCTGCGTGTTTTAAAAATCTTTCTAGCAGAAGCTTACTTTATTTATCACTTACAACTGTGGATGGTCTTCTCTCTGACACCCGATAGTGCAAAAGTCTGCTTTATAAACCGCTGTTGACTAACTGGAGGAGCCTAATGTTGGATGGCCAGGAGAAACATTAACATAAAATAGAATGCACTGTTTCCTCCAGAACAGACAGTTTAAGGAGAGCAAGTCTCTGAGACTCGCGCTTTTATTTATTTTTACCTTAAATGTTTTGCCATTCTGAGACCCAACAGGAAAATTAAAAATATATGTCTCTCTCTATATATATACCCATTACAGTGAAAGTCAAACTGTAGTAATTCATGTGGACGGTGAGATTATCCTCAAAGAGCTGCTTGCAGACAGCATCGTGGGATGAGCGGTCACAAAGAAGGCAGTCCTGCGCTTCAGCTGGGAACCGTATCGCTTACCACTTGGGGCAGAATGCCCCGCGATGGCACGCTTAAGCACAGCCTCATACCAATTACTCAGGTCCAAAGTTTACTTCCGATTCCAGCCTTAACAGACCAGGGCAGAGCCCATCCAGTTTTATTGCAAGTCCATTCATTTCCCTTCCAGAAGCAGCTAGCTGGTCATAGCCATTTCCAGCACAAAGCTGCTTGGGCCACCCTTTCTTCTTTTTTTTATGGTCTGTTTCCAGACACTCAGTGACCCATAAAGTTAACTTATAACCAAGTCACAGCCGTGCCCAGAGCTGTTGGTCTTCTGTCTACCCCGAACGCTCCCTGGCTTCCCAGGCAGGGCTGGTTACTTTTTCCCAGGACGTGCATGCTTGGAGGTGATGAATCAGACTGCCTGTCTCTTGTGGGGGCATTCCTTTTCATCCAACCCCAGGCCCTGGGTCTTAACCTAGGCTGTTTCCTTGAAACATGCCCCAAGCCCTGGGGTTTTCTGGTTTGCCCTCCTGAAGGCTGATACTGTGTTCAATGCCTAGCAGGACGCTCATTGTATGGAGATGTGGCTCTCCGGGGGGAGAGATAAGGTCAAGGCACGCTGTGAGCTATAGCCACCTGTGCAAACACCACAGTGATTCAAGTGGATATTTCTAGCCCGATACCCTGGTGGGGACATTTACAGCCTAATCTGTCTTCTTCCCCACCCTCCTTTCCTGCCCCTCCAAATGGGGTGAGTAATATATACTGAGGAGAGTGGGATAGAGCAACCTGGTGGGTAGGCAGGGGGGAATTTGAAAGTTACTGAATTTAGAGGAACTCATTAGGGCATGGAGTCCAGAACTGACTCTGTGCCATCCTATGATTACTAAGCCACCCCACTTCTTAATGGCGTTGATTTGGAGAGGTGATTTTCCTTGACTTGATCAGGGGTGGGGAGCTACCCTGGATCAGGGGTAGTGTTCAAACACATATCTCCTCATTCCTGGACTGGATTTTTTTTTTTTTTCTCATTACAGGATACTATGTTCCATCAAAATCTAAGTTCATTTTGAGACAGAAAGATTAGCTTCACATATAGGAAGACAGTAAAGAAAGGGACTCTGGCTTCAGTAAAGCTCTTGTCTCTCTCTCATAACATATTAATTAATCAAGGAAGAAAGCTGGGGTTTTCCAATATTGGAACATTTTGATTGTATAATTTTAGGACTGGAAGACACTTGAAACATAATCATCTAGTTCAGCGGATTTTATACTCTGCTCAGTGGAACCCTGGGGTCTCACACGGGGGCCTCAAGGGTCTTCTAAGGATGGGGGAAGAGGTGGGTAGGATTCTGAATTTTCTCCCTCAGGGCCATCAGAGCAAGCCTAGTTTTTGTCTGTTTTATATGTTGAGGTTTTAGGTTAGATTTTTATCTCAAAAGCGGAATTCACTTCTAAGGAAAGTATGCAAACTTTAAATCTAGTTCAGCCCCCTCAATTTACAGATGAGAAAACCAAGGCCTCAAGTCTTGACCCCATGGAGTTGCAAAGCAAGAATTACCCCGACTCTTGAGATAAGGGAACCAAGATTCAAAGCTTAGGAGATTTGTAGAAAGATATGGATTTCATCAAGTGGTAGAACTGAGCTGGAACTAGGTATATGCTTTTTTCTTTCTTTTTTTATTCCTAGCCCATGACTCTTCCTATCACAGCACATTGTTTAAAAATATTGAACATATGAGTGACCTTATTGCTTCTTATTCAAGAGGTCCCCCAAAGAATGTGGGGCTGACACAGAGGAGGTTGAAAGCACAGAATAAGAGGGAGCAGGAATCAGCCAGTGCAGGGTAGGGGACTTACTCCTGGACCATGGAAACAGGTGCCTCCCTTCTCACTTCCTTTCCTTATGAATCTACTTCCTTATGTAGGTTCCTTGCGGCAACGCTCTATCCCCAGTACCTCAACAAAGGTTTGGCACTTAGTTTAAGCTCCATAGATGTTTGTTGAATCTTTTCGATATCTTCAACACCCTTCCCTGATCAAGGACTCGAGAAGATCCTGCATTAAAAAATCAAATACTGTATCACATTTGCATAAACATAATCAAGCATAGTAGACTTATTTCCACACATACAAAATGCATAAGCCCTGTTCATTGAGTGAATGAATGAACTCAGCTGGCAGCGTTAGAGAAGAAAATATGAGTGAGAGAAGAAAATATGAGTGAGAGTGGATCCTCAGAGTTGCCCAGGCAAAGCCCCACAGAGCCTGGGGCAAGGTTCCTGCTGGCAGCTGGCATCACCAGCCTCTGTTCCTGATAGAGGGAAGTGCATGTCCTGTCCCTAAGCTGCCAGGCAGGTGTTCAACTGCCCTCTGGGATAGCCTGGCCCTGAATGACCTTACATAGAAACAAATAAAACCTGCGATCAGAAAGTTCTCATTATATCTTACCCAAAGTGGTTAGCATTTATAGTAGGTTATTAACGAGTACTGTTTGGCATCTTTGCTTAGGCTACTTTAAGTAGAGGAACGGCTAGATCCTGCTGGTTTCAAGGTATTCTTGTCTCTGTAATAATTCCTCACAACAACAGTATCACGGTTTATTGCTTTCAAAAGTGCCTCGAGGCAGCGCAATGGATGAGATGCCCTCCCGAGCCCATCTACACCCTGGGTTCGTTTCAGAGGACAAAAACACTAGGTGAACTCTCACACAGCCAAAGAGACGTCAAAGAGCTTCCCGGACGGCATTACAAGGCAATGAGAGAGATGCACACAGAGAAATGCCTTATTAGCGAGATCAAGTGTGCGTCTGACCATGAAACCACAAGAGCAGGAATCGGATGAAAACCATGCTTGTCTCTGTTGGTCCTGAGTTCGCCCATGCCCTGGAATACACCTCTGACATTTTGTGCCGTGGTCTTCTCTGCGTTCAGGGGTGGGCTGGTTTATGTCAGCATGGTGGGATTACCGTAAAACTCATTAGATGTACGTTTGGATGTGGCTTTTCCAGTTACAGTAATTAAAACCAACTACTAAGCTGACGTTGTCATTTGACCCAATTCTTGTCTTCCCTCTGCTTCTGCCTCTTGGGGCTAAGTCTTGAGCTCCTTGAGGGCCTAAGGACCCTGCCTGCCTTCTCTACCTGCTACAGGCTGCCAACAAGGACAGGCCACGGCCAAGAACTTCATTATTCTTTTTGTTTTAATGCCCTATGTGGATCCAAGTGGCAGTTTCAGCCTCAAGGCTTTGGCAGGGCAACAAGTGGCCGGTGGGAGGGCACCCGGACCCAGGCTCGGGGCGGGGCTCCTGCAGCTCTGCCTCTCACCCCGCCACCGCCCACTGCCCACCGGGGTCACTGCTTTGGTTTCAGCGAGTGGGAAAGTCCTTTTTTTTTTTTTCGGCTCTCTGCGATTTTCAGTCTCTTGCCCGCCCCTCCGCCGCCAGGGGCTCCCCGCCCAAGAGGCGCGTCCCATTTAGGGAGCTTTTACCCGGCCCGATTCAGCCCTGGGCGCCAGCACGCCTCCGAGTCCCGCCCGGCCTCTCCCGCGGGCGCCGAGCACACGCACCCCCTGACTCGCGCTCCCATTGGCTGCTGCCTGTTGCTAACCCACGTGATCGGCGCCGGCGCGCCCCGCCCCCGTCCCGCCCCCGCGGGCTCCCGCGGCTCGACTCCGCGGCGCGTTTCTGCGGGCGGCGTCGGCGTCGCCGGGCTCCCGGCGCCGCCCGCCCCGCCGACTGCAGGCTCCGCGCGGGCGGGCGCCCACGAGGTGGCAGTGCCGCGCTGCTGGTGCCGCGGCCGGGGTCCGCACGAACCGCGCGGGGCGACCGGAGTCCGCGCTTCCCTCCTGCGAAAGTTTTAATGAACACAGACACACCCGGGCCTGGGTCATTCCAGGCCGGCTGGCCGCGCCCCGAAGATTTGGGGGTTCCCCTGCGAGAGATGCACGGCCGGACGGCGTCTTTGTCCCAACTCAGGGAGTCAGAAGCTGGGGCCTGTAATTGAAGCAGGTATGTTGATTTAGCCTGAGTTGCCCTGGAATAACCGACTTTTTTTGGGGGGGCATGGTGGGATTACCGTAAAACTCATTAGATGTACGTTTGGATGTGGCTTTTCCAGTTACAGTAATTAAAACCAACTACTAAGCTGACGTTGTCATTTGACCCAATTCTTGTCTTCCCTCTGCTTCTGCCTCTTGGGGCTAAGTCTTGAGCTCCTTGAGGGCCTAAGGACCCTGCCTGCCTTCTCTACCTGCTACAGGCTGCCAACAAGGACAGGCCACGGCCAAGAACTTCATTATTCTTTTTGTTTTAATGCCCTATGTGGATCCAAGTGGCAGTTTCAGCCTCAAGGCTTTGGCAGGGCAACAAGTGGCCGGTGGGAGGGCACCCGGACCCAGGCTCGGGGCGGGGCTCCTGCAGCTCTGCCTCTCACCCCGCCACCGCCCACTGCCCACCGGGGTCACTGCTTTGGTTTCAGCGAGTGGGAAAGTCCTTTTTTTTTTTTTCGGCTCTCTGCGATTTTCAGTCTCTTGCCCGCCCCTCCGCCGCCAGGGGCTCCCCGCCCAAGAGGCGCGTCCCATTTAGGGAGCTTTTACCCGGCCCGATTCAGCCCTGGGCGCCAGCACGCCTCCGAGTCCCGCCCGGCCTCTCCCGCGGGCGCCGAGCACACGCACCCCCTGACTCGCGCTCCCATTGGCTGCTGCCTGTTGCTAACCCACGTGATCGGCGCCGGCGCGCCCCGCCCCCGTCCCGCCCCCGCGGGCTCCCGCGGCTCGACTCCGCGGCGCGTTTCTGCGGGCGGCGTCGGCGTCGCCGGGCTCCCGGCGCCGCCCGCCCCGCCGACTGCAGGCTCCGCGCGGGCGGGCGCCCACGAGGTGGCAGTGCCGCGCTGCTGGTGCCGCGGCCGGGGTCCGCACGAACCGCGCGGGGCGACCGGAGTCCGCGCTTCCCTCCTGCGAAAGTTTTAATGAACACAGACACACCCGGGCCTGGGTCATTCCAGGCCGGCTGGCCGCGCCCCGAAGATTTGGGGGTTCCCCTGCGAGAGATGCACGGCCGGACGGCGTCTTTGTCCCAACTCAGGGAGTCAGAAGCTGGGGCCTGTAATTGAAGCAGGTATGTTGATGTTTTCAGCAGTGGCTTTTCTTTTTTTCTTTTCGCTCCATTCTGAGAATCTATTCTGAAATAGACAAACACTTGGACGATTATTTTTTGTGTCTCTTCTGGAGAACCCTCCCTTTCCGTCCCAGAGAAACAATCTGCAGCCTTCCCCACACCTGTTTTCTTTTTGTAAAAAGATCTACACCACCACCAGAGAAACAATCTGCAGCCTTCCCCACACCTGTTTTCGTTTTGTAAAAGAGCTACACTACCACCATTTCGGAGGCGCCCTCCCTGCACCCCAGCCCTGGAAGATCCCTCCCTGCCTCCCAGATCCTAACCCCCTCCAGTGGAGGACTGGAGCGTCCTGGTCCCGGCGACTGTCCCCGGCTGCCCTTAATTCCAGACTCACAGAGAGATGAGCTCCTCTGACCTCGTTTGACCCCTCTGCAGGCGCCCGGCGTCCTCATTCAGTGTCAGGGCTGGAGGGTTGACTTTTCTCCCTGCTCACTGGACCTTTTTTTTTTTTCCCCTTCCATCACTTTTCTCCTTGGCTTGTGGCTGGTCTCACGTCCCCTACCATAGGCTCCTCCTGTCCTCTCGCCCCCTCCCCTCTACGCACAAGCCCAAGCACATCTTCCCACTCCTTTTTGATTATAAACAAAATGTTCTGAGGGCTTTCTGGGCCCACCTGACTCTGGGAAGGAGAGAGGTCAGAGGATCTGAAGGCTGTATGGGCTGCACTGGGCTGCACATTCCCACATGCAGGGAAGGAGGGAGAAACACCCCTTGGCTTCCTGCTGTCTACACCGCTGAGTCCAGATTCCATTCTCTGATAGCCAGGCCCTTCCCTTGGGCCCCCTAAGCTGTCCTCCAGGGAATTTCCCACAGTGCTCCCCGTCTGTTGCCAACCTAGCATCCATCCATCTGTGACAAGATGAGAGAGGGAGAACTCCTGTTCACAGATGTTGGGGTTTCTACTCACACTCACACATCAAACAATATATGTGCCAAATAACTGCTGTCTGTGGTCTCCCGTGAGGGGCAGGCCGTCTCTGTGGGAGTGCTGGACAGGCAGGGCCGCCTCTCACCTCCCGGCTGCGTGCCAGGAGGCTAAGGACCCAGGAAAGGCCAGTGGGGAACATTTTTTAGAAAACTGCCCATCTGCTGTGTTTTCCTCTTAAGATAGGGGAGGAGGGCTGCAGAGAACCACCTGGAGAGCTTTGCAGGTGTCTCCCGGAGTCAGGGGGAGGGCGTGGTACACAGGGAGCAAGGTGACCTCAGAGTAGAGAGCATTGTTCACAGTGGTGGGAGAAGGAGGTATTTGCACCAGCCTCTCTTCCCCGAGCTGGCAAGGCACGCCCACCCACCCGCCAGTCTTCCTGTTGGCAAAGCGGACTCGCATCCCCAGGCAGGGGAGGAGCAGGGTAGGGCCTGTGGGGTCCGAGAGGAAGAAATAAACGCTGACCATGTCATCTTCCCAACTACAAATCCTAACCAGCTTCTAGCTGGTGGAAGGAGCGATGTACTGATTGAAATGAAAGAGACAGGTTTTTAATTTTGATTGAACTAAAAATTTTAATACTGGCGACTAAGTATACTGGCAACAAGAAACAGTTACATCATACTTAGCGTTTTACCTGTTTTCACTCACCTCACTCACCTCAGCATCATCCTTGAGAAATAGCCTTATTGTTCCTATTTCTAGAGGAGGAGGCTGGGGTCCTGGGACGTTAAGGACAGTGCAAAATCCACAGCTAGCAAATGGCAAAGCCAAGATTTGAATCCAGTCGTCGGAGCTGAGGTGTGGAACCCAATGCCTCTGAAGGCTGTATGGGCTGCACTGGGCTGCACATTCCCACATGCAGGGAAGGAGGGAGAAACACCCCTTGGCTTCCTGCTGTCTACACCGCTGAGTCCAGATTCCATTCTCTGATAGCCAGGCCCTTCCCTTGGGCCCCCTAAGCTGTCCTCCAGGGAATTTCCCACAGTGCTCCCCGTCTGTTGCCAACCTAGCATCCATCCATCTGTGACAAGATGAGAGAGGGAGAACTCCTGTTCACAGATGTTGGGGTTTCTACTCACACTCACACATCAAACAATATATGTGGGAAATAACTGCTGTCTGTGATCTCCCGTGAGGGCAGGCCGTCTCTGTGGGAGTGCTGGACAGGCAGGGCCGCCTCTCACCTCCCGGCTGCGTGCCAGGAGGCTAAGGACCCAGGAAAGGCCAGTGGGGAACATTTTTTAGAAAACTGCCCATCTGCTGTGTTTTCCTCTTAAGATGGGGGAGGAGGGCTGCAGAGAACCACCTGGAGAGCTTTGCAGGTGTCTCCCGGAGTCAGGGGGAGGGCGTGGTACACAGGGAGCAAGGTGACCTCAGAGTAGAGAGCATTGTTCACAGTGGTGGGAGAAGGAGGTATTTGCACCAGCCTCTCTTCCCCGAGCTGGCAAGGCACGCCCACCCACCCGCCAGTCTTCCTGTTGGCAAAGCGGACTCGCATCCCCAGGCAGGGGAGGAGCAGGGTAGGGCCTGTGGGGTCCGAGAGGAAGAAATAAACGCTGACCATGTCATCTTCCCAACTACAAATCCTAACCAGCTTCTAGCTGGTGGAAGGAGCGATGTACTGATTGAAATGAAAGAGACAGGTTTTTAATTTTGATTGAACTAAAAATTTTAATACTGGCGACTAAGTATACTGGCAACAAGAAACAGTTACATCATACTTAGCGTTTTACCTGTTTTCACTCACCTCACTCACCTCAGCATCATCCTTGAGAAATAGCCTTATTGTTCCTATTTCTAGAGGAGGAGGCTGGGGTCCTGGGACGTTAAGGACAGTGCAAAATCCACAGCTAGCAAATGGCAAAGCCAAGATTTGAATCCAGTCGTCGGAGCTGAGGTGTGGAACCCAATGCCTCTCCGTCTCTGAGTCTTTATTCCTATTCTTGACCAAGCCTCATCTTGACTTCAAGGTTCAACTCAGCCTGTTCTGGTCTAAGAACCCTCCTGGGCTGGGCCAGCTGAAGGGGCCTCTGCTCTGTTTTCAGGAGTCTGGCCCTGGCTGTGGAGATCCAGTGCCCTAAGGAACGATGCGGCATCGTCTGGGGCATCGGCTTCAGAACCCGAGGCAGGTCTGTCCAGACCTTCAATGCTGGCAGCTGTTTTTGAAGGTGAATCTCACCCTTGGATCCATCCAGAAGTCATCTGGAGTCCAATGAAAAAGCCAGCCATCAAGGTAAGAGAAAGCATTTTTGGTCAAAGGAAATAGAATACACTCTAAGTGAAGGAGGCTGGTTTGCTTCAGTGACTTGAACGCTAGATCTACGTGTAATTCCAAAAGAGAAAATTCCCCCAAGAGGTGAGACCTGTCAGCCTTACTGGAGAGCATGTACTCTGAGGAATTTGGGTAGGGTACAACTCACTTGGAAGTACAGGTTGTTTTTCTAAAGAGGGGAAAAAAAATATAGAATATATTTAGAACATATTTATTCTAAATGAATATATTTAGAATAAATTCTAAATTATAAGTAAATGTATTATAAATATATTTAGAATATATACATATATTCTAATCATGCTTATCCCCAACTTCCTGTACAACAAGATTAGGAAATGCAACAACAGAGACTGTATTTTTTACTTCTTTCTATTTCACACCAAGTATGTAACATTCAAAATGAGTATGTAGGCTGACAGAGCCTTGTGTGTTGGGGGAGTTTTCTTTTAAAGTATTATTTATTTGTGTATGTATTATTTTCAGCTGTGTTGGTTATTCATTGCTGCGCGGGGGCTTTTGTCTAGCTGCGGCGAGCGGGGCTCCTCTCTAGTTGCGGGGCTCAGGCTTCTCAGTGTGGGGGCTTCCCTTGCTGCGGAGGGTGGGCTCTCGGGAGCACGGGCTTCCGTCGTCGTGGCTCCGGGGCTCCAGAGCACAGGCTCCGTCGTCGTGGCCCACGAGCTTTGTTGCCCTGTAGCACGTGGGATTTTCCGTGTCTTCTGAATTGGCACACTGATTCTTTATCACCGAGCCACCAGGGAAGGCCTGGGAAATTTTCTGCTTGAATAGAATCAAGGAGGGAGTCCCAGCCTGCAGGTGAGCTGGTGTGCAAGATTGAAGGAGAGAGACACAGTAGGAAAACTTGAGACATCCGTGGCTTCCTTGCATAGAGTGTCTATTGAAAGCAGATTTTGTTTAGTTGAGCCACAGGAGGTATAACTACAGAGGGGTGTCTTATGAGCAGAAGGTCTTTATCTTCTAGGCCAGTAGTTTTATTATTATTGTTGTTAGAAAGGAGAGAGTGAGAGAGAGAGAGAGAGAGAGAGAGAGAGGAAGAGAACCAGAATCCTCCCTCCTCATGATCACACCTGTGTTTGACCGTGGATTCAACCATCTTATTATGGTCAGCTGTAAGCTGATAGCACATTCTAGCCCATTGTCCTGTCTCAAGGTGCTTTGAAAATTGTAAGGAACTAAACAGAAAAGGAATTCCTCGGGTTGCTGGTATCATTCCCCGTTGTGTAAAACTGAGCCACTGTGCAGAAGCCAGTGTTCTTCCGCATGAAGGTCATTGGCCTCTGTGACCGTCAGCACGTTGGTATCTTTCTCACTGTCCTGAGCCATTTGCTGGTAAAGAATGGATGTCTGAAAATGCTGAGGAAACGTCAGAGGTTACTTTCATGGTTCCCAGCTTTATTCTAGAGATTTCCGCCCTGGGCATTACTGTGTGAGTTTTTCGTGGAAAAATCAAGACCATGCTTATCCCCAACTTCCTGTACAACAAGATTAGGAAATGCAACAACAGAGACTGTATTTTTTACTTCTTTCTATTTCACACCAAGTATGTAACATTCAAAATGAGTATGTAGGCTGACAGAGCCTTGTGTGTTGGGGGAGTTTTCTTTTAAAGTATTATTTATTTGTGTATGTATTATTTTCAGCTGTGTTGGTTATTCATTGCTGCGCGGGGGCTTTTGTCTAGCTGCGGCGAGCGGGGCTCCTCTCTAGTTGCGGGGCTCAGGCTTCTCAGTGTGGGGGCTTCCCTTGCTGCGGAGGGTGGGCTCTCGGGAGCACGGGCTTCCGTCGTCGTGGCTCCGGGGCTCCAGAGCACAGGCTCCGTCGTCGTGGCCCACGAGCTTTGTTGCCCTGTAGCACGTGGGATTTTCCGTGTCTTCTGAATTGGCACACTGATTCTTTATCACCGAGCCACCAGGGAAGGCCTGGGAAATTTTCTGCTTGAATAGAATCAAGGAGGGAGTCCCAGCCTGCAGGTGAGCTGGTGTGCAAGATTGAAGGAGAGAGACACAGTAGGAAAACTTGAGACATCCGTGGCTTCCTTGCATAGAGTGTCTATTGAAAGCAGATTTTGTTTAGTTGAGCCACAGGAGGTATAACTACAGAGGGGTGTCTTATGAGCAGAAGGTCTTTATCTTCTAGGCCAGTAGTTTTATTATTATTGTTGTTAGAAAGGAGAGAGAGAGAGAGAGAGAGAGAGAGAGGAAGAGAACCAGAATCCTCCCTCCTCATGATCACACCTGTGTTTGACCGTGGATTCAACCATCTTATTATGGTCAGCTGTAAGCTGATAGCACATTCTAGCCCATTGTCCTGTCTCAAGGTGCTTTGAAAATTGTAAGGAACTAAACAGAAAAGGAATTCCTCGGGTTGCTGGTATCATTCCCCGTTGTGTAAAACTGAGCCACTGTGCAGAAGCCAGTGTTCTTCCGCATGAAGGTCATTGGCCTCTGTGACCGTCAGCACGTTGGTATCTTTCTCACTGTCCTGAGCCATTTGCTGGTAAAGAATGGATGTCTGAAAATGCTGAGGAAACGTCAGAGGTTACTTTCATGGTTCCCAGCTTTATTCTAGAGATTTCCGCCCTGGGCATTACTGTGTGAGTTTTTCGTGGAAAAAATCAAGACCAGTCTGCTCGAAGAGCTTATGGAAAATATATGAACTTGAGTGTAAAAACCAGAGTTAATTGTTAGACCTGTTCTTAAAAAGTGAGCAAAGGAAAGCAAGAAAAACGACCCCAGTGGCTTATTATGTAACATCCAGATGTTTGGTGTGGAACAGGCAGGAGGATGGGGTGAGTTTTTGCTCTTTATCTGGTTGCTCGGGCCTCAGTGGAGAGGCGGTGGGAGAGGCTGTATGAAGAGCTTGCTGGAACCGCCTCGTCCCTGCTCTCCAACTGCCCTTCAAGAGACCCGCAAGCCTTCAGCTGCGTTTTTAAGCCCAGGTGCAGCACATTCTTAATAAACGCATTCCTTAGACCCAGCCTGGGCTTGAGATGCTTCTGGAAACCATCTAGTGAGGACTCCAGGTAGACCAAGCAGCCAACGGCAGATACTTTTCCTTCTCGTTCAGGTAGGCTCAAGGAGACCTCAGGTGGTTTCATTGTAAACATGCAGCTCGAGCATAATATCTAACTGAGCGGGTGGGCTTTGAAAAGGATGACAGCTGCCCTTCACCGTGATAGAGAGATGTCCACGTTTCAGCTGGCGTTTTCGGAGGCTGGTTCATGCCAGAAGTGGCAGCGAAGGGCAACAAGCACTGTTCTGCTCTAATGAGAAAACCAGGACCTGATTAGTGGACAGGTTTGTTGAAAAAGCATTTCCTCTGCACACTAATCTTCACATATCCTGTGGGGAAATCCTCTCAATCCCATACCTGGTAAATAAACCTGGCAAGTGAGTAAACACTCTGGACGTCTCTTACTGATACATAATTCCACCTGTGCGGTGGCTTCTGCCGGCCTCGGAGCTGGGGCAGTGTTGTGTACCTTTCTGGCTGACCTGGAACAAAGCTAGTCCAGGAAAAGATGTCTGAGCTTCCCCTTTGCCCAGCGCCGAGCACTTGGCTTCAGCCTTTCACAGGAAGCGAGCGGGTATTGGCGACTAATGTTGATGTCCTGGATTATGGTGATTATTGTCTGCTGCTTTTGTTGAACTTGAATACTCTGCCAGGCATTGTGTAATTCTGCAGATCAGAAACTCCACACTGTGGGCCTCTGGTTTTCCACTCAGGGCCTGGGTAGGGGGTCCTGAAGCTGCTATAAAAGTCCTTTTCAGAAGTTAGCTTTGAATCTGCACAAACACTGTCTCTTCTTAGCGACTGAGCACGCACGCAATACCATACCTCATTCTGGGTTTGGGAAACGATTTCCTTTTCTTCCCCTTCAAGTCTGGGAGTAATAATAGCTCCTCCATTGCGGTAGGCAGAATAATGACACCCCCTGTCCCCGAGATGTCTGTCCTAATGCCTGGAACCTATGAATGCAACAGAAGGGACTTTGCGGATGTTGTTCCTTTAAGGGTTTGAAATGGGACGCGTATCCTAGATTACCCAGGTGTGGCCCATGTACAGGATCCGCCTGCATGAGTCAGAATTGGATAGAGATGTGAGGAAGTCATGCCGCTGACTTGGAAGATGGAGACAGTGGCCGTGAGCAGGGGGAAAGGAGCAGCCTCTAGCCGCTGGAGAGGGCACGGAACCAGATTCTCCCCTAGAGACTCCAGGATCGCAACCCTGCTGACGCCATGGCTTTAGCCCTGTAAGGACCCGTTCAGACCTCTGCCTTCCCGAATGCTCCGGTAGTGAACCTGTGTTGTTTCAGGCTCCCTGCTTCTCCCCACAAATTCTGCGGAGTTGTTGAAAATCTACTCTGCTGTTTTCACATAATACAGTAACAGAGGGAGAAACTACAAACCTGCATCTTATTAGAGATTACATAATTATATGAATGGAGCACATGCGAAGTTCCAGGCTGGGGGATACAAAGAATTTACTGTGCAAACTTAAGCGTCATTGGAAAGAAAAGACATGCACACAGACCACAAGCAACACATCTTTATTTTATTTTATTTTATTTTTTAATTAATTAATTTATTTTTTTACATGTATGTTCCCAGATCATTCATATGCATATCCCTGGACCCTCCCCCCACCCAGTTCCCCCCCTCCCATCTCTCCAGACCATCGCTCCAAGTGGTTGTAGGTACTCCTATTCCCCTAGCACAGTGACAATAGCTATCTTTTTCACACATGACAGTATAGGCTTCCATGTTACTCCCTCCATGCCTCCCTCCCACTGTTCGGTCTCCACAATGTCTTTATGTCTATTCTCTGTTTTTTCATGAGTTCACTGCGTTTGTTATCATGACCATCTTACTAGATCCCATATATATGAGTTAGTATACTATACTTGTCTTTCTCTTTTTGACTTACTTCACTTTTTATGATAGGTTCTAGAGCCAGCCACCTCATTAGGACTGAGTCTTCTGCATTTCTTTTAACAGCTGAGTAGTATTCCATTGTATATATGTACCAGAGCTTCTGTATCCATTCATTTGTTGATGGACATCTAGGTTGCTTCCATGTTCTGGCTATTGTATAGAGAGCTGCAATGAACATTGGGGTACAGGTGCCTCTTTCAGTTTTGATTTCATCAGGATATAGGCCTACTAGTGGGATTGCTGGGTCATAGGGTGCTTCTATTTTTAGTTTTTTAAGGAATATCCATATTGTCTTCCATAGAGGTTGTATTAATTTACATTCCCACCAGCAATGCAAGACGGAACCAGATTCTCCCTAGAGACTCCAGGATCGCAACCCTGCTGACGCCATGGCTTTAGCCCTGTAAGGACCCGTTCAGACCTCTGCCTTCCCGAATGCTCCGGTAGTGAACCTGTGTTGTTTCAGGCTCCCTGCTTCTCCCCACAAATTCTGCGGAGTTGTTGAAAATCTACTCTGCTGTTTTCACATAATACAGTAACAGAGGGAGAAACTACAAACCTGCATCTTATTAGAGATTACATAATTATATGAATGGAGCACATGCGAAGTTCCAGGCTGGGGGATACAAAGAATTTACTGTGCAAACTTAAGCGTCATTGGAAAGAAAAGACATGCACACAGACCACAAGCAACACATCTTTATTTTATTTTATTTTATTTTTTAATTAATTAATTTATTTTTTTACATGTATGTTCCCAGATCATTCATATGCATATCCCTGGACCCTCCCCCCACCCAGTTCCCCCCCTCCCATCTCTCCAGACCATCGCTCCAAGTGGTTGTAGGTACTCCTATTCCCCTAGCACAGTGACAATAGCTATCTTTTTCACACATGACAGTATAGGCTTCCATGTTACTCCCTCCATGCCTCCCTCCCACTGTTCGGTCTCCACAATGTCTTTATGTCTATTCTCTGTTTTTTCATGAGTTCACTGCGTTTGTTATCATGACCATCTTACTAGATCCCATATATATGAGTTAGTATACTATACTTGTCTTTCTCTTTTTGACTTACTTCACTTTTTATGATAGGTTCTAGAGCCAGCCACCTCATTAGGACTGAGTCTTCTGCATTTCTTTTAACAGCTGAGTAGTATTCCATTGTATATATGTACCAGAGCTTCTGTATCCATTCATTTGTTGATGGACATCTAGGTTGCTTCCATGTTCTGGCTATTGTATAGAGAGCTGCAATGAACATTGGGGTACAGGTGCCTCTTTCAGTTTTGATTTCATCAGGATATAGGCCTACTAGTGGGATTGCTGGGTCATAGGGTGCTTCTATTTTTAGTTTTTTAAGGAATATCCATATTGTCTTCCATAGAGGTTGTATTAATTTACATTCCCACCAGCAATGCAAGAGGGTTCCCTTTTCTCCACACCCTCTCCAGCACTTGTTGTCTGTCGATTTGTTGATGATGGCCATTCTGACAGGTGTGAGGTGGTATCTCATTGTGGTTTTAATTTGCATTTCTCTGATAATAAGCGAGGTTGAGCATCGTTTCATGTATTTTTGGGCCATCTGTATGTCCTCTTTGGAGAGGCGTCTCTTTAGATCTTTTTCCCATTTTTTGATTGGGCTGCTCATTTTCCCTGTGCTGAGTTGTCTGAGTTGCTTGTAGATTAACACATCTTTATTTAAGAGCAAATGTGAGCAGGGCCCATAGTGGACCCTGGGAAGGTATGGAACTGGGTCTCGTCAAGGATGCTGGTCCAGCTGAGCTTGTTCTGGACCTCTGCTGTCATCTCACTGTGCCTAAAAGACCGCGTGCGTACATGTGCTAAGTCACTTCAGGTGTGTCCGACTCCTGGCTGCCCTATAGGATCTGTAGCCCACCAGGCTCCTCTGGCCATGGGATTCTCCAGGCAAGAATACTGGAGTGGCTTGCCATTTCCTCCTCCAAGGGGATCTTCTCGACCCAGGGATCGAGCCCACGTCTCTTAGGTCTCCAGCATTGGCAGGCAGGCTTTTTACCACTCAGCACCACCTGGGAAGCCCCAAAGAGCACATAGGAAGCAAGGAGATAATCTTGCTGATAGGCAGTCTCAGACACGTGGCGTTCTGGAAGGTGTACCGCAGTTCTCTGCTCTCCCCACTGGCCACCCTTTCATTGAGTTGCAGCAGCCTCAGATGAGTCCCCACCTTCTCTGCTCCCCCACCTTTCTGGGTGCTGTCCCCACCCTCTCCTTAGGGTCCATGCCATCTCTCCAGTACCTGGTATCATCCAGAGGTGGAGATGCTCCAAGCTCTGTCTAGACAGGCAGCGGGGATTCTTACACGCCCTGGTCCCTCACCGCGCATCCTTGCATTCGGAGTAGACTCCCCAGTCTTCAAGACAAACATCCAGAGGGTGGCCACGCTCCGTCTCTTCCTAGCTATAGTTCACCTCCCACAGCCCTGGCGGGCTGCAGTCCACGGGGTAGTAGAGAACCAGACTCTTCTGAGGGACTGAACAATTGCCACCGTCCAGCTCTCACCCACTCTGAAGCAGGGCCAGGTTGGTGTGCTGGGTGGGTGGTAAGGGCACTCCGCGGGCAGATGGCGTTTCCAGAGGCCAGGAGGAGGACCAGACAGCCCTGTGCTAGAGAAAGACCAGCGAAGAGATGGATTTTTTCCTGTGCTTGAGTTTTTTTTTGGGCTGAGTTGAGCGTCTCTTTAGATCTTTTTCCCATTTTTTGATTGGGCTGCTCATTTTCCCTGTGCTGAGTTGTCTGAGTTGCTTGTAGATTAACACATCTTTATTTAAGAGCAAATGTGAGCAGGGCCCATAGTGGACCCTGGGAAGGTATGGAACTGGGTCTCGTCAAGGATGCTGGTCCAGCTGAGCTTGTTCTGGACCTCTGCTGTCATCTCACTGTGCCTAAAAGACCGCGTGCGTACATGTGCTAAGTCACTTCAGGTGTGTCCGACTCCTGGCTGCCCTATAGGATCTGTAGCCCACCAGGCTCCTCTGGCCATGGGATTCTCCAGGCAAGAATACTGGAGTGGCTTGCCATTTCCTCCTCCAAGGGGATCTTCTCGACCCAGGGATCGAGCCCACGTCTCTTAGGTCTCCAGCATTGGCAGGCAGGCTTTTACCACTCAGCACCACCTGGGAAGCCCCAAAGAGCACATAGGAAGCAAGGAGATAATCTTGCTGATAGGCAGTCTCAGACACGTGGCGTTCTGGAAGGTGTACCGCAGTTCTCTGCTCTCCCCACTGGCCACCCTTTCATTGAGTTGCAGCAGCCTCAGATGAGTCCCCACCTTCTCTGCTCCCCCACCTTTCTGGGTGCTGTCCCCACCCTCTCCTTAGGGTCCATGCCATCTCTCCAGTACCTGGTATCATCCAGAGGTGGAGATGCTCCAAGCTCTGTCTAGACAGGCAGCGGGGATTCTTACACGCCCTGGTCCCTCACCGCGCATCCTTGCATTCGGAGTAGACTCCCCAGTCTTCAAGACAAACATCCAGAGGGTGGCCACGCTCCGTCTCTTCCTAGCTATAGTTCACCTCCCACAGCCCTGGCGGGCTGCAGTCCACGGGGTAGTAGAGAACCAGACTCTTCTGAGGGACTGAACAATTGCCACCGTCCAGCTCTCACCCACTCTGAAGCAGGGCCAGGTTGGTGTGCTGGGTGGGTGGTAAGGGCACTCCCGGCGGGCAGATGGCGTTTCCAGAGGCCAGGAGGGAGGACCAGACAGCCCTGTGCTAGAGAAAGACCAGCGAAGAGATGGACGTGGTGGTGGGGGAGGAAAAGGAAATTAACCGGTAGGGTGAGAGGGATGGAACTGTGGTGTGGGGAATCCTGTGTTGATGAGGGTGTGATTGTGGAGCCCTACGAAGGAGTGACTGGATCACTCCATTTTCAGCCCAGTTTTGGACATTTTTTACACGTGACTAAAGCATTGAGGTGGTGGTTCTTTAGTCGCTCAGTCGTGTCCAACTTATTTGCAGCCAGACATCTCCAGACATCTCATGCTCCAAAAATAGTGGGTTGCTCTTGCTTTCTCCAGGGGATCTTCCAGAGAGTCTCCTTCATTGGCAGGTGGGTTCTTTGCTGCAGAGCCGCCTGGGATGCCAGAGCTCCAGTACTTCGCCCACCTGATGTGAAGAGCCGACTCATTGGAAAAGACCCTGATGCTGGGAAAGACTGAGGGCAGGAGGAGACTGAGATGCTTCGATAGCATCCCCGATTCAGTGGGCATGAGTTTGAGCAAACTCTGGGAGATAGTGAAGGATAGGGCAGCCAGGCCTGCTGCCGTCCATGGTGGGGTGGGGGGTCACAAAGAGACACGGCTGAGCAACGGAACGACAGGAGCAACCAAAAGCAATGAGGGGTGGCTGCTGGAGGGAAAACTCCCACTGCTCCCCATGCTTCTTCCTGCAGAGCTCAGTGCACCGACCTAGACATTGTGCTACAGGAACCCTAAGGGTTATTGGCCAGGCCTTCGAATGAATGAATACACTTCCTAGTTGGAGTCACATCCCCTTGTACAGGTATGTCCCAGGCTAGGCGGCCTGGCTCTTTGTCACATTTTCCGGGAGGCTGCCTGGAGCCCCCGCCTGCTGGGAAGCCTGCGGCTGATCGAGCAGGTGTCTGACCATGTTAGCATTGATTCCAGCCAGGCTGTTGCATTGGACACCCCCCGCCAAGCAACATGTTTCTGTTTCTCCAGTATGTAGAGCTGGGTTCTGTGCCCCCTGCTATGTGGATGTCAAATAGAAATGATATCAAGCCTCGTCTTTGGGTGTGTGGAGATGGCCTTTTTCCAGGCGAGTGTTTCAGGAGTCATTTCCAACATGCCATTTCCGTGCTGCTCCTCTCCAGAATATCACGGCGTTTCTGTGGTTCCCGGGGCTGACGGGAAGAAGAGGCTGTCTCGGTGGCAATGTCTCATCCAGAATTTCTGTCACTTTTGTAAGTGGGAAGGGAGGATATTCACACCTACTATAAATATTCTGGGTCCTTACTAAAATATTTTTTCATTGAGAGTGGTATTTGATATACGAAGTTTCCTTCTTGGACTGCAGCCAGTGAGTTTTAGGGGATTACCGAAGGATTTCGTTATGAGACTGAGCCACTTACAGATCGTTCCTGTGGATAGGGGCTCGAGGGATGGAATGTGGCCGCGGGGGAGCGGAGAAGTGAGCAAAGAACTTTGGGAAATGGTCCCAGCTGGTATCGCATTGAGAGGCGGGCAGCCTGCTAGGTAGGATTGGGTTGATTAGGTAAAATGGTTTCCCGTTTACATGGTGAATTTTCTACTCTTTTGCTTCCTGTTCAGCCACGTGGTTCCCATGTGAGGCAGCATCACTTTCTAGCTACAGGCTTGAGCCCTGGAGTCAGATGAGTGGCATTTGAAACTCAAGCACAGGTTATTTAAATCTCTGAGCCTCCGCTTTATAATCGGGAGATGATAATAATAACAGGAACATCAGCAATCTTATCTACCTCAAAGAGCTATTTTTAAATCATACTTTTCACATGAATCGTTTAGTGAGTCTGGCATAGGTGGCCCTGGTGGTAGAGAACCTGCCTGGCCAGGCAGGAGATTTAAGAGACCTGGGTTCCATCCCTGGGTTGGCAAGATCTCCCAGAGGAGGGCATGCAACCGACTCCAGTATTCTTGCCTGGAGAATCCCATGGGCAGAGAAGCCCAGCAAGCTATGGTTCATAGGGTTGCCCAGAGTTGGACACGACTGAAGTGACTTCGTGCACACACACGCATAGCGTAAAAAGTAAGTCAGAATGCTGTTGTCTTTTGTTGTCAATAACGCTATTACTTTTACAGTGTTTTAATGAATTGGAAGTTCAGCGAACATAAGACAGAGATACTGCTGATGATGGGGTCATTTTAGAAAAGTGTACAAGACATCCCAAGTCTGGGATAATACTCAGGAAAGAAGTATTTGCCTTGTCCACTACAGGCATCATCACTGTATTTTGCTCTGAAGAGATTTACTACTAGCTCACATTCTTTGGCTTGCACACACGTGGGAGTGTGTGTGTGGGCACGTGTCTGTATATATGCATATTGGTCCACGGAATACTCCCTTGCAAAATGTAGAGAGAAGCCTGTGGGCAGTGAAGGAGACTGTCACAGAGAAAAGAGATTTCTCTCCTGTCCTTTCAAACGGACCACTGCCCACTGAGGTACCTTTTTCTTCTCTCTAAAGCCAAGTAAAGGCGTTCGGCCCGATCGTCTTTCAACAGCACTCTTTTTTCTTCTGTTTGGATTTCTCTAAGCACGGTTCCCCAGGCCTCTGGAAAATTAAATAAAAGAAATAAAATAATTCATCTTTTTTCCCCCATTGGAGTGAGGACCTGGAGAAATAAAGGAAAGCAAGATACTTACAATAGGATCTATGCAAGTTTCAGGGAACAAAGAGTCACAACAGTTATATGGATGGCTTAAAGAGCCAGACCTCAGGGTAGACCCCTTATGCAGGAGAAGCTGCTGGTGGTAATTCCAGCCACTCGAATGACACGATCATCTTACAAAGGAACACGCATGTGTGTTCTTGCGTGCGTACTCAGTCGTGTCTGACTCTTTTGGGCCCCATGGACTGTAGCTTGCCGGCTCCTCTGTACATAGGATTCTCCAGGCACGAATACTGGCGTGGGCTGCCCTTTCCTACTCCAGGGGATTTTCCCAGCCAAGGGACTGAACCCACGTTTCTTGCATCTCCTTCATCGGCAGGCGGTCTTTCCTGCTGAGCCACCTGGGAAGCCCTGCAGCAATGACTGACAAACTATGGTTATTCAGACTTGGGTATTTGCCAGACATTTTCTTAGAAATGAGCAATGTGAACCTATCACGTCAAGGAAAACAAGTGACATTTGTGTTACCAGTGAAAGAAGTTGAGCTTTCAACTAAAAAGTAGAATTCTGGACGACTTGTGTTTACCATCGTCACCATCATAAGAAGATTTGCCTTCTGGTTAGCGGTCTCTCGTTTTGGTGATACAGACAGTACTAGACAGCAACGTGGGGGAAATTGACTTGGGAAGGGGCTGAAAAGGTGGGAAGCAGAGAGGTATTAGTGATGGTAATTGGAGCCAGCACTTCTGACTCAGGAGGTTGTTCGCAGGGGCCCCAGTCAGGCCTCTCCAGAGCAGGCGCAGCTGCGGGCAGGCTTTTGAGAAGACCTGGGCAGGCGTCAAAAGGGCTCTGCTGGCCCCGCACTCTGCTTTACTGTTGATCCTCAGAGCTACTCAGCACAGGGGCTGCTGAGAGCGGGATGCTCATCAGAACACCCTTCCTCTGGGGAGTCCCAGCTATTCAGGCGGAGTCTTAAGTTTTGGAAAATCAAACACGAGAAGCATCAGGAACACCCTAGGAAGAAGAAACAGCAAGTGCATAGGCTGTGACCCAGGGAAGGTTTTGGTGTGTTTGAGGAGATGAAAGGAGCCCAGCAGGGAGGGAGAAGAGAGCACAAAGGAGGGGAGTGGCCGGCCATGGAGAGTGCTGGGTTGCGGCCAGTGGATGAGGGCCATGGGAAGTTTAGGTGTTTATTCTCAGTACGCTGATCAGTCACTGGGGGCATTTCTGCTGGGGAGCTGCAAAGTCTGTGATCTGTGCTCATCTACCTTGCGGAAGATCTCAGTAACTTCAGGACAGCCTCTGAAATGATAAGCTATTGTAAATGCTCATCAGTATTCAGGCCAGGGTCTTGGGGGCAGTCTGGGGTACAAGAGATCAGCCCATCTTCTAGTGGCATCCAGTGCTGCAGATGTCTCTCATCAGCACCTTCTTGTGTCAACCAGTCTTTATTCAAAACTCTGCTTCTTACTATTTTTAAGAGGATAAGGAAATAGTCTAGATTCTTGGCCCCAGGTTAAAATACTGAAGAGGAAGGTCACACAATGAAGTTTCACCTTGGAGATTTTCCAGATTAGACAGTTTCTGCAAATGTAACTAAACTGGAGAGAACATAGTGGTCTCTTTAAGGAATCTTCAAAATGCACATGAAGTTTTCTCCAGGTCCTTTAAGCAAGTCCAAATCAGGCTGTAATGACTTGTAGGGCCTCCTTGGTGGCTCAGCAGTAAAGAATCTGCCTGCAATGCAAGAGACACAGGTTCGATTCCCGGGTAGGGAAGTTCCCCTAGAAAAGGAAACGGCAACACACTCCAGTATTTTTGCCTCGAAAATCCCATGGACAGAGAAGCCTGGTGGGCTAAAACCCATGGGGTCACAAGAGTCAGACATGACTTAGTGACTAAACCGCCATCACCAATGATGTGTAAGAAAACAGACCCTACTCTAAGGCTTCACCCATTTGAAGTGAATAAAATACAGATGTGTATCAGTCAGCTGAAATTTAGTTATGCTGCAGTGACAGAGACCCCAACTTTCTGTCTTAACACACACAAGAAGGTTTTTCCTCCCAAAGTCACAGTTTGCAAGTCACCCGGGCTGTTTTTATCCCAGCACCTAGGCTGAAGGAGCAGCCCCATCTGGGACACAGTGGCCTCATGGCAGAGGGAAAGTGCAGAGGCGAGCCCTCGTGTTAGCTCGGAGAGCTCTCAGCCGAGATGGCACATGCTACGTTCATTCATGTTTCATTGGCTAAAGGAAATCATATGGTCAAGCCCAGTGTTAGCAGGAAGGGGAGAATAATTGTTCTGTAGGAGCTGGTCTGTGGAGGAGCTCAGTGATTATTATGAACAAATAATACAGCGTGTTAACAATGCCATATTTTGCTGAAGGGGAAAATTCAGTAACAGTCTTCTATGAATAGAACTGAGAGCTTTCAGATCCTGTAATTCAGAATATGATGTGAATCCTTCAGCATTGATCCTTCCAGTGAATATTCAGCGATGATTTCCTTCAGAATGGACTGGTTTGGCTTCCTCGCTGTCCAGGGGACTCTCAAGAGTCTTCTCCAGCACCACACGCATAAGGAAAAAATAGTCTAGATTCTTGGCCCCAGGTTAAAATACTGAAGAGGAAGGTCACACAATGAAGTTTCACCTTGGAGATTTTCCAGATTAGACAGTTTCTGCAAATGTAACTAAACTGGAGAGAACATAGTGGTCTCTTTAAGGAATCTTCAAAATGCACATGAAGTTTTCTCCAGGTCCTTTAAGCAAGTCCAAATCAGGCTGTAATGACTTGTAGGGCCTCCTTGGTGGCTCAGCAGTAAAGAATCTGCCTGCAATGCAAGAGACACAGGTTCGATTCCCGGGTAGGGAAGTTCCCCTAGAAAAGGAAACGGCAACACACTCCAGTATTTTTGCCTCGAAAATCCCATGGACAGAGAAGCCTGGTGGGCTAAAACCCATGGGGTCACAAGAGTCAGACATGACTTAGTGACTAAACCGCCATCACCAATGATGTGTAAGAAAACAGACCCTACTCTAAGGCTTCACCCATTTGAAGTGAATAAAATACAGATGTGTATCAGTCAGCTGAAATTTAGTTATGCTGCAGTGACAGAGACCCCAACTTTCTGTCTTAACACACACAAGAAGGTTTTTCCTCCCAAAGTCACAGTTTGCAAGTCACCCGGGCTGTTTTTATCCCAGCACCTAGGCTGAAGGAGCAGCCCCATCTGGGACACAGTGGCCTCATGGCAGAGGGAAAGTGCAGAGGCGAGCCCTCGTGTTAGCTCGGAGAGCTCTCAGCCGAGATGGCACATGCTACGTTCATTCATGTTTCATTGGCTAAAGGAAATCATATGGTCAAGCCCAGTGTTAGCAGGAAGGGGAGAATAATTGTTCTGTAGGAGCTGGTCTGTGGAGGAGCTCAGTGATTATTATGAACAAATAATACAGCGTGTTAACAATGCCATATTTTGCTGAAGGGGAAAATTCAGTAACAGTCTTCTATGAATAGAACTGAGAGCTTTCAGATCCTGTAATTCAGAATATGATGTGAATCCTTCAGCATTGATCCTTCCAGTGAATATTCAGCGATGATTTCCTTCAGAATGGACTGGTTTGGCTTCCTCGCTGTCCAGGGGACTCTCAAGAGTCTTCTCCAGCACCACAAGCATCCATTCTTTGGCACTCAGCCTTCTTTATGGTTCGACTCTTACCTGCATACACGACTACTGGAAAAACCGTAGCTTTGACTAGACGGAGCTTTGTCGGCAAAGTGGCGTGTGTGTTATTTAGTATGCTGTCTAGGTGTGTCACAGCTTTCTGTCCAAGGAGCAAACATTTTTATTTTCATGGCTGCCTCACCATTTACAGTGATTTTGGAGCCCAAGCAAATAAAATCTGTCACTGCTTGCATAATTTGGCCTTGAGGAAGGGGTCCTGAGTTTAGCAGGCATTTGTGGCCCTCCTTGCTAAGTTAGAGCATCTCCTTACCTACAGATGGTCACCCATGCTTCTTCTCCGGCTGTGAGCTGATAAAAACATGTCTACACAGGTCAACCAGGGTGCTAGGTTGGTAGCTCAGGGTGGCTGGACCCTAATCCTAGGGAGCAAGTCCATTACTCTGTCATCCTTCTCAGAAAGCCCAGGGGCACAGCGTTTGTTGTAAAAGGCAGAGAAAGGGGATTCACGCCTGTAAAAATTGTAGTCTGGCTCCAGGCACATAGCAGGTGCCCCACAGGCGTCGTATCCTCCTGTTGCCTAGGAACAGCCTCGCCCGCTTAGTATCAGCATCCTCATTTAGAGGCGAAGGAGTCAGCACTCAGTCAAGGAGCTGTCCTGTCAGTCAGGACCTGGCAGGCAACTCGTGACCCACTCGAAGGCCTTAAACAGAAGAGGATTTAAGGAAGGCTTTGCTTGACGGAGGGAGGGTCCCCGCGGATGGGTGGGGAGCCATGACTGGCCCCAGACCTGCAGGACCAGAGGGGATGCTGTGGTCAGAGGCCGTGAGTGACGGTGAGGAGGGCAGGGGGTGGGAGCGGGCGCTGTCCAGGGATGCAGTGCGGCCCATCAGAGCATGTCCTCACTGTTGAAGCAGGGAGATCCGAGGGGAACGAACGCTTCTGCTTCTCTGTATTGCTGCCCTCCTGTAGCCCCGCTTCGGCCTCCTCCCTCCCTTCTGCACTCTGGGACTCCTCTCCCCACCCCTCCTCTCCCCTTCCTCCTCTGTCTTCTTCTCCTCTCTGTCTTTCTCCCCTTCTCTTTTCCCTCCCTCCTCCTCTCCTCCCTCTCTCCTTCTCTGCCTCCATCCGCTAGGCCTCAGGACATCACTAAATAAGACCCGACTCCCTCCGCAAGGTATTTACCGCAGCATCTGGCTATGAGGGAGCTGGCTCCATTAAGGACACTCTGTGTTTTCAAGCCCTAAGCACTGTTCACTTTAGAATTGTATTTTTCAAAGAGGCTCCATCTGTGAAGTCTTTGGAGATCCCCCAGGCGGGAGGGCAACTTACGTTTACAGCCTCCTCCCAGGGCCCTGCATCCAAAGCCGCCCCAACTCAGCTACCCGAGCCCCGATCCTTTGCTGCTGTGTTCGTTCCTGTATTTTTAAATATATTTTCTGCTGTGCCTCAGACCCCAAAGGACATATGTTTTTCTGCTGTCTTGTTTTGGGGGCTCCTACACCTGTGAGTTTTCTTGGGAAAGTAGGGGATTTGGGACAAGCCCTATGACCAGGTGCCCCATGTCCTCCAGGATGACCCTCCCCAGGTGGGAGCCAGAGGGGCTCAGCCCTCCACCTCAGCTTCCCGCCTCCGCGTGCTGTGGACCAGAGCAAAGCACTGGTGTCTTCCTCTGCACCCCCATTTATAAAATGGACGTAATGACCCTTTTCCTTATAACAGGAGTGCTGGGAGGCTTTTGCATTTCTAAAGGACTTGGGGCCCTCCTCCATTTGGCGAGTGGAAAGTGCTGGGTGGGTCTGGGGTCAGCACTCAGTCAGAGGCCGTGAGTGATGAGGAAAGGGGGCAGGGGGTCCCGGGATGGGTGGGGAGCCATGACTGGCCCCAGACCTGCAGGACCAGAGGGATGCTGTGGTCAGAGGCCGTGAGTGACGGTGAGGAGGGCAGGGGTGGGACGGCGCTGTCCAGGGATGCAGTGCCATCAGAGCATGTCCTCACTGTTGAAGCAGGGAGATCCGAGGGGAACGAACGCTTCTGCTTCTCTGTATTGCTGCCCTCCTGTAGCCCCGCTTCGGCCTCCTCCCTCCCTTCTGCACTCTGGGACTCCTCTCCCCACCCCTCCTCTCCCCTTCCTCCTCTGTCTTCTTCTCCTCTCTGTCTTTCTCCCCTTCTCTTTTCCCTCCCTCCTCCTCTCCTCCCTCTCTCCTTCTCTGCCTCCATCCGCTAGGCCTCAGGACATCACTAAATAAGACCCGACTCCCTCCGCAAGGTATTTACCGCAGCATCTGGCTATGAGGGAGCTGGCTCCATTAAGGACACTCTGTGTTTTCAAGCCCTAAGCACTGTTCACTTTAGAATTGTATTTTGCAAAGAGGCTCCATCTGTGAAGTCTTTGGAGATCCCCCAGGCGGGAGGGCAACTTACGTTTACAGCCTCCTCCCAGGGCCCTGCATCCAAAGCCGCCCCAACTCAGCTACCCGAGCCCCGATCCTTTGCTGCTGTGTTCGTTCCTGTATTTTTAAATATATTTTCTGCTGTGCCTCAGACCCCAAAGGACATATGTTTTTCTGCTGTCTTGTTTTGGGGGCTCCTACACCTGTGAGTTTTCTTGGGAAAGTAGGGGATTTGGGACAAGCCCTATGACCAGGTGCCCCATGTCCTCCAGGATGACCCTCCCCAGGTGGGAGCCAGAGGGGCTCAGCCCTCCACCTCAGCTTCCCGCCTCCGCGTGCTGTGGACCAGAGCAAAGCACTGGTGTCTTCCTCTGCACCCCCATTTATAAAATGGACGTAATGACCCCTTTTCCTTATAACAGGAGTGCTGGGAGGCTTTTGTGCATTTCTAAAGGACTTGGGGCCCTCCCCCTCCATTTGGCGAGTGGAAAGTGCTGGGTGGGTCGTGGTTCTCCTTATTCACAGAGAGGCGCCTTCACTCCAGCTCGCTCTGCACCCTTGCAGTCGTCTCTGGTGGTCTTGACTAAAGTGCTCTTCAAGAAAACTTTCTCCAAGTCTCCCATGTTGACATCCTGCTCGTGTTTAGAGAGCCAGGCTTGCTAGCTGTGTGTTCCTTTGGATGAAAGCCTGCAATTGCTCTATTAAACACTTTCCATTCAGTGGGAAGAAAGAGGAGAGGCAGGGGGTGGGGGAAGGGAGCTGGAATCCAATAACTGCTCACCAAAAGGAGATGTTCGGCCTTTGCCTCTCAGGGTTCCCCCTGCTGTCTCTTAACCCCCGACTTCAGCCCTCACGTGCTTTGAGAAATTGAATCTGGAGCAGGTTTGCCTGCTACGGGGGATCCTGGGCTTGGTGTGAGAAGCAGCTCCAGGGCTGGGCAGGCCTGACGCTGCATCGGCTGGGGTGGGGACACTGGGTTGCAGTGACTCAGTCTCTTCTCTCTCTGTCGCTCCTTCTGTCGTCCTTCCAGCAAAAGCATCTGGCCCGAAGTCTTTCCCTTTTCTAACTCTCTGACCCTGTTTCCCCACATCAGTTCTTGCTTCTTGCCTTGTTGCCAGAGAAACCTGCAAAAAAAGGAAACTTGAGGACCACGAACGCCTCTTACATGCTCCGCAGGGAGGAGGGACCCGTCTCCGTCGCAGGGAAGCCTAGACTCAGACAAAGCCACAGCACCTTCTTCTGGCATCTCTGGGGCATCCTTGGCAGGCAGCCTGGGAGGTGGACTGGGGACCCATGCTAGAATCAGAACTCACAGGTTCTTTCATCTGGACCTCATGTTGAGCATGTCCAGGATGACCCTCCCCAGGTGGGAGCCAGAGGGGCTCAGCCCTCCACCTCAGCTTCCCGCCTCCGCGTGCTGTGGACCAGAGCAAAGCACTGGTGTCTTCCTCTGCACCCCCATTTATAAAATGGACGTAATGACCCCTTTTCCTTATAACAGGAGTGCTGGGAGGCTTTTGTGCATTTCTAAAGGACTTGGGGCCCTCCCCCTCCATTTGGCGAGTGGAAAGTGCTGGGTGGGTCGTGGTTCTCCTTATTCACAGAGAGGCGCCTTCACTCCAGCTCGCTCTGCACCCTTGCAGTCGTCTCTGGTGGTCTTGACTAAAGTGCTCTTCAAGAAAACTTTCTCCAAGTCTCCCATGTTGACATCCTGCTCGTGTTTAGAGAGCCAGGCTTGCTAGCTGTGTGTTCCTTTGGATGAAAGCCTGCAATTGCTCTATTAAACACTTTCCATTCAGTGGGAAGAAAGAGGAGAGGCAGGGGGTGGGGGAAGGGAGCTGGAATCCAATAACTGCTCACCAAAAGGAGATGTTCGGCCTTTGCCTCTCAGGGTTCCCCCTGCTGTCTCTTAACCCCGGACTTCAGCCCTCACGTGCTTTGAGAAATTGAATCTGGAGCAGGTTTGCCTGCTACGGGGGATCCTGGGCTTGGTGTGAGAAGCAGCTCCAGGGCTGGGCAGGCCTGACGCTGCATCGGCTGGGGTGGGGACACTGGGTTGCAGTGACTCAGTCTCTTCTCTCTCTGTCGCTCCTTCTGTCGTCCTTCCAGCAAAAGCATCTGGCCCGAAGTCTTTCCCTTTTCTAACTCTCTGACCCTGTTTCCCCACATCAGTTCTTGCTTCTTGCCTTGTTGCCAGAGAAACCTGCAAAAAAAGGAAACTTGAGGACCACGAACGCCTCTTACATGCTCCGCAGGGAGGAGGGACCCGTCTCCGTGCGCAGGGAAGCCTAGACTCAGACAAAGCCACAGCACCTTCTTCTGGCATCTCTGGGGCATCCTTGGCAGGCAGCCTGGGGAGGTGGACTGGGTACCCATGCTAGAATCAGAACTCACAGGTTCTTTCATCTGGACCTCATGTTGAGCATCCTTCTGACTTTGGGCAAGTCATTCAACATCTCTAGCCTCAAATACCCATACAGGAAAGGCACTTTAGCTGCAATGTGGAGCTGCATCAGAGAAGGTGTGTGAGATACTTGCCTCGCCAGACCTGCTTGCTGCCTCTCTCCGCCCTGCTCTGCGTTCCAGCAGGCTGAAAGTTTGGGACAGCAGGCTTCTCTGCCCCTTGATTTCCAGACGCATTTCAACCCCAGGAGCAGGAGCAGGAGATGGAAGGGGGAAGGTGTTGGGAATGGGGGCGTCTGTTCCCTAGTTCCCTCCTGGCTGTGGCCCCCTACAGGTGGGGGCTGTGTGCCCCTCCTGCAGCCGATCCTGCCTGGCTGACCTTTCCCCTCTGCGGCGCTCTCTCTGGGTTATCTACCGTCACAGCTCCCTTCAGGTCCAGGCACCTGAGGCTCCCCTCATTGCTAGCCCCCAGAGGGGGGGCCCTCTGTCCCTGGTGGGTTTCCATAAACTCTGCCGAGATCCTTTGTAAATAGAAATTCTTCAAGGACCCCATGGTAGGGTGCATCTGCCAGGTGCTGGCCCCACACAAAGAACTGTGGCTAGAGCACTGTGATGTGAGGCTGTGGCATCCGCCCAGGACACAATGAGTGTGAGGAAGAGGCAGGAGGCAGTCACTGAGTCCAAAGGTACTTGCGAAATAAAAGCAATAGGACTTAGTTGTAGGGGTGAGGGACGGAAAGCGCTGAAGACCTCCAGGTCCTGGCTTCTAACCGCGAGGATGGTGGGGGTGGTCACTGAACTCCCGGGAGGGTGGGGGTAGATGGGTGTGGGGCAGGAAGAGATACTGAGAGTCCTTGAAAGGGAAATTCTTGCTAGGCACTTGACCGTACAAATCTGTGGCTCAGAAGAGGAATCTGGGTTGGAGATTCATTAGCATAGAGATGGTAGATGCTGTGAAAGAAGGTTTAATGACCCAGGGTGGACACATAGAGTGAGAAGAGAAGGAAAATCAGGCAGCCGTCCTGAGGAAGAAACACTTGGACGGGCCAGGCTGAAGCACTGGGGACAGAGAATCCACCATCTGGGGCAACAGGAGTGGAGGTAGAAAGCACCCTTCATCAGACACTCCTCCACGTGTGTGAAAGATGATGTGGAAGATAATGTGATCGGGAGCCTCCTCATCCAATCAAAGCTCTCCTCTCAAGCCACTGTTTGGGTACTCCTGGCTGTCAAGCCTACGAGCAGTGGCTCTTCGATCCCTGAAACAGCTGAATAACCCCCTGTGGCCAACTCTAAATCATGACCTCTGGGCCCTGGGCTTGGTCAGTGGAGGAAATGAACAAGGGGTTGCTGCCTCTGGTTCCCACTAGGAAATTGCTTCATACACTCTGCTGTTTAATTTCCCATTCAGAGACGATTCCAGAACATTTTCTATTTGTCATGATGAGCAGGTGGGTTATCCTGGTTAATCATACAGTCTAGTTAAAGGTGAGCTATTAGTTCTTATTCATGGAGCATGACTTCAAAAGCATTAGAATGCAACAGAATACTCTGAATCGTAAATTATAAGGTCTGTCCCTGGTGGGTTTCCATAAACTCTGCCGAGATCCTTTGTAAATAGAAATTCTTCAAGGACCCCATGGTAGGGTGCATCTGCCAGGTGCTGGCCCCACACAAAGAACTGTGGCTAGAGCACTGTGATGTGAGGCTGTGGCATCCGCCCAGGACACAATGAGTGTGAGGAAGAGGCAGGAGGCAGTCACTGAGTCCAAAGGTACTTGCGAAATAAAAGCAATAGGACTTAGTTGTAGGGGTGAGGGACGGAAAGCGCTGAAGACCTCCAGGTCCTGGCTTCTAACCGCGAGGATGGTGGGGGTGGTCACTGAACTCCCGGGAGGGTGGGGGTAGATGGGTGTGGGGCAGGAAGAGATACTGAGAGTCCTTGAAAGGGAAATTCTTGCTAGGCACTTGACCGTACAAATCTGTGGCTCAGAAGAGGAATCTGGGTTGGAGATTCATTAGCATAGAGATGGTAGATGCTGTGAAAGAAGGTTTAATGACCCAGGGTGGACACATAGAGTGAGAAGAGAAGGAAAATCAGGCAGCCGTCCTGAGGAAGAAACACTGGGACGAGCCAGGCTGAAGCACTGGGGACAGAGAATCCACCATCTGGGGCAACAGGAGTGGAGGTAGAAAGCACCCTTCATCAGACACTCCTCCACGTGTGTGAAAGATGATGTGGAAGATAATGTGATCGGGAGCCTCCTCATCCAATCAAAGCTCTCCTCTCAAGCCACTGTTTGGGTACTCCTGGCTGTCAAGCCTACGAGCAGTGGCTCTTCGATCCCTGAAACAGCTGAATAACCCCCTGTGGCCAACTCTAAATCATGACCTCTGGGCCCTGGGCTTGGTCAGTGGAGGAAATGAACAAGGGGTTGCTGCCTCTGGTTCCCACTAGGAAATTGCTTCATACACTCTGCTGTTTAATTTCCCATTCAGAGACGATTCCAGAACATTTTCTATTTGTCATGATGAGCAGGTGGGTTATCCTGGTTAATCATACAGTCTAGTTAAAGGTGAGCTATTAGTTCTTATTCATGGAGCATGACTTCAAAAGCATTAGAATGCAACAGAATACTCTGAATCGTAAATTATAAGGAACATAATCCAATCTATCTTTTAAACTACTGATGCCACTTGTATTTCCTTAGGAACATAATTATAAACCCTGTGCACCAAAGAATTGGTCGAACAGGCAAGAGCAGGCTGAATAAACAGCTTCAGTGAACTTCCCAAGTTTCAATTCTGTCCTATATTAATTTCCTTAGAAGGGACAGAGCATGTTGGAAGGTAACTGAGATTCAGTAAGCTCATAGAAGAGGGGGACCTTAGAGGCACCTTAAACCAGCTCTCCAGCCAGCCCAGAATGGTCCTCTCTGAGCTTCCTGATGAGTATTTTTTCCTGCCTTTTCTCAAAGAAACCCTGGTATCAAGGGGTTCACAACTCCATTCCATTTGTGAGATCACCACTGAATACCCCCTGCTGATTCTCTCCTCTGAAGCCACAGAGAGTAAGTCCCCTCTCTCGGTTTTATAGCTCTTCCTCTGCTGTTGACTGGGGCGTCAGCATACCCCTTTCCCGGTTTCCTTTTAGCTTAGCTGGTCACCCCCATTTCCTGCAGTCTTCCTCCTTGTTTGCAGATCATCCTTTGAATATTCGCTTTGTCTTGGAGACTGGAGAGAGAACTATGGGAGCAGATGCCCCAGATCCCGTGGGACTGCCCCTCCCTCCTCCGGTGTCGCACGCTTCCCCGATTGTACCCAGGAGCTCTACTGCGCTCCAATGTCGTTCTCTCTGGGTTTGAATCCTGGCTCTGCCACTTTCTGCTTTGTGACTCTGGGCAAGCCGATAACCTCTGTAATGCTGTAGAAGGGGACAAATGATAGTATGCACCTCACAGCCTCTCAGGTCTGTGGCAGTTGAAATCACATGTACATCATAAATACCTCAACCTGCAACTTCTTGTCTGGTCACTAAGTCGTGCCTGACTCTTGGTGCTCCATGGATTGCAGCCTGCCTGGATCCTCTGTCCTCCGCTGTCTCCTGGAGTTGGCTCAAATTCATGTCCCTTGAGTCCACATGCAACGTATTTACTAAGACCTGCGACTTAGTAAATACTCAGTAAATGTATCTGCTTGGAGGACAGTGGTTGGGAACACAGATGATGAGGTCTGAATGTCTGGGCACACACCCCAGCTCAGGTTCAAATTCTAACACTACCACCTCTGACCCAAACAGCCCGGAGTAAGTGGCTAACACTCTCTGTGCCTCCATTTCCTTACCTGCAAAGGAGAGACAAGATTTTTATGAGGGTTACCTGAGCAGTTATATGTAAGGTGCTTGAAACAAAGCCTGAAAAGTATGCAAGGTCATAGAAGGGCCCTAGCCTAACCTCCAGCCAGCCCAGAATGGTCCTCTCTGAGCTTCCTGATGAGTATTTTTTCCTGCCTTTTCTCAAAGAAACCCTGGTATCAAGGGGTTCACAACTCCATTCCATTTGTGAGATCACCACTGAATACCCCCTGCTGATTCTCTCCTCTGAAGCCACAGAGAGTAAGTCCCCTCTCTCGGTTTTATAGCTCTTCCTCTGCTGTTGACTGGGGCGTCAGCATACCCCTTTCCCGGTTTCCTTTTAGCTTAGCTGGTCACCCCCATTTCCTGCAGTCTTCCTCCTTGTTTGCAGATCATCCTTTGAATATTCGCTTTGTCTTGGAGACTGGAGAGAGAACTATGGGAGCAGATGCCCCAGATCCCGTGGGACTGCCCCTCCCTCCTCCGGTGTCGCACGCTTCCCCGATTGTACCCAGGAGCTCTACTGCGCTCCAATGTCGTTCTCTCTGGGTTTGAATCCTGGCTCTGCCACTTTCTGCTTTGTGACTCTGGGCAAGCCGATAACCTCTGTAATGCTGTAGAAGGGGACAAATGATAGTATGCACCTCACAGCCTCTCAGGTCTGTGGCAGTTGAAATCACATGTACATCATAAATACCTCAACCTGCAACTTCTTGTCTGGTCACTAAGTCGTGCCTGACTCTTGGTGCTCCATGGATTGCAGCCTGCCTGGATCCTCTGTCCTCCGCTGTCTCCTGGAGTTGGCTCAAATTCATGTCCCTTGAGTCCACATGCAACGTATTTACTAAGACCTGCGACTTAGTAAATACTCAGTAAATGTATCTGCTTGGAGGACAGTGGTTGGGAACACAGATGATGAGGTCTGAATGTCTGGGCACACACCCCAGCTCAGGTTCAAATTCTAACACTACCACCTCTGACCCAAACAGCCCGGAGTAAGTGGCTAACACTCTCTGTGCCTCCATTTCCTTACCTGCAAAAGGGAGAGACAAGATTTTTATGAGGGTTACCTGAGCAGTTATATGTAAGGTGCTTGAAACAAAGCCTGAAAAGTATGCAAGGTCATAGACGTGAGAGCTACGGTTATTATTATCACTTGAAAAGGCGTCTTACCTTTTAACAGAGTCATATGAGAAGCTGGCCCATGGCGGAGCCCTGGGTGCTCACAGGGCAGGTTCCACAGCCCTCACCGTCGGATGGGCTGCGCGTCCTCAGTTCTCACTGCTTTTGCTTTTGTATCTCAGACTACTCCTTTAGCAGATCATCCTGAAGATGGCAGGTGCTTCAGGACTTTCTGGCGTTTATAATCACGTCCGCCTTTCCTCTGCTTTCTTAGTTTCCAGGGAGTTTGACTGCCTACTTTCTCTCCAAACTCGGCTGGAGGATTGCCTCTTCTGAAAACTGCTTGGATCCTTCTAGGTGGAATCACCCGCCCCTTCCCTAGCTCACGGCCCCTCCGGCGTTCCAAGGGCGGTGCACGGCCCTGTGTGCTCAGTAACCTTATTCCCCGTGAGACCGTGAAGCCTTCAAGACAGGGCTGTTCTCATTGATTTTTCTGTATTTATTGGGTTCAGGTACATTGAGAGTAAAGCCCAGCTTTCTCATGCTTTTGTCCTCCTGCCAGCTGGCAAGAAAGTCTACCCTTTTTAGAGGCACTCAGCATAGGGTAGGTGCTTAAAAATGCTTCTGGAATAAACGTGAGGCTTAACTTGGCCCAGCAGCCCTGTCTGTGAGAAAAGGGATAACGAGGACAACTTTTTAAAACTGCAGAGTATTTCCAAATGGTTATTACCCACACTTCTAAAGCAGCAAAATCGCTTTTCTTCCCGCCTCCCATATCCCAATATTTCTCTGAAGGAATTAAGTCGAGGAAGCACCTTACTAGACTGTATAATACTCGGGCTTGGAGGACAGTGGTTGGGAACACAGATGATGAGGTCTGAATGTCTGGGCACACACCCCAGCTCAGGTTCAAATTCTAACACTACCACCTCTGACCCAAACAGCCCGGAGTAAGTGGCTAACACTCTCTGTGCCTCCATTTCCTTACCTGCAAAGGAGAGACAAGATTTTTATGAGGGTTACCTGAGCAGTTATATGTAAGGTGCTTGAAACAAAGCCTGAAAAGTATGCAAGGTCATAGACGTGAGAGCTACGGTTATTATTATCACTTGAAAAGGCGTCTTACCTTTTAACAGAGTCATATGAGAAGCTGGCCCATGGCGGAGCCCTGGGTGCTCACAGGGCAGGTTCCACAGCCCTCACCGTCGGATGGGCTGCGCGTCCTCAGTTCTCACTGCTTTTGCTTTTGTATCTCAGACTACTCCTTTAGCAGATCATCCTGAAGATGGCAGGTGCTTCAGGACTTTCTGGCGTTTATAATCACGTCCGCCTTTCCTCTGCTTTCTTAGTTTCCAGGGAGTTTGACTGCCTACTTTCTCTCCAAACTCGGCTGGAGGATTGCCTCTTCTGAAAACTGCTTGGATCCTTCTAGGTGGAATCACCCGCCCCTTCCCTAGCTCACGGCCCCTCCGGCGTTCCAAGGGCGGTGCACGGCCCTGTGTGCTCAGTAACCTTATTCCCCGTGAGACCGTGAAGCCTTCAAGACAGGGCTGTTCTCATTGATTTTTCTGTATTTATTGGGTTCAGGTACATTGAGAGTAAAGCCCAGCTTTCTCATGCTTTTGTCCTCCTGCCAGCTGGCAAGAAAGTCTACCCTTTTTAGAGGCACTCAGCATAGGGTAGGTGCTTAAAAATGCTTCTGGAATAAACGTGAGGCTTAACTTGGCCCAGCAGCCCTGTCTGTGAGAAAAGGGATAACGAGGACAACTTTTTAAAACTGCAGAGTATTTCCAAATGGTTATTACCCACACTTCTAAAGCAGCAAAATCGCTTTTCTTCCCCGCCCCCTCCCCATATCCCAATTGACCTTTCTCTGAAGAAAAATCAGAATTAAGTCTGGAAGGGAAAGCATCCTTCTTTATTTTTCTATCTTATTATAGTTTAGAGATGCAATTATTTATTAAATAAAATACAAACTTGTATTTTGTTTTTAATAAAATGAGACATACACTCGCTGTACAGATGGTTGATGTTGATTGCTTCTGTATGTTGCGTTTAGGCAGGTTTTGCCACCAAGGGGAAGCCCTGAGTGATTTCTTCGCATTGTGCACCTGCCACCAGATTCCCAACCCCAGCTCCTCCACAGAATTGTTTTAGCCTGATTTTACCTGCAGTGGAAATATTAAACAAAGTCACCACAAACAAAATAGAAAACAAACAATTTGGAGAACTATCTGCAGGGTGTATTATAGACAAAATGTTAGTGTCATTTTCGTAGTAAGACAAAATCAAAATCCCAATATAGAAATGGGCAAAAAATAGGAACAGGCAATCTGTAGAAGAAATATGAATGTTTTATACGTATTTAAAGACAGCATTACTTCACTAGCAATCTAAGAAGCTAGAATGTAAACTGTAATGTATTTTTCACCTGTCAGATTGACAAGATTGAAAAGACTGGATATTCTAACATATGTGCATTTAACAAAAAGCACTCGTACCTGAACCCTTGGTGTATATTGGGGGTGATTTTTGGAGGCTGGTAGAGAGGCCTTAATATCCTCAAATACTTCAGTCTGAAAGCTTTAGGGAAAGGCCCCCCTTCATTCCCGTGAGACCGTGAAGCCTTCAAGACAGGGCTGTTCTCATTGATTTCTGTATTTATTGGGGTCAGGTACATTGAGAGTAAAGCCCAGCTTTCTCATGCTTTGGTCCTCCTGCCAGCTGGCAAGAAAGTCTCCCCTTTTTTAGAGGCACTCAGCATAGGGTAGGTGCTTAAAAATGCTTCTGGAATAAACGTGAGGCTTAACTTGGCCCAGCAGCCCTGTCTGTGAGAAAAGGGATAACGAGGACAACTTTTTAAAACTGCAGAGTATTTCCAAATGGTTATTACCCACACTTCTAAAGCAGCAAAATCGCTTTTCTTCCCCGCCCCCTCCCCATATCCCAATTGACCTTTCTCTGAAGAAAAATCAGAATTAAGTCTGGAAGGGAAAGCATCCTTCTTTATTTTTCTATCTTATTATAGTTTAGAGATGCAATTATTTATTAAATAAAATACAAACTTGTATTTTGTTTTTAATAAAATGAGACATACACCCGCTGTACAGATGGTTGATGTTGATTGCTTCTGTATGTTGCGTTTAGGCAGGTTTTGCCACCAAGGGGAAGCCCTGAGTGATTTCTTCGCATTGTGCACCTGCCACCAGATTCCCAACCCCAGCTCCTCCACAGAATTGTTTTAGCCTGATTTTACCTGCAGTGGAAATATTAAACAAAGTCACCACAAACAAAATAGAAAACAAACAATTTGGAGAACTATCTGCAGGGTGTATTATAGACAAAATGTTAGTGTCATTTTCGTAGTAAGACAAAATCAAAATCCCAATATAGAAATGGGCAAAAAATAGGAACAGGCAATCTGTAGAAGAAATATGAATGTTTTATACGTATTTAAAGACAGCATTACTTCACTAGCAATCTAAGAAGCTAGAATGTAAACTGTAATGTATTTTTCACCTGTCAGATTGACAAGATTGAAAAGACTGGATATTCTAACATATGTGCATTTAACAAAAAGCACTCGTACCTGAACCCTTGGTGTATATTGGGGGTGATTTTTGGAGGCTGGTAGAGAGGCCTTAATATCCTCAAATACTTCAGTCTGAAAGCTTTAGGGGAAGTCCAGGCCCACAACTTCCCTGGTGGTTCAGATGGTAAAGGATCTGAGAAAACTTGGATTTGACCACTGGGTTGGAAGATTCCCTGGATAAGGCTACCCACTCCACTATACTTGCTTGGAGAATCCCATGGTCAGAGGAGCCTGAGGGACTACAGTCCATGGGGTTGCAAAGTGAAGTGAAAGTCGGTCAGTTGTGTACGGCTCTTTGCAACCCAGGGATGAGCTATGGAATTCTCTAGGCAAGAATACTGGAGTGGGTAGTCTTTCTCTTCTTCAGGGGATCTTCTGAAAATCAGGGGATCGAGCTCAGGTATCCCGCACTGCAAGCAGATTCTTTACCATCTGAGCCACCAGGGAAGCCCAGGAATACTGGAGTGGGTAGCCTATGGAGTTGGACACAACTGAGTGACTGACTTTACTTTTTCAAGCCCACTGCCGATGGCCCTAGCCCTTTATTGTTATGGGCACATGTGTCAAGGGGCTAAAGCTTAATACAGAACAATGTCTGGACATTCATGCAGCAAGCATTGTAGAATATAGTAACAGGTATTTTACTTCCTCAAATCTGCCTTGACCAATCAATCTTCTCTACCTCCCCCACCCCAACCACCAGTCCCGTATCTCTAATTTCCTTCCAGCCATCTCTTGGGCAGTCCACAAAACATGACATGGCAAATGCTTATCAAATTCCTCTCCAAACAAAATATCCTTTCCCACTCATCTTTCCTATATCCTTCTAATCCTCTAGGGCTTATCTGGGGGTCACCTGCCATGCAGGGCCACGGAACACTTGGAGTGTGGTTCATCTGTGATACGGTATGCTATAAGTAGAAAACAAACACTGGATTTGAAAGACTTAGTGTGAAAAAAAACAATAGGTAAAATATTAACTTTTAATGATGATACTGGGACATATAGAGCTAAATTTAAAAATTATCAAAATATATTTCTTTTTTACTTTTTAATATGACTCCTAGAAAGTTTATAATTATATATGTAGATTTCATTACATTTTCCGTCATATGAAATTAGACTTTGCTTTTGAATTGTGGTGATGAAGAAAACTCTTGAGAGTCCCTTGGACTGTAAGGAGATCAAACCAGTCCATCCTAAAGGAAATCAACCCTGAAAATTCATTGGAAGGACTGATGCTGAAGCTGAAGCTCCAATACTGTGGCCACCTGATGTGAAGAGCCGACTCATTGGAAAAGACTTTGATCCTGGGAAAGATTGACGGCAAGAGAAGAAGGCGACAGCAGATGATGAGATGGCTAGATAGTATCACCAACCCAGTGGGCATACATTTGAGCACATTCCAGGAGATAGTGGAGGATAGGGAAGCCTGGTATGCCGCAATCCATGGGGTCGCGAAGAGTTGGAGACAACCTCGTGACGGAACAACAACAGCTCTAGACTTTGCAACCCAGGAGTTATTCTTTATTTTTCACTCTGTGGCTCCATACCAAATCTTTCAACAAACCCTGATACCAGTCTCTTGGCCTGATCCCCAAGTCCTAGTACCTGGTCTCTTGGCCTGCCATCCTTCCCCTTCCTTCCCTGAATCCTGAGTCCAGACAAGCCCTCTCCCTGTAACAGCACCCCTGCAGCTGCCTGCTTCCAGAGATTGCACCCCAGACCCCACTCAGCTGCTGGTGAAGAAACTGGATAACCTGAATAACTGGGCATTAACCTCATTAAATACCCCCAGGATTAAAAAGAAAACAAATAACAGAATAAACTCTGTGAATAACTACTCTGTGTAAGAAGAACTCTAATGTGCAAGAAACGAAATAACCAGCTACTCACTTAATTTTACACACTGCCGTCAACACAAACCAGCGTGTCCTGCCCACGGAACACTTGGAGTGTGGTTCATCTGTGATACGGTATGCTATAAGTAGAAAACAAACACTGGATTTGAAAGACTTAGTGTGAAAAAACAATAGGAAAAATATTAACTTTTAATGATGATACTGGGACATATAGAGCTAAATTTAAAAATTATCAAAATATATTTCTTTTTTACTTTTTAATATGACTCCTAGAAAGTTTATAATTATATATGTAGATTTCATTACATTTTCCGTCATATGAAATTAGACTTTGCTTTTGAATTGTGGTGATGAAGAAAACTCTTGAGAGTCCCTTGGACTGTAAGGAGATCAAACCAGTCCATCCTAAAGGAAATCAACCCTGAAAATTCATTGGAAGGACTGATGCTGAAGCTGAAGCTCCAATACTGTGGCCACCTGATGTGAAGAGCCGACTCATTGGAAAAGACTTTGATCCTGGGAAAGATTGACGGCAAGAGAAGAAGGCGACAGCAGATGATGAGATGGCTAGATAGTATCACCAACCCAGTGGGCATACATTTGAGCACATTCCAGGAGATAGTGGAGGATAGGGAAGCCTGGTATGCCGCAATCCATGGGGTCGCGAAGAGTTGGAGACAACCTCGTGACGGAACAACAACAGCTCTAGACTTTGCAACCCAGGAGTTATTCTTTATTTTTCACTCTGTGGCTCCATACCAAATCTTTCAACAAACCCTGATACCAGTCTCTTGGCCTGATCCCCAAGTCCTAGTACCTGGTCTCTTGGCCTGCCATCCTTCCCCTTCCTTCCCTGAATCCTGAGTCCAGACAAGCCCTCTCCCTGTAACAGCACCCCTGCAGCTGCCTGCTTCCAGAGATTGCACCCCAGACCCCACTCAGCTGCTGGTGAAGAAACTGGATAACCTGAATAACTGGGCATTAACCTCATTAAATACCCCCAGGATTAAAAAGAAAACAAATAACAGAATAAACTCTGTGAATAACTACTCTGTGTAAGAAGAACTCTAATGTGCAAGAAACGAAATAACCAGCTACTCACTTAATTTTACACACTGCCGTCAACACAAACCAGCGTGTCCTGCCCACGAATGAAAGGCTCCTTGAGAGTGGAGCGGGAAGCCCTTCTCAAGCTCCAGAGGAAGGAAGTGAAGTCCCTGACCTTCTAAACCACAGAAAGATACACAAATTCTCCTCTTAGCTGGGTTTTAGCTCAGTCGTTGAGACACAGCCTTCAGGGCCCAGACTTTCTTTCAAGAAGGCATTATGTATATAACACACGCATTTCTGGTCCTGGACTCTGCGTTTTGCAGGTCATGAATGGACAAGAAAAAAATCTCAGGAAAATCTAGCCCCTTCTTTACCCAGGGAAAGAATCAATGGCGAGAAGGTAAGGATGTAAACAGCCGGTCAATAGATTAGATCGTGGGAGTGACTAGGAATGATGGAGATGAGGACTGTTGTTTTAGTTACTGAGCTGTGTCTGACTCTTTGCGACCCCATGGACTGTACCTCACCAGCCCCTTCTGTCCATGGGATTTCCTAGGGGAATTTTCTCCATCCATTTCCTGCCTGTCCCAGGGCAGTGGTCGGCACAGTGAGGGGCGTCCACTAGAGGCAAGCGCATCTGGGCGTGGGAGGAGACCAGAGACCCCAGGTCAGAGCACCTGCCCTCCAGCCAGCTCAATGGACATGCATTTTTCAGAAGAGACACCCATCCAGCAGGGCATCTCTTTTGAGCAGCTGTCTAATTCTGAGGCCCTTGGCCTGCTCCTCAGTCAAGACCAAAGGCACTCAGAGAGAATGTTCTCCAGAAGAAGCCAGATTGTGCTTTCATAACAACTTCAAAATCTCCGCAACTCGAGACACCAGCGTGCAGGCCGGGGTGGTGCTCAAGGGTAGTCCTATACGTGGTGACTCAGAGACCCAGGTGCTTGGATATGATTGGATCTGTGATCGTGAGGCTCCTGAATGTTTCCAGCAGGCTGTGAGAACCTGGGGCAGCTCAGAGAGGAATTTCAATGCCTCAGGCCAGGAAGCTACTGCGTTACTGCTAGCCTGATGGCCTTAGTTGAGTGCCGGGACTAAACTTATTGTGGTCAGAAGAGGAGCAGAGGAGAGAGAGGCACTGATGAGGAATGTGATGCCCATCAGAGGAGGTCAAGGAGCCCTGCCCGTCCTTGTGCTGTCTAGTGTCTGTGCCCCCTTCACCTGCCTGTATAATTCTTGTCTGTCTTGTACACTGGCTCCTTTGAAGTTTGTGATCTATATATTGAAAATGACGAGCGCAATAGTGCTCTTGTGAATGACATGGATTCAGCCACATGAAGTGTCTGGTCTCACTAATCTCCCAGATTTCCCAGGGAGAGAACGAGTTGGCTCAGTTGGGTTTACCTGTCCTCTCTAGCCACTTGTGCCTGGGAAGAGGGGAGGAAGTCTGTATGACAGGAATGTGGCAGTTCCTGCTGCAACTTTGTAGGATGCAGAGCTGAGTGTTTATAGGGTATCAGTGAACCCACAAGGTAGAGGGACAGTGTATAAGTATGGAATAAGAGCTTAAAAAGTGTTCATTAGTCAGATCAAAACAAGGGTTTCCATGGTGAAAAACTGAAAGCCATGGTAGTTTAAAGAATAGATCAAGAGCTTTTGATATGCAGGTATGTCTTGTGAATTTTCAGGAGGATGAAACAATATGTCACACTTGCTAAACTTATTTCCCCCAACTCCCTTTAGTTTGACAGAGTTTTATGCAACATTCAGGCCAAAAGTATGAAGGCTGATTTTCTTGAGTGACTGGACCCTGAGTGTAGTTTCAAAGGAATGCTTGTTCCAGAATAGTTTGAGATTTGAGAGTATCATCGTAATAAGGACATCCCCAAGTTGATCATGAAGAGAAAGTCTGATTTGAGCATCTGTGCTGGGTAGTCTCAAAATTTTCCAAAAACTCGAGACACCAGCGTGCAGGCCGGTGGTGCTCAAGGGTAGTCCTATACGTGGTGACTCAGAGACCCAGGTGCTTGGATATGATTGGATCTGTGATCGTGAGGCTCCTGAATGTTTCCAGCAGGCTGTGAGAACCTGGGGCAGCTCAGAGAGGAATTTCAATGCCTCAGGCCAGGAAGCTACTGCGTTACTGCTAGCCTGATGGCCTTAGTTGAGTGCCGGGACTAAACTTATTGTGGTCAGAAGAGGAGCAGAGGAGAGAGAGGCACTGATGAGGAATGTGATGCCCATCAGAGGAGGTCAAGGAGCCCTGCCCGTCCTTGTGCTGTCTAGTGTCTGTGCCCCCTTCACCTGCCTGTATAATTCTTGTCTGTCTTGTACACTGGCTCCTTTGAAGTTTGTGATCTATATATTGAAAATGACGAGCGCAATAGTGCTCTTGTGAATGACATGGATTCAGCCACATGAAGTGTCTGGTCTCACTAATCTCCCAGATTTCCCAGGGAGAGAACGAGTTGGCTCAGTTGGGTTTACCTGTCCTCTCTAGCCACTTGTGCCTGGGAAGAGGGGAGGAAGTCTGTATGACAGGAATGTGGCAGTTCCTGCTGCAACTTTGTAGGATGCAGAGCTGAGTGTTTATAGGGTATCAGTGAACCCACAAGGTAGAGGGACAGTGTATAAGTATGGAATAAGAGCTTAAAAAGTGTTCATTAGTCAGATCAAAACAAGGGTTTCCATGGTGAAAAACTGAAAGCCATGGTAGTTTAAAGAATAGATCAAGAGCTTTTGATATGCAGGTATGTCTTGTGAATTTTCAGGAGGATGAAACAATATGTCACACTTGCTAAACTTATTTCCCCCAACTCCCTTTAGTTTGACAGAGTTTTATGCAACATTCAGGCCAAAAGTATGAAGGCTGATTTTCTTGAGTGACTGGACCCTGAGTGTAGTTTCAAAGGAATGCTTGTTCCAGAATAGTTTGAGATTTGAGAGTATCATCGTAATAAGGACATCCCCAAGTTGATCATGAAGAGAAAGTCTGATTTGAGCATCTGTGCTTTTGTAATCAGAAACAAAAGTTACTTTCTAGATACTTGGTATGTTTTGCTGACAGAAAAGCTTGAGAGTAAAGCAAACGAGGAAAAGGAAAAGAGAGATATAAAGTAGGAAACCACATAGAGAAGAAAACTAACTCTTAATCTGGACTAGACTTGGCTTCAAGCATTTAGACTATCATGTCTAATGATATGATGGATATTTCCTTTAGAGACTGAGCGATGGTTCTTAAGGAAATAGTATAAGCACTGTTTTGCAATCCTCGGGAATGAGGTAGTTATTTTTTTCTAGCCAGATATAGGTTGGCAAGGCTATAACCTTTTTTTCCCCCGAACTGCTCCCTAATGCACATGGTTTGGTCAGGCTGATCCATAGACAACAATGCCATGTACGTTGGCTGCTGGACGGCACATCTTAGTGCTTCGATTCCTTTACAGTCCTTCTTGGCTACGTGGCTTTCGATCCAGTGGGAAGGCCTGCAGGATTTCTGCACTTCTTTCTCAGACTGTGAATTGATAAACAAGCCAAGTTTGGAGGCTTCTGGCTACATTTGTCTCAAGAAATGTGGGAGGTAAAAAAACCCTCTGTAGTAATTATTCCTAATAGTTAAATAGGTAATTCTAGCATAATTTGGCTCAAAATTAAAAACGCTCCTCCAATGAACGGTATTTGACTGGAAACAGAAGCTACCACACCAAAGTCCAGCTGTCAGGAAATACCAAATTTCAGTCACATTGTATGAGTCCAACTTCATGCAGTGTTGGAGTCAGCAAAATTGCCTAGAAGCCCAGACATATCAGCAAACGAGGAGATTTATAGCAACTCACTGGGAGATATAATTGGAGCTCAGGTTTAAATAAAAATACAAATAGGTAGAGATTGAGAAAAAAACATTTGACAAAATTCAACAACCATTTATAGAGTAAAATTCTTAGTAAAAAAAATAAAAGCCTCTTAAATCTGGAAAAGGGTAAATACAAAAATCCTACTGCTAAATTAATGCTTCATAAAGAATTATTAAACATATTCAGATTTGAGAGTATCATCGTAATAAGGACATCCCCAAGTTGATCATGAAGAGAAAGTCTGATTTGAGCATCTGTGCTTTTGTAATCAGAAACAAAAGTTACTTTCTAGATACTTGGTATGTTTTGCTGACAGAAAAGCTTGAGAGTAAAGCAAACGAGGAAAAGGAAAAGAGAGATATAAAGTAGGAAACCACATAGAGAAGAAAACTAACTCTTAATCTGGACTAGACTTGGCTTCAAGCATTTAGACTATCATGTCTAATGATATGATGGATATTTCCTTTAGAGACTGAGCGATGGTTCTTAAGGAAATAGTATAAGCACTGTTTTGCAATCCTCGGGAATGAGGTAGTTATTTTTTTCTAGCCAGATATAGGTTGGCAAGGCTATAACCTTTTTTTCCCCCGAACTGCTCCCTAATGCACATGGTTTGGTCAGGCTGATCCATAGACAACAATGCCATGTACGTTGGCTGCTGGACGGCACATCTTAGTGCTTCGATTCCTTTACAGTCCTTCTTGGCTACGTGGCTTTCGATCCAGTGGGAAGGCCTGCAGGATTTCTGCACTTCTTTCTCAGACTGTGAATTGATAAACAAGCCAAGTTTGGAGGCTTCTGGCTACATTTGTCTCAAGAAATGTGGGAGGTAAAAAAACCCTCTGTAGTAATTATTCCTAATAGTTAAATAGGTAATTCTAGCATAATTTGGCTCAAAATTAAAAACGCTCCTCCAATGAACGGTATTTGACTGGAAACAGAAGCTACCACACCAAAGTCCAGCTGTCAGGAAATACCAAATTTCAGTCACATTGTATGAGTCCAACTTCATGCAGTGTTGGAGTCAGCAAAATTGCCTAGAAGCCCAGACATATCAGCAAACGAGGAGATTTATAGCAACTCACTGGGAGATATAATTGGAGCTCAGGTTTAAATAAAAATACAAATAGGTAGAGATTGAGAAAAAAACATTTGACAAAATTCAACAACCATTTATAGAGTAAAATTCTTAGTAAAAAAAATAAAAGCCTCTTAAATCTGGAAAAGGGTAAATACAAAAATCCTACTGCTAAATTAATGCTTCATAAAGAATTATTAAACATATTCTATTGAAGATAAAAAGAGAGGACAACAAAAGCACTTGCTTTTGTCTCCTGTTTTCAGCAGGTACTGAAGGTCCTGGCCTCTGTAATAAGGCAAAAAAAAGAAACAAAAAGGATAAAGATGGGAAAAGAATAAATGGCTGGTCTTTAGACACAAATGATAGAACACACTAGAAAATCCTGAGGAATCTACAAAATAAGGTTAGAAATAACACGTTCATCAAATTTGCAAGATACAGGTCAATATGTATTGATTTTATTTTATATATAATAGCAAATAAATGAAAATGAAATTTAAAAAATAACTTATAGCACCAACACATAAAATACTTGGGAATAGATTAAACAACATTATAAAATAATGCTAGGAGATATTTAATAAGATTTAAATTATTAAGAGATTTATCATATTCAAGGAATTTCTTTCTTGAATCAAGAATTAAATAGTGTTAAGATGTCAGTTGTCCACAAATAGATTCAGTACATTCCCAGTCAAGACCTCAGGAAACTTTTTTTTTTTTGATAGGAATTGACAAACTGGGTCTCAAATCTATATGTAAATGCAAGTGATTTAGAATATAAAAAAATCTTTAAAAAGAACAACAGTGGGGGACTCACAACATCTGACCTCAAGATATATTGTAAAGCGGCAGTAATTCATATATTGGCGTTATAATAGACAGACAGATCCATGGAATAGACTAGAGTACAGAAATAGACCCATGCATATACAGCAAATTAATCTAGGGTGTTAGAAATTAAAATAGTGCTTGCTTTCAGGGTGGGAAAATGGAAATTTCTTGGGTGAGAGAAGTAGTCTGCATCTTGATTAGGTGGTGATGGTGCAGGTGTATAGTTTTGCCAAAACTCTAGAAGCCCAGACATATCAGCAAACGAGGAGATTTATAGCAACTCACTGGGAGATATAATTGGAGCTCAGGTTTAAATAAAAATACAAATAGGTAGAGATTGAGAAAAAAACATTTGACAAAATTCAACAACCATTTATAGAGTAAAATTCTTAGTAAAAAAAATAAAAGCCTCTTAAATCTGGAAAAGGGTAAATACAAAAATCCTACTGCTAAATTAATGCTTCATAAAGAATTATTAAACATATTCTATTGAAGATAAAAGAGGGACAACAAAAGCACTTGCTTTTGTCTCCTGTTTTCAGCAGGTACTGAAGGTCCTGGCCTCTGTAATAAGGCAAAAAAAAGAAACAAAAAGGATAAAGATGGGAAAAGAATAAATGGCTGGTCTTTAGACACAAATGATAGAACACACTAGAAAATCCTGAGGAATCTACAAAATAAGGTTAGAAATAACACGTTCATCAAATTTGCAAGATACAGGTCAATATGTATTGATTTTATTTTATATATAATAGCAAATAAATGAAAATGAAATTTAAAAAATAACTTATAGCACCAACACATAAAATACTTGGGAATAGATTAAACAACATTATAAAATAATGCTAGGAGATATTTAATAAGATTTAAATTATTAAGAGATTTATCATATTCAAGGAATTTCTTTCTTGAATCAAGAATTAAATAGTGTTAAGATGTCAGTTGTCCACAAATAGATTCAGTACATTCCCAGTCAAGACCTCAGGAAACTTTTTTTTTTTTGATAGGAATTGACAAACTGGGTCTCAAATCTATATGTAAATGCAAGTGATTTAGAATATAAAAAAATCTTTAAAAAGAACAACAGTGGGGGACTCACAACATCTGACCTCAAGATATATTGTAAAGCGGCAGTAATTCATATATTGGCGTTATAATAGACAGACAGATCCATGGAATAGACTAGAGTACAGAAATAGACCCATGCATATACAGCAAATTAATCTAGGGTGTTAGAAATTAAAATAGTGCTTGCTTTCAGGGTGGGAAAATGGAAATTTCTTGGGTGAGAGAAGTAGTCTGCATCTTGATTAGGTGGTGATGGTGCAGGTGTATAGTTTTGCCAAAACTCATGGATGCACTCTTAGGAGCTGTACCTTTTACTAGGTCTAAAATGTACCTTAAAACAAAGAAAAGCTATTGACGCTAGACACCTACTTTCTAACTATTGCTTAAATCCTTCATGCTGGATTCTTGGTGGTAGTGCTGGTGGTGGTCTCGTGGTTTGAAAGGGAACTCAAGAACAAACACCAAGTTGTATGTACAACTGAGCGTCCCATCATGCAGAGGAGTCACTTGGGCAAACCAGTCTTGGTTCAGTGTGGATACATCACGTTGTACAGAGAGGGAGCAAAGCAACTTGGTAATTACACTGCCATCAGAGACAGTCAAGAGCTAAGGCTTTGGGTTCAAGCAGACTCAAGTTTGAAGCCAGGCTCCAGTGTTCCTTGGACTTTGGGTAAATTACTGGAAAAAAACCACATTAAAAAGCAGAGACATCACTTTGCCAAGCAAGGTCTTATAGGGAAAACTATGGTTTTTCCAGTAGTCATGTATGGATATGAGAGTTGGACCATAAAGAAGGCTGAGCACCAAAGAATTGATGGATTCAAATTGTGGTGCTGAAGAATTCTTTTGAGAGTCCTTTGGACTGCAAGGAGATCAAACCAGTCAATTCTAAAGGAAATCAACCTGGAAAATTCATTGGAAGGACTGCTGCTGAAGCTCCAATATTTTGTCCACCCAATGCGAAGAGGGGACTTGTTGGAAAAGGCTCCGATTCTGGAAAAGATTGAAGGCAAAAGGAGAAGGGGATGACTGAGGAAGAGATGGTTAGGCAGCATCACTGAATCAGTGGACATGAACTTGAGCAAACTCCAGGAGATAGTGGAGGACAGAGGAACCTGCTGTGCTACAGTTCATGAGGTCACAAAAGAGTCAGACACGACTTAAGAAACTGAATGACAACAGCAAATTACTGGCCTTATGGTCCCCTTGGTTCCTTACTGGTAGACCAGGGGTATAATGCTTACCTTATAGTTATTAAGAGACTAGATAGGAAAATACATGCAGATATATAGGACATGTACTATACACTGTTAACAATATTTAGAATAAAATGAGAGTCACTTTTATTAGACATTAATATAGTAGACAACAATATATTAGATCATACTCCAGAGAGTTTTGGAATTTTACTTAGAAATGTGTCTGAAAGCTCCCCCAAACATTTCCTAGGTTGTTTTCCCCACTAAATAAATTAGTTAGTTTATGATAAATAAAAAGCAATGGGTCCCTTGAACTCACATCTCTCACCCTTTCCAAGATTGTTTTCACCTCTCACTTCCATCTTGACCTCCCATTCTCACCTCTGTTCTTACCTCCCTCAGAGGGAAGAGGCTCTGAGATTCTGATTTCACACAATCGAGATGCAGTGCTCTACTTATGTTAGTTATCATTGAGATCTGGGTTACGTCACGAGGGCTTCAGGCCTTAAGTGGGAAGGCGTGGAACCCTAGCACCCTGCTCACAGGGCAGGTGAAATGTGTCCCTCTCAAGAGGTTTTAAGTGTCAGAATTGATGCCAATCTGATGACACACAGGGTCCACAAACACAGCCGACCAAAGAAGCAGAGACATCACTTTGCCAAAGGTCTTATAGGGAAAACTATGGTTTTTCCAGTAGTCATGTATGGATATGAGAGTTGGACCATAAAGAAGGCTGAGCACCAAAGAATTGATGGATTCAAATTGTGGTGCTGAAGAATTCTTTTGAGAGTCCTTTGGACTGCAAGGAGATCAAACCAGTCAATTCTAAAGGAAATCAACCTGGAAAATTCATTGGAAGGACTGCTGCTGAAGCTCCAATATTTTGTCCACCCAATGCGAAGAGGGGACTTGTTGGAAAAGGCTCCGATTCTGGAAAAGATTGAAGGCAAAAGGAGAAGGGGATGACTGAGGAAGAGATGGTTAGGCAGCATCACTGAATCAGTGGACATGAACTTGAGCAAACTCCAGGAGATAGTGGAGGACAGAGGAACCTGCTGTGCTACAGTTCATGAGGTCACAAAAGAGTCAGACACGACTTAAGAAACTGAATGACAACAGCAAATTACTGGCCTTATGGTCCCCTTGGTTCCTTACTGGTAGACCAGGGGTATAATGCTTACCTTATAGTTATTAAGAGACTAGATAGGAAAATACATGCAGATATATAGGACATGTACTATACACTGTTAACAATATTTAGAATAAAATGAGAGTCACTTTTATTAGACATTAATATAGTAGACAACAATATATTAGATCATACTCCAGAGAGTTTTGGAATTTTACTTAGAAATGTGTCTGAAAGCTCCCCCAAACATTTCCTAGGTTGTTTTCCCCACTAAATAAATTAGTTAGTTTATGATAAATAAAAAGCAATGGGTCCCTTGAACTCACATCTCTCACCCTTTCCAAGATTGTTTTCACCTCTCACTTCCATCTTGACCTCCCATTCTCACCTCTGTTCTTACCTCCCTCAGAGGGAAGAGGCTCTGAGATTCTGATTTCACACAATCGAGATGCAGTGCTCTACTTATGTTAGTTATCATTGAGATCTGGGTTACGTCACGAGGGCTTCAGGCCTTAAGTGGGAAGGCGTGGAACCCTAGCACCCTGCTCACAGGGCAGGTGAAATGTGTCCCTCTCAAGAGGTTTTAAGTGTCAGAATTGATGCCAATCTGATGACACACAGGGTCCACAAACACAGCCGACCAAAGAAGTTCCTGCAAAGGAGCTACGCTTCCAGACTCGAGCTGTGTCCTGAGCTTGCCTGTGTCCTCTCCTGACCCTCTCCCCAGGACAAGAGTGAGACAGCATCTTGTTTAATTACCACCTTTTACGGATCAGGGTGACATGGCACATGACGCTTGCCTTTCCAGATTGCAGTCGGACAGATCTGGGCATGGAGCTGCCCAGAACTCACAGCTCTCCTCTGTGGCCAGGACCAGCCCAGCTGCCAGACTATTCTCTCTCTCTCTCTTTTTTCAATGTAATTTTATTTGTTTGTTTATTTTTGGCTGAGTTGGGCTTTGCTGCCGTGCAGGCTTTTCTCTAGATAAGCCAAGTGAGGTCCACTCTTTTTGGTGGCTTCTCTTGTTGTGGAGCACAGGCTCCAGTGTGTGGGGGTCTTCAGTAGTTGGGATGTGGGCACAGTAGTTGTGGTTTCTGGGCTCTAGAGCACAGGCTCAGCAGCTGTGGTGCATGAGCTCAGTTGCTCCGCGGCATGTGGGATCTTCCTGGACCAGGGATCGAACCTGTGTCTCCTGCATTGGCAGGCGGGTTCTTTACCACTGAGCCACCAGGGAGACCCCAGACTTTTCTCTTTACCTGGGCTCCCGATTCAGGCCAGGTTTGGGTCATGGCACACACAGCAGCCATTACCTTGTGGTCTTCTTTGTCTTCTCTGATTACCTGGGCTCCCGATTGCCAGGCTGGTCTAGACCTAACATTTCCTAGGTTGTTTTCCCACTAAATAAATTAGTTAGTTTATGATAAATAAAAAGCAATGGGTCCCTTGAACTCACATCTCTCACCCTTTCCAAGATTGTTTTCACCTCTCACTTCCATCTTGACCTCCCATTCTCACCTCTGTTCTTACCTCCCTCAGAGGGAAGAGGCTCTGAGATTCTGATTTCACACAATCGAGATGCAGTGCTCTACTTATGTTAGTTATCATTGAGATCTGGGTTACGTCACGAGGGCTTCAGGCCTTAAGTGGGAAGGCGTGGAACCCTAGCACCCTGCTCACAGGGCAGGTGAAATGTGTCCCTCTCAAGAGGTTTTAAGTGTCAGAATTGATGCCAATCTGATGACACACAGGGTCCACAAACACAGCCGACCAAAGAAGTTCCTGCAAAGGAGCTACGCTTCCAGACTCGAGCTGTGTCCTGAGCTTGCCTGTGTCCTCTCCTGACCCTCTCCCCAGGACAAGAGTGAGACAGCATCTTGTTTAATTACCACCTTTTACGGATCAGGGTGACATGGCACATGACGCTTGCCTTTCCAGATTGCAGTCGGACAGATCTGGGCATGGAGCTGCCCAGAACTCACAGCTCTCCTCTGTGGCCAGGACCAGCCCAGCTGCCAGACTATTCTCTCTCTCTCTCTTTTTTCAATGTAATTTTATTTGTTTGTTTATTTTTGGCTGAGTTGGGCTTTGCTGCCGTGCAGGCTTTTCTCTAGATAAGCCAAGTGAGGTCCACTCTTTTTGGTGGCTTCTCTTGTTGTGGAGCACAGGCTCCAGTGTGTGGGGGTCTTCAGTAGTTGCGGCATGTGGGCACAGTAGTTGTGGTTTCTGGGCTCTAGAGCACAGGCTCAGCAGCTGTGGTGCATGAGCTCAGTTGCTCCGCGGCATGTGGGATCTTCCTGGACCAGGGATCGAACCTGTGTCTCCTGCATTGGCAGGCGGGTTCTTTACCACTGAGCCACCAGGGAGACCCCAGACTTTTCTCTTTACCTGGGCTCCCGATTCAGGCCAGGTTTGGGTCATGGCACACACAGCAGCCATTACCTTGTGGTCTTCTTTGTCTTCTCTGAATGACCACTGCACATCCTTTCTGGTCCTCTTGCTGATGCAGGAGCAGAGCGGACGGACTTCAGCGCTCGAGGACTCTGGGGTCGAGTAGACCTGAGGTCAAGCCCTGTCTTTCTGACCGCGTGACCTCGGGCCAGCGGAGACCTTTCAGTCTCTGTTTCAATGGAGTCAGTCTAATAACAGTGCTTGTCTGTCTTCCTAAAGATGTAATGAGATAATATGTGTAAAATGCTTAGCAAAGGGCCTAGGATTTACTGTGCCTTAGCCACTGTCCTTATTGTAGTCACTAATTAAAGAGCTGTCTGTATTCTCCAGTTGTTCCCTGCAGAATCCCCATCTATGTGAGGGTGAAGGCAGTCTGCATGTTCTTTCTCCGGGTATGTTCCCCACTGCAGCTTGGGTGGCTTGGAGGGTCAGGAACTGCAGCAACAGCAGCTGGATCAGTGACTTGTAGGTGACTTGGTCAGCCTCCTGACATGATGAGATGCTGTGTCTTTCCACATATCATTTGCTTACATACAGTGAACAGGTGATCTGACCTAATAGCTCTTACATTGCAGTGGTCTTCCCCTGAGACATGTTCTCTCAGTTCAGTTCTGCTCGTTTGCTGAGACTCCTAGTGACTCTCTGCGACCCCATGCACTCACTGCAGCACGCCAGGCTTCTCTGTCCTTCACCGTCTCCCAGAGCTTGCTCAAACTCATGCCCAGTTGAGTCAGTGATACCAAGTAACCATCTCATCCTCTGTTGTCCCCTTCTCCTTCTGCCATCTATTTTCCCCAACATCAGAGTCTTTTCCAATGCAGGGGACATGTTTTCTTCATGCAGATAAAATACTGAGATGTGTGACTGGTTCATATTACACTTTTATTTAAAAAAATATATAGAGAGCACATGCAGATCCACTCAGTGTTACGTGGCAGCTGGATGGGAGGGTGTTTCGGGAGAGGGGATACATGTCGATGTAGGGCTGAGGGTCTATGCCTGACCCCAGACTTTTCTCTTTACCTGGGCTCCCGATTCAGGCCAGGTTTGGGTCATGGCACACACAGCAGCCATTACCTTGTGGTCTTCTTTGTCTTCTCTGAATGACCACTGCACATCCTTTCTGGTCCTCTTGCTGATGCAGGAGCAGAGCGGACGGACTTCAGCGCTCGAGGACTCTGGGGTCGAGTAGACCTGAGGTCAAGCCCTGTCTTTCTGACCGCGTGACCTCGGGCCAGCGGAGACCTTTCAGTCTCTGTTTCAATGGAGTCAGTCTAATAACAGTGCTTGTCTGTCTTCCTAAAGATGTAATGAGATAATATGTGTAAAATGCTTAGCAAAGGGCCTAGGATTTACTGTGCCTTAGCCACTGTCCTTATTGTAGTCACTAATTAAAGAGCTGTCTGTATTCTCCAGTTGTTCCTGCAGAATCCCCATCTATGTGAGGGTGAAGGCAGTCTGCATGTTCTTTCTCCGGGTATGTTCCCCACTGCAGCTTGGGTGGCTTGGAGGGTCAGGAACTGCAGCAACAGCAGCTGGATCAGTGACTTGTAGGTGACTTGGTCAGCCTCCTGACATGATGAGATGCTGTGTCTTTCCACATATCATTTGCTTACATACAGTGAACAGGTGATCTGACCTAATAGCTCTTACATTGCAGTGGTCTTCCCCTGAGACATGTTCTCTCAGTTCAGTTCTGCTCGTTTGCTGAGACTCCTAGTGACTCTCTGCGACCCCATGCACTCACTGCAGCACGCCAGGCTTCTCTGTCCTTCACCGTCTCCCAGAGCTTGCTCAAACTCATGCCCAGTTGAGTCAGTGATACCAAGTAACCATCTCATCCTCTGTTGTCCCCTTCTCCTTCTGCCATCTATTTTCCCCAACATCAGAGTCTTTTCCAATGCAGGGGACATGTTTTCTTCATGCAGATAAAATACTGAGATGTGTGACTGGTTCATATTACACTTTTATTTAAAAAAAAAATATATAGAGAGAGCACATGCAGATCCACTCAGTGTTACGTGGCAGCTGGATGGGAGGGTGTTTCGGGGAGAGGGAATACATGTCGATGTAGGGCTGAGTCCCTTTGCTCTATGCCTGAAACGATCACAACGTTGTTAATCAAATCTACTCCACGACAGAATGAAAAGGTCAAAAAAATATATGGGTTTTTAGTAAGCCCTGGTGAAACCCATGGGGTATTAGTTGCTTTTTTTCCTGTTTGAAAGAGAACAAGGGATCAAGGCATTACTTAGCTGATGACAGAGGTTTTTTTTTTTTTTTTTTAATCTTCCTAACTAGTTCAGTTACAGTGTGTTCATTAGAGTGAAAACAATGGCCATCGCTCCTGGAGGGAACACACAGCCTTGGGTGACACGAAGGTGCAGGTGCAAGAAGTGTCCTCAGGTGACCCGGGCTCTTTCGGGAGAAAACAAGAGTGTCGTCAGCGCTGAAACCCCAGAAGGTGACACGATGTGTGTCAGGTTACGAAATGACTCGAGTGGTGGCCTCCAGGGAGATTCCTGAGCCCGCTGGTGAGGAGTGAGGCGTGTCTTGTCCAGGACCTCCCGTGAGCCTGCGCCGGCACACGGAGCGGGGCTCCCGTGAGCAGAGGTCAGGGTGGGCCCGTGGGCCCGGGCGGTGGCTTCCTGCATCGGCCCTGTCGGGACAAGAACGAAGCCGGCGAGCCCACGGCCGGCAGGACCAGGCCCTGCTGCTGGTGACCTGGAGGGGGAGAGCGACACAGGGCCACGTCTGCGCGCCTCTCACGTCCTTTTGAAAGAGGCTGGCGTGAGGGTGAGGGGACAGAGCATACAGCCGCTTTCCACATTGCAGGCCCCCGGGACACGCAAGAGACCAGGACAAGATACAGACGGAGTACCAGGGAATTCCCAGAATCTGTTTTCTCGTGCCCGACCCTCACCCGTGTCCCCAGGACGGAATGGTTCTTGAAGACTCTTGTCTGTTTGCATTCTCCAACCATCAGAGTCTTTTCCAATGCAGGGACATGTTTTCTTCATGCAGATAAAATACTGAGATGTGTGACTGGTTCATATTACACTTTATTTAAAAAAATATATAGAGAGCACATGCAGATCCACTCAGTGTTACGTGGCAGCTGGATGGGAGGGTGTTTCGGGGAGAGGGAATACATGTCGATGTAGGGCTGAGTCCCTTTGCTCTATGCCTGAAACGATCACAACGTTGTTAATCAAATCTACTCCACGACAGAATGAAAAGGTCAAAAAAATATATGGGTTTTTAGTAAGCCCTGGTGAAACCCATGGGGTATTAGTTGCTTTTTTTCCTGTTTGAAAGAGAACAAGGGATCAAGGCATTACTTAGCTGATGACAGAGGTTTTTTTTTTTTTTTTTTAATCTTCCTAACTAGTTCAGTTACAGTGTGTTCATTAGAGTGAAAACAATGGCCATCGCTCCTGGAGGGAACACACAGCCTTGGGTGACACGAAGGTGCAGGTGCAAGAAGTGTCCTCAGGTGACCCGGGCTCTTTCGGGAGAAAACAAGAGTGTCGTCAGCGCTGAAACCCCAGAAGGTGACACGATGTGTGTCAGGTTACGAAATGACTCGAGTGGTGGCCTCCAGGGAGATTCCTGAGCCCGCTGGTGAGGAGTGAGGCGTGTCTTGTCCAGGACCTCCCGTGAGCCTGCGCCGGCACACGGAGCGGGGCTCCCGTGAGCAGAGGTCAGGGTGGGCCCGTGGGCCCGGGCGGTGGCTTCCTGCATCGGCCCTGTCGGGACAAGAACGAAGCCGGCGAGCCCACGGCCGGCAGGACCAGGCCCTGCTGCTGGTGACCTGGAGGGGGAGAGCGACACAGGGCCACGTCTGCGCGCCTCTCACGTCCTTTTGAAAGAGGCTGGCGTGAGGGTGAGGGGACAGAGCATACAGCCGCTTTCCACATTGCAGGCCCCCGGGACACGCAAGAGACCAGGACAAGATACAGACGGAGTACCAGGGAATTCCCAGAATCTGTTTTCTCGTGCCCGACCCTCACCCGTGTCCCCAGGACGGAATGGTTCTTGAAGACTCTTGTCTGTTTGCATTCTCCAGGATGTTGGTACTTTTCACTAGAGCCTCTTGTGTTAATACAAGGCTAAGTCCAAAAGTGAGCTATGAAAAAAAAATACACAGTTTGTTTATTTTTTGTGATCCATAGTAATTTAATTTCGATTTTGAGCCTCCTTTCAACCGAGTGGTAAAAGCCTGCCCTTGGCCCAGTCAGGTGCCTCCTCCTCAATGCTGCATCTATTCTCAGTGCTGAAATGAGGGGTCTGAGAACAGGAGGGCTGCCTTAGGCTGGATTGTCTCATCTCTGTCTCTCCTGAGAGGCCCTTCTTAAGCCTCGTGTGGGTCTCTGCTGGGACTCCTTCCTGTCTGATTACAAAACCTCTTGGAGTTCTGTCTTTCTGTCTCTCCTCTCTTGCCCTCCATCCCTTCTCCTTCCTCCTCCTGTCTCCTCCGTTTCCTCTTTCTCTCTCTGAAGAATCCACCCTTGTCCACACCACTCTTAGGAGCACGGAAAACACATCACCTGTGCGATCCGCACTGAAGGAGGGCTTCTGAGTTGAATCAAGTCCACCCATGTAGACACACGTCACAGTCTAGTACCCGATCAAGGTTCTCCGAACTCGAGGAATGAGGAAGAAAAATGTTAAAAGGGAGGGAAAGAAAGCTAAGGTGCTAGTCCGTCCTGAGTGTTGCCCAGTCAAGTCCGAAAGTAAGGGTAAGGAGGGACAGAAAGGCCTGAGCTCCAGAAAGGACTGTTTCCCTGGACATAGGACCACGACCTGTGGTTCCCACCCCTTCCCACCTGATTCCACCAGGCGGGGTGACACGTGGAAGATGTGACTGTGCCGTGCGTGTACGTGGGTGGACTCAGAAGCTCAGAAACCCTCCTTCGGTATCTAGTATCGTGTGTTTTTAATACCCTGAGTCTGCAAGCTCATACTGAGTTTCTGTCCCTCTGTGGTCTGGTGCAGGATTGTCCTTGACTTGGAGAAATGGGCCCCCTGCCCCTGGGCCCAAAGAGCCAGGGAACTGGTTTTTTTGAAATGGTCTCCTACAGACGGAGTACCAGGAATTCCCAGAATCTGTTTTCTCGTGCCCGACCTCACCCGTGTCCCCAGGACGGAATGCTTCTTGAAGACTCTTGTCTGTTTGCATTCTCCAGGATGTTGGTACTTTTCACTAGAGCCTCTTGTGTTAATACAAGGCTAAGTCCAAAAGTGAGCTATGAAAAAAAAATACACAGTTTGTTTATTTTTTGTGATCCATAGTAATTTAATTTCGATTTTGAGCCTCCTTTCAACCGAGTGGTAAAAGCCTGCCCTTGGCCCAGTCAGGTGCCTCCTCCTCAATGCTGCATCTATTCTCAGTGCTGAAATGAGGGGTCTGAGAACAGGAGGGCTGCCTTAGGCTGGATTGTCTCATCTCTGTCTCTCCTGAGAGGCCCTTCTTAAGCCTCGTGTGGGTCTCTGCTGGGACTCCTTCCTGTCTGATTACAAAACCTCTTGGAGTTCTGTCTTTCTGTCTCTCCTCTCTTGCCCTCCATCCCTTCTCCTTCCTCCTCCTGTCTCCTCCGTTTCCTCTTTCTCTCTCTGAAGAATCCACCCTTGTCCACACCACTCTTAGGAGCACGGAAAACACATCACCTGTGCGATCCGCACTGAAGGAGGGCTTCTGAGTTGAATCAAGTCCACCCATGTAGACACACGTCACAGTCTAGTACCCGATCAAGGTTCTCCGAACTCGAGGAATGAGGAAGAAAAATGTTAAAAGGGAGGGAAAGAAAGCTAAGGTGCTAGTCCGTCCTGAGTGTTGCCCAGTCAAGTCCGAAAGTAAGGGTAAGGAGGGACAGAAAGGCCTGAGCTCCAGAAAGGACTGTTTCCCTGGACATAGGACCACGACCTGTGGTTCCCACCCCTTCCCACCTGATTCCACCAGGCGGGGTGACACGTGGAAGATGTGACTGTGCCGTGCGTGTACGTGGGTGGACTCAGAAGCTCAGAAACCCTCCTTCGGTATCTAGTATCGTGTGTTTTTAATACCCTGAGTCTGCAAGCTCATACTGAGTTTCTGTCCCTCTGTGGTCTGGTGCAGGATTGTCCTTGACTTGGAGAAATGGGCCCCCTGCCCCTGGGCCCAAAGAGCCAGGGAACTGGCTCTTTGAAATGTCTTCTCTGAATCTTTCTAAGTCTGCCTCTGGCATCCGAAATGTACATGGGCCCATCCACATTTCTCTCCTTTGGAGTACTGTCTGACCCTTCCCCGCACGTGCGGGTCTCCCAGATAGCCAAGGAGCCGTAGACCTTGTACCTGTAGCGTCATCCAAGGGTCCCAGAGCTGGGCTCTTTTCTAGAAGGGTAGCTTAGTGAAAAGATCACTTCCCCTGGATGGAACAGTGATTCTTTGTCAGGCCTGTCTGAGGTTCGACCTGGCTACTAACAGGGTAATTTAGCGTGGCTCCTACTGTTCTCACAAAGAGTTCTCCACCTGCCTGGCATCAGCTATACTGTAGAGGAGCCTTGTTCTTGTGTCTCTGTCCTTCACTCAGGCAGTAACGGTATAATCTCAAGTTACATCCACAGTGAAGGGAGTAGACACAGGGTAACTGACAACACAGGGAAGAAGCACCCCGGCAAGACTACTCAAATGCCGCTATTCTCATGAAAAGTAGCATAGTTGGGAGTCGGTATTGAGACTCGGGGGTTTTCTATTGTTAGTTCTAGTTCTGACTCTGCTGCTCACTAGCTAGGTGATCATGGTAGGGCACTTCCATTCTCTGGGCCTGTTTCTTCATCTTTGAAATGAGGTAGGTGGATGGGTGGATGGATAGATGGGTGGGTAGGTAGGCGGATGGATGGCTAACTACCTGGATGGATGGGTGGATGGGTGGGTGGGTCCAAGGATGGGTGGATGGATTGTGAGAATGCCTGCCAGGCAGACTGAGGAGAGAGAGGAAGGAGGGTTGGTGGCTGTCAGACACTCCAGCTCTATCCAGCTGCTGTAGGTTTCCTGGTTTCCTGGCCGTCTTATCACTCCTGCTTTGTTTCAGGAGCAGTTTTTTGAGGTAGTTTGCTCTAGGAGTCAGAACTTGACTTTTTCTTCTCTACCAACTTACTGTGCCCTCAGTGACCCTTGGACAGTTCAGGAGCTCTGCATCAGTTCCTCATCAGTGAAATGGAGTTCATAGCAGCCATCCTGTCTATCCTGCAGGGTTTTCGTGGGCATCCAGTGTGATAATGGGCGTGGGAGACACTCCGCAGCCAGGAAGCCCTCCTACAAGGTCATGTTCTGTGAGGCATCTCCCGGGACTGCTCTCCTCTCCTCATTCCTGGTTACAGCTGCCCAAGGGACTCATACATGGCTTACTGGAAACATGGTTCCAGGGGATTTCACAGCTTCCAAAAGAAACAGAGTAAAAGAAGTCACAAGCTAAGGTTGCGTTGCCACGTTGTGCTCATCACATGACAGGGAAAGGACTTTTGTGTTCTTTTAATTTTGTTCAAGTGCTGTAGCCAGAAGGTGCACAGTTATTACAGGGAGAGTAAAAACCAGGGGTTTATCTTTTTGTGTATGTGCGCTTATCCACCTGAACTAAATGAGGCAGTGGAAAATTCCCAGCAATAGGCTGAGCCAACATCTAAGCATTTGTGGGATAAATCAGCTTATCTGTGGAGACGGGACAGCGCTGAAAGGTGGAGGCTGACGTGGTCCTCTTGTTAAACATCCATATTAAGTTGATAAGAGAACTGTCTCCCCTCATCCCTTTACCCAGAGCCAGTCTCTCTTGGTCACTTCTTAAATAATTCTTATTTTGTAACATCAGAAAATCTTAGCTTCTGAAGGAAGCATTAAGTGATCTCATCTGGCCTTCCCCTTAGTTTGATGGTTTCAAAGCATGTCCTTGGACCAGCAACCTCAGAGCATCACCTGGAAATCGTTAGAAATGCCATTTCTCAGGACTTCTGGTCCAGTGGCTAAGACTCTGTGCTCCCAGTGCAGGGGACTGGAGTTTGATCTGTGGTCAGGGAACTAGATCCCACCTGCTGCAACTGAGAGTTTGCAAGTGTTGTTGTTCAGTTGCTAAGTCATGTCTGACTCTTTGCGACCCCATGGATTGCAGCACGCCAGGCTTCCCTGTCCTTCTGTGTCTCCTAGAGTTTGTTCAAACTCGTATCCATTGAGTCAGTGATGCCATCCAACTGTGTCATCTTCTGCTGCCCTCTTCTCCTCCTGCCCTCAGTCCTTCCCAGCGTCAGAGTCTTTTCCAATGAGTTGGCTCTTCACATCAGGTGACCAAAGTATGGGAACTTCAGCCTCAGCGTTAGTCCTACAATGAATCCTTAGGGTTGGTTTCCTTTAGGATTGGCTGGTTTGATTTCCTTCCTGTCCAGGGGACTCTCAGGAGTCTTCTGCAGCACCACAACTTGGAACCGTCAATTCTTTGGTGCTCCGCCTTCTTAGTGGTCCAACCCTCACATCCATCCATACATGACTACTGGAAAAACCACAGCTTTGACAAGGTGGACCCTTGGTTGGCAAAATGATGTCTCTGCTTTTTTAAAACGGTGTCTGAGTTTTTCATAGCTTTTCGTCCAAGGAGCAAGTGTCCTTTAATTACATATTACCACTAAAGATCCTGAGTGCTGCAACTAAGGCCCAGCACAGCCAAATACATAAATATTAAAAAAAGAAAAGAAATGGAATTTCTTGGGCTCCCCCTCAGACTTGGTGAGCTAGCAGCTATTGGTGGGAGGGATCGTAGGGATCTGTGACCGAGTTTTCCGAGTGACTCTGATGGATCAGAAATTTGAACTCAGGGTCCTAATTCATTATTCCTTGAATGGCATACCTGCAGGACGATCTCTATTGTGTCTGCCTGGGTATTTCTGGCTGCAGGGAGCTCACTGGTTCATGAAACAGTTGCTGAAAAGCCCTGGCAATTAGATATTTTATCGTCATAATGAGAGAACCCTGACTTCTTGTCCCTGCCACCTGCTGGCATTGTCTCGATGCGCTCAAGGCAATTCAGAGTTCGAGCCAACTGGAGCTCCCTGGTAGCTGGGCTAATTCTTCATGTGGTAGGCGTCAGGGAAGGTGAACCCAGGAGGATAAAGTGGGGAGGGGTGGGGAGCGGAGGGGAGTGCTTCCCGTTTTCCTTTCAACCAAATAAAACAGCAAGATTAAGGGCTGGCCCAGCATTTGTGAGATCATGATAAATATCAGTATTAATAACAATAGTGACAGTAATAATTGCTCGGCTCGATTATGCATCCAACTGTGTCATTCTCTCTGCTGCCTCTTCTCCTCCTGCCCTCAGTCCTTCCCAGCGTCAGAGTCTTTTCCAATGAGTTGGCTCTTCACATCAGGTGACCAAAGTATGGGAACTTCAGCCTCAGCGTTAGTCCTACAATGAATCCTTAGGGTTGGTTTCCTTTAGGATTGGCTGGTTTGATTTCCTTCCTGTCCAGGGGACTCTCAGGAGTCTTCTGCAGCACCACAACTTGGAACCGTCAATTCTTTGGTGTTCCGCCTTCTTAGTGGTCCAACCCTCACATCCATCCATACATGACTACTGGAAAAACCACAGCTTTGACAAGGTGGACCCTTGGTTGGCAAAATGATGTCTCTGCTTTTTAATACGGTGTCTGAGTTTTTCATAGCTTTTCGTCCAAGGAGCAAGTGTCCTTTAATTACATATTACCACTAAAGATCCTGAGTGCTGCAACTAAGGCCCAGCACAGCCAAATACATAAATATTAAAAAAAGAAAAGAAATGGAATTTCTTGGGCTCCCCCTCAGACTTGGTGAGCTAGCAGCTATTGGTGGGAGGGATCGTAGGGATCTGTGACCGAGTTTTCCGAGTGACTCTGATGGATCAGAAATTTGAACTCAGGGTCCTAATTCATTATTCCTTGAATGGCATACCTGCAGGACGATCTCTATTGTGTCTGCCTGGGTATTTCTGGCTGCAGGGAGCTCACTGGTTCATGAAACAGTTGCTGAAAAGCCCTGGCAATTAGATATTTTATCGTCATAATGAGAGAACCCTGACTTCTTGTCCCTGCCACCTGCTGGCATTGTCTCGATGCGCTCAAGGCAATTCAGAGTTCGAGCCAACTGGAGCTCCCTGGTAGCTGGGCTAATTCTTCATGTGGTAGGCGTCAGGGAAGGTGAACCCAGGAGGATAAAGTGGGGAGGGGTGGGGAGCGGAGGGGAGTGCTTCCCGTTTTCCTTTCAACCAAATAAAACAGCAAGATTAAGGGCTGGCCCAGCATTTGTGAGATCATGATAAATATCAGTATTAATAACAATAGTGACAGTAATAATTGCCCTCGGCTCGATTTGGATGCAGGTCAAGAAACCATCCAAATAAAATTACATGTAAGAAAAATGTGCGTCTTCGGTGCTGGGAACATTTTCAGAGAGGAAGAAAAATGGGTGCTGTGGAAAACATTTCGCCTTCTGGTGGGGATAACTGCTCCTTTCCATTCTGAGGAGGTTGTAAAAGAAAGGAGTATCTCAGCAGGATAGAGATATTTTATGGCGAGGTCCCAGCCCTCTCTCTTTCTCTGAGGGAGAGGTGTGTACAGTCATCAGGCTGGAGGGGGAAACGAGCCTTTGCCTGGTAGCCCCTCCAACATGAATGCTTTGAGTTGAATACCTTTGTTGGGCCGGATTTTGCGAGCGATGGCCTTTGTCTGTTTGTTTCTGGTGGGCCATTGGCAGAGGGGCTGAGAGCATGGCATTCTGAGAATCCTCCAGGAGGCACGGAGGCTGGGAGGGTGGAGGCTTCTTGCCCGAGGGGGCGGCCACGCCCAAAGGCTGGCCCTCCCTCCCTCCCTCCCTCCACCCGGGTCTCTCCTCCTTAGACTGACAGCGCTGCAGCTCTAAGCCCCGTCAGGACGCTCTCACAGACGATTTTTCCGTCCCCCAATTTGAGCCTGGAGAGTGTTTACTTCCTGTCAACCCCCAGGGACCCGCTGATTTTTCCCATTACTGCAAATTGCTGCTCTTGGGTGCTTTGCATTTGTTATTAAGATGCAATCAGGGCTTCCTAACTGATTAACAGCCTCACCCCGCGGCCCCCCAACCCTTACACCTGACTCGGAGGCCGTGACAGCGGAAAACAGAGTCCCTGGGCTGCTGGGTGTCTGTTCTGTCTGGGGCAGCGGGCGGGAGCTGGGAGGGCTGCGGGGAGGGGAGAAGGGGCTCCTCCGCGGATGCTGGGCATGCTCGGAAGGAGCCCGGTGTCTCCCAGGTTCCCGGGACTTGCGGTGGGTGTCGGGCCGTGTGACAGGCCTCTGGAATGGTGACGGCTGATGGCTATGACGGCCTGCCCAGTGAGGCAGAGGCCGGCCCGCGCCGGGCCTTCTGGACGGCTAAACACGGAGCATCTCTTAAGGCTGCGCGGCAGGGTGATGAGTGTGCGCGTGACGGCCTGCCCAGAATCGTGTGTCGGTCAACGGCTCCGAACCCCCCAGCCCTGCCACCCAGAGGCCCCCAGCCTCCGCCTCCCCACCCGAGGATGCCTTCTCCATCCCACCCACCACGTCCAGCCCTTTCCTCGGTCCTGTCGGTGCCCAGAGCCAGTGAAATGCACATCAAGCGCGTGTCCACACACAGGCAGTGGCTTCTAAGCGCCCACCTACAAAAGCACGTCCTGGTGAAAGCGCGCCCGCTCAGCAACAGCCGGGACCCTTTCCCCACCTGCCTGGCGCTTCCTTTGTTAAAGCGTCTCCCTTTTCATTAAACAGGGGTCTTCATTCTTGCCCTCCCTGAAGGGTCACTGTTGCTTGAGAGAAAGGAAGAGCCCTCGGAAATTGTGGATGCAAAAAGCTTATTGAACCCCTGAGAAGTGAAAGGGTGAGAGGGCTGGGGGAGAAACTAGCCCCGTAGCTGTCAGGGGGCCAAGCAAACCTGGCCAGCTGGATTACAGGGTGAGCGGAGCTGGGGGGCCGTGCGTGCTGCTGCTCGCCAGGCAGAGCCCAGTGGGGAGCCTTGCAGCCGAAGGGGCCCTGGGCCCTGCCTCACCTGGCTTTTCCTTGGCTTTTCTAAAATGTGTGGAGGGAAGAAACAGAGATTGAGGGGGTAAGAGAGAATGACAGGAAGGCAGGATTTTCATACGGCTGCACAGGCCCAGGCTTCCCGGGTGACGCAGTGTTGAAGAATTCATCTGCTAGTACGGGAGACACACGAGATGAGGGTTCGATAACTGGGTCAGGAAACCCACTGCAGTATTCGTGCCTGAAAAATTCCACGGACAGAGGCGCCAGGCGGGCTACAGTCCATGGCGTCGCAGAGAGTGGGACGAGGGTGTGCAACTGAGCACACAGGGGCCCAGGCTTGAAAAGGGGTGAGCAGTGCCAGGCTCCGTCCCGGGTGGTTCCATTCTCTGCTCCTGTTGTCTCAGCCTGGGATGGTCATGCATCTTCATCGGGTTGTTGTGAAGCAAACACAGCGGGTTATATACAGAGTCCATGGGGATTTACTTTTCTTTTCGTTTGGGGAGGTGGGTTGTTAAGGCAACATGTAAACACGTACAATTATTATGTTATTATTATAACATAAACATATTGTTTAAAGACTAAGATGAAATCTTTTGAAAGACCAGAAGGGATTATGGGTGTCTTACCCTTTCATGAAAAAAAGGTTCAGGTATTAAATTCCAGAGTTTACATTAGTTCATTCTCCTGACGAGTGACATGACTTTTTCCCCTGCATGCTGCTTAAGGTGAAATGCACATCAAGCGCGTGTCCACACACAGGCAGTGGCTTCTAAGCGCCCACCTACAAAAGCACGTCCTGGTGAAAGCGCGCCCGCTCAGCAACAGCCGGGACCCTTTCCCCACCTGCCTGGCGCTTCCTTTGTTAAAGCGTCTCCCTTTTCATTAAACAGGGGTCTTCATTCTTGCCCTCCCTGAAGGGTCACTGTTGCTTGAGAGAAAGGAAGAGCCCTCGGAAATTGTGGATGCAAAAAGCTTATTGAACCCCTGAGAAGTGAAAGGGTGAGAGGGCTGGGGGAGAAACTAGCCCCGTAGCTGTCAGGGGGCCAAGCAAACCTGGCCAGCTGGATTACAGGGTGAGCGGAGCTGGGGGGCCGTGCGTGCTGCTGCTCGCCAGGCAGAGCCCAGTGGGGAGCCTTGCAGCCGAAGGGGCCCTGGGCCCTGCCTCACCTGGCTTTTCCTTGGCTTTTCTAAAATGTGTGGAGGGAAGAAACAGAGATTGAGGGGGTAAGAGAGAATGACAGGAAGGCAGGATTTTCATACGGCTGCACAGGCCCAGGCTTCCCGGGTGACGCAGTGTTGAAGAATTCATCTGCTAGTACGGGAGACACACGAGATGAGGGTTCGATAACTGGGTCAGGAAACCCACTGCAGTATTCGTGCCTGAAAAATTCCACGGACAGAGGCGCCAGGCGGGCTACAGTCCATGGCGTCGCAGAGAGTGGGACGAGGGTGTGCAACTGAGCACACAGGGGCCCAGGCTTGAAAAGGGGTGAGCAGTGCCAGGCTCCGTCCCGGGTGGTTCCATTCTCTGCTCCTGTTGTCTCAGCCTGGGATGGTCATGCATCTTCATCGGGTTGTTGTGAAGCAAACACAGCGGGTTATATACAGAGTCCATGGGGATTTACTTTTCTTTTCGTTTGGGGAGGTGGGTTGTTAAGGCAACATGTAAACACGTACAATTATTATGTTATTATTATAACATAAACATATTGTTTAAAGACTAAGATGAAATCTTTTGAAAGACCAGAAGGGATTATGGGTGTCTTACCCTTTCATGAAAAAAAGGTTCAGGTATTAAATTCCAGAGTTTACATTAGTTCATTCTCCTGACGAGTGACATGACTTTTTCCCCTGCATGCTGCTTAGATGGTCCAAAGCAGATACAAAGGAAAAGACTTGGGGGGCTTCCCTGTGGTCCAGTGGTTCAGAATCCGCCTGTCAATGTAGGGGACACAAGTTCAATCCTTAGTATGGAAAGATTGCACATGCCATAGGGGCAACTAAGCCCAAGGGCCACAGCTACTGAGCCCGTGTTCTAGAGTCCATGCTTAGCAACGAGAAGCCGCCATGGTGGCACCACAATTGGAGGAAGCCCATGTGCAGCAATGAAGACCCAGGGTAAACAAAAATAACCAGATTTTTAAAAAGTCAAACACTTGACCCAAGATCCTCCCTGACTGTTCAGGAAACCCTCTTAGATGTGGCTTTCAAAGCATGCTGAAGAACCAAAGAAAGCATGATCAGAATGGGCACTGTCTTTGGCACTAGGAGGCAGCTCAGACAGTGTTTAAGGAGAGGGGCAGAGGATGGGAATTGGGTGTTGCCGAGAGAGTCCTATAGAAGAGCTCTCCGGGAGTGTGCGTGCTTACACGGGCTACAGATGGGCCACGGACGCCTGTTCATTCAGGGCAGCTGCTGCTCACGCGTCTTCCAGGCTGTGTGGCAGAGGGAAGGGGCCTGTCATGCGTGGGATTAGAGTCCCACTTTATAATTAGGATCTCAGAAGAAGATGGTGAAACCAAAGCAAAATTTGATGAGACGATAGCTAAGAATTTCCCTAAACTGAAAAAGAGAGCCAGCCATAGATTCTAGAAGCTTATCAACAACAAGATAAATACAAGACTAATACTTCTAGACACATCATGGTCACTGTGAAAACTAAAGGCAACCATCTTTAAAGCAGCCAGATTTAGAAAAGAAAGAGACCTAAAAAACCCACAACAGGAGGCCCACACGGGCCAGAGAACAAAGATGGATGAAAAACAGATAAATGAAAGACCAATAGAAGTGGCCCGCCTACCCCCCTCCTTTCCCAACCCACCCCCACCACCAAAAAAAAAGTAAAAAAAAAAACAAAACAACAATCAAAAAACCCACAACACTAACACCAGACTTCTCAACCACAGGAATGGAAGAAAGGGACATCATTACAGATTCTCCTTACATGAAAGAAAAATGAAATGATATTATGAATTTTTATTCCAATACATTTTGATAATTTATAAAAATAGATCTTACTAAAATGAACACAGAGAGAAATAGGAATGCTAATATTTATTAAAATCAAATCCATTATTAAAAACCTTGCCCTCCGGATGGCTCCAGGTCCAGTTTGGAAAATTTCTCCAAACTTTAATAAATAAATTATCTTGTATAACTCTTCTAGAGAATAAGAAAACAAAAGACATTTTAAAACTTGTTTTATAAAGCAAGATATAATTTAAAATGCAAGGACATCGCAAGACAGAAAAATTACAGATGAATCTGTTTTGTGAATGTAGGTTTAAAATTGTTAATTAAAATATTTGCAAGTCAAATCCAGTGATGTATAAAAAGTACAAATCAGAACCAATTTGGGTTAATTCCAGAGATACAGGAATGGTTTAATAATCAAAAGACAGCAATTATAACTGAACATATTAATAATATAAAGGAGAGTCATAAATTGAATATAGAATGGTATAGGCAATTTAGAAAATAAAAATAGAACAAAGGAGATGTGGCCATCTCAGTAGATGTAGAAGAAGCAGTGGATAAAATTCAATATACATTCTGGACAAAATTCTTACTTATCAAAGTAAACATAGAAGTCATTCCTTTAATCTGATAAAGGTCATCTTCAAAAAAAATCTACTGCAAACATTGTACTTAAAGGTAAAATAATGAAAGCCATCCCTTGAGATTAGGAATGAGAAAAGATGCTCAAGTCACCTTTCTTTAGTGTTGTACTTGACTTACTAGCAAGAAAAAAGAAATAAAAGCAACGAGGCTTCAAAAGGAAGATATGCTGTTGCCGTTTGTAGCTGACGGGATTGTGCATTTAGAAAAAGACAGATGGGTTTCCCTGATGGTCCAGTGGATAAGCGCACTGCCTTGCAGTGCAAGGGGTGCTGGTTCAATCCCTGACCTGGGAAGATCCCACGTGCTGCGGAGCAGCTGGACTGATGTGTCCAACTACCAAGCCGGAGCTCTGGGGTACATGCGCCCAGAGCCGCTGCTACGGGAGAGGCCACTGTGATGGGAGGCCCACACAGGCCAAAGAACAAAGGTGGATGAAAATGAATAAATGAAAGACCAATAGAAGTGGCCAAAAAAGAGAAGAATTTGCAGGAAAACTATTAGAATTATTACATACATTCAGGGATGCCACTGAATACACCACCAGCATACAACAGTCAGTTTTTCCCTACATACAGTATTTTCTCTTTATCTGGAGCAGGTATGTTCCAAGACCGCTGATGGATGCCAGCGCCTTGGACGGGACCAAACCCTATGTAGAATGTATTTTTTTCTGATTCGGGTAGCACATGCAGCATGGATCCACGGGACAAAGCGGCGATGGAAGGTCCTGGGCAGGCTGGAGAGAACCGTGAGGGATTCCATCATGCTGCTCAGAACAGCATACCGTTTTAAACGTAGGAATTATTTGTTTCTGGAAGGTACCATTTAATATTTCCAAAACATGGTGGACTCTGGGTTATGACAATCGCAGAAGTTAAACTTTGGGTGAAGGGAGGGCTGCTTTACAAGCAACAGGTGTAAAGGAAAGAAAATATGCACACCATTTACAATAGCATCCCCAAATCAACCAGGTAGAATAAATACAATAAAAAATGGACGAGAAAGCAGTATGAGAGATATCAGATAAGATCTAAATGAAGGAGGAATAGATTACATTCATAGATTAGAAGATTCAGTATTATAAAGAAGCCGAGTGGAAGTCGCTCAGTCATGTCCGACACTTTGTGACCTCATTCCTTTAATCTGATAAAGGTCATCTTCAAAAAAAATCTACTGCAAACATTGTACTTAAAGGTAAAATAATGAAAGCCATCCCTTGAGATTAGGAATGAGAAAAGATGCTCAAGTCACCTTTCTTTAGTGTTGTACTTGACTTACTAGCAAGAAAAAAGAAATAAAAGCAACGAGGCTTCAAAAGGAAGATATGCTGTTGCCGTTTGTAGCTGACGGGATTGTGCATTTAGAAAAAGACAGATGGGTTTCCCTGATGGTCCAGTGGATAAGCGCACTGCCTTGCAGTGCAAGGGGTGCTGGTTCAATCCCTGACCTGGGAAGATCCCACGTGCTGCGGAGCAGCTGGACTGATGTGTCCAACTACCAAGCCGGAGCTCTGGGGTACATGCGCCCAGAGCCGCTGCTACGGGAGAGGCCACTGTGATGGGAGGCCCACACAGGCCAAAGAACAAAGGTGGATGAAAATGAATAAATGAAAGACCAATAGAAGTGGCCAAAAAAGAGAAGAATTTGCAGGAAAACTATTAGAATTATTACATACATTCAGGGATGCCACTGAATACACCACCAGCATACAACAGTCAGTTTTTCCCTACATACAGTATTTTCTCTTTATCTGGAGCAGGTATGTTCCAAGACCGCTGATGGATGCCAGCGCCTTGGACGGGACCAAACCCTATGTAGAATGTATTTTTTTCTGATTCGGGTAGCACATGCAGCATGGATCCACGGGACAAAGCGGCGATGGAAGGTCCTGGGCAGGCTGGAGAGAACCGTGAGGGATTCCATCATGCTGCTCAGAACAGCATACCGTTTTAAACGTAGGAATTATTTGTTTCTGGAAGGTACCATTTAATATTTCCAAAACATGGTGGACTCTGGGTTATGACAATCGCAGAAGTTAAACTTTGGGTGAAGGGAGGGCTGCTTTACAAGCAACAGGTGTAAAGGAAAGAAAATATGCACACCATTTACAATAGCATCCCCAAATCAACCAGGTAGAATAAATACAATAAAAAATGGACGAGAAAGCAGTATGAGAGATATCAGATAAGATCTAAATGAAGGAGGAATAGATTACATTCATAGATTAGAAGATTCAGTATTATAAAGAAGCCGAGTGGAAGTCGCTCAGTCATGTCCGACACTTTGTGACCCATGGACGAGCCATGGAATTCACCAGGCAAGAATACTGGAGTGGGGAGCCTTTCCCCTTCTCCAGGGGATCTTCCCAACCTCAGGATCGAACCTAGGTCTCCTGCATTGCAGGTGGATTTTTTTTTTAAACTTTTATTTTACTTTTAACTTTTACAGAGTTTTGTTGTTTACAGATATGTATGTTCCCAGATTAGTCATATGTATATCCCCCCCCCATCCCACCCCTCCAGACCATCACACAGCGCCTCTGCAGGATCCCCTTTTCTGCAGGTGCATTCTTTACCCTCTGAGCCACCAAGGAAGCCCAAGAATACTCGAGTGAGTAACCTATACCTTTTTCAGGGAATCTTCGCAACCAAGGGATTGAACCCGGGTCTCCTATGTTGCAGGCAGATTCTTTGCCAGTTGAGCTACAAGGGAAGCCCCATAAAGAAACCACCTGATCTATATAGTCAGAGTTTAAGATATTTAGGATATATGTTTTGCTTTCTTTTGGGGGAAAGCAACAGACTGATTATAAAATGTATATGAAAATGAAAAGGGCAATAGCAAAGTACACCTTGAATAAGAAAAACAAAATTGGAGGGTTGTTATATAAAGAGGTATTATAAAGCTACAGACAGGGCTTCCCCTGGTGGTCCAGTGGGTAAGGACACCTCCTTGCAGTGCAAGGGGCGCCGGTTTGAGCCCTGGCCTGGGAAGATCCCACGTGCCGCGGAGCGGCTGGACCAATGTGTCCAACTACCGAGCCAGAGCTCTGGGGCGCATGCGCCCAGAGCCGGTGCTCTGCGACAACAGACGCCACCGCGATGGGAGGCCCACACGGGCCAAAGAACAAAGATGGATGAAAACAGAGAAATGAAAGACCAATAGAAGTGACCTGCCCGCTCCCCTCCCTCCCCAACCCGACCCCCGCCCAAAATAAATAAATAAATAAATCTTTAAAAAAATAAATAAAATAAAGCTACAGACAGTTCAGGGAGATTACTCTTCATATAAAACAGAAATATCAAGCAGTGTAACAGAAGAAAGTATTAAGAGCAGACTCATTTATATAAATTCATAGTTAATTTATGACAGTTAACACAGCAGTGCGTTGGTTAAAAGATTTTTATTTTCATAATGGTCTGAGACCATAAGATAGCTGTATGTCAAAATCTTGATTCTTCTCTTACATGGTATAAAAGATACCAGTTCTAAGAAACTTACAGACCTAAATGTGAAAGCTAAAATAATTCAACTCGTAACTTTGCAAACAGATGACCGCAGGCACTTTGCTACACTAGTTCATCAGACACCCAGATCCTTGCTCCTGTCTCGGACCTGTGGGAACCCCTGGTACCTGGTGTGTCAGTTAGAAATACTCTCAGGTGCAAGTAATAGAAATACAGAAGGGTACCTTAAACCCATAGGTATTTGCTTTTTCACTTAAGAAGTCTGGTGGGAGGCGGAGGCTGGTGTTGGTTGAACCATTCGGTTGGTTCCTTGAATCTGTGGGGAGCCAGAGATTTTCTGTTTTCTCTCTGTTCACTCTGACATCCTGAGTTTTTGACTTTTGTCCCTTGTTCTTGCCATCTTGAGGTTGTAAAATCACGTTTGCAGCTCACAGCATCAAAACCATTACAGGGCAGAAACAAGGGAAGAGAGAAGATAGCTTGTGTGCATGCTAGGTCGCTTCAGTTGTGTCTGACTCTTTGTGATCCTATGAACTGTAGCCCGCCAGGCCTCTCTGTCCATGGGATTCTCCAGGCAAAAATGCTGTAGTGGGTGGCTGTGCCCTCCTCCAGCGGATCTTCCTGACCCAAGGATCTAACCTGTATCTCTTCTGTCTTCTGCATTGGCAGGCGGGTTCTTTACCACTAGCGCCCCCTGGGAAACCCATAAGATAGCTTACCTGTCTCTTATCAGAGGGCAAGCCTTCCCATAACCCAACCCCATCCTCATCCTCAGCAAACTTCCCAGTGCCTTCTTGGCCAGAACAAGTCACACTGACACCCTTAGATGCACAGTCATTACTGGAAACTGAGTAGTACTTGGTGGGTCAGAATAGCTCTTGCATAGCTAACCAGCAGCGGGAGGCAGAGGTAATCGTTTAGAATAGCAAATAGAAGCAAAGATGTTGTATGATCCACCTCCCACTCTGCATAATCAAGAGTTGGGTTTACCTGTTCTCCTAGACTCTCTTTGGGGACAGATGTGTACTTGATTCATCCTCCTCACGCAGCCTTTGAAATTATTTGCTTGATTCTTCTCTTACATGGTATAAAAGATACCAGTTCTAAGAAACTTACAGACCTAAATGTGAAAGCTAAAATAATTCAACTCGTAACTTTGCAAACAGATGACCGCAGGCACTTTGCTACACTAGTTCATCAGACACCCAGATCCTTGCTCCTGTCTCGGACCTGTGGGAACCCCTGGTACCTGGTGTGTCAGTTAGAAATACTCTCAGGTGCAAGTAATAGAAATACAGAAGGGTACCTTAAACCCATAGGTATTTGCTTTTTCACTTAAGAAGTCTGGTGGGAGGCGGAGGCTGGTGTTGGTTGAACCATTCGGTTGGTTCCTTGAATCTGTGGGGAGCCAGAGATTTTCTGTTTTCTCTCTGTTCACTCTGACATCCTGAGTTTTTGACTTTTGTCCCTTGTTCTTGCCATCTTGAGGTTGTAAAATCACGTTTGCAGCTCACAGCATCAAAACCATTACAGGGCAGAAACAAGGGAAGAGAGAAGATAGCTTGTGTGCATGCTAGGTCGCTTCAGTTGTGTCTGACTCTTTGTGATCCTATGAACTGTAGCCCGCCAGGCCTCTCTGTCCATGGGATTCTCCAGGCAAAAATGCTGTAGTGGGTGGCTGTGCCCTCCTCCAGCGGATCTTCCTGACCCAAGGATCTAACCTGTATCTCTTCTGTCTTCTGCATTGGCAGGCGGGTTCTTTACCACTAGCGCCCTGGGAAACCCATAAGATAGCTTACCTGTCTCTTATCAGAGGGCAAGCCTTCCCATAACCCAACCCCATCCTCATCCTCAGCAAACTTCCCAGTGCCTTCTTGGCCAGAACAAGTCACACTGACACCCTTAGATGCACAGTCATTACTGGAAACTGAGTAGTACTTGGTGGGTCAGAATAGCTCTTGCATAGCTAACCAGCAGCGGGAGGCAGAGGTAATCGTTTAGAATAGCAAATAGAAGCAAAGATGTTGTATGATCCACCTCCCACTCTGCATAATCAAGAGTTGGGTTTACCTGTTCTCCTAGACTCTCTTTGGGGACAGATGTGTACTTGATTCATCCTCCTCACGCAGCCTTTGAAATTATTTGCTTGATTTTCCTGTGTTTGCAGGGAAAAGGAGGTTTTTCCTTTGGCAAATATAATGATTTTCAAATAAAAGGGCTAAATTATTTTATTGAAGGTGACTCCTGCCACGCTTCCCTGTTATTCGTTTGAACATCGAAGTCAATTTCCTCAGTGCCGTCCTAGACAGTTTGATGGAGGGAAGGAATGAGAAACCTCTGTTTAATCAAGTATCTGATTAATACAGGTGCGGTATGCAAATTGCTGACTTTCTAAAAAATTGAGTAAAATAAAAACATGCTTACAACCGTTCTTACAGTGTCTGTTCTTTTACTGAATCTCTTTAACATCTTCTCTGAATACTACCTGCTTGGGGTGGTAGGATGATATATTCTCAAGGCTGTTTTTATTTTTTCCTTCTTTTTTTTTTTTTTCTTTTTTCCTTAATTGATTTCCTCCTGTCTTCCGTGCTTCTCCGCCACTCTTTGCCGACTGTGTAATGTGGGTGGGTGAAGCACAAATCCAGCTGAGAAAATGACAGGTTGGGGGATGTTTACACTAGTGTTAAATCTAATCACAGTATATACCCTGATCTGGACATGGCGTCTGCCCGTGAACAATAGATATTTATATATCAGATGTTTTCACCTCCTCGTTCTTCTGTCATCACTGGTAGTGTATTTCCAGTCCTCTTTCAGCAGTGCAGAGTGTCAGGAATTCTGGATTATCCTTCCCAAGGTAGTCCGAGGAGAGAACTTGACAAGCAGTTTCTGTTTTTTGTGTCTACCTGTATTGCGTGTGTACACAGATACAGCATGTATCGTAAATTGTTACTATTTTAATGATGCCTTCAGTCAAAACAGTCTATGACCCCGCTTGCAGCGCTCCGCACATTGAAGGTGTGATGTAGTGAAAAGCTGAAGGTTTACGGGAACGCCAAGGTTGGAAGAGATGGTTTAGAAAAATGCAGGGTGTGCTGTGTAAAGAGGGGAAAGGCGGAGAGCCTGCACACAGGGCTTTAGGGCAGAGGGAAGAAAGGAAGCCAGACTTCTAAGATCCGGGTCTGAGAGGCGGGCAGCCTGACTGACGAGTCAGGTCGCGGGTAATCAGAGCTCCCAAGCCGAGGGGTTCTGCCTGCAGCCGAGCACCGTCTCCAGCATCAACAGCCACCGAGAGCTGAGCCCCAGTCTCAAAGGGAACAGCCTAGAATGGGGAAAGAGGAGGCAGTTAAAGTCAGTGCGAGGCTGCTGGCAAGGAACTCAGCTGGTACATTCAGCAGTATCTTTAACAAAGTTTTCATAGACACAGTTTAATTGGAGCTTTAGGTTTTTGGCTTTTGTTTTGCAAAATGTGTCTTTTTATTTGTTTGCGTTCTCTTGAGATACAGTGCATATATCCTTCAGTTTATCTGTTTGAAGCATACAAATCAATGCTTTTGAGTATATTCCGTGACTCATCTTTTAAATCGTGGTCAAGGGTATCACGGGCTTACATTCAAACTGGAATCTGCTTTGCTCAAGACCTGTTCATTCAGCTCACGCTTTCTGTGGGTCAGCTCTTAGGTGGACACTGGTTGTCTCCCGCACAGAGCAGGAAACTGCCTTTTCCTTTCCCTGCCTCCCTGGGTGGGGGTGTCCAAGCTCACAGGCACCTGGGTTTTTTCCAGACCGCCCGCTTGGGAAGATTCCACTCCAGCTGGTGAGGACTCCACTGTCTTTAGAACCTGTCACCACTTGCGGCTTTCCCTCCTGCCCCTCCAGCGGGCGGCATGCCGCCTTTGATGGAAGCAGCTGCTCCTGTGGGGATAGCCCCAGGCAGGGTGGTGTGTGCAGATCAGCCGGTACAGGCCAAGCTGGGTGCTGCGCCCTTTGGGGCTCATATTCTCAGCGTGTTCTGCCTGCACTCCACTCGGCTCATGGTAGCTGCCTATAGATCCGGCTTTTAAAAGGGGATACGAATTTAAGCCTTCAGTCAAAACAGTCTATGACCCGCTTGCAGCTCCGCACATTGAAGGTGTGATGTAGTGAAAAGCTGAAGGTTTACGGGAACGCCAAGGTTGGAAGAGATGGTTTAGAAAAATGCAGGGTGTGCTGTGTAAAGAGGGGAAAGGCGGAGAGCCTGCACACAGGGCTTTAGGGCAGAGGGAAGAAAGGAAGCCAGACTTCTAAGATCCGGGTCTGAGAGGCGGGCAGCCTGACTGACGAGTCAGGTCGCGGGTAATCAGAGCTCCCAAGCCGAGGGGTTCTGCCTGCAGCCGAGCACCGTCTCCAGCATCAACAGCCACCGAGAGCTGAGCCCCAGTCTCAAAGGGAACAGCCTAGAATGGGGAAAGAGGAGGCAGTTAAAGTCAGTGCGAGGCTGCTGGCAAGGAACTCAGCTGGTACATTCAGCAGTATCTTTAACAAAGTTTTCATAGACACAGTTTAATTGGAGCTTTAGGTTTTTGGCTTTTGTTTTGCAAAATGTGTCTTTTTATTTGTTTGCGTTCTCTTGAGATACAGTGCATATATCCTTCAGTTTATCTGTTTGAAGCATACAAATCAATGCTTTTGAGTATATTCCGTGACTCATCTTTTAAATCGTGGTCAAGGGTATCACGGGCTTACATTCAAACTGGAATCTGCTTTGCTCAAGACCTGTTCATTCAGCTCACGCTTTCTGTGGGTCAGCTCTTAGGTGGACACTGGTTGTCTCCCGCACAGAGCAGGAAACTGCCTTTTCCTTTCCCTGCCTCCCTGGGTGGGGGTGTCCAAGCTCACAGGCACCTGGGTTTTTTCCAGACCGCCCGCTTGGGAAGATTCCACTCCAGCTGGTGAGGACTCCACTGTCTTTAGAACCTGTCACCACTTGCGGCTTTCCCTCCTGCCCCTCCAGCGGGCGGCATGCCGCCTTTGATGGAAGCAGCTGCTCCTGTGGGGATAGCCCCAGGCAGGGTGGTGTGTGCAGATCAGCCGGTACAGGCCAAGCTGGGTGCTGCGCCCTTTGGGGCTCATATTCTCAGCGTGTTCTGCCTGCACTCCACTCGGCTCATGGTAGCTGCCTATAGATCCGGCTCAGCCCTTCCTCTAGGTCTTGTGCAGAAGAACGGGGAGACAGTGATCCCCTCTGCAGCCTGGGCTACCTGCCACTCTGCTCTCTTTGCCCAGTGAAGTTGGAGCAAGGCCTTTTGAGACACTTTATGGATAATCCTGCCAACCACTCATTCCTGAGACTGGAGTATGGCCTGAGGTCACAGTGGGCTTCCCATCTGGCACTAGTAAAGAATCTGCCTGCCAGCGCAGGAGATGTAAGAGACATGGGTTCGATCGCTGGGTCGGGAAGATCCCCTAGAACTGGCAACCTGCTCCAGTATTCCTGCCTGGAAAATCCCATGGACAGAGGAGCCTGGCAGGCTGCAGTTCATGGGGTCACAAAGATTTGGACACAGCTGAGCGACTGAAAACGTACTTATACTAGGTCACAGTGTGACAGAATACACACGATGATTAGGATAGGGTAGATGCTGGACCAGAGGTGGAGCTAGGAGCCAGAGTTCAACGGGGCATCTATGGGCCTTCCAGACTCTTGCATTCAACATTTATTGAACTGGTTGAAGAGCCTCTCTCTTTCCTGTTGGCATAATAGGAGGTTTAAAGGCACACTGCCTCAGCCCCTATCGAATATCACAAAGGATATCGGATAATACAGCAGCTTCTCTCAGTGTGAATGAGTGTCCATAAATTCAGTTTGTTTGTAAGTTAGCCTAGGTACCCAAGTAACACAGTCTGAAGTACCACAACTTGAAGGTTCATATGTAGGGGTCAAAATTTCAGATTACTCCATGCAACTTCAATCATGAAATTAAAGCTAGAAACTGGCAGTAAACTGGATTTCTAGTTCTTAGACTTTTTCCCCCATCCACTCAGTAGGTCAGAAGGATCATTTTAAATCTTTGATAGGATCATCCCATTTAGCCAGCGTGCAGTCATGATAAAGAGGCAGACGCGGGAGAGTGCGGTGCTGGAAATGTCGTGACTCTCCCAAGCCTGACCTTGCTCATCCAGATGCAGTGGGGACCACGCTTCCTTCTCAAGAGAGGTGACGTCAGGGTGCGGGCCCTTTCTATATTCTCAGCGTGTTCTGCCCAGTGAAGTCCGGCTCAGCCCTTCCTCTAGGTCTTGTGCAGAAGAACGGGAGACAGTGATCCTCTGCAGCCTGGGCTACCTGCCACTCTGCCTCTTTGCCCAGTGAAGTTGGAGCAAGGCCTTTGAGACACTTTATGGATAATCCTGCCAACCACTCATTCCTGAGACTGGAGTATGGCCTGAGGTCACAGTGGGCTTCCCATCTGGCACTAGTAAAGAATCTGCCTGCCAGCGCAGGAGATGTAAGAGACATGGGTTCGATCGCTGGGTCGGGAAGATCCCCTAGAACTGGCAACCTGCTCCAGTATTCCTGCCTGGAAAATCCCATGGACAGAGGAGCCTGGCAGGCTGCAGTTCATGGGGTCACAAAGATTTGGACACAGCTGAGCGACTGAAAACGTACTTATACTAGGTCACAGTGTGACAGAATACACACGATGATTAGGATAGGGTAGATGCTGGACCAGAGGTGGAGCTAGGAGCCAGAGTTCAACGGGGCATCTATGGGCCTTCCAGACTCTTGCATTCAACATTTATTGAACTGGTTGAAGAGCCTCTCTCTTCCTGTTGGCATAATAGGAGGTTTAAAGGCACACTGCCTCAGCCCCTATCGAATATCACAAAGGATATCGGATAATACAGCAGCTTCTCTCAGTGTGAATGAGTGTCCATAAATTCAGTTTGTTTGTAAGTTAGCCTAGGTACCCAAGTAACACAGTCTGAAGTACCACAACTTGAAGGTTCATATGTAGGGGTCAAAATTTCAGATTACTCCATGCAACTTCAATCATGAAATTAAAGCTAGAAACTGGCAGTAAACTGGATTTCTAGTTCTTAGACTTTTTCCCCCATCCACTCAGTAGGTCAGAAGGATCATTTTAAATCTTTGATAGGATCATCCCATTTAGCCAGCGTGCAGTCATGATAAAGAGGCAGACGCGGGAGAGTGCGGTGCTGGAAATGTCGTGACTCTCCCAAGCCTGACCTTGCTCATCCAGATGCAGTGGGGACCACGCTTCCTTCTCAAGAGAGGTGACGTCAGGCCCAGCGTGGCCCACTGGACACTCAGCCCCTGGAGGAATGGACACGCTTGCTCTCTCGCTTCATCCTCACCCATCTCCACAGGAGCCTGTCCAGTGGGTCCTTCCAGACAGCCCACCTTCCCCGCATCCCTCCTGCACACCACAGGCGGGGCCATATCTCCTGGATCAGGACCTGGGTGTGCTCAGATCCTTCTGATCTCTTCCACATTTCCCCCACATTGTGGAAAAAGCTGGTTCCAAAGAATAAATGATTTCGACACAGAGCCACACCCAGGTGGTGAAAAAGTCAGGAAGCAAAATGAAAGGGGGAAGAAGATTAAAAGATGAAAAGAGTTGGGGGGGCAGCTGCAGGAGCAGGATGGAGACACACCCTCGGATTAGCGCACGTGCAGCCCTGCCTGCCAGACGTCCCCTTGCTGTGCCTCTGAGTGCAAAATGGGAAGAACAATACGCTGGAATTCACAGCCTTTGAAAAACTATGCACACCACTCCAGTAGGCCAAGGCTTGCTTTCAGACCAGAGGGGCCTTCTCTGGCCCACCTGGCCCCATGACAACCAGGAGAAGACGGCAAACCCTCCATGGCTATGACCTCTGGCTCTGCCCTTCTGTTCCTCTCGTGTGCATTCTGTGTGCTTAAAAAAGGCCATGCGTGTTTCTGCAAGGAAGGCGAACATGAGGTGTGTAGTTAATGAATTATATATCAATAGGGTCTTACATCCAATGGCCCGTTAGCAAAAACGTCTCCATCAGACCCCTCAGCTAGGCGACCGAGACATTTCTGACTGGTGTTGACGGAGTCAGGCAGCGACGTGAACGAAGCCCTCAGTACACTGCCATCTGTTTGTAACTCATTTCTGATTTGGGTTAATCATGCCGTCCTTGAGCCAGGGAAATCTGGGAGCAATCCATAGCCCTTTTCTCTCTCTCACCCCTACCCTCAGGTGGCCACCCCGGCCTGGCGGCCTTCCCCCGGTCCAGGTCACGTCTCTCTATCTTCCTCTCTGCTTCCCTCACCTTGATGAAGGAAGTCACCTCTCTTGGCTTCTCATCTTCCCTTGGTTTGGTCCAGCCTCTTGGAGTCTGCCAAACTTGGCTTCTTTCCTCCAATGCAATCCCACTGCTTCCATTTCCCCTGCTCCACTGGGTCCTACTTGACCCAGGAGTAAACGGCCAAGATGGGGTGGGGTAGGGGGAAGTAGGGGGGTGTTGGGAGAGAGAGTACGGTAGGTGGAGCCCATGCTGGGAAAGCCCACACTGTAGGGGTGTCCTGGGGCCTGCCTGGGCTGTTGCTTTGAGCCTTGATGACTCACTTTATTCATTTATTTAAGATTATCTGATTAAGCTCATCTGTACAGGCCGTGTCTAGGCCCTGGAGATAACCTTGCTGGACACAGAACTCACCCTGGCCTTCCTGAACTTCATTCACTGTGCACCGCCTTCCATGAGGATCAAGCCTGTGGGTGGAGGGATAGGGGCCAGGGTCCTCCCGGCAAAGGCCGATCCCACCAGAGAGCCGAGCAGGAGCCCCGAAGGGGAGAGGCCCTCCTGGTGTCCGGCATGGGGTGAGGATAGACTCCCGCTGTCGTGAAAGACAGGTGCCTGCTGGTTGAGACTGGTTTCAGGGGCTGTCAGAGAGGAAGGGTGAGGAATAGGCACTAACAATACCCTGGCTCTGCTCTGCATAGCTGGCCAGGTGGCACGGGCCCGATTCCACCTCCGAGTTCAGAACCCCACCTGTGCCAGGGTGGGCTCAGAGGTGCTGCTAGGGCACCACCCAAGGACCCGCTGGCGGAGCTTGGCAGGTACTACCACTGGTCCCCTCATGAGAAGGCTGTGTTGTTGTTAGACATTTAAATTTCAATAGGGTCTTACATCCAATGGCCCGTTAGCACTCCATCAGACCCTCAGCTAGGCGAGAGACATTTCTGACTGGTGTTGACGGAGTCAGGCAGCGACGTGAACGAAGCCCTCAGTACACTGCCATCTGTTTGTAACTCATTTCTGATTTGGGTTAATCATGCCGTCCTTGAGCCAGGGAAATCTGGGAGCAATCCATAGCCCTTTTCTCTCTCACCCCTACCCTCAGGTGGCCACCCCGGCCTGGCGGCCTTCCCCCGGTCCAGGTCACGTCCCTCTATCTTCCTCTCTGCTTCCCTCACCTTGATGAAGGAAGTCACCTCTCTTGGCTTCTCATCTTCCCTTGGTTTGGTCCAGCCTCTTGGAGTCTGCCAAACTTGGCTTCTTTCCTCCAATGCAATCCCACTGCTTCCATTTCCCCTGCTCCACTGGGTCCTACTTGACCCAGGAGTAAACGGCCAAGATGGGGTGGGGTAGGGGGAAGTAGGGGGGTGTTGGGAGAGAGAGTACGGTAGGTGGAGCCCATGCTGGGAAAGCCCACACTGTAGGGGTGTCCTGGGGCCTGCCTGGGCTGTTGCTTTGAGCCTTGATGACTCACTTTATTCATTTATTTAAGATTATCTGATTAAGCTCATCTGTACAGGCCGTGTCTAGGCCCTGGAGATAACCTTGCTGGACACAGAACTCACCCTGGCCTTCCTGAACTTCATTCACTGTGCACCGCCTTCCATGAGGATCAAGCCTGTGGGTGGAGGGATAGGGGCCAGGGTCCTCCCGGCAAAGGCCGATCCCACCAGAGAGCCGAGCAGGAGCCCCGAAGGGGAGAGGCCCTCCTGGTGTCCGGCATGGGGTGAGGATAGACTCCCGCTGTCGTGAAAGACAGGTGCCTGCTGGTTGAGACTGGTTTCAGGGGCTGTCAGAGAGGAAGGGTGAGGAATAGGCACTAACAATACCCTGGCTCTGCTCTGCATAGCTGGCCAGGTGGCACGGGCCCGATTCCACCTCCGAGTTCAGAACCCCACCTGTGCCAGGGTGGGCTCAGAGGTGCTGCTAGGGCACCACCCAAGGACCCGCTGGCGGAGCTTGGCAGGTACTACCACTGGTCCCCTCATGAGAAGGCTGTGTTGTTGTTAGACATTTAAATTTCAATTGACTTCAGGACCTGACCCCTGGGGGCAGATCCCGAGGGTCCCCTGTTGCCCCTTTAGGCCTCTGCTCCCTGTTCTTTCAGGTGTACATGGAGCTCTCAGCCCAGGGATGCAATTGGGCCTCTGGGGGCTCTAGACGTCTCCAGACTTGGGCTCCTCCCTCATCCCAGCAGCGGCGAGGCTGCGAGTCTGCAGTGAGGCCCTGGAGTGTCCCCATCATTGGCCCATAGGAGTGGCCAGTGGAACATTGCAGGGGTCACGCTGCAGTGACAAACGAGTATGAGCCCGGGATGGGGGTGAGAGATGAGGGAAAGATGTCTGCTCACACCATAAGCAGGGATTTGGCTATGTGGCTGGGGTGGGGGGCTGTCTCAGGAGCCCAGTTTGGACAGGAAGGGCCCACCACTGTAGGGGGAGTCGGGGAGAGGGCAGGCACGAGCGCACTTCAGTTGAGATATTACTTTATCAGAGGGTGAGGCTAATTGAGAGAGCGGCGTAGAAACACAGACAGTACACCCTGTAAAACTAGATAGCCCGTGGATGTCTGCTGGGACCCAGGAAGCTCAGCCTGGGGCTCTGTGGCAGCCTAGAGGGGTGGGATGGAGTGGGAGGTGGGAGGGAGATTCCAGAGGGAGGGGACATGCGTATACCTGTGGCAGAAACCAACACACTGTTGTAAACCAATTATCTGCCAAGTAAGAATGAATACATTTAAAGTTTTTGTAAAAAAGATCTTGCTTTATCCATGACGGAAGTGTGCATTCAGCTACTCAGTTTCTCATTGGCGGCTACTCCCAGTGATCTCCGAGCCACAGAGCCTTTGTCACGTGACCTTTGTCACGTGACCCCAGGTCCCTACACCTGAAGAATAAATGGGTGAAAATGCAGCTTTAAAGAAGAAGAGGAAAAGAAGACAGTGTACCTGTTGGTCAAGCGTACCTGATTCTCCATGCACAGGTTGGAAGGTTCAAGTGGCCATAAAGTACCATTTTTGCTACATTGAGCAGTTTCCTTGGTGAGAGTGGGGCACAGAGAGAGTGTGAGACTTCCTGTCTCATCGTCTTTTTATGGTGAAATACCCCGAGCACATCTCGTATGTGTCACCCAGGTGCTCCCTGAATGGAACTAAAGGGAGAAGGAACAGGAAGACTGCAGGATGCAAGCTTTCAGCATCCGAGGACTTACTGCAGTTAACAAGCAGTAGAGACAGTAATGTTGCTTATTTCTCACCCTGTGCTCATTTGCCTTCTGTACCACGTGCCTTCTTTCACTGCTGATTCAGTTTTGCCTTTGGAAGAGTTGGGGCGGAAGTGCTGCGTCACAGGCGCTCTCAGTAGATTAAGAAATCACAAGACCTGTCAACTAGTTGTATTACTTATAAAGATATTTCTCATTCACCTTTTATGTGCACGACATTGAATAGATGCAGAAATAACCTATTAATGCAGGGATTTGGCTATGTGGCTGGGGTGGGGGGCTGTCTCAGGAGCCCAGTTTGGACAGGAAGGGCCCACCACTGTAGGGGGAGTCGGGGAGAGGGCAGGCACGAGCGCACTTCAGTTGAGATATTACTTTATCAGAGGGTGAGGCTAATTGAGAGAGGGGTAGAAACACAGACAGTACACCCTGTAAAACTAGATAGCCCGTGGATGTCTGCTGGGACCCAGGAAGCTCAGCCTGGGGCTCTGTGGCAGCCTAGAGGGGTGGGATGGAGTGGGAGGTGGGAGGGAGATTCCAGAGGGAGGGGACATGCGTATACCTGTGGCAGAAACCAACACACTGTTGTAAACCAATTATCTGCCAAGTAAGAATGAATACATTTAAAGTTTTTGTAAAAAAGATCTTGCTTTATCCATGACGGAAGTGTGCATTCAGCTACTCAGTTTCTCATTGGCGGCTACTCCCAGTGATCTCCGAGCCACAGAGCCTTTGTCACGTGACCTTTGTCACGTGACCCCAGGTCCCTACACCTGAAGAATAAATGGGTGAAAATGCAGCTTTAAAGAAGAAGAGGAAAAGAAGACAGTGTACCTGTTGGTCAAGCGTACCTGATTCTCCATGCACAGGTTGGAAGGTTCAAGTGGCCATAAAGTACCATTTTTGCTACATTGAGCAGTTTCCTTGGTGAGAGTGGGGCACAGAGAGAGTGTGAGACTTCCTGTCTCATCGTCTTTTATGGTGAAATACCCCGAGCACATCTCGTATGTGTCACCCAGGTGCTCCCTGAATGGAACTAAAGGGAGAAGGAACAGGAAGACTGCAGGATGCAAGCTTTCAGCATCCGAGGACTTACTGCAGTTAACAAGCAGTAGAGACAGTAATGTTGCTTATTTCTCACCCTGTGCTCATTTGCCTTCTGTACCACGTGCCTTCTTTCACTGCTGATTCAGTTTTGCCTTTGGAAGAGTTGGGGCGGAAGTGCTGCGTCACAGGCGCTCTCAGTAGATTAAGAAATCACCGAAGACCTGTCAACTAGTTGTATTACTTATAAAGATATTTCTCATTCACCTTTTATGTGCACGACATTGAATAGATGCAGAAATAACCTATTAATTGCTTCAGAACGTAAAAAAGCCTACCTCCCTCCCATCTCTCCACCCTTCATGCTAAGCAGTTTTGATTTCAAACCTAAACCTTGAGACACAGAGCCCTCAAATTATGAGCAACATGAGTTTCTGTAATTGATTTCTTCTCTCAGGTTATTCAGCAGCGTGCACTAGGAATACAATTAATTAGATCTGCATGCATAAGGACACGTGCCCACTTGACAAAACCGAATACTGTGTTAAGCTGCTTGGACCTTTGGTTCGGTTTTGAAAAGAAGTTATCGTTTCCCACTGCTCAGCCTATCACGTGTCCCACAATAGGAGCTGAACACACACTTACCACTTAATTGTGGGGCCACTGTTTATGTGTCGATGAGAGAGACTTTAGACAGTCCACCGGCAAGTTTGCTGTCACCCCTTACATACGAATCATGGCTCCAGGCTCTCTGAGTCAGCTCAGGCTGCTGTAATAAGTTACCATAGACCCGATGGCTTAAACAACAGACATTTATTTCTCACAGTTATGGAGGCTGGGAAGTGTCAGGCTGGGAAGGGTAAGGTCAGGATGCCAGCCGACTTGGTTCCTGGTGAGAGCCTTCTTTATGCGTGGTCCCAAATAACCTTTCCTTGGTGAGAGGGTAGCTGCAGAGAGAGGGGAGACCTCCTGTCTCCCTTCTGTTTATAAAGGCACTAATCCCCATCATAGGGGACCCAGCCTCATGACCTCACCTACCCCTCGTTACCTCCCAAAGACCTCACCTGCACGTACGGTCACATTGAGGGTTGGGGCTTCAACATAGGAAGTTTGTAGGATCAACAGAGGCTATAGGGAAAATGAAACAGTGAGACCGCTGGGGCTCAAGTTCATAGGCGGAAAACAGGTTAAAAAGATTTCACTGTGCTCATTGCCTTCTGTACCACGTGCCTTCTTTCACTGCTGATTCAGTTTTGCCTTTGGAAGAGTTGGGCGGAAGTGCTTCACAGGCGCTCTCAGTAGATTAAGAAATCACAAGACCTGTCAACTAGTTGTATTACTTATAAAGATATTTCTCATTCACCTTTTATGTGCACGACATTGAATAGATGCAGAAATAACCTATTAATTGCTTCAGAACGTAAAAAAGCCTACCTCCCTCCCATCTCTCCACCCTTCATGCTAAGCAGTTTTGATTTCAAACCTAAACCTTGAGACACAGAGCCCTCAAATTATGAGCAACATGAGTTTCTGTAATTGATTTCTTCTCTCAGGTTATTCAGCAGCGTGCACTAGGAATACAATTAATTAGATCTGCATGCATAAGGACACGTGCCCACTTGACAAAACCGAATACTGTGTTAAGCTGCTTGGACCTTTGGTTCGGTTTTGAAAAGAAGTTATCGTTTCCCACTGCTCAGCCTATCACGTGTCCCACAATAGGAGCTGAACACACACTTACCACTTAATTGTGGGGCCACTGTTTATGTGTCGATGAGAGAGACTTTAGACAGTCCACCGGCAAGTTTGCTGTCACCCCTTACATACGAATCATGGCTCCAGGCTCTCTGAGTCAGCTCAGGCTGCTGTAATAAGTTACCATAGACCCGATGGCTTAAACAACAGACATTTATTTCTCACAGTTATGGAGGCTGGGAAGTGTCAGGCTGGGAAGGGTAAGGTCAGGATGCCAGCCGACTTGGTTCCTGGTGAGAGCCTTCTTTATGCGCGTGGTCCCAAATAACCTTTCCTTGGTGAGAGGGTAGCTGCAGAGAGAGGGGGAGACCTCCTGTCTCCCCTTCTGTTTATAAAGGCACTAATCCCCATCATAGGGGACCCAGCCTCATGACCTCACCTACCCCTCGTTACCTCCCAAAGACCTCACCTGCACGTACGGTCACATTGAGGGTTGGGGCTTCAACATAGGAAGTTTGTAGGATCAACAGAGGCTATAGGGAAAATGAAACAGTGAGACCCGCTGGGGCTCAAGTTCATAGGCGGAAAAACATACAAGCCAGTGCAGCGTTTCGGAAACAAAAAGAACTCTAGGCAGTGTGCCCTGGGGAACTGGGGAGGAATAATGGCTCTTTATGAGCAAAGGAGGTAGAAGGATCTGTCACGTTTAGGAAGGGGTGCCAGCTGACAATGACACTGGTGGCCTCTTTCCCCTGACTGCCTCCTCCAAGGCCGTTGGACAGCCGCTGCCCGATTTTTGCCGTCGCACCTGGCGTTACTGACCACTCCTCTCGGGGTGCGGCTCTCCGCAGTGACTCCAGCGTCTACAAGCTCTGCTTTTCCCCTGACCCTCTTTGAGGAGCCAAAACCAGTTTCCCAGAGATAAGAGAGGAGCCTCCGCTGAGGTGCCTGGCCTAGTATAGTAGCCAGCTTTGCTCTTCCCAGCTGTATTTCAACTGGTGGCTTTGGAAGGGGCTCTCCCTGGCCACCTTCCGTTGCTGGGCACCCCTCTGAGTGGGCCTAGTAGAGGTGTGTTGGGGTGAAGGGGGAGCAGCAAGGTATGGCGGCATCTGGGGTGGAAGCCGTACCCCCACCTGTACTTGGGGGAAGCCACAGCTCAGCTCAGACAAGCCCTAGGGGTTCTGGCACGCCTACCGCCCAAGTTCTAGGTGTGCACCAGGGGCCAGTCTAAAGAGATAAGCGAGTGAATGGATGTGGGAACTGGAATGCTCCGTTTCAGATCCTCAAAGGGGAACCGTGCCTGTATGTGAAATGCAGAAAGTGAACAGGAGAAATACCTCACTGGAAGTTTATCTTGCTGAAAATTTGAGTTAATGGACTCAAGCACAGATGGTTACCCCCATGTCTTTCCTTTTCTACCTGGCTGTGTCAGTCTCTCATCTTGTCCCCATTTCTTCAATAAGCCTCGAAATCCTTCATCTGACAGGACACCTGCAGGCACTTCCTGGTGTCCTGGAGTTCCTGGGGCTCACATGCACATTAGGTCCTCACCATCATCCTCTCTTTATGGTGAGACCCCTTGTCTCCTTCTGCTGAGTTTTGGGTCACACCAACCCCTAAGTGCTAAGGACTTTCCCCATTCTAATTGACCTGATGACTGTCAAGGCCTCCAGAGTTTCCTGCCACCTTCACTTAAAGGAGTTTTGTCAGTATCTATGGCCCTGGGACCAAATCGCGGATTCCCAGTATCCACATCTTTAGGCGAGAGGGTAGAATTAGGTAATTTCTGAGAGTCCCACCACGTAAAGAGAAGAATACTAGCATTGACTCGGACTCCTCCTACACACATGGGACCCTGTGGAAAGTAAATTGAAAGGAAAGGGGAAGGAGAGACAGCACGTATTGGATTTCTCATTAGCCCCACTGCCTGGTTCTCATTAGCAAGCCTTCTGGGTTATGGGCACAAGGGCCAGGACTTATTTTCATGGCTGACTAGCCTGTGTGAAATGTAGGCTATTTCTAATCCATATTATATGAGCTCCACACTTTGCTATCTCTTAAAGTAATGGGCAGCGCTCAAGGAAAACCCCACCAGAATGACGGGCTAATCCTTGCGGGGGAAAATATTGCTGTTCTGCATAAGCTTTTGCTCTCTGCTTAATTAATCCCTAAAACTTTCAGGCCTTAATGAGAATAATTAGACTTGACAGTACTGAGCTTCATGCACAACTACAGACAACAAAAAACATGTTCAGTCTATAAGCTTCCCAGAGCTCGCTGAAAGACAGGCTCACGTTATTTACTGCGGCCCCCTCGAGGGGCCGGATGGGGGTTCGGACTTGAAATGTGGCTGGAGCTCCCCGGGGACCGTTTCTCTGAGGAGCCGGGTACGAGAGCCCCCTCCTTTGTGGTTTTCACTCCCTAACAAACCGTGGGCTAGACAGGACCTGGCTAGAAATTCCCTTATTACCACCCCAGCCAGACCGCATTCATCATCACCTTGAGCGGGGTGCTGGCGCGAGCCTTCAGGCCTCTCTCGTTCAAATAATGAATCGAGGGAGCCAGACCACTGTGCTCCAGTGTCTTCTGGAGATACCTCATCTTCCAGAAAAGTATTCATTTGTCAACAGAGGGATAATGTTAAGACCTTAAAGACTCATCAGACGGAAGGCAGGGATGGGAGAAGCCGGTAGGGGATGGCCTGGGAGAGACCGCTGCTTCGATTCAGAACAGCTTCTTTGATTTCTTAGCTTCGCGCCCGTCTCTCTGGCTTTTCCAAGCAAAGGTTTACGTCTCCCTTTGAAACAGTTTGGGTTCGCCCTTCCCAGATGGGGCGCCTAGAAGCCTTCCTTGGGCACCGCAGGGATGGCTGCGTTTATTTGTCTGGGTCTGTGGGGGAGCTGCCCAGAGACGGACAGAATGACCAGGCAGGTTCTCAGGTTTTTTGGTGGTGATGCTGGCAGAGCTGGGCGCGCAGACTCTGAGAAGGGATGGCAGGCCCTCCCCACCCGGTGGGGTGACATCGGGGTCCCCAGGAGTGGGGGCGGATTTCTGCACCTTCTCCTTCAGCAGGAGGCAGGAAGGGGGTGAGCGAAGCTTCCTAAGCCCTTCTCCGGGTTTACACCAAGAGTTACAACACCCATTTGGGGAGAGATCATTCTCTGAATGGCTAAGCGAAATGCCCTGTGCTTCTCAGCTTTAAAATAATATGAACTTCAGGATTCTTGTAGATCTAAAGAAATGAAAGCATAGAGATGCAGCATGTCATTAGAGAAAGCCAACACGTGACCCTTTTAAAAACAGGCATTAACACAATACACATACACACGCCCAACACGGGGACAGGAACTTTGACCCTGTAAGTGGCACTGGGCTGGCGACTTTGTTTTTAATTTTCCATCAAGGATCTAAAACAGACTTCAAAGGGCATTTAAGCTGACAGTTTTATTTTCTCCTTGAGGAAGAGGAAAGATGAATAAGCGTAAAGCCAGATCATTCTCAAAATAATTGCAGCCCTGACATATCTAAATGAGTTTGTAAAAGAAAATACAGTGGCAATTGATCTTATTAATTAGAGATGTACCAGGATCGTAATACCCACTTATCCACAGACTGCCTGCAGCTACAAAAATAAAATAAAATTAACCACTTTCTCCTGGGGAACACAATTTCTTTCCCTCCGTGTCATAGAACGTCAGTCGGAAAAGCCCCTTGTTACCATCTTTCTCTCTCTGCAGTGGGGCCCAGCCAATGGAGGTCAGTGGGGATTGGTTTCTTCTCAGTCTGCACAGCCCGGGCTTTGCACTGGATTTGCGATGCCTTGCATAGCCCAGTGGCTTGTCACAGCTGATTGAATGTGTAATCTGACAAACAAACAAACAGAATGCGCTACCAGAAAATGAGAGAGTTGTTTTTTTTCCTCAGCGTATACATGTCATTTACCTGTGAGAGATGGCAGCAGGGGCCCAGGGCAGGCTGGCCCACCTCTGTCAATTGCTCATTCTGTCTCTGCACCCCCGGTGATCCGATTTCAGCGAACAACCACTTCACAGATGGAACAGATTCAATGAGAAAGCCCAATACTAAAACGCTGAGTGCCCATTACCTCTGAGAGGGGCCCCGGCCTTAACTATTGGAGGTGACTCTTCAGGTTGACGACGTGGAAAGTATATGTACACGTTCACAGTGCTGTTGCAGAAGAGAGAGGAGGAGGACGAGGAGAGGAAGGAGAAAGGGGGAGAGAGGAGGAAGGAGGAGGGTAGAAGAGCAATGAATTCCCTGAGAGGAACACCTGGGGCTGCCCTGGTGATTTCAGCGTGCGCGTGCGTGCATGTGGCTCTGGAGCAGATGTGGGCAAGGGGCTGCAAGGAGGAGGGCAGGGACTCCATGCCTGCAGTTGTAAGGTGGGTGGGGGCTGAGACCTGGCGTCGGTGGGTCATCAAGATGGGTGCCCTGGAGGGACTTGAGCCTGTCCTGTCTCGAATTTACCCTAAGACGCAGCCGGGGCAGGAGGTGGTCCTGCACGGAACAGCATGGAATCATGTGAAAGCAGAGCAGGGTGAGAGTTTTGATCCTACAAGTGACTGCGTCACCCTGTATCTTCCCACCCCACTAGAATCGACAAATGCATGGCCACAGGCTCTGTGCCCGTATGGGCATCGTCTACACAAATGTAAACAGACATACAGACAAAAACAAAAAAGAGATCTTTCAAAAGCAGAATACACTCTAATGTCATCATAGCTGTGATTTGACTTCATTGGAGCAGCAGGCTTAAATTGGTTATGAAAGGCTGCATAAAGGAAGGCCCTGGCAGCTTGCGCTGGGTATAGGGACGTCAAGGCTGTTTGACCTTTGTCGGACGTCCTGGAAACTGGTTCTTACTGAGATGTGACGAATGCATGAGACCACACGTCCCCTGGCGTGTTGACCTCACCAGCGCTGGCCTCCAGATTAACAGGGCGAACGCTGATGCAGACGATGCCGTCCGGGTGCCCGGAAGCCCATGGAAAACTACAGGCCCTGAGAGCGAGGCTCCAGTTCTGCCTGCAGAAGTCAGCAGGCCCCACTCGGGGAAAGAGAAAGAATGCTCCCAACAGATCAAAGCCCTCAGTCTCTTAAAATGGAAATGAACATTTTAAAAAGGCCTTTCTCAAGGGAGAAATATGTAGTAAATCAGAGCTTTTGAAAGACAACTGGGGCCTGTGCTGGTTTTTGAATAACTTGCCATTTAATAAATGTTCTATTTTTGACCCTTTAGGGAAATACACAACCCCATCTGAAACTTATGGGCCAAAATAATTTAGCTTTTTGGAAAAAAAAAACCAACAACTCATTTTTTTAATAAATTTTTGTGACAGAGACAAATGATCAGGAAGCTTTCTTTCTGTGGTCCCATGATGAGGCGAGGTCACTTACCACAAGGGAAAGGCTTTTCCGTGCACGCCAAGTCCTCCTTGGTGAGTTTTGGATAAGTGAAGTCCACTGCCCTGGGTCTCAGAACCTCTGAAGCGAAGCCAGTGTGTGGAACACTGAAATCTGTCCTTGGGCTTCCTTTGCAAGATCTTGATGATGATCATGTAAAGTACCAATAGACCCCTTTTATATCGTTTCTTCCAAGACATGTGTATGTGTGTGTGTGTGTGTGTGTGTACATACATAGAGAATTGAAACTCAAGGCTGTATTTCATGCATACCCACTCCTGGTGAAAATGAAGTACTCAGTGTATGTTTGGGTTGTTATTGGGTGTTTTTCTCTTCTTTCCTAATCCCTGCAGTGCTGGGTATGCGATCTGCCCACAATACGCTCTTGCAGTCTTATAAAATCTTACCTATCCTTGACCATCTCTGGATTGGGACCCGGGAAAGTAGCATCTTACTAACCAGAGCCTTGAATTGTTAAAAATCACACAGAAAGGCTCACTGTACCTTTGTTTCAGGGGTAGAATCTCATTTTCGTGAATGGGTGCAGCAAATGTATTTATTCACATTACTTTGTCGCCATCCCTGTCTGCTCACTCTTGAGAGCAACTGTCCCTACGGCATCCAGCTGGGATTCCCACTAACTCAACTCAGATTCAGGGGTTGAGAGAATTTGGGATCTGAGGAATGAGTCAAAGACCACATGGAGTTCAGTTTTTGCCTGTTTTCTTTGAGTGCTGGCCAGCAAAGACCGTGGCCTCACATCATTTTTCAGCCGGGTGTGGAAGAGTGCCATAGAAAGATGATTCATGAGAAGAAATTGTCGAGTTTCTGCCTGGAACGGAGTGGAAAAAGCTTGGTTGAAAAAATCCCAGACATGCACACAAAAGGCACATAGAACCAAATTTATATCTTTCGCTTTGGGAATCTACATTCATTATTTCTCTCACTTGACTTGAAAAAGGTGAAAATTGGGCTGCAAAGCTCTTGTTGGGTTATAAATAAGATTTTTGATTAGACATTAGAGTCTGTGCCACAGTAGTAGCTAATATTTGCTTTATGTTCCTCAGTTCATCCCCAACGGTTACCACAAGGAAAGGCTTTTCCTGCACGCCAAGTCCTCCTTGGTGAGTTTTGGATAAGTGAAGTCCACTGCCCTGGGTCTCAGAACCTCTGAAGCGAAGCCAGTGTGTGGAACACTGAAATCTGTCCTTGGGCTTCCTTTGCAAGATCTTGATGATGATCATGTAAAGTACCAATAGACCCCTTTTATATCGTTTCTTCCAAGACATGTGTATGTGTGTGTGTGTGTGTGTGTGTACATACATAGAGAATTGAAACTCAAGGCTGTATTTCATGCATACCCACTCCTGGTGAAAATGAAGTACTCAGTGTATGTTTGGGTTGTTATTGGGTGTTTTTCTCTTCTTTCCTAATCCCTGCAGTGCTGGGTATGCGATCTGCCCACAATACGCTCTTGCAGTCTTATAAAATCTTACCTATCCTTGACCATCTCTGGATTGGGACCCGGGAAAGTAGCATCTTACTAACCAGAGCCTTGAATTGTTAAAAATCACACAGAAAGGCTCACTGTACCTTTGTTTCAGGGGTAGAATCTCATTTTCGTGAATGGGTGCAGCAAATGTATTTATTCACATTACTTTGTCGCCATCCCTGTCTGCTCACTCTTGAGAGCAACTGTCCCTACGGCATCCAGCTGGGATTCCCACTAACTCAACTCAGATTCAGGGGTTGAGAGAATTTGGGATCTGAGGAATGAGTCAAAGACCACATGGAGTTCAGTTTTTGCCTGTTTTCTTTGAGTGCTGGCCAGCAAAGACCGTGGCCTCACATCATTTTTCAGCCGGGTGTGGAAGAGTGCCATAGAAAGATGATTCATGAGAAGAAATTGTCGAGTTTCTGCCTGGAACGGAGTGGAAAAAGCTTGGTTGAAAAAATCCCAGACATGCACACAAAAGGCACATAGAACCAAATTTATATCTTTCGCTTTGGGAATCTACATTCATTATTTCTCTCACTTGACTTGAAAAAGGTGAAAATTGGGCTGCAAAGCTCTTGTTGGGTTATAAATAAGATTTTTGATTAGACATTAGAGTCTGTGCCACAGTAGTAGCTAATATTTGCTTTATGTTCCTCAGTTCATAAAGTGCTTCTCCTATAGAGTTAATCCTTGTGTTATCCCTGAATATGGCCACTGTTCTCTTACCAACGTTGTCTGATGAGAGATAGAATCTTTATGGGCAGTGACATGGACAGTAACATGAGGAACACTTTAACCCAAGCCCTCTGCATCCAGGGACCTTTTGTTTTCGCTGCTGGGTGACATATTGGAATCCAATAGCCATTCTGCAACATCAGCTGGATGTCCACAATTGAATTCAATTCTGCCTCAACTAACCAGAGTTTGCATCAGGTCCCACAGGTGAGAGGGCAAGGTCTCTACCAAGACCACCCTTGTCTGCACACTAGCTACAAGTGAGGTCCCTATATTACCCACATTTCTACCATCTTGGGTATAAATGCAATGGTTTCTGTGATCCTTCTGATTGAACAACTCACTAGAATGAGTCAACAAACTCAGGAAAGCACTCTACATAAAATTACCAGTTTATTACAAAGCAAGCAAATTAAAATCCTGGGATGTGAGAGGGTGCGACTCAGCCTCTGTGCTCTCTTCCTGGAACCTAGGTGTGTTCTCCTCCCCGCACAGTAGTGCGTTTGCCAACCAGAAAGCTCGCCAAGCCTCCTTGCTTCCTGTGTTCTTATTTTTCTTTGTAATCAAAGTTTCATCACGTGGACAGGGTCTATTCAGTCACTGAGCAGTGACTGACTGAACTCAGTCTCCAGTCCCTCGCCCATTCCCAGAGGTCAGAGGAAGGGGCTGAAATTCCAACCCCTTAGTCTCCTGGCTGGTTTTTCTGGCCCTAGTCTGGATGCTGAAGTTGTTTCCAGGTTCTATCATGAGTCATCTCATTAGCATGAACCTAGGTATGGCTTCCCAGGTGGCGCTAGTGGGCAAGAGTCTGCCTGCCAGTGTAGCAGATGCAAGAGATGAGGGTTTGATCCCTGAGTTGGGAAGATCCTCTGGAGAGGGCAACTCACACCAGCACACAGGCGTGCGTGCACACACACACACACACACACACACACACAGTTGTGGTACCAGGGGCTCATTATGAATGAAAAAGGACATTCCGAACGCTCAGGATGTCCCAAGGGCTTCTGAAGCTCTGTGTCTGAACCGGAGACAAAGACCCCCTACATTCATTCTTCATTATATCACAGCGGTCTGTAGTAGGTGGATTCCAACTAGGACCACCAGCAATCCCTCCCTCCCACCCCGGTAGCTGCAAGGGGCCCCCAACTGTACGAGGTGGGTCCATTTCTGGGAATGGGAGAGGAACTGGAGACTGAGTTCAGTCCTGGTCTGTACGTATAAGGGAATAGTCCTTTTGTGTATGCACCAAGTCTCAGCTAGTTTGTTCTTTTTTTCTATCCATGATTTTATTTATTTATGAGTGTCTGGAACGTCGTTGCTGCTAGGACGGAGAGTGGGGGCTACCGTCTACTCATGTGCATGGCTTCTTGTGGTGGCGGCTTGTGTGGCTGCGAGCATGGGCTCTAGAGCGCAGGCTCAGTAGCTGTGGGGCATGGGCTTAGCTGCTCATAGACATGTGGGATTTTCCCAGACGGGAATTGAACCTGTGTCTCCTGCATCGGAGGCAGATTCTTTACCCTGGAGCCACCAGGGAAGCCCGGAGCTATTTGTTTAAAAAGCCCATGACACTATTTTTAGTCCTGCCTGAGAGCCTCCCCTTTTCAGCCCCTCTCTTCTCTCCTGAGATCCAAACCCACGGTGGCGGCAGCTCAGCAGCAGCGGTTCCCGAGGAGACGAGGCATCGTTGGCAGAGGGCAACTCCCATTCGGCCCACGACTTCCTTCGAAATGCCTCCTCCAAAAAGTATGCAGGGTCGTTTCCTCATTCTCCTGACTTCTAACAGCCCTTTCTCAACCTCTTATTTTCGCCAGTGTTAACTTGTGAGGGAAAGCTTGCACCTCATTCCATGTGACTTACGAATTGCCACACGTCAAATGGACATGTTTGATTCAGTAGCATACATTTAAATGTTTAAAATATGAGGCGTGTTCGAGAGATGCCATTTCACTTAGCAGTCAGTGCTAACATCATTTTTTGAAATGCTCCCCATTTCCGTGATGTAGCCAAAGCTTTATTTATCATCAGATTTGCATTTTGTGGATGTATTCTTGAGCCAGCCAAACTCATCTAAAAGTGAGCTCATTTAATGCAAAGTAGATTTAAATGTTTAAATGTGACTGCTTTAAAATGGACCACCCTGTTTAAATGCTCCTCCGGATGTAATTAGAAGAAACTTGAGTTCCACAGGCAGGAAAAAAAAAAAAAAAGGCAATCTAAATGATCTCTTTCTCCTTCGGTAATTTTTGACCACGCACCCATAAAACTGCTTATCAGGAAATGATTTATTTTTAATGTAACTTTCTCACAAACAGTTTAGAGGGAGGTAGTTTCGGAAGGACACACCACATTTGAACAGACACCCCAAATGAACAAATCATGTTTCCAGCTTTCAGTATCTCTTGTCTCTTCAGACAAGAGAGAAAAAGAGAGAGGAAGAAAGACGGAGAGAAAGAGAGCAAGAAAGAAGCACACAACACACAAAGAGAAAAAAGGCAAAGAAATAGTAGAGTCATGAGACCGTCTAAACTCCAATTAGGACTTACATTCAGAAGCATCTTATTGTCTCATGCGTGAACTAAGATTCTGTTGCTCAAATCTACTTGCATTCCAGCCGCAACAACTGATGGAAATGTTATTTGGGAGCTAGTCACAGAATACATCACCATCCAAGTAGGGTCTGGTGCTATGAGCATGCTTGTCAAATCTCCCATCCCCTGCGTGGCGAACCTCGGAACTGCCTAGCCGCTGCCCGAGTCCTGCTGGACCCGAGCTGGGGGCTAGCCATTAAAAATAAAAGCCCGTTAAACTTTCAGGACACACTTGCACATTTTTGGGAGCCGCCAAGCTTTTAAGAGTTGAGCCAGTTCAGTGGTGATATCACCAGACCAGCGTCGCCTAGGCAATGAAAGCAGTTGCCATGGAAACCCCAGTGCTGCGCCCATCAACAGCTTTACAATTTTGACAGTTCAGAAAGTGACTATTTAGGAATTTCAATTAGAGCGGAAATATACACATTTAAGTGAACAAAATGCTTCAAAAGCCTATAGAAAATAATTTAGATTTTTTTTCAAATCAGAAAGCAGACCCCAAAATATATTCTGTGTGTGGAAGGGAATTTCGGGAATAATGTTAAAAAAGCACTCTATAAAGAAGAAAAGATGTTAAAGTTGTTTTATCCCCCTTCCTTCCTTGGAAAGGAAATAGGCACCAAGAATAAATAAGTTGTGAAAAATGATCAGCGGATTTTTTTTTTTAACAGGGTAGCCACAATATGCCGAGCTTGTTAAGTCAGAACTCGTGCATATTATTAAGAAATATTTTAGAATTTTATATCTGCCAATTCCTTATATTTGTTCAGTTCTGGCAGGGTATTCTTTTTCACAACTCTGCTGTGAGAGTTAGAACTCCTCTTTCCCTTGATGTTAAGGGGAACTGAGGTTCGCCAGGGCGGGAGATGGCTTGCAAGTGGGGAAGTGCTTGAGGTTCCAAATCAGGATGAAGCTCCAATTGCTTTGGGCTCCGGCTGCTCTTTAATTCATGGACAGCAAAAGCTGCCCAAACAAACACAGTGACACATCATTCAAACAGGAAGCCATTTAAGAAGAAAGCTCAAATCATAACAAAAGACATCGGACCCATTATGAGTAATAAAAATAACACGAATTTGTACTGGTTAATACTAATACCAAGATCACTGCTAGGAACAGCTGTGCTGGTTATTCCTGGTTTGCCCGCTCCATCAGAGGTGGCCCCAGAGGCTGACCCCGTGGACAGCCTCACCTGGACCTGCCCTGAGCTTCTGATTGGTTTGCGTGATGGGGACACGGGCAGGAGAACAGAGGTGGCGGAGAGAAAGGTTGGCATGTCCCCTCCAATCCTTGGGTCTTCGACAGCTCCCGCCTTGACTGCTGCCCCTGTAGTCACGACACCATCTCTCATTGACTCCTGAAGCCTGCCACGACCTCTGTAAATAGTACCAACATTCACTAGCTCGAGTTAAAACGTTTTGTACCATCTGCCCTTTCCAGATCTGACTTTTAAAATAGCAAGCGTTTATAAACGCTTACCCTTTTCCTGTGAAGCCTTTGCATACCACATGGAAAGTCTATGCTTTACAATTTTGACAGTTCAGAAAGTGACTATTTAGGAATTTCAATTAGAGCGAAATATACACATTTAAGTGAACAAAATGCTTCAAAAGCCTATAGAAAATAATTTAGATTTTTTTTCAAATCAGAAAGCAGACCCCAAAATATATTCTGTGTGTGGAAGGGAATTTCGGGAATAATGTTAAAAAAGCACTCTATAAAGAAGAAAAGATGTTAAAGTTGTTTTATCCCCCTTCCTTCCTTGGAAAGGAAATAGGCACCAAGAATAAATAAGTTGTGAAAAATGATCAGCGGATTTTTTTTTTTAACAGGGTAGCCACAATATGCCGAGCTTGTTAAGTCAGAACTCGTGCATATTATTAAGAAATATTTTAGAATTTTATATCTGCCAATTCCTTATATTTGTTCAGTTCTGGCAGGGTATTCTTTTTCACAACTCTGCTGTGAGAGTTAGAACTCCTCTTTCCCTTGATGTTAAGGGGAACTGAGGTTCGCCAGGGCGGGAGATGGCTTGCAAGTGGGGAAGTGCTTGAGGTTCCAAATCAGGATGAAGCTCCAATTGCTTTGGGCTCCGGCTGCTCTTTAATTCATGGACAGCAAAAGCTGCCCAAACAAACACAGTGACACATCATTCAAACAGGAAGCCATTTAAGAAGAAAGCTCAAATCATAACAAAAGACATCGGACCCATTATGAGTAATAAAAATAACACGAATTTGTACTGGTTAATACTAATACCAAGATCACTGCTAGGAACAGCTGTGCTGGTTATTCCTGGTTTGCCCGCTCCATCAGAGGTGGCCCCAGAGGCTGACCCCGTGGACAGCCTCACCTGGACCTGCCCTGAGCTTCTGATTGGTTTGCGTGATGGGGACACGGGCAGGAGAACAGAGGTGGCGGAGAGAAAGGTTGGCATGTCCCCTCCAATCCTTGGGTCTTCGACAGCTCCCGCCTTGGACTGCTGCTCTCTGTAGTCACGACACCATCTCTCATTGACTCCTGAAGCCTGCCACGACCTCTGTAAATAGTACCAACATTCACTAGCTCGAGTTAAAACGTTTTGTACCATCTGCGTCCTTTCCAGATCTGACTTTTAAAATAGCAAGCGTTTCTATAAACGCTTACTCTGTCTTGGCCGCTATTCTAAATGCTTTGTGTATGGTAACTCTAATCTTTGCAATAACCTTATAAGGTAGGTGCTATTACTATACCTGTTTTACAGATGAAGGGTTAAGGCAGAAGGTTAAGGCAGTGCTTTTCAAATGTATTATTTCCTTGGTCCTCATGTGTCCCCTGTTGGGTGGGAGTTTGAAGTTCGAAGGGAACTCAGGGGCACTCTTGCCTCCTTATCCTGTGAATTTTCTCTCTTTGCCCCATTCTGCCATGGTATCTCTGGTTTTCTCCAATGGGAAGTGTAGGATTCCGTGATAATATTTTAATCCTCAGTTCTGGCTTTCTGCCAGGTGGTCTTACTTGGTGAACAGGGCTTCTGGTGGCAGAGAGAGGAAGGGCCTCATCACCTCCTTCAGTTCCTGGGTCCTTGCTCAGGGTTGAACTTGGAGTAGAATATGTGAATACAGGGGTGCTTAGTCCTGCGAAGTGATTGTCAGGTTCCCTGTGATGTTTTTAGTCAGACAACTAGACGGGAATAGGGAAAGGGGAGGCGGAGGTTCTACTTGAAAACCTGTTCAAACGTTTTAAAAAGTTCCCATACTGAGGACTTCCCCAGGGTGCCCACCAATAACATCTTTTCATCGCCTATCCCCTCAACCCCATGTTCTCTTCATCTGCACCTCAGGCTGCAGGTTGCCCTTCTGGGACATTTCCTTCTGTTTCTTTCCCAAGGGTTTCTTGTTCATTTAAATGAGATGTTACCTCTTGGAGGAAGCCAGGCAGGGGGAGGGGGTGCAGAGACTTTCTTCTGTAAGTTGGGACTTGTCCTGGGTTCATTGTTCCACACGGGTGGCCCTGGCTGTTTTCATTAGTAATAAATGGGACACGCTGCACAACTACTTAGGGTCTGTTACCATGCTGGATACTGAAACAAACCATCAAAATTCCTGGCCTGGAAGGATCTTGAAGGAAGAGAGGCATCTCAGGCACTGTTGTTCTTCCAGAGCGTGGCCAGATGTACCTGTCTTGCAGAACGTGCTTAATAGATGTTTGATGTATTCATGAGTGAATAAGTGGGTGAGTCTTTTATTTATAAGTATATACTTGTAGACAGAGATAGGCCACAAAGTGCTGAAGAGGAAGATGTTGAGACAGGTCAATTGCCCGCTCCTGAGCAGGTGTTCCTGACTGCAGAGGAAGGGCCAAGGCTGGGCAAGGGCTTCCTTCTGTGTCTGTAGGACATCCTGGGGCTCAGAGGTGGGGGCTTGCATGTCAGGCTGGGAGATTGTGAAGGTGGGAAAAGATCGTTCACAGCCCTCTGCTTTTCTCTCCACGTGGCCTGCCTGGGTCAGGATTCCAGAATCAAAGATATAGGACAGAGAGAGGGATATCAGCGTGCTCAGTCGTGTCCAACTCTTTGTGACTCGGTGGACTATAGCCCGCTCGGCTCCTCTATCTATGGAATTTTCTAGACAAGAATATTGAAGTGGGTTTCCGTTTCCTACTCCAGGGGATCGTCCCGACTCAGGAAACAAACCCTCGTCTCCTGCGTTGGTAGGTGAATTCTTTACTACTGAGCCACCTGGGAAGCCCTAAAGGGGGTTAGGCCACCTCCAAAACAGAGGCGTACAGCCCTGGGCATGCAGCAGCTTCAGGCCGCGATCACTGAGCTATGTCCAAGGCCAGGCCGCAAGGTACAGCTCTGAGCGCAGTGCTCCACTTCTGTTCACGCTCTCATCTCTCCAGGGAGGAGTTCACATTTGTAACCTTACTTTGTGGCCAGCCTCACCTCAGACCTGTCTCATTCATTTCGATGACGGTAACAGGAAGCGAGAGGCTCCGTCTCTCCGCGGCTTGTCTTGCATGGCGATGACTTCACAGAACGCGATAGGCCATCTCCAGCCTCAGCCACGGCTGGTCAGTGACCAGGATATCTTGAAGCCTGGTGTGGGCACAGGCTAGGGTGACGGCTTCAAAGCCCAGGCTGATCTGAAGGGCTGAAGAATCTCTTCGTATCATGGAAGGAGGTTATATTGACCCTAGGGAATTCTGCTAAGGGAATGGAATAGGGGATCGACCCTTCTCTATTTTTCTTTCTTCAGCAAGAGCTTCCCTTAGAAGCAGAGAAAGTTGGGAAAAATACACATACAGTCAGGAAAAGAGGAGAAGGAATAAAGCCTTTTTTTGTAATTCATGGTGGTGGTAGACCTTAAAGCTGCTCCTGTCCCTGTCATCAGACCCTCTGTGTGATCCTTATTTCATTCTCCAGTGCAGCCTTCTTGTATAGAGTGGAAGAAATGATCCGTTAATCTTCACTTTTAAGCAGTTTTGAGACTTTCAGACTTAAACAGCTACAGGACTATTGGTTTAAAACAATTGCTTAGGACATTTGCTGCTTTTACACCCCTTGCTTATGTTATTTAAAGCGTCTGCACCTTCTTAGGTTTATCGTCTCAAATGTTGACAATTCCATGGTGCATTTAAATGTTGCTGTGTTCCCAAAGCACCTTCAGATCCTGATCCATGGTCACACCGGAGTCCCTGCGATGTCGGTCAGCTGAGAGTTCAGCCCATCCCTGAGATGTAGAGCCCAGGTCACAGACCCAGTGCCACCAGGCTCCCTGGGGCGGGGCAGGATTTGAACATCTGTCGGTCTGACTCCAAAATGTGTGCTCTTTAATTCAGACTGCTGCATTAGGAAGCTAGTTTCCTTCTGGACCGTGTGGTAACCCTTATTTGTCTGTATCCCTGTAAGCCCAGTCAGCCAGCCTTTCTTCTGTCCCTAGGGAGCAGGCTCTATGCTGGGTCAGAGAATATGGAGCCGGGTAGCTCACGTCTACTCAAGGAAACAGACACTCCAGGGAGTCGCAAGCAGGGAGTTGTCTCGTTCTTCACCCAATTTAGTTTTGCCGAGAACCTTCAGAGCCCATGTTAAAAAACATGCCACAAGAAAATCCACAACACACACACAAGCACACAGACTCCTGCCCAGTGGGAGGTCAAGCAACGTCTGTGAAGCAAGCAAAGAATTGCCTCGGCCTTATCTAATTTCACCAAGGTCTGTAGTCCACCGTTAGAAAGGATGCAGCAGTGATGGCAGATCCTCTGAGAGCATTGACCCTAGGGAATTCTGCTAAGGGAATGGAATAGGATCGACCTTCTCTATTTTTCTTTCTTCAGCAAGAGCTTCCCTTAGAAGCAGAGAAAGTTGGGAAAAATACACATACAGTCAGGAAAAGAGGAGAAGGAATAAAGCCTTTTTTTGTAATTCATGGTGGTGGTAGACCTTAAAGCTGCTCCTGTCCCTGTCATCAGACCCTCTGTGTGATCCTTATTTCATTCTCCAGTGCAGCCTTCTTGTATAGAGTGGAAGAAATGATCCGTTAATCTTCACTTTTAAGCAGTTTTGAGACTTTCAGACTTAAACAGCTACAGGACTATTGGTTTAAAACAATTGCTTAGGACATTTGCTGCTTTTACACCCCTTGCTTATGTTATTTAAAGCGTCTGCACCTTCTTAGGTTTATCGTCTCAAATGTTGACAATTCCATGGTGCATTTAAATGTTGCTGTGTTCCCAAAGCACCTTCAGATCCTGATCCATGGTCACACCGGAGTCCCTGCGATGTCGGTCAGCTGAGAGTTCAGCCCATCCCTGAGATGTAGAGCCCAGGTCACAGACCCAGTGCCACCAGGCTCCCTGGGGCGGGGCAGGATTTGAACATCTGTCGGTCTGACTCCAAAATGTGTGCTCTTTAATTCAGACTGCTGCATTAGGAAGCTAGTTTCCTTCTGGACCGTGTGGTAACCCTTATTTGTCTGTATCCCTGTAAGCCCAGTCAGCCAGCCTTTCTTCTGTCCCTAGGGAGCAGGCTCTATGCTGGGTCAGAGAATATGGAGCCGGGTAGCTCACGTCTACTCAAGGAAACAGACACTCCAGGGAGTCGCAAGCAGGGAGTTGTCTCGTTCTTCACCCAATTTAGTTTTGCCGAGAACCTTCAGAGCCCATGTTAGAAACATCCACAAGAAAATCCACAACACACACACAAGCACACAGACTCCTGCCCAGTGGGAGGTCAAGCAAACGTCTGTGAAGCCGAAGCAAAGAATTGCCTCGGCCTTATCTAATTTCACCAAGGTCTGTAGTCCACCGTTAGAAAGGATGCAGCAGTGATGGCAGATCGCTCTGGAGGAGCTGGGACGTCAGTGAAATCACTGTGGGGCTGCTCTGGAATTCCCTCAGTGTCTTCTCTCATGGGAGTCCTTGGGGACTTCAGTCAGCTGAATTTCCAGAGCCTCCCACCCTTCTTTCCTCCACTTCTCCGTTCTAGATAAGAGCTGGATTCTTTTTTAAAGTTTTTATGTTGGGTGCTTTTTTTCCCAATATACATGTACATAAACAAAAAGAAGAATGACCCTGTGTGCTCATCCGCCATTACCCGGCTTCAGGTTGGTACCAATATGGGCACCACTCCTGTTTCATTTCTGTCTCGCTCCTCTACTTTGTTTACTTAACTCACGTGATCTCATTTTGCTCCTAAACACTTGGAGGAGGTTAACATTTCAGGCAGCAGTTAGACTCCGGACTTAGGCCACACCCAACCTGCACCAGGTTTCTGCGTCCCCAAGTCTTGCTTTGCCTGAGCTTGGGGGACCTTGGTTTCTGGGGAATTTTCGTAATGGCCTCACTCGCTTAGTTAAATGACGTCTGCTAATCTGAGTGTTGATTTTTCACAATTCCTTCTCAGTAGTCCTTATTATGTTTGCTTTGAGGATCTAGTTTTTACACCTCCTCCTAAGGACAAGCCTGCATAGCTTCATTTGTGTGGAGAGAAAAGTGAAAGAAGCCAGTCAACGTCATGAGTAAGAGGAAGGAAAAAGCAGTCAGAAACACGGAACTGAAAGTCATTGCATAAAGACGGGCACATTTAAAAAACAGAGGGCACGTTCCCAAACATTGCAGTCAGCAGATACCATTCATTGAGCTGCATGTACACAGTCGTCTGCCAACCATTGTTCGTGTTCAATCACCCGTTTTTAGTACCAAAAATAACTTGAGAGGCTGAACTGATACTCTCACCCTTTTATGGATCCAGAACTACTGAGTCATTTTCTTAACGTCACACAGCTTGGCTTCTGAAGTGAAAACCCTGAGCACCTAACCAGTCTCTCGAACCGCCTCCAGATACTGAGGACCATGCCACCGGATGAAGACCTTCAGAGAACTTGGTAAAAGGGAGGCCCCTTTGAGTGGGAGGTCAAGCAACGTCTGTGAAGCCAAGCAAAGAATTGCCTCGGCCTTATCTAATTTCACCAAGGTCTGTAGTCCACCGTTAGAAAGGATGCAGCAGTGATGGCAGATCGCTCTGGAGGAGCTGGGACGTCAGTGAAATCACTGTGGGGCTGCTCTGGAATTCCCTCAGTGTCTTCTCTCATGGGAGTCCTTGGGGACTTCAGTCAGCTGAATTTCCAGAGCCTCCCACCCTTCTTTCCTCCACTTCTCCGTTCTAGATAAGAGCTGGATTCTTTTTTAAAGTTTTTATGTTGGGTGCTTTTTTTCCCAATATACATGTACATAAACAAAAAGAAGAATGACCCTGTGTGCTCATCCGCCATTACCCGGCTTCAGGTTGGTACCAATATGGGCACCACTCCTGTTTCATTTCTGTCTCGCTCCTCTACTTTGTTTACTTAACTCACGTGATCTCATTTTGCTCCTAAACACTTGGAGGAGGTTAACATTTCAGGCAGCAGTTAGACTCCGGACTTAGGCCACACCCAACCTGCACCAGGTTTCTGCGTCCCCAAGTCTTGCTTTGCCTGAGCTTGGGGGACCTTGGTTTCTGGGGAATTTTCGTAATGGCCTCACTCGCTTAGTTAAATGACGTCTGCTAATCTGAGTGTTGATTTTTCACAATTCCTTCTCAGTAGTCCTTATTATGTTTGCTTTGAGGATCTAGTTTTTACACCTCCTCCTAAGGACAAGCCTGCATAGCTTCATTTGTGTGGAGAGAAAAGTGAAAGAAGCCAGTCAACGTCATGAGTAAGAGGAAGGAAAAAGCAGTCAGAAACACGGAACTGAAAGTCATTGCATAAAGACGGGCACATTTAAAAAACAGAGGGCACGTTCCCAAACATTGCAGTCAGCAGATACCATTCATTGAGCTGCATGTACACAGTCGTCTGCCAACCATTGTTCGTGTTCAATCACCCGTTTTTAGTACCAAAAATAACTTGAGAGGCTGAACTGATACTCTCACCCTTTTATGGATCCAGAACTACTGAGTCATTTTCTTAACGTCACACAGCTTGGCTTCTGAAGTGAAAACCCTGAGCACCTAACCAGTCTCTCGAACCGCCTCCAGATACTGAGGACCATGCCACCGGATGAAGACCTTCAGAGAACTTGGTAAAAGGGGAGCTGGATCCTAACAGCTTTAACCGCTGATGTTTTCTTCGAGGAAGACAGTTGCTTTCTTGTCACCAGCACTTTGCGGGGCCATACTAGATCGCAGCACAGAACTACCTGTAATAATAGGAAGTCACCATTGTCAGGGAAGGGGACTTTTCCGTGGCATGGTTAGCTCAGCTGTGAGGTGGAGCCATGATGATGTGGAGAGGTTTTTTCTGCCCTGAGAAGGCAGGACTGGCAAACTGCAATGCCCCCTCCCTCTCATGGTGGAAAAATAACTCCAAGCATGTATCTACCTGATAGTAGTTAAGGTGTAGCATCTATATAGGCTAAATAAACCCTCACTTAGCATAAATAAATTCAAGGATATGGGTGTGTGAAGCCCCCAGCTATGAGCAGTCCTCTTTGAAAGCCCGCGGCTCTGACTCATTTCTTGTTCTCTCATGTTTGAATAGCGCCTGCGTTGGTGACGAGAGCTGGAGGTTGTCACTAAGGCTTAGCTTCCACTTGTCTGTAGAGGTGTGGCGGGACCCGAGTGGCCCCTGAAGCAGATTCAGGAGAGGCAACCACCCTCTGTTTTTCCATGCTTGGGGTACTAGATGCCACTATTGGAGAAGAGATAAAAATCGCTCCCTGTAATATGGGTTGTTGAACATTATAGGCTAGCTCGAATGAGTGAAATTCTCTTCTGTGTCTGACCATAATTCACTATTCTCTGAGGTCTCTACTTTTGAAATTACTAGAAATGCTGAGATGGGCCATCCTGGAATCTGTCATAGAGTTCCTCCCTGAATGGACTCACGTCCCCAAAGGCCAAGGTGCCACTTGTGACCTGTTCCAGGCAATACTCTTTACCCTAAGAACCAAGCCTCGAATGTTCTTGGCTTCCATCTCCTGGGTAATTAAAGGGAGAGAGTAAATCACACACTGGACACCAGTCCCGCGTGCTTAAGTACGCGTCAGTCACCGGGACTGGCATGTGCACAGTGGAAGGGACCTGGGGTTTGCATTACACACAAAACCCCATGAGGTCATTAGGACGACTGCACGTCCATGGCTTTCTGGGAAGGCACAGCCCCTCCTGGCTGCCCAAGTAAATGCAATCAGATTTGACTGGGAGTAAATTAGGGAGGCCAAATAAAGCGCGTGACTGAAAATCAGCAAGAAACACTCCTGTCTGCTATTAGAAAAATTAGAGACCATTTAACAACACGAGACCATTTTGTGTTGGAAAGAAAAGAGGCCCTGAATGGAGCGGGCCAGGCCAGAGCTGAGGGCCGGGGTCCAGGTGAGATCAAATGCGGATAAAGGGGCTGACTCCGGACTGAGCTGGGTTCACACAAGGCCTTATTAGCTGATGAGCCGAGACTGCCCGGCCAGCCAGATGTGTGAACGTTGGCCAGGCACCAACTTTCCAAATCCATGACATGTTTTCTCAGTAGACTTCCTCATATAATTTCCCATGTAAGAAGAAAAATAGCCCTGGCAGCATTTTCCAAAAGACTGGCACTATGTCAATTCAGTCCTTTTAAAACTTGGACTTCTCATAGAGCATCCAGAACTGAAGTCTTGGCCGGCCTTTTTTCTTTCTCCGTGTTTTTCTTCCCCATTTTCCTTTAGACCTCATAGTCACACCTCATATATTAAGATGCTAATTTGTTTAACATCTAGGTGCTGAGCCTAAAGGCAGCACTAAACACTGATGGATTGGGGAGCTACTGGGGAGGGCTAGGTGGGGTGGGGGACCCCGCAAAGAGAGAGAAGTACACAGATGATTTTCATTTCCTAATAGGCATTCTGCCTCAGAGCCTGTACAAAGGCCTGAAATATGGATTGCTCTAAAGACTGTGAATGTTTAAAATGTCATCTTAAATTAGTAAGTGTCTTTAAATCTTCACTCTTTTGTCACGTTTTAGTAATGTTTATTACACACCGTAAATCTTATTCATATCCACATAAATTGAGCCCCCCAGCCACAAGGGAGACAAGCATTTCTACTGGCTGGTCTGAAATCTTATGGTGGTGGATGACATCAAATGTTATGACTGAAAAAAAGGGTCAGAGTGAACTGGCCTGGGGAGAAGGAATAACAACCTTCTACCTCCTCTGGGGAGAGCAATTGTAACATCTCCAAAAGTCTGCTTAGTGATTTTCGGAGTTTGAATCAACAGTCAGGTTCTTAACTCGTTTTTCTGTCTTTTTTTTTTTTAAAGTTTTTTGTTGTTGTTTTGGCCACTGCTCTTGATCTTCCATCTGTTTATCTTTGTTCTTTGGCCTGTGTGGGCCTCCCATTGCAGTGGCCTCTCGTCGCAGAGCTCCGGCTCGGTAGTTGGACACCTCGGTCCAGTCGCTCCGTGGCACGTGGGATCTTCCCAGGCCAGGGATCGAACTGGCGCCCCTGCCACTGCAAGGCAGTTTCCTTACCCACGGGACCACCAGGGAAGCCCTTAACTCCAGTTGAAATAAGTTGTTTTAAATAAATCTGTTTTCAGGTTTATTTCATGAAGGACAATATAATGAATTAAGTCAAACAGGAAATAAAAACTTGTTAAGATAGTACCCCTCCCCTAAAGGATTTGAATGAAAAGGTTCAGTGGTGTCTGTGGTATAATTTGAGTGTGTGCAAGAAGAAAGGGAAGCCAGGAGATAGTGAAGGACAGGGAAGCTTGGCTTGCTGCAGTCCGTGGAGTCACAAAGAGTCAGCCACATCTTAGTGACTGAACAAGGAGGAAGGGTGGAGGGGAGAAAAATGCCTGTTAGGAAGACAGGATGTCCTTACACTTAGGGATTTCAGAGAAGAGTAAAACCTTTTGTGAATTTCTGGGACTGACATAGGATTGACAACTTTTTATTTGTTTTCAAATAAGGACATTTAAAATATTATTGACTATTACTTTGCATACCCTAGATGGTAGGGATCCTTTTTCACTAAGAGTTTTTAAAATAGAGTGTGTTTAGCTTTCATCTTTGTTCCCTCATTTTACCATGAATTGGTCGTGTTGCTGCTTGTTCTGGGGAGACCTGTTTCTGACCCCAGTGAGCTCTCAGTACTTCAGGAAACACTCCCCACCCGTCCCTTGGTCTCCTGATCTCTGCTAACTGCTCGTTCCCCAGCCAGGAGCAATTTTGTGGAAATCTTATGGTGGTGGATGACATCAAATGTTATGACTGAAAAAAAGGGTCAGAGTGAACTGGCCTGGGGAGAAGGAATAACAACCTTCTACCTCCTCTGGGGAGAGCAATTGTAACATCTCCAAAAGTCTGCTTAGTGATTTTCGGAGTTTGAATCAACAGTCAGGTTCTTAACTCGTTTTTCTGTCTTTTTTTTTTTTAAAGTTTTTTGTTGTTGTTTTGGCCACTGCTCTTGATCTTCCATCTGTTTATCTTTGTTCTTTGGCCTGTGTGGGCCTCCCATTGCAGTGGCCTCTCGTCGCAGAGCTCCGGCTCGGTAGTTGGACACCTCGGTCCAGTCGCTCCGTGGCACGTGGGATCTTCCCAGGCCAGGGATCGAACTGGCGCCCCTGCCACTGCAAGGCAGTTTCCTTACCCACGGGACCACCAGGGAAGCCCTTAACTCCAGTTGAAATAAGTTGTTTTAAATAAATCTGTTTTCAGGTTTATTTCATGAAGGACAATATAATGAATTAAGTCAAACAGGAAATAAAAACTTGTTAAGATAGTACCCCTCCCCTAAAGGATTTGAATGAAAAGGTTCAGTGGTGTCTGTGGTATAATTTGAGTGTGTGCAAGAAGAAAGGGAAGCCAGGAGATAGTGAAGGACAGGGAAGCTTGGCTTGCTGCAGTCCGTGGAGTCACAAAGAGTCAGCCACATCTTAGTGACTGAACAAGGAGGAAGGGTGGAGGGGAGAAAAATGCCTGTTAGGAAGACAGGATGTCCTTACACTTAGGGATTTCAGAGAAGAGTAAAACCTTTTGTGAATTTCTGGGACTGACATAGGATTGACAACTTTTTATTTGTTTTCAAATAAGGACATTTAAAATATTATTGACTATTACTTTGCATACCCTAGATGGTAGGGATCCTTTTTCACTAAGAGTTTTTAAAATAGAGTGTGTTTAGCTTTCATCTTTGTTCCCTCATTTTACCATGAATTGGTCGTGTTGCTGCTTGTTCTGGGGAGACCTGTTTCTGACCCCAGTGAGCTCTCAGTACTTCAGGAAACACTCCCCACCCGTCCCTTGGTCTCCTGATCTCTGCTAACTGCTCGTTCCCCAGTCAGAGGAACACGTAGCTTGAAGGACTCGGTGGAGGGTGTGTGCGTGCTCAGTCACTAAATTGTATCCGACTCTTGTGACCCCGTGGACTGTAGCCCACCAGGCTCCTGTGTCCAAGGGGTTCTCCAGGCTGGAAGACGAGATGGGTTGCCCTTTCCTTCTCCAGGGGATCCTCCCAACCCAGGATCAACTCAGAGTCTCTCACATCTCCTGCTTTGGCAGGTGGGTTCTTTACCACTGGCCTCAGCTGGGAAGGCCCCCTTGAGACACATGAGATCTTAAATCTTAGCTCCCAGACCAGGGATTGAACGGGCACTCCCTGCAAAGTCTTAACCGCTCAACTGCCAGAAAAGTCTCCAGAACCTATAGTTTTAAAAACTAAGACCCCCTGCGTGTTTCTGAATCCCGGATTGCAGACCACAGGTGGAGGACTCACTCCCCTTCTGGGCCGTCTCCCGTCCGAGACAGACCTGGTATCCTGCCCCTTATAACGCAGAGCGAGTACAAAATGGGTTCTCTTCCCTACTAACTGCCCCGTCCAACCTCCAGGTCCACCCCGGCCACCAGTGCAACACATACACACAGACAGACAGACACACACACACGAGTATACCGTCCCCTCCCACCCCATTATGAACACTTGAAGCAGGAGAGTGACTCACTTCTGTGAGCTTCACCACATCTACTGTCATGCGGGGCACATAATAGGGGCTCGCTACATAAATATTTATGTGATGTCTATCAGTCAGTAAGTCCGTTCCAACTCTCAAATTCTGCATTTCTCTCTTGCCCACTGATAAGCAGTCAGATAAGGTAATAGGAAGCGTATACGTGCAGAGAATGGTAAGCGGGGAGCTAGGAGGCCTGGGGTCATGGAAGCTCTGGATGTGTGTGTAGGCTTTGCCGCGCAGCTATGGGACCATGAGCCCCACGCTTACTTCCTGAGCCTCAGAAGGCTCGGGTTGGCAAGCGCTCTGTCAAGGCCACGTGATTTCTGTGATCCCTTTTCAGCCCTAAAATTCAGTGATAAATAGATGAGCATAATTTTCTTTTGAAAATGACTTCAGGAAACACTCCCCACCCGTCCCTTGGTCTCCTGCTCTCTGCTAACTGCTCGTTCCCCAGTCAGAGGAACACGTAGCTTGAAGGACTCGGTGGAGGGTGTGTGCGTGCTCAGTCACTAAATTGTATCCGACTCTTGTGACCCCGTGGACTGTAGCCCACCAGGCTCCTGTGTCCAAGGGGTTCTCCAGGCTGGAAGACGAGATGGGTTGCCCTTTCCTTCTCCAGGGGATCCTCCCAACCCAGGATCAACTCAGAGTCTCTCACATCTCCTGCTTTGGCAGGTGGGTTCTTTACCACTGGCCTCAGCTGGGAAGGCCCCCTTGAGACACATGAGATCTTAAATCTTAGCTCCCAGACCAGGGATTGAACGGGCACTCCCTGCAAAGTCTTAACCGCTCAACTGCCAGAAAAGTCTCCAGAACCTATAGTTTTAAAAACTAAGACCCCCTGCGTGTTTCTGAATCCCGGATTGCAGACCACAGGTGGAGGACTCACTCCCCTTCTGGGCCGTCTCCCGTCCGAGACAGACCTGGTATCCTGCCCCTTATAACGCAGAGCGAGTACAAAATGGGTTCTCTTCCCTACTAACTGCCCCGTCCAACCTCCAGGTCCACCCCGGCCACCAGTGCAACACATACACACAGACAGACAGACACACACACACGAGTATACCGTCCCCTCCCACCCCATTATGAACACTTGAAGCAGGAGAGTGACTCACTTCTGTGAGCTTCACCACATCTACTGTCATGCGGGGCACATAATAGGGGCTCGCTACATAAATATTTATGTGATGTCTATCAGTCAGTAAGTCCGTTCCAACTCTCAAATTCTGCATTTCTCTCTTTCCCACTGATAAGCAGTCAGATAAGGTAATAGGAAGCGTATACGTGCAGAGAATGGTAAGCGGGGAGCTAGGAGGCCTGGGGTCATGGAAGCTCTGGATGTGTGTGTAGGCTTTGCCGCGGCAGCTATGGGACCGCGAGCCCCACGCTTACTTCCTGAGCCTCAGAAGGCTCGGGTTGGCAAGCGCTCTGTCAAGGCCACGTGATTTCTGTGATCCCTTTTCAGCCCTAAAATTCAGTGATAAATAGATGAGCATAATTTTCTTTTGAAAATGAGAAACTGGCTTACATGTTACTTAATACTTTTAAGTATTAAGGATACCTCTTAAATATTAAAATACTTCTTAGTGTGAAAATTCTACAGTATCAAGGAAAGCATGAGTCTAGCTTAAAGAGCTTGCCCCGAATTTAACTCTTACCATGACTGTGTGTGTACATGGGCGTGCTTTGTTGCTCAGTTGTGTCTGAGTCTTTTCAATCCTGTGGACTGTAGCCCACCAGGCTCCTCTGTCAGTGGCAAGAATACTGGCATGGGTTGCCACTGTCTCTTCCAAGGGACCTTCCTGACCCGGGGATTGAACCAGGTCTCCTGCACTGCAGGCGGGCTCTTTACCTACTGAGCCACCAGGGAAGCCCCTATTTTAAAACAAAATGGTTGGGTTCTTTCCTCTTCTCTTTCCATGAGCACAACCCAGTTTCCCACTGATGAAGTGGTGAATGGAAAAATCCTACCTAAAACTTCACCTGAGTTCTTACTAAAAGTTGTTCTTTTTTAAAATAGATTTTGTCACCTATGGTACCAGCTGTCACTAGGTCAGCTGACAATCTAGAAAAGACAAGGAAACAGTGAAAACAAAAGTCAAAAAAAAAAAATTAAAAGCCCAAACGCTCCTTTTTTTAAAATGAGGAGAGATTCTTAAGACTCTCCCTTGCACACACCAGACTGTCCTCTGAACATTGCCTTCACTGAGTGGGATATTTTCAGCATACATTGAAGTTAAGGTAGATTGGTGTCAACTACTACCTGTCAGAAGGTGCTGGAAAGCCATGTCACTATGAGAAATGGACAGGTAGCAATAAATGACCTCCAAAATGAGTATCTACAAATATTGACACACATTGCCGGGACTCTATTAATACGTAAACACGGCACCGACCTCAGCTTCAGGGCCTGTGCATTTATGAATCCTGGTTGATCTGCTTTTCATAAATCTGCTTAGCACTAATGACTAGGATGCATTTTAATAAATTAATTTCGAATAGATGGTGCTCTAGAGGGAAGCTGGGATGTGCCTGGGCATCTTAGCTTGCCGCTGTTGAATAAAGCTTACTTCCTGAGCCTCAGAAGGCTCGGGTTGGCAAGCCTGTCAAGGCCACGTGATTTCTGTGATCCCTTTTCAGCCCTAAAATTCAGTGATAAATAGATGAGCATAATTTTCTTTTGAAAATGAGAAACTGGCTTACATGTTACTTAATACTTTTAAGTATTAAGGATACCTCTTAAATATTAAAATACTTCTTAGTGTGAAAATTCTACAGTATCAAGGAAAGCATGAGTCTAGCTTAAAGAGCTTGCCCCGAATTTAACTCTTACCATGACTGTGTGTGTACATGGGCGTGCTTTGTTGCTCAGTTGTGTCTGAGTCTTTTCAATCCTGTGGACTGTAGCCCACCAGGCTCCTCTGTCAGTGGCAAGAATACTGGCATGGGTTGCCACTGTCTCTTCCAAGGGACCTTCCTGACCCGGGGATTGAACCAGGTCTCCTGCACTGCAGGCGGGCTCTTTACCTACTGAGCCACCAGGGAAGCCCCTATTTTAAAACAAAATGGTTGGGTTCTTTCCTCTTCTCTTTCCATGAGCACAACCCAGTTTCCCACTGATGAAGTGGTGAATGGAAAAATCCTACCTAAAACTTCACCTGAGTTCTTACTAAAAGTTGTTCTTTTTTAAAATAGATTTTGTCACCTATGGTACCAGCTGTCACTAGGTCAGCTGACAATCTAGAAAAGACAAGGAAACAGTGAAAACAAAAGTCAAAAAAAAAAAATTAAAAGCCCAAACGCTCCTTTTTTTAAAATGAGGAGAGATTCTTAAGACTCTCCCTTGCACACACCAGACTGTCCTCTGAACATTGCCTTCACTGAGTGGGATATTTTCAGCATACATTGAAGTTAAGGTAGATTGGTGTCAACTACTACCTGTCAGAAGGTGCTGGAAAGCCATGTCACTATGAGAAATGGACAGGTAGCAATAAATGACCTCCAAAATGAGTATCTACAAATATTGACACACATTGCCGGGACTCTATTAATACGTAAACACGGCACCGACCTCAGCTTCAGGGCCTGTGCATTTATGAATCCTGGTTGATCTGCTTTTCATAAATCTGCTTAGCACTAATGACTAGGATGCATTTTTAATAAATTAATTTCGAATAGATGGTGCTCTAGAGGGAAGCTGGGATGTGCCTGCATGTTATTAATAGTTAAAAATGGAAGCATCCATTTAGGAGCAGATCTGCCGCTGTTGAAATAAAGTCCGACTGAACTGACCCCCCGACAGATGCCCCTGATTGCTCTGCAGAGCTATGGAGCCTTCAGACCATGCGATGTGTTTTTCACAGATGGTGTCATTTTGGGCAAGTGACCCATTGGGTTTAAGAGTCCATGTTTTAAGCTGTTGATCCTATAGTCGTGCCAACCACAACGGTCTGCTCCACAGGCCTTGTTTGTATGTGCTGCCTGTTGCCGGTGTGCAAGGCAGCCAGTGGAGTGTGAGAACGTGATAGGGAGACTTAACTGGCGTAAAGAGGATCGGGTCCACGTGCCTGCTTTATCCGCCTGACCTAAAAAGAACCACGTCTGCCTCAGTGCCTGCAGGTTAATCCCTACAATCCCAAAGGCTCAGATATAATGATCACACGAAAGTCAACCCTTTTCTAGGTCACCGACGGCTAAAATCGGGTGACCCCAGAGCCAGAAGTCATAAAAGACTTGGTGGGTGCCTACAGTGACTCCATGATAGCGTGTCCTGCATGCCAGACCTCACGGGTCACTAAGAGTTGGACACAAGTGAAGTGATTTAGCATGCACGTACGCATCTTCTTAGATCCTGAGACCTCATTCCTTGTGGCCAATAGAATGTGAACGCCCAGGAACTTCGCTGGTGGTCCTGTGGTTAGTGCCCCATGCTTCCACTGCAAGAAGCGCAGGTTCAATTGCTGGTCGGGTGACTGAGAGCTCGCAGGCTGCACGGTGCAGTCAGGAAAAAATTCCCAGGGCACCTGAGAGTCGCTGTGTCAGTACAATACTCATACTGTACTAAGTACAACCCCGAGCAAGGACCCAAGAGCCGAAGGAGGCCAGAGGCCTTTCCTCTCTCTGTCGTCAGGAGCCCTGCTCGCTAAGAAAGGACATCTGGCAGAAAGCCAGAGCTGAGGATGAACGTAATATCACAAATCCCAGGTAAACTCCCAGCGGGCAGGGCAGTTTCTGCATTCTGGGCTTCTGAACATGCAGCGCTGATCGGAGTGGCAGGTACATACTGGATATGTTGTGTTCGAGAAATGATCGAAGGAATACATTCTAGGGTTTTTGCAGTGAGCAAAATAGCTTCCTTCTCTGCATTTTCTTTATCACCCAGCATCTTACTGTCTATCCCCCTTTTTGCAGTGATCTGTCTTCTTAGAGAAGGGACTTCCCAGGTGGTTCAGTGGCAGAGAATCAGTCTGCATTGCGGGAGCCTCAGGAGATGTGGGTTCGAGCCCCGGCTCGGGAAGATCCCCTGCAAGAGGGCATGGCACCCCACTCCAGTACTCTTGCCTGGAGAATGCCATGGACAGAGGAGCCTGGCAGGCTGCAGTCACAAAGAGTTGGACACAAATGAAGTGACTGAGCATGCACGCAAGCATCGTCTTAAATAACGTGGGCTGGTGAGATAGTTGCCAGCTGCCTTCCATAAGTCAGAGAGCACTGTTTTCCCGACATTCACCACACTCTCAGGGATACCCAGGGAACATTTTCTGCATACACATGCGGACCTCATAATATCACCATCAGCCCTGTATTGAAAATTAATGACTATTTCATAAAATATTGAGACCGAAGACTGGCACTTAAAACAAGACCATCCTTTTCCCTTCCCTTAAAACTGCTCCCACTTAGATAACTGCCAGACCTCAGTAATGTTGTGAAATAAACCTGCAAACACTCTGTGGTCAGAATGGCACTGTGCGAGTGGTTCTGCCAGTGGTGGGTGGGTGGGTCGGTGGTTAGAGCAGCATTAGCATGAGTTAATGAGTAAGGCTTCCCCTCACTGTCACATCCCTGGCCTGTTATTAGCCGAAACCTGAACTTTAGCTTAATTGCAGGCACCGGCCCGCCCCTGACAGAGGAGGGCACGCTCTCCAGTGTTGTGATTGCATTCAAAGTGCTAATTGGGGGGGACCCTGACAGATAACATGCCCAGCAGAGGCTCAGCAGAGAGCAGAAGGGGGCTTCTTGGGCTACGGTTTTCCAGATGAAAAACTGCATCTTCGAAAGCCCTCGGGATTTGCTTTTCCTCGCGCTGACTCGGCCTTGCAGATTTCCCAAGTACAAGAGGATCTGACATATCTAGCTTCTCGAATTTCACTTGAGTCTCTCACCAACTTTTCTGATTTTGGAATTGATCATTTCACTGACTCTGGGTAACCCCCCTTTCCCTTGAATTCCAAACAGCTCTCCTGAAGCTTCTGTTTGTCTCTCCAGAGATTTGACTTTCTTCAGCACTGAAACAACTGGACAAGTAGAAATATGGGAAAAGGGAGAGGCATAGGTTTTTGTACCTGTGATTTTTAAGCTTCTGATTTTTGGATTTTGGCGAAATTCTTTTGTATTTGCAAAAGGCGCTTTGGTTCTGGAATATTTAGGTTTTCTGTTTGCCCTTCTGTGTTTATACAGCTTCATTACTAACTGGGCATTGTTTCTTTTTTCTTTTTTTGGCCACTTCTATTGATCTTTCATTTATTTTTGTTCTTTGGCCTGTGTGAACCTCCCGTTGCAGTGGCCTCTCTCGTCTCAGACCACTGGCTCCGGGCGCATGCGCTCCAGAGCTCCGGCCTGGTAGTTGGACACATCGGTCCAGCTTCTCTGCGGCCCGTGGAATCTTCTCAGGCCCGGGATCGAACTGGCACCCCTTGCACTGCAAGGCAGTGACCTTACCCACTGGACCACCAGGGAAGTCCGGCATTATTTCTTTATTCACCCATTTCTTCATCTTCGAAATGTTTCTAATCTTACCCAATGTCCATCTGCTGCCTGTACCAATTAGGATTACTTCAGCTGCAAGTGGTAGTCAACATCCCAACTGGATTAAGCCGGAAAAGGATTCTTGACTCGCATAATTGAAAAGCCCAGGGAAAGAGCTGGTTTCAGTGAGCTGATTCAGTGATTCAGGAGCTTAAATATCACAGGCATCTGTTTTTCTCCTATTCTTGGTTTTCAGCTGTGTTCTCCCCAGCACTTCTTTCGTAGCATCTCTCTTGGGGTCAGCAGATTGGGGCTGTAACCCCCCAGTGCATTTCTCTGCCCCTTATACCTGATGGAGAGAAGAGAAACGTGTGCTTTCTATCCTTGAGTCTCATTGACCTTGACTGGCCAGACGTGGGTCACGTGCTCCTGACCCCGAACCAATCACTGTGGACAGAGTGTGGGCAGAATATGCTGATTGGATGATCCTAGGTCCTCACGTGCTTCACTCTTGGAGCAGGAGGTAGTCTTCTTCATGACAGAGATATGAACAGTTCCCTAAGCAAAATGCCTCAAAATGGGAAAGTATTCCATAAATACTTGGTGGCATAAACAAATGTTCAGTAGACTGTCACCAAAAAGGGCCACTCATTAAAATTAGCAATGCCCTTTGAATCTCTCAAATTCAAACAGCAGTACAAATTCACAGGCGGCAGCAAATTATCTCTTTTATATCCTGACACCGGGAGACAGAGAGAGTTCGCTGTATGAACCAAGTGTTATTTGGCGTTTGTCTGAGCGAGAGCATCATGATTCAGTTGCTATAATGTGACCTAAACTAAGTTCAAAACTGGGACTGTGTTCCTGCCAGATTGAGGTCCCCCTTTGCAATCTCATAATAACAGCACGGGCTATTGAAAGAAACGAGTTTGCAGTAATGGATTGATCCACATCGCCTACACTCCTGTTCTGCTTGCCTAGTATGGACTCTGGAAGGAGTCAATTAGAGAAGTCCTTTAGCCAGTATCATAATGAGTAATGGGAGCATTACGTGATTGCTAATGGTGGCGTTTACATGAAGCCTCAGAGCACGAGTGGTAAAGTCTGGCAGCCGCACATTACGACTGTGATTATCACTATAAATTAAGTTTATGTTGATATAATTAGCAGTTAAAAGCTAAAGTAATATTTATACTGATACAAGTTCTATTGAAGCCACACTTGCACAAATAGACTGTGAATGTTGATTCGGTGGGGATAACGTTGATCTTGGAAGGCAGGGTGTGTTTGAAAGTGAGATATCCTGTTGGTTCATAGTTGACCAAACTGCCCTGCAGATTTAGGGGCCGTAACTCGGCCAAGCGATCCCCACAAGCAAGGAAGCATGGTTTGCCATGGTAGCTCTGGCCTTGGACAGCCTACGCTGGAGAGAGAGAGAGGAAGTGCCAAGAGGGAAGGGGATGTCCAGGTACAAGGTCAGGAGGGATGATCTCGCCAGTGTCCTTTGGATCCTGTATCCCAGGCCACCAGAGAGGAGGAGGACTTGTGTCATTAGAAGAGCATGATCTTCCTTGAGCACGTCTGGAGGGGGCCAAGAGGCGTGGATGTGTGGGCTTCCTGCTCTGCCTCTGGAGATCTGAAGTGTGCAGTATCTCAAGGTCACCGGCATCAGGATGACAGGATGAGAGGCCTCCCCACTCAACAGATGATAGCCCCCTGACTCCAGGTCCTCAGGTGTGCTGCCTCAGGGCGCCAGACCACTGTGGTTTCTCCTCCACACGTGTGCAAGTACTAATGTAACCTAACCCGTACATCTCTCCCCAGCATTGAAGGGATTGTCTCTACTTTAGAACTAAACCAGCAGATTGGAGAAGGGTGAGTGACTTTCAGATGCTCACTCTAGTAAGTGGTCAGATGGAAAGCATTCTGAGGCCAACTACCTTTGAAACCCCTCGAGTATTCATCCACCCAGTAACTCTGTTCATTCAACACACATTTTCGAGGACTGCCATCTGCTGGGTGCTTTTCTGGGAGTTGTATGGACCTCAGTGACCTGAACAGGTCAAGACTTCTGACCCGTGGAAGCCCGTATTTCAGGTCTCTCCCGGGAAGCCCGTGGTCTGTGAGGAATCCCGGAATATCCAACGCTAGCTTCCTCAGAGCGTCCAGGGTCTGCCAGGGTGACCTGCTCTCTCCAGGTGGCCTGAGAAAGCTGGGCGGGTGTGCTGGTTACTTAGCACGCTGAATCCCAAAAGGGAGGCAGGCAGTTGGTGACTCTGGCCAGCTGAGGGAAGCAGGAAGTGGCAGAGGCAACCAGCTTCGGTCTCTTCTCAAGGTAACAAAAGCTGTTTATTTTCTGTTGGCCTCTGGTGGAGAGAAAGAGAGATGATGAGTGTCCCCACACATGAATCCAGTCTTGTCCCCTCTGTCGGCTTGGGTGACTCCTAGAATCAGCAACTCCCGACGACCTCTTGGGTGCCAGATGAGTTTTATACAGCATCTTACTCAGTCCTGAGAGTAGCCCCTGGGCAGTGGACCTTATGTTTCTGGTTTTTAATCAACGAGGGAGCCGCGGAGCAGCTGATGAACCTGTCTCCATGGATTCTAATTGCTGGCCTGGGATCCAGACCCTAGCCTGTCTCACACCCAGCCAGGCTGCCTTCTGACGCTCCTCGCCCCGGCCAGGGGCACCCAAGAGCAGAGGGCTGACAGCTGCCTGGCCTCCTCCCCTTCCTCCGTGTTCCCTCCCCACGAGCCCTCAGGACTCAGGAGGGAACTCCCGCCAGGGAGGCATGCTTCTCAAAGGGACTTAGGGGACAGACTTCGCTTAGGAAGCCAAGACCGGAGAGGCGAAACCTGCAAGAAGGTTTCCCTTTTCTCCTTTTAAAAAGCTGTGTTGGGGCTTCCCTGGTGGTCCAGTGGGTGTGGACACCGCCTTGCAGTGCAAGGGGCGCCGGTTCGATCCTTGACCTGGGAAGATCCCACATGCCGCGGAGCAGATGGACCGGTGTGTCCAACGACCGAGCTGGAGTTCTGGAGCTCTGGCACTCGTGTGCCCAGAGCCAGTGCTCTGCAGCGAGGGAGGCCACCGCGATGGGAGGTCCACACGGGCCAAAGAACAAAGATAAATAGATAAAAGATCAATAGAAGTGGCCAAAAAAAAAGCTGCGTTGTTTTTGTTGTTCAGTCGCTAAGTTGTACCTGACTCTTTGAGACCCCGTGGACTGTAGCTCACCAGGCTTCTCTGTTCAAGCAACAGTACTGGAGTGGGTGCCCTCTCCTCCTCCAGGGGATCTTCCCGACCCAGGGATTGAACCCATGTCTCCTGCCTTGCAGGTGGATTCTTTACTACTGAGTCACCAGGGAAGTCCTGTGGGGGGGCTAGTGGAAGGATAGGAAACGGTCCCCCCACCAAGAGAGAGGGGGGTAAGAAGAGCCGTCACGGTGTTCAAGAGTAACTAAGAAAATCAACTGCGGGGAGCTGTGTACTTTTCGTGTTTTGAGGCTTGGCCAGACCAGCAGTGTCTGAGGGAGCGCATCGATGTTGGGGGATCGGATGTGGAGGCTGAGACGGTCCTCGGCCCTCTTTCCAGAGTGATCCTCAGGTTTGGGTGGGAGGGGGAGGGTCTGCTCGTTCGTGGGCTCCGAGGATCAGGGAAGGAGGGGGCTTCGAAGCACGATTGGAGCACTGCCCAGGCAGTATCTGTTGATGTCGTTTTCTCCTAATTAGACTCCTTTTTAAAACAAGAATGTCTTTAAGTGAATAGCAAGGACTCTGTAGGAGAGTGGGTGGTCCACCCTGGGGAATGATGGGGGGCTCAAGTCCAGTGAGGCGTGACACCCACTGTATGTCCCTCTGTTGGCCAGAAGTAGCGAGGACGCTTTCTACTGGGGGGACTGGCATTTGAGGAAGACTGTGGACGCCCTCAACTCCAGAAATGCCAGCTAATGCGACCTCCTCCTGGGCCGGGCTCACCTGGTCCCCCGGCCACCGAACATGTCAAAATGCTCTGCTTCCATCTTTCTCTTGTCAGAGGCACCCCTGTTCTCCTCCATGGTCAGAAGAGCTTGGGCTGAGGTGGGGTGCTGGGTCCCAGGCCACCAGGCGGTGGGTTGAGGTGGGCTGTGGACAGGCCTTCAGACCAGATGTGTTCTCTCCAAAGTCCGTTCTCTGCAGTTCTAATGGTCACAATGGCTGGGCTGGGGCCTGCTTGTGCACAGGCGTAGTTGCTCCACTGCCTGTGGGATCTTAGTTCCTCAAACAGGGATTGAACTTGCATCCCCTGCATTGGAAGCTGGCTTCTTAACCCCTGGACGCCATCCCAGCCGCAGTGTTAAGTAGGAGGTACAAGCAGGCACACTGGCCTGCCGCGGTGTGGCATCACACTTGTACACACTCACGTGCGCACACACACACACACATTTCTTTTTAGTGCCCAAGTCAGTGACAGTTTTATTTTCAAAGTAAAAAGCAAAAGGCCTGACCATCCTTTCCTTAAAATTTGCTCGGGCCACCCTTCGGGCATCTCTGTGGCAGTGAAAAGGAAGCCAGCTGGGGCTTGCTGAAGTAGAGGGTGGTGTCGGGGGCCACACCCTGCTGTCTGTGTGTTTGGGGCTCAGCTGCTCTACCTCTTGGGGCTTTGGGCTCCTCATCGAAAGCTTGTGGGGGCGGGAGTGGAGCTTCCTGGCTTGCAGGCTTTGGCTGGGAGTCACTCTGTTAATACAGATGAAGCCCCTAGAACGGGGCTTGACACCTGCTGGTAGAAGGAGCTGCTCTAGCCCCTCAGCCAGATGTCTGCGGGTAAACCTCTGGCTCCATTTCTGCTGGGATTTCTTCCCTTGTCCTCTCAGCGCGCGGTCTTGCCAACTTAGGCTTAGAAGTGTTCTCACAGCCGTCTCTGGAAGCTCCTTGCCAGAGTGTCTTTCCAGAAGTTGTATTTTTCAGCTTCAACCACACATGAAAACTGGTCTGTCCCAACCCCCCTCCACTGAAAACACTGGGAAACACTGTCGACTGGAAGCACATTCCCTGGGGTTAGGGTGATTTTTAGGGGGCCCGTGGGCCCTCCCAACCCCGTAATGGTGCAGAAGGGAAGGGTGAGGCTGGAAGGACTGTTGGAGGAGGAAGTTTCCGCTGCAGGTGGCCCTGGGAGGGGGTGCCGCCCTGTCAGCAGAGCTGGGGAGCCCTAGCCCCCTCCCAGAAACCCCTCAGAGGGAGTGCTGGGACAGCCCTGTCCGCCTGCCGCCTTGTCCTTTAGGTCCTCACTGGTCAGTTCACTAGACTCAGCCACAGAGAGAGTCCCGCTTTGGCATCTGGGGTGAGGAAGGGTGCCCAGCAGTGTCTTCCCAGGTTAGATTTGGGCTCCTTGACTGTCATTTGCAATTGTTTCTAGGGGAAAAAAAAAATTATACTAATTGTGAAATCTTTGATGGTGTTTTCTGTTAGCTTACAAATACATCAGAATAAGTTTGAACCTTGTTTTTTGTTTTTTAATTTTGACCTCCTTTATTGATTTTATTTATTTTCTTCCATCTTTATTTTTTGGCCCGTGTGGGCCTCCCATCGCAGTGGCCTGTCTCATGGCAGAGCGCCGGCTCTGGGCGCATGTGCTCCAGAGCGCTGGCTCGTAACTGGACACAGCAGTCCAGCCACTCCGTGGCCTGTGGGATCTTCCCGGGCCAGGGGTTGAACTGGTGCCCCTTGCACTGCAAGGCGGACTCTTCACCCACTGGACCACCAGGGAAGCCTGAACCTCATTTATATTTTACACACACTCACACCCCCCCCACACACACCTGTGCGCGCACACTCCAAAAGAAAACCCCTCCCACAAATGGCTTATATGCTGAGGTCCTGGATTCCAGTCAGAATTAGTATCATTATTATCATTTATTTTAATAGACACATCATAAATCCTTCCCCAGGGGATGTCCCTTGAAATAGAAACGCTGAGGGGTCCTTGCACGGTGACCCAGGTGCCAAGGCCCGGGGGAGCCGGCACCCCGGGTCAGGATGACGGGACGGGAGGAGGTTGCTGAGCTCGGATGCAGCGCCTGGGCCCCGGGTTGTCTGGTTCCTGCAGGAATCCGCAGCCCGAGGCCGTGTGTCCCAGGCTCATCACAGACCCCGTGCAGGGGAGCTGTGAGCGGATGCTGTCCTGGTGTTGATGGTCTGTGCGGGCCCTGACCGTGTGCCTCCCCCGTGGGTTCTTCCCCTTTGTTTTCGTCCGTGGAGCACTGTTCGTGTTGCTTAGTGTCTTAAGAAGTGAGGTGGGTCAGATATGAAAGGTCATCTCCGTTCCAAAGGCCTGACCGCAGCGGGGCCCGGGCCGGGGCAGCAGCCCGAGGCCTCTGACTCCCACGCACGCGCACACTCACTCCCGAAGGCGCATCCACGCTCTCACCCCCGCAGACCAGAGGCCCCGTCCGTCAGCGGCTCCCCAGACAGCATCTGTCCCTGTCTTCCTTTCTGGTGACCCCCATTGGTGACTGTCTCTGCTCCCAAACTCGCCTGAGGGCCCGTCCACACGGCCATGGCCAAGCCTCACAGGAAATGGCCTACGCTGCCCAGTGCTCCAGGGGGCTGGGGGCCGGGCTGCTGGGGGGGACCCCGTGCCTCTGCCCTCCTGCCGTCTGGGCTGCGGTCTTCAGGGCCTGGGCCCTGCGCCGCTTCTCTGGGGCCACCCCTTCCGTTTCCCTCTGGCCGCGCGGGCACAGCCGCTCCCACACGCCTCTGCTTCTGCAGCCCGTGGGCACCTGCTGGCCTCCTTCCCCCTCCTTAGCTCAAAAGAAACCCTAAGCCGGTCAAGATTCTGCAAATCCGATCATTTAGGATGTGCCCACATGAGAGTCAGATCTGATCAACTCTTCGTGTTGTTTAACAAGAGCCTTCTTGGGAATACCGGTATGGAGTCCAAGGTCCAGAAAGATTGAATGGTGTTCTTAGGTGATCTTAGGTATCAGGAATGCTAGCTTTATTTTTTGGGGGAGGGGGATGGTAGGAGAAGGCTGGGTCTCCTTATTCCTTTCCCCAAATGCACCCATACGGTGCTGAGGATGGGAATTCGTTGCCTACCAGGACCTCTCTGTCCCCTGGACCTCAGGTTGACTGACACGGGGATTGGAGAGTGGAACCTCTCGACCCCTTGGCAAAAAGCCTCTCCATGTACCTGCACACATCTCGTCAACCCGACTGCCCCATTCCTCCCTGCGTGTGGAGGAGGGGGCATCTGACTTCCCTGCTCTCTGATACTGGAGTCTTACAAGGTTCTGATCAGCCCACGAATAGGGAAACCTGTCACAAGGGCCGATGGGGGGAGAGAGTGTCCTGAAGGACACTTGCTGCCGAGCAGAAGTCTGAGTGGACACGACACACGGGTGAACGGAACCGGAGGCAGGGAGGGGGCGGAGGACGGCTGCGGCTTCACGTCGCAGCGTCCCCGCACTTCTCTGAGCGCCAGCTTTACCACCTGGGAAATGGGGCGACACCTCTGCCCCAGCGTCGTCAGAGGCATCGGAAGGGAGACAGAGCACGCACCGTGAACATCCACGTTCACGCAGCCTGTTGGCAGTAGTCAAGGGGTGGAGGCACTCCACATGTCCACCAGTGGGTGAGTGGATGGCAGAACGTGGCGTCTCCCTACCAGGGAAGAGCATTTGGCCTCGGGAGAGAGGTCAGTCTGACGCCCAGTGGGGGCCGGGCTGCTGGGGGGGACCCCGTGCCTCTGCCCTCCTGCCGTCTGGGCTGCGGTCTTCAGGGCCTGGGCCCTGCGCCGCTTCTCTGGGGCCACCCCTTCCGTTTCCCTCTGGCCGCGCGGGCACAGCCGCTCCCACACGCCTCTGCTTCTGCAGCCCGTGGGCACCTGCTGGCCTCCTTCCCCCTCCTTAGCTCAAAAGAAACCCTAAGCCGGTCAAGATTCTGCAAATCCGATCATTTAGGATGTGCCCACATGAGAGTCAGATCTGATCAACTCTTCGTGTTGTTTAACAAGAGCCTTCTTGGGAATACCGGTATGGAGTCCAAGGTCCAGAAAGATTGAATGGTGTTCTTAGGTGATCTTAGGTATCAGGAATGCTAGCTTTATTTTTTGGGGGAGGGGGATGGTAGGAGAAGGCTGGGTCTCCTTATTCCTTTCCCCAAATGCACCCATACGGTGCTGAGGAGGGGAATTCGTTGCCTACCAGGACCTCTCTGTCCCCTGGACCTCAGGTTGACTGACACGGGGATTGGAGAGTGGAACCTCTCGACCCCTTGGCAAAAAGCCTCTCCATGTACCTGCACACATCTCGTCAACCCGACTGCCCCATTCCTCCCTGCGTGTGGAGGAGGGGGCATCTGACTTCCCTGCTCTCTGATACTGGAGTCTTACAAGGTTCTGATCAGCCCACGAATAGGGAAACCTGTCACAAGGGCCGATGGGGGGAGAGAGTGTCCTGAAGGACACTTGCTGCCGAGCAGAAGTCTGAGTGGACACGACACACGGGTGAACGGAACCGGAGGCAGGGAGGGGGCGGAGGACGGCTGCGGCTTCACGTCGCAGCGTCCCCGCGCACTTCTCTGAGCGCCAGCTTTACCACCTGGGAAATGGGGACGACACCTCTGCCCCAGCGTCGTCAGAGGCATCGGAAGGGAGACAGAGCACGCACACGTGAACATCCACGTTCACGCAGCCTGTTGGCAGTAGTCAAGGGGTGGAGGCACTCCACATGTCCACCAGTGGGTGAGTGGATGGCAGAACGTGGCGTCTCCCTACCAGGGAAGAGCATTTGGCCTCGGGAGAGAGGGTCAGTCTGACGCCCAGTGCAGCATAGGTGACCCTTGAGGACCTTGTGCCGCGTGCCACGAGCCAGTCGCCAAAGGACACGATGCGGTACGGGGCCACTTACGTGAGGTCCTTAGAGACCTCAGAGTAAAATGGTGCTTGCCGGGGCAGAGGGGAGGAGGACGGTGAGTTACTATTTAATGAGGATGAAGTTTCAGTTTTGCAAGATGAGTTCTGGAGAGGGATAGTGAGGGATGCACAGTGTGAGCAGAGTACGTGCCGCTGAAAAACATACACAGAATGAAACTTCCGGGGGATGTGTGTTTGACTACAATTTAAAAAAAAGACAGGTAGCCCTCTCTGCAGGCTGCCCGGCATGCGGGCGGATGCTGAGCAGATGGCCATCATCTCCAGGGTAGTGGACCCTTACATCTGGCGCCACCGGGGACCAGCTGCGACCATTTAGGTCCCTCTTAGCGTAGCATTCGCTCCATATGTGAAAGATCACTTCCATGTCTCCCTTCTCTCCTCTGTGAGACCCAAAGGACATTTAGGGGATATTCAGGAAATATTTAGTGTAATAAGGACAAGAATGGGAACGGAGCTAAATGCATTAAACGCATTCTCAGTCTGCGTTTTGGGAAAGAGAGCTGTGCCCACCCCCATCCCCCGCCAGCTAGAGATCTTCACTTTACCCAGAACCCAGAAACAACAGGTAACATCTGGACCACCTGTTCATTCTTGGCCCAGAATCTTCAGATACCTTCCTGCTGAGGGAGGCCTTTTTATTTCCTCCAGAAAGTCCCCTAGAAGCAGGAAAACATTGTCTTCCGTCTGAAAAAACGCAACCCTGGCCCGATCCTCCCTCCAATTTTGGTCACTGCGAAAGCAGAACGCGTGGAGGGCTAACAGAGCCCCAGTTCATCGCTTGCTTCCAGAGCCCGTAGCATTTTACGCTCCCTCCGCCGGCATAATCAGGGGAGCGATTCTGAACCTTGTTAATCAGAAAGGGCCCTTTAAAAATGTCATGCTGTCAATATAAAACTTGGCTAAATTGCATTATAAATGCCAGATTCGGTCAACGAACACATTTAACACCATTTCTTAAGTACAGTTTAGATTTCATCCATGCCAGGGAGAATGAGGAAAATACCTCAGGAGAGCCAATGCCTGGGGATTCCTGGTGCTGGGCTCCCTGCCCCCAGAGAGGGATTATAAATATTTCATTCCAAGTTTGAGCTGCTTTCTCCTGGCTTTCTCGTCCGTAAGGTGTCCCCTGCCCTCTATAGTTGCTGGCTTTACAATTGGAGGATTCCCACTGCTAGGAAGGTTACCAGGGCTGAGCGTCTTAGAACCTTTTCCATCAACACAGCATTGGAGCTGTTGTTTTATGCCAGAGAGGCAGGGTTTCTGGAGAGCCTAAGCATTGTACGCACACCTCCTCCGGAGGAAAAGCCTTCCTTATAGATATCTGTGGAGTCCAAGGTAGCTCTCCAACTGGAAACTCTCTTGTCTGGGGGAAGGTCCAGTGTCACATAGAAATGAACAGAGAGAGAACTAACCCCTGCTTTCCTTTCTCTTCCTGCCAAATATAGCGGGGTTGGGAGGCACACTTGGTGAAGGCTGCCGTTGACCCCAGGAAGGGCTTGGAGGCTGAGGGACCCTTCTGTCTTGTCCCAGGTTGTGGCAGGGCATTTTATTGGATGGTGGCTGCCCTGGGCTCTCGAGAGGGTTTCCAGCCAGGGCTGCTGGGGATGGTGCTCCCGGTGCTAGGGCTGGGGCTAAGTCCTTCAGTCCTGGAGGGGCTCTGGGTAACATGCAACAGTGTCCACTCCAGAAAGAAAGATGGCCAGAGAGAGCATGAATGCTGGCCTCAGCCTGATCCCCCAGCATAAATTATGCCTCATAGTTTGTGGCAACTTGAGATAAGAGATCTGGGCTTCCTCACCATCCGTCTTTGGCTGAAGATCACCCTCGAGGGGCGGGGTTGGACTTAAACTCTTAGACCCTTCAGGCTCCCTTCATGTGGACGAGCCTGAGATCACAGAAAGACGTTCCAACAGCCTCCTGAGGGGCCTAGAAGAGAGTCACAGGTGCAGGACATTGAAAGCAAACGCACAGGGAGCCAGGAGGGGGCATCTAGGGACACGGAGGGATCCCCATGATCTGGCCAAGGCACCTGCTACGTCTGCTCCAGTTGCTGTAGGTCTGAAAGGGTCGCTGTGGCAGGAGGAGAGCGGCAAGTCAGAGGAGAGAGATGGGGCCGCGAGGGAAAGGCCCTGCCTCTGCCAGGAGAGCCCGAAGGCTGGGAGATGCGATCTCTGTCACCCACGGGGCAGCCTGGCGGGGAGCCTGCCTCTGAAGTAGGGAGGGCTGAGTATGGCGTCTGGGCGGCGGGGTCTGCAGCCTCTAGAGTGTCACAGTCCAAGAATCCCACCAGCCTGGGAGAGACAGGGAGGTGGCTGGAGTTTGTTCTAGAGTTTTTAGCATCCCTGCGTGAAGACGAGTAAACTAGCCGGTGAACGAGAGCATCAGAATAATGGAGTAACACGGAGGCAGTGGCCAACTGTGTGGACGGGTATCTGGCACCAGGCCAGCAATGGGCATCTCAGTGGATGCCCACGTGAGGACAGAGCAGCAGCGAGTCCATACCCTGCCTGACGTCTGGGTAGAATATTGTCACACTAGAGTTTACATGGAGAAAGGGGGACCCTGAACTGGCCGAGACTATGTCCCAAGTACCTGGACATTTGGAGACTTGGAATAGAAATCGATTTAAAGAAAATGAAGGCGAATGAAGTATCTACATGCATTTCTGGGCAGTTGCTGCCTCGTGTAACCATGAACAAGGTCTTTCAGAAACCTCTGAATGATACAGTGTGTGGAGGCTTCGGGCGACAGGTGTTGGTCATGTCTGTTTGAGCTCAGTGTAATTACTGTTTCGTTGACGGGTTTCTCTCCTTACATGAAGACCTTCCACTGTCAGTGAGGACTGAATTAACCGACTGGGGACAGAAGATGCGCAAGTGATCCTGAGGCGGGAGCATACTGTGTGGACATCACTGAATTTGTCTGCAGTTCTGATAGCATAAACCATGTGCCCAACACAACACTGCATGGGCGCACACATGACGTTGAAAACAGCCCTCAGCCTCCTGAGGGGCCCTAGAAGAGAGTCACAGGTGCAGGACATTGAAAGCAAACGCACAGGGAGCCAGGAGGGGGCATCTAGGGACACGGAGGGATCCCCATGATCTGGCCAAGGCACCTGCTACGTCTGCTCCAGTTGCTGTAGGTCTGAAAGGGTCGCTGTGGCAGGAGGAGAGCGGCAAGTCAGAGGAGAGAGATGGGGCCGCGAGGGAAAGGCCCTGCCTCTGCCAGGAGAGCCCGAAGGCTGGGAGATGCGATCTCTGTCACCCACGGGGCAGCCTGGCGGGGAGCCTGCCTCTGAAGTAGGGAGGGCTGAGTATGGCGTCTGGGCGGCGGGGTCTGCAGCCTCTAGAGTGTCACAGTCCAAGAATCCCACCAGCCTGGGAGAGACAGGGAGGTGGCTGGAGTTTGTTCTAGAGTTTTTAGCATCCCTGCGTGAAGACGAGTAAACTAGCCGGTGAACGAGAGCATCAGAATAATGGAGTAACACGGAGGCAGTGGCCAACTGTGTGGACGGGTATCTGGCACCAGGCCAGCAATGGGCATCTCAGTGGATGCCCACGTGAGGACAGAGCAGCAGCGAGTCCATACCCTGCCTGACGTCTGGGTAGAATATTGTCACACTAGAGTTTACATGGAGAAAGGGGGACCCTGAACTGGCCGAGACTATGTCCCAAGTACCTGGACATTTGGAGACTTGGAATAGAAATCGATTTAAAGAAAATGAAGGCGAATGAAGTATCTACATGCATTTCTGGGCAGTTGCTGCCTCGTGTAACCATGAACAAGGTCTTTCAGAAACCTCTGAATGATACAGTGTGTGGAGGCTTCGGGCGACAGGTGTTGGTCATGTCTGTTTGAGCTCAGTGTAATTACTGTTTCGTTGACGGGTTTCTCTCCTTACATGAAGACCTTCCACTGTCAGTGAGGACTGAATTAACCGACTGGGGGACAGAAGATGACGCAAGTGATCCTGAGGCGGGGAGCATACTGTGTGGACATCACTGAATTTGTCTGCAGTTCTGATAGCATAAACCATGTGCCCAACACAACACTGCATGGGCGCACACACACACGCACGCACACATACCTCTTCTGAACTGTTATTTCTTTTTCTTTCTTCCTTCTTCATGCAACAGTGAATTGGAAGAACAAAAAAGCTATAGAATACATGCTAGCTTAGAGCCTTGAGTGTGTGCGTGTGTGTGTCTGTCTGTTTCTTTTTTCACCAGGGGTCTCAGAGCTGGTTTCCTGCTTGGAGCTTTTCTTGTCTCTTTCAAAGCCCCCTTCACAAGCTTAACACAGACAAGGAGAACAATGGACAGTGAGCTGGAACTTGGAAATGAACAGAAAGGAGTGACTGACTTTGGGCCACTCCAGTGGGGTAAATGGACTATAAAATGCAATTTTAAATTAAATAGGTCCTTTATGGGCAATACAATATTGATTTTGTTTCCACGGGCAGAGGCTGAAGCATCGTGTTACTTGCCGTCCTTGTGTGTTGGGGGAGGGGGGGACAGTTTAGGAAGTATGTAAATATGTGTTTTAATTTAACTTAACTGCCCAGGAAGGACTTAATGATTAATATCCCTGGTTTCCAACACTTCTTGGCCTTGAAAGCATGACTCTTCCTGCTTCTGACCTGTATGCGTGTAAAGCCTTTGTCAGTTCCTTTAAAAACAAGTCCCTCCACTCTCCCCTAGCTGGTAGGGCTGAGATCACCCACCTGGCAAAAATGTCTGCTGCTTCCCCCTCGAGCTCATACTGTTTGTCTCACAGTGGAGCAACCAGACAGGCACCTCTCGACATTCAGAAGCAGAAAAGTACTGATACCTTTCTGTCATGTTGCCACCAACATCCCTTCCATGCCTCCAGAAGACGAAACATAAGATGTACGAGGTCACATACAGGGGATCCTGGGGTTCTTCCTCCAAAATGGTGTCTGAAAAGTGTCTTCAGGGACACACAGAAGGAGAGTTTGGACTCTGACGTCCTGAGGGGAAGCTGCGAGGGAGAGATGTTTGACTTCACTGCCCTCGGGATTGCCTGCTTTCTGTACCTTTTGAGAGCCCCTTGGACTGCAGGGAGACGAGACCAGTCAGTCATAAAGGAAACAACCCTGAATACTCATTGGAAGGACTGATGCTGAAGTCGAAGCTCCAATACTTTGGCCACCTGATGCGAAGAGCCAACTCATTGGAAAAGACCCTGATGGCTGGGGAAGATTGAAGGCAAAAGAAGGGAGCGACAGAGCATGAGACGGTTGGATGGCATCAGTAACTCACTGGACGTGAATCTGAGCAAACTCTGGGAGACAGTGGAGGACAGAGGAGCCTCGCGTGCTGCCGTCCATGGGGTGGCAAAGAGTCGGACAGGACTTAATGGCTGAACAACCACCTCCACAACCTACCTTTTAAACCCTTGCAGCAAGTTTTACAAAGCGCCAGACTCGGGGTCTGATATTTCCTAGAATGTACAGTGGAGCAGAAAAGTGACTGAATTAACTTATTTTCACTACGTAGTCAATGCATTTGAAATTAAAAGAAAAGGAAATCCTTGGAAGATATCTTTTAATCACTGGCAGGGAGGGGGAGGGGAGAAGCGAGGTCCTCTTTTACACTGCCTGTAGGGAGGACTTTTGTGTATTAAAGACTTAATCTCTTCACTGCTTGATTTAGTCATGCCTTTTCTAAGACTTTATGTTCATGAATTAATTGGGGGAAAAGCGCAAAAATGAATGCATTTGGATTCACTGTAGTGTAATTTATACTCGTGAAAAACTGAAAGTTGTCTACATTTTGAACAAATAAAGTGCACTAAAGTTCTACAGAGGCAAGAAGCAGAAGCCAAGACCAGCCAGCCTAAGCCAAGGAGGAAGGATGCTGATACAAAGATAAACATGCCTTGTGGGACTGAGATTAGGACCACATCTGGGCAGCCCTTCCTTTGACATCTGTAGCTTAGGGCAGGAGGACAAATGCAGGTCCCCATTCTAGTTCTCTCAATATTTAACAGTTATAGCCAAGCTGTACCTATACTGTTGGAACTGTTCTGATTTCCTGCTCTGAGAAATATACCTTCACAACAATCTGGGGAGCCAGACTTCTCAGAATTTTGTGCCAGAAAATGTAGCACATGGAGAGCCAGACTCTCACCCCAGGCCCCAGGCCCCGGCCTCCGTTCACCTTCTGGTCTGCTCCACGTCTCGAGGGACCTTGCTGACCATCACACGTGTGGACTCGCTAGCCCCCGATTCAAGCCCATCCTCCCCCCACAAAGAACCCCCCTAGCCTCTTCTTTAGATCTAGGGGTATGTGTACCAGCAAGATGAAATGCCTTTAGAGGATGGACCCAGGGAGGGGTCTGCACAGGCCCCCAAGAGGCCCATTTGGGCTGGAGTTCCAGGAGCTTGGTTTTATGGAGTTCGGTTCCAAGAAGAAAGTTCGGATTTCAAATAGACACCTCCTCTCACCTCCAAGGGGAGGGCTTGGCTGGAAGGAGGGTGTGGCAGGGAACCTGACGTGGAGGCTCCCAGGCAAGGGCTCAAGACAGAGGCCACCTGCGCTTCCCTGGTGGCTCAGTGGATAGGACTCCGCCTGCCAATGCAGGAGACGCGGGTTTGATCCCTGACCCAGGAAGAGCTCACATCCTGTGGAGCAGCTAAGCCCTCCTGCTGCAGCTGCTGAAACCTACATGCCCTAGCAACCGAAGGCACGAGTTATTCGCTCGTGCACCGCAATGAGAAGCCCCCCACTTGCTGTGACTAGGGGAACGCCCGTGCAGCCACAAAGACCCAGTGTAGCCAAAGTAAAGAAATAAACATTGAAACAGTGATTCACGGGGCCCCCGCTTGCCTGAGTCAAAGGCCAGTAATTCAGCGCGTCCTCAGGAAGGGTCTGGTATTAGTTTCCTCCAACTTTCATAGCGAAGTACCTACAGACCAGATGGCTCAAAGAGACAGAAGCTTATTCTCTCACAGCTCTGGGAGCCAGAGTCTGACACCGAGGTGGAAGTGGGGCCTCGCACCCTTCAGGGGCCCCAGTGGAGAAGTACTCTTGCCTTCCCAGCTCGGTGGTCCCAGGGTGTAGGTGTCCCTTGGCTCGTGGCAGCATGACTCTTCATCTATCCTCTGTCTTCATATGACTTTCTCCTTTGTCCCTGGGCTCCACGCTCTTATAGGGACCCCACTCTATTGAGGGCCCACCTGAAATAGAAAAGAATGTCATCGTGAGATCCTTAAGTAATTAAAACTTTTTAGAATTTTGTGCCAGAAAATGTAGCACATGGAGAGCCAGACTCTCACCCCAGGCCCCAGGCCCCGGCCTCCGTTCACCTTCTGGTCTGCTCCACGTCTCGAGGGACCTTGCTGACCATCACACGTGTGGACTCGCTAGCCCCCGATTCAAGCCCATCCTCCCCCCACAAAGAACCCCCCTAGCCTCTTCTTTAGATCTAGGGGTATGTGTACCAGCAAGATGAAATGCCTTTAGAGGATGGACCCAGGGAGGGGTCTGCACAGGCCCCCAAGAGGCCCATTTGGGCTGGAGTTCCAGGAGCTTGGTTTTATGGAGTTCGGTTCCAAGAAGAAAGTTCGGATTTCAAATAGACACCTCCTCTCACCTCCAAGGGGAGGGCTTGGCTGGAAGGAGGGTGTGGCAGGGAACCTGACGTGGAGGCTCCCAGGCAAGGGCTCAAGACAGAGGCCACCTGCGCTTCCCTGGTGGCTCAGTGGATAGGACTCCGCCTGCCAATGCAGGAGACGCGGGTTTGATCCCTGACCCAGGAAGAGCTCACATCCTGTGGAGCAGCTAAGCCCTCCTGCTGCAGCTGCTGAAACCTACATGCCCTAGCAACCGAAGGCACGAGTTATTCGCTCGTGCACCGCAATGAGAAGCCCCCCACTTGCTGTGACTAGGGGAACGCCCGTGCAGCCACAAAGACCCAGTGTAGCCAAAGTAAAGAAATAAACATTGAAACAGTGATTCACGGGGCCCCCGCTTGCCTGAGTCAAAGGCCAGTAATTCAGCGCGTCCTCAGGAAGGGTCTGGTATTAGTTTCCTCCAACTTTCATAGCGAAGTACCTACAGACCAGATGGCTCAAAGAGACAGAAGCTTATTCTCTCACAGCTCTGGGAGCCAGAGTCTGACACCGAGGTGGAAGTGGGGCCTCGCACCCTTCAGGGGCCCCAGTGGAGAAGTACTCTTGCCTTCCCAGCTCGGTGGTCCCAGGGTGTAGGTGTCCCTTGGCTCGTGGCAGCATGACTCTTCATCTATCCTCTGTCTTCATATGACTTTCTCCTTTGTCCCTGGGCTCCACCCGCTCTTATAGGGACCCCACTCATTGGATTGAGGGCCCACCTGAAATAGAAAAGAATGTCATCGTGAGATCCTTAAGTAATTACATTCGCAAAGACTTTTTTGTAAGGCTGTATTCTGAGGTTCCACGATACGAATTTTAAAGAGACAACGTGGTTCAACCCACTATAGGACTAAAACCTTAAAATGAAAAGTCACAGAGAACCTGTGAAATTATTCTCCTTCCATCTCTTGTCCCTGATTTTCTCATCTGCGTCTTAGTCAGCTGTTTACTTTTGCTTCTCTTTCTCCATGGGAAGTTACGGCTACCCCTCAGCTACCAAAAACTGTGCATAACAACACACTAAAGTGGAATCTATAGGCCCTCATTCCAAATTCCTGGGAAAGAGATTCTTTCTGGCCAAGGCTGGACCATGGGTCCACTCCAGGCTGATAAATGTTGACCAGAGGGATCGAGCCAAAACCACATCATAGCTTTGGAACAAAGGCAGTTAATTTCCTGGATTGGCTTATGGACTGAAGGGACACCCAGTGTCTAACAAAGAATTGGTTAAATTGTATCAGTCATAGGAAAGAAGACTGCATGACTATTTAAAATTGTATTTTAGAATAAATGCCAATGGCAAGATAACATGCTGATAATTAAGTGAGAAAAGCAAGTTATGAAACCATACATGTATAATATTGTACCCATGTGGTTAATAAACACATACAGACACACACACATAGAACTCAGGACAGAAGAATGTACACCAATATTTACAACATTGTCACTGCATGATAGATTATGCATGGGAGGGTTTTCCTTTGTTTTTTTTTTTTTTTTCCCCCAGCAATTTACTGTTAAATTGTGTATCACTTAACTAAATATGCCTGAAGAAGGATTTCTAACAAAAAATAAAGACTTGGTAATAGGGAAACTTATATAAATAAGGGAAGATTTAGAGTAATAAGCTTAGGGGACATCTATTGGGATGTCTGCCTACCACACAAAGATTCCTGTTTTTCTGGCCTTTCACTGGCACCGTTGCCATAAACTCTGGCTCCAGAGGAGCAGCTGTGTTCTCCCGCTTGGACCAGAAATGCAGGACAAGTCAGACTGCAGAGAGGAGAGACGAGAACGGGGCTGAGGTCAGGACAGGGACGCAGACGAAAACAGGATCTGGCCAGCACTTCAGTCTGATTTAAACCCTTCCCAAGATCCGTTGACATTTCTGTTCTTGAGTTTGTTCCGAGGCTTCTTTATATTTATAGTAAATGTCTCTTTGTATTCAGACTCGCTTGAGTTGATTTCTGTTGCTTGTGAAGAGTTTTGACCAATACAAGATTCTTCCACATCATAACCCACAAGTGACCATGGCCTCATACACTCGGTTCTCAGAGAAGTGTTCAGTGAGTAAAAGCTCCAGGTCTGAAATCTGGTCTTTTGGATCACGGTATGCCCTTGGGTGCTGAAGGCCCAAGCAAGAGGAAAGTAATTCAAAGTAAGAGGCTGATATGAAGGAAGGGACTGAGCAGGAGGCAGATGAGAGAGAAAGGCAGGAGAGGGTGAGAAGGAAGCCATGTGAGGAGAATTCTAGAGTCTAGGATGTAGAAGGCCCCCCATCGCTGACCTCTGGTGATCAACTCACGATCCTGTGCACAGTTGGCTTGCTTTTTATTAAAGGTGGATGAGTTCCAAAAATAGTTTGGCCAGCTTCCCATCCAACTCCCGTGTGTCCACGTTCCACTGGTCACAGCAACCATCCAAAGGCCCCAAATCTTGGACCTCTGGGAGAGATTGTTATTTTTTAGCACCAGCTATCAATACAGTGAATAACTGTAGCCTGGGCAGTTGGGAGCCACCTGATGCACAGAGCCAACTCACTGACAAAGACCCTGATGCTGGGAAAGATTGAAGGCAAGAGGATAAGGGGGCAGCAGAGGATGTGATGGTAAGATAGCATCACTGACTCAATGGACATGAACTTGAGCAAACTCCAGGAGATAGAGGAGGACACAGGAGCCTGGCGTGCTGTATGTAGTCCACGGGGTCGCAAAAAGCCAGACATGACTTATCAACTGAACACCAACAAGGGTGTTCATGTGTGGTCCCAAGTTAGTTTTCTTTACTGACCACAATCCAACATTTCCCGAACAGCAAGTTCTGTTTCCCAGGACTCTTGAAAAAACTGTTTCCCGAGGGCCATTGAAACAGTCAGGCCACGCTTCTGTATGGTCCCCCAGACCCCAGAGTATCACTGTCATTGTTTAAAAATAAATTTCACATTAGAAGATAAATATCCGTTAAATAAAATAAGATTCCACACTGAGGAGGCCACACTGATATAAATAAAATGATTTTTAAAAATAAGAGGGAATTAAATGTAGAATGAATGGTGAAATTAGGAAATTGTCATTTGGCTATCATCGCCATGAGAATTGATTCAGGTGAGAAACACCCACGGATGCTACTCAACCTGGCCAGTGAAAGCTTGCTGACGAACAGGGTATTGACTTAATTGTAAAGTATCTCCCTACAAGATTATTTATTAATTACAAAGAGGAAGACAGCAACTTTATAGTGGAGGAACTAAGAAGACTGAACTTGAGCCAAGGGATCCAGCCTCACTGCTAAAGCAACAAACGGATTCCACGTGACCTTGGACACAGTGGATGAGGGGGTCATACCCCTTCTGTGACACCCCTGCCCAGAGTCCACAGTCTGAATCTAATGGGAAGCACAGGCAAACAGGGGTGAGGACCATTCAACAAAAATTTAGAGTTTGTGAAAAACAAAGAAGGACTGTGGGACTATTCTAGACAGTGCTGGGTCTCTCAGTTGTGTCCGCCTCTTTGCAACCCCATGGACTGTAGCCCACCAGGCTCCTCCGTCCACGGAATTCTCCAGGCAAGCATCCTGGAATGGTTGCCTCGCCCTCCTCCAGGGGATCTGCTCGCCCAGGGATCGAACCAGGTCTCCTGCATTGTAGGTGGATTCCTGACCATCTGAGCTACCAAGGAAGCCCTGTTCAAGTTTAGAGGAGACTAAAGAGACAAGACAAATACAGCACATGATCCTGGACTGAACCTTGAACCAGAAACAAAGCCTTATTTTGCCACGAAGGATATTATGAGTCCTACCTGGAAGAAAGCAGAGCTCTTCCTCCCATCCAGCCACCCAGGACAGCCCCAGGCCACCCGGCTTCCTGTGCGAGACAGCAGATGCCCCGTCCTCACAGACCAGCAGAGGCTGCGCCTCCACGAGGGCTAGGGGGTGGGGGGAGGAGCTGTCCACACGGCACCAAGGGGAGATCCAAGGGGACATTCACAGCCTGGGACGAGGCCAGGGCTGACAAACACCAGCAGCTGGGAGAGGAAGAACTGGGACGAGGACCTGGGAAAGGAATGGTGTCAGCTTCAGGAGAAAGTCAAAGCTGACACTTCGTGGCACAGAGTGACATTTTTATCAACTATTGGGGAAATGGGCCACAACAGCTCGGTCCTAAGAGAGTTGAGTGGTATTTATTTTTATTTTTAAGTCATCCCAGACTTAGAAAAAGTTGAAATAGGACAAAAAATTCCCATGACAACGTCACCCAGATTCCCCAAATGTTAATTGTTTGCCTTTATATTTGCTTTGTCATTCTCTTTGGATGGACGGATACACAGATATATAGGTAAAGACATAAAAAATTATATATGTGTGTGTGTGTGTGTGTGTGTGTATATATAATGTTCTTTCTGAACTAAGTTGTGGCTGTTATGTCATTTTGCCCCCATTATTGGGATACTATTATCTAGTTGATAGACTAGTCCTGTGGTGGCTTGGGGCTGGCCTGGGTGGCTGGCTGGAGGAGGAACTCTGCTTTCCTCCAGGTAGGACCTTAATATAACACTGAGGGAAGGAGGGAAAGCAAGTCAGAGGAACATTTTAGCTTTTTCTTCCTTTCCAGGAATGTCTTAAAAGAGCTTTTCCTCCTCATTGTTACTGTCAGATGCACATTCTCTTGGGTTTCCTGGCACTTCAAAAGAATGAATCCTTCCCTACTAGAATTTACTATATCCCCTGCCCCCTACACAGGGCTTCCCTGGTGGCTCAGTGGTAAAGAATCTGCCTGCCATTCAGGAGACGCGGGTTCATCCTTGAGTCAGGAAGATCCCCTGAAGAAGGAAGTAGCAACTCACTCCAGTCTTCTTGCCTGGAAAATTCCATGGACAGAGGAGCCTGGTGGGCTACAGTCCATGGGGTCACAAGAATCAGACATGACTTAGTTTCTAAACCACCACTGCCCCCCGCCCCCAACACTTTCTCTGAGAATGGCTCCCTACACATGACTTCTCTGGGAGCTCATCTTAGCCTTATGTAACTCAGCACCCAAATTCTGCAGCTTTATTGTTGCTCCTCTGGGGAACCCTGGAAAGTGAAAGAAAGTGTTAATCGCTCAGTCATGTCTGACTCTTTGCAACCCCAGGGACTGTAGCCCACCAAGCTTCTCTGTCCGTGTGATTCTCCAGGCAAGAATACTGGAGTGGGTTGGCTCTCCCAGCAACTCCTTTACCCCCAGAAAGAGAGAAGGAAAGTAAACAGCAATGCTTCCATGTATATCTGGGTAGGGCTGCTGGCAAGGCCACTTAGCAGGGCTCCAGGTGTGAGCATAACAATGGGGGTTTTCCTGGAAATTATGAGTGCCCAGTGTAAGGTATGTGTGTCTGGTTCTGTCAGGCACATCGTAAAACCTTGGAACTTAAGTGCCGATGGTAAATGTCTTTCACAGTTAGCTGTCCCTCCTTAGGGTTTTCAATGTGGCATTCACTGAAAGTAGGAAAAATATACTGATGTCCCTGAAGGGAAATAAATGGAACGTTCAGACATGATGCCAGGCAGTGCGGTCATCATGCTCCTGCTCTCCATGGACTGATTCGGGCAGTGACGCAGAGCTGTCAGGAGCCAGCTCTCCCCCATGACAAGCTCTTCGGCACATCACTGACCAGATGAGTTTGGCTTGGCATGGAATTGGGAGGCATCGAAGGGAACTGGAGGGCTGATCGAGTCGGAGAACAACCTAAGTCATGAGGTGAAGCCTGTGGCTGGCGGCAGCTTGGTCTGTAACAGACATGAGAGGCTCACACACCACACATGTGATGTGAAGGGGCCAGAGATGACACAGAGCCTTAATGAGGACTGTTGTTTATCTTTCAAGAAAATGCTTTTCCTTGAAATACTGAGCTCACTTAGAGCTGTAAGTGAGTGACTAGCAGCCCAAGAGAAGAAAGTCTGTCACTGTTTCTGTTGTTTGCCCATCTGTTTGCCATGGCATGATGGGACTGGATGCCATGATCTTCATTTTTTGAATGTTGAGTTTTAAGTCAGCTTTTTCATTCTCCTCTTTGACCTTCATCAAGAGGTTCTTTAGTTCCTCTTTGCTTTCTGCTGTTAAGGCGGTGTCATCTGCATATCTGAGGTTATTGATATTTCTCCCAGCAGTCTTGATTCCAGCTTGTGAGTCATCCAGCCTGGCATTTCACATGATGTACTCTGCATATAATTTAAATAGGCAGGGTAATAATACATAGCCTTGACGTACTCCTTTCCCAATTTGGAACCAGTCCATTGTTCCATGTCTGGTTCTAACTGTTGCTTCTTGACCTGCATACAGGTTTCTCAGGTGGCGAGTAAGGTGGTCTGGTATTCCCATCTCTTTAAGAGTTTTCCAGTTTGCTGTGATCCACACAGTCAAAGGCTTTAGCATAGTCGATGAAGCAGAAGTAGATGTTTTTTCCAGAATTTTCTTGCTTTTACTATGATACAACGAATGTTAGCAATTTGATCTCTGGTTCCTCCACCTTTTCTAAATCTTACTTGTACATCTGGAAGTTCTCGGTCCACGTGCTGTTGAAGCCCAGCTTGAAGAATTTTGAATATTACCTTGCTAGTATGTGGAACGAATGCAATTTGTGCGATCATCTGAATGTTCTTTGGCATTGCCTTTTTTTGAGATTGGAATGAAAACTGACCTTTTCAGGTCCCATGGCCATTGCTGAGTTTTCCAAATTTGCTGACATAGTGAGTGCAGCACTTTAGTAGCAACATCTTTTAGGACTTCAGATACCTCAGCTGGAATTCTGTCACCTCCACTAGCTTTGTTTGTAATAGCTCTTCCTAAGGCCTACCTGACTTCACACTCCAGGATGTCTGGCTATAGGTAAGTGACCACACCATTATGGTTATCCAGGTCATTAATACCTTTTTTGTACAGTTCTTCTGCATACTCTTGCCACCTCTTCTTAATATCTTTTTATTCTGTGAAGTCCTTAAATTTCTGTCCTTTATTGTGCCCCTCTTTGCATCAAATATTCCCTTGGCATCTCTGATTTTCTTGAAAAGATCTCCAGTCTTTCCTGCTTCTATTGCTTTTCTGTATTTCTTTGAATGTTGAGTTTTAAGTCAGCTTTTTCATTCTCCTCTTTGACCTTCATCAAGAGGTTCTTTAGTTCCTCTTTGCTTTCTGCTGTTAAGGCGGTGTCATCTGCATATCTGAGGTTATTGATATTTCTCCCAGCAGTCTTGATTCCAGCTTGTGAGTCATCCAGCCTGGCATTTCACATGATGTACTCTGCATATAATTTAAATAGGCAGGGTAATAATACATAGCCTTGACGTACTCCTTTCCCAATTTGGAACCAGTCCATTGTTCCATGTCTGGTTCTAACTGTTGCTTCTTGACCTGCATACAGGTTTCTCAGGTGGCGAGTAAGGTGGTCTGGTATTCCCATCTCTTTAAGAGTTTTCCAGTTTGCTGTGATCCACACAGTCAAAGGCTTTAGCATAGTCGATGAAGCAGAAGTAGATGTTTTTTCCAGAATTTTCTTGCTTTTACTATGATACAACGAATGTTAGCAATTTGATCTCTGGTTCCTCCACCTTTTCTAAATCTTACTTGTACATCTGGAAGTTCTCGGTCCACGTGCTGTTGAAGCCCAGCTTGAAGAATTTTGAATATTACCTTGCTAGTATGTGGAACGAATGCAATTTGTGCGATCATCTGAATGTTCTTTGGCATTGCCTTTTTTTGAGATTGGAATGAAAACTGACCTTTTCAGGTCCCATGGCCATTGCTGAGTTTTCCAAATTTGCTGACATAGTGAGTGCAGCACTTTAGTAGCAACATCTTTTAGGACTTCAGATACCTCAGCTGGAATTCTGTCACCTCCACTAGCTTTGTTTGTAATAGCTCTTCCTAAGGCCTACCTGACTTCACACTCCAGGATGTCTGGCTATAGGTAAGTGACCACACCATTATGGTTATCCAGGTCATTAATACCTTTTTTGTACAGTTCTTCTGCATACTCTTGCCACCTCTTCTTAATATCTTTTTATTCTGTGAAGTCCTTAAATTTCTGTCCTTTATTGTGCCCCTCTTTGCATCAAATATTCCCTTGGCATCTCTGATTTTCTTGAAAAGATCTCCAGTCTTTCCTGCTTCTATTGCTTTTCTGTATTTCTTTGCACGATTCACTTAAAAGGCTTTCATATCCCTCTTTGCTATTTTTTGGAACTGTCCATTCACTGCATTGCACTGCAAGGCAGTGTCCTTACCCACTGGACCACCAGGGAAGCCCTGTCCTTTCAGATGGATACACTATATTGCTAGTCCCCAAAGCTTCCTTACAAAGAAGATTTACAGGAGTAAGAGTGTTTCACTCCTTTCTATCTAATCAGTACCTGACACTTTGTTGTTTAGTCACTGCATCATGTCCAACTCTTTGCTGCACCATAGACTGTAGCATGCCGGGCTCCTCTGTCCTTCACTCTCTCCAAGAGTTTGCTCAAAGTCATGTCCATTGAGTAAGTGATGCTTTCAAACCATCTCATCCTCTGTTGCACCCTTTCCCTCCTGCCCTCCATCTTTGCCAGCATCAGGGTCTTTTCCAGTGAGTCAGCTCTTCACATCCGGTGGCCAAAGAACTGGAGCTTCAGCATCAGTCTTTCCAATGCATATTCAGGGTTGATTTCCTTTAGGATGGACTCCTTTGATCTCCTTGCAGTCTAAGGAACTCTAAGTGTCTTCTCCAGCACCACAGTTTGAAAGCATCAGTCCTTCAGCACTCAGCCTTCTTATGGTCCAGCCCATCCGTACATGCGACTGGAAAACCCATAGCTTTGACTCTGCAGACCTTTTTTGGCAAAGTGATATCTCTCCCTGACATGTGGTTGCTAGATAAATGCTGAATGAATGATGCTCTCACTATTGATGAAGGAAGGAAAGCCCTCCGTTTTCCTTCTTTTGTCAGATCGGGGAATGTGAAAAAAACTTGGAAAAAAATAGCCAACTATTTGTTTGTAATAGCTCTTCCTAAGGCCTACCTGACTTCACACTCCAGGATGTCTGGCTATAGGTAAGTGACCACACCATTATGGTTATCCAGGTCATTAATACCTTTTTTGTACAGTTCTTCTGCATACTCTTGCCACCTCTTCTTAATATCTTTTTATTCTGTGAAGTCCTTAAATTTCTGTCCTTTATTGTGCCCCTCTTTGCATCAAATATTCCCTTGGCATCTCTGATTTTCTTGAAAAGATCTCCAGTCTTTCCTGCTTCTATTGCTTTTCTGTATTTCTTTGCACGATTCACTTAAAAGGCTTTCATATCCCTCTTTGCTATTTTTTGGAACTGTCCATTCACTGCATTGCACTGCAAGGCAGTGTCCTTACCCACTGGACCACCAGGGAAGCCCTGTCCTTTCAGATGGATACACTATATTGCTAGTCCCCAAAGCTTCCTTACAAAGAAGATTTACAGGAGTAAGAGTGTTTCACTCCTTTCTATCTAATCAGTACCTGACACTTTGTTGTTTAGTCACTGCATCATGTCCAACTCTTTGCTGCACCATAGACTGTAGCATGCCGGGCTCCTCTGTCCTTCACTCTCTCCAAGAGTTTGCTCAAAGTCATGTCCATTGAGTAAGTGATGCTTTCAAACCATCTCATCCTCTGTTGCACCCTTTCCCTCCTGCCCTCCATCTTTGCCAGCATCAGGGTCTTTTCCAGTGAGTCAGCTCTTCACATCCGGTGGCCAAAGAACTGGAGCTTCAGCATCAGTCTTTCCAATGCATATTCAGGGTTGATTTCCTTTAGGATGGACTCCTTTGATCTCCTTGCAGTCTAAGGAACTCTAAGTGTCTTCTCCAGCACCACAGTTTGAAAGCATCAGTCCTTCAGCACTCAGCCTTCTTATGGTCCAGCCCATCCGTACATGACGACTGGAAAACCCATAGCTTTGACTCTGCAGACCTTTTTTGGCAAAGTGATATCTCTCCCTGACATGTGGTTGCTAGATAAATGCTGAATGAATGATGCTCTCACTATTGATGAAGGAAGGAAAGCCCTCCGTTTTCCTTCTTTTGTCAGATCGAATGTGATCTTGAATTATGGGAACTACCCTGATTAATCCCTCGAACCTACACAACCTATAAAAACTAATGTCAAGGTGAAAGAGTCTTAATCTTTTATACAAAATTTTCAATTAGCCAAGCTAATAAAGAAGGGATTATTTCCAAATAATTCCAGAAGTTAATAAGACCAGAATTGTTATATTAGGATATCCCAAAAGATCTTCCTCAAAAGGGACGGTTTAGTTGAGAATGAGTCCAGTTGTATATAAACAAACTTGGAATCACCTCAAAGCATGTTTCAGTGTGCCTGTCAATTGTGTATTTTAATATGGATTTCCTTTTCATTCACAATCTAGAGTCAATGTTCTCTGGTACAAAAGTACAATTTTTGAACTTTCTGTTTCTACTAAGGGAACATAAAGGTGTGAGTCAAAAGGCAGCAGCTGGGACTTCCCTGGCAGTCTGGTGGGTAAGGCTCCATGATTCCATTGCCGGGGTGTGGGTTCAGTCCTTGGTCAGAGGATAAGATCCAGCATGCTATGTGGCCAAGAAAAAAAAAAAACCCAACCAACCTATCAAACAAACAAAAACAGAGAGGGGAGAAGAAAAAAGAAAGAAAAGGCAGAAGCCAATCAAATAGGAGCATGGGAGGTGAAGCGTTCCTAAAGGAGTCAAACAAGATCAATTAGAGTAGAAGGTAACTGAGTATGTTTTGTGGTCTTTCCAGGGAGTCTGTGAGTCACAGAGGTTTGCATATTTGTATAAGGAATGTTTGAGCTTGTACAGGGAGACCTAAAGGATCACCACCTGGTTTTGGTCCACCTGATGGTACGTTCCTCTTGTCCAACAATGCTTTAGCTCATGGTGTATGGTTGACTTGCTTGGAAATCCAGGAAAAGTCCCATGCTTACAGTGATTGGCCAAACCCTGTAGCATCAGACTATGGTTAGTTCCACTCCTGGATCTCTTTTCTGCATGGGTGGTGGCTTAAGACATTTGATGGTATTGAAGCATCATGTTGTCTGTTCCTTCTACATCCAAAAATTCGTTCCACCATCAGAAGGGAATGCTTGATGAAAGATGAGTCAGGGTCATTCAAAATGACAGGCTGTATTTAGCAGAATAATCTTGTTTTCTTCTTTTATTTATTGCCCAATAAATGGAATGTTCATGGGAAAGAATTTTTTAGGCACCCTAGTCTTTGTCTTCAGAATGTATTTTTCTACATATGGGAGCACACAGTATCTACGTGATGGATGGTAGACAGACATTTTTTTTACAATTCTTTATTACAAATAAGAGAAAACTAGAGGCCAGAGAGCTTAAGTCACTTATTCGAGGTAATCAGATTAGTTAGCAGTCCAAGCTAAAACCTGGGACTCAAGGTTTCCTGTATTTCACAGATGATTTCCTAAGTATAGGCAGACATTCCAGATCAGATTCCTCTCTCTCTCCCAAGCTCAGTCTTGATTTGAGTGTCAATTTTTTTCTGGAACTAATTACAAATTTACAGTTTAGGCACCAAGCCAAACCCAACTCTTAAACACTGCTTCGAGCTCTGTCAGGGTAAAAGTAAGCAGAGACGTTCTGACTACGCTCTGTGAAGCCTCTTCAAGAATCCCCATGCAGATGTGTGCTCACGTGTGTGTCTGGATGTGTGCTGCTCATGTGCACATATGTGAATAGGAGCTGGGCATCCTGTCACTTCAACAAGATTGCTCCTTTATATACCTACTTTGGAGAAGGAAATGGCAACCCACTCCAGTCTTCTTGCCTGGAGAACTCCATGGACAGAGGAGCCTGGCGGGCTACAGTCCATGGGGCTGCAAAGAGTCAGACACAACTGGGTGACCAACGCTTACCAACTTACCTATGGGTAAGACTTTGTTTAAACAACAGCAAAAGCGTCTGTGGTGTCAGGCATTCCTGTCACACACATCAGCATATCCCACAGACACCTCTTGCCACAACTTCCTCATGGTGTATGGTTGACTTGCTTGGAAATCCAGGAAAAGTCCCATGCTTACAGTGATTGGCCAAACCCTGTAGCATCAGACTATGGTTAGTTCCACTCCTGGATCTCTTTTCTGCATGGGTGGTGGCTTAAGACATTTGATGGTATTGAAGCATCATGTTGTCTGTTCCTTCTACATCCAAAAATTCGTTCCACCATCAGAAGGGAATGCTTGATGAAAGATGAGTCAGGGTCATTCAAAATGACAGGCTGTATTTAGCAGAATAATCTTGTTTTCTTCTTTTATTTATTGCCCAATAAATGGAATGTTCATGGGAAAGAATTTTTTAGGCACCCTAGTCTTTGTCTTCAGAATGTATTTTTCTACATATGGGAGCACACAGTATCTACGTGATGGATGGTAGACAGACATTTTTTTTACAATTCTTTATTACAAATAAGAGAAAACTAGAGGCCAGAGAGCTTAAGTCACTTATTCGAGGTAATCAGATTAGTTAGCAGTCCAAGCTAAAACCTGGGACTCAAGGTTTCCTGTATTTCACAGATGATTTCCTAAGTATAGGCAGACATTCCAGATCAGATTCCTCTCTCTCTCCCAAGCTCAGTCTTGATTTGAGTGTCAATTTTTTTCTGGAACTAATTACAAATTTACAGTTTAGGCACCAAGCCAAACCCAACTCTTAAACACTGCTTCGAGCTCTGTCAGGGTAAAAGTAAGCAGAGACGTTCTGACTACGCTCTGTGAAGCCTCTTCAAGAATCCCCATGCAGATGTGTGCTCACGTGTGTGTCTGGATGTGTGCTGCTCATGTGCACATATGTGAATAGGAGCTGGGCATCCTGTCACTTCAACAAGATTGCTCCTTTATATACCTACTTTGGAGAAGGAAATGGCAACCCACTCCAGTCTTCTTGCCTGGAGAACTCCATGGACAGAGGAGCCTGGCGGGCTACAGTCCATGGGGCTGCAAAGAGTCAGACACAACTGGGTGACCAACGCTTACCAACTTACCTATGGGTAAGACTTTGTTTAAACAACAGCAAAAGCGTCTGTGGTGTCAGGCATTCCTGTCACACACATCAGCATATCCCACAGACACCTCTTGAATCCCAGAAGAAAACATTCTATTTAATTGTAAATTATTCTTTATGATACAGGGTCTGTATCACTGTGACTTCTGTAACTCTGGGCTTTTAGTTCAGTCTCCATTACATTGCGTAGTGTGGGGTTTTATTTGTTCATTCACTTGCTTGTGCATTGAATAATCAACAAGGCTAATGGACATTTTATGTACGGGTTCATTTTATCATTCGTGTGTTCCTGAAAATCCAACTTTACGACCGAGCGATATGTTGATGCAGAGACTTTATTAGTTGAGGCCACAAGCCTGGATCTTTCAGAAAGAGCACATCAGATAAAGCCACATCAGGATATTACTTCTGATAATAAGTGTACAGACTGGACCACCCCTCTGTTGACCTGGGTCGGGTATTACGAGCACCCCCACTCCATCCACAGCCAAACACACTTTTTGGCCTGTAAGCACATACTGACTTGGCAGAATAGAAAATGTGGGAACTGTTAGGAATGAAGCTTTCAATTCAGATAAAAATACTTTGGTGTGTGTAGCTTGGGCTTCCCTGGTAGCTCAGTGGTAAAGAATCCACCTGCAATTCAGAAGGCGTGGGAGATGCAGATTCAATCCTGGCTCAGGAATATCTCCTGGAGGAGGGCTTGGCAACCTGCTCCAGTATTCTTGTCTGGAGAATCCTGTGGACAGAGGAGCCTGGCTGTCTACAATTCATGGGGTAGCAAAGTTGGACATGACTGAAGTCACTGAGCACTCGTGTGTATATAGCTTATTCTTAAGTAAGTAAGATACAGAAGGTATCTGAAAATTATCTCTTTTTTTGTAAGCATATGGTTTTCATGCCTCTGCCTCAGGACAACCAACCATGGGAGAGGTGGGACAGAGTTCTTAGTAGATGATTTGCTGTAACAAGATAGACTAATTAGTTCTTTCCTAAGCGTTTGTGTGGCTTTGGAGGGCCCATGAGAGTCATGGAAGCTGAGAGGCGAGAGGGATGTGACTGAGAAAGAAGGCCAGACTGAACTGGGACACATGCAGGAGAGGTGCTGGAGACAAACTAGCAATGTGAGGCCTGAGGAAGACACAGCTAAAATGTGGACTCTGAAGCCATGTCACTTGCTCACATGCAAATCATCCAATAAAATGTATAGACTTTTTTTTTTTTTTTTTCTCCAGCAAAGATGGATTTATTTGGAATCAGTAGAGAATAGCAATTTAGGGTCTGCAACCAAACAAGCCAAATGCCATGTCCCCACTAGGCAAGAGAAGAATACATTTATAAATGGGAAAAGGAAGTTGGGAACACCATAGTAAACAGAGTCCATGGCTTTTCACTGGCTGAATTCTTGCCAGGAGAGTAGAGGAGTCTTTCTTCCTGATGGGCTCTGCTATTATCACCAGGCATGAAAGGTTTACTTTCTGGTCTCCTGACTATTTTTTTTTTTTTAAACCTTTATTTTGCTTTTAACTTTTACAGAGTTTTGTTGTTTATAGATATGTATGTTCCCAGATTAGTCATATGTATATCCCCCCTTCCCACCCCTCCCAACCATCACACAGCACCCCTGAAGGATCCCCTTTTCTCACAGAGCAATGACTAGAGCTATTTTCTTCACTTATGATAGTACAGGCCTTCATGCTACTTCCTTTACACCTCTCACCCACTGTTCCTTCCCCACAATGTCCATATGTCCACTGTCCATGTCTGTCTTTCTGTCGCTTCATTGCATGTGCCATCATCACCATCCTACTAGATTCCATATATATGTGTTAATATACTGTATTTGTCCTTCTCTTTCTGACTGACTTCACTTTTTAGGATACGTTCTAGATCCAGCCACCTCATTAGGGTTGATTCTTCTGCATTTCTCTTTACAGCTGTGTAGTATTCCATTGTATATATGTACCAGAGCTTTTGGATCCATTCGTTCGTCGATGGGCATCTAGGTTGCTTCCATGTTCTAGCTATTGTATAGAGAGCTGCAATGAACATTGGGGTACAGGTGCTTCTTTCAGTTTTGATTTCGTCAGGGTATAAGCCTAAGAGTGGGATTGCTGGGTCATATGGTGCTTCTATTTTTAGTTTTTTAAGAAATCTCCAGACTGTCTTCCATAGAGGCTGTATCAATTTACACTCCCACCAGCAATGCAGGAGTGTTCCCTTTTCTCCGCAGCCTCTCCAGCATTTATTGTCTGTCGATTTGTGGATGATGGCCATTCTGACGGGTGTGAGGTGATATCTCATTGTAGTTTTGATTTGCATTTCTCTAATTATTAGTGAAGTTGAGCATCGTTTCATGTGCTTTTTGGCCACCTGTATGTCCTCTTTGGAGAGGTGTCTGGTTAGGTCCTTTCCTCATTTTTTGATTGGGTTGTTCGTTTTTCCAGTGCTGAGTTGTCTGAGTTGCTTGTAGATTTTGGAGATTAATTCTTTGTCTGTTGTTTCATTTGCTATGATTTTCTCCCATTCTGTGGGCTCTGCTATTATCACCAGGCATGAAAGGTTTACTTTCTGGTCTCCTGACTATTTTTTTTTTTTTAAACCTTTATTTTGCTTTTAACTTTTACAGAGTTTTGTTGTTTATAGATATGTATGTTCCCAGATTAGTCATATGTATATCCCCCCCTTCCCACCCCTCCCAACCATCACACAGCACCCCTGAAGGATCCCCTTTTCTCACAGAGCAATGACTAGAGCTATTTTCTTCACTTATGATAGTACAGGCCTTCATGCTACTTCCTTTACACCTCTCACCCACTGTTCCTTCCCCACAATGTCCATATGTCCACTGTCCATGTCTGTCTTTCTGTCGCTTCATTGCATGTGCCATCATCACCATCCTACTAGATTCCATATATATGTGTTAATATACTGTATTTGTCCTTCTCTTTCTGACTGACTTCACTTTTTAGGATACGTTCTAGATCCAGCCACCTCATTAGGGTTGATTCTTCTGCATTTCTCTTTACAGCTGTGTAGTATTCCATTGTATATATGTACCAGAGCTTTTGGATCCATTCGTTCGTCGATGGGCATCTAGGTTGCTTCCATGTTCTAGCTATTGTATAGAGAGCTGCAATGAACATTGGGGTACAGGTGCTTCTTTCAGTTTTGATTTCGTCAGGGTATAAGCCTAAGAGTGGGATTGCTGGGTCATATGGTGCTTCTATTTTTAGTTTTTTAAGAAATCTCCAGACTGTCTTCCATAGAGGCTGTATCAATTTACACTCCCACCAGCAATGCAGGAGTGTTCCCTTTTCTCCGCAGCCTCTCCAGCATTTATTGTCTGTCGATTTGTGGATGATGGCCATTCTGACGGGTGTGAGGTGATATCTCATTGTAGTTTTGATTTGCATTTCTCTAATTATTAGTGAAGTTGAGCATCGTTTCATGTGCTTTTTGGCCACCTGTATGTCCTCTTTGGAGAGGTGTCTGGTTAGGTCCTTTCCTCATTTTTTGATTGGGTTGTTCGTTTTTCCAGTGCTGAGTTGTCTGAGTTGCTTGTAGATTTTGGAGATTAATTCTTTGTCTGTTGTTTCATTTGCTATGATTTTCTCCCATTCTGTGGGCTGTCCAGCTTTTTTGTAATTTCTTTAGCTGTACAAAAGCTTTTAAGTTTCATTAGGTCCCACATGTTCATTTGACTTTTTAGTTCCGCTATTCTAGTAGGTGGGTCAGAGAAGATCTTGCTTTGATTTATGTCCTTGAGGGTTTTGCCTATATTCTCCTCTAAGAGTTTGATGGTTTCTGGTCTTACATTTAAGTCTTTAATCCATTTTGAGTTGATCTTTGTGTATGGTGTCAGGGTATGTTCCAACTTCATTTTTTTGCGTGTACCTGTCCAATTTTCCCAGCACCATTTGTTGAAGAGGCTGTCTTTGTCCCATTTTATATGTTCGCCTCCTTTGTCAAAAATAAGGTACCCATAGGTGCATGGGTTTATCTCTGGGTTCTCTATCTTGTTCCATTGGTCGATATTTCTGTTTTTATGCCAGTACCATACTGTCTTGAGGACTGTTGCTTTGTAGTAGAGTTCTTAAAGGCCAAAATTCTCTTACCGATTTCTCCATGTCTAGCACTTAAGATGGGCTTCCCTTGTGACTCAGAAGGTAAATAATCCACCTGAAATGCAGGAGACATGAGTTATAGGACAAACCACATTGTCATCACTCCTTAAACATTTATTGTTTTTAAGTAAATGAATGAATGCTTAATGTGCACATATTTATATTTGTCTACCATGGAAAAATTTCCTTTGTTTAAGGCTGATGCATTGCCTGGTATTACATATGAAAGTAGATGCCCCTTTAATCCATTAAGCATGAAACTGACCATTTTGGTAACAAAGAAACTGGCCTTCTCTGAATGCTCTTAGCAATTGAGATAAATATTTAACCACCCCACGTCTGTGCCCTCATGGATCTGTGTGGAATCCTTGAGCTGGCTAATTGAACATTAAATGTCTAAATTAAACTACGCATCTCTCAGTAAGGGAGGAGGGTGAAGTTAGCTCAAAAAGACCATTCTTCTTCCTCATCTGTTAAACATAAAGCAAGACAAAAATCTGCAAGAGTATTTTGAGATAGCAGGAGTATGAAAACCTTTGACATACACATGTGATGAACCTTTGACATTTGTACAACTACGGACTCATAAAGTTGTATCAGAAACTCTTCAAAAAACAACCATGCCACGTACCTTGGGCTGTTTTTCTGGGGAAAAAATAGGTACCATATTTCCTAATCCATGGAGTTTCCATTCATGGAAAGAGCTAAGTCAGGAAAGAAAAGGTCTGCCATAGAAAGGCATTATATTAGGTAAATGAACCAAATCAGAAAAGGAGAACACTATTTGCAATTTAACCAGCCAAGTTAAACATGGCATGATTAGAGCCAATCTTTGGGGACCAAGTTAGTAGTAATTCTGCCTTATTTAACTTGGCCAATTAAAGGCTGAACTCTTTTTTAAATTGGTTATTTTCAAAGCAATCACACCTTTGCACTCTGAATTTTTTTTCAGCTTGCCATTTTTCATTTAGGTATTTGACTGTTTAATGGATGTATGTGTACATGGACCCATACCTAAATATTTGCACATAATACAAAATTAATATGCAGTTCTATTGGACAGAATACAGGGGACTTACTATGATTGGCTTTTAAACCAGACCAGGGTCACATGGGTTTTTACATGTCCAGTAATTTCCTACATCTGAAGAAAGGATCTCACCTGTGAAAGTTACTGCCTAAGGGAAGATACCTAGAAAATAACTATTATAACCTGGAAGAATAACCTAAGAAACTAGGGTTTTAATGTCTAGAAAAAGTAGAGAAGAGGACAGAATGTTGGTTTTTCAGATGCACCAATCGTAAGTGCATCTTCGTTTCCTTTGTCACCGTGAGTCAGTTTGTATTTATTGAATGCTCATTCTGTGCAGAGAACTACTGACAAGACAATTCCAACCAAAGCCCCCGAAGGTATCCCTGTCTCAAGAAGCATGCGCCTATGCCTCAGGGCCAGCTGAAATCACTCCAACAAGGTGATTTAAACCCTGTTTACCTGCTTCACCCGTTCCTTTCTGCACACATCACCACCAAGCTTTTCCCGCATTTTCCTTTGACCTGTCTGCCTCCTGACAGACCCTGTTGCTTGGGAACTGTGAATAACAACCTGTCTTGTCTTTTTATTTATTTTTGTCATTCCATATGACATGTGTGATCCCAGTTCCCCTTCCAGGGATCGAACCCGTGCCCCTCCATGTTCGAAGTGCAGAGTCTTCACCACTGGACCTGCCGGGGAAGTCCCCAGCTGTCTTTTCCGTGGCTGTCATCTCCTGCTCTGTCTGTTGGCCTCGACCCATCTCAGTAATATTGAAAACCACATTTTAGAGCAGTGAGTTAGATGTCAATAGAAGTTTGTAAAGGGCCACCAGGAGAACACAAAACACTAGGATCTCAGAAAAGAAGAATGTTTAAAAGTGCAGCTGGAGAGAGCAGGGGACAGAGGCCAGGTGGAAGATGCCTGGACGACACAGGCCCCCGTGTCAGCCATGGTCAGAGAGGGAAAAGACCTTGAAGCATGGAGCTCAGGCTCAGCGGCATCTTCAGCTTTTACACTTGTTTTCCTGCATTATCGTTTTTCCTATGTGACTTCTTGTTAAGTACATTTCTGACTCCTAACTTTGCAGTCAGAATGCTGGCAGGAGAGGTGGCCAGTGTATTCACACTGTTATTTCAGATATTCCTGAAATGGTTAGGATAAAGCGAAGGTGATAGGGGGCTAGAGAGGGGAGGACCAGCAGAGGGGACGCTGACCGCAGATGCTTCTGGGTGCCTGTCACTTCGTTACGCTCATGCTGGCCTCATCTTCTGAAAAATTAAATCTAAGTGTGTTACTCTCCTGCTTAATTTTTAAAAATACTTTATTTATTTTTGGCTGCACTGGGTCTTCTCTGGTTGTGAGGGGTTTTCTCTCATTGTAGATATCATGTCATGGCAGTAGCTTCTTTCATTGGGGAGCACAGTCTCTAGGGCGTGCAGGCTTCAGTCGTTGCAGTCTGTGGGCTCAGTAGTTATAGCCCTTGGGCTTAGGTGCTCCATGGCATGAGGGATCTTCCGGGACCAGGGATAGAACCCGTGTCCCCTGCATTGGCAGGTGGATTCTTATCCTCTGTACCACCAGGGCAGTCCTACTCTCCCATTTTAAACACTCAGATTTCCACCACTACAATGTTTGGTATATAAATGCATTCACGATTGAGTGGCAACCTGCTTTTCACTGAGCGGAGCTTATTGAATCTTCAGTGTCATAGAATTTCTCACCACTTCTTGAACAGATCATGCTTTTATAGCCACCAGAGCGCTAACTCAAGACCAACAGAAAAATGGGAAAATAATCCTTTATTGAGAGATGGACAAAGCCCTGCTTACGAAAAAGGCAAGGCTCTCTGATAACAGTGTGATTGGAAAACACGGTTTCCTTTCAGGTTGGAATCGTTCTTCTTTTCATCATAAATAGCTGACTGCTGGCTTAAATACTCAGAGCCACTTAAGAGAGAGAAGGATGTGGCCAGACCTGCAGGGCAGATGCCAGGTCCCTTGAAGTAGCCAGCTGCCTGGGCACAACTAGTGGCTTTCTTCACCTCCGCGCCAGCACAGAGTGGGAGACGGAGCTAGGAAGCGGGCTTGGCTACAAGAGGCTGGAGGTGCGGAAGGAGTCAGGACTTGCCCACGTCTCTTCTAGAGCAGTCATCCTTCCTGGCCCGGCTCTGGGGAGTTCTGATTCTTCATGCTGCAGAAGGCATCTGTGTATATAGTTCTCTTCCTCCAGTCCATGGCCGGGAAAGGGGAAGTGAAATGGAGCAGGAAGCTATGGTCCTTGCCCCCGTGTCCTCTGCCTGCCTTTGGTCTGTGGAAAAACCTTAGAAGAATAAGCTTAATCAGAGAAGTGAGAATGTGCAGAAACAAAGGAAAACAGTCAAAGGAGACTAAACCGTAGTAGTTGAGTCAGTAAGCCTCGTCGAGGACCTTCAGTTCTTTCTCAGGGGCTACAGATAGTAGCTGAGCCATATCCTGTGAGCTGTTTTGCAGACACTAAAAACCCCCACCAAGTGGACCAGTTAACTACATGATGACTAGACAGTAGCCGTGACCAGGCCACAATTCCCAGAACTGGCCTCAAGGAAAGGGGGACAAATTGACCCTGGAACTGAAGACTCACTCTGCTTAATCATGATGCTGCTGGTCAGACCACTGATGACTAATTTCTAGATGACTGTCAGAGCTGACTGCACTGTTTATGCATGGAGCCCCCTCCCTCGGCCTGTAAGAGCTCTTGCCCACGAATTGCAAGGGCATCTGCCCTCCCTCCCCAGTTGACAGCATCCAAAATAAGGCAACCCTTTCCACCAACCTGGACTGTCTCGTGTTTTGACCAGCGAGCAGCCGTAGCCACTTTCATTTATAAACTCACGTCCTCTGAAACATGACAAGAAAGACTGCAGAATTTCTCCATTACCTTTAATAAGTGAACTCTTTGTTTCTTTTAAATCTACTCTCTGCATTGGCCTCCTTCAGGATGGGAGCCACATTATCCATCAATGCTTAACACAGCAGGTGGTGAGCAATAATAAATTTCCCTTTGGTGAGTCATAAACAAATGAAGAAATGAGTGATGAATGAATCCCAGGAGAGAGAAGGTACCTATACAGAGTTTTATATTTTTATGAGAAAGGCCAAAAAATGAGCTGTCACAATCAGGATTTCATGTACACAATGTCTTTAATCCTCAAAACAATCTTGGGAAGGAAGGTGATCTCCATTTTTCATTTTTTCTTATGCAAGAACTGACGATCAGAGAGAAGGTGTTGATCAGAGAGAAGGTGTTGACCCACCTGTGCACATGCACTGTCTTCCCTAGTTAGTGATGACCCTGAGACCAAGATGCCAGGTCTCCCGGTTCCACAAAGACGACACCAGAACCGCCTAGTTAGTTCCCGTGGAGAAACCCATCAGGGGAGATGGGAAGAGAGCTTTCTGGGAAGGAACAAGAGCGGGGTTATCAGATTCGACCATGCTTAAAAATGAATGATGGTTCAACATTCAAAGACATAAGTAACGTCTAGAAGTCAGTGAGGAAAAGACCAAACGCAAAAGACAGGGGGAGCATATGAAGATGTAGTTCACAATAATGATTCTCAACCTTTCTAGGAATTGGGGAAATGCAAATTAGATGGATGTCCGTGACCAGGCCACAATTCCCAGAACTGGCCTCAAGGAAAGGGGGACAAATTGACCCTGGAACTGAAGACTCACTCTGCTTAATCATGATGCTGCTGGTCAGACCACTGATGACTAATTTCTAGATGACTGTCAGAGCTGACTGCACTGTTTATGCATGGAGCCCCCTCCCTCGGCCTGTAAGAGCTCTTGCCCACGAATTGCAAGGGCATCTGCCCTCCCTCCCCAGTTGACAGCATCCAAAATAAGGCAACCCTTTCCACCAACCTGGACTGTCTCGTGTTTTGACCAGCGAGCAGCCGTAGCCACTTTCATTTATAAACTCACGTCCTCTGAAACATGACAAGAAAGACTGCAGAATTTCTCCATTACCTTTAATAAGTGAACTCTTTGTTTCTTTTAAATCTACTCTCTGCATTGGCCTCCTTCAGGATGGGAGCCACATTATCCATCAATGCTTAACACAGCAGGTGGTGAGCAATAATAAATTTCCCTTTGGTGAGTCATAAACAAATGAAGAAATGAGTGATGAATGAATCCCAGGAGAGAGAAGGTACCTATACAGAGTTTTATATTTTTATGAGAAAGGCCAAAAAATGAGCTGTCACAATCAGGATTTCATGTACACAATGTCTTTAATCCTCAAAACAATCTTGGGAAGGAAGGTGATCTCCATTTTTCATTTTTTCTTATGCAAGAACTGACGATCAGAGAGAAGGTGTTGATCAGAGAGAAGGTGTTGACCCACCTGTGCACATGCACTGTCTTCCCTAGTTAGTGATGACCCTGAGACCAAGATGCCAGGTCTCCCGGTTCCACAAAGACGACACCAGAACCGCCTAGTTAGTTCCCGTGGAGAAACCCATCAGGGGAGATGGGAAGAGAGCTTTCTGGGAAGGAACAAGAGCGGGGTTATCAGATTCGACCATGCTTAAAAATGAATGATGGTTCAACATTCAAAGACATAAGTAACGTCTAGAAGTCAGTGAGGAAAAGACCAAACGCAAAAGACAGGGGGAGCATATGAAGATGTAGTTCACAATAATGATTCTCAACCTTTCTAGGAATTGGGGAAATGCAAATTAGATGGATGTGATGTCCTTATACCCAATATTGCTAAAAAAAAATTGAGAAGTTTGATAATTTCAAGTGAGTATTGAGGAAATGAAATGGGTACCATTATTTGCTCCTGATGGGGAGTATAACATTGTGTAGCCACTTAGGAAGACCCTTGGCAGTTTCTGTTAACATTTAAAATGCATACTCTTGGTTCGTCCTTGGTGGTCCAGTGGCTAAGACTTCATCTTCCAGTACAGGGGTGAGGGTTTGCTCCCTGGTTGGGGAACTAAGATCCCACATGCCTCGAGGACAAAAATACCAAAATATAAAATAGAAATAATGTTGTAACATGTTCAGTAAAGACTTGTAAAATGGTATGCATAAAAAAATAAATAGATGCATATACTGTACCACTCAGCTGTGGTGTAAAAGGTGGATTCTGTGAATTTCAGGGTATCTGCCAGCTTCATCCAGTATCAGGGAAAATGCGATAACTTGTACTTGAGTTCAGCTGTACGCCATTCTTTAAAATGTCTTGTTGAGAGTCTGTTTTCGAGGAGGACATGGTGGAGCACGGCCTAGATGCCTTTTCAGGCTGGGTTCCACAGCTGCCAGGAAGGGTGACTGCCAAAGATTCATGGCTGTGCAACTCCTAGGGGACTGCTCTTGGCCCAGGGGAGCTGTCGTGCCCATCCTGGCGGCCTGTGTCCAGAGACAGGTCAACGTGGGGGTGGGGAGCCTAGCCCTTCGCCCCAGTTCTAGGCAGCACTGAGGAGTGAGCCAACCCTGAACTCCAGGGGCCAGTAGAGTCCTTGCTGGCCATTGCACTGAGCTCACCTCCTCTCTGGAGAACATCCCAGTGTGCACTGCTGAGCTGGGGCGTCTGTTTTCTGAGGTGCTGACCTAAGGAGGCTCTATATTGCGCACAGGGGCACAAAAGCACACACATATCATCTACTAATACTGAAATGCACGTATATTTTGGCACATGTTTAAAAACATGCTTTACCGGTATGGTTGGTGTGTCTACTTCGTATTCTTACAGTGAGGTCCTAGCCTCACTGCCAGTCCCTGGGAGGTAGCTTTGGTTGAAAATAGGGTGATTGTGGATGTGATTCGTTAAGCTGAGGTCATGCCCCTAATCCAGTTTGACGGGTGTCCTGATAAAAGAGAAACGTTGACACAAAGACACACACATGGGGGGAAGGCCATGTGGAGTCTAGAAGGTTCTTCCCTGGCACCATCAGAGGGAGCACAGCCCTGCCAACACCTTGATCTTGGATTTCTAGCCTCCAAGGACAATAAGGTTCAGGGTTTTTTTTTTGTTGTTGTTGTTGTTTACATTTTGGCCTCTTTTATTGTTTTTTTATTTATTTGTTTTCATCTATCTTGATTCTTTGGCCTGTGTGGGCCTCCCGGTCGGGCGCATGCGCTTCAGAGCACTGGCTTGTAATTGGACACACCAGTCCAGAGTCTGCGGCACGTGGGATCTCCCCAGGCCAGGGATTGAACCGGTGCCCCTTGCACTGCAAGGCGGTGTCCTTAACCACTGGACCACCAGGGAAGCCCAGGTTCAGTTTTTTCTTTAAAGCCACTGGGTTTGTGGGTTTTGTTGTTGTTGTTACAACAATGAATGAATACAGTGCCTGAGAGAAACAGTCACAGAAATGCACAGGGATGTATTCTTTGCAAATTCATCATAGTGAAGAAGAAAAACATAGTCTAAACAGTGTAAGAGTTTATCAGTAACCAACCACAAGCAAAATATAGCATATTCATGCTATGGATATTTAACCTCAGTTTCAAAGCATGTGGTAGGTTTCATTATATTGACATAAAACCATCAGCAATCACTATTACTGAGTTAACAAAGAGAGAAGCTGAATGATATATGCAAAACAAAACCATTTATCTTATGTTTAAGATATGCAAAGGAATACTCCCATCTGTTGATACGTTTGCCTATGGATAAGAACACACAAAACAGTGACTAGACGGATCTGCTCTAAACTTTGGACATTGTTTGCTTCTGGGCAGTGGCTAAAGGGATTCTTCATCAGTAATATTTAAGTTTTAATAACAGAATATATTCACAAATTTTCTTTGTAATTAAAAACTAATAAGAACAAAAAGTCATCGAGGGAAGGTAATATGGCATCCTAGAACAAAAAAAGGACATTAGGTAGAAACTAAAGAACTCTGAACTTAATAATAATGTCTCTGCATTGGTTCATTAGTTATGATAAATGCACGGTAGTCAGGTAAGGTGTTAGGGAAGCTGTGGGCAGAAGGTGCTATGGAAATAGTACTGTCTGTTCCCTTTTTCTGTAAAATCTAAAATGTTAAGGTCAACTCTAAAAAAACTCATCTAGGGCTGGAGAAGCCTCTGGAGAGTCTCTTGGACTTCAAGGAGATCAAACCAGTCAATCTGGAAGGAAATCAACTCTGAATATTCATTGGAAGGACTGATGCTGAAGCTGAAGCTCTAGTACTTTGGCCGCCAGATGCGAAGAGCCGACTCATTGGAAAAGACCCTGATGCTGGCAAAGACTGAGGGCAGGAGGAGGAGAAGGTGGCAGAAGATGAGACAGTTAGATAACATCACTGGACATGACGTTGAGCAAACGCTGGGAGATAGTGAAGGACAGAGGAGCCTGGCACACTGCAGTCCATGGGGTCTCAAAGGGTCGGACACGACTTAGAGACTGAACAACAGGGCACTTAAGTTAGAAGAATATAGATTCCTAGGCCCCATCTCTAGAGTTTCTAATTCAGCAGGTCCAGGGCAGAGTCCAGTAATTTTCACTTTTATTAAGCATCCCAAGGGGTTTTGGACACTTTGAGTTAGCATGGCCTAGAAAAAAAAACTAAAGAAAATCCAGCCATATGCGTTGGGTTAACAAAGCAGGTGCCTGAAGCCTTTTCACAGTTTGGACTGAGGACTTGAGAAGGGGAGGGTGGCGTGGCCCGCGCCCACTCTGGGGTGGCTGGGCCATGAGAGCAGAGCGTTCTCCTGCCTGGGAAGTTGCCCTCTGGCTGGGCCGTCTACAGCCCAAGGAGCCGCCTCGGCCTCCCCCTCACACAGCTTGGCACATGGCTAGTTCAGAGGCTTTTAACTGTATTTAGAGAAGAATGTTATAAATAATTGATCCTCCCAATTAAGATGTTTTTCTTCCAGTTAAAATTTTTATGCGTGACCTGAAAAGATGGCTAACTTAGCCCCCCTCTCCACCTCTCCACACAGCCACTCCATTTACTGTTTCAAGTTTGTGTGCCCTCAAGACTCTACACACACACACTCACAACAGCCACTGTGACAGATGGAAGGTGTGTGTTAGGTGGCCTGAGAAGAGGCTGAGCCTGCTCCTCTTGGTAAGCAAGGGTGTGTTTCGCACCATATTGAACATGTTATTTATTCCTCACTCACTCATTCATTCACTTATCCTACCAGCGCTTCTCAAGAGGCTGCTGCTCAGCATCCTTCTAGATGCTGGTAAGACAGCTGAGAAAAAGATGACAGGTTTGTCTTTAATGAAACATGTGACTATGAGTTGGACATGTTATATTAGGAGATCAAACCAGTCAATCTGGAAGGAAATCAACTCTGTTCATTGGAAGAGGGGGCACCCCTGATGCTGGCAAAGACTGAGGGCAGGAGGAGGAGAAGGTGGCAGAAGATGAGACAGTTAGATAACATCACTGGACATGACGTTGAGCAAACGCTGGGAGATAGTGAAGGACAGAGGAGCCTGGCACACTGCAGTCCATGGGGTCTCAAAGGGTCGGACACGACTTAGAGACTGAACAACAGGGCACTTAAGTTAGAAGAATATAGATTCCTAGGCCCCATCTCTAGAGTTTCTAATTCAGCAGGTCCAGGGCAGAGTCCAGTAATTTTCACTTTTATTAAGCATCCCAAGGGGTTTTGGACACTTTGAGTTAGCATGGCCTAGAAAAAAAAACTAAAGAAAATCCAGCCATATGCGTTGGGTTAACAAAGCAGGTGCCTGAAGCCTTTTCACAGTTTGGACTGAGGACTTGAGAAGGGGGAGGGGTGGCGTGGCCCGCGCGCCCACTCTGGGGTGGCTGGGCCATGAGAGCAGAGCGTTCTCCTGCCTGGGAAGTTGCCCTCTGGCTGGGCCGTCTACAGCCCAAGGAGCCGCCTCGGCCTCCCCCTCACACAGCTTGGCACATGGCTAGTTCAGAGGCTTTTAACTGTATTTAGAGAAGAATGTTATAAATAATTGATCCTCCCAATTAAGATGTTTTTCTTCCAGTTAAAATTTTTATGCGTGACCTGAAAAGATGGCTAACTTAGCCCCCCTCTCCACCTCTCCACACAGCCACTCCATTTACTGTTTCAAGTTTGTGTGCCCTCAAGACTCTACACACACACACTCACAACAGCCACTGTGACAGATGGAAGGTGTGTGTTAGGTGGCCTGAGAAGAGGCTGAGCCTGCTCCTCTTGGTAAGCAAGGGTGTGTTTCGCACCATATTGAACATGTTATTTATTCCTCACTCACTCATTCATTCACTTATCCTACCAGCGCTTCTCAAGAGGCTGCTGCGTGCTCAGCATCCTTCTAGATGCTGGTAAGACAGCTGAGAAAAAGATGACAGGTTTGTCTTTAATGAAACATGTGACTATGAGTTGGACTGAATTGTCCCTCCCTCAGTTTTTTAGTCTGATAAATGAAGTCACCGTAAAGCTGATAACTTATTTCAACTGGAAAATAAGACATTTCTATGACAATGTTTAACACGACGGACTCCATGAAAAGAGTAGATTTTTTAGATATTCCTCAAAATGTACTCTCTTGAAGATGAAGATTTCAGCCGTTCTGAATACCAGCTCTCACCATCCTGTTTCTAAGTTGGGTTAGTGCTGCCGGAGCCTCACTACCCACTTCCAGAATGGCCCAGGGCTTCCAGAATGGATTCAGGGTCCTCCTGGCCAGGCGGCACCGTCCCCTACCTCGTCATACCTGTGGCTTTGGAGACCTCCAGCCTCATTTTGGGAGAATACACTGAATACATGGGGACCTTTGCCTTCAAAGCACTTAGAAAAAAACCTTCCGGCAATACTTTCATTCATCATGCCCTTAAAACCAGAGGGCATTGGTAAACAAAAAAGAAAAGCGAGAAATCTAAGGGCGGCGAATGAAGTGAATTAGGATACAGAGGCGGGACGCAGCTGGTGTCTGGGTGAGCCGTTCAGAGGTCCGGGTGTGGGCAGGAGCGGCGAGGAGGAGGAACAGAAGGGGGCAGGCAGGCGAAAGGTGAAGGGCCCGGCCTGGAGAGGGCAGAAGGGGGACGGGAGACGCGGAGGGGAGGGAGTGGCGGCTCGCGCCTTTGGAGCACTGCTGCGACGTGGCCGGGAATGGACACATGTCTCTCATTTTATCTGTGGCACGGTGTTGAGATGAGCACACCAAAGGCTGAGCTTCCCAGCACCCTGGCATGCACACACAGGGGAGCTCCGCACCCGAGGCCATGGCCGTAACCACTGTAGGCACCGGCCTGCCAGAAGGCGGACAGGACAGTGGCTCAGCCTTCCTTCCTATGTGCTGTGGCACCTGTGGCAGGAGCCCTGTGACCCAGAGGGTCCGCTCCAGCCGGCTATCTACCAGGGACTCGTGGTGACATCTGTGCGGGGCCAGTGCCGGGCTTTGCATTCTTCCGAAGGCTTTCACTTAGGGATACGGCCTCAGCGAGTCTATAACGCGAACCTTGTGCACATTTGAAAAAGTCATCCTTCTGGGTAGACTACTTAGAAAAAGATAGCCCTCCTCTGGGGTCTGTGACTTGGGCCCCAGGCAGGAAACAGGGCTCGGGGCACCCAGGGCCGAGCTCTGATCTTTATGTACGAGCCATCCAGCCATCTTCAAGGTCGGTAGGGCTGTGGACGGGGGAGCGACCCAGGCTCAGGCATCCATCTGGGTGGAAGGGCAGCTCGTATTTTCCCCACAAAGTAGAAAGTAAACCGTGTCAGGCAGTGCTGTCCTCTTTTAATATCGAGCATTGAATTATTCAAAAGCTCTTTGATTGGGGAGCTGGTTTTCCTCACTCCTGTTAATCAAATGGCCCAAGCATAAATTGGCTTTCAAAAGGTAGTTAGAAATGAATTTTATCCTTTAGAAAGGAAGGAAAAAAAAAAAAAGATGAAGTGCTGACCACAAATCTTCACAATGGAATACCCAGGAAAGATAGACAGTAGTAATAGATAGTAAAACCTTTGAATTGATAGCATGCCTCTCTATGAGGGGTTCAACGCCTCTTGCTGCCTTTTTAAATTACTCACGCCTCTCAACCTGCCCGTGCAATACAGTGGGCAGCTGTTACTATTCCCATTATTACAAGAACCAACGCAGAAAGACAGAATGAGTGGCACACGCTCACATAACACATCAGCATCTGAGAAAGCTTAGAACTCAGCCTCCAGCAGCCCTCCTAGACGTGAGCGTACAGCTGGGAAATGGCACGAACCGGCAGGGTGGCAGCCAGGGTTTAAGACCCACGTTGCAAACAAGTCTGACTTGGACGGCTCTGCTTAGCACTGAGATGAATGACGCCCCATTTGCTATTGTTAAGAAGCCTCCCCGCACCCACATCCCAGACACAGACTTGACTGTCGCCTAGCCCTGTCCGGGGCGGAAGGCCTCCAGCAGGAGCAGGCGGGACAGGGCTCAGAGCCTGAAGGGTAAGCACACGACCAACGCCTGAATGGCTGATGGGGTGCTTGCCCGTTAATAGCAACAGGTATTTCGTTGGGAGTTGACCGGGAGGAACTGTGTGACGCACTTCGTCTTGTAAAACTCTCATGGCAGCCTTGGGAGGAAGGTCTCCTTGTCCACATTACACACAGATGCTAGAAGATCCATCCACGCCTGTGTAGCTGCTTAAAGGAAAGGCTGACACTTGAACTCAGAGGAGCCGCTGGACTCCAGAGACGCAGGTCTGAATGACTATGCTGTGTTCCCTCTGACCAAAGTATGATCCCCTGGAGAAGGAAATGGCAACCCACTCCAGCATGCTTGCCTGGAGAATTCCACGGGTGGAGGAGCCTGGTCGGTGACAGCCCGTGGGGTGGCTGAGAGTGGGAGCCCGCCGAGCCCCTCAGGGCAGCGCGGTAGTGTTCAGTCCAGAGCACTCCCGTTTCGGCACAGGCCCTGACCCTGCACGGAGCGTCTGTCCTTCCTTCACTCTAGCTGAGACTCAAGGAGCTCGGCCAGCTGAAGGCAGGTGTGATCTGGGGGGAAAAGTAGTCCCAGAAGTCAGAGCACCCCCCATCTGCAGGGAAAGGGGCTCAGCCCCGCACGCTAAGGAGACTTAGCCGATGCTGTTGCGAGCTGCCTGCTGAGTTCCCATCCGACCAGCCATCCTTTGGTTTTCCCCGTTAACGAAGGCAGAAAAGTCAAGTAAAAGCTCTCACAGCACCCAGACCTCCAGAGGCCTGCCGTCCCTTCCTCACACGTTTCATGAAGGCTTGCATTTTTTAGCCAGTCGTGAATGACTTCGTAATGAAAAAGAGTAACACTTTATAAAAACAGCACAAAAAACACCTTATGAAAACACTCTGTAACAGTACAAGCGACTCACTGAGTAAATATGCAAGGGTGGGGAAAGGCCTGGGCTCATGCTCTGTACAGAGCCGTGAAAGGGTGGGATTTGTGGAAAGGACTGCCTCTGGGGGGGCTCTTCTCCCGTCCACTGCGTGATTGCAGAGGGGAGAGTGAAAAGAGCTTTTCTCAACACGAAAAGAAAGTTGGGGAAACAAGCTAGCTGTGTCTGTAAAGGTAGTGATGTGGTTCACTGCATCCAGCGTAGACGGGAGCCTCTCTAGAAACTTCCAGAAGATTCCTGGGAAGTCCCGTCTCCTGATTAGGTCGGGAGCCCGCCGCACCTGATTCCCTTCCCGACCCAGGGGGGCTGAAACCCGAGCCGGCTCTCAACCTCGTCCTAAGTACAAAGAAAGCATCCTTTCTGTTTCAGAAGCCGGGGGGGTAGCAGCGGCCGCCTGGAACGGTGCAAGGGCTTTATTAGAGCCCTAAGTGTGGAGCGGAAGCCGCTGGGCCCCAGCTTTTATTAAACCGTAGCTCTTCCCCGCTGGCATCTTGTTATTGCCAGGGCTATTGTGAGGCTGAATGAGGAGCCCTCGAGGCTGAGGGGAGAGGTTTAAAAAGGAAAGATGAGTCCAGATACAGGAGGGGGTGCTTCTGCTTTATCAATGCACAGAAAAGCTTAGGATGAATAGTCGTACAAAGCGCAAGCATGATGGAGAGGCTTGGGGACCAAGCCCGGGGTCCTGGGGAACGGGGGACGCACTCGGCTGTCCCTTGCCCTTGAGCCCCACGTCTGGAAATGGGGCTCACTTGTGGGCTCCCTTGTGTGGCTGTAGGGACCCAGCTTCCCCCAGTGCGTCTCTGTCAGGAGCCGTGGATCCTCCCAGCAAGGACGGCATCCACAACCCAGCCAGCACCCGGGTTCCAGAGACGTTCTTCTGTAGAAGGAAGAGCTTCACTTTGCTGCCATGAACTCCCCACTGTGCAGCAGAGATCAGGGCCCGTCCAGGATACAAACTCCAGGACGGGGAGAGCTCTGCAGTTCTAGAGGAGAATCCAGAAGGTTTTGCTCAGTGTCCTAGGCGCTGTGCCTCTCCTTTTCTCTGGGCCGTGTGCCCCGAGGAGCCTGTCAACTGGACGATCCAGGTCTGTCTGGTCTCAGCCACGTGGAGCAGGCCCGGGCCAGGGACGGGTCCCCCTGCACTTTCCAGTGCCAGCACAGAGTCCCAGCACAGATGCTGCCGTCCCCAGGCAGCATCACCCACGGCAACCCCAGCCCTTCCCTGACGGTAGAGGGGTCTCTGCAGCTTCGGGTCCCTGGACCCACCCATCTCCCACTCTCTGCCCTTCTTTGTGCCTTTTCCTCCTCTCTCTCTTCCATTTTTCTTTACAAAGATGGAGCCCTCCAAGTGGCTCCTTTGTTGCAACCCGGATCAGCCCCTTAGGGCCTCTGTATCTTATTCAGGTCTGCCCTTTGAATTAGGGTAAATGTGAGCGCTTGCTGCGTGACCTTGGCTAAGTTCCTTCATCTCTCCAGATACCATATCCACAAGATGAGGGAGTTGAGCCTGCTGACACCTAAGATTTTCCAGCCTTAAGAACTCCACTGTACGCCTGCAGAGAACCCTTCAGCTACCTGCCTGTGCCACCTGGATCTCGCCCCTGCGCCTTGCCCAGAGCTGCCGCTGGGAGGAGCCCTGCTGTGGCTGTTCTGTGGGAAGCAGGGGTTCTACCCCCCAGCTGCTCAGAGAAGAATTGTATTACTGTCTGTTTTGCTCTTCCGGTCTATTAATATGTGCTTTATAATTTAGGTGCTCTTATATTGGGTGCATTGGAGAAGGAAACGGCAACCCCCTCCAGTGTTCTTGCATGGAAAATCCCATGGATGGAGGAGCCTTGCAGACTGCAATCCACGGGGTGGCAAAAGAGCCGGACACGACTTAGCAGCTAAACCACCATAGCAGTATTGGGTGCGTGCACGTGTGTCTGACTCTTGGCGGCCGGTGGACTGTAGCCCTCCAGGCTCCTCTGTCCATGGGATGCCCCAGGCAAGAATAGGTTGCCAAGGAGTGGCATGGCCTCCACTTGGGGCAGCCCAGGGATTGCACCTGTGTCTTCTGCCTCTCCTGTGCTGCAGGCAGATTCTTTACTGCCGAGCTACCTGGGAACCCCGTTGGGTGCATAAATATTTACAAATATTTATATCCTCTTGTTGGGTTGACTTCTTTTTCACTCTATAACGGTGATAAAGTCTGGCTGAAAGCCTACTTTGGCTAATAGGCCTGGCTATCCTCGCGTTTTCACCCCGGCACCCACGTCCCGCACTTTCCAGTGCCAGCACAGAGTCCCAGCACAGATGCTGCCGTCCCAGGCAGCATCACCACGGCAACCCAGCCCTTCCTGACGGTAGAGGGTCTCTGCAGCTGGGTCCCTGGACCCACCCATCTCCACTCTCTGCCCTTCTTTGTGCCTTTTCCTCCTCTCTCTTCCATTTTTCTTTACAAAGATGGAGCCCTCCAAGTGGCTCCTTTGTTGCAACCCGGATCAGCCCCTTAGGGCCTCTGTATCTTATTCAGGTCTGCCCTTTGAATTAGGGTAAATGTGAGCGCTTGCTGCGTGACCTTGGCTAAGTTCCTTCATCTCTCCAGATACCATATCCACAAGATGAGGGAGTTGAGCCTGCTGACACCTAAGATTTTCCAGCCTTAAGAACTCCACTGTACGCCTGCAGAGAACCCTTCAGCTACCTGCCTGTGCCACCTGGATCTCGCCCCTGCGCCTTGCCCAGAGCTGCCGCTGGGAGGAGCCCTGCTGTGGCTGTTCTGTGGGAAGCAGGGTTCTACCCCCAGCTGCTCAGAGAAGAATTGTATTACTGTCTGTTTTGCTCTTCCGGTCTATTAATATGTGCTTTATAATTTAGGTGCTCTTATATTGGGTGCATTGGAGAAGGAAACGGCAACCCCCTCCAGTGTTCTTGCATGGAAAATCCCATGGATGGAGGAGCCTTGCAGACTGCAATCCACGGGGTGGCAAAAGAGCCGGACACGACTTAGCAGCTAAACCACCATAGCAGTATTGGGTGCGTGCACGTGTGTCTGACTCTTGGCGGCCGGTGGACTGTAGCCCTCCAGGCTCCTCTGTCCATGGGATGCCCCAGGCAAGAATAGGTTGCCAAGGAGTGGCATGGCCTCCACTTGGGGCAGCCCAGGGATTGCACCTGTGTCTTCTGCCTCTCCTGTGCTGCAGGCAGATTCTTTACTGCCGAGCTACCTGGGAACCCCGTTGGGTGCATAAATATTTACAAATATTTATATCCTCTTGTTGGGTTGACTTCTTTTTCACTCTATAACGGTGATAAAGTCTGGCTGAAAGCCTACTTTGGCTAATAGGCCTGGCTATCCTCGCGTTTTCATTTTCATTTTTATGAAAATGTCAATGACACAAAGTCATTATTGACAGACATTTTGGTAATTGTTTTCTGGTTGCTTTGTAATTCCATTATTCCTTTCTTCTTCTCTTGCCCTTGTTCTTGTGATTGAGGACTTCCGGTAGTGGTTTTCTTATGTTCCTTTCTCCTTATCTTGTGTATATCTACTGGAAGTCTTGCTTTGTGGTTGGTTACCATGACGCTTACGTAAGACCACTTTTACTTATGACAGTCTCTTTTAGGCTGATGATGACCTAACGTCAAATGCACACTAAAGCTCTACATCGTTACTCTTCCTTCACATCTTTGTGTGTGTGAGTCCTCTAGTTTTTATTTTTAGATTTTTAAAAAATTTATTTACTTTTGGCTATACTGAGTTTTCGCTGCTGCAGCAGGCTCTTCTTTAGTTGCAGGGAGTGGGGGCTCCTCTCTAGTTGAGGTGAGCACGCTTCTTGTGGCGGTGACTTCTCTTGTTGTGGAGCTTGGGCTCTAGGGCACGTGGGTTTCAGTCGTTGTGGCCCATGGGCTCCATGGTTGTGGGTCCGAGGCTCTAGAGCACAGGCTCAACAGTTGTGGCTCACGGGCTTCGTTGCTCCGCAGCCTGTGGGATCTTCCTGGATCAGGGATCAAACCAGTGTCTCCTACATTGGCAGGCGAGCTCTTTACCACTGAGCTAGCAGGGAAGCCCACATCTTTGTTTTTGATGTCACAATTCACAAGAAATGATCATGGTTCCAGTTTTAATAAATCGCCACTGTGTCACCATTAACAAATTATCATATATGTATTTTTAATAATTTTGTTTTTTAACCTTCATATTAGGTAAGTGATTTAGCCACCACCATTACAAGATTAGAGTCTTACAGATTTAACTACGTATCGATTTAGACTTTTACGTTTTCCTGTTACTAATTGGCATCCACATGTTTCTGCTTGCAGAATCCCCTTTAACAGTTCTTATCAGACCCGTCTAGTAATGCTGAACTAATCCTCAGTTCACTATAATTTTGTGAGTCTTATGGACACACAGCTTCCCTGGCTTTCAGAGTGACGTGCTCAAGGGGCCCATTCCTCAAGTAAGGGTCTCCAAACTTGGGGCAGCAGATGTTGGGAAGCATCTAGGAGTTGTGAGTTTCCTCCGAATGGCATGCAGCTGTGTCAGAGGCAGGGTCTGTGGCAAGAGTGTGCCCAGCCTTTCCCATCCATTTTGATGTGTATGGGTACGTCCTCATTCGCCTGATGTGGAGGGGTCCCTCAGCTCAGCTAGAGTCTGGATTTTGTCACCGGGAGTTGTCCGTGTGTAGCGACAGGCTTGGTGTGTCCATGGGAGGAGGTGAGACTTGGGGTCTCCCATGTGGTCAGCTTGGACTGGAATTCCAGTTCCTACTTTGTTAAGGTGTGTCTAAGTCTAGGTCTGAGGACGTGCTTGGTAAACGGCCTAGCCTAGGAGGGAGCATGGAGGCATCCCGGTTTCTCGAATAAGGTGCGAGGCCTTCCCAGTTCTGTTGCGTCTTCCCTGAGCGTACTCATCAGAGTGCCCGGCTTCTGCCCACTCGCAGCCACGCGAGTGTGAACCCTCTCACCTGCTCGTGCTGTGGGCTCCCTGACTGACACTAAGTGCTCCCTCTGCTCTGTTTCTAAATGGCTTTTTCAAACCCACGTTCCTACAGGGGAACGATTTAAGCAGGTGAAGAAGGTAGCAGCGTGGTGGAGGGCAGGAAGGATGGGTCGTGCTGGGGCTGGTGGCTCGGGCGTGACTCTGGTCGCGCTGGGAAAGGGAACCGAGCTGCCGGGGGTGTGCCCTGGGGCCTCCCCTCGGCGCAGGACCTTGCACTGCCGCCTTTCCCCTGACCCTCTTCTGGCTCGGGTCCCTCGTGGAGACGTGTGATCTTGTGAGCCTGGGGGAAGAGTCCCTCCCGGATCAAGGCTGAACCCCAGGGCCTCACCTCAGCCCCCCTGAGATTGGTGGTGAGTAAGGTGCATGTTCTGAGAACTCGGCAGATGGAGCCCTCGAAATCACAAGTTCCATCATGATGGAAGTGAAAGGGGAAAGGAAGGAAGTGAGCGGAGGAACGAAGGAAAAGGAAGCCAAGAACAGAAACCAGGAGGAGCAGGGCGCTCTGTGAAGCCTGAGGACAGACAGGCAGGGCGTGCTTTGGTGGGGGGGACGCCCTGCTCTCTGTCCGCATCTGGTGGTATCAGAGAGAGAGCTTCTAGAACACCCTTCTTTCAAACCCAACAGGACACCTATTGCCTCAGTATCTTCTCTCTTTGTCTCATTGATTATTTATGGAGCTCCTAGTCAATGCCAGATACAGTGCCAAGCAGTTAATAAATATTTTCATGGTAAACCTTCATAAAACCTTATGACTTAGTCATTTTTATCCCATTTTAAAGGTGAGATAAACCAGGTTCAGAAAAAGTCATCGTCTCGGGCAGGCAGCAGGAAGGCTGGCGTTGGATCCTTCTGCTCTTGTGTGCTGGCTCTCCTTTTTGGCTCTCTTTCACTGCTAATCGACCAGAGCCGTGTTTTTCCCAGTGGTCACGTATGATACATGACTGGACCATAAAGAAGTCAGAGTGCTGGAGAATTGATGCTTTCAAACTGTGGTGCTGGAGAAGATTCTTGACAGTTCCTCGGGCAGCAAGGAGATCAAACCAGTCAATCCTAAAGGAAATCAACCTGAATATTCATTGGAAGAACTGATGCTGAAGCTGAAGCACCAATACTTTGGCCACCTCATTCAAAGAGCTGATTCATCAGCAAAGACCCTGATGCTGGGAACGATTGAAGGCAAGGGGAAGGGGACAACAGAGGACAAGATGGTTGGATGGCATCACTGACTCCGTGGATATGAGTTTGAGCACGCTCAGGGAGATAGTGAAGGACAGGGAAGCCTGGTGCGCTGCAGTCCACGGGGTTGCAGAGTCGGGCGCACCTGAGGGACTGATCAACAGCATGATGGTCTGCACTGTCTTTTTTTTTTTTTTAAGAATTAAAAAAAGAGACTTTCCTGGTGATCCAAGGATTAGGAATGCACCTTGCAAAGAAGAGGACGCAGGCTTGATCTCTGGTTGGGGAACTAAGATCCCACATTCTGTGGGACAACAAGGCTCGTGCCACAACTACTGAGCCTGTTCCCCTCAGTGAAAGATCTGTATGACACACTGAAAATCCAGTGTGCTGCAACTAAGACGAAGTGCAACCAAATAAATAAAAGGTTTTTTTTTTTTAAGAATTAAAAAAAAAAAATTGTTCATTTGGCTGTCCCGAGTCTTAGTTGTGGCATGAGAGATCTTCGATCTTCCTCATAGAATGTAGGATCTTTGGTGGTGGCCTGTGTACTCTTCGTTGCTACGTGTGGGATCTAGTTCCCTGATCAGAGACTGAACCTCGGGCCCCTGCATTGGGAGCACAGAGCCGTTAGCCATTGGACCATCGCTGTCTTTTTTAAACTAATAAGATTTGAAAGCCCGTACTCAAAGTGTGTTCATTCAGTACAGACTGACAGAATTCCTACCAGGTGCTCAAAAACATACTGCCATCAAGACACATGAGCCACCCAGGAATCCCAGGAAAAGCCCTTCTCCCAGGGATGTCTTCTCCCCAGTATACTGCCTCGCCACTCCTGGTAGGGCTTCAGGGTATAATCTGAACATGCCAGGACATTGACAGCTGAAATTCCTTTCCCATACCAGCAGAATCATGGTGGTTTCTTAGGAAAATAACCTGTAGGTGAAGCAGAGATTTCTTCAATGCCCAGAAACATGGCACAAGCATCGCTAAGCCCAAGTAAGCTGTGTGAGTCCCTGGCCTCAGCGTCCCCGTCTGTCCAGTCAGGGGGTTGGGCCACAGCATCACAATGTCCTTCTCAGCTCTAATATTTCATCAGTGTAACCAAGTTCTCCACTTTAATCTACTGTCTAGGGGAATGAATCCTGAGACCCATTTTGACGATGCAAACTGTTGGCGAATGTTTCTCATCCCTAAGCCTGAGGTTCTTCTGGTGACATATGGCTTCATCCATTGTTTTGGTTTCTGCCAAGTCGTTCGTCATTTGCAGATGCTTTATCTTTGTCATGGTTAGTAATGTTCACTTCTGTAAGAGATAGGCACACCCCCCAGATCTAGAAGTATACTTAATCATGGGCTGTATGCTCGCCTTGAAAAACCACCACCAAGTCAAGAAATTGCCAGTGCGATCCTACTTTCAATGTAGCAGAACATCTTGCATTATTATAGAGAGAATAAAAAGTGGAGGCAACGTATTTCTGTTTGCCTAATCTGCATTTCTGTATAATCAGATTACTTTCATGGGAGATGCAAGAACCGTATTTAAAAGCCTACTCTCGCTGGTACAGTTTGTGGAAGATAGGGGCCAGACGCAATTCTTTTTTTTTCCTACAAACTTTAAGAAAGTCATTTCTCTCTTCCTGGCAACTTGCTGACTGTCAATGGCTGTACCCATTCTGTGGCCACTCTATGTCAGACAGATATATTCCTTCAACGGTCCTTACAGAACCGCTATTGCTGGGCCCATTCTGTGGATGGGGACACAGGAGTTCAGGGAGGGTAGGTCACCTATGCAAGTTCATTTGGATGAGGAGAGGGAGTTAAATTAAGGAGGAGTTAAATTAAGTGCAGTGTAAAACCCAACGCTTAAGTTTTTCTCTGCATGGAAGGGAGAGTATCCACACGCATACGCTGCTTGGAAAGGAGAAAAAAGTGGGCAGATATCCAGATGGTTTAAAACACACCCAGAAATGAGCAAGGAGAAAGTGGTTTCTGTAAGGCTTTCTCCCAAAAAATAAGGAGTAAGAGTGGGCTCATCTCAGTACGCCTTTACGTGAATTAGTAAAAGGTACCCCTTCCTGGAGGGGGCACCCCCACATGCCAGTGGCTTGTTGCGTGCCGGAGGGCTGACCTTCCACTCCTCGTATAGAGGACCCTGGCCTAGGGCACATTTGGCACATCACCATGCGGCAGAGGGCGGCTGGGGGTAACCAGGAGGGTCTTGGAATGTTGGAACGGCTGGCGACCAGAAAAGGATGGCTGTATTTATTTCAGGATCTCCCAATATTTATACTTTTCACTCTTTCTTTTCTTTTGCAAATAGTCTAATGGGCAGAGGGAACCTCTTCTTCCAGTTGAAGAGGTTTAGCTCCATTTCCAGATTCCACATCAGTTACAGTGTAACCACACTTCCCTCAGAGGTCTGGCTGAAAGCCAGCGATGCACTGTTCTTATTGCTACTAAATTGTCCCAAGGAAAGTTCCAGGAGGCATATCTTAGCGGTATTCACTTCTGATCACTAGGCTGCTGGTCTGATAGCACGTGCCTGTGACTGGAGGCTGCGTCTGGCTCTCTCCATCTCCTCTAGTTTCTTTAGCTCTGCTCCACTGCTGCACAACCCATCTGTGATGTTCAGGCTTTAAGCCGAGGAGGAAGGAAACCAACTCGTATGGACTAAGACAGTCTAGGTCTGTTACAGATTGGGAGGAGGAGAAAAGATGAAAGGGGTCGGACTAAGGAGGAGCAAGAGTTATTTTCACAAATGGTAGGCAACTCTGGATGTCGAAGGACTGACCAGAAATCTCAAACTGAAGTGCTTTCTCTGGAAAGTACATTGATGATTTAATAAGAGCACCTAACATTTGTAAGGATGTAGCCTTTCTCACGCGCCATCACGTTGACCAGTAAGAGCAGCAGCCTTGTCAGCTGGGAGGTAAAAGATACCCATTTTACGGGTCAGCAAATGGAGGTTAGAGAGACTGAGTAAGCTGGAGTTGGCTGGTAACAACAGGGCAGGGCCCAGCCCAGGATTTGACACTAATCGGTGTTTTCGTGTTTGTTTTAGGAATAGGTGAATGAAGTTCTCCATTGGGAAAAAATACACGAATCTTGCTGCACATGTGAGGGTCCGCCACCTCTCTCATTATACTCGCGGACCTTCCTGTCACCTTCAGAAAAACAAGCACATTAGGTTTGCCAGCGCATTCCGTTCAGTTAGGCACATTTCATTTTTGCAAAGTTGAAAATTCAAAAATCGGTTTTGGATGCCCAGATCCTGTAAGCCAAAGGCAAGGTCATCTGCTCACACCAGCCTGACTTTCCCCTCCTTGGTGTTTCTCTTCTAAGAGGTGCTGTGACGATTCTAAGCCACTCTGTCGCCTCTCTTTCCGCAGAACGTGCATCCACCTACCAAAGGACTCAACTCGTTCTCCAGGGAAATGAGGCCAAGGCGGACAGGCGTGGAGAGGGCGTGCCGGCTGGATCACACCCAGGGTATGTGTGTGTGTGTGAGGGCGGTGTCGTCCCCTCCAGCACGTTAGGGACCCAGTCCTGCTCCTGTTTAGGGGGACCTGGGCACGTGGGAGGCCCTCAGTGACCAGTATTCAAAACGCTCAGTAGCTCCAGGACAATTACACAACACAGCATATACCTGCTAAATCTCACCCTCTCTTCTGAGAGGCTTCGAACATTTTTTAATACTACTACTCAGAGCCTTTTTTTTACTATAAACATGGAATTACAACAGCCTGCCTCATGATTTTCTGTACAGTAAAATTACCTTAATTGGGCCCAGCATTTTGGAATTTGTGTTAATTAAGATACGTGATCTTATTGGGTAAAAAGTTTGAATGAAGGGTTGTAATTTGGAAATCTGTAAGTTTATGAGATCTATAGTTATTACACAGTGTTTGCATAAATGAAATCCTAGATTCATTTAGCTAATTTTCCTTATTAGTACCCTGTTCATTTCTGAGTTTATAGCAAAAAAAGAAAAAAAGAAGAAAGAAATACTGTAACATAATTATTAGTATTTCTTTAAACCAATCCTAAAGGAAGAATGTTTTTTAAAAATTAATTCAAATGAGCCTCACAGTCTCCCATTTCTCAAAATAATAAGATATTTTCCTCTATTTAATTCCACTTCCTCAGCAGCTTTCTTTATCCACGTGAGAAATAAGTTAGAGAAAGCTTGGGAAGGAGAGGTGATACTTTAAAGTGATGAAGCTGACATTCCTTGTTTCTAGGTGCTGTTCAGTAGGTTCCATTTCTTCATGTGGACCTACTATGGCCAAGAGTCACGTCCCCTTTGCTGCTGACTCTGGCTGCCCCTTGATTACTGCATGGGTCCCTTTCCTGGCCCGGATTTCCCACAGCAACCCCCCAAAAAGTGAGATGGTCAGCTTCCTTTTCCCACAGCGCAGGTGCCTGGGCACATTCTGATGAGGCTTTGTCTCAGTATGGGTGGGTGGGTGTGTCAGGCGAGGTCCTAAGGGAAACGTCTCCCTCCTCTGGAATCTCACCTCTGGCTCGCCTCCTCTAGGAAGCCTTCCTGGAATTCTTATCAGGTCTGGATGAGTTGTGGTTTTTTTTGGCCACTTTTATTGGTCTTTCATTTCCATCTTTGTTCTGTGGCCTGTGTGGGCCTCCCATCGCAGTGGCCTCTGTCGTTGCAGAGCATCGGCTCTGAGCGCTTGTGCCCCAGTGCTCTGGCTCGGTAGTTGGACACATCGGTCCAGCCGCTCCGCGGCACATGGGATCTTCCCAGGCAAGGGATCGAACTGGTGCCCCTTGAACTGCAAGGCGGTGGCCTTACCCACTGGACCACCAGGGAAGCCCTGGATGAGTTGTTTTCATTCTCTAAGTGCACTAAGGAGCAACATGCAAAGAATAGGAGTTTTAGAGCCTGACAGCCCAAATCTGGACCCCAGTGCTCACACTTAACAGCAGTGTAACCTTTGGCAAAGTCTCTGAGCCTCTTTCAGTCTATTTCCTTAGACAAAGGAGTTAATAAAACTCACAGGAGTCACTCAGTTGTGTCCGAATCTTTGCGACCCCATGGACTGTAGCCCGCCAGGTTCCTCTGTACATGAGATGCTCCAAGCAAGAATACTGGAGTGGGTTACCATTTCCTTCTCCAGGGGATCTTCCCCTCCCAAGGCTTGAACCCATCTTCTGTGTCTCCTGCACTGTAGGCAGACTTTTTACCACTGTGCCACCTGGGAAGCCCTACTGGAGGGTAGTGGAAGTATTAGAAACAACATGCTTTAACATACATAGTGCCAGAATAGATAATCCTCAAAACTGGTTGCTATTTTTAATAATTTTAAAAAATTTTTGACCACTTTTATTGGTTTTTTATTTATTTTGATCCACCTTTATTCTTTGGCCTGTGTGGGCCTCCCATTGCAGTGGTCTCTCTCATTGCAGAGCACAGGCTCTGAGTGCATGCGCTCCAGAGTGCTGGCTTGCAATCGGACACATGGGTCCAGCTGCTCTGTGGCACATGGGATCTTCCCTGGCCAGGGATCAAACCGGTACCCCTTGCACTGCAAGGCAGACTCTTTACCCACTGGACCACCAGGGAAGCACAAGTAGCTCTTTTGACAGCCCTTCGCACACTGTTCTCTGATCACATTTACCTGTCTGGCATTGCTTCAGGACCGTGAGCTTTTTTAGAGCATATTTCTCTATCCCTGGACATTGGGACAAAATCTGGCACAGAGGGGATGAATTATGAATGTATTTTGGATGCATGAATCAGGGAGTCCATGAGAATCCCCGGATCCATCTTTAAATAGCCTGACTTCATTCATCCATCGTGGAGCAAACTTATTTCTTGAAACACATTGATAAAGTAGCCACCTGCCAGTACCAGAGGCAGATGAGGTTCGATCCCTGGGTCAGGAAGATCACCTGGAGGAGGACATGGCAACCTGCTCTTTTCTGGGAAATTCCATGGACAGAGGAGCCTGGTGGGCTACAACGCATAAGGTCGAAAAGCGTCAGCTGTGACTGAGTGACTAGCACACACACACACACACGTTTGAGACTAGAGACTGCTTATTCTAAGCCATGAGGAAATGAGTAAAAAGGGAAAGACCAAAGTAAAGAAATTGGATTCAGTATTTCTATCCTTAGAATGTAGCACGCCCATGGATCATGATAAAGCTCAGTGTATAAAGACAAGAAGTAATTGGCTATGTCACAGGGTAGACCGGGCACGTGTTGTGCATTCAAACAAAGGGTATAAAATGAAAAAACTGAAACAAGGCAGGTTTTTTTTCTGCTCCCTCAACCCCCAGCACCTCTCGTTTATCAGCAGGGCAACCACTATGGAGACCATTGAGATCTTTAGGAAACTCATGAACAGTCGCTTGCATCTCCTTGGGAAGAAGAGAAAAAAGCCAAAGCTTTGATAGATTTTAAACAGCAGCCCTCCTGCTCCAAATGGCTCATAAATACAGCTTGTAGAGTATTGCCTACGTGTATTTTCCACTTACCCTCACCTTTGAGTTCTGTTCTGCCCCCCTGAGAATCAATGCACACAATAACAGAATTGCTGATGGATTAATCTTTTCTGCTGATATAAGCACTTTTTTTTTCCTACCAAAGTGGGAATATGGCTAGGGGAGGAAGGGAAATCTAAAGCACTCTGAAAGTAATGGGGGAAAAAATTTAATTTCCAGTCTTCAGGAAATATACAATTTCTCTTTTTTTTTAACCTCGCTGAGGCATCTTGGAATACCCTGGCTGGCCCAGAGGCACGATCTTCAGTTTAAGCCAGATGAAGCCAGAGGTCTTCCGATGACCAACAGCCATTGCCTATCTTGAGTCTGTGACCTTCTTAAGACAAAGCCAACCCTGCAGTTAAAGTGTGGGCCAGGAGTTCCGTTAGAGCAATCAGCTCCGTTCTCTGGAGTTGGGGCCCCTGCCCGCAGGTTTTTATTACCGTGCTGCAGCAGAGCATGGCAGTTTTGGAGTCTCGAGAACGTTCACCCGTGATGAAGATATTTCATCAGGGAAAACTGGTGGTGAACGTCCACCGGTGGGGAGGGGAGGAAGAAGATTTCTACTGGAGATGAGTGTGAAAAGGAGAACACAGTTACCTAAGTTCTCAGCGTGAAATCAGTAACGTCCTAGTGTGCTAAGAGATGCCAGAGGAAGAAAGGAAGAGATGAACTGGTTCTGTGGTAACTCGACTTCTCTGCTCCAGCTTCTCTTAGGAAGAGATCGACCACCACTGGAGGGAAAGAAATCAGCGCCTTTCTTTCTGTTTTGCTTTTGTTGCTCTTCCTGCTCTTGCTTAGAAAACTGCTAAGATGCTGATCCCAAAGACACACCGATGAAAGGTATAGAGCTTCCTCCACCTGAGGATGAGGCGTGAGGTCAAAGAGTGGGGGGCAGAGCAGGTGGTTTGGGGTTAAGAGGATGCGCAGCCTAAGTGGTGGGACCTTTGCGTCTTGGGTGAATTGTTGCACCTCTAGGATCCAGGGTCCTCCTCTTAAGAATGGCAACAATCCTATCAGCTTCTGCCATGTGGAGAAGGATGGATATCTTTTTCCTCTGTCTAGGTTCTTGGCTGGGACCCCTGTAACGTTAACAACACAATAGTGTCCACTTTTATTTAAGATAAGTTTACACCACAGGGGGGCCTTCATAAGAAAATGAAGACTGGAGAAACTGTTGAACCTGGGTGCTTTTTTTTTTTGCTAAGTTTGATGAAGAGTGAACAGTCCTGAAAGGAGGGAGGCTACAAGATAAAGTCTAGCAGATGGGTGGAGACTTAGCAAAGCCTCTCTGTGCTTCTCTGTGCCCCTCTGCCTTAGGAAACAAGGATGTTCCTTTCCTCCAAGGTTAGGGAGAGCACTTCTCACAGGAGGGCTTTACCACCTAGGCACGATCTTCAGTTTAAGACAGATGAAGCCAGAGGTCTTCCGATGACCAACAGCCATTGCCTATCTTGAGTCTGTGACCTTCTTAAGACAAAGCCAACCCTGCAGTTAAAGTGTGGGCCAGGAGTTCCGTTAGAGCACTCAGCTCCGTTCTCTGGAGGTGGGGCCCCTGCCTGCTGGTTTTATTACCGTGCTGCAGCAGAGCATGGCAGTTTTGGAGTCTCGAGAACGTTCACCCGTGATGAAGATATTTCATCAGGGAAAACTGGTGGTGAACGTCCACCGGTGGGGAGGGGAGGAAGAAGATTTCTACTGGAGATGAGTGTGAAAAGGAGAACACAGTTACCTAAGTTCTCAGCGTGAAATCAGTAACGTCCTAGTGTGCTAAGAGATGCCAGAGGAAGAAAGGAAGAGATGAACTGGTTCTGTGGTAACTCGACTTCTCTGCTCCAGCTTCTCTTAGGAAGAGATCGACCACCACTGGAGGGAAAGAAATCAGCGCCTTTCTTTCTGTTTTGCTTTTGTTGCTCTTCCTGCTCTTGCTTAGAAAACTGCTAAGATGCTGATCCCAAAGACACACCGATGAAAGGTATAGAGCTTCCTCCACCTGAGGATGAGGCGTGAGGTCAAAGAGTGGGGGGCAGAGCAGGTGGTTTGGGGTTAAGAGGATGCGCAGCCTAAGTGGTGGGACCTTTGCGTCTTGGGTGAATTGTTGCACCTCTAGGATCCAGGGTCCTCCTCTTAAGAATGGCAACAATCCTATCAGCTTCTGCCATGTGGAGAAGGATGGATATCTTTTTCCTCTGTCTAGGTTCTTGGCTGGGACCCCTGTAACGTTAACAACACAATAGTGTCCACTTTTATTTAAGATAAGTTTACACCACAGGGGGGCCTTCATAAGAAAATGAAGACTGGAGAAACTGTTGAACCTGGGTGCTTTTTTTTTTTGCTAAGTTTGATGAAGAGTGAACAGTCCTGAAAGGAGGGAGGCTACAAGATAAAGTCTAGCAGATGGGTGGAGACTTAGCAAAGCCTCTCTGTGCTTCTCTGTGCCCCTCTGCCTTAGGAAACAAGGATGTTCCTTTCCTCCAAGGTTAGGGAGAGCACTTCTCACAGGAGGGCTTTACCACCTACTTTAGGGAAAAGTCAGAAAATCAGAGATAGCATGTGCCATTTCCCACAACTCTTAAGCGTTGAGTACACCAAGGCGCCATATTTGGGGAACCAAGTTGTGGTGAGGATTAAACAGGACAATGAAAAGTGGTGGACTCTTGTTTTGTGACAGACCTGGGAGAATGCACTGTGTGAGGCCTGTTGGGGAGGCAGGATTCCAGCCCCAGGGGCAAGCTGAGGCTTTCACCGTTCTGGGGAGAGCAGCAGAGTCCCTCCTGGTGGCTCTATCAGGGATCCAGAGTCTGACGGCCGTGAGGTCCTAACCAGGGTGATCCTGTGACGAGATCCAGTCTGGGTCCCCACTGCTCAGCCTTCCCGGATTCCCACCCATTTTCAGAGCTCAGTTACTGTTCAGTCTGACACTGTTTCAATACATTTCTATTCAGCATTAATAAGCTCGTGTCTTTTGCTGGAATCCAGGAATGATGACCATTGCAAATGTGGCGTGCACAATACAGAGAGAGCCCACAGCAGGGTGCTCCTCAAAGCAGATACTCAGTACCTGGTTATATAGCTATTATTAGCCTAATGGCATATTACTATCCATGACAGTCCAGGATTTCCTATATGATGCTTTAGATGTTCAGATGTCCATAGTGTGTCCTATCTTGCTGGGATATAATATCAATTTAAATTGCTTTTGAAAGAATACCCATTAGATTGTTTCTTAGTTGTTTGACTTTTTTTTTTTTTAAAGGAACATATATCATCTGGAATCCTCAAAAACAATAAATATATTTCTATTAAAAACACGTGATTTTGATTTGAGTTTTATAGACTCATAAGCACCAAAGCTTTGATGATTTGTTGACCTCAAAATTCATGACACGCAGGCCTAGGTTAGGAGAGGGAGAAATGTATTTTGTAATTACGTTTCAGAATGGGGACCCCATGGATGGGCAGGATCTGTTGGGATGGATCAACTCTAAAGACACTTCAATGGTTAAAGAAGGAAAGTCTAAGAAAATAAAGTGTAATATTCTGAATTAAGGCCTGGGTTATCATCTACATTCAACTGGTAGTTTTCTAACACAGACACTTGGTCTGTTCTCAAGCTTGAGTTTGCATGCACCAGCACCAGAGCATCCTGTCCGTCAGCCAAGCCCCTGGGACTCAAAAGAATGCTCCCCGGGCCAGTCACATCAGCATTGCTAGGGTGTCTGTTAGAGGGGCAGCCGCCTAGGCCCCCTCCACACCTACTGTATCAGAGTCTGTTCTTTACAAGAGTCCCTGGTGATTCATAAGCATATTAAAGTTTGAGAAATATTCATAAGTAACTTGGTCATTAAGAGCTGGGAGAAATGTCAATGCTAGTTTCCCCAAACCAGATGGGGGATACAATTTATAATTCAAGTGTCAATGATTTACATTGGAGTTGTTAACCTAAATGAATACTATACTCTTTAAGGAGGCAACTCAAGGAAATTTCTGTCTTGCCTCCTGTAAAATTATGTTGGTTTTTTTTTTTTTTTGGTATTTTTTTCCCCTTCAGATGGAGGGGTTGAGGAGAGCAGAAGCCTCTTTGCTGCTCTATCTCCCTCTGGCTTGAAGCAAAGGGCAACAGAGAAAATCATCTTAAATTGTCGACATCATTGAAAAGTAGTGATTTCATCTTTTGTGGTAGGACTGGGTCAGCTCGAATCTTGCTCGAGCCATTTGTTCAGGACGAGAGGCTCCTGCTCTAGAAATAGATAAGTATAATCGGCAGAATGGATTAGATCCTGAGGAAGCCATTATCATAGCATGTCAGTGAGTAAAATTAACATGTATTTTTAATAAGTCTGTAATTACTTATTCTACAATAGACCATATGGTCTGTTCACTTTCATGGACTCACACTTAAGCCCTCAAATGCCGTTTAGTTTTCAACACACACACACACACACACCCCGCTTCCCCTCAAAGGAATCAAAAGAACTGCAGTTCAAACTCCACCACCACATTTCCTTAAGGAGTGAAAATTCAAATTACTACCAAACCCAGGACTTTTACGTTCATGTCTAGGAGGCACAGTGATGCGGTTTTGTTTCTTGTACCTCAGGCCTTCGTTTAATTTGTTGACTCAACAGTCTGAGCCGAGGGCCACCTGGCGGTGCTGAGTTTTCAGCTCAAAGTGTTGATTTCCTTGTTTTGGTGAATTTTTGTGTCAGACCTGGCATTGTTATTTAAGCGGATCATCCAGTGTTTTTCCAATTAGAATTCCATTAAACAGAGAAACAAAGAACCCTCTGCTGCTCTCAAGAAGAAAATGCCTTCATTTACCCCCTTCTAGACTCTAAGGAGTTTTTTTACTCGGCCTTTTAGGATAGTCTCCTGAACATACTTTCAGAGATGCATGCATTTTATGACTTCACTTGGGTCTTTTTAAAACTGCCAAAGAAGCAATAGCCCTATTTTTTTTGTTTTTCTCCTTGGAAAGGCTTCAGGAAGTCTTCTCTTGCTATCATTGCCTTAGACAGGTTCCACAAAAAATTGGTACCTTGCAATGCATTCTGAGGAATGGGGTAATAAAGGCTGGCATTTAGGGGGACAAATCAGTTTAAGGTGCTTGTGTATTTTGAATATTAAGTGAATCTTTAAAAATCATGCTCGTAGTCGCTCTGTTGTGTCCGACTCTTTGTGACCCTAGGCTCCTCTGTCCATGGGGATGCTCCAGACAAGAATCCTGGAGTGGGTTGCCATGGCCTCCTTCAGGGGATCTTCCCAATCTAGGGATCAGACCCAGGTCTCTCACACTCCAGCAGATTCTTTACCATCTGAGCCACCAGGGAAGCCTAAGAATGCTGGAGTGGGTATCCTACCTGTTCCTTCTCCAGGGATTTTCCTGACCCGGGAATAGAACCAGGAGATTCTTTACCAGCTGAGCTACCAGGAAAGCTGATCACTACAGATAGTTTGACCTTTTAAATAAATAAGATATATAGAATTGGTTGATGAATGGGATGTGGAGCACCTAGGTTCACAGCCAGTTCATGTCAGTCCTTGAGTTGGAAATTTAGAAGCTCAACCCTTCAGTTGGAAATGTCTGCAATTTGGAAAGATCCATTCCAGAGAAGACCTAGTAGTCAAGGCTCCATTTACCTTTCTTAAGTTTTTAACTCTGTGGTTTCAACAATCAAGAAAAGGTACTCAGGGCTTTCCTGGTAGTTTAAGTGATAAAGAATATGCCTGCCAATGCAGGAAACACAGGTTGGATCTGGGATCCAGGAAGATCCCACATGCTGCAGAGGAACTAAGCTTGTGAGCCACAACTATTGAGCTTGTGCTCTAGAGCCCGAGAGCCCAAACTACTGAGCCCACATGCTGCAACTACTGCAGTCTGAGTGCCTAGAGCCTGTGCTCCGCGACAAGAGACTCTACTCTAATGAGAAACCCGAGCACCACAACTAGAGAGTAGCTTGTGTTTGCCACGAGAGAAAAGCCCACACAGCATTGAAGACCCAGCATAGCCAAAAATAATAAAAGGAGCATTCAGACCTAGGACTTAGGCTGTCCTGTTGTCATCTCTTCCCTCTCATGGGATTGCACACGATCACTGGGTAGAAAGGGGCTAAAGATACCTGTGTCACGCTGTGTATGGGGAGCCCTGGGACCCTGATTTTTGGGTTTCATCTCTGTCCCCAGCACACGGGCGAGTCCTGGACTCAATGTATCTATTACCTGTGGAGCAGCTAGAGAGTCAAAGCTGCAACCTTCTGTGGGCGCCTCCCTCTTGAGACCACCTGACTCTAACAGGAGCTTCTAACTAGACGTCTCGTTCTTCCTTCACATTTGAGAGATGGGCTTCAACAAACCCCCAGAGACCTGGATACCTATCCTCTGCAGCTGGGAGCTCACAGAAGATTTATGCCAGGTTCTCCCCTGGGAAGAACATCAGTGAGCTGTGGTCACTAGAAGAAGGGCTATGTCACGACATTCCCCGCGATGGCAGGGCAAAACCGTCTGTATCCTAGGGATCTGAGAGGTAGCCCCGTTTGGTACGATTGGCCTAGGCTGTTGCAGACGGGATCCTGCAAGCACTTAAGAGTCCAGAGTAGAGAATACATGAGTGTGCCCACAAGAAAAAGTCAATTCGAAACATCTGTACAGTCCAGAGATCACAATGCCATCAGTTTATATCATTCAATTAAGAACTTTCCTATCTTTGTTTTCTTTTTCTTCCTACCCCCTCAAAGGGTAGAAACTAGCCAGTGGATGGGGAGAAGGTAGACCAGAAGAGGGGAAAAGTCAGCCATACCCTCTTCCTGAAGAAAAGCAGCACAGTTGCTAGGGAAGGAGATGCAGTAGCTCAGTGGGGTTCAGGACACGCACCCTCCCCCAAATACAGAACCTTGGTGGAGTGAGTATTTTAAGGTAACAGGGTCTGAAGTAGCAAGAAGTTCACTCTGACCTTTCCCCACGCTTCTCCCATGAAACAGATCATTTTGTTCTCAGGTGAGAAGTGACCTCCCCACACCTGGAAAAGAGGGGCATCCTTGTCTCTGAAGACAAAGGGTCTCCTGGCCAAGTCACCCCCGGTTCACTCCTCTGACCTCTTACTCTTTAACCTGTCTTATTCCTCCACAACGATCTACTCATCAAAACTAAGAGTTTTAAGACAGAGCCACCCTGGTGGCTCGGTGGTAAAGAATCTGCCTGCCAGTGCAGGGAACATGGCCCGATCCCCGATCCAGAAACATTCCACGTGCTCATGCTGGGGAGCAACTCAGCGCGTACACCGAAAAAGAAAAACAAAGAGAGAAAGATAATCTAAGACATTGTTTCGTGTCTGTCATTATTCAAAGATAGAAAGATTCCACCAGCACCCTCTTTCCGAGTGTGAGATGTCAGGCTCCCCCTCTAATTCTAACAAGGCACGCAGACTACCCTGATCCTTAGCAAAAGCCAGCATCCTGTGTCGAAAATAGTCATAAATGCCTCAGGAGACCTGGTTCTGACCCTTTGTCCCTGCGAAGGGCTGAGGCTCAGTTTCCCTATCTGTGAATAGGGCAGAATGGCTCTGTCTCGCCTCTCTCTCCTTTGACCCCAGAGGGAGGCCCGAGCACAGCCTGAGCTGAGGCCAGAAGCTCGCCTTGGCTCTCCCCTTTCCACGAGTTCCCCAGCTGACCTCCAACAAGTCACTTTCTCCCTCTGCAAAGGGGGTGGGCGATTTGTATGACCTGTTGATTATGAAATAGCACCATTTTATTGAAGAGGAGTGGTGATGAGATGAAATACGGAACACATTTATGATGACCGTGAGTTGATCTTTCTCTGCTCTGCCTGCTTTGGTGGGGAGGAGGGGATAAAGAGGTTGAAAGGGGAACAGAAAGTTTACCACTAAAATTATCCACCCGTGAACCCACCCATGGAAAATGGCAGAAGCTGGGAAGATTCTTCTTCATATGCAGAGCCACCAGACAATCAGTGACAATAAAATTATGAATTCAGCACTTCCATGCTGGGTTTTAATTTTCTGGCACTGGAATTATTTAAGCATGCACTTGGGTCGGTGCCAGCCTGCCCCTCTTCCCCAACAGCAAGGGAGGGTGCTGAGAAGCCTCCTGCCTCACACACTGGCGGGTTCAGGACTCCCCTAAACCTGCTGCTCTTGAAGGTTCAGGAAAGGGAGATGACACAACAGACTTTGCCAATGATGAAGAGAAGCTAGGGGAGAATCGGAGAAAAAGGAAGAGCATGGAAAAGGAGGGAGGAACCGGAAGAAACATGGGGATAGAATCGGGGGAGGAAGGAGAGAAGGCCACAGTCGTCGAGGCCATCTCATGGATGACATGACCGGGCAAAACTGGGTGTCAGAATAAGGTAGGGGAAGCAGATGAAAGATAGACCTCTCGCACTCCAACTCCATCAGGCCCTCTCCTTCCTGAGCAAGCCACCACAGAGCCCTACGGCTTCATTTACATCTTCCAGACTGTGTCCTCATTTTTACTTTTGGGCAGTTCTAACAAGGCACGCAGACTACCCTGATCCTTAGCAAAAGCCAGCATCCTGTGTCGAAAATAGTCATAAATGCCTCAGGAGACCTGGTTCTGACCCTTTGTCCCTGCGAAGGGCTGAGGCTCAGTTTCCCTATCTGTGAATAGGGCAGAATGGCTCTGTCTCGCCTCTCTCTCCTTTGACCCCAGAGGGAGGCCCGAGCACAGCCTGAGCTGAGGCCAGAAGCTCGCCTTGGCTCTCCCCTTTCCACGAGTTCCCCAGCTGACCTCCAACAAGTCACTTTCTCCCTCTGCAAAGGGGGTGGGCGATTTGTATGACCTGTTGATTATGAAATAGCACCATTTTATTGAAGAGGAGTGGTGATGAGATGAAATACGGAACACATTTATGATGACCGTGAGTTGATCTTTCTCTGCTCTGCCTGCTTTGGTGGGGAGGAGGGGATAAAGAGGTTGAAAGGGGAACAGAAAGTTTACCACTAAAATTATCCACCCGTGAACCCACCCATGGAAAATGGCAGAAGCTGGGAAGATTCTTCTTCATATGCAGAGCCACCAGACAATCAGTGACAATAAAATTATGAATTCAGCACTTCCATGCTGGGTTTTAATTTTCTGGCACTGGAATTATTTAAGCATGCACTTGGGTCGGTGCCAGCCTGCCCCTCTTCCCCAACAGCAAGGGAGGGTGCTGAGAAGCCTCCTGCCTCACACACTGGCGGGTTCAGGACTCCCCTAAACCTGCTGCTCTTGAAGGTTCAGGAAAGGGAGATGACACAACAGACTTTGCCAATGATGAAGAGAAGCTAGGGGAGAATCGGAGAAAAAGGAAGAGCATGGAAAAGGAGGGAGGAACCGGAAGAAACATGGGGATAGAATCGGGGGAGGAAGGAGAGAAGGCCACAGTCGTCGAGGCCATCTCATGGATGACATGACCGGGCAAAACTGGGTGTCAGAATAAGGTAGGGGAAGCAGATGAAAGATAGACCTCTCGCACTCCAACTCCATCAGGCCCTCTCCTTCCTGAGCAAGCCACCACAGAGCCCTACGGCTTCATTTACATCTTCCAGACTGTGTCCTCATTTTTACTTTTAGAAAACTTGGGCGTGATTAGCCACAGGATCTTGTAACACTTGAGTGGGAGGAAGAGAAATGGAAGAAATACAGTGTAAAAGGAGACATGGAAGGGAGGTCAAGAGAAACAGGGGGTCGCAGCTCAGAGAAATAAAAGAAATTTCCTTTCCAAAGAAAAAAGAAAATGTAGCAAAGTCAGATTTGAATGTGCTGTTGTGCTGGGATCTCCCAGCACAACAGTGGATTGGGAAGACACCAGGCAGGAAAGCAGAGGGCCAGACCACACACTCGTCTTTGTCTCGTGTTTGCTTTTGCTTATTGGAGAATCCACTGAAAATGTCTATTTCCCCTTTGCCAGTTGCTGTCTCTTAAATTACCTTACTTAGGAACACACACAAAAACAGTATTCATCGCATCTGCTTCAATTTTCTCCCCAACTTTTATAGACGCCTCTGCCTGGCTTCTTAACAACATTGAGTCTGAATCGTGGAAATGTGTGCTGTTTCACAGCTGATTTCCCATCCCCACCTCAGTTGCTTTCCCTGTGGTTTATAAAGAGAGGAACCTGGCTAGGTCAAGGTGATACTGTGATGAGGTGAAGATCGTGGGGCTGGAGCAGCCTACTGCCCAAGGCTGGAAAGGAAACAGCAAGTGCTGATTAAAGCCGCTGGACCTGGATCCCGGCACCACCTTATGGCCACCTGTCAGCCTCTGATGCTGGGGTTCCGTTTCTGAATTTGTGCTGACTCCAAGTCTGAAGAGCTCCCAGGCCCTGTCTCTACCTGTGCTGTCAGGTGGGACGTTTCCTCTTTGATTTCTGCTTTTATTTGAGTCCTCTCTCTTTTTTCTTGATAAGTCTAGCTAAGTTGGTCCTTTTTATCTTTTCAAAAAAAGGAATTATCAGTCTTCTCGATCTTTTCTATTGCTTTATATTCCTCATTTATTTCTGCCATGATCTTTATTATCCCTCTCCTTCCGATAACTTTGGGTCCAGCGAGTTCTTTTTCCGAGGCGTAAAGTTAGGTTGTTTTAATTCAGATCCCTTCCTTTTCTTACTGTAAGTGTGAAATCAGTATAAACTTCCTTCTTAGAACTGCTTTTGCTGTTTTCTATACTTTCTTGGGATGTTCTACTTTCACTTTCATTTGTTTCAAGATTCTTTTATTTCTTCATTGACTCACTGGTTGTATAGGAGTACTGCTACTCACTTTTTAAGTGTATGTTTCCAATGTTTTTCTTACAACAGTAGAGCCATACTGTAGATAATATTTTGTTAACTTGATAATTGCACTTGATCACACACTGTATGAATTAGTCTAATATTAGTCTAATACATATTTTTCTATGACGGCATTCTTAATTATTTAAACGCATTCTATTGCACGAATATACCATTGTTTATTCAACTTGTCCTGTCTTGATGGACATTAAAAGAGTTTTCTAATGTGCCCCAATTATAAACAAGTCTACACTAATAGTCTTTAGTCATACATCTTTGTCCATTTGTCCAAACATTTCCCTGACAGATTCCTAGGAAGGGAATTTCTAGGTCAACAGGTATGCACTGTTTAAAGGGCCGTTGGTGCCTATTGATAAAAATTGCATTTCTGGAAAACACACCAATTAATACCAGGGCTATTATTTTAACAGCATATGTTTATCAGCTTATATTAGTTCCATATGTTACTAAAGACCTCTGAATCCTCTATTTCCAAAATTAACTTTGGAAGAAAAATGTTGTTAATCCTGAGATAATAAGAGTCATTTAAAAACAGCTTAATCCTAACCCCCTTAGCTTTAAAGAAAAATTTCTTTATGGATTTAAGGGAAAAAGTTAAGTATATTTCTCTCTACTGATGCACCAGTCTATAATAAAATGGATATGGCATTACTTGAGAGTAATTAAGAAGCAGATGCCTTCTTAAGGAATATATGTATGTTGTTCGGGTTCAGAACACACTACCCCAAAATGTGGCAACTTAGCATATTGATCATTTTAAGCCGAAGGTCATAGAAATGGCAAATGCTGGGATTCTCTGACCTCCCCCTTATTCCCTGATGCAGGTCTTAAGACCCTGCCATGGCAGGTGGCCTCTCTCTATACCCACAGGAAAAGAGCAACCTTATCTTCAAAGATGGAGGAATCCCAGCAGAATCCAAATGACAAGGCCTTGCTATGTTTCCTCCAGTTTACTACCCACAGCTCATACTCTTTCCTCCCAGTATGTTTTCCCACAACTATCCACTCTCCATCAAACCTAATAGAAAACCTTCTGGTTTAGCCATTTCTTCAGGCTTCTCTCTCTGTCTGGAGGCTCCTGTTGTCATGTATACTGTATACTGAATACATTTGTATGTTTTCTTCTCACTAATCTTTCTTTTGTTAGTCTAATTTAGAAGTCCCCAGCTGGAGAATCTAGGAGGGAAGGAGAAAAAGTTTTTTTTTCCTCCATTACATGTATATAAACAGAGTTGATATGGCTTAATGTTTAAGCACTGGAAGGCTGGGTAAAGTTAAATAGAGAGAATAACTGGATATCCAGTTTGGGAATCCACACGTTCAATCCTTTTTTAGTAGAGATTCTCCGAAGCCATCAGTATTCTAGCATTCCATCACAACCGACTTAAAGCAAGTCCAGGGTAGCAGGTGAGCCAGACCGAACTTAAAGGGTTCTACGTTGTTTGGCTTTTATTGATAAAAATTGCATTTCTGGAAAACACACCAATTAATACCAGGGCTATTATTTTAACAGCATATGTTTATCAGCTTATATTAGTTCCATATGTTACTAAAGACCTCTGAATCCTCTATTTCCAAAATTAACTTTGGAAGAAAAATGTTGTTAATCCTGAGATAATAAGAGTCATTTAAAAACAGCTTAATCCTAACCCCCTTAGCTTTAAAGAAAAATTTCTTTATGGATTTAAGGGAAAAAGTTAAGTATATTTCTCTCTACTGATGCACCAGTCTATAATAAAATGGATATGGCATTACTTGAGAGTAATTAAGAAGCAGATGCCTTCTTAAGGAATATATGTATGTTGTTCGGGTTCAGAACACACTACCCCAAAATGTGGCAACTTAGCATATTGATCATTTTAAGCCGAAGGTCATAGAAATGGCAAATGCTGGGATTCTCTGACCTCCCCCTTATTCCCTGATGCAGGTCTTAAGACCCTGCCATGGCAGGTGGCCTCTCTCTATACCCACAGGAAAAGAGCAACCTTATCTTCAAAGATGGAGGAATCCCAGCAGAATCCAAATGACAAGGCCTTGCTATGTTTCCTCCAGTTTACTACCCACAGCTCATACTCTTTCCTCCCAGTATGTTTTCCCACAACTATCCACTCTCCATCAAACCTAATAGAAAACCTTCTGGTTTAGCCATTTCTTCAGGCTTCTCTCTCTGTCTGGAGGCTCCTGTTGTCATGTATACTGTATACTGAATACATTTGTATGTTTTCTTCTCACTAATCTTTCTTTTGTTAGTCTAATTTAGAAGTCCCCAGCTGGAGAATCTAGGAGGGAAGGAGAAAAAGTTTTTTTTTCCTCCATTACATGTATATAAACAGAGTTGATATGGCTTAATGTTTAAGCACTGGAAGGCTGGGTAAAGTTAAATAGAGAGAGAATAACTGGATATCCAGTTTGGGAATCCACACGTTCAATCCTTTTTTAGTAGAGATTCTCCAAAGCCATCAGTATTCTAGCATTCCATCCATTCAGATCACAACCGACTTAAAGCAAGTCCAGGGTAGCAGGTGAGCGCTCACAGGAGCTGATGTGAAAACAGTTCTTAACAGCTAGACATCATCAACGCCAGACTTCCCAGCTTCCACTGGCTGGTATAAACTCGCACCCATGAGGTTAACAGCAAGAATCACCTTGACTTTGTCTGGAAAGTCACAAAAGGGGTTCTGTTAATGACTCAGCGCTTTTGATCAATTACAGGCAGAAGCTCGATACATGTTTGTTGCATTGAGTTGTTCAGTGTTAATTGTCTCATCCTTAGGGCTTCCCTTTGCAAGCATAAATGGGATTGACAAACAGACATTTTTTACACATGGGTCCCTAACAAGAAGGAAACCAAAGGAAGCCAAAGCAGAAGTACGGTTAGGCGCCCACTTTGTTAATGAACACCGGGGCATCAGACGGGTGCAGGGGAGAAAGAGATCAGTGCACCTGAACGCATGGTTAGTGCAGCGTCTGGACTGTGGTCCTGTGGTCTTAGCCCGGTCTGCCCTCCGTGGACAGCAAACACACCGGGTTCCTGCGAGTCGGAGCGGTCACGGCACACACACGAATTTCAAGGCAGCATTAACCTGGAGGTGAAGTCACTTCTACCCCCACAATGCCTACTTCCAAACTGTCATCGCACACCTTTTAAAATCCGAACGCCAGTGTGCCAATTAAGAGCCTGGTTTGCAGTGGGACAATAGAGTGGAACGTGGGTTTCCTTCTTTTCCAGTGCAACAAAAGCCACGGCTGGGCTCCTTGAGCTCGGGGAGGGGGGCGGCGGGGGGACGGTGAGCCTATCTTGAATGGCCCCTGCCCCCGCATACTTCCCAGCTACAATCGCTGGCTAGGTAGGTAACAAAAGGGGAGCAAGTGGTAATGAATCAGGATTTGCAGAGTGGAGTGGCTGCGGGGCGAGAGAGGGCTCCGGAATGGAAGAGCGACCTGTTCCATTTGTATCACTTGTGAACCAAAATCGTCAGTGACTTTTGGAACAATTATCCGCCCCCCTCCCCTGACACCAAAACCCTACACAGCACAATAACTCTTGAGCCTTCCCCGCCTCTGCACTACTCATCACATTCATGGTGCCTTCCTTCGCAGGTTACCGTGTTAGCTGACTACCCAGTGCTCCACAGCGAACAAAGTAGAGGCTCATTCTGGTCCATGTCTATTCATCCAGCCTATTCATCCGCCCTAAATGCTTCTCCTCTTGCAATTGACATTCTGGCCATGTTGCACATATGTTTTTTTAAGCCATCCTACAGGTCAATAATGTTAAACTCTTACCCATGACAATAATTTCCTCTTGTCCACTGTGTACAGAAAGAGGGAAGGTACACACACAGAGTGTGTGTGTGTGTGTGTGTGTGTGAGCACAGGCACTGAGCCCTTTGGTCTCTCTCTGCACCGTGAGGTCTCTCTTCCTATTGTGTCTCCGCCTTTTACTGGCAGTCCCTATCTCCTGCAAAGAGAGATTACAAATACAGTCCTAGAATTGCAAATAGAACGGTGGATGCCTTTTGTTCGGCTTCCTGTCCAAGTTGTTACAACCTTTGTCATGGTAATGAGCCATCAGAATTTCATAGCCTGAGTATTCTCTCTCCTTCTGTGTATGGAGGGCCTACATTTGGGTGAGTTTGTGGTCTCCTGGCCTGCTACCCCTGAATTAAGAGGGCTGTAAAAGTAGACCCATTTTAAGAGGACCCAGGGTTCTAAGTGGAAGGGAATGGTTGTCAACTGCAGACTGGGGCTTGCCAGGGGTGCCTGCCGTCTGCCTCCACAAGGATTAACCCCTGTGCTGCTGCTGCGGCTGCTGACCTTCAACACCCCCTGCGAGGAGGTCAAGGTGGAGTGCCGAAAGGGGAGGTAGCAACCCTCAGGACAGGTCTTCAGATAGTTAGATATTTTCAGGAGCAGATTTCCTGAGCCCAGTTCTTGTATCCCCTCTAGACACTAAAATCCTTCATGGCGTCGGCTGTTCCTTGTGACAAATGAAAGCTTCGCGAGACAAGTAGAAAACTTCTGGAAAAACAAGTGCTCGATTGCACATATGTTCCTTTCACCAAAATCACATCTATGCTGACCTTCTCCCCTTGCCTCTTTGGGGCAGTTTCTCAGAGCCATCTGAGGTGCTATCTCCCGGTCTGCAGTCCTCGTTTTGCCCCCAGTTAAACTTAACTCACGAGTCTCACACTGTGCAATTTGTATTTGAAGCCAACACGCATTCCTGATGTTTTTGAAGGGTTCACACTGCGACTGTGTCAACTCAGGAAAGCCTTGTCTGGAGATCTGAAGATTAAAATATGCACCTGCCACTGGGTCTTAAATGAAGTCGATGGGTCTTACACCCTCGATGAATTTTCCCCAGTTGTAACAGAGCAGTGTTCGTCATTGATTCACGGGATATGCGTGAGTGCCTGCCCTGTGCCAGGCATGGACGCTGGGGAGCACAGACGTGGCAGGCCAGGAGGACACAGGCGCCCATGGATTTGTGTTTATGCCAGTGCACAGTGCAAAGAAACATTACAAATACAGTCCTAGAATTGCAAATAGAACGGTGGATGCCTTTTGTTCGGCTTCCTGTCCAAGTTGTTACAACCTTTGTCATGGTAATGAGCCATCAGAATTTCATAGCCTGAGTATTCTCTCTCCTTCTGTGTATGGAGGGCCTACATTTGGGTGAGTTTGTGGTCTCCTGGCCTGCTACCCCTGAATTAAGAGGGCTGTAAAAGTAGACCCATTTTAAGAGGACCCAGGGTTCTAAGTGGAAGGGAATGGTTGTCAACTGCAGACTGGGGCTTGCCAGGGTGCCTGCCGTCTGCCTCCACAAGGATTAACCCCTGTGCTGCTGCTGCGGCTGCTGACCTTCAACACCCCCTGCGAGGAGGTCAAGGTGGAGTGCCGAAAGGGGAGGTAGCAACCCTCAGGACAGGTCTTCAGATAGTTAGATATTTTCAGGAGCAGATTTCCTGAGCCCAGTTCTTGTATCCCCTCTAGACACTAAAATCCTTCATGGCGTCGGCTGTTCCTTGTGACAAATGAAAGCTTCGCGAGACAAGTAGAAAACTTCTGGAAAAACAAGTGCTCGATTGCACATATGTTCCTTTCACCAAAATCACATCTATGCTGACCTTCTCCCCTTGCCTCTTTGGGGCAGTTTCTCAGAGCCATCTGAGGTGCTATCTCCCGGTCTGCAGTCCTCGTTTTGCCCCCAGTTAAACTTAACTCACGAGTCTCACACTGTGCAATTTGTATTTGAAGCCAACACGCATTCCTGATGTTTTTGAAGGGTTCACACTGCGACTGTGTCAACTCAGGAAAGCCTTGTCTGGAGATCTGAAGATTAAAATATGCACCTGCCACTGGGTCTTAAATGAAGTCGATGGGTCTTACACCCTCGATGAATTTTCCCCAGTTGTAACAGAGCAGTGTTCGTCATTGATTCACGGGATATGCGTGGAGTGCCTGCCCTGTGCCAGGCATGGACGCGCTGGGGAGCACAGACGTGGCAGGCCAGGAGGACACAGGCGCCCATGGATTTGTGTTTATGCCAGTGCACAGTGCAAAGAAACAACAAAACCTGAGTTCATCTCTATACGTTCCTGTTACGTGACTCTCAGATCAAACTTCACCAATGAGAGCCCGTTTATAACAGACAGCATGCTAATTAGCAAGCCACAAATTCATTGATGAAGACACACGTCTGACCTGGGCCGTGCTCTTTCAAAAACCTGTCTGATATCGCTCAAGATAACAGAAGTGCCTTCTTTGTAGTACTGGGCTTCCCAGTGAGACCTGTGACCACCCAGCCCTAAGAGGTAAGTCGGTGAGAGAGCAACGCCTACACTTTGGTTGTGAATGAAGCAAACACATACATGATATTCCATTATCTATGCTAAAGCACTTTAAAGCAAATTACAGGCCTCGAAACAGTTTACAAGATGATCCAATCTATATTTGATTTCTGACATGTATGAATAATTTATTTCACCCGTGTTTCATCAAAATGGTGCCCTGTTAATTAGATGGAGGGTTTTTGTGACAAAGCACAAACTGTTGGGGTGGGTGGTCCTGGGAGGTTGTAGAACATTAAAGGGCTTTTTATCCCCCCAGCAGATGGGGTCCCCCCAAGGATAAAAGAGACTCAGGAGCCACTTAAATGGGCCTCGGGCTGTTTGTGACTGAAGCTAAGTGCTAGCTGTGATTCAATGTAGGGAGAGGATCCAGCTCGGGGCTTGGCACTGGCGACACCCGGAGAGCTGGAAGACGAGTTTCCTCTGGGGCTGGGCGCCCGAAGTTGGGACATCCCTGTGTGGAGACACCGGGAACCACCTCCAAGTGGTGTGGCTCTTCGTTTAGTGACTCACTCTGAGTTTGTATTGAGGCATCATTGATGGGGCTGAAAAGAGAACTCAGAAGCTGTGTTCGTTTTCCAGTCACTACTTCCTCCGGCCGGGATGCCTGCCCTCCGCAAGCACCTTTGCCAAGAGAGGATGAGGTTCTCTAAGAAGCCCAAGGGCCCAGGTGGCTCTTAAGCAGCCAGTTCTTGCCACCTCTCCCAATATAAGTTGCTCTTATATTTGCAGTTTCAAAGAAGCTGAACACAGGCTTTCCTTCCTTCCTTCCTTCCTTCCTCCTGCCTTCCTTGCCTTCATCCTTCTTGTCCCCGCCTCCCTCCCTTCCTCCCTTCTTTCCTTTTAATCTGGTCATCTCCAGGATCAGGCTGGGGATGGGGCAAGGTGGGAAGGAAAGAAAAAATAATTTTCCCTCTGCCCTTCTGAGCTCTTAGCTGAGCCTTCTGACAGATTAATGAGAGAAAAACAAACAGAAGTGTGTCCACAGGGGGCCTTATGTGTAGATGGGAGCTACCAGCGGGCCATGAGCCACTCAAAAGAGGTGGCTTAGAATTCAGGCTTAAATATCATCTTAATAGAGAAAGGCAAGGGGAGATGCAGGTCTCTTTGGGGAAAGCAAATGATTTTTAGGAGAGACGAACAGACTTTTAGAAGAATAGATGGGAGGAATGATTGTGCATGACTCAGTCTGTCTGAATGTGGCGTCGGGCGCCTCTGATATAAAGAACCTGCCTGCCGATGCAGGAGACATAAGAGATGCAGAGTTGATCCCTGGTTTAAGAAGTTCCCCTGGAGGAGAGCGTGGCGACCCACTCCAGTATTGCCTGGAGAATCCCATGGGCAGAGGAGCCTGGCGGACTATGGTCCATAGGGTCGCAGAGAGTCAGACACGCCTAGCAATTTAGCAACTTAGCACACATGGTGTCAGCTTCCAGTCTTCCCTCCTGCGATGAAGAACAGTCTCTCTCCTGATCAAACAAACCCCCTGGGGAGGCGGGCAGGAGACTTAAACCCTGGAGTTCCTTTTGGAGGATGTGTCTTCCGCAGATGAAGGGAGTTGAGAGAAGGCCTCTCCCTGCATTTGCTGTTTCTCAAAATAGTCCATGTTAGTCAGTGTGCCAAAGTGGTGGTCTTTGGGGCTGTCACGATCGGAACTCCCACAGCCGTATTTTACAGTGGCATATTCTGCTCCTCTTCAAAAGAAAAAAAAAACATATACCAGTGGTTGTATCTCATTTGTGCAGGGGGGGCGGGGGGCACAAAGATGGCAGGAGGTGGAGGCTTTTAGAAGGTTGGGCACTCATCTGGTGCCAACATAATCCATTCTAATTTGAGAGAAGTCTGAGAAACGGCTGGCACAGCATGGGTTTTGTTTCCTCAGCTGCGCTGTGCTAGGGCCCTACTCAGTCGCCTCTGACTCTTGGACGCCGCGGCCTGCAGCCCGCCAGGCTCCTCCATCCATGGGATTCTCCAGGCAAGCGCGCTGGAGTGAGCTGCCTTTTTCTCCTCCAGGGGCTCTTGCTTCCTTAACTGCCGAGGAGGAAAACATTTTCCTTGAGCCTTTTAGGGTGCCTGATGGGGTCTGAACATTAAATCGACAAAGATTCACGGGAGACACCCATACAAATGTATTTAACAGTAAGTTTTAGATGACGTAGGAGCTTCACCACGAAAGGGAGACCTGAAGAAAGTGAGATCTGGGTATTTCTGGGCTAGGTTTGACGAAGAGCATGGTCGTAGAGGACTACCTGGGACCAAGAGGATGAGGTCAGGGGATTAAACTGAGGGACACATTGCCAGGCCTGATTGTTCGTGGCATCCCTTTGTCTTTAGAGACAAGGATGCTCCTTTCCTCCTGGTCCAGGAAGGGCGCCTCTCACAGAGGGCTTTATGACTTGGTTCTGGGAGGAGTATCAGAGGAAGGATCAGTGACCTTCCTACCTCTTCTGTTTTCTCAAGCTCCTTTAACTTAACACCTACAGTGTGCCAGGTGTGGTATTTTGAGACAGCAGGTCCTGAACTCCACGCCACCCTTACCCAGCCAGGTGATTCAGAGACCTCAGAATTCTGCTTTCTGTGACACAGTCTCCTGAATTATCCAGACAAGAACTATGGGGGGATGGACTTTCCACCTGCAAATACTGTTACTCTACAAGGTCACGGCCAACACTGCTTTCTAACAGCTGTGAGGCCCCCAGCTACCATTTCCTCACGCTTTGCCTTGGCCCGATGCCCAAAAATGTTAGGAGCAGCCTTACCCTTTCTCCCCATCGTTTTCCCTCCCCTCGGCCCCTGGCGAAGTGAGCTTTTCAAAAGAAAAACATATACCAGTGGTTGATCTCATTTGTGCAGGGCGGGGCACAAAGATGGCAGGAGGTGGAGGCTTTTAGAAGGTTGGGCACTCATCTGGTGCCAACATAATCCATTCTAATTTGAGAGAAGTCTGAGAAACGGCTGGCACAGCATGGGTTTTGTTTCCTCAGCTGCGCTGTGCTAGGGCCCTACTCAGTAGCCTCTGACTCTTGGACGCCGCGCCTGCAGCCCGCGAGGCTCCTCCATCCATGGGATTCTCCAGGCAAGCGCGCTGGAGTGAGCTGCCTTTTTCTCCTCCAGGGGCTCTTGCTTCCTTAACTGCCGAGGAGGAAAACATTTTCCTTGAGCCTTTTAGGGTGCCTGATGGGGTCTGAACATTAAATCGACAAAGATTCACGGGAGACACCCATACAAATGTATTTAACAGTAAGTTTTAGATGACGTAGGAGCTTCACCACGAAAGGGAGACCTGAAGAAAGTGAGATCTGGGTATTTCTGGGCTAGGTTTGACGAAGAGCATGGTCGTAGAGGACTACCTGGGACCAAGAGGATGAGGTCAGGGGATTAAACTGAGGGACACATTGCCAGGCCTGATTGTTCGTGGCATCCCTTTGTCTTTAGAGACAAGGATGCTCCTTTCCTCCTGGTCCAGGAAGGCGCCTCTCACAGAGGGCTTTATGACTTGGTTCTGGGAGGAGTATCAGAGGAAGGATCAGTGACCTTCCTACCTCTTCTGTTTTCTCAAGCTCCTTTAACTTAACACCTACAGTGTGCCAGGTGTGGTATTTTGAGACAGCAGGTCCTGAACTCCACGCCACCCTTACCCAGCCAGGTGATTCAGAGACCTCAGAATTCTGCTTTCTGTGACACAGTCTCCTGAATTATCCAGACAAGAACTATGGGGGGATGGACTTTCCACCTGCAAATACTGTTACTCTACAAGGTCACGGCCAACACTGCTTTCTAACAGCTGTGAGGCCCCCAGCTACCATTTCCTCACGCTTTGCCTTGGCCCGATGCCCAAAAATGTTAGGAGCAGCCTTACCCTTTCTCCCCATCCCGTCCCCTCCTCCCCTCCCTGGCTCCCCTCCCTGCAGAAAGGAAACCCCTCTGTTTTGCTCAGAAGTTTCTCAAAAGCTACAGTGCAAATCACCCTAATTGTTTGCTAGATGAACAATGATCACTCTAACCTCCTAATTAACATTGTTAAAATCTGCTAACAAAGGACATTGAACAATATCTTAATTAGGAAGGATTTCCAATTTGTGATATGGAGCATGTTAGACAAACAGGCCACAAGTCTCCCTTTGTTCCTGGGCTCCGCGGCGGGAGATTACACGATGTGACACAACGTGGTTGGCGTTTACCGTTTGTCATTCTATATCCTTTACACATTTGTGCTGCATAATTAGTGTCATGGCTAATGTTACCTGTGTGATTGTTTGCTCTGTAATCTGAAGAGAACAGAGTGGGTGGTGCCGGGTGGTGGGGACTGGAGCAGGCCTTTGGTTCTGCCTTGAAATGACTGAGGCTTTAAACGCCTCTGGAAAAAGCCCTGGCTAACGAATCCAACAAACTTTGGGGTGCCTTCAGGCATGGATAAGGGGGTACCAGGGGAAGAGCCTTTTTGAGTCAGTCCCAATGAATATGGGGGTGATGAACCATCTCGGTCTCCCCTCCTTTTCCAAGCTTTTACAGCTTATTTTAAAAGCTCCTATTATCTATCACTTAATTATTAAAAAGTATCTACTCTGTTTTCATAAATTATCTCACAGAGGGCTTTATGACTTGGTTCTGGGAGGAGTATCAGAGGAAGGATCAGTGACCTTCCTACCTCTTCTGTTTTCTCAAGCTCCTTTAACTTAACACCTACAGTGTGCCAGGTGTGGTATTTTGAGACAGCAGGTCCTGAACTCCACGCCACCCTTACCCAGCCAGGTGATTCAGAGACCTCAGAATTCTGCTTTCTGTGACACAGTCTCCTGAATTATCCAGACAAGAACTATGGGGGGATGGACTTTCCACCTGCAAATACTGTTACTCTACAAGGTCACGGCCAACACTGCTTTCTAACAGCTGTGAGGCCCCCAGCTACCATTTCCTCACGCTTTGCCTTGGCCCGATGCCCAAAAATGTTAGGAGCAGCCTTACCCTTTCTCCCCATCCCGTCCCCTCCTCCCCTCCCTGGCTCCCCTCCCTGCAGAAAGGAAACCCCTCTGTTTTGCTCAGAAGTTTCTCAAAAGCTACAGTGCAAATCACCCTAATTGTTTGCTAGATGAACAATGATCACTCTAACCTCCTAATTAACATTGTTAAAATCTGCTAACAAAGGACATTGAACAATATCTTAATTAGGAAGGATTTCCAATTTGTGATATGGAGCATGTTAGACAAACAGGCCACAAGTCTCCCTTTGTTCCTGGGCTCCGCAGCCGGGGAGATTACACGATGTGACACAACGTGGTTGGCGTTTACCGTTTGTCATTCTATATCCTTTACACATTTGTGCTGCATAATTAGTGTCATGGCTAATGTTACCTGTGTGATTGTTTGCTCTGTAATCTGAAGAGAACAGAGTGGGTGGTGCCGGGTGGTGGGGACTGGAGCAGGCCTTTGGTTCTGCCTTGAAATGACTGAGGCTTTAAACGCCTCTGGAAAAAGCCCTGGCTAACGAATCCAACAAACTTTGGGGTGCCTTCAGGCATGGATAAGGGGGTACCAGGGGAAGAGCCTTTTTGAGTCAGTCCCAATGAATATGGGGGTGATGAACCATCTCGGTCTCCCCTCCTTTTCCAAGCTTTTACAGCTTATTTTAAAAGCTCCTATTATCTATCACTTAATTATTAAAAAGTATCTACTCTGTTTTCATAAATTATCTATGTGTTAGAGATATTGGCATATGAGACTGAGTCATGGGGGTGAGGGAGATTCTAAAGCCAATTATCCCAGCTGGGAAGGTTTTAGAATCTAATGGGTCCCTTGAATTATTCTGTGCTAGATTATTTAAGGGTGTGTGTGTGTTTGTGGTTAGAATATTTGGGTGCTAGGAGTGGGAGGGAGAAGGGTTAGGAGCTCTGATGATTCCTGTTTTTCATGCTTATCTATTTGCAAAACATCTTTCCAGTTGGATCCTTTTCTGAGTGTCTTCTTAAGACAGGAGAAGTGCTTGGAAGAAATTGCTAACACCAAGTGTTCTTTGAAATGACCATTTATATAAACTACATCATCGAAAGTAAATGCGAAAACATAAGGAAAAGGCTTAATAGCATGTCTGGCACATAGTTAATATTCAGTAAATTGTAGCTGCATCAACTATGTCATATTATAAAGCTGTAAGTTCTATATGATGGCTTCTTGGGTGTGCTTTACTGTCACAGGTGAAATATATCATACATAGTAAATTGCAGAGAATATGTAACCTAATCAGACATACAGAGGCTGTTTCTAGATTCTGGTCTGAGTCCCTGAACAGTCTCTCCTATGGAGGCATCAGGGAGGAAACCGGAGGTGCAACATACTTCTCCCAGCTTACCAGAAACAACCTCCAAGGATTGACCAAGAAGAGAGAAACCAAAATAAAACAGAGCAAACCAACCAACCACTTTACAGTTAAATAATGGTGGTTGGAGCCCGTTTGAAAAGTTGCTGACCTTGAACTGGGGTCCGCTCCTTCCCTCTCGCCTTCTCTCTCCCACCACCCAACACAAACCTTCAAAAACAAACACCCAGCCCCTGCCATCTGCCACCCTTACCTAGGAAAAGCCTCTGGCTTTTAAACGATAATCCCAACAACTTTGGGGTGCCTTCAGGCATGGATAAGGGGGTACCAGGGGAAGAGCCTTTTTGAGTCAGTCCCAATGAATATGGGGGTGATGAACCATCTCGGTCTCCCCTCCTTTTCCAAGCTTTTACAGCTTATTTTAAAAGCTCCTATTATCTATCACTTAATTATTAAAAAGTATCTACTCTGTTTTCATAAATTATCTATGTGTTAGAGATATTGGCATATGAGACTGAGTCATGGGGGTGAGGGAGATTCTAAAGCCAATTATCCCAGCTGGGAAGGTTTTAGAATCTAATGGGTCCCTTGAATTATTCTGTGCTAGATTATTTAAGGGTGTGTGTGTGTTTGTGGTTAGAATATTTGGGTGCTAGGAGTGGGAGGGAGAAGGGTTAGGAGCTCTGATGATTCCTGTTTTTCATGCTTATCTATTTGCAAAACATCTTTCCAGTTGGATCCTTTTCTGAGTGTCTTCTTAAGACAGGAGAAGTGCTTGGAAGAAATTGCTAACACCAAGTGTTCTTTGAAATGACCATTTATATAAACTACATCATCGAAAGTAAATGCGAAAACATAAGGAAAAGGCTTAATAGCATGTCTGGCACATAGTTAATATTCAGTAAATTGTAGCTGCATCAACTATGTCATATTATAAAGCTGTAAGTTCTATATGATGGCTTCTTGGGTGTGCTTTACTGTCACAGGTGAAATATATCATACATAGTAAATTGCAGAGAATATGTAACCTAATCAGACATACAGAGGCTGTTTCTAGATTCTGGTCTGAGTCCCTGAACAGTCTCTCCTATGGAGGCATCAGGGAGGAAACCGGAGGTGCAACATACTTCTCCCAGCTTACCAGAAACAACCTCCAAGGATTGACCAAGAAGAGAGAAACCAAAATAAAACAGAGCAAACCAACCAACCACTTTACAGTTAAATAATGGTGGTTGGAGCCCGTTTGAAAAGTTGCTGACCTTGAACTGGGGTCCGCTCCTTCCCTCTCGCCTTCTCTCTCCCACCACCCAACACAAACCTTCAAAAACAAACACCCAGCCCCTGCCATCTGCCACCCTTACCTAGGAAAGGGAGAGCTGTACTGACCAGGGTGCTGCAGAGAGTTTCCTGGTAGAGCTAAGACGCATGGTGAACGGCACTTTCCCCACAAAACGTCCTAACTCTCCTGCTGGCTAAGATGGTGAAGAATCTGCCTGCAACACAGGAGACCTGGGTTTGATTCCTGGGTGGGGAAGATCCCCTGGAGAAGGGAATAGCAACCCACTCCAGTATTCTTGCCTGGGAAAGTCCACGGACAGAGGAACCTGGCGGGCTACCGTCCATGGGGTCCCAAATAGTCGGACACGACTGAACAACGGACATACTTTCCTCGTAAAATCTTTGTTTAAGAAAAATGCAGCTCCTAGCATCATCCTCTCCCATCCTTGTTTCTATAACTTCTACACACACACACACACACACACACACACACACACACACAAATGTCAGGGAGGAGGAAAAAAAATCCTTCCCACTACCATTTAGGTTCAGTCACAGGGGCTTGCAAATTAAATTGACAAACTCCAGATTAGTGAGAGAAAAGACAGATGTTGATTCACATAGATACTGGAAAGTTCACAGGGGAAAAAGTGATTCACAGGAGGTGGTTAGAATTGCGGATTTACACGTCACTTTTATAGAGGAAGGAGAAAGGCCCTTACGAGAAAACAAATGACAAGCTTCCCCTGGTGGTCCAGTGGGTAAGGACACCAAGGGGCATCGGTTCGATCCTGGCCTGGGAAGATCCCACGTGCGCGGAGCGCTGGACCGATGTGTCCAATTACCGAGCTGGAGCTCTGGCGCATGCGCCCAGAGCCGGTGCTCTCGCCACCGCAGAGGCATCAGAAAGAGGCTGTTTCTAGATTCTGGTCTGAGTCCCTGAACAGTCTCTCCTATGGAGGCATCAGGGAGGAAACCGGAGGTGCAACATACTTCTCCCAGCTTACCAGAAACAACCTCCAAGGATTGACCAAGAAGAGAGAAACCAAAATAAAACAGAGCAAACCAACCAACCACTTTACAGTTAAATAATGGTGGTTGGAGCCCGTTTGAAAAGTTGCTGACCTTGAACTGGGGTCCGCTCCTTCCCTCTCGCCTTCTCTCTCCCACCACCCAACACAAACCTTCAAAAACAAACACCCAGCCCCTGCCATCTGCCACCCTTACCTAGGAAAGGGAGAGCTGTACTGACCAGGGTGCTGCAGAGAGTTTCCTGGTAGAGCTAAGACGCATGGTGAACGGCACTTTCCCCACAAAACGTCCTAACTCTCCTGCTGGCTAAGATGGTGAAGAATCTGCCTGCAACACAGGAGACCTGGGTTTGATTCCTGGGTGGGGAAGATCCCCTGGAGAAGGGAATAGCAACCCACTCCAGTATTCTTGCCTGGGAAAGTCCACGGACAGAGGAACCTGGCGGGCTACCGTCCATGGGGTCCCAAATAGTCGGACACGACTGAACAACGGACATACTTTCCTCGTAAAATCTTTGTTTAAGAAAAATGCAGCTCCTAGCATCATCCTCTCCCATCCTTGTTTCTATAACTTCTACACACACACACACACACACACACACACACACACACACACAAATGTCAGGGAGGAGGAAAAAAAATCCTTCCCACTACCATTTAGGTTCAGTCACAGGGGCTTGCAAATTAAATTGACAAACTCCAGATTAGTGAGAGAAAAGACAGATGTTGATTCACATAGATACTGGAAAGTTCACAGGGGGAAAAAAAGTGATTCACAGGAGGTGGTTAGAATTGCGGATTTACACGTCACTTTTATAGAGGAAGGAGAAAGGCCCTTACGAGAAAACAAATGACAAGCTTCCCCTGGTGGTCCAGTGGGTAAGGACACCAAGGGGCATCGGTTCGATCCCTGGCCTGGGAAGATCCCACGTGCCGCGGAGCGGCTGGACCGATGTGTCCAATTACCGAGCTGGAGCTCTGGAGCGCATGCGCCCAGAGCCGGTGCTCTGCGACAACAGAGGCCACCGCGGTGGGAGGCCCACAGGAGCCAAAGAACAAAGGCGGATGAAAACAGACAAATGAAAGACCAGTAGAAGTGGCCCACCCGCTCCCCTCCCTCCCCAACCCGACCCCCGCCCAAAATAAATAAATAAATAAATCTTTAAAAAAAACACACACACAAATGACTTAGGAGAAATAAATGGACCCTTAGGAGAACAGATGAGCGATAACGACAGTTGTGATGATGCTGGACTGTGTGTGGTGCTGAACAAAAGGTCTCTGAGAAGAGGAGCTGAGAGTGACTCCCAGGAAGGGGATAAAACAATTCATTTATCTGGGGGAGCCTCTGTTTTATGGCAGATACGGGATTCAGGAACTCAACTGAGTTCAGCTCAAAATTCTTCTTATGCCCAAGCAGCATATTTGGGGGTCATGTGTCCCCTTCAGCAACACACACCTAAGGGGTCTGTTACTGTTGGGCCATGTGTAGGTGGCATTTGAGACTTGAAAGAGGCCTAAGAAATCATCCCTGCCTTATTTTATAGCTTAAGAGAAGGGAGGCTCCCCAGGGAAAAGAAACTGCCCCATTTCCTCATGTTTGGGGGGAGACAAGGACGAAACCCTGGGAGCCTGATCCCCAGGGTCTGCTGTCCCTGAAGGCAACATAACTATTTGAAAGAGACAGAAGAAAAAAGAGAGGGAGAGTCATAGGAAGAAGAAGATCTCTTGTTCATCAGGCTCCATCAGTTTCTGCTCATTTGTGAAAGGATAGAAAAACTAAGATGATAGCAATTCTCCTGTAGAGGGTGAGGGAGAAAAGAGGTGAAAGGGAAAAAAAGAGAGAGATTATTTAAATTGACAGCACTGTTCACGGATGATTCACAGGAGGTGGTTAGAACGTTCACTTTTATAGAGGAAGGAGAAAGGCCCTTACGAGAAAACAAATGACAAGCTTCCCCTGGTGGTCCAGTGGGTAAGGACACCAAGGGGCATCGGTTCGATCCCTGGCCTGGGAAGATCCCACGTGCCGCGGAGCGGCTGGACCGATGTGTCCAATTACCGAGCTGGAGCTCTGGAGCGCATGCGCCCAGAGCCGGTGCTCTGCGACAACAGAGGCCACCGCGGTGGGAGGCCCACAGGAGCCAAAGAACAAAGGCGGATGAAAACAGACAAATGAAAGACCAGTAGAAGTGGCCCACCCGCTCCCCTCCCTCCCCAACCCGACCCCCGCCCAAAATAAATAAATAAATAAATCTTTAAAAAAAACACACACACAAATGACTTAGGAGAAATAAATGGACCCTTAGGAGAACAGATGAGCGATAACGACAGTTGTGATGATGCTGGACTGTGTGTGGTGCTGAACAAAAGGTCTCTGAGAAGAGGAGCTGAGAGTGACTCCCAGGAAGGGGATAAAACAATTCATTTATCTGGGGGAGCCTCTGTTTTATGGCAGATACGGGATTCAGGAACTCAACTGAGTTCAGCTCAAAATTCTTCTTATGCCCAAGCAGCATATTTGGGGGTCATGTGTCCCCTTCAGCAACACACACCTAAGGGGTCTGTTACTGTTGGGCCATGTGTAGGTGGCATTTGAGACTTGAAAGAGGCCTAAGAAATCATCCCTGCCTTATTTTATAGCTTAAGAGAAGGGAGGCTCCCCAGGGAAAAGAAACTGCCCCATTTCCTCATGTTTGGGGGGAGACAAGGACGAAACCCTGGGAGCCTGATCCCCAGGGTCTGCTGTCCCTGAAGGCAACATAACTATTTGAAAGAGACAGAAGAAAAAAGAGAGGGAGAGTCATAGGAAGAAGAAGATCTCTTGTTCATCAGGCTCCATCAGTTTCTGCTCATTTGTGAAAGGATAGAAAAACTAAGATGATAGCAATTCTCCTGTAGAGGGTGAGGGAGAAAAGAGGTGAAAGGGAAAAAAAAGAGAGAGATTATTTAAATTGACATGCACTCTCGTGATTGCTTGCAAAAACAATCACTTTTTGATGATACAGCAGCCTTATCAGGAGAAGTAATTTATAGACACCATTTCAAAGCTGGGGCGGGGGTAGAAATCCTACAAAACCTAACAGCACAGAAATGCAGAAGGAAATATTGCTTAGGAGAAAAAAAATAAAACAATAAACTTCTCCGACGCATTCTATGTTGAAAAGGTTTGACTGTAAATCCTGATTTTGACATTCATCCCAGCTCCGTTTTAGAGGCAGCCCACAGACTCAACAGGGCGAGAGAAACCACTAAATCATAATTAGCTCATAAAAGCCAAGCCTGTTTCTCTGAATGCCTGAGAACTGGTGTCGCTTCTCAAAATACCATAAATCTATTGTGCTCTCTCCTGTTTTACTTAACAGCCAATTAATGTTACTGTTTAAAAGAATTAAAGCCACGGCTTGGACGAGGGTGCATGCCGGGGGGAGCCAGAGGTCTTTAAACTTTGACTAGCGCCCAGATACTGTTTGCAGATCGGCCCTCATTATCGAACAGTTCATTAAAAGCCTCAGCCTCAGAACAGTCCTGCCACGATGCACATCGGCTGTATATGATCTTGTTCTCATTAGCATACCGGAAAGGAAAACATTTTTCGACACGGTCTTGCGTGGGTTTTCACATCCTGCAGGGTGACAACGGATGTGATGCTCGTAAGAACGCCTCCCGTGAGAGGATCCTTCCGCCACCCACGTGGCCGACCCAGCTAGCAGGCATGGTAGGATGGATCAGAGCCAGGCAGGCAGGCAGCCCCGAAAGGTCCTGATGCCACTGGCAACTCTGGACCCTCACACAGCCTGTGACTACGCCGCAGGTTTCAACAGGATGTCAATAAAATCCTTGTTTATTCTGCGAGGTCTCACCAGGTCATTCTATTCGTTGTCACTCTAAACCTGCGGCAGAGCCAGAGGCAGCTGGTTGTGGGCATTTCTTGGCCTTGCAGGAGAACCAGCATGAGCAGAAACCTTGTGGCAAACATACTCTAAACTGACGCGCGCGCTTTCTTTCGTCCTATACAGATCCCTCTACACTGCTGTGAGAGATGGCCTGTGTGATCTTCCAGACAAGTAACAGCCAGTAAGACATGGCCACCAAGATGGATGTCTGGCCCACTGGAATGGCAGTGTGGTCCTTAGAATATGACAGCTGGATGGAACCTGTGGGGCAGGCCCCCTGTGGGCTGGAAAAGTATCCATCAGTGTCTTTATCCTTGAATAACCTTGAAGGCGACTGCTAAGACTGAACATGCATGTCCCCCTGAAATGTATACATGGAAGCCCTAACCCCAGCGTGTTGGTATGAGGACGGGGGACCTTTGGAAGTGATTACATTATGCGGGTGGAACCCCCAGGAAAGGGATGAGAGTCCTTAGAAAAGAGACCCCGGGGAACAGCCTCACCTCTTCCATCGTGTGAGCACACAGTGAAGACAGCCGTCTGTGAACTGGGAAGTGGACTCGTATCAGACACCAAGCCTGCTGGGCTCATGATCTGGCTGTGACAAATAACAGTCTGTTGTTTATAAGTTCCTCAGGCTGTGGTTTGTGATACCAGCCGGAATGGGCTAAGACGGTAAGAAGAAGATAAAAAGGAGGGAGGAGGAAGAAGACAGACAATGAAGAATGTGTATGTCAATGGAGAGACTTTCAATTATGACAATGCTGAAGGCTGGGGTAGCCGGGGAGATACTACAGCTTGATTCTATCTGTATTATGGGTTCATCGGGGTTTTTTGTGCATCTGTTTGTTTCTTAAATGTCTACCTCCCTCAGCAGTCACCATTATTTTATTAATAATATATATTTCCATGCTGTTTTCTGGTCTTAGTTTTGTCACAATGACTCGCCTTTATTTACAGATTTTATTAAGCATTAGACTGTCTGTATTGCTGTGATCACTTTACAATTGGGACTTCCAAAAATGCTGTCAACTCTGGACCCTCACACAGCCTGTGACTACGCGCAGGTTTCAACAGGATGTCAATAAAATCCTTGTTTATTCTGCGAGGTCTCACCAGGTCATTCTATTCGTTGTCACTCTAAACCTGCGGCAGAGCCAGAGGCAGCTGGTTGTGGGCATTTCTTGGCCTTGCAGGAGAACCAGCATGAGCAGAAACCTTGTGGCAAACATACTCTAAACTGACGCGCGCGCTTTCTTTCGTCCTATACAGATCCCTCTACACTGCTGTGAGAGATGGCCTGTGTGATCTTCCAGACAAGTAACAGCCAGTAAGACATGGCCACCAAGATGGATGTCTGGCCCACTGGAATGGCAGTGTGGTCCTTAGAATATGACAGCTGGATGGAACCTGTGGGCAGGCCCCCTGTGGGCTGGAAAAGTATCCATCAGTGTCTTTATCCTTGAATAACCTTGAAGGCGACTGCTAAGACTGAACATGCATGTCCCCCTGAAATGTATACATGGAAGCCCTAACCCCAGCGTGTTGGTATGAGGACGGGGGACCTTTGGAAGTGATTACATTATGCGGGTGGAACCCCCAGGAAAGGGATGAGAGTCCTTAGAAAAGAGACCCCGGGGAACAGCCTCACCTCTTCCATCGTGTGAGCACACAGTGAAGACAGCCGTCTGTGAACTGGGAAGTGGACTCGTATCAGACACCAAGCCTGCTGGGCTCATGATCTGGCTGTGACAAATAACAGTCTGTTGTTTATAAGTTCCTCAGGCTGTGGTTTGTGATACCAGCCGGAATGGGCTAAGACGGTAAGAAGAAGATAAAAAGGAGGGAGGAGGAAGAAGACAGACAATGAAGAATGTGTATGTCAATGGAGAGACTTTCAATTATGACAATGCTGAAGGCTGGGGTAGCCGGGGAGATACTACAGCTTGATTCTATCTGTATTATGGGTTCATCGGGGTTTTTTGTGCATCTGTTTGTTTCTTAAATGTCTACCTCCCTCAGCAGTCACCATTATTTTATTAATAATATATATTTCCATGCTGTTTTCTGGTCTTAGTTTTGTCACAATGACTCGCCTTTATTTACAGATTTTATTAAGCATTAGACTGTCTGTATTGCTGTGATCACTTTACAATTGGGACTTCAAGCAAAATTTTGCAAAGGAACTGCTGTCTTATTTCTTTTCTCTTTCTCTCTCTTGCGCCTCCCTCTCATTCTTTTTCTCGCTTTGCTAACCCCTTTCTGTTTCCTCCAGCTAGTTATCAGTTAACATTAGTGAATTCCTTATTGATTGTTTCCCTTGCTATGACCGTGTATTAGGCCTTTTCTTTTTTTTTTTTTTTTAAAGATTTATTTATTTATTTACTTTGGGGGGTGGGGTGCGGAGGGAGGGGGCGGATGGGCCACTTCTATTGGTCTTTCATTTATCTATTTTCATTCGTCTTTGTTCTTTGGCCTGTGTGGGCCTCCCATCGCGGTGGCATCAGTCGCTGCAGAGCGCCGGCTCTGGGCACATGTGCTCCAGAGCTCCGGCTCGGTAATTGGACACATCAGTCCAGCCGCTCCGCGGCACGTGGGATCTTCCCAGGCCAGGGATCGAACCGGTGCCCCTTGCACTGCAAGGCGGTGTCCTTACCCACTGGACCACCGGGGAAGCCCCTAGGCCTTTTCAACAGAAAAAAACCTCAGGGATTATTCAGAGCCTCTTCTACCTCCCAGCCTGGGTGGCTCTTCCAGTCCTTTGTTTACAGAATCAGGATGTGGGGCGGCATGGAGAGGAACCAAGATCAGCTGGAGTGAAGCACGTTGGAAATGCCAGCGTTTCTAGTGGAACAGAATTCAGCAAGGAGGTGAGACAAGGAGAGTGGTGGAGCAGGGGGCCGGGACTGAGCAGGGATGTGGGCCTGAGATATTTGAGGAGTTCAGAAAGAGAGAGAAGAGACGCGGAGCCGGGGTAGGGAGAGAAAGGTTCGAAGGAGGTTTATGTCCTACCAGAAATGAAATCCCATTTGAAGGGAGTCACGTTTCAAAGAGTCTTTAAATAAGGCTCAGTAGTGGTGGTGCGTGGGCTTAGTTGCTCTGTAGCCTGTGGGATCTTCCCGGATCAAATAGCCTTTAAATAGATTTTAGTCGCCACCCACTTATAATTTTTTGGTAACTGTTATAATTTTTTCATTCAGTAGTCATGATTGCCACGGCATCTTGTTGCTCTTCCCATCTCTTCCATTTCATACTGATAACCAGGGAAATAACTGCTCTGAGAAGTCCTTGTAATATCAGTCTTTAAACATAGATAGAAAATTGCTGTAATGAACCAGACCCTCCACACTGAACAGCTGACAGCTCGTCTCCCACACCCTGACCGCAGGCCAAAGCGAGGAAGCACACTAAGTCACTCCAGTTGTGTCCGACTCTTCGCGACCCCATGGACTGTAGCCTGCCAGGCTGCTCTATCTCTGGGCTGCTCCAGGCAAGAACACTGGAGTGGGTTGCCATTTCCTTCTCCAAAGATCCAACCTGGGTCTCTTGTGTCTCCTGCATTGACAGGCAGGTTCTTTGCCACTAGCACCATCTGGGAAGACCCATGGCTTCCCTGAGTCAGTTTTCTCGGCCCGAGTAATAACTGGGACACAGCTGCTCTCCACGGCAAACTCGTGACAGAAAATCAGTCACAGCAGGCTGATTCAACAACTTACACTCAAAGGGGCCTGCACTCCCTCCTGGGTGTCTCATACTTCTAGAGGCGTGAAGACAGAGCTATGTCTATATCCTCAAAGACTCCTGTGAAACAAGGAGTCCTGGAAGAGACGTGCGGAGACCAGGGCCGCAGTCGAAGAAACGGAGCTTGGCTGCAAATTAAACAGCCAATCTGCTGAGACCTGCGTCACCACCAGACACCGCAAATTATGAATACGCCCTCCTGCTAAATCCTTGGAATTTGCAAGACAGTGTCTCACCGGCTAAAGCTGAGTTTTCCAGCTGACGCCTTTGCCCAGACTGAGAAAGGTAGGAAGAGAATTAGTCAGGGGTCTGTCCGGGGGAGACTGTCTCAGCTGCTCATTTCCTTCTTCCTGAAAGTGAACTGGGTGCCGGACACTGAGCCATTTAAGAATCTCAAGCTGGTAAGTCAGAGTTGTATTGTTTGGTTGCTTTCATAATAAACGACTTGCAAACACGCCTTTCTGAAATCCTGGATTTCACTTTCTAATTATACCAATGACTTGGAGATAATTGAACAACAGTTTTCCACCCAGACACAAAAGTCACTTTCACCCTATAGGATTCCAGTATGTCTCCTGGGTCTGTTAAAATGGAAGTGAACAGTCCCTGTATTTCTGAGTCTTCTTCCATTACAAATATCTACCTCCCCGGGCCCTGGGGCTTCAAGGTTACATATAGATATAGCAACATTACACCTGGAGTCCATAGAGGGGGACCTTGAACGATGGACACGTGAACAGTCAGCAGTGGCCTGGTCTCCTGATGCGGGCGGTGCCAAGGTATTATACTAGTGGTGAGGCTGGCGCTCTCCATGGGAACCATCTCCATCCCTCTTCATGGGAGTCTATGCCTTATCAGAACCCCTCCAGGGATGTGCCTGCATCCACTTCCCAACGGTATGTATTCCACGCCACCAGCTTCAAATGCCTTCTCTGATAAGAAAGGGCAAAGGGCGATATGGGGGAGGGATGTGTGATAACCCTTTGTGCTATCTGTCTAACCTGTGTTATCAAACTCTGTTGTGTTTCAGACGTTTATGACAGCATATTAAGAGATGAGGGCATTAGACACAATCTAAGTTGCTATAGAAAGGGTTTTGCCTTATTCCCAATGCTCATCCAGACTTCCGCCAAGGGACCATCGGGCACCTGGGACTCTGACTGATGGCAGAAGGCAGTGGGGGCTACAGACAGCACTCAGACATTAACAGGGACCTGTGCAGAGTGGGCTGGCATTCTCAGATGGAAATGATGCCCCAGCCTCCTCCTGCCTACCCCTATGCCTTGTTGGCAAATTACCTTCAGCTTCTGCCATATGGTGATGCTTGATATTTTCTGGAATAATAACAGAGACCCTGAGTCATTCAGCTACCATTTCCTCCGTGGACTGGTCACTTCTTGTGCGTGACCTCTGGTCCTTACAGCTCTGCACAGCCTGGACAATCTCCAAGTTGTTCTGCAGACTCTATGACCTAGAATCTTCCATGGTCTCTCTAAAGGTCTGCTCTTTCTCTGTCCTTCTTGTGAGTAAGAAAGGGAGTGCATCTCAGCTGAGAGGTCCCCGATGCTCCGGGTAGTGTCTTGGGTTTTTCTTCTCCAGAGTGAAGCATTCTATTCTCTTAACATTTAAAGACTTCAACTTGGGTTTTCTTCTCCAGATGAATTTTCAATTTGGATTCCAGTATGTCTCCTGGGTCTGTTAAAATGGAAGTGAACAGTCCCTGTATTTCTGAGTCTTCTTCCATTACAAATATCTACCTCCCCGGGCCCTGGGGCTTCAAGGTTACATATAGATATAGCAACATTACACCTGGAGTCCATAGAGGGGGACCTTGAACGATGGACACGTGAACAGTCAGCAGTGGCCTGGTCTCCTGATGCGGGCGGTGCCAAGGTATTATACTAGTGGTGAGGCTGGCGCTCTCCATGGGAACCATCTCCATCCCTCTTCATGGGAGTCTATGCCTTATCAGAACCCCTCCAGGGATGTGCCTGCATCCACTTCCCAACGGTATGTATTCCACGCCACCAGCTTCAAATGCCTTCTCTGATAAGAAAGGGCAAAGGGCGATATGGGGGAGGGATGTGTGATAACCCTTTGTGCTATCTGTCTAACCTGTGTTATCAAACTCTGTTGTGTTTCAGACGTTTATGACAGCATATTAAGAGATGAGGGCATTAGACACAATCTAAGTTGCTATAGAAAGGGTTTTGCCTTATTCCCAATGCTCATCCAGACTTCCGCCAAGGGACCATCGGGCACCTGGGACTCTGACTGATGGCAGAAGGCAGTGGGGGCTACAGACAGCACTCAGACATTAACAGGGACCTGTGCAGAGTGGGCTGGCATTCTCAGATGGAAATGATGCCCCAGCCTCCTCCTGCCTACCCCTATGCCTTGTTGGCAAATTACCTTCAGCTTCTGCCATATGGTGATGCTTGATATTTTCTGGAATAATAACAGAGACCCTGAGTCATTCAGCTACCATTTCCTCCGTGGACTGGTCACTTCTTGTGCGTGACCTCTGGTCCTTACAGCTCTGCACAGCCTGGACAATCTCCAAGTTGTTCTGCAGACTCTATGACCTAGAATCTTCCATGGTCTCTCTAAAGGTCTGCTCTTTCTCTGTCCTTCTTGTGAGTAAGAAAGGGAGTGCATCTCAGCTGAGAGGTCCCCGATGCTCCGGGTAGTGTCTTGGGTTTTTCTTCTCCAGAGTGAAGCATTCTATTCTCTTAACATTTATACTCATGAACTTTGCAAACTTTCCTGTCATCTTTTGTTTTTGTCTCCTTCTGTGCTTAGAAAATTGGGTTAATGCTTCTCAAGGCCCTGTCTAAAACACAATGACCTCATTTTTGCTATATATTTCTGATTAGTATAATATGTCTAAATAGATTCTAATTCAACTTTAGAGCTGAATTGAAAATTGTATTAACTATGGTCGTTTGATACATAACTGTATTAATTTAATCTACATTTATACCCCCATAGCTAATATTTTTTTGCTATAAAATCATAGCCAGAGTAATGAAAAGATCTAATAAGCTGGTTCTCAAACCTTTGACCACTAAAGCTGAGAAATACACGTAGTTCTGAAATATAGCCAGGGTTCATCGTCTTTGTATATATTCTTTCTCTGCAGAGTGTAATAGGAAAACAGAACAAAAATAGTGGAGCCCTTAATCCAATACGTTTGTCTTCATGAACTCACATGAGTCATTTACACCCTTGGTGTCCCCATTGCCTCACTTGTAAAATAATAGGAATATAAATAATTGGATTATATCCAGTAGGTTTTCCAAAGGTGTTTTTTTTTCCTAAACACATGAAAATCTTTCTTAAAAGAAGTTTTTCGGTAGAAGCACAGTCCATATGGACAGAGGAGCCTGGCATGAGGAGTCCTAAGAGTCAGACACAACTTAGCGACTAGGCCATCTCCACTGTTACAATGCACATGTCAGGTAAACGCAGAGCTCTCTGGTTGAAGCCGGGATGGTGGGACCCCTAAGACTCACCCACTTACAGCCCCCACCCAACTCTCTCTCACCTGTTTCCACCTCGTATTAACAATGTGTGGTTTCGTATCAAGCACAGCTTGGGTATGTGTGAGCATTGGCATGTGTGAGCACATGTCTTGATAGGTGTACGTGTAAGGGTGTGAGTTTGTGTGTGCTTCTGTGCGTTGACAGAAGCAGTCCAAATTTCTCCACGCACCTTCCACCCAAGACTAGGAGTGAAACCCAAGGTTGCAAGCTCACTGGTCACCAGCCTGACCCAGAACGGCAGCCCCACAGCCATGACCTCCAAGGCTTCCTGGCCCCCGCTCTCCTGGGTGAAGCAAGAGACGGTCTCCTTCCTGCTCTAGGAGAGGCAGCTGCCCCTCCCCTGCTGCCATGGGAGGGGCAGCGGCTTCCTCTCCCACTGGGCACCCGAACTTCCACAGGTGGCCATCCTGGCCACCGCGCCACCAGACAGGACGGTGACGTGGTCTCTTTGTGGCTGATGGTTCCACACCTCCTCGCGGTGCAGTCTTGCTAATAAATTTTTCATAATGTATTAATTTAATCTACATTTATACCCCCATAGCTAATATTTTTGCTATAAAATCATAGCCAGAGTAATGAAAAGATCTAATAAGCTGGTTCTCAAACCTTTGACCACTAAAGCTGAGAAATACACGTAGTTCTGAAATATAGCCAGGGTTCATCGTCTTTGTATATATTCTTTCTCTGCAGAGTGTAATAGGAAAACAGAACAAAAATAGTGGAGCCCTTAATCCAATACGTTTGTCTTCATGAACTCACATGAGTCATTTACACCCTTGGTGTCCCCATTGCCTCACTTGTAAAATAATAGGAATATAAATAATTGGATTATATCCAGTAGGTTTTCCAAAGGTGTTTTTTCCTAAACACATGAAAATCTTTCTTAAAAGAAGTTTTTCGGTAGAAGCACAGTCCATATGGACAGAGGAGCCTGGCATGAGGAGTCCTAAGAGTCAGACACAACTTAGCGACTAGGCCATCTCCACTGTTACAATGCACATGTCAGGTAAACGCAGAGCTCTCTGGTTGAAGCCGGGATGGTGGGACCCCTAAGACTCACCCACTTACAGCCCCCACCCAACTCTCTCTCACCTGTTTCCACCTCGTATTAACAATGTGTGGTTTCGTATCCAAGCACAGCTTGGGTATGTGTGAGCATTGGCATGTGTGAGCACATGTCTTGATAGGTGTACGTGTAAGGGTGTGAGTTTGTGTGTGCTTCTGTGCGTTGACAGAAGCAGTCCAAATTTCTCCACGCACCTTCCACCCAAGACTAGGAGTGAAACCCAAGGTTGCAAGCTCACTGGTCACCAGCCTGACCCAGAACGGCAGCCCCACAGCCATGACCTCCAAGGCTTCCTGGCCCCCGCTCTCCTGGGTGAAGCAAGAGACGGTCTCCTTCCTGCTCTAGGAGAGGCAGCTGCCCCTCCCCTGCTGCCATGGGAGGGGCAGCGGCTTCCTCTCCCACTGGGCACCCGAACTTCCACAGGTGGCCATCCTGGCCACCGCGCCACCAGACAGGACGGTGACGTGGTCTCTTTGTGGCTGATGGTTCCACACCTCCTCGCGGTGCAGTGGCGGCTCCCCGGCCAACAGCGCCCCCCAGAGGACGTGCTTCTGCTTTACCCTCTCTGGGGGCAGGAGCGGCCTTCCTGCCGTGACCACTCACCCACCAGCCCCGTGCAGCCGGCGAGAAGAATGCCCCCTTCCGTTTGGAAAGAGAGTCACTCCGGCCTCGAGATTTTACAAAGTTCAAGAAAAAGCTCTTTGGGTTTTTACTTACACCCTTTCCCGATTGCCACCCCTTTATAGGACTGAAGGGGGTGGGTGTCGAAGCAAGGAGTGCATCTCTGTGGCTGAGGTCACACAGTCCTCTGAACAGTTCCTTTCTAGAATGATGAAGACTTTTTTTTTTTTTTTTTAACTGAGTCAGCTTCATGTGCCTGGCTTATTTCTCCCTTAATGCTCCCCCGGGAGGCCTCCCAGTCCCTGTGCAGATAACTTGAAGCTCTCCAGATGTGTCCCGGTGTGTCAGAGCCCCAGCTGAGCCATCCCGGGCACTTCCTGAGACCCTTTACGCACACGCACGGATGAATCAGTGCGTGGTTATGGAATACATCAAGAACAGCTCGTCGCCGAGATGACCTAACAGCTAGGGGAGCGAAATTTCCACCCTCCCTCAGCGTTTTAATTTCAGGATGCCTGTGGACACTCTAAGTGTGTTAGGGAGGTACTAACTGGTCGTCAAGGCAACAGGATCCTTCAGGATGCCCCAGGAGGTGCTGTGCGTGGCACCCGGAGAGGGCGGGAGAAACGAAACTGCAAAAGTATGAATAGAGGAAGGTGGGGCTCATGTAGCTGGGGTCAGACTGGGAACCTCCAGAACAAGCATGCTATGCTTAAGAGGAAGGGGCTTCAGATCTGGGTAGACGTCTTCCCTCACGAGCAATGGCACTGCTTTGGTTTTTGACAAATACCATATAATGGTTTTTGGAATACCATAGAATCTAGGAGTAAGGACTCTGTTTAGATTAGTTTTTCCTAGAGTTCTGGGCACAACCTCCTTGACTGTAAGTGGAAATGAATACAGGTATGACCCTGATGCTGGGACAGATTGAAGGCAAAAGGAGACAGAGGCGGCCGGGGAAGAGATGGTTAGATAGCATCCCCCACTCGATGGACATGAGTTTGAGCAAACTGCCAGAGATAACGGAGGACAGAGGGGTCCGGCATGCTGGAGTCCATGGGGTCACAAAGAGACGGGACAGCTTAGCAATTGACCGACAAGGAACAGGCGTGGAGGCCCCCACATCCTCTCTCCTAGAGGGTCACGATGTACTCTGGCACACTGCACATTAGAGAACATTTAACGTTTTAGAGATGTTTAGAGAACTTTTTATGATTCACTGTTTTTAAATACATTGGCATTAGAACTCTTAAAAAAATCAAACACACTATCTTCAGAAATAAGGTTTTATGGATTGCATTTTGAGAAAGTGAGCCTAGAACAGGGGTCAGGAAACTTTGTCTATAAAAAAATAAATAGGAAGACCTTTCAGCCTTGTGGCCGTGCGGCCTGCGGCAACGATGGGCTGTGGCGTGAAGGCAGCTGTGGACGGCACACAAGCCAGCCTACGCGGCTGCCCTTCAGGTAGACTGGGGTTACGGACACGGAAATCGAAGTTTCATGTCATTTTCACATGTCACAAAATATTATTTTTCTTTTGGCTTTTTTCAGCCTCTTAAAAAAATGAAAAAAAGAAAACACACAGCTTAACTCGAGGGCTGTACAAAGACAGGGGATGAGCTGCATTCGATGTAGTTTCCTGATCGCTGGGCGTGGAAGCGGCCACAGCCAGTGAAGGAAGTGAGCATCTGTGCAGATTGCCAGACCCAGTGCCCACGGAGCAGACCTCCTGTCTGTTTACCACCCCCTGACCCTTCAACCTCCAGGGCTCTGCTTGCCACTTAGGACTGCACTGAGCTGTACGGTACATGCCTGTCCGTGTCTACTGAATGAAGGGCTAGCCATCCATTCAATCTATCTGTTTGCAGCATGGGCAGAAGTTAGTTTGAACTGGTCCTGCTCGATGGATATGTCAGTGCAAGTGGCAGTAGGAACCCATGACTCTGGCATGTTCAGTCCCAACAGGCATTCCACACTTTTCTGAACAGTCTTTGGTTGTAGGTAAAGGTTACGGCCGTCTGGGGTACAAATGATGAGCAGACTGACTGGCTAGAATAACAATAAGTGCATTACGAAACTCGCTTTGTCTTTGCAAGATAGGAATTGAGAGTCAGTGGCAACATCTGGACCAGAACACAGATCTACTTCTAGATATTTCTTCCACTCATATCTGAGTTTTCACTCGTTTCCTGGAAAGGCTCTGTGTTGGCGTCCCCATGGCATGGGTTAGTCTCCCTCAGTCTCAACAAAGTCCATTGCCTCCAGCCTGCCTTGGGGTATACGCTCAAGTTAGTCTCTTTCTGAAGCTGTCTTGTCCTTTGGAAGTTCCTGCTGGTAATATGGAATCCCTGGATGACAGACCGTTTGCCTGCCTGCAGACCCGTCTCCTCATGAGCACCCTCCCTGACGACTCCAGTACTCCTTCCTCTAAACATACGAATTCGTTCCTCCATCCATCCAGAAGATGCTTCCTGAAAAGATGCTTACCCACACCCTGCTGTGACCTGGGTGGGGGACCTCTCCCTTCAAAGAGCTCACAATTTCATAGATGAGCCAGAGCCACAGACAAGAAGGACAACTTCACGAACACTGAGAACCTCTCCCCCGGCTCCTGACCACACAGTCTGGTACCTTTGGTTCCTTTTTCGGGGGCTGATGAGAGCCTCCAACTGGCTAGGGATTCTTGAGGCCAGACGCCATGCCCTCGGTCTTCCTTGCCTCTGAAGTGCCTGCACAGAGGCCGCACACAGAGCAGACGCTCCTCACAGGCCAGCAGCCTCTATTTTAGGGTTGTGATACTGGATGTTGGTTTCTTCGTGACTGAGATGCACCCAGACTTGTGTGCTCTTGGTGACCAGTGGACTTGACAGTGGGAGTGGGGGCAGGGAGCCGCAGCGGGCTCTGCACCTGCTGTGGGTGGTGCAGGTGGGGCAGCAGACCCCCAGACAACAGGGGTGAAGAAGCCCACCCTCACTGTCCTGACACAAGACAGTGGACCCTTGGCTACTGTGGACCTCAAAGAACTCACTTTCTAGCTCTACCCCCTTCCCAGGAGGAAGGCCCCTCCAGAGCAGACCCTGCAGAAGGGCAGGTGATTACACTTCAATGTCTATAGACATTTTCAAAACAACAAAGTAGCAAGTCAAATGACAAAGCCATGCAGCGAGGCCAGACCTCAGACCGCAACAGCCCTGCCCAGCCCCGGCCCTCATGCCAGCTGATCAGAGGACAACCTGGCCATGTCATCAGAGTAGGGACAGCTGGGACCCTGCCTCGGTTTCACGTGGAGAGGTGGTGGGGTTTGTTGGTAAACCTTCAGAACTCGTGCTACGTGGATTTAGTATCTTTCTCTCTGTTGTCTGGCACAAATGATTCCTATCCTTCTGAGCTTTAGGTTCTGCATCTGTAAAATGGGAAAAATAGTATCTTTTGCTCTTGTGAGGCCTTCGAGAGAGAATGTAAAGAACCAGGCACCCACAAGGACGTCACAATGGTAACTAGGAGTATTCCCTTTCTACCCCAGGGGCCATCTTCGGGGCCGTGCTCACGCCCAGCCACTGCCTCTGTGCGCCCCCCTCCGGGACCTCCGTGTGCTCTGCCAGTGGATGGGCTTGATCCACAATGGTGCCCGCTGGGGCTTTCAGCTTTGACTTTCCATAGATCTCCTAAACGCCTTACCTCTCCTCCATCTGTTTCTCATCTCCATATATTGTGATTCCACATTACAGATGTCGCCTGCCTCTTGAAGAATACGGGCCTTGTGTTTTTTTGGTGTCTCATTCTCGGGCCTGTACTGGAGTAATTCTAAAAAGAGGGAGGGCAGGGACCTCACGGCTCTTCCATCTAAAAGCCTAGATGTCTTTTCAGATACATCATCCAGTGCGACCCAGCATCGGGTCTCTTAGAAATCCGAAGTGGAAGCAGAGCGCTCCCGCTTCCTCCTCTGCTCCCCCAGTGTAATAAAGACACAATAGCTCGCTTATTCTGTTTCCCTGCCATCAGCACATTCCTCCTGTGGGTCCCTCAGGCCCCACTCACGGATGAGGCAGTCAAGGCTGGAGCTTGACTGACTGGTAGGACGGGGGGGATGGGATCGAGCGAAGAGAGCCTTACCACAAACCAGCTGCTCTTCCGAGGTTGATTTCCATTTTGGAAAATAGCAGAAGCAATTACCGTGGCTCATTAGAAGGCCTCACGCACTGGCTGCAGAACTAACTATATTTGGAAAACCGTATTCACTTAGCTCCAAAGCGGTGAGAGGGCGTGAGAGGGTGGCAGGGAGAGGGAAAGACAGATGGGGCCGACTGCGTGGAGACATGAATCTGCAAACAGGTGATGTGATTGAATTGTGCAAGGAAGTAAGCCCGGAGGTGGCTGGGACACCAGGCCCACGTGGACCTGAGTCTTCTTGCTCCAAAGCTTGGCAAGCGCCAGCCCGTTAGAAAACTGAGGTTGCGCACGGGGAGGCCCTTCTGCCCAAGGAAGCGGGTCGAGCCAGAGTCTCTTTCATGTGTCCCTCTGAGAAAGTCCAGGTACCACCTCCGATGCCCAGGGAGCAGGGGTGAGCTTCTGTGGTCACCCCTGAATTTACCATTCAAGTCTGTCAGGGCCCGAGGGCCTCTGGAACAGCTTTCCGTTCTTTCTACTGCTTTCTGACGAGCAAGTGTCCACAAAACAGGTGGCTAACTCCTGTCTTGTATTTGCTCATAACAAAAGGAAGCGTTCTGCCATGGGAAGGGCACACTTTGGACAAGAAAGGTGTGGTTCAGGAAACGTATGGGGTGGGACTTAACCCAGAGAGAACTTAAAAAAAAGTCACCTCCACTCTCTATGAATGTGGCCACCTGGAGCCCTTCATCCCATCTTATGTAAGTTGTGGGACGGGGCTATTTCATTTGTACTTAACAATCCTCAGTGTTTGTATGGTTCTTCATAATTGACAAAGTACTTTATATTTTACCGGAGATGTCAAGACATGCTTCCCACTGTAAAGAAAGGAGAGAGGCGTCTCCCCACCCCAAGCAAAGCAGAGGTGGGGAGAATGGTCTTTGTCTAGCCTTTGTAGGCAACAGACAGGAGCCAGGCACCTCGGAATTACACACTCTTGCTAATTTGTACTAGCCTCCCCTGCCCTGTTGATGATCTCTGGCTTTATCATAAAACATCTCATTTAAAACCCAGGTACATAGGATTGCTTCTATTTTACAGAGGAATAAAATGAAGCTCAAGAAGTTTTCATGCTTTGCTCAGAGCCACCCATCTACATGGGGCTTCCCCGGGGGCTCAGGAGACGCGGGCAGAAAGAGCTGTACAATTGCTTTGGATGTGTTCCCCTGGTAAGGAATCTCTGGGTGTTAGTTTTAAAGCAGTTTCCCCGCGCCAGGGGCTCCTTATACTGGATAGTGATTGGACAAACCATCAAACCCTTTTTGGAGGAGGGTTGACTTCAGAACCCACAGAGACGTGATGACGCTGGAAAGCCCAGAGCAGGGGGATGCGGTGAGCCCCTGGGGCTGGTCACCAAGAAGGCAGAGCCCTGGAGCAGAGCACAAGAGCTGCTCGATCTGAGCAGAGGTGAGCAGACACAGGCTGTGTCGTCAGGTCCGTCAGGTCATAAAGCTCCGACTGGACCCTGAATAGTGAGATCCATGCTCCATGTCCCAGGGGAGCCTCTAGGAGGGTTTCCCGAACCCTCGCTGGTGCTTGTGGGTCGCTTATAAATGCCCACTCACCGAGGCAATCCCACCATGTCTCTGCTGTTTGCAAAGTGAAAGGACTCAACCTGGAAGAACAGCTGGATAGAAGCATGGAATACTCTTCAAGCATTTTTACAATGAGAATACAAATAAAAAACAAACATGCTTTTCACTAAAGAAGTGGTGAAGGAGACAGACTGTGGCCCTCTGCCTGGAGCCACTGTTCTAGTCAGTTAATTGAACGCCTGTGAAGAAATCGACACGATGTCTCAGAGGAGACCAAGTGCTCCATCTGAGGATGCTGGGGGCGGAAAGCACACGGGTTGCTTGGCCAGGGCAGATGTCAATAATGATGGGCATGTTTCTAGATTCCGTATTTGTGCATTTATCTGATGATATTTGTTTTCTCTTTCTGACTTCCTTCACTCTATATGACAGACTCTAGATCCACCCACATCTCTACAAATGACCCCATTTTGTTCCTTTTTATGACTGAGTAATATTCCATTGTACATGTTGGAGAGAGAGTAGTGACGGGTTCTTTCCTGACTTCCTTCACTCTAGAGACCTAGATGTTGCCCTGTTGATGATCTCTGGCTTTATCATAAAACATCTCATTTAAAACCCAGGTCTAGGATTGCTTCAAACAGAGGAATAAAATGAAGCTCAAGAAGTTTTCATGCTTTGCTCAGAGCCACCCATCTACATGGGGCTTCCCGGGGCTCAGGAGCGGGCAGAAAGAGCTGTACAATTGCTTTGGATGTGTTCCCTGGTAAGGAATCTCTGGGTGTTAGTTTTAAAGCAGTTTCCCGCCAGGGCTCCTTATACTGGATAGTGGTTGGACAAACCATCAAACCCTTTGTGGAGGAGGGTTGACTTCAGAACCCACAGAGACGTGATGACGCTGGAAAGCCCAGAGCAGGGGGATGCGGTGAGCCCCTGGGGCTGGTCACCAAGAAGGCAGAGCCCTGGAGCAGAGCACAAGAGCTGCTCGATCTGAGCAGAGGTGAGCAGACACAGGCTGTGTCGTCAGGTCCGTCAGGTCATAAAGCTCCGACTGGACCCTGAATAGTGAGATCCATGCTCCATGTCCCAGGGGAGCCTCTAGGAGGGTTTCCCGAACCCTCGCTGGTGCTTGTGGGTCGCTTATAAATGCCCACTCACCGAGGCAATCCCACCATGTCTCTGCTGTTTGCAAAGTGAAAGGACTCAACCTGGAAGAACAGCTGGATAGAAGCATGGAATACTCTTCAAGCATTTTTTTACAATGAGAATACAAATAAAAAACAAACATGCTTTTCACTAAAGAAGTGGTGAAGGAGACAGACTGTGGCCCTCTGCCTGGAGCCACTGTTCTAGTCAGTTAATTGAACGCCTGTGAAGAAATCGACACGATGTCTCAGAGGAGACCAAGTGCTCCATCTGAGGATGCTGGGGGCGGAAAGCACACGGGTTGCTTGGCCAGGGCAGATGTCAATAATGATGGGCATGTTTCTAGATTCCGTATTTGTGCATTTATCTGATGATATTTGTTTTCTCTTTCTGACTTCCTTCACTCTATATGACAGACTCTAGATCCACCCACATCTCTACAAATGACCCCATTTTGTTCCTTTTTATGACTGAGTAATATTCCATTGTACATGTGGACACAGGAGAGGGAGTGGGGAGAGAGAGAGTGAGATGACTTGGGAGATAAGGATTAACACATATACACAACCACGGGTCACACAGATAGCCACCGGGAGTCTGGTGTAAAGCACAAGCAATTCAGCTCGGTGCTCTGAGATGACCTAGAGGGGTGGGGTGGAGCGGGGAGGTAGAAGGTTCAAGAGGGAGGGGATACATGTAGACACATGGCTGATTCACTTCATTGTACAGCATAACACTGGAAAGCCATTCTACCCCAATTTAAAAAATTACGGGAAGTCCTTCATTCTTTTCATCACTTGGGGCCAATTTCTTTCCTGCCTGGAGAGGTGGCAGGATGACAGCAAAAAGGTGGAGGGCCAGACACGTTTCACGAATTACGAGGGACTTCTGGAGGCAGAAGCACCCGGTTGCCATGGCCTGGGAGCTGTCTAATATCCACCTTCTCCAGAGCCTGGGTGGGGAGAGCAGTGAGAGAAGATAGAGGAAGGGAAGCTGATCCTCCCCAGATGAGTTACGAATGGGTGGAAGGCTTGCTCCCAAGTTAACATAACCATCCACTCAAGGCAGGTTTCCTTAGAGTCACTGTTAGATGCTCAGAATCTTCAAATGTTTTAAATATTTCTTTTTTTAAAATTTTGGCCTCTTTTATTGCTTTATTATTATTATTATTATTTTATCCATCTTTATTCTTTGGCCTGTGTCGGCCTCCCATTGCAGTGGCCTCTCTCGCTGCAGAGCACCAACTCTGGGCGTATGCGCTCCAGAGCACTGGCTCATAATTGGGCGCACCCGTCCAGCCGCTCTGTGGCATGTGGGATCCTCCTGGGTCAGGGATCGAACTGGTGCCCCTTGCACTGCAAGGCGGACTCTCTACCCAATGGACCACCAGGGAAGCCCCCTTCAACTGTTTTAAAGTTCCTTTCCGCTTCTGCCCCTCCATCTGTCCGGGGTCTCTCTCCTCCCCCGACCTCGCCCCTCCCCCAGTTCCTCCTCATTTCTTTCCTCTCTCCCTCACACCATGTTACCGTTATTGTCAGGAGAACGAGCTGCATGCATGCCAAATCAGGTCATTCACAAATATAGAACAAACGTCTGTCACTACAGATTTACCACGATGACTAAAGCATGGCGCTTCTGTCTGTGGAACGTGTGCCCATTAGTTATGTGGGATCACAGCCCGCTTAGCCTTTTAACCCTCTACCTTAGCGTCCCAGAGGTGCGCGTTCCCCCATACACACCCACTGGAGAGTGTTCGAATGATTTATCGTGGAGGCATGTCTAAAGCCAGCTTTTCCATTTAATCCCACCCCTCCTCCAACACACACACACAAAGCTATGTTCTGGAGTTGAGGGCTTTAACTGTAAATATTTGTTCTGGCAGAAACCTGCTGGCGGATATTTACCTAAAATGAGATAACTAACAACACTCCATTAAAGAAAATAAGCATGAACTGAGGCGATTTTTCAAGAAAGATTGCTAACCAAACATTAAACTCTATTTACGTTTTTTAGAATTCTCTAAATTTCATCATGTAAAAACCCAGATCAGTTCTCCTTCCAGTCTGATATTAAAATATACCTGATTGACAACTAAGAGAAAGAAAAACTACGAAGGAAATAACAGTAATTTAAAAGAAAAAGGTGGGGGGAGGGGATGAGGGATTCCCAGGTGACTCAGTGGTAAAGAATCTACCTGCCAATGCAGGACACACAAGAGGTGTAGGTTCGATCCTGGGTTGGAAGACCCCCCAGGAAAAGGAAATGGCAACCTATTCCAGTATCCTTGCTTGGTAAAGCTCACGGACAGAGGAGCCATGGACAGAGCAGGCTCTAGCCTATGGGGTCACAGAGAGACATGATTGAACAAGTCAGTGAGCATGCATACAAAATGGATAAAATGAATTTCTGAAATATTTATCTTTAAAATAGTTGTGTTTTCAAATGGTTATTTACTCCTTGTTAAAGCACAGGTCTGCACTGAATTTTACAGATAACTAAAGCAAAGTCAAAAGGTATCTAGTATGAATGAGAAAACTGATAGTCAAGAATATAATTCAATGCTGAGCACGAAAATTCCAAAAAGCTTGAGTCTTTATCTATTTTAATTTCTTCAGGACAGTCCAGACTAATTTTAAAACGCGTCTAGAACCTAATGAGAAAACAAAAGTGAAAGCACAAACTACTCATCCATACAACTGGTTTCTATTTTGATCGTTAGACTAAGCCTGTTTTCATTGAGAATTTTTATTTAAAAAAAAAAAATTAAGGCAGCAGAAACTACAAATGTTAAAATAATCAAATCAGACCTGGACTAACTTCCCCCATGCCTACCCATGGACACCAGTTGTAAATGCCTTTGCCAGTTAATTATTACACCATCATATCGTTATCACCATTGTTATATTTTGTTCATTTTTTTGATCATTAGCTTTCTGGTTCAACCATCATACATGGTTGTAATAGAAATTCATTGCCCCGTGATGGCTGTTGGGCTGCCTATGGGAAATGACTTGATAGTCTCGCAAACACTGAATCATGCAGAAAATTAACACTCATGTTCATGCACGTTTGCCTGCGTGTTGATGACCTGGAAACACATGCTTACACTCCATGTTTTTCCTTGTTGCTCTTGATTTGCTTCTTCTCTGCTAGGAATAGAACAACATGGGCTTCCTCCAGGGGATGCAACACTACCTAGCTCTGTGGCGTGGAAGGGCGAGAGGAGCAGATGGATGTAAACCGTACTGAGAGGAGGACGGGCAGAGTGCACACAGAGGCAAAGTGGAGCTACCTGGCCTCACACCTGGGCACTGCCAACCCGCTTGGCAGTCAGGCTGCATGAGAAATGGGAAGATATGTGCCAGAAGGAGAGTGGGTGTCCACGATGGCTCATAGGACATCGCCCTGGCCTAGGGAGCTCGCTCCTGGGGCCACAGAGTTCAGCAGCTCAGTCCTTGCCTCGCTGTCCTCACTCGGAAGAGGGGAATGACATCATGGATGCCATTTCTTCACTTCATCACATACCTCCTGGCTTATTACAGTCTTTCCTCCTTCAGTGGGCTTCCCTGGTGGCTCAGAGGGTAAAGAACCCACCTGCTATGCAGGAGACAGGGTTTGATCCCTCGGTTGGAAAAATCCCTTAAGAAGACCAACTAAACTAGTCCTTTATTCACTAAACATCAAGTCTTTCCTGATCTCTAGTGATGTCAGTGAGAAGCACTTTGTACCATAAGCAGACTTTCGGCAAGCTATCCACGCCCCCTCAGCAGTGCTGTCCCGAAGAACATTCTGCAGCAATGGAAATGTTCCACATCTCCATCGTCCTAAGTAGCCACAAGATAACGAGTGGCTATTGAACACTTGAAATAGGCGACTTGAACTGAGGAGCTAGATTTTTAATATTGTATGATCTTAACTCATTTAAAATTAAATATAAGTTCAATTGAATTCAACTTTCCATAATAAAAGTTGTTTTTGTTCCAAGACTAAATGTTCTATTCAGCTTTGCCAGTTAATTATTACACCATCATATCGTTATCACCATTGTTATATTTTGTTCATTTTTTTGATCATTAGCTTTCTGGTTCAACCATCATACATGGTTGTAATAGAAATTCATTGCCCCGTGATGGCTGTTGGGCTGCCTATGGGAAATGACTTGATAGTCTCGCAAACACTGAATCATGCAGAAAATTAACACTCATGTTCATGCACGTTTGCCTGCGTGTTGATGACCTGGAAACACATGCTTACACTCCATGTTTTTCCTTGTTGCTCTTGATTTGCTTCTTCTCTGCTAGGAATAGAACAACATGGGCTTCCTCCAGGGGATGCAACACTACCTAGCTCTGTGGCGTGGAAGGGCGAGAGGAGCAGATGGATGTAAACCGTACTGAGAGGAGACGGGCAGAGTGCACACAGAGGCAAAGTGGAGCTACCTGGCCTCACACCTGGGCACTGCCAACCCGCTTGGCAGTCAGGCTGCATGAGAAATGGGAAGATATGTGCCAGAAGGAGAGTGGGTGTCCACGATGGCTCATAGGACATCGCCCTGGCCTAGGGAGCTCGCTCCTGGGGCCACAGAGTTCAGCAGCTCAGTCCTTGCCTCGCTGTCCTCACTCGGAAGAGGGGAATGACATCATGGATGCCATTTCTTCACTTCATCACATACCTCCTGGCTTATTACAGTCTTTCCTCCTTCAGTGGGCTTCCCTGGTGGCTCAGAGGGTAAAGAACCCACCTGCTATGCAGGAGACAGGGTTTGATCCCTCGGTTGGAAAAATCCCTTAAGAAGACCAACTAAACTAGTCCTTTATTCACTAAACATCAAGTCTTTCCTGATCTCTAGTGATGTCAGTGAGAAGCACTTTGTACCATAAGCAGACTTTCGGCAAGCTATCCACGCCCCCTCAGCAGTGCTGTCCCGAAGAACATTCTGCAGCAATGGAAATGTTCCACATCTCCATCGTCCTAAGTAGCCACAAGATAACGAGTGGCTATTGAACACTTGAAATAGGCGACTTGAACTGAGGAGCTAGATTTTTAATATTGTATGATCTTAACTCATTTAAAATTAAATATAAGTTCAATTGAATTCAACTTTCCATAATAAAAGTTGTTTTTGTTCCAAGACTAAAACTTTGGTTCTTATCTCCACGTCTTTCCTTCCATTATAACTTCAATAGCATCTAATTGAGAATCTACCAATTGGGAAGCTTGGCTTGAGGTACCATGTAAGACAAAACCAGTGAGATCCATGCCCTTTGCCCCCATATTATCTTCTCTGTGAAAGTTTTCTCAGAACTTTCTCACATGACCATCTCTTCCTTTGCTTTCCCATCGTTCTTTATTGGCTTCAGTCATCTGTCTTCTATTTTATACTATCTTGGTTGGGAATTCCCTGAAACAATATCCCAAATCTTGATTGAAAACAGGATCTGAACTGAGCAAAACTCTCTCCACCTCCAAGTGTGACTGTCACCCATCTGTATTTTGTCTTTTATTCAACAGTAAGGTTCAGTAATTGTATCAGCCTTGTAACAGATCAGAAAATTGTGACAATCTTTTCAATATAACACCATCTTATACTAATATAACTGTATTTTGGAGTTATGCAAAAGTTTGGTTAATATTTGGAGACGGTACAAGATGATAGAGAAAGTGAAACAAAATTCCGCTGCTAAGCATGTTAGCACAAGACAAATCTTTGCTGCATTTAACTTTATCTAATTCATTTCAACCAACATGTACTGACAGATCGCAATATACAAAACATGGTTCTGTTATGCTTGCTGATGCAGGAGACGCAAGAGACACAGGTTCAATCCCTGGGTCGGGCAAACCCCCTGGAGGAAGGCATGGCAGCCCACTCCCGTATTCTCACCCAGAGAAGTCCATGACAGAGGAGCCTGGCGGGCTACAGGCCATAGGGTCACACAGTGTCAGACACAACTGAGGTGACTCAGCATGGATGCACATGCAGGTTTCCCTCCCTCTAGCCTATATCATACCACTTCAAATTGGGGGTTGAGAGGATATAAACTGGTCTTGCTGGGACTTCCCTGGCAGCCCAGCGGTTGAGACACCGTGCCTCTGTTGTAGAAGGCACAGGCTCGATCCTTGGTTGAAGGACTAAGACCCCACATGCTTTATGGCTCAGCCAAAAAGAAAAAAAAAAGAAAAAACCAAAATTGGCCTCCCTGCCTCCCTTCTGCATGTGGCAGCAGTCAAAATAGTGCTCATCGCTGTGGATATCTGTGTTTAAAATGGATGGAAGCTGGAGCTGGCGAGAATATTTCCGCATCAAATCTGAATAAATATCAGTGGAAACCCTGCTGACCTGTCTCTGTTCTGTCCTCCAGACTCCTTCTGTGTGATTCAAGGTGCTCACAGAAGACGTCAGAGTTGTAACAGAAACCCAAGCCTGACCTGATGTACCAGGTCTTCAAAGTTGACCTCTTCTGGGCAGATAAGTTACAGCAGGAGGGTATGTGGGTAAGAAAAACAAAGAGGAGGCACGAGTGAAATAGGACATCTTCAGAATCAAACAATATAACACAAAATTGACACCAGACATTTCCTGGGGCAGGAGAGAAGTGTCATTCTGCCTATCAGCTCACCTTAGGATCATACCAAATTTAGAATATCCTCATACTTCTCTGTGGTAAAGAATCTGCCTGCCATGCAGGAGACCCAGGTTTGATCCCTGGGTCAAGAAGATCCCTTGCAGAAGGGACGGGCTACCCACTGCAGTCATCTTGCCTGGAGAATTCCATGGACAGAGGAGCCTGGTGGGCTATGGCCCATGGGATGGCAGAGTCAGGCACGACTGAGTGACTAACACTTTTCAGTTTCATACCTTTCTGCATTACTGTGGAGACATATCACATTTATATTCCACATATATGCATTCAACCACATGTTTCTGGAAAAGCCAACAGCCACCGCATCCATAGTTCCCACACAACATGGCCTTGAAATGTGTGCCAACTACTTCATCTAGTGCTCGAGCAACAGAGATGCATTTCAATAATGCAAAAAAACAAGCCGGAAAAACTGGCTCTGTTGGCTCCATGGGAAGATAGTGTGATATCTGCAAAACTTGCATACTGTTCTCTGTGGGTGATTTAAGGGATCTTCTTGGGTGGAAAGAGAGCTGATGTCTCCCTGCCCCTGGGTTTCCACAGGCAGCTGTGGAATCAGGCCAGTGGCTCTCAGAGGCCACTCTTCTAGACCACTGGCAGATGAGGGCACCAGGAAGGCTGGGTCTCTGTGGAAACTCCTTCCCCCTCCCTTTCTATCCTGCACACTTCTCCTTCTTCCCTTTTCCCACTTCTCTTCCTGGAGAGCTTTCCTCGCTTCACAAGACGGGGCGGGGTTGGGGGTGTGGTGACACAGTGGAGGTTTCACTGATGGGGAAAGTTGGTACTCTGCCTTTTTGGTGAGAGCTCTCACCCCAGATAAACCGTGTGTCTCCCTCAGAGCTCCGAAGCCCCAGGGCAATACAGTAGCTGCAGCCAGCTAGGCATCATCACAGCCTGGTGGTTTCCTAAGCATGAGAAACCTTGAGTTGTCCTCACTATAAATCCAAGTTCAGGATTATTTCCAGGCAGGTCACCATGGAGACTATTTTTATCTGTGCCAAACAGTAGCCCTTCTTCCAGCTGAATGATTACCGGGTTTCTAAGAGGCTAGAAGCTATATTTATTTTTACTGTTGTGCAGAATTAGGGAGGAAATGTGTAATTAGGAAAAAAATATCCAGATCTCCTGAAACAAAACGGGAGGCAAGGAGGAAATGGGAACTCATGGTACCAGGGCAAATCACTAATCCTTCAGGGGAGCATTGTGATTGCTCCAGAGGCACGAGGTCACCAGGAAAACTTTAGCTTCGAAGCTAAATTAAGAAGAAGGTTCCCATTGTTTGTCTTAGGGTGGCCAGAGTTCATGAGTGCCTTGCTTTGCCCCCAGGGGCTCTGTTTCTCCTCTCTAGGCCAGCTCTGATGAAGAGGAAGTCATATATCTTCTAAGAATATTTCTGTCTTGTGCTTAACTCAGCAACATGCACAGAGGGAAATGAGGTTATGTGAACTTCCCATGGATATCTGGATGGGAGAGACTCAATGAACACAAGGAGTCCCTGTGAAACACATCCAAGGCAATCCAGTTGAGTTGACTCTTGTGATTCCGAGGGGCTGCCAGCTCAGGAAGGAGGAAGGACTATCCTCAGAGACGGTGACACCACAGCTACATGCAGATGGCCAAACCACATGGCAGGAGATGCCCCCCGTAAAATAAAATGGTGCCAAAATCTTCCACTGCAAACGGATTAGATGTGGAGATTTTTAATGATGGAATCATTTATGATGCAAATAGCTTCCTCATTGTTCCCTTTTTCCAAATAAAAGATTATTCTTGTCCCTGGTTAGCATGCTAGGTTCAAAACCTATCTTATTGTTAAAATCTTCCAGCAGAAAACTAACAGCCATGAGGAAAATCAACTCTGAGGCAAACTAATTTATAGATTCACTTAGAGTTTAGCAGTTGTGAAAATTAGTACATTTTAAAAAGAAACTTCACCATTTGATCTTAGAAACAAATTTCGTACACTCCCCGCATACACACACACACACACACACACACACAGATTACTTTTCAGTAAGTGTTAATTATGGCCCCATAGGAAATATTCAACCTTCACATGGGGAAAAGCAAGTCATTTTCCTAAGCAAGGGATTAGGCTAACATACGTGCTCCCATTTTTGGACCTAGCGAAGAATCCATTTTGATATCCTCTCTGAACTATGAAATGAAACTTGAGGACTCAGTGGCAAAGTTGAAACACAGTGGGGCTAAACTGGAGAAAGAACAGTATCCTTGGCTACCCTCCTTTAGTTCTTAGCCAGTCTATTACCATATTTCTTGTATTAAAATTATCTCTTTCCTCTAATTTTTTACTCATCCCTCGGAGTAGTGAGCCAGCGTCTTTTAAAGTAGTAGTTATTCAATAAGTATTTCATGAACGAATGGATTTTTCTCATTCACTTCTAGCTTTCAAATACTTGTTCAGCTCTCTCTCTCCCCAGATACTGGGGTGCAGAAAGTCTAGAAATACCACAACGGCAGTTATTACAGGATTTGTTTCTCATGCTTGGGCATTTTATGCTAAACAGGGTTACTGAAACCTGAAATTATTTATCACAAGAAAATGTGATTTGGGATCAAACACAATTAGGAAGCTGAGAAGACTTGAATATCTAGATCCACTTCAACAGCACAGAAATTCTCTAGACCTTCCTCTTTCATTCTTTCAGGAACAGCCAGTAAGTGTGAGGATAACTCCAATGCAAAAGGAAGGAAAACTCTCAAAAAGACCACTGGAAGTCCCAGAAAGAGGAACGTAACTGTCACACAACTCTCCTGAGAGCCCCTGCCCCCTCCTTTAAGAAAGTCCCCAGTTTCTGTTTTTATCCATAACTTCTATCACCAGGTCCTGTGTTCCTAACATAAATTATGGATAAAGAATTGGTAACAGAAGTTCCATAGCTTCTCTGGATCAGGGAAAATGAAAGGAAACTGTCTTCCTTGATAGACATATTCCCCTCTCACAAAGGTAAAGGAGGAAAGAAAAAAAATTGCCTTGATGGCTGTCCCCCTTGTTCTTCCTATTTCCTCACCTTGAAAGCAAACTATTGAAAATATTCACAGAAAGAAGGTTCTGCTCAGCCTTTGGGAGAATGCAGCACTGATTTTATCTTCTGTGATGACCTGAGTTGACGACATCAGTACATATATTGCACTCAAACAAAACGCTTCCAGGGTAGAACAGAGTCCCAGCTGCTGAAGGAGAAGATGAGGGCAACGCACAGTACTCATCCGAGTCACCAAGCTCAAGAGTACTGGACAGCGGAGGCTATGCTGGACTTGAAAGAAACTACACCCATTTGGCCTCCACGTGGTTTTCTGTGTAACCAAGCCAGTAGCAAAGGTCCAATTACACACTGACTAGAAGGCAGAGCACTTCAGAGAAACTCAAGTATAGTGATGCTGAGGAACGCCTATATGAGCTTTGCAAAGTCAGATCCTTTGGATAAGCCCAATCTTGTGGAATCTTTACGTAACACATGCGTGTCCAAAATCATCACTGGGGACTTGTTCATGATCTTCTCAGATATTCCCAGTTCTCTGTTTTGCCTTCTAGAACCACTTCATCCCTTTCAGCACATGACAACCCACCAAAGAAGAATCTCATGACCTTGGTAAGACTTACCCCCCTTTTTTTCTGATGAAAGATTCATTGTCGTTACTGAGTCTTTTCTTCTTCTGCCTTTACAGTAAGTGTGAGGATAACTCCAATGCAAAAAGGAAGGAAAACTTGAATATCTAGATCCACTTCAACAGCACAGAAATTCTCTAGACCTTCCTCTTTCATTCTTTCAGGAACAGCCAGTAAGTGTGAGGATAACTCCAATGAAAAAGGAAGGAAAACTCTCAAAAAGACCACTGGAAGTCCCAGAAAGAGGAACGTAACTGTCACACAACTCTCCTGAGAGCCCCTGCCCCCTCCTTTAAGAAAGTCCCCAGTTTCTGTTTTTATCCATAACTTCTATCACCAGGTCCTGTGTTCCTAACATAAATTATGGATAAAGAATTGGTAACAGAAGTTCCATAGCTTCTCTGGATCAGGGAAAATGAAAGGAAACTGTCTTCCTTGATAGACATATTCCCCTCTCACAAAGGTAAAGGAGGAAAGAAAAAAAATTGCCTTGATGGCTGTCCCCCTTGTTCTTCCTATTTCCTCACCTTGAAAGCAAACTATTGAAAATATTCACAGAAAGAAGGTTCTGCTCAGCCTTTGGGAGAATGCAGCACTGATTTTATCTTCTGTGATGACCTGAGTTGACGACATCAGTACATATATTGCACTCAAACAAAACGCTTCCAGGGTAGAACAGAGTCCCAGCTGCTGAAGGAGAAGATGAGGGCAACGCACAGTACTCATCCGAGTCACCAAGCTCAAGAGTACTGGACAGCGGAGGCTATGCTGGACTTGAAAGAAACTACACCCATTTGGCCTCCACGTGGTTTTCTGTGTAACCAAGCCAGTAGCAAAGGTCCAATTACACACTGACTAGAAGGCAGAGCACTTCAGAGAAACTCAAGTATAGTGATGCTGAGGAACGCCTATATGAGCTTTGCAAAGTCAGATCCTTTGGATAAGCCCAATCTTGTGGAATCTTTACGTAACACATGCGTGTCCAAAATCATCACTGGGGACTTGTTCATGATCTTCTCAGATATTCCCAGTTCTCTGTTTTGCCTTCTAGAACCACTTCATCCCTTTCAGCACATGACAACCCACCAAAGAAGAATCTCATGACCTTGGTAAGACTTACCCCCCTTTTTTTCTGATGAAAGATTCATTGTCGTTACTGAGTCTTCTCTTCTTCTGCACAAAATAGGCCCAGTATTCACTGTTCTGGTTTACAAAATCATTTTGTAAAGAGCTTCACAAGTGTATTCAGAGAATGGGTAACATGGGGGTTCTTGAGCCACTGATGGGAGACAAGTTGGGTCTGGTTATCCCGACACTGTGACGCTCGTGCCTATGATCTTTGCTCTGTGAAGCAACTATGCAGCCAGAATGCAGAATGAACCTTTTGGGACCACTGGACCCAGGTGTGCTCGTGAAACATAACTAAGAGGATCCTCACATGGTACAAATGTAGAGGACAGGCTTGAAATAGTTACATAGGATCTTGACCCTCAGTGTTGATCACAAAGAGAGTGGCTTTAACAGGCAGTGGATGCCTTCCATGGTAGTCTTAGTCTTTTGGGCCAAGAACTCAAACTCACGTCCATAGAGTCAGTGATGCCATCCAACCATCTTGTCCTCTGTCATTCCTAATAATGCTCATTTTTATAGAGGAGAAAGGAGAGTGTGGGAAAGAATCTGGTCATTTGCCTGTCTCTGTGTCACTTTGTATTTTGCAGAATGGATCCAGAATCTCTCTCTTGAGAGGCAGAATCCAGAAACACATATAAGCTTACTTTAAAACTTGGAGATGTCTCAGCCAAAGGAAGTGAGCCAGGGTGGAGTGAGATGCTCTGACATTCCAAATATAGCCCGCGCTTGGCCACTTAGGAAGATAGACGCGTTGCTAGCAACAAGTCCTTAGAACGTGTGTGATTTGGCATGTCTTGAGCTGTGAAGTAGATGCAAGGCAGGCAAAAAATTGATGATGTTACAGGGAGGGGCGGTGTGGGGTGCTAATTGCCATCTGCAGGGCCTGGAGATGGTGGCAGGGGAGAAGAGGAATGAAGAATCCCTTTCTTTTTAATAGGTTTTCAAGACGGGAAAATCATATTGCAACCCCCAAGCATTTGGGAACAATTATACATAAGACAGAAGGTACACCTAACATGAAGCTGGGAGAACTAGCCACTTTAGAAACTCACTTTACAGATGCCTTGGTGTCCGAAGAAAAAGGTTGGAGCATGTCCACTGCCAGAGGTCCCCTTATTCCTTCCAGCCATGTATATGGAACCCCAAAGAGATAGCCAAGAGCAGAATAGCAAGTCCTGATGGCTGTGGGATTGCTAATAACCACCTAGGGTGGTTTCTAGGATCGCTGGGAAAGTATGCAGAAGATGCTTCATGAGACAGGAGCAGAGAAGTGAAGGAAGCCGAAGCCACAACCTTATGGGCATGTGGTGAAGCTAATTCTTTGGCCCAGTTTAGACTTCACATTAGAAGTTAGTGAAATCTCTGAGAACCGTGTATGTTATTCCCTACATCGCTACCTGCAGAAGTAGGTTAATGTTTCATCTTTATTTTTATCTTACCAGGGAGAAAATTACATTACAAATGTTACAGTGCAAATTAGCATAGACTCATAGGTTCAAATGTTGAAGAGACTTTTGACTAAGTCTTGGAAGAAATCACACTATTGAAAGGAGAGGAAGAAGAGGAAGAAGAGGAAAAAGGATCAAAGTAAAATTAAAAGTAGAAACCCTGAGACTTACACTTCTTTTCTTAAACCCTAAAATCCTGAGTTTTTATTGTCATTCATTCATCAAATTGATCAACCCTTGATCTGTTGATTTAAACTCTGAATTCAAGTCCTTTCTGCCACTTTCCTGCCTTCATGAAATCTGGGCTATTTCTTTTTTCTATCTTTTAATTATATATATTTTTATTGTGGTACCAGTGGCATTCAGTGTCTAAAGTGCATGTGGTATACAACCACACCACAACTGAGGGTGGAACAGACCTGTAAGGAGGGGGTTTCTGAACTGGTTCTGAGAATGGACTCTCCAGTCTGATTAGATTTAAAAATGTGAATATTTTCAATACTGAAGGCATGAGTGAGTAACATGAAGAAATGATCAAAAGGTCTACGGTGCCCCCTTCTGCTATGCTGCCTTCTCTCTCCTCCAGGAAGTGAGGAGGGTCTAGTTTACTGATGGTCCACCCCAAAGCAAAGAGCTGGATCCCCACAGCCTTTCTTTCTTAAACACTCCTGAAGGACAGTGGTGAAGGGAAATCCTCTCAGTGGGCAGAAATTTGAGTAGTGCCCCTAGGTTGTTGACTTTGCTCAAAAGGAGAAATGGGCAGACATGTGATTGTATGATTATAGCCTGATTCATGGGCTGTGGCCAACAGTTTGTGTGATCAGGGACTTGGAAGGAATATGACGGGAAAATTGGTGATGAGATTTTGATAAGAGGTATGTGGATAGCTATCTCTGATAGGCATCACGGTCCAAGATTTCTAAAGAGATCTTTCACAGATGGTAAAATATGGCACAGGTTGACCTACTTTAGAAGTAGAACTTAGATATAGGCAAGTATTGAAGGAAGGGTAGAAAAGACAGGGGATGCTCAGAGGCCAAATGCGCCCAGGGCTGGTTCAGATGGTGTCTGATAGATCAATTGCTTAGCTGCTCAGTTGTGTTCCTCTCTTTTGCAGTCCCATGGATGGCAGCTCACCAGGCTCCTCTGTTCATGGAATTCTCCAGCAAGAATACTGGAATGGGCTGCCATTTTCTACTCTAAGGGATCTTCTCAACCCAAGCCAAAGATAGAACCCTCATCTCTTGGGTCTCCTGCATTGGCAGACAGATTCTTCACCACTGCACCATCTGGGAAGCCCACCTCCTGAAGTAGGAGATGCTGAATGAGATTTATTCCAGTCTGTTTTTGTTGTTATTCTCACACAACCATCCTTTCCATTTTTCATCTGAAAGAACTGCTTGCAATACAAGGAAAATGTGGAGTAGAGACCTTTATTGTGGATCTTGAAAAAGTGCTCCAGAGCCCAAGGCAGGTGGACTGGACTTACTTTGCGACAGATTGTTACTGAAGGAAATTTCCTGCCACTTTTCTTCTCAAAGCAGAGTCCAATGCCACTATCTGGGCCAAATCTATTTTTAGGATAAAGACTCCCATCTCTCATAATAACCACTTTCCGCCAAACTGCATGGCGTGTCCCCATGCTGGGCACAGCCTCAGATCACCAGGCCACACAGACCGCCCCACCAGCACTGCCCGTGAGGAGGGTCTAGTTTACTGATGGTCCACCCCAAAGCAAGAGCTGGATCCCCACAGCCTTTCTTTCTTAAACACTCCTGAAGGACAGTGGTGAAGGGAAATCCTCTCAGTGGGCAGAAATTTGAGTAGTGCCCCTAGGTTGTTGACTTTGCTCAAAAGGAGAAATGGGCAGACATGTGATTGTATGATTATAGCCTGATTCATGGGCTGTGGCCAACAGTTTGTGTGATCAGGGACTTGGAAGGAATATGACGGGAAAATTGGTGATGAGATTTTGATAAGAGGTATGTGGATAGCTATCTCTGATAGGCATCACGGTCCAAGATTTCTAAAGAGATCTTTCACAGATGGTAAAATATGGCACAGGTTGACCTACTTTAGAAGTAGAACTTAGATATAGGCAAGTATTGAAGGAAGGGTAGAAAAGACAGGGGATGCTCAGAGGCCAAATGCGCCCAGGGCTGGTTCAGATGGTGTCTGATAGATCAATTGCTTAGCTGCTCAGTTGTGTTCCTCTCTTTTGCAGTCCCATGGATGGCAGCTCACCAGGCTCCTCTGTTCATGGAATTCTCCAGCAAGAATACTGGAATGGGCTGCCATTTTCTACTCTAAGGGATCTTCTCAACCCAAGCCAAAGATAGAACCCTCATCTCTTGGGTCTCCTGCATTGGCAGACAGATTCTTCACCACTGCACCATCTGGGAAGCCCACCTCCTGAAGTAGGAGATGCTGAATGAGATTTATTCCAGTCTGTTTTTGTTGTTATTCTCACACAACCATCCTTTCCATTTTTCATCTGAAAGAACTGCTTGCAATACAAGGAAAATGTGGAGTAGAGACCTTTATTGTGGATCTTGAAGAAGTGCTCCAGAGCCCAAGGCAGGTGGACTGGACTTACTTTGCGACAGATTGTTACTGAAGGAAATTTCCTGCCACTTTTCTTCTCAAAGCAGAGTCCAATGCCACTATCTGGGCCAAATCTATTTTTAGGATAAAGACTCCCATCTCTCATAATAACCACTTTCCGCCAAACTGCATGGCGTGTCCCCATGCTGGGCACAGCCTCAGATCACCAGGCCACACAGACCGCCCCACCAGCACTGCCCATCCCGCACACTCCTCCGCACAGGGGCCCTGGAGGTTAAAAGAGTTCATTGTGAAAGGAAAGGTCCACTGGAAAAAGCTTTTATTTTCATATGGGAAAAACCTCATAAAGCACTGATTTCTCTTGATTAGCATTCACGACAGCAGCCCAGAATGCCTTCTCTGGCCAACTTGTTGATCTTATAAACCAGATCTCTCTTCTTGATCTGATTCCCCCCACCATCCCGTGCATTTGTTCTACTTAAACCTTTCAGCACATTTGTTAACTTGAGTGACACCAAAAAGACCCCACCATCCCATTAATAGGGACTCATGCAATCCACGGGATGTGTCTCATTCATTTCATATCGGCTTGGTTCTTTCCCAGATGTTCCCTTTCAGCAGATACCAGTGTGTTTTAAAACTTGGGATAATTATAGCTCTGTAAACCTAGAAGACAAGACTGGTTGGCTCCCGCCAGCTCCTCGCTCCTTATGTAATAACTTCATTGTTTAGTTATCACCCTATTCACGGAGCAAAGGGATCCGTGTCAGCCAAGACATCTATTCAGAGCACTTCCCCTGTGCCGGATAAACAGGAGCAGGAGCAGTCCTACCCAGAGAACCAACACCCATGCCAAAGACTTACTCCAAGTTTGACCTGGGCTGCTCTTCCCTTCTCAAATGGAACTATCCTTCTGAAATGGCTTCACCTTTTCTTTAGTAACAAATCAGCCACCAGGTGGGTCTCCTGCATTGGCAGACAGATTCTTCACCACTGCACCATCTGGGAAGCCCACCTCCTGAAGTAGGAGATGCTGAATGAGATTTATTCCAGTCTGTTTTTGTTGTTATTCTCACACAACCATCCTTTCCATTTTTCATCTGAAAGAACTGCTTGCAATACAAGGAAAATGTGGAGTAGAGACCTTTATTGTGGATCTTGAAAAAGTGCTCCAGAGCCCAAGGCAGGTGGACTGGACTTACTTTGCGACAGATTGTTACTGAAGGAAATTTCCTGCCACTTTTCTTCTCAAAGCAGAGTCCAATGCCACTATCTGGGCCAAATCTATTTTTAGGATAAAGACTCCCATCTCTCATAATAACCACTTTCCGCCAAACTGCATGGCGTGTCCCCATGCTGGGCACAGCCTCAGATCACCAGGCCACACAGACCGCCCCACCAGCACTGCCCATCCCGCACACTCCTCCGCACAGGGGCCCTGGAGGTTAAAAGAGTTCATTGTGAAAGGAAAGGTCCACTGGAAAAAGCTTTTATTTTCATATGGGAAAAACCTCATAAAGCACTGATTTCTCTTGATTAGCATTCACGACAGCAGCCCAGAATGCCTTCTCTGGCCAACTTGTTGATCTTATAAACCAGATCTCTCTTCTTGATCTGATTCCCCCCACCATCCCGTGCATTTGTTCTACTTAAACCTTTCAGCACATTTGTTAACTTGAGTGACACCAAAAAGACCCCACCATCCCATTAATAGGGACTCATGCAATCCACGGGATGTGTCTCATTCATTTCATATCGGCTTGGTTCTTTCCCAGATGTTCCCTTTCAGCAGATACCAGTGTGTTTTAAAACTTGGGATAATTATAGCTCTGTAAACCTAGAAGACAAGACTGGTTGGCTCCCGCCAGCTCCTCGCTCCTTATGTAATAACTTCATTGTTTAGTTATCACCCTATTCACGGAGCAAAGGGATCCGTGTCAGCCAAGACATCTATTCAGAGCACTTCCCCTGTGCCGGATAAACAGGAGCAGGAGCAGTCCTACCCAGAGAACCAACACCCATGCCAAAGACTTACTCCAAGTTTGACCTGGGCTGCTCTTCCCTTCTCAAATGGAACTATCCTTCTGAAATGGCTTCACCTTTTCTTTAGTAACAAATCAGCCACCAGGTGGGTCTTGCCCTCTGCTGGTAAATCCTGAATGGGTGGGGCAGGCCAGCATGGGTGATGAGGAGGTACTGGGCCCCTGAGTAATGAAAGGAAAGGTGTGGGAGGAGACCCAGAGCACTGGCCAGTGGGCCACACCTGTTGTCCCTGTCAGAGAGGAAGCCGTTTTCTTCTGCCCTTGTAGGTTGTCCTTCTAGTCTAAGAATTAAATTGACGTGAGACAGATGAACTGGAGAAAAGTCAAGTGAAAATTTAATTATGTGTATACATGGGGAAGGGGCTTCCCAGGTGGTGCTAATGGTAAAGAACCTGCCTGCCAATGCAGGAGACATAAGAGATGTGGGTTTGATCCCTGGGTCAGGAAGATCCCCTGGAGGAGGGCATGGCCACCCATGCCAGTATTCTTGCCTGGAGGATCCTGTGGACAGAGGAGCCTGGCGGGCTACAGTCCACGGGGTTGCAAAGAGTTGGACACAGCTGTAGGGACTTAGCACACACGTATACATGGGTGAAATCCAGGAGAACTGAGTCATTCGCCAAAATAGACAAAACCCTCAATCAACATCTTCAGCTAAAGACAAAAAGGGATGTTGAGGGTAGTGGTCTGGGACTTCAAAGGGGAGGCAGGGAGCAGACAAAAATGCGTAAGAGAGGCAAGAAGGGATGACTCTGGCCCACCATCCCATTAATAGGGACTCATGCAATCCACGGATGTGTCTCATTCATTTCATATCGGCTTGGTTCTTTCCCAGATGTTCCCTTTCAGCAGATACCAGTGTGTTTTAAAACTTGGGATAATTATAGCTCTGTAAACCTAGAAGACAAGACTGGTTGGCTCCCGCCAGCTCCTCGCTCCTTATGTAATAACTTCATTGTTTAGTTATCACCCTATTCACGGAGCAAAGGGATCCGTGTCAGCCAAGACATCTATTCAGAGCACTTCCCCTGTGCCGGATAAACAGGAGCAGGAGCAGTCCTACCCAGAGAACCAACACCCATGCCAAAGACTTACTCCAAGTTTGACCTGGGCTGCTCTTCCCTTCTCAAATGGAACTATCCTTCTGAAATGGCTTCACCTTTTCTTTAGTAACAAATCAGCCACCAGGTGGGTCTTGCCCTCTGCTGGTAAATCCTGAATGGGTGGGGCAGGCCAGCATGGGTGATGAGGAGGTACTGGGCCCCTGAGTAATGAAAGGAAAGGTGTGGGAGGAGACCCAGAGCACTGGCCAGTGGGCCACACCTGTTGTCCCTGTCAGAGAGGAAGCCGTTTTCTTCTGCCCTTGTAGGTTGTCCTTCTAGTCTAAGAATTAAATTGACGTGAGACAGATGAACTGGAGAAAAGTCAAGTGAAAATTTAATTATGTGTATACATGGGGAAGGGGCTTCCCAGGTGGTGCTAATGGTAAAGAACCTGCCTGCCAATGCAGGAGACATAAGAGATGTGGGTTTGATCCCTGGGTCAGGAAGATCCCCTGGAGGAGGGCATGGCCACCCATGCCAGTATTCTTGCCTGGAGGATCCTGTGGACAGAGGAGCCTGGCGGGCTACAGTCCACGGGGTTGCAAAGAGTTGGACACAGCTGTAGGGACTTAGCACACACGTATACATGGGTGAAATCCAGGAGAACTGAGTCATTCGCCAAAATAGACAAAACCCTCAATCAACATCTTCAGCTAAAGACAAAAAGGGATGTTGAGGGTAGTGGTCTGGGACTTCAAAGGGGAGGCAGGGAGCAGACATGGAGATGGATGAGTGAATGAATGGTGGGCAGATACATGTGAGCTGGACCAGGCAGAGATGATGGGACGTGGAGTGGACTCTGGTCTTTAGCCGCTGCCCAGAGCTTCCCCTGCCTGACCCAGCCTGCATTCTCTGAAGACATCTCTGGTGATCGCTCTGGCCTGGGGATGTGTCCTCTATTTAAATTCTTTTAGGTGGTTAGGGGCAAGGTCAATGTTTCTGCCTGAGACTTTGGGGGCCCTGATGATTTTTAGCTTGAAATAATCCACATTCCAAAGAGACAATTTGGGGTGGTGAGTTTTGCTTCCCTACATTCCCAAAAATGAGAGAAAGGAGAGAGAAAGTCCTAAGCTAATTCCTGGAACAATCCAGAATGATCTCTGGGAGCTTTACTGGGGAGTCTGGGGGGTGGTGAGGAGCTGCACCATGCAGGAGGAGGTAGAGAGAGTTTAGACGTCGTGGAGGGTCTTCACCAGGGAGTCTAGACCTCGTTACCCAGCCTAGAGGATCCCAGGGAAGATCAGAGCCCAGTTTCCTCTGGCTTTTGCTCACCCCTGTTGATGCAGAGCCCATGGCCCATGGAAAGCGCCCCGCCCCACTGGTGTTTCGGAGATTCCCTGGGAAATCTACTTAGAGGGTAAAGACCCTGAACCACGGGGAACTCATTTCCTCTAACGTTCCTGGTGGACCCAAGAGCCCAGGGCTGTCCTGTCAGAAAATGGCAAAGCGCCCTAATGTACAGGCATTATGATCCCAGGTGGTGCTAAGGGCCTGCCTGCCAATGTAGGAGACATAAGAGATGTGGGTTTGATCCCTGGGTCAGGAAGATCCCCTGGAGGAGGGCATGGCCACCCATGCCAGTATTCTTGCCTGGAGGATCCTGTGGACAGAGGAGCCTGGCGGGCTACAGTCCACGGGGTTGCAAAGAGTTGGACACAGCTGTAGGGACTTAGCACACACGTATACATGGGTGAAATCCAGGAGAACTGAGTCATTCGCCAAAATAGACAAAACCCTCAATCAACATCTTCAGCTAAAGACAAAAAGGGATGTTGAGGGTAGTGGTCTGGGACTTCAAAGGGGAGGCAGGGAGCAGACATGGAGATGGATGAGTGAATGAATGGTGGGCAGATACATGTGAGCTGGACCAGGCAGAGATGATGGGACGTGGAGTGGACTCTGGTCTTTAGCCGCTGCCCAGAGCTTCCCCTGCCTGACCCAGCCTGCATTCTCTGAAGACATCTCTGGTGATCGCTCTGGCCTGGGGATGTGTCCTCTATTTAAATTCTTTTAGGTGGTTAGGGGCAAGGTCAATGTTTCTGCCTGAGACTTTGGGGGCCCTGATGATTTTTAGCTTGAAATAATCCACATTCCAAAGAGACAATTTGGGGTGGTGAGTTTTGCTTCCCTACATTCCCAAAAATGAGAGAAAGGAGAGAGAAAGTCCTAAGCTAATTCCTGGAACAATCCAGAATGATCTCTGGGAGCTTTACTGGGGAGTCTGGGGGGTGGTGAGGAGCTGCACCATGCAGGAGGAGGTAGAGAGAGTTTAGACGTCGTGGAGGGTCTTCACCAGGGAGTCTAGACCTCGTTACCCAGCCTAGAGGATCCCAGGGAAGATCAGAGCCCAGTTTCCTCTGGCTTTTGCTCACCCCTGTTGATGCAGAGCCCATGGCCCATGGAAAGCGCCCCGCCCCACTGGTGTTTCGGAGATTCCCTGGGAAATCTACTTAGAGGGTAAAGACCCTGAACCACGGGGAACTCATTTCCTCTAACGTTCCTGGTGGACCCAAGAGCCCAGGGCTGTCCTGTCAGAAAATGGCAAAGCGCCCTAATGTACAGGCAGCCTTCTGCCCCCTTGGCTCTCTCCTCGTCCTGATCCTGCAGCCCCAGGAGAGCAAACAGGGCAGAACAAGAGGAAAACCAGAGGGAGTTTTAAAACATAACAATACATAGTGATATCGAACACCCACTGAAGCTGCATTATATGGATTCGGAAGGTACAGAAATGCTCTGACCCATCCTTGAGAAGGAATGTACTTATGATTAGAAAGATTCCTTTTTCTTTCTCTATCTTTCTTTCTACATATGTACACACACATATTCTTTTTATGATGTAGTTATATACTTTGTAGTAATCTATGTATATATATATATATATGTATATATACACATATATATGTATGTGTGTCTTTTTATATGGGCTTCCCTGGTGGCTTAGGTGATAAAGAGTCATATATATATAAATACATAAATACACACATACATACACACACACACACATATATATGTATCAGCATGGTTTTGGCATAAAAATTAATTTAGAGTGAAACTATTTGAAATCTTATCTAAACATCCTTTATTTGACTAAAACAGAGCCTTCTGAAAAGTGCAGCTGCCACCAACCCACCTCCAAGGGGGTTTCCTACAAATTCCAGGAAGGAGACCGACTGCCCGTTCCCATCAGTGTCAAGAAGCAGAGCCCGGCATACTTTCCCAGTGACGCTCCCCTCCACCCCTGCTTTTGTTCAGTTGAAATATCAGCCTTTACCTCTGAGCATCGAGCAAGTTACTCTTACTGAGAGCTCCCCAGGCACGCGCAAATAAACCTTGTCTTTTCTCCTGTCCTTCTGTCTATTGTCAGTTAACTTGCAGGTTCTGAGCATTCCGCCTAAGTGCGTGGACGAAGAGTTTTTCCCAAGAGTTTTTATGTATAAATATGCACACACACACATTCTGCTGACAGTTTCTGCAGGCCCTTTCAGATCTGAAAACACTCCTACTTCCTGTCCCACAGTGCTGCGCTGTCACCCCCACCCTGGCACGCACGTTGCACACGCACCCCCTGGAGCGGCTCTCCTCCCATCAGGCTCTGCTTCTGTCCAGCGGCGTCAGCCGCGCCTCGTCTGGTCAGCCGGGCACTGACATCTCCAACCACAGCTGAGGCCCTGGACCTTCAGGACACCGGACTTGTCACTGAGACTTCTATTGTTGACGGGAACTGGGGCGCTGGGGGGTTCTCTATTCCCTCATTTTCTATGAGAGATGTCATTTTTAAGCACACTGTTTCTATTGTTTTGCTTGGTTTTCTCCTTTTTCAAATCCTGCCTTCTCCCCAGGGGATTATACCTGTATCTGACGTGACCCAGAAAGGGACCTGCTCCCCATTAGGAGCCCCCAGCTCCCGCAGGCACCTGGTCTGCAGTCCTCAGGGTACTTCAAACACCGCCTGGCACCCAGCCCAAGTCCACAGTGTTGGATCCATAAATCTAAAATCCAGAAGGCTCTGAAAACAGAAGGATTTTTATAACTGCCTTGGTGGCCAAATGCGAAGGGATACAAGGCTCCATTTATCCTGCTTAGTGTGGATATTCATGTCCTGTTTTGCTGATATAGGACTGTGGAAATATGGATGTGTTTGATCCCAGGGTTGGCCTCTGACCCCTCTGGGATGTTATCAGACATTTAGTTTACGAACCCCGGTGCTTTGCTAAAGCTGGAAATGTTCTGAATTCTGAAGCCTGTCTGGCCTCAGATACGTGGACCATGGCCTTTGAATGTTCCAGTGCATGTGCTGGGTGAAGGCCGACCCACTCCTCCTGCCCCACACCCGGGCTTCCTTGCCGCTCAATCTCTCCGTTTCTTGGCTCTACAGTAGCCACTGTCCCCAGGCTTCATACCAACAGGCCCAGTGTGACCAGTGGGGATGTCCCGCACATGGTCCAAAGCTGGGCCCTCACTGCTCATGGGAGTTAATGACACAAAACACATCCTTAGCATCACTGTAAGGAAAAATGACAGACAAAATGTTTTCAGAGAGTACCAGGCCAGCTAATTAACAGGAAAAAAACAAACAGCACTAATTTTTTTTTTTTTAATCTTGATAGTAGTCAATTGGTCTTCCCTGGTGGCTCAGTGGTAAAGAATTCACCTGTCAATGCAGGAGATGGGAATTCAGGCCCTGGTTGGGAAGATTCTCTATAGAAGGAAATGGCAACCCACTTCAGTATTCTTGTCTGCAGAATTCCATGGGCAGAGGAGGTTAAACAACAACAAGCAATCCACTGCAACACCTGAATGGCTGAATATTGATGTTCTAGCTACACTGGACCCGCTTTTGATGGTATTTTAGGGTGCTTTTTAAAAGTTTACTCTCCCTCCTTTTCCCTTTCTCTCTCTGCACTGCCCAAGGTCTGGGCTCTACGCTCCTGGTGTCCCATATGGACATGCTTGGATTCACCAAACCTCATTCAAAGCCTGCGTCGACTTTTATATTTGTATTTAGGATTCCTACTCCTTCAAAAGGGACCTTCCCCCAAACTGATTAAGGTTCAGATCCCATAAAATATGGCTGCTCTCTGGGGAGAAGCTCAGTTTTCTCTAGTGTCCTTTATCTTTTCCAGGCTCCCATCCAGGATACATCACATTTAGTTATCACGACTCCTTAGGTACCTCTTGGTTGTGACAATTTCTCAGATTTTCCTTGTTTTTTTTTTTTTTGCTATACTACACAGCAAGTGGGATCTTAGTTCCCTGACCAGGGATCAAACCCAGCCTCCTGCCTGGGAAGTGCCGTCTTCATCAGCAGACCAGCAGGGAAGTCCCCCAATCTTCACATCAGGTTCTTTGAGGCAGGGGGTGGGTCCAAATCACCCCTTTTTACAAGGACACAGGTCATACTGGTTTAGGGGAACTTTCTACTGCAGCATGCCTTCATCTTAACTAATTGTGTCTGCGATGACCCTATTTCCACACAGAGTCACATTCTGAGGCTAAGGCTTTGACACATGAATTCTGGGGGACACATGTTAACCTATAATGGCCCATTCTCTGGTCCCCTCAACTTTTTGTCCTTATCACTTGCAAACTACATACATCTTAACCCTGCAGCCCTGACAAGTCTTAATTTAGTCCAACATCAGCTCTAAGTCCTAACTCTCATCTGAATTAAGTGTGGATGATGGAGCATGATTCACCCAGGACAAAATTCTTTTCCATCTGGGAACCTGGGAACCCAGACCACAGGTTATCTGCTTCCAAAATACAATTTTGGGATGGTCAACAGACAGACCTTTCTACTCCAAAAGGGAGGAATCAGAAGGAAAAAGGGTCATAGGACCCAATAAAGATGGAAACCTAGCAGAGTAAAGTCCATTAGAGTCTAAGGCTTGAGAATCATCCCCTGGCTCAGTGCCTCAGCCTCTGAGCCCACCCGCATTATGAAGGGTAATCTGCTTCACTCAGAGTCTACTGATGTAACTGTTACTCGCATCTTAAAAAAAAAGAAAAAAAAAATGCTTTCCCAGCCACATCTAGACTGGAGTTTTACCAAACAACTGGGCATCATAACCTAGACAAGTTGACACATAAAATTACCGATCACAGATATATTTTTTAAAAAGGTGTTCCAGGGCTTCCCTGGTGGTCTGCCTTGCAGTGCAGGGGGCGCCGGTTCGATCCCTGGCCTGGGAGGATTCCACATGCTGTGGAGCAGCTGGACCCGTGTGTCCAATTGCAAACTGGCGCTCTGGGGCACATGCACCCAGAGCTTGATGCTCTGCAGCAAGAGAGACCATTGCAATGGGGGGCCCACACAGGCCAAGGAATGACGATGGATAAAAGTAAATAAACAAAAACATTGCTTAGGGGATTAAAAGAATATGCTGAGATTTTAAAGAATAAAAATAAAAAGGTATTCTGATGTGTCCAGGATGGGAGAAAGTCAGGAAGAGACACTTAGAAGAGAAGGTGGAGGAGAGTTTCAGGCTGTTAGACCTGGGCAAGGTACCAGCGGGGCAAGACCCAGTGGGATCAGCTGAAGAGGGTGTGAGGTCCAGTTCTCCTCTGTCCCGGTGGTTTGGATCAGAGAAATGGACGGAAGTGGGGTGTGGAGAGGCGGACGTCAGGGCTGCGGCGCAAGAAGCCCTCGAGGAGAGCCGGCTGCTCTGGGGCTGGGTGTGCCGGCAGAGGGCTGGGCTGAGTCTGTGCCCCCGCCCCCACCCCGTATTGTGTGCTGGAGCCCTGACCAGCGCTGAGACAGTCATGAGGACAGAGCCACCGTGAAGGGATTAGTGCCCTTTATGAAACAAGGAAGAGACACCAGAGCTTCCTTTCTCTGTCCCGTGAGCGGGAAGGGGCTGAGAGCAGGCTGTCTCCGTGCACTGGATCAGCCCCCACTACCACTTTCCCTTGGCCTTGCCTCCTCTAGAACTCTGAGAAATCCGTGTCTGTTGCTGAAGGCACTCAGTCTTTGATTTCTCTCTTCTTGATAGTTTTATGTATTTATTTTTCTTGGCGAGGACTTTCTTAAAAAGCCCACGCATTATGAAGGGTAATCTGCTTCCCTCAGAGTCTACTGATGTAACTGTTACTCGCATCTTAAAAAAAAAGAAAAAAAAAATGCTTTCCCAGCCACATCTAGACTGGAGTTTTACCAAACAACTGGGCATCATAACCTAGACAAGTTGACACATAAAATTACCGATCACAGATATATTTTTTAAAAAGGTGTTCCAGGGCTTCCCTGGTGGTCTGCCTTGCAGTGCAGGGGGCGCCGGTTCGATCCCTGGCCTGGGAGGATTCCACATGCTGTGGAGCAGCTGGACCCGTGTGTCCAATTGCAAACTGGCGCTCTGGGGCACATGCACCCAGAGCTTGATGCTCTGCAGCAAGAGAGACCATTGCAATGGGGGGCCCACACAGGCCAAGGAATGACGATGGATAAAAGTAAAAAATAAAAACATTGCTTAGGGGATTAAAAGAATATGCTGAGATTTTAAAGAATAAAAATAAAAAGGTATTCTGATGTGTCCAGGATGGGAGAAAGTCAGGAAGAGACACTTAGAAGAGAAGGTGGAGGAGAGTTTCAGGCTGTTAGACCTGGGCAAGGTACCAGCGGGGCAAGACCCAGTGGGATCAGCTGAAGAGGGTGTGAGGTCCAGTTCTCCTCTGTCCCGGTGGTTTGGATCAGAGAAATGGACGGAAGTGGGGGTGTGGAGAGGCGGACGTCAGGGCTGCGGCGCAAGAAGCCCTCGAGGAGAGCCGGCTGCTCTGGGGCTGGGTGTGCCGGCAGAGGGCTGGGCTGAGTCTGTGCCCCCGCCCCCACCCCGTATTGTGTGCTGGAGCCCTGACCAGCGCTGAGACAGTCATGAGGACAGAGCCACCGTGAAGGGATTAGTGCCCTTTATGAAACAAGGAAGAGACACCAGAGCTTCCTTTCTCTGTCCCGTGAGCGGGAAGGGGCTGAGAGCAGGCTGTCTCCGTGCACTGGATCAGCCCCCACTACCACTTTCCCTTGGCCTTGCCTCCTCTAGAACTCTGAGAAATCCGTGTCTGTTGCTGAAGGCACTCAGTCTTTGATTTCTCTCTTCTTGATAGTTTTATGTATTTATTTTGCGGCTGTGCTGGGTCTTCAGGGCCGTATGGACTTTTCTCTAGCTGTAGACGGTGGGGACTCCTCCCCCGTTGCGGTGCACGGGCTTCTCGCTGTGATGGCTTTGTTGTAGAGCACAGGCTTTGGGGTGCTCAGGCTTCCGTATTTCAGCAATGGACTCAGGAGCCGAGGTCCCAGGCGCAGTCGTGGTAGGGCGCGGGTTTAGTTGCTCTGGGGCATGTGGGATCTTCCTGGGTCAGGGATCAAACGAGTGTCTCCTGCCTTGGCAGGTGGCTTCTTACCACTGAGCCACCAGGGAAGCCCGGTGTTTTATGTGTTGTCACAGCAGCATGAGCTAAGACACAGAGGAAGCCCCTCGTGGGCTCTGGAGTGCCTCCCCTGGGCGGTATGCTGCTGTACTGTATTTGTCTCCGTGTCTTCCCACAAGTTGGTCTCATGAGAGGCTGTCTTCTCAGCAACCAGGACAGGACCTGGTGTCTAGAAAGTGCTCGAGCAAGAACTGTTGAATGGAGATGTCAGTGGACGTTAGCCAACGTCTTAACACGCTGCAGTGGCAATGACATTTTATGAGGGTGGACGGAGAGGCATGGAATTTCGTTGGTGGGGTGCTGCAAACCTATCTTGAAGCTGTGTTTGTGAGGCAAGCACACTGCTTTTCCCTCAAATGTGTGGTTGTTTGAGTTGGCTTGGGGAAGGCTGATGGCTGGAAAGAGAGAGGTGTTAAAACCCTCCCAGCCACCCGCTTGGCGCCTACAAAAGCCTGCCGGTGATGCCGGCCCGCATGAAGATAAAGTGGCTTTTGAAGGAGACCAGCCTGCAAGAGCTTTTCTGTTCCTGTCTGTAACCAGAGATCTTAATCTCCACACGGACTAGAGGCTCGTGTCTAGACACTCCTTAGTCTAACGGGTGCGGAGGGAGGAGGAAGGAAGGAGCACCTTTTGAAGGGGTGAGAGAACCCAGGGAGAGCTTACGGTCCCATGGAGAAAGGCCTGCCCCCTGGGAGGGGCAGCACTCAGTCACTGAAATCCTTCGTGGAGCCTTCTGTCTGTCTGTAATGGGCCCATCTAGGTTCTTCAAAGGAGGGCGGGAGTGGCAGTGGGCCGCTGGGTTTATGATGATATGTGCATGGCAGGCTGCTGGGCACACACACATTCCACATCACATGGGACACGTGACATTTGATTCCCTTGTGTTGCGAATGTTACTCAGGGGCCTCCTTGCTTTGGAGAAGACCTGCGAGAGGACCAGAGGGCAACCAGTACCTTTAGCTTCCCACTGACACGGAGGCAGCTCCAAACTGGGACCCCTGCTTTCCATTTCAAAACTGCGTTCCACTTAGTTGATTTACATGACCTGACTTGGCTCTGTGAGATGACTGTGGCCAGCGAGCTCTGCCTGTTGCTCTTTGAAAGGCATAAACACGCTCCCTGCGGGAACCCATGGAGCTCTGCCACCCCATTGTTTATCTAAAAACAGCGTTTTATTATTGTCGCTCAATTAGTCCAGACAGCGGACACAAATGACTCTCCACAGCTCCACTCTTACCCTGCACGTCACACACAAGTGCCCAAGACGGCTCTAATAGCTGGCTAATAAAATCAAAATGTGCCTGTATTGACTCCGCGATTACTCAAATCGTCACCCTTTCTTCTGAAATCTCCTCTTAATCTAATTACACACAATATTTTCACTTTAGTAAAAGAACATTAACCTCAGTCATCAACGATTCTGTTCTCAATTTATTTATGAGCAGCCAACCAAGGTTCTTCTGAACGTAAACTTTGGAGGGGAGTTTATTTTCTATAAACAAACGAGCATATTTTCTTCCCCTCAAGGTCAAAATATTATTGCCTGTGTAGGGCTTTTTCCTACAAACTCTTTTTTTTCCTAAAAATTGCACAATCTGTCATTTCAGAGACACCCACGGAAAGGCACTCCTAATCACTTGCAGAAGATAAGTTTGTTCCTGTTTGTACTCACTGCTGTGAAAATGCTATTATACGCAAATGTTTCATGCGTTTTGCAAACATACGCCCTCTCACACACACACACTCACCACAGAGGCAGTGTCTGAAGCAGGAAAGGTCTTTTGAAAAAGAAAACAAATGCATTGAGCCACTTAACAGTTCCCATTTTTCCAAATTCGTTTTGGAAGCAAAAATCACATATGCCATTGACTGTGCCTGAATCCTGCTCTCTGAATGGAAAGATGCCTGCTGTCTGCTCGGACCTCTAGCTCACAACTGAGGAGGCGGAGGGTCAGAGAAGGAAGGAGATTTAAGGCAGGTTCGTAACCACATTAGTGGCAAGCGGACGGCTGGGACCCAGGTGTGCCCATCACATCCTTGGACAGGTGTGTCAGGGAGTTGGGGTAGTGAGGCTCCGTCCTCCTAGTGGGGGTCATGAAGGTCTGGAAGCTGCAGGTAAGGGTAGGTGTTGAGTTTCGCTGCATCTCCGTGGCCTCCCTTCCCCTCCAATCCTTCTAACCCGCAACCTTACCCCCCAAACATACACACGTGCACACTTGGGTAACAGAACATTTATAAAGTTTTCATTTGAGTTTAAGGTTGGAACACATCCAGACCAAACAGAGAGAAAATCTCCAGGCTGGCGCTCTTCTCCCTCCGGGCCCCTGCCAGGCTCCTCTGGCTCCTGCCATGGAGGGGAACCAGCATTACCTCATGTCTCAAACCTCCGGCTCTGGGCAGGCTTGTTCTTGCCTCTCGCTGCTTCCTCCTCTTAATCTAATTACACACAATATTTTCACTTTAGTAAAGAACTTAACCTCAGTCATCAACGATTCTGTTCTCAATTTATTTATGAGCAGCCAACCAAGGTTCTTCTGAACGTAAACTTTGGAGGGGAGTTTATTTTCTATAAACAAACGAGCATATTTTCTTCCCCTCAAGGTCAAAATATTATTGCCTGTGTAGGGCTTTTTCCTACAAACTCTTTTTTTTCCTAAAAATTGCACAATCTGTCATTTCAGAGACACCCACGGAAAGGCACTCCTAATCACTTGCAGAAGATAAGTTTGTCCCTGTTTGTACTCACTGCTGTGAAAATGCTATTATACGCAAATGTTTCATGCGTTTTGCAAACATACGCCCTCTCACACACACACACTCACCACAGAGGCAGTGTCTGAAGCAGGAAAGGTCTTTTGAAAAAGAAAACAAATGCATTGAGCCACTTAACAGTTCCCATTTTTCCAAATTCGTTTTGGAAGCAAAAATCACATATGCCATTGACTGTGCCTGAATCCTGCTCTCTGAATGGAAAGATGCCTGCTGTCTGCTCGGACCTCTAGCTCACAACTGAGGAGGCGGAGGGTCAGAGAAGGAAGGAGATTTAAGGCAGGTTCGTAACCACATTAGTGGCAAGCGGACGGCTGGGACCCAGGTGTGCCCATCACATCCTTGGACAGGTGTGTCAGGGAGTTGGGGTAGTGAGGCTCCGTCCTCCTAGTGGGGGTCATGAAGGTCTGGAAGCTGCAGGTAAGGGTAGGTGTTGAGTTTCGCTGCATCTCCGTGGCCTCCCTTCCCCTCCAATCCTTCTAACCCGCAACCTTACCCCCCAAACATACACACGTGCACACTTGGGTAACAGAACATTTATAAAGTTTTCATTTGAGTTTAAGGTTGGAACACATCCAGACCAAACAGAGAGAAAATCTCCAGGCTGGCGCTCTTCTCCCTCCGGGCCCCTGCCAGGCTCCCTCTGGCTCCTGCCATGGAGGGGGAACCAGCATTACCTCATGTCTCAAACCTCCGGCTCTGGGCAGGCTTGTTCTTGCCTCTCGCTGCTTCCTCCTCAGGTGAGAAGAAGGCAGAAGGGGATGCTGGCACAGCGAGAGGGATTCCTCTTTCCACCCAGAGACATTCCACTGTCAGAAGCTGACGGCCACACTCACGGAGGCTCCCAAACCATTCTCATGGCAGAGGCTGGAGGCGATGAATGGATCTGGGCTTGGCAGTTCGGGCTCTGCTCTCTTGAGTGGGTCTCGTGCTTGTTCCGTTGGATGAGCTTCCACGGATTCACAGGAAGAACAGGAAGCATGAGGTTATCATCAAAGCTGCACCTAAGAGTCAAACGACCTTCACTTTGGTGCCCAGCACATGCCTCTGCGGCCTACAGACCTTGGGCATGTGTCATGACTCCTTCGAGCTTGCCCTCTTTATCTACAAAGTTTTCTAACGATTCCTATCTTTGTCTTCTGGGCACGTGGGACACTCTGGAAAGCACACGTCGTGTTCCCTCAACACAGTCCCTCTCTGATGCCATCTCCTTTGTTCCTTTGTGGAATGGTGGGAGGAACCAGAGAGGGGCAGGAAGTGCTCGACATCTGATCCACGAGGTAGAAAGTGAGTACCTTGGCAGAACGCAGTGTTATTGCATTAGCTGTGACTTAGGGCTCATCTGCCCTGGGCACAATGATCAAAGAGAAGACAGTTTTCCTAATGGCACATTCTTCCACATGGCTCTCAGCTGGCCAGTTTCTCTTTGCTCTGTGTCCGCCTGCACGGGGTGAAATGCCACCCCATGTGAAAGCAGCTGCCCGCGAGCTGCCCAGTTGAGGGATGGGCTTCCTGTGTTTCCACAGCTTGTTTCAACGGTATCGTACTTGGGCTTTAAAAAGCTTTCCCTCAGGAAGCCGCACAAATGACCCGCAAGACAAGTGGATCTTCCTGGAGCGATTCACCCTGATTTTTTTTAGCTCTCACTCCTGTTTTCGGTCTGGCCCCTTTTGCCTTCTGAAACCACAGAGCAGTTAGAGATTCTAATCTCTCAGCCCCAGTCACTTTGTCATCGCAGTCAGATGTCACCCGGGGTCAGCGTCGCCTGTCTGTGGTGGAAACTTCCAAGCGGTTGCAGTTGCTTTTGTGATCTGCCAGTTGATGTGGGGCACATGCCCCGAAGCCCAACAGGAAGGTGGCTTTCTGAGGCAGGTTAAAAATATATTTACGTTTGTTTATATCTGAGTGATTATTTTTAGTCTGAGGCAGAGGCTTGACAAGGATCGGGAGGCCGAGGTGGTGTGGCTTAACCAGCAGAATTTGCACCTGCACGAAGCCAGGAGTCTGGGCATCTCTGCCTCCAGGGGGTTCCCTGACTCCGTACGTCGCTGAAGCCTTCAGGACGAGGTAAAACTCATCCCAGAGCTGCCTTTGTGTCTAACTGCTCTTTCTCTGCTGTCTGGCAAGCCCCCTCAAGGCAGGCCACGCTCAAGAGGCCAAAGGCTGAATTTCAGGCTCCTCCTTGAGGTGAAGGGACAAGGGCTGTGCCTTTGGAAGTCTCTTTGCAAAGCTGGGCTCCCTTGCTAAGGACTGTGAGCTCAAGTCACGCCTCTGGATCATGTGAGCAGGCGGACTGTGCGCCCCATGCTCAGTCGTGTCTGCCTCTTTGTGACCCGTGGACCGAAGCCCCCCAGACTCCACGTTTCATGGAATTCTCCAGGAAAGAATCCTGGAGTGGACTGCCATGCCCTCAATGGCCATTTGCATCCTTCCAGGGATGACAGTCCTTAACCAGTGGATGACAGATGGAAGGCGGATATAGATGCTCCAGCTTCCCTGGGGTCCTATTCGGGACCATGGCAGGGAGCCACGGGCAGAGGCTGGAGAGGGTCGGTCACCCCTCACCACGTCCCTGCCTGGGGCTCTGTGCCACGTTTCACCCGTACCCAGCGTCTTCCTCTCTCTCTGGCTTCCCAAACCTTCTACCGGATTTTCCTGGGGGTGTTCCTTGAACGAATCACTCAGTGTCTGCTTGCGGGGAATCTAACCTAAGGACGGCACAAAACAAGGCATGGAATACAACGTTTGCTCTAAGACCCATGTTGACCTAAGGACCTCTCACTCCTGTTTTCCCCCGGTCTGGCCCTTGCCTTCTGAAACCACAGAGCAGTTAGAGATTCTAATCTCTCAACAGGCAAGATGTCACCGGGGTCAGCGTCGCCTGTCTGTGGTGGAAACTTCCAAGCGGTTGCAGTTGCTTTTGTGATCTGCCAGTTGATGTGGGGCACATGCCCCAAGCCCAACAGGAAGGTGGCTTTCTGAGGCAGGTTAAAAATATATTTACGTTTGTTTATATCTGAGTGATTATTTTTAGTCTGAGGCAGAGGCTTGACAAGGATCGGGAGGCCGAGGTGGTGTGGCTTAACCAGCAGAATTTGCACCTGCACGAAGCCAGGAGTCTGGGCATCTCTGCCTCCAGGGGGTTCCCTGACTCCGTACGTCGCTGAAGCCTTCAGGACGAGGTAAAACTCATCCCAGAGCTGCCTTTGTGTCTAACTGCTCTTTCTCTGCTGTCTGGCAAGCCCCCTCAAGGCAGGCCACGCTCAAGAGGCCAAAGGCTGAATTTCAGGCTCCTCCTTGAGGTGAAGGGACAAGGGCTGTGCCTTTGGAAGTCTCTTTGCAAAGCTGGGCTCCCTTGCTAAGGACTGTGAGCTCAAGTCACGCCTCTGGATCATGTGAGCAGGCGGACTGTGCGCCCCATGCTCAGTCGTGTCTGCCTCTTTGTGACCCGTGGACCGAAGCCCCCCAGACTCCACGTTTCATGGAATTCTCCAGGAAAGAATCCTGGAGTGGACTGCCATGCCCTCAATGGCCATTTGCATCCTTCCAGGGATGACAGTCCTTAACCAGTGGATGACAGATGGAAGGCGGATATAGATGCTCCAGCTTCCCTGGGGTCCTATTCGGGACCATGGCAGGGAGCCACGGGCAGAGGCTGGAGAGGGTCGGTCACCCCTCACCACGTCCCTGCCTGGGGCTCTGTGCCACGTTTCACCCGTACCCAGCGTCTTCCTCTCTCTCTGGCTTCCCAAACCTTCTACCGGATTTTCCTGGGGGTGTTCCTTGAACGAATCACTCAGTGTCTGCTTGCGGGGAATCTAACCTAAGGACGGCACAAAACAAGGCATGGAATACAACGTTTGCTCTAAGACCCATGTTGACCTAAGGATCAAAAAAATAGTGTGAGAGTTGCACACTTAGTTTTATTTGGGGCAAGATGAGCCTGGGAGACAGCACCTCAGACAGCTCTCAGAAACTGTTCCAAAGAGGCAGGTGGCACAGTCAATACATATGTGATTTTGATGAAGGGGGAATACACGCAATCAAGCACATATTTTTCCAGAAGGTTCCTACTAGTTTTGTGATGTCTTTGCTAGTCATGAGGAACAGAGGTAGGAGATACAAGAACCAGGCTCATAAAAATCAGCTCCTGAAAATATCTAACCATCAGAAGACCTGTCCTACCGGCTCTTCTCCCCCGAGCACAGAGTGCCTCCTTTCTGCCCTCCACCCTGAACTCCTTTCAGAGGATACTGAAGGTCAGCAGCTGCAGCAGCACATGACTGAATCCTTGTAGAGGTAGATGGCAAGAGCCCTTGGCAAATGCCAGTTTGCAGCTGACACCCAGAATCAACCCAGTTTCCCCTCGGCTCCCATGGTGTGTCATCTCCTTAAAGTTCAGGCTTCTCAGATCAGCCCATAAGGATTTTGAGAGTGAAAGAATCTCTCTCATGCTGTTTCACAAGCATAATAGGCGACTGTTTTCCTGTTCCACAGAGTCTTCTGTAAGATCTTGACTCAAAAGTCAGCACCAGGGCCCCGGGGGAAATTCTACTTCCTAAGTCTTAATTCAGGGTAACATAGGCCTCAGACAAAGCTTCCGACCACACGATCCCCTCGTGTTTCTCCCTCCCTTGACCCAGGAAAAATGAAAGGCAATGGGGCCTTATATGGCCTTCACCAACTTTGGAAAACTTTCCAAAAATAGTTTAAGTTCCTTTCTTATTGTCTCCCCAGAATCTGATAATTCCTGGAAGGAGCACTGTAGGGTCACTGAATCCTGTAGCTCAAGAGGCTGTACTGAAGCCCCACATGTTTTCTTATTGTGAGTCCTCAATTCTCCCCTCTCTCCAGGCCCTTTGAGCCTTGGAATTAACTCCTGCTTCTCCGTGGAGCAGGCAGCCATGAACATCAAGCCACCAGGGAAGGACGGCACAAAACAAGGCATGGAATACAACGTTTGCTCTAAGACCCATGTTGACCTAAGGATCAAAAAAATAGTGTGAGAGTTGCACACTTAGTTTTATTTGGGGCAAGATGAGCCTGGGAGACAGCACCTCAGACAGCTCTCAGAAACTGTTCCAAAGAGGCAGGTGGCACAGTCAATACATATGTGATTTTGATGAAGGGGGAATACACGCAATCAAGCACATATTTTTCCAGAAGGTTCCTACTAGTTTTGTGATGTCTTTGCTAGTCATGAGGAACAGAGGTAGGAGATACAAGAACCAGGCTCATAAAAATCAGCTCCTGAAAATATCTAACCATCAGAAGACCTGTCCTACCGGCTCTTCTCCCCCGAGCACAGAGTGCCTCCTTTCTGCCCTCCACCCTGAACTCCTTTCAGAGGATACTGAAGGTCAGCAGCTGCAGCAGCACATGACTGAATCCTTGTAGAGGTAGATGGCAAGAGCCCTTGGCAAATGCCAGTTTGCAGCTGACACCCAGAATCAACCCAGTTTCCCCTCGGCTCCCATGGTGTGTCATCTCCTTAAAGTTCAGGCTTCTCAGATCAGCCCATAAGGATTTTGAGAGTGAAAGAATCTCTCTCATGCTGTTTCACAAGCATAATAGGCGACTGTTTTCCTGTTCCACAGAGTCTTCTGTAAGATCTTGACTCAAAAGTCAGCACCAGGGCCCCGGGGGAAATTCTACTTCCTAAGTCTTAATTCAGGGTAACATAGGCCTCAGACAAAGCTTCCGACCACACGATCCCCTCGTGTTTCTCCCTCCCTTGACCCAGGAAAAATGAAAGGCAATGGGGGCCTTATATGGCCTTCACCAACTTTGGAAAACTTTCCAAAAATAGTTTAAGTTCCTTTCTTATTGTCTCCCCAGAATCTGATAATTCCTGGAAGGAGCACTGTAGGGTCACTGAATCCTGTAGCTCAAGAGGCTGTACTGAAGCCCCACATGTTTTCTTATTGTGAGTCCTCAATTCTCCCCTCTCTCCAGGCCCTTTGAGCCTTGGAATTAACTCCTGCTTCTCCGTGGAGCAGGCAGCCATGAACATCAAGCCACCAGGGAAGAAAATGGTGCAAACTGGGAGAGCATCAGTTCCTCAAGCTTGTCCTTCCTCCTCTTTACCTAAACTCCAAGAGTATCAACATCAGCTTCAACGTGACATGTCCCACTGGGCTTGTGGTGATCACTGTTGGCCTCAACCCAACCTCAGGAGCATCGTGAACATGTAAACTTGGGTCAGAATGACTACAGGCAAACGCTCTGAAGTCCTGGGGGTGATTCCATTTTGGTGATCACGACTCATATCAGGGCTTGGGTGTTGGGTGGAGAGGAAGGAGGGAGAAACAGGAAGAGAGGCGTCGAATGCCCTCCCCACACCCCAGATCTTGTGCTTGCTTTCGCCTGTCAAGGCCTGACGACCTCGTCATGGTGGACTGGGGCCTGGGTACTCATTAAAGTTCTAATCCTAGACAGCATGATTCCTAGGTGTGTCAACGGAAGGAGAAGCCACCTCGGAAGGAGAGAGGTGGCCTGAGGGAGAGGACAGGAGGGCATGGAGTGCAGGAAGAAAATGCGCCTTGTGTAGGCGGTCAGTTATTTAAGTTGTGCCAAGAATGTCCTTCAGAGCCTGGCTTTCCCCCTCAACCCGCAGACCCGAGGGAGGCCTGGCAGGCATGGCCACCCTCAGCACAAGTGTTTGGGTTGGAGGAGCGATTGTCTTGAATGCCAACCTCAGCAAAACCCTTGAGGACTATGCCAACCCAGGTGTGGCAAACAATGAGATGTGTTTTTTCCCTTTGTTTTCCTTTCTCTTTCCTTTCTTGCCAGAGTGAGTGAGTTCTGTGCTTGCCATGGTGTTTTAATTAATTTTTGATGAGAAAAAAAGGTGGGGGGGAGGGAGCTAAAATGAAAACCTGCTCTATAAAAGTAAAGCAATTTCTGGAAGGTCATGAGCTGCTGCTGGCAAGTGCATCCACGAGTTAGAAACAATGTGCTGGCTGTTTCGGGAGCAAACTGGCAATGCGTAGCCAGGCTGGAGGGGCTCCCATGGCTCCAGTAAACACTGGGTTTGGTTAGGGCCTCGCATGCACCTCTCTGAAGCTGACCAAGGAGGCTGGGCTGAAGGAGCAGTGGCCCACCCACAGTCTCAGGGAGTATTCTCTGGTATTTGCTCCTCAGTTCTTCCACGGGAAGGACGTGGGGGGTCAGGAGAGAGGTGGCTGTTCCTCATCACCCAGCACAGTGCTTGGCATATCACAGGCACACAGAGTGTGCTTGTGGATAGCAGTGAGCTCACCAAAGCCGTCCTCGTCTCTGAAACGTTTTGCTGAAGAGGTTAAACCAAGATCTCGAGGGAAGACATATAGGGATCTCTTTACTTTCTCTCGCTTTAGCTGTCCAAATTCGATATGACTTTGGTGGCTCACTCAGTTGGCAAAGAATCTGCCTCGCCATGCAGGAGACTGGGGTTCAATCCCTGAGTTGGAACGATCCCCTGGAGAAGAAAATGGTGACCCACACCAGGATTCTTGCCTGGAGAATCCCATGGCCAGAGGAGCCTGGTGGGCTACAGTCCATGGGGTCCAAGAGTCAGACACGACTTAGCAACTGAATCACCACCACCTTATGATTTGTGCGGAAGGGGAGAAAAGAGTTTCTTTAAGTAATCCAAATTTTACTGCTCTACTTTAGAAGCAAGAAACCAGTTGCGTGTTGTGGAAAAGAGCAGATGTGGGCCCTGTGGCCAGGCTGTCTGGGTCCGAGGCCTCGCTCTGCCATTCTGGGCAAGTTATATTTCATGTATAAACTGATTGTATTAATGAGACCCATCTCATAGGACTGTGGTGACAATTCAATGGGTCATAATATACACAGCACATACAACAATGCCTGGTGCATGGTAAGTGCCATTTAAGTGTTATTATTATTTATTTTGATGAGAAAAAGGTGGGGGAGGGAGCTAAAATGAAAACCTGCTCTATAAAAGTAAAGCAATTTCTGGAAGGTCATGAGCTGCTGCTGGCAAGTGCATCCACGAGTTAGAAACAATGTGCTGGCTGTTTCGGGAGCAAACTGGCAATGCGTAGCCAGGCTGGAGGGGCTCCCATGGCTCCAGTAAACACTGGGTTTGGTTAGGGCCTCGCATGCACCTCTCTGAAGCTGACCAAGGAGGCTGGGCTGAAGGAGCAGTGGCCCACCCACAGTCTCAGGGAGTATTCTCTGGTATTTGCTCCTCAGTTCTTCCACGGGAAGGACGTGGGGGGTCAGGAGAGAGGTGGCTGTTCCTCATCACCCAGCACAGTGCTTGGCATATCACAGGCACACAGAGTGTGCTTGTGGATAGCAGTGAGCTCACCAAAGCCGTCCTCGTCTCTGAAACGTTTTGCTGAAGAGGTTAAACCAAGATCTCGAGGGAAGACATATAGGGATCTCTTTACTTTCTCTCGCTTTAGCTGTCCAAATTCGATATGACTTTGGTGGCTCACTCAGTTGGCAAAGAATCTGCCTCGCCATGCAGGAGACTGGGGTTCAATCCCTGAGTTGGAACGATCCCCTGGAGAAGAAAATGGTGACCCACACCAGGATTCTTGCCTGGAGAATCCCATGGCCAGAGGAGCCTGGTGGGCTACAGTCCATGGGGTCCAAGAGTCAGACACGACTTAGCAACTGAATCACCACCACCTTATGATTTGTGCGGAAGGGGAGAAAAGAGTTTCTTTAAGTAATCCAAATTTTACTGCTCTACTTTAGAAGCAAGAAACCAGTTGCGTGTTGTGGAAAAGAGCAGATGTGGGCCCTGTGGCCAGGCTGTCTGGGTCCGAGGCCTCGCTCTGCCATTCTGGGCAAGTTATATTTCATGTATAAACTGATTGTATTAATGAGACCCATCTCATAGGACTGTGGTGACAATTCAATGGGTCATAATATACACAGCACATACAACAATGCCTGGTGCATGGTAAGTGCCATTTAAGTGTTATTATTATTTATTGCTTTGGGTCAGTCACTGTACTAGGAACTTGACATAGGTTGTTTTATGTTGCACATGCTACATCTCTATAAGGTTAATACTATTGACTTTATAACTGAAGAAACTGAATCTAAGCAAGATGCAGTCATTAGTTCATGGCCAAGCATCTGGTGATTGTTGGATACTGTATTTGAGCCTAGATCTGTCTGACTCCAAAGCCTGGGCTTTTTCTAAGTTATATCCAAGGTCACATGTGCAGAACCTCCCCTGGATGCCATCCTGTCAGCCTCCCCTCAACTATCAAAGCTTAGAAAACACAGCACTCAAGTCAACCTCCCCCAGACTCGACAGAGAAACAGTTGTATGTCCATCAGAGGACATACTCAGCACCAGTAACGATTCTAGCTGCCATGAAATACTTAGAGGAAATGAATTTAGGAAGTCTCAATTAGAGACCTTTCAAGATTTCAGGGATTAGGCCAGAAAAATATGAAGCGGTTGGAGTAATTATTCTTCTGCTCTGATTGGAGAGTTCCAAACTCTCTTTATATAATGAAGATTAAAGTGCCAGGGCTCAGGAATAGAGTTCTCAGCTGTGGCATATTAAAAAACAATAAAGATCCAAAAATATCCAACCCAGGCCATCTCTAGGGAAACTTAGGTCTGACCCACTGGGTATAGAAAGCCATGTGTCCTGTGAGTAAAACTACTTCCCATGAGAGTCAGCCATGGAGACTGGTGGGAAAGAAGGAGACCAAGGTGGGACTGTTGCTAGAAGACCAGAATCGCCTTACAGTTCTGACTTCACGATCTTGTTTTGTTCTTGCGACCTGGTAGTTCTGAGATGAACCCCTCTGAATATATTCAGGAACTATATTCCTTCTGTGCACTGGTCACTAACTCAGATGACCATTTTTTTAAAAAACTTTTTACTTTGCATAGAGGTATAACTGATTATCAATGTTGTGATAGTTTCAGGTGAACAGTGAAGGGACTCCGCCCTACACAGACACGGGCCAACAGAATATATGCAGAATCAGTATTCAACTCTGAGCCACAGCAACTAAGAAGATGCAGCTTCTCCACCCTCATTTTTTCTCTCCTTGGCTGGATACTAAGGACACCGAATTTCTCTGAGACAGCAAACCCATGAGATGTCAGCCCCTCAGCCTTTGGTTATCTCATTGAGGAAGTTGGTACCCACCAGGTCCACCTGCATTGGACTACTCTGTACATGAGAAATACACTTCTGCTGTAAGTGGCTAAAGATTGGGCTTATTTGTTTCAGCTGCTAGTGCTACCCTCACCAATGCAGTTGGCTTCAGAAATAACTCACAGTATCCACAGAAAGGAAAGGCTATTATATTACTGCTGTTTGATTTGATAAAAGATTAAAAAAATGAGAAGGGAAACGAACTCAAAAGAACTTTTCTCAAACTTTCTTACATCATTGGAGAATATTCAGCATTAGTATAAAAATAGGACAGTGATAATGTCAACAAAATATCTGTGCCTAATAGATTTACACTCCCCCAATTTGCATTTTAATTTCCTGGAACTGGCTCACGACACATTCTTATGTGGGATTCAACATTTAGCAACAAATAAGAGTCCCTGCTCTCCTGGCACTTCTTACTCCTCCCTCCCTCCCACCCCCAGCCACATCCCTGCTGCCTTCTTCTTCCCACAAAGCTCATTTTTGGCAAAACAATTTTCATAAACCACACATTTTAATGAATTAAGTATAGTCCCACATCACACTCGCCGTCTCCCAGAGTCCCCTGGCTGACACATGCCTCCAGCTATGGGAATTCTCCCTTCCACCTCCAGAAAAGAAAAAAAATCAAGCATTAAAAATTCTAACTATAAGTAGAAAAGTTATGTACAGAATGTGATGGCTCTTCCACGTTTTCTTTTTGGAAAAGGCAAGAAAGAAGATGATTTTCAAACATTGCATGTCCTCTGAGAAACTAAAACATTCAGTGCTGTTTTGCTTTTGGCAGTAGCAAAACTGGTTATGATCATAAATCCGCCAATTCCCCCTTTATCCTTTTCAGTGGGAGCTTCGTGGAATGGCTGTGGCCTTGCCAAAGAGAAAATGTTGAGGTGTTTGACAGCAGGAAAATTTTAAAGAATTTCAAAGAAGGGGGCTTCCCTGGTGGTCCAGTGGGTAAAGAGTCCACCTTGTAATGCAAGGGACACCAGTTAGATCCCTGGCCCAGGAAGATACTTATGTGCCATGGAGTAGCTGGATGGGTGTGTCCAATTACGAGCCAATGCTCTGGAATGCCTGCAACTAGAGCCAGGGCTCTACATTGAGAGAGGCCACTGCAATGGGAGGCCCACACAGGCCAAAGAATAGAGATGGATGAAAATAAATGAATTAAAAAAACAACAATAAAAGAGGCCAAAATTTAAAAAAAGAAGAAGAAAAGGACAGTGTAAGTCAGTTTCTAACCTTCTTATTTTAATACTTAAGGTGGCTTAACTTGTTCAAAGTCATACCCCTCGCTGATGGCTTTTGGACAGCTCAGCCCCAGTTGGCCTTTACAGTATGTCAGGTGGAGTTTCAAGCTCCTTGTAGCGGAAAAAAAACGAACTCAAAGAACTTTTCTCAAACTTTCTTACATCATTGGAGAATATTCAGCATTAGTATAAAAATAGGACAGTGATAATGTCAACAAAATATCTGTGCCTAATAGATTTACACTCCCCCAATTTGCATTTTAATTTCCTGGAACTGGCTCACGACACATTCTTATGTGGGATTCAACATTTAGCAACAAATAAGAGTCCCTGCTCTCCTGGCACTTCTTACTCCTCCCTCCCTCCCCCCCCCAGCCACATCCCTGCTGCCTTCTTCTTCCCACAAAGCTCATTTTTGGCAAAACAATTTTCATAAACCACACATTTTAATGAATTAAGTATAGTCCCACATCACACTCGCCGTCTCCCAGAGTCCCCTGGCTGACACATGCCTCCAGCTATGGGAATTCTCCCTTCCACCTCCAGAAAAGAAAAAAAATCAAGCATTAAAAATTCTAACTATAAGTAGAAAAGTTATGTACAGAATGTGATGGCTCTTCCACGTTTTCTTTTTGGAAAAGGCAAGAAAGAAGATGATTTTCAAACATTGCATGTCCTCTGAGAAACTAAAACATTCAGTGCTGTTTTGCTTTTGGCAGTAGCAAAACTGGTTATGATCATAAATCCGCCAATTCCCCCTTTATCCTTTTCAGTGGGAGCTTCGTGGAATGGCTGTGGCCTTGCCAAAGAGAAAATGTTGAGGTGTTTGACAGCAGGAAAATTTTAAAGAATTTCAAAGAAGGGGGCTTCCCTGGTGGTCCAGTGGGTAAAGAGTCCACCTTGTAATGCAAGGGACACCAGTTAGATCCCTGGCCCAGGAAGATACTTATGTGCCATGGAGTAGCTGGATGGGTGTGTCCAATTACGAGCCAATGCTCTGGAATGCCTGCAACTAGAGCCAGGGCTCTACATTGAGAGAGGCCACTGCAATGGGAGGCCCACACAGGCCAAAGAATAGAGATGGATGAAAATAAATGAATTAAAAAAACAACAATAAAAGAGGCCAAAATTTAAAAAAAGAAGAAGAAAAGGACAGTGTAAGTCAGTTTCTAACCTTCTTATTTTAATACTTAAGGTGGCTTAACTTGTTCAAAGTCATACCCCTCGCTGATGGCTTTTGGACAGCTCAGCCCCAGTTGGCCTTTACAGTATGTCAGGTGGAGTTTCAAGCTTCCTGGATCATCCTGTCAGCCTGCCAACAGTGACAGGACCACTTCTGGTGACAGGTGAGGGGCCAGGGGAGTGCTAAGAAGAACACCAGATCTTACGAGCTAGCCCCTCATTGCTGAATCCAGGGCCTCAAATCCAACAAACTCTCTCTGTTCTTTTTAGGGGGGCAGGATGCCGACTACACATTAGATGCTTCGCTAGAGGAAGACATGACATGACCTCTGCCCCCTAAGAGCGCATAGCTCCCTGAGGGCAGACGACCAAACAGGTGATTCCAATCTGGTAGGAAGAACGCTCCCGGCACGCAGTAAGCACTTCCAGAACAAGGAGGGCTCTTCCCAGGAAGAACACCGTTAACAGCAGCGGCGGCGGCAGAGCACTGCTGAATCACTCAGCGCGGGGGCACCCAACAGCTTTGCCTCCCCACTCGGGAACATCTTACCAGCCTCCTCCCACCCGCCGTCCCCACAGTGGCTGTAGGTTTGGAACCAAGAAAGGGGTTGGGAACTGAAGTTCCTGTTGCTAACAGGAGGTAAGAGGGAAGCCACCCTCCGCGCCCACCCCCAGAGGTAGTTTGTGTTATCACTGAGCTCTGCTCTTCGTTTCAGAACTCCAGCTCCTGCCACTGTGCTGGGTTTGAAAGTGTTGCTTATCCAGGGAGCTCGGAGATTGCTTTTGGCAAAGGACCCAGGGCAGGAGTTTCCAACCCTTTTCACTGTCTCTCTCTTGTTGCCAAAATATAAGACTCTTGGTTTTATGGGAAACGTGTGTGAATTCTCCTTCCAAAATAACCTGAGAGGGCAGTTGAAGTAGGAGAGGAAGACTGAGAATCAGGAGAACCAGGATTTGGCTTTGAATTGACTCCCTATTAAAATCATCTCTAAGGTTTCTAACCATTCTGGCCCTGTTATAGACTCAAAAGGTTACTTCATTTTGAAGATTTATTTATTTATTTATTTTTGGTGGGGTGGGGTGGGGATGGAGGGGAACAGGCGGGCCACTTCTATTGGTCTTTTATTTGTCCATTTTCATCCATCTTTGTTCTTTGACCCGTGTGGGCCTCCCATCACAGTGGCCTCTGCTGTCGCAGAGCACTGGCTCTGGGCGCATGCGCTCCAGAGCTCTGGCTCAGTAACTGGACACATCAGTTCAGCCGCTCCGCGGCTCGTGGGATCTTCCCAGGCCAGGGATCGAACTGGCGCCCCCTGCACTGCAAAGTGGTGTCCTTACCCACTGGACCACCAGGGAAGCCCAGGTTACTTCATTTTAGAGAATACTTTTTTTTTTAGAGAATACTTAATGAGTACATATAACACACCAGTCATCATAATAGGCACTGGGATAAAATGATGACCATCCTAACCCCCTAACAGGTAGCAGACAGGTTCCCTAGAGGGGAAGCAGTTCACTGGAATTCAGTCATAGGTGTGGGATCCCAGAGCTGGATCCCACAGAGTGGATGTTTGTGAGGCTCAGAAGAATGACACTGTGTACCTTCTGACCCACTAAAAAGAACCAGAGCACGCCACCCCACCATGTGTCCCTTTGGCAGATGGTTTTGAGCTGAAAGCGCTTGAGAAGCAGCCGCAGCAGGAAGGGCTTCCCACCTCCCCCTTCTGTCTGAAAGTAGGACACAGATTGTCCACGAGAAAGGCAATCTTCCTGCACCAGGAAGGGGTGAATATTCTTGTACTCGAGAGGGGAAGTTGATACAAGATGAATCTGTAAAGCAAAAGTACTAGAATCCACTTTGTCTTCCATTAGTTCCCCCCATACATTTCCTAGTCACTTCCCCGTGATTTATAGCTCTCAGCCCAAATCCCTTTCTTCTTGGTCTTGTCGCATCTCCACAATTTATCATTCTTTGTGGAAAGAGTATATAAGCTCTCAGACCTGTCTAGTTCTCTGAATCTTCCTTTCTATGAAGGCTCCGTGTCATGCAAAAAATCTTAACATCAAATAAAATGTGTTGCTTTTCTCCTGTTTATTTGTCTTTTGTTGGTTTAATTCTCAGACTCAGTCACTGAACTTAAGAGGGTAGAGAAAAAGTCTTCCTCTATACCACCTTTTTCTCTTTCTCAAGAGGTTGGCCTGCATGAACCACAGCAAAACACTCTCATAAGCTTGCATCAGTGGAGGCCTCTGCTGGAGAGAGAGGTGGCTCAGGGGCACTTACTTCCTTCTGGGAGGGTGGCTCGTTGAAAGTCACTGCTCATTCTCCCCTGACCTATTCACTGCCTCACCTTCTCCCTGGTGACTGTTCCATTGTGGATAGCCCCAGATTTCTGTACAAGTTCTTGGAGTTTCACTCAACTCCATCCACATGTTCATCATCAATCCCTGTAAATAAATTCTCCTTTAGTCGAGACTGATCAAGGGTACCATCCGTTTCCTGCTGGGACACTGACTAATACAGACGTGAAGGCCACTTTTGAGATGTGTGTACATGAGAGGCAGTCAGGGGAATAGAGAGATGAAGAGAAGGAAGGGACAGGACACAAAAATGGGAAAAGTTACCCCAGAGGAAAACAGAGCTAAGTCTTGAAAAGTATCTTATAGGTAAGGAACTTCCAACTAAGGAAATGATGAGAGGGAGAGATCATTGCAGAGACCAGGCAAGGATACATGTTCAACAAAGGTGATCATCAAAATCAATGTGTAGGGCTTCCCCTGGTGGTTCAGTGGGTAAGGACACCCACCGCCTTGCAGTACAAGGGGCGCCGGTTCGAGCCCTGGCCTGGGAAGATCCCACATGCGGCGGAGCAGCTGGACTGATGTGTCCAATTACCGAGCCGGAGCTCTGGGGTGCATGCGCCCAGAGCCGGCGCTCTGCGACGAAGACGCCACCGCGATGGGAGGCCCACATGGGTCAAAGAACAAAGACGGATGAAAATGGAGAAATGAAAGACCAATAGAAGTGGCCCGCCCGCTCCCCTCCCTCCACAACCCGACCCCCGCCCAAAATAAATAAATAAAAATAAATCTTTAAAAAAAAAAAACAAACAGAAAAACAATGTGTAAACTCAATCCAAAACAGTCATGAAACTTACTTGCTCATTTGACAAATACTTTTAGGGCACTGGTATTGTGCCTACTATTTTTTCTTTTTACTCCTTACATAGACAACTGTCAAGAAGCTGTGAGAAAGGGCTTATATTGTTAAAATAATTCATGGCTTCTTCTTTTTCCTTTGCTGTCTTCCTCTTCATCCTCTTTCTGTGCTTCTTTCCCTCTAGCCTTCTTTTCCCAATATGTATGTAGCTTCCATGTCCAGGAGGAAAAGCATCCAGCAAGTCAGATTTTAAAGAGAGGAAGAAAAAACTTGCCTGAATTATTGATTCATAGCTTTATAATGCACCCAGGATAGTAAGGACATTTATAGATTTCATGAGCTGGTTAATATCTATTTGTGGAGCATGGCCATGTGCAATCATCTTGGACTCATTATGTTTCTTTGGCTGCCCAATGAGTCATAATGAGCCTCTGAAAATGTAAAATAATGAGTTAGAACTAGAGGGAATGAAGTAACAGGCAGAGTTAGATATAAAATTATTATTACACACAGTCTGTAAGAGTGATCAAGGCAAGGAGGGGATAGAGGGCCTATTATTACACATGCACATGCGCACAGAAGCTTAACAGAGAGCTTGCAGTAAAGGGGGAGGAGTGGGGAGCTCCATGAACAAGATGCTTAGAAGTGACGGGTTGCAGATCTATTTTCCATTAATATTCAAGCAAGAGGGGATAGGGAGCTCAAATTATGGGGAAGAAATGGAAAAGCCAACGGAGACCCTTTTGAGAAGATGAAGCCCTGTACCGAGAGGATAAAAGAGACTTTATACTCCAGCACTTAAAATGAAGAGGAAGAGATCATTTCTAAACTGGGCATAAGAAATAGCTTCACTTCTCCCTGTTAACCTCTGGGCTTCCTAAGAAATCCAGCTGAAGCAAAGCAGGATAAAAAAAAAAGTTCTGTTTGAACACAATAAAAAGTATCTTCTGTAATGAGAGCCATATTTTGGAAAAGTATTCATGTAATTTTCCCTTTGAATCTGCAAGTATAGGTCTGTCTTCCTAATTGGTTCCGGGGTCATCTGTCCAGAGGTCTGTGGGCCTGTTACACACAGTATGGAGAGAAAGAAAGAGTTGATATTCAGGCTTTTGATATTCAAATTTTAAGAAAAAGGTTTTTTTGAAGCAAGACAATAGTGTTGCAAGAAGACTATTTTTTTCTCAGATCTGTGGGAGTTCCTTTATCTCCTCCTCTGACCTGGTAAGCACCAACCGGAAGCACTCAGAATCTTGGTGTTCTCCCGCAGGGAGTAAAGTGATGCTGGTGGAGTTCTTCACGCTTCTTGCTCCAGGGGAGGAGGAGATGCCACAAGGGAAGGCAGATAAGCCCCGCCCTTTCTGTCCCAGGAGATGAGGAGAGGATGAAGAGAGTTGGGGAGGGCTTGATTCAGGAATACCCCGAAGGTGTTGACGCTGACCCCGAGGGCCAGAGCACAGACAGGACACATTGGGAGGAGGCGGCAGTGGAGTCAGAGCCAAGGCCTCACTCGCACTTCTGGGAGAAAAGAGAGAGAATATACAAACAAGAGATAGACCACATGTAAAAATAGAACCCTGACCTACAACCTGTAACGATCTGCCCAGAAGGACAATCTCTTGTCTAGATTATCAGCCTACGCAGGCAGCCTCCTGTGAGTCAGTCTTGTAGGAAGAGAAGCCAGCTTGGCTACCCCTGGTGAGAATCCAGGGAGCTAAACAATCACTTCTGTAATAATCAGCCCCAAATGGCCAGGACTTGATTAATCTTTCTTCATCTTTAGCCCCACTTCCGTCTTAGGAGCAATCAGAAAAAATCAAATACAACGCCCCCCAATCAATCACAGAGGATACCCTGCCTCTAGCAAGCCTGTCTACTGCTTCCTCACGCCAACAGCCTCCAACCAGGGCACACGTTCCCTGCCTTCCCTTTTTTTTTCCACTATAAGGCTTTCTTACTCCTCTGCCTGCCTTGACCACTGAGCCACCAGGGAAGCCCTCTCTGACTCTTGCCTCTGAAGGTCTCTCGCTGCTTTTGCCTGTCTTTCTAATTTCCTCATTTTTGTCCAGGGGCAACCACATCCCCCAAGATGTTACCGCACACAGAGTTGGTCTGCAGAAAAAGGCTCCAAGCTTTCCCTCCATCCCTCAGTGCCCTGTCACCATGTTAACACTGTCTTACTGACTCTTCAGTGGGACCTCAAAGGAACCATCAGTTTACTGACGGGAAAAGGACAGCTTCAGAGGTTTGCCCAAGGTCCTGAGCAAGCGAGCTGCTGAGAGAGGCTCCATGCCTGATTTTCTGAGAGCTTCCCATCACCTCACAGCTACCCTCTGGTCTCCCCTGTGGTCCGTGCCCCTCCCTATGCTCCAGACACTTAACAGCCACTGGAATGGATGTTCCCTGAGGGCAGGGACTCTGTCAGTCATGCTCCTTGGTGCTTCCCTGGTCTCCAGCCCTCCCCCTGCCTCCGAAGAGGCACTCGGTACATCCGTGTTCAGTGCAGATCCTCACAGCTGCCTGCCTGTTATCTCCTTGACTTGTTTCCCTGATCTTTTAAGTCTCTAAAGGACTGAATTGTGGTTTTCTTTAGCATGGGGTCAAGCCAGGAATCTCATCCTCTGCCTCCCAGGGATTTAAGTGGAGGTAAAATCCTGAGAGGAAGGAGAACCCATGCAGTCCACCACGCGCCGCTCCTTCTATGGCTTGCCCGCTCTCAGAGTGTCTCCTTTTCTGCTTGGGCATCGCTGAGTCCATTGTGGATGTGCTACCTCACTCAGCATCTCCATCTGGTCGTCAGATCCCTCCTCCCTGCTTGAGTCCTATATCTACATGTTTAAAGAAGCCAGAAAACACTCACTGCGCCAGTTCCAAATTAGTTCTTCCTTTCGTGCCTTTTCTGTTTCCTGGCTCCACGCCAGACTCTCCCTCCATTAGAATTAGGAAGTGGTGCTCAGAGTCATATGTCTTCACCTAGTTAGCACCACTCATCTGGGACGGCTTCTCTTACGGTGGCTCCTGCATATGCCAGGCTCCGTTCCTTAGTAATTCCCAAGTTGCTAGTGTCAGGAGTGGGGGGAGGGCGGTGTGAGTCTGAGCTCTGACACTCAGCACGTGGAAGGCGGGGGAGCAGGGGCCACTGTGTTGTCACATGAGATGTTCTGTCTCAGTGACAGAAGGAAACAGTTTCTTGGCCACGCGTTCAGGATGTGCTTTAAGGAAGCCAGGAAGGATTGCTCATATCTTGCGAAGAGCTCTATTTGAAACCTTTCCACAGATAACAAAAGCTTGCCTTTCCACCTTGTCCACCTCTCCAGCTGTTGTTTTAGTTGTAATTTTTTTTTTTTTATCCTGAGCTTCATCAAGATACCTAGAATGCAATCACCCCCAAGTCAGGGTTCCAGAGAAGGCATGAGCCAGGCTTAGGAAGTTGTCTCGACTTCATTCTTTCCCTCCATCCCCACTGGACACCCACCTCCCACCAGCCTACATGACTTTTCCCACTCCGCATGGGATAACTGTCTTCCATGTCTCTCCCTACCCCTCTCCCTGTCTCCTCTATTCACATGGAATTGTGCTTGTGATAGAAGGTCAGCAAAAGACAGTTGAGTGGAAAAACACATGAATGAAATTTTCATGACATCCAGATCTTGCCTCAGACTTCAACAAAGGATCACACAAGCAGAAATGACCCAAGGAAATCACGTATGTAATTGTCAAATTATTTTTTAGATTTGAAACACATTGCTTTTGCAGTCCTCTCATTTCAGCTTCCTATCACTTTGTACCTACTGCTTCCCATCATTTCTTATGAGTCTGCAGTGGGTGGGGATCGGTGGGCCATTCTTCAGCACTCAGTGCAGGAGCTGAGGTGACTCACGGGGCTGTGTTCACCTGTCAGTGGGGCTGGGGCGTCCCAGGTATCCTCTGTCCTCTTAGGTCTTTCTCCATAGTGTCACTCATCACCCAGTGCTTCTGCCCAAGCTTCTTTACAGCCTGGCAGATGGATTCCAACAGGAAGTCTTTCAAGAGGACAAGCCCCAGTGTACAAGTGCTGATCAACTCTCTGTGTCATCTTATTTGCTGCTGTTCCATTGGCCAAGGCAATTTCACATGGCCACATCCAGAGGAGGGATTGGAAGGGACCACATGAGGGCATGTCACCATCTGCCACCACACCTCCCATCCTTCCTAGATATGCTCTTGTCTCATAGTCTGGTGGTTCGAATGTGCCTTGTAGATGAGTTAACACTGTGTTTTTCACATGAGATGTTCTGTCTCAGTGACAGAAGGAAACAGTTTCTTGGCCACGCGTTCAGGATGTGCTTTAAGGAAGCCAGGAAGGATTGCTCATATCTTGCGAAGAGCTCTATTTGAAACCTTTCCACAGATAACAAAAGCTTGCCTTTCCACCTTGTCCACCTCTCCAGCTGTTGTTTTAGTTGTAATTTTTTTTTTTTTATCCTGAGCTTCATCAAGATACCTAGAATGCAATCACCCCCAAGTCAGGGTTCCAGAGAAGGCATGAGCCAGGCTTAGGAAGTTGTCTCGACTTCATTCTTTCCCTCCATCCCCACTGGACACCCACCTCCCACCAGCCTACATGACTTTTCCCACTCCGCATGGGATAACTGTCTTCCATGTCTCTCCCTACCCCTCTCCCTGTCTCCTCTATTCACATGGAATTGTGCTTGTGATAGAAGGTCAGCAAAAGACAGTTGAGTGGAAAAACACATGAATGAAATTTTCATGACATCCAGATCTTGCCTCAGACTTCAACAAAGGATCACACAAGCAGAAATGACCCAAGGAAATCACGTATGTAATTGTCAAATTATTTTTTAGATTTGAAACACATTGCTTTTGCAGTCCTCTCATTTCAGCTTCCTATCACTTTGTACCTACTGCTTCCCATCATTTCTTATGAGTCTGCAGTGGGTGGGGATCGGTGGGCCATTCTTCAGCACTCAGTGCAGGAGCTGAGGTGACTCACGGGGCTGTGTTCACCTGTCAGTGGGGCTGGGGCGTCCCAGGTATCCTCTGTCCTCTTAGGTCTTTCTCCATAGTGTCACTCATCACCCAGTGCTTCTGCCCAAGCTTCTTTACAGCCTGGCAGATGGATTCCAACAGGAAGTCTTTCAAGAGGACAAGCCCCAGTGTACAAGTGCTGATCAACTCTCTGTGTCATCTTATTTGCTGCTGTTCCATTGGCCAAGGCAATTTCACATGGCCACATCCAGAGGAGGGATTGGAAGGGACCACATGAGGGCATGTCACCATCTGCCACCACACCTCCCATCCTTCCTAGATATGCTCTTGTCTCATAGTCTGGTGGTTCGAATGTGCCTTGTAGATGAGTTAACCTTGGATTGATCAACAACACGTACTGAACACCGACTAGAGGCCTAGTGTCCTGGAGAGATAGGGAATAAGGTCCTGGCCTCAAGGACTCTATATTTTATTTGGGGAACCTACAAAGATATATCTTTGGAAGGATTTTAAGCCTTCCATTAGTGTGATTTATGCACATCATACATACATGAGTCACTAAAGCCACCGAAGTAAGCGCAGTGAGCAATTTAATTATCAGAGTTACTATGTGATCCAAGTTGACTCCTCTGTGCCCATGGGAGAAGTCCGTGGTCTGTAGATGCCATTCCTAAGTACAAGGACTCTGATAATTCTCTTAGAGAAAAAAGCCCCATAAAGAAAACATAATTGTAGCTTTGTCATGATTATGACAATCTATATGGTTGCTTTGTTTAGCATTTCGCTTATTTGCTCCTAATTACTCATCTAAATGATCATCCAAAGCTGTCCTGAGGGAGGTGAGCGCAAGTCAACACTGATGAAGGCAGTGTTTTACACTGTTTGGGCCTTAACCGGCAGTACCTTGGAAGCGGTTAGAAATGCAGATTCTCAGGCCCCAACTCAGATCTACTGAACTGGAACTTTTGAATGCAGAGCCTAGCAATCTATGTTTTAACATCCCTCAGAGATTTGGATGCACACTAAGGTCTAAAAATTACTGCTATAAGGAGCACAATGCGGGGCTGTGGTTTTTAATGCAGCTATACGTTGAGGGACTTCCCAGGTAGCATAGTGGTAAAGAACTCACCTGCCAATGCAGGACATACAGGTTCAATCCCTTGGTTGGGAAGATCCCTTGGAGAAGGAAATGCAAACCCGCCCCAGTATGCTTGCTTGGAGAATCCCATGGACAGTGAAGCCTAGCAGCCTACAGTCCTTGGGGTTGCAAAGAGTCAGACACACCTGTGTGACTGATCATGCACATATGCACCCAAAATTTCTTTTCCATTGAATGGTCTGGTTGGGGTTAATTGGAAGGGACCACATGAGGGCATGTCACCATCTGCCACCACACCTCCCATCCTTCCTAGATATGCTCTTGTCTCATAGTCTGGTGGTTCGAATGTGCCTTGTAGATGAGTTAACCTTGGATTGATCAACAACACGTACTGAACACCGACTAGAGGCCTAGTGTCCTGGAGAGATAGGGAATAAGGTCCTGGCCTCAAGGACTCTATATTTTATTTGGGGAACCTACAAAGATATATCTTTGGAAGGATTTTAAGCCTTCCATTAGTGTGATTTATGCACATCATACATACATGAGTCACTAAAGCCACCGAAGTAAGCGCAGTGAGCAATTTAATTATCAGAGTTACTATGTGATCCAAGTTGACTCCTCTGTGCCCATGGGAGAAGTCCGTGGTCTGTAGATGCCATTCCTAAGTACAAGGACTCTGATAATTCTCTTAGAGAAAAAAGCCCCATAAAGAAAACATAATTGTAGCTTTGTCATGATTATGACAATCTATATGGTTGCTTTGTTTAGCATTTCGCTTATTTGCTCCTAATTACTCATCTAAATGATCATCCAAAGCTGTCCTGAGGGAGGTGAGCGCAAGTCAACACTGATGAAGGCAGTGTTTTACACTGTTTGGGCCTTAACCGGCAGTACCTTGGAAGCGGTTAGAAATGCAGATTCTCAGGCCCCAACTCAGATCTACTGAACTGGAACTTTTGAATGCAGAGCCTAGCAATCTATGTTTTAACATCCCTCAGAGATTTGGATGCACACTAAGGTCTAAAAATTACTGCTATAAGGAGCACAATGCGGGGCTGTGGTTTTTAATGCAGCTATACGTTGAGGGACTTCCCAGGTAGCATAGTGGTAAAGAACTCACCTGCCAATGCAGGACATACAGGTTCAATCCCTTGGTTGGGAAGATCCCTTGGAGAAGGAAATGCAAACCCGCCCCAGTATGCTTGCTTGGAGAATCCCATGGACAGTGAAGCCTAGCAGCCTACAGTCCTTGGGGTTGCAAAGAGTCAGACACACCTGTGTGACTGATCATGCACATATGCACACTCTCCATTGAATCTGTTTCCCCAAAGTTCATAGGCTGGAACTTAATCCCCAGCATTATGGTCTCTGGAGATGGGGCCTTTGGGAGGTGATTAGATCAGGAAGGTAGAACTCTTGTGAACGGATTTAGGGTCTTTATAAAAGAGATCCAGAGAGCACCTTGTCCCTTCCGCCACATGAGGTTACAGTGATAAGACAGCTATCCATAAACCAAGAAGCAGGTTTTTACCAGACACCAAGCCTGCCAGCACCCTAATCTTGGACATCCTGGCCTCAAGAGCTGTGAGAAGTCCATAGTAGACTGTTATAGAAGCCCCCCCGCCAAAACTAGGGCAGATGCCTTAGCTGGAGCCGGGAATTCTAATTATGGGATGACAGCTCAATTGCCTGTCCTCTGGTCACTGTTGCATCATCTAACCTAACGAGCAATGAGGGAAGAAATGTAATGCTTTCAGTAAAATCACCTAATTTTTCAGAGGTAAGAAAATCCTCCAGAGAATTTCTACGGTGTAGATTTAGCATGCTATGTGTACTAATTCAGAAACTTCTTTTTATTCCTCTTCTATAGAAATTTCATACAGATGCTCAGAATCTCAAGTTTAAGTAATTGCTAGAGGAATTCTTGGGTGGAGTGCCTACTTTTACTCTCTTTTCTTTCTTACTACATCCCAGGGAAAACTGGTAGATGAGAAGTCTGCAAATCAGGTCAGAAAGAAAGTAATCATACTTCCCTGAAATAAAGGTTATTCCCAGGGGCGTTCCTGGTGGTCCAGTGGGTCAAGAGTCTGCCTTGCAATGCAAGGGACACCGGTCTGTCCCCGGCCCAGAAAGATCCCACATGCCATGGAGCAGCTGGACCAGTGTGTCCAATTATGAGCCAGCGCTCTGGAGCACATGCGCCCAGATCCAGTGCTCAGCAACGAGAGGCCACTGTGATGGGAGGCCCACACATGTCAAAGAATAAAGATGGATGAAAATAAGTAAGTGAAGGATCAATAATAGAGGCCAACATTTTTTTTAAAAAAAGGTTATTCCCAGACCCAAGATGAACATTATAAAGAGTTTCATCGTTCCAGAATTGTCAGACCATCTGGCAAAAGAGTTGAGCAATACAATTTCTATCTCATTGACCAGATCTTCACATCTACTTCCTCTTTTCCTTATAATTGGAAATATTTTCCAATTAAATATTTGGGGTTGGCAATGGTGGTGAGGGTGATTCGTCACTGACACATTGTTGACTGTTTTTCCTTTTAGAACTAAGCGGAGGCAAATTAGAATTATGAATTAAAAGTCTCGCACATTCATGTCTTTGATCCAACAATAACACATCTAGGAATTTATACCAATGAAATAATTAAGGTGTGCAAAAACATAGCCACAACGTATCTATTTCATCATCATTTGTAATAGGAAAAAACTGAGAACAATCTGAATATTCCACAATAGAAGATTGTTTAAAAAAGTATTGATGTAAATGTGCATACACAGAACTAGAATCTACTGCTATTAAAATGGCAATTGTATGAATTGTAGAAGAATATTAACTGACATAGAAAGATGTTCAGGCTATATCATTAGTAGGAAAAAACAGATTTCAAAACAGTGTGTACAGCCACGTTACACCCATTAGGATGGCAAGAACTTCTTTATTACTCTTCTATAGAAATTTCATACAGATGCTCAGAATCTCAAGTTTAAGTAATTGCTAGAGGAATTCTTGGGTGGAGTGCCTACTTTTACTCTCTTTTCTTTCTTACTACATCCCAGGGAAAACTGGTAGATGAGAAGTCTGCAAATCAGGTCAGAAAGAAAGTAATCATACTTCCCTGAAATAAAGGTTATTCCCAGGGGCGTTCCTGGTGGTCCAGTGGGTCAAGAGTCTGCCTTGCAATGCAAGGGACACCGGTCTGTCCCCGGCCCAGAAAGATCCCACATGCCATGGAGCAGCTGGACCAGTGTGTCCAATTATGAGCCAGCGCTCTGGAGCACATGCGCCCAGATCCAGTGCTCAGCAACGAGAGGCCACTGTGATGGGAGGCCCACACATGTCAAAGAATAAAGATGGATGAAAATAAGTAAGTGAAGGATCAATAATAGAGGCCAACATTTTTTTTAAAAAAAGGTTATTCCCAGACCCAAGATGAACATTATAAAGAGTTTCATCGTTCCAGAATTGTCAGACCATCTGGCAAAAGAGTTGAGCAATACAATTTCTATCTCATTGACCAGATCTTCACATCTACTTCCTCTTTTCCTTATAATTGGAAATATTTTCCAATTAAATATTTGGGGTTGGCAATGGTGGTGAGGGTGATTCGTCACTGACACATTGTTGACTGTTTTTCCTTTTAGAACTAAGCGGAGGCAAATTAGAATTATGAATTAAAAGTCTCGCACATTCATGTCTTTGATCCAACAATAACACATCTAGGAATTTATACCAATGAAATAATTAAGGTGTGCAAAAACATAGCCACAACGTATCTATTTCATCATCATTTGTAATAGGAAAAAACTGAGAACAATCTGAATATTCCACAATAGAAGATTGTTTAAAAAAGTATTGATGTAAATGTGCATACACAGAACTAGAATCTACTGCTATTAAAATGGCAATTGTATGAATTGTAGAAGAATATTAACTGACATAGAAAGATGTTCAGGCTATATCATTAGTAGGAAAAAACAGATTTCAAAACAGTGTGTACAGCCACGTTACACCCATTAGGATGGCTATTATAAGTTGTATGTGTATATGTATGTATGTATATATATATATATATATATATATATATATATATGGCAGGAAATGATTCTTGATGAGACTGTGGGAAAACTAGAATCCTAATGCATCACTAAAGGGAATACATGATGATGCAGCCACTGTAGAAAATAGCTTGACAGTTCCTCAAAAAATTGAACAAAATTATCACGTGATCCAGCAATTCCACGTCTAGATATTTGATTACAAAGAAAGGAAAACAGGACTCAAGTTGATATTGTATACCAATGTTCATAGAAACGCTATTCATAATAGCCCGAAGGGGCAAAGAACACAAATGTCCATCACCAGACCAACACAATGTGGTATATTATCCAACTGTAAAAGGAATGGAATTCTAATATGTGCTACAACATGGGTGAACCTTGAAAACAATATGCAAGATGAAATAAGTCAGCCACAAAGGGACGAGAAGTATTTTGCAATTCCACCTATATAATGAATAAGCAAATAGGGATGATAGTTACACAACATCATGAATAGTCTTAATACCATTGAATCGTAATCTTAAAAATGGTTAAAATGACCAATTTATATTACATAGACTATAGGAAGAAAGGAAAGAGGATGATAGAGTGCATGAAATGGGTGAAGGAGCAAAAAAGGTACAAATTTCCAGTGACCAAAATAGTATGTCATGGGGATGTAATACAGACCATCAGGACTCTAGTTTTTCAGGTTGAAAGGAGCTAGGAGAGTGGCTCTTTCTCATCTTAGAATTATGAATTAAAAGTCTCGCACATTCATGTCTTTGATCCAACAATAACACATCTAGGAATTTATACCAATGAAATAATTAAGGTGTGCAAAAACATAGCCACAACGTATCTATTTCATCATCATTTGTAATAGGAAAAAACTGAGAACAATCTGAATATTCCACAATAGAAGATTGTTTAAAAAAGTATTGATGTAAATGTGCATACACAGAACTAGAATCTACTGCTATTAAAATGGCAATTGTATGAATTGTAGAAGAATATTAACTGACATAGAAAGATGTTCAGGCTATATCATTAGTAGGAAAAAACAGATTTCAAAACAGTGTGTACAGCCACGTTACACCCATTAGGATGGCTATTATAAGTTGTATGTGTATATGTATGTATGTATATATATATATATATATATATATATATATATGGCAGGAAATGATTCTTGATGAGACTGTGGGAAAACTAGAATCCTAATGCATCACTAAAGGGAATACATGATGATGCAGCCACTGTAGAAAATAGCTTGACAGTTCCTCAAAAAATTGAACAAAATTATCACGTGATCCAGCAATTCCACGTCTAGATATTTGATTACAAAGAAAGGAAAACAGGACTCAAGTTGATATTGTATACCAATGTTCATAGAAACGCTATTCATAATAGCCGAAGGGCAAAGAACACAAATGTCCATCACCAGACCAACACAATGTGGTATATTATCCAACTGTAAAAGGAATGGAATTCTAATATGTGCTACAACATGGGTGAACCTTGAAAACAATATGCAAGATGAAATAAGTCAGCCACAAAGGGACGAGAAGTATTTTGCAATTCCACCTATATAATGAATAAGCAAATAGGGATGATAGTTACACAACATCATGAATAGTCTTAATACCATTGAATCGTAATCTTAAAAATGGTTAAAATGACCAATTTATATTACATAGACTATAGGAAGAAAGGAAAGAGGATGATAGAGTGCATGAAATGGGTGAAGGAGCAAAAAAGGTACAAATTTCCAGTGACCAAAATAGTATGTCATGGGGATGTAATACAGAGCATCAGGACTCTAGTTATTAAAACCATATTACAGGTTTGAAAGGAGCTAGGAGAGTGGCTCTTTCTCATCACGATGGAAAAATTTGTTGTTAAGATGGTGACGGGCATTAACTGGACTTAGGAAGATTATTTTATAATACGTGCCAATACCAAGCCAATTTGATATCAGTATCAAATCATTACTCTGTACACACTAACTTAATTTCATGTTATGTCAATAATACCTCAAGAAAAAAAAAAAGAAAGAAAATAACAAAGGTAAAAAAGAAAAAAAATAGTATGTACTATACAATATTTTCTACAAGTATGTGATACACACATGTATCTTTCAATTTAAGATGTCATTATTGGTAGGAAACAAGTTTAACTTAATAATAATAGCCTTTTAGGGAAAAAAGGTAAGACTGCCATAGGATTTGTACCCATAGATGCAGCCTGATCTCAGAAATACCAAACTTTGAAAAACTTGCACCTTAGAAATTAGGAAATGAATACATAAATATGGAAAGCCATCTGGAAGATGTTCACAGCTAGTATTGTTGGTGATAGAATTATGCGTATTCATTATTCTATATTTCCTATGTATGTATTTAAATTTTTCTATATACAGTAATATTTATGTAATAGTAATTTTAAACTAATTTTTAATTAGGAGTGATTTTTCTAAAATGATTTTTTTTAAAAAAAGAATCTAAGAATTTACCATTGAGCCTGAAACACTCACTCCCATTCTGAAAATAATGACAGAGAATTAAAATCAATGTGAAAAGTCCTTTCTGCTTCCCATCAGGGTGTGGGAACTTGCCTTCACCAGCTCTTTTTCTGCTTCCCCAACCTCCCTGTTCCCAGCGTCCACATCAATATTTACACACTCAGAATAGTCCACCTATATAATGAATAGCAAAAGGATGATAGAGTAGCATTGAATCGTAATCTTAAAAATGGTTAAAATGACCAATTTATATTACATAGACTATAGGAAGAAAGGAAAGAGGATGATAGAGTGCATGAAATGGGTGAAGGAGCAAAAAAGGTACAAATTTCCAGTGACCAAAATAGTATGTCATGGGGATGTAATACAGAGCATCAGGACTCTAGTTATTAAAACCATATTACAGGTTTGAAAGGAGCTAGGAGAGTGGCTCTTTCTCATCACGATGGAAAAATTTGTTGTTAAGATGGTGACGGGCATTAACTGGACTTAGGAAGATTATTTTATAATACGTGCCAATACCAAGCCAATTTGATATCAGTATCAAATCATTACTCTGTACACACTAACTTAATTTCATGTTATGTCAATAATACCTCAAGAAAAAAAAAAAGAAAGAAAATAACAAAGGTAAAAAAGAAAAAAAATAGTATGTACTATACAATATTTTCTACAAGTATGTGATACACACATGTATCTTTCAATTTAAGATGTCATTATTGGTAGGAAACAAGTTTAACTTAATAATAATAGCCTTTTAGGGAAAAAAGGTAAGACTGCCATAGGATTTGTACCCATAGATGCAGCCTGATCTCAGAAATACCAAACTTTGAAAAACTTGCACCTTAGAAATTAGGAAATGAATACATAAATATGGAAAGCCATCTGGAAGATGTTCACAGCTAGTATTGTTGGTGATAGAATTATGCGTATTCATTATTCTATATTTCCTATGTATGTATTTAAATTTTTCTATATACAGTAATATTTATGTAATAGTAATTTTAAACTAATTTTTAATTAGGAGTGATTTTTCTAAAATGATTTTTTTTAAAAAAAGAATCTAAGAATTTACCATTGAGCCTGAAACACTCACTCCCATTCTGAAAATAATGACAGAGAATTAAAATCAATGTGAAAAGTCCTTTCTGCTTCCCATCAGGGATGGGGAACTTGCCTTCACCAGCTCTTTTTCTGCTTCCCCAACCTCCCTGTTCCCAGCGTCCACATCAATATTTACACACTCCATCATTTCTTGGGTTATTTATTTTCCTTGGTCCATTTTGCACAGTGACTAAGTTCTGCAGCACGGAAGTTGACAGAATGTGTCGCTGATATCAATCTTTATTAAGTTTACCACTGAGAGCTCAGAAAATGGTGGTTCTAGAGGAAGGCATGGGGTGGGAGCAGGAGGAACACCCGGCAATGAAAAACGCCAGCCTTCCTTTTTTATAAAATTGTTTGTCATTGTTGCTCAGACCCTTGACTTGCCTAGGTTTACATGCTCTGTGATGCTTTTTGGTTTTTTTACACAAATGAACAGAACCTCCCTCTCGGCTCACCAACCACGGTCACCACGAGATAAAGAAGAGACAATCCTCATGGTGGCTCACTGTCCGGAGGCCTGAGTCCCAGGGACTGCCCTCGGATGTACAGCCAGCTAGCTGCTCAGAGAGCACCGAGGTCCTGCTAGAAAAGCTTCAGGCTACATATTTTCTGAAACTGAAAACACAGAGACCGTGCCACGGGAAGTCGATGGTGTCTTGTAAGTGTGTAAAGAGCTAGGGCTCTGGGAAGAACTAGAGTCCCTGGCTCCTCTGCTTACCAGGTATGTATTCTTTGATAGAACTGCTCTCTGCCTGTTTCCTCACCAGTAACATGAAAAGTCATGACGAGCCATGGGATTCTCCAGGCAAGAATACTGGAGTGGGCTGCCATGCACTCCTCCAGGGATCTTCCCAACCCGGGATCGAACCCAGGTCTCCCACATTATAGGCGGATTCTTTATCATCTGCATCACCAGGGAAGCCCATGTCACAGGAGGGAGGTAGTATCTCCTACTGGTCTTGTCAGTTAAGTATTTATGTAATAAAGTAATTTTTTAAACTAATTTTTAATTTAAAAAAAGGAGTGATTTTTCTAAAATGATTTTTTTTAAAAAAAGAATCTAAGAATTTACCATTGAGCCTGAAACACTCACTCCCATTCTGAAAATAATGACAGAGAATTAAAATCAATGTGAAAAGTCCTTTCTGCTTCCCATCAGGGTGTGGGAACTTGCCTTCACCAGCTCTTTTTCTGCTTCCCCAACCTCCCTGTTCCCAGCGTCCACATCAATATTTACACACTCCATCATTTCTTGGGTTATTTATTTTCCTTGGTCCATTTTGCACAGTGACTAAGTTCTGCAGCACGGAAGTTGACAGAATGTGTCGCTGATATCAATCTTTATTAAGTTTACCACTGAGAGCTCAGAAAATGGTGGTTCTAGAGGAAGGCATGGGGTGGGAGCAGGAGGAACACCCGGCAATGAAAAACGCCAGCCTTCCTTTTTTATAAAATTGTTTGTCATTGTTGCTCAGACCCTTGACTTGCCTAGGTTTACATGCTCTGTGATGCTTTTTGGTTTTTTTACACAAATGAACAGAACCTCCCTCTCGGCTCACCAACCACGGTCACCACGAGATAAAGAAGAGACAATCCTCATGGTGGCTCACTGTCCGGAGGCCTGAGTCCCAGGGACTGCCCTCGGATGTACAGCCAGCTAGCTGCTCAGAGAGCACCGAGGTCCTGCTAGAAAAGCTTCAGGCTACATATTTTCTGAAACTGAAAACACAGAGACCGTGCCACGGGAAGTCGATGGTGTCTTGTAAGTGTGTAAAGAGCTAGGGCTCTGGGAAGAACTAGAGTCCCTGGCTCCTCTGCTTACCAGGTATGTATTCTTTGATAGAACTGCTCTCTGCCTGTTTCCTCACCAGTAACATGAAAAGTCATGACGAGCCATGGGATTCTCCAGGCAAGAATACTGGAGTGGGCTGCCATGCACTCCTCCAGGGGATCTTCCCAACCCGGGGATCGAACCCAGGTCTCCCACATTATAGGCGGATTCTTTATCATCTGCATCACCAGGGAAGCCCATGTCACAGGAGGGAGGTAGTATCTCCTACTGGTCTTGTCAGTTCAGGCTCTTACAACAAAACACCATAGACCAGGCGGCTTCAACAACAGACACTCATTTCTCACAGTTCTGGAGGCTGGAAGTCTAGGATCGGGGGCAGCATGGTCAGGCTCGGGGGACACCCTCTTCCTGATTTGCAGACAGCTGCCTTCTAGCTGTATCTTCGCGTGGCAGACAGTAGAGAAATGGCAAGAAGCTCTCTTACGTCTCTTATAAAGGCTTTAGTCCTATGGTGAGGCTCCACCCTTATAACTTAATTACTTCCCAAGACCTCACCCCCTCATATTATCCCATTAGGGGTCAGAGTTTGAAAATATGAGTTTTGGTGGGGACATAAATATTCAGTCCAAAATACTGTCTCATGCGGTTGTTATGTGATCAAGTAAGTTAATACATTTCGAGTCCTTAGAATAGAACTTGGACTTCCCTGGTGGCTCCGTTGTAAAGCATCTGCTTGCAGTGCCGGAGACGCAGGAGACACAGGTTTGATCCCTGGGTCGAGAAGATCCTGGGAGGAGGAAATGGCAACCCACTTCAGTACTCTTGCCTGGAAAATCCCATGAACAAAAGAGCCTGGTGGGCTATATAGTCCATGGGGTCCCAGAGAGTTGAATTCAACTGAGTAAATACATATTTGAAAATAAATGAATAGAACCTAGGCAAAATAGGACACAGTACAAAGATTAGTTTTGTTTTGGCTTCCCACATAGCTGCTCAGAGAGCACCGAGGTCCTGCTAGAAAAGCTTCAGGCTACATATTTTCTGAAACTGAAAACACAGAGACCGTGCCACGGGAAGTCGATGGTGTCTTGTAAGTGTGTAAAGAGCTAGGGCTCTGGGAAGAACTAGAGTCCCTGGCTCCTCTGCTTACCAGGTATGTATTCTTTGATAGAACTGCTCTCTGCCTGTTTCCTCACCAGTAACATGAAAAGTCATGACGAGCCATGGGATTCTCCAGGCAAGAATACTGGAGTGGGCTGCCATGCACTCCTCCAGGGGATCTTCCCAACCCGGGGATCGAACCCAGGTCTCCCACATTATAGGCGGATTCTTTATCATCTGCATCACCAGGGAAGCCCATGTCACAGGAGGGAGGTAGTATCTCCTACTGGTCTTGTCAGTTCAGGCTCTTACAACAAAACACCATAGACCAGGCGGCTTCAACAACAGACACTCATTTCTCACAGTTCTGGAGGCTGGAAGTCTAGGATCGGGGGCAGCATGGTCAGGCTCGGGGGACACCCTCTTCCTGATTTGCAGACAGCTGCCTTCTAGCTGTATCTTCGCGTGGCAGACAGTAGAGAAATGGCAAGAAGCTCTCTTACGTCTCTTATAAAGGCTTTAGTCCTATGGTGAGGCTCCACCCTTATAACTTAATTACTTCCCAAGACCTCACCCCCTCATATTATCCCATTAGGGGTCAGAGTTTGAAAATATGAGTTTTGGTGGGGACATAAATATTCAGTCCAAAATACTGTCTCATGCGGTTGTTATGTGATCAAGTAAGTTAATACATTTCGAGTCCTTAGAATAGAACTTGGACTTCCCTGGTGGCTCCGTTGTAAAGCATCTGCTTGCAGTGCCGGAGACGCAGGAGACACAGGTTTGATCCCTGGGTCGAGAAGATCCTGGGAGGAGGAAATGGCAACCCACTTCAGTACTCTTGCCTGGAAAATCCCATGAACAAAAGAGCCTGGTGGGCTATATAGTCCATGGGGTCCCAGAGAGTTGAATTCAACTGAGTAAATACATATTTGAAAATAAATGAATAGAACCTAGGCAAAATAGGACACATTACAAAGATTAGTTTTGTTTTGGCTTCCCCACACGGTATGCAGGATCTTCTCCAACCAGGGATCGGACCTATGCTTCCTGCACTGGAGTTCGGAGTTTTAACCACTAGACCGCCAGGCAAGTCGGAAGATTACATTTGATATTATAACTTGGAATAGGTTCCCATGAAAGCTGGAAATTCCTGGTGACTTCTGTTTCCCCTTCAGCCAGGAAGATCTGTGATGGAGGAGATAGTTCCTTTTCACTGCAGGTTTGCACCAGGAAGAAGTCATGATTCTAAGCTGATCTTCATGCTGTACTTCATTAGCGTTGGTTGACAGCCTCGAGCAATGAGGCTAGGCAAAAGGCTGCTAGGGACCAAAATGAATGCAAAAACTTGCCTACAGTGCAGTCAAGGGAGATGGAACAGGGCAGGTTCAACGGCGCTGCCAACAGCAGCTGGGTTTAAAGTTCTCGGCCACTGTCTCAGATTAGCTTCATCTTACATGCCGAAGAACATGCAATAAATAGTGGGGTCATATCAAGCTTTTTAGCCATTCTGCCAAGCATGAAAATTATTTCATGCAAAATACCTCAATTAGCTTTGGAACTGCTTTTTTACTAAATGAATTTTTACAAAGTAAACACATCCATGGACTTACTACCTAGATAAAGATATAGAACATTATTACTAGGATCTCAGAACCTTCTAATAACTCCTGGTTAGTAATCTCCTCCCTCCTAAGGTGACCATTCTGACTTGACTCATCACTGATCAGTTTTTCCTATTTTGGGTTTTATATAAATGATGTCATATGTAAGTATGCTTGAAAGGGAAGAGCTGAGCTCAGAACCCAATTTTATAAGATAGCACACTAACATGTGGTCTGTAGTATGTACAGATTCCTTGGAGGTTTAAGCATCTGCTTGCAGTGCCGGAGACGCAGGAGACACAGGTTTGATCCTGGGTCGAGAAGATCCTGGGAGGAGGAAATGGCAACCCACTTCAGTACTCTTGCCTGGAAAATCCCATGAACAAAAGAGCCTGGTGGGCTATATAGTCCATGGGGTCCCAGAGAGTTGAATTCAACTGAGTAAATACATATTTGAAAATAAATGAATAGAACCTAGGCAAAATAGGACACATTACAAAGATTAGTTTTGTTTTGGCTTCCCCACACGGTATGCAGGATCTTCTCCAACCAGGGATCGGACCTATGCTTCCTGCACTGGAGTTCGGAGTTTTAACCACTAGACCGCCAGGCAAGTCGGAAGATTACATTTGATATTATAACTTGGAATAGGTTCCCATGAAAGCTGGAAATTCCTGGTGACTTCTGTTTCCCCTTCAGCCAGGAAGATCTGTGATGGAGGAGATAGTTCCTTTTCACTGCAGGTTTGCACCAGGAAGAAGTCATGATTCTAAGCTGATCTTCATGCTGTACTTCATTAGCGTTGGTTGACAGCCTCGAGCAATGAGGCTAGGCAAAAGGCTGCTAGGGACCAAAATGAATGCAAAAACTTGCCTACAGTGCAGTCAAGGGAGATGGAACAGGGCAGGTTCAACGGCGCTGCCAACAGCAGCTGGGTTTAAAGTTCTCGGCCACTGTCTCAGATTAGCTTCATCTTACATGCCGAAGAACATGCAATAAATAGTGGGGTCATATCAAGCTTTTTAGCCATTCTGCCAAGCATGAAAATTATTTCATGCAAAATACCTCAATTAGCTTTGGAACTGCTTTTTTACTAAATGAATTTTTACAAAGTAAACACATCCATGGACTTACTACCTAGATAAAGATATAGAACATTATTACTAGGATCTCAGAACCTTCTAATAACTCCTGGTTAGTAATCTCCTCCCTCCTAAGGTGACCATTCTGACTTGACTCATCACTGATCAGTTTTTCCTATTTTGGGTTTTATATAAATGATGTCATATGTAAGTATGCTTGAAAGGGAAGAGCTGAGCTCAGAACCCAATTTTATAAGATAGCACACTAACATGTGGTCTGTAGTATGTGAAATGATCAATTGAGGCTAGTTTTCTCTTCTATATCTAGTGCTGGAGCAGGGGTACTGAATGAAGAATTAGGGTCTTGCAATTTTCCTTGAGGGGCCCGCGCTGAATAGTCCGGCTACCCTAACTGACCTGAGACATTGGGGCCAACAGGCCAGGGACAACGGAATGAAAAGAAGGAGCCACACTGACCATTAGAGGACAATAATTCTAGAATGGCATGGAAATAAGTTACATACATGGCAAATATAAAAGAAAAGAAAAAATAATGCCACCACCACCAACTGGAAATACCTCCAGTATGTCTTCCTTCCTTCCTTCCTCTTAGAATTCTGTCCTACACTGACACCCATGAACCCACTGACTTCCTCTTGTTCTCCAGCTGCTCTGGGCTGAATAGACCAGCTTTGGTGTGGAGTCTCAGTCCTGACCTGCCAACTCCTTAAGCGTCTGCCTCAGGTATCTGTCTGAAGTCCTCAGTGTCTCAACCGCGACAAGAGGCGCCCCTCCCTCAGCTTGGCCACTAGAAGGCTGCGGGCTCAGGCCTACAGGGGTGAGAATGCCAAACACACACTGTCCAAAACCTGCCTTCAAGCCAGTGTCAAGTCTGAATGAGATCGAGCTGTGTCCTGATTTCTGCTGTACACTCAACACACTCACCAAGGACCCAAAGGCACTCTTCCTTTGCTCCAATCCCCAAACATCACACTGTCCAAAACGCAGGGTAGTTATCAAGCTTTTTAGCCATTCTGCCAAGCATGAAAATTATTTCATGCAAAATACCTCAATTAGCTTTGGAACTGCTTTTTTACTAAATGAATTTTTACAAAGTAAACACATCCATGGACTTACTACCTAGATAAAGATATAGAACATTATTACTAGGATCTCAGAACCTTCTAATAACTCCTGGTTAGTAATCTCCTCCCTCCTAAGGTGACCATTCTGACTTGACTCATCACTGATCAGTTTTTCCTATTTTGGGTTTTATATAAATGATGTCATATGTAAGTATGCTTGAAAGGGAAGAGCTGAGCTCAGAACCCAATTTTATAAGATAGCACACTAACATGTGGTCTGTAGTATGTGAAATGATCAATTGAGGCTAGTTTTCTCTTCTATATCTAGTGCTGGAGCAGGGGTACTGAATGAAGAATTAGGGTCTTGCAATTTTCCTTGAGGGGCCCGCGCTGAATAGTCCGGCTACCCTAACTGACCTGAGACATTGGGGCCAACAGGCCAGGGACAACGGAATGAAAAGAAGGAGCCACACTGACCATTAGAGGACAATAATTCTAGAATGGCATGGAAATAAGTTACATACATGGCAAATATAAAAGAAAAGAAAAAATAATGCCACCACCACCAACTGGAAATACCTCCAGTATGTCTTCCTTCCTTCCTTCCTCTTAGAATTCTGTCCTACACTGACACCCATGAACCCACTGACTTCCTCTTGTTCTCCAGCTGCTCTGGGCTGAATAGACCAGCTTTGGTGTGGAGTCTCAGTCCTGACCTGCCAACTCCTTAAGCGTCTGCCTCAGGTATCTGTCTGAAGTCCTCAGTGTCTCAACCGCGACAAGAGGCGCCCCTCCCTCAGCTTGGCCACTAGAAGGCTGCGGGCTCAGACGCTACAGGGGTGAGAATGCCAAACACACACTGTCCAAAACCTGCCTTCAAGCCAGTGTCAAGTCTGAATGAGATACGAGCTGTGTCCTGATTTCTGCTGTACACTCAACACACTCACCAAGGACCCAAAGGCACTCTTCCTTTGCTCCAATCCCACCTTCAGACCATATCACACCTTCAAAAGAATAGTGAGCTGAGGAAGTTTTCCATTCTGAGGGTGGAACATCTCTTGCTCCAGGGGAGAATGAACAGGCTTTGCTTAGACTGTGGTCCTAAAGCTACAGAACTGGTTCAGGAGGCCACGTCACTGCTCACTCACTACATCATTCCAGCTCTTTGCGACCCCCATGGCCTGCGGCACGTCGGGCTTCCCTGTCCTTCACTATCTCCCAGAGCTTCTCAAATTGGTGTCCACTGAGTCAGTGATGTTATCTAACCATCTCATTCCCTGCCACCCCCTTCTTTTGCCTTCCATCTTTCCCAGCATCAGGCTCTTTTCCAATAAGATGGCTCTTGGCATCATGTGCCCAAAGCATTGGAGGCCACGGGCCAACTGATATAGAATCAGGCACAGGGAGACAGAGACTCTGAAACTGAGTAGTTGGTTGGGTAGAAAAGACACCATCCCCACTCTGCTATGGGAAGGCAGCTAGTCCTCTTGTGGAGAGGGCCTGTGGATTTCAGGGAACTGGATCTTGGATTACAGTTCCAGGTGAGTTCAGCCTAGGTGGCCACTCTGTGACCTGCCCAGAGCACACCCAGGTGCCCAACAGGTGGCAGAGGACCACTGCATAGTGCATCAAGGAGCCCAAAGAGTGAGCTGATTAGGGATGGCTGTTATAGACTGAGGATCATGCCACTGTCCCATTTTGCTGGTATCGCATATGTCTCTCAATTCATAACAGTAATCATCAAAGTTATGATCAAACTGACACCTTCTGAACACTTGATAGGAAACAGGCATTGCTCTAAGCTCTTACATATATTAAGTGTAAGATTCATGTAATCTTCTACGGCAACCTCACTTCAACAAGAGAGGTACTGATAGTCCCATTTTACGGATGAGGAGCTTGAGGCACAGAACAGTTAGGAACCTTCCAAGATCAGGCGGTGACTGAGTAAGGGAACCAGGGCCCAGCAGACCAGTGTTAGCTGGTCTTGGACTTCGGTCCGATTGATGGTGGGAGGTACACTCAACACACTCACCAAGGACCCAAAGGCACTCTTCCTTTGCTCCAATCCCACCTTCAGACCATATCACACCTTCAAAAGAATAGTGAGCTGAGGAAGTTTTCCATTCTGAGGGTGGAACATCTCTTGCTCCAGGGGAGAATGAACAGGCTTTGCTTAGACTGTGGTCCTAAAGCTACAGAACTGGTTCAGGAGGCCACGTCACTGCTCACTCACTACATCATTCCAGCTCTTTGCGACCCCCATGGCCTGCGGCACGTCGGGCTTCCCTGTCCTTCACTATCTCCCAGAGCTTCTCAAATTGGTGTCCACTGAGTCAGTGATGTTATCTAACCATCTCATTCCCTGCCACCCCCTTCTTTTGCCTTCCATCTTTCCCAGCATCAGGCTCTTTTCCAATAAGATGGCTCTTGGCATCATGTGCCCAAAGCATTGGAGGCCACGGGCCAACTGATATAGAATCAGGCACAGGGAGACAGAGACTCTGAAACTGAGTAGTTGGTTGGGTAGAAAAGACACCATCCCCACTCTGCTATGGGAAGGCAGCTAGTCCTCTTGTGGAGAGGGCCTGTGGATTTCAGGGAACTGGATCTTGGATTACAGTTCCAGGTGAGTTCAGCCTAGGTGGCCACTCTGTGACCTGCCCAGAGCACACCCAGGTGCCCAACAGGTGGCAGAGGACCACTGCATAGTGCATCAAGGAGCCCAAAGAGTGAGCTGATTAGGGATGGCTGTTATAGACTGAGGATCATGCCACTGTCCCATTTTGCTGGTATCGCATATGTCTCTCAATTCATAACAGTAATCATCAAAGTTATGATCAAACTGACACCTTCTGAACACTTGATAGGAAACAGGCATTGCTCTAAGCTCTTACATATATTAAGTGTAAGATTCATGTAATCTTCTACGGCAACCTCACTTCAACAAGAGAGGTACTGATAGTCCCATTTTACGGATGAGGAGCTTGAGGCACAGAACAGTTAGGAACCTTCCAAGATCAGGCGGTGACTGAGTAAGGGAACCAGGGCCCAGCAGACCAGTGTTAGCTGGTCTTGGACTTCCGTCCGATTGATGGTGGGAGTGTAGAGCCCCCGTGTAATTTGATTTAAAAAAATAAAGAACTGCTATGTTTCCCATTCCCAGGGATTAGACTGAAGCTTTTACCTTCTCTGCCAACCTGCCTGATGAGAGGCCGGGGCTTTATTTGGAGAGGTGAAGTGAGTTTGAATGTAGCTACCATGATGATAGGGCTATTCATATTAAGAAGTGTGTACAGAAAAAAAAAAAAAAAATCTCCAAATTTTGCTTCCCAGAAAGGTATGGTGGAGGGAAGAGGCAGAGAAAATGTTTTCATTAGTCTAAAGGACCTTGAAGAGAATTCCATTGGGAAAAAACATAAAAGCCCAAACCAAATAATAACCAAAACAACATCCAAAACCCCTGTTTTTTTTTTTTTTTTTTTTTTCCCAATTTGAATTTCTCCTTACAGATGGACACAAATTCAACTAGGTTGCTACTCAATTTAAAACTTAAGCAAGAACTTTTCATATAACTGGCAGATTTTCAACTGAGTATCTACTATTTCTATAATTTATACTATCCAAGGCAAATTGCCCCAAATATTTTGATCACCGTTTTTAAGAGCCAGAGAAGCAGGCGGACAATAGTTCAAACTAAATGCAATGAGCAATTACGAGATGAATCGAAACCTTGGGCTTTTAACTTCTAGCTTCATCTAAGTGGGGGTACCAGAAAAACCCACAGCTCAGGGCTTAACACAATGTCGCAAGACAAACCACTGCCGTGCCAAACTGTGTCCCCTCGTATGAATGACGATTACCACTGTCATAATTTATTGAGTGCTATGTGCCAGCACCTAGGTACTTTATACATGCTCCGGCATTTAATCTTCACTTTCAGATGAGGACACTGAGACCAGAGAGGTCAAGTGACTTGCCCGCGACACCACAGCTAGCAAATGACAGAACCACGTTTCAAGGTCACACAGATCAATTTAAAATCTGTTTAGCTGGGAAGACCCAGTACAGACTGACAAGGTAAAGGGGCACATGTGGAAACTAAAAAAAACAAAAAAAAAAACCAGAATGCTGTCAGGCAGCAGGAGCATTAAAAAAAAAATGTAAATTTAAAAAATAACAATAACAGAGAAAAATGAGATAAGGAAGGACGGGGGCGTGTTGACCCCTATTTCAACTTCCTTGGTTTCTTCCTCCCCAGATCACGTAGGGAACAGACAATAACGGAGGGCACAGGCACTTAATCAGAGATTTTACAAACCACTAAATCAAAAGAGACTGTGAAATTCCCGCCCGGGGAAGCTAACAGTGAGATTAAGTGGATTAGTCTACTGTACAGGAATCCAGGGAATGCGGCTGCATGTGCTCTTGCTGTGGATTACTCAGTAGTCACATTATGGCTTTACATCTCCCAGACCCACACGGGCATGTGCCCCTTTGCCGACCAGCCAGGAAGAGCCGCGCCTGGCCGGCCGGCCGGCCACCAGCCCGCCCGCGCTGGCCAGCAGACTTCAGGAGCGAAAGACACTGATGCGTTATGGACGGAGGGAGGGTGCAGGCAACTGGTGGGCAATGAGAAGGTGGCCAGGCTGATCACATCTGAAAGTTCTGTGATCAGAGCCTGGTGCCTGACGGCTGAGGGAGAAAAAATAAATAAGGCAGCTGGATTGAGGAGCTCTGGCATCGTCTTTGCAAAGGGAACGGGAGAAGGCCTTTGGACAGCACGGCTCCCAAATTTCGGAGGAAATTGCTGAAGATGAGAAGTGTCCTTTCTAAACTGCTTTCGTTTGGGTGTTAACGGCTCTAGCAGTAGCGCATGAAATGAACTGGAAAACCACACAACTTGCTCCTTTTTAGAAATCCTGACCCAAACTCCGGAAAGCTAGGCGCTGGATAGGTACGTGTAGGCTCAAGACCTGCCTGAGTTAGCAGAGGACATCAGAGGTCTATAATAAATAATGAATACAGCCCTAGGAGGTATGAAGCCTGGGACAGGGTATCTCTCCCTCGGCTCTAAGTGGAGCACCAGATAACCTACTTTGAACCGTCTTGTGTTCACCGTATGTGGAATGAACTGCTCAATATAATAAGTACTATTGAATTTCCCCTCTCCATGCAGATAAAGGGTAACTGCCACCCAGAACATAGTAATAACAGTAACTGAGTGATGGAGGGAGGGAGGAAGAAGCCCCCAAACTAAACATAAAACCAGAATGCTGTCAGGCAGCAGGAGCATTAAAAAAAAAATGTAAATTTAAAAAATAACAATAACAGAGAAAAATGAGATAAGGAAGGACGGGGGCGTGTTGACCCCTATTTCAACTTCCTTGGTTTCTTCCTCCCCAGATCACGTAGGGAACAGACAATAACGGAGGGCACAGGCACTTAATCAGAGATTTTACAAACCACTAAATCAAAAGAGACTGTGAAATTCCCGCCCGGGGAAGCTAACAGTGAGATTAAGTGGATTAGTCTACTGTACAGGAATCCAGGGAATGCGGCTGCATGTGCTCTTGCTGTGGATTACTCAGTAGTCACATTATGGCTTTACATCTCCCAGACCCACACGGGCATGTGCCCCTTTGCCGACCAGCCAGGAAGAGCCGCGCCTGGCCGGCCGGCCGGCCACCAGCCCCGCCCCGCGCTGGCCAGCAGACTTCAGGAGCGAAAGACACTGATGCGTTATGGACGGAGGGAGGGTGCAGGCAACTGGTGGGCAATGAGAAGGTGGCCAGGCTGATCACATCTGAAAGTTCTGTGATCAGAGCCTGGTGCCTGACGGCTGAGGGAGAAAAAATAAATAAGGCAGCTGGATTGAGGAGCTCTGGCATCGTCTTTGCAAAGGGAACGGGAGAAGGCCTTTGGACAGCACGGCTCCCAAATTTCGGAGGAAATTGCTGAAGATGAGAAGTGTCCTTTCTAAACTGCTTTCGTTTGGGTGTTAACGGCTCTAGCAGTAGCGCATGAAATGAACTGGAAAACCACACAACTTGCTCCTTTTTAGAAATCCTGACCCAAACTCCGGAAAGCTAGAGCGCTGGATAGGTACGTGTAGGCTCGAAGACCTGCCTGAGTTAGCAGAGGACATCAGAGGTCTATAATAAATAATGAATACAGCCCTAGGAGGTATGAAGCCTGGGACAGGGTATCTCTCCCTCGGCTCTAAGTGGAGCACCAGATAACCTACTTTGAACCGTCTTGTGTTCACCGTATGTGGGAATGAACTGCTCAATATAATAAGTACTATTGAATTTCCCCTCTCCATGCAGATAAAGGGTAACTGCCACCCAGAACATAGTAATAACAGTAACTGAGTGATGGAGGGAGGGGGAGGGAAGAAGCCCATTTTTATTACCACCTTAAAAATGTTACAGGTTAAAATAATCTTAAAGGGTTTAAAAAACAGCAATTAAATCTTTCCATGTCTGTTTTCCAAGACTGCAGCTGAGAAAACGAGGGCCTAAGAGCCATCCGGCGCTAGCCTTGTTAATAACGCTCTGTGAAAAATCTCATTAATTCAGTCTGGCTCTTCAGATCAGCCGCTAAATCCTTGTATTGTCACTCATCCTCTGGCCTTTTCAGGATTTCCATAGCCTAACTAGCAGTATCTCCATGGAAACCAAGCAGTCCTGCTTTGCACATCCCGGAACTTTTTGTTCCTGACAAAGCTTGACAAATCACATGCAGCATGGAGAGTTTAACATAGCGAACTAAACCCTGACCCACACTTAGAAATGATAAACCCAAGCATACCAGCTTTATTATAAATGATTTCCTTACAAGATACTTAACCAAGCCGATGAAATGTTGAACCAGACAAGTTTCAAGAACAAGGTACTGGAGAAAGGGGGAAAAAAAAAAGGCAAATAAATAAATAAATAGAGATAAATAAGAACCCAGGCATGTTCAGCTGTAGGTTTTGTGATCTCATTTTCTGTCTAATTGACTTAAATTAAAAGCAACTAAAGGAGAAAAAAGAGAGATGGGTGCTATTTCTGGGTCATTCCTGAACCCGAGAAATGGCTTTCCTTGCCCACTCAGAATCAAAAAGGGAAACCTGAGCTCCGTGCCCTGGTTTCCCCTCGCCCTGTGGGGGATGGTCTTGGGAATCTAACAGGTCTCCGAGCTTGGAGACCACTTTCTGGCTGTTCAGTGCTGGTTCATTTGAGAGGAGGCGCACAGATCTGAGAAAGGTGAAGGCACTGGCCAGTCTCAGAAAGTGAGGCCGGCTGTGCCGGGGAGCAAGGCTGAATTCTCACACCCGAGTGACCAAAATCCAGATAGAGGACAGTATTCTCCAGGGTCCTCTCCCCAGCGGAGGTCTCAGCATCTCTACTTGTTCCTCCCTGGCAAGGTTCCCCGCCATCCTCCTCCCCCTTGGCCATCTGTCCAGGTGATGGAACCGGGTTGGAGGTCCTCCCTGTGGGGAGCACCTATCCCCAGAGAAAAGAGAAGGAAGGTGTGTTTGTGGGACAGAGCAGCCAGAGCCAGACAAGAACCCTGAAGAGAGTCCACACCTGTCCTTGACCACGGCTTTCACTTCTTCACGGAGTGGGTGTCCTGACTTACAAGCTGCCTCCTCAGCCTCAGCCAGCCTCAAGGTCGTCCTCCTGGCTTCGAGCCTGGCCGTGTTTTAGAGACACCGTGATACTTGCAGCCTTGGGAACGCTTGGCTCGCCCAACCAGACAGGCCCCGACTAACCACTGTGCTGGCCGCAACAGCTAAGCCCTCGTGAGCGAGGAATTCGCCCGCCCAATGCCCCTGGATGTTACAAAATGGCCAGTGCTGGACACATTGTCCATGTTCTACAGGTATTTGCTGGTTAACTGATGTGCTGCCTGGAAGATCCTACGCTGGTCCTTCAATGCGAGAGTCAGCGAGGCCTGGTCTCATCTCAGCCTTCCGTGAACTTTCCTGCCTTTGTTGCCTTTGAAAGGGGAGAAGCCAAACACTAACCATAACGGTGATAATAGCAATAACAATAATCATGATAATAACAGTAGCTGGCACCTCTCAAGTTCTTATTCTGCTAACACCAGGTAGTCTTCTGCATGTTTCCCACATGTCAGCTTCTTTTGTCCTCACAATAATCATCTGGAGAGGATGTTATTAAGAGGCCCGTGTTACTAAGTTCCTTTTATCCATGAAAATGTGGAGACACAAAGAGCTTAACTAGCTCGCTCAAGTTCACAGAGCTGGTTCGTGGAACAGCTGGGTTGGAACCCAGACACGTTACCTTTTGCTGTCTTGTTATATTATCTGTGCTAACTGTCCCATATCACAAGAATCAGCTAATTATAAAGGCTAACTACTAAGTATTTGCTGTATGCAGGCACAGTTCTAACACATCCCCTCCCTTACCCTTCACGGGTGGTATTACAAGGTGTATGCTATTTATTAGCATCATTTTACAGGTGAGGAAACTGAAACACGGAGAGGTTAGGTCATTTACCCAAATCATGTAACTACTAAATGACAGCACGTGTGTGTCACTAGGTCATGTGCAACTCTTGAGACCCCATGGTCTGTAGCTCACCAGTCTCCTCTGTCCATGGGATTGCCCAGGCAAGAATACTGGAGAAGGTAGCCATTCCCTTCTCCAGGGGATCTTCCCGACTCAGGGATCGAACCTGGGTCTCCTGCATTGTAGGCAGATTCTTTAATATCAGAGCCACCAGGGAAGCCAGAACCAGATCTAAACCTGAGCAGCATGCTTCTAGAAGCATCTGTTAGCCAAGACTCTCATTTCTGTGGTCATTCCTGGCAAGACAGAGAATTATGTTCCATGGAACCATCATTCCAGGGAAATATTTAGTTCCTGAATGCCCCCACCAGACAATCCTGTATGACCCTGTTTTTCTTTCCAAGGCCCCCTTTCAAAGTGCTTCTATTCACGGTTCTCCAAACAAGTTGAGGCTCAGTAGGGAGCCTGTGAACAGGGCCTCCCCATCCCCTGGTCCTGGAGGGTCTCCCCTGAGCAGGCAGATCCTCTCGTCCCTTCCGGGGCACTGCTCACCTTTCCACTTGCACACACAACTGTAACGGAGCTCAGCGGAGCCTCGCTTTTGGCACAGCGCTGGGAGATCAGACAGCACTCACTGGAGAGAGGGACACTGCCAATGCTCAGGGACCTAAAATTAGACCGACCAGCTGTGTTTTGGTTTCGCAGGCACGTGCATGTCTGCTCCATTCTTGAGCATGCCGGGTGTTGAAATATATATGAAACCTGCTCTCTGAAGTACAGGGAAAGCACGACACTCTTGCACCTTTTTCTTAATTCCTTGTTTCTCTTCTGAGGCCCCTAACTCCTTCACCGCCCAGGGAATGACAGGCGTTCCTTGGCCATTTTCTCTGACAGGTCACTGCCTCCAAAGAGAGCATCAACACTCGCCCTTAAGAAACCCTGGAGACTGAGCACAGAGCACGGGACTCCTACTTCAGGCTCTCTGCTTCCCAGGTCACAGCCTCTTCTGGAAGATACACCTACTGAACTTAGCCAGAAGCGCCCACAGCTGAGTCCCATGGGGCCAAGGCTGGTCTTGGTCTGGGACTGAATAGGGTACACTGCGGCTGCAAGACATGAGGTAAAGGAGACCAGGGTCCACACCCTGTGAGGATGACCCCAGACGAGGGCGACCCAAGCACTAGGGAAGGTCAAAGGTGAATCTAAGAAAGCATGCAAGACCTCCTGCATCCACTCTGACTGCAATAACAAGAATGCCACAGATTAAGTGGCTTATAAACAACAGAAATTTATTTCTCACAGTTCTAGAGGGTGGAAAGTTCAAGGTCAAGGTGCTGGCAGATTTGGTGCTGGGGGAGCACCTAGGTCCTGGTTCCTGGATAGCCATGTTTTGCTGTGTCCTCATACAGAGCAAAGGGGTGAGCCTGCTTTCCGGGGCCTCTTTTTTTTTTTTAAAGATTTATTTATTTATTTATTTTGGGCGGGGGTCGGATTGGGGAGGGAGGGGAGCAGGCGAGCCGCTTCTATTGGTCTTTCATTTCTCTGTGTTCATCCGTCTTTGTTCTTTGGCTCCTGTGGGCCTCCCATTGCGGTGGCGTCTGTCGTCGCAGAGCACCAGCTCTGGGCGCATGCGCTCCAGAGCTCCGGCTCGGTAATTGGACACATCAGTCCAGCCGCTCCGCGGCACGTGGGATCTTCCCAGGCCAGGGCTCGAACCGGCGCCCCTTGCACTGCAAGGCGGTGTCCTTACCCACTAGACCACCAGGGGAAGCCCAAGGGGGCCTCTTTTATAAAGGGCACTAATCCCACTCGAGAGAGCTCCACTGTCACAACCTAACCACCCCTGACAGGCCCTGCCTCTCAGTTCCATCAGCTCAGGGGCTAGGATTTGGGAAGGATACAAACATTCAGATCAAATCAACATTCAGAACGAAAGACTCTGCAACAGAGACCTACCAAGATGGACTGTGGTTGGCAGAGAGTGCCTAGAGATTTTCCCAGAGGAATTTGATCCAAGAGAGTGAGAACCTTCTATCGCTAGATGCCCCGACAGGACTTTCTGCAACGACAGAAGTGTTCGCGAGCCATGCTAAGCAGTGAGGGTGCCGTTAACCATGTGTGGCACTTGAGGATGGAAAACGTGACTGCGTGACTGAATGTTAAATGTAACTGTACAAGTATAAATACAAGTGGCCTCCTGGCTGGTCTTGGTCTGGGACATGGAGGTAAAGGAAGACCAGGGTCCACACCCTGTGAGGATGACCCCAGACGAGGGCGACCCAAGCACTAGGGAAGGTCAAAGGTGAATCTAAGAAAGCATGCAAGACCTCCTGCATCCACTCTGACTGCAATAACAAGAATGCCACAGATTAAGTGGCTTATAAACAACAGAAATTTATTTCTCACAGTTCTAGAGGGTGGAAAGTTCAAGGTCAAGGTGCTGGCAGATTTGGTGCTGGGGGAGCACCTAGGTCCTGGTTCCTGGATAGCCATGTTTTGCTGTGTCCTCATACAGAGCAAAGGGGTGAGCCTGCTTTCCGGGGCCTCTTTTTTTTTTTTAAAGATTTATTTATTTATTTATTTTGGGCGGGGGTCGGATTGGGGAGGGAGGGGAGCAGGCGAGCCGCTTCTATTGGTCTTTCATTTCTCTGTGTTCATCCGTCTTTGTTCTTTGGCTCCTGTGGGCCTCCCATTGCGGTGGCGTCTGTCGTCGCAGAGCACCAGCTCTGGGCGCATGCGCTCCAGAGCTCCGGCTCGGTAATTGGACACATCAGTCCAGCCGCTCCGCGGCACGTGGGATCTTCCCAGGCCAGGGCTCGAACCGGCGCCCCTTGCACTGCAAGGCGGTGTCCTTACCCACTAGACCACCAGGGGAAGCCCAAGGGGGCCTCTTTTATAAAGGGCACTAATCCCACTCGAGAGAGCTCCACTGTCACAACCTAACCACCCCTGACAGGCCCTGCCTCTCAGTTCCATCAGCTCAGGGGCTAGGATTTGGGAAGGATACAAACATTCAGATCAAATCAACATTCAGAACGAAAGACTCTGCAACAGAGACCTACCAAGATGGACTGTGGTTGGCAGAGAGTGCCTAGAGATTTTCCCAGAGGAATTTGATCCAAGAGAGTGAGAACCTTCTATCGCTAGATGCCCCGACAGGACTTTCTGCAACGACAGAAGTGTTCGCGAGCCATGCTAAGCAGTGAGGGTGCCGTTAACCATGTGTGGCACTTGAGGATGGAAAACGTGACTCGCGTGACTGAATGTTAAATGTAACTGTACAAGTATAAATACAAGTGGCCTCCTGGCTGGTGGCTGGGAAGAGAAAGGAGCTCAGCCAGTGTGTGTATGAAACAGCACAGGTTGGGATCAAGCTGAGGGACAACTTCAGGCCTTCTGTTCCGGCTTCCGCCTCCACACAGGGTGGCCCTCAGTCCACCTGGGGCTGGCCTGTAGCCCGCTGCCTGGGGCTCTCATGCGAAGACGTGCCCGTTTTCCCCGTTGAATCCTTTTCAGAACACAAGACCCCTGATGCTGTGGAGGTCCCTCATTACCGGAACTGAACTTCTCCTGCTGAAAGTAAGCCATTCTCCTCAGCGGAGTCCCTTCTGATCAGCGGCAGCCTCCTGTTGGCTCCCACAGCCCATCTCCCCTCTCGGGTGTGCCCTCCGCCAACCTGCCACCACCACCACCGCTCTGTTTCTGAGGTCATCACCTCTCACCTGGGTGCTGCCACCTCCTCGCCAGGTCCTCTGCTCAGCACTGACCTGGGTGCACAACCGTTCAGATGCCCACTTGAGAATGTGAACTGGGACCTCTCACGCCCATGCACTAAATCACTCTGGGGCTCTCCCCCGGGAGCATTCTGGCTCTGCATTCTCTCCTCAACCTGCTCTCCCCATCACCTCCTGTCATGTCCTCCCTGTTATGTCACCCTGGCACTCAACAGTCTGTCAGTCCCCGAGGGGAGAGGCCTGTCCCTTGTGGTCAGAGTTGAGGACAGGACTAATAAAATGTACTGAATGAATGAGTGATGAGTGAACACTGGATTGGTGCACCTGGGCTGTGAAAAGGAAAAAAGCAGGACTAGGATACAAACATTCAGATCAAATCAACATTCAGAACGAAAGACTCTGCAACAGAGACCTACCAAGATGGACTGTGGTTGGCAGAGAGTGCCTAGAGATTTTCCCAGAGGAATTTGATCCAAGAGAGTGAGAACCTTCTATCGCTAGATGCCCCGACAGGACTTTCTGCAACGACAGAAGTGTTCGCGAGCCATGCTAAGCAGTGAGGGTGCCGTTAACCATGTGTGGCACTTGAGGATGGAAAACGTGACTCGCGTGACTGAATGTTAAATGTAACTGTACAAGTATAAATACAAGTGGCCTCCTGGCTGGTGGCTGGGAAGAGAAAGGAGCTCAGCCAGTGTGTGTATGAAACAGCACAGGTTGGGATCAAGCTGAGGGACAACTTCAGGCCTTCTGTTCCGGCTTCCGCCTCCACACAGGGTGGCCCTCAGTCCACCTGGGGCTGGCCTGTAGCCCGCTGCCTGGGGCTCTCATGCGAAGACGTGCCCGTTTTCCCCGTTGAATCCTTTTCAGAACACAAGACCCCTGATGCTGTGGAGGTCCCTCATTACCGGAACTGAACTTCTCCTGCTGAAAGTAAGCCATTCTCCTCAGCGGAGTCCCTTCTGATCAGCGGCAGCCTCCTGTTGGCTCCCACAGCCCATCTCCCCTCTCGGGTGTGCCCTCCGCCAACCTGCCACCACCACCACCGCTCTGTTTCTGAGGTCATCACCTCTCACCTGGGTGCTGCCACCTCCTCGCCAGGTCCTCTGCTCAGCACTGACCTGGGTGCACAACCGTTCAGATGCCCACTTGAGAATGTGAACTGGGACCTCTCACGCCCATGCACTAAATCACTCTGGGGCTCTCCCCCGGGAGCATTCTGGCTCTGCATTCTCTCCTCAACCTGCTCTCCCCATCACCTCCTGTCATGTCCTCCCTGTTATGTCACCCTGGCACTCAACAGTCTGTCAGTCCCCGAGGGGAGAGGCCTGTCCCTTGTGGTCAGAGTTGAGGACGCAGGACTAATAAAAATGTACTGAATGAATGAGTGATGAGTGAACACTGGATTGGTGCACCTGGGCTGTGATAAATACACTTGTCACTAATGTTTCACTACTACTAATAGTAATAATGTAGTAAATACCTTCAGAGGACTCAGTGCACTTGAAAGACATTTTTTCATTGATTTTAGAATTAAAATGAAATATATGGGTCTGAAAGACTGAGCCATAAACCAAGAAAGAGACCATATACCTCAAGCCTGTGACTCCCTTGTCCCTAAGGCTGTATCTTGGGCTTAGATCTCCACATGTGCCACGGAGCCCTTTCCCAGCCTGAGTCACACACAGGCCACTCTGGAACTGAAGTCTTCACAACGAAAAGAGAGTTTAGAATCTGGGCACCGAGATCTCAAGTTTACATATCAAACCCCTATACAATCTTTTTTTTTTCTCTCTTTTTTTTAAGTAAAATGAAACAATAAAGATAGCACACTACATCAGTAGGTTATAGTTGGTATTTTCAGTGCTTAAATGAGAATATGGTCCAGACACCATTTTCAAAGTCTCGTTCGCACTTCCTAGCTCACTCCAAACCCTTCAAAATCTTCAGGTCACGCAGCTTCAGTGATGCCATCGCCATGGGACAAGGCATTGGGAAGAGAAGGAAGCTCGGTCAGTGTGCATATGAAACAGCACAGATTGGGATCAACTTCAGGCTTTTGTTCTGCATCTGTCCAAATGCATTGCCTTTCCGGTATTGAGTCTAGAGGCTGTGATGTCCACCAGATAGTCCCTGTCCCTCGGGGCTCACTGTGGTCACAGAGACAGTCATCAGTTTGATCAAAGTGGGTGGATCTTGGGAAGGCTTTAATCAATAAAAGCTCATGATTCTACAGAGGGTTTTTCGAGACCTCTTCTTGGAACGTGGAGTTATAAACCTTCTGTTCTGCCCATGATGGCTGGGGGCTCGGCCACGGTGGAGAATGGCAGACACTTCACCAGCCTCTGCCGGCCACCAGTCCATAGAAGATCCGTCTGCCCGGAGACCTCCAGATCCCACACGAAGGCCCTGCTTCACTGCCCTCACCTTCCATCGGCTCCCCCTGGGCCAACGTTATGGGCTAAATTGTGTCCAGTACTTTAGAATGGGCCCAGTGCTTTAGAATGTAACTATAAGTCCTATGCCCACTACTTTTTTTCCTGTAAGAGCCTGGGCCTAATCCCAAGCGTCCTTATGAATGAATGAGTGATGAGTGAACACTGGATTGGTGCACCTGGGCTGTGATAAATACACTTGTCACTAATGTTTCACTACTACTAATAGTAATAATGTAGTAAATACCTTCAGAGGACTCAGTGCACTTGAAAGACATTTTTTCATTGATTTTAGAATTAAAATGAAATATATGGGTCTGAAAGACTGAGCCATAAACCAAGAAAGAGACCATATACCTCAAGCCTGTGACTCCCTTGTCCCTAAGGCTGTATCTTGGGCTTAGATCTCCACATGTGCCACGGAGCCCTTTCCCAGCCTGAGTCACACACAGGCCACTCTGGAACTGAAGTCTTCACAACGAAAAGAGAGTTTAGAATCTGGGCACCGAGATCTCAAGTTTACATATCAAACCCCTATACAATCTTTTTTTTTTCTCTCTTTTTTTTAAGTAAAATGAAACAATAAAGATAGCACACTACATCAGTAGGTTATAGTTGGTATTTTCAGTGCTTAAATGAGAATATGGTCCAGACACCATTTTCAAAGTCTCGTTCGCACTTCCTAGCTCACTCCAAACCCTTCAAAATCTTCAGGTCACGCAGCTTCAGTGATGCCATCGCCATGGGACAAGGCATTGGGAAGAGAAGGAAGCTCGGTCAGTGTGCATATGAAACAGCACAGATTGGGATCAACTTCAGGCTTTTGTTCTGCATCTGTCCAAATGCATTGCCTTTCCGGTATTGAGTCTAGAGGCTGTGATGTCCACCAGATAGTCCCTGTCCCTCGGGGCTCACTGTGGTCACAGAGACAGTCATCAGTTTGATCAAAGTGGGTGGATCTTGGGAAGGCTTTAATCAATAAAAGCTCATGATTCTACAGAGGGTTTTTCGAGACCTCTTCTTGGAACGTGGAGTTATAAACCTTCTGTTCTGCCCATGATGGCTGGGGGCTCGGCCACGGTGGAGAATGGCAGACACTTCACCAGCCTCTGCCGGCCACCAGTCCATAGAAGATCCGTCTGCCCCGGAGACCTCCAGATCCCACACGAAGGCCCTGCTTCACTGCCCTCACCTTCCATCGGCTCCCCCTGGGCCAACGTTATGGGCTAAATTGTGTCCAGTACTTTAGAATGGGCCCAGTGCTTTAGAATGTAACTATAAGTCCTATGCCCACTACTTTAGAGTGTAATTATATTTGGAAATAGAGCCTTGAGGTAAAAGGAGGTCCTCTGGGTATGCCTTAATCCTCTATGACTGCTGTCCTTATAGGAAGAGATTAGAATACAGACACACAGAGAGAAGGACACATGAAGACGCAGGGAGAACACAGCCATCTAGAAGTCATGGAGAAAGGCCTCAGCAGAAATCAACCTTGATCCCAGACTTATGGCCTCCAGAACCATGATGAAATAAATTTCTGTAGCTTAAGCCCCCGTGTCTATAGTATTTTGTTTGGGTGACTTCAGCAGACAAATGCAACCAGGTCAGAAAATCCTCTCTCTCACTCCTGTTTTTTTTTTTTTTTTTTTGAGAAGGAAATGGCAACCCACCCCAGCATTCTTGCCTGGGGAATTCCATGAGCAGAGGAGCCTGGTGGGCTACAGTCCATGGGGTCGCAAAGAGTTGGACACGACTGAGAGACTAACACTTTTCACTCCTGCTTTTTACTTGTCTATGTCCTTCCCTGCCCTCAGCTTCTTTGTCCGATTGATTTTTATCAAAGACAATCAGACATTTGAGGATAATCAAATTAAAATCCTGAGACATGAAAAGGTATACTGGAAAAAGATCTGCACCTGCTGGAATTTCCCATAAAGGGGATTTGCTGCCGAAACAGGGCACGGCCAACTTCAAAGGCCCTACAGGCATTGCCAAAGTCCTTTTCCTATGAACTTAGAGTGGGTTTTGGCTAAACCTGGAATGCTGTGAGACTGGAGTATCTGTTTGAATGTCAGGAAGGGAAAGCCATGAAGAGGAGGCTTTGCACATGGGTATCTGTGGAAACAGGGCTTCCCTGGTGGAGTGGTCAAGAATACCCCTGCCAATGCAGGAGACTAGGGTTTGACCTCTGGGTCAGGAAGATCCCCTGGTGATGGAAATGCAACCCACTCCAGGATTCTTGTCTGGAAAATCCCATGGATAGAGAAGCCTGGTGGGCTACAGTCCAAGGGCTGCAATAGAGTCAGGCACAACTTAGTGATGAAAACAACAACAACAAAGTCTCTTTTCAGTGAATGAAATTTACGTATCCCCCAAGTTTAAGTGTATCTGATCTTGGACAAAATTCCACGTATGGACCTCAAAATAGGTTTTCCCTGAGGCCATAATGTTCGCTTTGTAGCTTCCACTCACTTTTCTGCCCTATCTAGGGTCTAAGGCCTACAGCTTCAGCTGCCTCTTCTGCTCTTTGATGTTCTTCACTCCCTGTCCTTCCACGAGTCCTGCTCAGCAGACACAGCCCTCAGGCCAACTTAACCGTCCATCACTTACGTGATAAGAAATTAGTCTATGTTTCATCTCCCCATCTCTGACCATTGCATGCTGCTGTCCTGGCCCATCTCCAACCTTCTATGGAACCCGCTCGCTCAGACAAAGGTTAATATTATAAAGCCAACAGAATTTTTTCAGGGTGCATTTTACCTTTTCTTTCTGAAACATTGGGCTCTGTTAACTATCCGCACATATCCCCTCCCCTCTACCCCCGCCATGCACTTTGTCTTCAAAGAAATGAAATCCGTCCCCCTTTTTATATTCATTTAAAATGTGCCTTCCACAACACTGCTCTCTCCTGCAGCCTGCTTCAGACTGTTGCTTACAGGCAAACCTTGCCTTATCTTTCCACATCCAACTCAAGTATCACATCCTAATGAATTCTTTCTGGATTCTTCGCAGTAAAATGGTTCCTTCCTCCTTCCTGTGACTCAGCATAGACCTTCTTATAGTCTCCAGAGTCTAGTATTGACTGGGTCTGTAAGTTTCTTAGCGAAAATGACTGGAGAACTCTCGTACAATCTAGAAGCTCTCTCTCAGATGCAAAGAAAGGGAAACAACTGTCCCCACACTAACCAAGTTGTATCTTGGGGCTAGTTTTCTCCTATATGTTACTGATTTGCAGTCCCTGAACTAAGAGAATGTGTGGAAAAACAGTTTGAAGCAGGTATGGTGTCATTCAAAGACAGAACCTATAGATCCAAAAGCTTCATTGACAGCTGCTTTTTTCCTTGTGAGTCCTGTGAGCAGAGAACTCTGCTTGGGGAGGATGAGGGGCTATGCCGGGTCTTCGTTACTACGAGAGGGCTTCTCCAGTTGTGGTAAGGGGGAGCTTCTCATTGGGGTGGCTTCTCTCATAGCAGAGCACAGGCACTAGGGCACACAGGTGTCAGTCGCTGTGGTACGTGGGCCTTGTTGCCCGGTGGCACGTGGGATCTTCCTGGCCAGAGATCAAACCTGTGTCCTCTGCATTAGCAAGTAGGTTCTCAACCCCCGGACCACCAGGAAAGCCCAAGCAGGGGACGCTAGGGAAGCATTTTCTGAAGTGTGTGTCATGAAAAAAAAATAATAACAATGCTACGTATATATAGACCAGGGGGATTTAAAAAAAAGGTGGTTGCAATCAACACTTCAGAACACACTGGGTGAAACAAAACAGAAGAGGTGTCTCCTTCTGCCATACGCCGTGTGCCTTCTGATTCTACTGGTCCCGATGCCAGACTGACTAGAGCCCCAAGGCTTGGAACTGAAGGAATTACAGCCAGGTTCAGGTTCATTTAGAGATAATTTTGATTCTGGGTTTTGTTCTTTTGGACAAACTTGGTAAAGGAAATGTGTTGGTACTGTTCCAGTTTGAACAGGTTCTGTGTGTACCTGAGTGTGCCCGGCTATGTGTGTGTAATTTGTCTATTGAAGGGGGAAAGGAGCATAGCTTACCATTCAATAAAAAGGAATGGATATGGGCTTCCCTGGTGGTCCAGTGGGTAAGTGCAAGGGGTGCCGGTTCGATCCCTGGCCTGAGAAGACCCCATGTGCTGCAGAGCAGCTAGACTGATGTGTCCAACTACCGAGCTGGAGCTCTGGAGCGCATGCGCCCAGAGCCGGTGCTCTGCAACAAGAGGCCACTGCGATGGGAGGCACACACAGGTCAAAGAACAAAGATGGATGAAAATAGGTAAATGAAAGACCATCTTGGGGTTTCCTATTTTGATTTGCAGTCCTGAACTAAGAGAATGTGTGGAAAAACAGTTTGAAGCAGGTATGGTGTCATTCAAAGACAGAACCTATAGATCCAAAAGCTTCATTGACAGCTGCTTTTTTCCTTGTGAGTCCTGTGAGCAGAGAACTCTGCTTGGGGAGGATGAGGGGCTATGCCGGGTCTTCGTTACTACGAGAGGGCTTCTCCAGTTGTGGTAAGGGGGAGCTTCTCATTGGGGTGGCTTCTCTCATAGCAGAGCACAGGCACTAGGGCACACAGGTGTCAGTCGCTGTGGTACGTGGGCCTTGTTGCCCGGTGGCACGTGGGATCTTCCTGGCCAGAGATCAAACCTGTGTCCTCTGCATTAGCAAGTAGGTTCTCAACCCCCGGACCACCAGGAAAGCCCAAGCAGGGGACGCTAGGGAAGCATTTTCTGAAGTGTGTGTCATGAAAAAAAAATAATAACAATGCTACGTATATATAGACCAGGGGGATTTAAAAAAAAGGTGGTTGCAATCAACACTTCAGAACACACTGGGTGAAACAAAACAGAAGAGGTGTCTCCTTCTGCCATACGCCGTGTGCCTTCTGATTCTACTGGTCCCGATGCCAGACTGACTAGAGCCCCAAGGCTTGGAACTGAAGGAATTACAGCCAGGTTCAGGTTCATTTAGAGATAATTTTGATTCTGGGTTTTGTTCTTTTGGACAAACTTGGTAAAGGAAATGTGTTGGTACTGTTCCAGTTTGAACAGGTTCTGTGTGTACCTGAGTGTGCCCGGCTATGTGTGTGTAATTTGTCTATTGAAGGGGGAAAGGAGCATAGCTTACCATTCAATAAAAAGGAATGGATATGGGCTTCCCTGGTGGTCCAGTGGGTAAGTGCAAGGGGTGCCGGTTCGATCCCTGGCCTGAGAAGACCCCATGTGCTGCAGAGCAGCTAGACTGATGTGTCCAACTACCGAGCTGGAGCTCTGGAGCGCATGCGCCCAGAGCCGGTGCTCTGCAACAAGAGGCCACTGCGATGGGAGGCACACACAGGTCAAAGAACAAAGATGGATGAAAATAGGTAAATGAAAGACCAATAGAAGTGGCCAAAAAAGAAAGAAAAAAAAAAGGAATGGATAACGAGGACAATAATTTGAACATATTAAATGCATACGTTTTCATCTTCAGTAGCCCAGTTCTTCCAGGCTCTGCAGCTCCAAGCCCAGAGCACCGTCTGGCCGGCACACCAGGCCTCTTCCACGGGAAGGAGTTGCTGTTCCTGCCTGTGACTGCCAGAGGGGCCGGGGCTGGGGGGTGGGGGTGGGCTGTACTGTCCCAGGGAAGGAGGCAGGTGGGGCAGAAAAGGAGTTGCAGCCCGAAGCGGAAGGCCTGTCTGATCTCCAGGGGAGCGCGGGGCTCGCAGAGGTAGGCCAGGCAGGCATGTCTTGACCCACCAGACAGCCGGAGCCTATGGGAAACTCGAACCCAGAGGGTCCAGCTCTCCACTCTGACTTCAGGACTGCTAAGGACTCTCCCATGGAAGGAGCCTGGGGAGACAAGAGCCTGCTCCACAAAAGTGGCAGAGATGATGAGGTGCTGTTAGGGAGAACGCCTGAGGTAGGGCTCCTGAGCCTTTCTCCATGCGCCTGGGTCATGGAAGGATCCGGAACAAGAAAGGTGGCCAAAGGTGCTGCCTGACTCTCTGCCAGGAAGTCTGCTGTCACGGCAGCAAGGTGACCGGCAGTCCCTAGTGCTACGTGGCAGAATGTCCCTGTCAGAGATTGGCCAGGAAGGATACATTGGCTCCAGGGAAGGGTGTGCGGAGTGAAACGGAACAAATCACGGAGACCAACCGACCTGCCTGAGCCAAGAGGACAGACTCATCACGCAGGGATCCTGCTCCTCACTGGGCAAGAGGGCCAGGAGAGGGGAGAGACCAGCCACCTGCAGAGCGGCTCCTCCCCTTAGGCCCTACCCAGCGGCTCTAGGGCACCTGGGCCGGGGAATGTGTTTTTCTGAGACAGGATTCTCCTAACACACCAGAGCCCCGCCTTTCAGGATAACTGACACCCTTGGTGCTGACCGGAGGAGTGGATGGCGTGGAGGAGGTGGGGAACAGGGAAACTTCTCCGCCATTGCTAGAAAAGTGCACGCTGTGGTTTTGGAGAAACAAATAGTCCAGTGTTTGGACCTGAGTGGGGAGGGGAGGGGGAAGTGCCCGGTTCCATCCACCTCTGGGGTTGGCAGTCCACGGACAGCTCAGCCTAGTGACTCAGGAAAGGAATTCCTAAATACTTGTGATTTTAAAATGTAGAGCTCTGGAGCCTGGCACCCAGAGGCCCTGGCATCAAGGGCGTGCGATGAATGTGTCTATCGGCAGATATCATGACCTACTATGAAAACTGGCACATCCACTGAAATACTCAAACAGCAGCGTTCAGTGATGACAGAAAGAGGATACACATTTTTTTGTCCCTATTATCACTGCAACACCATACAGAGAGCAGAGCAATCCAACAGATGCAAGTGAGAACTAGAAATAAAATTTCTCATTTAGCGTTATTTGCCTCCCAGTTGTAGCTACCTAATAGGCACCGTGTCTTTGAGTTATAGTGAAGCTATGCCTCCCTCCCGCTTACTCTCCTTCCTTCCAAAGAACCCCCACAGGCCTCCAGGCTCACATGGAAAGATATCAAGACTGTTGATTTAGAGGAACTTCCAGAAGAATACACAGTAGGACAGTGGACAATTCAGGGTACCTTAGCCTAGAGATGACTTCCCCAAAGACTGGGGCTTGTGACCTTTGACTTCATAAACACAGTATTTAGGAGCCCTCCCACCTTGTGTTCTCCAACTTGACACTGCTAAGCTTTCTGCATCATTCCTAAAGACTGCTGTCTTAGTTGTCTCATCTGTAAATTGGGTACAAAATCTGACCTAGCCTGTGGGGCTGTAAGATTTTAATGAACAGATATATCTGAAGGAGACAGCACAGAGCCTGGAGTGAAAACCATACCCTGTCTCCTTGGTCTGATCTGTGATATGAGGGAAATTTTGGCCCCACAAAGTTATGAGGATTCAATGAAAATCATATAAAAGCACTGAGTATTCTGTCTGCTCTAGGGGAGATTTAACAGGCTAAAATGGAGAAATAATAATATCTGCATAATCATGGTTACTATTGTGGGTCTCCACCTTTGTCATTTCGGAAAGGAATTTGAAGTTGTTTGCTCTTTCTTCCTTATTCTGACCTCCCTAACCCCTGCCCTCCTTGATGCATCCTTTTCATAAGTTTTTCTGAGCTTTTGAGAGCTTGAGTTACGGACTTCCTTGCCCCAAGGGGAGTCAATAGATTCTCCTGCGCTTGAGAGGCCTGCATTTAAAGATAACTGGCAGCCAAATGTTTGCTTAGCAAGTCAAGCTCAGCTAGGGGCATAGCTTCAGGTTGAATAGGCGCAGGCCTGGGAAGAGAAGGAGAACCGAGAACGGAGAGCAGAGGGGGAGAAGCAACATTGCCAGCGGTGGCAGACTCGGGCCTCGCTCAGAGGCAACACCTGGCAGGGGCAAGCCTTGACACAGCTCCAGCTGGGTGGCTCTGTAGGAGAAGCAGCCTCCCTCTTCGAGTCCTGGAGTGCCTCGGGGGCGGTCTCCATGGCATCTGGGCATTGCCCAGTGAATTCAAAGCAGCAACATTGAATAGCAGACCAACGGCAATGCAGACAGTGACGCCCACGGACAAAGACACGAGGCTCCCTACTTGTTCCCTGCCTTCCCTTTCGATCAGTTTCTTCCCCCTCCTGTAACCCTGAGAACATAAGAACAGTCTATAAACTGTCTTCCTAAAATGACTCGTTGGTGATAGGAGAGCACAGACATTTCCAGCGAGCACAGAGGTGTGGGTGGCATGACTGCTCACTCACTTACATCTCACTAGACAGAAAATGGTCTTCCCCCTTCATTGTGCCATTGGTTCTGTTCGCAAGGTGTCTCAGGTAAACAAGAGCACGTTCTTCAGGGCCTAATTACACATCACCTCTATGACGGTTAATTTTAAATTTCAGCTTGACGGAACCCCTGAGTGCTCAGGTATTTGGCCAAATAGTTTTCTGGGTGTTTCTACGAGAAGGTTTTGGCGATGAGATTAGCTTTTGATTTGACAGACTGAGTGGAGCAGCTTGCTCTCCTTGAGGTGGGTGGATTTGGTCTGTGCAATAAAAGCCGCCCCTGAGGAGGAGAGAAGCTTGCTTCTTCCTGGGTTTAACAGGCTAAAATGGAGAAATAATAATATCTGCATAATCATGGTTACTATTGTGGGTCTCCACCTTTGTCATTTCGGAAAGGAATTTGAAGTTGTTTGCTCTTTCTTCCTTATTCTGACCTCCCTAACCCCTGCCCTCCTTGATGCATCCTTTTCATAAGTTTTTCTGAGCTTTTGAGAGCTTGAGTTACGGACTTCCTTGCCCCAAGGGGAGTCAATAGATTCTCCTGCGCTTGAGAGGCCTGCATTTAAAGATAACTGGCAGCCAAATGTTTGCTTAGCAAGTCAAGCTCAGCTAGGGGCATAGCTTCAGGTTGAATAGGCGCAGGCCTGGGAAGAGAAGGAGAACCGAGAACGGAGAGCAGAGGGGGAGAAGCAACATTGCCAGCGGTGGCAGACTCGGGCCTCGCTCAGAGGCAACACCTGGCAGGGGGCAAGCCTTGACACAGCTCCAGCTGGGTGGCTCTGTAGGAGAAGCAGCCTCCCTCTTCGAGTCCTGGAGTGCCTCGGGGGCGGTCTCCATGGCATCTGGGCATTGCCCAGTGAATTCAAAGCAGCAACATTGAATAGCAGACCAACGGCAATGCAGACAGTGACGCCCACGGACAAAGACACGAGGCTCCCTACTTGTTCCCTGCCTTCCCTTTCGATCAGTTTCTTCCCCCTCCTGTAACCCTGAGAACATAAGAACAGTCTATAAACTGTCTTCCTAAAATGACTCGTTGGTGATAGGAGAGCACAGACATTTCCAGCGAGCACAGAGGTGTGGGTGGCATGACTGCTCACTCACTTACATCTCACTAGACAGAAAATGGTCTTCCCCCTTCATTGTGCCATTGGTTCTGTTCGCAAGGTGTCTCAGGTAAACAAGAGCACGTTCTTCAGGGCCTAATTACACATCACCTCTATGACGGTTAATTTTAAATTTCAGCTTGACGGAACCCCTGAGTGCTCAGGTATTTGGCCAAATAGTTTTCTGGGTGTTTCTACGAGAAGGTTTTGGCGATGAGATTAGCTTTTGATTTGACAGACTGAGTGGAGCAGCTTGCTCTCCTTGAGGTGGGTGGACCTCAGGCAATCAGCTGAAGGTCTGTGCAAAATAAAAAGGGGAGCCGCCCCCTGAGGAGGAGAGAATTCCTGCTCGTCTGACTTCCTTCACACTGGGACAGCAGCTTTTTTTGGCCTGCAGGCACAAGCTGAAACCCGGCCTCTTCCTGGCTCTTCAGTCTGCTAGCCTTCAGGATGAAACCACCCCGTCCGTTCTCCTGGCTCTCAGGCCTTTGCACTCAAACTGGAATTCCACCATCAGCTCCCCTGGGACTGCAGCTGGCCAGCTCTCTTGGGACTTGCCTGCTTTCATAATTACATGATTCATTTTTTAAGTAATAAATCTCTCTTGATATACAGATATGCGTGTCTATCTACACATGTTAAGTCATGTCTGACTCTTTGCAATCCCATGGATTGTACCCCACCAGGCTCCTCTGTCCGTGGGATCTCCTAGGCAAGAATACTGGAGTGGACTGCCATTTCCTTCTCCAGGGGATCTTCCCAACCCAGGGATCAAACCCTCGTCTTCTGCTAGGCAGATAGATTCTTTATCCCAGAGCCACCTGGGAAGCCCCTACATATGGGGTATACGTAAAGATACAGATAAAGACCTACGTCTAGATATGTCTGTTGGCTCTTTTTCTCTGGAGAACTCTGAGTAACACTCTTCCTTTCACCTGCTTCCCAAAGCCCAGCACCCTCTTCGTCAAATGTTCTCCCTCCTTCCGTGGAACTGCATATGTTTTAGTAAATGCAGCTCTGGGAAGCCCTTCAGAGACTAGCCTGAGCTTTAGATCAACTGCTTGAAATTACAACCCCAGCTCCAGCCCTGGGGTTTTTGTGCCAAATTCTTTGGAAAAAAAAAAAGAAGATAAATGAAAGCAAGAGAGGGGAAGAAAACAGAATGTGAGGCCTTGATTGATGTGGAACATCTGAAGGCACTCCTGGGTGGATCATCTTTTGTCCAGAAACCCATGGTCTCTGTTTCTGCACTTATAATGGATTGATTCTATTCATATTGGTTACATTTTCCAAAATCAAAGGGGAGATCCATCGTGAGGAACACAAACATCTCCTCCAAGCTGGACCATTCATCAAGTGAGCAAGATGATGTTTCCAGTGATACACACGTGATGAAGTGCTTGCAGCAGAAAAAGGGGACTGACTTCCCCAGAAAAAGTCGATCTGTCCTGGGGCGCTCGGGGGCGGGGGAGGCCTGGAGAGTTTTCTCTGAATCCTCCATTGCTTGGTTATTAGGTTGGTATCAAGCTTGCTGAAAAGTATTTATTCGAGGCCTTTCTTGATGCTGCTTCCATCTGATAATGCCGTAACTTTTATGACACAGAAATAACCCAAATGGGGAGAAGCCGAGACAACTCCGAGATGATTCGCCAGTCCCCCCAAGACTGCCGGCCATTTACCCGAAGAGAACGTGGGGTAATTTATGGACACGCGACTCGTCCATAGGAGTGAAATAAGGCCCCGTGCTCTGCGGCAGTCATAATGAACAAAATAAATCCCCTCGTTACGCAGATGTTCCACGAGGGCTGTCAGCGCGTCAGGAAGAATTTACTCCCTGTCTCTGATGCTCGAGACAAACAATTCCACGAGATGAAAAACAACACGGGCAGAGAGAGCAGAACCTGGCTCTCTGTGCTCGGAAGTTTGGCTCTGCACGTTTTCCCGGCCAACAAAAGACAGGGAAACTTCTTTCTCATCCTAGTGTTTTGACCTGGAAACATTTACAGAACTCTGGGAAACAAGAAAAACTCTCCACTTAGGGTTTTTTTTTTTTCCCTTTGTGTGACAGGTTCTACACAGCTACAGGAGTAGCTAAAATAAAACTCTGGCTTCTGGCTTTGTAGAAGCTAGAGACGATTTCCATGCCCTTCAGCCTGTATAACGTGACTCCCCCTTTAAAAGAAAACCAAGAAAGGTTCTCTCCAGCGTCTACCACAGTCATCTACGCATTTGCCAGTTACAGTAAATGCAGCCAGAAATCCTGGTTTCCTAATGGTATCCCCACGGAGCCATCTCCCCTTACCTCTCTGTCTGGTTTTGTTCAAGTTCAGACAACGGCTGTGGTTCTTTGAACTGTGCCAAGGAATTATATATGTCCAGGTCGCCCAGCCACCTACAATGACTTGTCTTGGCTCTGAGCCGTACTATGCTCAGGCAATGGTAATTCCACCATAAACCACGTCTCTCTCCTTTTATTGGATTTTATTTGGAGGGAGGGGCTCCTCGACAGGAATTAGTTTCTCATTAGAGGTCTTCTGCGTCAGAAGCACCAGCTTGCTTTGCTAGGGAGCCCTTTCACGGATCAGAAGTGTCTGCTCTCTGGCTACTCGGCCCCCGTGGACTTACCCTGGTGAGTCCATTAGCCAGGTTCCCTGCCATGTGCAATGCACCTGACTTGTTCCCCAACGTGTATGTATTGGCGCCTTTCCTTGGCCTCTTTTTTTAAAAAAATAATCTCCACTGAAAAGCCGAAGTGAACATTAATTTCTCTGGGAAACATTCCAGAGAGCGTAAAGGAGAAGATAGCTTGTTTTTCCTTTTCTGGATTTTCAGGAAATCATACCAGAAAGGAAGCAGCTATCACCGATTATTCATTGCTCAGAAACATGTAATTTACATCGCAACCTTCCCTGACAGACGATCCAGCTTACATGGGGGTAGGTAAAAAAATTCTCTCCTCACATTTCCTTTAAGAAAGAGAATCAGGCAAGACTAGGGGTGTGCAGTGGGCCTGGACTCACGACCTTGAGAGTTTTTTTGTTTGTTTGTTAAGAAGCCGAATAATTCCAAGCCAGCGGCTTTCTTTAGCTTGGGACTCTCTCACAGTTTCTGCATAAATTTACTATAAAACCATAAAGCAAAACATAAAAGGAGGATGGCAACAGTAAAGTAGCTATGCCACAAACTCAACAGCGATTATATGTTCTATCTAGGGCACACTTAACTCTCTAATTGCTAATTTTAATTTAAACGAAAACATGTGTTTCTTGTTAAATTCATCAACTCCATTGTTAAGCGCTATAGAGAACTGTGACTAAGGCTAGCCGCACACCTCAGGGTTTTGCCGGCCCGGGGCTCAGGTAGTAATTGGGATGTCCTCTGATTGCAGGCGCTCAAAGGTGGGCTGCTTTCCAAACCAGATAGCTCAGCAAAATGGAGAGGGGACTGTCCAGGAGGCATCACTTGGCTAGGATTTTTTAAACATTGTGCAATGCTGTTTCCTGCAAGTGCAATTGTTAAAACCTTGAGAAGTTTGCTGGGATCCAGGCCTATCTAGAATCCAGCTTTTTGCCTTAAAGAGACTCAGTTGTTGTTGCTCAATTGCTAAGCATGTCCGACTCTGTGATCCCATGGACTGAAGCCCACCAGGCTTCCCTGTCCTTCACTGTCTCCTGGAATTTGGTAAAACTCGTGTCCATTGAGCTGGTGATGCCATCTAACCACCTTATCCTCTGTCACCTCCTTCTCCCCCTGTCCTCAAGCTTCCCCAGCATCCGGGTCTTTCCCAATGAGTTGGCTCTTTGCATCAAGTGGCCAAAGTATTGGAGCTTCCGCTTCCTTCCAATGAATATTCAGGGTCGACTTCCTTTAGGATGGACTGGTTTGATTTCCTTGCTGTCCAAGGAACTCTCAAGAGTCTCCTTCAGCACTACAGTTTGAAAGAATCTATTCTTCTCAGTGGAGTTACCAAATTCTGACCAACGGGAGCAACCTCCAGGCAAAGAAACCGATTCTTTCTCTAAACCCTCTGTCCCCACAAATGCCATCCATCCACCATGGGTGCAAGAAAAACGGTCAGTAACATGAGTCTGGTGAAGATCTCATGGGACGGATACCATGGAAGGACTTCATGCAACTTCATGGTGCCAAGTAGTTGCTCAGCAAACATCATTGTCATCCTCTTACCAGATAAGCACAAATTTGATATGAAGAATGAAAAGGAAAGGGATCATTTGTTCAGCTGTGTTCAGGGAAAAGCCAGTATTAAATCATCAAAGTCTGGAATAGAGAGTAGGTTTTAAGTGCACTATTGTTCTGTTCAATTAGAGACAGTAATTAGAAATGCCTAATTAAATAACATTTTGTTTATTTTCTATTGAGCTAGTAAGAATAATTTGTTAATTGCTTATCAATCCTTGTGGGAAAACATTTGTAGAACATTTGGGTGTCTGTATTTGCCCAGATTCTCCAGAGAAACAAAACCAACAGGAGATACATAGATGGACAGACAGACAGACATAAATATACATATACTTAAGGAAACAGCCCATGTAACATGGAGGCTAGAGGCTGGCAAGCTGGAGACCAAGAAAAACTGACAGGGTGAGTTCCAGTCTGAGTCTAAAAGCAGGAGAAGACTGGTAGGCTAGTTCAAAGAAAGAATTCCTTCTTCCCCAGCTTTTGTGTTTCATTCAAGCCTGGATGGAACAAAATGCATTGGATAGGGCTCTTCCACAAGGTTTCCCTGGTGGCTCAGATGGTAAAGAATCTGCCTGCATGGCAGGAGGCCTGGGTTCCATCCCAGGGTCAGGAAGATCCCCCTGGAGAAGGGAATAGCTATCCACTCCAGTATTCTTGCCTGGAGACTTCCATGGACAGAGGTGCCTGGCGAGCTACAGGCCATAGTGTTGCAAAGAGTCAGACAGAACTGAAGCAGCTTCGCCTGGCATGGCATGAACTTCTGGATAAGGAGAAATTCAGATGGCGTGTTAGCTTCTCAGGCGGCCGTAACCAAGTACCCTCAACTTGGGGGCTTGCACAACAGAAATGTATCACCTCACATTGTGGAGGCAAAAAGTTAGTGAGCCAGGTACAGCAGGGAGACTGGAGGGAAGTCTTACAGGGTCCAGGTTGACTAGACCGCCCACTCCTGCAGGAGACAAGAGGTTTCGTTTCTGGAGAGATTTCAGCAAAGGAGCCTTGGGCTTGGGGACAGCAGACACAAAGGAAGGCAGAATGAGATGCACAGAAACAGGGAAATCAGAAAACCCTGGAAAATTCCAGAAGCTTTCAGAAGCATCATGGTGCCAATAGTAAAAGTCAGTTTTGTTTTGAAGAAGGGGGCACTTTAAAAGGGTATTAAATCATCAAAGTCTGGAATAGAGAGTAGGTTTTAAGTGCACTATTGTTCTGTTCAATTAGAGACAGTAATTAGAAATGCCTAATTAAATAACATTTTGTTTATTTTCTATTGAGCTAGTAAGAATAATTTGTTAATTGCTTATCAATCCTTGTGGGAAAACATTTGTAGAACATTTGGGTGTCTGTATTTGCCCAGATTCTCCAGAGAAACAAAACCAACAGGAGATACATAGATGGACAGACAGACAGACATAAATATACATATACTTAAGGAAACAGCCCATGTAACATGGAGGCTAGAGGCTGGCAAGCTGGAGACCAAGAAAAACTGACAGGGTGAGTTCCAGTCTGAGTCTAAAAGCAGGAGAAGACTGGTAGGCTAGTTCAAAGAAAGAATTCCTTCTTCCCCAGCTTTTGTGTTTCATTCAAGCCTGGATGGAACAAAATGCATTGGATAGGGCTCTTCCACAAGGTTTCCCTGGTGGCTCAGATGGTAAAGAATCTGCCTGCATGGCAGGAGGCCTGGGTTCCATCCCAGGGTCAGGAAGATCCCCCTGGAGAAGGGAATAGCTATCCACTCCAGTATTCTTGCCTGGAGACTTCCATGGACAGAGGTGCCTGGCGAGCTACAGGCCATAGTGTTGCAAAGAGTCAGACAGAACTGAAGCAGCTTCGCCTGGCATGGCATGAACTTCTGGATAAGGAGAAATTCAGATGGCGTGTTAGCTTCTCAGGCGGCCGTAACCAAGTACCCTCAACTTGGGGGCTTGCACAACAGAAATGTATCACCTCACATTGTGGAGGCAAAAAGTTAGTGAGCCAGGTACAGCAGGGAGACTGGAGGGAAGTCTTACAGGGTCCAGGTTGACTAGACCGCCCCACTCCTGCAGGAGACAAGAGGTTTCGTTTCTGGAGAGATTTCAGCAAAGGAGCCTTGGGCTTGGGGACAGCAGACACAAAGGAAGGCAGAATGAGATGCACAGAAACAGGGAAATCAGAAAACCCTGGAAAATTCCAGAAGCTTTCAGAAGCACGTCACCTACAGAGGATCAGGCATTGAGACCGCTAGTGAACTGCTCAACAGCAATGCTGGAAGCTGGGAGATAGGACAGCAATCAATGCCTTTGAAATTCGGAGAGGAAAATTTTCCAGGACCCTAGTTGCAGAGTTAGTAAGCATGTCAAGATGGCGACAGCAGAGCCTGACATCAAGCAGAGAGCCCCGCGCAGCTGCGTGGGGTCGCACGCCCATGGAGGTGGCCTGGAGGCAGCATCAAGTCCCAAGAACGGAGAGGCTACTGAATGTACTCTCTGAGGAAATGACTGTCTGGACTGGGGTGGAGGACTGCATTTTTCATCTGTTCCTTAGACCTTCTCAACATGGTCACCTCTGTAGGGACAAGAGCTGTATGTATCTGAAACCAAGGCCTGCTTTCTCCTTTGACCCACTGGGACCACAGCAATGGGCTGTGACCGGGGAGGAAGTGAAAGGACAGCAGACACCAGGCCATCCGCCAGGACAGCGGCAGCCGCCTTGCTCCCTACTGACCCGCAGGTTTGGGCTGCTGCCTGGCCTTATCAGCTGGTGACATCAGCGCTGCCCTCTCCTCCGGTGAACCCAGAAAGTGCTTCTGAGGGCAGTGAGCACCAGTTGGCAAAGACTCCGTACCTCCAGACTAACAGCATGCGTGCAGAGGCCCTCCTCTCTTGGAGAAAGTATCTTGATAGCTTTCCCACATAAAGAAAATAAAGGACAAAATGAAAGGCCTCTCCCATATGTCACATTTCCCCTACGGAACATCTTGGTCCTGTTTTGACAGCCTTGGACTGTACTGAAGGGCTTCCCTCGAGGCTCAGTGGTAAAGAATCCACCTGCCAGTGTAGGAGACACAAGAGATGTGGGTTCCATTCCTGGGTCCAGGGAGACTCCTTGGAGGAGGGCCTGGTACCCCAGTCCAGTATTCTTGCCTGGGAAATCCCATGGACAGAGGAGCCCGGCAGCCAACACTCCATGGGATCACAGAAGAGTCGGACACAACTGAACATGAACACATGCCAGATTGTACTGACCCCCTCTTAGAGAAGTTTCCAGATCTAAACAGCATGTGTTATACATGTCTGTGTGAGCATAGTTTACCAAATCTTGAATGGAAATCAGAAATCACCAACCGGGGGAAATGGGTGCTGTCCCTGAAATACCCCCAAATCTGGCCTGTCTTTGAGCTCTTTTTGTTGACTTGTATTAAAAAGAGCAATGTCCATTTTAAAGAGAGATCAAAGGTAATAAGTAAATATTAGGCACGTTCGTCAAATTCTAAGTAAATGATGTGACATTGCATCTCCTTTAAAATGCTGAGTAATTTTTTCAAAGCTAAAGGCAGTCCATTTTCAGCCTTGAAAAATATGTTGGTCAGTGTCTTAGGAAAAAAGATCATTTACTAAGTTGCCACATCTCCAAAGCTGTGGTTTTTACGTTTGTTTGTTTCTGCTCAGATGCACAAGGTTCTTAGAATCCGGCATACTGGGTAATTGAAGACGAGGCAAGAGAAATCAGGTCTGAGATCCTGTCTGAATTAGCTGACAATCTTCCAGATTTGAAAGACCATCTATTATCCTAAAAGTACTTCTCTTACTTCAGAATCTGCCTTGAACTTTACCTCCCTGGAAGTCAGCTCTGAATATATATCCTACACCCTTGGAATAAAATCTCCACCATGTCCAATTTTTTCTCTTACATTCTCAGACAGGATTATATTTGTTTGTCCTCAATTGTTCTTTGGTTTGTACAAATCTTTGTGCTTTTCTCCCAAAATACGTGCTATTTATCTACACTGGAATGCAGTCTCTGAGGCCAGCAGGGTCTTCCTAAAGCACCAAGGACAGGACGCTGTCCCCACGGGCCCCCACTGCCCCTATTGTCCATCTCTCATTCTGAATGTTTGCACTAATCACCGAAACAAACTGATCTGCTCCAGGGAAACTGTGATTTAAAATCATGGGAAAATTCTATGCTTAGGGAAATAAATGATGTGAGGATTTTTTTTTCTCACAATACCTGAAACTCTGTGTAAAAGGGCACACTTATTCTATAAAATATATTAGATAAATCACAGAAGTCGGACACAACTGAACATGAACACATGCCAGATTGTACTGACCCCCTCTTAGAGAAGTTTCCAGATCTAAACAGCATGTGTTATACATGTCTGTGTGAGCATAGTTTACCAAATCTTGAATGGAAATCAGAAATCACCAACCGGGGGAAATGGGTGCTGTCCCTGAAATACCCCCAAATCTGGCCTGTCTTTGAGCTCTTTTTGTTGACTTGTATTAAAAAGAGCAATGTCCATTTTAAAGAGAGATCAAAGGTAATAAGTAAATATTAGGCACGTTCGTCAAATTCTAAGTAAATGATGTGACATTGCATCTCCTTTAAAATGCTGAGTAATTTTTTCAAAGCTAAAGGCAGTCCATTTTCAGCCTTGAAAAATATGTTGGTCAGTGTCTTAGGAAAAAAGATCATTTACTAAGTTGCCACATCTCCAAAGCTGTGGTTTTTACGTTTGTTTGTTTCTGCTCAGATGCACAAGGTTCTTAGAATCCGGCATACTGGGTAATTGAAGACGAGGCAAGAGAAATCAGGTCTGAGATCCTGTCTGAATTAGCTGACAATCTTCCAGATTTGAAAGACCATCTATTATCCTAAAAGTACTTCTCTTACTTCAGAATCTGCCTTGAACTTTACCTCCCTGGAAGTCAGCTCTGAATATATATCCTACACCCTTGGAATAAAATCTCCACCATGTCCAATTTTTTCTCTTACATTCTCAGACAGGATTATATTTGTTTGTCCTCAATTGTTCTTTGGTTTGTACAAATCTTTGTGCTTTTCTCCCAAAATACGTGCTATTTATCTACACTGGAATGCAGTCTCTGAGGCCAGCAGGGTCTTCCTAAAGCACCAAGGACAGGACGCTGTCCCCACGGGCCCCCACTGCCCCTATTGTCCATCTCTCATTCTGAATGTTTGCACTAATCACCGAAACAAACTGATCTGCTCCAGGGAAACTGTGATTTAAAATCATGGGAAAATTCTATGCTTAGGGAAATAAATGATGTGAGGATTTTTTTTTTTCTCACAATACCTGAAACCCCGTGTAAAAAGGGCACACTTATTCTATAAAATATATTAGATAAATATACTATAAACCCCAGTGGTTTTTACATAAGCAAAACTACAATTAAGATAACAGCTGTGGGGCTTCCCTGGTGGTTCAGTGGGTAAAGAGTCTGCCTTGCAATGCAAGGGGCATGGTTCGATCCCTGGCCAGGGAAGATCCCACATCCCGTGGAACGGCTGGACCAGTGTGTCCAATTATGAGCCAGCGCTCTGAAGTGCATGTGCCCAGAGCCGGTGCTCTGCAACGAGAGGCCACTGCAGTGGGAGGCCCACACAGCCACACAGCCAAAGAATAAAGATGGATGAAAATAAATAAATGAAAAACCAATAAAAGAGGGCAAATTTTAAATATATATATATACCAGCTGTTATAAATGGCTTAAAATAAACAGCAAAATGCTTAGACAATTATAAGAAACGTGATAAAGGGAAAGAACAGGAGATTAGGAGTCAGACACTCCCTTCTTGATTGGGATATCTGTTTCCTTGTCTTAGACAGGGGAGTAGATATGATCCTTACAAACTCTGCAAGTGTTTCATGTTTACCTTTTTTGTAGAAGCTGTTTTTAAGTTTACAAAAGTATCCTATGCCCCTTATACATATGACCCCACCCCATGACTCCTTCCTGCCAGGCCCCTTCTGCACTGAGATCCGGTTCCTTTGTGAGACCAACCACCTAACTAGATCCTCATTTCAGAGCACCTGGAAAGATACTTCTTTCATGCACATTAGGACTTGTGAAGACTTACAGAAAATTCAGGAAGAAAAGGGAGTTTTCAGTGCCTAGAGTCAACTCTCACACCTTTCACTCCCTCTTTCCCCACCCGTTGGTGGCGGCAGGAGTGGAGTCCAAGCTTGTCATGAAATATTGAGACCATCCTTCCGATGTGACGTGGTGTTGAAGTAGCTGAAGGAGTTGTTGCTTTAGTCGCTACATCATGTCTGACTCTATTGGGACCCCCTGGACTGTAGCCCACCAGGCTCCTTTGGTCATGAGATTTTCCAGGCAAGAATACTGGAGTGGGCTGCCATGTCCTCCAGGGGATCTTCTCAACTGAGGGACTAAACCCAAGTCTCCTGCATTGGCAAGCAGATTCTTTACCACTGAGCCAACAGGAAGCCCGAAAAGACATGAATTAAACAAATAAGGGTCGGATACACCTGTATTATAAAATCATTAAAAATGAAGTTACATGTTTTTATCCTCTGGGATGAAAAGATACCTGCACTATACACTGTTAAAAGAAAATAAAAAGTTCTGTTTAAGAAAAAGAAAAAAAAAATGTAAAGAAAACTAACCATAAAGAAAAATATAACATGTACATACAGAAAAATGTCCAGAAAGATATAACCAAAAGGCTAGCAGTGCTTCCTGTGGGATGCGATTATAAATACTCTATATTATCTTTCTGTGGTTTTTCTGAATCTCAGTTTTTGAAAATCATCATGCATTCTGAGTCTATAAAGCCATAAAGTTACAAAAACTGCACAAATTAAAAATTCAGCTTGTGGCCTCAGTACAGCATTTCCGCAGATCCCCGTCTGCTGATCTACCTTCCCAGGAGACCTAGTGGCGGGGGACAGAGACCATGGTGAGGGTGGTGTCAGGTGAGATCAGCTCGCAGAAGTCAAGCAAGACGGCAGCAGGCACATCAGACGAGGGCAGTGAGCGCTTGAGTGAGTTGGTACTCACCACCACCACCCTCCCAGGCTGCTTACTCCTTATCTCTGCAGTCAAGAGCCCTTCTGCTTTCAGAAGAAGAACACTCATACCTGACTTGGGCCGTGAGCCGCCCCTCTGGGCAACTGTTCAAACAGTGCTACGATTTAACTAGAAGAGAACTTGCCAAAGACTCAGTTTGGGTTTACAGCTTCAAGAACAGCAGAGTCTGAGGTTTCCCTCTACCTGAAAGCTCACCAAATAGTCTGATTTGCAACAGGCTCCAGGAGCCCAGCGAAGACACAAGATTTCTAGGTCAGATGAAGGAGCGCTTATTTCTCACAGCCCCGCTGGTGCCCAGAGGATCATCATTTTCCTGGCTGGTTCCCTGAGCCTGGTTCCCACAGGATGCTGTGCAGAGGTGGGGGGGCTGTGCTGCTGGAGAGGAACCCCAACTTTGGAAACCCAAATTTTTCTTCGGAGTGGGCTGCCATGTCCTCCGGGATCCAACTGAGGGACTAAACCCAAGTCTCCTGCATTGGCAAGCAGATTCTTTACCACTGAGCCAACAGGAAGCCCGAAAAGACATGAATTAAACAAATAAGGGTCGGATACACCTGTATTATAAAATCATTAAAAATGAAGTTACATGTTTTTATCCTCTGGGATGAAAAGATACCTGCACTATACACTGTTAAAAGAAAATAAAAAGTTCTGTTTAAGAAAAAGAAAAAAAAAATGTAAAGAAAACTAACCATAAAGAAAAATATAACATGTACATACAGAAAAATGTCCAGAAAGATATAACCAAAAGGCTAGCAGTGCTTCCTGTGGGATGCGATTATAAATACTCTATATTATCTTTCTGTGGTTTTTCTGAATCTCAGTTTTTGAAAATCATCATGCATTCTGAGTCTATAAAGCCATAAAGTTACAAAAACTGCACAAATTAAAAATTCAGCTTGTGGCCTCAGTACAGCATTTCCGCAGATCCCCGTCTGCTGATCTACCTTCCCAGGAGACCTAGTGGCGGGGGACAGAGACCATGGTGAGGGTGGTGTCAGGTGAGATCAGCTCGCAGAAGTCAAGCAAGACGGCAGCAGGCACATCAGACGAGGGCAGTGAGCGCTTGAGTGAGTTGGTACTCACCACCACCACCCTCCCAGGCTGCTTACTCCTTATCTCTGCAGTCAAGAGCCCTTCTGCTTTCAGAAGAAGAACACTCATACCTGACTTGGGCCGTGAGCCGCCCCTCTGGGCAACTGTTCAAACAGTGCTACGATTTAACTAGAAGAGAACTTGCCAAAGACTCAGTTTGGGTTTACAGCTTCAAGAACAGCAGAGTCTGAGGTTTCCCTCTACCTGAAAGCTCACCAAATAGTCTGATTTGCAACAGGCTCCAGGAGCCCAGCGAAGACACAAGATTTCTAGGTCAGATGAAGGAGCGCTTATTTCTCACAGCCCCGCTGGTGCCCAGAGGATCATCATTTTCCTGGCTGGTTCCCTGAGCCTGGTTCCCACAGGATGCTGTGCAGAGGTGGGGGGGCTGTGCTGCTGGAGAGGAACCCCAACTTTGGAAACCCAAATCTTCTTCAATGGGCTGTCAACCACCTGCTCTCTGCCTCGGAGGGAGACATGGCCCTTATTGTCCTGGACACATCCGCCTTTGGCTCTGGAGTGAGATGTGACCTTGTCATCTGAGGCTGTCTGCCTTAAGTTCCCAGTAGGTCCACGTTACAAATTTCCTCCCGCTGAGGAAATATCTGGCAGCGCTTGGTGAAGCTATCATTCAGAACATCCAGAGTAGGCGTTGAACAGACCCTCTAAATACAACCAAACAAAAACACACAACCTTCACGCTGCTTTGTAAGTGTCTAGGGGCTTTCTTGATGGAAATGTAAGGATATTTTATTTTTTTATTTTATCTTCTCCAAGATTTCTTTTTTAAAAACTGGACCATTTTAAAAGTCTTCACTGAATTTGTTACAACATTGCTTCTGTTGTCTATGGTTTTTTTGTTTGCTTGGCTGTGGGAGGCATGTGGGGTCTGCGCTCCCCCACCAGGGGTCACACCTGCACCCCCTGCATTGGGAGGTGACGTCGTAACCACTGGACCACCAGGGAAGTCCCTAAAGCTATTTTAGAAATCTTAAAAATAAACATGGGAAATAAACATGGGTGGGTGTTGGTTGAGAAGCGGCACTGGGAAATCTTCTGGGCTGACAAGAACATCCTCGTGCTTGGTGGGGGTGTGGGTGACCTGGTTGTGTCGTTTGTCAAAACTCGGTGTCATGGGGCTTCCCTGGTGGTCCAGTGGGTAAGGACACCGCCTTGCAGTGCAAGGGGCGCCAGTTCGATCCCTGGCCTGGGAAGATCCCACGTGACACATGTTAAAGAGAAAGACAAAATGATAAAACAAGAGTAGATGTGACAGCATGTTAAAAAGGCATGAACTGGCCTTCCCCTGGTGGCCCAGTGGGTAAGGACACCGCCTTTCAGTGCAAGGGGCGCCAGTTCGATCCCTGGCCTGGGAAGATCCCATGTGCCGCGGAGCGGCTGGACTGATGTGTCCAATCACAGAGCCGGAGCTCTGGAGCGCATGCGCCCAGAGCCGGTGCTCTGCAGCGAGAGGCCCACACACGCCAAAGAACAAAGATGAAGGAAAACAGATAAATGAAAAACCAACAGAAATGGCAAAAAAAAAAAGAGTTAAAAAAAAAAAACAACAAAAAACCCCTCAGTGTCATTGCACCCTTCGGACCGGTACCCTTCCCTAGATGCACACTGTGTGTCAATCAGAAGCCACCAGAGAGTGCTCACCCTCACAATGCTCACATCCTCAGGGCCCATGCCCACCCAGGTCAAATTTCCTCCCGCTGAGGAAATATCTGGCAGCGCTTGGTGAAGCTATCATTCAGAACATCCAGAGTAGGCGTTGAACAGACCCTCTAAATACAACCAAACAAAAACACACAACCTTCACGCTGCTTTGTAAGTGTCTAGGGGCTTTCTTGATGGAAATGTAAGGATATTTTATTTTTTTATTTTATCTTCTCCAAGATTTCTTTTTTAAAAACTGGACCATTTTAAAAGTCTTCACTGAATTTGTTACAACATTGCTTCTGTTGTCTATGGTTTTTTTGTTTGCTTGGCTGTGGGAGGCATGTGGGGTCTGCGCTCCCCCACCAGGGGTCACACCTGCACCCCCTGCATTGGGAGGTGACGTCGTAACCACTGGACCACCAGGGAAGTCCCTAAAGCTATTTTAGAAATCTTAAAAATAAACATGGGAAATAAACATGGGTGGGTGTTGGTTGAGAAGCGGCACTGGGAAATCTTCTGGGCTGACAAGAACATCCTCGTGCTTGGTGGGGGTGTGGGTGACCTGGTTGTGTCGTTTGTCAAAACTCGGTGTCATGGGGCTTCCCTGGTGGTCCAGTGGGTAAGGACACCGCCTTGCAGTGCAAGGGGCGCCAGTTCGATCCCTGGCCTGGGAAGATCCCACGTGACACATGTTAAAGAGAAAGACAAAATGATAAAACAAGAGTAGATGTGACAGCATGTTAAAAAGGCATGAACTGGCCTTCCCCTGGTGGCCCAGTGGGTAAGGACACCGCCTTTCAGTGCAAGGGGCGCCAGTTCGATCCCTGGCCTGGGAAGATCCCATGTGCCGCGGAGCGGCTGGACTGATGTGTCCAATCACAGAGCCGGAGCTCTGGAGCGCATGCGCCCAGAGCCGGTGCTCTGCAGCGAGAGGCCCACACACGCCAAAGAACAAAGATGAAGGAAAACAGATAAATGAAAAACCAACAGAAATGGCAAAAAAAAAAAGAGTTAAAAAAAAAAAACAACAAAAAACCCCTCAGTGTCATTGCACCCTTCGGACCGGTACCCTTCCCTAGATGCACACTGTGTGTCAATCAGAAGCCACCAGAGAGTGCTCACCCTCACAATGCTCACATCCTCAGGGCCCATGACCTCACCACAGGATCTAAAGCCTTCTTATTCCACATGCTTACTATTTCCCTCCAGGTGTTACACACTTAACATCTCCTCCTCCATCATGTCACACGTATTAACCTCTGCTGGACTGAATGCACTGGCTGGGAGCGGTGGAGAAACTCAACTCAGGTACATATTGCTTGTTAAAAAAAAAAAAAAAAGAAAACAAAAAAACAGCTCAGCACAGTTCCTAGCATCTGGCAAGTGCTCACTGCATGCTTCCTGAAAGGAATCACTTGAAAGCTAAGAGTAAATTGGTGAATGGAGGTTGAACAAGAGGATGAAGCCCTAGGTCCGGCGTGTCTTGGAGTTACTACGATCTTTTCATTACCTCGGGTATTTTAAAGCCGTCATGCAGATAACCCAAAACACTGGAGGTGAACGAATGGGAGCTTCAGAGCTCATTTTCCATCAGGTACAGTGTTGGTCCTGAGCGGCAGTGAGGGTCCCTCCTCCTTACCTTGATCCGTCCTTTGTTCTAATTACGGAGGGAGGAGGAGGGGACATCAGCAAAGGACAGAGCAGTGGACACTGAAGGTCAGGGTCCCAGGTGACAGACAAGGCAGGATGTGCGACCCCCATTCTTGGGGTAATGGAGTAAGAAGCTAGTACACCCTTCCTCTCTTCTTAGTCTAAACCCCCAGTCACGTCTGTCTTGTCTCTAATGCGAGGGATGGGGGTTGGAGCCGGGGGAGACGGTGTCACCAGAAATACATGTCACTCAAGTGGCCTAGAATTCCAGAGCACTGACGTTTAAAACACAGCATGTTAGCCTTTGCTAACCCCCAAATCCCACTGCTTAGACAGGAATGCCAGACTGACAGGGCGCTTACCCAACACGCCCTCTGGCTCAGCGCACACACCCCATGGGGTCCCTTACGAACATACCTGCCTGCCCTGCTCGCCTCCCAGGTTCTAGGAAACGTGGCCTCACAAGGTATCTTGAGGGATTGTCCCCAGTCTCATCAGGCTTGGCCAACAGTAGGTGACCCTTGTCAAGCTGTCTGTCACCTTACCAGCTCCAGGTGCTGGTTGTCTTTGAGCTGCCATTATATGCAAAAGTGGCCAGAAGACTTTCTTTCCCAACCTCTGGCTGTTTCCAGGCCCGGAGCCTAAGGTCTTGCATGAGAACAGCTCCATCAGCTTCAAGCCCTCCCCTCCCCAAGTCCCCAGACTGATCCACTTGTCAAGGGGAGGAGCAGATGCCCAGCTTCTCCCTTCATAAAACTCACACGACCTCACAACGCCCCGCTCCTCTCTTCCTCCACCAAAAGCCACTGGGAACACCAGGCCTGCAGGCACACTCCCAAAAGGGCCCTGACCAACCAAGGCAGCAAATAACCTCACATATCCTGGGCAAACACAGCTAGAACCTCCACTGTCCCTGGGGCTCCGGGGGTCTCCTGAAAGCAGAGTGGGGGGGGGAGGGGTGGGGCAGGCTGTCTGCTCTTACCGGAGAAAATGCTTTCCTGGTTTGCTCTGCGGGAAGGCAAGTGAATCACATATGGCCTCAGAGAGCACTAAGGAACAGCACACCTCCAGGGGGCGGTGGGTTCCTCCGTGTCCCCGCAGGCCACAGCCTAGCCCAAGCCCATCCACCCCAATGAGGCACGGAGGCAGAGAGGTGGCCCCAGGTGCAAGAAGGCTCCAGAGGGTCAAGGCTCATTCAGGAGGTCACCCGACTTAACCCCTCCCTTCTGCCTTTCCTTTGGCTTCTCCCTGAAGCCCAGAGAGCCTGCCTGGCTGTGATTTCTGTGTATGTATTTTTCAGCATCGCGTCCTGCCTTTTCGTCGCAGTAGCCTACCACGTGCCGCGGCGGGCCGGCCGCTCAGCCTGTGGATGAGATCGGATTAACTGGGCACAAGGTTTCTGTCCCCTGACCTCTGCGGGCTCCGTTTGTGGGTTTTCTCCCTCTCTCCTGGCGAGCCCCGTGTCTGTGGGATGGGCTGAGTCTTTAATGCGTCTGCATTTGAAAGAAGCAGATGAGAACTTAATTGGAAAGAATTGCGGTTTAGGGGTGAGGGGTGGGCCTCCTAAGTGAGAGGGAGCGGAGGACCTGGGGGAGGGGCGGAGAGCCCAGCCTGAGCCCTTTTTGATGAAAATGTGGGCCTCCCCACTGCCTTCCTCTTCAGCTGCTGCCTCGCAGATGGACCCTTTAATTGAATTTTCCTTCGGGCCTGGGGGAGGGAGCTATTTCCAGCCAGAAGAGCAATTGGAGTGAATCCCCATGGCTGTGGTTTCTTTTCTTCGGGAGCTGGAGGGGCAGCTGGGCTGGTCTTGGTGTTGTCATTCTAGGCCTGCCATCCTCTTCAATTCACCTGATCTTTTCTTTTTCTTTTTTGAAAATACCCCCTCTGGATTATTTTGCTATACTCTGGCCTTCGTCATTAGGGTGTGCGTGGAGGAAGCTGCATTTGAATAGCGCTAGTAGTGAAGAACCTGCCTGCCAATGCAGGAGACGATCCCCCTGCAGGGGTGCATGCACCCTACTCCAGTATTTCTGCCTGGAGAATCCCACGGACAGAGAAGCCTGGCAGGCCACAGTGCAGGAGGTCGCACGGGATCGAACATGACCAAAGCAGTGCCGCACACCCACATGTCTGATGCCTTGGATCTGGCAGCACTTGGTAGAGTATCTGCTCTGTGCCTGGGCCTAGGTCCTGCTTGGAAGACGATGATGTCAAGGTCAGTGCCTGCCTCTCAGAGTCCATCCTTTACCAGGAAGAATGCTCTTTTACAAAAACCAAAAAGAAAAACGAAACAAACAACAAATAAACAGAACCAGTCGAAGACTCACAGAAACCAGCATGAAGTTCTTCGATGAGTAGGTGAGGGGTTAAATGGAGTGAAGGGCAACCCGGACAAGACCCAGGTCGGTGGCAATGGCGGATGCTGAATTTGCACCACACCCTGGGGACTGGCTGATGGGGAAAAGTGCACATCTAGAAGGTCGAGTAACTAGCAGGAAGGTGGGCGATGTTCTCTGAAGAGCATGCAGGTCACTGTTTTAATAATAGGCTGCCACTCCCCACCCCCAGGCAACCCTGCAAGGTCAGCCTGTCCTGACGTTTCCCTCATTACAGCACGGCCTAAATGTCTATCCTGGCACCTGCTGTGTTAGGCACTTGGCATTCATTACTCCAATTATTCTCACACCAGCCCAGGAAAGTCAAAACATGGGACTCCGGTTTTATACGTTAGGAAATGGCGGCTCTGAGAAGGGGTGGAGCCGTGAGTCAAAAGCCAGTTCTAGCCCCAGTGACCCGGCTTCTTTGTCCTGGGCAGCTCTGCCCTAGAGCCACACCCACCTCTAACCCACGAAAGTTTTGAGAGTTTAGGCCCAATCAACACCTTCCCAGAGATTCGTTCCTACCACCCACTGTTGGGTTGTCATCATCTAACTTGCGTTGTCTTTAAAGAAACAAGAAGGAAACCCTTCAATGCATGTATGGGTTCCTAAGGAGTTCAACACGCTGTACAGACAACTAGCATTAGGGCAGCACTGGGTGGCCAGGTTCAGGAGTGGCCTGGCTCCGGTGACCTTGCAGTCACTTGGGAGAGGGAGGATCCTGCTCCCCTTTGCCCTCAGGATCATCTGCCAAGGACTGGGGACTCAGACATCATGTGTAAAGCTTCATCTGTCATTGAACACAGCACGCCAGTCGCTGTGCTAAGAACCTCCCATGTCTAGTCGGGTCAGATGTCAAAGCAATTTCTCAGCCTCGGCACCGCTGTCATTTTGTGTCTAATCCCTGGATGCGGTTTGATCCCTGGGTCTAGAAGATTCCCTGAAGGAAATGGCAACCCACTCCTGCATTCTTGCCTGGAAAATCCCATGGACAGAGGAGTGTGGTAGGCTACAGTCCATGGGGGTTACAAAGAATTGGACACGAGAGAGTGCCTAACACACGCTATCCTGCGGGAGAGTCTGGTGCACTGTGACGCTCAGCAGTGCCCCTGGCCTCTCCCCGCAATTCCAGGAGCACACCCCTCCCCGTTACGACAACCAGACGTTGCCAAATGCCTCCTAGGTGACAATACCACCCACAGTTGGGGACTGCTGTTTTCAAGTATAAACTGACGTGACTCTAAACGGATAAGGGGGGACCACGTGTCTCGGATTCAGGCTGGGACCACGTCTGAAGGCAAAGTCATCTTTGACTTAGGTCATTCCGGGCTGTTCTGCCAATCTGCCCAGAGCTCTGGAAAACAGGGTCATGCCTGCAAGTTGACCCTCCATGGAGCCAACGTGGAACAATATGCGTCCCACTAATGAGGGACCCAAAACAGAATGAATGGGCCCCAAACCCCCGGACCTCGGGTTTCCTGAGTTGATTTGTTTAGGAACAGCTGGCAATGGTCATAAAACCTTGGGGGAACCCTTTTCAAATCCTGTCTGGCTGCTAATTAGACCTGCAGTCTTGTGAAGTGACAACCTCTCCAAGCTTAGCTTTCTTGTCTGTGAAATCAGGGTAATAGAAACAGTGCTTCTGTCACGTGGGGTCTTGGGAACCTTTAACAGGATGTTGACTAGAAAGCTCTCACACCTGTGCAGGCACTTAGTAGGCCTAATAAATCAAAACTGCCTTTGCCCCACCCCGCTTCTCTCACCAAGACAGAGCTAGGACTTTTATTTGGAACCAAACCAGTTGGGGTATGCAACGAATTCCAACCAGCAGGGCCTGGGTGATGAACAGGGGTTTGTGTTTCCTTCCAAGCATGACATTTGGCCTTGGCGTAATCCAGCTCCTTTGTGAATCTCTAAGTCATCTCTTTGACCGTGGGCCCAGGCCTGTTGGATCAGGACTGCTGTCAGAGGCCTCGTGAAAAAGGGTGTGGAGCCCTGTGCAGGTGTCTGTTGTCCGATAAGCTTGTCAGCAGGGGCTTTTCGGAGCCTGGCTCATCTGTCAGAGGTACAGGTGTGGTAGGCTACAGTCCATGGGGTTACAAAGAATTGGACACGAGAGTGCCTAACACACGCTATCCTGCGGGAGAGTCTGGTGCACTGTGACGCTCAGCAGTGCCCTGGCCTCTCCCGCAATTCAGGAGCACACCCTCCCGTTACGACAACCAGACGTTGCCAAATGCCTCCTAGGTGACAATACCACCCACAGTTGGGGACTGCTGTTTTCAAGTATAAACTGACGTGACTCTAAACGGATAAGGGGGGACCACGTGTCTCGGATTCAGGCTGGGACCACGTCTGAAGGCAAAGTCATCTTTGACTTAGGTCATTCCGGGCTGTTCTGCCAATCTGCCCAGAGCTCTGGAAAACAGGGTCATGCCTGCAAGTTGACCCTCCATGGAGCCAACGTGGAACAATATGCGTCCCACTAATGAGGGACCCAAAACAGAATGAATGGGCCCCAAACCCCCGGACCTCGGGTTTCCTGAGTTGATTTGTTTAGGAACAGCTGGCAATGGTCATAAAACCTTGGGGGAACCCTTTTCAAATCCTGTCTGGCTGCTAATTAGACCTGCAGTCTTGTGAAGTGACAACCTCTCCAAGCTTAGCTTTCTTGTCTGTGAAATCAGGGTAATAGAAACAGTGCTTCTGTCACGTGGGGTCTTGGGAACCTTTAACAGGATGTTGACTAGAAAGCTCTCACACCTGTGCAGGCACTTAGTAGGCCTAATAAATCAAAACTGCCTTTGCCCCACCCCGCTTCTCTCACCAAGACAGAGCTAGGACTTTTATTTGGAACCAAACCAGTTGGGGTATGCAACGAATTCCAACCAGCAGGGCCTGGGTGATGAACAGGGGTTTGTGTTTCCTTCCAAGCATGACATTTGGCCTTGGCGTAATCCAGCTCCTTTGTGAATCTCTAAGTCATCTCTCTTTGACCGTGGGCCCAGGCCTGTTGGATCAGGACTGCTGTCAGAGGCCTCGTGAAAAAGGGTGTGGAGCCCTGTGCAGGTGTCTGTTGTCCGATAAGCTTGTCAGCAGGGGCTTTTCGGAGCCTGGCTCATCTGTCAGAGGTACAGGTGTGCCAGGGCTTGACTAGCTCTTGAGTCAGGGTCACGGTTGTCAGGATGGAGGCAGTTCCCTCCCCCGCCCCCTCCCGCCACCAGGGATGGAAGCTTTTATCCACCTGAATAACAACCTGCTCCAACCCGGAACCCACAGAGGCGGATGAATAGGCCTCTCTTTTGCCCTGCTTCTGAAAACCAAGAGCCCAAGCGCCCGTGTGGCTCATATTGCTGTAGGCTCTGGGGAATCGGGTTGAAGAGGCTCTTGGTAAAGCTGCAGGTCACAGGGTAAAAATTAATAAAAAGAAAAAACAGAACAAGCCAAGAAACAAACTGGAGCTACTGGGCAAGCGTCTATGTATCTTAGAAGGTATGACTCATTAAACAAAGCCCAGGCTATGCCAGGGCTGGGAGTCCATTCTTGGATTGCGTCTTGTCTCCTAACTCAGGCAAGTACTTCTCTGAATATCGACAGACAGAGACAGAGAAAAATGGGATAAATGAAGTCAGGGCTCAAATCTGAACATCTTTCTAATAACCTGCAAATTAGAAAAATCATTTTGATGGCATAGCTTCGGGTAAAATGGACTTTGGGGAGTCATTCAGATTTCATGTCTTCACTTCCTTGTTCTCTCTTCAAGTCAGCAAGCCCACGCTCCCTCTGAAGGCTCGAAGGCGAGATCCCTCCTGGTCGGTGCCCCGGCTTCTGGTGCTAGCCAGCAATCCTTGGTGTTTCTTGGCTGTAGGCTCATCTCTGGTCTCCATCTCTGCCATCACGTGGCACTCCCCCCTGGGTCGGTATCCTGATCTCTTTCTCGAGGACCACCTTACAAAGCCAACCTTGTGTTAGCAAACTGTCTTTATCTCCAAATAAAGTCATATTCACAGCTGTCTGAGAGAAGTTCAGCATATCTTTTTGGGAGACACAATTCAACCTACAATAGGGCCTCATGGGGTTGTTTCGAGGATTATATGAGATAAAGCTAAAAGAGCTTACAATGGTGCATGGCACAGAGAAACACAAACTATGTGTTATTGTGATGTCTAAATTTACAGGCTTAAAGGGGTGGGTATTGTTTTTAAAACCCCCTTTGGGAGAAAAAAGCACGTGCTGCCAGTTCCAGGGCTTGACTAGCTCTTGAGTCAGGGTCACGGTTGTCAGGATGGAGGCAGTTCCTCCCGCCTCCCGCCACCAGGGATGGAAGCTTTTATCCACCTGAATAACAACCTGCTCCAACCCGGAACCCACAGAGGCGGATGAATAGGCCTCTCTTTTGCCCTGCTTCTGAAAACCAAGAGCCCAAGCGCCCGTGTGGCTCATATTGCTGTAGGCTCTGGGGAATCGGGTTGAAGAGGCTCTTGGTAAAGCTGCAGGTCACAGGGTAAAAATTAATAAAAAGAAAAAACAGAACAAGCCAAGAAACAAACTGGAGCTACTGGGCAAGCGTCTATGTATCTTAGAAGGTATGACTCATTAAACAAAGCCCAGGCTATGCCAGGGCTGGGAGTCCATTCTTGGATTGCGTCTTGTCTCCTAACTCAGGCAAGTACTTCTCTGAATATCGACAGACAGAGACAGAGAAAAATGGGATAAATGAAGTCAGGGCTCAAATCTGAACATCTTTCTAATAACCTGCAAATTAGAAAAATCATTTTGATGGCATAGCTTCGGGTAAAATGGACTTTGGGGAGTCATTCAGATTTCATGTCTTCACTTCCTTGTTCTCTCTTCAAGTCAGCAAGCCCACGCTCCCTCTGAAGGCTCGAAGGCGAGATCCCTCCTGGTCGGTGCCCCGGCTTCTGGTGCTAGCCAGCAATCCTTGGTGTTTCTTGGCTGTAGGCTCATCTCTGGTCTCCATCTCTGCCATCACGTGGCACTCCCCCCTGGGTCGGTATCCTGATCTCTTTCTCGAGGACCACCTTACAAAGCCAACCTTGTGTTAGCAAACTGTCTTTATCTCCAAATAAAGTCATATTCACAGCTGTCTGAGAGAAGTTCAGCATATCTTTTTGGGAGACACAATTCAACCTACAATAGGGCCTCATGGGGTTGTTTCGAGGATTATATGAGATAAAGCTAAAAGAGCTTACAATGGTGCATGGCACAGAGAAACACAAACTATGTGTTATTGTGATGTCTAAATTTACAGCAGGCTTAAAGGGGTGGGTATTGTTGTCCTTTTTTGACAGAAGAGGAAGCCCTGGCTGGAGGTTAGGGCCATTGGCCTAAAGTTACCCAAATCAGGGAGTCTGAACTTCTTTTAGTTCACTATTCCACACTCCTTGTAGAGTGGCCTGATTTTTCCATTGTAACCTAGTTATTTCTTGCTTTAAGACTTACTTGCCAACCCTGGAGCTCTCCTCTCAGATTCTATTTGCTACTTTAGAACCTGACATGTTAAAGAGATCAGCTAGAACAGTACTGACCCTTGCCTTCTCACACGTCATTACATTAGTCTTTCACTGTGCTAAGTACCATGCTAGGCTTGAGTACCAGGTACCAAGCTTAGGTTTAGGACACCAAAGTAGACCACGACATTCCTTCATGTCAAGAGTCTGCTGATGAGATACATCCAGAATGAGCCTTTTATAAACTGATTTACAATGTGGTAGATACTGTTATATGGGCTTTAACAACTGTTTTAAAAAATACTTAACAGGGCTTCCCTGATGGTCCAGTGGGTAAGGACACTGCCTTGCAGTGCAAGGGGCACCGGTTCGATCCCTGGCCTGGAAAGATCCCACGTGCCATGGAGTGGCTGGACAGATGTGTCCAACTACCGAGTGGAGCTCTGGAGCGCATGCGCCCAGAGCTGGCGCTCTGCGGTGACAGGGGCCACTGCGGTGGGAGGCCCACACAGGCCAAAGAACAGCAACAACAAAAAAAGATAACTGAATGAAAGATCAATAGAAGTGGTCAAAAAAAAAAAAAAAAATACTTGACAAATGCTTAGCAAAACACAGTTAACTCCCTTAGTGGGTCAGTGAAGGAAATACTAGTTCATTCTCATTTTACAAATTAGAATATGTAGGCACAGAAAGACAAAGATTCCAAAACTGGAATGTGCCAGGATGGTCCAAACCAGACCCTGACCTGGGTTGTCTGACTTTAGGCTCCAGACTCTGCTTCTATGTGTGTCCCATGTGGAATGGATGTATTTAAACCTTCCTTAGACACTGTAGGTGTTCAGTCACTTCGGCCGTGTTCAACTCTTCGTGACCCTATGAACTGTAGCCCACCAGGTTCTTCTGTCCATGGGATTCTCCAGGCAAGAGTACTGGAGTGGGGCTTCCCTGGTGGTCCAGTGAATAAAGACCTTACAATGTAAGGGGCGCCAGTTCGATCCCTGGCACGGGAAGATCCTGCGTGCCATGGAGTGGCTGGACGGCTGTGTCCAGTTATGAGCCAGCGCTCTGGAGCCTAGGCGCCCAGAGCTAGTGCTCTGCAATGAGAATGGCTGCTGCAATGGGAGGCCCACACAGGCCAAAGAATAAAGATGGATGAAAATAAATAACTAAAAACCAATGAAGGAGGCCACAATTAAAAAAAAAAAAAAAAAAAAGAATACTGGAGGGTGTTGCCATGCCCTGCTCCAGGGGATCTTCCTGACCTGGGATCAAAGCTGCCTCTCTTCTGTCTCCTGCATTGGCAGGTGGGTTCTTTACCACTAGCGCCCCCAGGTAAGCCCTCCTTGGACAGTAGGCTCTTTTTGACATTAGAGACAATGCTGCAGTAAATGTTCTCAAGTTAAATCTTCGCGCGCATCCTGAGTTTTTTTTTTTTTTTTTTTAACTTTTATTTTACTTTTACGTCCTGAGTTTATCTTGTAGGAGACTGGCTGTGTCAGAGAGTAGGTATGATATTAAGACTTTGGTACATAACGTCAAATTGCAAGATTGAGGAAAGGAGTTCTCAGGAAGAGAAAATGTGATCAGCAAAAGCATGAAATGGAAAAGCATCGCATGTATCTGGAAAACGGCAAACACTCCAATCTGAATGGAATGTAGAGTGCTTGAAGACAGAGATTGAAGGGCTGCCTCTAACGTGGTCTGGAGCCAGCTAGTGGAGAGCTCTGAATGCCACACTGGGGAATGTAGATTTTTGTCGAGCGGCACTCCAAAACCTGCAGCCGTTACTGAACGGAGGAGTGAAATGATCAGATTCTGTCCAAAATAATTGTTCTGAAATGTGCCAGGATGGTCCAAACCAGACCCTGACCTGGGTTGTCTGACTTTAGGCTCCAGACTCTGCTTCTATGTGTGTCCCATGTGGAATGGATGTATTTAAACCTTCCTTAGACACTGTAGGTGTTCAGTCACTTCGGCCGTGTTCAACTCTTCGTGACCCTATGAACTGTAGCCCACCAGGTTCTTCTGTCCATGGGATTCTCCAGGCAAGAGTACTGGAGTGGGGCTTCCTGGTGGTCCAGTGAATAAAGACCTTACAATGTAAGGGGCGCCAGTTCGATCCCTGGCACGGGAAGATCCTGCGTGCCATGGAGTGGCTGGACGGCTGTGTCCAGTTATGAGCCAGCGCTCTGGAGCCTAGGCGCCCAGAGCTAGTGCTCTGCAATGAGAATGGCTGCTGCAATGGGAGGCCCACACAGGCCAAAGAATAAAGATGGATGAAAATAAATAACTAAAAACCAATGAAGGAGGCCACAATTAAAAAAAAAAAAAAAAAAAAGAATACTGGAGGGTGTTGCCATGCCCTGCTCCAGGGGATCTTCCTGACCTGGGATCAAAGCTGCCTCTCTTCTGTCTCCTGCATTGGCAGGTGGGTTCTTTACCACTAGCGCCCCCAGGTAAGCCCTCCTTGGACAGTAGGCTCTTTTTGACATTAGAGACAATGCTGCAGTAAATGTTCTCAAGTTAAATCTTCGCGCGCATCCTGAGTTTTTTTTTTTTTTTTTTTAACTTTTATTTTACTTTTACGTCCTGAGTTTATCTTGTAGGAGACTGGCTGTGTCAGAGAGTAGGTATGATATTAAGACTTTGGTACATAACGTCAAATTGCAAGATTGAGGAAAGGAGTTCTCAGGAAGAGAAAATGTGATCAGCAAAAGCATGAAATGGAAAAGCATCGCATGTATCTGGAAAACGGCAAACACTCCAATCTGAATGGAATGTAGAGTGCTTGAAGACAGAGATTGAAGGGCTGCCTCTAACGTGGTCTGGAGCCAGCTAGTGGAGAGCTCTGAATGCCACACTGGGGAATGTAGATTTTTGTCGAGCGGCACTCCAAAACCTGCAGCCGTTACTGAACGGAGGAGTGAAATGATCAGATTCTGTCCAAAATAATTGCAAAAATAACTTCCTTTCTCTTCTGAAAGGAGGGCCATTTATCACAATTCAGTGCAGATGGATTGATGGAAGCAGTTAGGAGACAGTTAATACGATATTTTACTTATTTTTTCAATACGGTGTATTCTTAAAGTCATCTATTTGACATATAGAAAATACAGTGGATAATACAAAGAACAATGATATGTTAGTAATATATAATAATTTTGTGCTATATATGTATATGTGTTAGTCATTCAGTCGTATCCAACTCTTTGCAACCCATGGACTGTAGACCGCTTTGCTCCTCTGTCCACAGGCTTCTCCAGGCAGGAATACTGGAGTGGGTTGACATTTCCTTCTCCAGGGGATCTTCCTATCCAGGGTTCGAACCCGAGTCTCTTGCATTGCAGGCAGATTCTCTGAGTCACCAGGGAATCCCCAGAGAAGCCCATATATTTATGTGTATTCTATAATATAAAATAAAATGCATAATATATATAATTATATATTCTGGCATATTAATAATATACCATGTTATAAAGAATAATATAAAGGATAATCACTCTTCAGACTCTTAAATTTATCATCCTCATGGATTTTTTTGTACTTTCACTATGTACGTGGTTTGTATGAGTAGTAGATAATGGTTTGTTGCCTATGTTAAAATTTCATATAAATAGAAATATACTTTGTGTATCAGTCACAAGAATTTGTTCATATTTGCCCTTATCAATTAGCACATGAAGCTCTTTTTTCTTTTACTGTTGTACTACAATATTCCATTGCAGGAACATACCAGGATTCACGTTTTTCTCTTCTTGTTGGACATTTAGGTTGTTTGAGAGTTTTTTGTCTTAAAAGCAATGTCTCCCATGTCTTTGTGTACCTGCCATGTGATCAGCAAATAAAGGAAAAGCAGCGCATGTATCTGGAAAACGGCAAACCCTCCAATCTGAATGGAATGTAGAGTGCTTGAAGACAGAGATTGAAGGGCTGCCTCTAACGTGGTCTGGAGCCAGCTAGTGGAGAGCTCTGAATGCCACACTGGGGAATGTAGATTTTTGTCGAGCGGCACTCCAAAACCTGCAGCCGTTACTGAACGGAGGAGTGAAATGATCAGATTCTGTCCAAAATAATTGCAAAAATAACTTCCTTTCTCTTCTGAAAGGAGGGCCATTTATCACAATTCAGTGCAGATGGATTGATGGAAGCAGTTAGGAGACAGTTAATACGATATTTTACTTATTTTTTCAATACGGTGTATTCTTAAAGTCATCTATTTGACATATAGAAAATACAGTGGATAATACAAAGAACAATGATATGTTAGTAATATATAATAATTTTGTGCTATATATGTATATGTGTTAGTCATTCAGTCGTATCCAACTCTTTGCAACCCATGGACTGTAGACCGCTTTGCTCCTCTGTCCACAGGCTTCTCCAGGCAGGAATACTGGAGTGGGTTGACATTTCCTTCTCCAGGGGATCTTCCTATCCAGGGTTCGAACCCGAGTCTCTTGCATTGCAGGCAGATTCTCTGAGTCACCAGGGAATCCCCAGAGAAGCCCATATATTTATGTGTATTCTATAATATAAAATAAAATGCATAATATATATAATTATATATTCTGGCATATTAATAATATACCATGTTATAAAGAATAATATAAAGGATAATCACTCTTCAGACTCTTAAATTTATCATCCTCATGGATTTTTTTGTACTTTCACTATGTACGTGGTTTGTATGAGTAGTAGATAATGGTTTGTTGCCTATGTTAAAATTTCATATAAATAGAAATATACTTTGTGTATCAGTCACAAGAATTTGTTCATATTTGCCCTTATCAATTAGCACATGAAGCTCTTTTTTCTTTTACTGTTGTACTACAATATTCCATTGCAGGAACATACCAGGATTCACGTTTTTCTCTTCTTGTTGGACATTTAGGTTGTTTGAGAGTTTTTTGTCTTAAAAGCAATGTCTCCCATGTCTTTGTGTACCTGCCAAGTGGACGGCCTTTCTCAGCCAGGCTTCCTCTTCTGAACCACAGAACAGAGAAAGAATCAGAGTAATTCTTAAGTTCCCATGGATAGTGTATAACTAGCACCCTTCTGGATTCATAAGTGAGAAGTTAACTTGTCTCATACTCTGATGCCTGAGAATGTAAGAGCTTAACTCTCTGCATAAACGGTTGAGATATCTTAGGAGATGAACTGCTGTTGGCTTTAAACACTTTCAGGGTTATTCGCTGGTGCCAAATTGCTCTTCGAAGTGGTTCTACCAGTTTACCCTCACACCAACAGTGGAAGAGATCCACTGCTCCACGGCATCGCCAAAGAAAGGTGCAGTCATATTTTTATACGCTTGTTACTCCAGAGGCAGCAAAATAGTATCTCAGTGCTCTGAGCTTGCATCCCCATGATGACTTGTAAGGAAAAGCTTTCCTTTTTTATTTTCATGGACCATTTGGGTTTCCTCCACTGTGAATTTTCTGTTCAGATGTTGGCCCATCCATCCATTCCTCAAATAAATGATTTGTCTCTCTTCTATCATCTTATAGATCTTCTTTACATATTCTGATGGTAATCCTTTATGGGTGAGATGCACCATGGCAAGTATTAATTAAAGTAATCCTTTATGGTGAATTTTAGGAGGTTCTGAGTTCTGCTGTAAGGCTAATGGCAAAACAGGAGGCTTCCCAGAGGGCCATTCAATGTGTGGATTACAATTCATTCAGTTCACATATTGCATATTTTAGATGCAGTAGCTAAGGTCTGGGGATGTGAAAATAAACAACATAGCATTTCTCCATACTCTTCAGCTCAAATTAAAGGATTTTTGTACTTTCACTATGTACGTGGTTTGTATGAGTAGTAGATAATGGTTTGTTGCCTATGTTAAAATTTCATATAAATAGAAATATACTTTGTGTATCAGTCACAAGAATTTGTTCATATTTGCCCTTATCAATTAGCACATGAAGCTCTTTTTTCTTTTACTGTTGTACTACAATATTCCATTGCAGGAACATACCAGGATTCACGTTTTTCTCTTCTTGTTGGACATTTAGGTTGTTTGAGAGTTTTTTGTCTTAAAAGCAATGTCTCCCATGTCTTTGTGTACCTGCCAAGTGGACGGCCTTTCTCAGCCAGGCTTCCTCTTCTGAACCACAGAACAGAGAAAGAATCAGAGTAATTCTTAAGTTCCCATGGATAGTGTATAACTAGCACCCTTCTGGATTCATAAGTGAGAAGTTAACTTGTCTCATACTCTGATGCCTGAGAATGTAAGAGCTTAACTCTCTGCATAAACGGTTGAGATATCTTAGGAGATGAACTGCTGTTGGCTTTAAACACTTTCAGGGTTATTCGCTGGTGCCAAATTGCTCTTCGAAGTGGTTCTACCAGTTTACCCTCACACCAACAGTGGAAGAGATCCACTGCTCCACGGCATCGCCAAAGAAAGGTGCAGTCATATTTTTATACGCTTGTTACTCCAGAGGCAGCAAAATAGTATCTCAGTGCTCTGAGCTTGCATCCCCATGATGACTTGTAAGGAAAAGCTTTCCTTTTTTATTTTCATGGACCATTTGGGTTTCCTCCACTGTGAATTTTCTGTTCAGATGTTGGCCCATCCATCCATTCCTCAAATAAATGATTTGTCTCTCTTCTATCATCTTATAGATCTTCTTTACATATTCTGATGGTAATCCTTTATGGGTGAGATGCACCATGGCAAGTATTAATTAAAGTAATCCTTTATGGTGAATTTTAGGAGGTTCTGAGTTCTGCTGTAAGGCTAATGGCAAAACAGGAGGCTTCCCAGAGGGCCATTCAATGTGTGGATTACAATTCATTCAGTTCACATATTGCATATTTTAGATGCAGTAGCTAAGGTCTGGGGATGTGAAAATAAACAACATAGCATTTCTCCATACTCTCAGTACTGGATTAGAAGTTTTAAGCCTCATTCAAATTTTATTTTAAAGATCACTAAGATAATAATCTTTCTAGCCTTTTAGCAGTAATACTAGCTGCCGGAAGAAATGGAACTATATCCAAGTTTTGAGTGCATACAAATTAGAAATCTAGCATTCTATTCAATTTGGTCTTAAAAAATTCTGGAGATGGATGATGGTGGCTACACAACACGGGGAAGGCCCTTAATCCCTCTGAAGTGTACACATAAAAATGGTTAAGATGGTTAAGTTCATGTTATATGTATGCTACCACAATACAAACTTCAAAAGTAAGACCAAAAAAATAAAAATAAAAAAAGGAAAGAAAGGCAATAAACAAGACAAGAATTTCTCTGCCTTTAAGGAGCAGTCTAGAAGAGCACACGGACAAATCACCATCTAAATGCTATTACAACCCTATCATGGTTAGTAAAACGTGTCTTACCACGGGGATGTCACTTGAGGTTTGAAAAGGCTAAACTGTTTCTGCTGGTCATCATCCCATGATGGAAGGGAAAAGAGCGTGGGGGAAGGCTTCTCTCCTGGGTGTCTGCTCCCATTTCCCTGGGGGTCGGGGTGGGGTGGGAGGCCTGTGCAGAGGCGGGGCCGTACCTGGGGGCCTCTGGTGCTGACACAGCTGGCCAGCCGAAGGCCTTCTTGAAACCACATTCTCTAGAGTGTATCTCTGCTCTTTGTCTCCTCGCACCTCTGTACACAAGGCTTTTTGCTCCTGTCCCTATCAGGCGGCTCCCTGTGATGGCCTCTGTAGAAAGACTGTCACAACAGCACTTGTCAGGAGCTGCGGCGGAGCAAGCCGTGACAGCTGATGGCACAGGGAGGCCAGCCTTCCTCCCTCTGCCAGGCCCCCCTGAATAATGTGAGGTCTTGTGTACACAAGAATGATGTTATTGATCTGCCAACAGCGGGCCCCCAGCTCTGTGTCAGTTTTCTTTTTTTTTCTTAAATAGCTGGGGGTTTGAAGGTACACTGGTCCGCTCACACAGTGTCACTTCGTTCTTGCTGGGATCCCAGGGAGCACATTTGCACTTAGTTCTAAGTGCAAAGAGCCCCAGAGTGCTTATTGGGAGAACAGGGTGTCTGACGGTGGCCCTGTCACGTGCGACCTGGGTGGCCCTGGGGAAGTCATTCGGCCTTTCTGAATCTCTTCCCTCACAGATAAAAGACGACGAAAACACCTGCTCCAGGGCTTCGCTGGTGGTCCACTGGGTAAAGAGTCTGCCTTGCCGTGCAAGGGGCACTGGTTTGATCCCTGGCCCAGGAAGATCCCACATGCCGTGGAGTAGCTAGACCAGTGTGTCCAATTAAGAGCCAGTGCTCTGGAGTGCATGTACCCAGAGTTGGTGCTCTGCAGTGAGAGAGGCCATTGCAATGGGAGGCCCACAGGCTGAAGAATAAAGATGGATGAAAAATAAACAAAAAATTAAAAAGTCAATAAAAAGAGGCCAAAATTTAAAAACAACAACAACAACAAAAAAAACACCTGCCCTGTCTCTCTCAGTATCTACATATAAAATTACTTTTTAGTGGCTTTGTGTGTTTCAAACTGTGACACAAATGGGAGGGATTTAAAATTATTTGCAACGACAGAGCCACTCTGCACTTGACTGGGGAAGGCAGCATTCGAAGGGACCATTCATTCCATCTGGTGGCTTCTGAGTCCATGTGTGGACTGACATGCATGGACACCAGCTTGTCTCCTTAAACAGACGATGCTCTCAGTTGCAGTGGGGGAGCTTAAGGAAGACAACAGAGTGTTCCTCAAAACCATAGAATCAGGGACCGTGAGATGGAAAGGGCCTGCCCGTCCCCCTGGGAATGTCCAGGTTGGGTTATATCTCTGGCCTCCAAACCTTTTGCTCAGTTAAATCTTTTGTTGTTGTTGTTGCTAATATTTATTTATTTGGCTATGCCGGTCTTAGTTTTGGGACTTGGAATCTTTAGGTGCAGTATGTGGGATCTAGTTCCCTGACCAGGGATTGAACCCAGGCCCCCTGCATTGAAAGCATGGAGTCTTAGCCCTTGGACCACCAGGGAAATCCCTAAAGCATTCTTTAGTACCCACTTTCAGTACACACATTTCTAGTAATTTATAGACAGGTATGAAGGCTGATATGTCACAGGCACTTACAAAAAACCTATACACACTTCGAAATTGAGCAAGTTCTAACGTGGTATTCCTGGAACACAAAGTGGATCCATCATGCCCACCCGATGGAAGCGCGTGCCTATGACTTGGGAGTCCACCAGACCAAAGAAGCAGCAGAGGCCCAGAGAGACCAAGTGATTGGTTCAAAGTCACACAGCTGGGCCGTGACACCGCTCACACTGGTCTGACTGCGACGGCGGCTTGCCCGTGACACGTGGGATCCTGGAGCTGACCCTTCACTGCAGATTGCCACACTCATCACACTCTGCTCTTAGTTGATTTCTGATGCATCAAGAGGTTTTAATTTTTTTCTTTTGCCTCCCATCTTAAAGCTTTACCTTTTTTTTTTTTTCTTTGCATTGCTGGGCACAGACCTGAACACGTGGGTATAGATTTCATCCACGTAACAATGTGAGAAATAATAGAGCGGGGTTGTATGTCACCGATGAAAATGCTGTATTTATGCCTCATTGTAATCCATTCATTGCTTTATGGATCCAGAGTCCCCTCGGGAGTGTCACAAATCCCCATAATGTTCCTGAGGGCCGGATTTGGCATTTGGATCTCTGATTTAGCTGTCAGATACGTACAATCGCTTGTAGCCAGACAACTCCCCAGGGACCCCACAGCTGCGGAGGCCGAAGCCGCCAGTTATCCCAACAAGGTCGGCATTCATTGAGGCCCGCGTCGCCCGCCCCTCCAGCTGCCCCCTTGCTGCCCCGTCTGATTTTACGTGCGGCTCAGAGGGCACGGGGGAGCGACTCCAGGAGAACTCTTCTCAAACCCAACCGAGGCGACTTTCAAAGGAGACACAAGCCCGTAAGAGAGACAGCGGCCCTCCTGAGAGGGCTGGCTTTCTGAGCTCCGCTCCCAACTGATGGGTTCCCTCACCTGCCTTTCAGCATCCCAGGCGCCTTCACGCGACAGCCTCCCTCTTAGGACCCCACACAGGCTGTGTAAAGAGCTGGGGAGATGGTTCTCCCCCTGGACCAGGTAACAGTTACCTCAGTGACTTCAGCTTTGTCTGTGCTGTGCTCCGTGTTCCATCACATCAGGCGTGTCTGACTCCCTGAGACCCCCTGGACTGTAGCCCACCAGGCTCCTCTGGCCATGGGATTCTCCAGGCAAGAGCACTAGAGTGGGCTGCCATGCCCCTAACGTGGTATTCCTGGAACACAAAGTGGATCCATCATGCCCACCCGATGGAAGCGCGTGCCTATGACTTGGGAGTCCACCAGACCAAAGAAGCAGCAGAGGCCCAGAGAGACCAAGTGATTGGTTCAAAGTCACACAGCTGGGCCGTGACACCGCTCACACTGGTCTGACTGCGACGGCGGCTTGCCCGTGACACGTGGGATCCTGGAGCTGACCCTTCACTGCAGATTGCCACACTCATCACACTCTGCTCTTAGTTGATTTCTGATGCATCAAGAGGTTTTAATTTTTTTCTTTTGCCTCCCATCTTAAAGCTTTACCTTTTTTTTTTTTTCTTTGCATTGCTGGGCACAGACCTGAACACGTGGGTATAGATTTCATCCACGTAACAATGTGAGAAATAATAGAGCGGGGTTGTATGTCACCGATGAAAATGCTGTATTTATGCCTCATTGTAATCCATTCATTGCTTTATGGATCCAGAGTCCCCTCGGGAGTGTCACAAATCCCCATAATGTTCCTGAGGGCCGGATTTGGCATTTGGATCTCTGATTTAGCTGTCAGATACGTACAATCGCTTGTAGCCAGACAACTCCCCAGGGACCCCACAGCTGCGGAGGCCGAAGCCGCCAGTTATCCCAACAAGGTCGGCATTCATTGAGGCCCGCGTCGCCCGCCCCTCCAGCTGCCCCCTTGCTGCCCCGTCTGATTTTACGTGCGGCTCAGAGGGCACGGGGGAGCGACTCCAGGAGAACTCTTCTCAAACCCAACCGAGGCGACTTTCAAAGGAGACACAAGCCCGTAAGAGAGACAGCGGCCCTCCTGAGAGGGCTGGCTTTCTGAGCTCCGCTCCCAACTGATGGGTTCCCTCACCTGCCTTTCAGCATCCCAGGCGCCTTCACGCGACAGCCTCCCTCTTAGGACCCCACACAGGCTGTGTAAAGAGCTGGGGAGATGGTTCTCCCCCTGGACCAGGTAACAGTTACCTCAGTGACTTCAGCTTTGTCTGTGCTGTGCTCCGTGTTCCATCACATCAGGCGTGTCTGACTCCCTGAGACCCCCTGGACTGTAGCCCACCAGGCTCCTCTGGCCATGGGATTCTCCAGGCAAGAACACTGGAGTGGGTTGCCATGCCCTCCTCCAGGGGATCTTCCTGACCCGGGGATTGAACCCGTGTCTCTTGTGTCTCCCGCACTGGCAGGTGGGTTCTTTCCCTTAGCGCCACCTGGGAAACCCTATGATGCACCATAGTAGACTTTAAATAGACCAGAGTCCTGATTCTGCATCCTTCCTCTTCTCCTCCTTTGGATGAAAACTCTGTCCTTTTCTCCAACCCCAGGCTTCTAAGTCCTCCCTGGAACTCCAAAAGAAGTGACCCCACGAGTCCTCCTGTTCACAATACAGTGAATGAACCCAACCTGCTCTCATGCACTGGGCTCTAACTTGAGCTCTGCTACCCAGAAGCACCTGGCTGTGGGTAAGTCAGTTCTCCTTTCTGAACTTGAGTCTGTCCATCAGGGGCAATGTGCCCAAACCCACCAGGCTTTCCGAGAGGCTAGGGGACCAGGTGTGTAAAGTGCCTGATATAGAGTAAGACTATGGTTCAGTTGCTCAGTCGTGTCTTGACTCTTTGTGGCCTCGTGGACTGTGGCATGTGAGGCTCCTCTGTCCTCCACCATCTCCTGACATGGCTCAAATTCATGTCCATCAGGTCAGTGACGCCATCTAATCATCTCATCCTCTGCTGCCCCCTTCTCCTTTGGCTTTCAATCTTTCCCAGCATCAGGGTCTTTTCCAATAAGTCAGCTCTGGGATTATTGCAAATATAAACCAGTCACTGTCTTGGGCTCCTGGCACAAAGCTCCTAAAACTCTTGTCACCTCCTCAGTGATATGAGCACGGGGAGTATGTTTTATTCTGAGATAATGCCGGGAGGCTCCTGGATGGAGCTAGTCACCAAATGATCAATGGAGCTGAGCCTATGAGCTAGGAATTTTCACCTCCACCCTCCTGCTGTGCTTTGTCCAGAGAGGAAACAGGGCTACACATGGATTTAACAACCAATCAAGCCTCCGTGAGGAAGCCTCTGTACGATTCCAACAGTATGGGGTTCAAAGAGCGTCCAGGGGGGTGAACACACCCACAGCAGGAGGGTGACGCACCCCAACTCCATGGGGACCAAAGCTCCTGCACTCTGACCCCTCCAGAGCCTACCAATGTCCTGGGTAACACTTCTGGATGTTCGCCTGTGTCCTTTATCATATCCTTGGATAAACTCATAAGACGCAAGGAAGCAATGCCTGAGCTGTGTCAGCTGCTCCAGCAGACCCGCCACGGGAAGCCTCTGGCCTTGCGCCTGGCATCTGGAGAGGGCGGGAGCGGTGCCACAGAAGCGAGCCCTCACCCATGGGATCTGACACAGCCTCCAGGTAGACAGTGTTAGAACCAAGTCACCCTGTGGAACACCCAGCTGATGCCGTGGGGCACTACATGGTGCGGGGGAGATGTCCACATATTTGGTGACCAGAAGTGTGAGTGTTTTGTGTGAATCATAAAGGAGACACCGGAGAAAGACTCACAGGAGGAGAGAACTAGGTTTTTCTAATACAGCACCCAACAAATCACAGACCTGTCTCCTTCACTCCCGAGTGTCACCTGAGCCAGGTCTTGTCAATTTTAACTGCAGTCAGTTCCTTGAACTAAAGGGCGCAAGCACTAATGATCAGACGTTCCCTGGATCTCCATGGGGAGGCCAAAACCCTTATTTTATAACCCAAGGCGCTATGTATCTCTCCACTGAGCACTTATAGAATTTTTGAATTACGTGTTTATTGCTACAATCCTGCAGTTAATATCTGCCTCTTCACTAGCCTGTGTACATTTCATGGGGGCTGGGATCAGGCCTGTTTCTATCACATCCCCAGCTGTGTAATGCAATAAGGAAGGAAGGAAGGAAAGGGAGATTCCGAGTGTTAGCAACCAAGTGTGGGCAGGGAATATATTTAGATATGGTCTTTCTCAGGACCTGGGCTCTGGTAATGCTGGGACTTGCAGAGAGAAGGGGGCAAGATCCTAATTCCCTTCTCCTCCCTCCTCCACCCTGTTCAGCTCCTAGCCTTGTTGCACCTCCATCTCCACTGGTTAATCTATGGGGATATTTATAAAAACAATGGTATGCATTTCCAAAGCCCACACAAGGAAGAGAAGGTACGGCAACAGCTGAGCCCCTACCTTACCCATACTTCAGCTGTTCTTGGCAGCAGCAGAAGGAATGGACTTGGTCTTCAAGGGTCTAGACAACCTCAGAGGACTTCCCAGATAGTTTTCAAACTCTAGATACTGCACACAGATAGACCCAATTCCCTGAATGTTCATTGGAAGGACTGTTACTGAAGCTGAGGCTCGAATACTTTGGCCACCTGATGCAAAGAAATGACTCACTGGAAAAGACCCTGATGCTGGGAAAGATAGAAGGCAGAAGGAGAAGGGGACGACAGAGGACGAGATGGTTGAATGGCATCCCTGACTCAATGGGCATGAATCTGAGCAAGCTCGGAGAGATGCTGAAGGGCAGGGAAACCTGGCATGCTGCCGTCCATGGGTCTCAAAGAGCCAGACACGACTGAGCAACTGGACAAAAACAGACCCAGTTCACAGATAGCTGACACCCTCACAGGCAGCCTCCAGGACACAGAGAGCAATATTCCACCTGGCTTGCTCTCACTCCTCCGGGGGCCAGACCTGATATTTGGATTCTAACCCAATTTGGACTATCAAGCCTGCACCCCTGGCACCATCTTGCAAGCTCAATGTCCAGTCAGCTTCTCAGAGCACAAGCCTCCCCAGAGGTGTTTGCCAAGCAGCACCTTGAACTCTCTTAAGCCCTAAGCTTCTCAAGGCCAAGTCCAGGCAGAAGAACGTATGTCATCCGTGGAACCTAGGACCCCTACACCAGCCCTTCTCGAACAGCTGATTCCATTGTAAATGCTTTATGGAAACAGGTTGCCTTAAAGGGCAGGAGAATGAGAAGCTTGCCCCAATAAATGACTCACCAATGTCATAAAAGCAAAACATAGAAAAGTATTTCGTATATCTCTAAGCCAAGGTTTACAGAAGGTTAAGAACTGCCCCCACTGCACCCTCCTCCCCATGATACAGCACAATTTTCTAGCATCAGAATCAGAACAGTTGCTGAGTCTGAACAGTCACACCAGTTCCTCCCAGTGGACCACGCTGTACGGGAACCATGCTCACTTTTACTTTACATTCACAGCCGGGGACAGGATTTTCATGTCAGGTTATCTATTACAGAGGGCAGTGTTCTGGCCATGGCTGTGGCCGTGCACAGGCATTGCTATACTGATGAAGACAGAGATACAAAACCAAGGCCTGGTCCTCTCTCTGTCTACATTATAGCCGGGCGAATACAGAATCAAGCCAGAGATGAAAAGCAACCCGGGATCGGAGACTAAGTCCTAAAAGGGTAGATGGGTAATGACCGCTGTCTGGGAAAACGTCACTCCTCTGACTGTTAGTTACTGTGTTGAGGCTCAGCTCCCGGTGGAAAGACAATGCCCCCTCAGCTCTTCTCAGTGTCCCCACACCAAGGCACCGACGCTGAAGCTGAGAGTATTCTGTGTCTGAGTGAGTGCTGATGAGTGTGATCCAGACGCCCTTTCAAAGTGCCCCTTCATGGTATTGGGCATATGTTTAAATAGTAATTAGAATGCTTTACAGAAATTTTATAACAACCCTGTCATCACCTCTCTGAATTACCAATTCCTCATCTAATAAAATAAGAAGACCAACTGGACCAAGCCCAGAGATGTCTCAGAGCCATGAATAAGGTTTTCTTTTTGTTTCTGATAATAAAAATAAGGTAGATTCTTACTGTGAAATAATTAAGACGATGCAGAAAAATATAAAGAAAAAAGCAAACTTCTTTCATGATCCCATTATCTAGAAACAACCATAGTTAATTTTTTTTCATAGTTAATTTTAAAATCCATAGTCTTTGAGATATTTTTGCAGATAGCTTTTCTCCTGTTTTTATAAAAATGTGATTGTACTCCACATCGTTTGTTAACCTTTCAAAATTATGCATGTTGTGGATGTCTGTTCAGGTGGGTATAGCTATCGCGATGTTTTGTCTTCAGTGGGTTTACAGCTTTGTACCCAGCAAACCCATTTAGACGGCTTTCCGTTTTCACTATCAAAAATAAAACATCAATACCATTTGACAGGTATCTTTGTCCACTTATCCATTCATATCTTTATTTTATTTTATTTTATTTATCTTTTGGAGGGAGGGGTGGGGAGGGAGGGGGATGGGCGGGCTACTTCTATTGGCCGTTCATTTATCTATTTTCAACCGTCTTTGTTCTTTGGCTCCTGTGGGCCTCCCATCACGGTGGCCACTGTCGTCGCAGAGCACCGGCTCTGGGCACACACGCGCCAGAGCTCTGGCTCGGTAATTGGACACATCAGTCCAGCCATGGGATCTTCCCAGGCCAGGGATCGAACCAGCGCCCCTTGCACTGCAAGGCGGTGTCTTTACCCACTGGACCACCAGGAGAAGCCCTATCCATTCATATCTTTCAGATTCATTTTTAGAAACGGGATGCCTGGGCTAAAAGTTTTCTTTCTTTTTAATTGAAGAATAATTACAATACTGTGCCAGTTTCTTCCATACATCAACTGGATCAGCCATAGATGTACCCATGTTCCCTTCCTCTTGAGCCTCCTTCCCATGTTCCACCCCAGCCCACGCCTCTAGGTTGTCACAGAGCCCCAGTTTGTGTTCCCTTGGACATACAGAGAATTCCCACTGGCTTTCTGTTTTATATACGGTAGGGCATATGTTTCCATGCTACTCTCTCCATTTATCCCACTGTCTCCCTCCTCCTTCCCCAACAGTGTCCACAAGTCTGTTCTCTTTGTGTCTTCATGATGCAAGATGATACCCAGCCCTACGGCGAGGTTTCAGTACTCCTTCGCCCAGGAGTTGAGCCTGAAATCTACTATCTTCCTCATCTCACTCTAGATGTGAAACATTCTCCTTTATCTTTGCCAGTCAAATAGCTGAAAAGTAGAAACCTTTGTTTTCATAATAGACTTCTTATAACTCAAATGTCATCCATTGCCTAGCATCATGCCCAGCAAATAGCTCATGTGCAATAGGTACTCATTCATTTCCATGGGCTCTTTGGTGAAATTAAGTTGCGTGTCCATTGAATGTCTCCCTATCAACTCCAGGGCAACTTGATGTGGCTGAATTACTAATAAATGGACTCAGTAGAGTGTCAGTGAGGTAGAGCTGTACCCATCCCTGGAAGCATTCAAGTATCCTATAAACTAGGGAGGATAATAAAGAATCTGTCAGGATTCCTGTGTTAAGAGAAGCGCTTCCTGCGTTCCTAGGTGCCAAAAGGTATTTTTCATTACCTTAGACGCTGTCGCTATTTGATCAGTCAATTCAGCTCAACAATTAAGTGGGAAGAAAAAGACTCAAACTGATTGTTTTACTTTTTTGTTAGAATTGATTGTTCAACTCGGACAAAAATGTGGATCCCATTTTGCATGTGGAGATAGTCAATTTAGCAGGATGGTTCGTGCTGGCCTAAGCCTGGGGAGACAAATTAAATCTGACACTGCAGCGGAGGCTGGCATGTGGAGAGAAGGTGAGTGTATCTCTATAATTCTTCGTGTTGTTCTCTTTGGTTCCTCAGCGTTTTGCAATCTGGTGGCTGGGAATAGTGTTACTTTGCCCTCAGCTTTCAACAAACATCTGTAATTGATAGTAAGTTGATGGCGAAATCACCAAGTGGCCCTCTTCCATACATCAACTGGATCAGCCATGTTACCCACCCCAGCCCCACCCCGCCACGCCTCTAGGTTGTCACAGAGCCCCAGTTTGTGTTCCCTTGGACATACAGAGAATTCCCACTGGCTTTCTGTTTTATATACGGTAGGGCATATGTTTCCATGCTACTCTCTCCATTTATCCCACTGTCTCCCTCCTCCTTCCCCAACAGTGTCCACAAGTCTGTTCTCTTTGTGTCTTCATGATGCAAGATGATACCCAGCCCTACGGCGAGGTTTCAGTACTCCTTCGCCCAGGAGTTGAGCCTGAAATCTACTATCTTCCTCATCTCACTCTAGATGTGAAACATTCTCCTTTATCTTTGCCAGTCAAATAGCTGAAAAGTAGAAACCTTTGTTTTCATAATAGACTTCTTATAACTCAAATGTCATCCATTGCCTAGCATCATGCCCAGCAAATAGCTCATGTGCAATAGGTACTCATTCATTTCCATGGGCTCTTTGGTGAAATTAAGTTGCGTGTCCATTGAATGTCTCCCTATCAACTCCAGGGCAACTTGATGTGGCTGAATTACTAATAAATGGACTCAGTAGAGTGTCAGTGAGGTAGAGCTGTACCCATCCCTGGAAGCATTCAAGTATCCTATAAACTAGGGAGGATAATAAAGAATCTGTCAGGATTCCTGTGTTAAGAGAAGCGCTTCCTGCGTTCCTAGGTGCCAAAAGGTATTTTTCATTACCTTAGACGCTGTCGCTATTTGATCAGTCAATTCAGCTCAACAATTAAGTGGGAAGAAAAAGACTCAAACTGATTGTTTTACTTTTTTGTTAGAATTGATTGTTCAACTCGGACAAAAATGTGGATCCCATTTTGCATGTGGAGATAGTCAATTTAGCAGGATGGTTCGTGCTGGCCTAAGCCTGGGGAGACAAATTAAATCTGACACTGCAGCGGAGGCTGGCATGTGGAGAGAAGGTGAGTGTATCTCTATAATTCTTCGTGTTGTTCTCTTTGGTTCCTCAGCGTTTTGCAATCTGGTGGCTGCGGCGGAATAGTGTTACTTATTGACAACCCAATCAGCTTTCAACAAACATCTGTAATTGATAGTAAGTTGATGGGGCGAAATCACCAAGTGGCCCTCTGACCAGGGAAGCCCTGGGAGTTATGAGAGGATGGGGTGGCTGAGAGCATGGTGTCTCAGAGCCTGGGATGGCTCGTCTTCCTGTGAGACTCTCAACCCTAATAAGGAAGTAGGGAAGCCACAAGAACTAGCCTTATGATTGGCACTGCACCAGTGGGAGAGGCTGGCAGGGGGAGGCATTCACTGCAAAGGCAGAGCGCTGTTCGGAACTGACAACTAGGCGAAGAACACAAGAACCGTCTCTAAGGATGTTACATACTTGGGGTAATCTTGGAACAGATGCAATGGATAATGCAAAAAGAAAACCAGGAAGTTCAAAAGGTGTGTGGGAAGAAGGGGACTGGGGGAGTTAAAACTGGAGTCAAGAGAAAGAGATTAAGAAAATGTGACACAGAAAAAGCCAAGAGGAAGAAATTCTTCATCCTCAGAGCTCTGCCGGTGATTTGAGACTTACCCAGTGAACGTGAAGACCCAACATACAGAGAAAACAGTGCAGTGATGACGAGTGTCACCAGTGCTTAGTGAATAAAAGAGAATTCCCAAGAGCTTCAAGCAAGTAGTACACGCTATAGTGTTGGGACTCTGGGTCCAGGGGTGGAAGGAAGTTCTTGTAAGAAGAGCTGTGATGGAATTTCTTGGATCAAGTCCTCGGGATGTAACAGGAAGTCCTCCAGATTCATTAAACTCATAAACCACATCCATCTTTACAACTGTCAGAGGCACAAATAATGCCATTTGAAGTGATCAGAAATATATTTTTCAGGATTATAAAATTTTAAGCAAGCAACTGAAAGATTTGGAAGCGTGGGTGATCTTTTCCTTGATCCTTCAGATCAATATCTGGGATTTAGGAAGAGAGACAGAAGTTACAAAGATGAGCATCTGCCTCTGCAGGTGGCACTGTGGACAGGATTGAGACTGCAGGACCATGGTTTCCGATGCCAAAATGATAGAATCTTGGCTGAGAATGGAACGCATTTCATGAGGAAAGGAAAGAAAGAATTTGCCTGGAAACTCACTGATCCAATCAAGAGTATTTTAATAATTCAAAACTGGCAAAATGTTGATGATCTTTTTAGAGTAGACACGGAGATATGTTGACTGCCTCTAAGAAAGGATGCTTGGCCCAGCTGCAAAAAGGGTGGTGGTTACAGACAGCCTTCTCTTGTTAACTCTTTCAGATCAACCTCAGCTTTTGAGTCAAGGCCACATTCCTTCTCAGGGAAGCCCCAGCCAGCGACTAAGAAAAACTGTTTAGCCATTTCAACCCAATCTGCAGGACTTCTTTAAGGGGTACTTTTTGCTCCACATGTAGATCCAGGAGATCCACTTGGGTGCCTCTTGGACCAGACTTGCTCAATTGCAATTATGAATGAAAAAATGCAACAAGCGTAGAGGTGTGTAGTCAGTTGACATCTTTTAGCTGTTAATTCCTTCAAGGGTATCTGAGGTCACAGTCTTCTCAAGGTGGTGCCAGCCAATAACCAAGTAAGAGAGTGATCCAAGGGCTCAGCCATTTCCACCAATATAAAACTCTTCTAAAGATAATCTTAGTCCCGGGCCTCCTTGCTGAACTGTGATGAACGTTGTCAGATCCGCATCACCACAGAACAGCACCCCCTGCTCCATCCGGCTTCTTCCCATTTCCTTCTGCGGGTGCCACTCCCCAATAAGACTTAGGCTCTCCTAGCTCCATCTTGGCACCTGCTTCCTGAAGGATTCAGCTGGCATACAGCCGAAACCAGGAGACGTACCTTAATTTCTGATGTGGAAGGAGTTTTCACAAGAAAATGTGCTTCAAAAGGAAAGAGAACTGAAAGGGGAAATAAGAATGTCTTAAACATAGAGTACAGATGAGGATTAATAAAAGGTCCAGATTAATCCCTAAAACTGACTGCTGGGAAAATCAGAAGATATAACATAGGAAAAAAAATATAAGACTGAGGGGCTTCCCCTGGTGGTCCAGTGGGTAAGGACACCGCCTTGCAGTGCAAGGGGCGCCAGTTCGATCCCTGGCCTGGGAAGATCCCACGTGCCATGGAGCAGCTGGACCGATGTGTCCAATTACCAAGCCGGAGCTCTGGGGTGCATGCGCCCAGAGCCGGTGCTCTGCGACGACAGAGGCCACTGTGATGGGAGGCCCACAGGAGCCTAAGAACAAAGACAGATGAAAATAGATAAATGAAAGGCCAATAGAAGTGGCCCGCCTATCCCCCTCCCTCCCACCCCACCCCCCAAAAGATAAATATATATATATATATATATATATATATATATATATATATATATATAAATAAAAGAATGAGTAAAATGTTTGCCTGTGACATTTTTTTTTTTTTTTTAACCAGAAAGCAATTGAACAGGGGTGGGGAACAGAAAATAATTAGTCTAATCTGAGAAGTTTTATTTTATGCCAGTCAGCAGAGCATGAATAACAAAACGAATTGGGGACCATTAGAGAGAAATTCTTATAAAGTGAGGCATTAAAGATGAACTCGCTTCACCAAGCTTGGGAAAGAAGAGAGAGAATTCAACTATACTGATAGAAGCATATGCTCTATTCAAGACACATAGGCCAATTCGAGGAAGAGACTGACTAGACGCTATGCCAAGGAGACAGACATCTTTGTGGAAAGCTATGGCCCTGTGAATGGACGTGAGCTGAAGAGACAGGAGAGAAGGGGACAAGAATAGAGGTGATGTTGTGGTACTGGTCAGTGCTTCCTGAATCTGGCCGATTATCAATATTGTTTAAAGGAATGCAATTTCTTCTTATGATTTCTATTAAATCATGAATTCTGGGGTTGGATCCTAGAATTTGTATTTTTACCAGCCTCTAGGCAGTTCTAAGGAACAATTAGCTTTGTAAATTCCCAATATACAGACTAGCTCTCCTAGTGGCTCAGTCACAAAAAATCTGCCTTGTAATACAAAAGATGCGAGTTTGATCCTGGCATCAAGAAAGTCCCCTGGAGAAGGAAAAGGCAAGTCCCTCCAGTATTCTTGTCTGATAGAGCTCATGGGCAGGGGACCCTGGAGGCTACTTCCCTGGTGGTCCAGTGGGTAAGGACACCGCCTTGCAGTGCAAGGGGCGCCAGTTCGATCCCTGGCCTGGGAAGATCCCACGTGCCATGGAGCAGCTGGACCGATGTGTCCAATTACCAAGCCGGAGCTCTGGGGTGCATGCGCCCAGAGCCGGTGCTCTGCGACGACAGAGGCCACTGTGATGGGAGGCCCACAGGAGCCTAAGAACAAAGACAGATGAAAATAGATAAATGAAAGGCCAATAGAAGTGGCCCGCCTATCCCTCCCTCCCACCCCACCCCCAAAGATAAATATATATATATATATATATATATATATATATATATATATAAATAAAAGAATGAGTAAAATGTTTGCCTGTGACATTTTTTTTTTTTTTTAACCAGAAAGCAATTGAACAGGGGTGGGGAACAGAAAATAATTAGTCTAATCTGAGAAGTTTTATTTTATGCCAGTCAGCAGAGCATGAATAACAAAACGAATTGGGGACCATTAGAGAGAAATTCTTATAAAGTGAGGCATTAAAGATGAACTCGCTTCACCAAGCTTGGGAAAGAAGAGAGAGAATTCAACTATACTGATAGAAGCATATGCTCTATTCAAGACACATAGGCCAATTCGAGGAAGAGACTGACTAGACGCTATGCCAAGGAGACAGACATCTTTGTGGAAAGCTATGGCCCTGTGAATGGACGTGAGCTGAAGAGACAGGAGAGAAGGGGACAAGAATAGAGGTGATGTTGTGGTACTGGTCAGTGCTTCCTGAATCTGGCCGATTATCAATATTGTTTAAAGGAATGCAATTTCTTCTTATGATTTCTATTAAATCATGAATTCTGGGGTTGGATCCTAGAATTTGTATTTTTACCAGCCTCTAGGCAGTTCTAAGGAACAATTAGCTTTGTAAATTCCCAATATACAGACTAGCTCTCCTAGTGGCTCAGTCACAAAAAATCTGCCTTGTAATACAAAAGATGCGAGTTTGATCCTGGCATCAAGAAAGTCCCCTGGAGAAGGAAAAGGCAAGTCCCTCCAGTATTCTTGTCTGATAGAGCTCATGGGCAGGGGACCCTGGAGGGCTACTGTCTATGGGGTTGTAAGAGTCGGACATGACTGATCAACTAAGCCATCATCCATATACAGAGTGGGCCAGTGGGCTAAATCAATAAATAAAGAGTATAATAAGTTCCCAACATATTTTTTCTGAAATGGGTACAAGCATGACTTGCTAATGATGGGATATTCCAACTCTATAAATATCTACTAAAAGTCTCATCGGGCCGAAAGCAGAGCAGCCTAAAACTTGCCTTGCAAAGTTTCCAAAAAAGATCAAGCACACACATGTAAAAACCACTGTCCCAGATTCGGTTCTGACTTACTAGGATAAAGTCATGTTTATCAAAGACAATGGAAAAGTGAGTCTTAGGGCAAAGGTCACCAAGTTCACAAACTGTAAGCCGAGCAGACAGGAGACAGCGTGATTCCCAGGTAAGATTCGTAGGCAAAGAAAAGCAAAATTCTGAAGACACAAGGAACCTTCCTTCCACTGGGCTCAAAATGTTCCAGAAATTTCTCAAACATTCAACTCTCACAATGCAGATACAGGTGAGGCCAGTGATAAAGAGGAAAAGAATCTAAAACAAACATACAGGAAAAAAACCCAGCACACAAAATCAGAAACAGAGAAAACTAATATTTCACTCCACTATAGTTCCAACGTTGGCTGTCTATTGTGAAACTTTTAAGAAAAGAATACAGGCGCTTTTATCAGTCTCTGAAGTTTTGATTCAATTTGTCTAGGATGAGAAATCAGCATAAGTCAACTTTTAAATCTCTCCAGGTAACCCCAATATTCACGTAGGATTTGCTCCGAAAGTTCTGATTTTAAAGGACAGAAGGGGAAGGAGGACACAGACTTAAGAGGCATGCTAGAAAGTGACACAGACAGCATTTTATCAAGATGACCTCAGGCTGACAAACAGGCTAAAAGGCAAAAGCAAAAACAAAATGTCTCTCAGCTCTATTTGGGACTAGCTGGAGATCAGGGACAGGATAGGCAGGCTAGCTCTCCTAGTGGCAGACAAATGCCTGATCAAAGATGCGAGTTTGATCCTGGCATCAAGAAAGTCCCCTGGAGAAGGAAAAGGCAAGTCCCTCCAGTATTCTTGTCTGATAGAGCTCATGGGCAGGGGACCCTGGAGGGCTACTGTCTATGGGGTTGTAAGAGTCGGACATGACTGATCAACTAAGCCATCATCCATATACAGAGTGGGCCAGTGGGCTAAATCAATAAATAAAGAGTATAATAAGTTCCCAACATATTTTTTCTGAAATGGGTACAAGCATGACTTGCTAATGATGGGATATTCCAACTCTATAAATATCTACTAAAAGTCTCATCGGGCCGAAAGCAGAGCAGCCTAAAACTTGCCTTGCAAAGTTTCCAAAAAAGATCAAGCACACACATGTAAAAACCACTGTCCCAGATTCGGTTCTGACTTACTAGGATAAAGTCATGTTTATCAAAGACAATGGAAAAGTGAGTCTTAGGGCAAAGGTCACCAAGTTCACAAACTGTAAGCCGAGCAGACAGGAGACAGCGTGATTCCCAGGTAAGATTCGTAGGCAAAGAAAAGCAAAATTCTGAAGACACAAGGAACCTTCCTTCCACTGGGCTCAAAATGTTCCAGAAATTTCTCAAACATTCAACTCTCACAATGCAGATACAGGTGAGGCCAGTGATAAAGAGGAAAAGAATCTAAAACAAACATACAGGAAAAAAACCCAGCACACAAAATCAGAAACAGAGAAAACTAATATTTCACTCCACTATAGTTCCAACGTTGGCTGTCTATTGTGAAACTTTTAAGAAAAGAATACAGGCGCTTTTATCAGTCTCTGAAGTTTTGATTCAATTTGTCTAGGATGAGAAATCAGCATAAGTCAACTTTTAAATCTCTCCAGGTAACCCCAATATTCACGTAGGATTTGCTCCGAAAGTTCTGATTTTAAAGGACAGAAGGGGAAGGAGGACACAGACTTAAGAGGCATGCTAGAAAGTGACACAGACAGCATTTTATCAAGATGACCTCAGGCTGACAAACAGGCTAAAAGGCAAAAGCAAAAACAAAATGTCTCTCAGCTCTATTTGGGACTAGCTGGAGATCAGGGACAGGATAGGCAGGCTGTTTGGGAAGAAGTCAAGAGATCTTAGAAGGCTAGAAATGAGTAAATAGCCTTCCAATTTTCTAAAATGGACAGAAAATGGATTCTGTAAACTACGGATGATTGAGCTTGATATGGATCTCAGACAAGATTCCAGAATGTATTACTAAACCAATGTCATAATGGGCACCCAAATGACAAAGCAGTGATTATAGGACCCAGCATGGGTTCCCAGAACACATCCCGTGAGTCCGGCCCATTTCCATCCCTCAGCAGGGAGTTGGCAGATAAAGATGATGTTCACACATTGCCATTCAGGCATCTGGACTCTAGCAAAACACTTGGTGATGTCTCTAATGATATACTTGTGCTTAACATAGATAAAAAAATGGGTTGGAGGCTAGAACATGTGAGTTGGTTATTAACTGTTCAGAAATCATATCCAGAGAATACTCACTAATGGATGGATGTCACACTTAGTGAGGGCTTTCTAGTCTCCTGATGATCTGTCAGAGAAATAGTTCATAGCCCTGCGTATGCCTCAATATTTTCAATGGGCTGGAATGATAAGCAAATTCTAAAAATTAGGTTTAATAAGGTTAATAGTCCAGGACCTGAGTGCTAAAACCTTACAGTATATGTAGAAGAGAATTTGATATAAAGACAGCTGACATTTTTTAAGAACACTGAAAGCGTTAGTCAACAATTCATCCAATATCGGTTAAAAGCAATGTGGCTGCAAAACGTTGAAAGGCAGCAACTCCGACTCTGCTAAAAGCAGAGAATCTATAATGGAGGGCAGCATTTCAACCTGGACTGTGTGAGGCTCAGAACACGCCTGGAATTCTGCCTTCATTTCCGGGTTCCACATTTTAAAAGTAAAGGTATGCCATCTGAAATGCATTTCAGGGAGAACCGCCAGCAAGGTGAAGGAAACTAAAACCAAGCTACACAAAGAACAAATGAATGGAGCGTCTTGCTTATTGAGAGAAGACATAGAGGGATACGATGCCTGCCTTCAAATAATTGAAAGACTGTCTCATGGCAAAGAAATTAAACGTATATGATGTGTTCTGAAGTCCTTAAATTAAAAAAGTACCTGGAAGTTTTGGGAAGGCAGAAAGGCTTTCCATATGTAGAACCAAACATTAGCAGGCTGTTTGGGAAGAAGTCAAGAGATCTTAGAAGGCTAGAAATGAGTAAATAGCCTTCCAATTTTCTAAAATGGACAGAAAATGGATTCTGTAAACTACGGATGATTGAGCTTGATATGGATCTCAGACAAGATTCCAGAATGTATTACTAAACCAATGTCATAATGGGCACCCAAATGACAAAGCAGTGATTATAGGACCCAGCATGGGTTCCCAGAACACATCCCGTGAGTCCGGCCCATTTCCATCCCTCAGCAGGGAGTTGGCAGATAAAGATGATGTTCACACATTGCCATTCAGGCATCTGGACTCTAGCAAAACACTTGGTGATGTCTCTAATGATATACTTGTGCTTAACATAGATAAAAAAATGGGTTGGAGGCTAGAACATGTGAGTTGGTTATTAACTGTTCAGAAATCATATCCAGAGAATACTCACTAATGGATGGATGTCACACTTAGTGAGGGCTTTCTAGTCTCCTGATGATCTGTCAGAGAAATAGTTCATAGCCCTGCGTATGCCTCAATATTTTCAATGGGCTGGAATGATAAGCAAATTCTAAAAATTAGGTTTAATAAGGTTAATAGTCCAGGACCTGAGTGCTAAAACCTTACAGTATATGTAGAAGAGAAATTTGATATAAAGACAGCTGACATTTTTTAAGAACACTGAAAGCGTTAGTCAACAATTCATCCAATATCGGTTAAAAGCAATGTGGCTGCAAAACGTTGAAAGGCAGCAACTCCGACTCTGCTAAAAGCAGAGAATCTATAATGGAGGGCAGCATTTCAACCTGGACTGTGTGAGGCTCAGAACACGCCTGGAATTCTGCCTTCATTTCCGGGTTCCACATTTTAAAAGTAAAGGTATGCCATCTGAAATGCATTTCAGGGAGAACCGCCAGCAAGGTGAAGGAAACTAAAACCAAGCTACACAAAGAACAAATGAATGGAGCGTCTTGCTTATTGAGAGAAGACATAGAGGGATACGATGCCTGCCTTCAAATAATTGAAAGACTGTCTCATGGCAAAGAAATTAAACGTATATGATGTGTTCTGAAGTCCTTAAATTAAAAAAGTACCTGGAAGTTTTGGGAAGGCAGAAAGGCTTTCCATATGTAGAACCAAACATTAGCGATAAGCTGTCTGAAAATAGACACAGCATTCTAAGGAGACTGAGTTGTCCATCACTGGTCATATTAGGACAGAAGGTGGGTACTCACCACAAGAGAGACTATATGGGAAAATCAGGTATCAGATAAAACTGGGTGCCTCAGAGTGACATTAAGACACTGATATATCACGGCACTAAGCATACAGAATAGACTATACAGCCCATCAGCACACTTCTGTCCTTCCGGGAAGATGGGAAGTGCTTCTGTCTACAGTGAGAGTGATGGCAGAGTCTTACCATCTCCTTGGGTGGGGAATTGATCATCTATTGATTGACACTCGCCTCTACCCAGCTACCTAAAATGGGACAGTCCATTGCCCGGGTGATTGTGGAATAGGAACTACCCTTTCCCAATTCCACCAGGTCAGTGTGGCCCAGATTAAATCCATACTGAAAACCAATGGAGAACTATAACTATCGTTAAGAAATGTTCAGGGCTTCCCTGGTGCTCCAGTGGGTAAAGAGTCTGCCTTGCAGTGCAAGTGACACTGGTTCGATCCCTGGCCCGGAGAAGATCCCACATGCCGTGGAGAGGCAAGACCAGTGCGTCCAATTACGAGCCATTTCTCTGGAGTGCATGTGCCCAGAGCTGGTGCTCTGCAGTGAGAGAGGCCACTACATTGGGAGGCCCACACAGGCCGAAGAATAAAGATGGACGAAAATAAATAAACGAAAGATCAATAAAAGTGACCAAAATTAAAAATAAAAAAAGAGAAATGTTCAGCCTGAGAGGTTATTATAAACCTGGAGACATTTTCAAGGCATGCAGGCATGAAAATAAATTGCAACTTGTGTATTATAATTGTATTACTAATTACAGCTTCCATTTACATTGAAAGGAGAAAACCAGCAAATGGGAGTAATGATTACAGATGATAATGATGGTGATGATGACAAACCTTTGTTTGACACTTACTAATTTCCTGGCACTGTTCGAAGGGCTTTAGTTGTAACAGTTTGACCCTCACCACAACCCTGTGAAGTAAGTCTATTACCCCCATTTTACAGATGAGGAAATTGATGTCAAGAGTGGTTAAGCCCCTTGCCCCTGGTCACACAGCTCATAGGTGGTGGATCTTGTACTCAGATCCAGGAACTCTCTGGACCACTAGGGCACACTGCCTGTCCCAAGCTCCCAAGGGCACATTTTCAACCTCAGGAAGGAAACACCAGATTAGGCTCAACCCTGACTATTCATTAGAAGGATTGATGCTGAAGCTCCAATACTTTAGTCACTTGATGTGAAGAGATGACTCCTTGGAAAAGACTCTGATGCTGGGAAAGACTGAAGGCAAGAGGAGAAGGGGGCAACAGAGGATGAGATGGTTGGATGGCATCATTAACTCAAAAAACATGAGTCTGAGCAAGTTCAGGGAGATAATTAAAGTCAGGGAAGCCTGCATGCTGCAGTCCACAGGACTGCAAAGAGCTGGACACAGCTGAGCGAATAAACAACAACAACACACTGAGACAGAAGTTGCTCCTCAGGGGCTGGGTCACTGGGTTCATTCTTTCATTAGTTTCAGCTCATAATTCTTGACCAACTTGTGCAGACTCTAGAAGGGTCTTGGAGTGGCCCAGCGTGGGCAGGTCTTGTATACTTTTGCTCTTTTTGGTGGTCTATATCTTCTCTTTTCTTTATACCCCAAGAAAAGCCTTCCAGAGAAGGAAAGAGGTCCCACTGGTCAGATAAGAACATACGGAAGTGAAGGGCAATGTATTGGATACGCCACTCTTTTGGCCTCTACCGCATTTCCCAGACCTAAATCCACTTCGATGACAAATTCCAGAGCTATGCTAGGACTTGACCGCTCACTTCTCTTCCCAACCCTGTGTCCAGTGACATCTCTGTGATGACTTGAAAGCAGCCTCCAGGGGGGTACTGACACTTTGAAGTCAGCAGATGCTACAAATCTAGACGTGTGCGTGCGTGCGTGTGGCTTACAAGCCCACCACTTCACACGCTGCTGGCTGCCTCCCAGAGAGACAGAACGACAAGCCTCACACCCTTCCACTCTCTTCAGTGACCACATCAGGATCATGCACAGCACACACTGGTCTTCTCCCCGAGTCCCTCCAGAGCTGTTGTCATCTGTCAAGCAGAATTTCCATTATGAACATTTTTACCCCAAAGAGGCTCCAACTGCCAGAGTCAGCCCCCTCATGACACTCTCTGGTCATGTCTGTCATCCACAGATCTGGCATTTCTTACATCTGCTGACTCCTTCTTTGAAATCCCAGCTCCCAGGTTCTTTCAGTTCCGCTCAGCCCTACTGAATTCTCAACTCCTTGTGTCTGCGTTTAAGAGTCAGACCTGCATTGGAATCCCAGCTTCATCACTGTCAATCCTGTTGGCCTTAACTGCATCATCTGTAAAATGGGGCTTGACCTCATCAACTTTGAAGTTTGAAGAACAAACCTGTAAACAGTATGCAGAGTGCACAGGAGTTTCTGGCACGAAGAGAGAGACGGCTGTTGTTACACACTCTCTCACAGGTACCTCTGGACATGAGGCCATGGGTCCAAGGGAGGGGAGAGAATCAGGCAAAAGGCTCAAAAAAGTTTCTGGAGCCAAAGTCCTGGAGAGCAATTATGTACCTGCCTCATTCTGTTCTCCATATTTTTGTAACCTCCTTGACCACAACCTTGGCCCGGCCACAAATGGCTGCATGCTGAAGGCATCAGGCTGGGAGTTCATCATACTCTATTATTTAGGATGTGGGCTTTTTCCATTTCCTAATGGCTGCATGAGTTCCTGTCCTTGGAAGCATCCTGAAGTCTAAAATAGCCACCACCAACTCACCCTCTCTCTCGGGTCTCTGTTCCTTTGCACTGTTGTAGGTTCTTCAGTTCAGTGTGCTTCTCACTACTCGTATTTGTTATTCATTCATTCACGTTCTTATGTAACATCTGCTCCACCATTAGAAGAAAAGCTTGAGGGTTAGGACTTTATCTTTTCCTAGCATGTATTAGATCATGCTAAGTTATTCAGTCATGTTCAACTGTTTGTGACCCTTTGGACTGTAGTGCACTAGGCTCCTCTGCCCATGGGATTCTCCAGGCAAGAATACTGGAGTGGATTGCCATTCACATCTCTAGGGGATCTTCCCAATCCAAGGATCAAACTCGTGTCTCCTGTGTTGGCAGGTGGGTTCTTTATACCACTTGTGCCATCTGGGAAGCCCTCATTTAATGTATTATTTGTATCTTAATTTATTTATGGTTTCAGACCATGATATGGGTGAGTACAGTCTTTGGAAATCTAGTTTGATGGTCTAGCACTTGAACAATCTGCATTACTATTTCGTACATTTTGGACAAAAAAGGGTATTTTCTCCTACAACTGGGTGCCATATTCTGTGCAGGTCCATTTGGTCAGAGCCACTGACGAAATCTGCATCCATTCCTTAGCATTTATTTATTTTTTTCTGTTCCACTTTTAGCCTCTAGCTGTATGAATGTTAAAGCCTTTGGTCTATTCTTTAGTGTTTATTTTTCCAGTTACATAAGATAAGGACTTCATAGCTTTAACTGTGGTCAAGGCTCTTCTAGCTTACATGCCATTGTTCTGTAATATACCTGCTTCTCTGGCCTAGATTTCCACATGTACTAGACATTATTTTTATAGTTTTACACAGCCTTTACTTAAGATTATCTACATCTTTGCTGTTTATTTCTACTTGTATCTCAGAATGCTCACCTTGAATGATTTTCCTTCTTCCTAAAATAATCATTTGGAATTTTCCAAGGTGGCAGTCTTTCCATGGGAAGCTCCACCAGATACCATTTGTCAATGTCTTTATTGTAGTCTCATTCTTAAAAGGTAGTTTTACAGCACAGTCTTAAAGATTGATGAGTTTTCTCTAAGCACATTGAAGATATGGATCCTTTGTCCAGAAATTTCCACCATTCTGATGAGAAACAGCTCTCTGTCTAATCACCAGTCCTCTGTGGATGACCTGGTTTGTTCACTGGCTTCTTTTCCTCTTTGATATTCCATGGTGCCTATGGAGTACATACTTCATACACAGTAAAAGCTTGAGGGTTAGGACTTTATCTTTTCCTAGCATGTATTAGATCATGCTAAGTTATTCAGTCATGTTCAACTGTTTGTGACCCTTTGGACTGTAGTGCACTAGGCTCCTCTGCCCATGGGATTCTCCAGGCAAGAATACTGGAGTGGATTGCCATTCACATCTCTAGGGGATCTTCCCAATCCAAGGATCAAACTCGTGTCTCCTGTGTTGGCAGGTGGGTTCTTTATACCACTTGTGCCATCTGGGAAGCCCTCATTTAATGTATTATTTGTATCTTAATTTATTTATGGTTTCAGACCATGATATGGGTGAGTACAGTCTTTGGAAATCTAGTTTGATGGTCTAGCACTTGAACAATCTGCATTACTATTTCGTACATTTTGGACAAAAAAGGGTATTTTCTCCTACAACTGGGTGCCATATTCTGTGCAGGTCCATTTGGTCAGAGCCACTGACGAAATCTGCATCCATTCCTTAGCATTTATTTATTTTTTTCTGTTCCACTTTTAGCCTCTAGCTGTATGAATGTTAAAGCCTTTGGTCTATTCTTTAGTGTTTATTTTTCCAGTTACATAAGATAAGGACTTCATAGCTTTAACTGTGGTCAAGGCTCTTCTAGCTTACATGCCATTGTTCTGTAATATACCTGCTTCTCTGGCCTAGATTTCCACATGTACTAGACATTATTTTTATAGTTTTACACAGCCTTTACTTAAGATTATCTACATCTTTGCTGTTTATTTCTACTTGTATCTCAGAATGCTCACCTTGAATGATTTTCCTTCTTCCTAAAATAATCATTTGGAATTTTCCAAGGTGGCAGTCTTTCCATGGGAAGCTCCACCAGATACCATTTGTCAATGTCTTTATTGTAGTCTCATTCTTAAAAGGTAGTTTTACAGCACAGTCTTAAAGATTGATGAGTTTTCTCTAAGCACATTGAAGATATGGATCCTTTGTCCAGAAATTTCCACCATTCTGATGAGAAACAGCTCTCTGTCTAATCACCAGTCCTCTGTGGATGACCTGGTTTGTTCACTGGCTTCTTTTTCCTCTTTGATATTCCATGGTGCCTATGGAGTACATACTTCATACACAGTAATAAGTCTTTTATTTATTTTGCTTAGATTTAGGGGCTTCCTAGAATACATACTGGGGTCTTTCAATCATTCTGGAAAATTCTAAGCCATGGATCTCTCTGGACATTGCCTCTTCTCCATTTTAATTATCTCTTTCTAAAACACAGATTAGTTGGAGGTTAATCTCTCATGCCCCAAATAATAGGTGGCTATTTGGGACCCTTCCATCAACAGAGATGATTTTACTGGACATCAATAACAGAGGTCATCACTCTATTCCTGTTTCCTGTTAACCTTCCCTTCATATTTTCTAAATCTTTGTCTCACAGGACCACAGACTGACTTGGTTCATCCCAGTTCACATTTTCTTGTCTGCCCCATCATTTTAAAAACTTCAACTATATATACGCACACACACACACACACATATATGCAAGAGGCAAAACATATCAATATTTTTCTTGAATTGAGTTTGTTAAGGATTAAATTGTATTTCCCATCTTTAATTTAAATGATGAATTCCTCCACTCTGGTACCTTAGAATGTACCCTTATTTGGAGATAAGGTCTTTCTGGAGGTGATCACGTTAAAGATGCGGTTACTGGGAGGACTCTAACTCAGTATCACTGGTGCCCTTACACAGAGGGGACACTTGGACCCAGACACATGTGCCATCATGGAAAGATGAAGGTAGAAATCAGGGTGATGTGCCTACAAGCTGAGGAGTGCCACCCACAGACCCTAGGAGAGAGGCTTGGAGCAGACTCCAAGACCTCACAGTCCTCAGAAGGGACCAACCCTTTTCACAAGTTCGACCTCAGACTTACAGCTTCTAGAGCTGTGAGACTGTACATTTCTGTTGTGCAAGCCCCCCACCCTGTGGTTCTTGATTGGGTCAGCCCTAACAAACTCAAATTCTACATAACATCTTCTAGGAAAGACAGCCCACTGGCATATGCTCCGTGGAGCTAGGTCAGAACACATGCTCTCTGAAAAATTTTAAATCACCAGTCCTCTGTGGATGACCTGGTTTGTTCACTGGCTTCTTTCCTCTTTGATATTCCATGGTGCCTATGGAGTACATACTTCATACACAGTAATAAGTCTTTTATTTATTTTGCTTAGATTTAGGGGCTTCCTAGAATACATACTGGGGTCTTTCAATCATTCTGGAAAATTCTAAGCCATGGATCTCTCTGGACATTGCCTCTTCTCCATTTTAATTATCTCTTTCTAAAACACAGATTAGTTGGAGGTTAATCTCTCATGCCCCAAATAATAGGTGGCTATTTGGGACCCTTCCATCAACAGAGATGATTTTACTGGACATCAATAACAGAGGTCATCACTCTATTCCTGTTTCCTGTTAACCTTCCCTTCATATTTTCTAAATCTTTGTCTCACAGGACCACAGACTGACTTGGTTCATCCCAGTTCACATTTTCTTGTCTGCCCCATCATTTTAAAAACTTCAACTATATATACGCACACACACACACACACACATATATGCAAGAGGCAAAACATATCAATATTTTTCTTGAATTGAGTTTGTTAAGGATTAAATTGTATTTCCCATCTTTAATTTAAATGATGAATTCCTCCACTCTGGTACCTTAGAATGTACCCTTATTTGGAGATAAGGTCTTTCTGGAGGTGATCACGTTAAAGATGCGGTTACTGGGAGGACTCTAACTCAGTATCACTGGTGCCCTTACACAGAGGGGACACTTGGACCCAGACACATGTGCCATCATGGAAAGATGAAGGTAGAAATCAGGGTGATGTGCCTACAAGCTGAGGAGTGCCACCCACAGACCCTAGGAGAGAGGCTTGGAGCAGACTCCAAGACCTCACAGTCCTCAGAAGGGACCAACCCTTTTCACAAGTTCGACCTCAGACTTACAGCTTCTAGAGCTGTGAGACTGTACATTTCTGTTGTGCAAGCCCCCCACCCTGTGGTTCTTGATTGGGTCAGCCCTAACAAACTCAAATTCTACATAACATCTTCTAGGAAAGACAGCCCACTGGCATATGCTCCGTGGAGCTAGGTCAGAACACATGTTCTTTAACAGTCTGGAAGGAACCTGGAGAGGCAAGAGGATTCCCTGCCACCTTCTACATCATTCCCAGAATTGGGCAACATCCTCTTCTATTAACAGTTTCCCAGAGAGGTCCTAGAATACCATAAATTATTCTCCTTCAGAGTACTCTCTACCTGAAAAAGCACAACGTTCTTATTGACAATGCACTTTTAAAAAATGTTCTTAAGTAAATCTATAGAGCACTCAGACTCTTCAGATCCGGAAGCTGGTTAACCAGGAAGGATATAAAGACATGGAGAGATACTTTGGCAAGGCTGCAGGACAATGTGTGTCAGGGATCAGAACAGAATCAACACTCCATTGCAGAGTACGGCCCAGGGCCTGGATAACCTCCAACGATTGACTTTGTCATCCCTGGGGTTACTGGTCAGTGGTAGGGCCTTTAGACTAGGAAGCTCCTATCATCTTGTCTAGTCCAATAAAGCCCAGTTCTAGTCTCCCCTATGTCAGAAAGATGAACAAGATATGGGCTACCCCAAAATTCACTTAGTAAGGACCCCAAATCATGTAAAATGATAAGAGACTTGCTACCTCAGCCCTTCCAGCAGAGCAAATGGAGTCTGTCCAGAACCAGACTCGACTTTCCTAAAGAAACAAGATGGACCTTTTCTCTGTTGTCCTTATGTGTGCCCCTTCCTTTTCTTTTATCAGTCCCCTCCCTCCCACTCCACCCTGTCCATGCTCTAATATTAGATGCAAAAGGGATGCAAATGCTCCAGAGAATCCTGAACCAAAAAGCTTTGGATGGGAGGAGGCTATAATGACTTCAACCCTTTTCACAAGTTCGACCTCAGACTTACAGTTTCCCCCGTAGAGAGGCTTGGAGCAGACTCCAAGACCTCACAGTCCTCAGAAGGGACCAACCCTTTTCACAAGTTCGACCTCAGACTTACAGCTTCTAGAGCTGTGAGACTGTACATTTCTGTTGTGCAAGCCCCCCACCCTGTGGTTCTTGATTGGGTCAGCCCTAACAAACTCAAATTCTACATAACATCTTCTAGGAAAGACAGCCCACTGGCATATGCTCCGTGGAGCTAGGTCAGAACACATGTTCTTTAACAGTCTGGAAGGAACCTGGAGAGGCAAGAGGATTCCCTGCCACCTTCTACATCATTCCCAGAATTGGGCAACATCCTCTTCTATTAACAGTTTCCCAGAGAGGTCCTAGAATACCATAAATTATTCTCCTTCAGAGTACTCTCTACCTGAAAAAGCACAACGTTCTTATTGACAATGCACTTTTAAAAAATGTTCTTAAGTAAATCTATAGAGCACTCAGACTCTTCAGATCCGGAAGCTGGTTAACCAGGAAGGATATAAAGACATGGAGAGATACTTTGGCAAGGCTGCAGGACAATGTGTGTCAGGGATCAGAACAGAATCAACACTCCATTGCAGAGTACGGCCCAGGGCCTGGATAACCTCCAACGATTGACTTTGTCATCCCTGGGGTTACTGGTCAGTGGTAGGGCCTTTAGACTAGGAAGCTCCTATCATCTTGTCTAGTCCAATAAAGCCCAGTTCTAGTCTCCCCTATGTCAGAAAGATGAACAAGATATGGGCTACCCCAAAATTCACTTAGTAAGGACCCCAAATCATGTAAAATGATAAGAGACTTGCTACCTCAGCCCTTCCAGCAGAGCAAATGGAGTCTGTCCAGAACCAGACTCGACTTTCCTAAAGAAACAAGATGGACCTTTTCTCTGTTGTCCTTATGTGTGCCCCTTCCTTTTCTTTTATCAGTCCCCTCCCTCCCACTCCACCCTGTCCATGCTCTAATATTAGATGCAAAAGGGATGCAAATGCTCCAGAGAATCCTGAACCAAAAAGCTTTGGATGGGAGGAGGCTATAATGAAATCACCATCACACACTATTCACTAAGAATTCATGTGAACACCACACGGCACAGGGCTGCCGGGCACGCATGCACCCTCTTCTGGATTCTGAGCTCTGGCACCTCCTCTCCGCCATCTGAGCTTTCCCTGTGCCCCAGGTCAGACCCGCTCAGCAGAGACTGAGTGTAGAGGAAAGCATGCTGGTTGTGGTCCTCCCAACACTGCCTTCACCCCGTTCCTTCCTTCTCTTCCACGGTGACGATGCCAGAGCAGCACGGTTCAAGAGAGAGACTGCACAAGCCATGAAGACAGACCACAGAGAGGATTTTAAACTGAGAAGCCCCTTTAAAAAATTTAAAACAAAATAGGTGAGATTAATTTTAGTAATGTGTCTTTTTTAACTCAACGTATTAAAAATGGCATTTCAATGTGTAATCATTTCTTTTGGAGAAGGAAATGGCAACGTGCTCCAGTATTCTTGCCTGAAGAATTCTATGAACAGAGGAGGCTGGTGGGCTATAGTCCATGGGGTTGCAAAGAGTCAGACATTCCAACACTCACTCTTCTTAATTCAGTGTATCACAAATGGCATTTCAACATGTAACCAATACAAAAAGTTATTAATGGAATATTTACCATTTTTGTTTTTATATAATTACAACATTCAAGTTGGATGACCCAGATTTCAATAACAGAATATTCACCTAGTGGCTGCCATATTAAAGCACATTTGGGTTATTTAACTTACAACTTCAAGTTGGATGACCCAGATTTCAATAAAACTGATAAGTCTAGTCCAATAAAGCCCAGTTCTAGTCTCCCCTATGTCAGAAAGATGAACAAGATATGGGCTACCCCAAAATTCACTTAGTAAGGACCCCAAATCATGTAAAATGATAAGAGACTTGCTACCTCAGCCCTTCCAGCAGAGCAAATGGAGTCTGTCCAGAACCAGACTCGACTTTCCTAAAGAAACAAGATGGACCTTTTCTCTGTTGTCCTTATGTGTGCCCCTTCCTTTTCTTTTATCAGTCCCCTCCCTCCCACTCCACCCTGTCCATGCTCTAATATTAGATGCAAAAGGGATGCAAATGCTCCAGAGAATCCTGAACCAAAAAGCTTTGGATGGGAGGAGGCTATAATGAAATCACCATCACACACTATTCACTAAGAATTCATGTGAACACCACACGGCACAGGGCTGCCGGGCACGCATGCACCCTCTTCTGGATTCTGAGCTCTGGCACCTCCTCTCCGCCATCTGAGCTTTCCCTGTGCCCCAGGTCAGACCCGCTCAGCAGAGACTGAGTGTAGAGGAAAGCATGCTGGTTGTGGTCCTCCCAACACTGCCTTCACCCCGTTCCTTCCTTCTCTTCCACGGTGACGATGCCAGAGCAGCACGGTTCAAGAGAGAGACTGCACAAGCCATGAAGACAGACCACAGAGAGGATTTTAAACTGAGAAGCCCCTTTAAAAAATTTAAAACAAAATAGGTGAGATTAATTTTAGTAATGTGTCTTTTTTAACTCAACGTATTAAAAATGGCATTTCAATGTGTAATCATTTCTTTTGGAGAAGGAAATGGCAACGTGCTCCAGTATTCTTGCCTGAAGAATTCTATGAACAGAGGAGGCTGGTGGGCTATAGTCCATGGGGTTGCAAAGAGTCAGACATTCCAACACTCACTCTTCTTAATTCAGTGTATCACAAATGGCATTTCAACATGTAACCAATACAAAAAGTTATTAATGGAATATTTACCATTTTTTGGTTACATCTTAGAATTTTGGTGTATATTTTACACTTACAACACATTCAAGTTGGATGACCCAGATTTCAATAACAGAATATGCTCACCTAGTGGCTGCCATATTGAACAGCACTGATCCAAGAGTTTCAACTGATCTGTTACAGCTTCGAGTCTTGGGAAGATGTGTGATTTTAGAGGACAGATGTTTCCTCCCATGTATCTTTTATTTTTTCAGTGGGATCCATGAAAGTGCCAATAAATTCTTTTTTCCAATAAACCCTTACCGATCCCAATTCCCTGTCTCTCTATACCCAGTTGTCTGCCTGAAAGGACCCCCTTTCTCTTCCCCTTTGCCTATATGCCTCAAGTGCACTTATCTTCTTCCCTCTTCTTCAGTTTAAAAGATTTTTTAGCAGACAAAAGCTGAAATGAATGTGGCCTCCTTGAATGTTCATGGAAGGTCTGCTTTTCCCCCTGTAATCATATATAGTATGGGCTTCCCTGGTGGCTCAGTGGTAAAGAACCTGATTGCCAATGCAAGAGATGTGGCTTCAATCTCTAGGTTGAGAAGATTCCACTGGAGGAAGAAATGGCAACCCACTCCAGTATTCTTGCCTAGAAAATGCCATGGACAGAGGAGCCTGGTGGGCTACAGTCCATGGGGTCCCAAAGAGTTAGACACAATGACTAAGCACAGACACATATAAAGTGCACAGTATTTCCTTGAGAACATTTTGTCTTTCTTAAGAGACAGAATTCTATTAAATAGAGATGATGTGGCTTATCTCTGTGTTCCCCATACATAACCCAGGACCTCGCACATGGTTGCTGTTAACATGGCGGCCTGGCCCCCTGGGGAGTGAATGGTCTGAGAAAGAAAGAAAACATAAAGAAGCATCCAAGACAAGAGCCAAGGCATCTTTCAGAATCTGACCTTGAAAGTGACACACCATCACTTCCGCTGGATTCTTGTGGTCACACAAAGATCACCCTGGCTCAGTGTTGGAGGAGACCTCACAAGGTGTGAGTATCTGGAGGTGGGGGCCATCATGGAAGATGGTGAGCAATGAAACTCACCACTGCTGGACAGAGGAAACCCTGAATTTGGGCCCCGATGGCACATTAGTCACTGATATTAGGAACCTATTCAACCAGCAAAGCCCAGCCCTTCCCGTTCTCTCCACAGGCGTTCTCCTGTCACATTGACTCTGCCACTCAGTGTCTCTACTGTTCGGTCACTTCTTGCCTGCTTCAGAGTGACCTCACGTGAGTCCATCTCAGCAAGCCAGCCCTGAAGCTTGGTGAGTCAGCAACCACGACCAACAATGGATCAGTGGACCTCTCTGCAAATAAATACAGTTCCATTTACTGTGACGAATGGATTCCTTTGTCAGAGGTTTTTCACATTTTTGAAGATTTGGAAGAAATTTTGAAAGTAGATCCTATAACATCAAGACTTTCTGCAGTTGAAAGCAATTAACCACATACCAGCTGTAAACAAATGTAAAGAAAACAGCTGTTTCGCAAGCTGGAAAACATACTGAAATTTATCTCAATGAAGGCAACAAGAGTAGTTAATAATGGGATTAATAAGTTCAAATGCTATCTGTTTTAAATTTTAATGTTTGTATGGACCTATTAAATAAAAGAGTTGGTAGGCAAACATGTGAATTTCCTAAAAGTTGAAAGCAAAACAGTTTTGTCACCCTATTGATAAACAAAGAGTAAACAGAGCTTCCTTCGTGGCTCAGTGGTAAAGAATCTGCCTGACATGCAGGAGACACAGGTTCAATCCCTGATCTGGGAGGATTCCACATGCTGCAGAGCAGCCTGTGCACCACAAGTACTGGCCCCATGCTCTAGAGCCTGCCAGCTGCAACTACTCAAGCCCATGTGTCCTAGAGCCTGAGCTCTGCAACCTCCGCCACTGTAATGAGAGACTCACGCACCACAACTAGAGAGCAGCCCCTGCTCTCCACAACTAGACAAAAAAGCCTGGGCAGCAACAACCCCACACAGCCATAAATAACAAATAAGTAAGTTTTAGAAAGAGTAAGCAGGCATAACACTCATATGAAAGTGTACCACGGGGAGACTTCAAATGTAAATTATTAAATACACAAGCATAATGAGGTGTCTTGGATCTCTGCGTCCCCCAGGCCCACGTTGTAGACACTACTGGCTTGTCTACCCTATTTTCAAACAATGTTTGACCATGGTGTGTACTTATGTAAAACATGCATGCAAAAAAGTTGAAAGCATGAGATTAAAAAATAAATAGAAATTCCATTTTTTACAATTTCCATACCATCATGTGAGGCTCACATTGAAGACTATTGCCTTAGACAAAACCTCCCTACATATCTACAGTTAGACTTGCCTGTGGGACATGGCTGACTCCTGAAATTGGGATAGAGGGAGTTGGGGAGGGTGCCTGTCCCCTTCAAAATCATCTGAACTTGGACACCTACATAGGAACTCCGTGGAGGGAAAAGTGGACTGAACTCTAACACCCCTTGGCTTTCTAGAATATGAAGCATGTCTGGCGCAGAGTAGCAGTTCTGGGTGGAGGCCAGGTGGGAGGAGGGAGCAGTGGGTCTCAGAGAGGAAACAGACTTGAAAAGGGCTAAGATGCGACAGAGGAGGCAGAGTGCTGGGGTGGAGGTGGAAATGTTAGTGGATGGAGCCAATTCCATCAGCGCCAGGCAAAAGGACATGGGAGCCTCTTGCTGATACCATGTAGAGCTGTGGGATGGAGCACCATTCTCTCTCTTACCATGGAGACACTGTCTGGACAGATTGACAAAGGCCTACAGAGAGCGGGTGGAGGTTTCTGCTCTATGGGCACCCCATCCCAGCTGATCTCTTAGGGACTGAGCTGGAAGTCAAAGCTCAGCCACACTAGGTTAAGAGGTAGGTAAGTGGTCACATGGAGACCCTCCAGTTCCAAGTGTCCCAGCACCTGAACTCGTCTCTCACCCCTCAAGGGTGGCTGATAAAAGGATTCAAGAATCTGTCCCAGTTTCTCTGTTTTAGGGAATGCAGGCACAGAGGGGGGTCTGTTTTCACCAACGATGGTACTTTTAACTGTACTAACAGTGGGGAAAATAGTCCAACTGGAGAGCGACCATCTAATGGTAATTTCCGATTCGAGATGATTGTGTGGTCCTGGCTTGGGCAGCAATGGATGTATAAGTGACCAGAACTGATTTCCAGACACATGTGAATACCCTTAGGGATTCCTGGAAAAAAAGCTGAGAAAAGGATCCTGGAAGCAATTCATTTTTCTACAGCCAGGAAGGGTCTGTTTATAACCCTGGTTTTCCTTGTATGAGCAGACGAGTAGGAGCTCAGCAGGCACTGAGAGGTTCTGGTGAAGCAGCCAAGATGGACCTTCTAGAGCCACTGGATGATGTCTGTGGACAGTGCCGTGGAAGTGGAGCCACAAATTCTGGCCACCTCATCAGACATCCTGCTCCTCAACAGGATACGTCATACAATGGCAGCTTTCATTTCAGAGCAGCACAAAAACATCTGTGGGGAGAATAAACAACTCCATGCCTTTGGCGAAAGAATTGGACCAAGTGAACATGGAAACCAAGTAACGAAGCTGCTGGATTGGAGGCGCCGACACACCCATTCTTCTCCTCTCCCTGCTGGAACTTCACTAAAATTCAGGCAAGAAATAAAAAGTGGCTCCAATCCACATGACCACAGGGACCCAAAGAGGAGATGACAGCACACAGCTGATGTCCCCAAGAATTGAGAGCCAAAAGGCAGATGGCAGCTGATTTAGAAGCCCAGAGCCCAAACATAAACTTGCAGGAGAGAGACCCACAAAAACTGTTTTCCCCTAAAGGAGCTTGGGAAACTCCAGCTGTTTGAGCTACAGCCCCCTCCAAAGGCAAGGAAAACAGGGGGACTAGTTGGAAGACTTTGTAGGTAGCACGGAGACCCCCAGATTCCATCCCTGACTTCCTGCAGTCACATGGCTTTCCCCCTTCCCTCGCTGCCTAAGAAGACTGGAAGAGAGGTCGACTTGGACTTCCAAAGTCAAGAAGTACACTGTGTAGCCCAAACAGCTGAGGGCAGACTGACAGACTAACTGCCAAAGGCAGTTTATGTGAAAGTCTGTGCCCTGGACAATGAGGCCCCCAACTTTGCCTCCATCTTGGTGGGTAGACAATCAGCAGCCAATGCAGAAGATTAGACCTGAGCTGTCTGATATGGTAGCTGCTAGTCAAAACAGGCAGTGGCTATCTAAGTTTAAATTAGATAAAATTAAACAAAGTTTAAAATCTACCTTTTCAGGCACACTAGCCACTTTGCTAGTACTGAATAGCCACATGTGACTACAAGGCTACCATATTGGATGGTGCTAAGACTGGACATTTGCATCACACCTAAGTTGGACAACACTGGATTAGAAAATCCCTCTGGGAAAACTGACCAGGCTGAGAGAAAAAGCCTACAGAGACTGACATTCGTCGACCACCCAGAGTGCAACCCAGCAGTAAACAAGCTGCCTTCATGTAAATAGAACTTTCTATCAGAAATTTGGTGACACATCCTTAAACATGGATGGCAAATCTGAATGACCCCAAATTTGAAGTAAGTCCTAACCATGGGAGACAAAAGGAGGTCATATAAAGTATAAAGATAATATAAAGTGGCATCCACAAAAGAAAAAATAGGCAAAGTATAAAAATACACATTCAGTTATTAAGTCATATCTGACTCTTTTGGGACCCCATCGACTGTAGCCCACCAGGCTCCTCTGACCATGGGATTTCCCAGGCAAGAATACTGGAAGGCTTGCCATTTCCTTCTCCAGGGAAGCTTCTCAACCCAGGGATTGAACCCACATCTCCTGCACTGGCAGGTGGATTCTTTACTGCTGAGCCACCAAAAGAAGTCCATTATAAACCTATGATAGTCTAATAAAAAATGAAATGGGGGCTTCCCCTGGTGGTCCAGTGGGTAAGGACATCGCCTTGCAGTGCAAGGGGCGCCGGTTCAAGCCCTGGCCTGGGAAGATCCCACGTGCTGCGGAGCAGCTGAACTGATGTGTCCAATTACCGAGCCAGAGCTCTGGAGCGCATGCGCCCAGAGTCGGCGCTCTGCAACGACAGACGCCACCGCGATGGGAGGCCCACAGGAGCCAAAGAACAAAGACGGATGAACATAGAGAAATGAAAGACCAATAGAAGTGGTCCGCCTGCTCCCCTCCGTCCCCAACCCGACCCCCGCCCAAAATAAATAAATAAATAAATCTTTAAAAAAAAAAAAATGAAATGGGTTAGGTGGTAAAGTCTCTTGGAGTGCTAAACAAAAAAGAGTTAATAAAGAAGAGAGAATGCTCAAGATAATTACCATATCTGTCCATGAGATTCATCTTTCACCTGAAAGAATTTCCAGCAAAAAAGAAATGGAAATAAGGGGGAGGAAGAAAATGATCAAAGGAACAATAATATGAAATTCTAAGAATTTTTCAGATTGAAGGGGTGACCAAGTGTATAGCACCCTGAGTAAGACAAGATGAACCTGGACCAAAGCGCGTCATGACGTTTTGAAAGCTGGAGTTAAAGAGTAGACATCTAGGTCCTCCTGAGAGCAAATGAGCTCCAGACAGAGGATCAGGCATCGTGATCACACGTGGGTCATCAAAAATGACACTGAGAGCTGGAAGATAGATCGACACTCTAATACGACTTCCAGCCTCAGATTCTACACCCAAGGGTGAGGGTGGAAAAAACACATTTTCAAACTGGCAGTGAATCAAAAATGTACTTCTTGTGTCAGTCAGAGTGGAAAACAGAGGGCTCACTCAGCCTCGAGAGAGTTCACTATTCACAAGGGAAGTCGACCAAGAATGGGGAGGTTCCTGTGGCTGCCCAGAACAGGAGTCAAGCCAGGTTCTCCAAACTGCAGGCAAGAATACTGGAAGGCTTGCCATTTCCTTCTCCAGGGAAGCTTCTCAACCCAGGGATTGAACCCACATCTCCTGCACTGGCAGGTGGATTCTTTACTGCTGAGCCACCAAAAGAAGTCCATTATAAACCTATGATAGTCTAATAAAAAATGAAATGGGGGCTTCCCCTGGTGGTCCAGTGGGTAAGGACATCGCCTTGCAGTGCAAGGGGCGCTGGTTCGATCCCTGGCCTGGGAAGATCCCACGTGCCGCGGAGCGGCTGGACTGATGTGTCCAATTACCGAGCCAGAGCTCTGGAGCGCATGCGCCCAGAGTCGGCGCTCTGCAACGACAGACGCCACCGCGATGGGAGGCCCACAGGAGCCAAAGAACAAAGACGGATGAACATAGAGAAATGAAAGACCAATAGAAGTGGTCCGCCTGCTCCCCTCCGTCCCCAACCCGACCCCCGCCCAAAATAAATAAATAAATAAATCTTTAAAAAAAAAAAAATGAAATGGGTTAGGTGGTAAAGTCTCTTGGAGTGCTAAACAAAAAAGAGTTAATAAAGAAGAGAGAATGCTCAAGATAATTACCATATCTGTCCATGAGATTCATCTTTCACCTGAAAGAATTTCCAGCAAAAAAGAAATGGAAATAAGGGGGAGGAAGAAAATGATCAAAGGAACAATAATATGAAATTCTAAGAATTTTTCAGATTGAAGGGGTGACCAAGTGTATAGCACCCTGAGTAAGACAAGATGAACCTGGACCAAAGCGCGTCATGACGTTTTGAAAGCTGGAGTTAAAGAGTAGACATCTAGGTCCTCCTGAGAGCAAATGAGCTCCAGACAGAGGATCAGGCATCGTGATCACACGTGGGTCATCAAAAATGACACTGAGAGCTGGAAGATAGATCGACACTCTAATACGACTTCCAGCCTCAGATTCTACACCCAAGGGTGAGGGTGGAAAAAACACATTTTCAAACTGGCAGTGAATCAAAAATGTACTTCTTGTGTCAGTCAGAGTGGAAAACAGAGGGCTCACTCAGCCTCGAGAGAGTTCACTATTCACAAGGGAAGTCGACCAAGAATGGGGAGGTTCCCTGTGGCTGCCCAGAACAGGGAGTCAAGCCAGGTTCTCCAAACTGCAGCCAGAGGTGACAGCCACTGACAGAAGGCATGGTGGGTGATGGCCCTGATCCAAGGATCAAACCCAGGTCTCCTACATTGTAGGCAGATTCTTTCCCATCTGAGCCACCAGGGAAGTCCAAGCTGAGCAGATTACTTTAAGCAATTCACCTTCCAATGGCAATAGCCAACATTGTTATTATTATTTCATATAGTCTTGCTATTGTTTTGAAGGGGAACATGTATTTTATTACTGAAACCATTCTTGGAATTCATTGCTACATGCCCAGAAGCCCTGTCTTCGGAAGCAATGCCAGATTCCCATCCATGAGTCACCAGCGCCATAAGATGTTCAGCGTCTTGTATGTGCGATTCTCCATGGTGGCCAGAGGATGATCGTTTTATCGTTATAATCTGCTCTGAATCTCATAGCTTTCCAGAGCAGCTCCTCCCACGAGAAGCTCGTGGTGGTCTGCTGGGAACGGTTCTTACCACCCTCTGCCTCATAACATGAAGGAATCGCTTAGCTGGAAAAAGAGGGGAACAATACCGAGGCCTCAGAGACTCACTGCTTCCATTGGGTGGCCTCATAATTCACAACTGCCTGAGGAGGTGCAGACAGGAGAATGGAGAAAATGCCACCCAGGATGAAGGGAGGGAGCATCTCGGGGTTGATATGCCTTACTTGTCTCACATGGCTCTTGGCTTTCAACTGACATGCTCGTAGGCTCTGGTCATTCTTTAGTCATTCCCCCCTTTCTCTTGCCTCATTACAGCCTGCCTCTCCCAACCTCGGCATGACGCCTGGGCTTCAGCCCTGCCTCTCAGACCTGGCTGCCCCTCCCTGACTCCTCTAACCCTACTGTCTTCTTTCCTGCCTCTTCCCAGCTATGTCACTCTCTTCTTTTGGCATCAAAAGTACATTGAACTGTGTGAATAAAAATACAAACAACTTGGATGTCCTCTTCCTCCACCTCCACATCCATCCCCAGGTCTCCTTTGACTCCAAGAATTCCTCACTTCGTTACTCAAGCCAGCATGACTCTGGATGTCCTTTCCAAACAGATATTCGTTGCAGCCAGGCTGGCTCAGCTAACTCGCTTGTGTTTGCCTTTGCTAACATCTACTAGGTTTTTAAATTAAAAAATACATCTCCCTAAAGGCTCATGTTAATTTTTCTTTTTGACCACTTCTATTGGTCTTTCATTTATTTCCATCTTTGTCCCTTGACCTGTGTGGGCCTCTCCTCAAAGTGGCCTCTCTCGCTGCAGAGCACCCGCTCTGGGCACATGCGCTCCAAAGCACTGGCTTGGTAGCTGGACACATCAGTCCCTGTACTCCACAGCACGTGGGATCTTCCCAGGCCAGGGATCGAACTGGTGCCCCTTGCACTGCAAGGTGGTGTCCTTACCCACTGGACCACTAGGGAAGCCCTCGTGTTAATTTTATTACCAGAGAAACAAGTACTGTTCAGTGGTCAAGCTTCAAGTCAAGCCATAAACTATTTCTACGTTGCTGTGTAGACAGGAAGGTCTGGCCAGTAAATGCATCAACAAGCTGCTGGGAGACAGAAGAGGAGAAGGATGGCTTCTGCCCTTGGAGGAGCCTTGTGCGAGTTCAGGAAAAGATGCAGAGAAGCAATAGTCACATACAGCAGGTATCATAACTCATTCTAGAGGTCTCCAGAAAAGTCATACATCTACTGGAACCTGAGAGACAGACTGCATGTCCAGGATGGGAATGCATCCCAGGGAGGAAACGATATCACTCACGGGGCTAAAGAAGGAGTCAGCAGACAGTGGGATGGTTCGGCGGGTCCACCTCCAGAAGAGGACAAAATACCTTTGAGGTATCCCCTCGTGATCCCAGAGGGAGTTTAAAACTATATACAAGGGATCAAGACAATAAGAGCTTTGTAAGATGCTGAGCTACTTATTGTTTCTCCATCTATGTGATTTTGGGGGATGCTGCTTTCCCTCTGTGATCAGTAGTAAAGCGCCTTAAAAATGCAAAGCCCTTTTGTGTTTGTCTTTGGAGGGTATTAAGACGACAAGCTCCCAAGGATGGTGGCAGCTTCTGAAGACGAGGGAAGAGGAGCTGCAGGAAGACGGGGCAGTGGAGACCATGGGAACTGAACGGGATCTTAGAAGAAACCCTGGAGCTGCAGGAGATAATACACCTCAGAGTTCCATCAAAACAGTGACAGAACGTGTGGTTCTACGTCATCCTTTGCACCACAGCATGAATGGTGTGACTTTCCCCTAGGGTCTCACTGTTCCTCTGAGGAGCACTGCTTTGGGTTGGAACATTGTCCGAAGTCAGTTGGCGGCATGCCGTGGTACAAGGCCAACACTGCCCGACCCCTCCCAGCTGTCGGCTGCATTCCTCCAGTGCTGTTACAAAACCATCCAAATGTCCCTTCAACCTCAGGGTGGGAGGGGTCTGTCCAGGGTCAAGACACACTCTTTATCTTCATGGAAAATCTACCAAGCTCACTTGAGTGAACTAGCCCCACAGCTCTGAGACGGCAAGGGGCCCTTAGAGATTTCTTTTTTTAATGAAAGATAGACTATTCTAATGGGGCGGTTGCATGTGTAAAGGTTAGGAGGGCTGGTTTGGGAGCCAGTCTTCCAGTGTTCAGATCCCAGCTCTGTCATTTTGTTGTCATTTCATCACTCAGTCGTGTCTGAATCTTTGAGACCCATGGACCACAGCACGCCAGGCTTCCCTGTCCTTAACCGTCTCCCTGAGTTTGCTCAAACTCAAGCCCATTGAGTCAAGGATGCCTACTGACTCTATGATTTCTGGTTAGTCAACTAACCTCTCTGAGACTCAAATCGTCATTCATGTATAGGAGATAGGACGTGTACCCTCATCATGGCGTAATTTAATCAGGAAAAGGCACACCTTGATCCAAGCCTGAAGGAAGTGTAGACTATGTGTAAGTAAGGTGACTATAAGTGCATGCCAGGCAAAGGGGTCGGTCAAAAGCACAGTCGAGTCTGAGGCAGGAGATTGACAGATGCCACATGGCACCTAGTGGCTTTTGTGGCCCTCCCAGTTGACTGCAGGAGGAACAGACTGTGGAAACTGCCACGTGCCTCTAATGCTGGGCTTGGATATTCCTTCGCCCAGGACCCAGTATGGCTCATACATAAAAGGTGGGGGACCCTCTTTACAGACGAAGGATGAACAGATGGACATCTTTGTCCTTGGGCCCCCATCTTCTTTCATGGAGCACCCTGGGGAGATGGCAGAGCACCGGACAGCTCAAGAGGACGGTCCTGGTTCAAATCCTGCTCTCTCACAGATTTAACTTCACACTGAGCCTCAGTCTCCTGAGAGACCAACATGATTCTGCTAGAAAACCATGCAGACCCAGCGTTCAAGCAAATTCAGGGGTTTCCAGCTCCTCAAACAAACTGCACTGTCTCCTGCTGCTGTGGCTTGAGAGATGCTGTAGTGGGAGTGGAATCTGGGGACCCAGGTCCATCGATGGCACCATGTGAACTCCATTCCTGTTAGAGCAGGGCAGGGTGCATCATCCATGGTCAACACGTACCTCACGACACACCAGAGCCACGTCTCTGGAACATCTCCGGCACGGGGCTCACGCAGGCATGGAACTCAAATCTGCACCAGGACACTACAGGCTAGCTCTCCAAAGAGCAGAAACTGCTCCCAAAATCTCAGGAGAGGCTGATAATTGTGCACAGCAGCTCCAGCTCTCACACACGCACAATTACCCGGTTTTCACATGCAAATAGCCATCTGCACACGGTTTCTTTGGTAAGTGCCAACTTCATAGGTGCCATCCAGGTGCCCAGATCTGAGAACTTGGCACAGAGAGGAGCACGCAAGCTTTGAGTTAGGGATGGCCTGGGATCGTCATTGTAATTAGTCCCGGTGGATGCGTCTGTCGTTCGGGAACAATGGTAGATGATTCAGGCTTGCTCCCTCATATCTGTCCCCGCTTCCCTCACTCACTCCTTTTTTAAGAAAAGCCAGCCACGTTCTTGCTTCACTGTCCCCACCCCACCCCCACCCCTGCCTTTTCAAAATGAAAAACCCAGATGTGGGTGACCCATCTGTACTGTGTGTCACGTTTTTACCATCTTCTGTATTTAGAACCGGGAGAGAGAGACTCATTAGAGAGGAAGTCCACAGTGAAATTAGGAAACATTTGATCAGACCATTGTCCCTGCACAATACATGCAATGAGGGAACAGCTGGAGTTGGCTGCAAACCTTCAGGGCGTTTCAGTCTCATTGGTTTGCACATCTCATGCTGACCAGAAAGGGGAGCCCCACAGCTCCCTAACCAGGATCCAAGCTTTTAGAAGAGGAGAACACCATTTTAGGGCAGGTAAATTCTCTTTCCCCATAAAAGACTTTGAGTTTCTAGGGACTTCCCTGGTGGTCCAGCGGGTAGAGAGTCCACCTTTCAGTGCAAGGGGCATCAGTTCGATCCCTGGCATGGGAAGATCCCCCAGGCTGCAGAGCGGCTGGACCGGTGTGTCCAATTGCAAGCCAGTGCTCTGGAGCGCATGTGCCCAGAGCTGGTGCTCTCCTACAGGAGGCCACTGCAATGGGAGGCCCACACAGGCCAAGAAATTAAGATGGGTGAAAATAAATGAATGAAAGACCAATAAAAATGCCCCCCTCCCCCCCCAAAAGACTTTGAGTTTCTAGAACAGTCTTAGATTCACAGGAAAAATGAGAGCAGGGTACCGAGCTTTTCCAGCGACCCCTTGCCCCCACATGCACGGTCTGCTTCTCTAATGAGCATCCCCCACTACAGCAAGACATTGGTTACAACTGATCAACCTGCCCTGACACAGCAGCCTCACCATGGTCCACATGTCCCTCATTCACACGCACATTCACGTGGTGTTGTGCAGCTCCTGGATTTGCACACGGTTTCTTTGTTTTTAAGTGCCAACTTCATAGGTGCCATCCAGGTGCCCAGATCTGAGAACTTGGCACAGAGAGGAGCACGCAAGCTTTGAGTTAGGGATGGCCTGGGATCGTCATTGTAATTAGTCCCGGTGGATGCGTCTGTCGTTCGGGAACAATGGTAGATGATTCAGGCTTGCTCCCTCATATCTGTCCCCGCTTCCCTCACTCACTCCTTTTTTAAGAAAAGCCAGCCACGTTCTTGCTTCACTGTCCCCACCCCCCCCCCCCCCCCCCCCTTTTCAAAATGAAAAACCCAGATGTGGGTGACCCATCTGTACTGTGTGTCACGTTTTTACCATCTTCTGTATTTAGAACCGGGAGAGAGAGACTCATTAGAGAGGAAGTCCACAGTGAAATTAGGAAACATTTGATCAGACCATTGTCCCTGCACAATACATGCAATGAGGGAACAGCTGGAGTTGGCTGCAAACCTTCAGGGCGTTTCAGTCTCATTGGTTTGCACATCTCATGCTGACCAGAAAGGGGAGCCCCACAGCTCCCTAACCAGGATCCAAGCTTTTAGAAGAGGAGAACACCATTTTAGGGCAGGTAAATTCTCTTTCCCCATAAAAGACTTTGAGTTTCTAGGGACTTCCCTGGTGGTCCAGCGGGTAGAGAGTCCACCTTTCAGTGCAAGGGGCATCAGTTCGATCCCTGGCATGGGAAGATCCCCCAGGCTGCAGAGCGGCTGGACCGGTGTGTCCAATTGCAAGCCAGTGCTCTGGAGCGCATGTGCCCAGAGCTGGTGCTCTCCTACAGGAGGCCACTGCAATGGGAGGCCCACACAGGCCAAGAAATTAAGATGGGTGAAAATAAATGAATGAAAGACCAATAAAAATGCCCCCCTCCCCCCCCAAAAGACTTTGAGTTTCTAGAACAGTCTTAGATTCACAGGAAAAATGAGAGCAGGGTACCGAGCTTTTCCAGCGACCCCTTGCCCCCACACATGCACGGTCTGCTTCTCTAATGAGCATCCCCCACTACAGCAAGACATTGGTTACAACTGATCAACCTGCCCTGACACAGCAGCCTCACCATGGTCCACATGTCCCTCATTCACACGCACATTCACGTGGTGTTGTGCAGCTCCTGGATTTGGACAAAGGTCTGGCGACATACAGTCACCCCTACAGTATCACATAGAGAGGACTTCTGCTGCTTGAAAAATCCTCTGTGCTCTGCCCGGTCATCCCTCAAGCCTTCCTAACTCTGGCACCCACCAATCCGTGTATCGTCTCCATAGTTTTGGCTTTTCAAGGATGTCATGTAGTTGGAATTACACAGTATGGAACTTTTTCAGATGGGCATCTCTGACAGACATGTTTAAGTTTTTTTCACATCTTTTTGTGATGTTATAGCTTGTCTCCTTACAGCAATGGGTAATTTCATTGTCTGGATGGATTCCAGTTCATTTAGCAAATTCTCTTTTCCCTGTGGCTTCACCCTACTGGAGAAGCTGTCTGGACACCCTTCCCCTTCACCAGCCTCAGTCCTTCCCTGCTTGACTCAGCAAACGGATCTCTGGGGACCCACTGGTGAGGACTGACTCCTCCCAAAACATCTAGCCTTTGACAGCAGGACTTTTCCTCAGCCTCTTGGCATTTAAAGGGCAGGGGTCTACTGCTGGAGAGCCGATACCAAGGGCTTGATGCATGAAAACCAATTCTTGAACACTCATTCCATTTCTGGTATTGCAACTCACTTACTAAGCAAAGCAGAAGGTCAGAAATATATAGACTCCAAAACAGGTGCACTGATGAAACCTTTCAAGCTCTGGGTAAACCATTTTGCCACATGGATGCTCAGTCATACCACCAAATACTTCATCTGCACTGCATCAAAATCAGTCCAGTTCTTTGTGGCAGAAATTAAACTACAAAGAAATAGACCCTAGAGCCCTAAGTGAAGAAGGACAAGACCTGATTTCAAAACATAAAAAAGGGCTCTAGCTCTGACTCGGTCATGAGCTATGGATCATTAGGACCTCTGGCCTCACACCTGACAGTATTCAGACTAGTTGTCTTAACTTAGAAGGTCATTGCGAAAGTACAATATAAAGACAGTTATTAAAGCAAACAGGAGGATTAAAACATCAAATGAAAGTGTTTAGTTTTTTTGTTTTGTTTTTTTTTTTTTTAAAGATTTATTTATTTATTTATTTTTGGGCAGGGGTCAGATTGGGGAGGGAGGGGAGCTGGCGGGCCACTTCTATTGGTCTTTCTCTATTTTCATCCGTCTTTGTTCTTTGGCTCCTGTGGGCCTCCCATCGCGGTGGCGTCTATCGTCGCAGAGCGCTGGCTCTGGGCGCATGCGCTCCAGAGCTCCGGCTTGGTAGTTGGACACATTGGTCCAGCCGCTCCGCGGCACGTGGGATCTTCCCAGGCCAGGGATTCAACCGGTGCCCCTTGCACTGCAAGGCAGTGTCCTTACCCACTGGACCACCAGGGGAAGCCCAGTGTTTAGTTTCATTACTAACAGACCACACAGGAAACTCTCTGCCATCTGTGGAATGAGAATCCATCCCCCATCTGCTAAATCCATTGTTTCTTCATCTAAGAGACGAAAGAGTCACCATTCTTTAAAGACATGGAAAATCCAGTCCTTGGTCCAAGTTACACAGCACACTGTTGATCACTGAATATAGGAGCTTGAAGAGAAGCAGTTGACTAAGTACTCAATGCCAGTGCTGGGTGATACAAGCTTAGCATCGGGCACACAGTAGGGACTCTATTCACTTGCTGAATCAGTTAATTAATGAAAAATATGCAGAGAAAAATCCTACTAAAAATAAAGGCAAACTGACTCAACAAATACTTAGTGAAAAGCTGATGCATACACACCTTTGTTGTTTAGCTAATGTGTAAGTTGCATCAGAACTCCTTTATCTATAAGTCAGTTCTCTAGCAGCCTTCTCTCGTGGAACTCTGGTGAGCACCACTGACTTTCATTTTAAAGCAGAGAAGGGCCTAAACGGAGGCGCAAAGAAAATAGTGAGAAATGACAACACACAGTACAGAAACCAAAGCAAGGTGGCAGGAAAAATGGAAACACACCTACAGGAATTATGAATTTGAGGTTAATACTTCCACACATCACCATAAACCTTGAGCGTTGTATTGATTTTTAAGACATTAGCGTGTACAAGTCCATGTTTCTTTCATTACTGCATTAATCAAGGAAACATTGAAACGACATTTATTAAAGCAAACAGGAGGATTAAAACATCAAATGAAAGTGTTTAGTTTTTTTGTTTTGTTTTTTTTTTTTTTAAAGATTTATTTATTTATTTATTTTTGGGCAGGGGTCAGATTGGGGAGGGAGGGGAGCTGGCGGGCCACTTCTATTGGTCTTTCTCTATTTTCATCCGTCTTTGTTCTTTGGCTCCTGTGGGCCTCCCATCGCGGTGGCGTCTATCGTCGCAGAGCGCTGGCTCTGGGCGCATGCGCTCCAGAGCTCCGGCTTGGTAGTTGGACACATTGGTCCAGCCGCTCCGCGGCACGTGGGATCTTCCCAGGCCAGGGATTCAACCGGTGCCCCTTGCACTGCAAGGCAGTGTCCTTACCCACTGGACCACCAGGGGAAGCCCAGTGTTTAGTTTCATTACTAACAGACCACACAGGAAACTCTCTGCCATCTGTGGAATGAGAATCCATCCCCCATCTGCTAAATCCATTGTTTCTTCATCTAAGAGACGAAAGAGTCACCATTCTTTAAAGACATGGAAAATCCAGTCCTTGGTCCAAGTTACACAGCACACTGTTGATCACTGAATATAGGAGCTTGAAGAGAAGCAGTTGACTAAGTACTCAATGCCAGTGCTGGGTGATACAAGCTTAGCATCGGGCACACAGTAGGGACTCTATTCACTTGCTGAATCAGTTAATTAATGAAAAATATGCAGAGAAAAATCCTACTAAAAATAAAGGCAAACTGACTCAACAAATACTTAGTGAAAAGCTGATGCATACACACCTTTGTTGTTTAGCTAATGTGTAAGTTGCATCAGAACTCCTTTATCTATAAGTCAGTTCTCTATCAGCCTTCTCTGCGTGGAACTCTGGTGAGCACCACTGACTTTCATTTTAAAGCAGAGAAGGGCCTAAACGGAGAGGCGCACAGAAAATAGTGAGAAATGACAACACACAGTACAGAAACCAAAGCAAGGTGGCAGGAAAAATGGAAACACACCTACAGGAATTATGAATTTGAGGTTAATACTTCCACACATCACCATAAACCTTGGAGGCGTCGTTGTATTGATTTCTTTGAAGACATTAGCGTGTACAAGTCCATGTTTCTTTCATTACTGCATTAATCAAGGAAACATTGAAACGAACTTAACCCTTTCTTAATACCTCACCCTGTGGTGTTTAAAAGTCAGGAAACATCTGTGGTATGTTTTAATGGTGCCTTATGTTAAACACAGAGGATGCAGGAAGGACAGTTCATCATAACGCAAAAGCTTCTTTCTTTCTTTTTAATTGTATTTTCCCCATCATGCTTCTTTTATGTCCATATTTATTTTCATCCACCTTTTATTCTTTGGCCTGTGTGGGCCTCCCATTGCAGTGGCCTCTCTCATTGCAGAGCACCTGCTCTAGGTGCATGTGCTCTAGAGCACTGGCTCATAATTGGACACACTGGTTGATCCAGCCGCTCCGCGGCATGTGGGATCTTCCCAGGCCAGGGATCGAGCCGGTGCCCCTTGCACTGCAAGGTGAACTCTATCCACTTAGCCACCAGGGAAGCCTCGCTTCTTTATTTTTATTTTCCACTATTCCTTTAAACCTGTTCTGTGGGACAATAATTTCACTGTTCCTAGAAGACCCTTCCGGAAATCTCCATGATACTTCTGGTTTTCTTAGGTAAGGAGACAGGCACCAGTTCCTGTGCCTTCTGCCTGTGAAGGAGGTTGATTAACCCTGGGCGGTCCTACAGGAGCTCGTCCTTGATGAGGGGCATCAGTTGCTTTATTCTAAAATTCTCCCAATAAGATTAGCGGGACCTAACCACCACCTTGATGAGGGGCATCAGTTTCCAGGTGCTTTCTTTCTGCATTTGTATCTTTATTAAATAAAGGCAAACTGACTCAAAAACAAATACTTAGTGAAAAGCTGATGCATACACACCTTTGTTGTTTAGCTAATGTGTAAGTTGCATCAGAACTCCTTTATCTATAAGTCAGTTCTCTATCAGCCTTCTCTGTGGAACTCTGGTGAGCACCACTGACTTTCATTTTAAAGCAGAGAAGGGCCTAAACGGAGGCGCACAGAAAATAGTGAGAAATGACAACACACAGTACAGAAACCAAAGCAAGGTGGCAGGAAAAATGGAAACACACCTACAGGAATTATGAATTTGAGGTTAATACTTCCACACATCACCATAAACCTTGGAGGCGTCGTTGTATTGATTTCTTTGAAGACATTAGCGTGTACAAGTCCATGTTTCTTTCATTACTGCATTAATCAAGGAAACATTGAAACGAACTTAACCCTTTCTTAATACCTCACCCTGTGGTGTTTAAAAGTCAGGAAACATCTGTGGTATGTTTTAATGGTGCCTTATGTTAAACACAGAGGATGCAGGAAGGACAGTTCATCATAACGCAAAAGCTTCTTTCTTTCTTTTTAATTGTATTTTCCCCATCATGCTTCTTTTATGTCCATATTTATTTTCATCCACCTTTTATTCTTTGGCCTGTGTGGGCCTCCCATTGCAGTGGCCTCTCTCATTGCAGAGCACCTGCTCTAGGTGCATGTGCTCTAGAGCACTGGCTCATAATTGGACACACTGGTTGATCCAGCCGCTCCGCGGCATGTGGGATCTTCCCAGGCCAGGGATCGAGCCGGTGCCCCTTGCACTGCAAGGTGAACTCTATCCACTTAGCCACCAGGGAAGCCTCGCTTCTTTATTTTTATTTTCCACTATTCCTTTAAACCTGTTCTGTGGGACAATAATTTCACTGTTCCTAGAAGACCCTTCCGGAAATCTCCATGATACTTCTGGTTTTCTTAGGTAAGGAGACAGGCACCAGTTCCCTGTGCCTTCTGCCTGTGAAGGAGGTTGATTAACCCTGGGCGGTCCTACAGGAGCTCGTCCTTGATGAGGGGCATCAGTTGCTTTATTCTAAAATTCTCCCAATAAGATTAGCGGGGACCTAACCACCACCTGGATGAGGGGCTCCTGGAAGATGGCACAGACGTTATGCCATACGTTTCCAGGTGCTTTCTTTCTGCATTTGTATCTTGGTGCACTACCACACGCCTGCTTTGCTATCTGATATCTAGGATACCTTCCGCCTCAGTCCAAACGTCCAGCTTAGCATTTGATTACATTAGAGACTTTCCACCTAGAAAGTAGACACTGGGGAGGGGAGTTAAGTCTTTAACCAGACAGTAATTCAACACACAGAATTACTCATTTACCGAGGGGTTTGGGTAGCCTTATTATTTATTTATTTTTTTACTATATTTGGAAACATTTGGATTTTTACTGAAATGTCGCCAGTTTAAATCCAGATGTTTGAGATCATGGAAGTAGCCAAAAGTTAGAAAAGTAAATTACAGGATAGAAAAAAGAGCCTGTTTCTGCTATCATTATTTAGATGTGATCTGACCACACATGGAACTGTATATCAGAAAATCTGGATCCAGGTCTAGGTTTGGACACTGAACTTTTCTCTATCTGGAGGAAGCTACTTAGGCCTCTGAACCCAATTTCTCCATCACCAATAAAGAAATACATGTACCGTGTTCTGAGCCTCCAGTAAGATAAGCAGCTACCCCTACTGTGAAAAACTCATATTTTGTTTGGAATACAAACAATAAACATGAAATTTATGCCAAAGAATTTGTGTTGGTTTTACAATATGTCCACGAATTTCTCTGATATGCTTCTATTCAAAGAGTGGAATCTAATTTGCCTTCCCTTAAGAGTGAGAGGTACTTAGCAACTGAATTTTTATCAATAGAACATGGAAGAAGTGACAGGGTATGGGCCCCCAAGATTAGGATGGAGAAAGTTGTGTGGCTTTTTTCTTTCTCGCCAATCACTCCTTTGGAAGAAACCCGCTCCCATGTCATGCAGACGTGGAAGCAGTCCATGGAGAGATCAACGTGGTCATGAGCTGAGGCCTCCTGCTAACAGCCATATGAGTCAGCAGACCCTCCAGCCCCAGTTAAGCCTCCAGAGGATAGAAACCCTGGCTGACAACGTGACTGCAGAACCACAGGAGACTGCAAGCCAGTGCCAACCAGCTCTTCCACTCCCACCTACTTGACCCACAGAAAGTGAGGGCTCATAAATGTCTATGGCTTTAACCCACTAAGTATCAGAGGAATTTATTGTGCAACGATAGAGAAATAAAACAAAATTGATCAGATTTTCTACTCTCTGAGAATAACAATGCTCACGAGATCTGTGACTTTAAAACAGATAAACATGACTTTCACATGGAATAGAAAACAATGTCATTTACAGATGTTTAGCAGTGAAGTTCTACCAATGAAACAGTTCTTGAAATGGATCCCTTTAAACCTGTAGCTCATTGAAAGTAATGTATATATACAAAAAAATTCACATGGTAGTTAAAATTATTTTTAAATGAATGATAATAGCTCAGATACTCATACTCTGAATGGTGCTAAGTACACAGCTGACACTATAAAAAGCTAATAAGGCACGTAAAGCTACTTTTAGCTGTTTCTTGTACTGGTTGTTTTTAATAAGGGTATTGATTGGCTTTCTATTTGTTTAGAAACTCATTTTGTAAAAGGAAAGTAGATGCACGCTTATTATAAAAACAAACGTTATCTTTTGTGAGAATAAGATCAAAGAAGCTCTGAAAACTCATAATTCATGTACCGTGTTCTGAGCCTCCAGTAAGATAAGCAGCTACCCCTACTGTGAAAAACTCATATTTTGTTTGGAATACAAACAATAAACATGAAATTTATGCCAAAGAATTTGTGTTGGTTTTACAATATGTCCACGAATTTCTCTGATATGCTTCTATTCAAAGAGTGGAATCTAATTTGCCTTCCCTTAAGAGTGAGAGGTACTTAGCAACTGAATTTTTATCAATAGAACATGGAAGAAGTGACAGGGTATGGGCCCCCAAGATTAGGATGGAGAAAGTTGTGTGGCTTTTTTCTTTCTCCCAGTCACTCCTTTGGAAGAAACCCGCTCCCATGTCATGCAGACGTGGAAGCAGTCCATGGAGAGATCAACGTGGTCATGAGCTGAGGCCTCCTGCTAACAGCCATATGAGTCAGCAGACCCTCCAGCCCCAGTTAAGCCTCCAGAGGATAGAAACCCTGGCTGACAACGTGACTGCAGAACCACAGGAGACTGCAAGCCAGTGCCAACCAGCTCTTCCACTCCCACCTACTTGACCCACAGAAAGTGAGGGCTCATAAATGTCTATGGCTTTAACCCACTAAGTATCAGAGGAATTTATTGTGCAACGATAGAGAAATAAAACAAAATTGATCAGATTTTCTACTCTCTGAGAATAACAATGCTCACGAGATCTGTGACTTTAAAACAGATAAACATGACTTTCACATGGAATAGAAAACAATGTCATTTACAGATGTTTAGCAGTGAAGTTCTACCAATGAAACAGTTCTTGAAATGGATCCCTTTAAACCTGTAGCTCATTGAAAGTAATGTATATATACAAAAAAATTCACATGGTAGTTAAAATTATTTTTAAATGAATGATAATAGCTCAGATACTCATACTCTGAATGGTGCTAAGTACACAGCTGACACTATAAAAAGCTAATAAGGCACGTAAAGCTACTTTTAGCTGTTTCTTGTACTGGTTGTTTTTAATAAGGGTATTGATTGGCTTTCTATTTGTTTAGAAACTCATTTTGTAAAAGGAAAGTAGATGCACGCTTATTATAAAAACAAACGTTATCTTTTGTGAGAATAAGATCAAAGAAGCTGTACTTAGGACACTGTTAATAAACAAGGCTTATGCCTCACAGTCCATCAGGATGCCCCAGGCCTGTCGGAGCACAGGGCTACTGTAGTCACCTCAGTTAGGCTCCTCTGCAATTCTGAAGAGCAGGCATGATTTCTCTCATTTTGCATATGTGATGGTGCAAAACCTACTCATATGAGACTCTTCTGGGACTCACCTCCTCTTCTGGACCGAAAACGATAGCCCTCTATGCTGTTTAGTTGCTGAGTCATGCCTGACTCTTTGCAACTTCATGGACTGCAGCACGCCAGGCTTCCCTGGCCATCACCATCTCCCGGAGCTTGTTCAAACTCATGTCCATTGAGTCGGTGATGCCATCCTCTATATTTATCTAAGATATATATATATACCCTCTCTCTTTCTATCTCTCTCTGTGTGTGTGTGTGTGTGTGTGTGTGTGTGTGTGTGTGTGTGTGTGTGTGTGTGTGTATGATATATATATATATATATATATATCCTCTATATATCTAAGCTCAACTTCTCCTTTCCTTTCACCTTCTAAAGATGTAGCATCCTTTCTGGAAAGGGGCACACATTGCGGTACTGGGGATAGGCAAGCAAGGGTGAAAGAAAGTCTTAGCAGCCACAGTTAGGAGGATGGAAGAGAAGTCTTTGGAGAGGAAGATGTTAAGAAGAGAGAGATGCTGGCCCAGCTGTCAGGTGGGAGGGATGTTTTAGTATGTTTCATGGAGGGTAGAAATTAGTAGAATTTATTTGAATTATGTTTGCCTATTGAACTGGGCTTTTTCAACACAGCACTTTACAGCTCCTAGGTTGAAGGTGGCCCATGGGAGAAAGTTCAGGGGCAGCGAGTATCAGTGACCTTCCTCCGGATCCGATCTTCCCATTAAATCAAGTGTTCTCCACACTTTATCACCTGGCCTCTGCCTTCGTTCATTCATGCCACCAACTGCTCACATAAGAGACTCCAAGCACTTCCTTAGCCCTTGAGGAAATAAGTTATAGATCAAAGAAGCTGTATTTTTTAAAGGATTGGCTTTCTATTTGTTTAGAAACTCATTTTGTAAAAGGAAAGTAGATGCACGCTTATTATAAAAACAAACGTTATCTTTTGTGAGAATAAGATCAAAGAAGCTGTACTTAGGACACTGTTAATAAACAAGGCTTATGCCTCACAGTCCATCAGGATGCCCCAGGCCTGTCGGAGCACAGGGCTACTGTAGTCACCTCAGTTAGGCTCCTCTGCAATTCTGAAGAGCAGGCATGATTTCTCTCATTTTGCATATGTGATGGTGCAAAACCTACTCATATGAGACTCTTCTGGGACTCACCTCCTCTTCTGGACCGAAAACGATAGCCCTCTATGCTGTTTAGTTGCTGAGTCATGCCTGACTCTTTGCAACTTCATGGACTGCAGCACGCCAGGCTTCCCTGGCCATCACCATCTCCCGGAGCTTGTTCAAACTCATGTCCATTGAGTCGGTGATGCCATCCTCTATATTTATCTAAGATATATATATATACCCTCTCTCTTTCTATCTCTCTCTCTGTGTGTGTGTGTGTGTGTGTGTGTGTGTGTGTGTGTGTGTGTGTGTGTGTGTGTGTATGATATATATATATATATATATATATCCTCTATATATCTAAGCTCAACTTCTCCTTTCCTTTCACCTTCTAAAGATGTAGCATCCTTTCTGGAAAGGGGCACACATTGCGGTACTGGGGATAGGCAAGCAAGGGTGAAAGAAAGTCTTAGCAGCCACAGTTAGGAGGATGGAAGAGAAGTCTTTGGAGAGGAAGATGTTAAGAAGAGAGAGATGCTGGCCCAGCTGTCAGGTGGGAGGGATGTTTTAGTATGTTTCATGGAGGGTAGAAATTAGTAGAATTTATTTGAATTATGTTTGCCTATTGAACTGGGCTTTTTCAACACAGCACTTTACAGCTCCTAGGTTGAAGGTGGCCCATGGGAGAAAGTTCAGGGGCAGCGAGTATCAGTGACCTTCCTCCGGATCCGATCTTCCCATTAAATCAAGTGTTCTCCACACTTTATCACCTGGCCTCTGCCTTCGTTCATTCATGCCACCAACTGCTCACATAAGAGACTCCAAGCACTTCCTTAGCCCTTGAGGAAATAATTTGGTTTAAAACTGTCATTTTGAAAGTCAGCCGAAGAGTTAGACACCTGAATTCAGTCACTTCTGGGCCCGACTGTTTCCACGTTTGGAACAAACAACCTGGGTGGACTGTTTAATTACCCCAGTGCAAAGCAAACACCCATCCATTATTCAGCACTAAAGCTAGGAAATGAGTAATGCCACATTTTAGAAGGAGAACAAAGCCTTCTCTAATTGTAAATTTTACCTCTAGGTGAGCCAAAGCTTTTGTGGATTTTTTTCTTTTATGGTCGTGCTTTTCTTTTCTTTCTTTTTTTTTAGAGATTGAGTGGCAGGAATATGTCTTTTCTCTATATAGAAGTGGAGTACCCCGTGCCAGTGAATCTTTGTTTCTCTCAAGGAGAGAAGGACGTTCAGGAGTGATCCTAACTTTAAGATAAAAGAAAGGCTATGAAAAGCGGTCTTTGTGCTTCAGGATGTACCAGGATACGGATGTCCTGCACACTGAGTTATTCAAAACCAGATAAAACACACCTTGGGAATTTGTGGGTGTTAGAATATTGTGTTCCGACGCCAGCCCCATTGGGTGTATTCCCACTGCCTTCGACTTATGACGAGAGCTTGGAAGGAGCACTGAGCCAGACTGAAGAGGAAAAGCAATGTACATTTCTCTGCCTTCTTATTCAAGTTTTCACCTTCCAGGAGCACTGGGAAAAGGCCCCCCAGGACTTCTTTTGGCCTCAAGAAAGGGGAAGAAAGTCTTAGCAGCCACAGTTGGGGGCGGGGGGGGCCCAGCTGTCAGGTGGGAGGGATGTTTTAGTATGTTTCATGGAGGGTAGAAATTAGTAGAATTTATTTGAATTATGTTTGCCTATTGAACTGGGCTTTTCAACACAGCACTTTACAGCTCCTAGGTTGAAGGTGGCCCATGGGAGAAAGTTCAGGGGCAGCGAGTATCAGTGACCTTCCTCCGGATCCGATCTTCCCATTAAATCAAGTGTTCTCCACACTTTATCACCTGGCCTCTGCCTTCGTTCATTCATGCCACCAACTGCTCACATAAGAGACTCCAAGCACTTCCTTAGCCCTTGAGGAAATAATTTGGTTTAAAACTGTCATTTTGAAAGTCAGCCGAAGAGTTAGACACCTGAATTCAGTCACTTCTGGGCCCGACTGTTTCCACGTTTGGAACAAACAACCTGGGTGGACTGTTTAATTACCCCAGTGCAAAGCAAACACCCATCCATTATTCAGCACTAAAGCTAGGAAATGAGTAATGCCACATTTTAGAAGGAGAACAAAGCCTTCTCTAATTGTAAATTTTACCTCTAGGTGAGCCAAAGCTTTTGTGGATTTTTTTCTTTTATGGTCGTGCTTTTCTTTTCTTTCTTTTTTTTTAGAGATTGAGTGGCAGGAATATGTCTTTTCTCTATATAGAAGTGGAGTACCCCGTGCCAGTGAATCTTTGTTTCTCTCAAGGAGAGAAGGACGTTCAGGAGTGATCCTAACTTTAAGATAAAAGAAAGGCTATGAAAAGCGGTCTTTGTGCTTCAGGATGTACCAGGATACGGATGTCCTGCACACTGAGTTATTCAAAACCAGATAAAACACACCTTGGGAATTTGTGGGTGTTAGAATATTGTGTTCCGACGCCAGCCCCATTGGGTGTATTCCCACTGCCTTCGACTTATGACGAGAGCTTGGAAGGAGCACTGAGCCAGACTGAAGAGGAAAAGCAATGTACATTTCTCTGCCTTCTTATTCAAGTTTTCACCTTCCACCTGAGAACTTCTCTCTCAATGTTCTCTCCTATCTCGGGTTCTAAAACACCACTCTTCTTGGCTCTCCTCCCTCCATCACTGGATGGTCTTGTTCAAGCTTCTTTTCTGGCCCTCATCCTCCATCCAAGTTCAGTGACATCAGGATTTGGTTGCAGCTCTTTCTCTCTTTTATAGCTACATGCTCACCGTCTGCAATTGGTATTGGGGCTTTCGCTACCATCTGTATTTCGATGTCTCCTAAATTTATATCTCTAGCCCTTACCTTTTCCCTAAATTCAAAGCTTACATATCCACTGCTTTCCCCACATGGTCACTCAGACACCCAACAGGCATCTCAAATTGAAGGTCTAAACCCTCAAACCTATTCCCTTGCTAACATATCTCCTGTCTGAGGAACTGATGCTTTTGCCCACTCATTAGCACAACTTAAAAACGGGGAGTCAAACTGAATTCTTCCCTTTTCTCCCGCATCCATAACTGATCAGAAAGTTGCATCGTTTTTATCTCCCATACACACGTACCCCCGTCCCTCCGTACTCCCTCCCCCACCTTACAAGGCTGTTGCAATAGTCCCCTACTGGCTTCCCCATGGGACACATTGCTGCACTACTCCACCAGTCTGTCAGCAGTCAGAGTAATCTTTTAAATAAAATACATCAAATCATGATCCTCTTTTTGTAATATCTCCCTATGCACTTGCACGAGAGAACAGACTCCTTTCCAAGTCTACAAGCATTTTCTTGGAGGATGAGACCCGCCTCCCCAGATGCCTTTATGACTCCCCTCTCATGTCTGCCAGAATATCTTCCACCAGGATGCCTTTAATGACTCCCCTCCTTCTCTCAGGAGAGAAGGACGTTCAGGAGTGATCCTAACTTTAAGATAAAAGAAAGGCTATGAAAAGCGGTCTTTGTGCTTCAGGATGTACCAGGATACGGATGTCCTGCACACTGAGTTATTCAAAACCAGATAAAACACACCTTGGGAATTTGTGGGTGTTAGAATATTGTGTTCCGACGCCAGCCCCATTGGGTGTATTCCCACTGCCTTCGACTTATGACGAGAGCTTGGAAGGAGCACTGAGCCAGACTGAAGAGGAAAAGCAATGTACATTTCTCTGCCTTCTTATTCAAGTTTTCACCTTCCACCTGAGAACTTCTCTCTCAATGTTCTCTCCTATCTCGGGTTCTAAAACACCACTCTTCTTGGCTCTCCTCCCTCCATCACTGGATGGTCTTGTTCAAGCTTCTTTTCTGGCCCTCATCCTCCATCCAAGTTCAGTGACATCAGGATTTGGTTGCAGCTCTTTCTCTCTTTTATAGCTACATGCTCACCGTCTGCAATTGGTATTGGGGCTTTCGCTACCATCTGTATTTCGATGTCTCCTAAATTTATATCTCTAGCCCTTACCTTTTCCCTAAATTCAAAGCTTACATATCCACTGCTTTCCCCACATGGTCACTCAGACACCCAACAGGCATCTCAAATTGAAGGTCTAAACCCTCAAACCTATTCCCTTGCTAACATATCTCCTGTCTGAGGAACTGATGCTTTTGCCCACTCATTAGCACAACTTAAAAACGGGGAGTCAAACTGAATTCTTCCCTTTTCTCCCGCATCCATAACTGATCAGAAAGTTGCATCGTTTTTATCTCCCATACACACGTACCCCCGTCCCTCCGTACTCCCTCCCCCACCTTACAAGGCTGTTGCAATAGTCCCCTACTGGCTTCCCCATGGGACACATTGCTGCACTACTCCACCAGTCTGTCAGCAGTCAGAGTAATCTTTTAAATAAAATACATCAAATCATGATCCTCTTTTTGTAATATCTCCCTATGCACTTGCACGAGAGAACAGACTCCTTTCCAAGTCTACAAGCATTTTCTTGGAGGATGAGACCCGCCCGCCTCCCCAGATGCCTTTATGACTCCCCCTCTCATGTCTGCCAGAATATCTTCCACGTAGGGGACAGGGAGCCTGGCCATCACACCCATCCCCTCATGCCAGAATAGTGGAAACAGCACTGACCCGAAGGGAGTGAGCAGTTCCGACCTTTTCGGGGAGACCACAGCCAGCACTCAGAGCCGATCTTGATGAAGGGGAGACGGAGGCAGCACTGCTGCTTCCTCTCAACTGAGCACCAGGAGATGCCCAGGAAACCCTGGAGAGGCTAGGGGCACATTGAGAAGCGGGGCAAGGCTGCCACCACCGAGACAGGACTCTGACCCACTCTAATCTACAGTCTTAATAGAAAGATGACCTCGCCACTCGGTGGCAAGCACCTAAGACATTCAGATTTTTGCACCAGTGAATCAGATCTTGCCCTCCAGGAATTTTCAGCCTCGTAGGAGAGACCGACAGATAAACAAATAATTGCAATACAGTGTGTTAAGTGTTCTCAAGGAAGAGCTGCTAGGAAGAACAATGGCACAAAGGTAGCAGCAGGTGATACACGCTCCAGGGTGGCACTCAGCAGACGGCCATCAGGAGAGGCTTCCACTGTGGCTCGAGTTCTGGTCCCTTGGGGTTTTTCCAGAGAAAATTTCAAATGATCAGATTTTTGATTTCAATATTTTCAGGGGCAAAAGGCGGGGGGCAGTGCTATGTTTAGCGAAACAAAAGAGACCATCTTTACCAGAGGGTGCTCTTGACTTAAAAGCACCACTGAAAAATAGGAGTGTGCAATGTTTATAGAGGCGAATAAAACCCATGTGAGTTGAGCTAAGGTTTTCTGTGAACATTTTGTCGTGCCGTGCCAATTTTATTAATATCATTTCCTTTGGGGGGAAGTATGGTTTTCATTACAACCCCTGAAAACGAGGGACCTAGCAAAAGGAGGGGGGGAGGTGCCTTAAGAACCGGTGCACAAACACTGTCACTTGTCGAGTGGCAGGAAGGCAGGCACAGATCAGCAGACGACTATTCCAGAAGGCAGGAGATGCCAGCAAAGCCTTTGATTTTCCTCTACCCCTCTGTGGTCCAAACGACACACTGGAGTCTTATGCCAGTTTTCCCCTTTTGGAAAAGTTAAAAAGAAAATTTCTTCCTGAATATTTATCGCTTTCCCCCCTCTTGGGATCAAAACCATCTCAGAGAGATAAAGCATGATGCTTTTCCTAACACCATCGAAAGGCAGTTTCTAGACTTACCTCCGTTCCCCGCTCTACCCCATTCCAAAACTGTCATAATGGAGTCACCGTCCCAATGTACAATATCATTTCAATACACCAACCATTTGCTAATGATAAGGAGCACAATTAGATTAGTTTTCTGGAGGCAGGAATCAATATCCTGGCGTATGTGGACCCGATTAGCCATTGCTAATTAGAGCTCTCAGACATTAATCAAATACCACGTATGGGGCTAATCAACCAATGTGGGAAGCAAAAAAAAAAAAAAATCTATAGCCTCCCCTTGAATTCTCCAACCTGTTCGCCTTGAAATCAGCTGCAGAGACAGAAAGCCTCGCAGAAGGTCTGCGTGAACTAGGCTGGGAGAGTGTGCTGCATCCTGACCCCCTGGAGAGTGAGCCCGACGTGATGTCATCAGGGTCCTCCTTAAACAAGCACAGGCTCCATCCTGCAGCCTGGACACACTGTCCACTGACTCCCTGGCGGTGGTGGATGTGTGCCAGCTGCAGGCTGGACCCGGGAGGCAGACCAATACTCCTAGGCTTGAACAATAAATAAAGCTAAATGCTCACTAACTAATGGATTATTCATGAAATAGCCCAACTGCCCATCATGCTACGTACTTGCACTCATACAATTATTCCTGTGTATTTAAATAATGAATGTTAGATTTGTGTTTAGTAACACAAATGGCTGATTAATCCGTATTCAAATCAAACAGTGCCTTATATGAACTCTTCGAAATACTGTACTAGATCAGCGTGTCTACCTCAGTTTAGGAATAGTTTCTACAAGGTTAATTTTAAGGCAAGCAATGGAGCCCTTCAATTTGACAAAATCTCACTGGATAAACTAGGCTTGAGTAAAGGTTCTGCTGCGAATGCTGGGCAAATCCAGATGTGATTTAAGACTTGTGGAGCCTATTGAAAATATTCCCCACAACTACGTCCTTAATTCCTGATTCTTCAATGCTTCCAAATGTTACTTGCAAAAAGCTATTTATTGCCCAACAAGCTGTTGCAATCTCATCACAATCTCCTTGGAAAACGTATTTTGCTAAAAAGCCACAACATACGTGCCTGCCATCATTGTATTATTTTTTCAGAAACAGAAAGTCAACTTTAGATGAACTCCAGTCCCAAAAGCTTTACTTGAAATTTGAAATTCACAACCTATAAGTTAACCGGGTGTTACACTCTAGAAAAGCTTGTTTTTTTCCAACCATTTTTAACATTGTCACTTTTACACTTAATTAGTGAGAAGGAAATGGAATTCCTGGAACTTAATTATAGGACAAACTGAGCAGTGCAGGAGGAAGAACAGTATAAAATAGAAAAAAGTAAGCATGGATTGAAATCTTGCTAGAATCCTAATTCACAACACATTAATTGTGTGGCCTGCACAAACATACTTAATGTCTCTGAGCTTCCAGAAGACAGTAATGTCCAAGATCATACTGTGGTTCTGAAAGTGATCTGAAGTGATATTCTGAAGTGATAAGGGCTTGAGATAAATTTTCCCTCGAGTTAGACACTCAATAACTGCTAGTTCTCTTGGTTGCTGCTTTTCAGTCACTAGGTTGTGTTCAACTCTTTGCAGCCTCATGGACTGCAGTGTGCCAGGCTTGCATGTCCTTCACTATCTCCTGGAGTTTGCTCAAATTCACGTCCATTGAGTTAGTAATGCTATCTAACCACCCCACCCTCTGCTGCCACCTTCTCCTCCTGCCCTGAATCTTTCCCAGCATCAGGGTCTTCTCCAATGAGTTGGCTCTTTGCATTAGGTGGCCAAAGTATTGGAGCTTCAGCATCAGTCCTTCCAATGAATAGTCAGGGTTAAATTCCTTTAAGATCGACTGGTTTGACCTGGTTCTCTTGGCGTCTCCTCTTAATGCTGGCTCTATGGATTATAATGTTCTGGAAAGTAGGAATTGCATCTATGTCTTTAGTGTCTGGCATAATGTGGCACATATATGTCTCAATAAATCACTACTGAGCCAAGATTAACTGCAAGAAAGAGCACTAAAAGATATTTGGGGGACAATGTGACTGCTTCTTTACCCTCCTTCCCCAAAGTCAATATTGGTCAGAATCTCCAAGGCAGCATGGTCCCAATTGAAAATTCCAAACGTATTTTGCTAAAGCCACAACATACGTGCCTGCCATCATTGTATTATTTTTTCAGAAACAGAAAGTCAACTTTAGATGAACTCCAGTCCCAAAAGCTTTACTTGAAATTTGAAATTCACAACCTATAAGTTAACCGGGTGTTACACTCTAGAAAAGCTTGTTTTTTTCCAACCATTTTTAACATTGTCACTTTTACACTTAATTAGTGAGAAGGAAATGGAATTCCTGGAACTTAATTATAGGACAAACTGAGCAGTGCAGGAGGAAGAACAGTATAAAATAGAAAAAAGTAAGCATGGATTGAAATCTTGCTAGAATCCTAATTCACAACACATTAATTGTGTGGCCTGCACAAACATACTTAATGTCTCTGAGCTTCCAGAAGACAGTAATGTCCAAGATCATACTGTGGTTCTGAAAGTGATCTGAAGTGATATTCTGAAGTGATAAGGGCTTGAGATAAATTTTCCCTCGAGTTAGACACTCAATAACTGCTAGTTCTCTTGGTTGCTGCTTTTCAGTCACTAGGTTGTGTTCAACTCTTTGCAGCCTCATGGACTGCAGTGTGCCAGGCTTGCATGTCCTTCACTATCTCCTGGAGTTTGCTCAAATTCACGTCCATTGAGTTAGTAATGCTATCTAACCACCCCACCCTCTGCTGCCACCTTCTCCTCCTGCCCTGAATCTTTCCCAGCATCAGGGTCTTCTCCAATGAGTTGGCTCTTTGCATTAGGTGGCCAAAGTATTGGAGCTTCAGCATCAGTCCTTCCAATGAATAGTCAGGGTTAAATTCCTTTAAGATCGACTGGTTTGACCTGGTTCTCTTGGCGTCTCCTCTTAATGCTGGCTCTATGGATTATAATGTTCTGGAAAGTAGGAATTGCATCTATGTCTTTAGTGTCTGGCATAATGTGGCACATATATGTCTCAATAAATCACTACTGAGCCAAGATTAACTGCAAGAAAGAGCACTAAAAGATATTTGGGGGACAATGTGACTGCTTCTTTACCCTCCTTCCCCAAAGTCAATATTGGTCAGAATCTCCAAGGCAGCATGGTCCAGAAATTAGAGGAAACATTCCAGAAGAGGCGATGCAAATCACTCTCAGCATTGAAAAGTGTGGTTTAAAAAAAAAAAAGAAAAGAAAAGAAAACCACCTCTTTCTTTCACTTCTTTGACCTCTTCCTCTTGTAATTTTGGGAATATTCATGCATGAAAAATGTCAGCAGGGCATACAAGGAAAAGATGATGAGTATCCAAAATATTGATTTTCTGAGTTACAAAATATGAATCTGGGTGAACTGTTGGTTAAGCACAAAAACAAAATACGGCACATAGACACTGGAGCAAGGGCAAAGCTTAGAGAGGGACCTTGCTAATATCTGATGTGATTCTTAAACACACCAAGTGGAGAATGCCACAATTCTATTCCTTGAGTTCGAGTTTCCACTATGGACTTCCCAGGTTAAAAACCCTCCTTTCAATGCTAGCGACATGGGTTTGATCCCTGGTTGGGGAACTAAGATTCCACTTCCCGGGGACAGGGAATGGGCAACTAAGCCACAACTAAGAGCCTGAGTGCTGCAATTAAGACCTGACAGAGCCATAAATAATTAATAAATAAGTATTACCCCCCAAAGGCAGTGCATCATGAGCAGGGTTAGCAGTAAAATGTCATTTACCAAAAGGACTGGCCTTAGAGCAGGGGGAGATAATATAACCTGACAGCATATCCTTCCAATGAAAAATCATACTTTCATTTTTTTAAGTAAGCAAATTCATACAATGTAATTTTTTCAAGTTGACTACTAACACATTGTCCACATGTGACGGTAGCAATTAAAATCAGAAAAAAACTTTTTTAAAGTTAAGAACGTGTCACCTTATCATATGTTGATTATTTAACATATTCTTTAGCATTTTTTCATGTCCCACCACATCTCACTGTGACATTTTTTTCACAGGATCATTGGGAAAAAAGATGGCCCACCAAAGAAATCTCTCCTGCACATATATGTCTAAATTTTTAAATCACTATTTTTGAGCCAAGATTAACTGCAAGAAAGAGCACTAAAAGATATTTGGGGGACAATGTGACTGCTTCTTTACCCTCCTTCCCCAAAGTCAATATTGGTCAGAATCTCCAAGGCAGCATGGTCCAGAAATTAGAGGAAACATTCCAGAAGAGGCGATGCAAATCACTCTCAGCATTGAAAAGTGTGGTTTAAAAAAAAAAAAGAAAAGAAAAGAAAACCACCTCTTTCTTTCACTTCTTTGACCTCTTCCTCTTGTAATTTTGGGAATATTCATGCATGAAAAATGTCAGCAGGGCATACAAGGAAAAGATGATGAGTATCCAAAATATTGATTTTCTGAGTTACAAAATATGAATCTGGGTGAACTGTTGGTTAAGCACAAAAACAAAATACGGCACATAGACACTGGAGCAAGGGCAAAGCTTAGAGAGGGACCTTGCTAATATCTGATGTGATTCTTAAACACACCAAGTGGAGAATGCCACAATTCTATTCCTTGAGTTCGAGTTTCCACTATGGACTTCCCAGGTTAAAAACCCTCCTTTCAATGCTAGCGACATGGGTTTGATCCCTGGTTGGGGAACTAAGATTCCACTTCCCGGGGACAGGGAATGGGCAACTAAGCCACAACTAAGAGCCTGAGTGCTGCAATTAAGACCTGACAGAGCCATAAATAATTAATAAATAAGTATTACCCCCCAAAGGCAGTGCATCATGAGCAGGGTTAGCAGTAAAATGTCATTTACCAAAAGGACTGGCCTTAGAGCAGGGGGAGATAATATAACCTGACAGCATATCCTTCCAATGAAAAATCATACTTTCATTTTTTTAAGTAAGCAAATTCATACAATGTAATTTTTTCAAGTTGACTACTAACACATTGTCCACATGTGACGGTAGCAATTAAAATCAGAAAAAAACTTTTTTAAAGTTAAGAACGTGTCACCTTATCATATGTTGATTATTTAACATATTCTTTAGCATTTTTTCATGTCCCACCACATCTCACTGTGACATTTTTTTCACAGGATCATTGGGAAAAAAGATGGCCCACCAAAGAAATCTCTCCTGCCAAGTTCCACATTACAGTAGATCTCAGCCGAACAGTCTTTTTTTTTTTTTTTTTTAAACAATGGTCCTTAATTTAGTCAATTATAAGTCTTTATTTACAACCAAAGGATATCTAAATTGAAGAGTTGGCATCATCTCTTTCTGTGTATTTAGGAATTAAATCTCTACTCTTTGGAATCAAATTCTTAATTCCAAAAATATTTGGGAGTCCCAAGATGAGGGAAGGCCTCACACTGGAGAGGGTCATAGAAATTCAACTGAGTCAACAAGCAGAGCATCTGGCAGCTAAGCCTTTGCTACAGTGGTTTTCAGTCTTTATTCAAATGGATATGGGCTCTGCAAGCCACTTTCTGTTTTAGAAGAAAAACAACAGATGCTGACGCACAAGGAGAAAGGACTGAATTTTTCCTTAAAATTCTGAGCCTCTGAATTCATGGTTTCATCCCCAAGCCCCTTTTCCAGCGCCACCCCTGCCAGAACTCTATTCATTAGACACCATCATTCCGAGTCAATTCAAATACACAACTCAAATGTCCTATAACAAGAGTCGCGGAGACACAAACACTACATGGCTGCGCTGAGTCTCAGGTTCTCGTATTCTGTGGGCATAACTTTACATATTAAATAATCCTCCCAGCCTCTGGTTATTGTCACTCACTACCATAGACGCATGTCATGTTATCCTGCCCCACACTGTTTCTCCTTCTCTGACAAGAGCAAGCCCTTTTCCTGTAGCGAATTATCCTTCCACCACTCCTGGTGGAATAAGGGCTTCCCCAAAACAACCAGCAGAGACTTTCCCCAGCTTTCATAAGTGGACACCGAGAGAAGAAACTCTTGTTCTTTGAGTACCATGTACTGTGGCTAAGAAAGCCCTGGGCTCTCTGCAGACTTTCTCACTCCACATCCAAACCTTGGCCAGTTGAAGGTCAACCAAAAGAGATAGTACAGACACACAAGGACATCATCTGAAATCCTTAGAGCCAGACGTGCCTGAGCCGGGCTTGACCTCTGAATTTAGAAATTACACCGGCTATTATAAGACCCTTGGTAACTTAACATCCTTTCTACAACACGTATATTTTTTAGTCCACGGATCCCACTTTAAGGATCCTTGGTTGTTACTCAACACTTCTCCTACCCACCAGGCTGGGTTGAAAACTTTCTTCCCATGCACCTAAATAAAGAACATTGGTCTTTATTTACAACCAAAGGATATCTAAATTGAAGATCATCTCTTTCTGTGTATTTAGGAATTAAATCTCTACTCTTTGGAATCAAATTCTTAATTCCAAAAATATTTGGGAGTCCCAAGATGAGGGAAGGCCTCACACTGGAGAGGGTCATAGAAATTCAACTGAGTCAACAAGCAGAGCATCTGGCAGCTAAGCCTTTGCTACAGTGGTTTTCAGTCTTTATTCAAATGGATATGGGCTCTGCAAGCCACTTTCTGTTTTAGAAGAAAAACAACAGATGCTGACGCACAAGGAGAAAGGACTGAATTTTTCCTTAAAATTCTGAGCCTCTGAATTCATGGTTTCATCCCCAAGCCCCTTTTCCAGCGCCACCCCTGCCAGAACTCTATTCATTAGACACCATCATTCCGAGTCAATTCAAATACACAACTCAAATGTCCTATAACAAGAGTCGGCGGAGACACAAACACTACATGGCTGCGCTGAGTCTCAGGTTCTCGTATTCTGTGGGCATAACTTTACATATTAAATAATCCTCCCAGCCTCTGGTTATTGTCACTCACTACCATAGACGCATGTCATGTTATCCTGCCCCACACTGTTTCTCCTTCTCTGACAAGAGCAAGCCCTTTTCCTGTAGCGAATTATCCTTCCACCACTCCTGGTGGAATAAGGGCTTCCCCAAAACAACCAGCAGAGACTTTCCCCAGCTTTCATAAGTGGACACCGAGAGAAGAAACTCTTGTTCTTTGAGTACCATGTACTGTGGCTAAGAAAGCCCTGGGCTCTCTGCAGACTTTCTCACTCCACATCCAAACCTTGGCCAGTTGAAGGTCAACCAAAAGAGATAGTACAGACACACAAGGACATCATCTGAAATCCTTAGAGCCAGACGTGCCTGAGCCGGGCTTGACCTCTGAATTTAGAAATTACACCGGCTATTATAAGACCCTTGGTAACTTAACATCCTTTCTACAACACGTATATTTTTTAGTCCACGGATCCCACTTTAAGGATCCTTGGTTGTTACTCAACACTTCTCCTACCCACCAGGCTGGGTTGAAAACTTTCTTCCCATGCACCTAAATAAAGAACATTGGTCTTTTCTTCTTTTAGTTACATATCCAGCCAATTTTATTTCATGATGGAAGTGTTTCTCGCCAATTTAGCTGCTATCCTCAGAAAACTGTCCCCCTGAAAAGTTGTAGTGAAACTGTCTTCCCATTAAGGCACTAGGTTCTTGCTTTGCTTCCCTGATATCACTGTCTTTCATTATACTCTCCTTTCCTTCCACGACATACTCTGCTCTTATTCTCATTCTTCCTTTGCTGTTTTTTCCTTGAATGTCTTCCCAAAGCAGAAGTTCTTAACCAGATCCACACACTAATCATCAACGAGCTTCAGGGCTTTATCAAAGTCTCTTGAAATTATATGCATGTTTTACATGAATATGCACATATACATATGTTATCAATTGCTGTGTAACAAATTACCTCATAATCTAGCAGTTTGAAACAACAAGCACTGATTAACTCACAGTCTGGATGGGTCAGAAATGCAGGTGCAGCTTAGCTGGGTCCCTCTGTCTGTTGCAATGCAGCAACCGAGGCGCCCGTCTAGGATACGAAGAGCCTGCAAAAGGACAACACACGTTTAAGCTCACTCATGATTACTGACAGGACCGAGTTTCTCATGGATGGTAAGCTGTGCATGTGTGCGTACACTGCTCACTCCAGTCTGACTCTCTGCAACCTTATGGACTGTAGCCCACCAGGCTCCTCTGTCCATGGACTTCACCAGGCAGGAATACTGGAGTGGGCTGCCATTTCCTCCTCCAGGGGATCTTCCCAACCCAAGGATCAAAGCTGCATCTCCTGCATCGGCAAATGGATTCTTTACCACTGAGCCGCCTGGGAAGCTCCGGCTTGTAAACTGGAGACCCACCAACTCCTTCCCACATGGGTATCTCATAGACTGGCTCACCACATGACATCTGGTTTGCCTCTCAACCAGCCAAAATGGGTAAGAGAGGTGAGCAGGGCAGATGTCACAGTCTTTTGTGATCTAATCTCACGAGTGATAGCCCATGTCTTGTACTGTATTCTGTGATTGAGGTCCACCTAAGCCTACATAATGGTATGACAGTCAGAAGGTGGGGATCACTGGAGGCCATTTTAGAGGTTCCTGTCATAATATTTTGTGAAAAAGAAGATGATCCATATCCTTCATCAATTTTTTATTTCTGAATCAACATCTGTATTCTCTGTTTCTGTCTCAACCATCAGTTTCAATCCAAGTTTTCTACGTTTTCACAAGTCACTAGAAAAGAAATCATCTCTCTGAAATATGCTGAACTTAGCCTTCCCTTCTCTTAAATTTGTATGATGGAAATATCTTATGTGGTCAACCACCCTCCATCTCTTTCTCTCTCACTTTCATACGCGTGCGCACACACACACACACACACACACACACACACTTTATTTCAAGGTTACTCAGTGAGTAGTGGAGTATTCTGATCACATTGGACAAGGACCCTACCTTGCAGAACTCTGGTCTTTATACTCTTAGACTCCTTTACACCCTTAAAAATGACACTGTTAAGAATCATTGAGGCCTCTATTTTGTGTGTGCTTAGTTGCTTAGTTGTGTCTTTGAGACCCCATGGACTCTAGCCTGCCAAGCTCCTCTGTCCATGGAATTCTCCAGGCAAGAATACTGGAGCAGGTTGCTATGCCCTCCTCCAGGGGATCTTCCTGACTCAGGGATCGAATACAGATCTCTTGAGTCTTTTGTGTTGGCAAGTGGATTATTTACCATTGTGCCACCTGAATATAGCTACTCATAATGCACTGTGTTAGAAATGAAAACAGAGAATTTTAAAACATATATGTCTACTCTTTTAAAAATAATAGGTCTATTACATGCCAACACATGTTTTTATGAAAAGTAAAAATATTCTGTCTTTCTAAAAGAAAAATTATTAAGAAGAGTGACAATTTTTTACATTTTTAGAAATCTCTTCAATGTTAAATGTTACAAAGATGCCATTTTGGTATAAGTACATGAAGAAAATCAGGCCTCATGCAGTCATACAGACATATATGTCAGTGTGAAAAGGAATATTTTAATAGCCTTTTCATGTAACTATAGATATTCTGCTTTAATACTAAACTAAGACATGAAAATGGTAGTTTCTTAAAGGCTGTAGCATGTGAAATCTGAAACTATCAATGTCTTTTTTCATGCTTTCCTACATTAAAATCCATTACACTCTTACACTTAAAATGAATCTTTCATCAATATATGATTTATAATGCACTGGCCATTTGAAAAATATTCTATTCACTGAGTAGCAAAGATCTCTCAAGTACTGGCACATTTTGTTACAAAATATTTAAAAATCACATTTGTGACTATCATGACCAATCTCATCATGAACCTTTAGGCATCGGAAAGCAGTCAAGGCTTCATGGTGAAAGAATGTTTTCCAGAATTCTAAGTTTCACCAAATTGTATCATTGGCTATAAACACTGTCAGTTATTTTCTTTGAAGTAACTTCATTCATTTAGGGGAAAATATCTCCCTAATAACTGAGTCTAAATAATCGTAGTTTGTCTGACCAGTTATTCTTTCAAATCAAAATCATGCTCCATGAAAAAAGGGGGCTAGTTCAAATGAAAATGAACGTCTTTCCTTGAGACAACCAGTGTACACGGTGCACAGAAGTGTGCTTGATTCATATGCTCCACTTTGTCACAGGGAGGACAAAAATGCAGTGTGTGGAGAATTCGTCATTCTTACTGCTTTATCAAGGCCACTGTTGAGTGACATGGACTTTTCTTTTCCAGACCAGCGTAGGAAAGCACAACCACCACCTATGCAGGCTGGTGTAGCTGCCTGAACCCTTCCAGAGAGGCCAGCACTTTACCTGTCATTGTGTTTGCCTGAACAGTGCAAATTTTGATAGATTGAAAAGAGCAAATAACATGGTAGCATTATTATGGACATAGTTTTGACATCATGGACACATGACATGACCCATTCAGTATTTTCTAAATGTCACAAATTCACAAGTTTTGCCAGAAAAAAAAATTGCTATCTTTTTTAAAATTAAATATTCAAAAGAGCCTTTTATCCAGATGAAAACCAGTGTACTATCTTGCCACAAATATAAGAAATACTTTAGTGCCTGTAATATATAAAAACTCCAATTTTTGAAGAAGCTTTGGTCCCGTGTATTATCTAAGGTCATTCCAGGTACCAGCAGTGACAGCTCATGTTTGAAAAGACGGCAATAATCCCTTTGTATCTTTGAGGTCCTTCACTTTGCCAAATTCCATTGTATGCAAATGTCTTTCCGTATTTCTTTAAGCTTCTTACATCTACAGATTGCAAGTCCCTCCGGTTGGGGAAAATTTAGAAAATATTCTAACTGAGTAGCAAAGATCTCTCAAGTACTGGCACATTTTGTTACAAAATATTTAAAAATCACATTTGTGACTATCATGACCAATCTCATCATGAACCTTTAGGCATCGGAAAGCAGTCAAGGCTTCATGGTGAAAGAATGTTTTCCAGAATTCTAAGTTTCACCAAATTGTATCATTGGCTATAAACACTGTCAGTTATTTTCTTTGAAGTAACTTCATTCATTTAGGGGAAAATATCTCCCTAATAACTGAGTCTAAATAATCGTAGTTTGTCTGACCAGTTATTCTTTCAAATCAAAATCATGCTCCATAAAAAAAGGGGCTAGTTCAAATGAAAATGAACGTCTTTCCTTGAGACAACCAGTGTACACGGTGCACAGAAGTGTGCTTGATTCATATGCTCCACTTTGTCACAGGGAGGACAAAAATGCAGTGTGTGGAGAATTCGTCATTCTTACTGCTTTATCAAGGCCACTGTTGAGTGACATGGACTTTTCTTTTCCAGACCAGCGTAGGAAAGCACAACCACCACCTATGCAGGCTGGTGTAGCTGCCTGAACCCTTCCAGAGAGGCCAGCACTTTACCTGTCATTGTGTTTGCCTGAACAGTGCAAATTTTGATAGATTGAAAAGAGCAAATAACATGGTAGCATTATTATGGACATAGTTTTGACATCATGGACACATGACATGACCCATTCAGTATTTTCTAAATGTCACAAATTCACAAGTTTTGCCAGAAAAAAAAATTGCTATCTTTTTAAACTTAAATATTCAAAAGAGCCTTTTATCCAGATGAAAACCAGTGTACTATCTTGCCACAAATATAAGAAATACTTTAGTGCCTGTAATATATAAAAACTCCAATTTTTGAAGAAGCTTTGGTCCCGTGTATTATCTAAGGTCATTCCAGGTACCAGCAGTGACAGCTCATGTTTGAAAAGACGGCAATAATCCCTTTGTATCTTTGAGGTCCTTCACTTTGCCAAATTCCATTGTATGCAAATGTCTTTCCGTATTTCTTTAAGCTTCTTACATCTACAGATTGCAAGTCCCTCCGGTTGGGGATAATTTAAGAAAAGGAAAGTGGGGATTGAGAAAAAGAAAAGGGAGGTAAAACAGATGGCAGCAGAAAAACAGACACATGAGCACGAAGCTGCATGACAGAGAAAGGAAGGGGAGGAAAAAGAGGAGGGCGGAGCCCCTGTGCTTCCCTCCCCGGCCAGCCGGGCGAGGCAGGGAGAGGAGGTCAACGGAAAAGGAACTGCTACGTGTTCTTCCCTGTGACAATCACTGGGCCCTGGCACTGGAACCCAAAAATGCCTGCCGACCTGGGTTAAATGAAGCTTGCCACAAAATTTTTCCATTTGAAAAATCCAAATACTTTTGTGTCTAGAAAACCAAGGCTGGATTGAGGACTTGGGAATCCCCAAATCTAAGTTGTAAAATCAGAAGTACATGGAGCATTTGGAAGAAAGGAGAGGGTAGGTATCACGTGTGTAGATGCACACACACACACACACACACACATTGTCCGTTGATGCACACGTGTTTGGCAGTGAATCAAAATAAAACATGAAAGCATCTTGTACAAGTGGGGAGAAGAGACCATGCAAAGTCACCGCTGAGCAAGAGAATAGAAATGGAAATTAATAGCATAATGTCCATTGTAACCCATTCAGGCTGTGAAAATGCCTTTCAGAGTCTTACTTCTTTTGTTATCTTTATTGTGAGCAAATATTTCATAAAGTATTTATGAGGATTTTTATTGGCTCACTTGTTATCCTGGCTCTTAAAAACTGTTTTTGCCACAAGGCAGCGTGTTCAGTTCACGGGAATATAACAGGAGTGGTGTATGGGAAGGGCTCTGAGCTCCTCCGCCCTCCTCTGAGAACATCCTGCTTTGCCCTAGTTTGCATCTTGGTCTTCTCCCTAAGATTTCATCTGACGCAAGGGCTTTGGGGCTATAAAAGACACATTTGTCAGTAAGAAAGCCAAGGTCCTAATGTCTACAGTCCCTTTAACATGAACAAACACCCCATGACAAAAATATCTACCAAATAACATACAGAGATCCTTGGTGTGGCCCGAGGAGGGTGGCAATGGTGGTCTCCTGGAGCTCAGGTCTGTAGATGCTCAGAACCCGTAGAAGGAAGGTTCTGGAACTACCTGCCTGACTAAATTCGAATGAGGAAAAAAAATTAGTCTGCCTTAACTTTTCTGCTAAGGAAACTAGGACATGCTTGAGGAGAGAAAAGGATCAATCCAAAACATAGCTCCAGCATTAGAAACCCTCTGACACCTCATCTGCGGAAGCTCACGTCTTGACATCTTCCTATCATGGGGATTCGAGAGACCGCGCAGGCCTCACCTGATAAGATTTGTGTAAAGACCTTGCACAATGCCAGGATTCCCAGCAGTGAAACACTAACAGCTTAGGCTCCAGGAGAGATAAAACATGGGGGTGTGGGAGGAAGAAGGGAGAGGGAAGGGGGGAGTGGGAGAGAGAGATTGTTTGCCGCAGTCAGAAGGCATCAGGATGCTGAGAAATAAAGGCCAGGGAAAGGTGGTGAGAGGCGAAAAGGGATGCTGCCTTCATTTCTTAAATTACCAGGGAATGAGCCTAATTACAGTTCTCCATCTGGTAACCTAGCTAGAACACTCTCAAACCAGCAGGGCCCCCATCAAGCTGGGATTATTGTGGTTATTATTTTTATTTATTACATGGTGATATTCAAATACCTAAATTGCGCAACTAACCCCCTTCAATGCCACATTCTAAATAAATACTTTCCAGAATACCATCTCTTGTGATTGTAGTTTATCAACTAATTACCCCAGGTTCACCTACTTCTTTATCATAATATAATATTCAAAGCAATTACATTAAAAAAAAAAAAAAAACAACTCTAGGCATCCTGTCTTCCCATGTAACAGAAATGTAAGTTCCTCCAAAGATCCTCCGAGTTGTGGCTCTTGCTTTTGCATTATTGATCCTCTGTCACGAGCAACTTGAGTACTGGTCCCCTAACGAGCAGTAGGCTGCCGCAGAGTGCAGGCTCCTGGGCGGCACATTAACCCCACTTTGTGGTTCCGGAGCTGCAGCCTTGAGACCCCTTCTCCGTTGCAGGCGCCCATGCTTCCAGCAGCTTCCTATGGCAGGATCTGTATTTATAATTCATGCTTCTCCTTTGGTTTCCTTTCCAGGTCTCTCTGGGCTGGTGCTTAAACAAAATCTCTACCCACACCAGGCACGCGTGCGTCCTTCTTCAGTTAATAATTAATAGCCATGATGATAATCAGGAGCACAGCTTTAGAGCACGGTTATCTTCTGTCTTTCATCTAAGGAACCACTTCTTGTCTTCAAGGGGTAACTACTGAGGCACAGGCGTGACTCAGACGTCCCCAAACGTCACTGACTGAACCGTATGTGGCAGTTAACAAAAAACCCAGAGAGCCCATAGTGGGATGTGCTATGGTCCCATCAGATCCGATCCGTCCTTAATGTGGCAACTATGTTATTTTGTTTGGCGGGTCTGCTCTTCCCTATTCCCCAGCTGACTCTCAGCTTTCGTCCTCAACTGAACCTGAGTCTACCCTCAGGCTACATGGATGGAAAATGCCACCTAGATGAAGCCAACAAGCCTAGTCTGTCTCCTTGCTACTCCAAGGACAGTCCTTGGGTCAGTATCACCTGGAAGCTTATTAGAAATGCAGAGTCTCAGGTCCTCACCTGAGACCTTCTGAGTCAGCATCTGACTTTTCACAAAGTTTCCAGATGATTCACGTGCACATTCAAGATCGAGAGGCCCAGGGTCAACGCCCCTTTCACAGAAACGGCCTCGGGGATAACATGTTCGGACAATTAGGACCAAGGGGCTCCAATTCCCCAAATTTTATGTTATTAGTAGGAAAGTCTAGAGAAGGAGATGGCAACCCACTCCAGTATTCTTGCCTGGAAAATGCCATGGATGAAGAAGCTTGACAAGCTATCGTCCACGGAGTCTCAAGTATATATAGGGCTTCCCTGATGGCTCAGTGGTGAGGAATATGCCTGCAGTGCATGAAATCTGGGTTCCATCCCTGGGTTGGGAGGATTCCCCTGGAGGAGGGCATGGCAACCCACTCCAGTATTCTTGCCTGGAGAATCCCATGGGCAGAGGAGCCTGGCGGGCTGCAGTCCACGGGGTCACACAGCATCAGACATGACTAAAGTGACTAAGCATCAGTAGGGAAGTCGCTTCTCCTGGTGCTGGATTTGAACCTAGATGTGTAAATCTTCCCGTGGCTGGCAGTACCCTTACAAACAGTACAGGAGAGAGTACATGAAAATGAAGCCCACTCAAAGTAAGAGTGATCAACCTCTGTAACATGATGGAGCCTATCTTCACCTGCACCTGCACATCTTTAACAAGACTGTTCAGATACCCGAAGCACACGCCCTTTGTTTTTTTCTTTTTTTTCCTAATATATGCAATTCAAACTTGGCTTTCTGTCACTTGCAACAAAAAGAATCCTAAATCATTTCAGGGCCCAACTCCCAAAAGAATGCATCCTCCACCCATCCACCAGGGTAGGCCATTCCTGACCTTCTAAAGGCAAATCTCAGTGAGTTGCTTTCTAACCTGGCCTTTCAAAACAGCTCCTAGGTTAGGCCTTTAAAACATGTACCACCTCGGTGGGGAGAAAAGATCCACAGGCCAAAGGGCACCAAATTGCTTAAAGGTTTCCTTTCTGCTTTTAATATATTAGACGTGACACCTGCTTCCCCCTTTTTCTCTTAGAGATGAAAGACTCCTTGGAAATGCCAGGCACGCAGATGTCATTTGGAAATGACAGCCAGTCTGGCGAAGGTTAATGCTCTCATCAAAACCGCCCATCTTCTAAGTTGGTTAAATGGATCTTTCTGGTTCGCCTAACTGCGTGCGCTTTTCCCAGATAGTCCAGCACCTCAGTAAAGCATTGCTACAGTAAGGTTGCCCCTGCCTAAGTACTTCGACCATCTAGGTTTCCCAAGGGTCCCAGGTTTAGCAAAACCCAACCACACAGGTGCTCAACACAAGCCTGAGGAGGGAGAGCAAGCCAGGGACTACTTCTGCAGGAACAAAGACAAAGGGACTCTAGAGTGTTTGCCACAGAAAATTCATTCCCTCAAAATGCAGGTCTCCACACCTTGCTTCCATTCACTTCATCGACTTCCCAATCCTACCAGCGCTTCTCACCGAGTAGCCCACATGCTGCCTGTCCCAGTGTCGCCTGGGGTGTATGCTGTGGCTGTGGACCCCCAGCCTCACAACTCCTCCTCCAGGCTGGCTGAGCCTCGAGTTAATTATTTCACTGGAGTTGGAACTGAAGTGCTTAACAAAGGTCCTTTCCGATTCTGAAATTCAATGACCCTGTCACGATCGAGGATAACCCCGTCTCCGAGAGGCGGGTGTTAAAAGGGCACAGCTAGCCCAATGAGAAAGACGCTTGCCAGAGTGGGAAGAGGGAAAAGCAGTCTCGAATCAAGTCCACAGATACGCTGACTCAGTCAGCTTTGCAGTGAAGGAGACACAGAACCCAGCGGTCCTAGGGGATATTGAGGTGTGAGTGTGGAACTGGAGAAGCAGCAAAAGGGGACTGAAGCAGAGAGGCTCCGTGCGGCCCCTGGGGCAGCTCCTTACCCACCAGGCTCAGATACTCCCCGAAAAGCCAAGCACCTTCCTGGACAAGGTAGGAGGGTTTATGAAGCATCTTCAAACGTAGGTGGCTCCAAAACTACTGACAGGCATCTGGGGACATTTTATTTTGTACTTAAATGGGGCAACATGGGGGTCCACAGGCCAAAGGGCACCAAATTGCTTAAAGGTTTCCTTTCTGCTTTTAATATATTAGACGTGACACCTGCTTCCCCCTTTTTCTCTTAGAGATGAAAGACTCCTTGGAAATGCCAGGCACGCAGATGTCATTTGGAAATGACAGCCAGCCTGGCGAAGGTTAATGCTCTCATCAAAACCGCCCATCTTCTAAGTTGGTTAAATGGATCTTTCTGGTTCGCCTAACTGCGTGCGCTTTTCCCAGATAGTCCAGCACCTCAGTAAAGCATTGCTACAGTAAGGTTGCCCCTGCCTAAGTACTTCGACCATCTAGGTTTCCCAAGGGTCCCAGGTTTAGCAAAACCCAACCACACAGGTGCTCAACACAAGCCTGAGGAGGGAGAGCAAGCCAGGGACTACTTCTGCAGGAACAAAGACAAAGGGACTCTAGAGTGTTTGCCACAGAAAATTCATTCCCTCAAAATGCAGGTCTCCACACCTTGCTTCCATTCACTTCATCGACTTCCCAATCCTACCAGCGCTTCTCACCGAGTAGCCCACATGCTGCCTGTCCCAGTGTCGCCTGGGGTGTATGCTGTGGCTGTGGACCCCCAGCCTCACAACTCCTCCTCCAGGCTGGCTGAGCCTCGAGTTAATTATTTCACTGGAGTTGGAACTGAAGTGCTTAACAAAGGTCCTTTCCGATTCTGAAATTCAATGACCCTGTCACGATCGAGGATAACCCCGTCTCCGAGAGGCGGGTGTTAAAAGGGCACAGCTAGCCCAATGAGAAAGACGCTTGCCAGAGTGGGAAGAGGGAAAAGCAGTCTCGAATCAAGTCCACAGATACGCTGACTCAGTCAGCTTTGCAGTGAAGGAGACACAGAACCCAGCGGTCCTAGGGGATATTGAGGTGTGAGTGTGGAACTGGAGAAGCAGCAAAAGGGGACTGAAGCAGAGAGGCTCCGTGCGGCCCCTGGGGCAGCTCCTTACCCCACCAGGCTCAGATACTCCCCGAAAAGCCAAGCACCTTCCTGGACAAGGTAGGAGGGTTTATGAAGCATCTTCAAACGTAGGTGGCTCCAAAAACTACTGACAGGCATCTGGGGACATTTTATTTTGTACTTTGGAAGAATTCCCAGATAATACTAGTTTTAAAATTAGATTCATTTCTAAGATATGGTTAAACAGCTTAACCTCCCACCAGGGCTAGGAGGCACAGATCAGAGCACAAACACGCATTTGTTCTATGGGAAGAGCCTTCAGCCACCCAATGCCCTTCCTCTTAAACAGTGCTGCTCTGAGAAGCGGCCGGAGCGTATAGACTGGGAGCAGGTGCGCTAACCTCCCTAAGACCACACCACCCATGTTCTGCACGAGACAGGTAGCTCTTCTGTATGCCAGGAGCAGCCAAATGAGACCCAGAGAGCCGTGTGCCCTCCTTCTTGGGCAAATCTGACAAGAACAGCGTACTGGTGCCTTATTACTGCTGTGACACACTACCATAAACATAACAACTTCAGTGGAGAGGGAAAGGCAACCCATACCAATATTCTTGCTGGAGACTCCCATGGACAGAGGAGCCTGGTGGGCTATAGTCCATGGGGTTGCAGAGAGTCAGACACCACTGAGCATGCACCTGCACGTGCCATGACGTTAAACAAAGAATCCGTCGTCTTAGAGGTCTAGGGGCCAGAGCTGGCAAGGAATCCGGTGGGGCTAAAATCGAGGAGAGGCGCGGGCTAGGTCCTGCCAGAGGCTCCAGGGGAGAACCTGTCCCTGCCAGCCCCACCGGCTGCCGCCACCCCTTTGCTTGTGGCACATCGCTCCAACCTGACGCCATCTCCACACTAACTTCTCCTCTCCCGTCGTCAAATGTCTCTGCCTCCCTCTTACAACGACACTTGTGATTTCAGCTGACTCTCGAACAACACAGATTTGAACTGTGGGGGTCCACTTATACACAGATATTTTTTTCCTCATAAATAGTACAGTACTACAAGATATGAGGCTGGTTGAATCCATGAGGCGGAACCAGAGACCCAGTGGGTCGACTCTGGCCCTTAAGCCTCTTGGGGTTTTGACAGCAAAGACCGGTCCTGGAACAAGTGTCCCATGGATACCGAAAGATGGTTTTCATTTCCAGAATAATCTCCCCACCTCAAGGCCTTTAATGTAATCACATCTTCAAAATGTATTTTTCCATGAATGATGACCTTCACAAGTTCCTGGGGGTTAGCATGTGGATATCTTTAGGGGCTATTATCCAGTCTACCACAGCCAGATTGGATAACTGAAGAATGGGCTTGCTGGGGCTGGGAAAAATACAGTGTCATCACGTGCTGAGAAGCAGTCAGAAATCTAAGAGCTTGTCCCTCTGTTATCTAGAAGAGCACACTCAGGCAGCTACGCTGGCTCCATCTCATCTCACAGAGTTGGACCCTCTATAGCCTTCAGAGTCATACACACAAAGTGGCTGCAGCTTGTCTCTAAGAACTCTAATTCCTCAGAAAGGAATTCACCAGGAGCAGCCAAATGAGACCCAGAGAGCCGTGTGCCCTCCTTCTTGGGCAAATCTGACAAGAACAGCGTACTGGTGCCTTATTGCTGCTGTGCCACACTACCATAAACATAACAACTTCAGTCGACAGGGAAAGGCAACCCATACCAATATTCTTGCTGGAGACTCCCATGGACAGAGGAGCCTGGTGGGCTATAGTCCATGGGGTTGCAGAGAGTCAGACACCACTGAGCATGCACCTGCACGTGCCATGACGTTAAACAAAGAATCCGTCGTCTTAGAGGTCTAGGGGCCAGAGCTGGCAAGGAATCCGGTGGGGCTAAAATCGAGGAGAGGCGCGGGCTAGGTCCTGCCAGAGGCTCCAGGGGAGAACCTGTCCCTGCCAGCCCCACTGGCTGCCGCCACCCCTTTGCTTGTGGCACATCGCTCCAACCTGACGCCATCTCCACACTAACTTCTCCTCTCCCGTCGTCAAATGTCTCTGCCTCCCTCTTACAACGACACTTGTGATTTCAGCTGACTCTCGAACAACACAGATTTGAACTGTGGGGGTCCACTTATACACAGATATTTTTTTCCTCATAAATAGTACAGTACTACAAGATATGAGGCTGGTTGAATCCATGAGGCGGAACCAGAGACCCAGTGGGTCGACTCTGGCCCTTAAGCCTCTTGGGGTTTTGACAGCAAAGACCGGTCCTGGAACAAGTGTCCCATGGATACCGAAAGATGGTTTTCATTTCCAGAATAATCTCCCCACCTCAAGGCCTTTAATGTAATCACATCTTCAAAATGTATTTTTCCATGAATGATGACCTTCACAAGTTCCTGGGGGTTAGGATGTGGATATCTTTAGGGGCTATTATCCAGTCTACCACAGCCAGATTGGATAACTGAAGAATGGGCTTGCTGGGGCTGGGAAAAATACAGTGTCATCACGTGCTGAGAAGCAGTCAGAAATCTAAGAGCTTGTCCCTCTGTTATCTAGAAGAGCACACTCAGGCAGCTACGCTGGCTCCATCTCATCTCACAGAGTTGGACCCTCTATAGCCTTCAGAGTCATACACACAAAGTGGCTGCAGCTTGTCTCTAAGAACTCTAATTCCTCAGAAAGGAATTCACTCCTACTGGCCACGTGACGCTTGTGGTTGCTTTTGGACACACTTGACATGAGTGAAAGAAGAGAAGAGCTACGCGCGTACTTTACCAATCAGTAGAATACACTCTCAAAACAAAAAGAGGCGACTCAAGATTCCTTCCACAGCTGACTGTCCTCTGAGCTGGAGCCTGGCTTGACAGGAGTTCCGAGAAGGGATAAAGGGGGAGAAAAGAAAACCTACAAGTTTTCAGTGGATGCTGAGAGACATGTCTCTTTCCGTTGGCAAGGAATGGATTAAGACAGTCTGACTTGGTGGCCAGAGCAGGCATTTAATTACGGGGTTTTAGGTCTTTTTATGTTTGCCTGGGAGAAGAATTTTTTGTAAATCAGTAACATTATAGCTGTATGAATAAAACTGACTGATGCTTTGATCTGATTTCCCAGAAAGGAAAACAGAATCTAGTCTAAACACAGTTTCTGATGTCCTGACATCATCTTTGGACTCTACACCACGTTGAAAACGAGCTGGCATCCAGGTGGCCCATTCTCACTGCCTCGGGGTCTCAAAGTGGCAGGTCTCCCTGTGAGATGAAACCATCCAGGTCTTACAGGATGAAGTCCCCTAAATCCCAACATTTCCCATTCCTCCCCCTTGCTGCCAATCCCTATGGCTTTGGAATGCATCCCAAATACTTCACCCCAGAGGACTGCATCTTCCTGCTAGACACTGTAGATGCACACAGACAGCCGGCATTCCCCCTTCCTTCCCTTCTCCATTGAACCTAGACTTCCCTGCAGGCGCTTCTTTAGCTCAATATATTCTCTCCTGTCTAGCTTCTGTCTCTCAGAAAGCTAGAGCTTTCTTCAACCTCGCTTCTATTCTAGATCTTTCTCCCTCAGCAAAAACGTCAAGGCCCGAGGTATTTATTTACACAATAAAATAGCCTTACAGGAGCCAGAATTCCACCCTGTAGAATCACAGAGTTGATTTTTTTAAACAGCTGCTTTTGGACATTCGAACATTCAGAGGAAGTTAGAATAGAAAAGGCCCAGAGGTAGCATAATCCCTTTGAGGTACTGACAACTAAAACATAGATATATTTGGTTGAACAGAAGCAATGGATTTCTGGAGAGATCAGTTTCAGCTAGAGGCTGGTAAACAATCCTGCTGTTTATACTGCTCCACAGAAGGACAATGTGAGGAGAGTGAATTGAGAAACACAAATCCATCCCTCAAAACTCCTTGACCTTAAGCACAAAAATCACTCCAGAATGGCCCCAGCAGTCTGAAAGGCAAACAACCTGGTTATTTTTTTTTTAAGTCTATAAATGTGCTTTACCTGCCAGCAGAGCTGTTAGAATTTAATAGGCTCATACCGACGCTCAAGTGTTTTGAAACACCTATTACAAGGGGTGTTTTCAAAACGGACTTTTGCCCAACCGAAAGCCAGGAAAATGAACCCCATGAGAGAGACAGGAAATTGACTGTGTGGATTTGACTTCAGTGACGCAGACTCGAAGGCTGTGAGCTGGTGGACACATCATTTAGGGGAATGCCATCTCTGCAGGTCTGTTGACTGCGCACAAAGGCAGATGTTGTTCAGACCCCATACGACACCAGTAAGTGGAGACCCAGATTCCGAGGGACATCACCTGGTCCCCCGTTCACAGGAACTAGATAGAGGAGTGGTCACCAGACGGAGGCACAGGTGGTGGCCTTGAAGCCAACAGGGCATGGTCACAACAATCTCCTGGTACTATTATAATTACTCTTAATTATAAACAAGGAAGTTAAAAAAAAAAAGAAAAGAAAAGAAAGAAAGGCAGTAAAAACAAACAAAAAACGACTCACAAGGAAGTTGAGGCTGAGGGAATTCAGTCTCCTGTCCAGTCTCAGTCACTAAATAACAGAATTAGTTTGAGCCCAGGGCTATCTGCCTGAGGAGACACAGCCCCTGAGCAACCCTTCCTGGAAACCAGAGAAGGATGGTAGGACTGTGGGGTCGCTGAGGTACCGGCTGGACGCTTCTCCCTGATTCTCCGAAGGTAACAATTTCTCCATCCAAACGGGGTCTTCTCGGTGCCATTTCCGTATTGCAAAGCACGGCCTCTCCCCGGCTCCACCACCGCCCTGCTCTCCCTCACCGGGGACCACCCTCTGACCCGAAGGCGAAGCACTGGGGCAGAAGGGAGCCCATGCCCACAGAATGGACTGGAATAAGGCCCCCGATGGCTGCAGCACTCTTTTGTTGCCTTCTCATTGATTTCTTTGCATCAGACACCTCTTTTCAGCCTCCCCATAACCCACGAGGCAGGACTGCTACGACTTCATTTTACAAATGAGGACAGTGAAGGCACAAGACGTAAAGACATCTGTCTAAGTTTGCGCGGCGAGTCACAGCAGAGGCAGGATTTGAACCCCATTCAGGGAGCCCTCTCCACCGACATTCTCTTGCCTCCAGTGCTCTGCCTTCCCAGAGCGGGAGACTGAGGTGGGCACCCTCCCCGGCCTGGCGGCCCGGCTCTTCCCGGCCAGCTGCTGGGTGTCGTGAGGTGTTCACTCACTTGCCCGCCTCCACAGGGAGGCTCCCGTGCACAGGAGCAGCGTCTGCCCAGCAGGGCTGGCAGAGAACTGCCAGCCCTCCCTGTGTTCAGGGACAGCCCTCCGGTTAACATACCACAGGCATCGGGAGGCTGCGGGCGCCCACGCTGGTCAGGCTGCCACTGCCCATTCGTGGCACGGGTCCTGTCATCTGGGGCTCAGCTGCCCCATGAGTAACAAAGGACTTGTGCCCCACGGATGGATGAGCTTCCTAAGGCAAGGCAGGCAAACTAAGATGCCAAATCCTTGCAGAGAGTACATCCTGGGTATCTCTCCTCTCCAGCTCAAAGGAAACCCAGAACACGTTACCCAAACGAAGATGCCAAATCCTTGCAGAGAGGTCCTGGGTGCCTCTCCTCGCCAGCTCAAAGCAAACCCAGAACACGTTACCCTGGGCCAGAGGTCATGAGGGCTGGGGGGCCAAGCCTTGGGGTCACAAAAGCCTCCAAGGCTCAGTGCTGGCCTTAGGTCCAAACGAAAATCACGAGATTAGCCAGGACGACTGGAATAAACAGCAGTGATCCAACAACTTGGAGTTTAGTTCTCCTTACAAGGCCACACCAGTTTTAGTTACAGTAAATGAATAGTCTTAATAAATCCTTTGGTTATCCTGTTATAATGCAACTGCACATCATCGGCTTTGGGGACTAAGAACATTTGTTATCAGGGACAGCAAACCTTTCCTGTAGGACCAGTTAGTAAACATTGTAGGCTTTCTATCAGGGACAGCAAACCTTTCCTCGAATGGACTGAATTGGCTGCAGCACTCTTTGTTGCCTTCTCATTGATTTCTTTGCATCAGACACCTCTTTTCAGCCTCCCATAACCCACGAGGCAGGACTGCTACGACTTCATTTTACAAATGAGGACAGTGAAGGCACAAGACGTAAAGACATCTGTCTAAGTTTGCGGCGAGTCACAGCAGAGGCAGGATTTGAACCCCATTCAGGAGCCCTCCACCGACATTCTCTTGCCTCCAGTGCTCTGCCTTCCCAGAGCGGGAGACTGAGGTGGGCACCCTCCCCGGCCTGGCGGCCCGGCTCTTCCCGGCCAGCTGCTGGGTGTCGTGAGGTGTTCACTCACTTGCCCGCCTCCACAGGGAGGCTCCCGTGCACAGGAGCAGCGTCTGCCCAGCAGGGCTGGCAGAGAACTGCCAGCCCTCCCTGTGTTCAGGGACAGCCCTCCGGTTAACATACCACAGGCATCGGGAGGCTGCGGGCGCCCACGCTGGTCAGGCTGCCACTGCCCATTCGTGGCACGGGTCCTGTCATCTGGGGCTCAGCTGCCCCATGAGTAACAAAGGACTTGTGCCCCACGGATGGATGAGCTTCCTAAGGCAAGGCAGGCAAACTAAGATGCCAAATCCTTGCAGAGAGTACATCCTGGGTATCTCTCCTCTCCAGCTCAAAGGAAACCCAGAACACGTTACCCAAACGAAGATGCCAAATCCTTGCAGAGAGGGTCCCTGGGTGCCTCTCCTCGCCAGCTCAAAGCAAACCCAGAACACGTTACCCTGGGCCAGAGGTCATGAGGGCTGGGGGGCCAAGCCTTGGGGTCACAAAAGCCTCCAAGGCTCAGTGCTGGCCTTAGGTCCAAACGAAAATCACGAGATTAGCCAGGACGACTGGAATAAACAGCAGTGATCCAACAACTTGGAGTTTAGTTCTCCTTACAAGGCCACACCAGTTTTAGTTACAGTAAATGAATAGTCTTAATAAATCCTTTGGTTATCCTGTTATAATGCAACTGCACATCATCGGCTTTGGGGACTAAGAACATTCATTTGTTATCAGGGACAGCAAACCTTTCCTGTAGGACCAGTTAGTAAACATTGTAGGCTTTCTAGGCACATACAGTTTCTGTAGTATATTCTTTGTTTGGGGCTTTTTTTTTACGACTCTTCAAAATGTAAAATCCATTCTTAGCTCATGGGCTGTTCGAAAACAGGCTGCAGGCCAGATCTGGCCTGCAAGCCATAGTTTGCCATCCCCTAAATTCAAACATATAAAATGTATTACAACTATTTTTATTATACCTTCATTTTTTACTAGATGCCTCAAAAAAATTATATAAGCGGCTGAAGTTGAGGTTCACCAGACCCCAGTCAGACCTCATGGAAAAACTCTATAGTCTATTCTTAACGTCCTAGTCAAAGTTTCTTCCACATACCATGGAAACATGAGGTAATCAGCGAGAGGAAGATTTAGGAATAAGTGTAACAAACATTAAACTGTGAGGTTTATTATTGCCTTTAGATGAATCTTTGGAGACTATCCATCTTTCCACTTAGGTTTCCCCATCTGTACAATGAGTGTAATAATATTGGCACAGACCCTGGCCAGTAACCAATAGGTTATTTGTGTTCCTGTGGTCTGGCACATTTCTGCTCAGAGCCTACAAGTTTTTAGGTCAGTTCCTACTCTGTGGCTTTTCAGTGGAAGCGTTTACTATTTCCTTTGGCAAGAGGAGGAACTTGGTGATGGGCTGGTGAATAATCCTGGGTCAGCAAAATACTTTAGAGCCAGAGGAACGGTATGGCTCTGTGACTCCGATCGCAGGAGGGCTTTGCTCATTGTGCAGTGACCTGAGTTGACCCCGGATGACCCTCACCCAAGCCAGGCTTCCCGCTGCACTGACTCCGCTCCTCTAAATGGACCAAAGACCCTGGAACCAACCGCACCATCCAGCTGGTCAGGAATCCCAGGTCTTACCCAAGTCTGCCACAGAAACTTCATCCTTCTAGCAGGATGCAGAACAGCGAGGCCCCCTCAGGGAAGCAGAGAGCATCCTGCAGAGCCGCGGGCCCTGACTCCGAGTCTCAGCTCCACCCCTCATCAGTATATCACCTCAGCAAATTTCTCAGTCCTTCTGTGTGTGTGTGTTTGTGCTCAGTTATGTCTGACTCTTTGCGACCCCATGGTTGGAGCCCGCCAGGCGCGTCTGTCCACGGGATGCTCTGGACAAGAATACTGGAGTGGGTTGCCATTTCCTCCTCCAGAGGATCTTCCCGACCCCGTAACTGAACCCACCATCTCTTGAGTCTCCTACTTCGCAGGTGGGTTCATTACCCTGGAGAAAATGAGGGCGTGGAACTAAATGGTCTCTAAGAAACACTTGCCTCTAACTTTCAAAACCTCACTAAGCCAACTGCTTCCACTCTTCCCAGTAAATGCCATTAATTTCTACTCCCTACAAAAGCTCATACTTCTCAACAAATAAAAGCTCAAGAAAGCTGAACCTCCTCACCTCCCACTCCCTAAAGGACTGACATCCTCTTTCATGTTTCCTCGCCAATTTCATAAAAAGGAAGTAAGGCCTCTTCGGGGTTTCCAAGATTTAGGAATAAGTGTAACAAACATTAAACTGTGAGGTTTATTACTGCCTTTAGATGAATCTTTGGAGACTATCCATCTTTCCACTTAGGTTTCCCCATCTGTACAATGAGTGTAATAATATTGGCACAGACCCTGGCCAGTAACCAATAGGTTATTTGTGTTCCTGTGGTCTGGCACATTTCTGCTCAGAGCCTACAAGTTTTTAGGTCAGTTCCTACTCTGTGGCTTTTCAGTGGAAGCGTTTACTATTTCCTTTGGCAAGAGGAGGAACTTGGTGATGGGCTGGTGAATAATCCTGGGTCAGCAAAATACTTTAGAGCCAGAGGAACGGTATGGCTCTGTGACTCCGATCGCAGGAGGGCTTTGCTCATTGTGCAGTGACCTGAGTTGACCCCGGATGACCCTCACCCAAGCCAGGCTTCCCGCTGCACTGACTCCGCTCCTCTAAATGGACCAAAGACCCTGGAACCAACCGCACCATCCAGCTGGTCAGGAATCCCAGGTCTTACCCAAGTCTGCCACAGAAACTTCATCCTTCTAGCAGGATGCAGAACAGCGAGGCCCCCTCAGGGAAGCAGAGAGCATCCTGCAGAGCCGCGGCCCTGACTCCGAGTCTCAGCTCCACCCCTCATCAGTATATCACCTCAGCAAATTTCTCAGTCCTTCTGTGTGTGTGTGTTTGTGCTCAGTTATGTCTGACTCTTTGCGACCCCATGGTTGGAGCCCGCCAGGCGCGTCTGTCCACGGGATGCTCTGGACAAGAATACTGGAGTGGGTTGCCATTTCCTCCTCCAGAGGATCTTCCCGACCCCGTAACTGAACCCACCATCTCTTGAGTCTCCTACTTCGCAGGTGGGTTCATTACCCTGGAGAAAATGAGGGCGTGGAACTAAATGGTCTCTAAGAAACACTTGCCTCTAACTTTCAAAACCTCACTAAGCCAACTGCTTCCACTCTTCCCAGTAAATGCCATTAATTTCTACTCCCTACAAAAGCTCATACTTCTCAACAAATAAAAGCTCAAGAAAGCTGAACCTCCTCACCTCCCACTCCCTAAAGGACTGACATCCTCTTTCATGTTTCCTCGCCAATTTCATAAAAAGGAAGTAAGGCCTCTTCGGGGTTTCCCTGTGTGGAGCAGCGGTAAAGATCTGCCTGCAATGCAGGAGACCTGGGTTCGCTCCCTGGGTTGGGAAGACAGCGCCGGAGGAGGCATGGTGCCCCACTCCAGTGTTCTTGCCTGGAGAACCCATGAACAGAGGAGCCTGGTGGGCAACAGCTCACAGGGTTTCGAAGAGTCAGACACAACTGAGTACATGGGCTGAAGGCACCTTTTCCTCTGGCTAAGTGGCCCCTGAGGCCCCAGTTCCACTCTGCCCCACCAATCGCAGGATCCTATTCCTCCCACCACATGTCCGCTCTCTCCAGCTGTCCCCTTTCCTTGTGGAAATGCATCCCAGTGGCCCCATTGTTAACCCCTCACCAGGAAACCCCCATGAGCCCACCTCCCCCTCAAGCAGAAGGCTGAGTGCCCCCACCATCCATCCTGGAGGGACTTCTGAAGCAGGAGCACTTCCTCGCCTTTAAAGAAGGGCCCTGAAAAGTCTGTTTCTCAACCGGCTCCCCCCACCGGTGCTGAGAACCACGCCTGGGGGTATCTTGTGTCCCCCATTTCTGGGTCTCACAACCAGCTCTACACTTAGCATAGAGTAGACTCCTCATTGTGTGTTTCAAATATCTGTACCACAGAAGGAGAAAGGAGTAATCACTTCAGGAAAACCACACCTCACTTCTGCTTGGGAAAGCCGGCCCCTGCAAAAAGGCTCCACTTACTCCCAACAGATGCAAACTAGGGGCTCGCAGTGAGCTTGGCTCCCTAGTTTTCTTCTATGGGGGATCCTTACTGCCAGCCTAGAATGCAGGGCAAGCTAGAAAGGAAGGCTTAAATGGCTCTTTTCTGGCCATTTCCCCCTCTTTCCTCCCTCTTAAAAGAAAAAATAATGGGGGGGAAGGGGGCCATTAAGGAGTTGGGGTTTAAAACCTCCCCAGAGGTCAAACAAATTGCATTTTTGCTACAAAGAGGGGGAGGGGGAGGGGAAGGGCAGATGGTAAATCTGCCCCGGAGACCCTTCCGTGATGTCTTTCTCTGGGCATCCAGCTGGCAAAACCGTGGCAGCGCGCGGGGCTGCCCCTCCGGTGGGCAGATCTGATCGCAAACAGAGAAAACAAGGCGTGCCAGCAGGAGCCTCGCCGGCTGGGAAATGATTTCCTAATAAAACTACAAAGGGAAGGACGATAACTGGGCGCTGCTGACAAGTATTGTTGTCTTGTATCAAAATCTCTTTATAAACCTGTTTGAAGAACAGAGCTGGCTTTTCTTTGAAGTCCCAGTTCAAAGCCTCAACGTCGTTGACTTGCGGGGTTCCTGGCCCTGGTGGGGGCGGCTGGGGAAACAGGAGTTGGAGAAACTTACCAAACTCTTCAGCACAGATCTGCACTCGGTGCTCCGGGACAAGCGTTTGGCTGGCCTTCCTGTTGGGCTCCTAAGGGCTGATTAACACCCGCCCCCAGCAACCAGGTGCATTCCACAGGTGATTTCATTTAACCCAGAAGGCCTTGCGAGGGAGATACTGTCATCCCCACCTGAGAGACTAGGAAATGGGGGCCCATTTCCTCGCAGGCTGACTCCAAACCAGCCCCATCCTCCAGTCCATGAAAGTCCAGCCTCGCGACACAGCACGTGGGCTAAGCTGCCCCACTGACCCTGACAGCCAGTTGTGCCGCATCAGCAGCACCAGGAGACGGCCAGGGAGGGCAGAAAAGATCACAGTGCAAGTCCTGCCTCCCAGCAACCTCTCTGTTTCAGCGACACAGGACTTCTACACTGGCCCTCTGGACCCTGAGCGAGGGTCCCTGCCTCAATTTCCCCCCCACCGAGGTGGGAATCAGGCCACGAAGGGCACAGGCCAAAACCCTTCCTGGAAAAAGGAAAAGCCTCCTGTTGTTAGTTGAATTGTTTCCCCCACCCCCCGAGCCAAATGGTTGAGCCCCCAGGACTTATGAATGCGGCTTAATTTGGAAATAGGGTCTCTGCCAATGATCAAGTGGAGATCGGCAGGGTGGGCTCTAATCCAACAGGACTGCTGTTCTTATTAAAAGTGAAATTGGGACACAAAGACAGCCAGGCAGAGAGGGAAGATGAAGACACAGAGAGAAAGCCACCTACAGATGCCTGTGGCCTCCAGAAGCTGGGGGAGAGGCCTGGACAGACTGGGCCTCACAGCCACAGAAGGAACCACACCTGCTAATCCCATGATTTCGAGCTTCTAGCCTCCAGAGAGACAGGGAGACGGAAGCTGTTGCTCAAGCCACTCAGATTGTGGTGCCCTGTGACGGCAGCCCTAGCAAACAAATGCACCTCCCGGCCCGGGGGTGCGTGCTCGATCACGCGACCTTGTGGACTCCAGGGACCCGTCAGCCTCCCTGTCCATGGGATCCTCGGGGTAAGAATACTGGAGTGGGTTGCCATTTCCTCCTCCAAGTGGTCTTCTACACCCAGGGACCGAACCTGCATCTCCTGCGTCTCCTGCCTGGGCAGGCGAGTTCTTTTCCACAAGCGCCACCTGGGAAGCCCTAGGCCTATAATAGGGTCTGCCCTTCGACTTCATAAGCAAGGTCACGGGTCTTAAGGCCCTGGCACTGTTGACCCTTGGCTCAGGGACGAACTCAGGGTCTCCCAGAAAGTACTTAGGAGACAAACAAGGGGAGCCCTCTTGTCGCAAGGAGACAGAGGCTTTCATTGTTTATTCTTTTATTTCCCTGGTATAAACGGTATAAAATTCTGTTCAGACCCACAGCCACTCTGACATTCGCCCTGTGCCAGAAAGCTGTTCCTCTCTCCTCCACGTCGGTCGGTAGGGTAGGAACAGGAATCTGTTGACAGGACTGTCTCCCCAATACACAGGCCAGGGTTGGTAAGTCCTGTGCGGGTCTCTTGCATCCTCGTCCAAGCCTGGGCGCAGGGTGGGGGGAACGCTTGAAGACACATCCTCAAACAGATCTTTTCTCCGGGATGAAAACCTCTAAAACCTGACACCCATCACACAGCCTCGCCCAGTATGGGTCTCCTCGGGCCGCCTTCTCTCTCTGCCTGTTGTTGGTCAGTTGCTAAGCTGTGACTCTTCGCGACCCCCTAGACTGCAGCACGCCGGGTTTCCCCGTCCTTCGCCATCTCCCAGAGTTTGCTCACACTCATGTCCATTGAGTCCATGATGCTACTCTGCCTGACTGCCTGCTTATGATTTTCTCCTCGGCCTTTATTGCATCAGGACCCGTCCTGTATATACATGGAGGGCGGTTTGCTGTTTACTGCAGTCTCCACTCAGAATGTCAGCTCTACGAGCCAGGGACCTGGCTGGTTGGTGGCCATTTCTCCACAACCCTGAGCAGGCACATGGAGGCGCCCCGTCTTCCGGGGAGCCTTGCTCTCCCCGTGCCCCCCCAACAGGACCCTCCCATCCCACTCTGGAAGAGCAGACCCAAACCAACACCGTCTTATTCATAGTCATCTCCTCGGAAACAAAACAGCCGGCACAGTGCAAAGCTGCTGGGCGGGAGGGGCGTCCCGGGAGGGGCGTCCCTCGGGCCTGCACCATCCACCGGCTCCCACGTGCAGACTCATAAACCGTCACCTCCCTCAGCTTCTCGAGCATCCAGTGCCAGGGGAGCAGAGGCCGCAGCCCGGGAGCCGCCAGAAAGACGTGGAAGGAGGAGGCCGGGCGCCGGGACGGGCATCTGTCGTCTCGGCAGGTCTCGCCTTGGCAGAGAATCCTTGCATCCTTCGTGCCATGCAAATGAGGTGCCGAGGAGGTCACTGCCTTCTGCCGGATTATTATCTCTGACATTTTATTCATAATAATTACAGAGCCTTTCCACCTTCAAAGTGCTTTGCAAACAATAATTAATTAATTAACACTCGTAACACCCTGGCGAGGTAGCTTCGTGTTATTAATTTATCTCTACAGTATATTATTATCCGCGGTTTCCTCCCTCCCCACCGAAGCCGGCGAGAGCGGGTGTGCTGCCTTTCCTGTCTTTTCCGGGCCAACCCTCCCAGTTCCCTACTTCCGGCTTCCACTCTGCTGGGTCATGGTGCGGCTCTGAGTCTGCACACCCCTGTAGCGCGCTTTGCTACCAAGCATCACCCTGCCTGCCGCGTAGGAGCTGAGGCCGTGGGTTGTATTTGTTTCACTTCCAACACCTCTCATTAAGTTGGTTCTCACCTCTCTCCTGCACTGGTTTTCATTCTATCCTGGTCCGGCTGCTTTCCCTGCCCCTCAACGCCATCTTTTTTTTACGATTCCAGCACAAGCAGCTCTCGCATCTCCATTCCTCACCTTGTTACCAGCTCTGTGCTTCCTTCAGTTGCTACAGTTCTATCTTCCACTTGGCTCACCGTCCATTCTCCTAGTTATCTGGATTTTAATTATGTAAATTAGTTTTCTCTGAGGGGTGTTTCCAGAAAGGCTACCATTTAACGCCCCCCTCTCTCTCTGCTCCTACTCCTTCTTTAAAAAACAAAAAAAAAACAACTTTTTCTTTTGGCCTCTGAGTCATTTTTTTTTCATCCATCTTTATTCTTCGACCTCCCATTGCAGTGGCCTCTCTTGTTGCAGAGCACCAGCTCTGGGCACATGTGCTCTAGAGCGCTGACTCATAATTGGACAGACCAGCCGCACATGGGATCCTCCCGGGCCAGGAATCAAACCCGGTGCCCCTTGCACTGCAAGGCGGACTCTCTACCCAGTGGACCACCAGGGAAGCCCCTCCTCCTGTCTTTAATCTCATCTTCTTCTTTTTGGTGGCTCTCGCCCTGTCTAATTCTATCACCCCTCAGCCCAGGCCTTTATCCTTTGCCTAGTCCATGCCAGTCCTTGGGTGCCTGCGACAGGCTAGGTTCTGTGCTACAGCCACGGCAGGGGGTCGGAGGAAGGTTAACAGAGATAAAACTAGAACCCAGGCTCCCTCCTCAAGGATAAGCGGTGCAGTTGGATGCCCTGAGAAGAGCTGTGGGAGCTGAGAGAGGGTGATTACTGGTGATCCTGCCTGGGAAGAGAGGAGGGGTCATACAGATCTTCACAGAGGCAAGGACTCTTGAAAGATGAGTGAGTTAGTCCTTGCCTGGCAGAAGTGGAGGCGAAGGGCGTCGCAGGCACTGGGAGCCATGAACAGTGGAAAGTAGGCAGGGCCTTGGATGACTCAGCCTCTGAGTCACAGGGCTTGGAGAGCCCGGCCTCTCATCTCACCTGGGGCCATCTGTAGGCAGGGCCTCCACAGCCACCCATTGGAAGAAGAGGAGGGGAGGCGGGGAGGGGTGGGGGAGGAGGGGGAGGCGGGAGCTGACTGGTACACGCTTGGAGGGGCAACAGCTTTCCGGGAGATTTTATAGGGAGAGCGAGCAGGGAATTCATATCACGCAGCCAGCAGCATTTCTCTCCCCAGATCTCCCCGTGGAGACCAACCCAGATTACTTGTTTCCCGGATCACACAGCCTCCCGGGCCCAAATCCACAGCCTTGCACATATCCCCACGCCTGTCACACGCTCCCTTTCACAACCGGAGGTCCTGACACTGTCTCTCTTCTTCTCCTGCATCTTCTCGCTGCCTCGCCTCAACTGTGTTGTGTGGAATCGACACCCCACAAACCACAGAGAGCTTCAGGGCTTAGGCTCTTGATAAACTGGGAGGCATGATAATACACATCACATAATTTCTTCCTGTGACAAGTAATTTAGTCATTTTTATTTGTCGTATTACAAATAGTCTGATAGCATAGGATGTGGCTAAAACACTGTGTACACACGTGTGCGTGCACGCGTGTGTGTGTTTGGAAAGCAGAGCAGACCTCAAACACCATGCTAACTAACGTGATAGTTGATTCCACAGAACTGCCTCTCTCTCTCCTCTGACCACCGCCTCTCCTTTCCCTCACCTCCCCGCTCCTGGTAACCACCATTTACTTTCTACCTCTGTGAGTTTAACTTTCTTAGATTCCATATACGAGATGATGCAGTTTTTTCCTGTGTCTGGTTCATTTCACTTAGTACAATGTCCTCCAAGAATGAGTAAACTCTTGAAAGTTAACAGAGATAAAACTAGAACCCAGGCTCCCTCCTCAAGGATAAGCGGTGCAGTTGGATGCCCTGAGAAGAGCTGTGGGAGCTGAGAGGTGATTACTGGTGATCCTGCCTGGGAAGAGAGGAGGGGTCATACAGATCTTCACAGAGGCAAGGACTCTTGAAAGATGAGTGAGTTAGTCCTTGCCTGGCAGAAGTGGAGGCGAAGGCGCCAGGCACTGGGAGCCATGAACAGTGGAAAGTAGGCAGGGCCTTGGATGACTCAGCCTCTGAGTCACAGGGCTTGGAGAGCCCGGCCTCTCATCTCACCTGGGGCCATCTGTAGGCAGGGCCTCCACAGCCACCCATTGGAAGAAGAGGAGGGGTGGCGGGGGGGGTGGGGGAGGAGGGGGAGGCGGGAGCTGACTGGTACACGCTTGGAGGGGCAACAGCTTTCCGGGAGATTTTATAGGGAGAGCGAGCAGGGAATTCATATCACGCAGCCAGCAGCATTTCTCTCCCCAGATCTCCCCGTGGAGACCAACCCAGATTACTTGTTTCCCGGATCACACAGCCTCCCGGGCCCAAATCCACAGCCTTGCACATATCCCCACGCCTGTCACACGCTCCCTTTCACAACCGGAGGTCCTGACACTGTCTCTCTTCTTCTCCTGCATCTTCTCGCTGCCTCGCCTCAACTGTGTTGTGTGGAATCGACACCCCACAAACCACAGAGAGCTTCAGGGCTTAGGCTCTTGATAAACTGGGAGGCATGATAATACACATCACATAATTTCTTCCTGTGACAAGTAATTTAGTCATTTTTATTTGTCGTATTACAAATAGTCTGATAGCATAGGATGTGGCTAAAACACTGTGTACACACGTGTGCGTGCACGCGTGTGTGTGTTTGGAAAGCAGAGCAGACCTCAAACACCATGCTAACTAACGTGATAGTTGATTCCACAGAACTGCCTCTCTCTCTCCTCTGACCACCGCCTCTCCTTTCCCTCACCTCCCCGCTCCTGGTAACCACCATTTACTTTCTACCTCTGTGAGTTTAACTTTCTTAGATTCCATATACGAGATGATGCAGTTTTTTCCTGTGTCTGGTTCATTTCACTTAGTACAATGTCCTCCAAGAACCCCCCTTTTTGAAAGGCTGAATTACACATGTATGTGTGATATATACATAATTTACATATATCATATCTTCTATCTATTGGATCTGTTGATGGACACTCAGGCTCATCAGCAAAGGACTGGGGAGTCCCCTCTCCTCACTGGTCGGCCCTTCTCAGCCTCAGAGTCCCCCATGGCCCCAGCCCACCTGGGCATCCAGGTCCAGGGCCTCCCCTGCCTCAGGGTCTCATCTGGGGAGTCCGGGGTGAGCCTGGGATCCCTGGTGCCTCACCGGCCCCTCCAGGTCTGCTACTTCAGCACCTTCGTGATCTTTCCACATTTTCGCACCTCTCTTCCTTCCTCCCTCTCCTCCCATACCCCCAAAGCCCTCTCTCCCTCAGCCTCTCACATGCAGAGTCCTGTCTCTTTTCTCCTGATGCCCTCAAAAGCCTCCTCTCTCTCCCCTCGACCCCTGGGATCCCTCGCATCCCTTCTTCAAAGAGCCTGGGAGTTTTACAAAAGCCTTTGACTTCAAGCAGCTTCTGTTTTCTGCCCTCAAAATATCCCGAGGCAAGGACAGGCAAAGGGCCCATCTACCTGTTGATCTGCAGGAACGTAAACACAGAGCAAAATACAAAGCAATCACCCCGAGTATCTTCTGCCATATTTGTATGTTTTCACACTTTTTCTGCCTACTAGACTGGATAAGCCTTCAGAACTGGGTGTCATCTCCTCTTTGTAGCTCTACCTTCTCTACAACCAGAGGGGTTCTGAACAAACAGTGAGGAGTGAAGGTAACTCAGGATTGGTCAGTCCCAAGTTTCTCTCCCTTGAATATGAACACGCATGCGCCGAAAACCCACTCTCCGTCAGGGTATGAGTGTAATCCTACTACCTACAATATTTATTTTATCCTTGGGTTTCCTCAACTGAAAAAGTATGCACGATTCAAGATTTTTTAAAACACAGAAAAATAGTTTAAAATCTGGGTACTGGGTGAGAGGGCGGGCAGAGAAACATCGAGCTCCTCACTCCCCAAGGCAGTGTGAACGCCCTCCCCGCCACAGTTCAGCATAGAACAACTTGTCTGCCCCCAACATTCACCCAGGAAGGGGAGAAGAACACACCAGGTCCGTTCTTCCGGGGGGCTCCTGCTCTGGGGAAGAGTCACAAGAGGGAGAAAAGGGAACGGATTCACAGATAAAGGATTTCATGTCAAAACCGGGAGCGAACCCTGGACACACAAGGGCATGAAGTTACACCTTAGCGGATACCTGCTCCACCAAGAGCCCAGAAAGAGTCTTCTGGAAAGCTCGGTCAGTCCAGAGAGAAAGCTACACTACATGGTACTCTGATCTCACAGGCAATCTCGGCTCCTGCAGTGGGGCAGCGTCCAGACAGCCATCTGGAATGGCTGTCTCTATTTACTGACCCCTGCTTCAGCCTCTCCTATTCACTTCAAAGAAGCCCCATGAGGCAAAGAGACAAAAGGCTATCGAGGGGACCTGGGGGAAGGGACGGAACTGGCTAAATAATTAGCCCTCCGACCTTCGGAGGACTCTATAATCATTCATTAATCCACCCAACCGAGATCTGTGGGCAGATGGACCACTCCCCGGTCGCCCTGGCACACCCATGGCTAAACACGGCCAGGGGGCTGAACACACAGGAGCCGGCGGTGCACCTGCCACAGGGGATCAAGACGGCAAGGCTTTGGCTCCAGATATGCTGTTAATAACAATCTCTGAATAAGCCGAATGAGGCAGCAACATGGCCCAGGAGGCTTCTGAGAAAGAATTCACCCTAAGGCTGCGGGAAATAGAACCAGTGGGTGGGCTTGCACTCCAAGGGCCAAGAGTCAAGGGGGTGAATGCCCTGAGTCTGTAAGGAGGTTGCCCTCCAGAAAATGCATTTGAGTCCTTGCTGGGCATGTGCCTGAGGAAGCAGCCTCCTCCTGAAACCAGGAGGGCCGAGGATGGATCCCACCAGCAGCCTTAACAGCAGCCGGCACTGCCTTGAGCAGAACCATGGAAGCCGCTCTGGACAGACACATGGGCTTGCCCGGTGAGTGTGCGTGGGCTCAGTCACTTCAGTCATGTCTGACTCTTTGTGACCTCATGGCCTGGGGCCCACCAGGTTCTTCTATCCACGGGATTCTCCAGGCAAGAATCCTGGAGTGGTTGGCCATGCCCTCCGCCAGGGGTTCTTCCCTACTCGAGGACAGAATCTGGGTCCCTATGTCTCCTGCACTGGCAGGTGAGTTCTTTACCATTAGCCCTAACGGGGAAGCCCTGTGTTTAAACTGCAGGGGCCAGCAGGCCTGCTCCATCCCTCTGCTATGGAGGCTGCCACAGGGGGATCTGTCTGGGGATGATTCTAGATTGTTCTGTCTTCACCTTTTTATCAGGTCTTCCATCTACCACTGTGTCCCTCCGATAAAATAAGGTATCAGCCTAATATATACATATGTATGTATATGTGTGTGTATATATATATATATATACATATATATCGCTGAAAGGGCAATGAATGTTGAGACTGACATATTGATAAAAAAGAGAAACTGCTGATTTCTCAGGATTCACGCGGCATTACTCATCCCACTGACTTCACAATGATCTGTGCCAAGAATGGGGAGACAGTGCACGACTGTGTTCGTCTGCGGTGTCACAACAGGCAGATTCATAGACGGAGAAGACAGCACTGGCCCCAGGGCTGGGGTGGGGGGAGTTAGAGTTTGATGGGCCTGGCGTTTAGGTTGAGGATGAGGACAAGTTTGGGGTACAGATAGTGGTTATGGTCACACAACAGTGGGGATGTGTTCAGTATCACTGAATTGTATACTTGGAAATGGTTACAATGATCAATATTATGCTTTGTATATTTCACCACAATAAAAAAAGAAAGAGGGCTTCCTTGGTGGCCCAGTGGGTAAAGAGTCCGTCTTGCAGTGCAAGGGGCACTGGTTCGATCCCTGGCCCAGGAAGATCCCCTGTGCCGCAGAGCAGCTGGACCCATGTGTCCAGCTACCGAGCTGGAGCTCTGGAGTGCATGTGCCCAGAGCTGGTGCTCTGCAACGAGAGAGGCCCACAATGGGAGGGCCTCTCCCTGCAACAGGAGGCCCACACAGGTCAAAGAATAAAGATGAAGCCGCTCTGGACAGACACATGGGCTTGCCCGGTGAGTGTGCGTGGGCTCAGTCACTTCAGTCATGTCTGACTCTTTGTGACCTCATGGCCTGGGGCCCACCAGGTTCTTCTATCCACGGGATTCTCCAGGCAAGAATCCTGGAGTGGTTGGCCATGCCCTCCGCCAGGGGTTCTTCCCTACTCGAGGACAGAATCTGGGTCCCTATGTCTCCTGCACTGGCAGGTGAGTTCTTTACCATTAGCCCTAACGGGGAAGCCCTGTGTTTAAACTGCAGGGGCCAGCAGGCCTGCTCCATCCCTCTGCTATGGAGGCTGCCACAGGGGGATCTGTCTGGGGATGATTCTAGATTGTTCTGTCTTCACCTTTTTATCAGGTCTTCCATCTACCACTGTGTCCCTCCGATAAAATAAGGTATCAGCATAATATATACATATGTATGTATATGTGTGTGTATATATATATATATACATATATATCGCTGAAAGGGCAATGAATGTTGAGACTGACATATTGATAAAAAAGAGAAACTGCTGATTTCTCAGGATTCACGCGGCATTACTCATCCCACTGACTTCACAATGATCTGTGCCAAGAATGGGGAGACAGTGCACGACTGTGTTGTCTGCGTGTCACAACAGGCAGATTCATAGACGGAGAAGACAGCACTGGCCCCAGGGCTGGGGTGGGGGGAGTTAGAGTTTGATGGGCCTGGCGTTTAGGTTGAGGATGAGGACAAGTTTGGGGTACAGATAGTGGTTATGGTCACACAACAGTGGGGATGTGTTCAGTATCACTGAATTGTATACTTGGAAATGGTTACAATGATCAATATTATGCTTTGTATATTTCACCACAATAAAAAAAGAAAGAGGGCTTCCTTGGTGGCCCAGTGGGTAAAGAGTCCGTCTTGCAGTGCAAGGGGCACTGGTTCGATCCCTGGCCCAGGAAGATCCCCTGTGCCGCAGAGCAGCTGGACCCATGTGTCCAGCTACCGAGCTGGAGCTCTGGAGTGCATGTGCCCAGAGCTGGTGCTCTGCAACGAGAGAGGCCCACAATGGGAGGGCCTCTCCCTGCAACAGGAGGCCCACACAGGTCAAAGAATAAAGATGAATGAAAATCAATAAATAAAAACTAATATAAGAGGTCAAAATTTAAAAGGAAAGAAAGAAAAGTCCAATACAGGGCTTCCCCTGGTGGTCCAGTGGGTAAGGACACCACCTTGCAGTGCAAGGGGCGCCGGTTTGATCCCTGGCCTGGGAAGATCCCACGTGCCACAGAGTGGCTGGACTGATGTGTCCAGTTACCGAGCCGGAGCTCTGGAGCGCATGCGCCCAGAGCTGGCGGTCTGTGACGACAGACGCCACCGTGATGGGAGGCCCACAGGAGCCAAAGCACAAAGACAGAAAACAGAGAAATGAAAGACCAATAGAAGTGGCCCACCCGTCCCCCTCCCCCCATCTCACTCCCCCAAAAAGATAACTAAATAAATGTCTAAGCTACGAAAAGTCCAATACAAGGTTTAACATGGAGGAACCTTGTAGATATTAAGTGAAGTGAAATAAGCCAGACACAAAAGAACAAGTACTGTATTTACAGGAAGTATGTAGAGTGGTCAGCATTCATAGAGGCAGAAAAGAGAACAGGGGGTGCCGGGGCTGGGAGGAGCGGGGCGTGGGGGGCTATAGCCAAGGGGCAGAGCTTCAGGTGGGAAGAGAAGGGCTGTCTGGAGACGAATGGTGGCGATGGTTCCCCAGTGCTGAGCGTGTGCTTCATATCCCTGAACTGCACACTTTCAAACGGTAAAGACTTTATGTTACAACTATTTCATCCCAATAGAATTTTTTTTCTTAAATGATGGGGAGACAGCTGTGTCCAGCACACACCCTAAAGGAGTCTCCCCATAACTGAGAGGCCCAGGGGTCCCAGGGCTGCACCCCAGGCGATGCTCCCCATGTGTTCAGTATCACTGAATTGTATACTTGGAAATGGTTACAATGATCAATATTATGCTTTGTATATTTCACCACAATAAAAAAAGAAAGAGGGCTTCCTTGGTGGCCCAGTGGGTAAAGAGTCCGTCTTGCAGTGCAAGGGGCACTGGTTCGATCCCTGGCCCAGGAAGATCCCCTGTGCCGCAGAGCAGCTGGACCCATGTGTCCAGCTACCGAGCTGGAGCTCTGGAGTGCATGTGCCCAGAGCTGGTGCTCTGCAACGAGAGAGGCCCACAATGGGAGGGCCTCTCCCTGCAACAGGAGGCCCACACAGGTCAAAGAATAAAGATGAATGAAAATCAATAAATAAAAACTAATATAAGAGGTCAAAATTTAAAAGGAAAGAAAGAAAAGTCCAATACAGGGCTTCCCCTGGTGGTCCAGTGGGTAAGGACACCACCTTGCAGTGCAAGGGGCGCCGGTTTGATCCCTGGCCTGGGAAGATCCCACGTGCCACAGAGTGGCTGGACTGATGTGTCCAGTTACCGAGCCGGAGCTCTGGAGCGCATGCGCCCAGAGCTGGCGGTCTGTGACGACAGACGCCACCGTGATGGGAGGCCCACAGGAGCCAAAGCACAAAGACAGAAAACAGAGAAATGAAAGACCAATAGAAGTGGCCCACCCGTCCCCCTCCCCCCCATCTCACTCCCCCAAAAAGATAACTAAATAAATGTCTAAGCTACGAAAAGTCCAATACAAGGTTTAACATGGAGGAACCTTGTAGATATTAAGTGAAGTGAAATAAGCCAGACACAAAAGAACAAGTACTGTATTTACAGGAAGTATGTAGAGTGGTCAGCATTCATAGAGGCAGAAAAGAGAACAGGGGGTGCCGGGGCTGGGAGGAGCGGGGCGTGGGGGGCTATAGCCAAGGGGCAGAGCTTCAGGTGGGAAGAGAAGGGCTGTCTGGAGACGAATGGTGGCGATGGTTCCCCAGTGCTGAGCGTGTGCTTCATATCCCTGAACTGCACACTTTCAAACGGTAAAGACTTTATGTTACAACTATTTCATCCCAATAGAATTTTTTTTCTTAAATGATGGGGAGACAGCTGTGTCCAGCACACACCCTAAAGGAGTCTCCCCATAACTGAGAGGCCCAGGGGTCCCAGGGCTGCACCCCAGGCGATGCTCCCCCATCGTCTCTGAACTCTAGACCGGCTGCCCGGCCTCTCTGCAGGACTGGCTGCTTGAGGCTGCCCTCCTTCTGGACCACGAGCTCCTGTCGCCCTGACTCAGGCGTCTGGCTAAGGGGCTATGTTCTTGGAGGCTGTCAGGGAGCTGGTCTTGGTGACTTTATAGCTCCAGACATCTCTGCAATCTCGTTTCCATTACCACGATCCCCGCTCCCAGAAAACGCAATGTTCCCTCCTCTCAATTTACAAACAGATAAACCCTGATTGCCACTCTTCAGGGTTCTTGCCCGGAAAACGAGCCTATCTTCTGTTTAAGCTACAGCAGTAAATTCTTTAGAACTCCCAGACGCCCTTCTCAAGAGCATGCACTTCTTGTAATATAGGACACACCGACCACTCTCCCAGAGCTCCCAGGACGACGCTCACCATCACCTCTCTCAGCCCAGAAAAGGCAGCTGCCACCTCCACCTGGGGCTTCCCTGGTGGCTCAGCAGTAAAGAATCCACTTGCCAATGCAGGAGATGCAGGTTCGACCCCTGGGCTGGGAAGATCCCTTAGGGAAGGAAATGGCAAGCCACTCCGGTATTCTTGTCTGGAGAATTCAATGGAGAGGAGCCTGGAGGGCTTGGTTGCAGAGAGTCGGACACGACTGAGCACACACACATCCCTCCCACCGCCAGGTGGTAAGCCCAACGAGAACACAACTTCCACCCTGCAGGTTCTGACCCTCCTCGGAGACACTCAGGGCTGCTGGAGCTCCCTTTACGGAAGAGCCCTGAAAGGTCCGGCAAGAAAGGCACCAGCCCCACCCCTCCAAGGACCACAGCAGGTGGCACGTGACAGGAGCAGCGAGCAGGGCCCACAGTCCCACGCAGAAAGTTATCCACGGACAGTTATCCACAGAAGTTACCCCAGGCCTCCCGCAGACCTCCTGGGCCGGGCAGGGCAGAGGCGCGGTCCCAGGGCCTCGTGTTCAGATCCCGCCTGACGGCCGCTTCCTGACAGTCGAGCCTCGTCCGCGCCCCGGCCACAGTGGAGAGCTTCGAGCATTGGTTTTATGACTGGAGATGCCGGCTGGAGAGACACATTTTAAAATTCATGACCTTTCCGTTTTCGGAAACGGATCAGACTCTGAGATGAAAGCTGAGTTTACTCGTTCCCCGTCCTGGCGGCCCCTCCCTTCTCCCACCGCACCCCATCTCTCAGCCGCTTCCTCCTGGAGCTCACATGGTCCTCCGGGATCTTCTGCATTGATCCCAGTGTTAATCCCACCTCCGCGCAGAAGCCAAAGCAAAATGGAAATTCTCCTGTTTCCAAATGGAGCGTGTGCCGCTGCTCTATGCAAGGTACCTATCTCCCTTTGTCAGGTGGGGCAAGGCCACGGAAGGCGCGGCTGGGCGGCTGACATAGAGCAGGGGCTTGAACAGAATATGAGTCGGGTAGCTGGGGCTGCGGTGATGTATTTTTTCCAGGAAGGGCATGGGTTGGTGGGTTGGTGGGTGCGTGGGTGGGGAGGGCCCACCTGAGGCTGGCAGAGGTGGGAGCGCAGCGCGGGCCCAGCAGACGGGCTGGCAGCCACCCGGCGCCACAGCCCCTGCCAAGGAAAATTAAAGAGCAGTGTGTTTGCTTCTTTTCATGAGGATAAACAACAACAAAGATTCTCTCAGTGGAATGTGTGCCTTGCCGTTTCAGCTAGCTGTCCTCAGCTACCCCCTCCCACAGTCGTTTCTCTTCCTAGGCCTCCGCGACGGGTGTCTACACCTTGTATCCTGCTTTATCCTGGGGGCGGAAGGATCAACTTCCTCCCAGGCTGGGACAGCTGCAGAGAAGGCCCGCGGACTTGACTGCCGCCCCAGGAGAAGTAAATCGAAGAGAAGCAAAAGCTGCCGCTGCTGGAGCCTTGACCCGGCGACAGAAATGACACATTCCAGCCGAAGTGAGAGAGAGCGTGTCCACTTCCGGGAGGACTGATAGGTAGCCCTCTACCAGGGCGTACCTGCGCCCAGCAAGGCCTAAGCTCTGCATCTGCGGCAGCCTGTCCGCGCCTCAAGTCCACTTGGCATGCCAGATCTCATTAGCCTCATGTGATGGTTAACTCCAGGAGTCAACTCAGCTAGAGCAGGGTCCCCTGGTATCTGTCTGGTCCGACACCAGACTAGGTATTGCTGGGAAGGTACTTTCTTGATGAAGCCAACATTTAAGTCAGTCAACCTGGAGTAAAGCAGATTCCCCTCCATCTTGTGGATGGGGCTGTTTCAATTAGCTGAAGGTCTAACAGTGACAAAGATGGAGGTCCTCCCCGGAGAAGAGAATTTTGCCTCCAGATGGCCTTAGGACTCAAACTACAGTATCAGCTCTTCCATGAATCTCTGGTCTGCTAGTCTGATCTGCAGATTTCAGACGTGTCAGCCTCCACAAACACTTGAGCCAATTCCTTAATTAATTCCTCCCTCTCTCTTTCTCTTATACACACATATACATATGCACAGGCTATTGGTTCTGCTTTTTGTAAGAACCCGACTACTACACTCTGCAGATGAGGAAGCTGATGTGCAGAGAAGTTAGATCCCTCGCCCGAGGTCTCAAGGTCAGCACGTGGTGCAGCCAATATAGGAACACATCCTGCTTGGCTCCAGAATCTGCTCCCTCGCCCCCAAACTGCTGTTTCTCTCGGCTGCAGGAAGTGACAGTCGCATCATCAGCGAACTAGCGCGGGGAGAGAAATGTAGCGGAAAATGCATTCAAGTGAAATGTAGCTGGGTCAGTAGACAGGGACTGGACAGACTTGGAAATCAATGAGATGTGTTTGCAGTCTAGGCTTCATTTTTGACGTCTGTGACTTTGAGTGTGGGATGGAAATCTCTCAAGACATCCGTTTTCCTGATCTGCAAAGTGCCATGAGAACTTCTGGAGGTTATCCAGGGATTAAATGGGATAATTTCCTCGGCAAATAGTACTTCTATCATATGAGCGAAAGCACATAGATTGCATGATCAGACAATGGCTGCAAACACCAAGCGTTCTAAACCCTCCCTGCTGACTTACGGGAAATGGGGTCTTTTTAAATTAACTCTCTCCCAGCGGGTTTCAGTTCCTCAGTGGATGCCCTGGGCCCACCTCAGCGCAGGGTTCCCACCCGCGGAGGCCACCCCACCTTGAGTCACTAGCTCTGATCTAAGTAGCTGCCACTCAGAGCACAGCTGCAACTCCCACAGGCCCAGGCTCGGCTCCAAAGCGGGGGTCCGTGGTCCCAGGCTCTCACTGGCTCTCCTCCTCAGGCTTCCTGCTGGACCTGCTGCCTTGCCCGTGGGCACTGCTCACCCACGGCCCTTCCCTCCTGGCCTGCATCCCTGCCCGCCAGTCTGTCCTGTCTGTCTCTGAAGCTGGACAGTGAACAGAGCTCAGGCATTCCTCCCGCAGGGGAAACAGGCGTGCGCGGAAGGAGGTAGAGGCAGAGGAAACTTTGCCGGTAGCATCTCTGGGACAGATCCAGCCACGCCCAAAGAACGAGGAGACTAGTTTGGGGCAGGGGTGGGCTGGGGATGAGGAAGGTAGTGCTTTCATTGTGATTGTCTGCTTTTCAGTTTTCCTCCTTTTTTGCTTCCTTACACGTTACAAGGCATTCCACGGCCAAATTCTTGACCTGCCTTCTCTCATTGAATCCTCCTGACGCCTCTGTTGTACCACTACTGTTCCCATTTTATAGATGAGAAAACTGAGGCTCAAAGGAGAGACTCAACATACCTCTGCCTCACAAATAGTGTCAGACCCTAAGTCTGTCTGGCTCCTGAACCCTTGTCTTTAACCACTATGCAGCACCTTTATGATGGCTGTGTCTACCTACCGCCAACATAACTTTCTCAGTGGCTCAGATGGCAAAGAATCTGCCTGCAGTGCAGGAGACCTGAGTTCAATCCCTGGGTAAGGAAGATCCCCTGGAGAAAGGAACCGCTGCCCACTCCAGTATTCCTGCCTGGAGAATTCCATGGCTCACTGCTGGGGTCCCAAAGAGTCAGACACGACTGAGCGACTTTCACTTTTTCTTGGGAGGCAGGAAACATTACTGCTATCCCAGCTCTGTCTCTGGAAAGTCAGATGACTTTGAACAAGTCACTCGATCCTTCAGGCTGTTTCCTCATCCATCAATGGAGAGAAATGGAGCAATAGAAGCAAGTGGTCTCCTGACGCTCTAAACACTGACAATTCTTGGAATTAGTGGCCAGAGAGCCTAAGCTAATACATTTATGCCAGGTCCTCCTCAACCGGCACTCAGCAGTAGGGAAAATTCTAAGAAACAGAAATAAACAAAAATATTAGGTATGAGTCGTCTATTAGACTTACAAATTATGTTGCAAAATGTATTGTGCTCTCTTTTCTTTGAAAGGGAACATCTAGGTCCAGGAAACACAGTCCTAATATGGCTGAGGTCGGACTGACTGGCCAAACGCATTCCCAGTTCCAAGAATCTTCTCTGAAATTACAAGCTTGATAATACCAATATTAAGATTCCCCCTTCACCCAATAAGCAATATGATTCCTCCCGAGGGGAAACAGGCGGGAAGGAGGTAGAGGCAGAGGAAACTTTGCCGGTAGCATCTCTGGGACAGATCCAGCCACGCCCAAAGAACGAGGAGACTAGTTTGGGGCAGGGGTGGGCTGGGGATGAGGAAGGTAGTGCTTTCATTGTGATTGTCTGCTTTTCAGTTTTCCTCCTTTTTTGCTTCCTTACACGTTACAAGGCATTCCACGGCCAAATTCTTGACCTGCCTTCTCTCATTGAATCCTCCTGACGCCTCTGTTGTACCACTACTGTTCCCATTTTATAGATGAGAAAACTGAGGCTCAAAGGAGAGACTCAACATACCTCTGCCTCACAAATAGTGTCAGACCCTAAGTCTGTCTGGCTCCTGAACCCTTGTCTTTAACCACTATGCAGCACCTTTATGATGGCTGTGTCTACCTACCGCCAACATAACTTTCTCAGTGGCTCAGATGGCAAAGAATCTGCCTGCAGTGCAGGAGACCTGAGTTCAATCCCTGGGTAAGGAAGATCCCCTGGAGAAAGGAACCGCTGCCCACTCCAGTATTCCTGCCTGGAGAATTCCATGGCTCACTGCTGGGGTCCCAAAGAGTCAGACACGACTGAGCGACTTTCACTTTTTCTTGGGAGGCAGGAAACATTACTGCTATCCCAGCTCTGTCTCTGGAAAGTCAGATGACTTTGAACAAGTCACTCGATCCTTCAGGCTGTTTCCTCATCCATCAATGGAGAGAAATGGAGCAATAGAAGCAAGTGGTCTCCTGACGCTCTAAACACTGACAATTCTTGGAATTAGTGGCCAGAGAGCCTAAGCTAATACATTTATGCCAGGTCCTCCTCAACCGGCACTCAGCAGTAGGGAAAATTCTAAGAAACAGAAATAAACAAAAATATTAGGTATGAGTCGTCTATTAGACTTACAAATTATGTTGCAAAATGTATTGTGCTCTCTTTTCTTTGAAAGGGAACATCTAGGTCCAGGAAACACAGTCCTAATATGGCTGAGGTCGGACTGACTGGCCAAACGCATTCCCAGTTCCAAGAATCTTCTCTGAAATTACAAGCTTGATAATACCAATATTAAGATTCCCCCTTCACCCAATAAGCAATATGTAAAGACATTTGTCTTTTTTATTTCAAAATAAAAATTGAAATTCTCTCTTTTTACGGTGGAGAAAACAATCATGGAGAGAAATACAACCAAAAACGTCTTGGAGAAGAAAGAGAAGAATGGGAGAAACCCTGGAGGTGACATTGTCTCCTGTACTCACCCTGCTTCTTTTGGCATGTTGTCGTCTCCTACAGAACCAGAACCCAGGGGAGGTGAAGTCTCAGCCCTGTGGATGGGCAAAGGCTCAGACTTTCTGAGACTATCGGGGAGCAAGGGCAGGGGACGCCTGTGGGACCACTGAAACCGATTCGCCTCAACACACACACGGCTCCAGTGTATTCCCTACACCCGGGCCTTTCCCCTTGGCCCTCACTCGATAAGGAGTTCATCATTTTTGATGAGGAATGCTAGCCCCTCGATCAGAAGGCTCACCACATCCCACTCAGGCACACGCGCTCCAGAAATCTCTCTTCTCTTTAATTTTTCATTTTCTGCCATCTTTAATTCATCCGTGTATTTATGTATGTATCGCAAACGCACAGTGGAAGTGTTCCCGCGGGGGCCGTCAAATTCCAAAAGAGAGTAAACCATTTGTTCTCTCTACAAGTATTTACCATGGTGTCAGGAGGTGTCTGTAGTGAGTCGGAAAAAGCCATGGCCGCCGCCTTAAGGAACCACCTGCGGAAGTCTGCCCGGGCACCCCCCTCTCCAGGATCCCGTCACCAGCGCCTGTGTCAAGACAGAGGAGAGGCACTTCCTCGGCGATCCACGTCACTGGGTCCTTCGCATTCATGACCTGCATCCCCTGGAGCGTAAGGCAGGCTCTCCTTGCTGCAGATCCGGTGGGGGAGCTTTAAATAGGATGCATTTCACTGCATCTTTGGACAGAGAATTGCAATAACGAAGATGGTGACACCGAAGACGCTGATGAAGATGTGATCCCCTTTTCTAGAAGGACTGCCTGCCTATCTCCTCCTGCCGCAGATCTCTGGCCAAACGCATTCCCAGTTCCAAGAATCTTCTCTGAAATTACAAGCTTGATAATACCAATATTAAGATTCCCCCTTCACCCAATAAGCAATATGTAAAGACATTTGTCTTTTTTATTTCAAAATAAAAATTGAAATTCTCTCTTTTTACGGTGGAGAAAACAATCATGGAGAGAAATACAACCAAAAACGTCTTGGAGAAGAAAGAGAAGAATGGGAGAAACCCTGGAGGTGACATTGTCTCCTGTACTCACCCTGCTTCTTTTGGCCTGTTGTCGCTCCTACAGAACCAGAACCCAGGGGAGGTGAAGTCTCAGCCCTGTGGATGGGCAAAGGCTCAGACTTTCTGAGACTATCGGGGAGCAAGGGCAGGGGACGCCTGTGGGACCACTGAAACCGATTCGCCTCAACACACACACGGCTCCAGTGTATTCCCTACACCCGGGCCTTTCCCCTTGGCCCTCACTCGATAAGGAGTTCATCATTTTTGATGAGGAATGCTAGCCCCTCGATCAGAAGGCTCACCACATCCCACTCAGGCACACGCGCTCCAGAAATCTCTCTTCTCTTTAATTTTTCATTTTCTGCCATCTTTAATTCATCCGTGTATTTATGTATGTATCGCAAACGCACAGTGGAAGTGTTCCCGCGGGGGCCGTCAAATTCCAAAAGAGAGTAAACCATTTGTTCTCTCTACAAGTATTTACCATGGTGTCAGGAGGTGTCTGTAGTGAGTCGGAAAAAGCCATGGCCGCCGCCTTAAGGAACCACCTGCGGAAGTCTGCCCGGGCACCCCCCTCTCCAGGATCCCGTCACCAGCGCCTGTGTCAAGACAGAGGAGAGGCACTTCCTCGGCGATCCACGTCACTGGGTCCTTCGCATTCATGACCTGCATCCCCTGGAGCGTAAGGCAGGCTCTCCTTGCTGCAGATCCGGTGGGGGAGCTTTAAATAGGATGCATTTCACTGCATCTTTGGACAGAGAATTGCAATAACGAAGATGGTGATACCGAAGACGCTGATGAAGATGTGATCCCCTTTTCTAGAAGGACTGCCTGCCTATCTCCTCCTGCCGCAGATCTCTGGACGTGCCTACCTGCACAGCTATAGGGGCATCGGAGGGGATGCCCAGACTGCCGTGTGATGCCAGTTTCTTGCGGGCGCTGCTCTCTGATGGGTACCCTCCTGGCTAACGTATTTCAGCTGTATCGGAATGAAAAATGAATAGGAAGTAGATCTTGCTGCTGAGACATATGTGTCAGAAAATCTTTAGGAGTATTAAATTACAGCAATAAAATGAACCAGAACTAATTCTGCAAATTAAGATCCAATAAATTTGTTTCATAGCCACACCTTTTCTTTAAAACAAACGAAAAAAAAATCAGCAAAATAAGATTGAGCCTGACAGCCTGAAAACTGAGTGTCATGGGGTTTGGGGTGGGGTGGGAACATGTATAGAGCCAGAAAGTTCAATGTGACAAACCGATTAGCACTTTGGAGACTTGGGGAGGAGCTTGTCTGGCCCATGTGCCAAAGACCATAATGATCAGTTTTTGAGTTGACATACCTATGTATTTTACATGTAAAATTTATGTATACATATTCCCCTTCCTCTTTTCTGCTCCCTCCAACCCACCTCCCCACTCCCAAGGCAGGATTCTGCTGACAGAAAGAAACCAGTAAATTTCTAAATTTCTGACAATCGCTTATTTTTAGAAGAGACTATTGCTGTCCGTCAAATCAAATCTGAAGCTATAAACAAACCTTTAGAGCTTTGCCTGATCTGGAGAATAACAGGATATCACCCTCCACCCTCCAGCCCTGAGAAAGAGACTGTAATTAGCTCATTGTCCGGAATCCACACAAAGGGGGCGGGGCCGAAGACAGGCTCCCTTTCAACCTTGCCAGGGAGATCCCGCGGCAGACGGTAATTAATTGACTTCTACCATTCTCCTGGGGACAGGGTTGCGCGCACCCTCATTCCACGAGGGACCCTGAGGAAGTGGCTGAAACGCCCTGGCCAAGGACGCGCACACACACTGGGTCCGCCAAGAAGAGTGGGGGGAAACAGGATTCACCCCTGCCCGTTGCACTCGCCGGGCAGGGCTCTGGCAGACCGGCGGAAGCTGCCTTGCCCCACCCGTGGAACCTAACTCTTCATGGCCGCACGATCATTATAAATAAAGCTGTGTATCACATCGAACCCTGGCCCTGCATTAGTTAAAACTGCAAACGGGCATCTATAAATAACTCTGTTACAGGCTACTGACGGATACTTCCTCAAATTGTGACAAATAATGACAAGTTTGTTTGACAAACATCCCACTGACATTCATCTGATTTTAAATAAGCGTGCTGTTTTTCTAATTTGGTCCCTAAGGGCCGGGTCTCGAGGAACTTTCTTTATTCTTTGCCTCTCTCACCTCCTGCACCTGTCCTGTGTGGAAGCAGCTTTCCCCTCTTAATCACTGGAAGGGATTTGGGGGCCATTTAAGGGGAAGCTTATTAAATCCACTGCTCCTCTCCTGGGATGGCTGTGCTGTAGGGGCCTGGCAAGGGTCTGGGGAGTTTTGTTAATAACACACAGTGACAGAGAGGGGGAGGGGCATGCGGGGCAGGCCCACTGTGGGCTGAAGGCGGGGAGGGGGTCGGCAGGGAAAGGTAGATCTGAATCTGGGATTGTTGGAATCTGTCTGCAAGGGAGACCTGAAACCTAGACATGCCGGAAGAGAATCAACAGAAGACAGAAGGCGGGACAGAGAGAGTTACCTCCCGAGGCCCCTGATCTGAGGGACTTTGAGTAGTCCTAGACTGGGGTCCCGACGGCTCGGGTGCTGCCTCTGGGGAACGGACAGCGGTGTGTGTCAAGAGTCACCGGGGACTTCAGAGTCCTGGGGGTCCTTGGGATTGTCTAGTGTGACTCAGTCATTTTACAGGTGGCAGAGCTGAGCCAAAGGGGCTCCCACAACTAGTCAGTGGCGATCTAGACTAGAATTGAGCTCTCTGGCCTCTGGCTGGGGGCTTCTCCCAACAATTAATTAACGTATGTAAAGCTCTGGAACCCTTCCTGGCCCTGGGCGAGCCCTTCCAGAGAGCTAGCAGTCAGCGGAGTGGAGAGCATCTGCCAGTTTTTCTGACTGTTGGTCTCTCTGTGTCAGCTCCTTAAAAAGAACCCTTACACTGACCCCAACTTTCATGTCCCACGTCTTCTCTGTCTGATTTAACTCTTAATTATAACATGTGCACCACTCACCCCCACTTTTCCCAGTCAATCCCAAACACAAGCTCTCGGAGCAATCTATTAAACACACAACCCTAGTAACACATCTGCTGCCCGCAGGCTGCCCAGCTCCCGCCAGGCTGGAACCACAGCAGGGAGGTGCCGCTGTCCTCCGGTCCCCACAGCAGGGTCAGTCGGCATCTGAGAAAGCAGCTCCTTAAACCTCTAACCTCAGGTGCTTCCCTTCCTTCACCCCAGCCTCAGCCAGGCTCCCTCCTCCTCCAGAATAAAAGCCCAGCGGTCGTTCTGGTTGGTTCTTTGTCTGCCTAAATACCTACAGACCTTCCTTATTGCTGGCTGGCAGCTCTGCAGCCTCAGGTCCCACCAATTTCTCCAGTCCCAGTCTCTGTGTCAGCCCCAAATGGACCCCTGGATCCTCCTAGAACAGACACCCTAAGATAATTTCCCCTGGCCTTTGACAAGGAAGCCCTCCCTGACCTTCTTTCAAGACTAAGGAAGCCTTTGCTGATGGATCAGGCTGCTGTTGAAGCTCTTTCCTTGGAAGCCCCTCACCCTTAGTTGCTTGTTTCTTTCAACACCAGCCTGTCTTTATCCTGCCTTAAGGTCCTGCGCATGTGCTAATGATCAATCCTCTCTCCCAGTGGGAAGGGGAACTCCTCATCATTTTGGTGTCTAGCATAGTGTATACTTAGAAAAGGGTAAAACATTTAAAACTTGACGTTCTAAAAGTGCAAGGAGAAACAAAAAAGACTTTGAAAGTGATAAATAATACATCAACTAGTGAATATTTGCTGAGAGGTGTAAACAGCAAAGCCTACCATGAGTCCAGCAGTTCAGGGCAACCGAGCTTCGTGCAATCCCAGGAAAGCTCTGTGGAGGATGTGCACCTACCTGCAAAGGGGCATATGCTCTGTGCTGAGGTCAGAGGCAAATGCGGGCAAGCTGCCGAGAGACCTGGCGATGAAAGAGGCCAAGTACCTGGGAAACTCAGCAGTTAAACAAGCCGGGGGAGAGGGCAGATAAGTATCTAATCTACGCATCAGTCAGCTGCTCTCAAACATTTATTTAGAACCTACCTGTGTGCGATGTACGTGACAGAGAACTACCCGTAAATAGATATTTTCAAACAAAGAGACTCAGAAAAGGAAATCTGATCACCAAAGTGGGTATTGGAAGAAGGTGGTCAAGAGATACAATTTTCCTGCTGTACATAAGTCAAATCATTATGCTGTACACCTTTGACAGTTCTTCTCAGTCACTTCAGTCATGTCTGACTCCTTGCAACCCCATGGACCATAGCCTGTTAGACTCCTCTAGCAGGAGGAGTCCATGGGATTCTCCAGGCATGAATACTTTGATGAAAACAAGATTAAAAAGAAGAAGAAGAAGAAGAAAGGGCTTCTCTGGTGGGTAAAGAGTCTGCCTTGCAGTGCAAGGGGCACTGGTTCGGTCCCCGGCCCAGAAAGATCCCACGTGCCCTGGAGAGGGTGGACCGGTGTGTCCAATTACGAGTCAGTGCTCTGGAGTGCATGCGCCCAGACCTGGTGCTCTGCAATGAGAGAGGCCACTGCAATGGGAGGCCCACATGGGCTGAAGAATAAAGATGGATGAAAAATAAATACATAAAAATCAATAAAAAGAGACCAAAATTTAAAAAACTATATTTAAAAAAATAAGAAAGAGTAACATGGAAACTTACATTACCATATATAAAATAGATAACTAACAGGAATCTGCTGTGAGACTAAGGGAACTCAACCAGCGGCTCTGTAGCCACCTAGAGGGGTGGGATGGGCAGGGAAGTTCCAGAGGGAGGGGCCATGTGTGTACCTATGGCTGATTCAGGTTAATGTGTGGCAGTGAACAACGAAACTGAAAAAAATATAAAAATAAATTTAAAAAATAAGAAAAGAATAATGTCCCCATTTTGTGGAATTAACTATCAACTCCACTTCCTACAGTGTCCCCCTCCCCTTAAGCTTTTATAAAACTAAGACCCACGGAACCTCACGGCTCTTGTCAGCCCCCAAATTCTTATCTTCACAAGGAGGCCAAGCTTTGCCCGGCATCCTGGTGGATTCCACATCCACGAGTGTGTCAGCCAGGACCTATCGGCCCCCCAAAGCCTGCCAGGGCCCTAGGTTGTCTGAGGTCCCCTTGATACTCCATGGAGACACGCCAGAACTCACCACGTCAGGAATCACCCATCCCCAGACGGGATGCAGATGAGAAAACTATTCAGTTGACCAACTAAGCACCAAAGGGGAAAAGCACAAACTGAACATTCTCCAAGGGTCTTCTTTCTTTCTCAAAAGCGACGCAAGAAGGAAGGCGCCAGGCAGGACCGGGGCTTTGGGTCCCTTTGTGCCGTTCCGTATTAACACAGTCACACTTGGCTACGCAGATGTCACTTCCAATCAACACCAGGGCTTTCCTGGGCTTAGACTCTAATTGAAGGGATTGTTACTGTTGCTGAATGACTGGGGAATTAATTAATGCAGAGCCAACCACTTCATAAATGCCCGCTTTGTGAGCGGTCCCGGCGTCCCAGGGACCGCGACTCCTGTGGTCAACGCAGCCCTAGGCCTCTGTGTCAGCAAATGATATTCATTATTGCCCTCAGCCGCTTCCTAAAGCCACTGGGGGAAGCAGGCCTCGCCCGGAGCAAGGTGGGCAGAGCCAAGCATCCTCCCTCTTCTCCAGGGCTGAGCACACGGTGTTGGGAAAACTCCCCCCAATCCTCTGGATGTTTCGGGCAAGATCTAACTTCGTTTTTGAAGGAAGGCTTCATTTGCACGTTGTAAAGATGGGAACAGGAGTGCATGCCGATAACAAGCTTTTATCAACCCACTCTGTTCCTAATTTGGTTACTCGAGGTCCATGCAGGTACAAAAACTTAGGCACGCACTCAAGCTGGAAACACACACACACACACACACAACGGGGTATCTCTGGTCTGCCTTACTCCCAGTCTTCACCTAACTTAAAAATCAGCTCCAATGTGAAGGCAGCAAATGGACTCTCAGGTTAACCTACTTCTTAGGAATATATAAGGGAACATACAAGCTCTCTGCCTGATAGACACACACTTCATTGAATACGCATGGGGTGGATGGTTTTATTTTCCTCCCAGAAAATCAGTCTCCAGTTCTGCTGACGTAGCAGGTGCAGGCCCCCGTCTGTTTCTGCAGTGGCGGCAGCTCTGCAGTCTCCTCACCCTAAACTGCGGTGGATGCTGCCCTGAAGATGCTCTTAATAATAATAATAATAATAAAAGGTGCCTCAATGCTTACTGTGGTGGAATCGAGGAAGTTTTTCTTTCTTTCTTTTTTTTTTAATGTTTTGTTGTGATGTCTAAATGATCAATGGTGAGGGAAATGTTTCATATCCAAGAAGAAAACGCAGAATGTGAAAGAATTATTTTAGGTTTATAAAATCTCTCAAGATCCTTAGGTTTTCTTTGGCAGCTTTATCTGATTTTTGTGGCAGTAGTATTCAGGTCTTAGAAATGAGCCTGGGTCATAAAGCAAGGGGAGTATGACATTCTCTGAAAATGGATCTGACACCACAGGTTTCTGTCCAACCTCAGTGGGAAAGAAGTAGTGGAGGATTTATTTATCTTTGGAAAATTCATTCTCCCTTTCCCACCGTCTTATCCCTCTTCCTACTGCCTTTGCCACCCTTGCAATTCCCATCACTTTCCCTCTTTGCCTTTGGATTTTTCCTTACTGTTACTTTAAACACACACTGAGGAGACAGGGTCTAGTATCAGTCATTTATACCTTAATATGAATTGTAATGGGCTTCCCGGATAGCTCTGTGGTAAAGAATCCAGCTGCCAATGCAGGAGACCTCAGTTTGAACCCTAGGTTGGGAATATCCCCCCAAGAAGGAAATGGCAACCCACTCCAGTATTCTTGCCTGGGAAATCCCATGGACAGAGAAGTTTGGTGGGCTACAATCCATGGTGTTGCAAAAAGACACAACTTAGTGACTCAATAAATGAATTAAAATAATCAGGACTGTTTTAGTTTCAATGTTATAAGGGCATAGATGTGTTTTACTTCTAAATTCAGTTGTATCATGATAGGTATCTGCTAATCCATGACTGAGCTCTCCACCTCTCTGCATCTCTGAAACATCTAGGCTCCTCAGACATCCAGGCTCCTGACGCCTCTGTGGCAGGCAGGTGCTTGGAACAATCACAGAGCTGACTGCAATTAATGCTTCCACTTTGACTACAGAATATCACCATTTAATATCTCTATCCCTTTCGAAATAGCACACACTCCAGGGACCCTGCTAAATGTGGGAATGGTTGAGATAATGTGGAGTCTGGAAAATAGTCCTAGGCTCCAGGCTTTCGAAAAACTATATTCTTTATTCTTACTTAGGAAACTATATTTGCCAAACTTACATGTTGAGTATGCATACTGAGTGTCTGGTCAAGGAGAATGAGTAGTGATGCTGTGTGCTAAATTTTGCAAACAGGTGAGGAAACTGTACTCCCTCAAAGCTCAATACTTGGTTCAAGGTCATTCACTGGTCAAAGTTGGGCTTGAACAAGAAAAGAAGGTTTCCTGAGTCCTAGTCTGGGTTCCTCTTGTTTCATCACATCATCTTTCAATCCACTTAATTAAAAATCCCAGACAAACCTGACTACTTCATGCAGAGGGGATGACCCTCCTAATGTTTGGGGGAATTCCTGGCAAATAGGCTAAGAAATGAGGCTAAATGAGCAAACATTACATTTCTGACCCTCCTGAGCCTTCTCTATAGATTTTAGATCACGCTCTGCAGACAAAAGGGCATTAGAGAAGAAAGGAAAACAGAGGAGGGAACAATCATTTGCCATTGCTCCTTTCTAGATCATCCTGATCCATAGAACTGTGACTGACCCCTGGTCATTCAGACACTGTCCAGCACCCAAAGAGGGAGAGGTGGGGTCACCAATGCGCTTCCCCAGGAACCACCCCTGTCGAAGTCCACCTCCCAAGCCAGAAGGATGAATTGGTGGTGCTTTTCCATTATCACAGAAGGTAATCAGCAACCGACACTGCACCGTGGTTGGATCAGGGGTCACCTTCCAAAAGACCCCACGTGGACAGCATCTTGGTTCCCGAGTCACTGTGTCCTCATGCATTTACCACACTGCCCTGCCTGCTGTCCCCTAAAACCCAAACAAAATCTCTACCTTGACTTGCCCAGCCAGGCCACAAAGGATCTCAGTACTAGTCATTTATGAATTTGTTTGTTTATTCAGCGAAAATATGGCAAGTGGGTGACTGTGGAGCAGGCACCAGGCCAGACTCTCGCTATATAAAGGAACTGGACACACAGCTCTTGGCTCTTGACAAGCTGGTGTGACAATCGGAGAGAAGAGGACACAGGACAGAGAGCCGAGTTAATTTATACCCAGATCAACAAACGCCTCTTTCCTCCTTAGGAGAGGGGCAAGACTGCCTTTGAAAAACTATATTCTTTATTCTTACTTAGGAAACTATATTTGCCAAACTTACATGTTGAGTATGCATACTGAGTGTCTGGTCAAGGAGAATGAGTAGTGATGCTGTGTGCTAAATTTTGCAAACAGGTGAGGAAACTGTACTCCCTCAAAGCTCAATACTTGGTTCAAGGTCATTCACTGGTCAAAGTTGGGCTTGAACAAGAAAAGAAGGTTTCCTGAGTCCTAGTCTGGGTTCCTCTTGTTTCATCACATCATCTTTCAATCCACTTAATTAAAAATCCCAGACAAACCTGACTACTTCATGCAGAGGGGATGACCCTCCTAATGTTTGGGGGAATTCCTGGCAAATAGGCTAAGAAATGAGGCTAAATGAGCAAACATTACATTTCTGACCCTCCTGAGCCTTCTCTATAGATTTTAGATCACGCTCTGCAGACAAAAGGGCATTAGAGAAGAAAGGAAAACAGAGGAGGGAACAATCATTTGCCATTGCTCCTTTCTAGATCATCCTGATCCATAGAACTGTGACTGACCCCTGGTCATTCAGACACTGTCCAGCACCCAAAGAGGGAGAGGTGGGGTCACCAATGCGCTTCCCCAGGAACCACCCCTGTCGAAGTCCACCTCCCAAGCCAGAAGGATGAATTGGTGGTGCTTTTCCATTATCACAGAAGGTAATCAGCAACCGACACTGCACCCGTGGTTGGATCAGGGGTCACCTTCCAAAAGACCCCACGTGGACAGCATCTTGGTTCCCGAGTCACTGTGTCCTCATGCATTTACCACACTGCCCTGCCTGCTGTCCCCTAAAACCCAAACAAAATCTCTACCTTGACTTGCCCAGCCAGGCCACAAAGGATCTCAGTACTAGTCATTTATGAATTTGTTTGTTTATTCAGCGAAAATATGGCAAGTGGGTGACTGTGGAGCAGGCACCAGGCCAGACTCTCGCTATATAAAGGAACTGGACACACAGCTCTTGGCTCTTGACAAGCTGGTGTGACAATCGGAGAGAAGAGGACACAGGACAGAGAGCCGAGTTAATTTATACCCAGATCAACAAACGCCTCTTTCCTCCTTAAGATCAGACACTGCCCTCTGCAAAAGGCTTCCTGGTCATCTTCAGGCAGCAATGTGCCTCTTCTTTTTCTTCTTCTACTGTGCCTGTTATGAGACATGTTATTTGGATGTTCCTTGATTCCAAAATTTCTCACAGGGTTAAAATTACTTCTATGTACATCTACTTCATTCTTTGGACTGTGTGGAAGGGGGAGGGTGGAGGATGGAGGCAGAAAATGTTTCTTCCTATCTCCAAACACCACAGTATCAGGGACTTTTCTGGTGAATGAATGGATGAATGGGTAAATGGATGAATGGATGACTGGGTAAATGAATGAGTGAATGAATTTGTTTCGAAGCTCTTTTGTCCTCTGTATTTCCTTGACTCAAATGAGTGTCCACCAGTTCAAACAAGCAGGAAATTTCCTCATGGCACCTTGATATTGAGAGCACGTTGATTTCCAGTTCATTATCCAAACCTGCAGACTTTGGAGAAGTGATAGCCTCATCTTAGCCAACAGCACTCCTGTGTTGTCTTTGTGTTGCTCCAGGCACATAACTAGTTGTGTGTGTGTGTGTAAGTGTGAGTGTGCGTGTGCATTGATCCTGCACTTAATCTGGTGGCATCCTCATGACAGGTGGCCCTCCCGTAGGTCTCAGTGGCGATGGAGGGCATGCAGGGGTGTGCCAGGAAGATGGGGAGACGCCGCCTGCCAAAACCAATCACATTAAATCTTAATGCTCATTCAGGGACTGTCACAGGAGGAGAAATCCGATGAACGTTCGGATGTCAGGGTGGTTATAGCGTCTGTTAAATGGCTTGTTAATGTGATTGTTGAGAATTTTACACAGAAATGACACTGGCTACAATGAACGCGAGGCAGGCCTGGCTCCGAGCCAGCTTCCACCACACAACGTCACCATCCCAGGCCAGGTGGATGGGAGGTGCGGCGAGGGGTGCTACCGGGCCCGGCTCTCTGCTGTCACTTTGAGCGTCCTCTCTCTATCTTGTAATCTGTTTCTTTCAAGCAAAGGCTAGCAACCTTCCCCCAAAAGATACATGAGGTCATAAATTTTGCCTGATCTTAAAAGCGAAATAAAGATCTTTATACCAGAAATAAGGAGAGTTTGGAAACAATTTGTCAGTCTCAGCTCTTTCCAAGAAATACAGAAACAAGACATGAATAGTGAGGCCAGGTAGTACCAGAATCCCAAGGAAGAAACTGAAAAACACTGAAGGCCAGAGCACAGTGACCCCCACGCAGGTTCTAGCAGCTCTTTTCCTTTGGTTTTCTGGAGAGTGTGGACACAGAGGATGGCAACAATGCTTGTGAGGCATCGGTGTCAGCTGACCATCTGTTTGGGCAAAACCTTAGCAGATTTGGGCGACAAAAGAAGTTACACGTGTCACATCTATAAGGAACTCCTGACTTCAAGAAGATAGATACAATAAAATTTTGTTATTGTACAGATAACTGACCGAAATGATACTTGGGGTATTAGTAAGAATACTTAAGGCCCATTTACAATCCTCGGTCATTCATTTCTTCAACATTCATTCACTGATGAAGAATTCAAACCAGTCAGTCCTAAAGGAAATCAACCCTGAATATTCACTGGAAGGACTGATGTTAAAGCTGAAGCTCCAGTACTTTGGCCTCCTAACGCAAAGAGCTGACTTATTGGAAAAGTCCTTGCTGCTGGGAAAGATGGAGGGCAGGAAGAGAAGGGGGTGACAGAGGATGAGATGGTTGGATGGCATCACCGATTCAATGGACGTGAGTTTGAGCAAACTCCAGGAGATGGTGAAGAACAGGGAAGCCTGGTGTGCTGCAGTCCATGGGGTCACAAAGACATGACTGAGCGACTGAACAATGACAACTATGACCATGTAGCCCTTTTCTTCGGAATAAATGTTCCATTTTCATTGTATTTTGTTCTGTTCTGTTCTATTCTATTCCATTTCATTTGGGGAGGGAAGGGGGTTATATCAAGAAACATTTCACATTGGTTGGAGTATCTCAATAAGAAAACCTTTCCACACAGTGAATAGGCTTCATTCAACATCCAGGCAGCAAATACAGACTCTTATGGTTATAGACTCGAGGTGACCAAGTCAGCCACGTGAAGCTGGGTTCGCTTTGCAGAGTAAATGCCACCACTGCGCAGTGGGCTGAAGCTATATCCCAGGTCTGCTGAGAATCAGCCTGCACTCCTTCCCCCTTCGCCCACCCCCCCAACTGCATATCATTCACATTTGTCTTCAGTAACAAGAAACACGGGCTGCTCTCTCTGACCTGGCCCTGGTCTGAGCACACCTTGACATTTCCTGGACGTGTGCCACTCTGGTCTCTGAAGAAGGATGCCCGACTCTCCCAAGTGCCTTTTGAGGCCTCCATCCTTGTGCAGAGTGACCCAGGATGGGCACCCCAGGACAGACAGGCAATACAGGTCAAGCCGGACAGGTACCTTTGCTTACTTGGGAAAACCAAACGCTCCCTCCCTGGGTCCTTTTCTTTCAACCCCTGCTAGTGGCAAAAGATGTTTACTCCAAGGCCTGGCTTAGAGAAACAGCAGTTTCCCTGGACCCACACTCTGCTTCTCACTGAGTCTCCTCTCTCCTCATGGGTAAGGCCTGGATATATTTTTCTGGCCTATTTAAGTGCGTAGCGCTGTGTGCACCCTGGGTCTTCGTGACATGATCACAGTATGGGATAAGCTCCTGCTACTCCAACTCTTTAGTTGAGGCCGAGACTTCTTTCAGTTGCTTGAGGCCTCTGCAAATTAAGATTCACGCTCCACTCCACCCACAGCCTCTCTTGACAATCCTGTCCCTTTTGCTGAGGCTCTGCCACCGGGAATCCTTCATCCAGGCTCTCCTCTACCTCTTCTTTCCAGATAAGCCCAGCGCCATGAGCTGGTTTTAATGATTTTTCTTCAAGGCAGATTAACTCTCTGGGTTAGTTTCCTAGAACTTCCATAACAAAAAATGACCACAAACTGGAGGTGCTCTGTGGCCACGGCTGAATGATTCTGATGATTCCAGCCTCCCTCTTCGCATGGCCACCTCCGCTTCTCTCTGTGTCTCCTCCTCTTCTGCCTCTTTGTCCATTCAGGACACTTGTCACCTGGACACTCCCGGGTGAGCTCATTTTGAGACCTTTGGTGTAATTATATCCAAAAAGATCCTTTTCCCAAGTAAAGCCACAGTCCCAGGTCCTTAGGGTTAGGATACGGACACATCTTTCCGGAGGCCACCGTTCAACCCACTACCCTCTTTCCTAATGATGTGGTTCAGTCTAAATCAAGCTTGAAACACTGTGCTTTGGAGTTGCTGAGACTGACGCTCCAGTACTTTCAACACCTGATGCGAAGAGCTGACTCACTGGAAAAGACCCTGATGCTGGGAGAGACTAAGAGCAAGAGGAGAAGGGGATGATAGAGGAGGATGGCTGGATGGCATCATCGATTCAATAGACATGAATCTGAGCACGCTCCAGGAGACAGGATAAAACAGGGGAGCCTGACATGCTGTAGTCCATGGAGCTCCAAAGAGTCAGGCGTGACTTAGCAACTGAATAATAACAACACAAACAACAATAACAATTTTGGAGTTACTGAATGATTCATCCAGGAAATCTTGAGTGTTGCTTAGGCACTGGACACTGGATATTAGTTTGGCACTATATACACAAAATGAATGACTCCTGCCCTCTAGATGTTTTTAAACGTATAAATCAGATAGAGAAGCAAATAGATCATTTTGGAAAAGTCCCATCGCTCAAGGATTCCGTGGTACATTGGCCTGATAATTCCCGTATTCCGAGCTGTGTCATTCTCTTTGTGCCCATCTGTCACTGAATCTGCTTAACCAGAGAAATGAAAACTGACGGAAGAAGAGGATTGTCAAGGGGGACAAAGGAGAGGTCTTCCCTGGAGAAATTTCACTCTGCCACAAATATGTCTGTCTGAATATTCAAAACAAGGGCAGGCATCTGGTAAAACAGTGTACCATCCTTCATCCAGGCTCTCCTCAAAGATAAGCCCAGCGCCATGAGCTGGTTTTAATGATTTTCTTCAAGGCAGATTAACTCTCTGGGTTAGTTTCCTAGAACTTCCATAACAAAAAATGACCACAAACTGGAGGTGCTCTGTGGCCACGGCTGAATGATTCTGATGATTCCAGCCTCCCTCTTCGCATGGCCACCTCCGCTTCTCTCTGTGTCTCCTCCTCTTCTGCCTCTTTGTCCATTCAGGACACTTGTCACCTGGACACTCCCGGGTGAGCTCATTTTGAGACCTTTGGTGTAATTATATCCAAAAAGATCCTTTTCCCAAGTAAAGCCACAGTCCCAGGTCCTTAGGGTTAGGATACGGACACATCTTTCCGGAGGCCACCGTTCAACCCACTACCCTCTTTCCTAATGATGTGGTTCAGTCTAAATCAAGCTTGAAACACTGTGCTTTGGAGTTGCTGAGACTGACGCTCCAGTACTTTCAACACCTGATGCGAAGAGCTGACTCACTGGAAAAGACCCTGATGCTGGGAGAGACTAAGAGCAAGAGGAGAAGGGGATGATAGAGGAGGATGGCTGGATGGCATCATCGATTCAATAGACATGAATCTGAGCACGCTCCAGGAGACAGGATAAAACAGGGGAGCCTGACATGCTGTAGTCCATGGAGCTCCAAAGAGTCAGGCGTGACTTAGCAACTGAATAATAACAACACAAACAACAATAACAATTTTGGAGTTACTGAATGATTCATCCAGGAAATCTTGAGTGTTGCTTAGGCACTGGACACTGGATATTAGTTTGGCACTATATACACAAAATGAATGACTCCTGCCCTCTAGATGTTTTTAAACGTATAAATCAGATAGAGAAGCAAATAGATCATTTTGGAAAAGTCCCATCGCTCAAGGATTCCGTGGTACATTGGCCTGATAATTCCCGTATTCCGAGCTGTGTCATTCTCTTTGTGCCCATCTGTCACTGAATCTGCTTAACCAGAGAAATGAAAACTGACGGAAGAAGAGGATTGTCAAGGGGGACAAAGGAGAGGTCTTCCCTGGAGAAATTTCACTCTGCCACAAATATGTCTGTCTGAATATTCAAAACAAGGGCAGGCATCTGGTAAAACAGTGCACAGGAGATGTACCGTTTCTGAAGTCTGAGCAGAGAGCATCTCAGAGTCAGAAATGGCTTGCCCGTGGACAGGAGTGATGGCTCCCTGAAGAGGCTGCCACATATTTGTGCAGAAATCTATAGCTTGGATGGCAGCCAGGAAGCAAGCTCACTCTTTGACTGTTTGAGTTGTACAAGCCTTTTCATACTTATGCAGGGGACATATAGGAGCTCCCAGGTGAAGCCCCACATGTTTAGCACTCCAGACAGGAGATGGCCTGGCTTACAAACAGGGAAGCAAGGCAAGTGCTTCTCCCCACTTCAGAACAGAAAATCCTGAAGCCTGCTCCGAAATTTCCTGATGGCCGGGAGACTGTCATGGTGGTGGCTGGAGGAGTGGGGGATGGTTGGAAGATGAACCAGGATGATAAGGAGGCCAGATGGAGAGAAATCAAACACACACTATGTTAAGCGATTCTAGAAGATGCCTATTTCACAGCAGAGATTTCCTTCGGTAGCAAAGCCTTCCACAATTTTAGGAGGCTAATGACAGATCACATTCATCCTTGAAAACTGAAACATACGGGTATAAAGGAGACGGAAGCAGGCCGTGTGAAACTTAACTGGAATATTGTGATTCAGAAATAAAACTCGATTTTGTTGCTAGAGTAACTCCTCTGCTCTATATTTTTTAAAAAAGGTGTAGTATCTTTTAGTAAAATGATTTTCCTTTTTATTTTTTGTTCATAGGTGTGACTCAATGAGTAAGACATAGATAACCATCCTAAATCAGCCCTTATCTTTGGTCCTCCACTATTATCTTTTTAAAAAAGAATTGTGTCCTGGAAGAGGGTTTCTAATTGGCAAAGATCCACCCGCTGTCCAGAGAAGGTTGAAAGCACAGCAGCAACATTTTCTAGAAAGTTGTGCTTGGGTGACCCTGCCCAGTAAAGAACTTTTTCTGTCTGAGATAAGAAGCAGTTAGATCCCAGTCTCTGCTCCCAGTCTTTGCTTTGTTACTGATCCCAGTCTTTGCTCTAAAAATCAACTCAGGTTAAGTCCTCTGTGTAATATTTTGACTAATAAACATAATGGTTCTAATATTCTCAACACTACAAAGGAGAATACTTCCACGCACCTGCTCATAAAGCTGAGAAATACCATGAAGGGGGTTGACCTGGCTGAATTCTAGTTTCCACATCCTGTACTTCAGCTAAAAGGAGATGACTGAGGCTAACCTTCTCCAGCTCTTAACAATCAAGGTGACTTTAGTCATATACTGGGCTCCACGAGGCAAATGAGTTTGCCACCAAAATTGGCCTGAATCCATTTCTCCTTCCTAATTCAGCCTACCAGAAATAACAAGAGATTTCATCCTTCATAGAACTGAGAGAAATGGTGGTGGTGAATTACGTCTACAGATCCCATTTAGGAAAATGTCACCTGTTCATCAGCCTAGGGTGACTAGTGCACTGTTGCTCCATCTCCCACTCCTGCCCAGGGACTGGGGTTCAGAATCACAGATTCACCAGGGTGGCTGTCACCTCTTGGACTGTCAAATGGGTCCTAAATGAAAGGCAGAGTGTCCAACTAAGAGACACAAAGACGTGAGACTCATGGAGAATAAGAGTAGGCCCCTGGGAATTCAAAACTGAGATGAAGGTGGCCAGGCTACCCAGCTACCCGGCTACCTGGGTGCTAGAGGAAAAACAAACTCAACAGCTACAAGGAAGCCATCTTCCTGCATCTTTACAGATGCAGAAGGTCAGTTTGAAGAGGGCAAAATCGGACAGATGCCCAAGAAGAACAAAGATCAGAGATATAGAAAGTGTCCTCTCTGGTTCCGCAAGACATTCTCTCAAGGAACCCCTCAGCCCTTGGATTCTGTGCAACATTCCAACCTCCTGCCTATAGCTTCTTTTTTGTTTAAACCCATTCAAGTTGATTTCTGATGTTGATTTCCAGGAGAAATTTTCTTAACATGACCAGTGACAAATACATTAGTGAATAAAAATTTACATTTTACAATGGATCCATGTAGGGACAGACTGATCAATGGATCTATCTATAGATAACTATACGTGAAAAAAAGTGAAAGTCACTCTGTCATGTTTTGACTCTTTGCAACTCCATGGACTGAGGCCTCCCAGGCTTCTCTGTCCATGTAATTCTCCTGGCAAGAATACTGAAGCGGGTTGCACATTTCCTCCTCCAGGGTATCTTCCTGACCCTGGCATGGAACCCAGGTTTCCTGCATGGCAGGTGGATTCTCTACCATCTGAGTCACCTGGAAAGCCATACATCTTTATCTGTATACAACACATACAATAACCCTTAACCAGGCACAAAGGACCTTGGGATCTAAACATTTAAGGAGTCCTTAAGCATTGCATTCCTGCCTTGAATAAACGATTAATTTGATTCCACCCATTACCTGTTCAATTAGAATTTAGTCAGTGTTTATTGAATGCATACGAAAGAGGATTCTGCAGAGTTTTTCTGAAAGTCCTTTCTTCCCCTTGAAGCACTTATGACCTAATGAAGAAGATAACATATACACTGTGACCCAATGCCCATTCTTCACCTTGTCATCATCACTTCAACTTTTATAAATTGAAAACTCTCTACCCCATCCATTCACACATTTTACACTGACACCTCTCCACCAGGTTTTGTATGCCAAATCCAGAGCTTTATAAATCAACAGAAAAATGAACATTTTGAGCTTGCTGCACGCGGTGCTGTCAGCCAAGAGCTGAGTTTTGGCAAGTGTTGCCATTTTATCTGCACAGCCATGTTTCTGCAATTATTTGAAATTTTATTGCATTTTGCTCCTATGGTTTTATAAAAATAACAAGAGTCCTCTTTTGGGGTCAGTTGAAGAGGGCAAAATCGGACAGATGCCCAAGAAGAACAAAGATCAGAGATATAGAAAGTGTCCTCTCTGGTTCCGCAAGACATTCTCTCAAGGAACCCCTCAGCCCTTGGATTCTGTGCAACATTCCAACCTCCTGCCTATAGCTTCTTTTTTGTTTAAACCCATTCAAGTTGATTTCTGATGTTGATTTCCAGGAGAAATTTTCTTAACATGACCAGTGACAAATACATTAGTGAATAAAAATTTACATTTTACAATGGATCCATGTAGGGACAGACTGATCAATGGATCTATCTATAGATAACTATACGTGAAAAAAAGTGAAAGTCACTCTGTCATGTTTTGACTCTTTGCAACTCCATGGACTGAGGCCTCCCAGGCTTCTCTGTCCATGTAATTCTCCTGGCAAGAATACTGAAGCGGGTTGCACATTTCCTCCTCCAGGGTATCTTCCTGACCCTGGCATGGAACCCAGGTTTCCTGCATGGCAGGTGGATTCTCTACCATCTGAGTCACCTGGAAAGCCATACATCTTTATCTGTATACAACACATACAATAACCCTTAACCAGGCACAAAGGACCTTGGGATCTAAACATTTAAGGAGTCCTTAAGCATTGCATTCCTGCCTTGAATAAACGATTAATTTGATTCCACCCATTACCTGTTCAATTAGAATTTAGTCAGTGTTTATTGAATGCATACGAAAGAGGATTCTGCAGAGTTTTTCTGAAAGTCCTTTCTTCCCCTTGAAGCACTTATGACCTAATGAAGAAGATAACATATACACTGTGACCCAATGCCCATTCTTCACCTTGTCATCATCACTTCAACTTTTATAAATTGAAAACTCTCTACCCCATCCATTCACACATTTTACACTGACACCTCTCCACCAGGTTTTGTATGCCAAATCCAGAGCTTTATAAATCAACAGAAAAATGAACATTTTGAGCTTGCTGCACGGCGGTGCTGTCAGCCAAGAGCTGAGTTTTGGCAAGTGTTGCCATTTTTATCTGCACAGCCATGTTTCTGCAATTATTTGAAATTTTTATTGCATTTTGCTCCTATGGTTTTATAAAAATAAGTGGGGAAGTGGAAAAATGAAAGCACTTCAACGTCATTCTCATAAACTTAACACGATCAAGATGAAGCTGGAAATGGGGCAGCCCGATGTGGCCAAAGCCTCGCTAGATTTAAACTGGTGAAGAAAAGCAACAAACAGAAGGAGCTTTTATGGAATGCTGTAAACATGTTTTCAAAGAGTGGACCTGGAGCAGAGGGATAACTAGAGACTTGATCCTTTCCACAGCCTGCTGAGGATGGAATCCCTTCCTCAATTGTTGGACCTTCACACATCGCTGCAGGACGGAAGTTTTCAGGAAGCATTGCTGATGAAAACAGGAAAATGCCTGTGGGCCAACATAAGTCCATAGAGTCATGAATCTGACGTCTGCTCCTATCAGGTAGAAATTCTAAGACGCTCCATGCGAAATGGAAAGCATCTGCCTCAGGCTAACTCAGCTCTTCCTCGCCTCTGCCCAGCTCATTCGTTGGGCCTTCCTGCCACAGCTCATGCCGCGAGTCTTGATCTAGCCAGTGGTTGTCAACCAGGGATGAGACTTTTGCCCCAAAGAGACACTGGGCAATGTCTGGAGGTATTTTTCACCATCTTGGGGAGGGCGGGAGTGCAGCACAACTGGCAGGGAGTGGGCACAACTGTGGGATGCTGCCGTGCACCCTGCTCCGGGTGGCTCCCCACCACAGCGATTCTTTGACCCAGAATTTCAAATAGTGCTGCCCAAGTTGAGAAAACCACTAGCCCCTCAACTCTGCTCTTGATTTAAGAATTCGTGTTCCTATTTTAAAACTCCCTGAATCCAATTAACTACATGCAGATCTTGGAGATACTGTGGGTTTGGTTCCAGACCCTCATAATAAAGCCAACACAAATTTTTGGTTTCCTGTTTCATACAAATGTTATGTTTACAGTATACCGTAGTCAAAGTGTGCAATCATATTACATCTGAAAAAAAAAAAAAAAACAATGTATATACTTTAACTTTAAAATAATTTATTGCTAAAAAATGATAACTATCATCTGACAATGCAGAGTTGCCACAAGCCTTCGATATGTAAAAACGGCACACCTATGAACCATGATAAAGCAGCGTGCAATAAAACAAGGCTAGCCTGTAACCTCTCTGGATGATGAGCTTTCCTCTCGAATTTGTGTGTGAGGAGGGACTGTGTACCTGTGGATGGAGACGGGGTTGGAATGGAACTGAGCAACACCCATCACTTACCGAGCACATGCTATGCATTGGCCACACTCTGTTCTAAGAGCTTTGCATACACAACTACATTTAACCCTCGAAAGAGCCCTATGAGGTAGGTCCGCTATGACCCTCATTTTACAGATGAGACATCCAGGGCTAAGAAAGGTTAGGCAAGATGTTTGAAGTCACAGAGGTCTAAAGTGCTGAGCCAGGACCAGAATAGAAGGAGCTTGACTCGTGAGCCAGAAAAACAGGCTTGTTTGATGGCAGGAAAAGCCAGAAAGGCAGGTGAGTCTTCCAGACAGCCTAGATGGGAAGGAGGAGAGGGGGTCCCTGGAGAGATGCACATGGGGAGACACGGCGGGGCAGGAAAATGTCTGTGCACGCCCTCTCGTTTCTTGGTGCTGATTCAGCTGCAGAAGCTGCAGTTCTGAGCTGTCAGGCTTGAACCTGGGGTCACACTGCAGGCCCGCTGTTTAACGCTCTCACACCATGGCGCTCTCATGGCCTGTAGAGAAGAGGCATTCCCCACTTTCAGACTCATCACATTCTGTTAACCCAGGACCTGTTTTGTGCAAAAGCTGCAAACTGTGAAGAGGAGCAGAAAGGCATGTGATATGTTTCAAGTTGAGAAAACTCCCTTGATTTAAGAATTCGTGTTCCTATTTTAAAACTCCCTGAATCCAATTAACTACATGCAGATCTTGGAGATACTGTGGGTTTGGTTCCAGACCCTCATAATAAAGCCAACACAAATTTTTGGTTTCCTGTTTCATACAAATGTTATGTTTACAGTATACCGTAGTCAAAGTGTGCAATCATATTACATCTGAAAAAAAAAAAAAAAAACAATGTATATACTTTAACTTTAAAATAATTTATTGCTAAAAAATGATAACTATCATCTGACAATGCAGAGTTGCCACAAGCCTTCGATATGTAAAAACGGCACACCTATGAACCATGATAAAGCAGCGTGCAATAAAACAAGGCTAGCCTGTAACCTCTCTGGATGATGAGCTTTCCTCTCGAATTTGTGTGTGAGGAGGGACTGTGTACCTGTGGATGGAGACGGGGTTGGAATGGAACTGAGCAACACCCATCACTTACCGAGCACATGCTATGCATTGGCCACACTCTGTTCTAAGAGCTTTGCATACACAACTACATTTAACCCTCGAAAGAGCCCTATGAGGTAGGTCCGCTATGACCCTCATTTTACAGATGAGACATCCAGGGCTAAGAAAGGTTAGGCAAGATGTTTGAAGTCACAGAGGTCTAAAGTGCTGAGCCAGGACCAGAATAGAAGGAGCTTGACTCGTGAGCCAGAAAAACAGGCTTGTTTGATGGCAGGAAAAGCCAGAAAGGCAGGTGAGTCTTCCAGACAGCCTAGATGGGAAGGAGGAGAGGGGGTCCCTGGAGAGATGCACATGGGGAGACACGGCGGGGCAGGAAAATGTCTGTGCACGCCCTCTCGTTTCTTGGTGCTGATTCAGCTGCAGAAGCTGCAGTTCTGAGCTGTCAGGCTTGAACCTGGGGTCACACTGCAGGCCCGCTGTTTAACGCTCTCACACCATGGCGCTCTCATGGCCTGTAGAGAAGAGGCATTCCCCACTTTCAGACTCATCACATTCTGTTAACCCAGGACCTGTTTTGTGCAAAAGCTGCAAACTGTGAAGAGGAGCAGAAAGGCATGTGATATGTTTCAATATGCTGGAGGAAGATGCTGACCAGCAAGGTTTGTTTATTAAAATCTTTATGTGGGGTGAAGCCCAATTGAGCTTATGTCAGCTGGTTTCTGGAGAGCCCCTGTTTCCAAGATCAGGCTGCTGTTTGTCTTCTTTAGGGAGCTGACGGAGGGCATTGTGGAGCATACATTATGCTAAAAACATCTGTATTACAGAAAATCAACAATGAAGGGCAACAGCTCCAAATGGGGTTCGTACTTTGAAAGGCTTTTATGTGTCAATAGATTAAACCGCTATTTTTATCCCAGGAGGAAATGAGAGGAAGTAACCAGTTTAAGAACAGCAGAACCCCGCCTAATTCTTTCTGCCAAGTTATTTTGCACACTCAGGAGGACACAGGGTGGGCTTTTGTTTTGTATTGCTTTTCAAATCAACATTAAAAAAAAATATTCTGCAAGTCATATCCGAAGTCAGAGTATGTGGGTTGACTTTTCTCTTTATTTTTTTTTTCCTCCACTGGGATGTGTGGCTCTGCATGAGACACAAGGCACAAGGCTTTTTCTCTGATGAAGAACTGGGTGCTATATATGCCTTCCTATTTAAAAACTCTGGAGGGTCACAGGCATACCCAGATGTGACACAGCAACTGACTTTCATCAGGAAACAATAATAATAATAATAACCAAGTGCAAACATTTATCAAGCACTTACTAAGACTCAGTATTTTTCATTTGTTATTTTGTCCTTGTCTGTCTATGATTTAGGTACTGTTATAATCATCTGCCTTGTTAAATTAACTTATTAGAGTATAACATCTACACCCATTTTTAAGCATGGGACTCAGCACATTTACAAACTGAAAACACCCAAGCAATCACCACCCAGAACAAGAGACAAGACACCTCCAGCCCTGTACTGCTCCGGACACTCTGTCACACCCCCTCGGTGATGACCACCAGCCCAACCTCAAATAGCATAAATTCAGTTCACCAAGCTCTGAACCTTCTCTAAGTGGTATCATAGCCTTTTCTTTCTGGCTACTTCCCTTCAACATTATGTTTGTAAGATTCATCCTCATTGTCTTGTGTAGCTGTGCTGTGTAATTGTATTGTGCATTATGTATGGTTAATTTCTCGTTTGTTATTGTTGCTGAGTCGGGTCCAGCTCTTTGTGACCCTATGGACTGCAGCATTGCCAGGCTCCTCTGTCCTTCACTATCTCTCAGAGTTTACTCAGATTTCTCATAGCTTGAGAATATCCCATTATGTGAATCTGCCACAGTTTATTTTTTCACTTTGTTGCTGATGGGTTTTGTCCATTTTATGGTTGAGGTCCATTTTAAAGTTGAAGGTTAAGGTTGAAGACTAAGAACACTGAGACTCATGAAGTTACTGCTGTGTTTATAAAGGATAACCAACAAGGAAGGACCTATTATTATAGCACATGGAACTCTGTTCAATGTTATGTGGCAGCCTGGCTGGAAGGAGGGCTTGGGGGAGAATGGACACATGAATTTTTCTGCATATATAAATTTTTTTCTTTTGCAAGTCATATCCGAAGTCAGAGTATGTGGGTTGACTTTTCTCTTTATTTTTCCTCCACTGGGATGTGTGGCTCTGCATGAGACACAAGGCACAAGGCTTTTTCTCTGATGAAGAACTGGGTGCTATATATGCCTTCCTATTTAAAAACTCTGGAGGGTCACAGGCATACCCAGATGTGACACAGCAACTGACTTTCATCAGGAAACAATAATAATAATAATAACCAAGTGCAAACATTTATCAAGCACTTACTAAGACTCAGTATTTTTCATTTGTTATTTTGTCCTTGTCTGTCTATGATTTAGGTACTGTTATAATCATCTGCCTTGTTAAATTAACTTATTAGAGTATAACATCTACACCCATTTTTAAGCATGGGACTCAGCACATTTACAAACTGAAAACACCCAAGCAATCACCACCCAGAACAAGAGACAAGACACCTCCAGCCCTGTACTGCTCCGGACACTCTGTCACACCCCCTCGGTGATGACCACCAGCCCAACCTCAAATAGCATAAATTCAGTTCACCAAGCTCTGAACCTTCTCTAAGTGGTATCATAGCCTTTTCTTTCTGGCTACTTCCCTTCAATATTATGTTTGTAAGATTCATCCTCATTGTCTTGTGTAGCTGTGCTGTGTAATTGTATTGTGCATTATGTATGGTTAATTTCTCATTTGTTATTGTTCGGTTGCTGAGTCGGGTCCAGCTCTTTGTGACCCGATGGACTGCAGCATTGCCAGGCTCCTCTGTCCTTCACTATCTCTCAGAGTTTACTCAGATTTCTCATAGCTTGAGAATATCCCATTATGTGAATCTGCCACAGTTTATTTTTTCACTTTGTTGCTGATGGGTTTTGTCCATTTTATGGTTGAGGTCCATTTTAAAGTTGAAGGTTAAGGTTGAAGACTAAGAACACTGAGACTCATGAAGTTACTGCTGTGTTTATAAAGGATAACCAACAAGGAAGGACCTATTATTATAGCACATGGAACTCTGTTCAATGTTATGTGGCAGCCTGGCTGGAAGGAGGGCTTGGGGGAGAATGGACACATGTATATTGATGCTGAGTCCCTTCACCGCTCACTTGATGATCACAACACTGTTGACCAGCTATACCCCAATATAAAACCAAAAGTTCAAAAGAAAAAAAAAGGAGGTTAAAAATAATTTGCCCAAGTCACAAAGCTAAAAAATGGTGGATCTGGGGCTCTAATGTGGCTTTGGCCTAGTTCCAAAAAGTTAGACTTGCAGGGACCTCTCTCGGACGGGTAGAAAGCTTTTTGTGCAAACAATTTGGGAAGACCACTGGAAGAGAATATTTAAGGAACTCGACATGATTCAAAAACCCACCTCCATGGAGCTCATTCCCCATAGGCATGTCTCTATACCTTGGGCTCCCATCTCACACTTCCTCCCTTTTATATTCCTTTGATGGACTGTTTCAATATCCTATCATGATCTCAAGCATTGTGGGACTTGACTGAGTTGCAGAGACAGGAAGCACACCGCGGTAGCTGAGACCTAGAAAAAATGTTGAGTGTAAGACATGTCCTTAGAGAAGCATCCACAGGAACATGTGAAAGCTCCTATGATGTGTCAGCAGAAGATGGCAAGGGGCATGTCCAAATACAGTGTGGACATGGCCATATTTGTGGGTTTTCTCTAACCCATGTGCTGGCTCCCTCCCTCCCCTCTCCAACATTTCTCCTACACGTAGTTTATTATGCTGTTGCCAGGTCATTCCCAGGGTGAGCATCAATTTGGCACATCCGATGAACCGACTCACTCTGAGGATAATTGTATGCTAATTTGCGTTCATGCTTTCTACATGATTTTTAGGCAGAAAGGATAAGGAAAGAAAGAAATGGAACACTTTCAACGAAGTATGTTAACAGTGAAGGAAACATTAGTTTGTCCTGATAGTTTGTCCTCTTTAAATGGAAGGGAATCCAATGAAGAGTTGTCATTCAGTCCCATAAAGAGAGAGCATCTTAGGCGACCTGTTTGGTCCCACACTTTGAATTCTTCTCCAACCTTATAATCAGCAGTGATCATGACTGGAGACACAGGGAGACAAGCCATAGAACCCACAGGCATCTACAGTCATGCCACCCTGCATAGGCTAACACACTCAGCTTGTTAAAACGGCAGGAATCACAGACGCAGTTGAGATATGGGCCAGTTATTTCACTGCTGTAAATGCCATTGAGGTTTCCAGGCATTCTTCTAGAAGAAAACCACGTTGCTCTGCAGAGTCTCAAGAATCCTTCTCTCCTTCAAGCGCACCTGAAGGAACGCAGAGGCGGACTCGCGCTGTCCCGTGTATTGGTTTGCTCTGGCAAAGTGCAGCCAACAAGGTGGCCTGAACAACATAAATGTGTCATCCCACAGCTCTGGGACCAAAGAGTCCCACATCCAGAGGTTGGCAGAGCTGCTTCCTTCTGAAAGCCGTGAGGAAAGGACGTGTTTCATGCTTCTGTCTTTGGTTTGCACATGGCTATCTCTATGTTCATACTGTGTTCTCCCCGTGTGTGTGTGTCCTATCCAAATGTCCCTGCTCACAAAGACGTCAATCCTTCTGGATCAGGGCCACTCTTCTGCCCTCCCTCTAACTGAATTACCTCTGTAAAGACCCTACCTCCAAATAAGGTCATGTGCTGGAATCCTAGGGGTTAGGACTTTATTATTTTTTTTTAAGATTTATTTATTTATTTATTTTGGGCGGCGGTCGGGTTGGGGAGGGAGGGGAGCGGGCGGGCCACTTCTATTGGTCTTTCATTTATCTATTTTCATCCATCTTTGTTCTTTGGCCCATGTGGGCCTCCCATCATGGTGGCGTCTATCGTCGCAGAGTGCCAACTCTGGGTGCATGCACTCCAGAGCTCCGGCTCGGTAATTGGACACATCAGTCCAGCTGCTCCGCGGCACGTGGGATCTTCCCAGGCCAGGGCTCGAACCGGCGCCCCTTGGACTGCAAGGCGGTGTCCTTACCCACTGGACCACCAGGGGAAGCCCGGGTTAGGACTTTAAATATGAAATGTAGGGGCACCCAGCTCAGCCTATAATGTGGACTCCTACAAAGATGTCTTTGTCTCTCCTCAGTGTACCATGGAATCACCGCTCCCAGCATATCTAGGGTTCACACTTGGCATGCTATGACCTCAACCAAATAAGCGTGCTGAAAAGAAAGGAATCAACTTGCCATGGCTCCAGTTCCAACGTCTTTGAGGTCTTCTAATATCTCATCACAGCAGGGAGTGCTGTTCTGTCTGTCAGGATCTCCTGAGGCTGACGGAATTGGGGAGGCCTATCTGACTTCTGGCTCAGTCTCCCCCATCTCCTTCCACACGCCTGTTGGTCGTACCTCTCTCTCCTCCCTCCAGTCAGGCACTTCCTTCCCTCCCTTTGCTGATGCTCCTCCAGCTCCTTTCTCTTCTTTCTCTGCCCCGTGATCAGTCATTTCATATCTCACTCAGTTCATGTCTCCATGACAGGTGCTTGTCACCCACATCGTTGGAACAGACAGGATCTTGTTCTAGGTTGTTTTATTAAATGGTTTGATGAAGGAAGAAGGAAGGACATTTTCTCCTTCCCTCTGCAAGGTCTCAGTGGCTCACAAGAGTTGTCAGTGCTATCCAACCAATTCCACAATTCCAATTCCTCAGTTTCCTGGGTCCATGGAGTCCTCTACCAGGTATCCTGTCTTTGAAGCTGCTTCCAGGCAAGCAGAGACTGGACAGCTTGAATGCACGGATCTTAGACAGATGACTGTGAACACTCAAGAGATGTTATCCATGGTTAAATGAGAGGAGAGAGTTAAGACTTGATTTTTTACTTTCCTGTATGAAAATATCACTTTTTTAGAAACATTGTTTTATCTCCAGTGCTATTTCTCATGAAGTCTTCTCTTTCAAATTGACTTTTAATTTCAGGAAGTGACTTCATCTCATAAAAATTCCTCCCATTCAATTTGAAGGCAGAATCAAGTTGCTGAAATTCATCACTTGGATAGAAAGGAAGAGGTTTGCTGTTGGGAATGACTTATATAGGGTTTTAAAATATAACATTTGACCTTATTTCTCTAACAATGCAAAACTTGAAGTTTTTTTCTGAACATTTTGAAGTCCTCCTGACTGGATGGATGGATAGATGTGTATCAAATAGGCCATTTCAAAACCATTGGCAATACCTGGCTTAGTCTCTCCAGAAAAATTTACAGCTTTCTACTGGAATCCCTGGTGCTAAGGGAAGCACACTCTTTCAAGATGGAAATCTACTCTTCATAGCACTATTTGCTAATAGACCCAAGTATTATACCCAACTGACTGATGTAAACACCTGTGAAAAAGACAGAGAAAGTATGCATATGCATACCTAATCCCATGCCAGACATAACTTTCAGTACATGTTAGGCTGTTGTTACTGTTGTTCAGTCATTAAGTTGTGTCTGGCTCTTTGCAACCCCATGAACTGCATGCAGCACACTAGGCTTCCCTGTCCTCCACTATCTCCTGGAGTTTGCACAAATTCACCTCCATTGAGTCAGTGATGCCATCCGACCAATTCATCCTCTGTCGCACCCTTCTCCTCCTGCCCTCAATCTTCCCAGCATCAGGATCTTTTCCAGTTGAGTTGGATCTTTGCATCAGGTGGCCAAAGTATTGCAGCTTCAGCATCAACCCTTCCAATGAATATTCAGGGCTGATTTCCTTTTTTTTCCTTGCAATCATGAAAAGCCAAAGGCAAATTCCACAATTCCAATTCCTCAGTTTCCTGGGTCCATGGATCCTCTACCAGGTATCCTGTCTTTGAAGCTGCTTCCAGGCAAGCAGAGACTGGACAGCTTGAATGCACGGATCTTAGACAGATGACTGTGAACACTCAAGAGATGTTATCCATGGTTAAATGAGAGGAGAGAGTTAAGACTTGATTTTTTACTTTCCTGTATGAAAATATCACTTTTTTAGAAACATTGTTTTATCTCCAGTGCTATTTCTCATGAAGTCTTCTCTTTCAAATTGACTTTTAATTTCAGGAAGTGACTTCATCTCATAAAAATTCCTCCCATTCAATTTGAAGGCAGAATCAAGTTGCTGAAATTCATCACTTGGATAGAAAGGAAGAGGTTTGCTGTTGGGAATGACTTATATAGGGTTTTAAAATATAACATTTGACCTTATTTCTCTAACAATGCAAAACTTGAAGTTTTTTTCTGAACATTTTGAAGTCCTCCTGACTGGATGGATGGATAGATGTGTATCAAATAGGCCATTTCAAAACCATTGGCAATACCTGGCTTAGTCTCTCCAGAAAAATTTACAGCTTTCTACTGGAATCCCTGGTGCTAAGGGAAGCACACTCTTTCAAGATGGAAATCTACTCTTCATAGCACTATTTGCTAATAGACCCAAGTATTATACCCAACTGACTGATGTAAACACCTGTGAAAAAGACAGAGAAAGTATGCATATGCATACCTAATCCCATGCCAGACATAACTTTCAGTACATGTTAGGCTGTTGTTACTGTTGTTCAGTCATTAAGTTGTGTCTGGCTCTTTGCAACCCCATGAACTGCATGCAGCACACTAGGCTTCCCTGTCCTCCACTATCTCCTGGAGTTTGCACAAATTCACCTCCATTGAGTCAGTGATGCCATCCGACCAATTCATCCTCTGTCGCACCCTTCTCCTCCTGCCCTCAATCTTCCCAGCATCAGGATCTTTTCCAGTTGAGTTGGATCTTTGCATCAGGTGGCCAAAGTATTGCAGCTTCAGCATCAGCCCTTCCAATGAATATTCAGGGCTGATTTCCTTTGGGATTTACTGGTTTGATCTCTTTAGGCAAATCTTAATTTGTGTTGAAAAGCCAAAGGCAAAGATAGAAAAAAAGAAAAGACCTACTTCCTTAAGTCAGTTAAGTTTAATTCACTAAATAGACTGGTGTTTTCATACCAAAATGCAAAAGTGAGGAAATACAATGAAAAGAAAAAGATGTTTTTAAAATATTCTGATCCCTATCCTTGTAGTTTCTTTGTGCAATAATAGTGTATTGCGTACTTCGTACATGTGGGCAATGAGAATAACGTGGGGGGAAACAGAAAGGTTAGGATGGTTGCAGCACAATGTAGAAGAACATGTGAGCACATCGTCTAACCCAGGCTTGGAGGGGAGAGACATGTTGAAAGAAAGTGCTGTCTGTTGGGAGGCCTGAAGTCAGTCGAGGAGATGGCAATTATCTGGAAGCAAGACGAAAGGGGCCTGAGCAGCGCGTCGGCAGGAGAGATGGAGAAAAGCCATCAGATTAGTGAGATGTTAGGAGGGAGAATCTCTTGGACTTGGTGGCACCGCTGCCTCTGTGTCCTCCAGGCTGTGGCCCTGAAGACCGTAGAGGGACAGATGGGAAGGTGATTGATTTCACAAAGCGACTAACCATAACCGATACATCTGCTTTGTCGATCTCTGTTTTCACACGGTGCAGGCCTGTTTACAACTGAGTAAAGATCAGGTGCAGAACAGATTTGACTCAACTGAGTCTTCCTATACCAACAAATTTCTTCCACTGTCTCATTGAGGTAGACTCACTGCTGGGCTGGATACCTGAGTCGTGAATGAAATCCTTCCCACTCCAGTCCCTTTAAGCAGGGATAGGAGCCTCCTTTCATCCACCCTCCATGATACAATCAAGAGGCTTGCTCAAGGTGGGCAAACACTGATGTGTTCTGTGTGGACAAGACGTCATTAACGTAGCAACTTCTATAGGTTAGCTACTGGAGATTCCCCCCATCAAAGAAAGTCTCAAATGCCCTCCTTCTTGAGCTTACAGTGAAAGAGAAGAGAAAAAGTGTGGTAAGTGACGTAAGAATGCTCATGCCCAGTCATGTCCAGCTCTTTGAGACCCATGGACTAAAGCCTTCCTGGCTCCTCTGTCCGTGGGATTCTCCAGGCAAGAATACTGGAGTGGGGTGCCACTTCCCCCTCCAGGGTATCTTTTTCACCCACAGATCAAACCCGTGTCTCCTGTGTCTCCCGCATTGGCAAGTGGACTTCTTTCCCACTGAGCCACCTGGGAAGCCATGTGTGGACACATTCTCATGAGCATGAGGTGCAGGGTATGAGCTTTGGGTCTGGGCTTCGGGAACGGAACGCAGGGGGTTCTCAGGCAGGAGGCAGCAGGGAGGCTCCATCCGCACCGACTGGTGGGAGCTGCCCAGACAGAGAGGTGCATGTGCGCATTCCAGGGAATCAAAGCTTCATGAACAAGAAGCTCAAAATAAAAAAGGCAGGGAAGGTTGAGGAGCCATGAATAGTCCCTGAGAGACCGCCAGAGTGCTGAGGGTCACTGAGGAGAGTGAGAAGCAGCCTGAAGCAGAGAGAGTGGAAAGGGCTCTGAACACCAAAGAAAGCGGAGCCATGGACACGACGGGGCCACGAGCGATCCATCAAGCAACACAGCGAGGGGCCAGCCCTGCCCTCGGGAGCAGCGTGCCAACGGGAGAGGGGAGGTGAGCATCGAGGACACTAGCTAATAGTCTCTGAAGCAGCCTGACCAAGATTTGAGGAAAATCTGAACCAAGGTTTTGACAGCAGCAGTAGCAACAAGGAGCAAGGTCAACTGACAATCCTCCAATAGAATCTAGAAAAGTGGATGACCAACAGGATATCAGCTGGAAAAAGAGACTCGAGAGTTCTTGTCTGAGTTCATTCTGGCAGCTATAACAAAATGCCATGCAGGTGGCTTACAAACAACAGAAATTCATTTCTCATAGTCCCAGAGGCCAAGAAGTCCAAGGTCAAGCCATCAGCAGATTAGGAGTCTTGTGAGAACCTGCTTCCTGGTTCACAGATATCCATCTGGTCACTGCGACCTCACAGGGCAGAAGAGGGCAGCTCTCTGTGAAACCTTTATGGGACCCCCGTAGAGAATGTGGTAAGTGACGTAAGAATGCTCATGCCCAGTCATGTCCAGCTCTTTGAGACCCATGGACTAAAGCCTTCCTGGCTCCTCTGTCCGTGGGATTCTCCAGGCAAGAATACTGGAGTGGGGTGCCACTTCCCCCTCCAGGGTATCTTTTTCACCCACAGATCAAACCCGTGTCTCCTGTGTCTCCCGCATTGACAAGTGGACTTCTTTCCCACTGAGCCACCTGGGAAGCCATGTGTGGACACATTCTCATGAGCATGAGGTGCAGGGTATGAGCTTTGGGTCTGGGCTTCGGGAACGGAACGCAGGGGGTTCTCAGGCAGGAGGCAGCAGGGAGGCTCCATCCGCACCGACTGGTGGGAGCTGCCCAGACAGAGAGGTGCATGTGCGCATTCCAGGGAATCAAAGCTTCATGAACAAGAAGCTCAAAATAAAAAAGGCAGGGAAGGTTGAGGAGCCATGAATAGTCCCTGAGAGACCGCCAGAGTGCTGAGGGTCACTGAGGAGAGTGAGAAGCAGCCTGAAGCAGAGAGAGTGGAAAGGGCTCTGAACACCAAAGAAAGCGGAGCCATGGACACGACGGGGCCACGAGCGATCCATCAAGCAACACAGCGAGGGGCCAGCCCTGCCCTCGGGAGCAGCGTGCCAACGGGAGAGGGGAGGTGAGCATCGAGGACACTAGCTAATAGTCTCTGAAGCAGCCTGACCAAGATTTGAGGAAAATCTGAACCAAGGTTTTGACAGCAGCAGTAGCAACAAGGAGCAAGGTCAACTGACAATCCTCCAATAGAATCTAGAAAAGTGGATGACCAACAGGATATCAGCTGGAAAAAGAGACTCGAGAGTTCTTGTCTGAGTTCATTCTGGCAGCTATAACAAAATGCCATGCAGGTGGCTTACAAACAACAGAAATTCATTTCTCATAGTCCCAGAGGCCAAGAAGTCCAAGGTCAAGCCATCAGCAGATTAGGAGTCTTGTGAGAACCTGCTTCCTGGTTCACAGATATCCATCTGGTCACTGCGACCTCACAGGGCAGAAGAGGGCAGCTCTCTGTGATCCCTTTTCCAATCCCTTTCTAATCCCATTCATGAGGGCAGAGCATTTTCCATGGAGCCAAGGTGGCTCCGTGGTACGGAATCTGCCTGCCAACTAAGAGACACAGGTTCAGTGCTTGGATTGGGAAGATCCCCTAGTGAAGGAAATGGCACCCTACTCCAGTATTTCTGCCTGGGAAACCCCATGGACAGAGCAGTCTGGAGGGTCATATAGTCCACGGGGTCTCAAAGAGTCGGAAGCACTGGATGCAGCACAGCCCAAGATCTAGTAAGAGGGTCTGGCAACAATCTGGATGCAGACGCAGAAGGAGGCCATCGGCCAGAGGTCCACGGAGAGCTTCGCCCCTGCCTACCACATGCCTCCCTGTCTTCTCAGAACAGACAAGTTAAGGGCAGGGAGGTCATCTGTTCCACCCAGGGTCGTGGGAGTCTCTGGAATGCATGCTGCGGCCACCAGCCTGCCCTCATTCTTCGGCCAGCCCTACAAGTGGGGTCAGGGCGCCTCTCCATCTGATCATCATTTACCCATCGCCTTTACTCCTTTCTTAGCCCCAGGGGAAATGCTGCTTAGGTTTGGGGGTACTGATGGGGTACTGAAGGGGGTGCAGGGTGGTTGCCTCCCCTCCTGACATTTCTCCCTAAGGAGGCTGTCCTTTGAAGCAGTGTAAAAGAGCACTCAGGCCATTTGCTCTCCGCTCTCCCACATCCTTGCCCCAGGGCCAGGAGCTTTCCAACATCCCTCCCCGCAAGGCCAGATGCGTCAGAGGGCCCCACGGCTTTCAAGGAGGGAGGGGCTGGTGAAGGGAGACGGACTGGCCAGGCGAGAGAGGGGGTGAAACAGAGGTTAACTTTTCAAAGCCATCATCTTTCCAGCAAGGCTCCCCACGCCTGTGTGCTCGCAGCAAGTGCATGTGCTGCATTAATTCACCTGGACCTCTCATCCTTCCCAGCCTGGACACCCAGGTCTCTCCACACTCTGCCATGCCAGTTTCCTCAGGCCCCAGACTGGAGCAGCTGTCATGCCCTCTCAAGCCAAGTTCAGCAGTTTGGAGAAAAGGACATGCTTCCTGGTTCACAGATATCCATCTGGTCACTGCGACCTCACAGGGCAGAAGAGGGCAGCTCTCTGTGATCCCTTTTCCAATCCTTTCTAATCCCATTCATGAGGGCAGAGCATTTTCCATGGAGCCAAGGTGGCTCCGTGGTCAGAATCTGCCTGCCAACTAAGAGACACAGGTTCAGTGCTTGGATTGGGAAGATCCCCTAGTGAAGGAAATGGCACCCTACTCCAGTATTTCTGCCTGGGAAGCCCCATGGACAGAGCAGTCTGGAGGGTCATATAGTCCACGGGGTCTCAAAGAGTCGGAAGCACTGGATGCAGCACAGCCCAAGATCTAGTAAGAGGGTCTGGCAACAATCTGGATGCAGACGCAGAAGGAGGCCATCGGCCAGAGGTCCACGGAGAGCTTCGCCCCTGCCTACCACATGCCTCCCTGTCTTCTCAGAACAGACAAGTTAAGGGCAGGGAGGTCATCTGTTCCACCCAGGGTCGTGGGAGTCTCTGGAATGCATGCTGCGGCCACCAGCCTGCCCTCATTCTTCGGCCAGCCCTACAAGTGGGGTCAGGGCGCCTCTCCATCTGATCATCATTTACCCATCGCCTTTACTCCTTTCTTAGCCCCAGGGGAAATGCTGCTTAGGTTTGGGGGTACTGATGGGGTACTGAAGGGGGTGCAGGGTGGTTGCCTCCCCTCCTGACATTTCTCCCTAAGGAGGCTGTCCTTTGAAGCAGTGTAAAAGAGCACTCAGGCCATTTGCTCTCCGCTCTCCCACATCCTTGCCCCAGGGCCAGGAGCTTTCCAACATCCCTCCCCGCAAGGCCAGATGCGTCAGAGGGCCCCACGGCTTTCAAGGAGGGAGGGGCTGGCGAAGGGAGACGGACTGGCCAGGCGAGAGAGGGGGTGAAACAGAGGTTAACTTTTCAAAGCCATCATCTTTCCAGCAAGGCTCCCCACGCCTGTGTGCTCGCAGCAAGTGCATGTGCTGCATTAATTCACCTGGACCTCTCATCCTTCCCAGCCTGGACACCCAGGTCTCTCCACACTCTGCCATGCCAGTTTCCTCAGGCCCCAGACTGGAGCAGCTGTCATGCCCTCTCAAGCCAAGTTCAGCAGTTTGGAGAAAAGGACATGCCAGTCCCACAGAGGAATGATAAATGCTGAAAAGTACTGCATTAGGCTCTTCATTAACTGGAGGGCCAATAAATTTACGAAAATTGTGAGCCAGTTAATTTACTACTTAGAGCAATTAATGGCTAATTAGCAGGAGGACAGGGCTGACCCTTCTCTTCATCTCCATTCACTCCTGAGCACCCACAGGCAGGCGCTGACTCCAGGGCAGGAAATGGAGCTCTTGTTGTCGGGTTACTGCGTATTACTGTCAGATCCCAGGAGGCACCACGGGATGGGCTGGACTGAATGCCACCTTCTCTTCCTGTTGGAACTTTCCCAGAGGGCCCATGCATTTTTTTTTTAACTTTTAAAATAGCTTTTTATTATGAAGATAGTAAAACACATCAAAACCACCATGAACATCAACCACCTTCAACAGTTAACTATATATGGCCAAATTTATTTCATCTATGCACCCTCTTGGGATTATTTTAAAGCACATCCTAGGCTTCCTACGATTTCATCTATACGTGTTCAGTACATATCACTAAAAGGGAGGGACTTTTAAAAACACAGTACCATTACTACACCTAAAAAATACTACTGACAATTCCTCAAGGTCATTAAATTTTCTCACGATTTTTCTAGTTTCTAAATGTGTTTACATTGGGATACAAATAGGACCTCGACAGTGTACCTGGTTGATTTGCCTCTGACTGCAACACTCTTTTAATCTCAGGTTCCTCCTGGGTCACTGCTTGTACCTCGCAATGTTTTGCTGAATAAAGTGTGTCACACGTCCTTAGCATTAGACACAGTCTGGATCTGGCTGATGGCATTCCTTTAATGATGCTAAGTGTGTTTGTGTGCATGTGGGTGTGTGTGTATGTGAGATGCCTGCAGAAGTTACTGGGTGGGCGAAAAAGTTCATTCAGGTTTTTTCCATAACACCTTATGGAAAAACCAGAATGGATTTCTTGGCTAACCCCACAGATCTGGAGACAGTTCAGACCAGGTTGTTTCTGTTCTGGTTTGGTAAGAACTTCAAAGGTGTGTGTGGGGGGGTGTCCACCTGGAGAGGCATGAAGTCTGGTTGTCACTCTTGTTTGATGTTATCACACTGTTGATGATTACTGCCTGCAGCCATCTTTCTCAGTCGAGGGGGATTTTTGTCCTCCCTGGGAACCTGTGACAATGTCTTGAGCCTTGGTCAGCAGAGTTGGGGGACGAGATGCTCCTGGAATCTCAGGGGTGCATGTCAGGAATGTTGCACGATTCACAGTGGACATTCTGGCCCCAAAGGTCAATAGGCCACTGCATGAAACCCTGTGTAGTCCAGCACTAAGAAACCCTGGCCTGGATCCACTTATTCATGGGGTGGGGGTGTGTGGCAAAGTATTACATTTTTAATTTCATCATTCATTTTTTATTTATTAGCATTAATATTGGGATAAAAAAAAAAACTTCCTAATTTGGTTTCCCTGAGATAGAATTCATAGAGTTAATGTAGGCTAATGTTTAATTCTTTCATTTACCAGTCTTCTAAATAATAAGAGAGTTTCCTAGACGCCTCCAAAGGTGACGAGTGAGATTTTTTCTTGTAAAAATCATGTATAACTTGAGAGTACAAAGGAACTGGGTATGTTCCAACCATGACTGTGATAATCTTTTCTGATGCCTAGATCATCCCATCTTTGGATATCTGGAGCTCATTCAGGTGGATTTCTGAAGACTTTTTGACACACGTCTGTAATCTTTAAACATCGGCTTACATGTCAGGGTGACAAGACTCTCTAAGGTCATCTTGTCTATTGACTCTCTTGGATTGGAATGAGTCACTTCTCCAAGAAGCCTTGGGTTCTTACAGCGGTATTTAGCAATCATCGTCTAATTATGCATGTTAAGACATAAATAGCCCTTGTAGTATTTTATTTCTCCTTGAGGATGGGATTTTCTGAGCTTTTTCACACATAAAAATATTTATACAGTTGACCCTTGAACACCAGTCCTCTCCAGTTGGAAATCCGAGTTTAACTTTTCAATCCGCCTTCAATATATGGGATTCCACACACAAGATTCAAGCAATCCCAGGCCATGTAGTACTGTACCAGGTATTTAGTGAAGGAAATTCATGGATCGGTAACCCACACAGCTCAAACTCCTATCGCCCAATTGTACACAAAATGGAGGTTTCACCCCAACTCAAACCTAAAGTCACTGGAAACTTCTGAACACTGGCAATACATCCACTCCCATTTCCAGATCTACTCTTTCGATCGTCAGCCCCAGGGATGGGACAGAGTGTCCTGGAGCCCAATACTGAGGATAAAATAGGCTGGATTTGGGGGGCCAAAAAGGCCTGGAAATGCCAGAGTCAGTCTGAACTCCAGGCCGTTGGTCTTTCCAAGGAAAGGACTTCACCACACCCTTCTCCCGGGCTGCAGATGGAAAACAAGCCCCACAGGCAGAGGTTCCAGGCAAGCTGGAGACCTTGAGGAGGAGTGTCAGCTGCAGCTGAAGTCTGGGCAGATGAACTGAACCTCTTCAATATCACAGGCCAGGTACAAACTTCATACTAAACAGAGAGGCAGGTACGGTTATTTAGCATTAATATTGGGATAAAAAAAAACTTCCTAATTTGGTTTCTGAGATAGAATTCATAGAGTTAATGTAGGCTAATGTTTAATTCTTTCATTTACCAGTCTTCTAAATAATAAGAGAGTTTCCTAGACGCCTCAAAGGTGACGAGTGAGATTTTTTCTTGTAAAAATCATGTATAACTTGAGAGTACAAAGGAACTGGGTATGTTCCAACCATGACTGTGATAATCTTTTCTGATGCCTAGATCATCCCATCTTTGGATATCTGGAGCTCATTCAGGTGGATTTCTGAAGACTTTTTGACACACGTCTGTAATCTTTAAACATCGGCTTACATGTCAGGGTGACAAGACTCTCTAAGGTCATCTTGTCTATTGACTCTCTTGGATTGGAATGAGTCACTTCTCCAAGAAGCCTTGGGTTCTTACAGCGGTATTTAGCAATCATCGTCTAATTATGCATGTTAAGACATAAATAGCCCTTGTAGTATTTTATTCCTCCTTGAGGATGGGATTTTCTGAGCTTTTTCACACATAAAAATATTTATACAGTTGACCCTTGAACACCAGTCCTCTCCAGTTGGAAATCCGAGTTTAACTTTTCAATCCGCCTTCAATATATGGGATTCCACACACAAGATTCAAGCAATCCCAGGCCATGTAGTACTGTACCAGGTATTTAGTGAAGGAAATTCATGGATCGGTAACCCACGCAGCTCAAACTCCTATCGCCCAATTGTACACAAAATGGAGGTTTCACCCCAACTCAAACCTAAAGTCACTGGAAACTTCTGAACACTGGCAATACATCCACTCCCATTTCCAGATCTACTCTTTCGATCGTCAGCCCCAGGGATGGGACAGAGTGTCCTGGAGCCCAATACTGAGGATAAAATAGGCTGGATTTGGGGGGCCAAAAAGGCCTGGAAATGCCAGAGTCAGTCTGAACTCCAGGCCGTTGGTCTTTCCAAGGAAAGGACTTCACCACACCCCTTCTCCCGGGCTGCAGATGGAAAAACAAGCCCCACAGGTAGAGGTTCCAGGCAAGCTGCGGAGACCTTGAGGAGGAGTGTCAGCGGCAGCTGAAGTCTGGGCAGATGAACTGAACCTCTTCAATATCACAGGCCAGGTACAAACTTCATACTAAACAGAGAGGCTATGGAATAGGATGCTAGAGTACCACTCACACTTAGAATGTGTGACCTTGAAGAAGTCTTGACTCACTGCAGGTCCCTCTGAGCTACCTTTAGATGCTGGGACCACTGAATTTTAGGAGAAAGAGTGAGAAACACTGTGAAGCCATTAGGAGCACAGTCTGCTGCAACAAAGCGCCTCTTATTATACATTCAGGTAGCTTAAATGATACAGTTAGAAAGCACATCATTTCTTTAAAGTCCAGAAATTGTTTACAAAGGGAATTGCTATCTCCTAAATTCTTAAAGAGTTTAATATCTCAGAGCTGCCTAACTCAGGTGTAAGCTGAAGCATGTCAGGTTGAGAGGCCTCCCAGGTAGCTCAGTGGCAAGGAATCCACTTGCAATGCAGGAGATGCCGGTTCAGTCCCTGGGTCAGAAAGATCCCCTGGAGGAGGAAATGGCAACCCACTCCAGCAGCCGAGACTGGAAAATCCCATGGACGAGGCGCCTGGATGGTTGCAGTCCATGGGTCACAAAAGAGTTGGACATGACTTAGACAAAACAACAACCACCTGTCAGGTTGAAATGGGCCATAAATCCTTTTGGGAAACAAGGTAGGAAATGATACAGAGTTAGAGATAGATAGATATCTTGCAGACATATATATTGTGGAAACACACCTGCTGTCTGAAAAAAAGAAAAAAAAGTGGCTGAATTTTCTTTTCTTTTCTTTTTTTTGGGTGAAGCCCTGCAGCCACCTCTGAGTGAGCCCAATAACAACCCCACTGCCCTCACTGGAAACTTCTGAACACTGGCAATACATCCACTCCCATTTCCAGATCTACTCTTTCGATCGTCAGCCCCAGGGATTTGGAGCCCAATACTGAGGATAAAATAGGCTGGATTTGGGGCCAAAAGGCCTGGAAATGCCAGAGTCAGTCTGAACTCCAGGCCGTTGGTCTTTCCAAGGAAAGGACTTCACCACACCCCTTCTCCCGGGCTGCAGATGGAAAAACAAGCCCCACAGGTAGAGGTTCCAGGCAAGCTGCGGAGACCTTGAGGAGGAGTGTCAGCGGCAGCTGAAGTCTGGGCAGATGAACTGAACCTCTTCAATATCACAGGCCAGGTACAAACTTCATACTAAACAGAGAGGCTATGGAATAGGATGCTAGAGTACCACTCACACTTAGAATGTGTGACCTTGAAGAAGTCTTGACTCACTGCAGGTCCCTCTGAGCTACCTTTAGATGCTGGGACCACTGAATTTTAGGAGAAAGAGTGAGAAACACTGTGAAGCCATTAGGAGCACAGTCTGCTGCAACAAAGCGCCTCTTATTATACATTGAGGTAGCTTAAATGATACAGTTAGAAAGCACATCATTTCTTTAAAGTCCAGAAATTGTTTACAAAGGGAATTGCTATCTCCTAAATTCTTAAAGAGTTTAATATCTCAGAGCTGCCTAACTCAGGTGTAAGCTGAAGCATGTCAGGTTGAGAGGCCTCCCAGGTAGCTCAGTGGCAAGGAATCCACTTGCAATGCAGGAGATGCCGGTTCAGTCCCTGGGTCAGAAAGATCCCCTGGAGGAGGAAATGGCAACCCACTCCAGCAGCCGAGACTGGAAAATCCCATGGACGAGGCGCCTGGATGGTTGCAGTCCATGGGTCACAAAAGAGTTGGACATGACTTAGACAAAACAACAACCACCTGTCAGGTTGAAATGGGCCATAAATCCTTTTGGGAAACAAGGTAGGAAATGATACAGAGTTAGAGATAGATAGATATCTTGCAGACATATATATTGTGGAAACACACCTGCTGTCTGAAAAAAAGAAAAAAAAGTGGCTGAATTTTCTTTTCTTTTCTTTTTTTTGGGTGAAGCCCTGCAGCCACCTCTGAGTGAGCCCAATAACAACCCCACTGCCCAGGTGATGGGATCAGATTAGCCCGCTCCCGCTCTCATGTCCTGTGCTGAGGGAATTAGAAGGCGCCGATGGAGCTGGAGCGGCGCTCGTTTGCATTTCTCAGTGACATCCTCTAATGAGCTGACAACGCGGAACACCAGGCTGCTGTCTTGGAGAAATGAAAACAATCCAGTGGTCATTTCACATCCTATCACCCTAATGACAACCCAAGAGCTGCCTTCTCCTTGCCTTTGATTAAAATTCCCCGGGACCTGCTGGGGAATCGAGCATAAGAGCCCCATGAGGGGAAAGGGGACCAAAGAGGGCTGGGCAGAGGGACGGCAGAGCCCCCCTCCTCTCAGGATAAGACACATTTGGGGAAGTCAGAAAGCCCAAGGGTGACCAGCCTGGGTGCTGCTTGAAATTTGCGCTCTTGAAAGTCGTCAGCTACCGTGCCTGCTTAATGTTCTCCTTGCAGAGCCAATGAGGGATTTCACCAAAGAGATCCAGCATTATGTCGTGGCTCAAATGGGGCTCACGCCTCACAGAAGCACAAATTATAGGGATGACACTTCAAGGTGGGAATTCAGCCAGCGTGCTGCGAGGCAGCTGGACTTCGCTGTTACGATGTTGAAATTCTGCTTAGGGTTGACCAAGAAAACCCCTCCCCGAGCCATCTCCCACCCACTGCCTCAAGCTGTGCCTGCCCCTCTCCGAAGACCTCTGGCCTACCCCAACAACCAACAACTTTACTGCACCCGGATTCAGCACAGTAGGTGATTTCCCTGGAGGTCAACCCATGCAGCCGAGACTGGAAAATCCATGGACGAGGCGCCTGGATGGTTGCAGTCCATGGGTCACAAAAGAGTTGGACATGACTTAGACAAAACAACAACCACCTGTCAGGTTGAAATGGGCCATAAATCCTTTTGGGAAACAAGGTAGGAAATGATACAGAGTTAGAGATAGATAGATATCTTGCAGACATATATATTGTGGAAACACACCTGCTGTCTGAAAAAAAGAAAAAAAAGTGGCTGAATTTTCTTTTCTTTTCTTTTTTTTGGGTGAAGCCCTGCAGCCACCTCTGAGTGAGCCCAATAACAACCCCACTGCCCAGGTGATGGGATCAGATTAGCCCGCTCCCGCTCTCATGTCCTGTGCTGAGGGAATTAGAAGGCGCCGATGGAGCTGGAGCGGCGCTCGTTTGCATTTCTCAGTGACATCCTCTAATGAGCTGACAACGCGGAACACCAGGCTGCTGTCTTGGAGAAATGAAAACAATCCAGTGGTCATTTCACATCCTATCACCCTAATGACAACCCAAGAGCTGCCTTCTCCTTGCCTTTGATTAAAATTCCCCGGGACCTGCTGGGGAATCGAGCATAAGAGCCCCATGAGGGAAGGAGACCAAAGAGGGCTGGGCAGAGGGACGGCAGAGCCCCCCTCCTCTCAGGATAAGACACATTTGGGGAAGTCAGAAAGCCCAAGGGTGACCAGCCTGGGTGCTGCTTGAAATTTGCGCTCTTGAAAGTCGTCAGCTACCGTGCCTGCTTAATGTTCTCCTTGCAGAGCCAATGAGGGATTTCACCAAAGAGATCCAGCATTATGTCGTGGCTCAAATGGGGCTCACGCCTCACAGAAGCACAAATTATAGGGATGACACTTCAAGGTGGGAATTCAGCCAGCGTGCTGCGAGGCAGCTGGACTTCGCTGTTACGATGTTGAAATTCTGCTTAGGGTTGACCAAGAAAACCCCTCCCCGAGCCATCTCCCACCCACTGCCTCAAGCTGTGCCTGCCCCTCTCCGAAGACCTCTGGCCTACCCCAACAACCAACAACTTTACTGCACCCGGATTCAGCACAGTAGGTGATTTCCATTCTGCATGGTCAATGTCCAGGCTATACCCATGATTAAATAGTTTTCATATTCTATCAGACATACCATAAGATGGCCCAGCCCTGCTGAGCCTGCTCAAGCCCTACCAACAACACGCAGGGGGGCCTTTGTAGAGCTGTTCAGCGCTCTCTGCCCCCTGGGGCCTGCTGCAGCCCCATGCACTCCCCCACCCTGACCCAGTGGAGGAACAAAGGAAATGAGAGGTCTGGGGTCGTCCTGGCTCTCAGAGGACTGGATCACCTTCTCCTGCCTGGCAGGCTCATCACTGGGATTTTTTTTTTAACTGCCCTTTCCTAGTCCCCAATCCTCTTTAAGCCTCCTAAATTAATAATGATGAAGCTCTTTAAGCTGAACCTCCAGGCTTTGTTTTTGATGATTTCCATTCTCTGGGGCCTTTTTCTCCCCCTCTGGTAGCCCTCTACCCGCCTCTCCTTCATTTGTATCTGTTCTCAGATATCCACAATGATAATCACTGATTAGGTCATTGGCGAGGGGAAGGAGAGACAATTAAGAAAAAGAAACAGCCATTTGGGTATTGCCGCATGGAGGGTTTGGGGTCAGAAACAATAGAAAATTTCAAGAGCTGTTTGCCCAGGGAAAGCACCCAGGAGGATGACGAGGACCTGAATATCCATGAAGGATCAGGCATGACATCCAGAGCATGGCAAAGCAGATGCGAGAGAGTGACATCCTCTCACCCAACAAGAGAGGGGTGAGACGAGGGTGGGGATCCTCAGTGACAGTCCAGTCCCACGGTCCTGTGTCCCTCGGCTTTGCCATCCTTGGTCTGGGACTCTCATTTTCATGATCAAAATTCCTACTCTAGATCCGGTGCTTTTTTTTTTAAACCAGAAACGTAAGAGCTCTCCCAGAAGCTCCATTCAATAGGCTTCTCTTCCATCGCATTGGCTCATTAGGAGCATGCAACATTCCTGCTACCAACAAAACTAGCATGTGTCGCCAAGGGAGAGGGGAGAGTGGACGCTGGGCAGGGGAGCAGGGACGCCATGAGGGCCCTGGGCAGAGTCCGGCGCCTCCAACCTCACACTCCAACTGCACTGGCTGGGGCCCGCTGTCCGCCGCCTTCCCCTACCCAAGATGCACTGGGCTAAACCACAAGGCAGGGCTTAGAGCTTCTGGAGGGAGGGCAGCCCTCCACGGAGCAGGATGCCATGGGCAAGGGGAAGGGTGAGTTGGTTCCTCTGATTCAGAGGCGCAAAGTCCCCACTTCGGGGACAGTTAGAAAGCCCTGGGAATACCCGTCCCCCCACATTCTAGCACTCACAGCGGCTGCAGGGCCTAATGGAAAAGAATCTGGTGCTCTCGGTTTCAGGCCTGCCACAAAGCCCTTCTGCGGAAACTTCAGACTCTCAAAAGAGCTCGAGAATAAATTATGTATTAAGCACCATCTGAAGATGAATGGGAGAGCTCAGACACGTATAATTCCTGAGCAGCCTTAACCCGGAAGTTGGTGGAGGGCAAGAGGAAAAACAGTGAGACGAGAAGCAAAGGAACCTCCGGGGGCATCTCTCTGGTCCTCTAGTCCCTCCGGCTGGATGACAAAGCTGGGTCCTGATAGTTTTTTTTTCTCTAATTTTTCAACTGAAAGATAACAGCTTTACAGTACTGTGTTGGTCTCTGCTGTATCAACATGAAGCAGGCAGGTATACATGTGTCCTCTCCCTCCGAGCCCCACTCCCATCTCCCACCACATCCTGGGATAGTTTCACCAAAGAAAAGAGCCTCGCACGCAGGGTTGGATGCTGAGGCCTGGTCCCCTGGAGGTTACGGCGTGTCTGATCACTCCTCCCGCATCTCCTACTTATCAGCAAGGAGTGATGTGAACATCAACTGCAGTGTTTTCTCCCTGGACCCAGACGGCTCCCTGCTCTGTGACGAGTAAGTCTCTGAGAAGCCTTGCTAAGCCTTAAACATCTTGGGTTTTTAGTAAACATCTTTAAAATAGAGTCCCTGGAGGGAAATGTGCCATGCGAAGTACTGTGTCGTGGGAAGTTTGCAGACTTCAGGGCCAGTAGCTCTGGGTTCCAGACCCGGGTTCTAGATCCACTATGTGCCTTCCTGGTCCCTGCCCATCTGTTGGTCTTCTCATCCATAAGATGAAGGTTGGGTTGGCATTCGTGGAGACTAAAGATCACTTCCAGCTCCCATTCTATGACTCTAGGGATAGACTGTTACACTCAAGTATGTGGTATTTCCTTTCTGCATTCATTTTCTCAGAAAATGGGAATCAATCAAGGATATGCATGACAATTACATCTGAGTGGTTACTATGAACTCCGGCAAAGTCCTTTAACCTGGTGCCTCTTAACCCTCACAGTGATCCTCTCGAGTAGGAGGAGGTGGGTATTATTAACTGCTCCAGTCTACTGATGAAGCAATCGGGCTCAGGCAGATGAGTAATCAGCCATTCCATCTCCACTGGGATGTCTCAGAGGCAACTCCAATTTAGCAGGTTAAACTGAACTCTGGACTCCCCAACCCACCCCACCCCAGCCAAACTTGCTTCGCTCTCCACCTCCCCCTGCTCAGCAGATAGCAACTCCTTCCTTCCTCACACCCAGGCCCAAAGGCTTCACGTTCTCCCATCCACTTTGTTACAACTCATATCAGCGTTGCTTTCAAAATATATCCAGTTTCTCACCACTCCCCTGCGAGACTGCCCTAGCCTAAGCCTTCATCGTGTGCTGTTCGGACCGTAGCAAGAGCCTGTGTTCCCCATCACATGCACACACACACACACACACATGCACATGTGCACACATGCATATACTATGAGTGGTTTTTTCTATACCACAGCCAGAATGATCCTTTGCAAATGTAAGCTATACCATTCCTCTGCTCAAATCTTTCAGTGACTCCCCATCTCAGGGAGGGCGAAATCCAAAGTCCTTCCTCTGGCCTCCAAGGTCCTCCAAGATCTCTTCCACCCAACCTTGGTCCTCTCCTCCCTGGCCTCTTTCTCCAGCCCAGCCAGCATCCTCCTGGCCTGGCCGCCCTTCCCCCTAGATACTCCAATGGCTGGCTTCATCAGCTTGCCCCCATCTCTCCACTGAACTGTTTCTCTGCCTAAATAAAACAGCATTTCCCTCATCTGCCTGTGTCCCCTTATGCTTGGTTTATTTTTCTCTTTAACAGGTATCTCCACTTGCCATAGTTTCTATTATTGGTTTATTTTCATGTCCTTCTCCCCCTACCAAAGGCAAGCTCCACAAGGGAAAAAAAGACTGTGTTCACGGTGGAGCCCCCAGGGCTAAACGAGTGCCTGGCATCTTAAACAGGTCTCAGTGGAGCCAGTGGTGGTGGTGGTTTCACAGTGGGTGAGTGCATCAGATCAACACGCTGGACACCTTAAACTTACCCAGGGTTAGAGGTCAATTATACATCAGTAAAGCTGGGGGGGAAATAAACCATTCAATAGATACAGGTGGCCCTTGTTATCCGAGTCTAATCCGTGCCTGCAATTCCACTAGGTAGGGAATTTGTGGGCAGCAGAAGCCCATATTCTCTTACATTATAGAAGGGGAAAATAACAAAGTGTTCCTTGTATTACCTAATACTTCTAATCACCTATGAAACAACCCACTGTGGATTCCTACATGATATAGGGCATTGACTATACCAATTACCTGATGATTTGACTCTTAAGGAACTCATTAGTGCATATGCTTGTGTGCAAAATGCTATAATACTGAAAGAATTACATTTTCCTTCTACGCAGAAAGGATCTATATACCGTCATGTAAATAAACAATAAAATGATTGTTAAAGGTACACAGTGAATGCAAATATAATTACCCAAATAAAATAAAAATTTTTAAATGCTTACTGACTCAACGCCGAGCCGGCAAGTAAGAGGTGGAAGGCACTGAATGACGAGGCTGTGGGGAGAGAAACGTCAAAGTGAGCTGGGGAAGGAGCTGGTAAGACCACCCAACGCCCAAGGCACAAACTACTTTCGAATCATGGAAGTCGCAGGCAGTGTTCTCTTCCTGGTGTTCAGGAATCTGGGAATGGACGGATGACTATGGAATGCTGCCCAAAGTCATAAATGAGGCAGCAGGGTTAAAAATAATAATAACAACTAAACAACTAAAAATAGGCACCTGTTTTTAACTGCTATGTACCTATATGATTTATAATCCACATTGGGGACAATTTTGAAAGTCCACTGAACTGTTTCTCTGCCTAAATAAAACAGCATTTCCCTCATCTGCCTGTGTCCCCTTATGCTTGGTTTATTTTTCTCTTTAACAGGTATCTCCACTTGCCATAGTTTCTATTATTGGTTTATTTTCATGTCCTTCTCCCCCTACCAAAGGCAAGCTCCACAAGGGAAAAAAAGACTGTGTTCACGGTGGAGCCCCCAGGGCTAAACGAGTGCCTGGCATCTTAAACAGGTCTCAGTGGAGCCAGTGGTGGTGGTGGTTTCACAGTGGGTGAGTGCATCAGATCAACACGCTGGACACCTTAAACTTACCCAGGGTTAGAGGTCAATTATACATCAGTAAAGCTGGGGGGGAAATAAACCATTCAATAGATACAGGTGGCCCTTGTTATCCGAGTCTAATCCGTGCCTGCAATTCCACTAGGTAGGGAATTTGTGGGCAGCAGAAGCCCATATTCTCTTACATTATAGAAGGGGAAAATAACAAAGTGTTCCTTGTATTACCTAATACTTCTAATCACCTATGAAACAACCCACTGTGGATTCCTACATGATATAGGGCATTGACTATACCAATTACCTGATGATTTGACTCTTAAGGAACTCATTAGTGCATATGCTTGTGTGCAAAATGCTATAATACTGAAAGAATTACATTTTCCTTCTACGCAGAAAGGATCTATATACCGTCATGTAAATAAACAATAAAATGATTGTTAAAGGTACACAGTGAATGCAAATATAATTACCCAAATAAAATAAAAATTTTTAAATGCTTACTGACTCAACGCCGAGCCGGCAAGTAAGAGGTGGAAGGCACTGAATGACGAGGCTGTGGGGAGAGAAACGTCAAAGTGAGCTGGGGAAGGAGCTGGTAAGACCACCCAACGCCCAAGGCACAAACTACTTTCGAATCATGGAAGTCGCAGGCAGTGTTCTCTTCCTGGTGTTCAGGAATCTGGGAATGGACGGATGACTATGGAATGCTGCCCAAAGTCATAAATGAGGCAGCAGGGTTAAAAATAATAATAACAACTAAACAACTAAAAATAGGCACCTGTTTTTAACTGCTATGTACCTATATGATTTATAATCCACATTGGGGACAATTTTGAAAGTAAAAAAGAAAAAAAATATTTTAAATATTTAAAAAATATATGTTTAAGTATGCATTCATAGATTGACAAATTGGTTTTATTATAATAGTAGGCCTGTAAAATAATTCCAGTCATAAATTATTTTCAAAAATAAAATCACTTCTAAAAATAAAAAAATCTGTATCTATTAAAGTAAAACATGTAAAATTACTTAGATCTAAAGAGTTAAAAATAACACACGCAGAATACTCCTCTTAGTCATAAACATTTATTGTAATAAATTCTAAAGTCAAATCTACATGTGATACTATGTCATAAGTATTTTTCTAAATGGTGTATTTTTAACATTTCCATTTCTATTATTTGTTCATAAAATTGCCTGCAATCCTTTCAAAGTGGCATTTCATAGTTCAGATAGTTAAAATTGTTAGGATTTCCCTGGCAGTCCAATGGTTAAGATTCTGTGCTTCCACTGCAGAGAGGTGTGGATTTAATCCCTGGTCAGGCATCTGAGAGGCCATATGGCATCCACACACCCCTCACTCCTCAAAAATATTGACCATTGATTTGAGATAGGCTTGGGACCCAGGACATAGGTGCCTTCACTGCAGAGCTTGTGCCTGGACAAACGCCCCCATGAGCCACGATAAAACAAAGAAATCGTGAGGGGCTAAAAACAACTGCGCACAGGCTCAGTAGGGCCAAATGACGGACAAGGTACAAAAAGAACAGCTGCCACTTCTGAAGAACCAGGAGCCAATGCCGAGTGCTGAGCCGGCCCCTGAACTCAATGCCACCAAAGGCGCAGGCAAACCACCTAAGCCACCTGGGGGCTGGATGTCTGGGCACACCCCTCCCTTCACCCAACAAAGGGAACCACCTCACCGCTGCTCATTGAGGGAGAGAGCAAGCAAACAGGGAATTTGTTCCTTTTTCTGGCTCCCTTCTCCTGCAGCCGTGGCCCCAGGAAAGCCTTGTCTGAATTTCTTGTCTGACCTCTTCTCAATTTCTATTGAGGAAGGAGGCTAAGAACCCTGGTTGGTAACAAAATGACTCTTCTCAGTTGACCAGTCTTTCTAACTCAGAAACATACTCTTTCTACAGGTGCTGAGGCATCTGGTAAGTGAAGAGGTAACTCTGATAAATGGAAAATGCTCTCAATTCTAATTTTTTTAAATTGAAACGCATTACTCTTTCAGTCCAAATCTTTTCACAGGTGCCATCCTTTTGTCATTCATGGAGACTGTGACTAATATGTTAAGAGACGAAACTCATCAAGTGAGTTGTCTCTAGTTATGATTTTTAAAAATGCTTTGCCAAACTTAGATGCTACAAAATCACACACCTTCAAAATTTTATTCCATTCCAGTACAGAATATGAATTCATCCAGTTAAATATGAGATCTCTGTCAAAATACTCTTCCCATCAGTAAGGTATTTCAAAGCCTAAGTATTTACTCTCAAATTTTACACTACTTGGTTGCTTCAATCCCTTCTCTGGTTTTGTAGGTACAAATTTTGTTTTCAATAATTAGTTTCCTAAAAGCTTCCAGAGCTAGTCTTTTGGCTCACCTTTCCTTGAATACTTGATAAAATCAGAAAATGAAATAAAAGATGCAATCCCCTTCACCACTGCAACCAAAAGAATAAAATATCTAGGAATAAACCTACCCAAAGAAACAAAAGAATTGTACACAGAAAATTACAAGACACTAATGAAAGAAACTAAAGAAGACTTAAACAGATGGAGACATATCCCATGTTCCTGGATCAGAAGAATCAATATTGTGAAAATGACCATACTACCAAATATCATCTACAGATTCAATGTGATCCCTATCAAACTAACAATGACATTCTTGGGCTTCCCCTGGTGGTCCAGTGGGTAAGGACACTGCCTTGCAGTGCAAGGGGTGCCAGTTCGATCCCTGGCCTGGGAAGATTCCACGTGCCACGGAGCAGCTGGACTGATGTGTCCAATTACCGAGCCGGAGCTCTGGGGCACATGCGCCCGGAACCAGTGCTCTGCGACAACAGAGGTCACCGCGATGGGAGGCCCACAGGAGCCAAAGCACAAAGACGGATGAAAATAGAGAAATGAAAGACCAATACAAGTGGCCCACCCGTCCCCCTCCCTCCCCATGCCACCCCTCAAAAGATAAATAATAAAATTAAAAAAAAAAAAACAAAAACAAAAAAACAATGACATTCTTCACAGAACTAGACCAAAGAATAACACAGTTCATATGGAAACACAAAAGACCTCGAATAGCCAAAGCAATCCTGAGGAAGAAGAATGGAGCTGGAGGGATCAGCCTCCCCAACTTCAGACTCTACTACAAAGCAACAGTCATCAAGACAGTATGGTACTGGCACAAAAACAGAAATATTGACCAATGGAACAAGATAGAGAACCCAGAGATAAACCCACGCACCTATGGGTACCTTATTTTTGACAAAGGAGGTGAACATATAAAATGGGACAAAGACAGCCTCTTCAACAAATGGTGCTGGGAAAATTGGACAACTACATTCAAAAACTGAAGTTGGAACATTCCCTGACACCACACACAAAGATAAACTCAAAATGGATTAAAGACCTAAATGTAAGGCCAGAAACCCTAAAACTCTTAGAGAAGAATATAGGCAAAACACTCAAGGACATAAATCAAAGCAAGATTTTCCATGGCCCGCCTACTAGAATAGCGGAACTAAAAACAAAAATTAACATGTGGGACCTAATGAAACTTTAAAGCTTCTGTACAGCAAAAGAAACTACAAAAAAGCTGAACAGACAACCCACAGAATGGGAGAAAATCATAGCAAATGAAACAACAGAGAATTAATCTGCAAAATCTACAAGCAACTCAGACAACTCAACATTGGAAAAGTGAACAACCCAATCAAAAAATGAGGAAAGGACCTAACCAGACACCTCTCCAAAGAGGACATACAGGTGGCCAAAAAATACATGAAACAATGCTCAACCTCACTTATTATTAGAGAAATGCAAATCAAAACTACAATGAGATATCACCTCACACCCGTCAGAATGGCCATCATCAACAAATCGACAGACAAGAAATGCTGGAGAGAGTGCCGAGAAAAGAGAACACTCTTGCATTGCTGGTGGGAATGTAAATTGATCCAGTCTCTATGGAAGACAGTATGGAGATTCCTTAAAACAACTAAAAATAGAAGCACCCTATGACCCAGCAATCCCACTCTTAGGTGTATACCCTGATAAAATCAAAACTGAAAGAAGCACTGTACCCCAATGTTCATTGCAGCTCTCTATACAATAGCTGGAACATGGAAGCAACCTAGATGTCCATCAGTGAATGAATGGATCCAAAAGCTCTGGTACATATATACAATGGAATACTACACAGCTATAAAAAGAAATGCAGAAGAATCAGTCCTAATGAGGTGGCTGGATCTAGAACCTATCATAAAAAGTGAAGTAAGTCAAAAAGAGAAAGATAGGTACAGTATACTAGCGCATATATATGGAATCTAGTAAAAGGGTAATGATAACACATGCAGTGAACCCATGGAAAAAACAGACAGAGAATAGACATATGGACATTGTGGGGAATGAATAGTGGGTGGGAGGCATAGACGGAGTAACGTGGAAACCTATACCATCATATGTGAAAAAGATAGCTACTGCCACTGCACTGTGGGAATAGGAGTTCCTATAGGGGCTCGGTGCGACAGCCTGGAGAGGTGGGATGGAGTGGGGCTAAGAGGGAGGAGGGGACCAGGGATATGCATATGACTGATCTGAGAACATACATGTCTGTGAACAACAAAACTCTGTAAAATTTTTTAAAAATTAAATTAAATTAAAAAAAAGAGAAAGACAAGTACAATATACTAACACATATATATAGAATCTAGTAGGATGGTAATGATAACACACGCAGTGAAGTGATGAAAAAACAGACATGGAGAATAGACATATGGACATTGTGGGGAACGAACAGTGGGTGGGAGGCATAAAAGAAGTAGCATGAAAACCTATACTATCATATGTGAAAAAAATAGCTATTGTCATCACACTATGAGAAAAGGGAATCCTGCAGGGGTGCGACGGCCTGGAGGGGTGGGATGGGGCGATATACATATGACTAATCTGGGATCATACATATCTGTAAACAACAAAACTCTGTAAAATTTTTTAAAAATTAAATTAAATTAAAAAAAAGAGAAAGACAAGTACAATATACTAACACATATATATAGAATCTAGTAGGATGGTAATGATAACACACGCAGTGAAGTGATGAAAAAACAGACATGGAGAATAGACATATGGACATTGTGGGGAACGAACAGTGGGTGGGAGGCATAAAAGAAGTAGCATGAAAACCTATACTATCATATGTGAAAAAAAATAACTATTGTCATTGTGCTGTGAGAAAAGGGGATCCTGCAGGGGGGCTGTGCGACGGCCTGGAGGGGTGGGATGGGGGGATATACATATGACTAATCTGGGATCATACATATCTGTAAACAACAAAACTCTGTAAAAGTGAAAAGTAAAATAAAAGTTAAAAAAAAAAAAAGATTACCAACTCACTTTAAGTAAATTAACAAAATTTAGAGGACTAATTTGTTTAAAAAAAAATTGAAGTAGAAACTCATTATGTAGTGTATTACTCTTGTGCTGATTTATAAAGCAGAACTTCAAAAGTTCAACATGTCTAAAATCTAAGAACATGCAGGAAAAAAAAAAAAAAGCGCATACTGCCAGGCTGAAGCACTTTTTAATGCGACATCAGTTCTATCACAAATATGTTGTAGCTCAGTTTCTCTGTGTATAAATAAAAATATTGATAATGTCTGTCAACCATAGTTTCTATTTTGTTGGTAGACTATCACAGCTTGTTTGGATGCAGTTTTGAACTCTGAATGCACTATATCTAATTCCAAATACATGTCTGCTCCACAGCTCTCTTAATTTAGTAATAACAGTGTTTTTCCCATGATGCTGGGCTCCACCAAAGCTGGTATTTTTAGTACTACCACCGTCTTCACTGTTGAATTATTTTTAAGTGAAGTGATAAATTATGATAATGTTAGATGTTTCATCTTTAACAGAATGATCTTTCAAAAGCTTTCAGTCCATGAATTGGATTGGAAAAAAAATAATCATCAAGCCATTATTTAAATTAACTGACTTTTTCCAGAAGAAACTGATATGAAGCTGCATCATTTGACTGTGTGTGACATTCTTCTGCTGGTGGGGCCATTCCATAAATGTCCTTCTACTTTTTCTACACACACAAGAAAAGATGAAGTCAAAATAAAGCAAAATCCATTTGGAAGAATAATCATTTTATACAACGGAAAAGTCAGAGTGATACCGCAACACAACTACATATGTGAAATCATTATCACCAGGCATAATTCTCTTTAAAACTAGTAATTTTTAGGGTTTCCCTGGTGGTCCAGTGAGTGAAGAGTCTGCCTTGCAGTGCAAGGGGCACTGGTTTGATCCCTGGCCTGGGAAGATCCCATGTGCCGTGGAGCAGCTGGATCAGTGTGTCAAATTGTGAGTCAGTGCTCTGGAGCACACGCACCCAAGCCGGTGCTCTGCAACTAGGCCTCTGCGATGGGAACAACAAAACTCTGTAAAAGTGAAAAGTAAAATAAAAGTTAAAAAAAAAAAAAGATTACCAACTCACTTTAAGTAAATTAACAAAATTTAGAGGACTAATTTGTTTAAAAAAAAATTGAAGTAGAAACTCATTATGTAGTGTATTACTCTTGTGCTGATTTATAAAGCAGAACTTCAAAAGTTCAACATGTCTAAAATCTAAGAACATGCAGGAAAAAAAAAAAAAAAGCGCATACTGCCAGGCTGAAGCACTTTTTAATGCGACATCAGTTCTATCACAAATATGTTGTAGCTCAGTTTCTCTGTGTATAAATAAAAATATTGATAATGTCTGTCAACCATAGTTTCTATTTTGTTGGTAGACTATCACAGCTTGTTTGGATGCAGTTTTGAACTCTGAATGCACTATATCTAATTCCAAATACATGTCTGCTCCACAGCTCTCTTAATTTAGTAATAACAGTGTTTTTCCCATGATGCTGGGCTCCACCAAAGCTGGTATTTTTAGTACTACCACCGTCTTCACTGTTGAATTATTTTTAAGTGAAGTGATAAATTATGATAATGTTAGATGTTTCATCTTTAACAGAATGATCTTTCAAAAGCTTTCAGTCCATGAATTGGATTGGAAAAAAAATAATCATCAAGCCATTATTTAAATTAACTGACTTTTTCCAGAAGAAACTGATATGAAGCTGCATCATTTGACTGTGTGTGACATTCTTCTGCTGGTGGGGCCATTCCATAAATGTCCTTCTACTTTTTCTACACACACAAGAAAAGATGAAGTCAAAATAAAGCAAAATCCATTTGGAAGAATAATCATTTTATACAACGGAAAAGTCAGAGTGATACCGCAACACAACTACATATGTGAAATCATTATCACCAGGCATAATTCTCTTTAAAAACTAGTAATTTTTAGGGTTTCCCTGGTGGTCCAGTGAGTGAAGAGTCTGCCTTGCAGTGCAAGGGGCACTGGTTTGATCCCTGGCCTGGGAAGATCCCATGTGCCGTGGAGCAGCTGGATCAGTGTGTCAAATTGTGAGTCAGTGCTCTGGAGCACACGCACCCAAGCCGGTGCTCTGCAACTAGGCCTCTGCGATGGGAGGCCCATACAGGTCAAATAATAAAGATGGATGAAAATAAATAAATAAAAATTCAGTAAAAAAAAGGTTAGTAATTTTTAAAATAGATGGTGATGCTTTCTCATAAGTGTTTGTCTTCTAGGTTCATCTGCAGTCCGTGCTATTACCACAGACTTGAGAGCATCTGACAAATGCCAACAAGTTTCACATTCACCAATATTCTTGAACAAAGGATGCCTAGTACTGAATGTTTCATTCAACATGCACCTTTTTTTCTAAAGCTCAATGCTACAGGAAGGGTTTGATTGGGGAGGTTCATTCTCCCTTCTGGTTTTTTTTTTTTGCTAAAAAATCCCTAGTATTATCATAAGATAAAAACATAGAGATTTACACAATGTAGGTGATAAGGCACAATGTAGGTAGCAACCACAAGAGTACTAGACCAGTCTGTCTACACTCCACAGTGGCACTGACCACCAAACCCTATTTGCAGCAGGTGTTTCACATCCACCCAGCCTCCCACATCTCATGCATCCTTCTGCCTGCTGTCAGTCGATGTCCTGGGGGCTCCAGGGTCGCCCCAGGGCTGAGGCTTATGGCCCGAGTGGTCAGCGGGAACAGCAGCAGTCAAATGCAGTCAGACCGATGTATCCACCAACTGTAGATCAAAATTATAGAAAGAGAAAAATCCGGAAAGCTCCAAATAGCAAAACTTGAACTTGTCACACTCTGATAAATGTTTACATAGCAATCGTATTGAATGTATAATTATTCACACAGCATTTACACTGTAGTAGATATGACAAAGCTAGACAGCATACTAAAAAGCACAGACATCACTTTGCCGACAAAAGTCTGTATTGTCAAAGCTATGGTTTTCCCAGTAGTCATGTATGGATGTGAGACCATAAAGAAGGCTGAGCACCAAAGAACTGATGCCTTTGAACTGTGATGTTAGAGAAGACTCTTGAAAGGCCCTTGGACTGCAAGGAGATCAAACCAGTCAATCCTAAAGGAAATCAGCCCTGACTATTCATTGCAAGGACTGATGCTAAAGCTGAAGCTGCAATACTATGGTCACCTGATGTGAAGAGAAGACTCACCGGAAAAGAGCCTGATATTGGGAAAAAATAGACGGTAGAAGAAGAAGGGGATGATAGAGGATGAGGCGGCTGGATGGCATCACTGAGTTTGAGCAGGCTTCGGGAGATGGTGAAGGACAGGGAAGCCTGGAGTGCCGCCGTCCATGGGGTCTCAGAGAGTCAGACGCGACTGAGCAGCTGAATGGAACTGAGAGATGATTTAAAGTGTACGGGAGGATGTGCACAGGTTTTTTTTTTTTTTTTTCTATTTTTTTTTAACTTTATTTATTTATTTATTATTTATTTTTGTACATGTATATTCCCAGATCATTCATATGCATATCCCTTGACCCTCCCCCTGCCCAGTTCCCCCCCTCCCATCCCGCCAGACCATCACTCCAAGTGGTTGTAGGTACTCCTATTCCCCTAGCACAATGACAATAGCTATCTTTTCTACACATGACAGTATAGGTTTCCATGTTACTCCCTCCCACTGTTCGGTCTCCACAATGTCTTTATGTCTATTCTCTGTTTTTTCATGAGTTCACTGCATGTGTTATCATGACCATCTTACTAGATCCCATATATATGAGTTAGTATACTATACTTGTCTTTCTCTTTTTGACTTACTTCACTTTTTATGATAGGTTCTAGATCCAGCCACCTCATTAGGACTGAGTCTTCTGCATTTCTTTTAACAGCTGAGTAGTATTCCATTGTATATATGTACCAGAGCTTCTGGATCCATTCATTTGTCGATGGACATCTAGGTTGCTTCCATGTTCTGGCTATTGTATAGAGAGCATTGGGGTACATAAAACCAAGTTACAAGTAGATATGACAAAGCTAGACAGCATATTAAAAAGCAAAGACATTACTTTGCCAACAGAGGTCTGTATTGTCAAAGCTATGGTTTTCCCAGTAGTCATGTATGGATGTGAGACCATAAAGAAGGCTGAGCACCAAAGAACTGATGCCTTTGAACTGTGATGTTAGAGAAGACTCTTGAAAGGCCCTTGGACTGCAAGGAGATCAAACCAGTCAATCCTAAAGGAAATCAGCCCTGACTATTCATTGCAAGGACTGATGCTAAAGCTGAAGCTGCAATACTATGGTCACCTGATGTGAAGAGAAGACTCACCGGAAAAGAGCCTGATATTGGGAAAAAATAGACGGTAGAAGAAGAAGGGGATGATAGAGGATGAGGCGGCTGGATGGCATCACTGAGTTTGAGCAGGCTTCGGGAGATGGTGAAGGACAGGGAAGCCTGGAGTGCCGCCGTCCATGGGGTCTCAGAGAGTCAGACGCGACTGAGCAGCTGAATGGAACTGAGAGATGATTTAAAGTGTACGGGAGGATGTGCACAGGTTTTTTTTTTTTTTTTTTTCTATTTTTTTTTAACTTTATTTATTTATTTATTATTTATTTTTGTACATGTATATTCCCAGATCATTCATATGCATATCCCTTGACCCTCCCCCCGCCCAGTTCCCCCCCTCCCATCCCGCCAGACCATCACTCCAAGTGGTTGTAGGTACTCCTATTCCCCTAGCACAATGACAATAGCTATCTTTTCTACACATGACAGTATAGGTTTCCATGTTACTCCCTCCCACTGTTCGGTCTCCACAATGTCTTTATGTCTATTCTCTGTTTTTTCATGAGTTCACTGCATGTGTTATCATGACCATCTTACTAGATCCCATATATATGAGTTAGTATACTATACTTGTCTTTCTCTTTTTGACTTACTTCACTTTTTATGATAGGTTCTAGATCCAGCCACCTCATTAGGACTGAGTCTTCTGCATTTCTTTTAACAGCTGAGTAGTATTCCATTGTATATATGTACCAGAGCTTCTGGATCCATTCATTTGTCGATGGACATCTAGGTTGCTTCCATGTTCTGGCTATTGTATAGAGAGCTGCAATGAACATTGGGGTACAGGTGCCTCTTTCATTTTTGATTTCATCAGGATATAGCCCTACTAGTGGGATTGCTGGGTCATAGGGTGCTTCTATTTTTAGTTTTTTAAGGAATCTCCATATTGTCTTCCATAGAGGTTGTACTAATTTACATTCCCAACAGCAATGCAAGAGGGTTCCCTTTTCTCCACACCCTCTCCAGCATTTGTTGTCTGTCGATTTGTTGATGATGGCCATTCTGACAGGTGTGAGGTGGTATCTCATTGTGGTTTTAATTTGCATTTCTCTGATAATAAGCGAGGTTGAGCATCGTTTCATGTATTTTTGGGCCATCTGTATGTCCTCTTTGGAGAGGCGTCTCTTTAGATCTTTTTCCCATTTTTTGATTGGGCTGCTCATTTTCCCTGTGCTGAGTTGTCTGAGTTGCTTGTAGATTTTGGAGATTAATTCTTTGTCTGTTGTTTCATTTGCTATGATTTTCTCCCACTCTGTGGGGTGTCTGTTGAACTTTTTTGTAATTTCTTTTGCTGTACAAAAGCTTTTAAGTTTCATAAGGTCCCATATGTTCATTTTTCTTTTCAGTTCTGCTATTTTAGTTGGTGGGTCAGAGAAGATCTTGCTTTGATTTATGTCCTTGAGGGTTTTGCCTATGTTCTCCTCTAAGAGTTTGATGGTTTCTGGTCTTACATTGAGGTCTTTAATCCATTTTGAGTTGATTTTAGTGTATGGTGTCAGGGAATGTTCCAATTTCATTTTTTTGCATGTAGCTGTCCAATTCTCCCAGCACCACTTGTTAAAGAGGCTGTCTTTGTCCCATTTTATAGTTTCTCCTCCTTTATCAAAAATAAGGTACCCATAGGTGCGTGGGTTGATCTCTGGGTTCTCGATCTTGTTCCATTGATCTACAGTTCTGTTTTTGTGCCAGTACCATACTGTCTTGATAACTGTTGCTTTGTAGTAGAGTCTGAAGTTAGGGAGGCTGATCCCTCCAACTCCATTCTTCTTCCTCAGGATTGCTTTGGCTATTCGAGGTCCTCAACAAAATCCTAGCAAACAGAATTCAACGACATGTCAAAAAACTCATACATTATGATCAAGTTGGGTTCATCCCAGGCATGCAAGGCTTCTTCAACATCCGCAAATCAATCAACGTGATACACCATATCAACAAGTTGAAAGACAAAAATCACATGATTATTTCAATAGACGCAGAAAAAGCCTTTGACAAAGTACAACATTCATTTATGATCAAAATTTAGTTTTTAAGGAATCTCCATATTGTCTTCCATAGAGGTTGTATTAATTTACATTCCCAACAGCAATGCAAGAGGGTTCCCTTTTCTCCACACCCTCTCCAGCATTTGTTGTCTGTCGATTTGTTGATGATGGCCATTCTGACAGGTGTGAGGTGGTATCTCATTGTGGTTTTAATTTGCATTTCTCTGATAATAAGCGAGGTTGAGCATCGTTTCATGTATTTTTGGGCCATCTGTATGTCCTCTTGGGAGAGGCGTCTCTTTAGATCTTTTTCCCATTTTTTGATTGGGCTGCTCATTTTCCCTGTGCTGAGTTGTCTGAGTTGCTTGTAGATTTTGGAGATTAATTCTTTGTCTGTTGTTTCATTTGCTATGATTTTCTCCCACTCTGTGGGGTGTCTGTTGAACTTTTTTGTAATTTCTTTTGCTGTACAAAAGCTTTTAAGTTTCATAAGGTCCCATATGTTCATTTTTCTTTTCAGTTCTGCTATTTTAGTTGGTGGGTCAGAGAAGATCTTGCTTTGATTTATGTCCTTGAGGGTTTTGCCTATGTTCTCCTCTAAGAGTTTGATGGTTTCTGGTCTTACATTGAGGTCTTTAATCCATTTTGAGTTGATTTTAGTGTATGGTGTCAGGGAATGTTCCAATTTCATTTTTTTGCATGTAGCTGTCCAATTCTCCCAGCACCACTTGTTAAAGAGGCTGTCTTTGTCCCATTTTATAGTTTCTCCTCCTTTATCAAAAATAAGGTACCCATAGGTGCGTGGGTTGATCTCTGGGTTCTCGATCTTGTTCCATTGATCTACAGTTCTGTTTTTGTGCCAGTACCATACTGTCTTGATAACTGTTGCTTTGTAGTAGAGTCTGAAGTTAGGGAGGCTGATCCCTCCAACTCCATTCTTCTTCCTCAGGATTGCTTTGGCTATTCGAGGTCCTCAACAAAATCCTAGCAAACAGAATTCAACGACATGTCAAAAAACTCATACATTATGATCAAGTTGGGTTCATCCCAGGCATGCAAGGCTTCTTCAACATCCGCAAATCAATCAACGTGATACACCATATCAACAAGTTGAAAGACAAAAATCACATGATTATTTCAATAGACGCAGAAAAAGCCTTTGACAAAGTACAACATCCATTTATGATCAAAACTCTTCAGAAAATGGGCATAGAAGGAACCTATCTCAACATAATAAAAGCCATCTATGAGAAGCCTACAGCGAACATTATTGTTAATGGTGAAAAACTGAAAGCATGCCCTTTAAGATCAGGAACAAGACAGGGGTGCCCACTTTCACCACTACTATTCAACATAGTCCTGGAAGTCCTAGCAACAGCAATAAGACAAGAGAAAGAAATCAAAGGAATCCAGATTGGAAAGGAAGAAGTCAAGCTCTCTTTTTGCAGACGACATGATATTATACATAGAAAATCCCAAAGACACGGTTACAAAGCTACTAGAGCTAATCAATGAATTCAGCAAAGTTGCAGGATATAAAGTCAACACACAGAAGTCACTGGCATTCCTATACACAAACAATGAAAAATCAGAAAATGAAATCAAAGAGGCAATCCCCTTCACCATTGCAACCAAAAGAATCAAATATCTAGGAATAAACCTACCTAAAGAAACGAAAGAATTGTACACAGAAAATTACAAGACACTCATGAGAGACATTAAAGAAGACTTAAACAGATGGAGAGATATTCCATGTTCCTGGATTGGAAGAATCAATATTGTGAAAATGACCATACTTCCAAATATCATCTACAGATTCAATGCAATACCTATTCAACTACCACTGACATTTTTCACAGAACTAGACCAAATAATAACACAGTTCATATGGAAACACAGAAGACCTCGAATAGCCAAAGCAATCCTGAGGAAGAAGAATGTGCACAGGTTTTATACAAACGCTATCTCGCTTTGAGTAAGGGACTGCAGCATCTGTGGATTGGATATCTGGGGCTCCTGGAACCAATCCCCGGTGGAGACGGCGGGATGATTGTGATTCCCCATCACTGAACACTCAGACCAGAGCAATCCCTAGTGCATGGCCACTCGTGTCTGAGGGGAACAGGCTCTCCCTCAGGTCCCTGCAGAAGGAATCGCTCTTGCTGACCCCTTGCCTGGCCCCCAGAAACGTGAGAGAATGAACTTCTGCTGTTAGAAGCCACTGACTGTGGTCCTTGTCATGACAGCCTTTGGAAACCGGGATGCGGCCTTCACGCTTAAAAGTCCTCAGAGGGCTTCCCCTGGTGGCGCAGTGGGTAAGGACACCGCCTTGCAGTGCAAGGGGCGGCGGTTCAATCCCTGGCCTGGGAAGATCCCACGTGCCGCGGAGCGGCTGGACCGATGTGTCCAATTACCAAGCCCGAGCTCTGGAGCACATGCACCCACAGCCGGCGCTCTGCGACAACAGATGCCTCCGCGATGGGAGGCCCACAGGAGCCAAAGAATGAAGACGAATGAAAATAGAGAAATGAAAGCCAATAGAAGTGGCCCACCCACTCCCCTCCCTACCCAACACGATCCCCACCCAAAATAAATAAATAAATCTTAAAAAAAAAAAAAAGTCCTCAGAGTCAGTCTTGACTTGCACGTGGAGGACTCCATCCCTCTGGCTTGGAAAACTGATCCTTGCAATGTTTACAGCTTTTGGACTGTTCTGGAACTGACCTGGGACAGAAACAATTTGAACATCCTCTCTCGTGACACGTCCCAGTTCACTGTCCACTCGCCCAAGGGGAGGAGAAGGGGACGTGGTGGGTCTGGGTGGCGAGGGTGATAGGATCAGTTCTGATATGTCAAAGCTTCTGGTGACGTCAAGATGATTACATAAAGCTATGTGGGCCTGCCCTTAAAGCCGGCTGCTCCTCCTCACCCCCGAGGTCCTACTGTGCCTTAGCACTTCAGTAAAATAGCTTAGTTAGATATCCATGAGCTTATAAAATGCCCAGGGCTTACATTTTATAGGTCATTTAATTTTTTCTTAATTTATATTGTAGCATAGTTGGCTAAGAATATTGGGTTCGTATCAGGTGAACAGCAAAGTGAGTCAGTTATATATATACATGTATCAATTCTTCTTCAAATTTTTTCCCATTTAGGTTCAGTCCAAATTCCTGTCTCCACTCCGGATGCTGCCTTTCCTTATGTCCTCAAAGTGGACCTAATACCAAGGAGTAAAGCGAGGAAGAGCGTACTGAAGGCTTGGGAAGAATGGAGAATTTGGCTGCATAGTTCAATCTCAAATTGAACATCAGGCGCCATTCTTAAGAGGCCCTTGGCATCCTCCTCTCCTGACTGCTGGTCCACTCCCTTCCCATGCTCATTCTTCCCCATTCTCCTTAGAGGCAAGAGCCGCCTTGCAGTGCAAGGCGGCGGTTCAATCCCTGGCCTGGGAAGATCCCACGTGCCGCGGAGCGGCTGGACTGATGTGTCCAATTACCAAGCCCGAGCTCTGGAGCACATGCGCCCACAGCCGGCGCTCTGCGACAACAGATGCCTCCGCGATGGGAGGCCCACAGGAGCCAAAGAATGAAGACGAATGAAAATAGAGAAATGAAAGCCAATAGAAGTGGCCCACCCACTCCCCTCCCTACCCAACACGATCCCCACCCAAAATAAATAAATAAATCTTAAAAAAAAAAAAAAGTCCTCAGAGTCAGTCTTGACTTGCACGTGGAGGACTCCATCCCTCTGGCTTGGAAAACTGATCCTTGCAATGTTTACAGCTTTTGGACTGTTCTGGAACTGACCTGGGACAGAAACAATTTGAACATCCTCTCTCGTGACACGTCCCAGTTCACTGTCCACTCGCCCAAGGGAGGAGAAGGGGACGTGGTGGGTCTGGGTGGCGAGGGTGATAGGATCAGTTCTGATATGTCAAAGCTTCTGGTGACGTCAAGATGATTACATAAAGCTATGTGGGCCTGCCCTTAAAGCCGGCTGCTCCTCCTCACCCCCGAGGTCCTACTGTGCCTTAGCACTTCAGTAAAATAGCTTAGTTAGATATCCATGAGCTTATAAAATGCCCAGGGCTTACATTTTATAGGTCATTTAATTTTTTCTTAATTTATATTGTAGCATAGTTGGCTAAGAATATTGGGTTCGTATCAGGTGAACAGCAAAGTGAGTCAGTTATATATATACATGTATCAATTCTTCTTCAAATTTTTTCCCATTTAGGTTCAGTCCAAATTCCTGTCTCCACTCCGGATGCTGCCTTTCCTTATGTCCTCAAAGTGGACCTAATACCAAGGAGTAAAGCGAGGAAGAGCGTACTGAAGGCTTGGGAAGAATGGAGAATTTGGCTGCATAGTTCAATCTCAAATTGAACATCAGGCGCCATTCTTAAGAGGCCCTTGGCATCCTCCTCTCCTGACTGCTGGTCCACTCCCTTCCCATGCTCATTCTTCCCCATTCTCCTTAGAGGCAAGACTCCTCAAGAACACACAGGCTTTTCAGGTAGTCTTCTGGGTCCAATTTCCACCTCTGATATCTCCCCCTGCATGAATTAGCCTTTATGTGCCTCAGCTTCTTTATTTGAAAAACAAGTATAATATTACTCAGCGATAAGAAGAAATAAGTATTGATACAGATTACACATGGATGGACTTCAAAAGCATTATGCTATATGAGAGAAGACTGACACAGAAGGTCACACGCTGTATGATTTCATTCATAAGAAATGCCCAGAGTAGGTAAATCCATAGAAACGGAAGGCAGATTGGTGGTTGCCAGGGGACAGAGGAGAGGGGAGTGAGGAACAAGTGCTTACTAGGTATTACAGGTTGAATTGTGTTCCCTTAAAAGGATGTATTGAAGTCCTAACCCCTACTACCTCAGAATATGACCTGATTTGGAAAGAGCTTTTACAGAGGAAATCAACTTAAAACAAATTCACGGGCTTCTCTGGTGGCCCAGGGGGTAAAGAGTCCACCATGCACTGCAAGGGGCACCAGTTTGATCCCTGGTACAGGAAGATCCCACATGCCACGGAGCAGCTAGACCAGTGTATCCAATTACAAGCCAGCACTCTGGAGCGCATGTGCCCAGAGTTAGTGCTCTGCTACAGGAGAGGCCACTGCAATGGGAGACACACACAGGCCAAGGAACAAGGATGAATGAAAATAAATAAATGAAAAACCAATAATTAAAAAAAAGTGGCCAAAAATTTAAAAAAACAAAAACAAAAACAAATTCACTAAGGTGGCCCGGATCCAAGATAAGACTGGTGGTGTCCTTACAGAAAAGGGAGATTTGGACACAGACACAGATGCATAGAGGAAAGACAACATGACAATACACAGGAAAAACGCCCGTAGCAGAGGGAGGCTGAGACTGGACTGATGCAGCCAGAAGCCAAGAAGCACCAAGGGTTGCTGGCTGCACTAGCTGCTGAGAGAGGCGAGGAAGGCTTCCATCTGAAGTCTTAGAGCAGGATGATCTGAGAGAAGAGCACTGAGCCATCCACATCACCACGTGTAACACAGGCACCAGCGGGAGTCTGACATGCGGCATAGGGCGCCCAATGCCCGTGCTCGGTGACAGCCTGGAGGGAAGGGGTGGAGAGGGAGGTGGGAGCAGGGTTAGGACACGTGTGCCTGTGGCCGAGTGCTACTGCTGTATGGCAAAACCCATCACAACACTGTCAAGGAATTATCCTTCAATTTAAACAAAAAAGTCTTAGAGGGGGCCCAGTCATGCAGACGTGTTGATTTAGGAGCCCCAGACGGCTGTTTTAAGCCATCCAAGTTTACGGTACTCTGTTACCGCAGCTGTAGGAGGCAAATAGAGTGGGTGCAAGGTTTCCTGTCCAGGTGGTGAAAGTGTTCTAGAACTCGGTAGAGGAGGTGGTTGTCTAACCTGGTGAACGTCACAGGATCATTCACTTTCAAAGGCTTAATTTTGTGTTCTGTGCATCTGACCTCAACACACAGAGAGACACCCAAGTATAATCACACCGATCAAGGCTGTGGACTTTCAATGAGTCAACGTGCGGGAAGCACTCAGAGCAGGCCCTGAGACACGGTCGTTGCTCAGGAAAGGTGAGATCCTATTAAGTGTTTTCAGCAGTCTCTCTCCAGACTTCCCACCTCTACCCGTCATATAACAAGTAGGAATGAATCCCCCAACCCTGTTTTCTCTTTGCACAGAGCCTCTGTGCTCTCTCCTCCCAGAGCAACTGAGTGATCCTGAGTCTGAAAGGCCTTCTCTTTGCACACAGCCTGCCTTCGAGTCATTTTCTGCAGAGTTTCTCACCCACAAGAGGAAGGCCACCTCCCATCCACCCACCACTCAAACCACCAAGTATTCAAAAAAGAGCCACAGAGACAATTATAAAAATGGCAGTTGTTTCCATCCCACCAAGAGGCGGCCTATGAACATGGACTCATTTCTCTACTATGTGAGGTCAAGCGTTTCCAGTCCTCCCACTTGGGGGTGTGTGTGGCACATGAGTTGGGCCGACTGAGCGGCCGCACTCCACACACCCTTGTAGACTATGATGGCAGGAGCCAGGAAGGTGGGCTGCCCACATGAAAATCAGATACCTAACCTAGGGTTCTATCATTATCAAGTGAGTTTACTGTCCTGTACCCAGTTCATGCCAAAAGAAGAAAGCCCTAGTGGGTGGATGGTCGATTAACTAAAACACCACCACCCAGAAGAACTCAAGACTAAGGTCTTATAAAAGTTAAAAAACCAACAAAAAATTACTTCCTGGGGAACTCCCTGATGGCCCAGTTAATTAGGACTCCATGTCTCACCCAGGGAAGAACTCCCAAGCCACTAAGGTTTTAAACCGTTTTTATAAAAGTTACCACCCTGGAATCCAGCAGCGTGTTGATTTAGGAGCCCCAGACGGCTGTTTTAAGCCATCCAAGTTTACGGTACTCTGTTACCGCAGCTGTAGGAGGCAAATAGAGTGGGTGCAAGGTTTCCTGTCCAGGTGGTGAAAGTGTTCTAGAACTCGGTAGAGGAGGTGGTTGTCTAACCTGGTGAACGTCACAGGATCATTCACTTTCAAAGGCTTAATTTTGTGTTCTGTGCATCTGACCTCAACACACAGAGAGACACCCAAGTATAATCACACCGATCAAGGCTGTGGACTTTCAATGAGTCAACGTGCGGGAAGCACTCAGAGCAGGCCCTGAGACACGGTCGTTGCTCAGGAAAGGTGAGATCCTATTAAGTGTTTTCAGCAGTCTCTCTCCAGACTTCCCACCTCTACCCGTCATATAACAAGTAGGAATGAATCCCCCAACCCTGTTTTCTCTTTGCACAGAGCCTCTGTGCTCTCTCCTCCCAGAGCAACTGAGTGATCCTGAGTCTGAAAGGCCTTCTCTTTGCACACAGCCTGCCTTCGAGTCATTTTCTGCAGAGTTTCTCACCCACAAGAGGAAGGCCACCTCCCATCCACCCACCACTCAAACCACCAAGTATTCAAAAAAGAGCCACAGAGACAATTATAAAAATGGCAGTTGTTTCCATCCCACCAAGAGGCGGCCTATGAACATGGACTCATTTCTCTACTATGTGAGGTCAAGCGTTTCCAGTCCTCCCACTTGGGGGTGTGTGTGGCACATGAGTTGGGCCGACTGAGCGGCCGCACTCCACACACCCTTGTAGACTATGATGGCAGGAGCCAGGAAGGTGGGCTGCCCACATGAAAATCAGATACCTAACCTAGGGTTCTATCATTATCAAGTGAGTTTACTGTCCTGTACCCAGTTCATGCCAAAAGAAGAAAGCCCTAGTGGGTGGATGGTCGATTAACTAAAACACCACCACCCAGAAGAACTCAAGACTAAGGTCTTATAAAAGTTAAAAAACCAACAAAAAATTACTTCCTGGGGAACTCCCTGATGGCCCAGTTAATTAGGACTCCATGTCTCACTACCATGGGCCTGGGCTCAATCCCTGGTCAGGGAACTAAGACCCCATAAGCCACATAATGTGCCCCCCAAAATTAATTAAATAATACACAAAATGATTTGTTGATGTCAAAGCATTTTTCTGTTCACCCCACCCTGCAGAATCACAGAACAGAAGGATAGAAAACTTTGCTAAGTACACAGAAACCAGGCTTCAAGAGATGTGATGCTTTGTGCAAGTAGGAAATTGATCATGAAGAAAAGGAAAAGAAAAAATTGTGCAAGTGAACTCAAGCAACGAAAGAAAAAATTCAAGGAGACACATAAGACCGTAGCAACCAATTTGAATCAAGCATGCCATAGATTGGGGGCAGGCTCTTTTGAAAACAGATGCCTCAAATTACATTGCACAGAATTGCTGTTAATGCCCTACAACTTGTCATAACATGCCGCATCTTCAGGAAGGCCCTTTTTTATTATTAATATTTTATTGTTTTTATCCTGTGCACCCTAGAAGAGAGTAAGGGAGAAAATGTATCAGCCATGCCTCTAGCTGGCGGAGCAAAGCACTGGTCTGAACAAATCTATTACAAGCTCGATACATATTTATGGCTGAAATGCTTTCTTCTTCTTCCCCTATCCTTTAGGGACCAGTTAATCTCACAATCAAACACTATTGGGCGAGCTACAGAAACAGACAACTGTTTCTCAAACAATTGCAGAAGGCGGAAAAATACACCATACACGCAAATCTCATCACAGTGCTTACTGGTTGTTAGGAAAGGGCATCCCTTCCCTTTCACCTGTTGAGGCTATCAGAAAAATTGAGGCTACATTTAGGAAGAAAAACAGAGTCCTTGCTATAGGACAGAGCAAGTGAAAAATTTTGTGAATCAAACAAATCATGATGGTATAGCTGTCGAAATAATTGCAGTCACCATTTAGAGAGCCCACAGGCCAGGCCTCATGTGAATGGTCTACCTGATTTACCTCATTTACTCCTTCCCACCATTCTATGGGGGTGTCAATGTCATTATACCCCTTTCACAGACAAAGCAACTGAGGCTGAGTAACCATTGCCAAATTCACAAGCTATTATGTGGAGCCAGTCCTCTGATTAGGTTTATCTGATTTTGAAGCCCATAGTGTTAATTACGGTGCTCCTTGCCAAACTGAAAGTTCTCACATGCCCAAGGACAATGCTACCAGCTCTCTCCAGGTGACTTATTCCTTTATCCAAGGGCATAAATAATCTCTAGTTCCCAGGGTTGGCGTTCCTATTGTGGGCAGGTCTGTTCTTCCGAAACGGAAAGAGATCATTTCTTTCTTGCTACCCAAGGTAAGCAGAGGCACACTTGGTCTTTGGGGTTAAAAGAAGCCAGCAGATATACACAGGGGAATAAAGTCACTGCAAAGACAGACAATACACAGGGAGTCGCTGGAATGGAAAGATGGCTGCCCTGCCGTGACGACAGAACTGCTGGAGTGTCAAAGAGAAAAGAAAGAGGTGGGAGGGAAAAGACGGGGAAAGAGACCCACTCGGAGTGAAAGATAAAGGGAGAGAAAAGGAAATGCTTTTCTTGGATAACTAAAACTGGGCTCTTACTAGATACTGCGTAAATTATATATTTAATTTTAGTATAAGTTAGACACTGCGTAAATTACATATTTCTAATCCCTCTTACTGAAGCGCCATGGGCTAGAGACAGCCTCCCAGGTATTAATGAAAAGGCCTCAGCAGGGTGCTCTAAATTCACCACAATGTGCCAAACCCTAACAAAATAAGCTCCGAAAACCCACAAAAATGGCAAAGTCGTTCCTTTGATCAGTTGTTTCTCTTACTGGCAGCTCTTCACCACCATCCCATGTACCCACACGCACAAGCACGTGTTCACGCAACACAGAGAACAAGAGACAATCCTAAGAATATTTTCGGGATGGCTTTCTTTGCCTTTGAAATGTGTTTCATTATTCTTCAGAGAAATTTAAGACATGTCATCATCCTGCGGACAAATTGAGGCCTAATGACCTGCCACACTGAGCAAGCACAAGTCATTCAAATCCTTAAATAATGGAGGTGCTGCCTAAGACAACAGAATTCCACTTTCTCTTTGGGCAGCTTTTGTTTAATTCTTTTGCTTCTAAGTGGGTGAAGAACAGTGCGTTAAAGGCCAGCCATGCTTAACACTTTGAAGTAGGTAACTCACTCTTTCCTGGGCTGTCTCCTCCTTACTCAGAATCTTCAAGTCTCTGCACTTCTCTCTTTCAAAACCTCTCCAATGTATAAGGTCACTCAGATCCTACTGGTAGGGGGGTAAATTAATACTACCTTTGTAGCATGTGATTTAGCCATTGTGTATGAAAAATCTCAAGAATATCCTTTTCTGTGAATCACACAAAAATATAATCCACACAAAAAATGTATGCACACAAAAAAATGTTACAGAATCATCTAAAATAGAAAGGGAAAAGCACAGTGCCCAATTACAAAGATCCACCCATTTATACAAGGATATTTGTATCATGAAAAGTGAGTATGCCTGACAGAAGTTAAAAATAGCTACACAATCACTTAGAGTATAAACTCAACTATATGAAACACCACCCACAGAATGAGGAGAAATGTCAGGTGTAGTTGCCTCTAGCTTAAATGGCAGAATTGTAGAAAATAAAGGAAATTTTTTTTTTAATATAGTCATCTTTCCCTTGACTGTCCAGATTTCTGCAATGAGTATTAATGTCTTCAAGGCAGAAAAGCACAGTGCTTAAGAGCAGTCTCAGCTCATGACTAAATAACTACCTGACTTTAAGCAGGTTACTTAACTCTCCGACTTCAGTTCTGTCACCAATAAAATAAAGAAAATTTTATTATTGAAAGAATTAATTGGATTAATACATAGACATACTTTATTTTATGACACTTTGCTTTACCATGCTTCACTGATACTGCTTTTATTTTATTTTTTTACAAATTGAAAATTTGTGGCAACTCTGTATCAGGCACTCAGTGGAGGCCCGTTTTTCAACAGCATTTGCTCACTTGTGTCTCTGTGCCATAGCTTGGTAATTCTTGCAATCTTTCAGATTTTTTCATTATTATTATATTTGTGATGGTGATCTGTGATCAGTGATCTTTGATGCAACTACTGCAAAAGATGACCTGCTGAAGGCTCAGCTGATAGCATTTATTAGCAAAGTATTTTTTAATTAAAGTGCATGTGTACATTGCTTTTTCAGACATAATGTCATTGCACACTTAAGAAACTACAGAACAGTGTAAACATAACTTTTATATGTATGGGAAACTAGAAAGAATGTGTGTGATTCACCTTATCGCAGTGGTCTGGAACCGAACTTGCACTATTTCCTGAGTATGCCTTCCTGCAGGTAAGGTGCTCAAAACAGTGGTCTAGAGTAAACACTCAGGAAACATCCCCACACTATTGAACATTTATTGAGTTCTTGTTGTGTGCCATGTTGAATGTTAAGCACTGTGGATAAAAAGATGACCACAATGGAAACAGTGACAGACTTTATTTTCTTCGGCTCCAAAATCACTGTGGATGGTGACATCAGCCATGAAATTAAAAGATGCTTGTTCCTTGGAAGAAAAGCTATGACAAACCTAGACAGTCTATTAAAAAGCAGAAACATCACTTTGCTAACAAAGGTTCGTATAGTCAAAGCTATGGTTTTTCCAGTAATCATGTTCAGACATGAAAGCTGAACAATAAAAAAAGGTTGCGCACCAAAGAATTGATGGCTTTGAACTGTGGTGCTGGAAAAGATTCTTTGGAGTCACTTAGACTGCAAGGAGATCAAACCTGTCAATCCTAAAAGAAATCAACCCTGAATATTCACTAGAAGCACTGATGCTGATGCTGAAGCGTCAATACTTTGACCACCTGATGCAAAGAGACAACATATTGGAAAAGCCCCTGATCCTGGGAAAGATTGAAGGCAGGTGGAGAAGGGGACAAAGGGGGAAGAGATGGTTGGATGTCATTATCAAGTCAATGGACATGAGTTGAACAAACTCCAGGAAATAGTGAACAACAGGGAAGCCTGGCATGCTGCAGTCCATGAGAGCTCAAAGAATCAGACACAACTGTGTGCCTAAACAGCAAAGTCAGTAAATATATTGTATAGACTCTAAACATGATCTGATACTAATAAGGTGATGTTAAATAATTAAGAAAGTAATAAATTAAAAATCCATTAAAAAAAAAAAAGATGACCACAATCCTAGGCAGATATCTCTCCAAGGAAGACATGCGGATGGCCAACAGACACATGAAAGGATGCTCAGCGTCGCTCATTGATGGGAGAAATGCAAATCGAAACTACAATGGGCTGTCACCTCACATTGATGACATTTTTTTCATTGCACACTTAAAGAAACTACAGAACAGTGTAAACATAACTTTTATATGTATGGGAAACTAGAAAGAATGTGTGTGATTCACCTTATCGCAGTGGTCTGGAACCGAACTTGCACTATTTCCTGAGTATGCCTTCCTGCAGGTAAGGTGCTCAAAACAGTGGTCTAGAGTAAACACTCAGGAAACATCCCCACACTATTGAACATTTATTGAGTTCTTGTTGTGTGCCATGTTGAATGTTAAGCACTGTGGATAAAAAGATGACCACAATGGAAACAGTGACAGACCTTACTTTCTTGGGCTCCAAAATAACTGAGGATGGTGACATCAGCCATGAAATTAAAAGATGCTTGTTCCTTGGAAGAAAAGCTATGACAAACCTAGACAGTCTATTAAAAAGCAGAAACATCACTTTGCTAACAAAGGTTCGTATAGTCAAAGCTATGGTTTTTCCAGTAATCATGTTCAGACATGAAAGCTGAACAATAAAAAAAGGTTGCGCACCAAAGAATTGATGGCTTTGAACTGTGGTGCTGGAAAAGATTCTTTGGAGTCACTTAGACTGCAAGGAGATCAAACCTGTCAATCCTAAAAGAAATCAACCCTGAATATTCACTAGAAGCACTGATGCTGATGCTGAAGCGTCAATACTTTGACCACCTGATGCAAAGAGACAACATATTGGAAAAGCCCCTGATCCTGGGAAAGATTGAAGGCAGGTGGAGAAGGGGACAAAGGGGGAAGAGATGGTTGGATGTCATCATCAAGTCAATGGACATGAGTTGAACAAACTCCAGGAAATAGTGAACAACAGGGAAGCCTGGCATGCTGCAGTCCATGAGAGCTCAAAGAATCAGACACAACTGTGTGCCTAAACAGCAAAGTCAGTAAATATATTGTATAGACTCTAAACATGATCTGATACTAATAAGGTGATGTTAAATAATTAAGAAAGTAATAAATTAAAAATCCATTAAAAAAAAAAAAAGATGACCACAATCCTAGGCAGATATCTCTCCAAGGAAGACATGCGGATGGCCAACAGACACATGAAAGGATGCTCAGCGTCGCTCATTGATGGGAGAAATGCAAATCGAAACTACAATGGGCTGTCACCTCACACCTGTTGAAGTGGCCATCATCAAAGGGTCTGCAAAGAACTAACGCTGGAGAGGGTATGGAGAAGGGGGAACCCTCTCGCACTGTTGGTGGGAACGTAGGTTGATGTAGCCACTATGGAAGCCCATATGGAGATTCCTCAAAAAACTGGGAATAGAACCAACATGTGACCCAGTAACCCCACTAGTGGGCCTATACCCTGAGGAAATAAAAGTTGAAAGTGACACATGTATGCCATTGTTCACTGCAGCACTATTGACAATAGCTGGAGCATGGGGACAACCTGGGTGTCCATCAATGGGTGGATGGATAAAGCTGTGGTACATATATACAATGGAATATTACTCAGCCATAAAAAGAAATGAATTTGAGTCAGTTCTAGTGAGGTGGATGAATCTAGAGCCTATTGTATGAAGTGAGGTATGTCAGAGAGTGAAGGATGTGTTGTGTACTGACATATATATGGAATCTAGAAAGATGGTGCTGATGAATGACTATGCAGAGCAAAAATGGAGAGGCAGATGTGGAGAACAGTCTTACAGACATTGGGGTGAGGGAGGGGAATATGCTGTGGGACTAGGGATCTCAAACAGGGGCTCTGTGGTGATTTGGAGGGATGGGATGGGGAGGGAGATGGCAGGAGGTCCAGGAAGGGGGACAAATGTATACCTATGTGGTTTCCAATCAATGTGTGGTAGTAAACAACAAAACTCTGTAAAAGAAATAAGAGGACCACGGTCCATCCTTGTTCTAGAGCAGAAAAAGCAGACACGTAAAGAGACACAATTCAGTATATTCTACAAGGAAGGAAGGTGGAAGATACTGTGGGAGCAGAGAGGAGAGCCCCTACCCCGCCAGGGCATGAATGTTCCCCATCACTAGGATTAGAGCTCCTCAGATAGCTTCAGAGTCTTCTGTTACTTCATCTTTATGTATTTTAGGCAATTCAGCAGGGAATGAGGATCTGTAGGGTTGCTGGTATCTTAAATCTTAGAGCATTTTCTAGTTTTCAGACCGTTGTCATCTACACCAAAATCGCTCTCACATGACTCCTACAAGGCTGGGTGTTTTTCAGCAAAGCTTGGCTTAGAGAAGAGGGGCCGACTAGGGCTATTCAGCTAATAAGGGACATAGATGAGACACAGATTCAGGTGCTATGGGACAGAATTGGATGTCACACCAGAGATGTTGCAGAAAAGATGTCTCTGTCAGTAAAGGTTCATGTTATCATTCCTTATGTTCACAGGTTCTATCACTATATGAGAAGAGAGTCATAGGAGGAAGAACGCAGAAACTAAAGATCTAGAAAGGAGACTCTGAGCCAGCCAATCATATGGCTGTCTGTACAATGAAGGTAGGATGAGAAATGCATGCTCCATATTTGACAAGGGAGCCTTCCTTATCACAATGGTGGCAAAGCGGTTTGGTGCATTAGTGAGCTGGTAGAAGCTGGGGAAGGCCAAACACAAACACCTGGAGAGAGAAGGTTTGGACAAACTACCACAAGAGCTCAGACTTTTTATCCAGACTGCTTGTTGACTATGGACCCTCTACTCCCTCATGCCTGATAATTTAATTTAGCCTTTCATTTGCTGGCTTCCTCTGAGCCTACTGTTCATCCATAGGTTTTCTTTTATGTACACAGATACTGAGAAGCTGTGTACTCTAAAGGAGATAATAATGAACTTGGAAGCCAGTGACTCGAGGTCAAACTCAGTTGTTGGGCTTCCCTAATGACTCAGACAGTAAAGAATCCACCTGCAATGCAGGAGACCGAGGTTCAATCCCTGAGTCAGGAAGATCCATGAAGAAGGGAAGGGCTATTCCCTCCAGTATTCTTGCCTGGAGAATTCCATGGACAGAGAAGGCTGGTGGGCTATGGTCCATGGGGTCACAAAGAGTCAGACACAAATGAGTGACTAACACTTTCACTTTTCACTTTTTCACTAGTTGTATGACTTCGGCAAGAGTCTTTCATCTCTATAAGCCTTAGCTTCTTCCCTTATAGCACTGAAATAATAATGCCCATCTCCTGAATTTGTTGGGAGATCAAACAAAATATATGCTTCTGAACCATTTAGAAAAATGGCATGGCTCACAAATATTATTTATTCTTCTGAACAAGGGAGTGAACTCTTGTTGCTCTACAAGCACATCATGAGCATTACAGGTTAGTCAAGTGTCAAGAGTCAGAGTCCTAACTGTTCAACATGCACACCCCAGTCTGCTACCAAGTCACTAAGAGAGGCGAGTTTTTCCCGCCGGAACTGGAGCCTCCTACTGAAGAGTTTCCTTCTTATCCAACTCCCATGGCCTTCACCCAACTGGATGGATTAACCCACTCTTGGGAGCATCTAGGTCAATAGTCTTCATGGCTGTCACAGAAAATTGAGAGCTGCTCTAGGATAAAAATAAATCTCTCCCAAGACCTACATTTCTGTATGGAATTGGAAACGTGTTTGAATTTCTCTTGATCAACACATTTTCCATCACCAAAATGGGCTTTCTTCATTCAAGAACAGCCACGCAGCCACTCAGCGATTTCGCCAACCCTATCTCGGTGTGCAATTGTCATGAATGATGAAATACGATTAGCAAATGACACTTCTGGTGTTTCATTTTAAGGGAATGTAAGGGAAATGAATGAATGGAGCTGTTTTGCGTTTTTCAGTAGGATCATTTAAAAGGAGTGGATAATGGAGAACTCAAGCCTGATGGCAAAAAAAAAAAAGTGCAAATAATTTTGCCACTTCACAGCCTATCAGCACAGCTGATCTGTGCCTCCTGTCCAGTTGTGCAATGTTGTCGTCCACGTTAAACAGCTGCTATTTGTTTCAGGCATCTTTATTTTAGTACTGGATGAACTGACCTGGAATTTCTTAAAAAATTACTTTATATCTAAGGGTGTGAAAATGAGAAGACCTTTATCATGGTATTTCACACTGTGCTTGCTTTATAAGTATAATATTAACAATATTTCTGTGACTTGAGCAATGAACCAAACTCCTCTGGCGGGTACAGAGTGTTTGTTTGTTTTCTCGCTCTCTCTCTTTTTTTTTTTTTTCTTTTGTCCCATTATGCCTCTTTTATTTATATTTATTTTCATCGATCTTTTTATTCTTTGGCATGTATGGGCCTCCCATTACAGTGGTGTCTCCTGTTGCAGAGCACCAGCTCTGGGTGCATGCACTTCAGATCACTGGCTCATAATTGAGCACACCGGTCCACCCGCTCCACCGCACATGGGATCTTCCCCGGTGAGGGATCGAACTGGTCACTGTTACACTGCAAGGTGGACTCTTTACCCACTGGACCACCAGGGAAGCCCCAGAGTGTTTCTTGTTTTAATCTCATCTACTTTACAATGAATTGTACTATGGGAAAGTTTGGGGTTCTTAAGAAATCTTGTTAAAAATAAAGCTGCTTTCCTACTTCGAAATATCTTTTATTGATAACAATAGTGTTTTGGCATTGCTAACTTTTTCTGTCTTCAAATCCTAGGCCTGTGATTCTTACATCTCTCCCATGTAGTTGGCAGGAAAGCAAAATCCTATGCAGCCTCTTTTATTTTCCCCTGATACCATTATAAAATTAGAAATGCATTTCTACAAAAATAATTTGCCCCTGAAAGGTAATCAAAAGCACATTTGAAAAATGCAAAAACAAAAAAAATTTTAAGCAACAAAATAGCCTTACAGTAGGGAATAAATCACTGCACTTGGGTTTCATTTTAAGGGAATGTAAGGGAAATGAATGAATGGAGCTGTTTTGCATTTTTCAGTAGGATCATTTAAAAGGAGTGGATAATGGAGAACTCAAGCCTGATGGCAAAAAAAAAAAAATGCAAATAATTTTGCCACTTCACAGCCTATCAGCACAGCTGATCTGTGCCTCCTGTCCAGTTGTGCAATGTTGTCGTCCACGTTAAACAGCTGCTATTTGTTTCAGGCATCTTTATTTTAGTACTGGATGAACTGACCTGGAATTTCTTAAAAAATTACTTTATATCTAAGGGTGTGAAAATGAGAAGACCTTTATCATGGTATTTCACACTGTGCTTGCTTTATAAGTATAATATTAACAATATTTCTGTGACTTGAGCAATGAACCAAACTCCTCTGGCGGGTACAGAGTGTTTGTTTTCTCGCTCTCTCTCTTTTTTTTTTTTTCTTTTGTCCCATTATGCCTCTTTTATTTATATTTATTTTCATCGATCTTTTTATTCTTTGGCATGTATGGGCCTCCCATTACAGTGGTGTCTCCTGTTGCAGAGCACCAGCTCTGGGTGCATGCACTTCAGATCACTGGCTCATAATTGAGCACACCGGTCCACCCGCTCCACCGCACATGGGATCTTCCCCGGTGAGGGATCGAACTGGTCACTGTTACACTGCAAGGTGGACTCTTTACCCACTGGACCACCAGGGAAGCCCCAGAGTGTTTCTTGTTTTAATCTCATCTACTTTACAATGAATTGTACTATGGGAAAGTTTGGGGTTCTTAAGAAATCTTGTTAAAAATAAAGCTGCTTTCCTACTTCGAAATATCTTTTATTGATAACAATAGTGTTTTGGCATTGCTAACTTTTTCTGTCTTCAAATCCTAGGCCTGTGATTCTTACATCTCTCCCATGTAGTTGGCAGGAAAGCAAAATCCTATGCAGCCTCTTTTATTTTCCCCTGATACCATTATAAAATTAGAAATGCATTTCTACAAAAATAATTTGCCCCTGAAAGGTAATCAAAAGCACATTTGAAAAATGCAAGACATATTTTAAGCACATGTTTTAAAAAATAAAGATAACTTGGGTTAAGCAATATTCAAAATAGCCTTACAGTAGGGAATAAATCACTGCACTTGGGTTTGAATCTGAGCCCCAACACTTAGCAGCCATGCGATCTGGGGGCAAGTGATTTACCTTCACAGATTTTTTTTTAATTGGACTCAGAATACTTATTTCATGTGGTCATTATAATGACTAAGGGACACAGTAGTACAATATCTGTTATATAGGTTTAATAAGCATTACTCAAATTAAATTAATGACTAGAAAAAAGCTACAAAAGTAGCTACCGGAAGTGGTAGCAATCATAAAAAAAAAAAAAAAGACTTTGTTTCTGAGTATTTTTCAAGTACAAGCCTTGCATTGTCCATATTTTTAAAAGCTTGATTTGATTTTTTCACAAATTACACATGTAATACAAAACTGGATGAAATAAAACATTTCAGAAAAACATGACACAACTAATAAAAGCTCCTTATAATGAACGAATCTATCATTTAGGGGCTTGGACTCAAACCCAGGTACAATTAAGATGACTCTCCATTCTGCCTTACCTGAAACAATGTCAGTTAACACCTCTCATCATGGCGTAATTATCACATGTCCTCACATTTAACCTGTTTCAGTATGGGTGATATGTATCCTCTCAACCCATCACCTGCCTCCCAAAAAGACCACCACCAGCAGCCGGGTGCAGTGTCCTTCTTCTCTCTGCTCCTCCTCATTATTAGTTACCCTTAGAAAGCTTTATTTGCTTGTTTCACACAGTTTATTTTAACTTTTTCTCTTATTCTAGAGGGTGAATTTTTGTAGAAACATAACTCCCATATGTGCTGATTTTCCCATTTGAAATACGACTGCATAATTTTGTTTTAAATACTTTTTGTATTTCCAGGAAGGCATGCTACTGAGCAGCACTGAAACATGATACTAGTTAGTGCTGACTTTATAAAAGTTCCACGATAAAGGTAATTTTATTTGAGTTCTGCTCTGTAAATCTCATCCAAGGGAGCACAGATGCAGAAATAAACATTATTCAAAAAAAAAAATTGCCCTGAAAGGTAATCAAAAGCACATTTGAAAAATGCAAGACATATTTTAAGCACATGTTTTAAAAAATAAAGATAACTTGGGTTAAGCAATATTCAAAATAGCCTTACAGTAGGGAATAAATCACTGCACTTGGGTTTGAATCTGAGCCCCAACACTTAGCAGCCATGCGATCTGGGGGCAAGTGATTTACCTTCACAGATTTTTTTTTAATTGGACTCAGAATACTTATTTCATGTGGTCATTATAATGACTAAGGGACACAGTAGTACAATATCTGTTATATAGGTTTAATAAGCATTACTCAAATTAAATTAATGACTAGAAAAAAGCTACAAAAGTAGCTACCGGAAGTGGTAGCAATCATAAAAAAAAAAAAAAGACTTTGTTTCTGAGTATTTTTCAAGTACAAGCCTTGCATTGTCCATATTTTTAAAAGCTTGATTTGATTTTTTCACAAATTACACATGTAATACAAAACTGGATGAAATAAAACATTTCAGAAAAACATGACACAACTAATAAAAGCTCTTTATAATGAACGAATCTATCATTTAGGGGCTTGGACTCAAACCCAGGTACAATTAAGATGACTCTCCATTCTGCCTTACCTGAAACAATGTCAGTTAACACCTCTCATCATGGCGTAATTATCACATGTCCTCACATTTAACCTGTTTCAGTATGGGTGATATGTATCCTCTCAACCCATCACCTGCCTCCCAAAAAGACCACCACCAGCAGCCGGGTGCAGTGTCCTTCTTCTCTCTGCTCCTCCTCATTATTAGTTACCCTTAGAAAGCTTTATTTGCTTGTTTCACACAGTTTATTTTAACTTTTTCTCTTATTCTAGAGGGTGAATTTTTGTAGAAACATAACTCCCATATGTGCTGATTTTCCCATTTGAAATACGACTGCATAATTTTGTTTTAAATACTTTTTGTATTTCCAGGAAGGCATGCTACTGAGCAGCACTGAAACATGATACTAGTTAGTGCTGACTTTATAAAAGTTCCACGATAAAGGTAATTTTATTTGAGTTCTGCTCTGTAAATCTCATCCAAGGGAGCACAGATGCAGAAATAAACATTATTCAAATATGTGAAGTGTAGTAAAACCTCACTAGTTTGGAATTCAACAATCTGGAATTTGAGATCATTTGTAGAGGATCTGAACTGAGGTTTATTCTTGACGAAGAAGTTATTTGTTCATGAAAATGAAAATGAACATTTTAAATAAGATTTTCTGGCCAAATGTTTAAGAGATCAAGCTGCATGTTATAAAGGGGTTATAAAATAAAAATATATGACCTAGTCTAAATTGACTTCATGCCTGAGCTGAAAATTTTTTTTATTATCTATTGCATAATTCCATAATTCAGGTTATTTCTTAAATTAGAACATCTTAAATTAGAAGATGTGAGGGCAATCTTTTCTTAAATTTATTAAGAAAATTAAGAATTTAATTTAAGAAAATTAAATTAACTTCTTAAATTAGAAGATGTGAGGGCATACTTCACTGACTAGCTCCTCAACACCCACCTTACCCCTTGCAGCCAGATACATTCCTAGCCTGCTTTGCAGCCAGCAGCAAGTCAGTCCTAGCCAAGTCAGCAGAGGTCGAGGCATAAAGGAAGAGCACAAGGTCTTCTAAGAAGATTTGCTTTCCTGAAGCAAATGGCTGGCGCTGCCTGCTCCCCACACCACCTGCCTTGGATGGTTTGTTAAATGCATCTCACAAACACAAAGCATAGGCTAGGAGCAATGCAGAGATGCCAACTCTAATAACACTGAGGAGCTAAAGCAACACAGGCAGCTGCCTCGCTCCAGACTTCTCACTCCGTGAGAAAAATAAACCCATATTTGTTTAAGCTACTGTGAGCTGGATGTCCTATTCCTTAGGGTCAAGTGCATGCCTACCCAACGCAAGGGCTTGGGGGCCCAGGTTCCTATGACATGTCTATGCCCACACAGGCAAAGCAAAAGCAAAACTGTGTACAAACCAGCCATGAGATGCCTTCACACTCTCAGTGCACAGATGGAAGTAATAAGGTTGACTCCGAAGTCAAGTTTGGAACTCCACAGACATGTATGTGCGTGCGTGCACACACACACACACACACACACACACACACACACACACACACCGTGCAAGGGACTGAGCACCAGCTAACTCTTGATCATGAATTCAACAGAATCTTGCTGAAATAAGTCTACCTTACTTTAAACTCATGTTTTGCATCCTTCTAAAAAGTGATGTTGATTTCTTTCCATCCATTTAAAAAAAAAAAAAAAAAAATTCCTCTCGAATCAGTTCACCCTTTTAGCTTCAGTTTGGACTCTACTATTCTATTCTGAAGTAAATATTCTTAGCACAGCAGGCAAAGCTATATTCAAACATAAATGTTAAACCTATTCCAGATGTAACTCTTTTTATTATTAACTGCCATTTCACTAAGTCATGGTAACAAACATGGGTTCCAGAATTGCAATGCCTGGTTTCTAACCTAGTTCTACCACATATGGACCCTATGAGCTGGAATTTGAACTTCTGAGCCTTAGTTTTTCTCATCTGTTAAAAAAAAGAGAGAAAAGTAGAGCTCCTCTTTACCAGAGCATTTGTGATAAATTACTGAGATATATCATGTTTTAAATAATATATGGAGAAATAAGCACTCAGTAAATACTAGACATTATTACGAGTGTCCCAAAGTTGTTTGTTTCTATTTCTTATATACAAATACACAGACTATGCATATATGTATGTGTACTTGCGTAAGTATGTGTATATACAATCATTTTTGTTTTACTCTGTATTCTCAAATAAAGCATGGATTAATTTAAAAATCAGATTACCCGGCCCCCTTCCCTGCCCCAATGTAAATCTAGATTAAGCCCTAATGAATAAATTGTCCTTAATCTATTTTTTCTTTTCTTTTTTTTTTTTAAGTTCTGTGTCTAAGTTCATTTAGTTAGTTAGAATGTGTGTAATGGAACTCTAAAAATTATTGATTCTTATTTCCATGGGAAAAACTGAAGAAGTATGGGCACTTCTTGAAACACCTTCTAGCCCTTTTGAGCACCAGCTCTTTCAATCACCCATTAGCAAACATGTTTGGGGTTGTGTTCGATTGGAATCTTTCTTTTCCCTCTTGAAAAATTGTTGTTGATATCTCTCTGTTTCTCACTGCCTTCATCTGTTCCCTGGGAATCCTTTCCACCTCTAAGTTTAAATACATGACCTTTGTACCTCTTAGCTACATGCTCTTAATATTTTAACTACTGTTGCCTGAACTTCAGCTCCTCTGAGAATACAGGTATTAACCGAGTGGGTCGCTTCTAAGGTTTCCAGTTTTTCTTTTCCATAGTGAAAGAGGTTTGCCTTCCCCTCTTCGTGCCAGCTTGCTCTAAAGGATAAGAACCCCTCCATCTCCTCTCCTGAAGGATGTGCCTCCGGCTGCTTCCTCCTCCCCTGACTGCAGCCAGTTCTCTCCACCTGGCTTCTTCCCCACATCCCGGCATTTATCATCCTGAATGTTCCCACTGCGAGATCACTATCTTTCAAATTGCCTCCCTGAGCTGCAGCTGACACCACTCCTCTGCTGTGGCCAGTCGCCCCTGAGAGACCTGTCCCCTCGCTGGCTTCCCTATCTCCCACATTAAAAAGTTGTCATCGTCACATTTCACTTGTCAGCAACATGATGCATGAATCGGATATTTCCTTTGATGCTTTCATCTTTGCCACACGTAAGAATTAGTGTCTAATGACACAGAGGCGAAAAGTTAATGGAAATTTAATTGAAAAAAACATACTGTCCCAGCAGGAATTGAACCTGGTGGCCTTAACACAGAAGGTAGATATTTCATCCACCAGGCTCTGGAGCTCGGTTTAGCATGCTTGGGTATGGATGGTATCACTTAGGCAAACAGATAATTCCCCTATTTTCCTAGTATTACTTTGGTCAACAGAAGAAAAAAGGGAGTGGGTTCCGATTTAAATGTCAGGGCTATTCCCTTCCAAGATTCCAAACAGGAGAGTTTTAATGGAAATAGGATTTAGTTTCCTGTAAAGGTCTGAGCTCTTCAACCCTAATATATAGAAATAATGAATATTTATGCACATAAAACATCCTTCCTCTTAGAGTGGCCTTTAGCTACACCTGCCCAGACAAACTCCACGAGAATTTTTCAAGGATTATGAACCACACCTCAGATTTTTCTAGAGGAAATGAGGCTATCTGAATACTTTTATCCCTCCTCCTTTTCTCTTCTTCTCCAGAAGCCTAAATCATGAAGAAATGGACAAGGTACACAGTTCTGATGATTTAACAGTAACAGAATCCTGCAGGCATTTAGACCATCAGGCTGTCACTTCATATTTTTATCTAAGAATAAATTAAAGGTAGCAAATATGGATTATCCAGATTAACCTACAACTCTCACCTGATGCGCAATACTCAAAATTGAGACAGGTTTCCTGAACGATTGTGAGAGGTGTCTACCCTCAGCCCTTGGTTTGCATTCAACATTTAAGAACATTTTGCAATTTCCTTGTGCCTGGTTAAGTAGCTGTCCACATCACAATATGTAACTTTAACTAACTTAACCTTCAAATCATTGAAAAAAACTACAAAAACTATAAAAGATTCACAGATAAAAGATTGAAAGTACCGGCAATAACTCCAGCTCAAGCAAACCATGAGAAAATGGATGAGCCCACAGCTCTCACACTTTGACAAGCTCTTCACCAGTCACACCACAAGTGAGCCACACTGAAGCCTCCCTTTCCAAAAGGTCAACCCATAAAACACCTCAAAGTTACTTTTTCAAACTTGTTTACCATGAGGACCAACACCCACACTCATGAACACTGAACCTCGCCTTACAACTTGAGATCTTAGCCAGTGATAGTATGGAATCTCGATGATTAGCAAGACATTTAAAGAAAAATATGCAGAACTAGAAAGCAAGTGTCTACAGTGTTTTAATTAGGTTTAAAGTTATGTGAAACCCAACCAGGATTTATAAAACTTGCTCAAGCTTAATAATAAATATTTAAAAGCCTCTCTATCGTGAAGGCAAAAATGTTTTTATGAGCTGCTAGAAATAAAAATCATGTTGCTTTCTCAGTGCAGTGAACGCAGCAGAGAATACAAGTGGTGTTTTTCCAAAAGGACACTGATCTCATTGACTTAAACAATATAACATCCTCATGCAAACTACGGATTTAACATTAACAGCAAACCCATATTCCAAGGATAGGCTGATCCTTCCAAAAGAATCGTAAAATCTGTCAGTGTGATTTTCTGCTAATGAGCATTAAGAAGACATAAGCTTTCCTTTTTTCTTTTTCTTATACTCCACTATGACATTCACTGACTTACAGCTGGCATTTGTGAAACCTAGTGAAATGACATCACATGCATGTTTACCTTGTACACAGTCGCTATATCCATGCAAGGGGAAAAGGCAGTGTAAGAAAGAGGGGAGTGGAGCACAGGGCAGCGGGCAGGCTAGAGAGAAGAGGGGAACATTTTCCAATAATGTGAATGACTCTTCCCACCCTTTCTCTCAGTGAGCGAATGCCCCGGAGAGCACAGGAAAGGAGAGGTGTGGATCTACTCAGCCCTAAATCAATCTTTGCTCCTGCTTATCTCTCAGAGCCTCTTGCTGAGATGCTAATGTTTAAGGATTTGGCACTGAAAAATTAAATGTTTTGTGCATAGTCTTTTAACTGTATACGTGGTTTTGTATATACTGTACACACCAATGCTATAAATTATGTATACTGCATGAAAATGGGCAAATTATGGATGAATTTTTAAAAATATAATAGCTTCTCTCCATCTATGCTGACTTTAAAACCTAGTCCTCCCGTCTGGTGTGAACCCAGTGTATATACACTGGGGTGGAATATTCAGTTGAGAGGTTAGCACCGGTGCGTGTGTGTACTCAGTCCTGTCTGACTCTCTGCGACCCCATGGGCTGTAACCCAGGAGGGTCCTCTGTCCATGGGATTTCCTAGGCGAGAATAATGGAGCCAGTTGCCATTTCCTTCTCCAGGGGGTCTTTCTGACCCAGAGAACGAACACGTTTCTTGTGTCCCTCCTCCATGGGCAGGCGGGGTGTTTACCACTGCACCACCTGAGAAGCCCAGTGATGCAGGAACAGGGGAAAGGAATCCCACCATCTAGAAAGCAAGAGCACAGGGAGCCTTAGGTTCAGAATGAGAAGGGGGCAGCGCTGCTGAAAATGAGTGTAGCTTCAGGGTGTATCCTCACAGGGTGTACCCGGGATGGCCTGATCCTCTTTTGAGTTTCCTCCTATGACTCAATCCAGTTACTTCCTCCTCTCTGCCTCAACTACGCCTCTCAGGAAATGGGGAGAATGTCTGCTCCTTGCTTACTGTCACAAAAGTATATAGTGGTTAGTGATTAGATCTAATCACTAGGTAATCTGTTCACCAATGCTGAAATGGTTAGCACACTGTAGAACCTATGCAGACAGCCAAATTTTCACTGGACTAACCCATCCTGGTTCTGTTCGCCCTGAAGAGGGCTGAAGTTTGAGGTGTACGGGCAATTATGATGGTGTGAATGTCACTTTGTGTGACAAACATCACAGCGGTGTTCTTACTTAATCCAACGCATCAGGAGAAGGCTTTTCCCTAGTATTAACCCAAATCCAAAAGGTTGCACTTGAGCTTGCATCGGCTTCTGAATCTCAACTGAGTAACATCCAAAATGCATAAACAACCAATCAACCGAACTGGGAAAATCTTCTATGGGCACCTGCAGCCTGAAAAGCTGCCATGAGTAATAAGCCCGCCTCACTCCCCTGCCCTGAACTCTGGGCCCCTGCTGTGCTCCACAGTCCAATGCTCTCTAACACGCCAGGTCAATGCTGGGAAGGAACTGAAACCACAAAGGACCAAAAAGCAAATATTTTTGCCCAAAGCTAATGTAGCAAATTACATGCAAGCTCTAAACTCCAAGAACCTTGTAAATGGTGCAAGTCTACACAAACATATAGCATCCAGTTTGCCAAGACTTAAAACTAAATTAAATCTAAGTCAAGTTCCACTGCGGGATTTATAGAACCAGTGAAAACACTGGGGTTCTGGTCTTGGCAGGACTTCTGGCTTATATCGTCCCCCAGGTAGCTGATTTCTCTCACTGGGCTTCTGTTTGACTGCCTACGGTGCCAACATCCTGCTCCGAGTGCACAGGGACTAACGGTAAGTTGAGAAGGTGGGCAGGGCACTCAGGCTTCCATTCAAGACAGGTTCTATACATGATCATAAATTCAGCCACATGCTCTGTGCCCCGAAGTGGACTGCTGTGGAAGACTGCATCATCTGAAGTGCAAAAGGGCACCGGAGCAGCCAAAGCCAAGCCTCTTTCCATCTGGAGCAGGGCTTCATCTTGCTGGAGGAAAGAGTCTCATCATCACACATGGTGCTCTGTGCCTCCAGGACCAGTCAAAGAGGTTGACTTTTCAAAATTCCCTTAAAGACAGTCAGGCTTCCCTGGTGACTCAGATGGTAAACAGTCTACCTGCATGCAGGAGGCCTGGGTTCCAGCCCTAGGTTGGGAAGATCCCCTGGAGAAGGAAATGGCAACCCACTCCAGTATTCTTTCCTGGAGAATTCCATGGACAGAAGGGTCTGATGGGCTACAGTCCATGGGGTCACATAGAGTCAGACACAACTGAGCAAAGGGATGAAGGTTTAAAGATACCTAACAGATACTGGCCCAAGTCTTGGCTACCTGATGAAAAGAGATGACTCATTGGAAAAACCCTGATGCTGGGAAAAATAGAAGACAGAAGGAGAAGGGGACGACAGAGGAAGAGATGGTTGGATGGCATCACGGAGCCAATGGACGTGAGTTTGAGCAAGCTCCGGAAGATGGTGAAGGACAGGGAAGCCTGGCATGCTGCAGTCCATGGGGTGGCAAAGAGTCAGACACGGCTGAGTGACTGAACTGAACAGATAGTGGCCCAAGCCCTAACTGGGGATGGAGCAACGGTCAAAGCTGATGTCAAGTTTTGCAAGATGATGGAATTGTTTACAAATGAAGCTGCTCTGGTGGCAGTCATAGTCACATTGCATGCACACTGGTGGTCAGAAGGCTGGAAACAAGTAAAAACCTTGGATTGAGAGCTGCCTTGACACCAAGGGCACATCAGCCAGCCTTCGGCCAGGTTCTCCACATCCTGCTCCTTCACCTGAGGCTGCTGTCCCAAGAAGCAAAGCAGATGAAACTGGGGAAGCTCATATAAAGAAAACAGAAAAGTAGGAAAGCTGCCCATGCAGTAGGGAAGCTAGCCATGGCAGTGCTACATTGGAAAGCCTGGAGGTCAACCAGCTATGCCTGGCTTTGCTCTGCCACATGCTCTGTGCCCCGAAGTGGACTGCTGTGGAAGACTGCATCATCTGAAGTGCAAAAGGGCACCGGAGCAGCCAAAGCCAAGCCTCTTTCCATCTGGAGCAGGGCTTCATCTTGCTGGAGGAAAGAGTCTCATCATCACACATGGTGCTCTGTGCCTCCAGGACCAGTCAAAGAGGTTGACTTTTCAAAATTCCCTTAAAGACAGTCAGGCTTCCCTGGTGACTCAGATGGTAAACAGTCTACCTGCATGCAGGAGGCCTGGGTTCCAGCCCTAGGTTGGGAAGATCCCCTGGAGAAGGAAATGGCAACCCACTCCAGTATTCTTTCCTGGAGAATTCCATGGACAGAAGGGTCTGATGGGCTACAGTCCATGGGGTCACATAGAGTCAGACACAACTGAGCAAAGGGATGAAGGTTTAAAGATACCTAACAGATACTGGCCCAAGTCTTGGCTACCTGATGAAAAGAGATGACTCATTGGAAAAACCCTGATGCTGGGAAAAATAGAAGACAGAAGGAGAAGGGGACGACAGAGGAAGAGATGGTTGGATGGCATCACGGAGCCAATGGACGTGAGTTTGAGCAAGCTCCGGAAGATGGTGAAGGACAGGGAAGCCTGGCATGCTGCAGTCCATGGGGTGGCAAAGAGTCAGACACGGCTGAGTGACTGAACTGAACAGATAGTGGCCCAAGCCCTAACTGGGGATGGAGCAACGGTCAAAGCTGATGTCAAGTTTTGCAAGATGATGGAATTGTTTACAAATGAAGCTGCTCTGGTGGCAGTCATAGTCACATTGCATGCACACTGGTGGTCAGAAGGCTGGAAACAAGTAAAAACCTTGGATTGAGAGCTGCCTTGACACCAAGGGCACATCAGCCAGCCTTCGGCCAGGTTCTCCACATCCTGTTCCTTCACCTGAGGCTGCTGTCCCAAGAAGCAAAGCAGATGAAACTGGGGAAGCTCATATAAAGAAAACAGAAAAGTAGGAAAGCTGCCCATGCAGTAGGGAAGCTAGCCATGGCAGTGCTACATTGGAAAGCCTGGAGGTCAACCAGCTATGCCTGGCTTTGCTCTGCCACAGACTCAGTTGGACACCAAGCAGCAGTGGTGGTTATTTTTTGAGCTGTTAGGGGAAAATGTATTTTTTAAGTCAGCATGTGTCATCAATTATGCATCATTCTCATGCCTGACTCTCTTTATGCTTAGATTCCAAACTGTATTTCAACAAGGCATTTTTGTCCTTGTCTATTAGTAGGGAGATGAGTTACTGTCAGGGATAGGTCACAGACTTCTGTGAATACTGTGGCTACAATGTGACCCTGAGAAACCAGGCTAGTAGACCATCCTCCAGTGCCAGGCAAGAGCTCCATTGCCGAGAGCGACAAGCAGCTGGTCACCCACAGAAGGCCCAGTGGGCTAACCTAGATTCAAGTGCAGAAGGTTAGCAACAAGGAAAGTCACACACACTACATGCTAGCCAGGCACCGTCATCCAAGTCAACATGCAGATCTGTCAACAAACTGTGTGGGATTTTGTTTGTTTGTTTTTGATTTTCAAGGATTATGAATGTTTCTGAGCTGGGGAAGTGGGGAGAAAATGCAAGAGACAGAAAAAGGGTATTTCCCACCTTCCTGATATAAGCCAATATCAGGAAATCAGGATCAACTATCATATCTCTGACTATGGGTCATTTTTGTCGTCGCTGGTCTTTCCTATGGTTCTGTAATTGTCTACCGCAAATGAGTAACTTCTAAAAAGTGAGAAGTGGGGAAACAACTCTTCATTACCTACATTTATTCAACTCCTAAGTTCTGATGGTGTGTCTCTGGACAGAGTTTGGAGACGGGGCAATTTATGTGGTTCTGAGTTTCAGAACACAAGAATTGAGATTTCAGAGTGATGGATTTATCTGCATCAATTTGCTTCCTAAGTTCTGAGGGGAAAATTCGGATGACCAGAGGTCAAATAGCAACAGACACCTCTATTGACCTTTGAATAAATAACTCTTTTCCACCTCTCTTCACACATAAGCACCAAAAGTCTATCCCAAAGGTAATTTTGCAATGTCTGTCTCTGGAAGAGTTCTATCACACATACTTATATTTTATCTGTGCTACATTGGAAAGCCTGGAGGTCAACCAGCTATGCCTGGCTTTGCTCTGCCACAGACTCAGTTGGACACCAAGCAGCAGTGGTGGTTATTTTTTGAGCTGTTAGGGGAAAATGTATTTTTTAAGTCAGCATGTGTCATCAATTATGCATCATTCTCATGCCTGACTCTCTTTATGCTTAGATTCCAAACTGTATTTCAACAAGGCATTTTTGTCCTTGTCTATTAGTAGGGAGATGAGTTACTGTCAGGGATAGGTCACAGACTTCTGTGAATACTGTGGCTACAATGTGACCCTGAGAAACCAGGCTAGTAGACCATCCTCCAGTGCCAGGCAAGAGCTCCATTGCCGAGAGCGACAAGCAGCTGGTCACCCACAGAAGGCCCAGTGGGCTAACCTAGATTCAAGTGCAGAAGGTTAGCAACAAGGAAAGTCACACACACTACATGCTAGCCAGGCACCGTCATCCAAGTCAACATGCAGATCTGTCAACAAACTGTGTGGGATTTTGTTTGTTTGTTTTTGATTTTCAAGGATTATGAATGTTTCTGAGCTGGGGAAGTGGGGAGAAAATGCAAGAGACAGAAAAAGGGTATTTCCCACCTTCCTGATATAAGCCAATATCAGGAAATCAGGATCAACTATCATATCTCTGACTATGGGTCATTTTTGTCGTCGCTGGTCTTTCCTATGGTTCTGTAATTGTCTACCGCAAATGAGTAACTTCTAAAAAGTGAGAAGTGGGGAAACAACTCTTCATTACCTACATTTATTCAACTCCTAAGTTCTGATGGTGTGTCTCTGGACAGAGTTTGGAGACGGGGCAATTTATGTGGTTCTGAGTTTCAGAACACAAGAATTGAGATTTCAGAGTGATGGATTTATCTGCATCAATTTGCTTCCTAAGTTCTGAGGGGAAAATTCGGATGACCAGAGGTCAAATAGCAACAGACACCTCTATTGACCTTTGAATAAATAACTCTTTTCCACCTCTCTTCACACATAAGCACCAAAAGTCTATCCCAAAGGTAATTTTGCAATGTCTGTCTCTGGAAGAGTTCTATCACACATACTTATATTTTATCTCAAAATTTCACACACATTTCAGTTGCTTCTTCAGGAAGTTTCTGAGGTGAGTCGTAGAAACAAAGAAATGGGGGATGCTGCACGTCATGTAGGTTTCTCTGTCAGATCCACACAGTGGAAATACTCAAGTGACGATCGTGGCTTACCCCACGTCCTCTCAACTGCGTTGTCAACGATCTTAAGACCCATAGGCAAAACATGTGAGGCAAAGATGAAGTGTGATTTCATGGCCTCAGTCCACAAACTCTTCACTTGTGCTTTGACAAATCAGAGAGAACAAAATCCTGGCCAAACCCATGACTGTCACAGACTTTCCATGCCAAGGAAATAGAACTCATCAAGAATGTGAAGTACTGAAAAGTAGGGCTCACAGGGGTCAAAGGAACACAGTACTGTTAATATCCCTCGAGGAGAGATGCGAGCAGAGAACCAAAATGTTTTCTAGAAAAGTGAAAGGATGAGATCAGACCCCTTGAAAAAGTTCTTCTCTTCCTTGAACACCTTCTAAGTATATTTGAACTTTGTTTCCTGCTTTGGCTCATTTAATCTCCCCTGCTCTGTTCCACAGATGTGAGTTATACTTGGAAATACAGCACAGGATTGCGTGGTTCTGACCCATGCAGTGCTGGGCTCCTGAGCGCCCCCAGTGATTCCCACGGCGCCGACGTCATTCACTCTCAGTGCTGCTCAGCTCCCTCCTGGCCAAGGGCCACGTGACTCAGCACACAGTGATCCCTGACTCAGTCACTGTGGGAGGAGAGCGTCATCCAAGTCTGTGTGAGAGAAAGACCTAGGAGACAAAGATCCCAAACAGCCTGTGCAGACAGACTGCTGGGACTTGCCAAGCAGCTCCTCTCACAGGGTAACCCCATTGTCCTCCCTTACTGTGCTTAAAAGTGGCATAATTTGTAACATTAAAAAAAAAAATAAGAAAACAAACAAACAAAAAAACCCCACGGACTTGCTTACAGTTACCTGAGCTCAGCACTCCACATCCCAAATGACACATCCAAGTATACGTGTTTACTAAGTGAGCCAGGCATACAAAAGGACAGATGCAGGGGAAATTGCCAAGGCTGAGCAACTCGCACTGAAGCACACAAGCTTCTGTGAAACACCACTTTTAAAATAACAACAATCCCCACTTGTTGGAACCTAATGTTTACCTTCATAACGGTCCTAAGGAAACACACTGTCACATCCATTTTGCAAATGAAAAAATCAAGAGCGGAGAGTTAGATAAATTGCCCAAAAATCTCACAATTAGGAAATGATGGAGCTGGAGTTTTAAAACTAAGTGGAGCCTCTGCTCTTCTAGTCTCTAAAATCTAACAGAAATATTAAGCTATGAGTGTTTAATAAAATAAGTTTGGATAGAAAAAAAATGTAAAGAAGTCTGGAGGTCTTCTAAGTTTCTAGGTCAATTTTCCTATCATCATCCTGTTATTCACGCTACTGTTGACAACCTAATTCAAACTGACTTCCTTCATACAGAGAAATATCAAAGAAAACTCTCAGAGCTCTGCTTTCTTCCTAAATCAGCTCTTTCCAGCTTCCCTTATTCTTCTTCCTGTCAGCTTATGGCTTGTCGACCAACAAAGTCTCCCCGCGACCTCATCAGCACAAGGCTGCTTCCACCCTCCTGGTCTCCTAACCCAGCAGGCTCTCCTCCATTCCTCAGAATCCACACACCTGAGGCCATGGAACCCTGTGCTTAGCGGTTTAAATGCTGCCTCCATCAGGACCTGAGACCTCATCGTTTCAGTCCTCCCTTCGAGTCAGCCCCACCAGCCACCAATCCTGACCTCCTGAATCAAAAAATGCAACTGGGGTAGGGTCTGTAACCCCTGACCTGACCCACCCCAGGCTCAAAATGGGCTCAATAGAGCTTGGCCCTGGCACATGCTTAGTAATCCTGTTCTTTGACCCTCCTTCACCATGTCCACCCGCTCCTTTTCCGAAAATAACTACTGGAGACTTCCTCTTAATATCCCAGGCACTTAAAAAAAATAAGAAAACAAACAAACAAAAAAACCCCACGGACTTGCTTACAGTTACCTGAGCTCAGCACTCCACATCCCAAATGACACATCCAAGTATACGTGTTTACTAAGTGAGCCAGGCATACAAAAGGACAGATGCAGGGGAAATTGCCAAGGCTGAGCAACTCGCACTGAAGCACACAAGCTTCTGTGAAACACCACTTTTAAAATAACAACAATCCCCACTTGTTGGAACCTAATGTTTACCTTCATAACGGTCCTAAGGAAACACACTGTCACATCCATTTTGCAAATGAAAAAATCAAGAGCGGAGAGTTAGATAAATTGCCCAAAAATCTCACAATTAGGAAATGATGGAGCTGGAGTTTTAAAACTAAGTGGAGCCTCTGCTCTTCTAGTCTCTAAAATCTAACAGAAATATTAAGCTATGAGTGTTTAATAAAATAAGTTTGGATAGAAAAATGTAAAGAAGTCTGGAGGTCTTCTAAGTTTCTAGGTCAATTTTCCTATCATCATCCTGTTATTCACGCTACTGTTGACAACCTAATTCAAACTGACTTCCTTCATACAGAGAAATATCAAAGAAAACTCTCAGAGCTCTGCTTTCTTCCTAAATCAGCTCTTTCCAGCTTCCCTTATTCTTCTTCCTGTCAGCTCATGGCTTGTCGACCAACAAAGTCTCCCCGCGACCTCATCAGCACAAGGCTGCTTCCACCCTCCTGGTCTCCTAACCCAGCAGGCTCTCCTCCATTCCTCAGAATCCACACACCTGAGGCCATGGAACCCTGTGCTTAGCGGTTTAAATGCTGCCTCCATCAGGACCTGAGACCTCATCGTTTCAGTCCTCCCTTCGAGTCAGCCCCACCAGCCACCAATCCTGACCTCCTGAATCAAAAAATGCAACTGGGGTAGGGTCTGTAACCCCTGACCTGACCCACCCCAGGCTCAAAATGGGCTCAATAGAGCTTGGCCCTGGCACATGCTTAGTAATCCTGTTCTTTGACCCTCCTTCACCATGTCCACCCCGGGCTCCTTTTCCGAAAATAACTACTGGAGACTTCCTCTTAATATCCACATGCTGGCCCAATGCCCATCTCCTCTCCACCAAGAGCTGGAAACCATTGAGAGTCAGCTTGCCTTTCAGCTCCCCTTCACTGCCATGATTTCTTTTTTCTACCTGTTTCTCTTCCTCTTCCTTTTCCTAAGGCTGTTGCCCTTCAATACCTACCCTCCCCTGAAGTCCTGAAGCACATCTTGCTTGCACCTCTTATCTGACTTCCAAGGTAGTTCTTATCTTTTTGCCTTTGAATCTTCTTTTAATACTTTAAATTGCACAAACAACAGTCTGACTTATCTTTTTGTGTGCACGTATCCTGTCTGCCCCACCGGATTGGGTGTCCTCCAGTGCTCTGTCCTTTCCCATCTGCTCACCTCTCTCTCTAATCACTCCCTTGGAGAGAGCTCATCCACTTGTGAAACACCGTGTGTGTTGCACATGTCCGTGCCCCCAAGCCCAAGCCCTTGCTCAGACGACCCAGCCTGAGGGTCCTTCCCTCTTCTGATCAATCTAAACCCATACTCTTTTCTCAAGGCCACTTCAAATTCCAGTGAAGCCTTCAGCAAACGCAGGTCCACAGTTACCTATTTATTCTCCCAGTTCCTACACCTCTCCTGACTATACATGTTTTAATGCTTATCATGTCTTTTTTTATTGTGTCTATGAGTGTATAGCTTCTATTTCCCTAAATAGATTGGGAGCTTTCTGAGGACAGCAATCGAGTCTTTGGTTTTAGATTCCCCATAAGTATTCAGCACAGTGCTACATACGCTGAGGGTACTTATCAATATACTCCTACCTACATACATCCCATACTGGAAAAATTAAAATATAGCTCAGATTCTTGTTCAAACATAGCATGTTAAACTAAGGCCACAGTAGCTCTAAACTACTTTTCATTATAAAAGATTCTGACGCAGGACTGAGGGCAGGAGCAGAAGAGGGTGACAGAGGATGAGATGGTTGGATGGCATCACTGAGTCAATGGACATGAGTTTGAGCAAACCCCAGGAGATGGTGAAGGACAGGGAAGCCTGACGCGCTGCAGTCCATGGAGTAGCAAAGAGTTGGAAGTGACTTAGCAACTGAACAACAACAGCTCTAAACTAAGCAAAATCTGGAGCCAAAACTGAGCAAAATCTTAGCCCTTGAAGTCAGAGGTTTTATGTGCTTAAGGCTCTCCTTTCACAGGACACCAAGTTTAGTGACACTATAGACAGGACCCAGCATGACCAGGTTGTCTGGCTTGGTTATTTGAGCCCCAGAATACAACATCTTAAAGACCGTGTCTGAATTAAGAATTCAGCCCTCATTTGCCCAAGTGGAAAGCTGCATGTCGCCAAGTCTTATCTTTTTGCCTTTGAATCTTCTTTTAATACTTTAAATTGCACAAACAACAGTCTGACTTATCTTTTTGTGTGCACGTATCCTGTCTGCCCCACCGGATTGGGTGTCCTCCAGTGCTCTGTCCTTTCCCATCTGCTCACCTCTCTCTCTAATCACTCCCTTGGAGAGAGCTCATCCACTTGTGAAACACCGTGTGTGTTGCACATGTCCGTGCCCCCAAGCCCAAGCCCTTGCTCAGACGACCCAGCCTGAGGGCCCTTTCCCCTCTTCTGATCAATCTAAACCCATACTCTTTTCTCAAGGCCACTTCAAATTCCAGTGAAGCCTTCAGCAAACGCAGGTCCACAGTTACCTATTTATTCTCCCAGTTCCTACACCTCTCCTGACTATACATGTTTTAATGCTTATCATGTCTTTTTTTATTGTGTCTATGAGTGTATAGCTTCTATTTCCCTAAATAGATTGGGAGCTTTCTGAGGACAGCAATCGAGTCTTTGGTTTTAGATTCCCCATAAGTATTCAGCACAGTGCTACATACGCTGAGGGTACTTATCAATATACTCCTACCTACATACATCCCATACTGGAAAAATTAAAATATAGCTCAGATTCTTGTTCAAACATAGCATGTTAAACTAAGGCCACAGTAGCTCTAAACTACTTTTCATTATAAAAGATTCTGACGCAGGACTGAGGGCAGGAGCAGAAGAGGGTGACAGAGGATGAGATGGTTGGATGGCATCACTGAGTCAATGGACATGAGTTTGAGCAAACCCCAGGAGATGGTGAAGGACAGGGAAGCCTGACGCGCTGCAGTCCATGGAGTAGCAAAGAGTTGGAAGTGACTTAGCAACTGAACAACAACAGCTCTAAACTAAGCAAAATCTGGAGCCAAAACTGAGCAAAATCTTAGCCCTTGAAGTCAGAGGTTTTATGTGCTTAAGGCTCTCCTTTCACAGGACACCAAGTTTAGTGACACTATAGACAGGACCCAGCATGACCAGGTTGTCTGGCTTGGTTATTTGAGCCCCAGAATACAACATCTTAAAGACCGTGTCTGAATTAAGAATTCAGCCCTCATTTGCCCAAGTGGAAAGTTGCATGTCGCCAAGCAAAGCTGACCTGATGAAAGCCAGTGTGTTCAGCTTCCTTTCCAATCAGCAACCAGAACTGCCACTAGCATTTAACATGGCACGGATCACACCTGTGTTCTGGGGCCAAGAACAGTGGCCAACTCAGCACCTTCTGAAACCCGGGTGGCTGAAATCCAAGGCAAACAAGACTGAACAGATGAACCACGGCAGTGAGAACTGAAACGTGCCGTTGTGACCCAGGTAGCTTCCCTGCAATTCCACTGGGCAGGGCGTAACCATAACGTGCTGGATTTCCCCTTCAGAATCGTCGGAGAGGTTTTCGGGCAAAGAGATTCTGAGACTGGAGAAGGGTTGGTATGTTTGCCGAAGAGCATGGGCCACAGGGGCTAGAGAATGAGCCTAGCGGGCAGTGAAAGGAGAAAAGACAGCCAGCCATGGGCTTCCCTGGTGGTCCAGTGGGTAAAGAGTCCGCCTTGCACTGCAAGGGGAACTGGTTCGATCCCTGGCACAGGAAGATCCCACAGGCCACTCTGCAGCTGGACGGGTGTGTCCAAATACGAGCCAGCGTTCTGGAGCGCATGCACCCAGAGCCGGTGCTCTGCAATGAGAGAGGTAACTGCGATGGGAGGCCCACACAGGCCAAAGGGTTAAGATGGATGAAAATAAATAAATGAAGAACCAAGAAAAGAGGCCAAAATTAAACAAACATACAAACAAAAAACCTCAATTACCAAAAAAAAAAAAGATAGCCAGCCCACTTACCACCTCAGCATCCACATTCAGGGCTTGAGCTTTGACTCAACACATTAGTCGAGGGCTAACTGAGAGACAGAAGGCATACGAGGCATTTTAGCAAAATGACAAAATCTTAGCCCTTGAAGTCAGAGGTTTTATGTGCTTAAGGCTCTCCTTTCACAGGACACCAAGTTTAGTGACACTATAGACAGGACCCAGCATGACCAGGTTGTCTGGCTTGGTTATTTGAGCCCCAGAATACAACATCTTAAAGACCGTGTCTGAATTAAGAATTCAGCCCTCATTTGCCCAAGTGGAAAGTTGCATGTCGCCAAGCAAAGCTGACCTGATGAAAGCCAGTGTGTTCAGCTTCCTTTCCAATCAGCAACCAGAACTGCCACTAGCATTTAACATGGTACGGATCACACCTGTGTTCTGGGGCCAAGAACAGTGGCCAACTCAGCACCTTCTGAAACCCGGGTGGCTGAAATCCAAGGCAAACAAGACTGAACAGATGAACCACGGCAGTGAGAACTGAAACGTGCCGTTGTGACCCAGGTAGCTTCCCTGCAATTCCACTGGGCAGGGCGTAACCATAACGTGCTGGATTTCCCATTCAGAATCGTCGGGAGAGGTTTTCGGGCAAAGAGATTCTGAGACTGGAGAAGGGTTGGTATGTTTGCCGAAGAGCATGGGCCACAGGGGCTAGAGAATGAGCCTAGCGGGCAGTGAAAGGAGAAAAGACAGCCAGCCATGGGCTTCCCTGGTGGTCCAGTGGGTAAAGAGTCCGCCTTGCACTGCAAGGGGAACTGGTTCGATCCCTGGCACAGGAAGATCCCACAGGCCACTCTGCAGCTGGACGGGTGTGTCCAATTACGAGCCAGCGTTCTGGAGCGCATGCACCCAGAGCCGGTGCTCTGCAATGAGAGAGGTAACTGCGATGGGAGGCCCACACAGGCCAAAGGGTTAAGATGGATGAAAATAAATAAATGAAGAACCAAGAAAAGAGGCCAAAATTAAACAAACATACAAACAAAAAACCTCAATTACCAAAAAAAAAAAAGATAGCCAGCCCACTTACCACCTCAGCATCCACATTCAGGGCTTGAGCTTTGACTCAACACATTAGTCGAGGGCTAACTGAGAGACAGAAGGCATACGAGGCATTTTAGCAAATATTAATTAGAAATAGAGACATTTACCAGATAACTGAAAGGGTAGAAGACCACAACTGCAAGAAGCTGCCTCAACCCTAGGGCTGGGCAAGCGAAGGTGAACGATCAAAACCTGGAGGTTCAGGAGAGGGTCCCGTGGGGCTGGAGGCCAGGCCTCCGCAAAGGCCGCCGGGCAGCTGGCTCCGATGTCCATCACGAGGCGCCTCAAGATCGGCTCCTGAGGGCGAAACAGAGGCAACGTGGACTCAGCTGCTGCTACAGGAAGGTGCTGTGCCTGCCAGGGTGAGGCAGCAGGGCTGGGGGACCACTCACAGGAGACGTGAGCTGGCCAGAAACCCACAGAAAACAAGAGAGGAGGGCAAGAGTCCCTTCTTCCTTCCCCAGGGTGCTGTCTCCCTCGAGTACCTCCTGCTGGCTAAGCCCCACAGGGAGCCAGACGGCCAAGGAGAAAGGCGGGTTTCAGGGGTTCAGCCTTGGCAACAGGAAATCAAGTGCCAGACGACGGGCTCAGAGCTGAGGGGCGGTCACTTAGTAACTGTTAGCGTTAGCTGCTCAGTTGTGTCCGACCCTTTGTAACCCAACAGGCTCCTCTGGCCAAGGATTCTCCAGCCAAGAACACTAGAGTGGGTTTCCATTCCCTTTTCCAGAGGATCTTTCTGACCCAGAGATTGAACCCTGGTCTTCGGCATGGCTGGCAGATTCCTTACCATCTGAGCTACCAGGGAAGGGAATGGCTACCCATTCCTCCATGGATAGAGGAGCCTGATGGGCTGCATACAGTCCCTGGGATCACAGAGAGTCAGACACGACTGACCGACGAACACTTTCACGTACTTTCAGCTCAATAACTGACACCCTGAATGGGACCGGAAGGCATGGAGGATCTGAGCCAAGGGTGACGGGCTGACTCACTCTGCGGTGGGTGATGAGGACAGACAGCAGCGGGGGTTGGCGATGGGGGTGGGCAGAGGCGGCTGGATATGGGATATTGTCAGTCCCAGTGGATTTGCCGATGACATGCGCGTGAGCTGGGAGAGAAGCACGGGAGTTGGGGCGACGTCCACGTTCTGGTCTGAGTCACTGAAGGGAGACACGTCGATGGAGAGAGGGGGATGGAGCAGGAGCACGCTTCGGAAAAAGGAGGGGGATCCGGAGCTCTGCTTGGGCAGCCAGCTTTGAGGTGCGTGTCAGAAATCCCGGGGTGATGTGGAGAGGCAGTTGGATACCTGGGCCTGGAGCTCAGGGAGGGTCTAGGTTGGAGGTGTAAGAATGAGAATCATCCAGGCTTCCCTGGTGGTCCAGTGGGTAAGGACATCGCCTTGCAGTGCAAGGGGCGCCGGTTCGATCCCTGGCCTGGGAAGATCCCACGTGCCGTGGAGCGGCTGGACCGATGTGTCCAATTACCGAGCCGGAGCTCTGGAGTGCATGTGCCCAGAGCCGGTGCTCTGCGACAACAGAGGCCACTGTGATGGGAGGCCCACAGGAGCCAAAGAACAAAGATGGATGAAAATAAATAAATGAAAGACCAATAGAAGCGGCCCACCCACCCACCCCCCAAAAAAGAATGAGAGTCACCCACTGCATGGATGGACTTCAAAGCCATGTGGCTAGATCCGAGGGGCTTCCCAGGTGGCACTTTGGTAAAGGACCTGCCTGCCAATGCAGGAGAAGTAAGAGACACAGGCTCGATCCCTGGGCCGGGAAGATCCCCTGGAGGAGGGCACGGCCGTGCCCTCTAGTATCCTTGCCTGGAGAATCCCACAGACAGAGGAGCCTGGTGGGCTGCACAGGGCTGAGAAGAGTCAGACATGAAGCGACTCAGTACGCCCACAGCATGTGGCTAGATGGGATCACCAGGGATGTGTCAGCCCAGCTCAGGACATACCCAAAGCCCAGGAAGGGAGTCTGGAGTCAGGAGGACGTGGATTGGAACTCAACTCCCTCATCCCTGCATGTTCCCGGGCAGCTCTCCATCCAGGCCTGGATTCTCTCATCCGTAACGTGGGATGAGAATGCACCAGCACGGACGTGTTGGTCCTGGGTGAGGATCCAACACAGCGAAGCAAGGGAAGCCCTTACACCAGTGCCTGACACACGTCTCGAAGCCGGAGGACGAGGTAGCAGATGACTCTGTCCCCCTCAGTGAGAAAACTAAGGACAGAGGAGGGCAGGAGGGAGCTTGAGTGCCTCCTGATGTAGGTGGGCACGAAGGTGCAGGAATAGCTCCTCATACCTGTGAATGACTGGCTGGGACAACCATCAGATTTGAACAGAAAGGCGAGACAGAGTCACAAAAGGATGCTTTAAAAAAGATAGAGCAAGTCTGTAAAACGCCAAAATTGCGTTTGCAGGGCAAGAGTAACAAAGGATCAGACGTCGTGTCGCAGGAGGAACGATTGAGACATCTGCCTGTACCTGTCGTCAGTCGGGCGAGCTGCAGTTGAGTCAGGCTGCGCGCCGCGTCACGACTGCCGGCCCCCACACACCAGGCACTGCGCGCTCCAGCTCTGCCTGGGAACGCAGCCCCGACCTCCTGCTCACGGCTCGCCTCTCGTGAAGCATGCTCACATAAGGCAGGCGTTTCTTGTCTCAGTCGAGGCTGCTTGAGCAGTAAATGAAAGACCAATAGAAGCGCCCACCCACCCACCGCCCAAAAAAGAATGAGAGTCACCCACTGCATGGATGGACTTCAAAGCCATGTGGCTAGATCCGAGGGGCTTCCCAGGTGGCACTTTGGTAAAGGACCTGCCTGCCAATGCAGGAGAAGTAAGAGACACAGGCTCGATCCCTGGGCCGGGAAGATCCCCTGGAGGAGGGCACGGCCGTGCCCTCTAGTATCCTTGCCTGGAGAATCCCACAGACAGAGGAGCCTGGTGGGCTGCACAGGGCTGAGAAGAGTCAGACATGAAGCGACTCAGCACGCCCACAGCATGTGGCTAGATGGGATCACCAGGGATGTGTCAGCCCAGCTCAGGACATACCCAAAGCCCAGGAAGGGAGTCTGGAGTCAGGAGGACGTGGATTGGAACTCAACTCCCTCATCCCTGCATGTTCCCGGGCAGCTCTCCATCCAGGCCTGGATTCTCTCATCCGTAACGTGGGATGAGAATGCACCAGCACGGACGTGTTGGTCCTGGGTGAGGATCCAACACAGCGAAGCAAGGGAAGCCCTTACACCAGTGCCTGACACACGTCTCGAAGCCGGAGGACGAGGTAGCAGATGACTCTGTCCCCCTCAGTGAGAAAACTAAGGACAGAGGAGGGCAGGAGGGAGCTTGAGTGCCTCCTGATGTAGGTGGGCACGAAGGTGCAGGAATAGCTCCTCATACCTGTGAATGACTGGCTGGGACAACCATCAGATTTGAACAGAAAGGCGAGACAGAGTCACAAAAGGATGCTTTAAAAAAGATAGAGCAAGTCTGTAAAACGCCAAAATTGCGTTTGCAGGGCAAGAGTAACAAGGGATCAGACGTCGTGTCGCAGGAGGAACGATTGAGACATCTGCCTGTACCTGTCGTCAGTCGGGCGAGCTGCAGTTGAGTCAGGCTGCGCGCCGCGTCACGACTGCCGGCCCCCACACACCAGGCACTGTGCGCTCCAGCTCTGCCTGGGAACGCAGCCCCGACCTCCTGCTCACGGCTCGCCTCTCGTGAAGCATGCTCACATAAGGCAGGCGTTTCTTTCCAGGACCTCAGCGGCAGGGCTATGTAAGGCTCCACTGAATTCCTGGCGCAGGAACTGAGACCAGCTGCTTCCACAGAGCACGCCCCTCCTAGGGGGTAGGTCAGTTCAGGAAACCAAACAGCAGATGACAAAGCTCAGAAAACGCAGCAGTGGACCGAAAGAGACGGTCTGCCCCCAGGGGCTGCTAACCTCAAGTGCGGGGAGCACCCTGCCTGCTGGCCCCCAGGGAGAAATCACAGCTCTGCTCCCCTCCCAAGGTGTGGGGGACCATTTAACAACGTCTCTCCACGGTCACCTTGTCTGGTATCACAGCTTTTTACACAGTCGTGCTTACGGCAGCCTTTTCTCCACACACGTCCCCAACACATTCACCATGTGAAACACCCCACTGTCCAGGGATGGTATTCCAAACAGCTGCTCCTGGATGCCGGGACAGACCCATCTGGATCCGTGATCCTCCCCCTCAGCTGCAACTGGGGTCTCCAGGGGAGGCATAGAAGGGCTGATGGCTCAGCTGCCCCCAGGCCAATTGTTAGGGAAGGTCCCACGTGCCCCCTCAAATCCCCATTGACGTCCTCACCCCCCGCCTCGTACCGCAGAAGGTGACCCGTGTTGAGATCGAGACTTTGAAAGGTGACGAAGGTAAAATGAGGCCACTTGGATGGGCCCTGGTCCAGAATGACGGGTGTCATAAGGAGAGCGTAGGGTGCACACATGGACAGAGGGAGGATCACGGGAGAACGCGGAGAGAAGATGGCCGTTTGCAAGTCCAGGAGAGAGATCTCAGGAGAAACTCGGGCTGCCAACACTTTGGCCTCGGACTTCCAGCCTGCAGAACTGGCAGTCAGTAAGTCCCTGTTGCCTCAGCCGTCCAGTCTGTGGAACTCTGTTACAGCAGCCGCAGGAAACGAGCACACCAGCTGAGTCAGCATCTCTGGGAAGCGGGCCCAGGCACCAGCACTGCTTAAACTTCTTCAAGTGTTTTGACTATGCAGCTGCATTTTATGGATTTATTTTTATCATGCCTCTTTTTTTATTTATTTATTTTCATCCAGCTTTTTATTCTTTGGCCTGTGTGGGCCTCCCATTGCAGCGGCCTCTCTCCTTGCAGAGCACGGGCTCCGGGCGCACGCGTTCCAGAGCACTGGCTCATCATTGGACACACCGGCCCAGCCGCTCTGCAGCACGTGGGATCTTCCTGGGCCAGGGATCGGACTGGCGTCCCTTGCACTGAAAGGCAGACTCTTTACCCACTGGACCACCAGGGAAGCCCTGCAGCTGCATTTTAGATGTGGCTGTTCTAGACTATAAATAGTCTGCTAAAACCAGCTGACCCTTAAGATTGTTTTGCTGAGAATGTATCACACAGAATCCTTGGGATAATTTCCTTCCTTCCCTCCCTTCCTTCCTTGACTCTAATGAACTGGACCAATCACAGCCCTCACTTCAGCCTCAAGATTAGCGTAAACAAAGTGCCACCTCACATCCCTCTGTTAGAACTGGAACCACTGCGTGGCTGGCGCCCACAGTGCTGACTGCTCAGTCCTGTCCAGCTCTTCGCATGGACTGTCCCCACCCCCCACTAGGCTCCTCTGTCCACAGGATTCTCCAAGCAAGAACACTGGAGTGGGTGGCCATTCCTTCTTCAGGGGATCTTCCCCACCCAGGGATTGAACCCAGGTCTCCTGCATTGCAAGCAGATTCTTAACCATCTGAGCCACCAGGGAAGCCCAGGTGGCTCCTAAAGAGCATTTCTAATAAAGCCAAGGACCTAGAAAGGGAGTCTAGACTGGGAAAAACTCCAAGTGACAGCAGAGGCTGCTTCAAAGGCAAACAGGGAAAGACGAGGCAGCACCTTCTTTCCTCCAAGAATACCGCCATCAAACAAAACATCTGTGTGTGTGTGTCCACAGCAACATTTGTCCTAGGAACGGTCAAACTGCCACCAAACAAGCAGGCAGACACAGAGCTGCAGCAACTGGAGATAGACCTGCGTGAACAGCCAGGCCTCATTTTGTATTGAACCCTCTGGTGGGTCCAAACTAAGCCACCAGCAGGGACCTGGTCATGCACTTCTTTAAATAATGATATCGAGAGGGACTGGAGAATGTGCACACCTCCTCCCCTGCCCTGTGCCACTGTGCGTCTGTCTGTAACACAGACCCAGGACATCTGAACCTCTGAGCATGACTCACGGGAAGGTGTACTGTCAGGAGTTTTAATCATTCTCCTTTTCAATGAGGGAACCTCATCCATGTATGTTTCCTGGGCACTTCGGTATCATTCCCTTCTCCTCTTTTTTTTTAATAAATAAAAAAAGGTTTCCTGAAAGCTTCTATCATCAATCACTGCATGGAGTAAATTTTCAAATCAGCAGTCACAGGTTTTAGGCCGCATGACTTCTATTACAGTCAGAAGGAGGCAGGTGACCAACATGGACGCTGTCTCCAAAATCCACTAGCTTCGTACTTCGTGTTCATTCCTTTGTTCCCACAGCCTTAGCAAGGCTGGGTTTTGACAAAGGCATCTCCAAGGAAGGGTCCATTTTTCACAGAGGGTTCAGGGAAAGAGGGAGTGGAGACACTGAGCCAAGAGAGAGACAGGGGCAGAGTACGTCTGCACGCCATTTTTCTTCAGTGTTTTATCCCACCTATCGGAGCCGGCTCTGCTGGGAAGGCACATGTACTGAGTTTGGGTGTCTGGCTCTCCCCCCATCATTAGACCTTCCCTTTCCCCAGTCATCTAAGTGTCCTTCAAGGAGGCCTTCCGCCCACTGGCCAGTCCATCCCTAAACAGGAGGTCCTGACCTACCCTCCAGCAGCACCGGGGCCTCTTGGCTCTGTCCACCTGTCATGTGGAAGGCACAGTCTTGATCTTCCATTCTGGTCTCCCAGTTCTTCCTCTCATCCAACCATTTGAACCTTGGTGTCTGACCTCATCTTTACACCCAGACCCTGTCTTTCACATGACATCCAGAGGTGATGGAAACCTCCCTATAACCTCGAGGCCACCCAATTCTAGGTCACTGAATGTCCAAAATCTTCCTTGTAATTTCAGCCAGGTTGGAGGACCAGCCTCTCTGCCTCTGGTCCCACACTTACACATATGGTTTCTGGGCTGCATCCCGTAAACTAAACTAAGCCACCAGCAGGGACCTGGTCATGCACTTCTTTAAATAATGATATCGAGAGGGACTGGAGAATGTGCACACCTCCTCCCCTGCCCTGTGCCACTGTGCGTCTGTCTGTAACACAGACCCAGGACATCTGAACCTCTGAGCATGACTCACGGGAAGGTGTACTGTCAGGAGTTTTAATCATTCTCCTTTTCAATGAGGGAACCTCATCCATGTATGTTTCCTGGGCACTTCGGTATCATTCCCTTCTCCTCTTTTTTTTTAATAAATAAAAAAAGGTTTCCTGAAAGCTTCTATCATCAATCACTGCATGGAGTAAATTTTCAAATCAGCAGTCACAGGTTTTAGGCCGCATGACTTCTATTACAGTCAGAAGGAGGCAGGTGACCAACATGGACGCTGTCTCCAAAATCCACTAGCTTCGTACTTCGTGTTCATTCCTTTGTTCCCACAGCCTTAGCAAGGCTGGGTTTTGACAAAGGCATCTCCAAGGAAGGGTCCGTTTTTCACAGAGGGTTCAGGGAAAGAGGGAGTGGAGACACTGAGCCAAGAGAGAGACAGGGGCAGAGTACGTCTGCACGCCATTTTTCTTCAGTGTTTTATCCCACCTATCGGAGCCGGCTCTGCTGGGAAGGCACATGTACTGAGTTTGGGTGTCTGGCTCTCCCCCCATCATTAGACCTTCCCTTTCCCCAGTCATCTAAGTGTCCTTCAAGGAGGCCTTCCGCCCACTGGCCAGTCCATCCCTAAACAGGAGGTCCTGACCTACCCTCCAGCAGCACCGGGGCCTCTTGGCTCTGTCCACCTGTCATGTGGAAGGCACAGTCTTGATCTTCCATTCTGGTCTCCCAGTTCTTCCTCTCATCCAACCATTTGAACCTTGGTGTCTGACCTCATCTTTACACCCAGACCCTGTCTTTCACATGACATCCAGAGGTGATGGAAACCTCCCTATAACCTCGAGGCCACCCAATTCTAGGTCACTGAATGTCCAAAATCTTCCTTGTAATTTCAGCCAGGTTGGAGGACCAGCCTCTCTGCCTCTGGTCCCACACTTACACATATGGTTTCTGGGCTGCATCCCATTGACCCCTGTATTCAATTCCACTCCTTCAAAATAACAAGAACCAAAGAGGGGAGCAGAGGGAAGGCCTATATCAAGCACAAATGAAGAATCCATGATGTGTTCTCAAATCCCTCTTGGTGACCCCACAATCTGGGCACAGATGATGCAGATGGCGGGGTTGGGGAGGGTCTCTTTCTCTGCCCTCTTCTGCCCTCCGAGATTTCCCCCAGAAACTTGAATCTTCCCTGAATCAAGTAGAGCAGCTCAGGAAAAGCCTGTAGACAAAGCGCCCAGTACAAAGGTCTCCCCATGCAACAGCCCAAGGTCTTTCTGTGATGAATGGGCTTCCCTCTGGCAGTTCCTTATTCAAAGACCATCTCCTCTGCCTAGAATCCTGCCTCCAGTCCTTCCGACTGAGGAGCAGCCCCCAGGTCAAAAAGGATCCCTGCTGAGAGGGAACTGCCACTGGGTAGTAACCCAGCTGGTCCCATTGAGTCTCCCAGGCAGCCAGGTTGTGGGCTCAAGCACAGCCGAGGAAGTCCACGCTGAAGGAGCTGGGGAAGCAGCGAGCCAGCTTGAAGGCACTGCAGGAAGAGGTGGCAAGCAGAAGCCAAGGAAGCCTCGAGACCTGAGAAAGAAAACCCGTGAGGTATGGAAGGAGACACAGGAAGGGCTGCAGTAGGGAGCGGAGGTTGAAGCAGAGAAGGAGAGAGCCAGCCCCACCAGACCAGGGCAGGTGCTTTGGCATGAAAGAGGCCACCCGGACTCAGTTGATAGCCAGTGTGGGAACACAGCTCCTGTATGTTCACACCACATGGCATTCATATACATAGCAATAATCTCCATTGAGTCTCAGCTTCAGAAATTCCGATTATCATGGCGGGATTAAAGTATGCAGACTCTACCACCGCCCTCCACCCAACTTACTGACTAAACAACAACAACAACAACAACAACAACAATAGTTCCCTTAAAATGAACATCCGTTACAGTTTAATGGAATGTTGCCTAACATGTTATGAAAAAACCTGAAATATTTTCAGCAGTAGGAGTGGAAAGTCATGTGATTTGAGGAGATTGTACAAGGCAAGGTGAAGAGGGGGCATTTTAAAATATCTCCAAAGGAGGGGGCAAAAGATCAATATATTTTTTTTTTTACTAAAAGTTTTCTTGACTGTCTCCCAATGTTATGGGTATTATAACAACACACCTACCCTCTCAACAAGCAAAAGACACCTCCTAAGTGTCTACCATGTGAGACATGACCTGAAGGACCCAGCATTTCAATACATGTTTACAAGTCATCTATCAGCTCAGCTCCCACAAGTGAAAGTCCCATGCCTCCAGAAAAAGCATGTCCCCAAATTGAAAACGAAAGCTGATCAAAGGTATGTATGTCACTAACCCAGGCCAAAACCTGTTTGATCACTGAGAAAACAAAGGCTCAGGCTATTTTCTCCCCACTGTCTGGGCAGCAGTTGAAGGGCAATCGGGGGATAAGATTCTGACAATTCTAAGCACCACTGAAGGGTTTTTCCATGTAACCCAGCTGGTCCCATTGAGTCTCCCAGGCAGCCAGGTTGTGGGCTCAAGCACAGCCGAGGAAGTCCACGCTGAAGGAGCTGGGAAGCAGCGAGCCAGCTTGAAGGCACTGCAGGAAGAGGTGGCAAGCAGAAGCCAAGGAAGCCTCGAGACCTGAGAAAGAAAACCCGTGAGGTATGGAAGGAGACACAGGAAGGGCTGCAGTAGGGAGCGGAGGTTGAAGCAGAGAAGGAGAGAGCCAGCCCCACCAGACCAGGGCAGGTGCTTTGGCATGAAAGAGGCCACCCGGACTCAGTTGATAGCCAGTGTGGGAACACAGCTCCTGTATGTTCACACCACATGGCATTCATATACATAGCAATAATCTCCATTGAGTCTCAGCTTCAGAAATTCCGATTATCATGGCGGGATTAAAGTATGCAGACTCTACCACCGCCCTCCACCCAACTTACTGACTAAACAACAACAACAACACCAAAAAACAATAGTTCCCTTAAAATGAACATCCGTTACAGTTTAATGGAATGTTGCCTAACATGTTATGAAAAAACCTGAAATATTTTCAGCAGTAGGAGTGGAAAGTCATGTGATTTGAGGAGATTGTACAAGGCAAGGTGAAGAGGGGGCATTTTAAAATATCTCCAAAGGAGGGGGCAAAAGATCAATATATTTTTTTTTTTACTAAAAGTTTTCTTGACTGTCTCCCAATGTTATGGGTATTATAACAACACACCTACCCTCTCAACAAGCAAAAGACACCTCCTAAGTGTCTACCATGTGAGACATGACCTGAAGGACCCAGCATTTCAATACATGTTTACAAGTCATCTATCAGCTCAGCTCCCACAAGTGAAAGTCCCATGCCTCCAGAAAAAGCATGTCCCCAAATTGAAAACGAAAGCTGATCAAAGGTATGTATGTCACTAACCCAGGCCAAAACCTGTTTGATCACTGAGAAAACAAAGGCTCAGGCTATTTTCTCCCCACTGTCTGGGCAGCAGTTGAAGGGCAATCGGGGGATAAGATTCTGACAATTCTAAGCACCACTGAAGGGCTTTTCCATGTAACTCACCATTTCTTGTCCCAGAAGATGTGAGCTTTGAGGTTGTGTGGTGGCCAGAGAGAGGGAGGAGGGTAGCAGGAAAGAGGAGAGACAGTTGAATGGATGCAGGTGGTCACTGCAGGAAGAAGAAGGATTAAGAGAAAGAAACAGAAAAAGGGAGAGGCTAGAGATAAAAAAGAAGACAAGAATTCTAGCATTCCTCACAACCTACGCTGGGAAGATGATCTAGGTCTGTTTTTGAGATTCATCAGGAGCAAGAAGAGTCACTCACCAATGTCAAAGGATGGGGGAGGCACCAGGGTGACCAAGACTTTGCAATAAAAGCAAACACACCAGGGGAATCGAGTTTACAGACATTTGTGCCACAAAGCTAGGGGAAACCTCCACAATCTTGAGGTCTCGGTCCTGTCAAATGACAACTGCCTCTTTTATGTGACTATCAAATGCTGTCGGATGCAGTATCATAAGCAAGACTTCAGGGACATTGATTTCGCATGTCTGTCGAGTTGCTTCTAAAGAGGAACTCACTCAATGACCAGAGAGTTTCTTCACCTGAAAACTGCAACCGTGCAGCTCACTTAGCCACCACGTACAGGCCAACAGAAACAAATTCATCCAGCCCTTCTGACAGCACTGAGCGGACACTTCAATTACCTGATAACTGCAGCCATGTTTTCCTGACTGGGCAGGAAAGCTTCAAAAGAGTTTAACCTTTTTTCCTCTCCAGCTTCCACTAACCTTCCACCTTCTCCTGCCTGCATGGCCGCATCTCCATGGAGAGGTCGTTACTGACACACAGACAGAACACAAAGAGAGTCCAGACGCCAAATCAAATCCTGACTGCACCACTGGCGTGACCCCTGGTGACTTGCCTAGATACTGATGAACTTGTTTCCTTGCCTGTAAAACACAGAGAAATCAACTAAAAACTCTTTGAAACATGTAAGTGCTGTGATGATTCACTGTAACGCCAATAATAGCAAGTAAATAAGGATTCAGCTTTACTCTAAAACCTAAAAGGAGAAAGACGCTTCGTCTCACCTAAAAGGCTCACTACTTGAGCAGATTGTACACTGCCAATCTATCTTTGGTTTTAAGCAAAAACAGTCTGCTCCAATTATCTTAAGAACTTCTCAAGGGAAAATGACTGTTTAATCTGATAACATCGTCCTCCCAATATAAACAAAACAAACAAACAAATTTTCTATGTTCAAGAAATAATTATAGGTGATTAACAGAACGATAATGTTAATGATGAAGAAAAATATGGTATATAGTCAACACCCCAAATTTACTTATAAGGGGCTTGGGATTTTGTTCAGTCTAAAGATGGCAGCAGAGAATATTACAAATATCTCTGGACTCCACTCTACTGCACACAGATCTGTTCCCACCAAAGCAACTGGATCGCTTCTACTGTATCGGTGTGTTTGCCCTTCCCTGGAATGTGAGCTCCGACAGTGAAGAGCTCCACCTTAGCCATCTTTGCATACCTGATGCTTGGCACAGAGTGGGCCAGGATGGATGGGCAGATGGTCAGTCCACCTGCACAGGCAGGAAAAATCATCTACAATCTTAAAATCAAAGCTATTTTGTATGTTTACATTGTACTTGTATCAGTTAAGATAAAGTTTAGAGGCAACTCTCAAAACCTTAACAAAAATGGCCTCATCCAAACACATGTGTATTTCTCTCTTCCATAGAAGTCAAGGGGTGGTCTAGCTACAGCTCCTCGGTGCCAGGGACTCATGCGCCTTGAATCTTATTGCTCAGTTGTGTGTGGCTTTCATTCCCAGGTTTGTATCTTGATCCAAGACGGCCCTGAAGCTCCAGATGATATCATTGCAATCCACATCGCAAGAAAGTGGAAGACAGGCATACAAGGATATTTGGCCAACAAAATACAAAACGTGTGTCAAAGGATGCAATTTTCCTCTCAATATCCATTTCTCCCCTTTTAAATAAAAAGAGTCTCAATTTTCATCCTAGTGAATTGCCATCCACAATAAATACTTTATTCCGCAGCCTACCCCGCACCTAAGTTTGGCCATACAATTAAGCTTTAGACCATAAGAGATGAGCGTTAAGTACTGTGTGGAATTTGTGGGAAGTCCCTACTCTTTCAAAGGAGCACAGATATGACAGTTGGCACTCTAGCAGCCATCCTGGGCCACAAAGACAGAAGTTACAGTCTAGGAAGGACAGACTGAGCAGCAAGAAGAAACCTGTCTTCTGAAATTCTGAGAGGGAACCTGTACCAGCCATGGACTACCGACTCTGAACATCTTTTATGTAAGAGAGTAATACATTTTATCTCTTCTATGCCATGGCTATAGTTCTGTCTCTCATTAAGCTAAATCTAGAAAAATAAACTTTTTTTCCTCCCCATTCCTAGGTACCAGTTTCCAGCATTATCTTCTCCACTAACAGTGGCCATCCCTGAATGTTCTTTCTCTGTTTTAACCTTTCTCACAGGGAGTAGGAAATAAAGGACACAAGGCTCGTAACTTCTGTTTTTGCAAACTATGAAGATTTTCTAACAAAAGGAAATAAAACACGAACATCAACAATTCCCTGTACAACTACGGTGAGATAACATTAAAAGAATTCACCTCTAAAATCGCAGAAGCACTTCCTGGCTACATAACATCTATGGCCCTGTTTGCAGTGTGTACTTGATAAGGAAGAGAATATATCTCTAGGTAAGTAGTTCTTAATTAACTAACGTACTTTAAAAAATAAACATGTAAGAAAGAAACAGTTCTTATTCTGTATCAAAGAGGTAGATCAAGGCATCTTTGCCATCTGACCTAAAACTCAATTGAGCAAGGCTACTTCGTTTTATTTTTTATAAATCCCTATAGTAGACATTTAAAGCATGTACATTATCAAAACAACTGTAGAAATAAACTGCTGCACACATATCATGAATACTAAAAATATTTTCTACACCAACACTAAGACTCTATTGGAGTTGTGTCTACTGCTATAACCTCAATTCTTATTTCATTTTATCTATAGTTAAATGAGTTCAGTGCATCCCCAAGTATAAGACAAAGAGGTTTCTCAGTTGACACCACAGAGTTATCAAGATCAGTAAATTTTATGAAGATAGTGAATTGGCGCATGCTCAGTCGCTTCAGTCCTGTCCGACTCTTTTGCGACCCTCTGGACTGTAGCCCCCCAGGCTCCTCTGACCACAGGATTCTCCAGGCAAGAATACTGGAGTGGGTTCCATGCCTTCCTCTAGGGGGTCCTCCCGAACCAGGGATTGGAGCTGCATCTCCTACACTGCAGGTGGATTCTTCTCCTCTGAGCCACTGGTCAACTGGTAGCCTTTTTAAATCTTTCTTCAAGATGATCTCTGACTGTGAATGATCACTTCAAATCCTGAGGGGACGAGAAAGTCCAGTGGACTTGAGTTTACGTCAAAGACCTGTATTTAGTCCTAACTCCATTTCTGACACATCATGTGAGTTTGAGCACGTGTCTTAATCTCTTCAGTCTCTTTTCTGCTACATAAAAATAATAGCAACTTTAAATAATTTTGGTGAGATCCAAGTGTATGTAGAAACAGTTTATAATTGTAAAGAGAATATTTATTGCATAAATATATTATTTGTATATTGCCTGTATTAGTTGGTAACATTTGTGCTACCTCAAGCGTTTGTATGTCGTCTATGCATATACAACTACGGTGAGATAACATTAAAAGAATTCACCTCTAAAATCGCAGAAGCACTTCCTGGCTACATAACATCTATGGCCCTGTTTGCAGTGTGTACTTGATAAGGAAGAGAATATATCTCTAGGTAAGTAGTTCTTAATTAACTAACGTACTTTAAAAAATAAACATGTAAGAAAGAAACAGTTCTTATTCTGTATCAAAGAGGTAGATCAAGGCATCTTTGCCATCTGACCTAAAACTCAATTGAGCAAGGCTACTTCGTTTTATTTTTTATAAATCCCTATAGTAGACATTTAAAGCATGTACATTATCAAAACAACTGTAGAAATAAACTGCTGCACACATATCATGAATACTAAAAATATTTTCTACACCAACACTAAGACTCTATTGGAGTTGTGTCTACTGCTATAACCTCAATTCTTATTTCATTTTATCTATAGTTAAATGAGTTCAGTGCATCCCCAAGTATAAGACAAAGAGGTTTCTCAGTTGACACCACAGAGTTATCAAGATCAGTAAATTTTATGAAGATAGTGAATTGGCGCATGCTCAGTCGCTTCAGTCTTGTCCGACTTTTTTGCGACCCTCTGGACTGTAGCCCCCCAGGCTCCTCTGACCACAGGATTCTCCAGGCAAGAATACTGGAGTGGGTTCCATGCCTTCCTCTAGGGGGTCCTCCCGAACCAGGGATTGGAGCTGCATCTCCTATACTGCAGGTGGATTCTTCTCCTCTGAGCCACTGGTCAACTGGTAGCCTTTTTAAATCTTTCTTCAAGATGATCTCTGACTGTGAATGATCACTTCAAATCCTGAGGGGACGAGAAAGTCCAGTGGACTTGAGTTTACGTCAAAGACCTGTATTTAGTCCTAACTCCATTTCTGACACATCATGTGAGTTTGAGCACGTGTCTTAATCTCTTCAGTCTCTTTTCTGCTACATAAAAATAATAGCAACTTTAAATAATTTTGGTGAGATCCAAGTGTATGTAGAAACAGTTTATAATTGTAAAGAGAATATTTATTGCATAAATATATTATTTGTATATTGCCTGTATTAGTTGGTAACATTTGTGCTACCTCAAGCGTTTGTATGTCTGTCTATGCATATACATGTGTGTGCTTAAAGTACACAGAATGTCCTGGGAGGAAAGGAAACAGGATGTATTAACACCTTGAATCACAGTTTTTTCATGCTGAAGTAGGAGAGGGTCAAAGCAAGGAATTTACAATAAGCAAATCCTTTATTTCTATTCTTCTGGGGATAATAACAACTCCCCATATTTACAGTCACGGAGGATGCCACCCACATGACCCACACAACTCCCACTTCAAATGCACATTAATGCTAGGCTGGCCCCTGCAAAAGAACAGGAAGTTAGGAAACAGAAACACTTAAAATCACTTGAAGAAGTCCCTGAATATTCAGCCCAAGGGTTTTTCTGACGTCAGGGGCCACCAGCACCCATGTTTCTGAGGCCCACCTTTCTACGCAGGTAGCCTTCTCCTATCTGCACTGACGTTTCTGAAAAGCAGTGGGGGGGGCCTCCACGACTGTACCAGAGACTGCTTCTTCCTTCCATCTGTTTTATAAATACTCCAGCACTTTTAACTAATGCCCCATAGACAATCTGGAGGTGATAAACTGAGTAATACCTAGTGATCTAGGTCCCTTTGTCCTCTTCTCTCACAGATGAAGACCATCTCATTCATTTTTGTGCCAAATAAGTGACTCCTGCTGTCTTTGCCAGAGTCTTTCGTGTCCGCTGTGAGTGGCCATGGCTCCAGCTTCTCCTGCCTTGTCTGCTCTAAAGCCCCCCAGGACAGGCACCTACAGAGGCCAGAGCACCCTCCTAACCACAGCTGCCACCTCAGCCCAGGTCCTCCTCCCTGCAAGGCCACCAGGAGGCTGCCCAGGAGGAAAGGGCTCAGGCAAAAATGATGTCAGAATGGTGGCCTGGCTAGCAAAAACTGAACGGCGGTTCCTCAACAAATCAAAACAGAACCACCAGGGGATGTAGCAGTTCTGCTCTTGAGTATGTACCCCAAGATGCTTGAAAACAGGATCTTGAAATGACATCTGTACACCCATGTTCATAGCAGCACTCGACTATGGTCAAAAGATAGAAGTGTCCATGGACAGATGAGTGGATAATTACAATGGTCTATACAGGCCATGGACATTATTCAGCCTGAAAAAGGGGTTCTGACACCTGCTATGTGGCCGAACCGTAAAAACATAATGCTGAGTGAAATGAGCCAGTCACAAGATGACAAATACTGTATGATTCCACCTACATGAGGGACCTAGAGCAGTCAACTCATAAGATCAGAAAGTAAAATGGTGGTTACCAGGGGTTGGGGGGAAGGGGAAGGAGGGGTGATTGTTTAATGAATACAGAGCTTCAATTTGCAAGATGAAAAGAGTTCTGGAGACTGGTAGCAAAACTATCTGAATGTACTTAACACTGCTGAGCTGTATACTTCAGAACGGTTAAGATGGGACTTCCCTGGTGATCCAGTAGTTAAGAATCCACGCTGTAATGCAGAGGATACCGGTTCGATCCCTGGTTCAGGAAGATCCCACATGCCGCGGAGCAAGTAGTGGCCAGTGTGCCACAACTACTGAAGCCTGCGTGCCCAGGGCCCATGCTTCACAAGGAAAGGAGCCACCACAAGGAGAAGCCCTCCCACCTCAACTAGAGAGAAGTGCCCTGCTCACCACAACTAGAGAAAGCCCATGTACAGCAATGAGGACCCAGTACAGCCAAAAATAATAATTTTTTTAATCTTGAAAAATGGTTAAGATGGTAAATTTTATATTATGAATATTTTACCACAGTTTTGTTTGTTTTTTTTAAAAAAAAAAGAGGCTGGAACCTTCCATGTCCTCCCCCAGAGCCATGAGCACCATTCACCCAGCTCCATAAAGCCCAGCCTCAGAGGGCCCACCCAGCTCACACTCACACACTGCCAGGAGCAAATCCCTTCCAGCCAATGGGAACCTTTCCATACCTGACCTTCAATAACCAGATAATGAACTAAATCGCAGCCCCAGACTGTATAGTAGATAAATAGTTTCAGACGTACTGAGGTCCCCATGTGGGTAGAACTTTAAGAAGCCGCAGTGATGGTCTGTTTCTAGATCTGATGCTGGCTACATGAGTGTGTTCCGTCTGCAATACTTCATCAGCCTGGACACTTAGAATTGTGCATTTTTCTTTATGTTAGACTTCTATTTCTTTTAAGTTGTTAAACACACTCTTGGCCCTGCTTTGTTACTGCTTGCTTTATTCACATGATCCCTGGTCACTCACAAGATGGCATGTCCTGGAAGGCCGCACAAGAGTCTAGAAGAGGGCTGGGCTTCTGTTAAGAGATTTTTATTTGCCTACTGACTTCACTGAAATCTGGAGATCCTGGGGTGGGTATCAGATGGTTTTTCAAACTCCTTCAGCATCAGGGAAACAAAGCCCTCCTTGATCCCAAAGTCACCGGTTAATAAAACAGCCACAGCGATCCATATGGGCTCATAGACGGAGGACAGTCAGCTGTGCTGATGAAAACCCACTCCCTGGGAAGGTAATAATGTTGATTAAGAAAAAAATATATACATACACACATGTGCACAAACACACACACACACACACACACACACACACACACACGTGCGCTGAAAGGGCATTGTCAGTAGAGGGCTGATTCTCAAGGAAAGTCAGTTTGAGTGAAGGTTCTTTGATCTTGCAAATGTTGATGACTACCATTTATTCCATGAAACTCAAGGGCTGGCCCCAAAGACGAAGAAGGGCTGGAAGCGGAGGACCCTGAAAGGTTAAGACAGAGCGCCCAGAAGCACTGGTAAGAGGGGTCCATTTGCGCCTCCCGGTGGAGTCCTCTGGGCTCTGAGTCTTCATACGATCTCATGCGCTGGGAGGTGGGGAACGGGTGGGGCCCAGTTCCTCCGTTTCTCTGTGCGGTGGAGAGCGGAGGCCTGTCCGGCAGGGCTGGGCTGGCCTATGTAACAGGCAGACCCAGCTCCAGGAGAAGCCGGGAGACGCCCCCACGCTCTGCCCTTGTCCCTCTGTGCCTGGGCGGAGGGGGAGGCAAGGATGGAGGGAAGCAGGGGGAGGAGCTGGTACCAGGGGGATGACTCAGGTCTGATGCGAACCCCCCGCGTGTGTGGGAGGCGTGAGACAAACAGCCCCGGAGTGGACGGGTGTTCTTGTCCTGGGGCAGGGAAGCCCGACAGCCCCCAGAGCTCACGTGGGAAAAATGTGCACGAATGGCCAGGTCAGTCCAAGGTGGAAGGGGACCTGGGGTGCTTCCTGGTTTGGTCTTGTTCGACAAATCAAATGGAATCCCAAAGGGCAAGCTTGGGAGGAGGGAAGCGGCCTCCCTCTCTAGCAGATTTATGGCATTCTGGATGCAGCTTGCGTCTGTCAGGCCGAAATGGTGAGGGTGGGCTAATAGAGTAGAATTACAGCTTCCTATAATGGGGAAAGTTAAATAGACAAGCTCTCCTACCCCGAGGAGAACGAAGCAGAGGTCAGTGCCGCCGCCTTTGAACATGAATGGCCCCTTCCCCTCCGCTCCCTTTCACATGTGGCCCGGCAACAGTAGCAGACAGATGCGACACAAAGAGAGACACACCTGATTAACCATGAATACGGCAGCTGTCGCTTCCCCACCGCCGCCACGGCCCACACCCTGCCTCTTTCCGCTGAGGGTTTTCCCCTCCTTTCAGCCAGCAAGAGGAAATTAAACCTACTATTAAGACCCAAGTTAGTGGGAGGGTGTCAGCGGCGGAGGCCTTTGTTTTTCAGCTCACAAACTTGTGATAGGTGCCTTCTGATGTGTCCTTTCATCTGAGCAAGGGTGGGGGCTGACGGCCCGGGACCCAGGAGCCAGAGAAAGGCCAGCGGTGGGTGGAGTGGGCCAGGCCCGCCTCAGACAAGGAGGGAGAAGGCCGATGGGCTGAAAGCAGCACCTGACAGGGTGTCTCTCTGCTGCCCACCTCGCAACCTCTGTTTTCTTCTCTTGCCTCCAACAGCCAGAATTCCCTGCTGCTAAAAACACCCACCCTTAAAACACGCTGGCAGGCAGGAATGTACCGATAGGAAGTGGAGCTCAATGCAGCATTGTCTTTCTGTGAGAGCTTACTTATTGTGCCCCATTGTGAGCCGACTTTAATAAAGAAGAACCAGGGCAGGTGTCTGGGTGGTTGGTTTCTTCCCCTCTCTTAGGTAGCCATATCCGGAGGTCCAGTTAACTTCCAAGACCTTGAGAATCAGGTACAGAAGGAAATCTAAGCGTTGAGAGGCAAACTTATTTCTAATGACATAAAGTACAATGTGATTATAAGAGCTTCCAGAAACCTTTGCAAATGGTAATTACAGTCCTGAGTGTGAACCATGAGTGTTCTTCAGGATTTTTTTTGTTGGTGGTCAAGCTTGGGTTAACCATTTGACTTCTGTAAGTTGGCATTTCTAGACCTTAAAGAGGTCCTCTCCATTGTTAGAAAGTCCCTTAAGTATTTGCAAAGAGAGCTCCGGGGTGCTAATAGAGTAGAATTACAGCTTCCTATAATGGGGAAAGTTAAATAGACAAGCTCTCCTACCCGAGGAGAACGAAGCAGAGGTCAGTGCCGCCGCCTTTGAACATGAATGGCCCCTTCCCCTCCGCTCCCTTTCACATGTGGCCCGGCAACAGTAGCAGACAGATGCGACACAAAGAGAGACACACCTGATTAACCATGAATACGGCAGCTGTCGCTTCCCCACCGCCGCCACGGCCCACACCCTGCCTCTTTCCGCTGAGGGTTTTCCCCTCCTTTCAGCCAGCAAGAGGAAATTAAACCTACTATTAAGACCCAAGTTAGTGGGAGGGTGTCAGCGGCGGAGGCCTTTGTTTTTCAGCTCACAAACTTGTGATAGGTGCCTTCTGATGTGTCCTTTCATCTGAGCAAGGGTGGGGGCTGACGGCCCGGGACCCAGGAGCCAGAGAAAGGCCAGCGGTGGGTGGAGTGGGCCAGGCCCGCCTCAGACAAGGAGGGAGAAGGCCGATGGGCTGAAAGCAGCACCTGACAGGGTGTCTCTCTGCTGCCCACCTCGCAACCTCTGTTTTCTTCTCTTGCCTCCAACAGCCAGAATTCCCTGCTGCTAAAAACACCCACCCTTAAAACACGCTGGCAGGCAGGAATGTACCGATAGGAAGTGGAGCTCAATGCAGCATTGTCTTTCTGTGAGAGCTTACTTATTGTGCCCCATTGTGAGCCGACTTTAATAAAGAAGAACCAGGGCAGGTGTCTGGGTGGTTGGTTTCTTCCCCTCTCTTAGGTAGCCATATCCGGAGGTCCAGTTAACTTCCAAGACCTTGAGAATCAGGTACAGAAGGAAATCTAAGCGTTGAGAGGCAAACTTATTTCTAATGACATAAAGTACAATGTGATTATAAGAGCTTCCAGAAACCTTTGCAAATGGTAATTACAGTCCTGAGTGTGAACCATGAGTGTTCTTCAGGATTTTTTTTGTTGGTGGTCAAGCTTGGGTTAACCATTTGACTTCTGTAAGTTGGCATTTCTAGACCTTAAAGAGGTCCTCTCCATTGTTAGAAAGTCCCTTAAGTATTTGCAAAGAGAGGCTAATAAAAACGATCAGAAATCACTCAGCAAACACACAGCCTTCTAACATCATAATGGGGTGATAACTGAGTAATTTAACTCAGTCTCACAGAAATTCAACAAACATCCCTGGTTTCCTCAGGAGTGGAAACAGGGTGAAATAATTCGAGCCTATCATCTGAAGGCTCACTGTTTCTCATGAAGCCCCAAGCCCACTGTGTACTTCTGACTTCGCCTAAGAACCCAGGGAGACAGCTCCATCAAGGTCATCAGGAAAAGGGTTAACTGAATTGCGTAGAAATTTTTGCCAGTAGCACCGTAAAAGTCCCAGGAGCCCTGTTTGTGTGGGACGTCGGGATTTGTTCTAGAACACAAAGGTAGCCTACAGTGGTTGGTGACTCAAGGCTCACCTTTCATCTAACTGCTGAAGAGCCGTATCCACTCTTATTAATAAACCAACTGAGGGTGTCTCATCTCAGTGCAATCTGAGAAAACCCTCCTCACTTTGCCTTCAAAACCATCTCTACAGTTCTTCTTCCAACCTCTCAAGATCTTTCTTCTTGCTTCCCAGAGCCCACAGTTTAAGCAGAGTAAGCCCGTCTGTTTTCAATGCTTAACTTTTCACACACGCACAGCAAATGAGGGGAACTTCTGAACACTGCGATCATCTGGCTGATGAGCAAGCTGTTTTCCATTTCTGGCAACAAATACTTTTGGCTTATCTTGACGGGAAGAAAAGGGATGAAAATACACTCTTGTTGGATATCGTTGATAGCATTTGTCATCTTTGCAGCTAAAAAAAAAAAAAAATAGCTTAGAAAAAAATTTTCCCCCAGAATTGCAGGAGATGGCAAAAGAACGGACAGCACGTCTGAGATGCCAGCTGAACCACTTTCATCCACGAAGGAGCCTACTGCGATCTTTTTCATAACAAATTCAGCAGCTTATTGAGAAGGGGGCTAAGGGCTGGACCCGCAGGGAGGCTCTCTGGGGTCTGGACTGGGAGCTCTATGTGGAGGGCACAGTACCTTTTGAGGCTCACTTCACATGCCTGAGGCCTGTCCCCCTTTGCATCAGTTTGCTGCAGCTGCTTTAACAAAGTGCTACCAACGGGCAACTTCACAGAAGTGTGTTGCCTCACAGCTTTGGAGACTTGGAAGTCCAAGATCCAGGGGCTGGCAGACCTAACTTCTCCTGAGGCTTCGCGCTTTGGCTTGTAGACAGCAGCCTTCTATGTCTTCACGTGGTCTTTTCTCTTTATGTGGCTGGTCCTAAGCTCATCTTCATCAGGGCCCATCTGAATGCCTTCATTTTAACCCCATTACCTCTTTAAAGACCCAATCTCCAAATACATTCTCAGGGACTGGGGGTTAGAACTTTGAGATGGGAAGGATACCACTAAGCTCAGCTCTATCTCAGCTCTGACAGACTTCGAGCCTGTAGCCTGGCTCCACAAATGAAGCGAGTCGAGTAGGCAGATGGCATCCTTCTTGCCATGAGTCACTCACAACAAAACATGAAGGAAGTAAAACAGATGGGCACGTCATTTGAAGGCAGGAGAGTCCTTCTCGTGGATTCCAGGGGCCGTGAGAATCACCATGCCACCTCTCAGCCGCGTTGGAAAGACCAATAAACGAGATTACTTCTGCTCCAAGGTGAAATTGTTTTATGACTGCATTTTCTCACCTTTGCTGACAGTGCCCATTCAAACTGAACTTACGCACGCAAATGAGGGAACTTCTGAACACTGCGATCATCTGGCTGATGAGCAAGCTGTTTTCCATTTCTGGCAACAAATACTTTTGGCTTATCTTGACGGGAAGAAAAGGGATGAAAATACACTCTTGTTGGATATCGTTGATAGCATTTGTCATCTTTGCAGCTAAAAAAAAAAAAATAGCTTAGAAAAAATTTCCCTCAGAATTGCAGGAGATGGCAAAAGAACGGACAGCACGTCTGAGATGCCAGCTGAACCACTTTCATCCACGAAGGAGCCTACTGCGATCTTTTTCATAACAAATTCAGCAGCTTATTGAGAAGGGGGCTAAGGGCTGGACCCGCAGGGAGGCTCTCTGGGGTCTGGACTGGGAGCTCTATGTGGAGGGCACAGTACCTTTCGAGGCTCACTTCACATGCCTGAGGCCTGTCCCCCTTTGCATCAGTTTGCTGCAGCTGCTTTAACAAAGTGCTACCAACGGGCAACTTCACAGAAGTGTGTTGCCTCACAGCTTTGGAGACTTGGAAGTCCAAGATCCAGGGGCTGGCAGACCTAACTTCTCCTGAGGCTTCGCGCTTTGGCTTGTAGACAGCAGCCTTCTATGTCTTCACGTGGTCTTTTCTCTTTATGTGGCTGGTCCTAAGCTCATCTTCATCAGGGCCCATCTGAATGCCTTCATTTTAACCCCATTACCTCTTTAAAGACCCAATCTCCAAATACATTCTCAGGGACTGGGGGTTAGAACTTTGAGATGGGAAGGATACCACTAAGCTCAGCTCTATCTCAGCTCTGACAGACTTCGAGCCTGTAGCCTGGCTCCACAAATGAAGCGAGTCGAGTAGGCAGATGGCATCCTTCTTGCCATGAGTCACTCACAACAAAACATGAAGGAAGTAAAACAGATGGGCACGTCATTTGAAGGCAGGAGAGTCCTTCTCGTGGATTCCAGGGGCCGTGAGAATCACCATGCCACCTCTCAGCCGCGTTGGAAAGACCAATAAACGAGATTACTTCTGCTCCAAGGTGAAAGTGTTTTATGACTGCATTTTCTCACCTTTGCTGACCGTGCCCATTCACCAAAGCTCAGAACAACAGGGTTTTTCCCCCATCACATTTAGAAACAGCAAAGAGCAGAGAAATGAATCATCAAACAGGCAGAGCGCTCTTCCTACGACTCTGTTACCTGAGTGAAAACATTACTTCCTAAAAGCGTGAAAAGAGAAAAACGTGGCAGGAGATGACTAACAGCGGAGACCGGGCTGATGCAAAAAAGCCTGAGGACAGCACGAACTTCAGAAACAGGCAAGGTCAGGTGACGAAAGGAAGGTGGGTAAGCACACTCCCTCAGGGAAATAAGGCTTGGAGGGGGAGCGATGAATAAGAGGCTCCCGAAAAAGCTGTGTGTGATTTACTTCATCGTTCCACCAACGTGCAGCCGTGGGCTGGGTATGATGACGGTTCTAACTACCCTGTGACACATATTTACAAAGAACCTGGGTGGCTTTATTTAGATGACAGCTTTCTTATTCATCACGGCCTCCTGCAGCCGCGCTCGTCACCAGGGTGCTGGGAGCAGCAGGGTTGAGTCACGAGCCATGTGCTGGCAGTGGCCTGGAAGGGACGAGGAGGCCGGCAGCTCGTGACTATGGAGTTCCGTGGGAAAGATGTAGCCCTCACGATGGCCTGAGTTGTGAGCAAATTGATTTCTGTCTCCCAACTGTGTTGAAGAACCTGCCCTAAATACCTTTGAGGGGGACCTTATTTGGTAAAAAGGTCACGACAGATTTAATTAGTTAACATGAGGTCACACTATTGTAGGATGGGACCTTAATCCAATGGGGCTGGGGGCCTTAAGGGAAGAGGACAAATCTAAGCACAGAAGCAGAGATATATGGGGAGAACTGTCACGTGATGATAGAAACAGAGCCAAGGAAATCCAAGAACTGCCAGCAAATGCCAAAAGCTAGGGGAGGCAAGGAAGGAGTCTCTCCTACAGTGCCCAGGTGGCTACCAATACCTTGATTTCAGACCGCCACCCTCCAGAACTGTGAGGGAGTCCTTTTCGCTTATTTAAGGCATCCATTTGGTGGTACTCTGTCTCACAGCAGCCCTAGGGAACTGAAACAGCACGTCACACACTGTGGTGAAACCCACGAGATGTGCTCCACACACTTTTCTGTTCCATGGCTTCTAAGCAACACTCTTCCAAGGGCCTCCCCTTGCAGGAACTTGGCTTTTTTCCAATTTTTAAAAACCTTTACTGGTCTTCCGCCCTCTCATGCCAACACATTCCACACTTGGTAGATCACAGCCGGAGACAGATTATCTACCTATTTTTAGTGGTGACTTCTCTAATCTCGGCTTATCATAAGGACTTTGGGCAAGTCTCTAGATCTTCGTCTCTTCATGACAAAATGAGGGACCTGAACTATCCTAATTTCTAGTCTGAAGCACTGAAGACCATGACCCTTCTTTTTCTTCATTGGTGTCTTAGACTCCAGGATCATGAATGAGAAAGGCAGCAAAAACCTAATGTTTCCTTCTCTCGTGCTATTTCTAAAGTCTTGTTATAAAAATTAAATGCAAAATATTTCTTGAATAAACCATTTGGCAAGAGGAAAGAGAAAAGACACCATTTCAAAGGAGATGCTTCAAACCATTGTCAGAACTGTCAGTTAATCAACCAGCACTTACTGATGCCTAGTGAGAGATGGAACATATCAGTGAACATTGGTCACATCGTACATAAAAAGTAGAGTTTTGACCTGCAATCTGTAATCATCAGCCTAGGAAAGACAACCCATTGTCTACAATAACCAGTCCAGGAAGTCAACCTGCTGTATTCGTCTTACAAAAAGAAGTCAGACAACCCATTGTCTACTACCCACGAGATTTAAAAAATTGAGGGAGATGGGACCTTAATCCAATGGGGCTGGGGGCCTTAAGGGAAGAGGACAAATCTAAGCACAGAAGCAGAGATATATGGGGAGAATTGTCACGTGATGATAGAAACAGAGCCAAGGAAATCCAAGAACTGCCAGCAAATGCCAAAAGCTAGGGGAGGCAAGGAAGGAGTCTCTCCTACAGTGCCCAGGTGGCTACCAATACCTTGATTTCAGACCGCCACCCTCCAGAACTGTGAGGGAGTCCTTTTCGCTTATTTAAGGCATCCATTTGGTGGTACTCTGTCTCACAGCAGCCCTAGGGAACTGAAACAGCACGTCACACACTGTGGTGAAACCCACGAGATGTGCTCCACACACTTTTCTGTTCCATGGCTTCTAAGCAACACTCTTCCAAGGGCCTCCCCTTGCAGGAACTTGGCTTTTTTCCAATTTTTAAAAACCTTTACTGGTCTTCCGCCCTCTCATGCCAACACATTCCACACTTGGTAGATCACAGCCGGAGACAGATTATCTACCTATTTTTAGTGGTGACTTCTCTAATCTCGGCTTATCATAAGGACTTTGGGCAAGTCTCTAGATCTTCGTCTCTTCATGACAAAATGAGGGACCTGAACTATCCTAATTTCTAGTCTGAAGCACTGAAGACCATGACCCTTCTTTTTCTTCATTGGTGTCTTAGACTCCAGGATCATGAATGAGAAAGGCAGCAAAAACCTAATGTTTCCTTCTCTCGTGCTATTTCTAAAGTCTTGTTATAAAAATTAAATGCAAAATATTTCTTGAATAAACCATTTGGCAAGAGGAAAGAGAAAAGACACCATTTCAAAGGAGATGCTTCAAACCATTGTCAGAACTGTCAGTTAATCAACCAGCACTTACTGATGCCTAGTGAGAGATGGAACATATCAGTGAACATTGGTCACATCGTACATAAAAAGTAGAGTTTTGACCTGCAATCTGTAATCATCAGCCTAGGAAAGACAACCCATTGTCTACAATAACCAGTCCAGGAAGTCAACCTGCTGTATTCGTCTTACAGAAAGTCAGACTACTGTCAGAAGCAATGGTCCCAAGTGATCAGAGCTTAATAACTGACAGCCGTCCTCATTTTTGTCCCCCTTCCAACTTAGGACCAAATAAAGAAAATCAAGTACACACCTATAACTGATCGCATACGATTGCTTCTGGTTACTTGTCTCCAGCTTCCCCACGCCAACAGTCTACCATCAAGACATGCCTGAAGCCTTTTCTTTTTTTCCACTAGAAACCTTTCCCATTCTTCTGCTTGCCTTTGAGTCTCTTCCAAAACCTAAGTGACAGTGGAGGACTCCCTTGCTAGATCAAGTTCTGTATAAATACCGTTGCTTGTTCTTACCTGGTTAGTCTTCATTTATTTCCACACTAACAAATGCAACTAAATCCTACATTAGATTCTTGGTGGGTAGGGGAAAATACAAGGAGGTATAAGACGTGGTCCTTATCCTTAACAAACTTCTAAAATCTTGGGATTTGAGATAAAATGCACAGAGGACAAGAACATCTGCCACAACGGGCAAGCAAGTCATCACTTTATTACTAAGCAAGTAATAAAACCAGTCAGGAATAATGAGTCTCAAGTGTAAGTGCAGGCAATGAGTGAGAAGTCCGGAAGGCAGAGGTTACTTTTGATTGGGGTGATCAGATATGAACTGGACTTCAGTATTCAGAATGCAATGATGCTAGTGAGTCCCCTTGCTCACACTGTTACTTAAAGTAGAAAGTCTGTGGGAACAGGAAGGAGCCCTAGCAGGAAACGTGTTTGTTCCATGACTACTTTGTCACTTAAAGGAGGGTGACTTATTGGGAAGCCCCCTCCTTTCTCTTCACAAGCTCCAACTGAGTCAGGACCTTCCCTGAGTCACTCGGACTGTAGCCGGGATGAGTTCGGCCACCTGGCCTCTGTGGTTCCACTCCAAATCTCGGCCCCCGGTTTTTGGCTGCCCACCAAGAGTGGACCTTTATCCCCATCAGGCAGTTTCTGGAGGCCCAGCAGAGGAGCCCTCTCTGATGTTGAGGTTTTAGGGAACCCAATAAATAGGACCCTTCTTTCCTGCCCAAGTTGTGCATCAATTAAGAGGCCTAGGTATAAGACAGAGGAAAAAATATTGTCTTTCTTTTTTTTTTCCCTCAAATTGAGAGTCTTGATTAGAGAGCATGACTTCAGGTCTGTGGACCTGTTAATATTGTACCACTGAACTGAAGTCCCCTCGCCGGCACCAGGCAGTGCTGGAAGCCAGGAAACTTGACCCCATGAGGAGCTGCCCCTTAAAACTCAACGCTGGAAGGAGCAGAAAACATCACTGTCTCCAGTCAGTCCGACACAGAGAGGAGATAGTGAGGCACACATCTTCAATGGATTCTCTCAGACTAACCATTTTTCTCTACTTCCAATGAGGTGGAGAGGGTGGAGAGAGACCAGTGGATTTCCTCAATGGAAACACCTTCCCCTGGAAACAAGAAGGGTGGGGAATAAATGTTCCTATGTTACACCACAGGCAGGGCTAAGTCTCTGCAGAGGTGAAGTCTTTCTCACACACACAAGCACTTGTACACACACACGTGTGTGCACACATGACTACCAATGCTGTGGCCATGTTTTCCAGTTTTAGCATTTGGGTGCTTTAACTCTAAGGGGAACAAATGTGTCCATAAAGAAAATCTCCCAAGTGAGGGACTGCTCTCCTCACAGACCAGTGTTAAGTGTAGACCCCTCCGTCGGTTCCTAGTTCCGGCATTAATTAAGAGGCTCTGCTGCTAATTATGCACTGGGAATATTGGCTTGTCTTGCCGTCTGTGTAAGATGGGAGATAAAATGAGAAACGGTCGTCAAATGGAGTCAGCTCCATTTCCTAGAGGCACTGAGATGGTCCCATATGAAGAGTCATATTTTTTTCTTGAAATACAGGATCAACGTGGAATAGCCTTCTGTCACCACTTCAAACTTTTTCAGCACTAGTGAATTCATCTAAGAGTGTACTCTCCAAAAAAGAAGCAGAAGACAGGGGTTGGTTTTCGGGGGTGGGGGATGTCCCTGAACATGCAAGATTAAGACTTTGGTATTTCTCACACAATTTGGATACATAGCCAAGGACTTAACATATTTGTGATTAATTATACAAATAACTCCGAAATCTGAGACAGGTTCCCTTTTACCCTCAGGAGACTTTTATCTGAATCACTCTTTGGAACAAAAGGGATCAGAACACCTCTATTCTGAAAGGCAATCATCAGAGGGCGCCATGGATGTGAAACCCCATCCCCACCCACTTCTGGCTCCCCTGGGGGTCATTTCTTGAAGGAGAATCACTAGCGTCAGATCAACCCTTGGTCATGACTTCTTTGCAGCTTCCCTGACAACAAACTGATCTTAGACCTAGTTTGAGAAGCTGTGAGAAGAAATGAAAGGAAAAATGAAAACGGAAGTAAGGCTGAGGAAGAAGGGAAGAAAGAAGCGTTAGCCTTGCAAATACAAGACAGGAAGTGCAGAATGTTTCCACTGCCTGACTAGCATTTCCCAAGGTGACCCTGAAAGGAACTCAAGGACCTCAAAGTTGAGCTTTGTTTATTGGCAGAGACACAGGAAGCTTCAGTTAGGAAATGTGACTTCAACTGGAAGGGTGTAGAAGGACCTGTGATGCTTCGTTTTGCCAGTAAGAGACTCATTCAGTTTCTCTGTTATTCTCTCTGATCTCCGTTTCCCTTTCACGTGCTTGCCTTCAACACACCTAGGCGCTGCAGACCCAGAGGAAAAGGGCACTCCCTGTCACCCTCCGGGAGATTCAGGTCAGGCAGAAGATGAGACTTGTGTTCTGTTATGGTACGATGAACAAATGCCAAAGTAGACACAAAGGGCATTCAGGGAGCAGAGGAGGGGCTCGAATTTGGCAACAACAGACGGGACCACGGGTGGGCTCCTCTGCAGGGTTCTCTGAGACACAAAGAGAGGAGTGGGAGACGGGAAACAGGAGGGCGGCAGGCAGCCAGGTCATAAGGAACCCCACTGGCCACACTGAAGAGACTGGATTTTGCCTTGAAAACAGGGAGAAGCCAGTGACGGGTTTTCAATTCTGTTTACAAAGATGCTTTAAGATTTACACTAACAAAGTTGGGAAATGAGCTAAATGCCAAGGATAAAATAAAATACACCCACCATAAGCTGCTGGTGGTTCAATCAGTAAAGAATCTGCCTGCAATGAAGTAGACCTGGGTTCGATCCTGGGTTGGGAAGAGACCCTGGAGAAGGAAATGGCAACCCACCAGTTTACCCTCAGGAGACTTTTATCTGAATCACTCTTGGAACAAAAGGGATCAGAACACCTCTATTCTGAAAGGCAATCATCAGAGGGCGCCATGGATGTGAAACCCCATCCCCACCCACTTCTGGCTCCCCTGGGGGTCATTTCTTGAAGGAGAATCACTAGCGTCAGATCAACCCTTGGTCATGACTTCTTTGCAGCTTCCCTGACAACAAACTGATCTTAGACCTAGTTTGAGAAGCTGTGAGAAGAAATGAAAGGAAAAATGAAAACGGAAGTAAGGCTGAGGAAGAAGGGAAGAAAGAAGCGTTAGCCTTGCAAATACAAGACAGGAAGTGCAGAATGTTTCCACTGCCTGACTAGCATTTCCCAAGGTGACCCTGAAAGGAACTCAAGGACCTCAAAGTTGAGCTTTGTTTATTGGCAGAGACACAGGAAGCTTCAGTTAGGAAATGTGACTTCAACTGGAAGGGTGTAGAAGGACCTGCGATGCTTCGTTTTGCCAGTAAGAGACTCATTCAGTTTCTCTGTTATTCTCTCTGATCTCCGTTTCCCTTTCACGTGCTTGCCTTCAACACACCTAGGCGCTGCAGACCCAGAGGAAAAGGGCACTCCCTGTCACCCTCCGGGAGATTCAGGTCAGGCAGAAGATGAGACTTGTGTTCTGTTATGGTACGATGAACAAATGCCAAAGTAGACACAAAGGGCATTCAGGGAGCAGAGGAGGGGCTCGAATTTGGCAACAACAGACGGGACCACGGGTGGGCTCCTCTGCAGGGTTCTCTGAGACACAAAGAGAGGAGTGGGAGACGGGAAACAGGAGGGCGGCAGGCAGCCAGGTCATAAGGAACCCCACTGGCCACACTGAAGAGACTGGATTTTGCCTTGAAAACAGGGAGAAGCCAGTGACGGGTTTTCAATTCTGTTTACAAAGATGCTTTAAGATTTACACTAACAAAGTTGGGAAATGAGCTAAATGCCAAGGATAAAATAAAATACACCCACCATAAGCTGCTGGTGGTTCAATCAGTAAAGAATCTGTCTGCAGTGAAGGAGACCTGGGTTCGATCCCTGGGTTGGGAAGAGACCCTGGAGAAGGAAATGGCAACCCACTCCAGTATCCTCGCCTGGAGAATCCCATGAACAGAAGAGCCTGGTGGGCTACAGTCCACAGAGTCACACAGAGTCAAGTTCAAGAGTAAACCACCACAATCCCAACACCCAGAGAAAGTGAAGTTGCTCAGTTTTGTCTGACCCTTTACAACCCATGGACAAGCCATGGAATTCTCCAGGCAAGAATACTGGAGTGGGTAGCTTTTCCCTCCTCCAGGGGATTTTCCCTACCCAGGAATCGAACCAGGGTCTCCTGCATTGCAGGCGGATTCTTTACCAGCTGAGCCAGAGATAACCATAATTAACATTTTGATGGCTTTCCTTCTGGTGGCATTTTACTATTTATAGCTATATGTATTTAGACAAAGAGAAAAAGGTTTTCAAAACATCAGACACATTATACTGTAGATACAGTTCTGCATCTTGCTCTTGTGATCTGTACCATAAGCACCTTCACATCAGTAAATTGTTTTCCAAACACATGATTTAAATAACAGCATAGAATTCTATTCATTGGATTTAACTAATGCTTTCCTTATTGAGTAGACAGTTTGGTTTCTCTCCAGATCTTTATCTATAATTCTTATTATATCCCTAAGATAAATTTTCCCCCCAAAATAAATTATTGGGTTAAAAAACATGAAGATTTTAAGATTAAGAACACCAATGTAGCTTTAAAAGGTAAAGCTGGATGCATAGAAATCTACTGTTTAGTCCCTTTATATTTTGTTAACTCACTTATTTGTCATCAGTGAAGGGCAGGGAGAGAGATCTAAGCAACTAATGGGTGTTTCCATTAATGGAAAGTTCATCGTGATGACTCTGAGGTTATGACAGGAGCCCACAGGGACCACAGTCATGCTCTGACACACTGAGGTTGCAGAGATTCCATGGGATCTAAAATTTAATCTGCCCTGATCCTCAACCAATTGGAATGTTCAGATTTCATGTTTTCCTTCCTGTTGGAAAAAGTCTGAAGGTTCAAAGCCCAGCACTGGGTCACCTTTAGGGTTTCTTTTCCTGCTGAAATTCTCTGACTGTATCTCTACGAATGTCCCTTACAAAGTGAGCCACATTATTACCCGTGCTTTCCACACAATGTTCCTTCTCCGAACGCGGACAGAAGGAAGAGCCTTTAAAGCTTCTATTGACATAACAGAAATTTCCCAAATGCTCTCAAATTTGTCTTTATTTGTGCTGCTGCCTATAAATTACGTTCTTGTGGAGCATGGTTTGAATTACAGAAACAATCCATTCCTTCCCCTGGGCTGCAGAATATTTCTTTTTGATGTTCACAACCTAATTTTAATTCAACTGTCATGTTTTGTTGATGGTCCCTAGAGCTTACAACAGACATAAGTCTTGGGCAACGGGAAGTTGGGTTCCGGTAATGTGACCAGTTCTGTGGGTTAGAACGTTTCTGACAACAAGCTCTCTCTAAAAAGCCTTCCTAACATGTGTCTGTAATCACTTGGGTTTATTCCTATGGCACTTGAGTTGCCTTCCATCAGAAGTGGCCCTTAGTGTGGCGCTCACTTGTCCAGGGGGTTCCTTTGCCAACTTTGTGATCTGTACCATAAATTATTTGCCAAACACATGATTTAAATAACAGCATAGAATTCTATTCATTGGATTTAACTATGAAGTAGACAGTTTGGTTTCTCTCCAGATCTTTATCTATAATTCTTATTATATCCCTAAGATAAATTTTCCCCAAAATAAATTATTGGGTTAAAAAACATGAAGATTTTAAGATTAAGAACACCAATGTAGCTTTAAAAGGTAAAGCTGGATGCATAGAAATCTACTGTTTAGTCCCTTTATATTTTGTTAACTCACTTATTTGTCATCAGTGAAGGGCAGGGAGAGAGATCTAAGCAACTAATGGGTGTTTCCATTAATGGAAAGTTCATCGTGATGACTCTGAGGTTATGACAGGAGCCCACAGGGACCACAGTCATGCTCTGACACACTGAGGTTGCAGAGATTCCATGGGATCTAAAATTTAATCTGCCCTGATCCTCAACCAATTGGAGTGTTCAGATTTCATGTTTTCCTTCCTGTTGGAAAAAGTCTGAAGGTTCAAAGCCCAGCACTGGGTCACCTTTAGGGTTTCTTTTCCTGCTGAAATTCTCTGACTGTATCTCTACGAATGTCCCTTACAAAGTGAGCCACATTATTACCCGTGCTTTCCACACAATGTTCCTTCCCCGAAGCGGACAGAAGGAAGAGCCTTTAAAGCTTCTATTGACATAACAGAAATTTCCCAAATGCTCTCAAATTTGTCTTTATTTGTGCTGCTGCCTATAAATTACGTTCTTGTGGAGCATGGTTTGAATTACAGAAACAATCCATTCCTTCCCCTGGGCTGCAGAATATTTCTTTTTGATGTTCACAACCTAATTTTAATTCAACTGTCATGTTTTGTTGATGGTCCCTAGAGCTTACAACAGACATAAGTCTTGGGCAACGGGAAGTTGGGTTCCGGTAATGTGACCAGTTCTGTGGGTTAGAACGTTTCTGACAACAAGCTCTCTCTAAAAAGCCTTCCTAACATGTGTCTGTAATCACTTGGGTTTATTCCTATGGCACTTGAGTTGCCTTCCATCAGAAGTGGCCCTTAGTGTGGCGCTCACTTGTCCAGTCTGCCCCTGGCTTTGTGGTTTTTTCAATCCGGTGTCTCAGAAGGCAGAAGGCTTTAATTGAAAAATGACCCAACTTGTATGAAGAGGTCTAGAATCTTGGCAAAGTTCTGCCACTAACCATCCAAGTGACAGAGAGGAATCTGCCTCCCATACACCCCTCTCTCAGAGCTTTCATGAGGGTAAAACCAAGTAACACTCATCCAAACAGAAAACAACGCACAGGGCTTCCCTGGTGGTCCAGTGGGTAAGGACACCGCCTTGCAGTGCAAGGGGCGCCGTTTCGATCCCTGGCCTGGGAAGATCCCACGTGCCACGGAGCGGCTGGATCGATGTGTCCAATTACGGAGCCGGAGCTCTGGAGTGCATGCGCCCAGAGCTGGTGCTCTGCGACAACAGAGACCACCACTATGGGAGGCCCACACGGGCCAAAGAACAAAGATGGATGAAAATAGACAAATGAAAGACCAATAAAAGCGGCCCACCCGCACCCCCTCCCTCCCCACCCCGCCCAAAAAAGAAAACAATGCACACACTTGCCTTGATGAAGGCGGTACAGTCGGTTTCAGGACTCCCCGAGGATACCAAGCTCCGAGGATGTTCAAGTCCATTATATGAAATGGGGTGTACAGTCAACTCTCCATATCCACGGTTCCACATCTGCAAATACAGAGGGCTGGTTGTATTTTATTGCAGTAATCTCATTTCTATGCATGGAGCAAGAAATAATACAGTCCATAAATAAAATGTATTCATTCAAAAAATTTATTAAACCCGCCAGGATAACAGCAGACACTTGAGGACATGGTTTGAATTACAGAAACAATCCATTCCTTCCCCTGGGCTGCAGAATATTTCTTTTTGATGTTCACAACCTAATTTTAATTCAACTGTCATGTTTTGTTGATGGTCCCTAGAGCTTACAACAGACATAAGTCTTGGGCAACGGAAGTTGGGTTCCGTAATGTGACCAGTTCTGTGGGTTAGAACGTTTCTGACAACAAGCTCTCTCTAAAAAGCCTTCCTAACATGTGTCTGTAATCACTTGGGTTTATTCCTATGGCACTTGAGTTGCCTTCCATCAGAAGTGGCCCTTAGTGTGGCGCTCACTTGTCCAGTCTGCCCCTGGCTTTGTGGTTTTTTCAATCCGGTGTCTCAGAAGGCAGAAGGCTTTAATTGAAAAATGACCCAACTTGTATCAAGAGGTCTAGAATCTTGGCAAAGTTCTGCCACTAACCATCCAAGTGACAGAGAGGAATCTGCCTCCCATACACCCCTCTCTCAGAGCTTTCATGAGGGTAAAACCAAGTAACACTCATCCAAACAGAAAACAACGCACAGGGCTTCCCTGGTGGTCCAGTGGGTAAGGACACCGCCTTGCAGTGCAAGGGGCGCCGTTTCGATCCCTGGCCTGGGAAGATCCCACGTGCCACGGAGCGGCTGGATCGATGTGTCCAATTACGGAGCCGGAGCTCTGGAGTGCATGCGCCCAGAGCTGGTGCTCTGCGACAACAGAGACCACCACTATGGGAGGCCCACACGGGCCAAAGAACAAAGATGGATGAAAAATAGACAAATGAAAGACCAATAAAAGCGGCCCACCCGCACCCCCTCCCTCCCCACCCCACCCCAAAAAGAAAACAATGCACACACTTGCCTTGATGAAGGCGGTACAGTCGGTTTCAGGACTCCCCGAGGATACCAAGCTCCGAGGATGTTCAAGTCCATTATATGAAATGGGGTGTACAGTCAACTCTCCATATCCACGGTTCCACATCTGCAAATACAGAGGGCTGGTTGTATTTTATTGCAGTAATCTCATTTCTATGCATGGAGCAAGAAATAATACAGTCCATAAATAAAATGTATTCATTCAAAAAATTTATTAAACCCGCCAGGGATAACAGCAGACACTTGAGGAACCAAGAAAAGCAGAATACAGTACATGGAGTCAAGGGGTTCAGCGAGGAGTTGGAAAGCAGTACCTCTGGACATGAAGAGCACCTTGTTGGATGTGTCTGTAGCAGGATGTGGGGGTGCAGAGGAGGGGGAAGAGAACCTGCTCTGGGAAAGCTGGCAGAAGTCAACGGGGGATGTTTGAGCAAAGTCTTCAAAGGTGTAAAAGACAAGGTCCAGGCAGCTAAGTCAGGAAAGAAAGCACCACTCATAGAACCCACAAGAAGCAAAAGGACATACACAGCATGTCCACTAGGATGCAGGAGTGCAAGAGTATGTCAGGAGGTGGCACGGCTGAAGACTTGTTCTCTGGGTAAGACAGAGCTGGTGCTGAGCATGGTTATATTAGTCATAGGCCAGACAAGAAACATATGGCACACTTAATTCAGTAATTTAAGAAGCATTTATAAAAGGATTATGTTCAAAAGTGTAGGTGGAATGTAGGGAGACCATGTGGGATTCCATTGCCATCCTGAAGGGTGAGGGCAGAAACAGAAACTTGGAGGAGAGTCAGGTGCAGAAGGCTGTCTGATATGTGAACATCAGTTCAAGGGATGCAGCCAGTGTTTGGGGACCTCCAAGGAAGGGGGAGCTGGGAGGAAGGTTTAATGGGAAGTGGATATATGTATACATATAGCTGATTCGCTTCATTCATACAGCACACAACATTGTAAGCAATTATACTTCAATAAAAAACAGTCACTAGTATTTAGAAGATAAAATATATTCAAAACCAAAATAAGCAAACAAACCCAAAGAAAAAAATATATGTATGAGCTTAAGAAAGAAGTTTAAGAGGACATTTCAGATAACTGTTTTCCCCTATGAAAGCAAAAATTGTTCTTATTTCTCTTTTTTTGGAGGTATTTCTAAGGTGGCTCAATTGTAAAGAATACCCCTGCTAATGCAGGAAACTCAAGAGATGGATTTATTTGGTCAGGAAGATCCCTTTCTATGCATGGAGCAAGAAATAATACAGTCCATAAATAAAATGTATTCATTCAAAAAATTTATTAAACCCGCCAGGGATAACAGCAGACACTTGAGGAACCAAGAAAAGCAGAATACAGTACATGGAGTCAAGGGGTTCAGCGAGGAGTTGGAAAGCAGTACCTCTGGACATGAAGAGCACCTTGTTGGATGTGTCTGTAGCAGGATGTGGGGGTGCAGAGGAGGGGGAAGAGAACCTGCTCTGGGAAAGCTGGCAGAAGTCAACGGGGGATGTTTGAGCAAAGTCTTCAAAGGTGTAAAAGACAAGGTCCAGGCAGCTAAGTCAGGAAAGAAAGCACCACTCATAGAACCCACAAGAAGCAAAAGGACATACACAGCATGTCCACTAGGATGCAGGAGTGCAAGAGTATGTCAGGAGGTGGCACGGCTGAAGACTTGTTCTCTGGGTAAGACAGAGCTGGTGCTGAGCATGGTTATATTAGTCATAGGCCAGACAAGAAACATATGGCACACTTAATTCAGTAATTTAAGAAGCATTTATAAAAGGATTATGTTCAAAAGTGTAGGTGGAATGTAGGGAGACCATGTGGGATTCCATTGCCATCCTGAAGGGTGAGGGCAGAAACAGAAACTTGGAGGAGAGTCAGGTGCAGAAGGCTGTCTGATATGTGAACATCAGTTCAAGGGATGCAGCCAGTGTTTGGGGACCTCCAAGGAAGGGGGAGCTGGGAGGAAGGTTTAATGGGAAGTGGATATATGTATACATATAGCTGATTCGCTTCATTCATACAGCACACAACATTGTAAGCAATTATACTTCAATAAAAAACAGTCACTAGTATTTAGAAGATAAAATATATTCAAAACCAAAATAAGCAAACAAACCCAAAGAAAAAAATATATGTATGAGCTTAAGAAAGAAGTTTAAGAGGACATTTCAGATAACTGTTTTCCCCTATGAAAGCAAAAATTGTTCTTATTTCTCTTTTTTTGGAGGTATTTCTAAGGTGGCTCAATTGTAAAGAATACCCCTGCTAATGCAGGAAACTCAAGAGATGGAGGTTTGATTCCTAGGTCAGGAAGATCCCTTGGAGGAAGGCATGGCAACCCATTCCAGTATACTTGCCTACAGAACCTCGTGGACAGAGGAGTCCGGTGGGCTACAGTCCAGGCAGTCAAAAAGAGTCAGACTGAGCCACTAAGCACACACACGTACACATCTCTTTCTAAAGATTGTTAATCTATAAATCAAACATAGAATCTAACTTCCCTTCTATATAACTCAAGCCTTGCTCCTTCTTACCAAAAGCAAGAAGGTAAGATAGATCCATTTGAATCCACTTTGTCCCCATGCAGCCAGCTGACCCCATTCCTAGATCCCAGAGAGCATCCTCGTGAGTCTAAACCTCTAAGGGTGATTCCATCCTTCTTGTTAGAGCTGAAGACTGGCCATGTGACTCCATTCTGGTTAACATGATGGGAGGGCTAAAGGCTTCCTTGGGAAAAGAAGGTCCTTGCTTTCCTGCGGGATGCTGTAGAAACGAGCACAAATCAGAGGGACTCATGCTCCCCGGTTGTGATATGGGAGCACCAGCACTAACACACCTGGCAGTCGTCCCGTGTCCCTAAGGAGAGCCGGCCAGAGGGTCGAGTCAGCACGGCACACACGGAGATGGACACAGCCTGGGGTCTTATGCTCAGCGTGGGACCCCTGGACCGGCCCTTCCTGAGCCTCCAGACGTCCTTCCCACTTCAGCCACTGTCACCTTTTCTATGCACTGCCGATGCAGGTGCCCTATCCCCCCCGAGTGTCTCCTGTTTCCCTCCCCCCAGACCCTTCCGGGGTGGCTTCCACTGGCTGTCACTCCGCAGTGTCAACAAGACGGCATGGGTGAAGGCCCCCAGCCTGGAGCTTAGCACATGCCAGGCCCTAGGTAAGTGTCCGCTCTTGTCCCACGGGCTTGCTACTCAGCCATGAGCACCCTCCCACCCAGGCCCCTGCACTGTCTCTGACCTCTTTTGTGTGCCGGGAGCCGGGTCCCAGCAGGCCTCTGGGTCGTGGAGTGCTTAGAAGCCTCGATACCCAGAAGGATGGAACGCTGTGACCCAGAAGCAGCCATCGAATGAGCTACCTTCCTTACTCTACGGCCAGCATGGCGTGTCGTGGGGATTCTCGCTCTTTAAGAGTCATATGTGGTGGGAGAGCATGAACACCACCATGAGAAGCTCAGAAAACCTGGTTTCTGCTCATGCACCACCCGTTCAAAGACATTCTCACCTGAGTCATCATGGCCAGTATCAGTCCTTGCAGTGCAGATGCTCAGAAAGACGGATTCAGAAAGAATTCTGATGACTGTAAAGTTCGCAGCATCTCTAAAGGAAAAGGCCGAGCCCTCAGCCAGGAACCTCTTTTGGAAAAGAGTCCTCTGAATTTCCCCTCCCTTCACCCTGACTATCTTAGTTCTGGGATTTGGGCCCATCGGAAGCTAAGTACATCCACATTTAGAGGCATGTCTCAAACTTTGCTGAGCAACGACACTGCCTGAGAATAACCCATTCTACAAGAACGCACCTTAAGAAACCTTCCCAAAATGGCTCTGTTTTTGCCCTATTGCTTTTTTGGTTAAAATTTGCCTGAATCTGACTTGTGAACCTTACGGTACTCTCGTAAGACACCTGAAGAGTCCTTGGGGGTGCACGGAAACAAGCGCTGAAAACGCTGGTCTGGGGACCCCAGCCTGAGTGGAAAGTGGCATCCCCACCTTGCCAGGGGCGCACTCTGGGGACTCAGTGCCTGTCACACCAAGACCCAGTGTAGCTCGCCTTCCTCTGCCTCCCTAGAGGGAAACTAGGGATTTGTTAGATCAAGTATACAAAGTGCTTTCCATTTTCCAGGTCCAAGTTAAGCAAATGTAAAACCTTATCTCCCAGGTATTGAGGAGGGAGGGTGGGGAGGACAGCAGGTAGCATATTTCTTTCACAAAAGTGTGAACCAAGCCAAAGGCCCCCGCAACAAAACCATGACCTAGAAACTTCATAAAGCGGAGAAGATTCTGATTATGGCCTTAAGTATTAAATTTTTAAATTTCCTGCAAACTTTATGAAAAATAAAATCTCAATGAGCGAATCCAAATGTCGCTGTCATAGGTGTTCAATTCCTTTCTCCTTGACTCAAGGATCCAGCAATATTTTCATATTTACACTTTTATTTCTCTGCCATATAATCACATCAACTTGGACTCAATGCAAATACGTGAAAATTTCAAACACAAAGAGAAGCCAAGTTACTCACTGAAGGGAAACCCTGTGTCAGCTTTCATTACCACATCTCAAAAATGTCAGGCAAATGTACTCATTTACTAAAACCAAGAGAAAATTAGCCCACCAGTGCTCAGGAGTTCCCTCTCAAACACGTGCAGTGCTAACAGAGTACTGAACCTTAAGCTCATTTGGAAAATGAGCTTGTGAATTTTTTTTCTTTGGCAAATGCCACTGGCTGACCCCACCTTCAAGTCAAACAGCTGAAACTCAGCTTGTCTTGTTTCCCTCGAGTCCTGACTTGTAAAGGCCACTAGTTTCAATTCATTTTGCCAGAAATAACTTGAAGGCACTTCTGAGCAGGCACGAAAGCCCTTGTAATGATGTAGTCATTTTAAATTAACAACCTAACTTAAAATAACTAAACCTGATTTTTTCCTTATGACTAAAATTTATATTGGAACGACTCCGTGGAGGTGAAATCTAGTGCATTCACCCCAGGCAAGGCGTTTACTGACAAACAAGAATTGGAAGAGGAGGTTTAAGCTCAGATGCCAAAAAACAAAGGCTCTTTTCTGAAAAGAAAGTCTTATCTACCTTGTCAACCCCTCTGGGATGAACCTAAGCCTTGGTTAGGTGAAAGCACCAATGCAGGAGCCAAAAAGATTTTCTTTTCATGCAAACATGTGCTAGAAAGTAGCAACATGGAAGAAAAAAGGAAAAGAGAGTAAAGAGTATTTGTAAGCCAAAAAACTGGAAGCTACCAAAGTATCCTTCAGTGGATAACTGTTTGTAAAGCTGCTGCTGCTGCAGCTTAGTCACTTCAGTCGGGTTCGACTCTGTGTGACCCCATGGACTGCAGCCCGTCAGATCCCTCTGTCCATGGGATTCTCCAGGCAAGGATACTGGAATGGGTTGCCATGCCCTCCTCCAGGGGAATCGTCCCAACCCAGGAATGGAACCCAGGTCACCTGCGTTGCAGGCAGATTCCTCACCACACCTGGAATGCGACTCAGCAATAAACAGAAATTGACTATCAACTTGGATGGACTTCAAGAGCATTATGCTGAATGAAAAAAGGAAAAATAGCCATTCTCAATAGGTTGTATGCTGTATAATGTCCTTTGTATAGTATTTTCAAAATTACAGAATTGGAAAAAAAATAGTGGTTATCATAGGTTCAAGAAGGTGAGTAGGGTTATAAATGGGCAGCATGAGGGAAATCTCCATGGCGATGCAATCATTCTGTTTCTTGGTGACTACAGGGATCTACACGGGTGTGACAGAAAGGTACAGGGCTCTCTGCACACACTGTACCGATGTCAACCTCCCAGTTTTGATATAGTACTATAATTATATAAGAGGCAACCTTGGGGGACACTGGGTAAAGTATACACAGGAACACGCTGTACTTCCTCTGCTAACATCACAACTTTTTTACAGATCTCTAATTATTTAACATAAAAAAGCAAAGAGAGAGCAAAAAGGAACAAGGAAGGAAGCAGAAGAGAAAAAGCGAAAGAAACAACTTGGGATGAATACTGACAACTCCAGAGATGAAAGATGAAGGGAAGGGAAGACCTAGAAGACAGAACAGTAAGAGTAAACATGAGACGTTACAGTCAGGCAAGCTGACAACCAGAAACTGTTTGGGTTGTAAATTGTAAATGAACTCAGTGGACGAGAAGGGGAAAGATCACTGAACTGGTATCCCTGAATGATAAGGACAGAAATGAAGCACAGCCAGTAGGAAGACATGAGATAACTACCAGCAGGCGCTCCAGGAAGCTCCTGTGTGAAGGGAGGGAGAGGTGGTTGAAGCGGGAAGATGTAGCCGCTGATATTCCTTAGGGTATGATGGATCTCAAACGAGAGAAAGAAGGATGATTGGGGATGGCATCTGATTTAGAAAGAAATACTGAGAAGGAAGACGTATCACAGAGACTAGTAAACTGAGAAAGAAGACGCGATATTATTCGGCTTGAGCAGAATTACAGACCAAATAATCAGGAGGGGAATTCAAAGGGAATTCAAAGAATATCACAGAGAGGTGAGTCAGAAGGAGAAAAGAAAATGCTCAGTTTTAGGAAAACGACAGAAAACAGGAAGTCAAATGATGAACAACAATACATAATGACTTCCACAAAGGTGTTTCTACATGGGTTTAAAAGCCAACAATAACACACCCTGATTTTTCCAGATTTACTTAACAAATCTATCCATCAAGCCTGATTTTCATTTCAGAAAACATGACCTTAATGAGCACAGTTCATGTAAAAGTAACACATAACTACAAGAGGGTGAATTTCTGTAAGGGAGGAAAGAATTTACAATCCACCTTTTGGGCAAACACCTTGGAGTATCCCAGGGCTATGGACAAGGATTAGTAAACTTCAGTGCCCCTAAGAGCATAAGCAACAGACAACATTAAAATCAAGAAAGTGATACAGTAATTCATTACTCTCTGAGATTTAGTGTGGTCATGAAGGAATTCTTAGCACATGGGGAAAGTGAAGCTCCTGTCTGCTGCCAAAGACAGTGGGAAATTCCAAGGAGGGCAGCCCCTCAGGAAAGAGAAGGGAGAAAGATGGTTGGCCACACTCCATGGATGGAGAAGCTAAAAACCAAAAATACTGGTTTCCTCTCCTCTCCAAAAATACTGGTTACTCAATAAGTATCAACTCAGAATTCTTTGGACTCCCTCAATAGTGGGCAAAGAATTCATGTCATCCTGACAGTGGGGTTGGACATGAATCCATTTCTCTCCAAAGTCCAACCTCTAGCCTCAGACAAGAGGTCAGCAAATAATATAAACATTAAGAACCCAAAGTGTATGGTAAATTTTGCCAGATATTATTCCCCAATAATATAAAGGAAATCAACCCTGAATATTCATTGGAAGGACTGTTGCTGAAGCTGAGGCTCCAATACTTTGTTGGCCACCTGATGTGAAGACAGCTCATTGGAAAAGACCTTGATGCTGGGAAAAATAGGAGGCAGAAGGAGAAGGGGACGACAGAGGATGAGATGGCTGGATGGCATCACTGAGTCAATGGACGTGAGTTTGAGCAAGCTCCGGGAGACGGTGAAGGACAGGGAAGCTTGATGTGCCACAGTCCATGGGGTCACAAAGAGTCAGACAGGACTGAGGGACTGAACTGAACTGAACTGAACTGATTCCCCAGTAAATTATGTTCCTGTGGCAATATAAAGAAAATCTCATTCTTAGCAGTTTTACATGAATTCCTTGCAAGAAACAGAGATGTGCACTATCAGGAGGAACGCTTTGATAAACCTGATCTCAGGGTTGGTGCCCAGGGCTTGTGGGTGGCTGGTACTAAGGACTGAGAGGAGTGAGGAATGACTAAAAGTGTCTGCGAAGAGTCAAGAGTGAATGGAGGGGAAGAAATCTCTCAACTGGAGAAACGGAGACGCTGCTTGTCAGGAGGTTTAAAGGACACAAAAGCCAGCAGCACAGAATAGACTTGGAAAGAGAAGTCTGATGGCAGTTTGGGGCATGAAGTCTGAGCAATGTGAGATGTAAATTCCCTATTAGTTTTCCTTATAAAATCTTCAGTAAAAGTCGGCATTCTTGCCTTGAGGAGTGGATTTTCACTGAGGGAAACGTGAAGAATTGAGGCATGTTTCAAGGTTGGCACAAGGGCGAAAACATAGTGTGTAGCAGTTACTTACATATTATTTAAAATATGAAGAACCAGAGGAAACAAAGCACAAGGGAAGGAAAAAAATAGAAGAGATTGTGGAGTGCCTTCTTCTCCTAAACTTTTAAATTTCTTGAGGCACTTGGTTTCTAATCAGGCTCTACGGGAGAGGAGTGGTCGCCTGAGGGCCTCATTGATTTTCTTCAAACCTTCAAGCAGTTTTTAAGTAGGACAAAGATTCTTGTCAGCGCTAATAGCCTTTCTCTTTACCAGCACCTCAAAAGCCTTCTGAGCCTCCTCAGAAACAAACCTTCGCGTCTTTAAAGAGATCACGCGTGTTTCGTTGTTCTGTTGCTTCTTCTTCCCATGGGTTGTCATCTGATTACAATCCGAAACAAAAACACAAGGCACCCAGTTTTTTATCCCCAACCACATAAATATTACTTGATCAGGAAAACAATGTATGACACTCTGCTCCCCAGTTCATCTACAATTTCTCTAAGTCGCTCTTTCTTTTTTTTCCATGTTGTCCTCACAATTCTGCCTCCTGTTTTTTCTACATTTCCTTCCTCCAGGATATAACTATTCTCCCTGTTCTCAGAAGAAATGGAGCTACAGTCATCTGCTATTAATACAGTCATCACGAGGGCTGGACGTGCCCTGAGTGGGGTGATGCTCGGCGGTTGCGGGAGGAGGGATGGCCGGTGTGACCTAGTGTGGACACTGAGGCAGGGCGACCCCGTCTGAGCAGAGAGCTGCTTATTTTCCAGTTCTCGAAGGCGGCCTTATTTGCCTTGCTCTCCCACACAACACCTCCAAAATCCTCTTGGTAAATACCTTTCATCACGCATTCTCTCCTCAAAAATTGGTCAGTCATCCACTCCACAAATACCAACTGATTCTCTCGGGCTCTCCCTCGACCATCAGGCAAGATGATGTTGGCTTTATCCCGCAATAAAAGACCAAGGCACGTGCTGTGGCCACAAGCCCCTGTGCTTGTCAGGAAGCTTTCTTTTCCAGTCTCTCCAGCTTTCTCCGCAGCTGTGCGGCAGAAGCTCTGACAGCAAGAGACCACTGCAAAAGGTTATGGATAAAGAAACCCCCAGAAGCGGTTTCCTAAGACTCTTGTGCTTTTCTATAGCTCTGGAGCCAAGCCCTTCACTCCAGCACCACAGCCTCTCTCTGGCTCATGGCCTTTCCCTTCCTGTCCTGTTTTTCACACCAGGTCTGATGCTGTTTGCATCCCATTTCCACAACTGTAAGCACAGCTCTCCGCAAATACTTGTAGACACAGGGTCTTGATTTGATTTCTCCTAGGATCTCAACTTAATAGGCGTGTTCTTTGGCTTTTGATGTACCTGATGGGTACATGTGCCATATTTAGCAAGTAAAAATACGGGATGCCCAGTGTGATTTGGATTTCAGAAACACAAGGAAAATTTTTGTATGTTCCATGCAATGTCTGGAGCATATTTATACTAAAAAGTTCATTGCAGGGCTTCGCTGGTGGTCCAGTGGGTAAGGACACTGCCTTGCAGTGCAAGGAGCGCCAGTTCCATCCCTGGCCTGGGAAGATCCCACGTGCCGCGGAGCAGCTGGACCAGTGTGTCCAATTACGAGCCAGAGCTCTGGGGCGCATGCGCCCAGAGCCGGTGCTCTGCAGCGACAGAGGCCACTGCGATGGGAGGCCCACAGGAGCCAAAGAACAAAGACAGATGAAAATAGATAAATGAAAGACCAATAGAAGTGGCCCGCTCGCCTGCCCCTCTCCGTCCTCAGGCCCCCTCGCCCCCCCAAAAAAAGTTCATTGCACATCTGAAATTCAAATTGAACGAGACGTCCTGTTTTTTTTATTCTAAGGAAACCCTACTGGTTCTAGAGCAAATGAGCGGCCACCACAACACCTCCAAAATCCTCTTGGTAAATACCTTTCATCACGCATTCTCTCCTCAAAAATTGGTCAGTCATCCACTCCACAAATACCAACTGATTCTCTCGGCTCTCCCTCGACCATCAGGCAAGATGATGTTGGCTTTATCCCGCAATAAAAGACCAAGGCACGTGCTGTGGCCACAAGCCCCTGTGCTTGTCAGGAAGCTTTCTTTTCCAGTCTCTCCAGCTTTCTCCGCAGCTGTGCGGCAGAAGCTCTGACAGCAAGAGACCACTGCAAAAGGTTATGGATAAAGAAACCCCCAGAAGCGGTTTCCTAAGACTCTTGTGCTTTTCTATAGCTCTGGAGCCAAGCCCTTCACTCCAGCACCACAGCCTCTCTCTGGCTCATGGCCTTTCCCTTCCTGTCCTGTTTTTCACACCAGGTCTGATGCTGTTTGCATCCCATTTCCACAACTGTAAGCACAGCTCTCCGCAAATACTTGTAGACACAGGGTCTTGATTTGATTTCTCCTAGGATCTCAACTTAATAGGCGTGTTCTTTGGCTTTTGATGTACCTGATGGGTACATGTGCCATATTTAGCAAGTAAAAATACGGGATGCCCAGTGTGATTTGGATTTCAGAAACACAAGGAAAATTTTTGTATGTTCCATGCAATGTCTGGAGCATATTTATACTAAAAAGTTCATTGCAGGGCTTCGCTGGTGGTCCAGTGGGTAAGGACACTGCCTTGCAGTGCAAGGAGCGCCAGTTCCATCCCTGGCCTGGGAAGATCCCACGTGCCGCGGAGCAGCTGGACCGATGTGTCCAATTACCGAGCCAGAGCTCTGGGGCGCATGCGCCCAGAGCCGGTGCTCTGCAGCGACAGAGGCCACTGCGATGGGAGGCCCACAGGAGCCAAAGAACAAAGACAGATGAAAATAGATAAATGAAAGACCAATAGAAGTGGCCCGCTCGCCTGCCCCTCTCCGTCCTCAGGCCCCCTCGCCCCCCCAAAAAAAGTTCATTGCACATCTGAAATTCAAATTGAACGAGACGTCCTGTATTTTATTCTAGAAACCCTACTGGTTTCTAGAAAACTGAGCAAGGGAGGGGCTAAACATCAAGTCAGTGACACTTGGACATGAGAGATGGCTTCTAAGCAGCAAGACTCGTAACCCCTGACTCCAGGAAAGGCAGGAAGGGAAGAAAGGATATACCGGAATTGTCTGGCAACGTGGCATATAGGAAACATCTTCCCAGAAAGGAGGCGCTTTGTCCCACTCTACGGAGTCGAGGTGACCAGTGGTACTGCATGGGATGGTGAGAGATGGTTGGGCAGGGAGGAGTGGAGGCAGAGACGACTGTGGGAGAGTAACATTCCACAGCTGCTGGCCTTCTGCAGCAGGACAGCACAGGAGAGTCACTACAACCACAAAGAAAGTGATTTCTTCCACAAGGGTTCTCACCGTCTCTGCCTTGTGAAACATGTCTGCAATCGATGCGGAGGCAAGGTGACCGGTGTGGTCCAGGGCGCTCCCTGGAAAGTCATCACCAACCATGAAGGCACCCCATCCCCTAGAGTCATAGCCTGAGGTCTTTTTTGACAACAGAAAAATGAACACTGAGACCGGAAGTCCAGAGCGACCCCGGAGTTTCCGGGCGACTCCCGCAGCATCCCAGAGGGTTGGCAGCCTATTTTCTACCTAGAGAATGAGGGCGCGTTTTTCCTTTGTAATGTGATTCCTTGGCTGGAGAGGAAGTGTTAGGCACCCTGAGATGCTCTGTAGAAATGCAAGATGATATTGTATTGTATTAATGTCACTTAATGGTAGCTGTCAATGATGGTGATGGAATAAATATGGAAAAGGAAATTACTGTAATTGATTGACAGTCTGGAATCTTCCATATTCGACCTAATGAGAGAAACCTATGAGCAGCAGCTTCCAGTGCAGGCTATTAATGCAAATCATATGCACTGTACTGGCATGCTGAATTGAATGCCTGTAATGTCTAATCCATTTCAATGATCCAGAAAAGCAGTCTGGGCGCATGCCCCAGAGCCGGTCGCCCCAAATGCGGAGCCCAGGAGCCAAAGAACAAAGACAGATGAAAATAGATAAATGAAAGACCAATAGAAGTGGCCCGCTCGCCTGCCCCTCTCCGTCCTCAGGCCCCCTCGCCCCCCCAAAAAAAGTTCATTGCCCATCTGAAATTCAAATTTAACGAGGGCGTCCTGGATTTTATTCTAGAAACCCTACTGGTTTCTAGAAAACTGAGCAAGGGAGGGGCTAAACATCAAGTCAGTGACACTTGGACATGAGAGATGGCTTCTAAGCAGCAAGACTCGTAACCCCTGACTCCAGGAAAGGCAGGAAGGGAAGAAAGGATATACCGGAATTGTCTGGCAACGTGGCATATAGGAAACATCTTCCCAGAAAGGAGGCGCTTTGTCCCACTCTACGGAGTCGAGGTGACCAGTGGTACTGCATGGGATGGTGAGAGATGGTTGGGCAGGGAGGAGTGGAGGCAGAGACGACTGTGGGAGAGTAACATTCCACAGCTGCTGGCCTTCTGCAGCAGGACAGCACAGGAGAGTCACTACAACCACAAAGAAAGTGATTTCTTCCACAAGGGTTCTCACCGTCTCTGCCTTGTGAAACATGTCTGCAATCGATGCGGAGGCAAGGTGACCGGTGTGGTCCAGGGCGCTCCCTGGAAAGTCATCACCAACCATGAAGGCACCCCATCCCCTAGAGTCATAGCCTGAGGTCTTTTTTGACAACAGAAAAATGAACACTGAGACCGGAAGTCCAGAGCGACCCCGGAGTTTCCGGGCGACTCCCGCAGCATCCCAGAGGGTTGGCAGCCTATTTTCTACCTAGAGAATGAGGGCGCGTTTTTTCCCTTTTTAATGTGATTCCTTGGCTGGAGAGGAAGTGTTAGGCACCCTGAGATGCTCTGTAGAAATGCAAGATGATATTGTATTGTATTAATGTCACTTAATGGTAGCTGTCAATGATGGTGATGGAATAAATATGGAAAAGGAAATTACTGTAATTGATTGACAGTCTGGAATCTTCCATATTCGACCTAATGAGAGAAACCTATGAGCAGCAGCTTCCAGTGCAGGCTATTAATGCAAATCATATGCACTGTACTGGCATGCTGAATTATGCAATGCCGTGTGAATGTCTAATCCATTTCACCAGGCTTGTCTTTATCCAGAAAAAAAAATATTTCACTGACATGCTGATTAGTATATTAAGAGAGTTTAAGAAGTTTGGTGCTAAAGTGGGTGCCATCATGGTGTTATTAATTTAGTTCTGAACAAGACAAACAGCTCTGTGCAGCCATCAAAATCACTACATAAGTCTACAAGATTACTTTGTCAAGACTGATGGGAATTTACAGAAAAGTCTTGTGATATGTGGAAGGAATGAGCAAATAGATAAGGAGCACATCATTTTTCTAGAAAACCACTGCCAAGGACTCAGTGCCCATGCAGAGCCAGGCACCTGCCAAGAAATCTAGAGAGTGTGCACATTCACCTTCTCAGATGCTTGGGAACTTGCAGAAATTTAGAACTGGAGGTCAGAGGTCAAGCAAACAAGAGGTACAAATAAGGTTTAGGGCCTCCTTGGGGGACCTCGTGGAGGTTTAAGTATTGCCCAGCATCCTCAACAACAACACAACACTCCCAGTGGGAATATACCTTATGTGGGAAGAAATCTGTTGGGATAGAAGAATGAGTTGCCTGTTACACATCCCAAGAACTCACAGCTCTGAAAACTCCATAGCTGCTTGTAACTCCCTGTACATATCAATTCTTAAAGTTTAGATCAATATACAATGAAGGGTCTAGGCTCTTAACTATAAGCCTCAGCATCCTACGAGTCAACAGAAAATGAACACTGAGACCGGAAGTCCAGAGCGACCCCGGTTTCCGGGCGACTCCGCAGCATCCCAGAGGGTTGGCAGCCTATTTTCTACCTAGAGAATGAGGGCGCGTTTTTCCTTTGTAATGTGATTCCTTGGCTGGAGAGGAAGTGTTAGGCACCCTGAGATGCTCTGTAGAAATGCAAGATGATATTGTATTGTATTAATGTCACTTAATGGTAGCTGTCAATGATGGTGATGGAATAAATATGGAAAAGGAAATTACTGTAATTGATTGACAGTCTGGAATCTTCCATATTCGACCTAATGAGAGAAACCTATGAGCAGCAGCTTCCAGTGCAGGCTATTAATGCAAATCATATGCACTGTACTGGCATGCTGAATTATGCAATGCCGTGTGAATGTCTAATCCATTTCACCAGGCTTGTCTTTATCCAGAAAAAAAAATATTTCACTGACATGCTGATTAGTATATTAAGAGAGTTTAAGAAGTTTGGTGCTAAAGTGGGTGCCATCATGGTGTTATTAATTTAGTTCTGAACAAGACAAACAGCTCTGTGCAGCCATCAAAATCACTACATAAGTCTACAAGATTACTTTGTCAAGACTGATGGGAATTTACAGAAAAGTCTTGTGATATGTGGAAGGAATGAGCAAATAGATAAGGAGCACATCATTTTTCTAGAAAACCACTGCCAAGGACTCAGTGCCCATGCAGAGCCAGGCACCTGCCAAGAAATCTAGAGAGTGTGCACATTCACCTTCTCAGATGCTTGGGAACTTGCAGAAATTTAGAACTGGAGGTCAGAGGTCAAGCAAACAAGAGGTACAAATAAGGTTTAGGGCCTCCTTGGGGGACCTCGTGGAGGTTTAAGTATTGCCCAGCATCCTCAACAACAACACAACACTCCCAGTGGGAATATACCTTATGTGGGAAGAAATCTGTTGGGATAGAAGAATGAGTTGCCTGTTACACATCCCAAGAACTCACAGCTCTGAAAACTCCATAGCTGCTTGTAACTCCCTGTACATATCAATTCTTAAAGTTTAGATCAATATACAATGAAGGGTCTAGGCTCTTAACTATAAGCCTCAGCATCCTACGAGTCAATTGTGACCTGACTGATTACAGGATCCCAGATAGTCCCCATGTTGGAATGCACGTTGGTATGTGAATGACTAAAGTCTGGGAAACCAGCAAGAGGGACAACGATGAGAAGGATGAGGGCCTGCCTGGAGGAGGGGGGCTCAGACAAAGAGCTATAATAACAAAACACAGGTAAAGAAAGACAAACAGAGACTTCCTCAGTGTGCTTTCACATATATTGTTTCATTCTTTCACCATGGCCAGTCCCCTGTGGTGTAATGTATTCCCGCTGAATTTTCTGTAGAATAATTGAAGCCCTTACAAGGTTAAGTAAAACATGAAAGGTCACCCAGCAAATTAGCAGCAGAGGTAGGATCACAGCATAGGCCATCTCTCAGCCAGTAGAGAACAGTGCCTCTTGAATCCGAAGTTGCAAGTGTGCAGCAAGATGGAAAATGAAACTTTATATAAAACTAGCTAAGCAAAACAAAGGGCTTCTAAGGGAAAAATAAAGGCTACAATTGTTTTTGAAAAACCTAGCTCTGTTTTTATTACTGCATGTCCTTTGAAATGACTCAGTTTCAGGGTCCGTGTAGAAGCTTGCATAATGTTTGTTCTGTATCTTTTTAAGGAAAAGATAAGAAAAGATAAGCCTCTAAAAAAAGCAAGGGAAGGGAAGTCCACATCCCATCCAGAGTTGGGCTCTCATGGGGACATGAAAGGGCATTCCATGGAAGATGGGCTTGTCCTTCTTAATATTGACTTTGTAATTGCAGTTTCCCCTCTTGGCCCTCCATTATTCAATAACTCAGCAAAAGGCAACCTGCCATCTGTCCAGTACGAGATCCTCTTGGACCATGGGAAAGCTAGTTCTCTTTTCTAATTTCTACCAATCTGGGTTTAATGAATTCCATGTGCTACTCATTGCTGTATGAAGAAAGGGTGCTCCCCCAAACCTTTTCAAGAACCCCATGCACCCTGTTTCATGGTCAGAGAACAGTCTGGAAACTCCAGCTGCTGTTCACCAGTGCCTTATCACCTCTGCCACCACACTTCATCGACTCTGTCTTCTCCCTACCTTGTCTCTCTGCCCTTTTATCCCCCTGACCCCAAGCTTTCATGGATTTCCAGCTCGGGACTTAGGGATTCTTTCATCCAACTGACATTTACAGTGTGAGCACCCGCTCTGTGCCAGGCTCTTCTCTATACCCTGGGTTCACCGCACACTCCTGCTCCCACCAAACTCATGTTCTAGTGGGAGGAGACAAACAGATAGACCAACAGGTGCTTAGAAATCAAATCGTGATGATGTTATCTGGGCACAAGTATTTGTTAAAGACTGATGTGAAAGTGAGTAAACAAGTGGACTCTTTACCATCTGGAAAGCCTCTCTGAGAAGATCATATTTGAGTTCAGATTTAACCCATGTGAAGAGCAATGGGGGGTATTCTAGGCAGAGGCTCCAGGTGGGGTTGGGGGCATGGGATCTGTTTCACAGAACAGACTGAAGGCGGCGTGCTGCAGGAATTCTGGCGATGAGGTCATCAGCGGTGATGTTGTGTGGGGCTCTTCCATGCATTTGAGAGTTTCTACCATTCCTGGCCTCCCCTCCCATTACATGTCAATAAAGCCCGTGGTTCTAACTACCACCGCTCTCACTTTATCCCGTGCCATCTGGGCAGCCACAGGGTTGCCTCGTCAAGAAATACAGTGCCTTGGCAATAAGCATAATTCAAAGGGAGGCCCTTGAGGAAGCTGGGCACAGACCACACAGGCTCTGTAAGCAAGTGTATTAGTTTGCAGGGGCTAATGTAAGTATCGTACAGCAAATCAGGTGGCTTAAAGAACAGAAAAACATTCTCTCACAGCTCCGGAGGTGGAAATCCAAACTCAAAATACCTAGAGTTGGTTCCTTCTGAGGCCAATGAGAGGGTTTTTTCTGCTCCAGGCCTCTTTTCTAATTTCTACCAATCTGGGTTTAATGAATTCCATGTGCTACTCATTGCTGTATGAAGAAAGGGTGCTCCCCCAAACCTTTTCAAGAACCCCATGCACCCTGTTTCATGGTCAGAGAACAGTCTGGAAACTCCAGCTGCTGTTCACCAGTGCCTTATCACCTCTGCCACCACACTTCATCGACTCTGTCTTCTCCCTACCTTGTCTCTCTGCCCTTTTATCCCCCTGACCCCAAGCTTTCATGGATTTCCAGCTCGGGACTTAGGGATTCTTTCATCCAACTGACATTTACAGTGTGAGCACCCGCTCTGTGCCAGGCTCTTCTCTATACCCTGGGTTCACCGCACACTCCTGCTCCCACCAAACTCATGTTCTAGTGGGAGGAGACAAACAGATAGACCAACAGGTGCTTAGAAATCAAATCGTGATGATGTTATCTGGGCACAAGTATTTGTTAAAGACTGATGTGAAAGTGAGTAAACAAGTGGACTCTTTACCATCTGGAAAGCCTCTCTGAGAAGATCATATTTGAGTTCAGATTTAACCCATGTGAAGAGCAATGGGGGGTATTCTAGGCAGAGGCTCCAGGTGGGGTTGGGGGCATGGGATCTGTTTCACAGAACAGACTGAAGGCCGGCGTGCTGCAGGAATTCTGGCGATGAGGTCATCAGCGGTGATGTTGTGTGGGGCTCTTCCATGCATTTGAGAGTTTCTACCATTCCTGGCCTCCCCTCCCATTACATGTCAATAAAGCCCGTGGTTCTAACTACCACCGCTCTCACTTTATCCCGTGCCATCTGGGCAGCCACAGGGTTGCCTCGTCAAGAAATACAGTGCCTTGGCAATAAGCATAATTCAAAGGGAGGCCCTTGAGGAAGCTGGGCACAGACCACACAGGCTCTGTAAGCAAGTGTATTAGTTTGCAGGGGCTAATGTAAGTATCGTACAGCAAATCAGGTGGCTTAAAGAACAGAAAAACATTCTCTCACAGCTCCGGAGGTGGAAATCCAAACTCAAAATACCTACAGAGTTGGTTCCTTCTGAGGCCATGAGAGGGTATCTGCTCCAGGCCTCTCCCCTACTCTGTGCCTCCGGCATTCCTAAGCTGGCTTCTGGCTTCCACTCTATCTGTGCACATCACTGTCCCTCTATGCACATCTGCTTCTGTATCTGAATTCCTCTTTTTATAAGGAGCCCATTTGATCATCCTATTTTAACACGATCCTGTTTCCAATAAATTCACATCCATGGTAACTCAGAACTTCAACATCTTCTGGGAAGGGCCCAGTTTGACCCATAGTACATGGCAAAGAATCTGTATTTTATTCTAAATGCAACCCCATTTAGAAGGGTTTTGAGCCCATGAATGATGAGATATGAGTTCTGCTTTCAAATGATCACACTAGTTTACATGTGGAGAGTGGTTTACCCTGGACAGGAGGGAAAGAGGGGCGTTAGTTAGCACAGAAATCCCAGCCAGAGAAAATGCTGGATCAGAAGAGGTGTTTCAATTCCTGTGATTTGCTGGGTCTCTACAGCATTCAGTCAGGCATGGCCTCTCGACACACTGACCAGACAGTGGACACGTCCATCCATAGAACCTCTGCTTGGCGAGGGAAAGTTCTCTGGGACACTCCACCCCAGGGGTCAGCTGGAGCCTGAAGACCATCAACCTCCATGCAGAGGCCAGAACATAGCTTGGACAAGTTTCTAAGTGCTGAGGGCAAAATCCGATGGTAATGTGAGCATTCTTCCAGCGGCACACAGTGCTAACAACTTCTACATTATAAGTCGATGAAGTGTATCTGCCACCTTCAGCAATCAGGCCATGAATCGCAATAGTGCCCTCTCCTCATCACCCATTCCTCTCTCAGATCCATGAGGGGACCCACTGGGGCCGCACGCCGCACACGGCTTTTCAGAGCTGCGCTGAGACGCGCCCCTTCCAGAGAGTTAATATTTCCATCTCAGTGAACAGAAGCAAGTTAACTCACGGACAGTGTGGGCGACCTTCCAAGGCTGGTCTGCTGACAGATTAAAAAGTGTGTCAACAACGCTTTATGTTAACAAATATTACAAGCCGGAAACCTCTGTTTGGTTTTGCTTTTTCTCTCAGTTTCGTGGTAATATTGGTGAACCCCACACCTGCATGCATACAAAGGCAGGTGAACCATGTCCTATCAGTCTGGCTGGGGCACATTTTGGGAAGGTCACAGCTCAACCCATCTGCTTCTGTATCTGAATTCCTCTTTTTATAAGGAGCCCATTTGATCATCCTATTTTAACACGATCCTGTTTCCAATAAATTCACATCCGTGGTAACTCAGAACTTCAACATCTTCTGGGAAGGGCCCAGTTTGACCCATAGTACATGGCAAAGAATCTGTATTTTATTCTAAATGCAACCCCATTTAGAAGGGTTTTGAGCCCATGAATGATGAGATATGAGTTCTGCTTTCAAATGATCACACTAGTTTACATGTGGAGAGTGGTTTACCCTGGACAGGAGGGAAAGAGGGGCGTTAGTTAGCACAGAAATCCCAGCCAGAGAAAATGCTGGATCAGAAGAGGTGTTTCAATTCCTGTGATTTGCTGGGTCTCTACAGCATTCAGTCAGGCATGGCCTCTCGACACACTGACCAGACAGTGGACACGTCCATCCATAGAACCTCTGCTTGGCGAGGGAAAGTTCTCTGGGACACTCCACCCCAGGGGTCAGCTGGAGCCTGAAGACCATCAACCTCCATGCAGAGGCCAGAACATAGCTTGGACAAGTTTCTAAGTGCTGAGGGCAAAATCCGATGGTAATGTGAGCATTCTTCCAGCGGCACACAGTGCTAACAACTTCTACATTATAAGTCGATGAAGTGTATCTGCCACCTTCAGCAATCAGGCCATGAATCGCAATAGTGCCCTCTCTCCTCATCACCCATTCCTCTCTCAGATCCATGAGGGGACCCACTGGGGCCGCACGCCGCACACGGCTTTTCAGAGCTGCGCTGAGACGCGCCCCTTCCAGAGAGTTAATATTTCCATCTCAGTGAACAGAAGCAAGTTAACTCACGGACAGTGTGGGCGACCTTCCAAGGCTGGTCTGCTGACAGATTAAAAAGTGTGTCAACAACGCTTTATGTTAACAAATATTACAAGCCGGAAACCTCTGTTTGGTTTTGCTTTTTCTCTCAGTTTCGTGGTAATATTGGTGAACCCCACACCTGCATGCATACAAAGGCAGGTGAACCATGTCCTATCAGTCTGGCTGGGGCACATTTTGGGAAGGTCACAGCTCAACCCATAACACAGGCTATGGCATTTGGATTTTATTCAAGACATAACCCCTCGGAGGATGTTAAGCAAGTAAGGGATGTGATCTGATTTCTGCTTTCAAAAGGTCCCTTGGTTTATATGTGGAGAGTGGCTTATTGGAAACAGGAGGAGATGCGGGGACACTGGTTGGTACAGAAGTCCAGGCCAGAGGCGATGCTGGCCTGAAAGAGGGTCCAGATCCCAGCATTTAGCCAGGTGGGGCTTCTCAGGGCATGGCAGCAGGACACGGACTCCACTCATCTGGGGAATCTCTGCTCAGTGAGGTCAAGTCCACTCAAAGAGGGAATCTGGAACCTGAGTTTCATCAGCCTCCGTGCAGAGACCAGAAGAGGACTTGGTGGGGTCACCGTGACAGCGCCAGCCGGTGCCAGCAGTCAGCGCGGCACTGGGCCAGACGAACCAGCCCAGAGCACAGCCAGGTGAGAGGGGGCATAGTCTCTTTATTGTGCAATTGGGGGCGATGACATGGCTGTCTTAGGATGGCAGCCTAGCCTGTCATAAGATGCACTTCTAAGTGCCTGAATTTAAATTTCAATATCAAAGGAGGAAGGTCTCAGTGGAAGGGCTGAGGGCTGGGAGAGCCATTTGGTAACGTTTTATGACAAGTTTAAAAAAAAAAAAAAGAGCTATCTTTTGATTCTTTAACTAAGGCACTAACTCTGGGCTTTATCTCACTCTCCACTCCCAGTGGCTGCCTGTTTACACAGAGTGATCGACTGGCTCATCTTGATCCAATGTCACTGGCCGGACCAGAGGACAGGACTGCTCTGAAGAGGCCCATGGCCCACAGGGCACTTCCAGCCACAGTCTGCTTCTGTACAGCCTGGGTTAACAATGGTTCTCCTACTTTTAAAGGCTGCGAGAAAACAAGAGACAAATGGAACACACGAGTCACATTGCATGACACGTGAAAATTAACGTTCTGGGAAATTCAAGTTTCAACGTCCGTAGGTAAAGTTTTATTGAAACACAGCCATACTCTTGCTTCCTTATCTAGGTTACGTTTTCTGGCAACGAGCACGAGGTGAACCATGTCCTATCAGTCTGGCTGGGGCACATTTTGGGAAGGTCACAGCTCAACCCATAACACAGGCTATGGCATTTGGATTTTATTCAAGACATAACCCCTCGGAGGATGTTAAGCAAGTAAGGGATGTGATCTGATTTCTGCTTTCAAAAGGTCCCTTGGTTTATATGTGGAGAGTGGCTTATTGGAAACAGGAGGAGATGCGGGGACACTGGTTGGTACAGAAGTCCAGGCCAGAGGCGATGCTGGCCTGAAAGAGGGTCCAGATCCCAGCATTTAGCCAGGTGGGGCTTCTCAGGGCATGGCAGCAGGACACGGACTCCACTCATCTGGGGAATCTCTGCTCAGTGAGGTCAAGTCCACTCAAAGAGGGAATCTGGAACCTGAGTTTCATCAGCCTCCGTGCAGAGACCAGAAGAGGACTTGGTGGGGTCACCGTGACAGCGCCAGCCGGTGCCAGCAGTCAGCGCGGCACTGGGCCAGACGAACCAGCCCAGAGCACAGCCAGGTGAGAGGGGGCATAGTCTCTTTATTGTGCAATTGGGGGCGATGACATGGCTGTCTTAGGATGGCAGCCTAGCCTGTCATAAGATGCACTTCTAAGTGCCTGAATTTAAATTTCAATATCAAAGGAGGAAGGTCTCAGTGGAAGGGCTGAGGGCTGGGAGAGCCATTTGGTAACGTTTTATGACAAGTTTAAAAAAAAAAAAAAAAGAGCTATCTTTTGATTCTTTAACTAAGGCACTAACTCTGGGCTTTATCTCACTCTCCACTCCCAGTGGCTGCCTGTTTACACAGAGTGATCGACTGGCTCATCTTGATCCAATGTCACTGGCCGGACCAGAGGACAGGACTGCTCTGAAGAGGCCCATGGCCCACAGGGCACTTCCAGTCACAGTCTGCTTCTGTACAGCCTGGGTTAACAATGGTTCTCCTACTTTTAAAGGCTGCGAGAAAACAAGAGACAAATGGAACACACGAGTCACATTGCATGACACGTGAAAATTAACGTTCTGGGAAATTCAAGTTTCAACGTCCGTAGGTAAAGTTTTATTGAAACACAGCCATACTCTTTTGCTTCCTTATTAACTATGGTTATTGTTGTTGTCGTTTTAAAAAAATGTATTTATTTGGCTATGCCAGGTCTTAACTGAAGCACGGGAGATCTTTAGTTGTGGCATGTGAGCTCTTAGCTGAGGCATGTGGGATCTAGTTCCCCACACTAAAGGATCAATCCCTGCCTTGGGAGCATACAGTCTTAGCCTCTGGACCACAAGGGCTGCTCCTCTGACACAACAGCAAAGTTGAGTAGCTTTCTCAGAGGCCACCCAGCCTATGACGTGGAAAATGTTGACTCTGGCCTTTCACAGTAAAGGTTTGCTAACCCCTGCTCTAGAGGCTCAAGGAAGAAGCCCAGTGGATCCTAGCATGCGGTCACCCTGCCTTTTCAATCACTCTCCTAATTGTGTGAATTACTGTTTTATTAATTTTAAAATATATATTGAGCTCCTGCTAGCACCGAGCTAGGTCCTAGGGGTAAACTGGGAACAATGGCAGACAGAGTCAGCGCTCAGAGACCAGTAGAGGGCAGGTATTGACACCGTGGCCTGAAGATGCTCTAGACAGCAGGTAAACGGAACCATAAAAGCAGAAAATGGATGAACGGGTCTTCTGTTCTGAGACGGCAAGTAGGACAGGGCTAAGTATAGATTAATGATTGATCTGGGATTTGATAGAAATACTGAAGGTAACAACGAGATGGGAAAGAGAAAAATCCTCCACCTCTGTTTCCTGAACACACCACCCCTCTGACTCTCTTCAGCCCCTTTCTGTACCTCTGCCTGGGGTGGACACGGGAATCGAGGGGAGTGAGAAAGGGAGAGGGTGCAGCGATGGGGAGGGTCAGGCGATGCAGGGGTTTTGAAGCCACATGAAGGATTCTGTCTTTACCCTAAGAACAGTGGGAAATCATTCAAGAATATTCTTAGCACCACTGTTCCTGCTAACAAAGCTCTTGAAGCAACCAAAAGACCCATCCCTTGGAAAAGAGATAAATTATGGTATATTCATAAGATGGAACATTATAAAGGAGTTCAATCTACTACACCTATGTGCAACAGTGTGGGTAAATCTTAGCAATATATTATTAAGTGGAAAACACAAGTCCCCAGAAGATAACGCATAGAATGATAAACTTTTCATAACGTTTAAGGTAACGAAAATTTAACAGGACACTTTTAAAGAATACATGTAGGTAATAAAACCACATTTAAATAAAGCAGGGGAATAATTAAATACGAGGCTCAGAAGAGTGAGTTGGCAGCATTATGGGATGAAGCTCAATGCCTCAGTAGATGAACGTTCTTGTTAGCGTTCCAGTTTTCTGTGGGCAAGAGATTCACAGGTATTTATAATATTTTTTTAAAAATTTAATTGCAATGAGAAGCCATTAAAACAATTTATAACAGAGGATGACATGGTCTGATTTGCAATTCAAACCATCGCTCTGGATGCATTGAGGAGGCTTCCTGGGAACAGGGAAAGAGTGGAAACAGACACAGCAGGCAGGAGACCACTGCAAACAGCCATCAGGACTGAGCTCCGAGTAGAGAGCTGGTGGCAGAGACGGACGGAGTCTTCCCTTTGCCCAAACTGACTTGCTCGCCCCTCCTACGTTTAAAGCATCAGTGCTAAAGACATAGCAACTCAACACTGCATGAACTGGATGGTAGGAACAGCAAATGGACAAGAAAATACATCAGGAGAGCACCTTTAACCAAGAGATCTTGAAGTCTTCCCATTAGAAACTGTGATATCAGATGAATAAACATAGCCTACATCTGGAAGAGGATTTGGGGACCATTAGAAGCATTATCAGCAAGGCCAGCTCGCTCAGAGGAGCTCACAGAAAACCCTCTTATCTCCTGGAAAAATAAATAAGAGAAAATCACCACAAAACTGTACTGGGACAACAGTGCCCACCCTCCCAGACCAGCCTTCCCCCCTCACTTGTATCTCCCACCTCCACCAATATACTGAAAATTCTCCAAAGTACCCATTCTGGGAAAATGATTTCCTAACTGGCATGTTTACTTTGGCGAGCCACTCACTTGTGGGTGCAATGTGAGGTAAAAGTGTCAAGGTTAGAGCCCAGCAAAGGCAAGTGAGGATTCTGACCCCTGTTTTCACAGGAGTGCTTTGCAAAAATTAATAGACAACTGCTTTCTTTATCAGGCAGCAGTGAGGACACCAAAAGGCAGAGACTTTTAGGCCTTTTAGGTTTAAGATGCTCCATCTCTCATCTGTTCAATGAGCAGTCCAGCCAAGGGACCCTCGCGGGCAACTTGGGTGGGTGCCAACCTGTGAATCTGACAATACAGGCTCCATGAAGACCCCGAGTGTTGGCTGCCCTTCCTTAACAAGCAACCGATCATCTTGTTATCAAAAGATAACAAGCAACTTGCCCAGCTTAGGTGTGCCCTGTACTCTGCATGGTTATTAAACCATTCATAATAACTCCAACTTCTCTTCCAACTGAGCAGAAGCCAGTGCACGCTATTCCTGGAGGTGACAGACTCTCGTTTTTACACCCTGGTGTGTCCAGCACAGCCGCCCGCTGAGCTGAGGACAGGCCTCATCCTCTGCCATGCTGAATGACTTCTCTTTGTTTTCTCTTCTGCTTGGTTTCCAGTATCTGATTACTTGCTGGTTATTGCATTTATAAATCAAACAACTTCAAAGAAAAACAAAAGCAAGTTAATGGGTCGACCGACCCACCCCTTCTGTCTACCCGGCCACCAGCTCCATCTCCTTTAACAACAGACCCCTTCTCCTCCTCCTCCCTCCTCCTTCCCCAAGAAACAACACTGGCACTGTTTACAAAACAGCTTCCATAGCATCAAGTTTTAAAGTCTTTCAAGTGAGGTGTTTGGGGTTTTTTTTTAACTCTGGTGGGGGGGATGTAAGATCTGCCCTCCAATGATATGAATAATAATACTGGTAATTTTTTTATAAATTGCCAGAATGACAAAGGCTGTTAAAGCCCTAGAGAAGAACACATTTTTAATCTTGAGAAAATCAGACTGTGGTTGGTTGAGAGAGCCACACACAGGCAGGCTCCAAGGATGCTGGGGGCTTGGGGGGCATGATTCTCACACAAGAGTTCCCCCGAGCACACGTTTCCATGCCTGGTAGAAACAAGAAACACTAGGCAGCTGTTTACTTTGGCGAGCCACTCACTTGTGGGTGCAATGTGAGGTAAAAGTGTCAAGGTTAGAGCCCAGCAAAGGCAAGTGAGGATTCTGACCCCTGTTTTCACAGGAGTGCTTTGCAAAAATTAATAGACAACTGCTTTCTTTATCAGGCAGCAGTGAGGACACCAAAAGGCAGAGACTTTTAGGCCTTTTAGGTTTAAGATGCTCCATCTCTCATCTGTTCAATGAGCAGTCCAGCCAAGGGACCCTCGCGGGCAACTTGGGTGGGTGCCAACCTGTGAATCTGACAATACAGGCTCCATGAAGACCCCGAGTGTTGGCTGCCCTTCCTTAACAAGCAACCGATCATCTTGTTATCAAAAGATAACAAGCAACTTGCCCAGCTTAGGTGTGCCCTGTTCTCTGCATGGTTATTAAACCGTTCATAATAACTCCAATTTCTCTTCCAACTGAGCAGAAGCCAGTGCACGCTATTCCTGGAGGTGACAGACTCTCATTTTTACACCCTGGTGTGTCCAGCACAGCCCCCGGCTGAGCTGAGGACAGGCCTCATCCTCTGCCATGCTGAATGACTTCTCTTTGTTTTCTCTTCTGCTTGGTTTCCAGTATCTGATTACTTGCTGGTTATTGCATTTATAAATCAAACAACTTCAAAGAAAAACAAAAGCAAGTTAATGGGTCGACCGACCCCCCCCTTCTGTCTACCCGGCCACCAGCTCCATCTCCTTTAACAACAGACCCCTTCTCCTCCTCCTCCCTCCTCCTTCCCCAAGAAACAACACTGGCAGTGTTTACAAAACAGCTTCCATAGCATCAAGTTTTAAAGTCTTTCAAATGAGGTGTTTGGGGTTTTTTTTTAACTCTGGTGGGGGGGATGTAAGATCTGCCCTCCAATGATATGAATAATAATACTGGTAATTTTTTTTTTTAAATTGCCAGAATGACAAAGGCTGTTAAAGCCCTAGAGAAGAACACATTTTTAATCTTGAGAAAATCAGACTGTGGTTGGTTGAGAGAGCCACACACAGGCAGGCTCCAAGGATGCTGGGGGCTTGGGGGGCATGATTCTCACACAAGAGTTCCCCCGAGCACACGTTTCCATGCCTGGTAGAAACAAGAATAAGGCACACTGGTAACCTTGGAAACATCCAGTTGACTCATTGACATCGGAAGTTGAACACACTTGCCCCAAGTAACAGATAAACATACTAACATGAAACGTAAGTCACAGCGGTGTAGAGCTGGGAAGGGCCCAGAGACCATCTCCAGGGGTCCCCAACCTGTCTGGCACCAGGGACCAGTTTTGTAGAAGACCCATTTTTCCACAGACCGGGCTGGGGAGGGATGGTTTCGGGATGATTCAAGTACATTATGTTTCCTGTGGACTCTTTCGGTTATGATTACATCCGCTCCACCTCAGATCATCAGGCACTAGATCCTAGAAGCTGGGGACCCATGAGTGAGCCAAACTTGCTCAAGTTACAGAAAAGTAAACTAAGGCCCAGATACCCAAATTCAATGGGCCCGCTCTTCCCGCTGGCAGAGCTGGGGCGCAGATGTAGCAGTCCTGGCTCCCAGCCAGGCCGCTGTTCTCACAAGCCCCCACGTGACTCTAACCTGAGCGAAGTGATTCTGTTATCTTACAAGAGACAGAAAAGCAATGAGGGAAACAAGATCGGGAAAAAAGAGAGAGAAACTGAAACAGAGGAAAGGATGGAGGAGACACAGTGACAGAGGAGGGACTCTCCGACCGCCAGGCTCTGTCTCTATCTTGCTCTGTAACTGCCTGATCCCCTTCTCTCCTGTAACCTGTCTCTATTCCATCTCCTGCACACTGGCTCCTGAAAGAGCACGGCGTTATTCCATTTCTTTTAAAGACACGTCTGAAGATGGCCTGCACAAGGGCAGCCGCTGGCAGGGCTGGGAGCTGTCAGAACGAATTCTCCAGGACTTTTTTTTTTTTTTTTTTTTTGGCCACTTCTATTGGTCTTTCATTTATTTACTTTCATCCATCTTTGTTGTTTGACCTGTGTGGGCCTCCCATCGCAGTGGCTTCTCTGGTCGCAGAGCACCGGCTCTGGGCGCATGTGCTCCAAAGCTCCGGCTCAGTAGTTGGTCACGTCGGTCCAGCCTCTCAGCGGCCCGTGGGATCTTCCCAGGCCAGGGATCGAATAGGTGCCTCTCGCACTGCAAGAGTTCCCCGAGCACACGTTTCCATGCCTGGTAGAAACAAGAATAAGGCACACTGGTAACCTTGGAAACATCCAGTTGACTCATTGACATCGGAAGTTGAACACACTTGCCCCAAGTAACAGATAAACATACTAACATGAAACGTAAGTCACAGCGGTGTAGAGCTGGGAAGGGCCCAGAGACCATCTCCAGGGGTCCCCAACCTGTCTGGCACCAGGGACCAGTTTTGTAGAAGACCCATTTTTCCACAGACCGGGCTGGGGAGGGATGGTTTCGGGATAATTCAAGTACATTATGTTTCCTGTGGACTCTTTCGGTTATGATTACATCCGCTCCACCTCAGATCATCAGGCACTAGATCCTAGAAGCTGGGGACCCCTGAGTGAGCCAAACTTGCTCAAGTTACAGAAAAGTAAACTAAGGCCCAGATACCCAAATTCAATGGGCCCGCTCTTCCCGCTGGCAGAGCTGGGGCGCAGATGTAGCAGTCCTGGCTCCCAGCCAGGCCGCTGTTCTCACAAGCCCCCACGTGACTCTAACCTGAGCGAAGTGATTCTGTTATCTTACAAGAGACAGAAAAGCAATGAGGGAAACAAGATCGGGAAAAAAGAGAGAGAAACTGAAACAGAGAAAAGGATGGAGGAGACACAGTGACAGAGGAGGGACTCTCCGACCGCCAGGCTCTGTCTCTATCTTGCTCTGTATCTGCCTGATCCCCTTCTCTCCTGTAACCTGTCTCTATTCCATCTCCTGCACACTGGCTCCTGAAAGAGCACGGCGTTATTCCATTTCTTTTAAAGACACGTCTGAAGATGGCCTGCACAAGGGCAGCCGCTGGCAGGGCTGGGAGCTGTCAGAACGAATTCTCCAGGACTTTTTTTTTTTTTTTTTTTTTGGCCACTTCTATTGGTCTTTCATTTATTTACTTTCATCCATCTTTGTTCTTTGACCTGTGTGGGCCTCCCATCGCAGTGGCTTCTCTCGCAGAGCACCGGCTCTGGGCGCATGCGCTCCAAAGTTTCGACTCAGTAATTGGACACATCGGTCCAGCTGCTCTGCGGCACGCGGGATCTTCCCAGGCCAGGGATCGAATAGGTGCCTCTCGCACTGCAAGGCAGTGTCTTTACCCAGTGGACCACCGGGGAAGCCCTCTCCGGGACTTCTACACCATGGCTATCCACACACACTTGCCAGATGATCCCTCCACTGCCAGCGAGGAAGGCGGTCCAGCCGTGTGGGCCTCCAACTGTGGTGCATGAGCACTCCCTGAAACGGGTAAACCTGCAGCATCTCGAGCCCCATCCCAAACCTAGGGGCTCAGAACCTCCATGTTTAACGAGATGCTCAAATGATCCACAGGGACTTTCAAGTTTGAGACGTTATGACAGGGAACGCACTGGAAATGTTTCTTCACAAGGACGCCTCCTTCCATCACAAGCTTTCTTCCAGCCCCAGGAAGGAAGACAAGTCAGAGGTGTTACAGACTGAGTGAGATTTACAGTGTTTTTTGTTTTTTTAATTTACTTATGGCTGCTCTGGGTCTTCATAGCTGCGTGGGCTTTTCTCTAGCTGGGGTGAGCAGGGGCTACTTTCTAGCTGCAGGGCGTGGCTTTCTCACTGCAATGGCTTCTCCTGTTGTGAAGCATGGGCTCTAGGCTCGCAGGCTTCAGTTGATGTGGCTCCCAGGCTCTAGAGCACAGGCTCAGCATTTGTGGTATGCCGGCTTAGCGGCGCCTCAGCATGTGGGATCTTCCCAGATTGGGGATGGAATCCGTGCCTCCTGCACTGGCAGGAGGATTCTTGACCACTGGGCCACTGAAAAAGCCCATATTTGGAGTCTCTTAAATGGTAAAATCCACCCTGGGACCTGCCTCAAGAACAGATACATTCATCTGTCCATAGTTCACCCCATGGCACTCCTGGTTTGACCCTTTCTTCTCAGGCTGCTTGTCTTTGGTGACCAACTCTCAAGAATTCCTACAAAGGGTTGGGTTTTGCAAAAATCCAAAGAGATGTAGATTTCCAATATTTCCAGTCACTCCTGAATCAAAAACATATAAACAGCAGGCCGGATTTAAATACAGTGAACTTGCCAAATTTTGTAGCAAAGGAAATCTCTTCCCAGGCCTTGCTTTTCGCGAGGGCTCAGGTGGGGTCACGCTGGCAGAAGCAGACGCTCCCACTGCTGGGAGGAGGCAACCTCGCAGGCAAGGCTTCCTAACGAGCAGCCTTGTTGCAAAAGCCATAAAAACTTAACAGGAGAAAACTGTCCGGTGTCATTCCCATCCGGGAGTAACAGATAAGAAATGAGAAGCCCCTTAGTGAAAGCATTTCCAACTTTGAAGCTGGTGAGGGAATACTAACTTAAAACTTTCTTCTTCCCAAATGTGATGTCATCCCATGTGTCACGGTCACACTGACAAGGATTTCTTGTTGAATAATCCCTTTGCCAACCTCCGAGAATAGCCTTGCCCTTTGATCTAAACAGATAACGATCGTGAGCGTTACCTTGCTTCCACATCTCCAGTTAGGCGGCTGGAAATAAGATTTCTGTTAGTACGACTGATGAGAAGAATATACCTAAAAGTAGAATGAGTAAGCTTTACAGAGAGAGGGAGAGCAAGAGCACACAGTCTAGAACGTGCATTCTGTGAAGACCCTGCCAACGTGCGATGTGTACGAAGCGTTCCACGCCTTTCACAGATTTTATTTAACCGGCAGACTTTGCCAGTCACGTTCGTATTTATAGCCGCGTGCAACGCTTTACGACACAAAATCTAAAACAAAGGACAGAACGTCTACCCTGGAGAATCTGAATTTGTTGCTTTCCCTTCTTTCTAACACAGACACACACACAGACACACACAGACACACACACACACACACACACCCCACTGCCCTAGTAAAACTGCCCCGGGCCCACACATGGTGCGGGCACAGCAGCTGAGCCAGCACCGCCGTTTCAGCCACCGAAACCAAAAGCGAATCTCTCTCCCACGTTGGATCCCGCTTGTCACATGGAGAGATGTTCAGCTTGGCTTCTGAATGAGAAATACTCAGGGAGGAAACAAAATGCGTCAGGATGGAAACAAAACCCCAAGAGTTACTGCTGCACTCGCTCCAGCGACACCATAACAGGAGACACACACACACACGAACACACACACGTGCCTGCACAGATTTCCTGTGCCTTGAAACTTTATTTTTCTCTGATTTTCTTTTGTTTAAATACAGTGAACTTGCCAAATTTTGTAGCAAAGGAAATCTCTTCCCAGGCCTTGCGGAAAAGCGAGGGCTCAGGTGGGGTCACGCTGGCAGAAGCAGACGCTCCCACTGCTGGGAGGAGGCAACCTCGCGGGCAAGGCTTCCTAACGAGCAGCCTTGTTGCAAAAGCCATAAAAACTTAACAGGAGAAAACTGTCCGGTGTCATTCCCATCCGGGAGTAACAGATAAGAAATGAGAAGCCCCTTAGTGAAAGCATTTCCAACTTTGAAGCTGGTGAGGGAATACTAACTTAAAACTTTCTTCTTCCCAAATGTGATGTCATCCCATGTGTCACGGTCACACTGACAAGGATTTCTTGTTGAATAATCCCTTTGCCAACCTCCGAGAATAGCCTTGCCCTTTGATCTAAACAGATAACGATCGTGAGCGTTACCTTGCTTCCACATCTCCAGTTAGGCGGCTGGAAATAAGATTTCTGTTAGTACGACTGATGAGAAGAATACACCTAAAAGTAGAATGAGTAAGCTTTACAGAGAGAGGGAGAGCAAGAGCACACAGTCTAGAACGTGCATTCTGTGAAGACCCTGCCAACGTGCGATGTGTACGAAGCGTTCCACGCCTTTCACAGATTTTATTTAACCGGCAGACTTTGCCAGTCACGTTCGTATTTATAGCCGCGTGCAACGCTTTACGACACAAAATCTAAAACAAAGGACAGAACGTCTACCCTGGAGAATCTGAATTTGTTGCTTTCCCTTCTTTCTAACACAGACACACACACAGACACACACAGACACACACACACACACACACACACCCCACTGCCCTAGTAAAACTGCCCCGGGCCCACACATGGTGCGGGCACAGCAGCTGAGCCAGCACCGCCGTTTCAGCCACCGAAACCAAAAGCGAATCTCTCTCCCACGTTGGATCCCGCTTGTCACATGGAGAGATGTTCAGCTTGGCTTCTGAATGAGAAATACTCAGGGAGGAAACAAAATGCGTCAGGATGGAAACAAAACCCCAAGAGTTACTGCTGCACTCGCTCCAGCGACACCATAACAGGAGACACACACACACACGAACACACACACGTGCCTGCACAGATTTCCTGTGCCTTGAAACTTTATTTTTCTCTGATTTTTCTTTTGCACTTTGAATCCAGCATTGCAACACTGCAAGTCTGAAGCAGTTCTAATCTGTTTCATATCTGAGCTGGCTCCAGGCAACGCAGGTAAATTGTTGATGAGTTCCATCCTGCTATAAAAGCCAGTGAACTGAGCCTGACGTCTTCGTTTCCTAATGGGCAGCTTGACTGTGGCCAGGGCCCAGTTCTTAACGTTTGGGGGTATTTTGTCTCTCCACAAGATGTCTGGGGGATAGAGAGAGGAAAACCACTTTAAATAAGAACTGAGCCTTCTGGAATGGAAAGCCACCTGGGGAAGGGGCTACTTGGCTCACTGCTACGGTGCAAAGGTGTTTTCAGAATCAATTACAGTGAACGGGCAGCACCCCCGCCCCTCCACCAGCCTGCTGACACCAGCAACCTGGGCGAGGCTTTCCACGACATCCCACCTTCTTGGGAGCGAGCGGACAGTCTGTGGTGGAAGCCTCTTGAGAGAAGAAAGGATTCCTTTCAAAAAGGACATCTTCTACTTCCCCATCTGTTTCTTCTCATAGGACAATTTGCGGTCAAATCGGGTCTTACAACATTCTGAAAAATGATTTGGCACTTTTCTCCTGTAAGTTTGAATATGTGGAGAGAAAGGGGTTTGTTTTTCAATACCTCTTTCAGCATGGATGTGGCTGGAGGGAGCACTTCCCAGCAGATTCTATGTAAGAATCTGTTATAAATAAAAAAGGGGAGAACAGATTCTGAAGGAGATTAAAAGGACACATTAAAAGAATTTTATGGGTTTTCAAAAATGCAAGTTCCTATCTCTGCTTAAAGCCAATGAGGTCTGGGCCTGAGGCACAGTGTCCCCAGGTGGAAGGAGTGTGGAAGGCCTCTGTCCACTCTCTGTCCATCTATCCTATAGCAGATGGTCACAGGATCTTCTGAAATGGTGAGGTTTGGTCTTCAAGTTCCAGTGACTGGGGCGTTATGGTGGACACTCAGTCACAAACAACTTGAAACTTTCACATGAATCCAAACCAAAGGAAGAAAAAGGCAAAGAGACTTTTTCTCCAGCTGCTATATGACCTGGCCCTGTTCCTAGGGCCCTTCTCCTCCCATTAGCCAGCATCAGTGGGGTGAGCTCCTTGAGTAGAGAGGTAACCAAGCTGAAGATGTGCTGCTGCCTTGGAGCTCAAGTCCCCAAAGGAGCTATACCTCCATCTCCACATCCCACGTCCACTGGCTAATCCCCAAGAGCAGATTGCCCCGTCCTTTCCTCTCTTCCTCATCTCCAGAGCTCAAAGGTAAGGGGAGAAACGTCTGTCACACAATCCAGCTGAGTGTTTCCAAATACAGTTCTAAAGAAAAACTGAAAATGAAATCACGAGCAACAAAATGGCCCTCGTAGCACCAGTCCCATACAGTGACGGCATTGTACCCCCACCTAACAGAGAAGGGGAAGAAACAAAAGAGACAGAGGAATTGCTGAATGGACGGGGACGTTTCCCAGATGGTGTCAGGAAAAACACTTAGATGAAATGAGAATGTTAAATTCTGAAACTCGAAATGATATGCAAGTTTTAAATCCATACCATATTACATCATAACTAGACACATAACATCAAACTATTAATATAATTTTTAAAAGCTTCCTTTTTGAAATGTTTAAGTGCAGGATTATTTTGTTTGTCTGTGAGGGGAGGGTGCTGGTCAACTGGGAAGCTCCACTACCTGCTACTGAAGTCCAGATTAAAGCCACTACGTTGTTTTAGAACAGTAGAGCCCAGGAGTTAGACTGCTCATAAAAAGAGCCCAGGAGCTTCCTGACTCACTAGGAAGGGGATTCCACAAAGCCTGGGGCTTTTGGAGGCTAGATCTGACCAGAGGGAGCAACCTGGGCATGAAGAACTCCTCAGTCTACTAGGGCAAGGCGTGCCCCCTGGGGCTCATCCACCAAAACCATGACCCCCAGAGAAATGGTATTTGGAGGTGTGGCATTTGGCAGGTAATGAGGATGGATTTATGGTTTTGTAAGAAAAGGAAGATCTTCTTCCTTCCCCCTCTCTCTACCTGTCCCTCCCTCCCTGTCCTTGCCCCGTGGCCACCAAGAAAAGGCCATGTGAGGACACAGTTAGAAGGCAGATGTCCACAGTCACCAGAATCCAGATTTGCCAACATCGTGATCCTGGGCTCTCAGCCTCCAGAACCATGAGAAATACACCTCTGCTGTCTAAGCCCCCAGCTGTGGAGACTGCTCCAACCACCTGAGCCGAACCACGTCTAGCTCCGTCCCCACCCCTATGGTCACTCAGCTTCTCCAGTGGGTCACCTTCTTCCATTGCTGAAAGTAATCTCTGCCTCAATCATTCCCAACTGGTCTCTACTTCCTTCCCTGGAAAGATCATAGGATTCAGCTTCTGACTTCTGGGAGAGAAACACAGAAAGTGTGCGAGTGTGTGTGTGTGTATACACAAGGTAGAGAACACCCTCTCTTTCAAAAACCAACCAGAGAAATACAGCAGTCACAGGCAGGGTGCCATGAGCATCATTCTGGACAGAGGTCCTCTCCCTGCCTCTTTCCAACAGTGCTTGGCTTCCTCTTGGGCTATCTTTCTAACATGTGCGCCGTGTCTGCTTCTTATAAATATCCTCTTGAAAGGTGAAAAGGTCATCCTGATTCACGTCGGCAAAGACAAGAGGGCATTCGGGTGAGCCTGTCTCCATCAGAGATCAACTTTTGAAATCTCTCAGCCACAACAAGCGGCTTTGTTACTGAAGTGAGATGTTTTTGAAACGTGGAGCCATAAAAAACATACACACACACACACACAAAGTCTGAGTACATCCAGACAACACAGAATTCTTGCACTTGACCGTGTAGTTGCATTTCAATATGGTGGCGCAGTGGCAGCAGGCGGGGCAGACGGTAGGACAGAGTCCAAACTGCGATGTAATTTTCACACTGCTTTCTCCCTGTCACCTGTCTCTAAACAGGGCCCATTTCCACACTACCTGGAGTTGCAGCTCTAGGCTACACGAGGTATTAAGCTTTGGTGTTTCTCAAGCTTTCCAATTTCAACACATGGCAGGTAATGAGGATGGATTTATGGTTTTGTAAGAAAAGGAAGATCTTCTTCCTTCCCCCTCTCTCTACCTGTCCCTCCCTCCCTGTCCTTGCCCCGTGGCCACCAAGAAAAGGCCATGTGAGGACACAGTTAGAAGGCAGATGTCCACAGTCACCAGAATCCAGATTTGCCAACATCGTGATCCTGGGCTCTCAGCCTCCAGAACCATGAGAAATACACCTCTGCTGTCTAAGCCCCCAGCTGTGGAGACTGCTCCAACCACCTGAGCCGAACCACGTCTAGCTCCGTCCCCACCCCTATGGTCACTCAGCTTCTCCAGTGGGTCACCTTCTTCCATTGCTGAAAGTAATCTCTGCCTCAATCATTCCCAACTGGTCTCTACTTCCTTCCCTGGAAAGATCATAGGATTCAGCTTCTGACTTCTGGGAGAGAAACACAGAAAGTGTGCGAGTGTGTGTGTGTGTATACACAAGGTAGAGAACACCCTCTCTTTCAAAAACCAACCAGAGAAATACAGCAGTCACAGGCAGGGTGCCATGAGCATCATTCTGGACAGAGGTCCTCTCCCTGCCTCTTTCCAACAGTGCTTGGCTTCCTCTTGGGCTATCTTTCTAACATGTGCGCCGTGTCTGCTTCTTATAAATATCCTCTTGAAAGGTGAAAAGGTCATCCTGATTCACGTCGGCAAAGACAAGAGGGCATTCGGGTGAGCCTGTCTCCATCAGAGATCAACTTTTGAAATCTCTCAGCCACAACAAGCGGCTTTGTTACTGAAGTGAGATGTTTTTGAAACGTGGAGCCATAAAAAACATACACACACACACACACAAAGTCTGAGTACATCCAGACAACACAGAATTCTTGCACTTGACCGTGTAGTTGCATTTCAATATGGTGGCGCAGTGGCAGCAGGCGGGGCAGACGGTAGGACAGAGTCCAAACTGCGATGTAATTTTCACACTGCTTTCTCCCTGTCACCTGTCTCTAAACAGGGCCCATTTCCACACTACCTGGAGTTGCAGCTCTAGGCTACACGAGGTATTAAGCTTTGGTGTTTCTCAAGCTTTCCCAAGGTCAAAAGCATCATGAAGGATGCTGTTACAAGGAAACCACAGTTGCCATGGCCCCCACGTGCTGCAGCAGCCATGGAGCTATACGGAGCAGGAGGTGTGGTCCAGAGGAAGAGGCTGAAAGAAGAGAATTTTGGAGAAGAGGGAAGTGCTGAGGGCTGTGAGGTGTGTGTAGGCCCCTGTCCTCCAGGGAAAGAAGAAAGGAGGCTTGCTGTGGAGATGGAGAGCCTGGGGGAAGATTAAATATAACCCTAAGTGGACTGGGCCATCAGAAGTTTCTGGAATGTACACAGGAGGGTGTGAAGGAGAAGAGCTAACTCCACTAACATGAGAAGATTTGCTGCATCTTCCAGAAGGTTCAGTCTTGGGACGTGGGCCCCCACAGGTTCTGTCCGGCCTAGCAGACAGGCCCTAGAAGCAGCCGGTCAGGATGGTTTTATCAGGTCAGATCTACTGGAAATTGCTCACATTCTGTGGGACAGAAAAGTGAAAGGAAGGGGCTTCCCTGGTAGCTCACTGGTGAAGAGTTCGCCTGCCAATGCAGGAGACAAGGGTTCAATCCCTGATCCGGGAAGATCCCACATGCTGCAGAGCAACGAAGCCCATGAGCCACAACTGTTGAGCCTGTGCTCTAGAGCCTTGGAGCCGCAACTATGGAGCCCATGTACGCAACTACTGAAGCCAGGTGCCCTAGAGCCCGAGTTCCACAATAAGAGAAGTCATCACCACAAGAAGCCTGCTCACCTCAACTAGAGAGTAGTCCCCACTCCCTGCAACTATAGCCTGTGGCAGCAGTGAACACCCAGTATAGCCAACAACAACAACAAAAAGTGAAAGGCAGGCAGGAACTCAGGGGCAGGGACCACACTCTGCTCGCCCTGCATCTGCAGCACCACGTCCAGCCTTCACAAGCCTATAGATTCTCCGCGCTCTCAATACTTTCTTCTTTGTGGCCCCTGAATCACCCCCCGCTTTATTTTTTTAGTATACAAGAGTGGCCTTGTTTCTGCCTCCAAGATGATCTGAGTGGTCTCCAGACCTGTTTCTCTTTGCCTCCGAAGACGACTGTGTAACAGTGGTCATCTGTTCCCAGACACTTCCTGACTTGCTGGTCTTCAATACCCACCTATGATGGATGCTCACAAAGGAATTCCTGACTGGAGAATCAGGGAAAGTTTTTTAACCTTAGATGTATTGGAATGCTGATGGATATAATCATGCTTGATAGCTCTGAGCACAGTTTCATCTTTGGTGCATATGGGGCCCTTCTCTTACCTGTCTTTCTGTTTTTTATCTATCTTTGTCACCATTACCCCCATTAACTCCTCCCCATAGCCAATTATTCCAATGTGTTTAACATCCATCTTTTTGTCCGCCTGCTCTCTAGCAGAGTGTTTGTTGCTCTTTGGTGTACATATATTTTTAACTTACAGAAATGATTTGTACTGAGCCTTTTATCTGTTTATTTTTTTTTTCAACCAACATGTTTTTAAGAGAATCTGTTTCTATTGTACATCGAGGCCACTGCTTCCAATTCCTGCATGGTACAGAAAAGTGAAAGGAAGGGGCTTCCCTGGTAGCTCACTGGTGAAGAGTTCGCCTGCCAATGCAGGAGACAAGGGTTCAATCCCTGATCCGGGAAGATCCCACATGCTGCAGAGCAACGAAGCCCATGAGCCACAACTGTTGAGCCTGTGCTCTAGAGCCTTGGAGCCGCAACTATGGAGCCCATGTACGCAACTACTGAAGCCAGGTGCCCTAGAGCCCGAGTTCCACAATAAGAGAAGTCATCACCACAAGAAGCCTGCTCACCTCAACTAGAGAGTAGTCCCCACTCCCTGCAACTATAGCCTGTGGCAGCAGTGAACACCCAGTATAGCCAACAACAACAACAAAAAGTGAAAGGCAGGCAGGAACTCAGGGGCAGGGACCACACTCTGCTCGCCCTGCATCTGCAGCACCACGTCCAGCCTTCACAAGCCTATAGATTCTCCGCGCTCTCAATACTTTCTTCTTTGTGGCCCCTGAATCACCCCCCGCTTTATTTTTTTAGTATACAAGAGTGGCCTTGTTTCTGCCTCCAAGATGATCTGAGTGGTCTCCAGACCTGTTTCTCTTTGCCTCCGAAGACGACTGTGTAACAGTGGTCATCTGTTCCCAGACACTTCCTGACTTGCTGGTCTTCAATACCCACCTATGATGGATGCTCACAAAGGAATTCCTGACTGGAGAATCAGGGAAAGTTTTTTAACCTTAGATGTATTGGAATGCTGATGGATATAATCATGCTTGATAGCTCTGAGCACAGTTTCATCTTTGGTGCATATGGGGCCCTTCTCTTACCTGTCTTTCTGTTTTTTATCTATCTTTGTCACCATTACCCCCATTAACTCCTCCCCATAGCCAATTATTCCAATGTGTTTAACATCCATCTTTTTGTCCGCCTGCTCTCTAGCAGAGTGTTTGTTGCTCTTTGGTGTACATATATTTTTAACTTACAGAAATGATTTGTACTGAGCCTTTTATCTGTTTATTTTTTTTTTCAACCAACATGTTTTTAAGAGAATCTGTTTCTATTGTACATCGAGGCCACTGCTTCCAATTACTGCATGGTACTTTTAGATGATGTAGGTCTACCGTGTTTTACCTGGCAATTCTCTTGGGGACAGAGAGACAGTCTCTAACTCTGTTTCCCTGTCCAGAGCAGTGGGGATGTTTCTCTGGGAAATGTACCTATGTGCATGCATATAAATTGCTTCAGTCGTGTCCGACTCTTTGCACTTCTATGGACTATAGTCCACCAGGCTCCTCTGTCCATGAGATTCTCCAGGAAAGAATACTGGAGTGGGTTGCCATGCCCTCCTCTAGGGGATCTTCCCAACCCAGGGGTTGAACCCACATCTCTTACATCTCCTGTATTCCAGGACGGGATCTTTATCACTAGCACCACCTGGGAAACCTGGGGATATACACCTAGTCATGGAATATCTGGGTTGCAGTTTATGTAGACTTTTAATTTACCTAAGTAGTGCCAGATTACTTGTGAAAATGGCTACCAATCATTCTAGACTCAATTGGAGGTGCATGAGAAATCTCAGATAACCCACTCTCATTCTCCATTGTCAGCTGACATCATCCTTTTCTCATGATTTCCAGTCATGAAAATTCATGAAAGTCTATGATTTCCAGTTATGAAAATTCATGAAAGTTCATGATTTCCAGTCACAAAAATTCATGAAAGTTCATGATTTCCAGTCATGACAATTCATGAAAGCAAAATCTTATTGTTCTTATTTGCATTTCTTTGCTAATATATATGAGCATTTCTCCATGTTTATTTCCTTTTAGGTTTTTCTTCTTCCTAAAATGCCTGTTCATAACTTTTGTTTGCTTTTCTACTGGAGTTGATTTGTAGGCCTCCATTGCATATTCTTTGTCATTTTGAAACATTTTAAATATCTTCTTTCACTTGAATCTATATCATCTTCAAGTCTCCTGTTCCTTTTGGTCTATATGTCTGTCTGTAAATACTATTTATCTTATCATGGTTGCTGAATGTTTCAATATCTGAATATGTAAGTTCTCCTTTTTACTTTTGTATTTCTTTTTTTATTATTCCCTTAGCTATTTGTGAATTACTCTTCTTTCAAAATTTACTGAGATTACCCCCCAAAAAATTCCAGCTAGACTGTTGACTGAGAGTACATTCAGATTATAAATTAATTTGGGGAGAATTACAAATTAATTTGGGGAGAATTACAATATGTATAATATTAATTGTTCATCCAAGAGTCTTATGTTCATTGATAAAACTTTCTTTGTCTTTTATTTGAGAATTAAAGCTTTTCCCCATGGAGGTCTGATGTAATCTTGGTTAAATCGATTCCTAAATAGTATGTTGTTTTTATTACTTTTGTAATGGCATCTTACTTTTCTACCAAATTTTCTGAATGAGTTAGATATGAAAAGACCAGAATAGTGATAGCAGGAGCTGAAATGGAAACTTTGTCTGTGTTATTCCTTCCTGCTGAGATGGGGAGGAAGTCTTCCTGAACAAAGGCCCCTGAAAGGGAACACCCCACCTCAAGTTCCACCTCTCACATGTCTCACTCTCCCTCCATCCCCTTCTTTCCCATAGCCCTCTCCTTCAAGTCGCCGCACATGCAGGATTCACTCTTTCTCTCTGAAGAGTCCAGCCCTTTCAACCAGCAGAGGACGTCTCCCCTTGATTCACTCTTGCTTCTTGCAAACACTCAACTTCAGCTGATACAAGCAGAATTTGGGGGCATGCAAGGGGCATGAGTGTGGCAAGGGATGAGCTCCAGCTCTGGGAAGGGGAACCAAATGGGGGGCCCAATCCAGTTTAATGTCTTAATCGCCACCAAGAAACACTGGCTAACCCCCAGCTGGTTTCCTTAGTGACTGCAAAGGATACCTCATCAAGTCAACATTTGGAGACATCAAAATGTTATGTCATGGGAAGAAGGGGTATTCCCATAGTAAATGTGTCTTTGACCTTGCCCCTTTCAAAGTGATGAGCTCTGCCATGAAGGGACGAGGAGCCTTTTCCTCTTTCCTGGGCTACATAGTAACTGTTCTTCTTTTGTAAATACTATTTATCTTCTTTCACTTGAATCTATATCATCTTCAAGTCTCCTGTTCCTTTTGGTCTATATGTCTGTCTGTAAATACTATTTATCTTATCATGGTTGCTGAATGTTTCAATATCTGAATATGTAAGTTCTCCTTTTTACTTTTGTATTTCTTTTTTTATTATTCCCTTAGCTATTTGTGAATTACTCTTCTTTCAAAATTTACTGAGATTACCCCCCAAAAAATTCCAGCTAGACTGTTGACTGAGAGTACATTCAGATTATAAATTAATTTGGGGAGAATTACAAATTAATTTGGGGAGAATTACAATATGTATAATATTAATTGTTCATCCAAGAGTCTTATGTTCATTGATAAAACTTTCTTTGTCTTTTATTTGAGAATTAAAGCTTTTCCCCATGGAGGTCTGATGTAATCTTGGTTAAATCGATTCCTAAATAGTATGTTGTTTTTATTACTTTTGTAATGGCATCTTACTTTTCTACCAAATTTTCTGAATGAGTTAGATATGAAAAGACCAGAATAGTGATAGCAGGAGCTGAAATGGAAACTTTGTCTGTGTTATTCCTTCCTGCTGAGATGGGGAGGAAGTCTTCCTGAACAAAGGCCCTGAAAGGGAACACCCCACCTCAAGTTCCACCTCTCACATGTCTCACTCTCCCTCCATCCCCTTCTTTCCCATAGCCCTCTCCTTCAAGTCGCCGCACATGCAGGATTCACTCTTTCTCTCTGAAGAGTCCAGCCCTTTCAACCAGCAGAGGACGTCTCCCCTTGATTCACTCTTGCTTCTTGCAAACACTCAACTTCAGCTGATACAAGCAGAATTTGGGGGCATGCAAGGGGCATGAGTGTGGCAAGGGATGAGCTCCAGCTCTGGGAAGGGGAACCAAATGGGGGGCCCAATCCAGTTTAATGTCTTAATCGCCACCAAGAAACACTGGCTAACCCCCAGCTGGTTTCCTTAGTGACTGCAAAGGATACCTCATCAAGTCAACATTTGGAGACATCAAAATGTTATGTCATGGGAAGAAGGGGTATTCCCATAGTAAATGTGTCTTTGACCTTGCCCCTTTCAAAGTGATGAGCTCTGCCATGAAGGGACGAGGGAGCCTTTTCCTCTTTCCTGGGCCTACATATACTGTAACATGTATATGTTGAATATATATATATATGTATATATAAATGGCTCTTCCCATCATCCTCAGCAGACAGCACTAACTCTGATTAAGCTTGCTGGTGTGTTTTGTTTAGATGCTCAGGACCCTCTGCTAGGTGGTGGTGAGAGTTAAGGAGCAGGGAGAGGTTAACCTACCAGAATCTCTCTCATGACCCTAGCAATGCTATGGAGACAATGGGATCCAAAACTTCCTTTCTCTCTGCCCTTATGTTGGCAAGATCTACCCAGAAAAGGCTACACATTATAGATAAATTTCTACAGGCTTCGAGGGACAGGGGTGAGAACGCAAAACATTAATGAAGCTCAGTTGCAAGGGAATTGAATCATTTATAGTTTAACCAAATTCCCAGATACTTGCTTGGGCCTTCGCTGGTGGCTCAGATGGTAAAGAATCTGCCTGCAATGCAGGAGAACTGAGTTCGAGTCCTGGGTCAGGATCCATACCCTGGAGAAGGGAATGGCTACCCGCTCTAGTATTCTTGCCTGGAGAAGTCTAGGATAGAGGAGCCTGGCAAGCTAAAGTGCATGAGGTCGCCAAGAGTTGGACACAACTAAGCAACTAACATTTTCACTTTTACTTTCTTCCAGGAACTTAACGTATAAGCTGGGGTCACTCTAAATCTGAAGTTTCCAGCCCTTTCAACCAGCAGAGGACGTCTCCCTTGATTCACTCTTGCTTCTTGCAAACACTCAACTTCAGCTGATACAAGCAGAATTTGGGGCATGCAAGGGGCATGAGTGTGGCAAGGGATGAGCTCCAGCTCTGGGAAGGGGAACCAAATGGGGGGCCCAATCCAGTTTAATGTCTTAATCGCCACCAAGAAACACTGGCTAACCCCCAGCTGGTTTCCTTAGTGACTGCAAAGGATACCTCATCAAGTCAACATTTGGAGACATCAAAATGTTATGTCATGGGAAGAAGGGGTATTCCCATAGTAAATGTGTCTTTGACCTTGCCCCTTTCAAAGTGATGAGCTCTGCCATGAAGGGACGAGGGAGCCTTTTCCTCTTTCCTGGGCCTACATATACTGTAACATGTATATGTTGAATATATATATATATGTATATATAAATGGCTCTTCCCATCATCCTCAGCAGACAGCACTAACTCTGATTAAGCTTGCTGGTGTGTTTTGTTTAGATGCTCAGGACCCTCTGCTAGGTGGTGGTGAGAGTTAAGGAGCAGGGAGAGGTTAACCTACCAGAATCTCTCTCATGACCCTAGCAATGCTATGGAGACAATGGGATCCAAAACTTCCTTTCTCTCTGCCCTTATGTTGGCAAGATCTACCCAGAAAAGGCTACACATTATAGATAAATTTCTACAGGCTTCGAGGGGACAGGGGTGAGAACGCAAAACATTAATGAAGCTCAGTTGCAAGGGAATTGAATCATTTATAGTTTAACCAAATTCCCAGATACTTGCTTGGGCCTTCGCTGGTGGCTCAGATGGTAAAGAATCTGCCTGCAATGCAGGAGAACTGAGTTCGAGTCCTGGGTCAGGATCCATACCCTGGAGAAGGGAATGGCTACCCGCTCTAGTATTCTTGCCTGGAGAAGTCTAGGGATAGAGGAGCCTGGCAAGCTAAAGTGCATGAGGTCGCCAAGAGTTGGACACAACTAAGCAACTAACATTTTCACTTTTACTTTCTTCCAGGAACTTAACGTATAAGCTGGGGTCACTCTAAATCTGAAGCACCTTCCTCTTGCCAAAGATGTTAGCCCCGTCCATTCCCACAGCTGTTTGGAGCTCCTGTCGCTTCAATCAGAACTCTTTCCCTCTTCTCCCCTCCATAAATCAGAGACTTTCAACTGTATGCATTCAAAACTACCCCTTGTTTGAGAACTACTGAATTAGACATACAACTTCAGATTGTAAAGTTTACAGTAAAGTTCAACAGGATTTAAAAAGCTAACCCCTTCAGGGCCCTTTATATGCCTCTGTTTTCACAGCAGAATTCACTACTTCCTGTCCTAAACCACATTGTGCTGCCCTTGGGAAAACACAGCCATCATACCCAATTAGGCAAAGCCAGGAATCTCAAGGAATCTTACTGTCTTCTCCTTCCTTCCCCTCTTGCACTGAACCGTGGCTGAACACAGCACTTTGGTGCCTAATTAGCCTCGGCCTCACAGCTTCCCTTAAATATGCTCACACTTCACCTCTGCCGCCGCCGCTGCTCAGTCATGTCCACATCTGTGCGACTCCATGGACTATAACTGGCCTCTGTCCACAGAATTTTCCAGGCAAGAATACTGGAGAAGAAGGTTGCCATTTCTTACTTCAGAGGATCTTTCCAACCCAGGGATCAAAACTATATCTCTTGCATCTCCTGCATTGGAAGGCGGATTCTTTACCAAATGAATCACCTTGGGGTCACCTCTGACTTGAGTCTACACCTCCACAGTGAGCTCCACATGCAGGGGACACATCTGGTAGATTTCCTCTGGTCTCTGCCCATACATAGGTCCAAAACCTCAGAAGTTCTCAAAAGACATTCAACTTACGGACTGACTCAATTTCTAAAACTCCCATGTGTATCTAGGGTGTGGTGGCAACCCTTCACTCAAAGCCTGTTTCCTGAGCGAGCCATTTCATTCCTTGGCAGGAAAGAACTAGAGACAGAGGGGTGTTTATGGGCGTGCTTTAAGTCAGTGCACTGTGTGTTTCCTGAATCCCCTGGGTTTCACCTTTTCTCTTTGAAGAGAGGATTCCTATTACACACTTTATTGTCACATAAGGGTTTACTTACATCCAAGGGGGAGGGGGAGACGCGCTCCGGCCTCTATTACGTGTGCCCCAGGAGCGGTATCATAGCCCCGAGGATTCTGAAGCCCCCTGATGAACAAGCCATACCCCGTTCATATGAGAGAAGCATTGTTATGTCTTCAGCAGTCTGTCAGGAAGAGGCCCTGCTGAGCGGGATGGAGAAGGCGCTGGCAATTAATTGGGAGAGTTAGATTGTTAACATTCTCTCTGGCACAGGGCTCTGGACAGGACTGCTGGAGAAAATAACCAAATAAGGGGTGTGGGGGGTAGGGTGCAGAAGGGGAGGAACTTTTCTCATTAAAATCCCAATCAAGCCCCTTCTGCACCTTTGCTTTCCCTTGGGACACTGGCTGGAGGGCACGAGGCTAACTCATGGCACGCTGTGTTTCATGATAGATCGCTCTGTTCTGAAACCTGGAATGATCTGCTTTCCTTGCGCTATTTTTGCGGGGGTAGGGGGATGTTGAAAAGATCATATGCTGGATCCTGAAAAGAACATATGTTTGCGTTACAACATCTTTGATGATATGCATTTCTGTATATGGGCACACCTATGTGCATACTACGTGCAACAGATGTGTGTGTGTGTGTGTTACAAGAGAACCAGGACTTGTAACACATATCAAGTTCTATCCATTTCATTTTTGCTTTCTCTTCTTTCTTGCTGTTGGGATGAAAAAGCACTGGCTATTCCTTCCAAGTGGACCTTAGGTTAGTGCCTGGGAAGTAGTGTGTGCTCAGTCATGTCCAATTCTTTGTGACCCCATGGACTGCAGCCTGCCAGACTCCTCTGTCCCTGGCATTTTCCAGGCAAGAAGACTGGAGCAGGTTGCCATTTCTTTCTCCAGGGAATTTTCCTGTCCCAGGATTGAACCCTACCCATACCTCTTGCATCTGCCGCATTGCCAGGCGGGTTCTTTACTAACTGTGCCTATGAAATATCTCCTCATATAAGATGACTGTGATTCCAGACACCTATTAGAAAGTATGTGCCATCCTCCTTTCTGGAACCTTCTCCACCCTCCTACTCTGGTCACGAGGAGCTTCCAACTGTCACGTCTGCTCAACATGGTCCTTTAACCCCAGCCAAGCTGACTGGGACAAGAGTAAGAACCAGACCCATTCCAGACCAGGAAGAATCTTGAATCACAGACCCTAGACGCTGGAACAGGAATCAAGTGGTGGACACCAGAGTGTGTCTTTTGTTTTCCACCTGTAGATTGAGACAATGATGAGATCATCCTACTGAAAAAAGAAGGGAAATAAAACAAGCACACACAAAGAAATGTTAAAAACAAGATATGGGGAGATCTCTCCCTGAATGCCCGATGGTCCAGAGCATTCTGCCTCTGCCTGTCAGGATGATTTCTGATTTCTCAGAGCTAGAGTCCATTGACTGATGTCCATAGTCTGGGAAGAGAGATCAGGAGAGAAAACCCCACTGAGGATCCCAAGAAGGGAATCATCCTGGGAGGAACATTCTTTTGTCTCCTTCACTGTTTCCAACTCCTCTAAGAAGGGACTCCTGGCAACAAAACATTATCATCAAATATATCTTAGTGTGAAAGAACTATTGTCATGAAATTTAACCCATATCAGTATAACTACTCAGACGTTCTATGTGCTATATACTTACACTTTTACTGAGAAACCTACAACTATGAAGTGCAGAGGAAAAAGCCGACTTTTGGTGAACATGCCCAAGATATCCCTAAATACTGATGTTTACAGAAGTGAGGTCATTTGAATGATACTGAAAGGACTGGCTGACCCCAATTATTCCCTGCCCTTTCTAACTGTCATGCTGCTCCCAGCAAATGCCATCCTTAGCATCATTCCTCTACAGTGCGAGTCCTCTGTTCTTAGAAATCTCCTCTGAGGTATGAGTACCATGTGGAAGGTTTTACACACTAAATCAGTAACATGGAAGTATGGATTTACTCTTCAGATCAGTTGCTTGATCTTTTAAAAGCTTGAGGATCTGAGCTATTAGTCATCCATAATAGGTGAGAAAGCAGATTTCCCTCGTGTTGGAGAGAAGTATTGAGTCTCCACCATACGTCTGAGATTCCAGACACCTATTAGAAAGTATGTGCCATCCTCCTTTCTGGAACCTTCTCCACCCTCCTACTCTGGTCACGAGGAGCTTCCAACTGTCACGTCTGCTCAACATGGTCCTTTAACCCCAGCCAAGCTGACTGGGACAAGAGTAAGAACCAGACCCATTCCAGACCAGGAAGAATCTTGAATCACAGACCCTAGACGCTGGAACAGGAATCAAGTGGTGGACACCAGAGTGTGTCTTTTGTTTTCCACCTGTAGATTGAGACAATGATGAGATCATCCTACTGAAAAAAGAAGGGAAATAAAACAAGCACACACAAAGAAATGTTAAAAACAAGATATGGGGAGATCTCTCCCTGAATGCCCGATGGTCCAGAGCATTCTGCCTCTGCCTGTCAGGATGATTTCTGATTTCTCAGAGCTAGAGTCCATTGACTGATGTCCATAGTCTGGGAAGAGAGATCAGGAGAGAAAACCCCACTGAGGATCCCAAGAAGGGAATCATCCTGGGAGGAACATTCTTTTGTCTCCTTCACTGTTTCCAACTCCTCTAAGAAGGGACTCCTGGCAACAAAACATTATCATCAAATATATCTTAGTGTGAAAGAACTATTGTCATGAAATTTAACCCATATCAGTATAACTACTCAGACGTTCTATGTGCTATATACTTACACTTTTACTGAGAAACCTACAACTATGAAGTGCAGAGGAAAAAGCCGACTTTTGGTGAACATGCCCAAGATATCCCTAAATACTGATGTTTACAGAAGTGAGGTCATTTGAATGATACTGAAAGGACTGGCTGACCCCAATTATTCCCTGCCCTTTCTAACTGTCATGCTGCTCCCAGCAAATGCCATCCTTAGCATCATTCCTCTACAGTGCGAGTCCTCTGTTCTTAGAAATCTCCTCTGAGGTATGAGTACCATGTGGAAGGTTTTACACACTAAATCAGTAACATGGAAGTATGGATTTACTCTTCAGATCAGTTGCTTGATCTTTTAAAAGCTTGAGGATCTGAGCTATTAGTCATCCATAATAGGTGAGAAAGCAGATTTCCCTCGTGTTGGAGAGAATTATTGAGTCTCCACCATACGTCTGAGATTCTATTGCTGATACAGAATGAACCTGACCTGTGCCTTCCTTAGAAAGTCAGAGCAGGCAGACTCATAACAAATACGAGACATTGCTGTACAAGCAGAAAAAATTAAGGTGGGTCCTTGATACCATGAAAGCACCTGGGAGGGAGGGCGTTAGCATACAGTTTCATGGAAATGACACAATTTGGTTACAAGTAGAAGCCCACTAGGACACCTGCCTATGCACACAGGTGGTGGTTTGGGATACCTGCAGCCTGAATCTGATGTGGCTTTCCATCAAACAGAAGTGGGAAGAGGCTGGAAGGAATGGATGAGATTGAGACTTTTGTCATGCCATGCCATGCCCGCTGCTCAGTCATGTCCAGTTCTTTGTGACCCCATGGACTGTAGTCCATCAGGCTCCTCTGTCCATGCAGTATTCCAGGCAAGAGTACTGGAGTGGGTTATCATTTCCTACTCCAAGGGGTATTCCCAACCCAGGGATTGAACCCGTGTCTCTTGCATCTCCTGCACTGGCAGGCAGATTCTTTACCACTGCATCACCTGGGAAACCCTGGGATCATCGGGGCTGTTATCATAAAGGTTCTTAACATATACAAAGGAACTTCAGGTTTTATTTAATATACATACTGCTGGAATCTTTACTAACTCTAACGACTACCTGCCAGTCAACGTAAAACATGTGCAGCTAACAAGAACCAATAAGAAAGTTGTCTCTGACTTTTGGTGAACATGCCCAAGATATCCCTAAATACTGATGTTTACAGAAGTGAGGTCATTTGAATGATACTGAAAGGACTGGCTGACCCCAATTATTCCCTGCCCTTTCTAACTGTCATGCTGCTCCCAGCAAATGCCATCCTTAGCATCATTCCTCTACAGTGCGAGTCCTCTGTTCTTAGAAATCTCCTCTGAGGTATGAGTACCATGTGGAAGGTTTTACACACTAAATCAGTAACATGGAAGTATGGATTTACTCTTCAGATCAGTTGCTTGATCTTTTAAAAGCTTGAGGATCTGAGCTATTAGTCATCCATAATAGGTGAGAAAGCAGATTTCCCTCGTGTTGGAGAGAATTATTGAGTCTCCACCATACGTCTGAGATTCTATTGCTGATACAGAATGAACCTGACCTGTGCCTTCCTTAGAAAGTCAGAGCAGGCAGACTCATAACAAATACGAGACATTGCTGTACAAGCAGAAAAAATTAAGGTGGGTCCTTGATACCATGAAAGCACCTGGGAGGGAGGGCGTTAGCATACAGTTTCATGGAAATGACACAATTTGGTTACAAGTAGAAGCCCACTAGGACACCTGCCTATGCACACAGGTGGTGGTTTGGGATACCTGCAGCCTGAATCTGATGTGGCTTTCCATCAAACAGAAGTGGGAAGAGGCTGGAAGGAATGGATGAGATTGAGACTTTTGTCATGCCATGCCATGCCCGCTGCTCAGTCATGTCCAGTTCTTTGTGACCCCATGGACTGTAGTCCATCAGGCTCCTCTGTCCATGCAGTATTCCAGGCAAGAGTACTGGAGTGGGTTATCATTTCCTACTCCAAGGGGTATTCCCAACCCAGGGATTGAACCCGTGTCTCTTGCATCTCCTGCACTGGCAGGCAGATTCTTTACCACTGCATCACCTGGGAAACCCTGGGATCATCGGGGCTGTTATCATAAAGGTTCTTAACATATACAAAGGAACTTCAGGTTTTATTTAATATACATACTGCTGGAATCTTTACTAACTCTAACGACTACCTGCCAGTCAACGTAAAACATGTGCAGCTAACAAGAACCAATAAGAAAGTTGTCTCTGAATTCTCACCAGGAGCATCAACAGTGCCCAGTAGCAGCCCAGTGCGTTCTTTCTCTCAGTTTTTTCTGAATCCTGGCCCCAAACCCCAAGGCCACGTGCATTTTCTCATGAATTTTTCTTTCTCTCTTTTCTGTTTTGGTTAGCACAGCAGTTACTTCAAACGTGCATGGCTTCCTATTTATAATTCTTATAGCCTATTTCCAAGATGAACGACATTTAGGTAATTTTATGGTCAATAATTTGGGATTTCTCTCCATTAAACCTCAACTGAGTACCTCATTCAGGCCATGCTAAGGCCCATACTTGAGTGACGCTGTCCATGGCTACGTCTGAAAATACAGCAGACTATGTTAGGGTGAAAAGTTACCCATTTTTGCTCATAATCAAAGGATCATTTAGGGATGTTCAAAACCAATCTTTGGAATACATTTTACAGAAGAAAAAAAGTGATTCTTTTTAAGGCAAAGGATACCATGGACAAAGCTAACAAGCAACTTTTCACAAGAAGATATTTGCAATGTCAAAACCAACAAGGGGGACTTCCCTGGTGGTCCAGTGGCTAATACTCCTACTTCCCAACGTAGGGAGGCTGGGTTTGATTCCTGGTCAGGGAACTAGATCCCACATGCCACAACTAAGAGTTCTCCTGCCACAACTAAAGATCCCAATCACCACATGCTGCAATGAAGAGTGAAGATCCCTCATGCTGCAACTAAGACCCAACGCAGCCAAATAAATAAATAAAGATACTAAAAAAACCAACAAGGGACTGTGATCTAGAATTACATACATACATATATATATATATATATATATATATATATATATATATAATTCCTGACAATCTACAAATCCAGGCAGCCATTCTGAAGAGAATCTGGCAGTGCTCAGACAATGCAAGGACATATATAGGCTGTGACCCAGCAAACGTGCCCGAGTCCTAGGACATCTGGGCCACAAATTCTCAGGGATTCTCCTCTCAGTCAACCAGGGGATGTGTCGAGGGTGTTCACTACGGTGTTTGTGGTGATGAGGAGTGGGAGGCAGTCCCTGTGAGAACAGATGAGTGAGACAGGGATGATGTGCTGAGCAAGCAGCATGTCTGTTCACGTGCCAAACAGAAAAAATAAGATGCAGAGTGAGGTTTCCTATGTACCATTTATAAAAACATAGAACACATGTTCACAAAATGGACATACATGTTTTACAAGAATACACGCAAATAAAGAAAAGGCATATAAACACACAAAACTGATGGCCTGTGGGAGGATCAAAGTAGGGGCAGAGGATGGGCAAAAGGAAAACGTTCCATCAATCAAGAGGTGGACCCTGGGCTTCCCTGGTGGTCCAGTGGGTAAGGACACCGCCTTGCAGTGCAAGGGGCGCCAGTTCAATCTCTGGCCCGGGAAGATCCCATGTGCTGTGGAGTGGCTAGACCAATGTGTCCAACTACTGAGCTGGAGCTCTGGAGTGCATGTGCCCAGAGCCAGTGCTCTGCAGTGATAGAGGTCACTGCGATGGGAGGCCCACATAGGCCAAGGAACAAAGATGGAATAAAATAGATAGAAGCAAGACCAAGGAAAGTGGCCCCCTGCTAAAAAAAGAGAGAGACAGAGAGAGATGGACCTTCTTGAAGAGACCAAGGACTGCAGTGTGTTGAGGCTGGGCCTCTGCACCTAGAAACTAACATAAAGGGGGCAGGGACACCCCTGGGGCCCCAGGTCCTCAAAGACAGTGTGCCTTGGGCTCTCTTCCTAATCCCTAACAGCAGCCAGCCCCCTGTCTTATCTGTGGCCCATGTCTGCTATTTGGATGATAGATATTTTACGGATAGACGGATAAACAAATGCGGGGAAGAAAAGGCACAGGCAATCTAATGACGGATGACCAGGATACATGGGTGACCACTCTCCATAAATAAACATGACTGATGCTCTTGACGCACCAGGCACCCTGGGAATGAAATGAATCAGGAGTGAGACAGCCTCTGCCCTCCCGCAGCACTGCTGAGCCGGCGGAACGGAGGGGTCGGTAGCAGTGACGACGCTGTGTTGATGGCAGGGATAAAGATCCGCACTGGGGTCAGTGCAGAGGGGCTCCTAACACAACTGTGGAAGCTGAGGAAGACACCCCAGAAGAGCCTGGTGCCTGCACTGAGTCCCAGAAGAGAAGTAAGAGTTATACAATCAAAGAGGAGGGAGGGAGGGGCGCCTAAGAGACAGCAGACATCACATCAGCGTGGGCGCCTGGGGTCAGCACGTCGCTTGCATACTCTGACACCTGCTTCGGAAGGACCTGTCTTCCCAGCCTTAAGACATCACACAGCAGTTGCTTGAACAGATGAAGCTGCACAGCATTTGTTAATGTTCTCAAGGCATCTTTATCAAAGAACTGATCCTTGGCTAAGGAAAAAAAAAAACTTTCGGTTCTCTTTTCGGAGCAAACAGATGTGCACACTCGAGCTGATTTTGCCCAGAGCCGTCTACCAGGAGATGAACGCTTATCCCTGTCCTGTGAGATCATCTCAGCTCCACTGAAGCGAGATAGAGGATTCTGAACAGAAAGGCTTTCCACCTGCCAAGCTAGTTCACCTTTCCAGAGTTTTCCTTTCATCATGTGATTAAGAGTCTTCATTTATCTATCAGCAAGGATGCTTACAGCTGATACACCTGACAAGTCTCACTCTGGAAATGTTATCAGTGTCTGGAGGGCTTTGGGTTTGTACTGGCTCGATGAGCTGAATTTAAGAAGCACACAAACGCCCATGCTAGAAACATCGTCCAGAGGTTGAAAGTGCACTCGGGTTTCTTGCAGGGCTTGTGGAAACCATGCAGACGCCTGGGCCCCACCCAGGGACGGGCTCAGCCTCAGCTGGGGTTTGAGAATTTGCATTTCTAACAAGTTCCCAGACAAGGTGAGAAGCTGCTGGTCCAGGGACCGCATTTGAGAACCACGGAACTGTTCGGTTTTAAGAAACTGAAACTCAGAGAATGTAGGGGGAAAGAAAACCTAGACTTTCCTCCTGCGCTTCTCCTGTGCTCTCCCACAACTACCACGCTCACAACACTTCTGACACCAGATGTGCAGGGGTCTTTCCCACACCACGCAATGCTGCAACACCAGCTGGGCGCCCTGCAACTTCACTCCATCCTGATCCTCTCACCCTGTCAGATGGCACAGGGGAAGGGCTCAGTCCACACAACTAGTCCTCCCTATCCCCTTCCAAGGTCCACCACAACGTCACTTGTGCCTTGGATCCACTAGCTATAAGTCGGAGGTTCCCACGATTTCCTCTTCAGGTTTGATCAACTGACTAGTGCAGCTCATGGAATAGAGAAGTCTGCTTTACCAGTTCATGACGAAAGGATGATAAAGGACAGGAATGAACACCCAGCTGAAAGAGGTGCACAGCATTTGTTAATGTTCTCAAGGCATCTTTATCAAAGAACTGATCCTTGGCTAAGGAAAAAAACTTTCGGTTCTCTTTTCGGAGCAAACAGATGTGCACACTCGAGCTGATTTTGCCCAGAGCCGTCTACCAGGAGATGAACGCTTATCCCTGTCCTGTGAGATCATCTCAGCTCCACTGAAGCGAGATAGAGGATTCTGAACAGAAAGGCTTTCCACCTGCCAAGCTAGTTCACCTTTCCAGAGTTTTCCTTTCATCATGTGATTAAGAGTCTTCATTTATCTATCAGCAAGGATGCTTACAGCTGATACACCTGACAAGTCTCACTCTGGAAATGTTATCAGTGTCTGGAGGGCTTTGGGTTTGTACTGGCTCGATGAGCTGAATTTAAGAAGCACACAAACGCCCATGCTAGAAACATCGTCCAGAGGTTGAAAGTGCACTCGGGTTTCTTGCAGGGCTTGTGGAAACCATGCAGACGCCTGGGCCCCACCCAGGGACGGGCTCAGCCTCAGCTGGGGTTTGAGAATTTGCATTTCTAACAAGTTCCCAGACAAGGTGAGAAGCTGCTGGTCCAGGGACCGCATTTGAGAACCACGGAACTGTTCGGTTTTAAGAAACTGAAACTCAGAGAATGTAGGGGGAAAGAAAACCTAGACTTTCCTCCTGCGCTTCTCCTGTGCTCTCCCACAACTACCACGCTCACAACACTTCTGACACCAGATGTGCAGGGGTCTTTCCCACACCACGCAATGCTGCAACACCAGCTGGGCGCCCTGCAACTTCACTCCATCCTGATCCTCTCACCCTGTCAGATGGCACAGGGGAAGGGCTCAGTCCACACAACTAGTCCTCCCTATCCCCTTCCAAGGTCCACCACAACGTCACTTGTGCCTTGGATCCACTAGCTATAAGTCGGAGGTTCCCACGATTTCCTCTTCAGGTTTGATCAACTGACTAGTGCAGCTCATGGAATAGAGAAGTCTGCTTTACCAGTTCATGACGAAAGGATGATAAAGGACAGGAATGAACACCCAGATGAAAGAGGTGCACAGAGCACCATATGGGGGAAGGGGCACAGAGCTTCCATCCCTGTCCCTGTGTGTCACACACACACACACACACACACACACACACACACACACATTATACCTTCACATGTTCACCAATCTGGAAGTTCTCTAAATCCCACACTTTTGATGATTTTTATGGAGGCTTCCTCCTACAGGCAGGATCAATCATGAGCTCCATGTCCAGCCCTTCTCCCTCTCTGGAGAATGAGGGCAGGGGGCTGAAAATTGGCAGCTTCTAATCAAGGCTTGGTCTTTCTGGTGAACAGCACCTATTCAGCAGCCCCCCAAGAGGCCTCCCATTAGAACAGAAAAGTACTGTGAGCACCCAGGCAACAACAAGAGACTTAGGAACTCTGTGCCAGGAATCAGAGTCCAAGCCCAAAAATTAGAACAAAAGATGCTCCCAGTGCTTATCGCCTAGAAAACAAGGGTGTTTTAGAAACTCTACCAGGAACTAGGGGCAAAGACTAATATATTTTTTTTCTGTTCTCTCATAGCAAGTGTCTTACGTAAGATCACACAAATTCTTGTCGACCCAGCCCAGGTCTTAAGAGAATATAGTCAATGGAAATCAAAGAAGTACAAAGAAAAGATCAAACCAGTCTATCCTAAAAGAAGTCAATCCTGAATATTCATTGGAAGGACTAATGCTGAAGCTGAGGCTCCAATACTCTGGACACCTGAGCTGAAGGGTACTGAAAAGACCCTGATCTGGAAACTAGGCAAGAAGGCTCCCACAACTACCACGCTCACAACACTTCTGACACCAGATGTGCAGGGGTCTTTCCCACACCACGCAATGCTGCAACACCAGCTGGGCGCCCTGCAACTTCACTCCATCCTGATCCTCTCACCCTGTCAGATGGCACAGGGGAAGGGCTCAGTCCACACAACTAGTCCTCCCTATCCCCTTCCAAGGTCCACCACAACGTCACTTGTGCCTTGGATCCACTAGCTATAAGTCGGAGGTTCCCACGATTTCCTCTTCAGGTTTGATCAACTGACTAGTGCAGCTCATGGAATAGAGAAGTCTGCTTTACCAGTTCATGACGAAAGGATGATAAAGGACAGGAATGAACACCCAGATGAAAGAGGTGCACAGAGCACCATATGGGGGAAGGGGCACAGAGCTTCCATCCCTGTCCCTGTGTGTCACACACACACACACACACACACACACACACACACACATTATACCTTCACATGTTCACCAATCTGGAAGTTCTCTAAATCCCACACTTTTGATGATTTTTATGGAGGCTTCCTCCTACAGGCAGGATCAATCATGAGCTCCATGTCCAGCCCTTCTCCCTCTCTGGAGAATGAGGGCAGGGGGCTGAAAATTGGCAGCTTCTAATCAAGGCTTGGTCTTTCTGGTGAACAGCACCTATTCAGCAGCCCCCCAAGAGGCCTCCCATTAGAACAGAAAAGTACTGTGAGCACCCAGGCAACAACAAGAGACTTAGGAACTCTGTGCCAGAAATCAGAGTCCAAGCCCAAAAATTAGAACAAAAGATGCTCCCAGTGCTTATCGCCTAGAAAACAAGGGTGTTTTAGAAACTCTACCAGGAACTAGGGGCAAAGACTAATATATTTTTTTTCTGTTCTCTCATAGCAAGTGTCTTACGTAAGATCACACAAATTCTTGTCGACCCAGCCCAGGTCTTAAGAGAATATAGTCAATGGAAATCAAAGAAGTACAAAGAAAAGATCAAACCAGTCTATCCTAAAAGAAGTCAATCCTGAATATTCATTGGAAGGACTAATGCTGAAGCTGAGGCTCCAATACTCTGGACACCTGAGCTGAAGGGACAACTCACTGGAAAAGACCCTGATGCTGGGAAAGGCTGAGGGCAGGAGGAGAAGAGGGCGACAGGGAATGAGAAGGTTGGATGGGATTATTGATTCAATGGACCTGAGTTTGAGCAAGCTCCGGGAGGTAAAGAAGGACAGGGAAGCCTGGTTGTGCTGCAGTTCATGGGGTTGCAAAGAGTCAGACACATCTAAGCGACGAAAGAACAACAAAAAGGCCTACAAAGATTTGCGAATGAAGGCCATCTTCATTAGTGGCTCATAGGTATGTATGAGACATCTTAGCTGGGTTTTACCGCCTTTCTTCCTCCTTCATTTAAGAAACACTGCCATGTTTCCGGGACCTCAGGGCTCACCAGAAAGAAAGACAGGGGAGGCAGGGGCTGAGCCGGAACAAAGTCCAAAAGGTCCCCACACGTCCGATGAAGGTTGTCTACTGGGCACTCTATTTCCGAGCACTCTGCACAGTGCACAAGGCGTGTGGCCGAACTGTGGGGACTGGTGAGGACTCGGCTAGGGCCTCCTAGACCCACGCCCAGTGACACTTGGACACGATGGAAGTGCGCTCCTGCTCATGAGCTCAGAAGAGCTGGCTCCACCTGTCGGCCTTCAGTGCCTCCGGGAGGAAGGCCTCCCACGTCCCCTGCAGCTTCTCGAGGCACAAAGGGATCAGCCCCAGCCTCCCTCCCCGTTGTGCCCCTGCCATTGTGCAGGCGCCAGGGAGAATGACAGCTCTGGCCATTGTGGGACTTGCCGTGCTCTAACAAACAGCGGGGAGGAGGAAGAACTATAGAGAAAGAGCTATGGCAGGCCTGCTGACCAGCGAAGGCTTAATGGGCTTAGAGATAAAGGGCAGGAAGTCTGTGCTTTCAGTCTCATTTGTCAACCTCGTGGTGAAGAGTCCAGATGGATAAAGATTCCGGTGTGTCACCCTGGCTTTGTTGTCCACGCACCCTCCTCCGTACGAGGAATTTGATGGGAGAGGAAAAGTAAGTCGTCAGTGGGGGCCCTCGCCCTCAGTGATGTCAGTTATTGAGTTCATGTGCATTGTTTAGGCATCAGGAGTTCAGAGGTTAAGTCTCTCTGTTGATTACACCTCTGGTCCAGAATGCTGGGGATAGGTACCACTCCTCACTGAGATTTCACTACCAAAGTATTTCCAGTGGACCTCATGAGGATCTGTTATTACAAAGATAGAAACAGCCTGCTCTCTGAGAAGCATGATTCTGAATTCCACTGAAAACAACAGTTCTGTCCCATGAACAGTTCTATTCAATGAGACGTCACAAGAGAATGATCCCGGCTGCTTCAATGAGGAATCATGTTTTTGGCTCATAGGTTGAGAGTCAGCACCTCTAAGCGACGAGAACAACAAAAGGCCTACAAAGATTTGCGAATGAAGGCCATCTTCATTAGTGGCTCATAGGTATGTATGAGACATCTTAGCTGGGTTTTACCGCCTTTCTTCCTCCTTCATTTAAGAAACACTGCCATGTTTCCGGGACCTCAGGGCTCACCAGAAAGAAAGACAGGAGGCAGGGGCTGAGCCGGAACAAAGTCCAAAAGGTCCCCACACGTCCGATGAAGGTTGTCTACTGGGCACTCTATTTCCGAGCACTCTGCACAGTGCACAAGGCGTGTGGCCGAACTGTGGGGACTGGTGAGGACTCGGCTAGGGCCTCCTAGACCCACGCCCAGTGACACTTGGACACGATGGAAGTGCGCTCCTGCTCATGAGCTCAGAAGAGCTGGCTCCACCTGTCGGCCTTCAGTGCCTCCGGGAGGAAGGCCTCCCACGTCCCCTGCAGCTTCTCGAGGCACAAAGGGATCAGCCCCAGCCTCCCTCCCCGTTGTGCCCCTGCCATTGTGCAGGCGCCAGGGAGAATGACAGCTCTGGCCATTGTGGGACTTGCCGTGCTCTAACAAACAGCGGGGAGGAGGAAGAACTATAGAAAAAGAGCTATGGCAGGCCTGCTGACCAGCGAAGGCTTAATGGGCTTAGAGATAAAGGGCAGGAAGTCTGTGCTTTCAGTCTCATTTGTCAACCTCGTGGTGAAGAGTCCAGATGGATAAAGATTCCGGTGTGTCACCCTGGCTTTGTTGTCCACGCACCCTCCTCCGTACGAGGAATTTGATGGGAGAGGAAAAGTAAGTCGTCAGTGGGGGCCCTCGCCCTCAGTGATGTCAGTTATTGAGTTCGCGGTGCATTGTTTAGGCATCAGGAGTTCAGAGGTTAAGTCTCTCTGTTGATTACACCTCTGGTCCAGAATGCTGGGGATAGGTACCACTCCTCACTGAGATTTCACTACCAAAGTATTTCCAGTGGACCTCATGAGGATCTGTTATTACAAAGATAGAAACAGCCTGCTCTGTGAGAAGCATGATTCTGAATTCCACTGAAAACAACAGTTCTGTCCCATGAACAGTTCTATTCAATGAGACGTCACAAGAGAATGATCCCGGGGCTGCTGAAGGACGGGTGTTACTTTAAAGCTACAAGTTCCAAGTTTGCTTTTGGTTTTCTTTCAAAGCTGCATAGACAGGAAATTTTCCTCCAGAGGTTTTTTCAGTCACAGGGTGACTTAAGAGAAGGACTTAAGTAATTCATCCCAAGCAGTCCTCGTTGTTAGTTGACTAGCTGGTAGCTGAGCAAACCATGTAACAAGAAATACTTCATTTTACCATAGAGCAAACCCAACTGTCAATCTAATTTTCAAAGCTGATTGCTGGTGGATAATCGTGGGAATCTGAGCATTAGCCTGAGCGACAGCTTCCCTGGCCTCCAATGGCCACTGCTGCAAAGAGTAAAGGAAGCAGGACCAGCTTGCTCAACGTACAAAGGTCCTGCGTTTTGGAAGCTAGGGATTCCAAGGTTGGCTTGGGAAAGTGAAACTCGCTTTACTTCACCTTTATTTCTGATTTTGACAGCCGGGTTCAGAACTTGGAACAGTCGATGCTCCCAGACAGCAGCAGACACCACAGTGAACTGTTACGTCATATTCTGTATTGGTGTTGTTCAGTTGCTAAGTCGTGTCCGACTCTTTTGAGACCCCAGGGACTGTCGCCTGCCAGGCTCCTCTGTCCATGGGATTTCCCAGGCAAGAATACCAGAGTGGGGAGCCATCTTCCCAATCCAGGGATAAAACTCTGTGTTTCTAACACTGGCAGGCAGATTCTTCACCACTGAGCCACCAGGGAAGCCCCATATTGTGTTATAAAGAGAGTGAAAACCTCTCCAGAATTAAGCCCATTCCTGTGGTTTGAATCCTTCACCCTGCCCTTCCGGCCCACAGTATCGTGAACACAGACAGAACTCTGATGTGGTTTTAGGTTTTCAAGGGTCATCACCTGACCACCCAAGACTTGTGTAAAAATGCCCCCTATAAAATCCTTTACACGTTTGTTTTGAAATTGTGGACTGGCTGATTTATTCCCAAAGAATGTTTAGAGATTCTCAGAGCTATGCAGGAATCCATAATTATTAACAATTGCTAAGGCAGCTTAACCCTTATGTAAAATACAATGCATACAAATGGGTTTATTTTGAACCGGTTCACACTATAAAACTTGAGTCTGGTATGGGGTTTATCCCAAGGCAGTGCTCATAACAGACTGTAGCAAACACCTTGGCTATATGTCTTCCTATTTGGTTGGCTCGTTTTTATATCTTTGCATGTTTAAATAGGCAATGGGAGTGCTAATTAAAATGCAATCATGCAGATAAATTATACCATGTTTCTAAAAGGTAAAAAAAAAACCCTTTCAATTTCAAAATCTTTGTGATATTCAAGGCAAAAGCACAGTGTGATAGTGCACACAGAGAAAACCTTTCATGATTATTGCATGTTTAAAACCAAAATTCATTTTGGGGGCTTCTTTTTAGATGTAACAAATTAATTATGAGTAATTTCTTACGGGAGTCAAGACTCGGGGTTTCTAATGCAAATGTTCAAGTTGTAGGTCACTCTGAACAATTTGTATTGTCTGTGTTCTGCCTGTAAAATGGAAAATGTGTATTTCAAAGCCGACTTTGGTCTAGGGACCAGGTCAACCCCTAAACCAGCGGTTAAGGGTCGCCCAGTGGATTTTCTCTTCCACCTACAACTTACCAGCTCTCAGGGGAACCTCGCTGCCAAAGTCAAACATAAAAACAATATGCTGATATCCAGCAAACTATTCATCTAAGCCTCAGTTTCCTCTCCTGTAAAATGGGTCTCAGGAAGGCACGGCTACCTGCTTTTGAGATTTAGAGACTGACTTGAGAATTTGATGACATTCATTCACACTGTACATTTCCCAGGTATCTCAGTGGTAAAAGAACCCACCTGCAGTGCAGGAAGCTCAGGAGACTCAGGTTCGATCCCTAGGTCAGGAAGATGCCCTAAAGGGGGAAACAGCAATCCCCTCCAGTATGCTTTCTTGCCTGGAAAATCCCACTCTGTCCATAGGATTGGGAACACAACTGAATAAGCACACCATTCATACTGTTCCAATAGGATTGCAAGAGTTGAAATCATTTCCGTTTTTTGAAATTGTGGACTGGCTGATTTATTCCCAAAGAATGTTTAGAGATTCTCAGAGCTATGCAGGAATCCATAATTATTAACAATTGCTAAGGCAGCTTAACCCTTATGTAAAATACAATGCATACAAATGGGTTTATTTTGAACCGGTTCACACTATAAAACTTGAGTCTGGTATGGGGTTTATCCCAAGGCAGTGCTCATAACAGACTGTAGCAAACACCTTGGCTATATGTCTTCCTATTTGGTTGGCTCGTTTTTATATCTTTGCATGTTTAAATAGGCAATGGGAGTGCTAATTAAAATGCAATCATGCAGATAAATTATACCATGTTTCTAAAAGGTAAAAAAAAAACCCTTTCAATTTCAAAATCTTTGTGATATTCAAGGCAAAAGCACAGTGTGATAGTGCACACAGAGAAAACCTTTCATGATTATTGCATGTTTAAAACCAAAATTCATTTTGGGGGCTTCTTTTTAGATGTAACAAATTAATTATGAGTAATTTCTTACGGGAGTCAAGACTCGGGGTTTCTAATGCAAATGTTCAAGTTGTAGGTCACTCTGAACAATTTGTATTGTCTGTGTTCTGCCTGTAAAATGGAAAATGTGTATTTCAAAGCCGACTTTGGTCTAGGGACCAGGTCAACCCCTAAACCAGCTGTTAAGGGTCGCCCAGTGGATTTTCTCTTCCACCTACAACTTACCAGCTCTCAGGGGAACCTCGCTGCCAAAGTCAAACATAAAAACAATATGCTGATATCCAGCAAACTATTCATCTAAGCCTCAGTTTCCTCTCCTGTAAAATGGGTCTCAGGAAGGCACGGCTACCTGCTTTTGAGATTTAGAGACTGACTTGAGAATTTGATGACATTCATTCACACTGTACATTTCCCAGGTATCTCAGTGGTAAAAGAACCCACCTGCAGTGCAGGAAGCTCAGGAGACTCAGGTTCGATCCCTAGGTCAGGAAGATGCCCTAAAGGGGGAAACAGCAATCCCCTCCAGTATGCTTTCTTGCCTGGAAAATCCCACTCTGTCCATAGGATTGCAAAGAGTTGAACACAACTGAATAAGCACACCATTCATACTGTTCCCAAATTAGCAGGGGTACACATCCCCACAAGACTGTAAACAAGCATCCACCAATCCTCTGATGTCTGTCTGTGGATGTCTAGTGAAAAAACTCCAGATCTTCACAGCAGTGAGATTCTCCAATCTTCATCCAAGACTTGTTCTGGAATGGCTCTAACCTGCTTCTTTACTTACTGTTCACTGCAAAATTAATCTTTGCCCCCCCTCCCCAACCGCCAAATACTATAAAATTGATCTTTGGGCTTCCCTGCTATTCCAGTGGTTAAGAATACACCTTGCAGAAGAGATAAACCAGACCCTTACTGTCCTCCTGTCCCCCAGGCTGTAGCATACCACCCAATCCTTAAGACCCCTCTGCCACTCCTTGGACCCTACTGTCTTTCGCTCATACTGCAGTCATAACTCTACCCTACCCAGTAGACAGTCCAATCAGCAACAATCCTTAAGACCCCATGCCACTCCTTAGACCCTAGCTATAAAATGGATCAAAGACCCCTGCTTGGGGTCGGCTCTCCCTTCAGCTGGCCCACTGTTCTCACAGGGTCTCCCACTTTCTCCCTTAAGCCAGCCCACTGTACTGCCAGCGACTCTCCCTTCCCCCACTCTAATAAACTTTACTTTCCTCTCAAAAAAAAAAAAAAGAATACACCTTAAAATGCAGAAGACTGATTCAATTCCTAGTCTGGGAAGATCCCACATGCCTCTGGGCAACTAAGCCCATTTGCCACAACTACTAAGCCTGTGCTCTAGAGTCCCGGGAGCTGCAACTACTACAGGCTGCCCTAGACCCCATGCTCTGAAACAAAAGAAGCCACCACAGTGAGAAACCTGCATGCTGCAATTAGAGCGTCTCCTATGCAACTTAAGACCCAGTACAACCAAAAATAAACAAATGAATACATAAAATAAAATTTTAAAAATGTTTAAATTAATCTTTGCTTTTCCATTCTGTTGTGTATACCATTCATAAGTCTGAATATAACTAGAAACCATGTAAGTATTATAACAACGGGGTGCACTCAGTCACGTCCAATAAAGCTACCAGGCTCATCGGTCCATGGGATTCTCCAGTCATGTCCAGGTTGCAAAGAGTTGAACACAACTGAATAAGCACACCATTCATACTGTTCCCAAATTAGCAGGGGTACACATCCCTACAAGACTGTAAACAAGCATCCACCAATCCTCTGATGTCTGTCTGTGGATGTCTAGTGAAAAAACTCCAGATCTTCACAGCAGTGAGATTCTCCAATCTTCATCCAAGACTTGTTCTGGAATGGCTCTAACCTGCTTCTTTACTTACTGTTCACTGCAAAATTAATCTTTGCCCCCCCTCCCCAACCGCCAAATACTATAAAATTGATCTTTGGGCTTCCCTGCTATTCCAGTGGTTAAGAATACACCTTGCAGAAGAGATAAACCAGACCCTTACTGTCCTCCTGTCCCCCAGGCTGTAGCATACCACCCAATCCTTAAGACCCCTCTGCCACTCCTTGGACCCTACTGTCTTTCGCTCATACTGCAGTCATAACTCTACCCTACCCAGTAGACAGTCCAATCAGCAACAATCCTTAAGACCCCATGCCACTCCTTAGACCCTAGCTATAAAATGGATCAAAGACCCCTGCTTGGGGTCGGCTCTCCCTTCAGCTGGCCCACTGTTCTCACAGGGTCTCCCACTTTCTCCCTTAAGCCAGCCCACTGTACTGCCAGCGACTCTCCCTTCCCCCACTCTAATAAACTTTACTTTCCTCTCAAAAAAAAAAAAAAGAATACACCTTAAAATGCAGAAGACTGATTCAATTCCTAGTCTGGGAAGATCCCACATGCCTCTGGGCAACTAAGCCCATTTGCCACAACTACTAAGCCTGTGCTCTAGAGTCCCGGGAGCTGCAACTACTACAGGCTGCCCTAGACCCCATGCTCTGAAACAAAAGAAGCCACCACAGTGAGAAACCTGCATGCTGCAATTAGAGCGTCTCCTATGCAACTTAAGACCCAGTACAACCAAAAATAAACAAATGAATACATAAAATAAAATTTTAAAAATGTTTAAATTAATCTTTGCTTTTCCATTCTGTTGTGTATACCATTCATAAGTCTGAATATAACTAGAAACCATGTAAGTATTATAACTGAACATGAAGTGAAAGTGTTAGTCACTCAGTCACGTCCATCTCTGTGCGGCCCCATGGATTATAGCCTACCAGGCTCATCGGTCCATGGGATTCTCCAGTCAAGAAAACTGGAGTAGGTAGCCATTCCCTTCTCCAGGGGTTCTTCTCAACTCAGTGATCCAACGCAGGTCTCCAACACTGCAGGTAGACTCTTTACCATCTGAGCAACCATGGAAACCCAAGTGTTACAACTAGTTTGGTCTAACTGAAAGCATCAGATGGTCTGGGAGTTCTTATGTGCTGGCTCCCTCCTTTTAGAAGCCATGTTCTTGATCCTGGGCCTTCCCGCCCAGGTCATGGTTTCTCTGGCAGATTCCCACTGCCTTACAGTTTGCAGCTGTAGCCCTAGACCTGCTCTCAGCCTGACATGGTACTGGGCTCTCATCTTTCTACTCTGCCTCTGCACATCCCTCCAGGGGTTCTACAGCACACCGTGAACTGTCCTCCCCCTCTCTCCAGATCTGTTCAAGGACAGCATCTCCCCTTGAAAGGATCAGAAAACAGTGTGTGCTGTGGCCAAGTGACTCTGGGAAATTCTGTACCAGGACATTCCCAAAGCATTTTCTCATGTTAAAGGCAGTGAGAGGTCTCCATAAAGAAACCAAGTTAGGGGCTTCCCCTGGTGGTCCAGTGGGTAAGGACACCGCCTTGCAGTGCAAGGGGCGCCGGTTCCATCCCTGGCCTGGGAAGATCCCACGTGCCGCGGAGCGGCTGGACCCATGTGTCCATTTACCGAGCAGGAGCTCTGGGGCGCATGCGCCCAGAGCCGGCGCTCTGCAACAACAGACGCCACCGCGATGGGAGGCCCACAGGAGTCAAAGAACAAAGACGGATGCAAACAGAGAAATGAAAGACCAATAGAAGTGGCCCGCTCATCCCCCTCCCCCCCAAAAAAAGATAAATAAATTAAATTAAAAAAAAAAAAAGAAACCAACTTAATTTTGTTGTCCCAATATTTTTAAAACTTACATGATCATAGAATAATTTTGTTCCTGTGACATTACTGGAAAATAACATGTAGAGAAGCCCAGAGATTTGATTTCTACCATGACCTCAGTCAACAGTCTCTCAAAGAGCTTAATTTAGATTCCATTTTCCAGCTTCACTGGTCATTCCCTTCATCTTCAACGTCTTCGGTCTTTCCCAACTTTGCTGGCTGGTGTTGTCAAGCCACCTGGGGCCACACTCTTCCACCAGCAGTTCATATCCACCCTCCCTTGTGGAATTCACAATGCACATTTGCATATAAAAAGACAGCCACCATCCTGTCCAGGAAATAGCCCTCATTGTCTCTTCTTCAATAGAGACAATGCTTAAATAGAGTCTTAGCAATTTGGAGCAGGAGACAGCTTTAGAGATCCTTCAATCATTCTCCTAACTTTACAAGTTAGAGAAAGGACTGGAGAGGTTAATTGACTTGAGAGAAATAAGATAGGAGCCAAGATTTTCTGATCCCCAGTCCAGTGTCCCTAGAAGTGGCTCAAGCTTGCAGAAGCTCATGAAACAGATTCCTACCAGAGAGGAAGTTTACTAATTTACAGTGAAGAGTGACATTTGCCTGGCACAAAAGCAGTTATCTAGATAAACATCTGTGTTTTTTACTTGCTAAATCATGCCTGACTCTGCGACCCCATGGACTGTAGCCCGCCAGGCTCCTCTGTCCATGGGATTTCCCAGGCAAGAATATTGGAGTAAGTTGCCATTTCTTTCTCCAGGGGATCTTCTTGACCCAGGGATTGAACCCTCGTCTCCTGCACTGGTGCAAATGGATTCTTTGCCACTGCACCACGTGAGAAGCCCCAGAGAGAGATTTTCCCAAAGATTAAATTATAGTTAAGGTGGGCTTAGAAGATGAAGAGTTAGATTTTCTTCAGGAGATGATGTACTAGAGAGAATACTGAACTGGGAGTTAGGAAGCTGATTCTAATACTTACTCTCCCTCTACGAGATCTTACAGTCATCGGGCTTCAGTTTCATCATTCACTAAAAGGGGGGCGATTTGACAGTTACCTTTAGATCCTTCTAGCTCCTAACACTTTAGGATTCTCTGAGTCTAAGATCTTTCCTCCCAATTCCTCTGCCTTTATATCTTCAGCATCCCTTTCTGTATATTAACACATAGACCTCTAACCTCTGGTCTGAGTGTCTTTCAATCCACAATCATCCAGTCCAGGGAGTGGGTCCTTTTTGTCCTTTTTCTCATGAGCATAAGATAACTCATCTCCAGATTCTCTAATAAAAGCCTCTTTTAACAAACAAGCAAGCAAATCAAGTATCCACAGTTGCTGATAGACCCTGAGTAAGTATTAACATACCCAGTTCTTCCTGGAACACCTGAATGTATGCAGCTGCCCATGCTCGCCAGCGTTGATTCACTCTCTTTCTACCGCAGACCTAGAGCTCCCAGGCAAAGCAGAGCCACATTGTGAAGTCTAGACAGCTCCATTTGGTAGTCTCCGCAGTTTCCTGCAACACCAAAGCAGTGCCATTAGCTGCAGAAGATTATGGCAGGGTCTCCTAATTCAAGTCTGTTGACTATAGTGCCTTTAACTCACAACAATTACTAAATTGTTTCACTTATTTAAAGAATGTCCACTGCCCTCGGGGCCTCTGGGCATGGGTACAAAATACTGCTATCAGGAGTTGATTGCAATTCTCAGCAATCAACTAGCTGCTCATTATCACACTTTTACCAGCAATGCCAAGTACATCAACAAGGATGAACTATCAGAAACATATGATTCTTGTTCACACTTACATAAAATTGTGACAGTGCTGTTAGTAATTAGTTACCAGATCCTCAATTGCTTTGTTCTTTGGCATTAGTAATATGCCGCTTGAAGTTTTACACCAAATTAACATTGCCCACATTCAACTGTTCCAAGCCCCTTGAAAATGTGCTGTCCTTCCTCATAAGCTAGACAACGTGTCCGATAATACGATGAGCCCTGTGCATTGTTTGCTCCCAGTCTCAAGAGTACAACCATTTTGGTAAAGGGTCATGCTGTCCTGACACTTGGCAACGGTCCACAATCACAAAAGATCATTCCACCACGTGAAGCTAAATAACCTGTCTTGGATTTGACAGTTACCTTTAGATCCTTCTAGCTCCTAACACTTTAGGATTCTCTGAGTCTAAGATCTTTCCTCCCAATTCCTCTGCCTTTATATCTTCAGCATCCCTTTCTGTATATTAACACATAGACCTCTAACCTCTGGTCTGAGTGTCTTTCAATCCACAATCATCCAGTCCAGGGAGTGGGTCCTTTTTGTCCTTTTTCTCATGAGCATAAGATAACTCATCTCCAGATTCTCTAATAAAAGCCTCTTTTAACAAACAAGCAAGCAAATCAAGTATCCACAGTTGCTGATAGACCCTGAGTAAGTATTAACATACCCAGTTCTTCCTGGAACACCTGAATGTATGCAGCTGCCCATGCTCGCCAGCGTTGATTCACTCTCTTTCTACCGCAGACCTAGAGCTCCCAGGCAAAGCAGAGCCACATTGTGAAGTCTAGACAGCTCCATTTGGTAGTCTCCGCAGTTTCCTGCAACACCAAAGCAGTGCCATTAGCTGCAGAAGATTATGGCAGGGTCTCCTAATTCAAGTCTGTTGACTATAGTGCCTTTAACTCACAACAATTACTAAATTGTTTCACTTATTTAAAGAATGTCCACTGCCCTCGGGGCCTCTGGGCATGGGTACAAAATACTGCTATCAGGAGTTGATTGCAATTCTCAGCAATCAACTAGCTGCTCATTATCACACTTTTACCAGCAATGCCAAGTACATCAACAAGGATGAACTATCAGAAACATATGATTCTTGTTCACACTTACATAAAATTGTGACAGTGCTGTTAGTAATTAGTTACCAGATCCTCAATTGCTTTGTTCTTTGGCATTAGTAATATGCCGCTTGAAGTTTTACACCAAATTAACATTGCCCACATTCAACTGTTCCAAGCCCCTTGAAAATGTGCTGTCCTTCCTCATAAGCTAGACAACGTGTCCGATAATACGATGAGCCCTGTGCATTGTTTGCTCCCAGTCTCAAGAGTACAACCATTTTGGTAAAGGGTCATGCTGTCCTGACACTTGGCAACGGTCCACAATCACAAAAGATCATTTCACCACGTGAAGCTAAATAACCTGTCTTGGAAATAAATGTTTTAGCATGTAACTCTGTCCAACAATCAAGCCTGATGAAAGGGAAAGCAAACTGAACATAACCAAGGCGCTTACTCAACGAGGACTCACCCTGGTTCCATGTCGGCTGGTACATGGAAACGTCATGTCAGAATTTTAGGGATTAGTTTTGTACTCAGTGCTGCTAGGTCCCTTAAATTCAGTGTCTGTTTTTTTATTTGTAGAAAGATAATAACATCTGTTGATAGCTACATTTTTGATGATGAAAAGGTGGCAACTATATGAATCTCTTCCATTATAAAGGGGAAAATACAATGCTTTGGGAGGAAAGAGGATTAGGGTTGACCCGACAGAAGCCCCAAACCAGCATCCAAATCCCGTTTCAAAAAAGTGGGCATCCACATTGTCAAGAGAAAAAAAAAACTATCTCTCATTCCATCTGGAATAACTACCCCCACCTCTATCTTATAAATGACTCTGTAGATGGTGTTTACATAATACCTAGAGATTTGTTTGTCTGTTTTCCACCAACACTATAAATCAAAAGTTTTCAACTGACACTGTAACCAGAAAACTGGATCTAAATCTTCTCACTGTTTAACACAGCCTTGTATGATCCGCAGTCCTGTGACTACATTTCCAGATCTATCTGAAACTCCCAGATCTCTGACTCCCTATTTCCAACTGGAATGTGAATGCATCAGTTAGCTATCTGGCTGAGAGAGACACGTTGAATCCAGAAACTCCAGATTCTGCCACAGGCTTAAATATTTTATATGCTATAAATGCAGATCCTAGAATTATATTCAGTCTTTTCTTTTCCTGTTTTCAAATGGAATCAAATGCAGTGCTATGCCTGTTGATGATTATCTAATGGTGCTGTCTTTCACGTACGGGAGTGCTGATTCACCAAAAGAAAAACACTCTCTTGAGTTTTTCAACTAGAAAAGAGAGATTCTGTTGTTACCCACCATCCCACCAAATTCCTCTTGCAACCATATGAAAGATGACTCGATGGACAAAGGTGCCCCTCTGTTAAACCAGAAGAGAAGGTTTGAGTGGGTTTTTTTTTTTTCTCTTTTTTTCATTAAGTAACATGTAAGAAGTTTAAATTCATGATCTTTCATTCTTCATATCATGGTCTAATAAATAGAACTAACTATACCAGATATTATATGAACATGATCCAACATTTACTGGGGAAATATTACCTTAAGTATTTAGTTCATTAATATATTCTAGATTTTAATGTTTTTACTATGCTGGCAACGAAGACAGAACCATGGGATTAGTAACAAATGCTTTGCTCCTGTAAGTAATTATTTTTGCTTAAAACAAAATGCTCAACATTTTTTTTCTTCTCTTCCACAATGTGAATTCTTCGATCTTTTTGGATAAAAGGCTTAGAGGATCTGTTGTCTCTAGCCAGAATGACTGCATATGCTCAAGAATATATCAATTTCATCAGCAGCCATAGAATAGGCACACATGACAATAAATCATTTTGGGAACTTCCTGAATCCCAGCCAAGTTGTAGACAATAAAAGATCCTGCTTGTAAAGGCAGCTATAAAAGTTAATTTCATACAGGTTCCCTAGAACACGTGCTATGGTTCAGTTCCAAACAGATGTGGCCTTGGAATAGCAATGGAAAATGGCATGAAGCATTTTTGCAAAGTTTCCGTATCAGAAGATCCAAATACTGGGGGTTTTGTGTAACCTTTGGTCATTAACGCATGGCAGCAGGTATGAAAAATGAATTCCTCAAGCTTTTCTAATGCTTAAGGTCCTCTTGGTTCCAGTCTGAACTATTCTTCCACGTTGGAAAGATTATCCATCAAGCCAGACACACAGAAACAGAGAAATCTACCCAGCAAAATAACAAAGACAAGAGCAACCATTTGGGGCTACGTTCTGAAAGAACCTCTTGAAGCAAGAACGTTTCTGTAAGTCCTCCTTTGCTTTTGTAGATGCCCTGGAAGATCACTGCAGAGATAGCACACCACTCCACCCAGCCATGGGGCTGACATGAACAAGAGTGTGAAGGAAAGAAAAAGATTGGACTAGGCACCAGAAGCCCAATTACATGAACTGGTTGTTAGGCAGAGTTTCAGTATCAAACTCTCAAAATTTAATAGAATGAATATACAGAGAAGTAGAAGGACATAGTAGACCTGAAAAGCCCTATAAAACAATTCAACATAATTAAGGTTTATACTACTTTCACACAACAGTAGGATACAAATTCCATTCAAGTTCCCATAGACTATAAACTAGGAGACACTGAAATATATCCAGGGACCTAAAACAAGAAAATGTTCTGTTTGTCAAACATCACACTTGGTCCTTGCTCTTAATTAACTAAGGCCACTATTAATGCTTTCCCTACCCAGGCCAAGCACTGCTGCCCACACTAGTTCATTCCTAATATGCCCTATAATATGAGGCTAAAATCATGCTTCTCCCGATCTCAAACAAGAGTTGGAATCCTGGGAAATTGCACATTTGTCTGAATTTTTGTAGTTGAGTCCATTCTTTATACAGGTCTGTGTAGTGGAGTTCTCTATTAGCAGTTCTCTGGAAATGCTTAACAACAGTAATGTTCAACCCTTCGGTTCATCTTTTGCTGGAAAAGGGATTTTCAAAATGTTGGAAAGATACACCCTATCCACAAAAGCGCTGCTGAGCTGAGAGGCTAGAGGACAATTATTTGAGTCAGAGAAAATGTACAACAATTAAGTGCTGAGGGCTGAATGAGGGTTCATTAACATATTAATCATACATCTGAAATTAATTAAGGCCAACCAAGGGACTAAGGTGCTCCAGGCCAAAAAAAAGGGGGAGGGTCAGGGGGTGGATTGGTGATGTTCTACAGCAATCACATCTTAGGCCAGCAGCTCGCTTTAAAATCACAAACACCATTTTCCCACCCATTAGTTCATATGAACATCAGGCCAACCTCATAAATTTGTGAGGGATTCTTATTTGGAGGGTTTGAGGAAACAGGCTCCGTGACATTAGGTGATGATTCCCCCCAAAATCAAAGGAGGCCAAGGCCACAATCACAGGGGTGTGGTCTTGTAAGGGCTGTGGATAGACTAGGAGTCGGAACAAGGTTCTGGGGGCAACGACACACACTGCACTCTGGACTGGGCTCCACGGAAGACACGAGTTCCTCTAACAGCTCAGCGGCTGCCCAGCCATAACCTTGGCAAGTCGCTTTAATGCTTGGGCCTCTCTTTTCTCATCTTTAAAAGTCAAAAGGGTGACCTATAAAATGGACCCTGAGTTTCCTTCAGAGCTGACCTTCTACATGCACCCTCTGGGGGAAAGTGGCAGAGATAAACGGTTATTGGCAAGAGGCACTAGGAACTATGCTTTGTGGGCCTTGGGTTCGTGGTACTTGTGTCCCTCTGCTATGCATTTTCACAAGTGCTCCACATTTTCAAGGACTAGATACAACTGTGTCAAACCATGGATGGGAAGACCTCAAAGTCAGAGGATATTGTTTGTCCTTGTACCAAAGTGAGAGACAGAGAAAAAGCCGATGTGGGGTGAGTCAGGAAGCAAAGAGGTGAAAACAGATCAGTGCCACCAGCTCCTTGTGCAACTTGTGGCTGGTTTCACCTGCAGCTGGTCCTCAGTGTAGTGGTGGATATTCTTGGAACCAGCAGTGGCATTCCATATTACTTCCTAGAAGGTGTGGACTGCAAAGGAACTCTTCTTTCTATATTCTGGTGTTCGAGTATGTCTCTTTCAGTCATCAGAGGGTACTAAACATTCTGGAGACAACATAACAGTGCCCTGGGCACCTCCTCTGAGCAAGTAAACCTAGATAACACGATCCTCTTATTTAAAGCCCTGTCATCCAGACACTAGACTTCAAGGAGGCTTCTTGTAGAGGGAGAAGGAAAAAGTCACACACAGGTATTGTTTGTTAGCCAGGAATCTTCCCTGCTGCCTTCTCTATCACTTGGAAGAGATTTTTTTTTTTCATTCCAGTTATAAAATGTATTTTATTACCAATTAATTGTATAAGTATTATGTCTTAAGAAAGAAATTGAACCATGGAAAGTCTAAAGAACAATTTCAAGCACTTTCTAAAACTTAGGCTATCTCAAAAGGAGACTAGATAGAGATGTTTTGAGCCCCAATTCAACCATTACAATAAATTTTTTAGTTTTTAAGTCTTACACAATTAGTAGTTGAGCTTCAGAATGCCCAAACTGGTATCAAGCCACTCAAAGCTATTTAAATGTGAACTGACAATTTATAACAATAACAGTCATAATACAATCTAGCATCTGTACCAAGCTTGAGAGTTAATCTAGAGCCTTCACACCTAGCCTGTTTCATCTCCACCAGCTCTTGAAATTGGCAACTATTATCTCCCTTTCATAAATTAACACCGTGGTCAAAAAAGCTGAAAAGTGGAACTCACACTCAAGTCTTCTGAATCAAAAACTAAAGTTCCTTTTGTTTTACCACATAAATCTCAGCAGTGCCAAGTCAATTACAATACATATTGGGAAATCCTATGCTGAATAAGAGTAAGTCTATATTTCTGAAATGGTACATGTAGTAATTTTAAACTGGGCAAAACTTCATTGTAAAAAAAATAAGAGGCTTAAATCTTAAATATGCTGTATTGAGCCATTCTCCCTAAGCTTTAACACTCTGCACAATGCCATACCCATTTGTAATGTTTTCCCAGTGACCAACCAAGATGACTTTTGTTCTCTAGGGCAAAAATCTCTTGACTCTCCCAACAGTTTGCGTCTGCACCCCATAAGGGGTTTCATCATCTCTCTCCACCTCTATCTCTAATAGGCCTCCAGAGGAGGAGATGTCAGATTCTGGGGAGAGCTCTATAGTGTCCACATCTGTAGGATTACAGGTGGTTGTCAAATAGAATTTGGCAACTGCTGCTTCTGTTTCCTGTAACCTCCTTGGAGAAGGGCAGGGAAGTCTCTTAGGGAAAATTTAGCTTAGGTCCTATATCAGAGGCTCCTCGTCCACTGAGACTCATTCTCTCTGTGGTTTTTTTTTGAAGACAATGGCAACCCATTCCAGTATTTCTACCTGGATCCATGGGGGTTGCAAAGAGTTGGACATGACTTCGTGACTAAACAACAACAGATCAGAACAACACCATTTTTTAAAGTTTATTGATTTCTGGCTGTGCTGGATCTTCATTGCTATGTGGGCTTTCTCTAGTTGCAGTGAGTGAGAGCTTCTCTACTTGTGGTGCATGAGCTTCTCGCTTCAGTGACTTCTCTTGTTGCGGAGCACAGGCTCTAGGGCTCATGGGCGTCAGCAGTTGCGGCATGTGTGCTCAGCAGTTGCAGCTCACAGGCTCATTAGTTCTGGTACACAAGCTCACTTGTCCCTCAGCATGTGGGATCTTCCCAGACCAAAGATTGAACCAGTATCCCTAGCATGCTAAGTGGATTCCTAACCACTGGACCACCAGGGAAGTCCTCCCTCCATTTTAATAATGCAATTCCTAAGCTGTACTTAGGCAGAGCCCCTCAGCAGGAGACTACATTTCCCAGCCTCCCTTGCTGCTCAGTATGGCCATGTGGCCATGCTTTAGCCAAAGGGCCATGAGCAGAAGGATAGACACCACTTCCTGGACACTCTCCTCGCTCTTTTCCTCCCTCCTGCAGACTGCAGCTATAGCCACTGCCTTGCCTCCAGCCCCAGCCTGCTGACCTCTGGACTGTTACGTAAGAGAAAAAGAATTTTCAATCCTATGGATGTCACCATATTTTGGGGTCTTTCTGTTTTGATGTCCTAACATTATCAATTACAGGGACTTAGGACCTTCATTTTACAGTACCTCGCGGGGCGTATGCGTAAACTGTGACTTACTGGGTTTCTTTTCAAGTGAGCTTTCAGTTGTATGCCAATCAACTTACTAATCAGTCAATATTTCCTGAGTATGGGCTCCATTCAAGGCATTCTGGTTGGCACCAGCGATAGGTCATTATCTGGCCCTTAAGAAGTTCATCACCTAGCCACCGAGGCCAGACGGACACACACATACTACAGAGGCTCACTGCCCATTGTTAACCTCCACACAAGAGGCACCAACAGCGAGCACACAGCCACAGTCCTTCCACCTGCGCTAGTGCCCTCTGCTCTTCCTGGCCTGAGAAGCCTCCCTGTTTGAAATAAGAGTGTGCTGTGCAAATGCATTTTCCTGTTCCCATGTCATTTCATTTTCCTCCACCTCAATTTCCAATTTTAAAACAGTCCCAGTGTGACTATCCATATCCTCACCCCTTTACAACTCAAGGCTTCCCAACTGCTCCAATTTGCCGTCTCCTCTCTGTCCTAAGGCACAAGGAAGTAGGCCCAGGCGACTGCATGTTTTGTTTTCAGGCCATGCACTATTAACGTTGGAGATAATTGCTCAGCGCCTCTCTGCCTGCCACCCAAAGAGCGAACCTTGCATGGCTTTATTGGCCAATGAGTTGCCCCCAGCTGAACGACGGCTTTCCAGGAGCCAGAGAAAAGTGGCTGTGTGGATCAGCCTGGGTGCCTGGGCACCAAAGATAGAAAAGGAAAAAATAATCGAGCCCGAACAAAATCAGGAGACAGACTCATGAAATGAGAAAGGCGATAGATTGACTCATTCTATGCCATCGTAAGTGTGTCTAGAGCTGTTTTTTAAATTAGTCAAATACTTTCATTGTTCACTAAAGGCAAGGTTAACATCTGTTCACAATACTGACCAACATTAAAACACACACACACACACGTGTGAAAGGAAGCTTCATCTCTGACTCTGGATTCATGACATCCCCAAGCTAGTTACACGCAGGAACTGGACCCGTTCCTCCATATTAGGTGAATCTGCGAACAATCTCCGTCTAGCTTTGAGGGGGAACCACTGGAAATACAGAGAATTTATTTTGTGTTAGAAGAGCCCAGGGTGACATGGAAGGAAAGCCAGCTGGGAGATGATGTGTAAAAACTAAAAACGGACTCATGGGAGGAAATCAGTATCCTCTGAAATGGAAAGATTTCAGAACACATGAGAAAAATGGCAAAGACAGAGCATGAAGTGACAGGGAAACGTGGAGGAATGCTCTGAAACCAGAGGGGCTCTCCAAGGACCTGAAACCAGGAAAGGAAAAGACCCGTTCACTGCCCTTTTCTATGGGCAGGGCATCGAAGCAGTCTAACCCCAACAGAGATCAACAAGCACAGTTGTTATTTTCAACCACAAATGAGGGCGGGGCCTTGTGGAATTTCCCCAGTGATTAAGGTGGAAAAGCAAAAGGAAAACTGATAAGAGTGTGCTGTGCAAATGCATTTTCCTGTTCCCATGTCATTTCATTTTCCTCCACCTCAATTTCCAATTTTAAAACAGTCCCAGTGTGACTATCCATATCCTCACCCCTTTACAACTCAAGGCTTCCCAACTGCTCCAATTTGCCGTCTCCTCTCTGTCCTAAGGCACAAGGAAGTAGGCCCAGGCGACTGCATGTTTTGTTTTCAGGCCATGCACTATTAACGTTGGAGATAATTGCTCAGCGCCTCTCTGCCTGCCACCCAAAGAGCGAACCTTGCATGGCTTTATTGGCCAATGAGTTGCCCCCAGCTGAACGACGGCTTTCCAGGAGCCAGAGAAAAGTGGCTGTGTGGATCAGCCTGGGTGCCTGGGCACCAAAGATAGAAAAGGAAAAAATAATCGAGCCCGAACAAAATCAGGAGACAGACTCATGAAATGAGAAAGGCGATAGATTGACTCATTCTATGCCATCGTAAGTGTGTCTAGAGCTGTTTTTTAAATTAGTCAAATACTTTCATTGTTCACTAAAGGCAAGGTTAACATCTGTTCACAATACTGACCAACATTAAAACACACACACACACACGTGTGAAAGGAAGCTTCATCTCTGACTCTGGATTCATGACATCCCCAAGCTAGTTACACGCAGGAACTGGACCCGTTCCTCCATATTAGGTGAATCTGCGAACAATCTCCGTCTAGCTTTGAGGGGGAACCACTGGAAATACAGAGAATTTATTTTGTGTTAGAAGAGCCCAGGGTGACATGGAAGGAAAGCCAGCTGGGAGATGATGTGTAAAAACTAAAAACGGACTCATGGGAGGAAATCAGTATCCTCTGAAATGGAAAGATTTCAGAACACATGAGAAAAATGGCAAAGACAGAGCATGAAGTGACAGGGAAACGTGGAGGAATGCTCTGAAACCAGAGGGGCTCTCCAAGGACCTGAAACCAGGAAAGGAAAAGACCCGTTCACTGCCCTTTTCTATGGGCAGGGCATCTAAGCAGTCTAACCCCAACAGAGATCAACAAGCACAGTTGTTATTTTCAACCACAAATGAGGGCGGGGCCTTGTGGAATTTCCCCAGTGATTAAGGTGGAAAAGCAAAAGGAAAACTGATAAAGGGAACCGGAGAGAGATATAAAAGCCTGCATTACACTGTGTTAAAAATAAGATTCTCTATTCTTGCAATTTGCTGAACCGCTTGACCCCGGCAGACTTCCACATGGCGTGGTGGACACTGAATGAATGTGTGTGGTGTCTGAGGTGCCAGCTTTGGCGAGAGGCTGGGCTGGTGAGGCTGTGACCTGTACTGTACAAGGAGAGAAACGAACGGTAATCCCAAGGGCACAAGGGCACCACCGCGGGAGCCCCTCCATGCCTATCCCTTCTCCAGTGACGCTCCAGATTCTGGCCTCCAGGCATACCCTGTCATTGGATTTGTGCATTTTAAACTCCCTCTTCGAACAGAGTGAAGGATGAGGACAGCCGCACATAGCAGTAGGTCATGGTGGAAACACCCACCTCTGGCTGGTGGGTAAAACACCCCACAGCACAGAGAAGTGACTCCATCAAGGGACTCCAGTGTTCCCGATAACTAGAGAGGAAGAGAAAGAAGAAAAGCCTTCCCCGAACCCCTGAGTTCAAGGTCACAGCGACATCCATCATAAGGCATGTCTCTATCATAAGGCGGAAACCCTACCTCACTGTGAGCAAAGCTGGGGGCCCCTGCCCCACACGCAGGCCCTGGAGACGCAAGGCAAGGCAAGTCTAGCACACTGAAGTGTGATGCTCGGTTTCCCCACCAGCTGGCCTCCAGGTGGACCCACCCGCCCTTCCCCTTCATGTGCCTCCAATCCTGTCCTCACTCAGCATTTAGCACCCTATGCTCCCAGAGCCTGTCCTTAAATCCCATGCCCCATGGCAGTGAAGAGAGGAGGGAAGACAGCCTGCAGCAAGCAAGTTCAAACCAACTCGGGCGAACCGCCCGTTGACCCCCGTGGGGTGGCCAGATGGCTCTCCTTTTTCTGCCTGGAATTCGGCTCCCTCAGAGAGCCCAGGCTCCAAGGCAGTGAGAGCTCCTGTTGCTGCAGACGAAGCCCAGCCTCACTCTCACCACCCAGTTCCAGCAGGGCTGGGAGACCCCGGGGCACCCTTGCTTCTCTGGACCCTTGAAAACTTCAGAGCTGTTTATTTGCCTTTGCTCCAGCTCCCCTTCTGGCCACCAGGACAGTGTGAAGTCTGGAAGTCTGTACTCAGCACAAGACAAAACAGAGAGAGGAAGAAGCCAGCCCAAGATGTTTTCTCCAGCGTGCTGCCTGGGGAGCCAGGCCTTGACTTTGACATGTGCTGGAGGTGTGGTGTCCAAAGTAAACCTTTGAACTGTTTTCTTGGAACCTCCAAAAAGACGCTGCACATCAAAGGGGGATCTGATTCCTGCTCTGTGCATTGCAGGCATGGTTAAGCATTTTGCATGAATCAACTACCTTCTGCAAAAGAAAGGAAGCCCAAACTCAAAGCACATTGCCAGCCCTCCTGGACCCCAACGTGGCCCTGAGCACATGTTCACCACATGGCTGCTCCCCTCTGGAGCAGTGAATTCAAACCCTGCAGACACGCCCGGGGTCCCCCATGGCACGGCAGTCATCCCAGAGCCGCTCTCTGAAGCTCCCAGCTTAGGATACAATGGGGCCACTTGTGGGAGCAGCCACGTGTCCCCTCACCACGCCCACTTTGAGGGAACCCGTGTGACCTCAGACTCCAGTCCCAAGGGCAGACCTGCTGGGCAATCGCCCCTCCCCAGACGCGAGCACAAGAGACAGTTTGGGGTTGAACAGGGAGCCCTGCATCAGCCCCGTGGCACCGCACCCAGGAAGACACATCTTTTGCCAGTACCAGCACTGGTGGGCACAGCAGAGAATTCCAGTTCCTCTTCTTGAACAGCCCGAGGAGGAAAGCGTCTTCAGGCCCTTCCCTTCCACCTGGGCGATCTACGGTCCCACGGCTGGAGCCAGAATTGGAGGGCAGCAGGGAGTGGCCACCAGGGCCGCCTGTGTCCCCTCCGGCCCTCACAGTTTCAACCCACTCACGGCGTCCAAAGCGCTGAGAAGATATCTGACCATATGATTTCACTGGAGGGTCAGGAAACAGGGCTGGGCACAAGACTGCTATCATTCTTGACAACTTTCTTTTTTAAAGTCATTTTCTCTGGCAAGAAAAGTTCTAGGTTTAGAAAAAGAAAAATGGTTTGAGACTGCTAATGGAACCTGATTGGTACAAGTTTTAATAAGCAGCTCAAAAACTGCCCACATTCTGTGTTTTTCATTAATAGGCACCATTTCTGTGGAGTTCTATTCAACAGGAGCTATATAAAGCCAATGAGTGGGTGACATTATTCCATTCAAAAAAGAACTGTAAGAAGGAAAAAAAAACCACCACTGATTTAGGAGGTACAGAGAAGACAAATGAACTGATTCTGTGGGCTATTCTGTTATAAACAAACTTTGTTTCCTGACACCTCTTGCTGGAAACCCTTCACCCCATGACAATCACTCTCCTGAACCATTCTAACACCTTGACATTCTGACCCTCGAGTTCAAACACTGGGAGTCCCAGCCAGACACCCTCATTCAAAAAATGCTCTGTGCCCAGCACCAGGCAGGTAACAGAGACGCTGAGATGAAAGAGTTGGTTCCACCATCAAGGAAATAATCAAGTCAGAAAAACAAAATGCTGCATGACTGGACTATAATCCACTCAAGCACAGAAAGGCTGTCTTAAAAAAAAAAAAAAAAGGATTTATTTATTTGGCTATAGCGGGTCTTAGTTATGGAATGCAGGATCTTTCATTGCAGCATGTGGGATCTAATTCCCTGACCAGGGATCAAACCCAGGTCCCCAAGGATCTGGGAAAAACAAGTTCAGAGAGTCAGAAGATGAACAAGTAGGAAGATGTGAGGGTTGGAAAGAAAACACTGGCAAGTGGGTTAGAGGGCATGCATGACTAATGGGGACATTTGGGAGGTAGGTTATCTTCAGACAAAAATCTAAGACATTGTTACATGTGAAGGATGAGAAGACAAAAGTTTACAATAACTTCCATCGTTTGTTCTGGCTTGCATAGCTGGGGGCTGGTGGATCCACTAAGATGCCAGGACACAAGGGAGTCCAGGCTGCGGCTGGGAATGCCCGCTTTCATTGGCGAATGCTGCTTTTGCCATGACAGACGAAGCGATCCAGAGAGAGGCCTAGGGCTGCAAGGCTCCAGCAGGCGATCTGTCCTGGAGAGATGGGCCTCTATGAATCTGGGTTTGCAGGGGATTTGCTTCTACAGCTGCATGCACAGACACACACACACCCATCCTCCAGAAATTTCCGGATGGCATCTCTCCGATAAGAACATTTCCACGTTTGAGGAAAACCTGACGCTAATTCAGAAGACGCTACAGAGAGCAGGGCACAATTAGAAAGTGGTCATGACCATGACGAGTTAGTTAAGACAGAGCAGACCCCAATGAGACTTCCAGATAGAGAAAAAGGCTCAAACTGCATTTCTTCATGTGTGTTCCAAAGAGTTCTGAAGGAACACTAAGTGCTCGCAGTAATATTAAGGTACTTAATTTAGTACCTGTACCAATCAGGTTCCCACTTTTAGTACCCTTCTCCCTTTAAAGAAGAAAGGAAATAATGATTTTAAAAAAAGAAAGAAAGAAAGAAAAGAAATCCTCTTGGCACACTTTATCTAAGTTTTAGTCTCTACTCAGTTGCTCAATCAATCTGAAGCAAACAGTGATGATTCCACCAGACAGCTACCTGTTGAATTCTAAAGAAACTCTGAACAATGAATCGATGGACTGCCTTATGATTTCCTTCCCTTCAGGTATTTTTCTTATAATCCTGGTCTTCCCAAGAACCAAGCAATTCTTACTAAACTTTCACATCAGTTAGTCTGTCCCAGATTCAATGAATCCACTCCTACCTGAAGCACACCGGGGTTTCCAGGTCAAGAATAAGACCCAGGAAAAGATCCAATCCTATATGGTTGTGGCATAGCCAAAGAGATCTTCACGATCACCTGAATCTTACACCAGGTCTGCCTATAAATTTAAATGCATCCTATTAGTCTCATTTTAGTACCTGGCCAACTTCTGTGAGATGATACAGCAAATTTCTTGTAAGATCAGAATTTCCAGTTATGATGGCCAGAAATCCTTGATATTTTGAGAAGTGAGTTCTGGCCATCCCTGTGAAGAGGGCAGTCTGTACAGGTATTACTGGTCAGACGAGGTGAGATGCCCAGAAAGAGGCACAGTGAAGGGTTTAGATTTTGTGTGTTACAAATATTACTTATTACTCATTATCTGTGGTAGTTATATTCTATAAAGCCACTGAACCAGTGCTCCTAGAGGGAATATAAAGTTAGACTCCAGAGAGCCTCTGGTCACAACATCAACCAGTCTTGAACCAATCAATACAGAGCCTTGTTTTATGTGTGTTTCTACTTAAAGACACCTCACTTAATATATATTGCTGATTTGTTAACACTGAACTCTCAACCAACAGCACTACTGTTCATGCCTGAATGAAGATTCGCTAGCAGACATATTTTATAAGTCACAATTACAGCCTTCTTGCAACTAGGAACACTAGACATCACATCAACACTACACAAGTGGGTCATTTTAAATAGCGAAATCACCAACAAAAACCACTGAAATATGGGAAATGTGGCACTAAACAGACCACGAGAGGGACACTTGTTCACAATATGGGAGCCAAAACCAGAAGGCAGAGCACGGCCTCAGCTAGAAATCTGTGCATTGGGCAACTTAAATTTTTCACCACTCTGTACTTGTTCACAAATGAGTAGAAAAGTACTCTAAGTATTGATATGGAAGCTATAAATTTTAGTCAGAAGGTCAGAATTCACAAAGACAGATCTATGAATAACGATAGAGGCTGCACGGTAACTCTTTCCTGTAACCCAGCTAGTCTGCAGAGAATCATGGCTAGATGTTTAAGCCCATCATCATTACAGTTCATCTTTAAGGTCATTCAAGCTACTTTCACCTGGGGGAGAGGCCCTTAGTATTAATATACTGTTTAAAACAAAAATACAAATGAAGAGATGACTGGCAGGGTTGTTTTTTAAATGTAGTCTATTTTACCTGGGTATGTTTGGCAAATTCGTGTGTTTAACTCGCGACATGGCCATAATGCAATGCAAACTGGCATTAACCGTAAGATAATTTTTAATATTAATTCATGGATCGTCCATGGATTAATTCATGGATCACCAGTATTAGCATGGTCTGCAGGAGAAACACAAGTTTTCAGTGATGTGTCAATCATCCTTAACTTCATCTGGATCTTTCTGTGTCGGTCACCTCATCTGGAGAGAGCCCAGTGTCTATGCACTCCTTTGAGAGCATGTGGCTCCAGCGCATGACTTTTCCAAGGCTCCCTGTGGCAGGCTCCTAAGGGAATGTGATTCAGGTCTCTTCAAGGAGTTCATCACTTCCTTTCCAGATTACAATGCAATTAAAGGAAACCACTGTTTTATCTTCTGGGCAAAGAGCGACAGAGGCCCTAGGAAGGAAAGAGGCCCAGACACAGTAAAGGAGCAAGTTAAACCAAACCACCGTTCGGACTGTCCTTCTGGGCTGTGCAATCTGCCCCAAGTCACGCTCTGTTCCCGGGCTTCAGTTTCCTCAACTGGAATGAGAAGATGCTTTAGGCCAGAGGTTAACAGATACTTTTACAAAGATCCAGACAGCAAATAGTTGAGCCTTAATGGGTCAAGAGGCAAAATCAAGGATATTTGTAGGAACTTGTAACATGAAAGAAAATTAAGGTTCACAATTTTTTTCAACCATTTTGAAATGGAAAAACCAGTATTAGTTCACAGACCATATGAAAAGAGGCAGTGACTGGATTTAGTTCTTGGGATGTAGTGTGGTGACCCTTCTTTAGATCAGATCTGGGCTGCCCAACAGAACTTTCTTTGATGATGGAGATGTTTTCTGTCTGCACCATGGCTATCGAACACTTGCAGTGCGGCTAGGGTGATGGGGGAAGTGAATTGTTAGTCTTAGTTCATTTTAATTTACTTAAATTGAAATAGGCATACAGGGCTAGTGGCTAAGCCTGGCTAAGCCTAGCATCAGACCTTCCCCCCACTTTTTCAGGCCCTAATACTTTTCGGTTCTATAGATCACGGCCTGCAAGGCTTCTGCTTTATGAAGCTGGCGAATGTGGACAGGCTTTGAAGATTGTGCCCTCACTGATCACTCCGGCCTGCACTGATGTTCTTTTCCCTGGTTTCCATCATGTCTCTAGTCCGACCATACCCATTCTAATGCTAAGTTCCAAACTAGGCAGGGAGATGCTCCAAAGTGCCCTAATAAACTCAAGGGATGCTACAGAATACTTTAAATTTGAAGAACCACACCATACTAAACATTTTGTCTACCCATACCAGTGTAAATGAGTACTAACTCAACATCTACCTGCTAGTTGACACACAATGCCTAGTTTGGAGCTTCATCCTTAGATAGAGCCACACTCCTTTCAATGAAGTCATATCTCTGCCAAGCTGGGCTTTCAGCGGTTATCCAAAGCCAGGAATGCAGTGCTGCCTTAGTCTATCCAGGCTGCTGAAACAAGGTCCCATAGTTGAGGTGACTCATAAATAACAGAAATGTAATTCTCACAGTTTTAGAGGCTGGAGGTTCAAAGTCAGAGAGCTAGCATGGGTGGGTTCTGCTGAGAACTCTCTTCCATATTGCAGAGGGCCCTCTTCTCATGCTGTCTTCATGTGGCGGACGGAGAGAGAGCACTGCAGTCTCTTCTTACAGGGTCACTCACCCCACTATGAGGTCTCCACCCTCATAACATAATTATCCCCCAAATTCCACCCCACTGGGAGTAGGGTTTCAACACATAAATTTGGGCAGAGAGGGGGAAAGAAGACATCAACATTCAGTTCATTGCAGGTGCTCAGTTTGATTCCAAGATTTCCTTCAAGTACAACTTCTTTTATCCCTTTCTTTCACTCTACCTCAAAAGTGGTGCCTCTCAATTGTTCTGATCCACAAAGCCCAACAACTTCCTTGACAAAATTCCCGACAGTAATGAGCCCTGACAAGAGCCGGATGAACTTTCCTGCCAAAACCTCAGATCTGGGCTGCCCAACAGAACTTTCTTTGATGATGGAGATGTTTTCTGTCTGCACCATGGCTATCGAACACTTGCAGTGCGGCTAGGGTGATGGGGGAAGTGAATTGTTAGTCTTAGTTCATTTTAATTTACTTAAATTGAAATAGGCATACAGGGCTAGTGGCTAAGCCTGGCTAAGCCTAGCATCAGACCTTCCCCCCACTTTTTCAGGCCCTAATACTTTTCGGTTCTATAGATCACGGCCTGCAAGGCTTCTGCTTTATGAAGCTGGCGAATGTGGACAGGCTTTGAAGATTGTGCCCTCACTGATCACTCCGGCCTGCACTGATGTTCTTTTCCCTGGTTTCCATCATGTCTCTAGTCCGACCATACCCATTCTAATGCTAAGTTCCAAACTAGGCAGGGAGATGCTCCAAAGTGCCCTAATAAACTCAAGGGATGCTACAGAATACTTTAAATTTGAAGAACCACACCATACTAAACATTTTGTCTACCCATACCAGTGTAAATGAGTACTAACTCAACATCTACCTGCTAGTTGACACACAATGCCTAGTTTGGAGCTTCATCCTTAGATAGAGCCACACTCCTTTCAATGAAGTCATATCTCTGCCAAGCTGGGCTTTCAGCGGTTATCCAAAGCCAGGAATGCAGTGCTGCCTTAGTCTATCCAGGCTGCTGAAACAAGGTCCCATAGTTGAGGTGACTCATAAATAACAGAAATGTAATTCTCACAGTTTTAGAGGCTGGAGGTTCAAAGTCAGAGAGCTAGCATGGGTGGGTTCTGCTGAGAACTCTCTTCCATATTGCAGAGGGCCCTCTTCTCATGCTGTCTTCATGTGGCGGACGGAGAGAGAGCACTGCAGTCTCTTCTTACAGGGTCACTCACCCCACTATGAGGTCTCCACCCTCATAACATAATTATCCCCCAAATTCCACCCCACTGGGAGTAGGGTTTCAACACATAAATTTGGGCAGAGAGGGGGAAAGAAGACATCAACATTCAGTTCATTGCAGGTGCTCAGTTTGATTCCAAGATTTCCTTCAAGTACAACTTCTTTTATCCCTTTCTTTCACTCTACCTCAAAAGTGGTGCCTCTCAATTGTTCTGATCCACAAAGCCCAACAACTTCCTTGACAAAATTCCCGACAGTAATGAGCCCTGACAAGAGCCGGATGAACTTTCCCTGCCAAAATCTGGCTAACGCAAGATACGGCCCAAGGTTTACATGAAAATATTGAAGCATTTGTCAGATGTAAACTGGTCCTCCCAAACTCATCAGGAGTATTTGTTTGTTTATTTTTAGGGCCTTTAGGAGTTCTTTGTTTGTCTCTCCAATGGTTAACTTCAATTTATTTCTGCTTCTGGAAGGAATGGAAAGAAGCCTGGTTCTGATACTGATCAACATTATCCCTGCCAGGGAATAACAGTCCATTCCATGGTCCTCCCTGCCAAGGAGCAGCCCTTTCTCCACTTGCCCTGTGGACACAGTAAGTTTAAAATATGATCTGCAGTCTTTATGATGTTCTTTCCAACTAACGGGTTTCCCTGGTATCTGGCTGCTGCCTGCACAAACAGCAATGAACATTTTTTTCCATTTTGATCATGGGGGGAAACCGGGATACAAAGCAAGTGCCTGCAGGAAAAATCATATATAGTCTGTGCCCTGTTTGTCCCTAGAACCTCCATTAAAAACCTGAAATCCAAGGCACGCGCCATGTGAGGAGGTCATCTCTGCTAACTACAGAGGCAGCGGAGGGCTCTGTCCAGTTTCATGGGGAAAGTTCTACAAGGACAGGTGCTGCTGCATTCCACCCTCACCCTGAAAAATTCCCCCAAAGGCACGCGCCATGTGAGGAGGTCATCTCTCTAACACAGAAAGCAGAGCTAGCATGGGTGGGCTTCCCCCTTTTTCCCCTTTGTCTTCATGTGGCGGACGGAGAGAGAGCACTGCAGTCTCTTCTTACAGGGTCACTCACCCCACTATGAGGTCTCCACCCTCATAACATAATTATCCCCCAAATTCCACCCCACTGGGAGTAGGGTTTCAACACATAAATTTGGGCAGAGAGGGGGAAAGAAGACATCAACATTCAGTTCATTGCAGGTGCTCAGTTTGATTCCAAGATTTCCTTCAAGTACAACTTCTTTTATCCCTTTCTTTCACTCTACCTCAAAAGTGGTGCCTCTCAATTGTTCTGATCCACAAAGCCCAACAACTTCCTTGACAAAATTCCCGACAGTAATGAGCCCTGACAAGAGCCGGATGAACTTTCCCTGCCAAAATCTGGCTAACGCAAGATACGGCCCAAGGTTTACATGAAAATATTGAAGCATTTGTCAGATGTAAACTGGTCCTCCCAAACTCATCAGGAGTATTTGTTTGTTTATTTTTAGGGCCTTTAGGAGTTCTTTGTTTGTCTCTCCAATGGTTAACTTCAATTTATTTCTGCTTCTGGAAGGAATGGAAAGAAGCCTGGTTCTGATACTGATCAACATTATCCCTGCCAGGGAATAACAGTCCATTCCATGGTCCTCCCTGCCAAGGAGCAGCCCTTTCTCCACTTGCCCTGTGGACACAGTAAGTTTAAAATATGATCTGCAGTCTTTATGATGTTCTTTCCAACTAACGGGTTTCCCTGGTATCTGGCTGCTGCCTGCACAAACAGCAATGAACATTTTTTTCCATTTTGATCATGGGGGGAAACCGGGATACAAAGCAAGTGCCTGCAGGAAAAATCATATATAGTCTGTGCCCTGTTTGTCCCTAGAACCTCCATTAAAAACCTGAAATCCAAGGCACGCGCCATGTGAGGAGGTCATCTCTGCTAACTACAGAGGCAGCGGAGGGCTCTGTCCAGTTTCATGGGGAAAGTTCTACAAGGACAGGTGCTGCTGCATTCCACCCTCACCCAAGAGGGTGAGCCCCACACAAAGACCTTTCACCACCAGGTCAGGCTTGTGGATATTCTGGCTTTTGACTTCACAATTTCCCTTAGTTGAGAAGCAGCCTACTTTACTTAGGTTCTCTCTACTGTGTCATGCTGGGAGAAAATCTCACTTTTATACTGAAAACAAAAGATCTTTAAACCCATTTTATCCAAAAACAACAACAAAAAAACAAAAATAAGACTTAAGTCCTGGTAGTGCACTTCTGACTCTTGCCAGTACCCACTGATGGCTGGTGGTGGCAGAGCGTGTCAGGGGAGGTGCAAACCTAGCAGGTTTCTCCTCTGCAAAAACAAAGGGTTTACCTTCAAAAAGCTAAAGGAAGGCTGGATAACCTTCTCCCTCTGAAACGTAATGATTCTACGGACAGTTCTGAAGGGTTTCATAGGCTCTCCTTGCTAGATGATGGTGGACAGATTCTATAAACTTTTCTTCCTTAATTTGACTCAGTTTAGAAATCTACCTGGGCCCAACAACATGTTAATTGCTAGAGGTATAAAGACGAGCAAGGCCCAGTCCTTGTCTGCACGTAACTCAAAGAAGAGGAAGGAAACAAATGCATAAAAAATAACTCTAAGTATCCTCCGAGAATGGAGCAAGGCAGTCACGGAGCTCTAAGGAGAGGATGGCACCTGGAAGGTGGAGCACACGTGCTTCTCCAGGAGCTCAGGGACCATGGATGCGCATCTCAGGAAGAAGGGAAGTGTGCACGTGGGATGATGAGTGCGATGCAGTCAGGTAAAAGCAAGGTTACTAGCTTTTCTCAGCCTCCTATCACCCAACTCTAGATTTCCCTCCTCCAATCCATTTTTCACTCCAAGTCAGAGCCATCTCTCTAAAAACCAATTCTCTTAGAACCCCTCGGCAACTACTCTTGGCATGGTTTGAAATGTACTCCATAATCTGGCCACTTCTTTTCTCTCCAGTCTCAGCTTTACCATCTGACCAGTGTTCTGTGGCACCAATCTGTTCCCACCATGGAGCCAAGTTAAGTCCTCTTGCTCTTCTAGGACTTAGCTTAAGGGTGCCTCTACTAAGACATCTTTCTCGACTCCCAAGGCGGGTTGAGCTTTTTCTCAAGTGACCCTGGGTATCCTATAGCACATATCAGACTGTATAACCCACCCCCACATGCACACACACACATACACACACACACACGTGTGCACGACTGTCAGCTACTTGAGGGTGTATGTGTGCTTTGTCACTCAGTCATGTCTGATGCTTTGCAATCCTCTGGATTGCAGCCTGCCAGGCTCCCTTGTCCATGGAATTTTCCAGGCAAGAGTACTGGAATGGACTGCCATTTCTTCCAGGGGATCTTCCTGACACAGGGATTGAACCCGTGTCTCATGTGTCTCTTGCATTGGCAGAGCAGGTTCTTTACCACTGAGCCTCCTGGGAAGCCCCTGCTTAAGCGTAAGCGCTCAATAAGTATTTGTAGAAGGGCTTCCCTGGTAGCTCAGTGGTTAAGAGTTTGCCTGCCAATGCACGAGACACAGGTTTGATCCCTGATCCAGGAAGATCCCACATGCTGCAGAGCAACTAAGCCCGTAAGTCACAATGATGGAGCCTGTGCTCTAGAGCCTCAGAGCCACAACTATGGAGTCCATGTGCTGCAATTACTGAAGCCTGTGTGCCCTAGACACCAAATTCCACAACAAGAAAAGTCCCCACAACAAGAAGCCTGCTCACCTCAACTAGAGAGGAGCTCCCACTCCCTGCAACTAGAGGAGAGCCTGCAGCAGCAGTGAAAACCCAGAATAGCCAAAAAAAAAAAAAAAAACCCTTTTAACAACAAAAAAAGTATTTGTAGAACGAAGAAAGGAGGGATGGTAAGAGGAAAGGATAGGACCCTAGAACAATCTCAAATGTAAGGCATAAACTAAAGAACTAAGAGCCAAGGAAAAAGTAATGAGAATGATGGAAGGAAAAGTCATATACCATGGAAGTAAAGAAGAAGAGAACTTTCAGTAGGAAGCTCCTCTTTTTTAATAGTTATTTATTTTGGCAGCACTGGGTCTTAGCTCCAGCATGCAGCATCTTCATTTTGGCATCTAGGCTTCTTCATTGTGGCATGTGAGATCTAATTCCTCCACCAGGGATCAAACCTGGGTCCCGTGCACTGTGAGTACAGAGTCTTACCATTAGGCCATCAGGGAAGTCCCTGGCTCTTCTAGTTGTAAGAGATACACTCTAGGGAAATCTGGTAACTAATGATTAAAACTGGGTTCTTTTCCCTTTCTATACACCATGGACCTCTGTGGAAGTATGGTGAAATCTATGGGCCCCTTCTCAACATAATACGGTTAGATACATAAAATACAACATATGTGATAAATTATTTATATTGGAATACAGTTACTGAAATATTAAAACATTATACAATGGTCACCTATGTGCTTCTTTATTCATGCATTAAGTAATAAGATCCAGCGGTAGGTTCAGCAATCACTACAGCTTCTCAGTGAAAGGAAACAATAGTGCGCGATATCTACCACAACTGCAATGTGAAACTGAAATATCTAGGGATAGTTTTAACACTTCTGCGGTTTGCTGCCCATACTCATGGTTGAAAGAAATGCTGAATTTCAGTTAACGGTTAGTATGTTCCCCAGCAAAATTCATAGACCCCAACCAAGTTACTGAATTGGCAATGAAGTCCTAGATGACCTTTGTCTGAGCGTTTCAGGCAAGTGAGGGGCCTAAAGCCAGAGTGAAAATTAAGTGACAAATGAATGAAAGAAGAGGAGAGGGAGGGGTAAGGTTGTAGGCTTCTCTTTCCAGATGTTTTTTGTGGCCAAAAGAATGAAAAGGCTTGGTGAAGCATGAAGAAGAAGAATGCCCAGGGGATACAGAAATAGGACACGCCCTCTCCTTGTGACCCAAAAAGTAATGTTAGGAACGAGGCTAAATCACTGTTGGAAAAAGTCCCTGAAACGTGAACAAAGGGCAGTAAATCAGGACACAGAGTTATTAGCCCTGTTTTTACTCATGTAGGGAGATGGGGAAGATCTGCAGAGCCTTAGAGGCAGAACTGCAGGGAAGAAGAGACAAACAATGCCAGGAGATTCTTTTCCCCTGAAAAAATAACTGACCGTCATTTAGAATAAAACAGACAATGGGCTAACTCTAGATTGAGTCCATGATTTCCACTCTTCATGTACAGTTGATTATAAAAAGGACCATAAAAAGAATTCTCCTCATCTACAGGGAAAACAGTTTCCCAGAAACCTGCTCCAGATACAGCTTTACTTGTAAGGATATGAGATGGTCTCAGGACAATACAAGTTATTTAACCTAATCTTTTTGAGTCAACAATTGAATACTATGAATAGCAGTTGATATCTGAGGCATCAGATGCCTAAAAAAGAAAACAGAAAAAGAATGTGTGTATGAGAGACAGAAAAGACATTCAAGAAAACGGCAGAACAGACCCGACGATTACTAAACACAGAACATAACTAAAACAGAAAAGGACAAAGTTTGGGTTTCTTAATAACCATCCTTTTGGAGCCAGAGGTGCGGTGTGGGAGGCTCCTGAAATCTGATGAGCTGTATGGAGCATGTGAGGAGACAGTGAACAGAAGGAAAGCTGTGCAGATATGCAAATACCCTATTCAAACCCAATCTTCGCTTTTCCTGCAACTGAGGGTAATTAAGTGGTTAGAGAGCTGCCTTTGAGCCTCTGCTCCTCAGAAACAATCACAGATTTCAGTTAACGGTTAGTATGTTCCCCAGCAAAATTCATAGACCCCAACCAAGTTACTGAATTGGCAATGAAGTCCTAGATGACCTTTGTCTGAGCGTTTCAGGCAAGTGAGGGGCCTAAAGCCAGAGTGAAAATTAAGTGACAAATGAATGAAAGAAGAGGAGAGGGAGGGGTAAGGTTGTAGGCTTCTCTTTCCAGATGTTTTTTGTGGCCAAAAGAATGAAAAGGCTTGGTGAAGCATGAAGAAGAAGAATGCCCAGGGGATACAGAAATAGGACACGCCCTCTCCTTGTGACCCAAAAAGTAATGTTAGGAACGAGGCTAAATCACTGTTGGAAAAAGTCCCTGAAACGTGAACAAAGGGCAGTAAATCAGGACACAGAGTTATTAGCCCTGTTTTTACTCATGTAGGGAGATGGGGAAGATCTGCAGAGCCTTAGAGGCAGAACTGCAGGGAAGAAGAGACAAACAATGCCAGGAGATTCTTTTCCCCTGAAAAAATAACTGACCGTCATTTAGAATAAAACAGACAATGGGCTAACTCTAGATTGAGTCCATGATTTCCACTCTTCATGTACAGTTGATTATAAAAAGGACCATAAAAAGAATTCTCCTCATCTACAGGGAAAACAGTTTCCCAGAAACCTGCTCCAGATACAGCTTTACTTGTAAGGATATGAGATGGTCTCAGGACAATACAAGTTATTTAACCTAATCTTTTTGAGTCAACAATTGAATACTATGAATAGCAGTTGATATCTGAGGCATCAGATGCCTAAAAAAGAAAACAGAAAAAGAATGTGTGTATGAGAGACAGAAAAGACATTCAAGAAAACGGCAGAACAGACCCGACGATTACTAAACACAGAACATAACTAAAACAGAAAAGGACAAAGTTTGGGTTTCTTAATAACCATCCTTTTGGAGCCAGAGGTGCGGTGTGGGAGGCTCCTGAAATCTGATGAGCTGTATGGAGCATGTGAGGAGACAGTGAACAGAAGGAAAGCTGTGCAGATATGCAAATACCCTATTCAAACCCAATCTTCGCTTTTCCTGCAACTGAGGGTAATTAAGTGGTTAGAGAGCTGCCTTTGAGCCTCTGCTCCTCAGAAACAATCACAGATTTGTTGGCTAGTTGACTTCATCCGGCCTAGGCCAGACCAAGATAAATCAAAATAAATGTCCAGGGACACAAAACCCAGAGCCTGTGTGATCCTGGGAGCGACTATACAGCCTCTTGTGGCTGTGGGGAGGCGGCCGTCTGGCGTGCAGCTTGGTACCGCGACTGGAGCTCAGGTGCTGTGAGGCATAAGACGGAAAGAACAACGACACCACTCTGCATTTGTCACTGGTCGTCAATGATTATGTTGTCCTGTGCAAGCAGCCCACAGCCCTTTCCAGAATTGACCGCCATCCACCTCCCCCATGTCTCCGTGAGCCCCACCAGCCGGCAGCCAGACTGCATTATCAGCCCACATTCCAGCCCCAGAGTGAGTGGGAGAAGGATTTACTCAAGGTCACCCAGCAGATGGAGGGCAAGCCTCGGGTAGTGCTCACCCCTAACCTCGTGTCTTATCTGTCAAAGCACTGTTCATCTCAACCTGCAGCTTCCAGGGAAACAGCACAAAAAGAACTCTTTTCCAAGTGCATTCAAGGTCATCCTTTGCAGGGCCAACCCGGAGGCCTCAGAGGACCTAACATTGGGATTAAGGGGAAAAGATCATCCTTTCCAAACCTAATCACTTAGGTTTCTAACACCCCATCTTCTGCCTTCATGGAATAAACTAATTCTGGATTCCCAGAGACACTATTAAACACGATGTAGAAACCAGAGCTCCATATTTCTAGGGAGTCTGAGATGCTGTCAACAGTTGGCTTTGGGGAATTAAACACGGGGGTTTTTTAAAAAACCGAGATTCAAGAAAACGGCAGAACAGACCCGACGATTACTAAACACAGAACATAACTAAAAAAAGGAAAGGGGCTAACCATCCTTTTGGAGCCAGAGGGGGTGTGGGAGGCTCCTGAAATCTGATGAGCTGTATGGAGCATGTGAGGAGACAGTGAACAGAAGGAAAGCTGTGCAGATATGCAAATACCCTATTCAAACCCAATCTTCGCTTTTCCTGCAACTGAGGGTAATTAAGTGGTTAGAGAGCTGCCTTTGAGCCTCTGCTCCTCAGAAACAATCACAAATTTGTTGGCTAGTTGACTTCATCCGGCCTAGGCCAGACCAAGATAAATCAAAATAAATGTCCAGGGACACAAAACCCAGAGCCTGTGTGATCCTGGGAGCGACTATACAGCCTCTTGTGGCTGTGGGGAGGCGGCCGTCTGGCGTGCAGCTTGGTACCGCGACTGGAGCTCAGGTGCTGTGAGGCATAAGACGGAAAGAACAACGACACCACTCTGCATTTGTCACTGGTCGTCAATGATTATGTTGTCCTGTGCAAGCAGCCCACAGCCCTTTCCAGAATTGACCGCCATCCACCTCCCCCATGTCTCCGTGAGCCCCACCAGCCGGCAGCCAGACTGCATTATCAGCCCACATTCCAGCCCCAGAGTGAGTGGGAGAAGGATTTACTCAAGGTCACCCAGCAGATGGAGGGCAAGCCTCGGGTAGTGCTCACCCCTAACCTCGTGTCTTATCTGTCAAAGCACTGTTCATCTCAACCTGCAGCTTCCAGGGAAACAGCACAAAAAGAACTCTTTTCCAAGTGCATTCAAGGTCATCCTTTGCAGGGCCAACCCGGAGGCCTCAGAGGACCTAACATTGGGATTAAGGGGAAAAGATCATCCTTTCCAAACCTAATCACTTAGGTTTCTAACACCCCATCTTCTGCCTTCATGGAATAAACTAATTCTGGATTCCCAGAGACACTATAAATTAAACACGATGTAGAAACCAGAGCTCCATATTTCTAGGGAGTCTGAGATGCTGTCAACAGTTGGCTTTGGGGTAACTCTAGATCTCAGGGAGCAAGTCTCCAGAGAAGGGCAGCTGTTCTTTGCTCTAAAGAGTCTCTTGGCACTCTGGCAGCTCCCTGGGGAGGAGACTGAGCCCCCTCCAGCACTAACCCCTCTGTTTATGAACAGGGTGCCTGTAAAACCCAAACCAAGTGAAGCTCCTGCCCAGACAAGGGTGCCTCCGTGCGCAAGAAAAGGGAGGACTTCTACCCAGTAGGGCAAAGGGAGGAAGCTTCCCAGGCAAGCCCTGAACTCTTACTGACCTGGCCTTGTACTCTGACTTACCAGCCCGTGAACTCTGACCTGTCTGTGAACTCTGACCTGACCTTGAATTCTGACCAGACCCTGAATTCTGACTTATCAGCCCATGAACGGACTGATTTGCCCTTGAACTCTGACGAGCCCATGAACTCTGACTTACCAACCTATGAACTCTAACCTACCTGCCCCAGGCAGGTTTGCCCCGGGTGGCTGCCCTGTAAATATCTAATGAGAGCCCACAAACATTCGGATTCTCTCTTGTCAAGAGCACAGCTGAGAGAGGGTGGGAAAGGTCAAGGGTGATAGCAGGTGTCTGCACTCACCTGGAGGGCCTGCCCTCTAGCATTTTCTCCCCGCTGGCTCTGTGTAGAGGAAGAGGCCTGGTACTCGGAGCCCCACCCCTCCCACGCCATTGGCTCGTTGCTCCTTCCGGTCAGGACCGGAAGTGCTAAGAACCCAGCTGCCTTTAAAGGGCGGCTCGGTAGCTGGGAGCAACGTTTTACCTGAAGCTGGTAACACCACAACCAAGTAAAACTGCCTATGAGCTACTGCAGGTCAAGGTTGCAAATGAAATGAAAAGAAAGAACAGAGGCGCTAGCTACACCTCAAACACACAGATCATGAAAGAAAAATCAAACTAAAAGTTGGATCATCCTTTCCAAACCTAATCACTTAGGTTTCTAACACCCCATCTTCTGCCTTCATGGAATAAACTAATTCTGGATTCCCAGAGACACTATAAATTAAACACGATGTAGAAACCAGAGCTCCATATTTCTAGGGAGTCTGAGATGCTGTCAACAGTTGGCTTTGGGGTAACTCTAGATCTCAGGGAGCAAGTCTCCAGAGAAGGGCAGCTGTTCTTTGCTCTAAAGAGTCTCTTGGCACTCTGGCAGCTCCCTGGGGAGGAGACTGAGCCCCCTCCAGCACTAACCCCTCTGTTTATGAACAGGGTGCCTGTAAAACCCAAACCAAGTGAAGCTCCTGCCCAGACAAGGGTGCCGCCGGGCGCAAGAGAGGGGCGGACTTCTACCCAGTAGGGCAAAGGGAGGAAGCTTCCCAGGCAAGCCCTGAACTCTTACTGACCTGGCCTTGTACTCTGACTTACCAGCCCGTGAACTCTGACCTGTCTGTGAACTCTGACCTGACCTTGAATTCTGACCAGACCCTGAATTCTGACTTATCAGCCCATGAACGGACTGATTTGCCCTTGAACTCTGACGAGCCCATGAACTCTGACTTACCAACCTATGAACTCGAACCTACCTGCCCCAGGCAGGTTTGCCCCGGGTGGCTGCCCTGTAAATATCTAATGAGAGCCCACAAACATTCGGATTCTCTCTTGTCAAGAGCACAGCTGAGAGAGGGTGGGAAAGGTCAAGGGTGATAGCAGGTGTCTGCACTCACCTGGAGGGCCTGCCCTCTAGCATTTTCTCCCCGCTGGCTCTGTGTAGAGGAAGAGGCCTGGTACTCGGAGCCCCACCCCTCCCACGCCATTGGCTCATTGCTCCTTCCGGTCAGGACCGGAAGTGCTAAGAACCCAGCTGCCTTTAAAGGGCGGCTCGGTAGCTGGGAGCAACGTTTTACCTGAAGCTGGTAACACCACAACCAAGTAAAACTGCCTATGAGCTACTGCAGGTCAAGGTTGCAAATGAAATGAAAAGAAAGAACAGAGGCGCTAGCTACACCTCAAACACACAGATCATGAAAGACATCACTAAAGTTGGAGCAAATTTATCGCGCCTCCCCCTTCACCAAACATTTTAGTACTTTGGAACTTCTCTAGTTCTTAATAGGTGTTATAAAATGCAAGAGTCCAGTGGCCAAAGGAAACCCTTCTATCACTATCTGTTCTTGTTTAATAAAATGATCACCTAGAAACATCTATGAAATGATGGTTAAACATTCATTATGAGATCCTTTCTAAAGGAGAGGTGGGGATTTCCATCACTAAGAGACCTCTTTGACTCCTTCAGCTTACTGCCAAGTCCAGCATCCAGTCACTAGGGGACACCCATCACCATGGCTTATCTGCTTGGCTCCCACAGAAGTCCAAGAGCCCTAAGGAAGAAAGTCACCAGCAGCTCTGCTCCCAATGCAAAATGCACACCTAACAGACCCCTCTCTGCTGCCTGACAATCCTTTGATTTCTGCCCATCTCCCTCCCCACCCCACTCCCATCTGGCACAACCCCCTGGAGGCTCCAAAGCTCCCTCCTACAGTTTACCCTGGCCTCCACCTCCAGCCTGCCTTTCTCTCTGCTCACCATACCAATCTTGTGTCTCTCTAGCCCAAAAAGTACAGATTTCCTCCACTCTAAGATAGTCACACTCCTCTTATGCTTCAGACCCCTAACGTCAGATGGACTTCACATCCACGACCACTCTTTCTCCATATCTTTATTTGGGCTTTTCTACAGCTGCTGCCCTGAAAACTGTCATTCCCTACGACAACCACCACCACCACCACCACCAGGATACGGGCATGGGGGCTTCCCTTTGAAGTGCATCACCTCCCTCTTCAGCCGAACTTCTGCTCAAGTAATCTCCCCTTCCTTACATTTCCTTAGCATTCATTTCTTCCTTACCCTAAGCAGTCTGACCCACCACTCTAACCAAGTTCTCGACCGGAAGTGCTAAGAACCCAGCTGCCTTTAAAGGGCGGCTCGGTAGCTGGGAGCAACGTTTTACCTGAAGCTGGTAACACCACAACCAAGTAAAACTGCCTATGAGCTACTGCAGGTCAAGGTTGCAAATGAAATGAAAAGAAAGAACAGAGGCGCTAGCTACACCTCAAACACACAGATCATGAAAGACATCACTAAAGTTGGAGCAAATTTATCGCCTCCCCTTCACCAAACATTTTAGTACTTTGGAACTTCTCTAGTTCTTAATAGGTGTTATAAAATGCAAGAGTCCAGTGGCCAAAGGAAACCCTTCTATCACTATCTGTTCTTGTTTAATAAAATGATCACCTAGAAACATCTATGAAATGATGGTTAAACATTCATTATGAGATCCTTTCTAAAGGAGAGGTGGGGATTTCCATCACTAAGAGACCTCTTTGACTCCTTCAGCTTACTGCCAAGTCCAGCATCCAGTCACTAGGGGACACCCATCACCATGGCTTATCTGCTTGGCTCCCACAGAAGTCCAAGAGCCCTAAGGAAGAAAGTCACCAGCAGCTCTGCTCCCAATGCAAAATGCACACCTAACAGACCCCTCTCTGCTGCCTGACAATCCTTTGATTTCTGCCCATCTCCCTCCCCACCCCACTCCCATCTGGCACAACCCCCTGGAGGCTCCAAAGCTCCCTCCTACAGTTTACCCTGGCCTCCACCTCCAGCCTGCCTTTCTCTCTGCTCACCATACCAATCTTGTGTCTCTCTAGCCCAAAAAGTACAGATTTCCTCCACTCTAAGATAGTCACACTCCTCTTATGCTTCAGACCCCTAACGTCAGATGGACTTCACATCCACGACCACTCTTTCTCCATATCTTTATTTGGGCTTTTCTACAGCTGCTGCCCTGAAAACTGTCATTCCCTACGACAACCACCACCACCACCACCACCAGGATACGGGCATGGGGGCTTCCCTTTGAAGTGCATCACCTCCCTCTTCAGCCGAACTTCTGCTCAAGTAATCTCCCCTTCCTTACATTTCCTTAGCATTCATTTCTTCCTTACCCTAAGCAGTCTGACCCACACCACAAGGTTCTCCTGAAACCATGAGTTCTCAAATGTCAGCAGTAACCCTAGACCACCTCTAACAACAACCTTTTCTCATCCACCTTTAATTCTCTGAAACATCTTTCAATTTGGTAACAACCACCTCCACGCTACCTCTCAAGTGTCCTGCATTTTGATTTCTAGGACAGTCTGCCCTCCTGGGTTTAACTCTCTGGTGTTTCCCTTCTGTCTCCTTTACAGTCTTCTTCCAACGGTGGGAACTGTAGGATAATCCATCCCCAAGCCTCATTATTATTCCTCATCCTTGTACTTTTCTCATCATGTGCCTTCTCTGAAGCAGCCCATTGATCCTCACTGCTAACAGGACAAAGTACCAATTCATTATCCTAGTCGTTGAGGTCTTCCATATGACCCTACATGGCCCATCTTAGCTCCAACCAGGCTGCTGGTGTTCTTCCTGAACCACAGGTATCGATCAGGTCCAAGGTTCGACCTGGACCACATTCCTTCTCTCTCTCAGCATTTTACTCCTATTTCAAACTCTAGCTAAACTCTCATCTTGTCTCACTTGTATCACTATTATGAATGCACAGAAAACCAGGAAAGTATCCTTATTATTGTAAATCTCCTAAGGCCTATGGTGGATGTAGAGAAGCCAAAGCCAACTGCTAAATGGTATTAAGCAATTTATTTAATAAATATACTTTATGCATCTAATAAACATACTTAACTTATGTATTCTTTTGCCTTAAGTATCAGCACAACAAACAAAATCTGGGACATAGTTTTTCTTCAAATATTGCTTACTGTGCAGACATTAGTGATCATGAAGTCTATCATTATACATTAGAGTTTTCATAAGTTAGGTTCAGAAATTCAGTACTAAATAGATTTGTTTCTCCTACTTATTGGGATTAGAGTGAGCAGTCATTAGCTGGTGGCAGTGTGTCACACTAGACTGTGTGGCTTAAAGATGGCTTTGCCTTCACTGTAGTTTATCTGAAATAGTGATAAGCAGACGTTTCCTATTTTACAAAATAAAGCTCCTTGTTAAAGCACCTAATTGTAAATGTCCAATAATATTACACCAACACTATGTTTAAAAGACAACACTGGGGACTTCCCTGGTGGCACAGTGGATAAAAATTCACTTGCCGGGCTTCTCCTGGTGGTCCAGTGGGTAAGGACACCGCCTTGCAGTGCAAGGGGTGCCAGTTTGAGCCCTAGCCTGGGAAGATCCCACGTGCTGCGGAGCGGCTGGACTGATGTGTCCAATTACCAAGCCGGAGCTCTCGGGCGCATGCGCCCACAGCCGGAGCTCTGCGACAACAGACACCACCGCGATGGGAGGCCCACAGGAGACAAAGAACAAAGACGGATGAACATAGAGAACCGAAAGACCAATAGAAGTGGCCTGCCTGCTCCCCTCCTTCCCCAACCCGAACCCCGCCCAAAAATAAATAAATAAATAAATCTTAAAAAAAAAAAAAATTCACTTGCCAATTCAGGGGACTCGGGTTTGATCTCTAGTGGTACAGTGGTTAAGACTCTGTGTGTCCAATGCAAAGGGCGCAGGTTCGATTCCTGGTCAGGAAACTAAGGCCCCACATGCCAAGCAGTTTGGCCAAAATTTTGAAACTTATTAAAAATAAAAAATGAAAACTTCTGAGCTTTGCAAGGCAGAAATTTCATGGGTCATACTGTCCCATCTTTGCCCTGCCCTGTCCACACATAAAATAGAAACAGGCCAAGTTCTGCATCAGTTCAGCAGGTTGTTGAAGGAGCACAGTGCTCTCATACCTTAAATAATCCCTCCCCTTTATGGGAAAAAGACTCAGCCACGGACAAGCTCTTGGTCCCGGCCACAGTCGGCGTGATCAGTTCCAGAACTGCCTAAGCTCTGGGTGAATGGATCTTCTCTCTTGAGGAGGTAGCCAAACAGTTCCTTACAACTAACGACTTAAAGAGATCAGAATGGCAACGTCATAAACAGTCCTAGAGGAAAAAAAATCTGGGACATAGTTTTTCTTCAAATATTGCTTACTGTGCAGACATTAGTGATCATGAAGTCTATCATTATACATTAGAGTTTTCATAAGTTAGGTTCAGAAATTCAGTACTAAATAGATTTGTTTCTCCTACTTATTGGGATTAGAGTGAGCAGTCATTAGCTGGTGGCAGTGTGTCACACTAGACTGTGTGGCTTAAAGATGGCTTTGCCTTCACTGTAGTTTATCTGAAATAGTGATAAGCAGACGTTTCCTATTTTACAAAATAAAGCTCCTTGTTAAAGCACCTAATTGTAAATGTCCAATAATATTACACCAACACTATGTTTAAAAGACAACACTGGGGACTTCCCTGGTGGCACAGTGGATAAAAATTCACTTGCCGGGCTTCTCCTGGTGGTCCAGTGGGTAAGGACACCGCCTTGCAGTGCAAGGGGTGCCAGTTTGAGCCCTAGCCTGGGAAGATCCCACGTGCTGCGGAGCGGCTGGACTGATGTGTCCAATTACCAAGCCGGAGCTCTCGGGCGCATGCGCCCACAGCCGGAGCTCTGCGACAACAGACACCACCGCGATGGGAGGCCCACAGGAGACAAAGAACAAAGACGGATGAACATAGAGAACCGAAAGACCAATAGAAGTGGCCTGCCTGCTCCCCTCCTTCCCCAACCCGAACCCCGCCCAAAAATAAATAAATAAATAAATCTTAAAAAAAAAAAAAAAATTCACTTGCCAATTCAGGGGACTCGGGTTTGATCTCTAGTGGTACAGTGGTTAAGACTCTGTGTGTCCAATGCAAAGGGCGCAGGTTCGATTCCTGGTCAGGAAACTAAGGCCCCACATGCCAAGCAGTTTGGCCAAAATTTTGAAACTTATTAAAAATAAAAAATGAAAACTTCTGAGCTTTGCAAGGCAGAAATTTCATGGGTCATACTGTCCCATCTTTGCCCTGCCCTGTCCACACATAAAATAGAAACAGGCCAAGTTCTGCATCAGTTCAGCAGGTTGTTGAAGGAGCACAGTGCTCTCATACCTTAAATAATCCCTCCCCTTTATGGGAAAAAAAGACTCAGCCACGGACAAGCTCTTGGTCCCGGCCACAGTCGGCGTGATCAGTTCCGCAGAACTGCCTAAGCTCTGGGTGAATGGATCTTCTCTCTTGAGGAGGTAGCCAAACAGTTCCTTACAACTAACGACTTAAAGAGATCAGAATGGCAACGTCATAAAACAGTCCTAGAGGAGACTTACAAAACCATATGTTTTTAACTATTAAAACAATTTTATCATCGCCTGCCCCTCGGTAAATTAAAATGTGAGGTTGGGAAGGAAGGTTTCCAAAAACAATTTCTATGAATTGGAGAGTTTGAATTCTGTGACTCTATTTGGAATTTTCTTGCCCATCGACATTTACGTTGTGATTCAGTGATGATCCCCCATGTGTTTGTGTGCGTCTTTCTTAGAAGAAACATGTATCTACAGAGGCCTGGCACAAGAAAACACATCGCTGTCAGGAATCAGGCGGGCATGACCTTGATGACTTCAGTTTTAAAATTTTAAAAATCAAAACCTTTTCTTTTTAATTGAAGGCCTTGTTAAAATTATCAAACATGAGACGGTTTTAAAAGAAGGAACTAAATCCCCTTCCCTCAACTTTTAAATTTCCTATCAAAGACAAAAAGGCTTTCTCTGACTCAGTCTCTCTCTCTCTCTCTCCCTCTTCTTTCCAAAGCAGAGGACGCCCAGATTTTTAGCTGCAAAGCCTTGGAGACCCCAGAGGTTCAACTGTTAAGAACACCAATTTCCGACTGAGGAATCACATGCAAAGAGAGTGAAGGATAACTGACATCACAATTTACTGCCCCCAAAACAACCTTCTCAACTCAAAGCAAAACCATAATTATTGGTGAGAAAGACACTGCCTGTTAACTGGCTGTGAAAGAGTGATTTACAATGCATTCTCCCTCACCGTAGAAGGCCTCTTGGCAGCCACAAATACCGGTTTTGTGTATTCAGGAGCAAAGCTCAGAGGAGCAGAAGAGAGTTAAAAGGATATTCGGCAAGAGAAGTGTGCCCTTTTCCACCACATTGATTCCATAAAGTCACAGCACTGAGAGTGCTCTCATACCTTAAATAATCCCTCCCTTTATGGGAAAAAGACTCAGCCACGGACAAGCTCTTGGTCCCGGCCACAGTCGGCGTGATCAGTTCCAGAACTGCCTAAGCTCTGGGTGAATGGATCTTCTCTCTTGAGGAGGTAGCCAAACAGTTCCTTACAACTAACGACTTAAAGAGATCAGAATGGCAACGTCATAAAACAGTCCTAGAGGAGACTTACAAAACCATATGTTTTTAACTATTAAAACAATTTTATCATCGCCTGCCCCTCGGTAAATTAAAATGTGAGGTTGGGAAGGAAGGTTTCCAAAAACAATTTCTATGAATTGGAGAGTTTGAATTCTGTGACTCTATTTGGAATTTTCTTGCCCATCGACATTTACGTTGTGATTCAGTGATGATCCCCCATGTGTTTGTGTGCGTCTTTCTTAGAAGAAACATGTATCTACAGAGGCCTGGCACAAGAAAACACATCGCTGTCAGGAATCAGGCGGCATGACCTTGATGACTTCAGTTTTAAAATTTTAAAAATCAAAACCTTTTCTTTTTAATTGAAGGCCTTGTTAAAATTATCAAACATGAGACGGTTTTAAAAGAAGGAACTAAATCCCCTTCCCTCAACTTTTAAATTTCCTATCAAAGACAAAAAGGCTTTCTCTGACTCAGTCTCTCTCTCTCTCTCTCCCTCTTCTTTCCAAAGCAGAGGACGCCCAGATTTTTAGCTGCAAAGCCTTGGAGACCCCAGAGGTTCAACTGTTAAGAACACCAATTTCCGACTGAGGAATCACATGCAAAGAGAGTGAAGGATAACTGACATCACAATTTACTGCCCCCAAAACAACCTTCTCAACTCAAAGCAAAACCATAATTATTGGTGAGAAAGACACTGCCTGTTAACTGGCTGTGAAAGAGTGATTTACAATGCATTCTCCCTCACCGTAGAAGGCCTCTTGGCAGCCACAAATACCGGTTTTGTGTATTCAGGAGCAAAGCTCAGAGGAGCAGAAGAGAGTTAAAAGGATATTCGGCAAGAGAAGTGTGCCCTTTTCCACCACATTGATTCCATAAAGTCACAGCACTGAGAGCTCTTGGAAAATTCCCCATTAGGAAAACAAACTTCCACCATGATAAGGACAAAGACTGAACACTTTCTTTTTTTCCTCTTAAGTAGTTTCATATCCATTGAGATCTCTAGTCCAGCATTTACGGCTTACAGGAAGATAGGCCTGGCACAAAAGAGGAAAATGCTAATACAATTCTGAGTCCCAGAACAACCTGACCTAACCTTGCTGGATACAGACCACGTAAAATAGTATTAAGTTCTTCTATCTGAGGGAGCTGTCGAGCATTACGGCTAAAACAGGATAAGATAAGCAGGCGTCTAGGAGGACCCTTCCCTGACATTATCCTGAGAGAGGCTAGTTCTGGGAAGTCAAAGGGTGGAAGGATGGAAAAGCAGTCTGGAGGAGAGAGAAGCTTGCCTGTAAGCAGACCTTCAGAGGAACTGCCTAGAAAGGAACTCTACCAGGTTTCTCTGGTGGTCCAGTGGGTAAGGACACCGCCTTGCAGTGCAAGGGGTGCCGGTTCGATCCCTGGCCTGGGAAGATCCCACGTGCCGTGGAGCAGCTGGACTGATGTGTCCAATTACCGAACCGGAGCTCTGGAGCACATGTGCCCAGAGCTGCTGCTCTGCGACAACAGAGGCCACTGTGATGGGAGGCCCGACAACAAAGATGGATGAAAATAGACAAATGAAAGAGCAATAGAAGTGGCCCGCCCACCGCAGTCCCTCCCCAAACCCCTCCAAAAAAATTTAAAAATAAAACAATAAAAAAAGAAAGGAACTCTACCCTTTCCACAGTCTCCACGCCTGGTTACAGATTCCCAGAGAGTCTTGGAGAGGAAACCCACTGAGTCTTCTCCTCAAACCTGGAGAACTTCTAACAGGTTTGCCTTAGTTCTTCCAACCAAAACAGTAGCATAGACAGGCATGATCTCCAAACAGGATTAATCGTTTGGGAATTAGTCCGTGTTAGGACTCCTTGGACATGGCTGGATGTTAAGAGAGATAGCTGTGTAGATGGGCTTCCCAGGGGGCACTAGTGGTAAAGAATCAACCTGCCAAGGCAGGAGACATAAGAGACTCGGTTCAGTCCCTGGGTCGGGAAGATCCCCTGGAGGAGAGCACTGCATTCTACTCCAGTATTCCTGCCGGGGAAATTCTGTGGACAGGGGAGCCTGGTGGGCTACAGTCCATGGGGTCACAAAGAGTCAGACATACCTGAAGTGAGACACAACTGAAGTGACTTAACATGCACGTACAAGTGTAGATGACAATTTTCTTCACAGAATTTCTTTAGCAGACGTGAGTGTGTATTAACCACAGGGTGAAAAGGTATGGAATCCAGAACAAAATGAAACATGGGGTTCAAATGTCTTTAAGCAAGTACCTTAAACTCTGGGTCTTATCTGTTAAACAGGGTTGGAGGATTTCCCAGGTGGTCCAGTGGTTAAGGTTCCACCTTGCAATGCAGGGGGTGGGAGTGGGTTCAATGCCTGGTTGGGATATTCAGATCTGACATGCCACACAATGTGTCCCCACCAAAAAAAAAAACAAGATAAGTAAATAGGGTTGGAATAACTATATGCAGGCCTTGCTGTGGATCTGACTTGTTGTAGATCTGACCTGCTGGATCTGTTTATCCAAAGGGCCTGGCACAAGGCCGAGGAGTGGAGAGCTGGTCTTCCGCGAGTCCTTTCCAGCAGGCAGGGAGGTAAGGACTGGATTTCATCATCATTGCAGCATCACTAAGTCTCCCAGGGAACTGGGATGCAGCTCAGGTTCCACAGCAAGTCGCTGGGCGTACTGCACTCAGATGAATGCTTTTCTCTAGACACCTTATTGCTTTACCCTAATTGCTGTGTCTCTTCCCACCTGAGGATATAAACACACACACACACACACACACACACCATGACAATCTCATCAGGTCCTAAGCTGATCCTCCCATCATCCAAGGCATAAAGCACATCTGCAAGTTGTCAGCAACAGCTCCTCTTTTCCCCAAGCCTGGCTCACAGGCTAAGCTGAGGAGGGTATGGGAGGCAAAGAAAATAACATCAGAGCCATGAGGTCCACAGTCACGATCTGATGGACGCCCAGGAACCTTGCAAGAGGCAAGTGCAAATGAATACACTGTAGACAAAGTGGACTTGAAAAGTCCCAGATTTCAGTGCCCTAGGCCACAAGGAATTTGTCCCCAAATCCTGGGAAGCTGGACCGAGGAGCAGCACAGGACAAGCAAACCCAGGGGTCCCTGGGGATGGCATGTTCAGACCTTTCCCTCTTTAATAAACATAGTCCTGGAGTCAGAGAGACAGTGAACCTGAAGTGACTTAACATGCACGTACAGTGTAGATGACAATTTTCTTCACAGAATTTCTTTAGCAGACGTGAGTGTGTATTAACCACAGGGTGAAAAGGTATGGAATCCAGAACAAAATGAAACATGGGGTTCAAATGTCTTTAAGCAAGTACCTTAAACTCTGGGTCTTATCTGTTAAACAGGGTTGGAGGATTTCCCAGGTGGTCCAGTGGTTAAGGTTCCACCTTGCAATGCAGGGGGTGGGAGTGGGTTCAATGCCTGGTTGGGATATTCAGATCTGACATGCCACACAATGTGTCCCCACCAAAAAAAAAAACAAGATAAGTAAATAGGGTTGGAATAACTATATGCAGGCCTTGCTGTGGATCTGACTTGTTGTAGATCTGACCTGCTGGATCTGTTTATCCAAAGGGCCTGGCACAAGGCCGAGGAGTGGAGAGCTGGTCTTCCGCGAGTCCTTTCCAGCAGGCAGGGAGGTAAGGACTGGATTTCATCATCATTGCAGCATCACTAAGTCTCCCAGGGAACTGGGATGCAGCTCAGGTTCCACAGCAAGTCGCTGGGCGTACTGCACTCAGATGAATGCTTTTCTCTAGACACCTTATTGCTTTACCCTAATTGCTGTGTCTCTTCCCACCTGAGGATATAAACACACACACACACACACACCATGACAATCTCATCAGGTCCTAAGCTGATCCTCCCATCATCCAAGGCATAAAGCACATCTGCAAGTTGTCAGCAACAGCTCCTCTTTTCCCCAAGCCTGGCTCACAGGCTAAGCTGAGGAGGGTATGGGAGGCAAAGAAAATAACATCAGAGCCATGAGGTCCACAGTCACGATCTGATGGACGCCCAGGAACCTTGCAAGAGGCAAGTGCAAATGAATACACTGTAGACAAAGTGGACTTGAAAAGTCCCAGATTTCAGTGCCCTAGGCCACAAGGAATGTCCCACTCTTTGTGGCATGTTCAGACCTCCCCTCTTTAATAAACATAGTCCTGGGAAGCTGGACCGAGGAGCAGCACAGGACAAGCAAACCCAGGGGTCCCTGCAGCAAGCAACATGGCGACTTGTTAGAAAAGACCAAATCTTTGAATTTCCTCCTTTCTGCTGTGGGGATGCATCATTAATGAATCCCACCCCATCAGCCGCTACCCACACACATCACGGAGTGGAAGACATCAGTCTGAGTCAGAGGACAAAGGTATGGGGGAAATTGCAAGGTCAAAGTGACCATCTGGGGTAGTCTGGTGACCTGATGTGTTAAAAGAATTCTTAGATGGTCTGGAAGCAGTGGCAGGAGAATCGGGGGCCAGGGCGGGGGTGGGGGTGGTCCAAAGGGCTTCCGAAAGAGAACGGGCCGCAGACTTGAGAGTCCCTCCTGGAGTTTTACTCAACGGCCTGCAACCTCCCAGGGTTCAAGTTAAGAAAAGGCAAATGGGCAAGGAACCAGCCAGGCACACACAAGAGGAGAGGAGGGTGGGGAAGAGGTTAATCCTGGCCATTGGAGACGAATGGTCACATGGGGAGATTCATCTGGAATTAACAAGGCATTGGTTGCATTTGATAGGTTGTGGTCCAAGCAGAATGGAAAGGCTCCTTGGAAACTTTTCCTGACGGATCCCTTCGGGCCACAGAGACAGACATGGGGTCTCCCCACCAAGAAACACAAAGGCACGTGGATGCCCAGAGCCAAGGAAAGGAGAGGGATCTCATCCAGTGAGCACAGGCCAGGGTCAGTCCAGGAGAGGTCCTGGGGGAAGGAGAGGCCCTGAGGCCCTGAGGGTCAACATGCTTGAAACTTGAAGCCGAACCCCATGCTCTGTGATCATGTGTAAGAAAGAAAACCCAAACCCCACGGAAGCTGCCAGAATCTGGCTTGGGATGGGGGTGAGGGTGGCCTGGCCTCCTGATGGCTCCACCAGGATGACCCTAAATCTGAGCACAGGCTAAAAGTTGCCTCCTCTGAGAAGGTCCCCTTAAGCCCAGCTGGAGGGTACTGCTTCTTTCTTTGTGCCTTTTGTTCAACGTTCTATTATCTCATTTTCTGGATATTATTTTTTTACCATTGTCTGGCTCAGGAATGAGACCTTTGTCTCATTTGGCTTTATCCCCACCACACAGCATAATAAAAGCTTCATAAAACTGTCCATAGGTAAAGGAATAAAAAGACAGGGCGAGTTTCTAACTCTGGTAGCTGAGACAGTGACGGACAGGGAGGCCTGGCGTGCTGGAGTCCACGGGCCACCGGGAGTCAGACAGGACTCAGCAGCTGAATCACAGCAACAGCCAGAGATGGGAACGGACCACAAAAGACGGAAGACTCGGGGGAAATGAAACGCACACATCCTAAGGCTGCAAGCTCGGAAGGAAAGAGGCTCATGGTAGTGGACAGAACCTCCAGAAATACTCCAGCAGAACGAGGAGCCTGAGACTGTGACCACTGGACGGGGCACGAGCAAAGAGAAGATATTGAAATCAAAAGACAAAATGCCTATCTCTTCCCATAGGATCAAAGTTTCCTAACACCAAGAAAGAGAGACTCATAAGACTGTCAGGAATCAGAAATTGTAAACATTCGCAGCCTCATCTGGCCCCAAATGCCTTGCCCCTCCGCCCCCACCAAGACATCTAAAATCATAACTAACTGTTCACCAGTTGATGTCTCATCAAATCCACCCTATGAAGAAACCTGAGATAGTAGAGGAAAAAAAATACTGAGGAGCGCACGTTGTTCCTCTCTAAAGAAAACAGTTTGCAGAGTGTTCAGGTAATACCCACAATCGAAATGAGCTGTTTTGAAGAGACATCAGAATTCAGAATAATAAACTGTAGATGCAAGAGGCTGAATTCAAGCTGCACACTGACCAATCTTACTTCTTCTAGGATGAGCCCCACTGGGCTGCTTTGGGGATTTCAAGCCTAGACCCTGTGGCCTAAAGGCCATCATCCTCTTTATTCGATTGTTATTCTGTCCACACAAAACAATATACACATTTTCAACCTCCAGGGTAAGGAAAGAAGGTCTCTTCCACAAACTTTCTTGCTTCTTAATAAAGAGGAGGCTCATAGTAGGTATTTAAGCCACAATGAGGCAAGTGGGAACATTAAGTAGTTTAGGACTGTTATTCTTGAGTATAAAGCCAAAAGGGTTTGGATCAAGAAGGGGCATCCAGGTCACTGAAGGGGCATTGTCTTTAAGAAACAGGGAGTCTGGACTTCCCTGGCGGTCCAGTGGTTACAAATTCTCCTGTCAATCCAGGAAACACAGGTTCGATTCCTGATCCAGGAAGATCCCACATGCCAGGGAGCAACTAAGCTCCTGTAACACACCTACTGACCCTGTGTGCCACAACGACTGAAGCCCAAGCTCCCTAGAGCCTCTGCTCCACAATAAGAAGCCATCACTGGGCTTCTCTGGTGGTCCAGTGGGTAGAGGGTCTGCCTTGCAGTGTGAGGGGCACCTGTTTGATCCACGGCCCAGGAGGATCCCACGTGCCGCGGAGTGGCTGGACCGGTGTGTCCAGTTGCGAGCCAGCGCTCTAGAGCTCATGTGCCCAGAGCCAGTGCTCTGCAACAAGAGAGGCCACTGCAACAGGAGGTCCACACAGGCCGAAGAATAAAGATGGATGAAAATAAATAAATAAATAACCAATAAAAGAGGCCAATTTTTTTTAAATACTAAAAAAAAAAAAAAGAAGAAGCCACCACAATGAGAAGCCTACACATGGCAAGGAAGAGTAGCCCCTGCTAATCCCAACTAGAGAAAGATCCTAAAGCAAAAAAAGACCCATCACAGTCAAAAAAAAAGAAAAGAAAGAAATGGGGAGTCATTATGGAGTATCAGGAAGTCTTGAGTCCTTCAGCTCAGAGAAATAACTCTGAAGAGTGTAGATTGAGGGCAACAAACCTGGATGCCATTGTAATAGGACAGACAAGGGCTGATGAACCAACAAAGGTTGATCCACGTGTCAGGTTATCTGACAAGATCCCACCAGGAGAATTTTGGGAGCAAGCTGGGAGTCCCTGGGGATGCCCAGAGTCTCTAAGAGGAACCCTCAAGAGTCACTGAACTTCTTGTTTCTGGATGTGTCAGGGCTCTCAACCTCGGGAAGGAAAAAAAAAAGGAAGGGGGTCTCTTCCACAAACTTTCTTGCTTCTTAATAAAGAGGAGGCTCATAGTAGGTATTTAAGCCACAATGAGGCAAATGGGAACATTAAGTAGTTTAGGACTGTTATTCTTGAGTATAAAGCCAAAAGGGTTTGGATCAAGAAGGGGCATCCAGGTCACTGAAGGGGCATTGTCTTTAAGAAACAGGGAGTCTGGACTTCCCTGGCGGTCCAGTGGTTACAAATTCTCCTGTCAATCCAGGAAACACAGGTTCGATTCCTGATCCAGGAAGATCCCACATGCCAGGGAGCAACTAAGCTCCTGTAACACACCTACTGACCCTGTGTGCCACAACGACTGAAGCCCAAGCTCCCTAGAGCCTCTGCTCCACAATAAGAAGCCATCACTGGGCTTCTCTGGTGGTCCAGTGGGTAGAGGGTCTGCCTTGCAGTGTGAGGGGCACCTGTTCGATCCACGGCCCAGGAGGATCCCACGTGCCGCGGAGTGGCTGGACCGGTGTGTCCAGTTGCGAGCCAGCGCTCTAGAGCTCATGTGCCCAGAGCCAGTGCTCTGCAACAAGAGAGGCCACTGCAACAGGAGGTCCACACAGGCCGAAGAATAAAGATGGATGAAAATAAATAAATAAATAACCAATAAAAGAGGCCAATTTTTTTTAAATACTAAAAAAAAAAAAAAGAAGAAGCCACCACAATGAGAAGCCTACACATGGCAAGGAAGAGTAGCCCCTGCTAATCCCAACTAGAGAAAGATCCTAAAGCAAAAAAAGACCCATCACAGTCAAAAAAAAAAGAAAAGAAAGAAATGGGGAGTCATTATGGAGTATCAGGAAGTCTTGAGTCCTTCAGCTCAGAGAAATAACTCTGAAGAGTGTAGATTGAGGGCAACAAACCTGGATGCCATTGTAATAGGACAGACAAGGGCTGATGAACCAACAAAGGTTGATCCACGTGTCAGGTTATCTGACAAGATCCCACCAGGAGAATTTTGGGAGCAAGCTGGGAGTCCCTGGGGATGCCCAGAGTCTCTAAGAGGAACCCTCAAGAGTCACTGAACTTCTTGTTTCTGGATGTGTCAGGGCTCTCACAGGGCTCTCCAGTGACTGTGGACAGATCATTATAACAAATGTGACCTTATTTTATTCTGTAAACCAGCTAGATAGGCCATCCTGGCTACTATAAACTTTATCTGTATAAATATCCTATGTGGCAGGACATCTACTAAAACAGATTTCTAGAAAGGCTTTTGTTTGGGGAGATGGGAGTCAGCCAAGTTAAGCTGAGTTCAGAGAAGTCTTTCCAACTGGGGAACTCAACAGACTCCTCTGTGCACCCAGACCCCTGAGATCAACAAACCAGGGCTTGCCCAAGTGATCCTTCCAACATTCTGCCAGGGTACACTAAACCTACAGGCTAAGAGTAAGGCTTGATTTAATTCAGTATGTTAAAAATCCCTCCCCCACTCAATACCCAATTTCTCTTGGCTTTATTATATATGATCAAGTGAGTCTGAATGAAAGTGTCTCCAAGTCCTCATTTTTATTTCATACTGACAATATTATTTTTATCAAGCTCATATTTCAAGAAGCTTTATTCTACTCTGACTTTCCTGAACCAGGGGAAATTATCTTGTTCCTTCCCTCGGGTTTGAAAGAAAACCTTTCCATAACTAATGTTTATCAGCAGTGCAATTTCTTTTGCAAGAAATTGAAACCCCCTTGACATAGAAAGGAAAAGAACACCAGAGCTGGGATGATAGACAGACACCAAAAAAAGCGTAAGGGAAAGAGAAAAGAACCTTTTTAGAAGCTCTGTGCTCTGGGAGCCTCCCTGGGCAATGCACTCTTAGAGTCTAGCCAAGAGCACTTTCAAAGTGTGTAACAACCACTGAAGCCAACACACTGACCAATCAGAACAGAAAAGGGTCCCTGGCTGGATTCTGGCTGGGCAGGATTTAACGCTTTCACCTCTGGATGGAGCAGAGAGGATTTCTAGGAAGGCACAGCAGGTGGTATGTTATGCAGGGTTCTCCAGAAAAAAACAGAACCAATAGGATATATAGAGAGAGAGAGGCATATAAAGGCATATGAAGGCATGCCTTATTTTATTATGCTTCACTTTACTGGGCTTCGCAGGTCGTGTTTGGTTTTGGTTTTGTTTTGTTTTGTTTTTTTACAAACTGAAGGTTTGTGGCAACCCTGCAGACTCAGATGATGGTTGGCGATAAAGCACTTTTAATAAGGCATGTACTTTTTGTAGGCAATGTAGTAACTTTTATATGCACTAGGAAACTAAGTATCTGTATAAATATCCTATGTGGCAGGACATCTACTAAAACAGATTTCTAGAAAGGCTTTTGTTTGGGGAGATGGGAGTCAGCCAAGTTAAGCTGAGTTCAGAGAAGTCTTTCCAACTGGGGAACTCAACAGACTCCTCTGTGCACCCAGACCCCTGAGATCAACAAACCAGGGCTTGCCCAAGTGATCCTTCCAACATTCTGCCAGGGTACACTAAACCTACAGGCTAAGAGTAAGGCTTGATTTAATTCAGTATGTTAAAAATCCCTCCCCCACTCAATACCCAATTTCTCTTGGCTTTATTATATATGATCAAGTGAGTCTGAATGAAAGTGTCTCCAAGTCCTCATTTTTATTTCATACTGACAATATTATTTTTATCAAGCTCATATTTCAAGAAGCTTTATTCTACTCTGACTTTCCTGAACCAGGGGAAATTATCTTGTTCCTTCCCTCGGGTTTGAAAGAAAACCTTTCCATAACTAATGTTTATCAGCAGTGCAATTTCTTTTGCAAGAAATTGAAACCCCCTTGACATAGAAAGGAAAAGAACACCAGAGCTGGGATGATAGACAGACACCAAAAAAAGCGTAAGGGAAAGAGAAAAGAACCTTTTTAGAAGCTCTGTGCTCTGGGAGCCTCCCTGGGCAATGCACTCTTAGAGTCTAGCCAAGAGCACTTTCAAAGTGTGTAACAACCACTGAAGCCAACACACTGACCAATCAGAACAGAAAAGGGTCCCTGGCTGGATTCTGGCTGGGCAGGATTTAACGCTTTCACCTCTGGATGGAGCAGAGAGGATTTCTAGGAAGGCACAGCAGGTGGTATGTTATGCAGGGTTCTCCAGAAAAAAACAGAACCAATAGGATATATAGAGAGAGAGAGGCATATAAAGGCATATGAAGGCATGCCTTATTTTATTATGCTTCACTTTACTGGGCTTCGCAGATCGTGTTTGGTTTTGGTTTTGTTTTGTTTTGTTTTTTTACAAACTGAAGGTTTGTGGCAACCCTGCAGACTCAGATGATGGTTGGCGATAAAGCACTTTTTAACTAAGGCATGTACATTTTTTAGATATAATGCCATTGACACTCAATAGACTGTAGTGCAATGTAAGCATAACTTTTATATGCACTAGGAAACTAAGAAATTTGTGCCACTGGCTTTATTGGAATATTTGTTCTATTGCAGTGGTCTGGAATGAAACTCACAGCATCTCCAAGGTACGCGTACGTGTATAGAGAGACAGACAGACAGACGACAAAGACACAGAGAGACAGACAGAAAGGAGGAGAGAGACGTGAGACGGAGAGAGAGACTGCGATTTCCAGGGACTGGCTCGCGCAGTTATAGGAGTTGACTTGTCTGGGATCTGTAGGACGGGCCAGCAGGCTGGGGAGGCAGGATCTGAGGCTGCAGCCTTGAGGCAGAATTCCTTCCCCGGAAAGCCTGTTTTCACTCTTAAGGCTGTCAGCTGATTAAAGGAGTGCACTCACACCATTAAGGGAAATTTCCTTTTCCTAAAGTCAACGGAGAGTAGATGGGCGCCACATCCACAGAACGCCCCCCAGCAACACCCGGACGAATGTCTGATTGAGTAACTGATACTCACGACAGCCTAGCCAAGGTGACACGTGAGACTAACCAGTGGGCTTGTGGGGGTGATAGGAAAGGGGGTCCTTCAGGGGATTTGAGGTGGCTGTTGTTCACTGCCCCGTAGAGGAGTATTTTAATGTTTTAAATAGGATTCCCGGTTCCTCTCTACATGAAGCTTCTAGAAAAGCTCCTCACCCCTGTGCTGTTGTAGCTACAAATTTCCCTCCTGGTCCTGGGCATGCCGTTTCACAAGGGTTGCTGGTAAGGAAAGCGGAAAGAAACAGGGCTCTAGGAGCAACGAAGGATGGAATGTCAAAGTGTCTGGTCTCCATGAAAATTCAGTCCCCCAGATTTACACTCACTCCCAGGCCATTTGGGAGAAAATGGCCACCATCACCCTCAGAGGAAAAGCAAATTACTATCATCATAACAACAGCTCCTATTCATGGAGAACCTGCTGAACAGTGTGTCATGAAGCTTTCAATAAGAGCATATAAAGGGTGGGTCACCCGTGGTGGTTTAGTGGCTAAGACTCTGAGCTCCCAATAGCATATAAAGGGTGGGTCAACCGTGGTGGTTTAGTGGCTAAGACTCTGAGCTCCCAATGCCGGGCACCTGGGTTGAATCCCTGATCAGGAAACTAGATCCCACCCACCACAATTAAGAGTCCAGATGCTGCAACTAAAGACCCTGCATGTCACAACCAGGATCCAGAGCAGGCCGATAAATAAATAAAGAGTAAATATCCCCCTTCCACAGATGAAAAAAACTGAGGCTTTGGAAAGATCAAGCAGCTTATCCAAAACAATCCAGGCCGTAAGTGGGAGAGCTCCATTCAGTTCAGAGCCCATGATCTTGGCACAAAGTTATGGAAAGCAAATAAAATGCGAACCAGAGGCGGGCGGGTAGGGTATATGGGTTTCCCTAGCTTGGATGGTCTGGTAAACGATGCCCAAGATTAAAAGATCAGAGGCTTTAACCAGAGTTGAAGAGTTGTTTTCATTGTTGCTGGTTCATCACTGGTAACTAAAACTTAAGACACTACTGTGAATTTTTCAGACGATCCACAAATCCATGGTGGTGCTTTGGTCCTACTCAACTCTTATGTTTCCTTACAGTTCAGCAAGTCTAAGGCTGAAGGATCTAACAGGATGCTAAGTACAGCTGACACTGTAACACACATAACTTTCTATTAACAGTGAGGCAAGTAGCTGAAAATTCATCAGCATGCTTTGCTGCTGTGCTATTCGGAATGACATCTTTTTAATGTTTTAAATAGGATTCCGGTTCCTCTCTACATGAAGCTTCTAGAAAAGCTCCTCACCCCTGTGCTGTTGTAGCTACAAATTTCCCTCCTGGTCCTGGGCATGCCGTTTCACAAGGGTTGCTGGTAAGGAAAGCGAAAAGAAACAGGGCTCTAGGAGCAACGAAGGATGGAATGTCAAAGTGTCTGGTCTCCATGAAAATTCAGTCCCCCAGATTTACACTCACTCCCAGGCCATTTGGGAGAAAATGGCCACCATCACCCTCAGAGGAAAAGCAAATTACTATCATCATAACAACAGCTCCTATTCATGGAGAACCTGCTGAACAGTGTGTCATGAAGCTTTCAATAAGAGCATACAAAGGGTGGGTCACCCGTGGTGGTTTAGTGGCTAAGACTCTGAGCTCCCAATAGCATATAAAGGGTGGGTCAACCGTGGTGGTTTAGTGGCTAAGACTCTGAGCTCCCAATGCCGGGCACCTGGGTTGAATCCCTGATCAGGAAACTAGATCCCACCCACCACAATTAAGAGTCCAGATGCTGCAACTAAAGACCCTGCATGTCACAACCAGGATCCAGAGCAGGCCGATAAATAAATAAAGAGTAAATATCCCCCTTCCACAGATGAAAAAAACTGAGGCTTTGGAAAGATCAAGCAGCTTATCCAAAACAATCCAGGCCGTAAGTGGGAGAGCTCCATTCAGTTCAGAGCCCATGATCTTGGCACAAAGTTATGGAAAGCAAATAAAATGCGAACCAGAGGCGGGCGGGTAGGGTATATGGGTTTCCCTAGCTTGGATGGTCTGGTAAACGATGCCCAAGATTAAAAGATCAGAGGCTTTAACCAGAGTTGAAGAGTTGTTTTCATTGTTGCTGGTTCATCACTGGTAACTAAAACTTAAGACACTACTGTGAATTTTTCAGACGATCCACAAATCCATGGTGGTGCTTTGGTCCTACTCAACTCTTATGTTTCCTTACAGTTCAGCAAGTCTAAGGCTGAAGGATCTAACAGGATGCTAAGTACAGCTGACACTGTAACACACATAACTTTCTATTAACAGTGAGGCAAGTAGCTGAAAATTCATCAGCATGCTTTGCTGCTGTGCTATTCGGAATGACATCTTCCTTGCCCCCAAAGCAATAATACTTTGGATGCAAACTATTTCCCTAACCAAATATATACTCTTTCCCACAGAGAACTGCTACCATGGAAATCTATGCAATCGATTCATTTTTGTGGCATTGCATATCAGATCTGACAATGTAATTTTGACATTTGGTATAAGTGCATCTTTGTCTACATCCTCATAAGAAGACTTGCCTAATAGGATTTTCCCCAAATGCTCCTACCATGCATATTTTATGCTGACATCAAAAAGTAGGGGCAGGGGAAGGTATTTTGGGTCTTGCTTTTAGATTTATGCCTTCTAGACAACTGAAGAAGAAGTTTTCACAAAATTAAAAGAACTTGCAAGTCAGGCTGTGATGACCATGATCTGCAGTTCCTCTATAACCACTGTTACGAAGTCAGTACTAATTCCCAATCCCCCTTCACAATACCCCCAGCCTCATGTGTTCCTCAACCTTCTCCCTGATGCCAAACTCCTTTGGAAAGATAACGCGGGATGGATTTATGGGGAACAAGTTGGGTTTACTTCAGTCCAAGAAACTGGAACCACATATAATAAAAGAATGCCAAGTTACGCTTGGAACTAGGATGTGCTTGGTTCTGATTTCTTGTGACAAAAGAGTTCCAGATTATAACAATGTGGAATAAAGTGTACAATGTGGAATAAATCCTTTCTTATGTTTGGATATTATAAATATCCCTATCATCATTTACTTGCAAAAGAAATTCTTAACTTTACTTAGTCTTCCACTATATTACTGTTCCCTAAAGGGCAGGATTTTCTATAAAAGGCTCTCTTGGACATCACCCCAAGGTCTTTACTTATGCAACTTGCAAAAAGAAATTATTATGAAATGGTCTCTTAGTTGACACCAAAGCATGAAACCCAGGGAGCATTTCATGGTGAGACTCTGGTGAGTTTCTTTAACATATACTGAACTCAACGTTAGTAGTTTACTACTGACAAAATTACCTGCCATTTACTCTCTGCCCCAATGAAAACTGTCTCAAGATTAGTCCTGATTTAATCTCATATATGAAAAACAGGAGAGAGGCAATGCCCACTTTCTGGTCTATTTTCAACTCTTAATGTCTCAAAAAGCATATTTCAATCATTGATTTTTTAAAACATGTATAATTGAAGCTATTGATATCTTCTGTTTCTATAACCTGATTCATTTGCTAGCATTCCTTCTCATCATTTTGAGCTTAGACAAAAGATCAAATAGTAATAATATCCTCCATTTGTTTCTGCCAAAATATTGGCTGAGAAGTTCTTTGACCCATACATGTGTTAGGAGCCATGACAGGTAGAGATATCAATTAAAACAGTCCAGTCCTTGAAAAGCTTAAATACCATTTAAGATGACATATGGGTCTGGAGGGGTGGGAGGTGGGCAACTGGGTGGGGGGAGGGTCCAGGGATATGCATATGAATGATCTGGGAACATACATGTTGGTGAACAACAAAACTCTGTAAAATCTTTAAAATAAAGACTAAAAAAAAAAAAAAAAAGATGACATATGCATTTACTTAACGATTATTAACAATGCAGACCAAAAAAAAAAAAAAAAAGTACTCTAGTTTTATCACATGCCTATTCATCTATCAGTCTCTTGATCCATCCATCCAATCCATCAATTCATCTTTTTTTTTCTTTTTTTGACAGATTTCAATGGAAGTTGCAGACTTAGTCCTTAGAACACATCAGCATGTACAGCATCAGTTAGAGTTCGATACAACAGAAAAAGGTTGAACATGATCAAGTTTGAGGGTGAGAAAAACTCACTGGTGTCAGTGGGAAGTATGACACCTGGGAGAAATGCTCGGGGGCTGGGGACAGTTGGGGGCACATTGCCAAACGTCCAGAGAGAGGTGATGAGAGTGGGGCTGGCATCAGGGAAGGGCTGGAAGGAGCAGAGAGGAGACAGCAGAACCCACAGCTCCTGAGACATGGGGGCAGGAGGAAGAAATGGGAGGAATTTCCTTCCAAATGTTTACCTTGAGCCACAGTTAGGAACTAACTTTGAGCAACTGAATTATATCTCGGAGGAAAAGTTGTAGGCTGAATTTTGGATGTAAGTTTTTTCCCATGTCTTCCAACTTGTGGGATCTTAGTTCCTCAGCCAGGGTCGAACCCAGGCCCCCTACCCAAGGGACTGCTAGGGAAATCCCGGGCTGTAATTTCTACATACCTATGAGACACCCAGATAAATCTGCCAGTAGATAGGATAGAAGGGTCTCAGGGAGAAAGATTGGAGAGTCAGCAGTGTTTGTGTAGTGTGAAAAGGAGACTATGTAGCCAGGGCCAAGGACAGATCTTGAGGCAGCATGTGGATTTAAAGGGTAGGCAAGGGAGGGATGCCCATAAAAGAAACAAAGAAGCAGCTGGAGAGGAAAGAGAGGAGGCAGGGAAATGAGGTCTTGAAAATAAGGCAAGGAGACAGTTTCAAGGAGCTGCACTTGTCAATGGCAGAGAATGCTAACAAGTCAAGAAAGATGAGGGCACAGTGGTATCTATAAGATTTGGAGGCAGGAAAATATGAAAGTTTCAGGGATAGCTAAAACAAATACATGTTGGTGAACAACAAAACTCTGTAAAAACTTTAAAATAAAGACTAAAAAAAAAAAAAGATGACATATGCATTTACTTAACGATTATTAACAATGCAGACCAAAAAAAAAAAAAAAAAGTACTCTAGTTTTATCACATGCCTATTCATCTATCAGTCTCTTGATCCATCCATCCAATCCATCAATTCATCTTTTTTTTTCTTTTTTTGACAGATTTCAATGGAAGTTGCAGACTTAGTCCTTAGAACACATCAGCATGTACAGCATCAGTTAGAGTTCGATACAACAGAAAAAGGTTGAACATGATCAAGTTTGAGGGTGAGAAAAACTCACTGGTGTCAGTGGGAAGTATGACACCTGGGAGAAATGCTCGGGGGCTGGGGACAGTTGGGGGCACATTGCCAAACGTCCAGAGAGAGGTGATGAGAGTGGGGCTGGCATCAGGGAAGGGCTGGAAGGAGCAGAGAGGAGACAGCAGAACCCACAGCTCCTGAGACATGGGGGCAGGAGGAAGAAATGGGAGGAATTTCCTTCCAAATGTTTACCTTGAGCCACAGTTAGGAACTAACTTTGAGCAACTGAATTATATCTCGGAGGAAAAGTTGTAGGCTGAATTTTGGATGTAAGTTTTTTCCCATGTCTTCCAACTTGTGGGATCTTAGTTCCTCAGCCAGGGTTGAACCCAGGCCCCCTACCCAAGGGACTGCTAGGGAAATCCCGGGCTGTAATTTCTACATACCTATGAGACACCCAGATAAATCTGCCAGTAGATAGGATAGAAGGGTCTCAGGGAGAAAGATTGGAGAGTCAGCAGTGTTTGTGTAGTGTGAAAAGGAGACTATGTAGCCAGGGCCAAGGACAGATCTTGAGGCAGCATGTGGATTTAAAGGGTAGGCAAGGGAGGGATGCCCATAAAAGAAACAAAGAAGCAGCTGGAGAGGAAAGAGAGGAGGCAGGGAAATGAGGTCTTGAAAATAAGGCAAGGAGACAGTTTCAAGGAGCTGCACTTGTCAATGGCAGAGAATGCTAACAAGTCAAGAAAGATGAGGGCACAGTGGTATCTATAAGATTTGGCGACTTAGGAGTCGATCGTGATCTTGTGGAAAAGAGCTTTCATGAGACAGGAAATGAAGCCAAATTTCAGTGGGTTGAGAATTGAATGGGAGTCCATGAAGACTCCTACCACGAAAGCCCAGGGACAGAGAAGCCTGGTGGGCTATCGTCTGCGGGGCCACAGGAGTCAGACATGATGGAGTAACTAAACCACCATCACATGAAAACTCATCATTCTAGATACGTGACCATGAGAGGAAGGAAGGAGACAGGGCACACACATTCACAGAAGAGGATGAAGATCAAGGGAGGATCAGCCTTCCAAACAGAGCACCTTGAACACACATACATATGAATGCCAAGAGTATGTAGTTGGAGGCTTCCCTGGGAAAAACTGTGCCTGCCGATGCAGGAGAAACAGGTTCCATCCATGGTTAAGGAAGATCCCCTGGAAAAGGAAATGGCACCTGACTCCAGTATTCTTTCCTGGGAAAGTCCAAGGACAGAGAAGCCTGGCAGGCTATATAGTCCCTGGGGTCGCGAAAGAGTCAGACACGACTGAGCAACTAAACAATAGTATTTAGCTGACACTTAAAATACGTGACGTTGTGTTCACAACTTCTATTGTGCATACATGTTACCATCTTGATCTGTCACAGACGTCCATGAACAAGTGGACCGTGTACTGCACTCCTAGTCTAGTGGAAGATAAAAGCATGAATGTCCCTAATCTGTGGTTGAAGACCCTGAAGCCAAAAGACAGTGAGTGAGTCACGGAAGGTCATGCCCTGGCTTGCTGGTAAGGAATCCCCCAGGCCTTTCACGGGTGCTCTGCAGGAAGGAGAAAGGTTTTGTCTTCCAGCACAGCTGTATGAAAATATTCTAGTCTGAGAAACATCTCAAAGGGATAGTCCTGATCACATCAATTTCCTTCATGTGGTCATCACGAGCTGGGTACCACAAAGTGGATTTCCACCAGTGCCCTCAAACAGGAATTGATTTGTCAGTAGAAGATTCCCAGGCAATGTGATTTTTCCATTCCCATCACCTCTCGACTCTGCCTGCATCTGCCCATGGGAGTTTCTTCACATTGCTAGAGAGAGACACCACCTGATTTTCCTGGCCTGTCAGTACCAGACACAGAGCAGAGCTTTGGAAAGAACACTTGACTTCAGAACCCCACACACTTCCAGCAAGAGTGTTTCATGGGCGCATTTTGGGTTTCAAGTGATGAGTGGATGTGGGCCAAACATTTTAACCTTTTCAATTTTCTCCTCCTGCTTCTCCAACTCCCTCTATCTTTAATTAGCTCAACTTTCCTGCCCTATGTCAGGAAAAGCTGCCCTGTGCAGAAAAGAGAAGGATCTCATCATTCTAGATACGTGACCATGAGAGGAAGGAAGGAGACAGGGCACACACATTCACAGAAGAGGATGAAGATCAAGGGAGGATCAGCCTTCCAAACAGAGCACCTTGAACACACATACATATGAATGCCAAGAGTATGTAGTTGGAGGCTTCCCTGGGAAAAACTGTGCCTGCCGATGCAGGAGAAACAGGTTCCATCCATGGTTAAGGAAGATCCCCTGGAAAAGGAAATGGCACCTGACTCCAGTATTCTTTCCTGGGAAAGTCCAAGGACAGAGAAGCCTGGCAGGCTATATAGTCCCTGGGGTCGCGAAAGAGTCAGACACGACTGAGCAACTAAACAATAGTATTTAGCTGACACTTAAAATACGTGACGTTGTGTTCACAACTTCTATTGTGCATACATGTTACCATCTTGATCTGTCACAGACGTCCATGAACAAGTGGACCGTGTACTGCACTCCTAGTCTAGTGGAAGATAAAAGCATGAATGTCCCTAATCTGTGGTTGAAGACCCTGAAGCCAAAAGACAGTGAGTGAGTCACGGAAGGTCATGCCCTGGCTTGCTGGTAAGGAATCCCCCAGGCCTTTCACGGGTGCTCTGCAGGAAGGAGAAAGGTTTTGTCTTCCAGCACAGCTGTATGAAAATATTCTAGTCTGAGAAACATCTCAAAGGGATAGTCCTGATCACATCAATTTCCTTCATGTGGTCATCACGAGCTGGGTACCACAAAGTGGATTTCCACCAGTGCCCTCAAACAGGAATTGATTTGTCAGTAGAAGATTCCCAGGCAATGTGATTTTTCCATTCCCATCACCTCTCGACTCTGCCTGCATCTGCCCATGGGAGTTTCTTCACATTGCTAGAGAGAGACACCACCTGATTTTCCTGGCCTGTCAGTACCAGACACAGAGCAGAGCTTTGGAAAGAACACTTGACTTCAGAACCCCACACACTTCCAGCAAGAGTGTTTCATGGGCGCATTTTGGGTTTCAAGTGATGAGTGGATGTGGGCCAAACATTTTAACCTTTTCAATTTTCTCCTCCTGCTTCTCCAACTCCCTCTTCAACTTCCTTTAATTAGCTCAACTTTAAGCCCTTCAGAATCACCTAATGTCAGGGAAATGGAGCTGCCCTGTGCAGAAAAAGAGAAGGATGAAGTAACCGACTCTCGGGGGACTGATTTATTACATGCAGAGAAACTCCTGTTAGTATCCCAAAAGTTATCTGTGCTCTTATTATTTGGAAAGCACAGTAATTTTCCACTTATTCTCCACTGATGTAAAACAGGTTTGTTCAACTCTTAGAGGAAGCTCTATTTTGCACTCCTGTGTGTGTGTGTGTGTGTGTGTGTGTATATGCATGCGTGTTTTCCTGGTAGACCGCTACACTCTTTGGGCTGTGCATAGCTATACTGGACTTGGTTACTGCACTGAACGACACTCGCAAAAACGTTCTTTTCTAGAAAAAAGCCCTACAACCTAAACTAATAGCATCTGCCTCTCCAGAATGCCTTAATTGTATTGGCAAAAGAACTTCTCTCGCGTTTTAAAGCCTACGTTCCCTGGACTGATGTAGCAGCACCATTAAAAGGGTAACGACAATCTTCCTTCAAATCGTTCTTCTTAAAATAATTGCCTTCCCCCACTGAGCACAGGCACAATGCTCGTGAAATTCGGATGGGGTACGCAGGTTTGCTGACACTGCCCACCAGAAGATTGTCTCTTGTCGACTCCCTCTCTTTTCTTTCTCATCCACACGTACCCCGGTTTTATTTCACAATTGCGGCTTGTTTTCATATTTGTATTACAGCCCGTTCTTTTTTGAATGGTAAAGGTGTAGCTTTCTCAATGGGTCAGTGACTGCAGCTGCTCTGTGCTGCCTTCATGGACATCGTTTTATTCTGTGAGTCCAACAAACGTTGATTTGGAGAACATCACCATCCCAGAAATTGATGGGTTGGCCACAAAATCATAGGTCTGCCTATTCTGATGCATATCTTGGGTGAACCTAAGATGTGTGGGGCTGACCTGCAGGAGAAGGGAGCATCTGCCCTTGCTGGGAGGGAGCTGGAATCAGGACTGGCCTGCTGCCCACATGGGCTATTCTTCTGGGGCCGGGAGAGAAGGGGAGTCTGGCTTGTGGATGTGCATGGGTGAGGCTGGCTCGAGGCTGCAGATAGGAAGCAATAGGGAACTGAAGCCTACACCTCTGAAAAAAGAAGCCTCGAGAACCAAGTCTAAAATGTCAAGCCAGGGGCTTCCCTGGTGGTCCAGTGTGTAAGGACACTGCCTTGCAGTGCAAGAGGTGCCAGTTTGATCCCCAGCCTGGGAAGATCCCACGTGCCACGGAGCAGCTGGACTGATGTGTCCAACTACTGAGTCGGAGCTCTGGAGCGCATGCACCCAGAACCAGTGCTCTGCAGTGACAGACGCCACTGCGATGGGAGGCCCACACAGGCCAAAGAACAAAGATAAGTGAATGAAAGATCCATAGAAGTGGCCAAAAAAAAAAAAAAAAAAAAAGTCAAGCCGCATGTGTGTGGCAGAGAACTGAGGAGGGGCAAGACAGAGGAAGGCGGGAATTCAATGGAGACAAATGCATGCAGGTGGAGAGAGTGTTTTATTTTTTTATTTTATTTTTTATCAAACCAAGAGGGCATTTTATACCTGTCCTTTGCCTTTACTCCGAGCAAGGAGGAACCTGTTACAAGAATCAATTTAGGGACTTTCCTGGCAGTTCAGTTAAGAATCCACCTGCCAATGCAGGGGACACAGGTTCAGTTCCTGGTTGGGGAACTAACAGCCCACATGTCTTGACGCAGTTAAGCCTGTGTGCTACAACTAAGACCCAACACAGCCAAACAAATATTATATTTATTATTATTATTATTTTAGATTACATATATATAGAATCAACCTATTCAGAAGAAAAACTGAACCACATATCCACTGTTTTAGTTTATGTGCAACTCACACTGAGGTAGCCCATCAGCTAACACAGAATATACTTCATCTCAGCAGGGATGGACTGGCTCCCTATCGCTACGCACTCAGAATGCAAGGCATCAGTTTAATCTGGTTGATGATGGACTTCAGTTGGTGTCATTGGATAGACAGATCCCCTCATTGAACCTATCCAGTTGTTGAACTAATGGTTTATATCATGTTACAGGGAATTTGTATCTCTTTCCCTCTGTTTATCATGGTATTTGCAATACACAACAAGAGCCTGTGAGCACTCGGTTTCTCCCTAAGTGATGCATGGAGAATGGATGGAGGAAAACTGAAACACTCTTCCGCTCTGTTACCTTTTCAACCCATTTGTTTACAACTTATCAACCACTTATGGGTTACAAAGAAAATTCACCACCGTGTGTTGCTTAGAAAGATGATGCACCGAGTTTGAGAGAGAATCACTAATAAATTGATGGTGAAGTGCTTTGTTAATATGAAGTGCTATTGAGATGCATAATGAGGAGTAGCCCCTTCAAGGTCGTGCAGTGAAGAAGCTAGAATTCTGGATGCCTCGCTCTTCATCTAACAGAGGCTCGTGCATAAAGCCTGAAGAGAGAATATTTTTAACCCCACTTAGGGAACTCCCGCTACTTATTGCTACCAATAACCTGACAAGATGAACAAAGTAAACATGAAATTGAGTAGCGCTTCTCCAGCTTTTAGGGACCAACAGATCACTGGGAATCTTATTAAAATGAAAGTTGTGATGCAGGAAGTCTAAGGTGGGGCCTGAGACTCCACATTTTAAGTTAAGGGTCCAGGTGACACTGATGCTGCTCATCCAAAGCTCTGCTCCAATCTGAACCATGTGCACAGGTACCCAGGTCCTTTTAAGATTTCAACATGCTGGAAAAGACCATATCTAAAGGATGATAAAAGACCTTCCAAGATCTGTTCCAGACAGATATAAAAATGAATGTGTCCAGGCAGGGTGTCTTGAAGGCCACTGGAGATATAGAATTGGAGTTCAGAAGAAAGCAGGTCTGTAGATAATATTTCAAGACCCATCCGTGGCAAGTGATGCCATGATAATTCCACAGATACTGATAGATAAACAGGTGAAACATATGGAAGGACTTCAAACTTCTCAATTCACAGCACATTGTCATCATTTCTTCATGCAAAACCCCATTTTATATAACTACATTCTTTTGGTCTCTTTTATTGTTTTATTTATTTATTTTCATCCATCTTTATTCTTTGTCCTGTGTGGGCCTCCCATTGTAGTGGCCTCTCTCACTGCAGAGCACTGGCTCTAGGCACATGTGCTCCAGAGCACTGGCTCACAATTGGACACACCGGTCCAGCTGCTCCATGGCACGTGGGATCTTCCTGGGCCAGGGATCGAACCGGCGCCCCCTGCACTGCAAGGCAGACTCTTAACTATTGGACCATCAGGAGGCCCCAAAGCCCCTATTTTTATTTGATCTTTTAAATTATTTCATTTATTCATTCCTTTACCCCATCCTCCTCACCAAAAGCAGTGTTCTAATGTGTTTGATGTGTAGCCTTTCATGTTGATATGTCTTCTTACATAGTTTTTTTATTTAATTTTGTGTGGCATTATGAAATCGTTGAGATGCCTCATAATGAGGAGTAGCCCTTCAAGGTCGTGCAGTGAAGAAGCTAGAATTCTGGATGCCTCGCTCTTCATCTAACAGAGGCTCGTGCATAAAGCCTGAAGAGAGAATATTTTTAACCCCACTTAGGGAACTCCCGCTACTTATTGCTACCAATAACCTGACAAGATGAACAAAGTAAACATGAAATTGAGTAGCGCTTCTCCAGCTTTTAGGGACCAACAGATCACTGGGAATCTTATTAAAATGAAAGTTGTGATGCAGGAAGTCTAAGGTGGGGCCTGAGACTCCACATTTTAAGTTAAGGGTCCAGGTGACACTGATGCTGCTCATCCAAAGCTCTGCTCCAATCTGAACCATGTGCACAGGTACCCAGGTCCTTTTAAGATTTCAACATGCTGGAAAAGACCATATCTAAAGGATGATAAAAGACCTTCCAAGATCTGTTCCAGACAGATATAAAAATGAATGTGTCCAGGCAGGGTGTCTTGAAGGCCACTGGAGATATAGAATTGGAGTTCAGAAGAAAGCAGGTCTGTAGATAATATTTCAAGACCCATCCGTGGCAAGTGATGCCATGATAATTCCACAGATACTGATAGATAAACAGGTGAAACATATGGAAGGACTTCAAACTTCTCAATTCACAGCACATTGTCATCATTTCTTCATGCAAAACCCCATTTTATATAACTACATTCTTTTGGTCTCTTTTATTGTTTTATTTATTTATTTTCATCCATCTTTATTCTTTGTCCTGTGTGGGCCTCCCATTGTAGTGGCCTCTCTCACTGCAGAGCACTGGCTCTAGGCACATGTGCTCCAGAGCACTGGCTCACAATTGGACACACCGGTCCAGCTGCTCCATGGCACGTGGGATCTTCCTGGGCCAGGGATCGAACCGGCGCCCCCTGCACTGCAAGGCAGACTCTTAACTATTGGACCATCAGGGAGGCCCCAAAGCCCCTATTTTTTATTTGATCTTTTAAATTATTTCATTTATTCATTCCCTTTACCCCCATCCTCCTCACCAAAAGCAGTGTTCTAATGTGTTTGATGTGTAGCCTTTCATGTTGATATGTCTTCTTACATAGTATATTTAATTTTGTGTGCATTTTTAAATACATCTTGTTGAAGTGACACACAGGTACATACCTATGAAACCAGCACCCAGATCAAGACAGAATATTTTCTGCAGCTCTGTGCATGTGTTTTTCATTTTCATAAGTGACATTGTCTAACAGATATCATTGTGTTTCATACCTCATTCCATAGCACATTTTCAAGGTTGATGTATGCGTCTGTTTACATATTTGCTTCCAGCTACTTCAGAGCATCCTCTTTGTGTATCTGCCAAGTTTTATTTAGCATTCCCCAATGAAGGACACCTAGATTTGCCACAAATAACGCTAGGACAAACATCCTTATTTATGTTCTCTTATGGACCCAGATGAGATTTTCTTATCTGAGACATGCAACCAGAAAAGTGATTACTGAGTCATATTGTGTATGTACACACATACCTATTTTAACTAAAAGTTACCAAATTGACTTCCAGAATGGCTCCATCAACCTGCATGTACAAATACTTTCTTCTAAAGTCAAATTTAAATTTCTTGTGTATGCTCATTGTGTTAAGCAATGAACAGGGGCTCTAGGGTGTGAGGGCTTCAGTAATTGTGGCTCATGGGCTCTAGGCCACAAGCTCAGTGGTTGTGGAGCACAGGCTTAGCTTCTCCACAGCATGAGAGAATCTTCTCGGACCATGGATTAAACCTATGCAGGCAGACTGTTTATCACTGAGCCACAAGGGTAGACCTTTTTTTGGCTTCGACGTGTGGTTTGTGGGATCTTGGCTCTCCAACCAGGGATTGAACACGCACCCTCAGCAGTGAAACTAGAGTCATAAATTGCCAGGGAATTCCCACTCGGGTTTTATTAGAGTTATATTTACACTTTGCCTATGACTGGCAATAGATTCATTCACTGATTATTTATGGAGCACACATGATTCGCCAGTTATGCTTCTTGTGGAATAAAGCTGTGATAGAAATAAATTCCAACACACATGGACTTTATGTTACAGTCATTTAAACATTAAGTGGGTGAAATCACTTAAGAGAATATAAAGCAAGTAAAAAAGAAAACCAAGGGTAGAATTCCAAGAAGCATTCAAAGATTAAGGGGTAAAGAGAAAAGAAATCCTGGAGGAGATCAAACATATTTTTAAAGTTGCAAGAAAACCAAGTACTTCCCAGATCAAGACAGAATATTTTCTGCAGCTCTGTGCATGTGTTTTTCATTTTCATAAGTGACATTGTCTAACAGATATCATTGTGTTTCATACCTCATTCCATAGCACATTTTCAAGGTTGATGTATGCGTCTGTTTACATATTTGCTTCCAGCTACTTCAGAGCATCCTCTTTGTGTATCTGCCAAGTTTTATTTAGCATTCCCCAATGAAGGACACCTAGATTTGCCACAAATAACGCTAGGACAAACATCCTTATTTATGTTCTCTTATGGACCCAGATGAGATTTTCTTATCTGAGACATGCAACCAGAAAAGTGATTACTGAGTCATATTGTGTATGTACACACATACCTATTTTAACTAAAAGTTACCAAATTGACTTCCAGAATGGCTCCATCAACCTGCATGTACAAATACTTTCTTCTAAAGTCAAATTTAAATTTCTTGTGTATGCTCATTGTGTTAAGCAATGAACAGGGGCTCTAGGGTGTGAGGGCTTCAGTAATTGTGGCTCATGGGCTCTAGGCCACAAGCTCAGTGGTTGTGGAGCACAGGCTTAGCTTCTCCACAGCATGAGAGAATCTTCTCGGACCATGGATTAAACCTATGCAGGCAGACTGTTTATCACTGAGCCACAAGGGTAGACCTTTTTTTGGCTTCGACGTGTGGTTTGTGGGATCTTGGCTCTCCAACCAGGGATTGAACACGCACCCTCAGCAGTGAAACTAGAGTCATAAATTGCCAGGGAATTCCCACTCGGGTTTTATTAGAGTTATATTTACACTTTGCCTATGACTGGCAATAGATTCATTCACTGATTATTTATGGAGCACACATGATTCGCCAGTTATGCTTCTTGTGGAATAAAGCTGTGATAGAAATAAATTCCAACACACATGGACTTTATGTTACAGTCATTTAAACATTAAGTGGGTGAAATCACTTAAGAGAATATAAAGCAAGTAAAAAAGAAAACCAAGGGTAGAATTCCAAGAAGCATTCAAAGATTAAGGGGTAAAGAGAAAAGAAATCCTGGAGGGAGATCAAACATATTTTTTAAAGTTGCAAGAAAACCAAGAGAAGTAATGAAACAGAAACCAAAAGAGAAGAGAGTTTCAAAAACCATCCAGTCTTCAAGAGCCAATAGAATTAGAAGGTGACTGGTCACCAAGGACTCTCTGGCACAAATCACTGAGGGAGAATTGGAGACTGGGGGGCAGTGAGCACCCAATGGTACTTAGTCACGACCCTTCGGGCATGGAACCATGACCCTCACCCAAGCCCATGACCTCCACAGATTTGAAAGCAATGGGACCCTCTTTTCTTCCCTTGATGTGCATTCTTTCCTAAGAAACTCTTTCCCATCCATCTGGACAAGAGCACAAATTTTGAATTCTGGTGTAAATACTGCTTACTGAACAAGGGAATATTTTGCTGACTATTGCAAAGAGTGGAAGTCTTATCCTATCTAAGAATTTTGCAAATCAGTATTCATTTATAAAAATTAGTCTGTAGAATTAAAGAAAAATGGAAGAGTGAGGCATCAATGGAAACTTCTTTCTATTCTGAGAATTAAAGAGAGCCTCAGATGTCATGTTAGTGCTTTGATGTAGGACATATCTACGATTTTGTCTCATCGCTTTTATTCATACCCATAATCATTATACATCATGTACGTTTTTTCTTTCTGTTAACATATTCCATGTGTTCAGTCCTCTGTATTTTCACAGTTCTCCCCTGTGACTTGGGCATGATCCTCACTGTGTCCGGCCTGAATTGTACGACGGATTCAGGACAGATATTCTGCCTCCCCTCCCCATCCTGAGCGTCACCACCAGGTGGGACACTCGCACTCCCAGAATCATCCATGCTTTCCTATGGCCTCAGGATGAAGCCCACGTGCCAGACTCAGTCCAGAAACTTGGATTGCCTACTGTGTCACAACCGTAATTCTCTGCTCCTGCCACCTCATCTGCCTCAGCCTTCTCGACATACACTCTCCTCTTTCCATCCCTCATTCCTTTTTCCTACCATTTAACATGTTTGGAATTCCCTTCCCATACCCAAAGCCCATCAAATCCATGGCCTTAACCTCCCACCGCTCTGTCCAAATTCCCCATACAGCGCCTCTCAGACTTGCTGGTTTTCAGAACCCTTTACATACTTATAAAGTAGGAAGGACCTCGAAGAGTTTTGACTTCATGGATTATCAATTTACCATTATATAAATTAAACTGAGAATGTTTCAAAATAGGTAGCAATAGTTTCTAAAAATCCATTATAGATTATCATAAAAAATATATTTTATGAAAAATAACTGTATCTACTCCCAAAATAAAAATCAGTGAGAACAGCATCCATGCTCTATATGTTTGTAAATCTCTTTAATGTCAGGCTTTGCTGGAAGAAGCCAACTAATTTCTCATATCTGCTTTCCTGTTCAATTTTTTATATGTTGTTTTGGTTGAAGCACATGAAGAAAATCTGGACTCACAGAGATGTACCAAGTGAAAGGAGGGGAATTTTAGTAGCCTTTTCAGATAATCATGGATATTCCTTTTTCATACTAACCCAAACTGGGAAAGTCATGGTTTCTTAAAAGTTAGCTTACAGTGTAGAGTCTAAAACTGTATGAGTAAACTTCTTTCTCTTTTATATTAAAATGCATTTGTTTATCTTGCACTCTTAATGGATCTTGTATCAACTTATAATTAATGGCATCAAACATTGACCATTTGGAACATATTGGTTCTTGGAGTTGTGCAGAGCTTTCAAATATTGACATATTTTATTAAAGAATATAATACTTTTAAAATCCCACACATTCACATCGCCACCAATCTCATCAGAATAGTCTCAAGTATTTAGAAACTGTCAAACTCAGGATGGTGAACACAAGTTTTCCAGAATTCTACTTCTTACTTGAACACTCGACTTTTCTAGTTGGTAACAAAAATGTCGTTTGCTTTCCTTGACACCATACGTTCACATTGTTCATTTCTAAGGGAATGTGTGGCAAATACCCAAGTCTGAATAATCATAGCTTATCTGTCAGTCATTACTATAGGACTTCCCAGGTGGTTCAGTGGTAAAGAACCTTCCTGCCAAAGTAGGATACATGGGCAAGACTGGGAAGATCCCCTAGAGGATAAAATGGCAACCCACTCCAGTATTCTTGCCTGGAGAGTCCCCATGGACAGAAGAGCCTGGCGGGCTACAGACGGTGGGGTTGTAGAGTCAGACACGACTGAGCAACTGCTTATGCTTTGCCACGGGCAGGAAAACTGCCCTCTAGATACCAAAGGTACCTTCAATTCCCAGTCTCTGAAACCTGTGATTATTACCTTCTACAAGCAAAAAATGTGACTAAGTGAAGGGTCTTGAGAAAAGGGGCTCATCCTGGATTATCTAAGGAGTTCCCACATCAACGACAGGTCTCATTAGAGAGAGACAGAAGAAGGCATAGAGGCACAAAGAGAAGGCGGTGAGGAGATGCAGGCAGAGTTAGGAGTGATGCTGCCACCAGCCAAGGAATTCCAAGACATCAATCAAGGCATATCACCAGAAGCGAGAAGAGGCAGGGAAGATTCTCCTCCAGAAACAATGCGACCCTGCCAACACATCTTTGGACTTCTGGCCTCCAGATCTGTGAAAGAATATATTTCTGGGGCCCCCTTGGTGGCCCAATGGATAAGAACCACCCTGCCAATGCAGGGGACATGGGTTTAACCCCTCGTGTGGGAAGACCCACATGCCACGGAGCAACTAAGCCCATGCCCACAACTATCGAGCCTGAGCTCTGCTCTAGAGCCAGGGAACCACAGCTCCTGAGCCCATGGGCCTAGAGCCCGTGCTCCACAAGACGCCTTACTGAAAAGCCCACACACTGCGGCGAAGAGTAATCAGCTCTTGCCATAACTAGAGAAAGCCCAGGTGCAGCCACGAAGCCCTAGCACAGCCAAAAATAATTAATTTATCACAAAGAACATCCTTCTGTCATTTTAAGCCACCAAGGCTATGGTGCTGCAGCACTAGCACACTCTCAGCGTCATTCTTGTAAGTAACACTCGGCGTTCCGAGAAAAAGGCTGCTAGTTAAGGGAATGTGTGGCAAATACCCAAGTCTGAATAATCATAGCTTATCTGTCAGTCATTACTATAGGACTTCCCAGGTGGTTCAGTGGTAAAGAACCTTCCTGCCAAAGTAGGATACATGGGCAAGACTGGGAAGATCCCCTAGAGGATAAAATGGCAACCCACTCCAGTATTCTTGCCTGGAGAGTCCCCATGGACAGAAGAGCCTGGCGGGCTACAGGCGGTGGGGTTGTAGAGTCAGACACGACTGAGCAACTGCTTATGCTTTGCCACGGGCAGGAAAACTGCCCTCTAGATACCAAAGGTACCTTCAATTCCCAGTCTCTGAAACCTGTGATTATTACCTTCTACAAGCAAAAAATGTGACTAAGTGAAGGGTCTTGAGAAAAGGGGCTCATCCTGGATTATCTAAGGAGTTCCCACATCAACGACAGGTCTCATTAGAGAGAGACAGAAGAAGGCATAGAGGCACAAAGAGAAGGCGGTGAGGAGATGCAGGCAGAGTTAGGAGTGATGCTGCCACCAGCCAAGGAATTCCAAGACATCAATCAAGGCATATCACCAGAAGCGAGAAGAGGCAGGGAAGATTCTCCTCCAGAAACAATGCGACCCTGCCAACACATCTTTGGACTTCTGGCCTCCAGATCTGTGAAAGAATATATTTCTGGGGCCCCCTTGGTGGCCCAATGGATAAGAACCACCCTGCCAATGCAGGGGACATGGGTTTAACCCCTCGTGTGGGAAGACCCACATGCCACGGAGCAACTAAGCCCATGCCCACAACTATCGAGCCTGAGCTCTGCTCTAGAGCCAGGGAACCACAGCTCCTGAGCCCATGGGCCTAGAGCCCGTGCTCCACAAGACGCCTTACTGAAAAGCCCACACACTGCGGCGAAGAGTAATCAGCTCTTGCCATAACTAGAGAAAGCCCAGGTGCAGCCACGAAGCCCTAGCACAGCCAAAAATAATTAATTTATCACAAAGAACATCCTTCTGTCATTTTAAGCCACCAAGGCTATGGTGCTGCAGCACTAGCACACTCTCAGCGTCATTCTTGTAAGTAACACTCGGCGTTCCGAGAAAAAGGCTGCTAGTTCAGCAGGCAACTCACACAATCACACAGTGCCTTTCCCCCAGATGGTCATGAGGCTTCATCAAGGACCTCAGGGCCTTCTCCCTGTTTCTCCTTTCATCACTCTGAATATTAAAAAGATACGTACTTGGACTAAGACTCTGTGTTCCCAATGCAGGGGGCCTGAGTCTGATCCCTGGTCAGGGAGCTAGATCCCACATGTCCCAACTAAGAGCTCATTTGCTCTCATCAAAGATTCTACATCAAAGATCCAGCTGAAACAAAGATCCAGAGAAGCCAAATAAATGAATTAATTAAAAAAAAAAAGATACGTACTCAAACACTGGGGTTGAATAACACTAGTCATTTTAATGCTTCACTGAGGATGCTCTTAACTGAAGCTGGCAGTTTTTACTACTACAGGCATGCGTGGCAGGAAAGAATACCCTGCCTGTGGGGAGAGTGGGCGTCACTGCCTCAGACAAGATTGGGCGCGCTCGGGGAGGTGTGACCATAGACTCACTGCCAGTTCCTGCCAAGGCACCAGAGTTTTACCTGCTCTCACTTTTGCCCAATCAGTGCACAATCAACATAGGAAAAAAACAAGACAAAGACAACATTTTAATATCATTATGAAAATTGTTTTTGGATTCCCAGGATGCCCTGAAAGTGGCCCCTCGTGGTCTATAGGCAGTATCTGCAAACTGCGGAAGCCAGTATAGCTAGAGACTAACTGTACAACACAGACAGTAGTGGAAGTCACTTTCCTCTTTTCCAAAAAAATTTTTTTAATGAAATGTTGGGGACAGGGGAAGTTTTCTGTGTACGTTAACAACAACAAAAAAAAAACACAATTGTTTGCTCACTTTCCATTGCCAAAACTGAAGGGTGAGGCGACTGCCCCTGGCCTGCTGTGCTCCGGCTCAGGGGCCCCCCGTCTGGCCTCGTCCTGTCCTCCGACCACTCCGGCCACCCCACGGCCTGCCAGCCCTGGACGGCTTGGAGTGGTCTACACACACACCACAGTCTTTCCCGCCCTCACATTTTTCCATGTGCGACTCCCCCAGCCAGAATGCAATCTTCTCCCCCTCCATCCCTCCTCCCGCTCCAGTAAAAATCAAGTTCGGCCTCCAAATGTTGGCTCCCGTACTTCCTCTTCTTGGAGCTTCTCTCCCCAGGGAAGAAGGACTTAAGGGCTTCTTTCTTCTCCCAGAGTCAGATTAAACTGCAGAGCAAGCGGGCATCTGCCCGGGACACTCACAAGCATGGTTGACAAAAAACGTCAGTGGAGTTAACTAGACAAGTAAGGCCAGTTAACTCAGGTTTCCAGAGGCAACTCTACACAACAGGTGAAATATAAATTAGTAAAGACTTGAAGCCCACGGTGATCCAAAGTGGAATCCTTCTGCCTCCATGCAGGCCTGCTTCTCGTAAGAGTGCTTGCCCTGGACGTGAGACATCATCCTACACAAACAAAGGCCATTTCCAAGACACTTGCATAAAGAAATAGTTGGAACGTGTAAAGAGTCTGAAATAAAACAATGTAAGGTAGGGCAGTATTTCCTGGGAACAGGTGGAGCATATCATTATAGAAATCCTCAACATGTTCATATGCCTTCCCCAAAGTTGCCTGGCTTTAAAAATGGTAGTTCTGTAAAGGTTAATAACTCTTTCGGCACATTCACTGTTTACCTTTACAAAAAGATAAACAGTTTTTATTACTGGAGAATCCTCCTCTCTACATCCACACTGATTACAGGTTGAACACACTGTTAAAGGAATACCAGTTTGAAGAATGTCAAATTATCAGCCTGCCTGGGACACCCATGTGTTTTCAGCCAGTCCAGCCTCTGGTTCCCTTTTTCTTGATGCATTCATCCATCATCACATGGCTCCATTATAACTTAATAATCTGGACTTCCATTTTCCCATTTGACAACAAGCTTCTTGAAGGCAGGGACTACCTTTGTACCCCCAGGTCTCGTCCAGTGGCTGGTACCTGAGACACGCTCAATAATTGTTTGTTAACTAAGTGAATACATGATGGTGGGAGAGGCCTTGCCACAGGAAACATTTCAGACCTCTGATTTACAAATTCCACATATAATACCTGCATTGATCTCTGCATTGAATCTCTGTAATGTGTTTGGATCTCTGCATTGAAGCAGTGATCCAAAGAGAAAACCCAGCTCCTTTGGTGATCCATTTAATCAAGTATTTGTTGAATGACAAACACCAGCAACTTGCCAGCCTCAGAGCTGAATGCTGGGGGAATGCAAAACAAAGCAAGGCTTTGGACCAAATAATGCCAGCTCTACAGACAGCCACGAAACAATTCGAGAAAGAATAAGTGTGCAGAGTTCCACAAAACAAAAGCTGGAAGAGGCCCCTCAGGGGACCCAGAGTTGAATGTAGGATGCTGCAGAAACCTGTTCCTTCCTTCACTCTATGACACATGAATACAAACAACAGAACAGGGACTCCGAGGCCCAGGCTTCCAAGTGAGCCAACAGACGATGCAGTATGTGACCCAAAAAATAGGGAAAAGATCAAGTTAACAAGAGAGGGAAAGAATTCTAATATTTATGTATCCAAGTGCCTAGTCAAGAAATAATACATTTCAAAAAATCTTTTTGTCTGGGCCAATTCACTGCTTTCCACCGTTGAAAGTAAACGTACCACTCCCACACCCAGGAGAGATATTCACAATAATAATAGCCACCCCTCATGAAGCCACTTTCAGTTACCCAACTCAATTCCTCTAACACCTCCAGGTATTACAGTCCTTAGACCTGGCAACTGGGGCCCCTCATCTGGGTCCCCCGCTCTGGGCCCTCTGCTCTCGCTCTCCAGCCACGCCCTTCCTGTGGGGTGAGAGGCCACAGCGAGGGGTCACCCAGAGTTTTCATCCCCGTGTGCTTCCCACATGGCGACCAGAGGCAGCACACACAGGCTGCCCGGTTAAACCTGAATTTCAGATAAACAGGGACACGTTTTAGTCGTGTCCCACACTTAGTATCTGCATATCTCAGAAAAATCTCAGAAAAATGGACTTGCACAGCTTTGACGGCTGAGCTGGGTGCCCTCACCCCTGCTCCTCTCCGCCTATCGCGGGAAGCCAGGCTTCTCTGAGCACCTGCTGTATTTATCTGTGCTATCCCACAGGATAGGAGCAACCCTTCTGTCCACATCTCACCTGCTCTATTAGGCAAAAGCTCTTCAATGAGAGACCTTGACCTAGGAGGGTCCCCTAAGGCGTTTGAGTCTTGCCTGATGAAGCCTCCACTTCAGGGCAAGCTGGGGTGAGGCCAGTGTGGGACACTGTGCCCACTGCTGCTCAAACCCCTCCACCTCGGTGTCGGGGAGTCACTGGGAGCCCCGAGAGCCTCCTCCCTCCATCTCTGTCCCTGTCCCGAGAAGGATGGCTTTCCAGAGCATCGCTGAGGGAAGTGGACCCCACAGAGCTGCTCCCCTTCGCCTCGTTCTGAGACATCCTTAACTCACATTCAGGAACATCTGGCCTATACAAATCTGTCTCATTTCTCTTTCTGAAATGGGATCGAAAACCAAACTACTTAAATCAACAAGAACTGAGAGAGTTCAGAAGTTGGAGCACGTGTTCCAAGTCAGTAGGAACAAAGATAAAATGTCTCCAGTAGGTCAGGCCGTGTTTCATATCATTTACAAAACATACAAAGCAGCCAAAGGTGCATTAACAGGAGGTTCAACTCATTATTCGAATAAATGGCAATTCTTTTTCCTTTAAAATTGCAAAAAAAAAGAAAAATTTCAATGCTTAAGGTGTGAATTGGGCAAGAATGCATTTAAACAAGCTTGTGCAGTGCCAGAGGAAGTGTAAACTTGAAAAATGTCTCCAGAGAGAAGATTGTCGACTGGTAGCCAGAGCTTTGAAAATATTCCTATTTTCTAACCAAACTCCATTTATAAAAAACTTTCCACGAGAACATATCAGACAAGCACTTGAGAATTTTCACAGCTGCACTGTTTAAAAAATGAAAAAGGGGCTTCCCTGGCGGCTCAGTGGTAAAGAGTTCACCTGCCAATTCAGGAGACATGGGTTCCATCCCTGATCGTGGAAGATCCCACAGGCTGTGGAGCAACGAAGCCCGTGAGTCACAGCTGTGGAGCCTGTGCTCTAGAGCCTCGGAGCCACAACCATGGAGCCCGTGTGTGCAGCTACTGAAGCCCGTGTGCCCCAGAGCCCAACAAGAAAAGCCACCGCCACAAGAAGCCTGCTCACCTCAACTAGAGAGTGGCCCCCACTCCCTGCAACTAGAGAAAAGCCTGTGGCAGCCGTGAAAACTCAGAATATCCAAAAGTAGATAAATAAATAAATAAATTTTTAAAAAAGAAAAAGAAAAAAAGTGTGAAATAAATGCCTAACAATAGGGAGATGACCAAATATAACTTAGAATACACTTATAACCAAAAAAATTATTGTCATTATTAGAAAACAAGTCCTCAAGCATATTTATGACATCAGAAAGTACTGCATTAACTGGAATAGGCCAGGTTATGCTGCAGTAACAGCTTCCAATCCTCAGTAGCTAAATACAAGGGAAAATGTTCTCCTTGCTCACACTTCACACCCAAATGTGATTAGGCACGTGGGGGTGAAGATTTGTCTCAGTACAATGAGCCAACTCCCTCAGCAAGGAAGGAAACCCCACTTGGTCCAACACAGACAATGGTATGTTCAGTCCCGGAGACACACCCTCATTTTTGTTGACAGCTCAACTTCCTGCAAAATGGGTGAAAAAAATTGTAATCCTATCATGTGCCCAGGAGAAGTGAGACAGCTATGAGACAGCACTGAAAGTTTCTACCATTGTACTTATGATATAATAGTAAGAAAAACAGAACACAAAACTGCATATTTAACACAACTAATATCAAAGAAATATTTGATACTTTCATATTTGTATGTGTAAATGAAGAAAAGTCTTATAACAAAGCAGGGACAAGTATTATGAAATTATAGATGGTTCTCATTTTCTTCTTTAAACAAAATTTCTTCCTTTTAAACATTTATAAAAAACTTTCCACGAGAACATATCAGACAAGCACTTGAGAATTTTCACAGCTGCACTGTTTAAAAAATGAAAAAGGGGCTTCCCTGGTGGCTCAGTGGTAAAGAGTTCACCTGCCAATTCAGGAGACATGGGTTCCATCCCTGATCGTGGAAGATCCCACAGGCTGTGGAGCAACGAAGCCCGTGAGTCACAGCTGTGGAGCCTGTGCTCTAGAGCCTCGGAGCCACAACCATGGAGCCCGTGTGTGCAGCTACTGAAGCCCGTGTGCCCCAGAGCCCAACAAGAAAAGCCACCGCCACAAGAAGCCTGCTCACCTCAACTAGAGAGTGGCCCCCACTCCCTGCAACTAGAGAAAAGCCTGTGGCAGCCGTGAAAACTCAGAATATCCAAAAGTAGATAAATAAATAAATAAATTTTTAAAAAAGAGAAAGAAAAAAAGTGTGAAATAAATGCCTAACAATAGGGAGATGACCAAATATAACTTAGAATACACTTATAACCAAAAAAACTATTGTCATTATTAGAAAACAAGTCCTCAAGCATATTTATGACATCAGAAAGTACTGCATTAACTGGAATAGGCCAGGTTATGCTGCAGTAACAGCTTCCAATCCTCAGTAGCTAAATACAAGGGAAAATGTTCTCCTTGCTCACACTTCACACCCAAATGTGATTAGGCACGTGGGGGTGAAGATTTGTCTCAGTACAATGAGCCAACTCCCTCAGCAAGGAAGGAAACCCCACTTGGTCCAACACAGACAATGGTATGTTCAGTCCCGGAGACACACCCTCATTTTTGTTGACAGCTCAACTTCCTGCAAAATGGGTGAAAAAAATTGTAATCCTATCATGTGCCCAGGAGAAGTGAGACAGCTATGAGACAGCACTGAAAGTTTCTACCATTGTACTTATGATATAATAGTAAGAAAAACAGAACACAAAACTGCATATTTAACACAACTAATATCAAAGAAATATTTGATACTTTCATATTTGTATGTGTAAATGAAGAAAAGTCTTATAACAAAGCAGGGACAAGTATTATGAAATTATAGATGGTTCTCATTTTCTTCTTTAAACATGTTTGAATTTTTTAGATTTTCTATAAAGCACACATTAAGTACAAGGAGAATAAAGTTTTCTGCTTCATTATTACTCAGGTTATCCTGTATTTGATTGCCTTTGGAAAACAAGTTTTTCTTTTCCCTCGTCTGGCAAATTCCCTCAAAGTCTCAGCTCCATCTGTAAAATGGGAATAATAATAGTACTTGCTCCTCTTCTATCGGGAGAGAGCTAAACAAAAAGTATAAATGCTCATATAAAGGCATTTGCATTTGGGGAGAAAATATGTTCATAAGACATACAATATTACAATGCTTCCCTCACAACTGGAAATTCAATTGTGTACATAAGAGATTAAATAATATCTCTCTGCCATTTAGCCAAAAGGTATGCTTAATTCATCTGCATACTCTCTAAGAAAATATGAACCTTACAAAATAGTTCATACCTTGGCTGAAAAAATAGTTCAGAATATTCATTCTCATGAGTGAATTCAATTGCATGGATTTTACAATGTGGTTACCAAGTTCATTGTTAGTATCGATATATCTTCATAGCTCACGTAGGTTCCAAGAGTACTTTCCTTTCTCTGAATCTTCATTGTTCACACAATCTATCAGACAAACCAATCCAAAATTACTAAATCCCCTATTTCAAGTGATAACTTCCAAGGTTCTTAGAAAGCAGGGACCTCCCTCTGGGTCTTCTCTTTGTATCGCCGCCTCTCCCCGTGTTATAATCGCCGAGTGCCAGCATAGCTCAGCACTGCCTGATAAAGCCTATTTGACCTGATGCCTTGGGGGAAAAAGTCAACTGCGGGTGTCATCCTGGTCCTTTTCTCACATGCATCTAATGCAGCATCTACAGGCTCCTGCCAGTCACGTCCATCAACTGACAGACTGCGCCAACCAGAGAGACACTCAGATCAGAAATGAGAGCAAAAGGAGCATGACCCAGCGACAAAAATTCACCTGTTCTATCTATTTACAAATAATATAAAGAAATATTTGATACTTTCATATTTGTATGTGTAAATGAAGAAAAGTCTTATAACAAAGCAGGGACAAGTATTATGAAATTATAGATGGTTCTCATTTTCTTCTTTAAACATGTTTGAATTTTTTAGATTTTCTATAAAGCACACATTAAGTACAAGGAGAATAAAGTTTTCTGCTTCATTATTACTCAGGTTATCCTGTATTTGATTGCCTTTGGAAAACAAGTTTTTCTTTTCCCTCGTCTGGCAAATTCCCTCAAAGTCTCAGCTCCATCTGTAAAATGGGAATAATAATAGTACTTGCTCCTCTTCTATCGGGAGAGAGCTAAACAAAAAGTATAAATGCTCATATAAAGGCATTTGCATTTGGGGAGAAAATATGTTCATAAGACATACAATATTACAATGCTTCCCTCACAACTGGAAATTCAATTGTGTACATAAGAGATTAAATAATATCTCTCTGCCATTTAGCCAAAAGGTATGCTTAATTCATCTGCATACTCTCTAAGAAAATATGAACCTTACAAAATAGTTCATACCTTGGCTGAAAAAATAGTTCAGAATATTCATTCTCATGAGTGAATTCAATTGCATGGATTTTACAATGTGGTTACCAAGTTCATTGTTAGTATCGATATATCTTCATAGCTCACGTAGGTTCCAAGAGTACTTTCCTTTCTCTGAATCTTCATTGTTCACACAATCTATCAGACAAACCAATCCAAAATTACTAAATCCCCTATTTCAAGTGATAACTTCCAAGGTTCTTAGAAAGCAGGGACCTCCCTCTGGGTCTTCTCTTTGTATCGCCGCCTCTCCCCGTGTTATAATCGCCGAGTGCCAGCATAGCTCAGCACTGCCTGATAAAGCCTATTTGACCTGATGCCTTGGGGGAAAAAGTCAACTGCGGGTGTCATCCTGGTCCTTTTCTCACATGCATCTAATGCAGCATCTACAGGCTCCTGCCAGTCACGTCCATCAACTGACAGACTGCGCCCAACCAGAGAGACACTCAGATCAGAAATGAGAGCAGAGTGGAGTGGAGCATGACCCCCAGGAGATTCCATTATTAAAGACAAAAAATTCACCTGTTCTATCTATTCAAAGAGGGGGAAAAAAAGTGTCATGTTACAAGTCTGTCAGCTCATCCTCCAATGAAGAATGAAAAGAAAATGTGGCTGAAGGAAATCCCAGTGCATCAGGGACAGATGGGACGCTGGTGGTGGCGTCTTTTTCATCTTGAATATGGCCCACTGGCCAAACGTCTCCTTCGATGTGAGGAAAAGTTAATTAGTGGCAGCATCACTGTTGTACCATAGTTTAGTAATGCTGACATGACAGGAATTGGGGGAAAAAAGAGAAGAGGGTGCTTTCAGAAAGCAGAAGAAGTTTTCATTAACAGTACTTTGAGGTATGACTTCTTCTGGAACAAAGAATGACCTCTTGACAGGTAACTGATCCAACACCACATTCAGTGCAGAGGCGCACTACTTGCTCTATCCAGGTGCTTCCCCACTTGAAGGGGAAACGTGGAAAAAAGTGTGAAGGTGACAGAAACATTCTCCGAGCTTCAACACACACTCTCTCTGCTGTCCCAGAGACAGAGCCCAGGTGGAGCCTTGTGGGGTGACACACAGGGATGGCAATTTTACCACCACATTCACATTGGCCTCAGGTTGTGCAAAATTGCATGCTTTTGACACAAGGGCCAAATCTTACATTAAAGATGATTGCCAATGCCTTTTGACGCCCTCGTTGTACGTACGAGAAATGATGATCACATTCAGCTCCGTGACTGATGGGTATCATAAATCACATCATGCTTTCAGTCTGGTGGTGTCTGCTACAGCTCCAGGAGACCCAAGCACCTGGCATCCTCGGCAGAGATAAAAACAAGACTGTTTATAAAGGTATTCTGGCTTACCGGGAGCTAGAGGAAATGATCCTAGCCGCAGAAATCTTTCAGCATTCTCTTCTTCACTGCAGTGTGGGTAGGGGCTGTTAACTGGCCTTCCTCCACCATCCTCTGACCACTCTCCCCAACCAAACACCAGCACCGACTCATCACATCCTCCCTTGAGAAGGACACAGACAGCGCCGCTTCTAAAACCAGCATCAATCTGGTTTTTGCCCAGCATGAATTATTACTCTCCAAAGACAGCAGGAAAAGTTGTGAAGGGAGACCTGATTTATACTACCTCCTGGCCCTGTGCTGGTTTGGGGAAATCGTGGAGAAGAAAGTCCAAGTTCACTATGTTAATCAAGTAGATGTATTTGAGCTACCTCAAGCCCTACGTGGACCATTATTCAGCACGCCAAGCCTCTCTCTCCTTCCACATTTCTCCCTTTGTTTCTGATCTACATCACAACAATAACTCACTTCTGGATCTTTGCAACTGTTGGCTTCCGCCTAATGCTTAATAATCCAGACAAGGTTTGTTCACTCTGTTAGTTTGCTAGTGCCACCATGATGGAACCTCACTGCCTGAGCGGTTTACACAACAGAAATTATGGTCTCATTATTTATTTCCAAATCTGCAGGCTGGAAACCCAGGATGACGACGAGGGCAGCGTCGGTTCCTTCTGAATCCTTTTTCCTCGGGGGGCAGAGGAAACAACCATCTTCTTTCTGTGTCATCCCTGGGGCATGTCATGTCTGCCCTTGTCTCTCCTTAGGAGGGTTCCAGATGTAAGAGACAAGGGTCCATGCACAGGAGCCTTGTGGGTGACACACAGGGATGGCAATTTTACCACCACATTCACATTGGCCTCAGGTTGTGCAAAATTGCATGCTTTTGACACAAGGGCCAAATCTTACATTAAAGATGATTGCCAATGCCTTTTGACGCCCTCGTTGTACGTACGAGAAATGATGATCACATTCAGCTCCGTGACTGATGGGTATCATAAATCACATCATGCTTTCAGTCTGGTGGTGTCTGCTACAGCTCCAGGAGACCCAAGCACCTGGCATCCTCGGCAGAGATAAAAACAAGACTGTTTATAAAGGTATTCTGGCTTACCGGGAGCTAGAGGAAATGATCCTAGCCGCAGAAATCTTTCAGCATTCTCTTCTTCACTGCAGTGTGGGTAGGGGCTGTTAACTGGCCTTCCTCCACCATCCTCTGACCACTCTCCCCAACCAAACACCAGCACCGACTCATCACATCCTCCCTTGAGAAGGACACAGACAGCGCCGCTTCTAAAACCAGCATCAATCTGGTTTTTGCCCAGCATGAATTATTACTCTCCAAAGACAGCAGGAAAAGTTGTGAAGGGAGACCTGATTTATACTACCTCCTGGCCCTGTGCTGGTTTGGGGAAATCGTGGAGAAGAAAGTCCAAGTTCACTATGTTAATCAAGTAGATGTATTTGAGCTACCTCAAGCCCTACGTGGACCATTATTCAGCACGCCAAGCCTCTCTCTCCTTCCACATTTCTCCCTTTGTTTCTGATCTACATCACAACAATAACTCACTTCTGGATCTTTGCAACTGTTGGCTTCCGCCTAATGCTTAATAATCCAGACAAGGTTTGTTCACTCTGTTAGTTTGCTAGTGCCACCATGATGGAACCTCACTGCCTGAGCGGTTTACACAACAGAAATTATGGTCTCATTATTTATTTCCAAATCTGCAGGCTGGAAACCCAGGATGACGACGAGGGCAGCGTCGGTTCCTTCTGAATCCTTTTTCCTCGGGGGGCAGAGGAAACAACCATCTTCTTTCTGTGTCATCCCTGGGGCATGTCATGTCTGCCCTTGTCTCTCCTTAGGAGGGTTCCAGATGTAAGAGACAAGGGTCCATGCACATGACTTCATTTTATCTTAGTCACCTCTTTAAAGACCCTATTTCCAAGTAAACTCACACTCTGAGGAACTAGAGAGATGGGACTTCAACATGTAAATTTGGAGGCAGACACAATGCAGCCTGTAACACCTGCTTTTCCCCCAGCATCGCCAAAGTCAACACTGACATGTGTGTACACACACATACCTGGGCTTCCCAGGTAGCTCAGTGGTAAAGAACCCGCCTGCCAATGCAGGTGACACAAGAGATGCAGGTTCGATCCCTGGGTCAAGAATATCCTTTGGGGCTTCCCCTGGTGGTCCAGTGGGTAAGGACACCGCCTTGCAGTGCAAGGGGCGCTGGTTCGATCCCTGGCCTGGGAAGATCCCACATGCCATGGAGCGGCTGGACTGATGTGTCCAATTACCGAGCTGGAGCTCTGGGGCACCTGTTCTCCTCCGACTGGGTCACTGTCATCATGGCCATCGCTGCTAAAGTGCCCCAGACCAGCGAGATTCAGTGTCTGTTCTCCAGCGGGGCTGCCACCCAGCCACTGCCCCCAGGGCCCTCGGTCTTTCCCCGCTGTTGCCCAGGCCCAGCTCAGCCCTCCCTGCAGTGAGGTCCCCAGCTCCCTCACCTCCCCAGCCCTCTTCTGCTTCACGGTGCTGCCCTCAGCAAGCTCACAGAGCCAGCGCTTTGGCCATCATCCACAGCTCCTGCCTAAAGGCCCTGTGACCACTGTCACTGCCCAGGCCCCCTGGAGCACCTCAGCAGCCCCTCATCTTTTCCTCCCGGGTGGCAGCACCTGAGGGGCTCTTTCAAGCTCTGAATGTGGAGTGGAAGTCCAGGCCTTCCCCGCCAGCTCTCCTCAGCTTCTCTGAGGTGTGCTTACCGCCTACCACTCCTTACCTGACAGAGCCCCCCTCGCCAAGAGGCGAGAACTGGAAGGAAGAAAGGAGAGCATCCCTACCAGGATTTCCTTTCTCGCTCTCTCTCTCCTCAGCTCACCTCCCCAGACCGGACGGACTCTCCCTTTCCAGCCAAGTGGGAACAAACGGCACCGTCTCTCTTCTCAACATCATGGTTCAAAATAATCCCTCTCTATCTCAGACTTCCAAGGTTCACTCTTGACATGCAGATGGAAGCTTTTTAGAATTTGGAAAACACTTCTCTCTCAGCAAAACATGCACTGAAGATTCTCTCACTTTTCATGTAACAATTCTAACATGAAACCCAAAGCTGAGCCGAGACTCTATTCTGGATGGTCTGCCCCCGCCTCCCCCTGAACTGACAGATTCTCCCCCAGGACATGCCAATAGTGAGGAATGAAAATATGCTGATATGCTGGAAGTCCTATTCCTGATGCATTAGCAGCTGTGAAACAAATATTCTAGAACATGCCCCAGAATAAGCTGATTTGTTCAGATTTGTTCAGGGCATCTATTGAGCTGGCGAGCGCTGGCATTATTCTCCTTAGCAGACAGACAACTAGGGAGGTAATGCAAAGAACCATCGGATTTGTTAAGACTTCACTGGCTGGGGCTTTATCTGGTCCACAGCCAGATATCTTTGGCATCCAAAGGGCTAAAGCAACCACTGTTAGAGCAGTTGTCTTCCCAGGAGCTTGAAGGTGACCGCCTCCTGCCTGGCTGCTCTCATCTCACTTGGGACCAAGAAGAGCCATGGAAACTGGCAGGAAAAAAGCCTCGGAAAACTTTCAGCACAAACATAGGGAATACAGCCATTATTTTAGAACTGTAAATAAGTTGACTGGCTTGATCTCCTTGGAAAGCAAGTCAGTCCTAAAGGAAATCAACCCTGAATATTCACTGGAAGGAATGATACTAACGCTGAAGCTCCAGTACTCTGGGCACCTGATGTGAAAAGACGACTCAGGTGCTGCCTACGTCCACCAGCTTGCCTGCCTAAAGGCCCTGTGACCACTGTCACTGCCCAGGCCCCTGGAGCACCTCAGCAGCCCCTCATCTTTTCCTCCCGGGTGGCAGCACCTGAGGGCTCTTTCAAGCTCTGAATGTGGAGTGGAAGTCCAGGCCTTCCCGCCAGCTCTCCTCAGCTTCTCTGAGGTGTGCTTACCGCCTACCACTCCTTACCTGACAGAGCCCCCCTCGCCAAGAGGCGAGAACTGGAAGGAAGAAAGGAGAGCATCCCTACCAGGATTTCCTTTCTCGCTCTCTCTCTCCTCAGCTCACCTCCCCAGACCGGACGGACTCTCCCTTTCCAGCCAAGTGGGAACAAACGGCACCGTCTCTCTTCTCAACATCATGGTTCAAAATAATCCCTCTCTATCTCAGACTTCCAAGGTTCACTCTTGACATGCAGATGGAAGCTTTTTAGAATTTGGAAAACACTTCTCGAACAGCAAAACATGCACTGAAGATTCTCTCACTTTTCATGTAACAATTCTAACATGAAACCCAAAGCTGAGCCGAGACTCTATTCTGGATGGTCTGCCCCCGCCTCCCCCTGAACTGACAGATTCTCCCCCAGGACATGCCAATAGTGAGGAATGAAAATATGCTGATATGCTGGAAGTCCTATTCCTGATGCATTAGCAGCTGTGAAACAAATATTCTAGAACATGCCCCAGAATAAGCTGATTTGTTCAGATTTGTTCAGGGCATCTATTGAGCTGGCGAGCGCTGGCATTATTCTCCTTAGCAGACAGACAACTAGGGAGGTAATGCAAAGAACCATCGGATTTGTTAAGACTTCACTGGCTGGGGCTTTATCTGGTCCACAGCCAGATATCTTTGGCATCCAAAGGGCTAAAGCAACCACTGTTAGAGCAGTTGTCTTCCCAGGAGCTTGAAGGTGACCGCTCTCCTGCCTGGCTGCTCTCATCTCACTTGGGACCAAGAAGAGCCATGGAAACTGGCAGGAAAAAAAAGCCTCGGAAAACTTTCAGCACAAACATAGGGAATACAGCCATTATTTTAGAACTGTAAATAAGTTGACTGGCTTGATCTCCTTGGAAAGCAAGTCAGTCCTAAAGGAAATCAACCCTGAATATTCACTGGAAGGAATGATACTAACGCTGAAGCTCCAGTACTCTGGCCACCTGATGTGAAAAGACGACTCATTGGAAAAGAGCCTGATAATGGGGAAAAAAGAAGACAAAAGGAGAAGGGGGCGACAGAGGATGAGATGGTTGGATGGCACCACTGACTCAATGGACATGAACTTGGGCAAACTCCTGGAGATGGTGAAGAACAGGAAAGCCAGACATGACTTAGTGACTAAACAGCAACAATAAATGGATTATAGCATTTAAAAATTGTGAATCACTATATTGTACATCTGGAACTTACGTAGATCACTATATTGTCCATCTGTAACATCTACTATAAAATAAAGATGTGTTAAGAATATTTTTCAATAGAATAAAAAAGGTATAATGAGAACATTTTTAGAAAAACAAAACCTGAGAGAATTATTAGTCTTCAGATCTCACCAAAGAAAATCTTAAGGGAAGACCTTACAATTGAAATGAAATGATTGATGAGTAAAAACTTGGATCTAATTGAAGTGATGCAGAGTTCTGGCAAAGTGGTAAACATTTCAGTAAACAGAAAAAATTAATAGAATGTTTTTTAAAGGTAGCCAAATATGTAAAGAACGAACTTAAATACAAAATAACAACCTTATTGGATTTATATTTAGGTGTACAGTATATGTCAAATTAGTAAAAAAAAAAAAAAAAAGAAAAGAAAAGAAAACAAAACAAAAAAAACAGTCAATGAGGGAAATGAATGCTAAGTTACATTATAAATAAAATTGTTAAAATATTTTTTGGAAAAAAAGACAACTTGCAGTACAAAAGGATAAGATTGACTGGATCCTTGACCATCACATTAAGACACAAAATCTGCGCCACGAGGCCATAGTACACAGTGGGTAACATGGAAACTAGAGTCAAACTGCTTGGCGGTTTTTGTCACTCCAACCAAGTTACTGAATCTCTATCAGTTTCCTCATCTGGGTTTGTGAAGCTTACAGGAGGTAAAATACTTAAATGCTACAACAGCATCAACACACAATGGCCTCTCAGTAAATGCTCACTGTGGGAAACTACTGGCTTGTGAGAAAGTAGTTATTATGAATAATATTAAGAGTTGAGATTTATTGAGTGCTTACACTATGCCAAGCAATATTATAAATTCCAGACATGTGTAACAGGGGCTAAAACACTGTTATTATAAGAATATTTTTAAAGTCCTTTTTCCATCCCTTCCGATGTCTGTCCACCCCACTTCCACTAGGAAACTCTCATTTGATTCATTCGGCACTTCCCTGTATCCTCAGCTTGTGGGCTTTAATCCACAGACCAGGGAAAATACTGGAAGCCTGAGAGGCAAGCAGATTTATTTGAAATGAAGAGAAACTCTGGCAAAAAAAAAAAAAAAGACGAGGTCTTAGAAAACATGGCAGGGAAAACAGGAGAAATGCTCGTTGGCAGTTGAGAATGAGATAGAGAGAGAGTTTCAAGTACAGCTATTCTTTGTTGAAAGGTAGACATGGACAAGTTGAAGGCAGAGCATTCTTTTTTTAAGTTTAGCTATTTCTTAGGCGTATACTACCCTCTTGGAATTTTCTTGAGAAACTGCAGTAAACCCTTGAATTGCTTCTGATTATGCTTCTCTGTTAACTTGTCTTTTAATGTGATTCTATGCAAAGACAGGGCCACCAGAGACACCATCTTCATGCCGGTGACACACACATCTTTTGTTTTCATCGTCACATCATCTCTGTGAGTTAGGCACTATTCTCATGCCTTCTTTGAAGATAAAACCAAAGTGTAACAAGATGATGCACCCACAGTCACACCGGAGCTTGAATCTGAATCCACAGAGTTTGACCTCAGAGTCTACACAGTGACCACTGCCCCATGCTAACTGATCCATCATCCCTTTCAGCTTTCAGTAATTCATGCTTCCTCAACTGTCCTCCTGAGAGTGTTGTCAAAGAAAACAAACTCCAGGTTTCTTCCCAGTACATAACGTTTCCTTTCAATTACAAACAAAAGTCAGTGTACATGTGCCTTTGATTTAATTAAATGTTCAGATTGTTTAAAATTCAAAAGGTACAAATGAGATAACACAAAGTCTCCCTTCTAACCTAGCTCCCCCAGCCATCTGGTACCCCTTCCCCGAGGCAAACGATCGTGTCAGCTTCTACTGTCTATTTTCAGATAAAAGCACTGCAAGCAAATATACTTCTCTCTTTGGAAAATGACAGCACAACATATTCAATGTTGGGCATTTTGTTTCCATTTATCAATATATCTTGGAGATAATTCCATATCAGTCTAGAAAGAGTGTCCTCATTCTTCTTTACAGGTAATGATAATCTGTTAGGATGTACCATCATTTAACAATTCTCTAACTGTTGGACATTAGAGTGTTTCTAAATGTGTACTACTGTAGACGATGGGATAATGAATACCTCTGTGCACAACGTCATTTCGCATGTTAGTACAGTCATAGTACTGGTTCCCACAAACAGAATCACTGGGCCAAAAGTCATGCACATACATGTTTTTAATAGATATTCCCAAATTGCCCTACATAGATTATTTTGAACAAAGTACATGCCTACTAGCAATGTGTGTGGCGGTTTATTTTCCCTTCCCCTCTCCAACACAGCGGATTATTAAACTTTCTGGTCTTTGCCCATCTGATAGATGAAAATGGAAAATCCATTTCTTCTCTTGCCTCAGGTTACTTGAGTTTAAACTATAACTTTCTGTTCACAAACCTCTCCATTCATTTGTTTAAATACAATAGTATACGGCCTTTGCCACATACTCAGAGAAGGCCCTATTCTAGTCACCTCTTCACCCCATAAAGCAGACTCTCTCTCCAAAATCATATGTGGCCTAGCACTTTCTATGCCTTCTTTGAAGATAAAACCAAAGTGTAACAAGATGATGCACCCACAGTCACACCGGAGCTTGAATCTGAATCCACAGAGTTTGACCTCAGAGTCTACACAGTGACCACTGCCCCATGCTAACTGATCCATCATCCCTTTCAGCTTTCAGTAATTCATGCTTCCTCAACTGTCCTCCTGAGAGTGTTGTCAAAGAAAACAAACTCCAGGTTTCTTCCCAGTACATAACGTTTCCTTTCAATTACAAACAAAAGTCAGTGTACATGTGCCTTTGATTTAATTAAATGTTCAGATTGTTTAAAATTCAAAAGGTACAAATGAGATAACACAAAGTCTCCCTTCTAACCTAGCTCCCCCAGCCATCTGGTACCCCTTCCCAGAGGCAAACGATCGTGTCAGCTTCTACTGTCTATTTTCAGATAAAAGCACTGCAAGCAAATATACTTCTCTCTTTGGAAAATGACAGCACAACATATTCAATGTTGGGCATTTTGTTTCCATTTATCAATATATCTTGGAGATAATTCCATATCAGTCTAGAAAGAGTGTCCTCATTCTTCTTTACAGGTAATGATAATCTGTTAGGATGTACCATCATTTAACAATTCTCTAACTGTTGGACATTAGAGTGTTTCTAAATGTGTACTACTGTAGACGATGGGATAATGAATACCTCTGTGCACAACGTCATTTCGCATGTTAGTACAGTCATAGTACTGGTTCCCACAAACAGAATCACTGGGCCAAAAGTCATGCACATACATGTTTTTAATAGATATTCCCAAATTGCCCTACATAGATTATTTTGAACAAAGTACATGCCTACTAGCAATGTGTGTGGCGGTTTATTTTCCCTTCCCCTCTCCAACACAGCGGATTATTAAACTTTCTGGTCTTTGCCCATCTGATAGATGAAAATGGAAAATCCATTTCTTCTCTTGCCTCAGGTTACTTGAGTTTAAACTATAACTTTCTGTTCACAAACCTCTCCATTCATTTGTTTAAATACAATAGTATACGGCCTTTGCCACATACTCAGAGAAGGCCCTATTCTAGTCACCTCTTCACCCCATAAAGCAGACTCTCTCTCCAAAATCATATGTGGCCTAAGATCCTTTCAGATGGCTGGGATCTCAGTAACTCTTAATATCTTACACACAGAAGAGTAGAATGGTCATTGGGGTTTTGGAGGAGCAAACAATTTATATTCCTGCCCCAATTCTCTCCCTAGCCCCCAGCCCACCCAGCTTCAAGTTAGGACCAATCAAGAGACAGTCACCAGAGTCCGACAGATGGAGATGAAAATATCTGCTTTGTGCCTGATAAAGCCGATTGGAGTCTAAAGCTTAGACCCCTGAAACAGATGGGGTTTCTAATATCTTCCCTGAACCAAAAATAATAATAATTAAACCTGCACACCCAGTCACAGGCAGACCTGGACAAGGGCAGGCTCTCATGCAAAAATGGCCACTTATTCCAGGGTCTTGGAGGAGACTGGGTTTCTGGGGTCAGCCTGCAGAAGGCTGGGCCACATGGGCCACCCAGCCGGAACAGCCACACATATTACAAATGTGTCCCTCTTTATCTCTCCTCCTGAGACAAGGAACTTCTCACACTCACGCAAATACAAGAAGAGGGGGATAAGAGTTCTCCACCAACTGTTCAACCTTCAGGGATGAAATTATAAAGAAAATGGAATCTTCCTGAGGCAAAGTTTTTGAATGTGAAGAATGAATAATGTATTCATTACTTCATTCAACACGTACTGGTTGAGAATTTACCATGTACCAGGCTCCCTGCTAGGGCGTAAGGAGGTGAATACAACTCAAATCCTACTTTCTATAGAACTCATATTGTACAAGAGAAATAACCACAGAATAAATCATTCCTCTACAGACACTAAATGGAAGCATGGGAAAAGGACCAGACGAGGCCTTTCAGAGAAGGTGCCTTGAGCTGCATCAGGAAGGAGGAGGAGGACCTTGGACGGAATGTGACTCTGCATACGGTGTCTGTGGGTCGGCACAAGGGAAGGATGTATCAGAAAACCTATGTCACATAAAGCAGACTTCTCTCTCCAATAATCCAAATATTTGTTTAAATACAATAGTATACGGCCTTTGCCACATACTCAGAGAAGGCCCTATTCTAGTCACCTCTTCACCCCATAAAGCAGACTCTCTCTCCAAAATCATATGTGGCCTAAGATCCTTTCAGATGGCTGGGATCTCAGTAACTCTTAATATCTTACACACAGAAGAGTAGAATGGTCATTGGGGTTTTGGAGGAGCAAACAATTTATATTCCTGCCCCAATTCTCTCCCTAGCCCCCAGCCCACCCAGCTTCAAGTTAGGACCAATCAAGAGACAGTCACCAGAGTCCGACAGATGGAGATGAAAATATCTGCTTTGTGCCTGATAAAGCCGATTGGAGTCTAAAGCTTAGACCCCTGAAACAGATGGGGTTTCTAATATCTTCCCTGAACCAAAAATAATAATAATTAAACCTGCACACCCAGTCACAGGCAGACCTGGACAAGGGCAGGCTCTCATGCAAAAATGGCCACTTATTCCAGGGTCTTGGAGGAGACTGGGTTTCTGGGGTCAGCCTGCAGAAGGCTGGGCCACATGGGCCACCCAGCCGAACAGCCACACATATTACAAATGTGTCCCTCTTTATCTCTCCTCCTGAGACAAGGAACTTCTCACACTCACGCAAATACAAGAAGAGGGGGATAAGAGTTCTCCACCAACTGTTCAACCTTCAGGGATGAAATTATAAAGAAAATGGAATCTTCCTGAGGCAAAGTTTTTGAATGTGAAGAATGAATAATGTATTCATTACTTCATTCAACACGTACTGGTTGAGAATTTACCATGTACCAGGCTCCCTGCTAGGGCGTAAGGAGGTGAATACAACTCAAATCCTACTTTCTATAGAACTCATATTGTACAAGAGAAATAACCACAGAATAAATCATTCCTCTACAGACACTAAATGGAAGCATGGGAAAAGGACCAGACGAGGCCTTTCAGAGAAGGTGCCTTGAGCTGCATCAGGAAGGAGGAGGAGGACCTTGGACGGAATGTGACTCTGCATACGGTGTCTGTGGGTCGGCACAAGGGAAGGATGTATCAGAAAAACACTGCAGTTGCAAAAGTAGAGAACGGAATCAGGTTATGATGGGTGGTGGGGGGAGCGCTGAAAGATATTTCTGTGTGGATGGAGATCTGGGCAAGTGGGGGAGATTCAGGGAGGATCGCAGGTGCTGTAAAAAGAGGCTGAGAAGGTACCCTGGGTCAGACTGAGATGGTTTTTACCTACCACACTCAGGAGCTCAGGCTCAATTCTTAGGCCACAGAAAGGCTTTACTTTTTTTTTTGGCCTCTTTTATTGGTTTTCTGTTTATTTATTTTCATCCGTTTTTTTTATTCTTTAGCCTGTGTGGGCCTCCCATTGCAGTGGCTTCTCTCGTAGCAGAGCACTGGCTCTGGGCACATGCGCTCCAGAGCACTGGCTCGACATTGGACACATGGGTCCAGCTGCTCAATGGCACGTGGAATCTTCCCCGTCCATGGATCGGACCAGTGTCCCTTGCACAGCAAGGTGGACTCTCTACCCACTGGATCACCAGGGAAGCCCAGCCTTTACTGTTTTTTGAGCAAACCTGACACAATCCAGTTTGTTTCAGAAAGATCACTCTGGCTGAAAATGAAGACACGTTGGGAGGAGAGAGAGAGAGAGAGACTGAAGGTAAGAGGGCCAGTTAAGAGTAGACAAACTCTTGAAAGAGGTTAAGGAACGAAGTTAGCACATGGATGATCAAGAAAAGTAAAGAGATTCAGCAGACATGTCACAAAGTAAAAAAATGGAATCTTCCTGAGGCAAAGTTTTTGAATGTGAAGAATGAATAATGTATTCATTACTTCATTCAACACGTACTGGTTGAGAATTTACCATGTACCAGGCTCCCTGCTAGGGCGTAAGGAGGTGAATACAACTCAAATCCTACTTTCTATAGAACTCATATTGTACAAGAGAAATAACCACAGAATAAATCATTCCTCTACAGACACTAAATGGAAGCATGGGAAAAGGACCAGACGAGGCCTTTCAGAGAAGGTGCCTTGAGCTGCATCAGGAAGGAGGAGGAGGACCTTGGACGGAATGTGACTCTGCATACGGTGTCTGTGGGTCGGCACAAGGGAAGGATGTATCAGAAAAACACTGCAGTTGCAAAAGTAGAGAACGGAATCAGGTTATGATGGGTGGTGGGGGGAGCGCTGAAAGATATTTCTGTGTGGATGGAGATCTGGGCAAGTGGGGGAGATTCAGGGAGGATCGCAGGTGCTGTAAAAAGAGGCTGAGAAGGTACCCTGGGTCAGACTGAGATGGTTTTTACCTACCACACTCAGGAGCTCAGGCTCAATTCTTAGGCCACAGAAAGGCTTTACTTTTTTTTTTGGCCTCTTTTATTGGTTTTCTGTTTATTTATTTTCATCCGTTTTTTTTATTCTTTAGCCTGTGTGGGCCTCCCATTGCAGTGGCTTCTCTCGTAGCAGAGCACTGGCTCTGGGCACATGCGCTCCAGAGCACTGGCTCGACATTGGACACATGGGTCCAGCTGCTCAATGGCACGTGGAATCTTCCCCGTCCATGGATCGGACCAGTGTCCCTTGCACAGCAAGGTGGACTCTCTACCCACTGGATCACCAGGGAAGCCCAGCCTTTACTGTTTTTTGAGCAAACCTGACACAATCCAGTTTGTTTCAGAAAGATCACTCTGGCTGAAAATGAAGACACGTTGGGAGGAGAGAGAGAGAGAGAGACTGAAGGTAAGAGGGCCAGTTAAGAGTAGACAAACTCTTGAAAGAGGTTAAGGAACGAAGTTAGCACATGGATGATCAAGAAAAGTAAAGAGATTCAGCAGACATGTCACAAGTAGAATGATCAAGACAAGGAGATTGACTAGACACAGGGGTTGGGTGAGAGGGGCAGGGCAAATAGGCCTTCTATTTGAATGGTGATGCCATAACAGACTAGAAGCAAGAGAGGAACAGGTTTGGGGGGAGATGGAAATGAGTTTAGTCGGGGATCCATGTTGCTAGAGTTGCCTGAAAGAAACCTCATAGGTTGTGTCCAGCAAGTGCCTGGAAATAAAAGCCTGAGCGGAGGAGAAAAGGCAGGGCTGCCAAGTCTGTTGGTACAAGGGCTGCAGAGGAAGCTGTGAGCACACTGTAAGCACAGCCAGCAGGGAGAGCAGAGAGGCACAGGAGAGAAGCGGGATGCTGCAGGAGAGCCAGACAGGCAGTGGGCATCTGGCACGGAGAAGAGGTCAACAGAAGACACATCAGCGGGGAGCTGGAGGAGGGAGATCCTTTCACTGAGTCATGGAGAGGATCACATTCTTCCTCCTCCTAGATGCTCAAAACCACACTGCATCTTTAGAAGGGTCAGCTTTCTCACCCGTACGTGTCCTATAACATTCACTATTCTAAGGCTGCTTGGAAAACTGGGGGACAGAGAAGGATGAGGACGATGGCTCAGCAGAGAGGGCCAGCTTCCTCCTCCTACCTCCCTCTCTGCAGGAAGCGTCTCCTCTTCTGCCATAGAATGAAGGCCCAAAGAGTAGGGTGTGTCTGCAGGAACACTTTCTGACAAAACCTTACAGAAGCTCTGTGTTTACAAATGTCGGAAGGAAATCGAATATCCTTGTTTACGATTTCTCACCAGTTTAGCCCGTTCTATTTCACGGTGATACCTGCCAGGCTTCTTCCTGCCCACACCATCTGCTCTAGTCAACAGCCTGGCCCCTCTCTGCTCACCTTTCTCCAGCCATCAGATCTTGGCACAAGTTCATCCACATGCCTGGAATATCCTTATTTTCTCTATAAAATCTCTACTGATTTCTTCAAAACCATGCTCAATCCTACCCTGTGAAGCTTCCCTTCATTTCCTGAGTGTGAACTCAGCATATGTCCTTTGGCTAGAAAACTTGGTCTATTAATTTTGTTGTTGTTACAGAAATCATTTGTCATAATTATTTAGGGGAAATGAATAGAGTTTTCTAGACAACCAAAGCTCTGCCTCTCAGTATCAATATTTTACTTCATTCATTCAACTGAACCAGTATTTATTGCACTCCTACTTGTGACGTGCCAAGCTCTGTGTTCCATGACAGAAATTTTAAACAAAGAAAAGCCAAAAAAACAAAACAAAACAAAACAAACAAAGCTGGGCCTTGTTTAGGAGGTAGAAAATTTATATCTTAATTACCCCCACTGCCTGGTTTGGTAAATCTTGCTAAAGTTGATGATGCTCTTCCCTGCCTTTTTACACAGAAAGGAATGAATAAAATCTGAAATATTTGTGTTGTTTCAGGTGCATCATATTGGACATCTTGTTTGAAAAGAATAGCTTCTCTCTTTTCTTTTTTCATTAGAAAAACAATGTGTTCCCTGTAAAACCTTTTTAGGTGATTTTTCCAATCACCCATGGTCAACCATCCAAAAAGCAACTAACATCTTTGTATATCTCTTTCTAGGCTATTATCCAACTCATTTTTAAGGAATTTTGCCTTAATAACAATACAGTATATAGAATATTAAAGTTCATAGCCTGGGACCTCTCGGGTGGTCCCGTAGTTAAGAATCTTCCTTCCAACACAGGGAACACAGGTTCAATTCCTGGTGAGGGAACTAAAATCCCACATGCCACTGCCAAGACCCAGTGTAGCCAAATAAGTAAATCAAGTTCATAGCTTAAGGACTTCCCTAGCAGTCCAGTGCTTAAGACTTCACCTTCCAAAGTAAGTGGGGGATGGGGGGGAGGTTTCAAGCCCTGGTTGGGGAGCTACGATCCCAAATGCCTCTTGGCCAAAGAAAACAAAACATAAAAGAGAAACAATATTGTAACAAATTCAATAAAGACTTAAAAGTTCATAGCTTGCTGTCTTACAAGTTCACATTACAGTGTAGACAGTAAGATCCTTTGCTGAGCCATATCTTGTGGCAGAGTAAACTGAGACCTCCCTCCTCTCCCTTTCACCTTGATCCTCCTCATGCACTCTGGCCCCCAGCTGAGAAATCCTGGCCCTCACTGTTAGTCCACTTCTCCGCCCCCTCCTACCCCTGTATAGACATTATTTAGGGAAATGAATAGCTTTGGCTAGAAACTTGCTTCTTCATTATTTTTTTACAAAATCATTCATAATTATTTGGAAAATTGATTCTAGACAACCAAAGCTCTGCCTCTCAGTATCAATATTTTACTTCATTCATTCAACTGAACCAGTATTTATTGCACTCCTACTTGTGACGTGCCAAGCTCTGTGTTCCATGACAGAAATTTTAAACAAAGAAAAGCCAAAAAAACAAAACAAAACAAAACAAACAAAGCTGGGCCTTGTTTAGGAGGTAGAAAATTTATATCTTAATTACCCCCACTGCCTGGTTTGGTAAATCTTGCTAAAGTTGATGATGCTCTTCCCTGCCTTTTTACACAGAAAGGAATGAATAAAATCTGAAATATTTGTGTTGTTTCAGGTGCATCATATTGGACATCTTGTTTGAAAAGAATAGCTTCTCTCTTTTCTTTTTTCATTAGAAAAACAATGTGTTCCCTGTAAAACCTTTTCAGGTGATTTTTCCAATCACCCATGGTCAACCATCCAAAAAGCAACTAACATCTTTGTATATCTCTTTCTAGGCTATTATCCAACTCATTTTTAAGGAATTTTGCCTTAATAACAATACAGTATATAGAATATTAAAGTTCATAGCCTGGGACCTCTCGGGTGGTCCCGTAGTTAAGAATCTTCCTTCCAACACAGGGAACACAGGTTCAATTCCTGGTGAGGGAACTAAAATCCCACATGCCACTGCCAAGACCCAGTGTAGCCAAATAAGTAAATCAAGTTCATAGCTTAAGGACTTCCCTAGCAGTCCAGTGCTTAAGACTTCACCTTCCAAAGTAAGTGGGGGATGGGGGGGAGGTTTCAAGCCCTGGTTGGGGAGCTACGATCCCAAATGCCTCTTGGCCAAAGAAAACAAAACATAAAAGAGAAACAATATTGTAACAAATTCAATAAAGACTTAAAAGTTCATAGCTTGCTGTCTTACAAGTTCACATTACAGTGTAGACAGTAAGATCCTTTGCTGAGCCATATCTTGTGGCAGAGTAAACTGAGACCTCCCTCCTCTCCCTTTCACCTTGATCCTCCTCATGCACTCTGGCCCCCAGCTGAGAAATCCTGGCCCTCACTGTTAGTCCACTTCTCCGCCCCCTCCTACCCCTGTATAGACAGAGCTCACTCCACCCGCTGCCAAGACAGCAGAAGCTTGAAAAAGCAGACATGTGACTGACGGTTAACAAAGGCTTGAAGGTGTGAAATATGTAGGACTCAACAATCGAAAATGAGGCAGAGTCCTCCTCACTTCCATAGGGAAGAATTCCAATCCCAGGTAGCAGGGTGTGACACCTGGAAGTCTTAGACTCTGATATGGAAAGAAGTAAAAGGGAGAAGTTGTGAGAAAAGATGTCCAAAGGAGGTGGAGAGCATCCATGTGAAATGCCCTCTGACTAGTGAAGTCATATGTGCATATGCTAATAGCTATGTAGCCTAAAAGTGATGAGTTCAAACTATAGTGTCTTCCTTGATTGTTTAGGCAATTTGAGAGCGGGTAACATATGGTTATTGCATCATCATGTGGCATCTTGAAGAGAAACCTGACACCCGAGAAGTTCCCAGTAAGTGTTCAGAGTGAGCTTTAACACTCCTGTTACTGCTAATTCTCCCAGAGCTGGCTCACAGGCCAAGGAAGAGCCACAACTCTTAGGAGACAAGGCACTCCTTTCCAAAGTGGTGTCTGGGGTCCTTCTTGGGGAGATCAAGTAAGATCTCTATCCAATTAAAAGATTCCAGATGAGCACTATCACTTGTTCCTTAGGGAGGGCACTATTATAAAAGCTAAAAGCAATGAGTTCACCTTTAAAGGTGGAAACAATTATTTTGACCATTCTGAACAGAATGCTGCCCAGAGCCAGCACAAGTTCTCTGAGCAATCTTGAGAGACTTGGACCAGGGAGAGAGCTGGTCCTCAGAGCTCCTGGCTGATGCAATCCGAGGACATTCCCCAGAAGATATTCTCCTCGCGTCTAAGTTCAAGAAAATAAATTAAAAGTTCTGAAAAGCAAATCTATACATTACACTAATTGACCTCAGAGACAAAAGATAGATCTAGTCCATGATAGCTCAGCTCAACATCCAGCCAAGACTACAGAGCCCATGAGAGTCTGGATGCCAGACTACCCTCAGTGGAGAGTAGGCATGTTCCGTTGGTGCCACAGCCACATGCACAGGGCAAACCAAAGCATTCTTGCACTAGCCCTTGTCTTTTTTTTTTAACCTTTTTCATTTTCCAGTTGTGCTGGGTCTTCGTTGCCACACACAGGCTTTCTCTAGTTGCAGTGGTGGGGGCCGCTCTTCATGCTCAGGCTTCACATTGCGGTGGTTTCCCTTGTTGCAGAGTACAGACTCTAGGCACACGGGCTCAGCAGCTGTGGCACATGGGCTTTAGTTGCTCTGCAGCAGTTGAGATCTCCCTGGACCAGGGGTTGAACCTATGACCTCTGCATTAGCAGGCAGACTCCTATTCACTGTACCACCAGGGAAATTCTAACTTTTAAACACTGTTCTCCACGTACAGCCGAGCCTTTCCTAGAGACTTCCTAGTGATGTATTAACAGAGCGCAGAGGCCAACGTCAGCTGTGTTTCACCTCAGCTGAGGTGTGAAATTTACTTGAAGAGAAACCTGACACCCGAGAAGTTCCCAGTTAGTGTTCAGAGTGAGCTTTAACACTCCTGTTACTGCTAATTCTCCCAGAGCTGGCTCACAGGCCAAGGAAGAGCCACAACTCTTAGGAGACAAGGCACTCCTTTCCAAAGTGGTGTCTGGGGTCCTTCTTGGGGAGATCAAGTAAGATCTCTATCCAATTAAAAGATTCCAGATGAGCACTATCACTTGTTCCTTAGGGAGGGCACTATTATAAAAGCTAAAAGCAATGAGTTCACCTTTAAAGGTGGAAACAATTATTTTGACCATTCTGAACAGAATGCTGCCCAGAGCCAGCACAAGTTCTCTGAGCAATCTTGAGAGACTTGGACCAGGGAGAGAGCTGGTCCTCAGAGCTCCTGGCTGATGCAATCCGAGGACATTCCCCAGAAGATATTCTCCTCGCGTCTAAGTTCAAGAAAATAAATTAAAAGTTCTGAAAAGCAAATCTATACATTACACTAATTGACCTCAGAGACAAAAGATAGATCTAGTCCATGATAGCTCAGCTCAACATCCAGCCAAGACTACAGAGCCCATGAGAGTCTGGATGCCAGACTACCCTCAGTGGAGAGTAGGCATGTTCCGTTGGTGCCACAGCCACATGCACAGGGCAAACCAAAGCATTCTTGCACTAGCCCTTGTCTTTTTTTAACCTTTTTCTTTTTCCAGTTGTGCTGGGTCTCCGGTGCCACACACAGTCTTTCTCTAGTTGCAGTGGTGGGGGCCGCTCTTCATGCTCAGGCTTCACATTGCGGTGGTTTCCCTTGTTGCAGAGTACAGACTCTAGGCACACGGGCTCAGCAGCTGTGGCACATGGGCTTTAGTTGCTCTGCAGCAGTTGAGATCTCCCTGGACCAGGGGTTGAACCTATGACCTCTGCATTAGCAGGCAGACTCCTATTCACTGTACCACCAGGGAAATTCTAACTTTTAAACACTGTTCTCCACGTACAGCCGAGCCTTTCCTAGAGACTTCCTAGTGATGTATTAACAGAGCGCAGAGGCCAACGTCAGCTGTGTTTCACCTCAGCTGAGGTGTGATTCCCCCAAAACTCTTCAGAAAGAAGTAACTTTAAAAAAATATTTGGATAAAAAATGTTTGGGATTCATTTTGATCTTAAATAAACTACATCATTTGACACATCTGGGGAGATAGATCAATTAATGGAGGGAATGGTGTTGTTTTTTAATGAAACTATTGCAGGACTCCCAAAGAATCACGAATGCAGTGGTGTCATGATAAAAGTGGCCTGTGACTACCCTCTGTGAAGAGATCATTCTGAAAAGTCTTTTTGTAGAAGGAAAGAATCTTCTGGCCACTTTCTTTCCTGAACCCTCTCCTCTGTTCTCTTTCTTTCTTTCTTTGCTGTCACACGACTTGCAGGTCTTAGTTTCTGGACCAGAGATTGAACCTGGGTCCTTGGCAGTGAAAGTTGGGAGTCCTAACCACTGGACCACCAGGGAATTCTCTCTCTTATTTTTCTAAGTACTTTCTGTGTCTTTAGTCACCACTCTGTCCTCTGAACACCCTTGATTTCCAAGGTACTGCTCTCTTCTGTTCCCCTCCCTAACTTTTTAGATACTTCTTCACTGTACAGCTCATGGGCACGTTAACCTCCAGAGCTGGGCTCCTTGGGCCCTGTCCTTGGTCCTTTTCTCTCAGGCTGGGTGACCTAAAACACTCCTTTGATGTCAACAGTTATCTGTAAAGTGATGACTTCCACATCTGTGTCTCTAGACAAGGTCCACATCCCATGATTTCCTGGACTTACAGTGGCCATTTGTAGAGATTCCTCGAACTCAACACGCACAGAGAGAAATGCACACTGGGTCCTAAATCCCCTTCCATTCTTTACCTTTGCAACTAACACCATCACCCACCCCATCAGCCAGGAACAAAGTAGAGTTCCTCCTCCAGTCCTTCTGTGCATCACCTATACCCAGCTGGTCAACATTTGTCTCAGTTAGGAATTGCTTTTGGCTGCTGGATTGAAATAGATGGAAATCACAGTGGTTTCCATAAGAAAAGCTTTCTTTTTCTCTTCTAGCATGAGATTTCGGCCACCCAAGGCTGGTCTGTTGGGTCCCTCATGCCCTCAGGGCTCTGGATGCCTGGTTTCTTCTCTGCCATCCCTTTCACAAGGCTTCTGTCTTGAACAGAACATTGGGGCCACACGGTTATTCCCAAATTCCAAGCAGATGGAAAGAATGAAGAGAATTAGGGCATTTCCCTTGGTCTATGCTTCATTAGCCATAAAGACAAGGGTAGAGAGGCAGTTAGAAAGGGTAGAAAGGCATTCTACTTTCTTAACATCTTTCAAATTCATCTTCTAATATACTTGGTTCAGATCCTCTTAACTTCTGTAAATTTCTTCAATTAACCTCCTAGTTAGGCTCGGTGCCACTCACAGTCACCCTTCACTCCACTGCCGTAAGTATCATTCTTTTTTTTTTTAAAGATTTATTTATTTATTTATTTTGGGCGAGGGTCAGATTGGGGAGGGAGGGGAGTGGGCGGGCCACTTCTATTGGTCTTTCATTTGTCTATTTTCATCCATCTTTGTTCCTTGGCTCCTGTGGGCCTCCCATCGCGGTGGCGTCTGTCGTTGCAGAGCGCTGGCTCTGGGCGCACGCGCGCCAGAGCTCTGGCTCAGTAATTGGACACATCAGTCCAGCCGCTCCGTGGCACGTGGGATCTTCCCAGGCCAGGGATCGAACCGGCGCCCCTTGCCCTGCAAGGCGGTGTCCTTACCCACTGGACCACCAGGGGAAGCCCCGTAAGTATCATTCTTAAACGTAAACCTGGTCCCTGCTGAAAACCTACTGAGGGCTCTCCTTTGATCCTTCAAGAAAAAGCCCATGCCCCTTACTGGCTTGAAGCCCTTCCATTCTTTACCTTTGCAACTAACACCATCACCCACCCCATCAGCCAGGAACAAAGTAGAGTTCCTCCTCCAGTCCTTCTGTGCATCACCTATACCCAGCTGGTCAACATTTGTCTCAGTTAGGAATTGCTTTTGGCTGCTGGATTGAAATAGATGGAAATCACAGTGGTTTCCATAAGAAAAGCTTTCTTTTTCTCTTCTAGCATGAGATTTCGGCCACCCAAGGCTGGTCTGTTGGGTCCCTCATGCCCTCAGGGCTCTGGATGCCTGGTTTCTTCTCTGCCATCCCTTTCACAAGGCTTCTGTCTTGAACAGAACATTGGGGCCACACGGTTATTCCCAAATTCCAAGCAGATGGAAAGAATGAAGAGAATTAGGGCATTTCCCTTGGTCTATGCTTCATTAGCCATAAAGACAAGGGTAGAGAGGCAGTTAGAAAGGGTAGAAAGGCATTCTACTTTCTTAACATCTTTCAAATTCATCTTCTAATATACTTGGTTCAGATCCTCTTAACTTCTGTAAATTTCTTCAATTAACCTCCTAGTTAGGCTCGGTGCCACTCACAGTCACCCTTCACTCCACTGCCGTAAGTATCATTCTTTTTTTTTTTAAAGATTTATTTATTTATTTATTTTGGGCGAGGGTCAGATTGGGGAGGGAGGGGAGTGGGCGGGCCACTTCTATTGGTCTTTCATTTGTCTATTTTCATCCATCTTTGTTCCTTGGCTCCTGTGGGCCTCCCATCGCGGTGGCGTCTGTCGTTGCAGAGCGCTGGCTCTGGGCGCACGCGCGCCAGAGCTCTGGCTCAGTAATTGGACACATCAGTCCAGCCGCTCCGTGGCACGTGGGATCTTCCCAGGCCAGGGATCGAACCGGCGCCCCTTGCCCTGCAAGGCGGTGTCCTTACCCACTGGACCACCAGGGGAAGCCCCGTAAGTATCATTCTTAAACGTAAACCTGGTCCCTGCTGAAAACCTACTGAGGGCTCTCCTTTGATCCTTCAAGAAAAAGCCCATGCCCCTTACTGGCTTGAAGCCCTTCCAGATTTGCCTCAGGACCACTTCGGAGCCTTTACTCTCTTCCCCCTTCCCCCAAGCTCTCAGCGCACCAACCATTTCTTCATCCCAGAACGTCTCAGTGTTCTCCTGTCATCCCATCTTACAACTGCTGCCACTCTGTCTACATCGATCACGCGTGAAAACCAAGACATTTTCACGTGTAATCAACAATTCAACGTTTGAAGAGGTGCCTGCACAGCAAGACCACCTGCTCATCTGGTGAGAAATAGTCAGCAAAATACGGTTTCTTCCACATGTATAAAGACACAGTTTAAAACATAGCAGACCTGCCTTCTCTAAAGATACCTCTCTGGGAAGAAAGATGTGGGAAACTGTTACCCAGAACTTCCTCAAAACAGTAAGTCCCCTACATACAAACCTTGCAGTTGTGAACATGCAAAGGTGCAAACGGGCCCCTGGATGCCCACTATTGTACCGCACTGCTGTACTTTTCAGGGTCCTGCACTGTAAGATTAACAATGTGTTCCTTATTGTCTGTTTTTGTTGGTTATGAATGATTTGTGTGAAAAGTATGATAAACCTATTGCAGTACCACATAGCCCATTGTGTTTGTTGGGTACCTAATCTAACTTTGTTGGAATGCTGAACAAATTGAACCTAATGAATGCTCTCCCAAAACAGAACTCAATTGTATGTAGGGGACAGACTGTAATCTACTGTGTCCAAACATCCACACATCTAAGAGAACGGAGCAATGCAACTTCTTACTTCAGGAGTCCAACCCTGTTCAAATGAGACGCCCTTACGGACATTGAAGGAGACCAAAGAGAAAGCGAATAATGATGAAAGGAAAGGTGGAGAATGATGAAAGAAGAGTTGTACCCTAGATACACAGAAACTCCTGCAAAATACATTCACCACCCTGGATTCAGGCCAGAGATGCATGCCTTGTGGGCAAGAACAGAGAGAATTGAGAAGAAGCAAGAGGCTAGTTGAAGCCCAGGGTGATGATGCTTTTCCTGGTTTTTTCCTGAGAACTAAACTGCTTCCTGCAAAAGCCCAGGGAAAAAAGTCACAGTTAAAAGTTACCACCAAGCAGACAGATGTGAAGGTTCACACAAGGGAGTGTGTGTGGAATGCCCAGGGCACGGCTCCTGTGGCTACTTGGAGACTCCCATGGAACGTGGGGCCCTGAGTCTATTTTACCATCTGTCGCCTGGCTCCTTCCTGGGGTTCCTCCATGGACCTCGTTCATGTTCGTTCAGTGGTGTCCCCCACACTGTAAACAACCACCACCTGCAGGGAGCTGGCCCATGACCCCAACTGGGACTAACACTTGACCGCTTTTTCCAGCACATGAGCCTCCAGGAATGAGCTGGCAAATGAGTCAGGCATGCTGGAAGAAAGAAACATAATGACCACCGAGGCTGTCCAAGGATAGAAACCACTGAGGACACTTCTCTTGTACTCTGTCGATTTACGATACAGTAGCTCTATGGGAAAATTCTTAGAACAAACAGACAGGCCTTCCCTGGTGATCCGGTGGTTAAGAGGCTCCCTGTCAATGCAGGGGACATGGGTTTGATCCCTGGTTCAGGAAGATCCCACATGCCTCGGAGCAACGAAGTCCCTGACCCACAACTACTGAAGCCCTTGGGCCTAAAGCCTGTGCTCTGAAATAAGAGAAGCCACCGCAGTGATGCAGTGAGAAGCCTGTGCACACTGCAACCAGAAAGCAGCCCCCATTCACAGCAACTAGAGAACGCCTGTGCACAGCAATGAAGACCCAGCAAAGCCAAAAAACACAAAAAAATAAAAATGATTTTTTAAATAAAGCTGAAGAAAAAAAGAACAAACTACTGGAGAATCTTTGTGTTTCAATGACACTTCCTCTTGACCAGTTACATCTTCTTCACTCTGTATTCTTCAGAGGAAGAAAAAAAATGCCATCTTTTAGGCACAAATGATTAAACAGAAATATAAGGTGGACCTGGAAAATTTCAAAACATTCCTCTATTGCAAACCAAAGCAATTTCTGTAAGAGGGACTGGATATGGAAAGAGAAAGAAAGGAATGTTTGGAAAGGTTGAATCATAGTATTAAAAAAAAATGCACCATCTAGCCTTAACCTTCCCTGACACTCACACAGCCTTTGTCGCTATGGATTGCAGCCATCTTTGTGGACATTTAGAAAATGGGCCATAAAGACTAGAACACTGTGGTGTAATCTGGAGTTAGGGTCACCCCAAAGGAGCACCCAGCCGCGCCCTGATGAACGGATGCAGTCATGGAATTACCCTCACCTTAGGCAGTTCTCGAGGCCTGGAGCAGCTGAGAGTTGGCTGGCTCTGGTTGGTCAAATACACTGGCCATGTGATTACCGTCACATCCATTTTCTTCTCGTTATGTCTAGTTTCCCAATATTCATCACTGAACACTCACAGTGAGGAAGTCCAGCCCCTTTGGACAGCACTAGTGATCCACTCTCTAGCCCACACTGCCTCATCTGACATTGGCTTGAAACAGACGTCCTGTGGTTATGCAGACAACACTCCAGGCCACTGCCCCTCTGCTTAACAGTAAGGACTTGGGTTTGTCTTCACTTGTCTTTGGCTATGCAAAGGATTTCAGTGAAATTGCAGTAAAAACAAACAAACAAACAAAAAAACCTTAAAGTAACACAGCAGTCACTTATAGAGTTAATCAAACGTTCATCTAACAACCATTTTGGAACAAGACCAGGTACAAATCAATAAAATACAGTAGGATCTTGGAGAGGTTTTTTTTTCCCTGCAAGCTGAAATTTTTCAAGTGAAATTCTATAGAGATGGCAAGTGTTTGGGAGAAAAATATGAAGGCAAAGACAAAATTTGGGACCCTTAGGTGTTTCTAAACTTTTATTTTACGTATTTATTTTAATTTAAAGGTTAGACTTTATTACACAGATTTATTTACTTACTTGGTCTCGTGGCTTGTGATATCTTAGTGCCAACCCACACCCTTCACAGTGGAAGTACAGAGTCCTAATCACTGGACCTCCAGGGAAGTCCCAATTGTTCCTAAACTTTCAAGTCTCACTTTTGTCTCTCACAGGCTTTTAACCCAGTTAGGTAAACTAATAAGATTCCCTTGTAGCTCAGCTGGTAAAGAATCTGCCTGCAATGTAGGAAATCCTGGTTCAAATTCCTGGGTCAGGAAGATCCCCTGGAGAAGGTATAAGCTACCCATTCCAGTATGTTTTGGGGGTGGGGGGGGGCGGGGGGGGGGGGGTTGGGCGGGCCACTTCTATTGGTCTTCATTTATCTATTTTCATCCATCTTTGTTCTTTGGCCCATGTGGGCCTCCCATCGCAGTGGCCTCTGTTGTCACAGAGCACCAGCTCTGGGCACATGCGCTCCAGAGCTCCGGCTCGGTAACTGGACACATTGGTCCAGCCCCTCCATGGCAAGTGGGATCTTCCCAGGCCAGGGATCCAACTGGCACCCCTTGTACTGCAAGGCAGTGTCCTTATCCACTGGACCACCAGGGAAACCCCCATTCCAGTATTTTAACCTGGAGAATTCCATGGTTCATCCATTGGTCACAAAGAGTTGGACAGGACTGAGTGACTTCACTTTCAGGTGAACTAGACGAATGCTGCCATCCCACACTAAGCTAGCCAAATGGCCCTGTGTCTGCTCTAAAGTGGAGGTGCCCATGGAAGGTCACCACCTCTTGAATCGAAGCTCAGAGATGACTGAGGTGAGTGAAAGGCATTTGCCTAGGAGCAGAGGCTACAGCCAGAGTGATAATGGTATCCCCTTAATTGCTTTGTATCCCCTAAAAGATTATGATCTAGACACTACAGGATCTGTGGTTTGGGCAGTTGTTTTAAAGCAAAGAGTCTGTGAGCAAAGCAAAAATGGAGAATTATGTCAGCCGCACTTTTTAAGATTTTCTTCTGAAATTTTTGGGAAGGAGAGTAGGTATGCCACCAACAAATATGGTATCATGCCTACACCATTCCAAGAATTTTACATTTCAATTTGTTTTCTAGTTGGGGTTGCCCAACCTTCCCCCAGGGAGCCATTTATTAATACTGGATTCACCAGAGAGAGCAGGAACAAAGCAGGCAACATTGCCACACCTGACGCAACTTCTTTTAGGATTGAACCAAGTGCTGATGTAAAACTCTGGGGAGAGTGCCACAGTTAAAACCGCCTAGGAGACTGAAAGAGGGGCGAAACTCTTCCTCTTCGGCACCCCTGAGCACACTTAAACTAGGAAAACCAAAGGGTTTCTGTGCCACAAGGTCTAGAACACTCTGGGGACAGATGGATGTTTGAAGGTAGTAATCATGTGCGGGTCTCTTAAGCATCCATCTCTGAGCCTCGAGGTGACAACTCTGCATCCTTCATGGGCATATCTGAGAGTTAGTTCTAATGTGCCACAGAAGGCACTTCCTTTGGGTGGGGTGGTAAAGGATGGCGAAAGGAGACCTGGGCACCATACTCAGGGATATGAATTCAAACTCCTTGCCCTGTACAATCAGTGGCACGTCCAACCCCACGCATTCTGACATGACGGTGGAAAGTGACGTAAAGACTTCAGAGATGACTGGACACCCATTATGACGCTGCCCATGTTTGCCACAAAAGCTTGCTCACCGCAGTCCTTCTGATGAAAAGGCTGAGACGCAGAGAAACATCACCACTGCATAAAAAGGTCATTTGATCCTTGACGTCCCCAACCTTCCTGGTGAGAAAGAACAACAGTCACCATTCATCACGAGTACTGTTTTCACTCAGCTGCATCTTCTAGGCTTTCCTGAAAGTGCTGTGGACTCTAAGCATGGAAAGTTCCAGACTTAGAGCTTGTTTTCAAAAGAAATCATATCTGCTGGCTAAGTAATGAAGTGTTGGACCACAAAATACATCATCTCCCAGGAAAGCCCCTTAAACTTAAGCGAAATTCTCTTTATTCACCTGTGGCATTTCACCAGAACTTGTCATCATTAAACCTTTCTAACCATTAGACAAATGTCAGGTGGAAAGAAAAGAGAAAATATATAAACATACGTGTCAAGCCAGGTGAACAATGGGATTTTTTTGTGGTTGTTTCCATAAATTTAACCAACAGATTATACCACCCTTTTCTTTCCCTTTTAAAAGCCAACCTTTATCTCCGTAACATCCTGTCACCAAAGAAGTGATAAAGATTTAAGGGGAAAAAAATCCAGTTCAGATTGATTTTTTTTTCCAAATTGGCTTTCTAAATGCAAGTGATAATGACCGAAGACTTTTAAAAACAGAATTCATTTCTAAATGATCTCATCTTCTACCCTGCACACACATCACTTAATTCAATACTCTCAAACAGGTCCATATGTTCGTTAACTTCCCCGTACTTCCTCTATTGATTATCATAGATCATCCTATTAAAAGGAAATGGATGAGCGAAGATATCTTCACTTTAATTTTTAAATCATAAAAGTTTGTGGTAGGAGTGAGGCAGAGGCCCATCTAAGAAAGGAACAACCCCAGTAAGTGGCAATTAGGAGAGCAAACACGAAAACAAAATAGAATTTCCCTTGCTGGTCTTATCTCTGTTGTGTTGGGAGATAACTTTCTGTCTCTCTCTGTCTCTGTCTCTCTACCTGCCTTAAGACCTAACAAAGCTGCAAGATGGAAAAACTAAAGAAACTCAGCCTGCTCATGACTATTCAGCTGAGAACACTCCCTTTCAATAAGTGATGTTTGGCAAGACGTGGAGGTCAAGCCCTCCACCCCTCGCCACCTCCCATCCCATCCAGGCTTTCCCAGGGAGACATGAAGAAGCCCTTCCAAGGTCAAGGTCGCTCTGGAGTGAAGCTACCAGCTTTAGACACTGAGATGTGCAACCATTTGTGCTTTTGCAAACTATAAATATGAAAAACAGACCACAGTCATTCTTGGACCAGTTGTGTGATTCTCTACACAAATCAGAGCTTTAAATCCCTGGGAGCACAGTGCAAGGGTGACTGGACGCAGTGAGTCATCTCAGCTTCCTGCTAATCACAGGAACTGACAAAAGTTTCATGTGTCTCCCATTTGGCTGGGGGTTTCCTTTAATAAAATCATTGTGCTGCGCTGAACTTGGGGCTTTTTAAAGGTCAGCATCCTGTGCAGAGCCTTCAGGAGGAGGTAACTTCCAGTTCTTCTAACCGTATCCCAGTGATCTTCAACTAACTGAGGGGCCTGGCTGCTAAAAACCGGTCTTTGGGGCATTTCTTCGCACTTTTTCCATTGTTAATCTGAAATGCAAACGTAACTGGACATCTTATATTTTTACTTGCTAGATCTGGCAACCCTAATCACAGAGTCCTAGTCTACACACTGGCTTAGGCAACGGATAATAGGACCTTTGAACCCAACTGAGGGTGCCATGCTTAAAATCGTGCCCTGAACTAGACACCAAAATGGGTGGGTCAGATACTGCAAACCATTGCCCTCAACTCCTTGGCTTCTCTCCACGGCAACCTGGGGCTGCCACTGTGCTGGCAGGCGGGGGGCCACGCCCCTCCTCCCCTTCCCCAGCCGCCAGCAGCAAGTCACCGCACAGGACAAGCGTCGGCTGGGAACATTAGTGTCCTCCGTAGGTTCCTCTTCTACATCCGTCCCAGGCCCCAACCCAGCCTCTTGCTCTTTCTTCCTCTCTCTCTAAGAGAATGTTTCTCCAGGCTCACAGGTTCAGTCACCAGCTCCAAGCAGATCTGTCTCCAGGGCTTCAGGCGGCAGTTACGTTCCACTTGGGCTTCTCATCGCTTTCTTAAACTCAGACAGCCAAGGTAACACTCCTGGGTTTCCCTCCTCTCCAGCTCCTCCTCGCACCTCTGGCACCTGGGGCTCCGTGGGCCTGCCCCTGCTGCCATGTTACCAACACTTCCCTTCCCTGCCCGTAGCCGTCAGCCTCCAAGTCCCAGGACTTGTTCTCTGTACATTGTCCTTTGCACATAGCCCTTCCCACCTGGACCACATTTGTCTAATTGTCTCGAATCACGACGGCCCAAAACCCAGGGTTCCAGGCTCATTATTGTTTCCATGGTTCCAGCTTCCTGCTGGGTTAAATCAAAGCTTCTTTCCCTGGCTCTTGTCCAGCCCTTGCAATAAAGCCTTACCTTCCTAGAAACATATCCTATTTCCAACATATCCCTCCTCCAAGACTGAAGCCCTCATGTCCACTCCATGTCACTCGCTCCCAGGGATCGAACCTGCATCTCCTGCATTGATTGGCAGGTGGATTCTTTAACACTAGCGCCACCTGGGAAGCCGTATCTTGCAGGACATATACTGAAAAAGAGCTTCCGGAAGTTCATTCTTCCCTTCAAAATGAACACCGTGAGAAAAATTTGAACTGTAGGCATTATGATAAAATCTTCCTAAGTGTTAATTTAATGCATAACAAGTCCTTATGGCTCTTTTCTGGTCTTAACAAAACACTGTTTAACGTTCTGAGTGTAGTTTTTCGCACTGGTCAATCTTAATAGCCAACTCTGAGGAAGTCCCAGTGTCCTGGTCTCTCACAGCACGGTCTGATTCATACACTGCCTCATGAATACCCTGGCATTCTGTTCTCCCCACTGGGCTCACCCAGTGCTTTTCATCAATTTGTACACAGGAGACTCCAGAGCAGGGAAGCGTTTGCTAGACAATCCATTTCAGAGAGAGGCCTCAAAGCCCATGGTGAACAAAGTTATGGCTGGCCTGATTCCAATCTTTCCTTTTGAAAGTTGGTAAGGATCAACTTCTCCATGAGAGTTCTAATTCTTGCCAGTTTCACAGACATCCAGGTGGAAGAAATAAAGGTATTGATTCGAAATGGCCATTTCCCTCGATACTGATGGGGTTGGGAGTAAAAAGATGAATGGAAACTCTTTCAAACCCTGTTTGAAAATGGGTAAAGTAAAAACTGTATTCGTAGAAACATGCAATAGACCAACAGCCAGCCCTGTGATTCTAATGATGCCCTGGGCCCTTTCTCTCACCGGCAAGAGGAATCCTGGACAAAGCCAACTCGGCAGGACGCCGTCCATGGAGGGCCATTTATTGAAGTAACTCTGGGTACCAGATGGGGAGGGCAGAGACCAGAGGCAGTGCAGCCAGTTAGGAAACTCTGACAGAAGTCCAGGTGAGGTCGCAAGGGGCCCAAATAAAGAGGAGGAAAGGCCACACTCAAGAGGAATTCAACTTGGGCACTCCTGGGAACGGTGGTCCAGTGGCCAGCTGAAGCCATCTGTTTAAGAAGGTGATTCTTGCGAGAGAGGAGCTGATTTCTGCAGTTACTCAGTAGAGAGGACATCAGCAAGGAGGCGCTCCCTGCACTCATCAGAGGCTTTGGACGTGGACCTGGCCCTGTGGATTTGTGCCCACATTCTGCAGGAAGAGATGCTGTGGGCAGAAGCCAAAGGACTGTGCACGGCACAGAAGCACCGCCATGCTGCTTCCTGCCCAGGTGACAAAACGCAACCCCAGCACAGAAAGCCCAGGACACCATGGGGCAGGGAAGGGGGCGCCCATCCTCCAAAGCCTGAAAAGGGTTGCCAAGCAGACCTCCGGGCAGAATGCTGGCGGCAGAAAGGCCAGGTCCAGAAGCAGGGTGGGGTCAGAGGCTGTCCCAGGGCGGAGCCACGGGGCATGAGAGAGACGCCAGGGACTCACGGACACATCAGGCTGAGGTCAGTGTGCACGGGGAGGGCCAGAGGCCAGCGTAATACGAGTTCGGACAGTGAATTTGACCTCATCTGTACCCACGGGCCAGCAAGGCCTGGAAACATTCACATTGCAAACAGACACAGGCCTGCCCGCACCTGTCACCTTACAGGACAATCTCTGTTTGCCTAACTTCCTCCCTGCCTGCGAGCCTCATAAGCATAGGATGCGATTTGTCTTTCTGTTCTCAGTACGCAACGCTGAGCATAGGAGGCGCTGATCTACGTTAGTCTACGAAGAGCTGAGATGCCAAGAAGGCGCTCATTGTCACGTAACTGTGGAACCCAGTCCCCTGACCCAACAGCAGAATGACTCCAAAATCCCAGCATGAGAAATAAAAATCCATGTCCCTGAAGTGGGAACTGAGGATCCCAGGATGACACTGGGGACCATGAAGGAGCCCGTCTATCCAGCTACCGCCAGCCAACTGCCTCGCAAAAACAGATGCATTTAAACTTGGCTAAACAGGCTGCGTGGTCAAGAAGAGGTGGCAAACTCAAAGAAGAGAATTCTTTTCCTTGGGGGAGGAGGGCAGGGAGTATGATAATTAGCCCTTTTGGAATTGAAAAACTTCAACCACCACCACACGTACCCATGCATCCACCCTGAGAAAAGGGAAATTTAGCGACAGCCCACGCCAGGAGATGGGGCCACTGGTTCAGCTGATCCAAGCGGTGGCTCTGCCCAGAGTCACATGGACTAGGGACAGAGAACTAAAGATGTGTTTAAAATGAGGGTCTGGGGGCATCCCTGGTTGTCCAGGGGTTGAGAGTCTGCCTTGCAATGCAGGGGACCCCAGTTCAATCCCTAGTCTTGGAAGAGCCCACAGGTCCTCACTGACCCTGTGTGTCACAACTGCTGAAGCCTGTGTGTCCTAGAGGCCATGCTCTGTAACAAGAGATGTCATTGAAATGGGACACTCGCACACTGCGACTAGAGAGTAGGCCCCTCTGGCTGAAACTAGAAAAAAAACCATGTGAACACCGAAGACCCGGAACAGCCATAAATTAATCATTTTTTTTAACATTCACTATTATTATCTATTTTTAAAAAATGAGGGTCTGAGAGGCACTGAGGGAGGAGGGAAGGCAGCACTGAGGCAGAAAGGTCCCATGGACGCAAACAGTCATCAAGTCAAATCTTCTTCCTAAACCCCACCCGGAGAAGCCACATTTGCCAGGAGGAACCAGCAGCCCAGAGAAACCACTCTCTCATCCCAGAAGGTCAGCCAGCCGCCCTGAGTCAGGAGCTCCGGGCGTCCCTAGGACAACACAGAAGCCGTCACACGATATGCATCCTCTGCAGCCGACAGATGCCAGGACAACGTCAGTGTCCCCGGTAGAGGTTGCAGAGAGTCAGTTTGCTTGGCAGGGTCACAGCATAGGGTAATCTCTGAAGTTCTTGGGCTGCACCCCTAGCCCTGTGATTTATAGTCACACCAGAGCTGGGGCATCCCCAGCTGAAACAAATTCAGACCCACCCCTGGTGAGGACGCCGTGTGGGAGTTGGCTTGGGAGGGAGAGGGAGGAGGAAGCAGTGAATGTAAAAGATACTGCATTTCTGGTCCATACTGTCCTCCTCCCCTACCCCACCCCCTTCTTTTTCCTGCCAATCATTGGCTTTTTCTCTCACTGCCCTGAAGGAGGCCCATACTTCCAGCCCCTGGCCCCCTATCCCCCTGCTGCCGATGCCCAGGGCCAGAGGAGCTCCCAAACCCAGGCAGGGTGACTCTCCCAACATTCAAAGGCCATAATGGCCTGAGTCCACTGCTGGGATTAGGGAGGAGATGCTGAGCTATGCAGAGGATTGTTTCCAAAGCAAGAAAAATAAAAAAATGCTCGTCATAGCATTTAAAGAATTTTAAAGCAAGTATTTGACATTCAGCTTACATTTTTCTAGTCTCTGCATTTGCCAAAAAATCATATGCTTCCGAATATGATACTATTTGGCTTTTGACTTTAAAATGGCCTGGCAATGTTTTCCTTAGGATCTATGTGGTACAGCAAGTGATGTATCTGCTCATCACAACCGTGGAAAAAGACTCAAGAGTCCACAGCAGCCGAGACAGGACACAGAAACACAAGACTATTGATTCCAGATTAAAGTGAGAGAGGCTTACTAGACGTGTGTGTGCTATGTTTGTCTCCGTGATCCCACGGACTGTAGCCTGCCAAGGCTCCTCTGACCATGGGATTCTCCAAGGAAGAATATCAGAGTGGGTTGCCATGCCCTCCTCCAGACGATCTTCCTGACCCAGGGATCGAACCCTCGCCTCCTGCACTGGCAGGCAGATTCTTTACCAATTTTCCAGTCACCCACTGAGTCGATATTTTTGAACACTTACCGATGAAAATTATACAAAGATCGATCAGCAATGGCTCCTGTCCTTGAGGACATGCTGTTTCAGTCTTAGAGCTCATACATGAGGCACATGGCTAGAAGCAGAGGCGAAATGTGGAAACAGATGTTCAGGAGACAATACAGACATGCTTCAGGATGCAGATGCAACTCGATGAGGACAACCTCTGCCTCTGGTCTCGCAGGCCAGGAAGCACTGGGCAAAGGTTGTAGGGCTCTGCAAATAGAGAACCCCGGGTGCAATGGGACCCTCCCCTGCCCATAGAGTCTCCATGGAGCCCTGCAGTCTTCCCAGCTTACTGCAAACACATAACCTCCGTTTTAACATGTGAGATCCTCCATGCATATCTGTTTGTGGTAGAGAAAATGTTTCTGAAAAACTACTTCTTCCTTTCTACTAAACACCCAGAAAGCCACAGAGGGATGGGAGAAAGCCAGGTGACTGTCATTTGGCAAAGCTTTTCAGGCTGCTCTTCTATTTTTCTGTTTTGCAGGCTCTGGGTGTCCACCGAGACTTCCACCATCAAACAAGGATCCTGCTTAGTAACATTTTGCGAGTCTTTCCTCCAAATGCCGGAGCCTGGACCTCGAGCCGAGCCATCGTGCTCCGAGTCTTTGTCTAAGGCACAGACCGCAGTAGCCTCTCAGTTGGTCTTCCAGTCCATGTCCCTCGTGCTGTCGCCAGAACCTGTGGCCTGGAGTCAGCACTTTCACGCTCTCATTCCCTTGTGGAAGGACTTCTGCAGCTGCTGGGGGCAAGTCCAAACTTGGCTTCGCTATGGAGGCCCTCCGTCTGCAGACCCGCTTCGCCAGGAACTCTTGGCATTTGCTGTTTCCTCTCCCAGAGCAGATTTTAGCCAAGCCAAGCACCTTGTGGCCCCTGAGCTTTTCTTCCACAACTGTTCCCACCAGCCGTGTTCTCTTAGACCAGCCAAACCTACACAGGAGTGAAACCGAGCCAAGGCCAAAGTCATATGACAACAGACCACGAGCTGGGTGGCCTCTGCTCAGCTGTGAGTACTGCATGGCGGTGGGAGGCAGGGAGACCCAGCGAATGTTCAGCCATGGGCTCTCCGGGGCACACAGGTATGTGCATATGGACACATGCACTGGTTTATTACAAATGCACACAAACAAATCCCCTACAGCCAACTGATCCTCACAGCCACGTCCACTGATCTGCCACAAATGCTCATGTCTGTTGCCAACCCTATGGTGGCAACTGACAAGCAAGGACACTTCTGTCACATACGCTGACTGACATTTTTATTTACAAAAACGAGAGGACAGCAAAGCGACAAAGATCCATGTCAGATCTTCGCTCCTGTGTCCATGGTCAATAAGAGCGATTGCTCTGTGGAATCAGATCATAGTTTTTCAGATCTTAGAAGCACAGTTTCTCAGTGCTTGGTGCTATCGCCATGTAATGGCTGTCCATGGGCCCACTTAAAGTTTTATCTGTGCTTTTTTAACGTCGCCCACATCCGTTTCTTAAGTGTAGGCCAAAGGTCAATGGGCTTTTCCTCTAAAGGAACAGATGACAAACATGACCGTCATGGAGCCACCCTGCCCCTCTAGCGTGACAGCAGACACAGACGACACGTCGATGCATGAGCACAGTTGTGTTCCAGCGGAAATTTTACCAAGACAGGAGGGGCCCCGGTTTGGCCCACAGCCTGCAGCTTGCCAACCCCCTGTCTGGACAATCAAGGACACAATGAATCAAACCCTTATTTGTGCTGTTTGTTTACAAATCAGCCCACTCTGGCCTTCTCCAGTCAGCTCAGATCCTCAACGCTGCTCAGCCAAACCTAATGTTCTTGCTACAGAGAAGAGTTCCTTGTATGCAGAGTGGGGCACAAGAAACTTCACATCAGGGCCTGTTCTCATTTCTTACACTCTGGTGTCCAGACTCTCTTCTAAGACAAGTAGAATCCTTGGCTCGGCTCGTCGCTTCTCCAACCAGGCACAGTCTGCACCATCCTTTCCCTTTGCTGAATTCCTTTAGAATCTGTTGACATATGGTATCATGCTCTTCTCTAGTTGACTTCTCTATGAATCTCTCGCTTCTTTATTTAATCAATAAAATTTCAGAAGAAAAACTGGAGTCTTTGCTATTTCTCTTAGTCCCGGCCCAGGGATAGACAGATAACAAAGGGGTTCGTTAACATTTGTCACTAACAGAGAGAAGCACAAGCCAACAATAAAAATCAATTTTATCTCAGGCCCAGGTTGGAAAAAAACAGCTCCTGGGTCAGGGGAAAACAGAAGTGAACCTCAAAGACATCAAGCACGGCTGCCCACGAGCCTCGGCACCTTGGGAAGGAACCAACAGCTGAGACCAGGGGGCGGTCTCCTGATGTCTCATCACGGGGCGTGTCTGAGGTGGAGGTCGTGGCCAGCAGCTCACGAAAGACAAGAAAAGTCCCCAAGCAGGAGTTCGGTTGAAACACTCAGTCATAACCAAAGGCCTAAAAATTCTCAGAGGCTTACTGAGCACTGTTGAATTTTTGTTACACAAGTCGAGTGGTAAAGACGGGTGGTGGGGGCAGGGGATGCCGCAGGGAACAGAGCAGTCAGACCTCGGTTCACACGGCCATTGTGTGCCCAGCTGGCAAAGGCTCCTGCACACATGGCTCCCATGCCGTGGCCCTGGGAGCTGACGTCAGCCAGCACTCCGAGAGAGACAGCACATACAGGACCTCTCAGGAGGGCCGGGGGACCGGAGCTGCAAGTGGTCTCACCCCTTCTGCCTATTGTCCATCGGCCAAAATGTGGATGGTCAGTCGGATGATTCCACCTAGGTCTGCATGGGCTGAGAGAACCACAGCTCTCCTCTGTAGGATGGCACAGAAACCACTGAGGGGCTGGGGCAACATCTCCCATTAAAAAGGGCCTGGCCAGGGCCTCCCACAACCCCTAACAGGGAAAGACCAAGACAGAAGCTTCATCAGCTCTGGATGTGGCTTACATTTCAAAAGGGGACCAAAGGGAGAAATCAACCACGGAAACTGTCCTCAGTCAGGAAAGAGACTTATTTAGCAGGAAAGGGTCATTTCATACAAGACAAGAGATGATATCTGAGATATCTTTCAGCTCTTGGATAACCCATATTTGACCTCCCATGTGGCTGGAGTTTCAGGGAAGTGGCAGGAAAACCCTAAGTCATCTCACTGCATCAGGTGATCGTCTCCCTTCAGATGGTTCTCAGCTGGACTAAGCCAGAAACCAACAACCTACTGAAGTTAAGAGCAGTTCACAGGCTCAGCCTTCAACGAACGCTCAGGAAACTCAATGGTAGACCAAGAAAGACCAAAACCTATGGGTATTCTAATGGCATTCTCTAAGCTTCAGTCTCTCAAAAAGGGACACTGATATTCAATTTTGATATTCTAGACTAGGATGGAAATCTGACTCACTAAGTCTGGTAATTCACTGGATGGATCTGACTTGAAAATATTTTACCACTGACAGTCCCCAGGAATGTGACACTCTCAAATTGTTTCTTCTTTACGAGCCGTGAAACCAGAGTTAGAAAAACAGCTGAAGTGGGGTAGACACATCAATAGAACAAGCTCTTCCAAAAATGCCAAGCTAGAGAAATAAAAGAGTGAAATTCAGATATTTGAAATGAGAGGAGATAGTAAAATACCAAGCTTTAAACAGCATCCATATGTGGAAAGAAGCGGAGTGGAATTAAGAAAAACTGTTGTGCCATGTCCCTTGAAGGGGAACAGAAAATAAAAATAAACATTCTCACACACCCTCCAGGAAAAAATGTATATGATAATAATACTGGGCTTGACAAATCCTAACCCTGCAATTTATTTCTTTATTTTTTTTAAACCCTGCAATTTAGAAACCTGACTATATTCAAACTGGTTTTACATTATAAGGAGAGAAGGAAAGAAATAGAATCAGGAAGAGAGGCTTTATAGGGAAAAGATACCAATTTTAAAAGCCAGGCTCCTCTGTGCACGGAATTCTCCAGGCCAGAATACTGGAGTAGGTAGCTATTTCCTTCTCCGGGGGATCTTTCCAGCCCAGGGACTGAACCCAGGTCTCCTGCATGGCAGGCAGATTCTTTACCATCTGAGCCATGAGAAAAGCCTCTACAGGTAAATTTTAAACCTGCCTTGCTCACCCGCAGATGAAATGGAATGCCCGTGACCAGCACAAAGCAGGCAGACCCAGGTCCTTGGGAAAGCAGAGATGAGACATTTATCAGTTGAACAACACATACCAGAGCCTTTTAGGAGGCCCCTGGGCAGGTGACAAATGGCCTCTCTTCTCTTCTTTTCGTCCCAGCAGAATGCCAAAAGTAAAACATATGCTTTGAATGTCTGGAAAAGATGATGAACGCTACGGCATCCTACTGTGGCTTGAGACATACGAGGCTCTCAGAACAAAACCTAAGGCGGGAAAAAACCAAGTCCAACAACGCCAAGTCCAGCCTGTGTCTAAAATATAAAACCGAATCAAAATAAAACTCCATACTCCAAAGTGCACATCTGGGACAATTTATGCTGTGAAAGCCAGGACGCGATAGAAACTGCAAATGCCGTCAGCTGCGAAGCTGCCAGCAGGCCTGCGGCAGGCCAGCGGTGCAGCTGCACCTTGCAGTGGTCCTCTGACGGCCCTTGGCTGGCGCTGCTAAGGAGATGCTGCGGTCTTGACTGAATTGACTGCGAATGGAAATTTCCTTCAAGGAATACAGATGTTAAAAAAGAGGCTTCTGGGGGCTTCCCTGGTGGCTCAGTGGTGAAGAGCTCCCCTGGCCTATGCAGGAGACACAGGTTCGATCCCTGACCCGGGAAGATCCCACATGCTGGGGAGCAACTAAGCCCGTGAGCCACAACTATGGAGCCCGTGCTCTAGAGCCTCAGAGCCGCAACTATGCAGCCCACATGCCGCAACGACTGAAGCTCGTGTGCTCTAGAGCTCAAGCTCCACAACAAGAGAAGTCACCGCAACAAGAAGCCTGCTCACCTCCACTAGAGAGGAGCCCCCACTCCCTGCAATTAGAGAAGAGCCTGCAGCAGCAGTGAAAACCCACAATAGCCATAAATAAATAAATTAATTTAAAAAAAAAAAAAAGAGGCTTCTGCTCCTTACCTTAGGACAGAATAGTTTCTACCCGGGTAAGAGACAAAAGCATCACACTGTGGTCCTTACACTTGGGTGGCGGCCTCTGATAACCTAAGCCTTCTGACATTCACAGCTTTGTGCCGATTCCTCCTATACTGGTGCTAAGTTTGGTCGGGTGACCTGCTTTGTCCTGTAGAAATGGGCAAGGATGACCTAAGCAGAGGTTTATGTGTTGAGAAGGAATGCTTGTTCCCAGAGGCTTCGGCCGTGATGGGAAAGAGTCCATTTAGCCTACTGGTAGGGACAATGGCAAGAGAAATGGCTAAGAGTACCCAGCTCTTCCATCCACCCCCACAGAGGCACCAGACCTGTGAATGAAAAGGCCCTCTTGGATGACCGTGGCCCTGGGACAGAGTAAGAGCTCAGAGGAGCTCAGCCCAGCCTGCAGAACTGTGAGAAATCGTAGCTTGTTACTATTTGAAGCTACTATTTGAGGTGATGTGTAATAGGCAATAGACAATAGAACAGTGTCCTGGGAGAGAAATTCTGGCCAAACACGTACGATCTTGGGGATTACATAGACTTCAGCTCAAATCTTGTAACTATTAATACCATGTACTAGGTGTGTATCTAGGATAATTTCTTTAAGCTATCTTCACCTTTTTAGTAATAAACTGAGCCCCTGCTGTTTGCTCCCCCAGCCTACTATCCACGCTTCTCTCTGCTCAGGGAGCCAATTCTAACACAGCCCCGGAGGTGGACCAAGGGCCTAGGCAAAGTCCACCAGTGCGTTCCCGCAATAGAAAGAGTCAAGGCTCGACTGGTGACCTAACCCAGCCCACTCTGAATGAATCTCAGGATTTCAGCAGATAACATGAGTATTTTTTGTCCTGAAGGCTAGCCTGAAGATGAAACTATCACTCGCTGCGGGCAATATCCAACAAAATGAAATAACAGAGAAAAGGAGCTTGAACCTAATCAAAATGTTCCTGAGGTTGCAGTTTATCTTGAACTTTCTTAAGTCATGTGAAAAAACAAATTGCCCTTACTGTTAGGATTTGTTACTTGCAGCCTGAAGCATCTTACCTGAAACCATGGATAACCTAGTATTGTTTCTGCCTGCCCCTCCCGCCGACCTTGCTTCGAAAATAGTGCTCTCTTTCTCTGGAGGAACTGTTCCTCCCCAGAAAACCACATATTTCTAAAGGAGGCTGCCCATTCAAGCATCCACCAGCACTCCTCCCCCAAGTCACAAGGTGACGTGCAGGCTCCAACCAGACCAATCAGAATGGAGAGAGATGGCCCCTCTCTGGTAGTGATGCTGAGATGCCTAGTTCCAGCTTTAGGAAGAAAGTCTTCTAAAAAAAAAAATAGCCCAACTAAGAGATGAGTGGAGAGTCTTAGAACATTCCGACTGGCAAGGTCCAAGAAGAGAAAAAAGCACCCCTCACCCTTTAGATCAGGCAGAGAAGGTAACAGTCATCAGTGGGTCCAAGGGCCATAACAGGGCTGGAAAGGCCAAGAATCAGAAGTAGGGTAAAGATGGAACCAAAGTTGTCTATGCCAGGCCCTGAGCAAAGTGCTTTATATGCCTTATCCCTGTTTGGGGGTTCCCACAACCACCCTAAAATTCAATGAGTCACCAAAAGGACTCATACAATTTGGAAAGCTGTTTTACTCACAGTCACCATTGACTCTAGAAAATAGACACAGATTAAAATCAGCAATGGTAGAGGCATGTAGGACAGAGGCCAGGATGAACCAGGCATGAGCCTCCAGTCGTTCTCCCCCATGGAAGCTGCACAAACACGGCTTAATTATACCAGCAACAACGTTTGACACACACAGAGTATCATCACCCAGGGACATCAGGGAGCCTTGGTGTCCAGGGAGTTACTGGGGGTCAGTCGCACAAGCATGAGGAGCCAGCATCACTCAACCTAATCGCTCAGTCTTCGTCCCCACCAGCATTCAGACGGGACCCACGGGACCCAGGGCCTCCCTCATAAATCACATGGTTCGTTTGAACTCTCTGGTGTGGCCTGAGGCCCCAAGTAAACAGACACTCTCAATTGACAGGATACTCCAAGTGGTTCGGGGTCATCTCCCAGGAGCCGGTCAAGAGCCAGTTTCTCTGGGACAAGGTTTGAACACTCTCAACCTGCTGAGTCAACCCTTTCCTACGAGCCTCATTTCATTGTCACGGGAATCCTTTCTATCAGTACTATTAGCCTCACTTGACAGATGAGAAAACTGAGGTTTAGACAGGTGAACTAAAATGCAAGGTCACCCAGCAGGAACCAGGGGAGCCAGGGTTACCTGCCAAGTGTGTCTGCCTTCAGAGCCCACGTTCACGTGCTTAATTCTGCTGCTGCCCTGATCATGTTCACTGGTCTCAAGGGGGACTAAATAAAGGTCCTAATTCTGGGCTCTCTCTTCCCAGTGAAGAAAGAACTTCAAGCCAGGCTGGGATCCATAGGCCTGGACTGTCCACCTGGAATAAGCCCCTGTCCTGGCCCTCAGAACCTGGCACTACTTATCTGTCCCTCGCACCAGAGGAAGGCTGTGGCCTGACGTTTCATGCCTGTGTCCCCTATCCCTGGCATATGTACTACAAACACAACAATTATTTTCTTTTTTTAAAAGAATATTCATTTACATTTATTTGGTTGCATCGAGTCTTTGTTGCAGCATGTGAGATTGTCATTGCATCACATGGGATCTTCTGTTGCAGTGCACCGACTCTCTAGTTGTGGCCCAAGGGCTTAGTTGTGCCTAGGCATGTGGGATCTTAGTTTCCCAAGCAGGGATCAAACCCTGAATTGCAAGAGAGATTCTTAACCACCGGACTACCAGGGAAATCCCAGTATTTTCTAGCTAAACTAAATGTCTTCCCGATCATCACTTTGAAAAATTATCTTCCCAAGCTAAAGACAGAATATTTAATTCATGTGATTGACAACTGCAATAGAAAATAGAAATACTTAGGACTAAAAGTCATTGATACATAAAAATATGGCTAACTTTGAGCCATTAAATTAAAAAAAAAAAAGATAATTTTCAAAAAGTAAAACACATGAAACCCTGGCACATGTAGTCTTAGTCATGCAGTCATGTTCAACTCTTTGGGTCCCCGTGAACTGTAGCCCACCAGGTTCCTCTGTCCATGGAATTCTCCAGGCAGGAATACTAGAGGGGGCTACCATGCTCTCCTCCAGGGGGATTTCTCCAACCCAGGGATCGAACCTGGGTCTCCTGCATTGCAGGCAGATTCTTTATCACTGAGCAAAACTTTTGTAATCCACCATTGAGGGGTCATTAAGATAGGAGAGCTAATTCAGAGGAGAATTCAAGGAAGAGAGGTTTATATAGTCAGTTTTAAAAAGTCTTCCCAAATTACTTATCTGAATGAGAGGCCAAACTGGTTCCTGACATCCAGGACAATAAAACCGAAAGCATCAGGGTTATCTTCTCTACCATTCGGAGGCCCTCTGTGCTCCAAGGAACAAAAGTCTCTAGGTTAACATCTAACTTCAGAGTCTGAGCCTTAAGCAACAGTAAATAATAATTCAAGCAAAAGTGCATTCTCTAGTGAATTAAATAACCCTTGGATGGGCTTGTTGGACAGTGTCCTAGGATACTGAAAGTTTCTTAATAATTGATTTAATTTTTAACAAAAATAGCTTGAAGTTTCATGTCAACAAATCACGATCAGATTGATATCTTCAGATTCTCCATCTACCATCTACAGTAATGTGAAAAGAACCATTTTGTCACTTCCCAAGCTTACCTGATACGTTTTTGCTTAGCAAATGGAATTTCATATTCTGTACTACACGTATAATGTCAAAACGCAACATATTAAAAGACTATTGCCAAAGCAAACAGAGGCATCAACTGCCAGGGAAAAACAGAGATTATCAAAAGAATATCAGCTAAAGCTCTATCAAAAATAGTCCTCCAAAAATCCTAATCCTCTAGTATTACCCTTAACTATTTGTTTAAACACATTTAATCCATCAAAGATAAAGCTTTGATTGAGTCACTTGTCCTCATGAATAAATGGTAATGGGCTTGAATTTCCACTACAGTTTTTAGACTCTTTAGAGTCCAATAATTGGGTTTTTTTTTTTTTTTTTGAAAATTCAGCAGAGGCTGTTCTGAAGTTTGTTTTCCACTAGGCATGAAAAAATAGTTTGATAAGAAGCTCAGTAGTGGCAATCAAGTTTAGAGAGCATTCTTAGGAAAGTGTGTTTTAACTACTTATTAACTTCTAAAATATTGCAAATCCTTTACAAGAATCTATTTACATAAAATCAATGTAGTAATTAGAGATTATTCCCATCTTTTTCATTAAGGTAAGTTCCTGAGAATCTCAATTCTTCCCTTTGTGCTCGTCTGTTATCTGGTTTCATCTGGAACACCTGGAAAATGCTTCCAACATAGAACTCAACCCACCCCTGAGATTCTGTTGCAGCAGAAGGGCCTAGAAACACATACAGGGAAACTTCACCAGTGAAGGTGATGCACAACCAGGTGTGCGTGGGAATAAGGAACAAGAAAGCACATGATCTTCCAGTGCCCTCTGGCATATGAAAGGGCATCCTTGGAAATACTGACTCTCGAAGACTAAAAATAACTTAGGAAACAGGTAGCCTGATACACGTGTAGAGGTTCCTTCTGCATAATCTATAATTCTAACCTCAATGATGTGGCCTGGACTTAGCCCCGAGATGGTTCTAGTTAATGAGCTTTTACTCTGTATCTTAATCTTGTATCTCACAGAAGGAACTCAGGTCAGTCAGCCCTGTCAAATGCTGGACACTGAAGCCTAAGCCAAGAGTTGGAAAATGATGGCCCACAGACCAAATTCACCCCTCTGCCTGCTTTTGTAAGTAAAGTTTTACTGAAACACAGACATGTGTTCATTCATCATATATTATCATATACCGCCAATATAAAACACTAAGGAGGACATAGCATCACTCCTGTGGTTTTCCCACCAGATATGCAAAGTCCAAATGGAAGCAGAGAAAACATCAAAGAAAAATTAAGAACAGTCTATGAAATAATTGGCCTGTGCTCTTCAGAAATGTCAGAGAAGTAAAAGATTCTTTTTTTAATGAAAAACTATTTCAGATTAAAGGATATAAGATGACATGAGACCTTCATTCAATGAGTGATCCTGGACTACTTCCTGAGCAAAAACGAACATTATGGGACAATTACTAAATCTTGAATAAAACTTGTAGATTACATAACAGTATTATTAATGCTAATTTTCCAATTTTGATGACTTGCTGCAGTTCTGTATGTCCTTATTTTTAGGAAATTCATTCTGAAGTATTAAGTGATAATGGGGCAATACATTTGCACAAGTGTGCAAAAATTTAAAAAAAATATATATATATATATATATATATATATATATATATATATATATATATATAAAATGTGCTGGTGTTTAATAACCAGGCCTCCAAAAATATGTACATATACATGGGTACACAAAAGCTTAGTATAAGTTTTATTGCTTAAAAAAAGGTTTAGAAAAATTAAATATGCAGTGTACATTGTTGTAAATTCTATACAGCCAATTGATTCTCACGAAATGTTCTGATGATTTTTGCAAAACTTTTACACCTGTAGACAACTTAGGGTTATAAGTTTTTATTGCTTAAAAGGTTTACGCTAGGAAACATGCCGTGCCCTCTGGCATATGAAAGGGCATCCTTGGAAATACTGACTCTCGAAGACTAAAAATAACTTAGGAAACAGGTAGCCTGATACACGTGTAGAGGTTCCTTCTGCATAATCTATAATTCTAACCTCAATGATGTGGCCTGGACTTAGCCCCGAGATGGTTCTAGTTAATGAGCTTTTACTCTGTATCTTAATCTTGTATCTCACAGAAGGAACTCAGGTCAGTCAGCCCTGTCAAATGCTGGACACTGAAGCCTAAGCCAAGAGTTGGAAAATGATGGCCCACAGACCAAATTCACCCTCTGCCTGCTTTTGTAAGTAAAGTTTTACTGAAACACAGACATGTGTTCATTCATCATATATTATCATATACCGCCAATATAAAACACTAAGGAGGACATAGCATCACTCCTGTGGTTTTCCCACCAGATATGCAAAGTCCAAATGGAAGCAGAGAAAACATCAAAGAAAAATTAAGAACAGTCTATGAAATAATTGGCCTGTGCTCTTCAGAAATGTCAGAGAAGTAAAAGATTCTTTTTTTAATGAAAAACTATTTCAGATTAAAGGATATAAGATGACATGAGACCTTCATTCAATGAGTGATCCTGGACTACTTCCTGAGCAAAAACGAACATTATGGGACAATTACTAAATCTTGAATAAAACTTGTAGATTACATAACAGTATTATTAATGCTAATTTTCCAATTTTGATGACTTGCTGCAGTTCTGTATGTCCTTATTTTTAGGAAATTCATTCTGAAGTATTAAGTGATAATGGGGCAATACATTAGCACAAGTGTACAAAAATAAAAAAAAAAAACATATATATATATATATATATATATATATATATATATATATATATATATATAAAATGTGCTGGTGTTTAATAACCAGGCCTCCAAAAATATGTACATATACATGGGTACACAAAAGCTTAGTATAAGTTTTATTGCTTAAAAAAAGGTTTAGAAAAATTAAATATGCAGTGTACATTGTTGTAAATTCTATACAGCCAATTGATTCTCACGAAATGTTCTGATGATTTTTGCAAAACTTTTACACCTGTAGACAACTTGAGGTTGCTGCTCATAATCACCTATAGACACAACACACTCTAATCTCCATTATTATCAGTGTGTCATCACTTTCTTAAATTTAGATAAGCAAAGGGCACCCCTGGCAGACCAGTAATTACGATTCTCCCCTTCAATTCAGGGGACTGGAGTTTGACACCTGGTCAGGGAACTAAGGTTTTATGTACTGTGTGGCAAGAAAAATAATTTTAGATAAACCAAACAACAACAACAGCAAAATTAACTCAAGCTCAGATGTGTCTCTATGAGTGCTCACCAGATGTGGTGAGCTCGCCAGATTCATGCTATCATATTTCCACGATAAACAGAAGAAAATCACCTCCAGAATACAGACAAGTAGAAAAACAATCAGAAGGAGATAAGTTTTGAGTATCGATTTACTATATATTTGTTTGTTTACAATTCTGAGGAGGAATTGGTCACCGAAACATCTGCCTTTTCACTTTCATTATTTGCTTTTAATATTGAACTATAAGCTGAATTAATTTAATGTTTAACAACGATCGTGTCAAACAACTGGGGCAACGCAGGTGCCACTAAGTGGGAAAGAACCCTCTTGCCTGTGCAAGAGATGCAGGAGATGTGGGTTCAATCCTTGGGTCGGGAAGATCTCCTAGAAGAGGGCATGGCAACCCACTCCAGTATTCACGCCTGGAGACATCCATGACAGAGGAGCCTGGAGGGCTACAGTCCATAGGATCACACTAAGTTGGATACAACTGAAGCGACTAAGCACACATGCACATGTGAAACAACTAGCTCACAAAGGTCCAGAACAACAGGATCAACAGGACCTTTGAAGCCAGAACAAACTGGCCCCAAGACACCGCTATGAGAGAGTCATGAAACAAATCTGGTGGAGTTTCGATATTCAGAAAATCCAGGTGGAGGGTATATTCAGGAATTCCTTCTGCCATTCCTACAACCTTTCCACAATCTGAAATCATTTCAAAACTCAGAAGTTTAGAAGATCCATTAACAGATTCGATTTGTGAATGCATGCCGGGTCTCTCCTTACATAGATGTGATACGAATTAGTCACCTTTTTACGACACCATGCAAAAAATGGCAGGGAGGAAGTACATTCAGGGAAAGGTGAGCACCGACATTTCAAAGATCATCCTCAGGTCCCTCAGCGGCTCCATTCATGGCCCATCACTGAACACAGAGGTCTGTTCAACATGTCTATGGTTAAGTTCCCAGCAAGGCAAGCAAGTGTAATAAAGCCGCTGCATACACAGTGCCATGCAAGCGTGCTGATTTCTGACCTTTCCTCCCCTTCTCCTTCAGACCTTCACCGGTTCATCCCCGCCCTCTATTTGTGAAAGAAGCACCATGACAAGAAAGCATGCCTGATACACGACAGTGGGTTAGCATGGACTGAGGAAGTCCTTCTGCCCTATGGGGCATGTTTGCTTCATCTGTAAAACTTGACCGATGGCTCCGATCTCTTCCCAATCAAACATGTTAATGCCATGTTAGACATTAGTGTCCAGACAGCTTGAGAGTTGGAGACTAGGCATCCATACCACCTATGATAGCTGTCCCTCCATCACGGTGGCGTGCCAGGTTTCCCCTCCCACCCCAGCTGGAGTATGGCCACGCCTTGATGGGAAGCAGCTGTCACATGGCGCAACAATGAGGGGCAGTTTGTGACAGGAAGTGAAAGATACCACATCCTCTTGAAACTGCAAGGAAAATTTATTAGGCCTATTATCATGGCTTCACAGTTGTTAAGAAGTAGCTGCCATCATACAAGGCCGGGTGGGAAGGTTCCATTGCCTCTTGACTTTCATCTGGGGAGGCCATAGGATCACACTAAAAGTTGGATACAACTGAAGCGACTAAGCACAAAGGTCCAAAAGAACAACAGGATCAACAGGACCTTTGAAGCCAGAACAAACTGGCCCCAAGACACCGCTATGAGAGAGTCATGAAACAAATCTGGTGGAGTTTCGATATTCAGAAAATCCAGGTGGAGGGTATATTCAGGAATTCCTTCTGCCATTCCTACAACCTTTCCACAATCTGAAATCATTTCAAAACTCAGAAGTTTAGAAGATCCATTAACAGATTCGATTTGTGAATGCATGCCGGGTCTCTCCTTACATAGATGTGATACGAATTAGTCACCTTTTTACGACACCATGCAAAAAATGGCAGGGAGGAAGTACATTCAGGGAAAGGTGAGCACCGACATTTCAAAGATCATCCTCAGGTCCCTCAGCGGCTCCATTCATGGCCCATCACTGAACACAGAGGTCTGTTCAACATGTCTATGGTTAAGTTCCCAGCAAGGCAAGCAAGTGTAATAAAGCCGCTGCATACACAGTGCCATGCAAGCGTGCTGATTTCTGACCTTTCCTCCCCTTCTCCTTCAGACCTTCACCGGTTCATCCCCGCCCTCTATTTGTGAAAGAAGCACCATGACAAGAAAGCATGCCTGATACACGACAGTGGGTTAGCATGGACTGAGGAAGTCCTTCTGCCCTATGGGGCATGTTTGCTTCATCTGTAAAACTTGACCGATGGCTCCGATCTCTTCCCAATCAAACATGTTAATGCCATGTTAGACATTAGTGTCCAGACAGCTTGAGAGTTGGAGACTAGGCATCCATACCACCTATGATAGCTGTCCCTCCATCACGGTGGCGTGCCAGGTTTCCCCCCCCCCCCCCCCCGCTGGAGTATGGCCACGCCTTGATGGGAAGCAGCTGTCACATGGCGCAACAATGAGGGGCAGTTTGTGACAGGAAGTGAAAGATACCACATCCTCTTGAAACTGCAAGGAAAATTTATTAGGCCTATTATCATGGCTTCACAGTTGTTAAGAAGTAGCAGTTGGCCACTCCTATTACAAGGCCGGGTGGGGAAGGCCTTGGGTTCTGCAGTGTCTGCCTCTTGACTTTCATCTGGGGAGGAATGTCACTGTCCACCCCTGAGCTTGACCGGAAAACTTCAAAGGCGATCCCTCTGAAAGCCCCCAGAGGGTGGTCATTGTAAATATGTATTGAATGTTTGCTATGCCATTAGAGGCTTGGGTGCACATTGAGATAAAGTCACCGAGATTCCACCAGAGTGCTTAAAATGCGCAGAATTGGAGGATTCCAGTAGCCATGGAGTTCATTTCACCCAATCTGGCAACCTGGTGGGAGGCAAAACAAACACTGGCCAAGATCCCTTGCAGCTCAAGGCTATACATTAGAGGCGTCAGATGCTCGCTGGGGATAAGGTGCAGGAGGGCGCGGGGAAGGAGTGATCACAGAATTCTTCAGGATGTTCTGCTCTACCCAAAGAGAGGAAGCCAAGGAGCCCTGTCTTCAAAACCTTAATTTCCAGAACAAGCCCTCCACCTGATGAAACAAGAATTAACAGGCAACAGAGATAAAAGGAGCAACGGTCTCAGGGTCTTAGGGCTGGGGAAGGAGACAAACAGGTGGCATGTTAAGGGGGAAGGTTTAATAACATGAGACTCCAATGGTTCAACAAAGAAGGTCCTAATCTTCGAGCTGACTCTCTACACATATGGGTTTATAATCAGAGGCCCCAAAACAGTAATCAATCTTCAGACTCCAAAAACACAGACTCGGTGCATTAGAAGAAGGAAGTAGTGAAGAAGTGTTTGCCTTTGTTTTTGATTTCTGTGTGTTGTTTCCTTCTGGCTTACCCACATCTGTTTGTGCTCTCAGCCCAGCGCCCATTGCCCAAGGCACTGTTGGCACCTCCTCCTCCTCTGGCTTCCCACCCCCACCCTCACACAAACACACACACACACACACACACACTCGCCTTCCTTTTGCATCCAGAGCTCTGGACGTGGGGTTCATTCGGTGCACGGCAACCCCCAGCACTCACACTACATCAGACACAAGGAGGAGAGTCTCCCTGGCAAGCCACCAAGCCTGGCTCTCTCAGAGGTTCTGGAAAAGGAGATAAAATGTGCCTTTTGCAGTGAAATGTTTGCGGACTTTGTATCAAATTCACGTCACAGCCAGCCAGACACAAAGCAGAATTCTGAGGCCTGCTCCCTGCTGCCCACTGTGGAGGCGAGATGTGTGCAGTGCTGGCCTCCAGGGGTCTACAGAGAAAGAGAGGCCCACGAGTGTGGCCTGAGGAGCTGCCTGCCAGCCCCCTGCCTCTCCACCAGCCCTCCCTGCGGGAATGGCCCAGGTCAAGCAGGTCAGGCCCTCCATTTCCAGTTGGCAGTGACTTGTTTACACATCTTCCCCACGCCTGAATTCAGCTGACAGACTCCTGCTGGAGCACCCTGAGGGTCTTGCAAGCACATAGTCCAAGGTTAAAGCTCTCCCAACCTCAAGCTTGAGGGGCTGTAAGGTCAGAAATGGGTCAAGGGGAGACCAGGAGCAATTACGTCTCCACAACACTCCCACACAGGGCGGAGGTCTACCCCAGGCACCTCGAGGAGAGCATACGCTGTCGCAAAGGCCAGCACGTCCGCTTGCCTCCAAGCCGTCTGACCCTGGCTTCCCTGTCCTAGGTCAGGTCAGACCCAGGGCCAGACAAAACCCAAACATCCCTTTCTCTCCCCGTCTTGAGCTTCTTTAGTCCTCAGGGATTTGGCCAGTTCTTGTCACCTGGCTCAGGTTAAGATGTCACCTTGTAAAACTGCAAAGATGGTAACTATTCTTGCTTTGCAAGAGTTAACATCTCAGGAAGAGCTTGCTGATGCCCAGGAAAAATCTGAGAGAATCACGGTGGGACAGGTACGTTATGTGAAGGAGGTTGAGGAAGGGACTTCAAGCAGGCGGGGGAGGGAGAGGGAGACAAGGAGATAACCGGGTAGCCAACACAGGATAAAAGAAGAGAAAGATCAAAGCCTAATCAGTGTAGAAAGGTGGTACAGCAAAGGACATACTGTTTATCTCGTGCAATTTTTGCTGAAATCCAACTTTAAAAATTGAGGAGAATCTCACTACATCAGACACAAGGAGGAGAGTCTCCCTGGCAAGCCACCAAGCCTGGCTCTCTCAGAGGTTCTGGAAAAGGAGATAAAATGTGCCTTTTGCAGTGAAATGTTTGCGGACTTTGTATCAAATTCACGTCACAGCCAGCCAGACACAAAGCAGAATTCTGAGGCCTGCTCCCTGCTGCCCACTGTGGAGGCGAGATGTGTGCAGTGCTGGCCTCCAGGGGTCTACAGAGAAAGAGAGGCCCACGAGTGTGGCCTGAGGAGCTGCCTGCCAGCCCCCTGCCTCTCCACCAGCCCTCCCTGCGGGAATGGCCCAGGTCAAGCAGGTCAGGCCCTCCATTTCCAGTTGGCAGTGACTTGTTTACACATCTTCCCCACGCCTGAATTCAGCTGACAGACTCCTGCTGGAGCACCCTGAGGGTCTTGCAAGCACATAGTCCAAGGTTAAAGCTCTCCCAACCTCAAGCTTGAGGGGCTGTAAGGTCAGAAATGGGTCAAGGGGAGACCAGGAGCAATTACGTCTCCACAACACTCCCACACAGGGCGGAGGTCTACCCCAGGCACCTCGAGGAGAGCATACGCTGTCGCAAAGGCCAGCACGTCCGCTTGCCTCCAAGCCGTCTGACCCTGGCTTCCCTGTCCTAGGTCAGGTCAGACCCAGGGCCAGACAAAACCCAAACATCCCTTTCTCTCCCCGTCTTGAGCTTCTTTAGTCCTCAGGGATTTGGCCAGTTCTTGTCACCTGGCTCAGGTTAAGATGTCACCTTGTAAAACTGCAAAGATGGTAACTATTCTTGCTTTGCAAGAGTTAACATCTCAGGAAGAGCTTGCTGATGCCCAGGAAAAATCTGAGAGAATCACGGTGGGACAGGTACGTTATGTGAAGGAGGTTGAGGAAGGGACTTCAAGCAGGCGGGGGAGGGAGAGGGAGACAAGGAGATAACCGGGTAGCCAACACAGGATAAAAGAAGAGAAAGATCAAAGCCTAATCAGTGTAGAAAGGTGGTACAGCAAAGGACATACTGTTTATCTCGTGCAATTTTTGCTGAAATCCAACTTTAAAAATTGAGGAGCCTCCCCACAGCTGCTGTGTCTCTCTTCCCTTTGCTTGAAGTAGCATTTGGAAGCGAGTTATTGGTCCTTGAGCTCTGAAGAAAGCGTATTAGATCGTGTGTCTGCAAGGCTTGGACCTTGAACCACCTCAGCCTACACTAAATCAGCCACGGCTCTCTCCTTCTGCAGCATTAGAGTCACAACCACTGCCTGGGGCAAAGGTGACCCTCTGGGTGGCCTGTACCTCACCCTCATTGGTATCAGCTGGCCTCTGGGGAAAAGCAGTGGAGGCAAAGGTACCATCGTGGATGGCAACAACTCTCTGTTCTGATTAAGAAAACAATTCTGGGGACTTCCCTGATGGTCCAGTGGTTACGAATCTGCCTTCCAATGCAGGGTCTGCAGATTCGATCCCTAGTAGGGGAACAAAGATCCCACATGCCACAGGGCAGCTCAACCTGAGCATCACAATCAAGACCTGATGTAGCCAAATAAATATTTCTTGAAAATTCTATTTACAACAACTCAAAATGAATAAAAGACTTAGGAAAACAATTAACCAAGGAGGTGAATGACTTGTATAGTGAAAAACCACAAGATGTCACTGAAAGAAGCTAAAGAAAATACACATAGAAAGACATCCTGTGTTCATGAATTCAAAGACCTAATAATGTTAAGGCACCAACAGTACTAAAAGAAACCTATAGATTCAAGGCACTCCCTATCAAATCCTAACAACAGGGGGTTTTTTTTGCAAAAAAAGAGAACTTCACCCTAAAATACATATAGACTCTCAAGGGATCCTAAATAGTCAAAACAATCTGGGGAAAAAAGAACAAAGTGGGAGGTTCTCACAGCTTTGCCAGTATGGCTTGACCCAAGTCTCATCACAAGTCTTCCACAACTAACCTAGTCTCATCGTTTCCTGGTTCTCATATAGTGCATGTCCTTCGGGTCAACCAGGGCCCAGTTCTGAGGGTCTTGCCTCCAGTTACGTCAGCTACCTAATATAGCTCCTCCTAATCCATTTAACCTCTTCCCGCTCTCTCTCCTGACCAGGCTCATGCCTCCACCTCCAGCACAGACTACACCAACCGTCGGCAACCTACACCTCCCTGTTCTCTGAGGTCAGCTGCACTGCCGTCTGAAGGCCACAGTTCAGCACCTGATTCGTCTATGAAAATTGAGTTCTTCTCACATGCACAGCACTAGGCTAGAGATTAGATCCATCAACTATAGCTCTCCAGTTGACTCATTCATAAACCTTGCCTGGCCCACCAGAGGGTAAGTTTCCTAAGGATGAGTCTATGCCATCTTTCCATGCTGCTGCACATGAGCTGGTACCAGGTCCAGCTCAAGGAATTCACTGGTTCTCATTGTAAATTTACCAGCAAAGTGGATATACTGATGAAAGCACTTCAAAGCTGAGTCTGAATGAGAGTTCAAGAGTTGAAGAGTTTGCCAGATGTTAACCAGACTTTGTTGTGATCATTTCACAGTATATTCAACTATGAAACCATTGCACACCCGAAACATATAATGTTATATATCGATTATATCTCATTTAAAAAAGGGTTTGAGAATTTATGTATGCAAAATTCCTCCTTGAACTCCTTCCATCTTCTATTCTGAAAAACAAAACCAATACAAATTGAATAACAGAAAGGGAGACACATGGAATCAAGATATGTGTTTTAGAGGAAGAAGTACTTCGTCTGAAGGTTGTATGTTAACAGTGTTTGGAAGAGAGTTTAAGGACAGAAAAAATGGGCTAAGAATTCTCCCTTACAGTTTGGGTTACCATACCTCAGCTTCGTCTCTAGCAAATAACTAGATGTGCTGTTTTTAACCCAATCATCCCCTAACCAGCTCACAAGCACAGCCTCACAACTGGGAAACCACACCCCAGACTCGGTGGGCTTCTGCTTCTGACATACCCCATTTGGAACATTTAATCAAACTAGGAATTTCCAAGTAGAGAAGTCCCCTCTCCAGTCCTGAGAACTCGTACATTAAATAGAATCTAAATAAATATAATTACGTGTGATTTAAGATTACTTTTTTCAAAAGGAAACAACTTATGACTCATTTTGCCCCCAATCCATTTAACCTCTTCCCGCTCTCTCTCCTGACCAGGCTCATGCCTCCACCTCCAGCACAGACTACACCAACCGTCGGCAACCTACACCTCCCTGTTCTCTGAGGTCAGCTGCACTGCCGTCTGAAGGCCACAGTTCAGCACCTGATTCGTCTATGAAAATTGAGTTCTTCTCACATGCACAGCACTAGGCTAGAGATTAGATCCATCAACTATAGCTCTCCAGTTGACTCATTCATAAACCTTGCCTGGCCCACCAGAGGGTAAGTTTCCTAAGGATGAGTCTATGCCATCTTTCCATGCTGCTGCACATGAGCTGGTACCAGGTCCAGCTCAAGGAATTCACTGGTTCTCATTGTAAATTTACCAGCAAAGTGGATATACTGATGAAAGCACTTCAAAGCTGAGTCTGAATGAGAGTTCAAGAGTTGAAGAGTTTGCCAGATGTTAACCAGACTTTGTTGTGATCATTTCACAGTATATTCAACTATGAAACCATTGCACACCCGAAACATATAATGTTATATATCGATTATATCTCATTTAAAAAAGGGTTTGAGAATTTATGTATGCAAAATTCCTCCTTGAACTCCTTCCATCTTCTATTCTGAAAAACAAAACCAATACAAATTGAATAACAGAAAGGGAGACACATGGAATCAAGATATGTGTTTTAGAGGAAGAAGTACTTCGTCTGAAGGTTGTATGTTAACAGTGTTTGGAAGAGAGTTTAAGGACAGAAAAAATGGGCTAAGAATTCTCCCTTACAGTTTGGGTTACCATACCTCAGCTTCGTCTCTAGCAAATAACTAGATGTGCTGTTTTTAACCCAATCATCCCCTAACCAGCTCACAAGCACAGCCTCACAACTGGGAAACCACACCCCAGACTCGGTGGGCTTCTGCTTCTGACATACCCCATTTGGAACATTTAATCAAACTAGGAATTTCCAAGTAGAGAAGTCCCCTCTCCAGTCCTGAGAACTCGTACATTAAATAGAATCTAAATAAATATAATTACGTGTGATTTAAGATTACTTTTTTCAAAAGGAACCAACTTATGAAAATTTCATAGAAAGGAAATAGAAAATTGAGGGCAGGATGTAAAAATGTGAACAATCATAGACGCAAATGTGTTAAGTGGGAACTTCCTAAAGGGTTTTTTTACTGTCTCTGGTTATATATTCTACTTATCGCCAAAACTGAGACTAACAAGCTTCTGTTTTCCTTAGCAGATTTCCTGAAGGAAGGAACCAAAGGAAGCAGTGTTTGGCATGTCCCTTTTGGAAGCTGCTCTGAGAATATTCACCCCTCTTCAGCCCACCTCAAAGTACGGTTCATACTGGCTCAATCCTGTAAGGTCTGGCAGCAACAAAAGGTGCTGACTACTGAAAGGAAAGACCTACCTAACCCAAGCACACACAGACATGCTTTTGCCCCCGCTTCTGTTTGCCTGGCACCCATGCCAGGTCAGGCCCTTCAAACAAGCCCCTTGTATCCCCAGGAAAAAGCCAGGGCCGGCCCAGGTGGGAAAGGGCCTGTATTCAGACATCCACAATCCATCATGCCAGAGGGAAGGCAAGGAAAATATTTGACCGACAACCAGACCAGGGCAACTGGGCCAGAAAGCAAACAGCTGGGATGCGTCGAGGGATCCAAGGGGCTTTCTCCCCTCCAGTAGCTGTTGTGGGATTCACTTTCCCTTGCTGTTTTTACTCCTCTGGAGTCCTGCCTGGCTAACACCAGCTCCAGAGGTCTTCTGAAGGCCATGGTGCTGATAATACTGGAGCTGTACAGAGCTCAGAGCTTGTGTACACTGTTGAAAGGCAAATGATCTGGACGTGAAAGGCAGATTAGGCAGTTCCTACAGCACAGCCAACTTCCGTGGCTTCTGTTTTACCTCCCAGAATTTTTTTTAATTAAAAAACAAGTTTTTTAAAACAGAATGCATGTTCATATTTCCTAAAGATGAGTAAACATTTCAACTGTAAGAACTCCCTTTAGGTCAAATAACATCCTCGACTGCCACATGATAATAATTGCATTTTAATTTCCTTTGATGGAGAAAACTCAATGACAAAAGGCTATTATAGATTATGTAGCTCTATAAATATGTAAAATCGCACAAGAGCCTCTACAGACATTTGAAAAACTTATATAGAAGACAGTATGCATTCACCACCCCTGGCCTCCACCCTGCCAAGGCCGCCCCTCTGTTTCCTTGCCCCGTCTTCAAGGATTATCATTTCACAGGTTGTTCTAGAGCCAGAGCTCACAAAACCTCACCAAACCAGTTCTCAGGGTAGAGATTTAAGGGAGGAGAATATGATTCCACCCGTAACTCATCTCCTCTCCTCTTAATCGCAGAGACCAGGGGCACAGTAGACACTTAGAGATACCCACAGCTGGGTGGTGGGGTTTCCCAGCATCCACTGAGGAAGCAATGGCTAAAAGGTCTAAGAGAGAAAAGGGTTGAATTTTCAATGTTAGTTTCGCAAGAAGAGAGTGACCAACTGAAATCCAAGATTCTCTATTTATAAGACTAGGAATAGATGGCATCATCTAGTGAAAATGCTTTCAAACTGTGGTGCTGGAGAAGACTCTTGAGAGTCCCTTGGACAGCAAGGAAATCAAACCAGTCCATCCTAAAGGAAACCAACCCTGAATATTCATTAGAGGGACTGACACTGACACTGAAGCTCCAATCCTTTGGCCACCTGATGTGAAGGGACCCTGACGCTGGGAAGGACTGAGGGCAGGAGGAGGAGCGGACGACCGAAGATGAGATGGTTGGATGGCATCATCAACTCGATGAACATTAGTCTGAGCACACTCCAGGAGATGGTGAAGGACAGGAAAGCCTGGTGTGCTGCTGACCATGGGATGACAAAGAGTCAGACACAACAACAAAATATAAAAGCCAGTGACTTAAGCTGGATGTTCACGACCCCAAAGCGTAAAGACAAAAAATATGAGAAAAAAAAAAGGGTCCCTTCTTTTCTCCAGAACAAGGCATTCTTGCTGACATCTAGCAACACAAATATTTGCAATAGAAATAAAAAGTCAAAAAGGTTAGTGATGCAGCCTTTTGCCCAGTCTCAAGCAGGAAATCAATTAATACGTCATGATTGCACGAAGAAGAAGAGTAGCTCTGACCACCACGCAGAGGACAGCACGGCTGACGGGCCTCCGCCCTCAGGTTCTGTGGCTCCAGTCCTCCGGCCCGGGGGCCTCGGACAAATTAGGCCTGCAGGTTGGGCGAGTGGGAGCCACGCCTACGCTCACTTCCCATCTTTCATCCAGGCAGGTCCCAAAACACTTGTCTGGCCGAGCTGATGGATGGGCCTGGAATGGCCTTGTTTGCCGCCCGGGTGAGGCACAGCAGCTGTTTAACAGCCCTGCAAGTGACCCTGGTCAGGACTTTCAAGGCAGGAAGCGCAGAAGAATAGAGTATCCACTTAACACGACCACAAAAGCATTGGGAGGAGGGACTTCCTCCTCTTGTAAGTGGCCAGCAGCTGGGTGTTCTAATTACACACACACACACACACACACACAGCATGGGGCGGGGAATGAGCTGGGAAGAGAGGCAGAAGGGCTCAAAATTGCACCCAAGGTATCCCAGCTGGGCCCTTATTCCCCTTAGAAGACACTGGAGCCTGCGGCCAATGAGTGTCAGTGAGTCAGGAACACTGACTCTCCACCCACGATGCACGTAACAACATCCCAGTCCCGGCTGCTCTCTGGCTCTTCCTCGTGGCGCCTTCACTTGTCCCTCTTCTGGGGAACTATCATGTTATGTATCTTCGTAGTCCACGGAGGCCTCCACAGCCTGGAGACTCTGCCTGGGCCCTGCCTGCCCTGGACGTCCCACATGCTGGTTTCTCCCCACCCCCGCCATACTCTAGATGTCACCATTGAAAGAAGGCAAAAAAGAAAGCAAAAGCACAAATCTGAAAGATACACGCACCCTAATCTTCATAGCAGCATTATTTACCATTGCCAAGACACGGAAGCGACCTAAGTGTCCACCAACAGAGGAAAGGATAAAGAAGATGTGAAATACATAGGTCAGACAGACAGATACATAGACAGACTGACAGAGAGAAAGACATATACATCTATCAAATGGAATATGACTCAGCCATCAAATAGAGAGAAAAGTTTCCATTTGCAACAATATGGATGGACATGGAGGGCATTATGCTAAGCGAAATAAGTCAGACGGAGAAGGACAAATACTGTATAATATCACTTCCTTGTGGAATATAAAAAAAATGCAACAATCTAGTGAATGAAACAAGAAATAGACCCACAGACATAGAGAACAAACTAGTGATTACTACTGGGAAGAGGGAAGAGGCAGAGGAAGACAAGGGTGGGCAATTAAAAGGCATAAACTATAAGGATATATTATTTACTAAGAGAATATAGCCAACGTTTCATAATAGCTATAAATGGAAATATAATCTTTAAAATTTGTGACTCACCATATTATACACCTGAAGCTAACATAATGTTGTACATCATGTGTGTCCCTATGGCTGATTCAGGCTGATCTGTGGCAGTAAACAACAAAACTTTGTAAAAATATAAAATAAAATGCTACATATCAGAATATTTCAAGAATAAAATAAACATAAAACACATACACATACCAAGGAAAAAAAATGAATGAAAAAAAGAAAAAAAGGTGTATATCCATGGCTGATTCATGTTGATGTATGGCAAAAAAAAACCATCACAATATTGTAAAGTATTCATCCTCCAATAAAATTAAAATTTAAAAAAGGAAGAAAGAAAATAGGAAGTCCAATTTGACAGACTCTTATTGCCCTTCCTGATAGTGCTGACGCTTGTTCACATGTGGCAGAAGCGGGAAGGTTCCAGGTAGAACTCCTCCTGTTGGTGCACACTTTCTGCCCCTTCTTCATCCAGCCACCAGTGCATGAGGTGCCTCGAGCTTTATGCCTTTTCCCAGGCAGGTTTAACTGAAACCTAAAAATAGTGGTCTATCAAGGGCTATGGTTTCCTGTTGCAGAGGTGAATGGAAGCAGGTTTCCATTTTACAAGACCTGAAGTGGGTACAATTTTTATTTCTTTTGTTTTTTGTTTTAACAGTCATTTATTTATTTCACTGCACCAGATCTTAGTTGCAGCACACAAATGCTGATCTTTGATCTTCGCTGTGGCAAGTGGAATCTAGATCTCTTACCAGGGATTGAACCTGGGCCCCCTGAATTGGGAGCTGAGAATCTTAGCCACTGGACCACCAGTGGTAAGTCCCTAAAGCTGATACAATTTTTAAAATGCAAACTGTATAAAAAATTATAAAGACATTAACTGAGGGGCCTTGAAAGAGGCTTGTGAAAGTGATAGGCCCCAAAGCTTAACTTTTCTTTTTGTTGCTGTTGTTCAGTCGCTAAGTCATGTCCAATTCTTCGCAACCCCATGGATTGTAGCTTGCCAGGCTCCTTAACTCTCTGCTTAGATCTGTGCCTGGGTAGACATGTGTACGTAAACGTTCTTCTGGAGTTTCAGCTTCCTGAGAAGGGGCCCAATACCAAGTCAGCACTAGGGAACAACTCACAAGAGTTAGGAAGGAGCACCCTCTGCATATCTTTCTTCTTTATTTTCCTTCCTCCCTCCCTCTTAAAAGCCGCACAGATGGATGCAGAGATGCTCAGATTCTAAGCCAAGGATGAGGAGAGCCTGCAAGGGGTCCACCTTGACTGGCTGGTAAACGAACCCAGCCTGCTGATGAGCTAGCTGGAGCAGGCTGCCTGACGCTGAGGCACCAGCCCACGTAGGCCTTGGACAAGCATGCATCAGGGCTTCCTGTATGTACTGTATCCAACAAGGAGCTAGGAAAGGAGAGCAAAAGTGGAAAGAGTAGCTAGCCCTCTCCTCCATGTGGGAGCTAAAACTCTTGGCCCAGGGATTAGGGAACCTGGCAACACTTGGTCACGTGCTGTCGTGCTGAGCTAGCTTAGCATGGCTGCATGGGCTTAGGCCACAGAAGACTTATGAGCCCAGTGCTGGAACTGTGTGAGTGAGCAAGTCCACACTGTGTGCTCTGGGTTTCCACTGCTTCATCTATGAAGCTGAAGAAGCCAGCTTGCCTCGGTCCCCTCTCATCCTGGGAATTCCCAGGATTTCCATCTTGGCATTTGCTCTATTTATTTGAGTTGTCGTAATTCTCATAAGGTCACAGAGGCCTGTACCTCACCTGTGCCAGCTTCCCAGGCTCCCACTGCCCTATCCCCTTCTCCTGCTCTAAACAAGACTTAGGAACCAACTGGACACACAGTTTTGAACAGAAATGGGAAAACAGAGCACTAACCTGCACAAGGGCTCATGGAGACATGATAGAGACGCAGGGATGAGGGGAACAGGTAAGAAAAAAAACGTCAAACAGGCCTCTTCTTTCCCTCTTTTGAGGAACTCAAGGCTTGTGAAAGTGATAGGCCCCAAAGCTTAACTTTTCTTTTTGTTGCTGTTGTTCAGTCGCTAAGTCATGTCCAATTCTTCGCAACCCCATGGATTGTAGCTTGCCAGGCTCCTTAACTCTCTGCTTAGATCTGTGCCTGGGTAGACATGTGTACGTAAACGTTCTTCTGGAGTTTCAGCTTCCTGAGAAGGGGCCCAATACCAAGTCAGCACTAGGGAACAACTCACAAGAGTTAGGAAGGAGCACCCTCTGCATATCTTTCTTCTTTATTTTCCTTCCTCCCTCCCTCTTAAAAGCCGCACAGATGGATGCAGAGATGCTCAGATTCTAAGCCAAGGATGAGGAGAGCCTGCAAGGGGTCCACCTTGACTGGCTGGTAAACGAACCCAGCCTGCTGATGAGCTAGCTGGAGCAGGCTGCCTGACGCTGAGGCACCAGCCCACGTAGGCCTTGGACAAGCATGCATCAGGGCTTCCTGTATGTACTGTATCCAACAAGGAGCTAGGAAAGGAGAGCAAAAGTGGAAAGAGTAGCTAGCCCTCTCCTCCATGTGGGAGCTAAAACTCTTGGCCCAGGGATTAGGGAACCTGGCAACACTTGGTCACGTGCTGTCGTGCTGAGCTAGCTTAGCATGGCTGCATGGGCTTAGGCCACAGAAGACTTATGAGCCCAGTGCTGGAACTGTGTGAGTGAGCAAGTCCACACTGTGTGCTCTGGGTTTCCACTGCTTCATCTATGAAGCTGAAGAAGCCAGCTTGCCTCGGGTCCCCTCTCATCCTGGGAATTCCCAGGATTTCCATCTTGGCATTTGCTCTATTTATTTGAGTTGTCGTAATTCTCATAAGGTCACAGAGGCCTGTACCTCACCTGTGCCAGCTTCCCAGGCTCCCACTGCCCTATCCCCTTCTCCTGCTCTAAACAAGACTTAGGAACCAACTGGACACACAGTTTTGAACAGAAATGGGAAAACAGAGCACTAACCTGCACAAGGGCTCATGGAGACATGATAGAGACGCAGGGATGAGGGGAACAGGTAAGAAAAAAAACGTCAAACAGGCCTCTTCTTTCCCCTCTTTTGAGGAACTCGTCCTGTTGGTGCCCTAATGGCTATTATACCAAAAAAAAAAAAAAAACATCAAAGGAGCCAACGCCCTTTGCAAAGGCCAGTGCCAGGGACAAGAGGAGGTGCCCAGGGAGTGATAAGTTCTACCGAACCGGATGGGCCGTCTCCGGCGATACCAAGCAGCCAAGGAAATGGTCCAGGGCTCTGTCAGCCCTAGCTAGCTTCCTCCATAGTGTCCCACCCACCTCAAATAATGCAGCTCCACGCAGGGAAGACTTCAGGGTGCTTAACAAACAATACGGATCGTGACCCTGTCCTGAGGCCCCTGGGGAACAAGCTTCACGCAAATCTGATTTTAGGGGCTAATATTAGTTTGAACCATACGGAAGTGACATTATTCAACCATGCTGATATCCAAAGAGAATGACAATTTCATGAGCTTCAATCTAATAAAGCAGACTGGTATTTAAATATTAAACACATATTCTCTGACTTCCCACCTGCTCTCTTCCTGAACAGTACACAAATTTGGAGGTGGGGTGGGGGAGGGACCGTGTTTCCCGTTCTCTGCAAAATGCAGGGTTTTGGGATGGGTGGCAATCTTGCCTGGCCAGGGGATGTTTGGCAAGATGTGGAGACAGTTTGGGGTGTCACTGCAGGGTAGGGGAGCGTTCCTAGCATCTAGGAGGTAGAGGCCTGGGAAGCGGCTGAGCAGACCCTGATGCACAGAGCAGCCCCTCACCCAAAGAATGATCCTGCCCAAGTGTCAAGAGCACATACCCGGGTTGAGAAACGATGCCACCCAGCGTCACTGTGAGCTCCCAGGTGACTTAGTGGTAAAGAACCCTACAGATGCAGGAGATGTAGGTTTGATCCCTGGATTGGGAAGATCCCCTGGAGAAGGGAATGGGCTCTCAGTTCAGTATTCTTGCTTGAAAAATGCAATGGACAGAGGAGCCTGCTGAGCTACCGTCCATGGGGTCACAACGAGTCAAACACGACTGAGCGACTGAGCACACACGCACCCAAGTGTCACTGGGGACCCAGAGGCTTAGCTGTGCAGTCAAGTACATTGAAAATACGGCTCTGTATGCCATAAAGGCAGGGGTCAGCGCCCTGTGCTTCAAGTGGTCAGATCTGCAGCCTCCGATCCCTACAACCGGCCTCTGATCCATACCTGTCCTCACATCCCTTGGCCAGGACCGGCCACCTCTCAGAAAGTCCTTCCTCCACTTTTGCTCAGTAGCCGGAAACAATGGGCATTTTCAGAGGCTCTCCAATCCACAGGCCAAACCTCTGAGTCAGACATACTGGACTTGATTCCCAAGCCCGTGGAGTTCCCCTGCAAAGAACAGGCCGTCAAACCCTGCCTCCCGCCAGCTTCACCCTGCAGCATGAAGAACTTACCACAGGCCTGCGGCAGCCAGGGCCACTAAGACCACAGCTCAACTCTCCAGACCAGAAGAGAGAGCTCCCCATGCCCAGCTGTGGTGGGCTCACGCTGTTTCCTGGCAGAGATCGTGTGTCACTCTTGGTGACCCTCAGGTCCACTATCGCTTACTATCCCAGCTGCCACGGCCCACCAGGAGGCAAAGCCCCGCAGCCCAAAGAGGCTGAGGAAACACACTCGCTCTCGCTGTTCGCGAACTGAACTGTATTTGCTCTTCACAAACCCCACTCTTTTCAGCTCTTTCTGCTTGCAGATTGTCCACATGAGGCTGAAGCACACTCACACTGATGTATGAACTTGAACCCAAAGTATAGCCACAAAAATCACCCCCTCAAAGAAATGGAAGGGGGGCTTCCCTGGTGGTCCAGTGTGGAAAGAGTCCGCTTTGCAGCACAATGGGCACAAGTTCAATCCCTGGCCCAGGAAGATCCCACACCCACATGCTACGGAGCAGCTGGACCAGTGTGTCCAATTGTGAGCTGACACTCTGGAGCGCGTGCGCCCAGAGCCGATGCTCTGCAACAATAGAGGCCACTGCAATGGGAGGCCCACACAGGCCAAAGAATAAAAGATCAATTAAAAATAAACAAACAAACAATAAAAGAGGCCAAAAAATTTAAAAAATAAATAAATAAATAAAACGGAAGGAACACGGAGTGTCATTGACACCAGGCTAAATCAGAATTTCCAAAAATATCACAGTTGGAAAATTCTGCTCCAGACAATTTCTGATAAAAGAGAGAGCCCTTCATCTTTTTGGAAAACCCACTCCAGCATCCCGTGATGCTCAGAGGCAGAGCTCTCTTCCTGCTGCCCCAGCCTCGGTGTCCAGCTGCAACTCAACCCTCAGCAATAAAATGGGGTGCATTTTTAAAAATAAAAACAGAAGACATATGATCCTGCTCCAGTACTTTGCCTGTTCTCTGCTTTGGGAACTTAAAACCTTCCTCCGTTCACCAAATGACACAGAGTGCTGGCAGATGGGGCTGAGAGAGATGGTTGAACATATTGTAATGGAACCATTAGGGTTATGTCAAGAGGTGAGGGGGGAAGAAAAGCATTCATCAGCTGAGAAAGTAAGTATTCACTAAAAAGAAATATAGCATATGCCCTCTCTCTTCCCTCCACTCCTTTTTCTGCTTCCTGTGAGAAACTCATTTAGCAGGAGAGTGCCTAGTTTATGAATGGCAGGTAAATGCAGGGTTTTTTTAACCCAGCGTTGGGGGCAGAAATATTTGTAGACAGAAAGAGCCCAGCCCATTGGAACCAGTGATGCCAAACAGGATTCAGTGCAGATTTCAGACTAGACTAAGGCAGATGACAAAGTTATGACCTTACTTCTTTTTTTCTTTTTTTTTGGTGGGGGGGCGGGTTGGGGAGGGAGGGGGGCAGGTGGGCCACTTCTATTGGTCTTTCATTTACCTGTTTTCATCCATCTTTGTTCTTTGGCCCGTGTGGGCCTCCTATCACAGTGGCCTCTGTTGTCGCAGAGCACCTGCTCTGGGCGCATGTGCTCCAGAGCTCCAACTCCGTAATTCGACACATCGGTCCAGCCGCTCTGCAGCACGTGGGATCTTCCCAGGCCAGGGATCGAACCGGTGCCCCTTGCCCTGCAAGGCGGTGTCCTTACCCACTGGACCACCAGGGAAGCCCTGACCTTAATTTTGATAAACCAACCATCCCCCCTCAACATCAGCACTAATAAATAATCTTTTATCTGTGCTTCCTAATTCTGGCTGTTAAACCTTAAACACAGAGCAGAACAGAGATCTTCACATGAACCAGAAAATGTTCTATTTCTGATTACTTTCTTAGCCCTTGCTCAACAACACTGAGGGAGAAGACAGGGCTAAATTTCCGTGATTCCAGCATCCCGTGATGCTCGGAACTCCTGCTGCCCCAGCCTCGGTGTCCAGCTGCAACTCAACCCTCAGCAATAAAATGGGGTGCATTTTTAAAAATAAAAACAGAAGACATATGATCCTGCTCCAGTACTTTGCCTGTTCTCTGCTTTGGGAACTTAAAACCTTCCTCCGTTCACCAAATGACACAGAGTGCTGGCAGATGGGGCTGAGAGAGATGGTTGAACATATTGTAATGGAACCATTAGGGTTATGTCAAGAGGTGAGGGGGGAAGAAAAGCATTCATCAGCTGAGAAAGTAAGTATTCACTAAAAAGAAATATAGCATATGCCCTCTCTCTTCCCTCCACTCCTTTTTCTGCTTCCTGTGAGAAACTCATTTAGCAGGAGAGTGCCTAGTTTATGAATGGCAGGTAAATGCAGGGTTTTTTTAACCCAGCGTTGGGGGCAGAAATATTTGTAGACAGAAAGAGCCCAGCCCATTGGAACCAGTGATGCCAAACAGGATTCAGTGCAGATTTCAGACTAGACTAAGGCAGATGACAAAGTTATGACCTTACTTCTTTTTTTCTTTTTTTTTGGTGGGGGGGCGGGTTGGGGGGAGGGGGCAGGTGGGCCACTTCTATTGGTCTTTCATTTACCTGTTTTCATCCATCTTTGTTCTTTGGCCCGTGTGGGCCTCCTATCACAGTGGCCTCTGTTGTCGCAGAGCACCTGCTCTGGGCGCATGTGCTCCAGAGCTCCAACTCCGTAATTCGACACATCGGTCCAGCCGCTCTGCAGCACGTGGGATCTTCCCAGGCCAGGGATCGAACCGGTGCCCCTTGCCCTGCAAGGCGGTGTCCTTACCCACTGGACCACCAGGGAAGCCCTGACCTTAATTTTGATAAACCAACCATCCCCCCTCAACATCAGCACTAATAAATAATCTTTTATCTGTGCTTCCTAATTCTGGCTGTTAAACCTTAAACACAGAGCAGAACAGAGATCTTCACATGAACCAGAAAATGTTCTATTTCTGATTACTTTCTTAGCCCTTGCTCAACAACACTGAGGGAGAAGACAGGGCTAAATTTGCGCCGTGATTCCAGCAGGTCCTGAAGATCCAGGTCTCCATTCCAGAGAAGAGACAGTTCCCCACAGCCAAGGCTTCTATTTGGGTTTCCATGGTAATAGCAACCCAAGCAGCTGGCATCTGTATAGCTTTTTACAGCTTACATGGCAATTTAACACACATGTTTTCATGGGCTCCTCAAGGGGAGAAGAAAACCCACAACTGAAGCGAGCTTCTTAGCCCCATTTTACAGATAAGGAAACAGCCCCAGAAGTTAATGAGAAGAGCCCAGGGTGACCCGCTGGGCTGGCAGATGCCATCATAGCAATACTCTGAGGTCACCAGGCCACCAGGAAAGTGCTCCTCGGAGGGCCTCCCTATGGGGATCAGGGACATGCAGCAGGGGCTAAAAGCCAGACATCTGCCTGTGCTGATGATATGCTTCAGTTTCAAAAATACGGCACTGCCTGCCTGCCTGACGATTTACGCTAAAACACTTCAGAGTCGAGAGTGTGACACTTGTGTGCCTGTTCATTGCAGGTGAGCGGTGGTTAGATCATGAATCCACCAAAGCTCCTACGAGGGTACATCGAAAAACCTAATGCAAATGGACACGAGAAGGTTCAAGATGAGCGCCAAAGATTACATGTTTGTCTTTCTCTCGGTGAGGGGTTAACGGTGCAGCGTATCGGCTGAAGGGCTTCCCTGGTGGCTCGGTGGTAAAGACCCCACCTGCCAAGGCAGGAGAGACTGGACTGGGAAATCCCCTGGAGAAGGAAATGGCGACTCACTCCAGTTTTGCCTGGGAAATCCCACAGACAGAGGAGCCTGGTAGGCTACCGTTCAGGGGGTCACGAAGAGTCAGACATGACTTAGCGATGAAACGACAATACTGGCTGAAAGAAAAACTGCTCGAGTATTACCACTCAGTATGAATAAGGTATAAAAGTCCTGTAAGCCCTAATGGTAATATTCTAGAAACAGCACAGTGAGTCTACACCTGTGCTTTGGCCTGTGTCCATCTTTCACTGGGGAACCCACCTGAGCCCTAATCAAGTGGTCAATTCAGAACGACCCTGGGATGTGAGGTGTTTGTCCAGATGCCTGAGAACAGAGGTTACCGCTTCACCCACCCATGGGAACTTGCCATCAAGTGTTCAGTCTGAGATGTAACTTGTCTTTCAACCTGGCGATGAAGCGTGGGGGTACGCTAACCCCCTGTCACTGTTCCGTTGCTAAGTCGTGTCTGCCTCTTTGCGACCCCATGAACTGCAACACAGGAAGCTTTCCTGTCCTTCACTGTCTCCCTGAGTTTGCATCAAACTCATGTCCATGGAGTCGGTGATGCCATCCAACCATCTCATCCTCTGTCGCCCTCTTCTCCACCTGCCCTCAATCGTTCCCAGTATCAGGGCCTTTTCCAACGAGTTCACTCTCTGCATCAGGTGCCCAAAGTCCTGGCACTCCAGCTTCAACATCAATCCTTTCAATGAATATTCCGGGTTGATTTCCTTTAGGATTGTTTAACCCCTACTTGGCCCTAATTCCAGAGGTGGCCAACATCCCACGTACATCTGACAGTGGCTGAACTGCTACACTGACCAGCTCGCCTCCACTGTTCAGGACCTCCCGGCTGCTAACCGTGGCCCAGGTTCTGTCCAAGATGCAGAGAGGGGTACAACAGGCCCAAATTTGTATGGCCTGGGCTCCCCAGGATAGGACAGAGAGTGACCGGTCCCCGAGGGAGGTGCAAACAAATGCAAACAGATGCTGAAAATGTTCAGACACTGGAGAGACCACATTGGCCCCGACATTTTTGGTCCCGGTGCCCCATCTAGCACTCCACAGCGAGCTCCAGGGAGAACGGGCACAGGCTGCCAAAGGAGGCAAGAGCAACCCTGTCATGACATAATGATTCATCCCCTGTAGAAAGAAAACCTCCCTGCTGCAGAGACTGGTGGTGGAGGAGAAGGCGGGAGCAGCAGAAAACCACCCTCAAGAACAGGAGCCCCTCAGAGACCACCGGGAAAGAGGAGAAACTGCTTCCCACCTACGGCCCCCGGCACACCCCCTCCAGAGTTTAGGTCCCATCCAAATGTGACCTGCCGCGTAATATCTTTCTTTAGAACCAAGCCACACTTTATCTTCAAGTATTTTCACGTTACATAAAATGTGGACACCAACCATGAATTGTAAAGTAATCCCGCTTGCCATAAACAGAAGAGAATCACGAAAATAAACACATCGGATGCAATGTTATAAATCCCGGCTGAAGATAACAGAAGGCTGGGAGCCCAGGGCTTGCTCTCTCTTCGTTTGACAGTGATAATTAGGAAGAGGAATAAAACCGAGACGAATTGGAGGTAGACAGTCTTCAAGGCATTCTAGGACCAAATTGAAACTTTTTTACTTCATTGTACTAAGTCGCTTCAGTCGTGTCTGACTCTTTGTGACTCCATGGGCTGTAGCCCGCCAGGCTCCTCTGCCCAGGGGATTCTCCAGGCGAGAACACCCGAGTGGGTTGCCATGCCCTCCTCCAGGGATCTTCCCGACCGAGGGATGGAACCCACATCCCCTGGATCTCCTGCACAGGTAGGCAGAGTCTCTACTGTTGAGCTCTCTGGGAAGCTTTGGCCATTAAACAGATAGGAAAAGACAATGTTCTCTCCCTATGCAATTCAATACATTATTTAATGTCAAGTGCGGGTACCACCTACAGCCATCTCCCATTCTCCAAGGAAACACCTTGACCCCGACCAGTGCTGCCAGGCAGAATGATCTTGAACTATTCTCAGACGAACAGCAATTCACCTCCACCACTCAGAGAAGGAAGGCTCATCATCACCCACAATAACCACCACTAAGTTTTGTTTTCTCATGAAACGTAAGGACTCTCTGCGGGTTACTTGCTCGGTCGTGTCTGATTCTTTGCAACCTCATGGACTGTAGCCCACCAGGCGTCTCCATGGCCAGTGGCAGAACCAAGAGCGGATCAGAGGGAACTGGATGCCCCAACACTGGAAGCTGAGCACTTGGCTTTGAAGCCTTGCAACTCCCTGGATCCCAGCACAGACAAGGAAGAGGTCTGACTGCCCTCTGGTCAGCTCACTGAGCGCAGGGCCAAGAAACGCCCGGTTAGAGAGAGCACACCTACAATTAGAAAGTGAGGCGTGCCTTACATAAAGTGAGGCGTGCCTTACATAAAGTGAGGCAACAGAGACAAACCTGACTCCACATCTCATCTCAAACCCACAACTAGGGACCTCACACAGACGCACCTTCTCCCCCCACACTGTGCCTCATCCCCCTCAAAACCCTAGCACCCTGCCACAGCTCTCAGCTGAAGCGCTGTGTGAGGAAGACACACGTGGGCTAGGACTGTTTGTATCCATGTAAACACTGTTCCTCATATTCTGTTTTCATTTACCAGATCTTTTGGGTGGGCCTAGAGGGAGCCAGGGGCTGTGCCTGGTGCTGCTTGGGCCCTCAAAGACTTTCCAAGATACGGAGAGGGCTTGTAAGTGGAGGGGTCTAGACTAAGCCGCCGTGGCATACAAAAAATGACTTGGAGCTGAAGGCATCTGCGTTCCTGAAATCCCTTATCTTCCTAAAAGCAGAACCTCCCAAAGAATTCAATTGTCATAAATCCCCTCCCCAGAGCCAACCTAATCTTCTGTTCTCCAGAGAGTCTGTATCACACCTAGGCAGCCGTTGTCGCCAACAAGGATACCTGCCACTTCCTCTGCGGAGGGTTTGGCTGCCTCTCCAGAAAGTCCTTTGCTTTCCCACTGTGACCTTTCCCTCCCTCCCTTCCAAGAAGTCCTCCTCTGTCCCTCCCCAGCCCCTAATGAGATGATATTAAGCCTCCAATTCGAACCTCTTCCTTGACTCTCATTTCTTTGTGAAAGCTCATAAGGGACTTTGTGGCCCAGATGGTAAAGAGCCTGCTTGCAGTACAGGTGACCTGGGTTCAATCCCTGGGTCAGGAAGATCCCCTGGAGGAGGGCACGGCTACCCACTCTGGTATTTTTGCCTGGAGAATTCCATGGACAGAGGAGCCTGGCAGGCTACAGTTCACGGGGTTGCAAATGATAACCCTATAGGAAAACTCCTACATGAGGCACTAAAGAGAGAAAGGGACCCCTTCAACAAAATTAAACCACCGTCAGGGCTTTGAGACTAAAGAGTGAGTTGAATAGAGCATCAGCACCGGAGCTTCCAAATCTGGACAAGCCCTTTACCCTATATGATCACAGAAGATCAGGGATAACACTACAAGTTCTGGCCCCAAAGCTGGGCCTCGTTCAGAGAGCAGCGGCTCACAATAAAAAAAAAAAAAAAAAAGAGTCGGACGAGACTGAGCGACGGACACATCACCCTATATATTATAAAATTAAGTGTTTTATTGCCCCTCTTGCTAATCTTTCTTTTGTCAGTTTAATTGGCAGGCCTCTGACCCCAAATACAACAGGGTGGAGGGAAAGCTTTTTCCTCCTCAACACAAGCTAATAGCCACACGAGGCAGTTGGTCCAGAGAAGGCCAGATACTGGCCACCTTCGCCCTTCTCACAAACACCTGCCCGGGTACTGCACGTGGGAGAGCCCTGCAGGTCACAGCAGTGGGCAGCGGCTACTGGCTCACCGGGGACTCCACGACCCACACCCTTAGTGAAACACAGGCAGGGAAGGAAGGAGGTCACAGACAGGAAATGGCTCCCCTTGAACTCGACACACAGCACGTTGGAACAGCCTACCCTCCCGAAAGGTGGTGCCACCCATTCGCCTCAGAGGCACACATGACCAGCCAGCCCGACGGGACGCTCGCCCTGGGTTGTAAACAGAGACTTCCTGCTCGCCAGTCTCTCGACCCAATCCTTTTGGCCAACATGAGTTTAACAGACTTTAGAAAAGAAAAGGAAAGTGGAAGGGGCCACACGCGAGCCCTCCCACCCGGCCTAAGAAAAGTGGGCGTCTTTGGTTACGCCAGAATTTGTTTTGCTGGGAGACACTTCTTTCCACCAAGCCTCTAGGCTCTTTACCAGCCAGGGCCAAACAAAGAAGCTTAGAGAACCACCGAACAAATAAACCAAAACAGCCCACAGAGACCAGGGACAGGAAAGCCCCTCACTGCACAGGGAGCCAACGTCCCCAGCTCGTCCTCCCAGCCCAGCGCAGCCGCTATCGAAGCTGGCGAGGACCACTCCCGCCTCTGCCGGCCCCTCATCCACACGGCGACTGTCCAGCGAAGAATACATTCAGAGAGCTTGTCTCTTTTTGCCCCCTACTCCTTCTTAAAATTATTAACATCCACTTAAAAGAAATGGGGCGGAGCAGGGACCCCTTCAACAAAATTAAACCACCGTCAGGGCTTTGAGACTAAAGAGTGAGTTGAATAGAGCATCAGCACCGGAGCTTCCAAATCTGGACAAGCCCTTTACCCTATATGATCACAGAAGATCAGGGATAACACTACAAGTTCTGGCCCCAAAGCTGGGCCTCGTTCAGAGAGCAGCGGCTCACAATAAAAAAAAAAAAAAAAAGAGTCGGACGAGACTGAGCGACGGACACATCACCCTATATATTATAAAATTAAGTGTTTTATTGCCCCTCTTGCTAATCTTTCTTTTGTCAGTTTAATTGGCAGGCCTCTGACCCCAAATACAACAGGGTGGAGGGAAAGCTTTTTCCTCCTCAACACAAGCTAATAGCCACACGAGGCAGTTGGTCCAGAGAAGGCCAGATACTGGCCACCTTCGCCCTTCTCACAAACACCTGCCCGGGTACTGCACGTGGGAGAGCCCTGCAGGTCACAGCAGTGGGCAGCGGCTACTGGCTCACCGGGGACTCCACGACCCACACCCTTAGTGAAACACAGGCAGGGAAGGAAGGAGGTCACAGACAGGAAATGGCTCCCCTTGAACTCGACACACAGCACGTTGGAACAGCCTACCCTCCCGAAAGGTGGTGCCACCCATTCGCCTCAGAGGCACACATGACCAGCCAGCCCGACGGGACGCTCGCCCTGGGTTGTAAACAGAGACTTCCTGCTCGCCAGTCTCTCGACCCAATCCTTTTGGCCAACATGAGTTTAACAGACTTTAGAAAAGAAAAGGAAAGTGGAAGGGGCCACACGCGAGCCCTCCCACCCGGCCTAAGAAAAGTGGGCGTCTTTGGTTACGCCAGAATTTGTTTTGCTGGGAGACACTTCTTTCCACCAAGCCTCTAGGCTCTTTACCAGCCAGGGCCAAACAAAGAAGCTTAGAGAACCACCGAACAAATAAACCAAAACAGCCCACAGAGACCAGGGACAGGAAAGCCCCTCACTGCACAGGGAGCCAACGTCCCCAGCTCGTCCTCCCAGCCCAGCGCAGCCGCTATCGAAGCTGGCGAGGACCACTCCCGCCTCTGCCGGCCCCTCATCCACACGGCGACTGTCCAGCGAAGAATACATTCAGAGAGCTTGTCTCTTTTTGCCCCCTACTCCTTCTTAAAATTATTAACATCCACTTAAAAGAAATGGGGCGGGAGCAGGGTGCGGGGCTCGCCCTCTTTTCAAATTGTGTGTGAAGCGAGCATTGCTTATCACAACAGGTGCACCGGCCACTCACAAAACACAGAGGCAGTGTGGAGCTGAAAGGCTAAGAAATTACTTGTTCCCTTTGTCAGCTGCTCCTACAGGCCGTGCAAAGCCTGCTTAGGAGGCAGATATTGTGTCCCTCTTAGAAGAAAAAAGAAAAGAAAAGAAACAGGGGCGGGAGAAAGGTTTAAGGTTGCCAAGAGCTAAGAGAAGGGGAGAAGAGTGTTGGGGATGGGGGAAGAGGGCTGGATGTTCCCAGGCAATTTTGGAAAAGGCAACAGAGCCTGAGCCTGGATTATAAGTCTGTCCTGAACTTTTCTGGAAAACTCTGGCAGCAGATCCCAGGCTTCCTGGGCAGGATGGAGAGAAAAACCAGGCTGGTTAAAGCAAATATCAAGGGGACCAGAGAGCGCTGTATGTATCTTACGTACAAAGTATACCATGATATCTTACATATATTAAATAACATTAAATTAAAAATATTGCTCAAAATGTTCAGCCTTGTACAGCAGGTAGCTGACTTAGTCGCTCCTTCAGAGGGAATATGTCTTTGAAGCTATACTCCTCAACCAACTCTTCAGACATGCAATTTACTTTTAAGTTAGGGAGCAGCCTCTGTGATACTAGCCAAGAGACCTCCAGCACCCAAGTCCTCTAGTGCTCTTGTCCGGTGCACCCAAGGCTGTACAAAGGGCCCCAGTCAGCTTCCAGGGACCGCCCCCAAAATGAGGGGCCAGGTCTCCCTCTAGCCAAGTCCTGATCTATCTAAGATCTGTAAGATCTGGAGAAACCGAAATGTCTTCCTATGGGAAAGCTGTCATTATCAGCTGGGAGAGTTACTTGTTTTGCTAAATAGATAGAGCGGGCCTTAGGAAGCATTACTACAAACAAAGCCAGTGGAGGCGATGGAATTCCAGTTGAGTTATTTCAAATCCTACAAGACGATGCTGTGAAAGTGTTGCACTCAATATGTCAACAAATTTGGAAAACTCAGCAGTGGCCACAGGACTGGAAAAGGGTCAGTTTTCATTCCAGTCCCAAGGAAAGGCAAGGCCAAAGAATGTTCCAACTGCCATACAGTTGTGCTCATTTCACAGGCTAGTAAGGTTATGCTCAAGATTCTTCAAGCTAGGCTTCAGCAGCATCCGTCTCATTACCCCAAGCTAGTGATCAGAAGAGCCACAGGCCACAAAGCCAGTTGGGCCTCAAAGTTGGCAATGTATTTGTCATTAAAAGGAATGACAGGGCTTCTCTGGTGATCCAGTGGGTGGGGACACCGCCTTGCAGTGCAAGGGGCGCCGGATCGATCCCTGGCCTGGGAGGATCCCACGTGCCGCGGAGCGGCTGGACCAATGTGTCCAATTACCGAGCCGGAGCTCTGGGGTGCATGCGCCCAGAGCCGGTGCTCTGCGACAACAGAGGTCACCATGATGGGAGGCCCACATGGGCCAAGGAACAAAGATGGATGAAAACAGACAAATGAAAGACCAACAGAAGTGGCCCGCCTGCTCCCCTCCCTCCCCACCGCACCCACCCCCAAAATAAATAAATAAATCTTTAAAAAAAAAAAAAAAAAAGGAATGGCAGAAGGCAGGGAGCCCAAAGCTGGTGCTCTGTGACAACCTAGAGGGATGAGATGGGGAGGGAAGTCGCAGGGGGGCGTCACAGGGAGGAGACGTGTATATCTACGGCTGATTCACATAGCTATGTGCCAGAAAGCATCACAATATTGTGAAACAATTATCCTTTGGTTAAAAATAAAATTTTTAAAAATTTTAAAAGATGAAAAAGAAAGAGGAATGACATAGATCTGAATATAGGACTTGGAAGGACTAAACAGAAAGCAGATGGACAGCAATCATGAATCTCTCTTCTGTTCACTACTTATCAATTGTATTTGGTTTTTGTTTTTTTTTTTTTTTTAATGGTATTTGTTTTAATCTTGCAGTGAATTCTGAGAACCAGGACCATTTTCCCCTGCACATAGGCTTTGGATACGGAGGACCCACATTCTCTAATGGCCATTGAACCCTCTCCATTCACTTGCCTTTAGGATTCCACCACCTCTGACAGCATAGTGTCACTACTCCCACAAACTCTAGTCAGGAACTTCCTGAAAACCTCATGAACTCTTCAAAGGAAAACAGACAGTATGAGCCCTAAAATGTTGGACCTCTCACCTCAAATCCTCACCTTGCTGTTTCCACCAGCCCTGGACAGTGGGATCATGATCCTTATCCAAACCTAACCAAGCCTCTGCACTGAAAGATCTGCCTTACACTAAATTTCCAATTCTGTCCCCATTTCAACCTTGCCATTCTCTCTGGAGACATGGCCAAAGTTCTAAAAGGATTTCCCCTCATCGCAGGAGTCACAGGATGTGCCTGATGACCTTTGGGAAGCCTGCATTCAAGTGAAAGAATCCAGAATGTTGGCACGGAGACGAAGGCTTGGAGTTTGGGGTGTCCCCCCACCTCTACCCCCCAGTGCCCCTTATCTGCCTAAAAGCGGAGCTTCCCAGAAGAATTTCACTGTCTTCAGTCCCCTCCCAGGGAGTTTCAAAACCTGTGAAAACTGACTCCTGCTCCTGCAGACAAGAAGCCCAGCAGTTGCGAAAAGAAGATACCTACACAGACGTTATCTCAAACTATCATACCTCCCATCTCTGCTCATAAAAGACTCATTTCTCTTTCCTAAAATTTGTTTGGTTTCTCACAAATGCCTTTCTCTCTCCCTCCCCTTCTCTTATTAAGATGGTATGTAAGCTCCAAATTATAACTGCCATTTTGAGTCATATTTTTCAGTAAACACCCTCTTCTGTGAATAAAAATCTGTCTGTTCTCTTGCTAGTCTGTCTTTTGTCAATTTAATCTGCAGACCTCCAAGGACTGAACCTAAGAGGATAGGGGAAGTGTTTTTCCTGACAGGACAAATCAGAGAAAGGACACTGCAGAAAAAGCCACTATCCATGATGAAATTAGTAAGATATTAGCAAACAGCCGCTCACCAAAGTCAAAGTTACTGAAATGTTACTGAACACAGAAAACACTTGACATTCAAAAAGGCTATTATATATTCCCAGACCTTCATGACCCAGATATAATTTCTCCCATGAGAATTTCTACTGTCTGCTTAAGAACCATATTCCCTTTCACCTCATTGGTAGCTCTAGCAACTGCATTACTTCCAGAGGCTTTTCTTTTAGTTAATAGACTTGTCTTTTTTCTCTCTTTTTTTTTTTTTCCAGAACAGATTAGATTTATAGAAAACTTGAGCAAAGGGTGCAAATAATTCCTTCCATGTGTTCCTCACCCTCACACGGCTGGGTTTCTCAGGTGGTGTTAGTGGTAAAGAACCCACCTGCCAATGCAGGAGACATGAGATACGTGGGTCGAATCCTTGGCTTGGGAAGATCCCCTGGAGAGGACAATGGCAACCCACACCAGTGTTCTTGCCTGGAGAATCCCATGGACAGAGGAGCCTGGCGGGTCCCATCCAAGGGCCACAAAAACTCATACATGACTGACATGACTTAGCACGGAGTCCACTCACACAGTTTTCTCCATTATTAACATTTTGCATTAATGTGGCACACTTGGTACAATTGATGAACCGAGATTGATGCATTAATGTTAACTGAAGTCCATACTTGACTCAAATTTCCTTAGTTTTTACCAAGTGCCCTTGCACTGTCCTGGGATTCCATCCAAGAAACCACTTTCCATTTATTTATTTATTTATGAAAGATGTATTTATTATTTATTTACTTAGTTTTGGCTATGGTGGGGTCTTTATTCTTGCACTCAGGCTTTCTCTAGTTGAGGCAGGGGTGTGTGTTCTTCACTGCTGTGTGCGGGCTTCTCGTTGCAGTGGCTTCTCTTGTTGCAGAGCACAGGCTCTAGGCACTTGGGCTTCCATCGTTGTAGCTCATGGGCTCTAGAGCGCTGGCTCAGTAGTTGAGACATGCCAGCTTAGCTGCTCCATGGTATGTGGGATCTTCCTGGACCTGGGATCGAATGGGTGTCCCTTGCATTGCAAGGTGAATTCTTAACCAATGGATCACCAGGGAAGCCCCCACTTTCCATTTAGTTGTCACGTTTCCTTAGGCCCCTCTTTTTTTTTTTTTTAAAGATTTATTTATTTATTTATTTTGGACAGGGGTTGGATTCGGGAGGCAGGGGAGCAGGCGGGCCACTTCTATTGGTCTTTCGTTTGTCTATTTTCATCCGTCTTTGTTCTTTGGCCTGTGTGGGCCTCCCACCGTGGTGGCGTCTGTCGTTGCAGAGCACCGGCTCTGGGTACATGCGCTCCAGAGCTCCGGTTCAGTGATTGGACACATCGGTCCAGCGCTCCGCACGTGGGATCTTCCGGCCAGGGATTGAACCGCGCCCATGCACTGCAAGGTGGTATCCTTACCCTGACAAACCTTTTGGGGGCGTTTCTCAGGTGGTGTTAGTGGTAAAGAACCCACCTGCCAATGCAGGAGACATGAGATACGTGGGTCGAATCCTTGGCTTGGGAAGATCCCTGAGAGGACAATGGCAACCCACACCAGTGTTCTTGCCTGGAGAATCCCATGGACAGAGGAGCCTGGCGGGTCCCATCCAAGGGCCACAAAAACTCATACATGACTGACATGACTTAGCACGGAGTCCACTCACACAGTTTTCTCCATTATTAACATTTTGCATTAATGTGGCACACTTGGTACAATTGATGAACCGAGATTGATGCATTAATGTTAACTGAAGTCCATACTTGACTCAAATTTCCTTAGTTTTTACCAAGTGCCCTTGCACTGTCCTGGGATTCCATCCAAGAAACCACTTTCCATTTATTTATTTATTTATGAAAGATGTATTTATTATTTATTTACTTAGTTTTGGCTATGGTGGGGTCTTTATTCTTGCACTCAGGCTTTCTCTAGTTGAGGCAGGGGTGTGTGTTCTTCACTGCTGTGTGCGGGCTTCTCGTTGCAGTGGCTTCTCTTGTTGCAGAGCACAGGCTCTAGGCACTTGGGCTTCCATCGTTGTAGCTCATGGGCTCTAGAGCGCTGGCTCAGTAGTTGAGACATGCCAGCTTAGCTGCTCCATGGTATGTGGGATCTTCCTGGACCTGGGATCGAATGGGTGTCCCTTGCATTGCAAGGTGAATTCTTAACCAATGGATCACCAGGGAAGCCCCCACTTTCCATTTAGTTGTCACGTTTCCTTAGGCCCCTCTTTTTTTTTTTTTTAAAGATTTATTTATTTATTTATTTTGGACAGGGGTTGGATTCGGGAGGCAGGGGAGCAGGCGGGCCACTTCTATTGGTCTTTCGTTTGTCTATTTTCATCCGTCTTTGTTCTTTGGCCTGTGTGGGCCTCCCACCGTGGTGGCGTCTGTCGTTGCAGAGCACCGGCTCTGGGTACATGCGCTCCAGAGCTCCGGTTCAGTGATTGGACACATCGGTCCAGCCGCTCCGCGGCACGTGGGATCTTCCCAGGCCAGGGATTGAACCGGCGCCCCATGCACTGCAAGGTGGTATCCTTACCCACTGGACCACCAGGGGAAGGGGAAGCCCCTTAGGCCTCTCTTGGCTGTGACAGTTTCTCATGTGGACCTTATCTATGACGACCTTGATAGATTCAGTGAGTGCCAGTCAAGTGTTTTGTAAGGCATCCTTTATGCTGGAATTGGTTGGCATTATTGCTCAGGAGAACTGGAGTTACAGGGTTTAGGGAAGAAGCTCACAGAAGAGAAGTGCCATGTCGTGTTATGGGACCTACGATCAACATCACCTAGCACTGTGGATGTTGGCCTTGATCATCTGGCTGAGGCAGTGGTTGCCAGATTTCTCCACGGCTGAAGGTCCTCCTTTCTTCCCCTTTTCTAGACTATACTCTTTGGAAGGAGGTCCCCACATCCAGCACACAGTGACAGAGGGAGGAGCTAAGATCCTCTTCCTTGAAAGCACAGAACTTACTAGAATTACTTGGAATGTTTCTGCACGGATTTGTGTGCCGTTCCCTGTTTACTGATTCAATCATTTACGCATATCAGTATAGACTCACAGATATTTACGTTATACTTTAAGCTATAATCCAATACCGTGCATGCTTTGTTGTGTCTGGCTCTTTGCAACCCATGGACGTAGCCCACCAGGTTCCTCTGTTCATGGGATTCTCCAGGCAAGGATACGGGCATGGGTTGCCGGGTCCTCCTGCAGGGGATCTTCCTGACCCAGGAAACACATATGGTCTACTGCACTGCAGGCAGATTCTTTACCATGTGAGCCACCAAGGAAGCCCCAAGACTCCTTTATGTATTTGAGGGCTCAAATCGCTCCAGCTTTGGCCACCGGGAACTTTTTCAATGGGCTCCCTTGTTCCTTGAACACACTCCCATTATTACGGCAGGCTTTGGTGTTTTCCTATGTGTTCTGTTGTGCCTAGTGCTTCCTTCATTATGCACGACAAGATGCTCCTGGTTCTGCGTGGCCCATGGTCGTCTGTCGTTGCAGAGCACCGGCTCTGGGTACATGCGCTCCAGAGCTCCGGTTCAGTGATTGGACACATCGGTCCAGCCGCTCCGCGGCACGTGGGATCTTCCCAGGCCAGGGATTGAACCGGCGCCCCATGCACTGCAAGGTGGTATCCTTACCCACTGGACCACCAGGGGAAGGGGAAGCCCCTTAGGCCTCTCTTGGCTGTGACAGTTTCTCATGTGGACCTTATCTATGACGACCTTGATAGATTCAGTGAGTGCCAGTCAAGTGTTTTGTAAGGCATCCTTTATGCTGGAATTGGTTGGCATTATTGCTCAGGAGAACTGGAGTTACAGGGTTTAGGGAAGAAGCTCACAGAAGAGAAGTGCCATGTCGTGTTATGGGACCTACGATCAACATCACCTAGCACTGTGGATGTTGGCCTTGATCATCTGGCTGAGGCAGTGGTTGCCAGATTTCTCCACGGCTGAAGGTCCTCCTTTCTTCCCCTTTTCTAGACTATACTCTTTGGAAGGAGGTCCCCACATCCAGCACACAGTGACAGAGGGAGGAGCTAAGATCCTCTTCCTTGAAAGCACAGAACTTACTAGAATTACTTGGAATGTTTCTGCACGGATTTGTGTGCCGTTCCCTGTTTACTGATTCAATCATTTACGCATATCAGTATAGACTCACAGATATTTACGTTATACTTTAAGCTATAATCCAATACCGTGCATGCTTTGTTGTGTCTGGCTCTTTGCAACCCATGGACGTAGCCCACCAGGTTCCTCTGTTCATGGGATTCTCCAGGCAAGGATACGGGCATGGGTTGCCGGGTCCTCCTGCAGGGGATCTTCCTGACCCAGGAAACACATATGGTCTACTGCACTGCAGGCAGATTCTTTACCATGTGAGCCACCAAGGAAGCCCCAAGACTCCTTTATGTATTTGAGGGCTCAAATCGCTCCAGCTTTGGCCACCGGGAACTTTTTCAATGGGCTCCCTTGTTCCTTGAACACACTCCCATTATTACGGCAGGCTTTGGTGTTTTCCTATGTGTTCTGTTGTGCCTAGTGCTTCCTTAATTATGCACGACAAGATGCTCCTGGTTCACCTTGTCTGTTTTCAGTTCCAACCCTAGAACCAGCCATTTCTCAGAGGAGCTCCAGGGCCATTTTTCACAAAGAAATTGAGGTTCTGTTACAGTTCGAAAGAGTCAGACAAGACCAGCAGAGAACAAAGCTGAATGGAGAGGCTGATGAAAGCCGGGTGATGGATCTACAGGGCACCCTCTATTGGGCTGCCGATGGCCCACACCCCGGTCCCCTCAGATGATGACAAGTGAGTCAAGTTCATGCTTCAATTTTTTACCTTATAATATGTCTGCATTTTTCTGATGAATGCATTGGTACAGAACTACTTTAAAAATGCATGCCTCAGTAAAATTACAACATGGTATGGGGTGTGGTTCTAGAATCATTTGGGAATAGCTGGAGCTACAAATGTTAAGTTAAGAGAGACACCCCTAGGATCACCAGTCCCAGCCGTCCGAGCCTGCAGCCATGCCCTGCCCCTCACGTAGGTAGCATCCCTGGGTGAGGGCAGCCCTGTGCCTCTCCGATGACAAACTCTTCAGGCTGCATCACAGACCTGTCCTGCTCTCATTTATCCCATCTCCACATTCAAGGCCTCTTTCCTAATGGAAGGGTTTTTCAAAGGTTTTAGCAGTGGCGGCTTTTTTTGGTGTTGCTATAAGATCATCATACAAAAATTTTAACCCATGAAAGTAATAAAAGCAGTATTTTACTTAATATGCTTTTCACTTATAAACTCAAAATAACGATATCTACTTAGCATAAAGTCATTAAGAACAACAGCTATTTTGACAAGCATGTCATTTTTAACCTGGGACTCACGGAAAACAGTGGAAATCTCCCATCAACCTTTATTATCCAGTTTATTTCTGTATTTTGTTTTAGTTACCAAATATTAAAAAAAATTTTGATTAACAAGGATTTGCTTAAAAACAGACCCTATCAGCAACTACTTCCCAGTTTGCCGTAGAGTCTAAAAATATTATTCAGTTAAAAATAGGATATAGAATAAGCTGCATTTTAAGGTCTACACAAAAATGCATGCATTTTATAACAAGTGATAATATGTTGGTACTCTAATTTGTTAATATTTGGCATTGTATATATATTGCTTTTTTCAGCACATATTTTTAACAGGTTAGATTATTTTTAAATAAAATGTTCTAAAATATTTATGGATCCCTTACATGCCTTCCTAGAACTTCCTGGAGTTTGTAAAACACTGCTAGACTCTAGCCAATTGTATTTTCCATAATTTCCCTCCCCCAGGTGAGTGACTGAGTTGTGCTGTTACTGCTCTTCAGTGACCCCAGGGTCAGGTTCCTCTGTCCATGGGATTTTTCCAGGCAAGAATCCTGGAGGGAATCGCCATTTCCTTCTCCAGAGGATCTTCTCGATCCAGGGATTGAACTCACATTCCCAGCACTGGCAGGCAGGTTCTTTACCACTGAGCCCCCTGGGAAAACCTACCTAATTCTCCTTATTTGGCACGATACAACCCATTTCCTCAGGTTCTATGAGATATCTGAATTCCTGCTAAAACATTAATGACTAACATCCTCCAACTGCCTTCTAATTACACATTTTTTATATAAAGGCCTTTAAATTTTTCAAGACAGCTTTCTGGAAGAATTTCAGATAATAGGGCATGTCATGAGAGGTGTTTTTGGAAAGACAGGCTTCTTCCTATTTTGATGGTATCCAAACACAGTAAAACTATTATAATAATACAAATAATTAAGAAATACAGGCTTCCCTGGTGGTCCAGTGGGTTTTTCAAAGGTTTTAGCAGTGGCGGCTTTTTTTGGTGTTGCTATAAGATCATCATACAAAAATTTTAACCCATGAAAGTAATAAAAGCAGTATTTTACTTAATATGCTTTTCACTTATAAACTCAAAATAACGATATCTACTTAGCATAAAGTCATTAAGAACAACAGCTATTTTGACAAGCATGTCATTTTTAACCTGGGACTCACGGAAAACAGTGGAAATCTCCCATCAACCTTTATTATCCAGTTTATTTCTGTATTTTGTTTTAGTTACCAAATATTAAAAAAAATTTTGATTAACAAGGATTTGCTTAAAAACAGACCCTATCAGCAACTACTTCCCAGTTTGCCGTAGAGTCTAAAAATATTATTCAGTTAAAAATAGGATATAGAATAAGCTGCATTTTAAGGTCTACACAAAAATGCATGCATTTTATAACAAGTGATAATATGTTGGTACTCTAATTTGTTAATATTTGGCATTGTATATATATTGCTTTTTTCAGCACATATTTTTAACAGGTTAGATTATTTTTAAATAAAATGTTCTAAAATATTTATGGATCCCTTACATGCCTTCCTAGAACTTCCTGGAGTTTGTAAAACACTGCTAGACTCTAGCCAATTGTATTTTCCATAATTTCCCTCCCCCAGGTGAGTGACTGAGTTGTGCTGTTACTGCTCTTCAGTGACCCCAGGGTCAGGTTCCTCTGTCCATGGGATTTTTCCAGGCAAGAATCCTGGAGGGAATCGCCATTTCCTTCTCCAGAGGATCTTCTCGATCCAGGGATTGAACTCACATTCCCAGCACTGGCAGGCAGGTTCTTTACCACTGAGCCCCCTGGGAAAACCTACCTAATTCTCCTTATTTGGCACGATACAACCCATTTCCTCAGGTTCTATGAGATATCTGAATTCCTGCTAAAACATTAATGACTAACATCCTCCAACTGCCTTCTAATTACACATTTTTTATATAAAGGCCTTTAAATTTTTCAAGACAGCTTTCTGGAAGAATTTCAGATAATAGGGCATGTCATGAGAGGTGTTTTTGGAAAGACAGGCTTCTTCCTATTTTGATGGTATCCAAACACAGTAAAACTATTATAATAATACAAATAATTAAGAAATACAGGCTTCCCTGGTGGTCCAGTGGGTAAAGAGTCCACCTTGCAGTGCAAAGGGCACCAGTTTGATCCCTGGCCCAGGAAGATCCCACCTGCCCATGGAGCAGCTGGGACGGTGTGTCCAATTAGGAGCCAGTGCTCTGGAGTGCATGCGCCCGGAGCCAATGCTCTGCAATGACAGGCCACTGCAATGGGAGGCCCACATAGGCTGAAGAATAAAGATGGATGAGAATAAATAACCAATCAAAGAGGCCAAAATTTAAAAAAAAGAAAGACTGACTACATGACAGGCACTACTCTGAATTATTTGTGTGTTACATATGTTAACTTTCCTAATGCAATCACCATAACAAACCTATAAGGTAGGTGCTACTATATTTCATCTGCATCTACCTGTACATGTACATGTCATCTACATTTCGCAGATAAGAACACTGAGCTCCGACGAACTGGGATACTGGGTTGACATCTATACACTATCATGTATAAAACGGACAACTAGTGAGGACCTACCATGTAGCCCAGGGAACTCTACTCAGTGCTCTGTGGTGACCTAAACTGGAAGGAAATCCTAAAAAGAGGGAATATGTGTATACATATAGTTGATTCACTCTGTTAAAGCAGTATAGGCAACTATACTTCAATAAAAAAATGAGGTCCAGAGAAGTTTAAAACCTTTCTAGTTTACAGCTTATATGTGGCAAAGCTAGGACTTCTACCAAATCCACGCTCTTAAATAATACGCTGCCTCTAGACCCCATAATTTTTGTAGCCAGTGGACCCATGGCACATGCACAAATTTATTTCACAAGCATGCCCGTTTGCAGAGCACCTGTTCACAGCCAGGTTCTCTCCCGGATGGTAGAGAAACGCATCTTCAAAGCGCTGCTCACACGTGATCAAAGTCCTCTGCCTTCCCTTTCAACCTTCAGCCGCCCGTCTGCAGCTTCCACAGCTCAGCTGCAGGGGCCCGTGGGCCATTCCTCATCATACCCTGTGCTCTTCAAGCTGCCACGAACAAGCCTCTCCCTCCTCTCCGAGTCTGGTGAAATTCTTCTTCTCTAAGGCCCAGCCCCCATCCTGTCTTGTCCAGAACTCCCAGAGCCCCTGGATGAATTCCTCTCCCTTCCCCTTGCATTTATAGACACATTTCTCAGTGCTTCTGTCTTCTCACCTCTCAGGGAGGATGAGCTTCTTAAGAAGAAAAAAAAAAATTAAGTCTTTTTCATCCTCTACATCCCCAGCGTTAATATATACATATGTGCGTATGCAAAGTGAAAGCATTAGTCACTCAGTCGCATACGACTCTTTGGGACCCCGCGGACTGCAGCCCGCCAGGCTCCTCTGGCCTATGGGACTCTCCAGACAAGAATTCTGGAGTGGGTAGCCGTATCCTTCTCCAGGGGGTCTTTCTGATCCAGAGATCGAAACTGGGCCTCCCACATTGCAGGCAGATTCTTTACCATCTGAGCCACCACAAAGATGTGTCATGTCTATATTTCGATGTATATATCATTATACTGCATCTACCTGTACATGTACATGTCATCTACATTTCGCAGATAAGAACACTGAGCTCCGACGAACTGGGATACTGGGTTGACATCTATACACTATCATGTATAAAACGGACAACTAGTGAGGACCTACCATGTAGCCCAGGGAACTCTACTCAGTGCTCTGTGGTGACCTAAACTGGAAGGAAATCCTAAAAAGAGGGAATATGTGTATACATATAGTTGATTCACTCTGTTAAAGCAGTATAGGCAACTATACTTCAATAAAAAAATGAGGTCCAGAGAAGTTTAAAACCTTTCTAGTTTACAGCTTATATGTGGCAAAGCTAGGACTTCTACCAAATCCACGCTCTTAAATAATACGCTGCCTCTAGACCCCATAATTTTTGTAGCCAGTGGACCCATGGCACATGCACAAATTTATTTCACAAGCATGCCCGTTTGCAGAGCACCTGTTCACAGCCAGGTTCTCTCCCGGATGGTAGAGAAACGCATCTTCAAAGCGCTGCTCACACGTGATCAAAGTCCTCTGCCTTCCCTTTCAACCTTCAGCCGCCCGTCTGCAGCTTCCACAGCTCAGCTGCAGGGGCCCGTGGGCCATTCCTCATCATACCCTGTGCTCTTCAAGCTGCCACGAACAAGCCTCTCCCTCCTCTCCGAGTCTGGTGAAATTCTTCTTCTCTAAGGCCCACCCCCCATCCTGTCTTGTCCAGAACTCCCAGAGCCCCTGGATGAATTCCTCTCCCTTCCCCTTGCATTTATAGACACATTTCTCAGTGCTTCTGTCTTCTCACCTCTCAGGGAGGATGAGCTTCTTAAGAAGAAAAAAAAAAATTAAGTCTTTTTCATCCTCTACATCCCCAGCGTTAATATATACATATGTGCGTATGCAAAGTGAAAGCATTAGTCACTCAGTCGCATACGACTCTTTGGGACCCCGCGGACTGCAGCCCGCCAGGCTCCTCTGGCCTATGGGACTCTCCAGACAAGAATTCTGGAGTGGGTAGCCGTATCCTTCTCCAGGGGGTCTTTCTGATCCAGAGATCGAAACTGGGCCTCCCACATTGCAGGCAGATTCTTTACCATCTGAGCCACCACAAAGATGTGTCATGTCTATATTTCGATGTATATATCATTATACTCACGTACGTATGTAAAACATAGAACACTCAAATATAACAAGTGATCTAAAAATGTCTCCTGAAATGCATGGGTGCCCCCTGGGAAACTAACCACAGCCTAGAGAAGATACAGTTCCTATTTTCAAGGAGCTCCGGGTCTAACGGCAGAGATTCTGGAGAAAAGAAAAAGAAAAAAAACACCACAGATTTCTGACAGGTAGACAGTGAGATACAGTGGAAAGACAGAGGCTAGACTTCCGGAGATGAACATGTAGTCCTGCTACAGCACTGACGACATGAACTTCAACATGCCGTTTTTTCTTCTGAGCTTCAGGTTCATCCTCGGTCAAAGGAAGAGGGATGGTGTAAAGCTTCCTCCCGGATCTACTAGCTATAGCAAGTTGGTGAGCAAACAGGCGACACCAAGAACACTCTGTGAAGGAGGACGCCCTAGAAGAGACGTGGCCAACCCTCAGGATCTGGGAGATGAAGGGGACCCTCTCTTTGGCAGCAAGAAGAACCAACGTTGCCGGAGGGAAGGGAGATAGTTAAGGCACTTGGAATGGTCATGTACACACTGTTCTATTTAAAATGGATAACCAATAAGGCCCGACTGTCTAGCACACGGAACTCTGCTCAATGTGGCAGACTGGATGGGGGGCTTGGGGAATGGATACAGGTATATATATGGCCAAGCCCACTGGCTGTCTCCCTGAAACTACCATAACATGGTTAATCAGCTATACTCTAATATAAAATAAAAACTTCAAGAAAAAAAAAGAAAAGAAGCAACCAATTATGACATGTGATAAAATCAATAAAATTCAGAAGAGGACTCTATCCAGAAAGCACTGAAGTAACAGAGAGTGCTGTGAGGACCGATCAAACAGAGAGGGGAAGGTCTGAGTGGAGCCCAGAAGGACAGTTGGGAAGGAAGCGATGGTTACCCATCTGTGAATGTGGCCACAATCACACCATCATTAGAGGGGCCCATGCCCGCATGGCACAGAAAGTGCCAGGCCTGCCCTCCACTGAGACTGAGACCTCCCCAGGAGCCGTCTACCACCCCAGCGCTGATCCCCGGAGCGCTGGTTGAGCAGCGTTCTAATAACTGGCTTTGCTTTCCAGCTTCTGGTGTGATGAGATGGAGGAACGCTCCCTTCTTTAGCAGCCAGAACAGGGCTTCCTCCGGGGACAGTCCGATACTTACCAGGAAGCAATCCACTGATCAACCACACGGGTGGAGGAACGAGAACCCAAGAGGCAACCACAAGGCTGATTTGTCTTCTAAAGAAGTCAAGTCTTAATACCTTCAGGTCCTTTATTTTGTGAGCATGTCAATGGTATATTAACTTGGGTGTATAACTTAACTTTGGGTATATAAACTTGACTATGAGTTTGATGATAAATTAGTTGCTCTGCTTGATAAAAATGTGAAGAATTTGGGACTTCCCTGTCAGGCCAGTGGTTAAGATACCACACTTCCACTTTAGGGGGCACAGGTTCAATCCCTGGTCAGGGAATTAAGATCCCACATGCCACAGAGTGCTACCAAAACATAGGCGGAGGGCGTGTAAAGAATTTGAAAATTACAGAAATATCTGGGTGAGCAGTGCGGTGGATTCAAGGGACTCTGGCAAGAACAGAATATTCAATGGGAATATTAAGAGGCTTGCTGTTGAGGATATTTGATCTTTTGGAAAAAAAGTCTTCGCAGCTCTTTTGGAGAAACCTGAAGAGGTTCTAAACTCTGCATCCAGAGACAGCATAGGGCCCACTGTCTAGCACACGGAACTCTGCTCAATGTGGCAGACTGGATGGGGGCTTGGGAATGGATACAGGTATATATATGGCCAAGCCCACTGGCTGTCTCCCTGAAACTACCATAACATGGTTAATCAGCTATACTCTAATATAAAATAAAAACTTCAAGAAAAAAAAAGAAAAGAAGCAACCAATTATGACATGTGATAAAATCAATAAAATTCAGAAGAGGACTCTATCCAGAAAGCACTGAAGTAACAGAGAGTGCTGTGAGGACCGATCAAACAGAGAGGGGAAGGTCTGAGTGGAGCCCAGAAGGACAGTTGGGAAGGAAGCGATGGTTACCCATCTGTGAATGTGGCCACAATCACACCATCATTAGAGGGGCCCATGCCCGCATGGCACAGAAAGTGCCAGGCCTGCCCTCCACTGAGACTGAGACCTCCCCAGGAGCCGTCTACCACCCCAGCGCTGATCCCCGGAGCGCTGGTTGAGCAGCGTTCTAATAACTGGCTTTGCTTTCCAGCTTCTGGTGTGATGAGATGGAGGAACGCTCCCTTCTTTAGCAGCCAGAACAGGGCTTCCTCCGGGGACAGTCCGATACTTACCAGGAAGCAATCCACTGATCAACCACACGGGTGGAGGAACGAGAACCCAAGAGGCAACCACAAGGCTGATTTGTCTTCTAAAGAAGTCAAGTCTTAATACCTTCAGGTCCTTTATTTTGTGAGCATGTCAATGGTATATTAACTTGGGTGTATAACTTAACTTTGGGTATATAAACTTGACTATGAGTTTGATGATAAATTAGTTGCTCTGCTTGATAAAAATGTGAAGAATTTGGGACTTCCCTGTCAGGCCAGTGGTTAAGATACCACACTTCCACTTTAGGGGGCACAGGTTCAATCCCTGGTCAGGGAATTAAGATCCCACATGCCACAGAGTGCTACCAAAACATAGGCGGAGGGCGTGTAAAGAATTTGAAAATTACAGAAATATCTGGGTGAGCAGTGCGGTGGATTCAAGGGACTCTGGCAAGAACAGAATATTCAATGGGAATTTTAAGAGGCTTGCTGTTGAGGATATGATTTAAGTCTCTTCCTCCATCTTTCTTACAGAGAATTCAAGAAAGTCTTCGCAGCTCTTTTGGAGAAACCTGAAGAGGTTCTAAACTCTGCATCCAGAGACAGCATAGACAGCCCCTCGAGCACAGAGGGGAAGAGTAGACATGCATGTCCCCGGGGGAGTGGCTGGGGCGGGGAGGCCCTGGGTCACTGCCACAGATATAGCCCCGTCGTAAGGTGGCAGCCCGGCACTCTCTGGCACACATCGCCCTGGTGAGACTGAGGTGAGATTGCATCAGCCTCTCAGAGGAGGATCGCCGCTGATGAAGCCATGGAGCACAGTTTCTAAGCTCATTCAGCTGGGGAACCGGCAGGAAAGCCCAGCGGCCTTCTCATCCTCAGTGCAGTCTTCTTCACCATCCCAGAAAGACTCCTGAGATCCACAGGCTTGTCAGCAGAGGCCCCGCCCACGCAGCAGAGGCCCCGCCCACGCAGCAGAGGCCCCGCCCACGCAGCAGAGGCCCCGCCCACTACGCTCCTCAGCCGTGACCTTGGGAGGCTGAGCCACGAGGCTGGTGGAAGACAGTACCTGGCCTCCGTAACATCCACTTCACAACTTTTATGTCCCTGCCCCTAACTCTTGTTCTCATAAAACTTCCCCATTTCCTTCTGAGCAAGTCACTGACTGAAGCTTTCTACCGGATGCTACACAGGCTCATTTCAACAAGCCCCTCTCCCCGCTGCCATCTCCAGAAGCACATTCCCTGACGTCACTGTCTGTCAGTGATCTGTCCCCAGAAGTCACTGCAGAATCCAGGAGCCTGCTCGCTAGTTCTGCACGTAGATGAGGACATCAAAGCACAGAAGGCAGACAGATCTGAGCTGGAATCTCCCACCTGCACACACTCACATCCTGTCCCGGCTAAATTACTAATTACTTTGTGAGAGTAAATGAAATGGCACAGGGGGGAGAGAAGACCAGAGAAGACGGCAGACACTGGATGCCTCGGAAGATCTAAGCCTCAGGCTTTGTGCGTCCCTTTGGCGAGGAGGACCACGCCAGCCGAGCCAACAGCAGCTGCATTCAATCTGGCAAGAACAGAATATTCAATGGGAATTTTAAGAGGCTTGTGTTGAGGATATGATTTAAGTCTCTTCCTCCATCTTTCTTACAGAGAATTCAAGAAAGTCTTCGCAGCTCTTTTGGAGAAACCTGAAGAGGTTCTAAACTCTGCATCCAGAGACAGCATAGACAGCCCCTCGAGCACAGAGGGGAAGAGTAGACATGCATGTCCCCGGGGGAGTGGCTGGGGCGGGGAGGCCCTGGGTCACTGCCACAGATATAGCCCCGTCGTAAGGTGGCAGCCCGGCACTCTCTGGCACACATCGCCCTGGTGAGACTGAGGTGAGATTGCATCAGCCTCTCAGAGGAGGATCGCCGCTGATGAAGCCATGGAGCACAGTTTCTAAGCTCATTCAGCTGGGGAACCGGCAGGAAAGCCCAGCGGCCTTCTCATCCTCAGTGCAGTCTTCTTCACCATCCCAGAAAGACTCCTGAGATCCACAGGCTTGTCAGCAGAGGCCCCGCCCACGCAGCAGAGGCCCCGCCCACGCAGCAGAGGCCCCGCCCACGCAGCAGAGGCCCCGCCCACTACGCTCCTCAGCCGTGACCTTGGGAGGCTGAGCCACGAGGCTGGTGGAAGACAGTACCTGGCCTCCGTAACATCCACTTCACAACTTTTATGTCCCTGCCCCTAACTCTTGTTCTCATAAAACTTCCCCATTTCCTTCTGAGCAAGTCACTGACTGAAGCTTTCTACCGGATGCTACACAGGCTCATTTCAACAAGCCCCTCTCCCCGCTGCCATCTCCAGAAGCACATTCCCTGACGTCACTGTCTGTCAGTGATCTGTCCCCAGAAGTCACTGCAGAATCCAGGAGCCTGCTCGCTAGTTCTGCACGTAGATGAGGACATCAAAGCACAGAAGGCAGACAGATCTGAGCTGGAATCTCCCCACCTGCACACACTCACATCCTGTCCCGGCTAAATTACTAATTACTTTGTGAGAGTAAATGAAATGGCACAGGGGAGGGAGAGAAGACCAAGAGAAGACGGCAGACACTGGATGCCTCGGAAGATCTAAGCCTCAGGCTTTGTGCGTCCCTTTGGCGAGGGAGGACCACGCCAGCCCGGGCCAGCAGCAACAGCAGCTGTGAAGAGAGAAGCCAACTTCAAGGAACTGCAACAGGAAAGAAAAAAGGGGAAACATAAATCAAAAAATCCCCAGGAAGGATCAGATCGTCCTTTCCTGAGCATGCTCACAACTCCCTGCCACTCGCCTGAAAGGCAAGTCAGGATAATGCAAACCAGGTGCTTTCACTTCCTACCATAATGGCTGGCAAGACCATCAATGGAGAAAAATAAAAACAACAACAGCATCTGAAGAGCATCTGGGTTTAAACACATCGCAGGCATATTTTTTCTTTCTTCTCCAAGTAGGTGTCTGTTCTGCATTTATATTGTAATGGCATCAAGGGGAGACAAGGAACCAAGACCCTTTTTAGACAAGAGCTCCCCAGTCTTGAGAGTCACGCCCATGTTCGGGATATTTTTCATTTTTTTTTTAAAGGAAAGAAAATACTGATGACAGGAGATGTTGCTTCAGGGAGGCCATAGGAAGTCTTAAATTGTGGGAGATACGAATGCTCAAAGGTAACCCCAGGCAAACATAAAAACTAGAAACTTAGAAAGCACCAAAAGTAATCTTCCCCTGACGACCTCCTCACAGGCTGCCCCCTTCCACAAAAGAAAAAAAAAAAAACCATAAATGTCCTCGGGAACACAGACAACATTTTTCAGAAGTAAGACCTTAGAATGGAATGAAAAGAAAACTTCTCTTTTATACCAATGTCTCCAGTTAACCTGTCTGAGGATGTACACAGATTCTTCAAAGAAAGGAGGAGAGGGTGTGATAAGAACACACCAGAGGATGACAGCCCCTCACACAACTCAGCTAAGGGCCCAGAGCTCTCAGAGCAGCCCAGACTGGAACTGGAGACCAGAGTCACACTTCCAGTCCCTCAGCCCGTTTCTGTCTCTCTCTCTCTCTCTCTGCATTTCTGCTCTGGACTTTTTCAACCAGTTTCTTCTGCTCGCCCCTCTGAATCCTAATCCAGAATGCTGACCCCGGGGGCCTGCGTCCCTACAGCCTTTCAGTACCTGGGCTCCACAGCCAATGGGAGCACCTCAGGACAAACTTCTAGGAGACGACCTGACGGTGGCTTAGTTCACTTGTTCGAACCAAGCCATACCAGACACGGGGGAAGCTCCAGTCAGGAGTGCTTCCTGGCTCTAAACCAGCTATTGCTTTCTCCCGTCAAGTAGTAGGGAAGGCGCCCTCAGAAGCAGACATGAGGACTTCCCTGGGGGTCCGGTGGTTACGAATGCACTTGCCAACGCCAGGGACATGAGTTCGATCCCTGGTCCAGGAAGATCCCACATGCTAAGGGGCAACTAAGCTGGTGTGCCACAACTCCTGAGCCCACAGGCCACAACAAGAGAAGCCCAAGCGCCGCAACCAGAGAGCAGCCCCAGTCTGAATCTAGAGAAAAGCCTGCACAGCAACCAAGACCCAGCACAGCCAAAACTTAATTAAAAAGAAAAATGGAGAATCACACAAGAGAGGGGGGAAAGACTACAGGCAGCAAGTGCTTCATTTTTTCTTTACTTGACTATGTTCATATGTATATAATTTGTGTGATGCTGTCTTGTCACTAGCTACAAGTCCCATAGGATAACAGGACCACAGGACAGAAGGTTGGGTTGGGTTTTTGCATGAGACCCTTTGTGATTTCAAGGTCTGGGACACAAACCCGAGACCACAGCCCTGAGCTTGCCTGGCAAAAATCGGGGACACTTTCTGCAAGAGTGGGACCCCTCACCCTGGTCTCCTGAGGGTACCCACAAAGCCAAGAGCATCTCTGGGTAAGAGACCCAATGATTCCAGGGAACCAAAAAGATTCAAAGGTCCCCCATCCCAGAAGCAGAGCAGCCCAGGGAAGTGTCTCTCCCCAGGGCTGTTACTGGCCTACGGCGGGGAACCACGTTTCATGGACCAGAACAGGATGGCACAGGGCTGGGCACAGCCCAGGAAGTGCCCCTCGCACCCAGACACTGTGACATCAACAACAACAAATCACAGTCACCCCATGTTTAGGTGGGGCCCCCACTACACCAGGGCTGTTACTGGAACAGCCCTCTGAATCCTAATCCAGAATGCTGACCCCGGGGGCCTGCGTCCCTACAGCCTTTCAGTACCTGGGCTCCACAGCCAATGGGAGCACCTCAGGACAAACTTCTAGGAGACGACCTGACGGTGGCTTAGTTCACTTGTTCGAACCAAGCCATACCAGACACGGGGGAAGCTCCAGTCAGGAGTGCTTCCTGGCTCTAAACCAGCTATTGCTTTCTCCCGTCAAGTAGTAGGGAAGGCGCCCTCAGAAGCAGACATGAGGACTTCCTGGGGTCCGGTGGTTACGAATGCACTTGCCAACGCCAGGGACATGAGTTCGATCCCTGGTCCAGGAAGATCCCACATGCTAAGGGGCAACTAAGCTGGTGTGCCACAACTCCTGAGCCCACAGGCCACAACAAGAGAAGCCCAAGCGCCGCAACCAGAGAGCAGCCCCAGTCTGAATCTAGAGAAAAGCCTGCACAGCAACCAAGACCCAGCACAGCCAAAACTTAATTAAAAAGAAAAATGGAGAATCACACAAGAGAGGGGGGAAAGACTACAGGCAGCAAGTGCTTCATTTTTTCTTTACTTGACTATGTTCATATGTATATAATTTGTGTGATGCTGTCTTGTCACTAGCTACAAGTCCCATAGGATAACAGGACCACAGGACAGAAGGTTGGGTTGGGTTTTTGCATGAGACCCTTTGTGATTTCAAGGTCTGGGACACAAACCCGAGACCACAGCCCTGAGCTTGCCTGGCAAAAATCGGGGACACTTTCTGCAAGAGTGGGACCCCTCACCCTGGTCTCCTGAGGGTACCCACAAAGCCAAGAGCATCTCTGGGTAAGAGACCCAATGATTCCAGGGAACCAAAAAGATTCAAAGGTCCCCCATCCCAGAAGCAGAGCAGCCCAGGGAAGTGTCTCTCCCCAGGGCTGTTACTGGCCTACGGCGGGGAACCACGTTTCATGGACCAGAACAGGATGGCACAGGGCTGGGCACAGCCCAGGAAGTGCCCCTCGCACCCAGACACTGTGACATCAACAACAACAAATCACAGTCACCCCCATGTGTTTTCTAGTGGCCTCCTGCGGGAGTCCCAGCCCTGGAGCAAGCCTGGAGCCAGCGGCCACGGGGTGACTCTCTAGTCTGAGAACAGCTGTGCTCTGGGAGAAAGAAAGGGAACAGATTTTACACTCATCAAAAAACATTCAGGGGCTTCCCCTGGTGGTCCAGTGGGTAAGGACACCGCCTTGCAGTGCAAGGGGCGCTGGTTCGATCCCTGGCCTGGGAAGATCCCACGTGCCGCGGAGCAGCTGGACCGATGTGTCCAATTACCGAGCCGGAGCTCTGGAGCGCATGCGCCCAGAGCCGGTGCTCTGCAACGACAGACGCCACCGCGATGGGAGGCCCACAGGAGCCAAAGAACAAAGACGGATGAAAATAGAGAAATGAAAGACCAATAGAAGTGGCCCGCCTGCTCCCCTCCCTCCCTAACCTGACCCCCGCCCAAAATAAATAAAATAAATCTTTTAAAAAAAAAAAAAACATTCAGGTGTAACTTGGGCAGGAACCCTTTTAGAGGCAGTTGTAAAATACGATAGCGAACGGTCATAGACGTTCCAATGTTATGAGGGCATCTGTGTGTGTCTGTGTATGTCTTTAAGAAGACAAGCATCTTCCTACAACAGCTTAAGTTCAGCCCCTCTCAGCTGTAAGAGGCCAGATGAACTGACTGCTCAGGACTCTACCTGGAGAACTGGTACCCAAGCGTCTAAGGGACTAGAATTAATGTTCCACATTCTGTTAAAAGACACATAATAATATCATTACTGACAGACGCAATTACACATTCTAATGAGGCACTGTCACATGTTAATAGTAGTTATGGTCATTTTAAAATAATTAGCAGTAAAGCGTAGGCGATACATCATTACAGTATGCAAATACATTCCTGTCCTATAAGCAGGCACGTCATGATGCCCAAGACTTTCTCAGATGAACCTCTCTTCAGAGTCAGCTTTGCCCACAGCATTCCTCAGCCCTCTCCCAATTTCCTTCCAAATAGATCAAGCCCCAACTTCCCTTGATAAGAATAGCCAGTAGTCTTCTAAATTTCCCCAGAAACATTGTCAGGATTTTGCACAGCTACAAGGAAGAAATTAATACTGGAGCCAAGGGCTTCCCTGGTGGTCCAGTGGATAAAGAGTCTGCCTTGCAATGCAAGGGATGCCAGTTCGATCCCTGGCCGGGGGAGATTCCACGTGCCGTGGAGCGGCTGGACCAGTGTGTCCAATTACGAGCCAGTGCTCTGGAGCGCACGCACCCAGAGCCAGTGCTCTGCAACAAGAGAGGCCACTGCAATCGGAGGCCCACACAGGCCAAAGAATAAAGATGGGAGAAAAATAAATAAATATAAAACCAATAAATATAGGAGCCCAGAAAGGTCTCATTCTACCTGCTCACCCATGCCATCCGGACCCAACATTTTAATCAACTCAACCTGTTTAAAAATAAATTTGATTATATCAGGAAAGGGAAGCTGCCCAAGGTTCCATGGTCATGCAGAGCAGAAACTCGAAGGCACTGCCTCATTTCTCAGGAGGATTGTTCTTGCATGTACTGTTTCTCTCTAGTCCCAGTATGAAGCCCGGGGGTTGCAGGGCATAACCTCGACACTTGCCAGCTGGGTTTGCTTCCTAATTTCTTCACCAGCTGGTTTGTGAACTGGCGCAAATATTTAGCTTTCCTGAGGAATCTGCAGGCTTTCCTGATGGCTCAGGCAATAAAGAGTCTATGTGCAATTCAAGAGACAAACAGGAGATGCGAGTCTATTCCCTAGGTCAGGAAGATCCCCTGAAGAAGGAAATGGCACCCTACTCCAGCATTCTTGCCTGAAAAAATCCCATAGACAGAAGAGCCTGGAGGGCTACCATCCAGAGTCACGAAGAGTCGGACACGGCTGAGTGACAAAGCACGAGGATTCTGCAAGGCGGCAGAGTGGGTCTAATGAAACCTTCCCTGCCTACGTGGTGAACTTGGGACAACAAGATCAAAAGCACCAATGAACGAGTCAAAGAGAGCTGCTCACTGTGAACACAGAACACCGCGAGCCAATGGCTGGGGACGTAGCAACGCTGAGCGCAGTTTCACTGAGGGCACCCTGAAGGTGAGGCTGTTTCCTGGGCTTGAGAAAGTGGGGATGTGGGGGGCAACATGGGGATTCTGACCTAAATCCTCCTTCATTTATCGGGCACTCATTGCATGTCCTCAGCCAGGGCTGGGGGAACAGAGCAACGGTTGAGTGCAAATGAAGACGTCCTAGAATATGCCACCCCAAAAGAGGCCTGGATAGGTCTCTTAGGCATATGGGTTATTTTGAGCGAAAGACCTTTGAGAACTAACAGACTCTGGAAAAGCATTAAAAACTAGGCACAGGGCTTCCCTGGTAGCTCAGGGGTAAAGAGTTTGCCTGCCAATGCAGGAGACACAGGTTCGATCCCTGATCTGGGGAAGATCCCACATGCTGCAGAGAAACGAAGCCCATGAGCCACAACAACGGAGCCTGGGCTCTAAAGCCTCGGAGCCGCAACTATGGAGCCCATGTGCTGCAACTACTGAAGCCTGTGTGCCCTAGAGCCCGAGTTCCACAGCAAGAGAAGTCACCGCGACAAGAAGCCTGCTCAACTCAGTTAGAGAGGAGCCCCCACTCCCTGCAACTAGAGAAGAGCCTGCGGCAGCAGTGAAAATCCAGAATAGCCAAAAATGAATAAATAAATGAAATGTTTTAAAAACTAGGCACAGTCTCTTTTGTAAGGAATTTACACTTATAAAGGAAATTTCCTATTGTAAAGATGCCTTTCCCATCTTTCCCAGAAAGAAGACTCTGAACAACTCTAAATGATGGGGAGTCAACGGAAGCCTGCATCACCACCCTCACAGGCGACCTTGTTTACCTTACTTCTCCTGCTCACTTTCTCGTACCTTGTCTCTCCCACCCAGAAGCTCAAAACCACCTTTCCTCTGTTTTCACGTAGAAACTCAAGCTCTAACCTCGTCTTCAGGTTACTCATCACCAGGGGCTCCCACGTGTACACGCACCTGCACGTGTTAATAAACCTCGGCTTGTTTTTCTCCTGTTTATCTGTCCTTGACCCGTCTCACTGACCCCAGCTGGAGACTCGCTAGACATTCTAACTTGAAGCACCTGATCTGCTGCCGTTTGAGGTGTTTCGTCTGACCACTCAGGGAATCCCAGAAAAACATGTCTCTGGCCTCCACCGGGTTCTCACGTAAGGCACCGATTCTGGCTGGGGACGAGCAACGGCATTCGGGGCCTGAAGGTGAGGCTGTTTCCTGGGCTTGAGAAAGTGGGGATGTGGGGGCAACATGGGATTCTGACCTAAATCCTCCTTCATTTATCGGGCACTCATTGCATGTCCTCAGCCAGGGCTGGGGAACAGAGCAACGTTGAGTGCAAATGAAGACGTCCTAGAATATGCCACCCCAAAAGAGGCCTGGATAGGTCTCTTAGGCATATGGGTTATTTTGAGCGAAAGACCTTTGAGAACTAACAGACTCTGGAAAAGCATTAAAAACTAGGCACAGGGCTTCCCTGGTAGCTCAGGGGTAAAGAGTTTGCCTGCCAATGCAGGAGACACAGGTTCGATCCCTGATCTGGGGAAGATCCCACATGCTGCAGAGAAACGAAGCCCATGAGCCACAACAACGGAGCCTGGGCTCTAAAGCCTCGGAGCCGCAACTATGGAGCCCATGTGCTGCAACTACTGAAGCCTGTGTGCCCTAGAGCCCGAGTTCCACAGCAAGAGAAGTCACCGCGACAAGAAGCCTGCTCAACTCAGTTAGAGAGGAGCCCCCACTCCCTGCAACTAGAGAAGAGCCTGCGGCAGCAGTGAAAATCCAGAATAGCCAAAAATGAATAAATAAATGAAATGTTTTAAAAACTAGGCACAGTCTCTTTTGTAAGGAATTTACACTTATAAAGGAAATTTCCTATTGTAAAGATGCCTTTCCCATCTTTCCCAGAAAGAAGACTCTGAACAACTCTAAATGAGGGGGAGTCAACGGAAGCCTGCATCACCACCCTCACAGGCGACCTTGTTTACCTTACTTCTCCTGCTCACTTTCTCGTACCTTGTCTCTCCCACCCAGAAGCTCAAAACCACCTTTCCTCTGTTTTCACGTAGAAACTCAAGCTCTAACCTCGTCTTCAGGTTACTCATCACCAGGGGCTCCCACGTGTACACGCACCTGCACGTGTTAATAAACCTCGGCTTGTTTTTCTCCTGTTTATCTGTCCTTGACCCGTCTCACTGACCCCAGCTGGAGACTCGCTAGACATTCTAACTTGAAGCACCTGATCTGCTGCCGTTTGAGGTGTTTCGTCTGACCACTCAGGGAATCCCAGAAAAACATGTCTCTGGCCTCCACCGGGGTCCTAGCTCCTCTGACTCATTCACGTAAGGCACCGATTCTGGGAATGAGAAAAGGCATTCAGATGTCTCCTTTCAAGAGATAATAAACCTGAGACCCAGATTAGTAAAGAATCTCATTTCTCAAAGAAACCTTTCTGCTGAAAATTGCTTCCTTTATAAATCCTTAAATGAGTAGGTGATATCTGAATGCCAAACAATACCGCCAGACAGACGAGCCATGATTTAAACGTGCTATCTGACAGATCTGGTCGTCAGTCATAACCCAACATCTCGGGAGAGCCGTCTTTTTAGGACCTGAGGACAACATGACCAGAATTTGTAGCGGAACCCCCTCTGCATCAGAACCGTCCTTTCTCCGACGGCTGAAGTACTGGGGCTCCACCTGAAGGCTGCATCCAAAGCGTCCGGAGCTAGTAGCGGTTTCCAACTTTGTTGGCACCAGGGACCCGTTTCAAGGAAAACAATTTTCCCACTGACCTGGAGGGTGGAGGGAGGTTTGGGGAGAATTTAAGCACGTTGCATTTATTGTGCACTTTATTTCTATTATTATTATTACATCAGCTCCACCTCTGATCACCAGGCGTTAAATCCCAGACGTCGGGGACCCCTGACCCAGAGGGTTTACAGCCAGCAAGAATTTGCATTTCTAACCAGCTCCTGTGGATGCTGGTGCCACAGTCTGAGAACTCTGTGCTAAAACAAAGAGGGCCCCCTCACACGTAATTGATAGAAAGTTTAAGAGAACTGAGCATTACACTTATCAGTCTTTTACACAGTACAATGGGCTGAAATGTGTTCCCCCACCTGCACCAGCCCCTAAAAATTCCATGTGTTGAAGTCCTAACCCCTAGTACCTCAAAATGGGACTCCGTTTTGGAGACTGATCCTTTATAGCAGAAATTAAATTAAAAGGCGGTCATTAGGTGGGTCCTAACCTGATATGGGGCTTCCCTCATGGATCAGCAGTAAAAAAATCCATCTGCTTGCGCTGTGAGAAAAGGGGATCCTGCAGGGGCACTGTGACGGCCTGGAGGGACGGGATGGGGCGGATATACATATGACTAATCTGGGATCATACATATCTGTAAACAACAACACTCTGTAGAAGTAAAAAGTAAAATAAAAATAAAAAAAAAAAAAAAAAGAATCCATCTATAATGCAGGAGACACAGGTTCCACCCCTGGGTCAGGAAGAACCCCTGGAGAAGGTCATGGTTACCACTCCCATATTCTTGCCTAGAAAATCCCACAGACTATATAGTCCACAGGGTCTCAGGGTGGGGCATGACTTAGCGACTAAACAACAACAATTATGGGAGGACTGGGACCTAAACACACACCAAACTTGTAAGAGAACCCAACAAGAAGGCAGTACTCACAAGTCAAGGAGAGAGGCTTTGGAAGAAATCAACCCTGCCAAGATTATGACCTTGGACTTCCAACCTCCGAAACGGTGAGCTGACATATTTCTGTTGCTTAAGCAGCCCCGTCTGCGGTATTTTCTTAGGGAACTAGGAAACTAACACACACGAAAGGGAGGATGGCATGAAAGCATATATGACACTAGGAACTGAGAGATGTGGGGGTCTAGTGTCTACCCTGCCTTTCAGTTCTTCTCCCGGTCTCTCCAGACGCCCCTCAGCTAGTGAACACCCTGTCGACCGAGAATGGTGGCCTTTCTCCCACATGAAGCTTTCAGGAAGGTTAAGAAACGGGAACGTCTGAGAAAGCGGCTTCTCAACTGCAAATGTTCTTATCTCTGGCTCTGAGCAATTAAGAAATCTGAAAAATAATGACCTGCCTGCAAACCCCAGAAAACTGCTGAATTCTCCAGAAACGCCACGATCCAGAGGAAAGGGAAACCTGTAGAAGCGAATGGACCGTTCGTTTGTCGGTTTCTAAGGAGTTTTGAGAGGCTGAGAATCAACACAGAGCTTTTGGCAATCCTTCAGGACTAGGAAACACAAAGTGCAGCTGGAGCCAAAAATGCCAGAAAGAGGCCAAGAGCAACGAGCCCCAGGCTCTTCCTGGTCTTGCCCTTCGGTCGTTTGATAATTCTAAAGGGGTCATTAGGGGGTCAACCAATCAACACCTCTGCTTGCGCTGTGAAAAAGGGTTAAACGGCCTGGAGGGACGATGGGATATACATATGACTAATCTGGGATCATACATATCTGTAAACAACAACACTCTGTAGAAGTAAAAAGTAAAATAAATTAAAAAAAAAAAAGAATCCATCTATAATGCAGGAGACACAGGTTCCACCCCTGGGTCAGGAAGAACCCCTGGAGAAGGTCATGGTTACCACTCCCATATTCTTGCCTAGAAAATCCCACAGACTATATAGTCCACAGGGTCTCAGGGTGGGGCATGACTTAGCGACTAAACAACAACAATTATGGGAGGACTGGGACCTAAACACACACCAAACTTGTAAGAGAACCCAACAAGAAGGCAGTACTCACAAGTCAAGGAGAGAGGCTTTGGAAGAAATCAACCCTGCCAAGATTATGACCTTGGACTTCCAACCTCCGAAACGGTGAGCTGACATATTTCTGTTGCTTAAGCAGCCCCGTCTGCGGTATTTTCTTAGGGAACTAGGAAACTAACACACACGAAAGGGAGGATGGCATGAAAGCATATATGACACTAGGAACTGAGAGATGTGGGGGTCTAGTGTCTACCCTGCCTTTCAGTTCTTCTCCCGGTCTCTCCAGACGCCCCTCAGCTAGTGAACACCCTGTCGACCGAGAATGGTGGCCTTTCTCCCACATGAAGCTTTCAGGAAGGTTAAGAAACGGGAACTTCTGAGAAAGCGGCTTCTCAACTGCAAATGTTCTTAGCTCTGGCTCTGAGCAATTAAGAAATCTGAAAAATAATGACCTGCCTGCAAACCCCAGAAAACTGCTGAATTCTCCAGAAACGCCACGATCCAGAGGAAAGGGAAACCTGTAGAAGCGAATGGACCGTTCGTTTGTCGGTTTCTAAGGAGTTTTGAGAGGCTGAGAATCAACACAGAGCTTTTGGCAATCCTTCAGGACTAGGAAACACAAAGTGCAGCTGGAGCCAAAAATGCCAGAAAGAGGCCAAGAGCAACGAGCCCCAGGCTCTTCCCTGGTCTTGCCCTTCGGTCGTTTGATAATTCTTCACCTATGGAGGCAAGAAGCTCAGAGACCCAGCGAAAAGCAGCTGGAAAGCTCAGCGACGCTTTCAATTCTCCAGAGTGCTGGAAAACAAAAATTTGCGCTTGGGGTCCACCAAGACAGAGACACTGACAAAAGCCCAGCTATCAGGGGGATCTGCGGGCGCTGGGATGACCCAGAGGCAGGAGGCACTTTGCAAAAAATGCCACCCAGTCTGAGAGGGGATTTTTTTTTTTGGTTTTTTTTTTTTTTTTTTTGGACACAGACTGATCAAAGTAACATGACTCACCTCTAGCGGCCTCGAAGAGGAATGGGTGAATCCTCGCTGGAAGAAGGGACTGTCCTTCAGAATCGCTACAATGCTTTGTCCATAATCTCTGGCACTCAAAGATGATCAGGTGGAACCAACAGTAATTAGTAGTCACATCCACTTCACCTGCCTTCACTAATCAAGGTCATTTTAAGGACTGCACGCCTCCCAAATGGCACATGGCCTAAACTGTACGACGTGAGCCTGAGATGTTTTCCCAGACCTAGAGTCAGCTGTGTCCGGTTCCAGCTGAGCTGGTTGAAGCCGTGCAGGAATCCTGCTCCTCCTACTGGGCTTGCGCGAGTGCCCGCTAGGTGAACTTTTGACGTCAGAGGCCCAAGACTCCGCCCTCTGCTCTGTCTTCCCTATTGGAAGGTAGGGCCACTGGTAGCTCATTGCGCCTGCACACCTTTCTCCAATCACCTGTTCTCACTCTGTCAACGGTCGCCGCATTGCCTCAGGTCTGGCTGCTGCTTTTTATTCTTTATCCCAAAATACTTGCAAGCCCCTGCCTTTCGAGGCGTATCTGAGACTTGTTTTCTTGTCTCGTTCCTTGGCTGCCCTTTCTTTGCTGCAAACAGCATTTTTTTGGCTTGCTGCGTGTGCATGGGGAAAAAAAGAGCCAGGTTCCAAAAGAGCGTGGATGGGTAACCCAGTCATAACAAAAATTCGAACCAAGGGAGAAAAACACACAATAGAAGCTTCGTTTATGACCCTGATGATCTGAGGACAGACTTTAAAGAACTGAAAAGACTGAGGTAAATCAACTATACTTTGATTTTTTTAAAAGAGAATTTCGTCAAAGACCTGGACTCAACAAACTAAAGGAAATTCTGAAACTAAAAGTACTAACAGGAAGTGGGAACTCTACAGATACGTTTAAGAGCTGATTGTAGAGAGTTAGAGAGGAGTAGTGAATAGAATATGTCAAGAGAAAACATCTAGCCTGACGTTTAGGGGGCAGAAGGGACGGAAATTCAAGAGAAAGAGCGTATGAGACACAGGAGCATTGTTGTTTAGTAGCTATGTCGTGTCGGACCCTTTGTGTGACCCCATGAACTGTAGCCCCCCAGGGCTCCTCTGTCCATGGAATTCTCCAGGCAAGAATACTGAAGTGGGTTGCCACTTCCTCTTTCAGGGGATCTCCTGGACCCAGGGATGGAATCCGTGTCTCCTGCATTGGCAGACAGGTTCTGGCTCGTGCTAAAGAATCTGCCTGCCAATGCAGGGGACGCAGGTTCTACCCCTAAGTCTGGAAGATCCCCTGAAAAAAAGAAATGGCAACCCACTCCAGTATTCTTGCCTGGGAAATCCCATGGCCAGAGGAGCCTGGTGGGCTACACTCCATAGGGTTTGCAGAAGAGTCTGACTTGACTTAGCAACTAAACAACAACTTAGGTTTGCTTAGGGTGGGCGTGGAGGTGGGGGGTGGGGAGAGGGCTGATTAGATGTTGGGATGCCCAAGTATATGTGGCATATGTCCCTTAAAATGATTTAACCACTAGTGTGAGGTGGCTAAGGGCAATGTGAATCCTGAAATCCTAAAAAGGAGGGGAATGGGGTAGCAGCATAATGAAAATGATCACGGCAAATAATTGTACAAAACTATCAATTAAGTTGTTACAGAGTCCAAAACATAAAAGCTCTACAGATCCTGACAAGCATGTGGAGAAAAGGGAACTCATGCCCACTGTTGGTGGGAATGTAAATTGGTTCAACCACTGTGGAAAACCATATGATGGCTTCTCAAAAAAACTAAAAATAGAGCTACCATAAGAGGTAGTAATCCACTGTTGTGTATATATCCTAAAAAACCAAAACCATTAACTTGAAAAGATGCATGCACCCCAATATTCAGATTAGCATTACTTACAAATGCCCAGGCATGCTGACAATGTATGTGTCCAGCAAAGGATTAAGGGATAAGGATAAAGAAGCTGCGGTATACATATACAATGTACTACTGCTCAGCCATAAAAAAGATAAAATTTTGCCATTTGCACAACATGAATGGACTTGAAGGTTATTATACAAAGTGAAGTCAGACTGAGAAAGAGAAATACTATATGGTCTCACTTATATGTGGAATCTAAAAATTACAACAAATTAGTGACCAAAACAAAAAAGAAGCAGACTCAACAGATATAAAGAACAGACTAGTGCTTAGCAGAGGGGAGGAGGGAAAATGGGAGGAAGGAAGGAGGAAATAAGGGAGGAAAGAGGGGGGGAGGGGGTGGGGAGAAGAGCAGGGGAGAGGGGAAAAGGGTTATTAAGGATTATAGACAATCCTACATATGAAACTTTTGAAAATTGTAAAGTACCATAGAATTTAAAGAATCATTCAATTAAAAAAAAAAAAAAGATTTTTAAAACACCCTATGAATCCCAAGCAGGATAAATACTAAGAAAATAGTGGAAAGTTATACAAGTACATAGAAAGTTTTGTCATGTCCTGATTACACATACAGACTGGTGAAAAAACAGGAAAGTATGGGGTTGTTGAGAACTCCAAAAGATGAAAAAGAGCCAGGGAGGAACAGCCCCCAAGAAAGGGCATCATAACCAACTGAGTAATATGCTAATCCTGAGTGATTCTTTGTAGATATTAATTCAGTTTTACTAGTAAATTGTTGGAAACAATTAATTAGTAGATGTAAGGTACATGAAATAGTACCTGATCCATAGTAAAAGATATGTCAGTCTCTTTCTTAAAGTAAAATGAACAAATGTTGAGTACAACATTTAAGGCACATATACAACATATAGAATTTCAGTTAGAGAAATACCAAGAGGAGCCAATATGTTTATCAAAGTAGGAATTTAAAACCTATAATTTTCTAAAACAGGGATCTTAACCTGTAAATTGGTTCAACCACTGTGGAAAACCATATGATGGCTTCTCAAAAACTAAAAATAGAGCTACCATAAGAGGTAGTAATCCACTGTTGTGTATATATCCTAAAAAACCAAAACCATTAACTTGAAAAGATGCATGCACCCCAATATTCAGATTAGCATTACTTACAAATGCCCAGGCATGCTGACAATGTATGTGTCCAGCAAAGGATTAAGGGATAAGGATAAAGAAGCTGCGGTATACATATACAATGTACTACTGCTCAGCCATAAAAAAGATAAAATTTTGCCATTTGCACAACATGAATGGACTTGAAGGTTATTATACAAAGTGAAGTCAGACTGAGAAAGAGAAATACTATATGGTCTCACTTATATGTGGAATCTAAAAATTACAACAAATTAGTGACCAAAACAAAAAAGAAGCAGACTCAACAGATATAAAGAACAGACTAGTGCTTAGCAGAGGGGAGGAGGGAAAATGGGAGGAAGGAAGGAGGAAATAAGGGAGGAAAGAGGGAGGGGGGATGGGGTGGGGAGAAGAGCAGGGGAGAGGGGAAAAGGGTTATTAAGGATTATAGACAATCCTACATATGAAACTTTTGAAAATTGTAAAGTACCATAGAATTTAAAGAATCATTCAATTAAAAAAAAAAAAAGATTTTTAAAACACCCTATGAATCCCAAGCAGGATAAATACTAAGAAAATAGTGGAAAGTTATACAAGTACATAGAAAGTTTTGTCATGTCCTGATTACACATACAGACTGGTGAAAAAACAGGAAAGTATGGGGTTGTTGAGAACTCCAAAAGATGAAAAAGAGCCAGGGAGGAACAGCCCCCAAGAAAGGGCATCATAACCAACTGAGTAATATGCTAATCCTGAGTGATTCTTTGTAGATATTAATTCAGTTTTACTAGTAAATTGTTGGAAACAATTAATTAGTAGATGTAAGGTACATGAAATAGTACCTGATCCATAGTAAAAGATATGTCAGTCTCTTTCTTAAAGTAAAATGAACAAATGTTGAGTACAACATTTAAGGCACATATACAACATATAGAATTTCAGTTAGAGAAATACCAAGAGGAGCCAATATGTTTATCAAAGTAGGAATTTAAAACCTATAATTTTCTAAAACAAGGGATCTTAACCTGGAGTCCTTGAACCCTCCAGGTATCCATAGACAGAATTCAGGGAATTCAAAAATGGGGGGTAAGGGGGATTTTTTATTCTTATTTTCAGTCACTTTTAACTGCAATTTAGCATTTTCTTCTATTTTGAATGTAAACAATGTCCACAGTAGTATGAGCAGTAATGATGACTTTGTCACCAATAAAAATCAGGTATCACATACGCTTTATGTTTAGGCATCACAAAGTATTGTTATACCTTACTCTTTTGGAATCATGGTGGGTATTAGATCTGCCACTAGGTCTTGTTTGTTGCACTAATAGAGGAACACTTATGTTACTATGTGTCAGATTTGATTTTAAAATATATGTTTACAAATGTACTTTAATATAATTGGGTTTCTTTGTAATTCAGTATTTGTATTTTATGCCCATAAAGGGGCATAAAATAAAATAAAAAACAAAAATTCCTGAGAACGGGTGCAAACATTTCAATCTCCTGACAAAGGTCCATGAGACTTTAAAAAAAAAAAGGTAAGAACCATGTCCTAAAGGAGCATTGGTCAGTTTCTCAAATTCTCAAAGTAATTTTACTTTATTGAATGTAAATTAAAATTCCCAAAATAATTAGGATTGATTGTAAATGGTAGGATTGAGGTAGATGCAAAAGAAATCTTCATTTTTAGGCTCCTAATTTCTGAATAATTCATTAAACTGGGTCCCTTGATGTGGACGTTCAGTGCTGGTTCCCCTTTCCTCTCCTTGGCGTGCCATTTGTGGAAACCCCCTCCTGCACGCAGCCACCAAGACGGCTGCGGCTGCTCAGCCACTTCAGTCATGTCTGGCTCTGTGTGGCCCCACGGACTGCAGCCCACCGGGCTCCTCCATCCCCGGAATTCTCCAGGAAAGAATACTGGAGTGGACTGCCTTACTATTCTCCGGGGATCTTCCCAACCAAAGGATCGAACTTGGTCTCCTGCTTTGCAGGCAGATTCTTTACCACTGAGTCATCAAGGAAGCCCCGTGTAGATATATCTGAGACCCCATGGACTTTAGCTCACCAGGCTTCTCCATCCATGGAATTCTCCAGGCAAGAATAACAGAGTGGGGTGCCGTGTTCTTCTCTAGAGCCACCAAGACAGACTGCAGTAATAGAAACCAGGTATTCCCAGCTCTCCACACACACTCTCTCTCCATTTCCACCTTGTCTAAGGATCCTCACATTGAAGACTGCTATCTAACCAGTAAGATCACTGATAGTCATATACTTGGGCTTTTCCAACATCTTATCAGCCCCCTACCTCCACCCCAATCAAACCAATGACCTTAGGATAGTGACCCAGTGCAAAGCAAGGAGCTCATCCACTCTGTAACTGAGGCGTCTCTGTTTTATGCGCCTTGAGCAGGCTTCAGTTTGGGCTCTAAAATAAATAAATAAATAAATGTGTGTGTGTGTGTGTGTGTGTGTGTGTGGATATATATAATTACATGTGCTAAATCCAGGCTCCACTGTCAGTGGGCTTCTCCAGGCAAGAATAGTGGAGTGGGTTGCTGTGCCTTCCTCTAATATGTATATAATTATATATATATATGTAATTTCTAGTCAGGAAACATTCAACTGATCCAAAAAAATGTTTGAAGCACAGAAAGAAAGCAGTATCTTTTCTCTTCTTTATGTTAGCTTTATGTCCCTTTATGTCAGTTTTTGAATATGAAGGTTGTATTAAAATTAAATTTTTCTCATAAATGAAATAAGCTCTTCTGCATCCAATAAGACACTAATTCCTAATTCCTAAGTACACACAAACGCGTAACCATGATTAAAGTATCTATATGAAGAGATTAAACCGTGATATAGACAATAAAATATAATGGAAAAATAATATTTATTTGAGTTGCAGATTCCATTGTGTGTGCTATTATGTGGGGAAGAGGGACGAGATCACCTTTTAGGAACAGTTATCAACCTAAAGCCAAAGAAGAGAGTCAAGAAGCATGCTGAATTGCGGGTAAGTCTGCCAAAAGCGATCCTCTAAAACGTATCCATCCATCCTCTGGCAGTGGCTTTCAAAATTGTCTCCTCTCTACCCCCTCCCCGGGTGTGGGCCCACTGCCTCCCCCTGGGCCCAGCGTCAGGCTCCGACATAGTCCTCCGGCCACATCCCTCCCCGGAAGGAGTAGTGCGGTGCACACCCAGTGACAGGGCCGCCCAGGGATAGAGAGAAGCCGGCGTGGCTTCCACCCTTTGCAGCTTCCAATATTCTATTAAAGAGAGGAAGAAGATGAAGAAGGAGAAGATAAGAAAGGACAGGGAGAGGATGCACAGAAAAGAGTTAACAAAGCAAGCTTGACTGCTATCTTCAGAAAAGCCCCACTCACAGACTTGGTCCCAGGCTGGCCTCTAGCCACTTGGATTTCTGGAGATCCCCACCATTCCCTGAGGCGAGTGGTTCATTATGCCTTCCGCAGTTAGACAGTGTAACTTATGGTTTGCTTCTGGGGATCCGGAATTTGGGAGCATACCAGTCAAAGATGCCTTCATGACAAGCCCTCGGTGAAAACCCTGAACACTGGTCTCTGACGAACTTCCCTCTGCTGAGTCACTCAGTCATGTCTGCCTCTGTGCAACCCTATGGACTGTAGCCCACTAGGCTCCTCTGTCCATGGCCTTCTCCAGGTTAAAATACTGGAGTGTGTTGCCATGCCCTCCTCCAGGGGATCTTTCCAATCCAGGGATCAAACCCAGGTCTCCTGCATTGCAAGATTCTTTAACTCGGAGCCAACAGGGAAGTGCCTGTATATATAGTTGTGACCCCAGGGACTGTAGCCTACTAGGCCTTTCCATTCATGGGATTTCCCAGGCAAGAATACCGGAGTGGGTTGCCATTTCCTTCTCCAAACTAGCTTCCCTGGCAGACACCATTGTCACAGCTTTTTCGCTGGAGGAGTTAAGCTCATCCTACATGACTCCCCTGGGACAGGACTCTCAGACACTTGTGCCTAGTGTCCCCCTGACTTCCCTCCATGCACATTTTCCTTTTTCTGAGCTTGCTGTATGTCCTCTCACTGTAATAAATCACATCCCTGAACATGATTATATGCAGAGTCCTGTGAGTTCTCCTGGGAAATCACTGAACCTGGGGTGGTCATGGGTGCCCCCGGCACAGAAAAGAAGAAAAGAAATACTAAAAAAGCGAAGCCACATTGTGGGTTATATCTTCAAATGTTTGTTGATGACTTTTAAATATCATTTAGCAAATAAATTCATAGAGCATAAATACAAAATGATTTTGTCATTCATGTCATAACATTTATGAAACATGCACTCATGTTGCACTAGAAACAACTGGTCCAGGGATGAGCCCAGAGGGCGTCTCTGGTGCCTGATCTGTAAGCCTTTCTTTGCTGGGGACCCCTTGGTTAAAATGAAACCTTTCATGAAAGTCAGGAGAGTGAAGTTCCTTTGGCTAAAGACTTGCTCATCTTCCTCCTTTGAGGCCCCCAGGTAACTCCTCAGAACCCCAGACCAAGAGAAGGACAGACTGAAAATAGCTGATGTGACTTAGCCCTTTCATTTGGAAGTAAGAGAGCCCACGCTCAGACCAAAATGAATTTGTGGAAAGAAATTCAACCTTTCCTAAAAAGGAGAAGAGGATGGCAGAGGAGGAGATGGTTAGATAGCGTCACTGACTCAATGGACATGAGTTTGGGCGAACTGCAGGAGATAGGGAAGGACAGAGAAGCCTGGCGTGCTGCAGTTTATGGGGTCACAAAGAGGCAAACACAACAACAGCCGAACAAATGAATGAAACGCTGAAGCCTCTTTATAATTTCTCCCCTTTTAACGCCTCTTGGTTTCTTTCTAGCCTTGTCCGCACCCCTGGGCTCCCTCCCTGCTCTTTCTCTTGAGGGACCTCAAAGAATGTGCAGCCACATGCACCTGGCATATTCGGTAGGTAAATCTCAGGACCAGCTGAGTGCTTGCCACTCTCACCCTTGGGAGCTGCATCTGTTGAGCCACTAGGTGCCCAAGCCACAAAGAGTTGGAACTCACAGAGGAGCAAATAGGAAGAGTACCAAAGAGCACAGTATGACCATGTGAGTGACCAAGGGGTGACCGTGGGAAGGACATGGACTCCATGCACATTTTCCTTTTTCTGAGCTTGCTGTATGTCCTCTCACTGTAATAAATCACATCCCTGAACATGATTATATGCAGAGTCCTGTGAGTTCTCCTGGGAAATCACTGAACCTGGGGTGGTCATGGGTGCCCCCGGCACAGAAAAGAAGAAAAGAAATACTAAAAAAGCGAAGCCACATTGTGGGTTATATCTTCAAATGTTTGTTGATGACTTTTAAATATCATTTAGCAAATAAATTCATAGAGCATAAATACAAAATGATTTTGTCATTCATGTCATAACATTTATGAAACATGCACTCATGTTGCACTAGAAACAACTGGTCCAGGGATGAGCCCAGAGGGCGTCTCTGGTGCCTGATCTGTAAGCCTTTCTTTGCTGGGGACCCTTGGTTAAAATGAAACCTTTCATGAAAGTCAGGAGAGTGAAGTTCCTTTGGCTAAAGACTTGCTCATCTTCCTCCTTTGAGGCCCCCAGGTAACTCCTCAGAACCCCAGACCAAGAGAAGGACAGACTGAAAATAGCTGATGTGACTTAGCCCTTTCATTTGGAAGTAAGAGAGCCCACGCTCAGACCAAAATGAATTTGTGGAAAGAAATTCAACCTTTCCTAAAAAGGAGAAGAGGATGGCAGAGGAGGAGATGGTTAGATAGCGTCACTGACTCAATGGACATGAGTTTGGGCGAACTGCAGGAGATAGGGAAGGACAGAGAAGCCTGGCGTGCTGCAGTTTATGGGGTCACAAAGAGGCAAACACAACAACAGCCGAACAAATGAATGAAACGCTGAAGCCTCTTTATAATTTCTCCCCTTTTAACGCCTCTTGGTTTCTTTCTAGCCTTGTCCGCACCCCTGGGCTCCCTCCCTGCTCTTTCTCTTGAGGGACCTCAAAGAATGTGCAGCCACATGCACCTGGCATATTCGGTAGGTAAATCTCAGGACCAGCTGAGTGCTTGCCACTCTCACCCTTGGGAGCTGCATCTGTTGAGCCACTAGGTGCCCAAGCCACAAAGAGTTGGAACTCACAGAGGAGCAAATAGGAAGAGTACCAAAGAGCACAGTATGACCATGTGAGTGACCAAGGGGGTGACCGTAGGAAGGACATGGAAACCCTGACTCAAACCTAACCCGCTGTGACCACAAAACAGCGTCATACAGTCAGCCCTCGACATTTGCAGGTTCCACGTCTGCGGAGTCAACCAACCACAGATCGAAAATATTTACAAGGAAAAGCAATTCGGAAAATTCCAAAAAGCAAAAACTTGAGTTTGCCCAGCAGCTCTCTATAACACACTGACATTGTATTGGGTATGGTAAGTAATCTAGAGATGGCTTGAAGATGATTTGGTGATGTCTGGAGTTTATATGCGAATACTGCCCCATTTCATAAAGAGATGTGAGTACTCAGGGTTTTTGATATCCACTAATACGCCCAAAATACAGAAGAATGGCCATACTTCCTTCTTCTATATGAACCATCCCAGCAGCAGCCCCACTGAGCCTCATCGCAGGAAAGCAAACCTTTCACCAAGTTCCCTTCCCCAGATGGCTCTGGGAATCCCCAGGGACTGCCCACTTTTGCCACAAATCTGTCCTAGTTGTCACATGTCACCCAATCACCATCTGGTTCCATCAGCGCCCCAGGCAACCTCTCCACCCTTCTTGCTGCCCCCAGACCTACTCTCCAAGCAGCTGCTATTGCCTTCACTTCACCAAAACACTGGTTACAAACCCTCTCTTAATTCCCCTCAATGTCGGTTAATAACAGGCAGTAGCATTTGAGACTTTATCAAAGGCCAGAGCATGATAGCAGAGAACTGTAATTCTGAAAGTCTAAACCTAGATCCTCCTAACTGCTCAGCAGCCTCTGGAACTGACTTGGTGCCCCAGGAACCACAGAGCACTTGATTCCCTAAGTCACGGACCTCTCAGGCGTGTCCATTCATTCACAAGATGGGCTTGGCTCCCAGAAGCATTGGTGTTTGAGACTCCCCTTGGAGAGGAAGAATCGCGAAATCACCGTGAAAGACTTTCTCCCACCCCCTGTCCACCTGAGGGCAGAGAAAGCCTTATTCCTCTTTATCTCCCCAACACCTAGAGTAAAATCTTAAACATAGTAGGTAGGTGCTCGTGATATATTCATTAAACCCGAGAGAAAGGAGAGAATTCTTTTTGAAAAACGAGAGAATTCTGAACACACCATGTCCCTAACTGATTATCTACCTAGAGAGGGTAACTATCCCAAATATCATGATTGGAACAAGAATTATGTCCCTGAAACACTGCTTTCTTCTAAATGCTAGCTTATCTGTGGTCTCAAAGGACATGGTTACAAGCAGGTCATCCAGCCAGGGTGGTCCTGCAGCCTGGACCCCCTAAAGTCAACATGCTAGCAAGGACTCAACACAGCAGACCCCAACCCCCACCCCAGCAGGTGCCTAGCCTTCTCCAGAGCACACAGCCACAGGCCATGCAGGAGAAGCCATAAAAGGTTGGGAAAGCTATTTTTAAACTTCCAAAGACCATCCTGTACACTGATAATGGGAGCATCTAAGTGCCCTGGTGTTATGGCCCCAGTCAGCACGCCATCTAAATGCTGAAGATAATAATCTTGCCTTTAATAGTAGCCCCTTGAAAAGAGCCCTGTTCGATGCAGTGTTGCATTAAATGGAAGTGCTTTTGAATAGGCAGGGCTCTATTTCTTTATGAAGAAAATCTCTGTGAATCACCATCTCCCTGCAGTGACATGTCCGTGTATCAACTGGATGCTTCACTGGTTTTTTTGTGTAAGCCGAAGCTAAAAATATTTCACTAAACATAAATATCCCTATATGACTGTAAGTTATTTTCTGCCTATTTTCTCCCTCTTATTCATTCTCCTCCTCTTGCCAAGCTCTTACGCCTACCATTTAGGGGCTATCTCTTCTTTTTTTATATCTCGTCTAGTTTTCAGTGTTTGTTGAAGACTTAGTTTAACTACAGAGTCCTCTTCATTGTTTGGGGATCCTGGCTGTAAATCTCAAATAATAATAATTACAATTGGCTGAGCATGTGCTGGGTGCCAGGTACTAGATCAGGAGCATGCTCTTAGATGCATGAAAATATTCCCTCTTGAATCATAGAATTAAAATGTCAGCAGAATGGAAGCTGTGTCCAGGTATCAGACAATTATCAAGTAGAGGCAAAGCCAAGAGATATGTAGAAAGAAGTCACATATTATCTTAATACTTGAAAGAATTGCATGTTCTTTAGAGATAAACATTTTATGAAAAAGAATACAGGTTGATTTTCAGTTCAAAGGCCCTTTGAAATTGGATAGACACGGCATTTCTATTACTCTAAGAGCTAATCGGATCAATGGATCACGGTGGTGGCATCCGCAGACTGTAAGTTGGCCTTCATGTATTCCATCCAGCTGATCTCTTCATGAATCAAGGGTCTGAGGACACTTTCCCAAAATGGTTTGAAGTGTATAATTGGTTTTTAGTAGGTCAGCATCTTCTAAGTCTTCTCAGGAAGATTTAGCATTTAGTACGGAAATTGCTAATGTTTTTCTGTTAGAGATTAGATTATAGGCATTTTTGGTGTTTGTCTTCCTCTGTTCAATTACTGTAAAAGATTACTGTAGACAGAGTAGCATATCACCAACAGAAATGTATTTCTCACAGATCTTGGAGTTGGGAAGTCCCAGATCAAGGCACTGGCACGGTTGGTGTCCAGTGAGAACCTGCTTCGTGAGGTTCACATATAACTGTCTTCCAGCTGTGTCTTCACAGGTAGAAGGCGCAAGCAAGCTCTGTGGGGTCTCTCTTTTTTTTCATGAATGTGCGTGTCATCCTCGTGCAGAGGTCACGCTAATCTTCTCTGTATCATTCCAATTTTAGTACATGTGCTGCCGAAGCGAGCACTCTCTTTAAAAAAAAAAAAAAATTGGCCTCTGTTATCGGTATTTTATTTATTTATTTTCATCCCTCATTATTCTTCAGCCTGTGTGGGCCTCCTGGCTCTTAATTAGACACACCAGTCCAGCCTCTCTTCTGCACATAGGATCTTCCCGGGCAGGGGATCAAACCAGTGTGCCTTGCACTGCAAGGCAGACTCTCTACCCACTGGACCCCCAGGGAAGCCCTGTGGGGTCTCTTTTATCGTGACACTGATCCCACTGGTGAGGGCTTCACCCTCATGGGCCAATCACCTCCCAAACCCCGCCTGCTACTACCATCCTATTGGCATTTGGCTTCAACTGATAGATTTGCAAGTACACAAACATGCACATAAAACACCCTGAAAGTGTGTTAGTTGCTCAGGTGTGTCCTGCTCTTTGAGACCCCATGCACGGTAGCCCACCAGGCTCCTCGTTCATGGAATTCTCCAGGCAAGAATTCTCAAGTGGGTAGACATCTTGCTTCCCCAGAGGTACTTCCCGACCCAGAGATCAAACTGGGGTCTCCCATTGCGGACAGATTCTTTACCATCTGAGCCACCAGGGAAGCTCATAAAACACCTTAGCAATCTTGTAGAAAATTTTAAGGTAGCCAATTAGGGTGACAGTGCAGCTTTATAACTGCTTTTAAGAATGTGTAGTTGAATAATTGACTTGGGTTTGCGATTTTAAGTTGAAATCTTACTGTTTATACAATATGGGAACATTTAAGAGTATTTAAGTCCCACTATATACATTTATTAGATTTACAAAAACTACCTGTTTGAAAAGTTTTTCAATCAGATAATGTAAGCACTTAATAAAGAAATGTGACGTTAAATTTTTAGATGCAGTTTGAAATACATAAGTGAGATTCAATTCATTGAGCTTATGACAGAAGAACATAATTCAAAGGCCATTTTTAAAGGATTGTTAAAACATTCTACAAAAACTAGGATAATAAGACTCAAAAACTTAAGAAGGATCTAGATTTCTGAATTTGCAACTTCAGTAAATAAATGTTAATCCATATAACTGAAGCAAACTATTAAATTATTTTTCATATACAAAATAAATAGCCCTTGAACATATCCAAACACTTAAATGTGGAAGATCAATATTTGGGGCCCTGCTCCTGACATCTGAGACAGGTCCTAAGGACTCACCAGATACTATTCCAACAGCATGGGACTCCTGTTCCCAGGGGCGCCATCTCCTGGCATCAATATTCACCCCCAAACCCTCCGCTTCCCACCCACCAAGGGCTCTCAGAAGTGATCCTTCCATACAAAAACTCTCAGAGACTTGATGAGCAGCATTGAAAGTTCCCAACACCTTCTTTAAAGGAGAATTGCTTCTCCAGTGCTCGTGAATCAAAAAGTTTCCCTAACGGCTGGGGTATCCTTAAGGCGCTTAGCGATTAAAGAGACAAAGGAGATAAGCAGGCTTAGGTACCTGCCTGTGTCAGGAAGTTGAAAAACGTTTCCTCTGCCTCTTAAGTTCATAACCTGGAGACCTGCAAATTAACTTACAAAAGACAAAACCACAGGAGGGAAGGAATACAAATTTTATTAATATTTTATGTGCATGGGAGTTCACAAAATGGAAATGAAACTCAAAGTAGTGAGGCGATTCACGGCTTACACACCATTTTAGCAATCTTGTAGAAAATTTTAAGGTAGCCAATTAGGGTGACAGTGCAGCTTTATAACTGCTTTTAAGAATGTGTAGTTGAATAATTGACTTGGGTTTGCGATTTTAAGTTGAAATCTTACTGTTTATACAATATGGGAACATTTAAGAGTATTTAAGTCCCACTATATACATTTATTAGATTTACAAAAACTACCTGTTTGAAAAGTTTTTCAATCAGATAATGTAAGCACTTAATAAAGAAATGTGACGTTAAATTTTTAGATGCAGTTTGAAATACATAAGTGAGATTCAATTCATTGAGCTTATGACAGAAGAACATAATTCAAAGGCCATTTTTAAAGGATTGTTAAAACATTCTACAAAAACTAGGATAATAAGACTCAAAAACTTAAGAAGGATCTAGATTTCTGAATTTGCAACTTCAGTAAATAAATGTTAATCCATATAACTGAAGCAAACTATTAAATTATTTTTCATATACAAAATAAATAGCCCTTGAACATATCCAAACACTTAAATGTGGAAGATCAATATTTGGGGCCCTGCTCCTGACATCTGAGACAGGTCCTAAGGACTCACCAGATACTATTCCAACAGCATGGGACTCCTGTTCCCAGGGGCGCCATCTCCTGGCATCAATATTCACCCCCAAACCCTCCGCTTCCCACCCACCAAGGGCTCTCAGAAGTGATCCTTCCATACAAAAACTCTCAGAGACTTGATGAGCAGCATTGAAAGTTCCCAACACCTTCTTTAAAGGAGAATTGCTTCTCCAGTGCTCGTGAATCAAAAAGTTTCCCTAACGGCTGGGGTATCCTTAAGGCGCTTAGCGATTAAAGAGACAAAGGAGATAAGCAGGCTTAGGTACCTGCCTGTGTCAGGAAGTTGAAAAACGTTTCCTCTGCCTCTTAAGTTCATAACCTGGAGACCTGCAAATTAACTTACAAAAGACAAAACCACAGGAGGGAAGGAATACAAATTTTATTAATATTTTATGTGCATGGGAGTTCACAAAATGGAAATGAAACTCAAAGTAGTGAGGCGATTCACGGGCTTACACACCATTTTAGCAAAGAAAAGGGGGTTTGGGCTTCAAGGGATGACAGACTGTGGGAAGGGGAGTAGCAAATGTAGCAGGTAAGCTGTGGGTGATGAGGATTATCTTAGTAAGGTCTGTAGACAGACTTTATCTCAGCGCTCATTCTCCATCTCCCGGGATAAGTCACTCTCCTCTTCCTGGTATGAGACAGGGACACCATCACAAAGGAAAAATATGCTGTTTTTAGGCAGACAAGGGGAGAGAAGAGAACTCTTTCTGCCTCTTCTGATCCTCAGCTGAAGGCAGCTCAAAATAATTCGTATGCCAAAGTGGCATCTTTGGGGTGGTATACCCTAACGCCCTTCACCTGGTAAGGATCGAATCAAAGTCTACTTCTGAGGGGCTTCCCAGGGGGCTCAGTGGTGAAGAATCCACCTGCCAGTGCAGGAGACGCAGGAGACTGCGGTTCCATCCCTGGGTCAGGAAGATCTCCTGCAGGAGGAACTGGCAACCCACTCCAGCATTCTTGCCTAGGAAATCCGAAGGAGAGAGGAGTCTGGCAGGCTACGGTCTATGGGATTGCAAAAGAGTCGGTCACAACTTAGCAACACCAATAGCAAATGTGCATTTATTGAATGTAGGAAAGGCCAAAAAAACTCCTTTGCCAATGCCCGGCAAACACCAAATACGATTCGGAAACCTGACTCACACCATGGTTACTGGCACAGAGGATAGGGAAGGCCCGGTCCCTTCACGTGGACCTGTGCAAGGGCTAATGAATGCTTCTTTGAATCTCAGGGTAGCAGCTGCAAATGACATCAGATTTTCTGCCACAATGGCTTAAATCAAAACAATGAATCCATCAAGTTGAAGGCCAAAGCGACCATTTGGGGCTCACAGGGAAAAAGCAGGCAGAGGGGTCTAAACAAATGAGAACCTCTACAGTTTGAGAGTACCTCAAAATGTGGGGCATGTTCACAAAAGTAACTGCCTGTCTCTCTGGGAAAAAGACATGGTGAGGGGTGGGAGGGGACATCAGGAAACATAGGATTGCTGCCCTTGGGCCCAGCGCAGGGCCCTGACAGAAGGCTGGGAATTTACTCAGTGCGTCTGAGCAACAAATGCACAGGGACTTCCTCAGGTTTTTGTCCTCCGAGGTCCTCTCCTCAGGTAAAAGAATTGCCACACCCCACGTGGTTGCCATCACTCCATTCCTAATAAAGCACACATTCTGGAATATTCAGCCATCCTTTTCCTAGAGACCCCCCCAAAGCCTAAGGAACAGGCACAGCCGTCAGAGTCACAGCGGGAACAATTCTGACACGTTGGTTCTTCAGTGAAATTCACTGAGGAACAGCTGACAGGTTGTAGGAATGTTTTGGCCTCTCTGCACCCGGCATGCATATGGATGTGGCTGTAGTCCAGTGCATGACCTTATTTCCACATACTGTCTCCACAGCCCACAGACAGAAACCCTCGAGAAAGAACAGCCAACTGGAAAAGCAATGCACAGTGTTCTTTTCCAGAAAGTCTCAGGACAGGTATTTTCTTAACTGCTCTGGGCTTATCATATTCAATTAATTCCCTACAGCCAATGACTTCACTTTGTGTAATAACTCTGAAGAGACCCAGGGAGTGATGCAATCCCACGGCCTTCTCTACCAACCACGGGCAAAGCTTTCAGCTGCTGCACTCAGCCATCGTTCCCCAGACTCCAGAAACTGTGAACTGCCCACGAGTGGGTCCCCAGGGCAAGGAGGAAAGCGACGGAGGAGGGAGCCTCCTTTGCCAATGCCCGGCAAACACCAAATACGATTCGGAAACCTGACTCACACCATGGTTACTGGCACAGAGGATAGGGAAGGCCCGGTCCCTTCACGTGGACCTGTGCAAGGGCTAATGAATGCTTCTTTGAATCTCAGGTAGCAGCTGCAAATGACATCAGATTTTCTGCCACAATGGCTTAAATCAAAACAATGAATCCATCAAGTTGAAGGCCAAAGCGACCATTTGGGGCTCACAGGGAAAAAGCAGGCAGAGGGGTCTAAACAAATGAGAACCTCTACAGTTTGAGAGTACCTCAAAATGTGGGGCATGTTCACAAAAGTAACTGCCTGTCTCTCTGGGAAAAAGACATGGTGAGGGGTGGGAGGGGACATCAGGAAACATAGGATTGCTGCCCTTGGGCCCAGCGCAGGGCCCTGACAGAAGGCTGGGAATTTACTCAGTGCGTCTGAGCAACAAATGCACAGGGACTTCCTCAGGTTTTTGTCCTCCGAGGTCCTCTCCTCAGGTAAAAGAATTGCCACACCCCACGTGGTTGCCATCACTCCATTCCTAATAAAGCACACATTCTGGAATATTCAGCCATCCTTTTCCTAGAGACCCCCCCAAAGCCTAAGGAACAGGCACAGCCGTCAGAGTCACAGCGGGAACAATTCTGACACGTTGGTTCTTCAGTGAAATTCACTGAGGAACAGCTGACAGGTTGTAGGAATGTTTTGGCCTCTCTGCACCCGGCATGCATATGGATGTGGCTGTAGTCCAGTGCATGACCTTATTTCCACATACTGTCTCCACAGCCCACAGACAGAAACCCTCGAGAAAGAACAGCCAACTGGAAAAGCAATGCACAGTGTTCTTTTCCAGAAAGTCTCAGGACAGGTATTTTCTTAACTGCTCTGGGCTTATCATATTCAATTAATTCCCTACAGCCAATGACTTCACTTTGTGTAATAACTCTGAAGAGACCCAGGGAGTGATGCAATCCCACGGCCTTCTCTACCAACCACGGGCAAAGCTTTCAGCTGCTGCACTCAGCCATCGTTCCCCAGACTCCAGAAACTGTGAACTGCCCACGAGTGGGTCCCCAGGGCAAGGAGGAAAGCGACGGAGGGAGGGAGCCAGAGTGGAGAAGGAAATAAAAAGTGTGATTTCTCTTGCAAACAGGGGAACAGATGCCTAGGTGGTAAACAGAACTTCCAATTCCTTGCCTTAAACCAACCCTCAACAGACAAATTAGCAGAAGATACAGTCTGCAAATAACAGGGACTTGATTCTCTCAAATTTGAGATTTTCATGTGAAATTCTGCCTGGAGCCCAACATTTGCTCTTTGTTGTGGAACAAGCAGGCTCTGACTCTGAATGCCCTGCAGCCCTTCCCATAAAACACGGTTCCAGGCTAGAAGGCAATCAGGACTAGGGTCCTCAAAATGCGAAACTAGGACCCTCTCTTTCAGAACAACCTGAGCAACTTGTGAAAAATGCAGATTCCTGGATCATCCCCCAGATCCACTGAATCGGACCCTCATGGGTCTCTGCATTTTAAATGGATGCTCTTGGAGGAGCCTAGTGCAGGCTTCCCTGGTGGCGCCAATGGTAAAGAATCTGCGGGCAATGCAAGAGATCCAGGTTCAGTCCCTGGGCCGGGAAGATCCTCTGGAGGAAGGCATAGCAACCCACTCCAGTATTCTTGCCTGGAGAATTCCATGGACGGAGAAGCCTGGCAGGCTACAAGGTATGGGGTCCCAAAGAGTCAGGCATGACTGGGTGACCAACACTTGACTAGACTTGAGAAGTCTAATGCATAATAAAAATTGAAAACTGTCAATATAAAAAAACTGAAAACTGTTGATGTATCACTCTAGGGCAAGGGTCACAGAGTTCTCACAAGGAGGAATCAAGACATCTGTGGGCTTCCCTGTGGAAGTCCAGCCTCCAATACCCCTGGGGAAGATGCAGACTGCTTCTGAAACTGGAATGGAAAGCGCGGGCTCTGACTTAGACGGTTCTGCTCCTGTGGCCTGAGGCGGGATGGAGAGTCCCCACTGCTAATAAGCTCCCAGGAGCTGCTGCCGTGGCCAGGGCTGGGAGTACAGCTGGAAGGTTTCTCTCTAATCCCAGGAGCCTGAATTAGAGCAAACGCTCCAGGAAGTCCCTCAAACTCACAATCCCCCTTACCCACAGCCTGCCAAGCAGAGAATTTTAGTCCACCAAACTCCCTTTCAAAATGCAAATATACCCCCAGAAGCTTTTCCATGTGACTTATTTTGATCAGACTGCTATCTTCTTAGGCTCAACTCAGGCTCACCCAGAGAGTTGTTCAGCAGCAAAGTCGTGTCCCGCTCTTAGCGACCCCACGGGCAGCACTCCAGGCTTCCCTGTCCTTCTTCACTATCTCCTGGAGTTTGCTCAAATTCATGTTCATTGAGTCAGTGATGCCATCCAATCATCTCTGCCTCTGTCGCCCCCTTCTCCTCCTGCCCTCCATTGTTCCCAGCATCAGGGTCTTTTCCAGTGAGTTGACTCTTTGTATCAGGTGGTCAAAGCACTGGAGCTCTGGCTTTAGCATCAGTCTTTCTAATGAATATTCAGGCTTGATTTAGGATTGACTGGTTTGATCTCCTTGCTTGTTCAACGGAGTCTCAAAACTTCTCCAGCAACATAGTTCGAAATTCTTTGGTGCTCAGCCTTCTTTATGGTCCAACTTTCACATCCAAACATGACTACTGGAAACACATAGCTTTGACTATATGGACCTTTGGCGTAAAGTGATGAGAGGAAGTGTTAACTAGAGGGAAAGAGATAATAGTAAGGGGGCCTGCATGGAATCTGCCCCGAAGACCTCGGAGGGAAACAGAGCAGAAGAGGGTTTTTTGCTTCCAAGGGAGAAAGACCAACAGGTGTGAGCAGAAGAGAGTCAAATTCAAATCTTCCCAGTTGCAACAATACGAATACAAGCAATACAAGCCTGGTGTCTGCCAGGCATTGGACAAGGGCCTGGGGATGCTCACATGGGCAAGAGACAGCCCTCCCCCTTACAGGGTTGGAGGCCCAGCAGGCCTACCTCCAGAGCTGGTTGAGGAAACCACTCCCCTGGCAGTGTCTCGGACTTTTCCCACGGTGCCCTTGGTCGCTGATATCAGTCCAAGTCATTGGAGGGCAAGACTTTGGTCAGTACCGGATTGTTCAAAAACAATGAAGAGTATACTAAAATATATAAGAGCCAGGCTAGGTGACTGTTCATTTGACTCCCATTGATAAAGCTTTTGAAAGTTACAATCACTACTTGCCAGCCAGCATGGTGCAGTCTACATAGTCTCCATTTTAACCATGAGAGTTCATCTAATATCCAGTCCTCCCGTATGAAAATTTTCGCACGTGGAAGTTTCCATAAAATGACGACAATGAAACAATTTAAGGCAATTAATCTGGGCCACTTAAAGTAAATTTTTAAGTTAAGAAAAAGTCATGTAAGGAAGGGAAAAACCTTTTCCTCTACCTTTTTCAGTTCAGTATAAGGCCCTTGTGAATTAAATTCACAACGAACAGATTAACAGAAGAAAAAGTATGCCATTTTTATTGACGTTGATATTCATGCACACAGGGGCTGCCCAGAAAAGAAGTGAAAACCCCACTTAAACAAAAGATGATAAATTGTGGTGAATGGTCTAGAAAAAGGAAAAGGGTTTCAGCTTCTTGTGGTGATAAATTGTGGGAAGGTGACTAGGAAATATATGGGGGAACTAATGGAAGATAAGGGTGATTGTAGAAAGGTCTGTTTATGTAGATTCCCCTCAGCCTTGACACTCCTTCCCCAGTGCTAAGAGTTGCTCTCCTCCTTCTGGCAAAAGGAGGACACCTTTCTCACAGGAAATTTATGTCCTGCTTTTAGGCAGACGGGGGAGGGCAAAGAGCTTTTCCTGTGTCTGTTGTTTCTCATTGCCTTGAACTCAAAACTATCCTGCCCAAATGACGTATTTGAAAGGGGTGGCATAGTCTAATCCCCTTTGGTCATTAAAATCTTTCTGTACCATACAACTCAAGTTCAAAACCTTAAACCGTATTTCAAATCTTCCCAGTTGCAACAATACGAATACAAGCAATACAAGCCTGGTGTCTGCCAGGCATTGGACAAGGGCCTGGGGATGCTCACATGGGCAAGAGACAGCCCTCCCCCTTACAGGGTTGGAGGCCCAGCAGGCCTACCTCCAGAGCTGGTTGAGGAAACCACTCCCCTGGCAGTGTCTCGGACTTTTCCCACGGTGCCCTTGGTCGCTGATATCAGTCCAAGTCATTGGAGGGCAAGACTTTGGTCAGTACCGGATTGTTCAAAAACAATGAAGAGTATACTAAAATATATAAGAGCCAGGCTAGGTGACTGTTCATTTGACTCCCATTGATAAAGCTTTTGAAAGTTACAATCACTACTTGCCAGCCAGCATGGTGCAGTCTACATAGTCTCCATTTTAACCATGAGAGTTCATCTAATATCCAGTCCTCCCGTATGAAAATTTTCGCACGTGGAAGTTTCCATAAAATGACGACAATGAAACAATTTAAGGCAATTAATCTGGGCCACTTAAAGTAAATTTTTAAGTTAAGAAAAAGTCATGTAAGGAAGGGAAAAACCTTTTCCTCTACCTTTTTCAGTTCAGTATAAGGCCCTTGTGAATTAAATTCACAACGAACAGATTAACAGAAGAAAAAGTATGCCATTTTTATTGACGTTGATATTCATGCACACAGGGGCTGCCCAGAAAAGAAGTGAAAACCCCACTTAAACAAAAGATGATAAATTGTGGTGAATGGTCTAGAAAAAGGAAAAGGGTTTCAGCTTCTTGTGGTGATAAATTGTGGGAAGGTGACTAGGAAATATATGGGGGAACTAATGGAAGATAAGGGTGATTGTAGAAAGGTCTGTTTATGTAGATTCCCCTCAGCCTTGACACTCCTTCCCCAGTGCTAAGAGTTGCTCTCCTCCTTCTGGCAAAAGGAGGACACCTTTCTCACAGGAAATTTATGTCCTGCTTTTAGGCAGACGGGGGAGGGCAAAGAGCTTTTCCTGTGTCTGTTGTTTCTCATTGCCTTGAACTCAAAACTATCCTGCCCAAATGACGTATTTGAAAGGGGTGGCATAGTCTAATCCCCTTTGGTCATTAAAATCTTTTCTGTACCATACAACTCAAGTTCAAAACCTTCAAACCATTGCCCAGGTGATGAGGGTGACTCAGCCTCCCTCCTTCACTCCATGACAGACTCAATCTGTTCCGTCTCCACCCAGCTAGTGCCAAGCCCTGGCTTTCTCCTACAATGCACCTGGGCCTTCCACAGCCTCCCCCCAGCTCAGCCAGCACTTTCCCTGTTTAGTGATCTGTTGCATATCCAATAACCACACAAAGTTTTTCTTAACTTGATGAGTGAGAAGGTGAAGTTTCCCCTTCTGACCACCTCTTTCCCCTCCTCACCATCACAACATGCCTTTAGCTTGCTGGGTAACAGCTTTCACCTCCCTAAACGTACTACAGTCCTTGCAGCTTTGGAATAGGTTCAAGTCCTCCCTCATCCACTGACCTTACAGAAATCATGTAAAAGCGTTGAATCTATTTCAATGTACAAATGGGGATAAGAATATCTTCTCGTAGAGTGGATATCAGGAATAGATCGGATAATTTTGCAAAGTTATATAATTATGTCTAATGCTCACTCAGTCTTGTATGGATGGAATCTGTGAGGGTTTTAGATGTTTTTGATAAGGCCTGCTCTCTTTTCGGTGGGGTTGGAGGTACTCGTCATGCCTTCGTCAAGGATTTAGAGTGTTTACCACGTTCAAAACACTGCACTGGGGACTTCTCTGGGGATCCAGTGGTTGAGAGTCTGCCTCCTAACACAGAGGGCCCAGGCTCAATCCCTGATCAGGTAATTAAGATCCCACATGCCCTGAGGTATGCCAAGAAACATAAAAATAAATAAATTAAAGGAAAAAAAACATCAGGATTCAGCAAACTCTTGTCAGATACTTTTTAAGAGCAGAGAGCTAGGAGTGGTTTTGACACTTTGTAGTGGTTTGAATGGGGCTCCCAGGTGACTCAGTAGTAAAGAATCTACCTGCCAATGCAGGGGCCTCAGGAGACATGGGTTCGATCCCAGGGTCAGGAAGATCCCCTGGAGAAGGAAATGGCAATCCACTTCGGTATTTGTGCCTGGAAAATCCCACGGACAGAAGAGCCTGTCAGGCTACAGTCCACAGGGTTGCAAAAGGGCTGGACACGACTGAGCGACTAAACAACAATAAGAATATAAACAACAAGAACTAAGACTATAACCTCGCCCCGGCCGAACTCCTGGATTCAACTCTAGGAGTCGTTGGCAAATGCCAAGGAGCAGGTGCACCAAACCAGCCCAGCCCAGTACCTGTAAGAGGGGAAGGTGTGGGTGGAGGTCACAGATAACCTACCAGGAGGACACAGGCAACAGCTATTGTCATGCTGCCCGCCCATCTCTTCTCAAAGCCTTCCACTCGCCTGTGGATTTAGCTATTTTATAGGACGTACACCAAGGATGCTAGATGGCTCTTTGAAAATTTGATTTTTTTCTCATTTAGCACCAAATGAAGTCAAACAATGCTCCCTTTTTAGTTTCACAACAAGCAAGCCTGGCTGTGCTGCACTTGGCAGCAGGGTCGAAGCTGTGTGGAGCACCTGGACGGCCAGCTCACACCTGTGCCAGCGAGGCACCTGCCTGCGTGCTGCTCAGCAGAGAGAGCACACCCGTAATGTTAGAGCACAGCTCTCTTCTGAACGTGACAGCATATATGGGTGCACAGGGTGGTGTACCGAGGAGAGCGAAGCTGTTAGGAGGAAGATGATGCACTTGTCAGTTTCTCTAAGCCTCTCAGAGCCTGAGACACAAACTGTTCAACTGCCAGCTCCATTTCAATGACGCCAGCTCAGATAACACCCATTTCCCCCTACGTTTTTCTGTAATGAGAATGGCACAGAAAAGTTTCTTTGAAGTAAATCCTTTTGATTTTCAAACAAATCCTGTTGGCATTGGGGCTTGCCAAGCCAGCCTCTCCTGAGAGTCAGTTCTCATTTTTCTATGTTGCTAATTATTATCATAATTGGCATTAGTAACTGGCATTTACTGAGTGATTACTACATACCAGGCACTATGTGAAGAGTTTATGTTGGCGACTCATTTGATCTTCCTAAGGACCCAGTAAGGTATATCGTTATCTCCATTTTACAATTAGGAAACAGGGGCTCAGATAACCTGTTGGTTGCCCAAGTTCACATAGCTAAGATGTGGCAGAGCTAGGATTTAAACATAGGTCATCTGTACTAGTTTCCTGTGGTTACCATAACAAGTTATCACACACTAGGCAGCTTTAAGGGCTTCCCAGGTGGTGCTAGCGGCAAAGAACTTGCCTGCCAGTGCAGGAGACATAAGAAGCGTGGGCTCAATCCCTGGGTTGGGAAGATCCCCTGGAGAGGAGCATAGCTACGCAGTCTGGTGTTCTTGCCTGGAGACTCCCATGGACAGAGGAGCCTGGCGGGCTACAGTCCATGGGGTCGCAAAGAGTTGGACATAGTGGAGCAGCTAAGTGAGCTGGCATGCAGGTGGCTTTAAAGATGGAAGTTCATTCTCTCTCAGTGCCAGAAGCAAGAATTTTGAAATCAAGATGCTGACACACAGAGAGGAAGGATGGGGGTAAGGAACAGTTAGGAAGTTTGGGATGGACATGTATTCCCTGCTATATTTAAAATGGATCGCCAACAAGAACCTATGTCAGCGTGCTGTGGAGCACCTGGCGCCAGCTCACCCTGTGCCAGCGAGGAGCCCCGTAGCAGAGCACACCGTAATGTTAGAGCACAGCTCTCTTCTGAACGTGACAGCATATATGGGTGCACAGGGTGGTGTACCGAGGAGAGCGAAGCTGTTAGGAGGAAGATGATGCACTTGTCAGTTTCTCTAAGCCTCTCAGAGCCTGAGACACAAACTGTTCAACTGCCAGCTCCATTTCAATGACGCCAGCTCAGATAACACCCATTTCCCCCTACGTTTTTCTGTAATGAGAATGGCACAGAAAAGTTTCTTTGAAGTAAATCCTTTTGATTTTCAAACAAATCCTGTTGGCATTGGGGCTTGCCAAGCCAGCCTCTCCTGAGAGTCAGTTCTCATTTTTCTATGTTGCTAATTATTATCATAATTGGCATTAGTAACTGGCATTTACTGAGTGATTACTACATACCAGGCACTATGTGAAGAGTTTATGTTGGCGACTCATTTGATCTTCCTAAGGACCCAGTAAGGTATATCGTTATCTCCATTTTACAATTAGGAAACAGGGGCTCAGATAACCTGTTGGTTGCCCAAGTTCACATAGCTAAGATGTGGCAGAGCTAGGATTTAAACATAGGTCATCTGTACTAGTTTCCTGTGGTTACCATAACAAGTTATCACACACTAGGCAGCTTTAAGGGCTTCCCAGGTGGTGCTAGCGGCAAAGAACTTGCCTGCCAGTGCAGGAGACATAAGAAGCGTGGGCTCAATCCCTGGGTTGGGAAGATCCCCTGGAGAAGAGCATGGCAACCCACTCCGGTGTTCTTGCCTGGAGACTCCCATGGACAGAGGAGCCTGGCGGGCTACAGTCCATGGGGTCGCAAAGAGTTGGACATAGTGGAGCAGCTAAGTGAGCTGGCATGCAGGTGGCTTTAAAGATGGAAGTTCATTCTCTCTCAGTGCCAGAAGCAAGAATTTTGAAATCAAGATGCTGACACACAGAGAGGAAGGATGGGGGTAAGGAACAGTTAGGAAGTTTGGGATGGACATGTATTCCCTGCTATATTTAAAATGGATCGCCAACAAGAACCTATGTATGGCACAGGGAACACTGCTCAGGGTTACGTGGCAGCCTGGATGGGAGGGAGATACATGTGTATGTATGCCTGAATCCCTTTGCTGTCCATCTGAAACTATCTCAACATTGCTCACTGGCTATACTCCAACATAAAATAAAACTTTTTTTTTTTTTTAAGATGTTGGCACAGTTGTTCCCTTGTGGAAGCCTGAGGAGGATGGGTCTCCCTCCCAGCTTCTCGCGGCTGCTGGTGGTGTTGGTGTTCCCAGCTGGTAGAGCTTTGACTCTGAGCTCAGTCTCTGCTTCACACGGCTCTCTGTCCACCTGTCTCTCTGTCTCTTCCTACAAGGACACCCCTGACTGGACTTAAGTTCCACCCTCATCCAAATAACCTCTTTTTTTTTTAATTGGGGTAAAATACAGATGTAACAAAACTTGTCATTTTAGTAATTTTTAAGTGTGCACTTCAACGACATTAATTACATTGACCATCACTACCATCTATTTCCAAAGCCCTTTCATCACCCCACACAGAAGCTCTGGACTCGTTAAGCAAGCCCAGACATGAATGCATGTCCCTTTCCTCCTAGACCCCGGCAAGCTCTATTCTGCTTTCTGTGCCTATGACTTCATCTATGCTAGGTCCCTCAGACAGTACTTTTTCCCTTTGTGTCTAGCTTATATTCCTTAGCATAATGCTTTCAAGATCCATCTATGCTGCATGGTTTCATGTTTCATGGATAAGGACATGTTGTGCGTCCATCTGTTGATGTACACTGGGCTGTTTCTACCTTTGGGCTGTTATGAATAATTCTGCTATGAACACTGGGGCACATGTGTCTGTTTCCTTTTCAGTTCTTTGGGCTCTAAGAGTGAAATGGCAGGGACAGATAGTAGCTTCATGTTTAATTTTCTGAGGATCCACTGTACCACTTTGTACAGCAGCTGCACAATTTTACTCTCCTACCAGCAATATACAAAAGTTTTAATTTCTCCACATCCTGGTCAACATATTATTTTCCAGTTTTATTATTATTATTATTATTATTAATACAGACTATGACCTCATTTTACCTCAGCAAAGGACATCTGCAGCAATCCTATTTCCAAATTATGTCACATTCTGAGGTTTGAATAGACACAAATTTTGGAGGGATGCTATTTAATCCAGCATTAAGTAACCCCAGGTTAAGACTTTGCTTCATATCTTTAGCCTTTATGTATTCCTCAGTTAACGGCCAGATGACTTTATTTCTCTGATATTTTGCTTTTGTAACATGTTCAAAGTAATGTTTAATTCTCCAGATTATGAGGTCTGTAATAAACTGAAATGAAATTATAAAAAAAAAGGAAAGTTATTTTCGTAGCAGCACCCTCCTTCTTATGCATGCTATTGGAAAGACCTTGAAGAGAGTTCAGTGGTGAATATTTTAATTTCAGAGACCTAAAATAGTGAATGCTATACTTGGTTTCATGACATACGCAGAGTCACCATTGAATGCACTCCTTAGTGACATCATAAATATGATTTCCCTTCTCTCCTTTTATTACCTGAGGTACGCTCAAACTCCTATTAAATTCTATAATTTACTTCACTTTTATCTGATTCTAAGAATTAGCCAAATATGTCAGCAACCTTGATGCAATTCCCAAAGCCCTTATCCGTCTGTAAATAATAAAAGTTGTTGTTGTTTAGCTGTTCAGTCATGCCTAATGCTTTGTGACCTCATGGACTGCAGCACGCCAGGCTTCCCTGTCTTTCTATTTCCCAGAGTTTGCTCAAACTCATGTCCATTGAATCAGTGATGCCATTCAACCACCTCATCCTCTGTCATCCCCTTCTCCTCCTGCCTTCAATCAATAATAAAGGTATTATGAGTATTTACTTCCCTGATGGCTCAGTGGTAAAGAACCCGCCTCCCAATGGAGGAGACCCAGGTTTGATCCCCAGGACAGGAAGATCCATCCCCTGGAAAAGGAAATGGCAACCCACTCCAGTATTCCTGCCATGGAAATCCCATGGAGAGAAGAGCCTGGTGGGCTACAGTCCCTGAGGTTACAAGAAAGTCAGACATGACTTAGCAACTAAACAACAACCATATGGGTGTGTATGTACACAGAAAAATTCAAATATACTAGTAACAAGGGCACCGTCATGACAGAAAGCAGAATGCAGAGTTACAAGACAAAAACTGAATAAATTCTATTTCTTTTTCAGTATAGAGCTGCTTTCTAAACTAAAGCAAGGCAATTTTGATAAAAATCCCTTAAAATTCTTCCTTAATTCTTCTTTACTTAAAGGAATCAAGTCCAAAATTCTCAGTGCAGCTGTATCGTCATCTCCAATGGGGCAGTCCAGTCTTAGAGTCCACGAACGACTGCAGGAAGCTCCGTCCAGGGGCTTCTCTGGTGGTCCAGTGGATAAGGACACTGCCTTGCAGTGCAAGGGGCACCAGTTCAATCCCTGGCCTGGGAAGATCCCACGTGCCATGGAGAAGCTGGACCGATGTGTCCAACAACCGAGCCGGAGCTCTGGAGCGCATGCGCCCAGAGCCGGTGCTTTGCAGCAAGAGAGGCCACTGCGGTGGCAGGCCCACACAGGCCAAAGAATAAAGATGGACGAAAATGGATAAATTAAAGACCAATAGAAGTGGCCAAATTAAAAAAAAAATCAGAAAAAAAAAAAAAGAAACTCCATCCAGATAATGTCTTGCTTTGCCCAACAGATGACCTCCTGTTTATTCTTTGAGGCTTAGTTGAGAATTATCATCCCCTCAGGAACTTTAATTACATAGTCCACCATCCCTGGATCAAATTACTCTGTGCTTTATTCATATTTCTATCATCATTTTCATCACGTCCTATAATCCACTTACTCAAGAACTTGAGGGCAGGAGTTCTATTTTATTCATCTCTGTGCCTACAGTGCTGGATTCATAGTAACTGCTTGATAAATGTTTATCATTATGAGTCATTCATTTGACTCTCTCCCCCCCATCCCTTTCTTGATGTTCATTTTGTCCACTTGGAAGTTATTTTTAAACAGAGCTCAGGGAACTTGCAAGTTTGTAAGGCCAAATCTTTTAAAATCTCACAGCAGTACTGAGTATTCTAGAGGTAGTAACCTCACACTTAATCCTCTGTTCAGGTGTGAAAGGACCATGTCCCTGTGCTCTTGCAAAAAGCAAGGATTGCATTTATCTCTCCAACTCATCTTGCTACCAACCAGTCACCTGTCATTCTCTGAATGTTCACCTTTGTCCTTAGAGTTGGCTCTGGAGTAGCTTAAAAGAAACCACTGTTCAGAGAGAAAAATAAATAAGACCAAAACAATCCAAAGACCCTGACATTCTTGGTGTAAGATATTGACCAACTCTCTTAACCGAAGCTAGATAATCTCCAGAAGACGGAAACATCAGTGGGAAAATAGATGCTGCAAGACACCATGGGAATATGGCAGTGACAGGAGAAAGGTCAAGGCAAGGAGGGGCCAGAGTCCTTCCTTCAGGCATTTTAGGTCTCTGGGCTCTGGGAGGACAATGACTAGATAACATTCTTTCTGTCCCCATCTCCATCAGCAACAGACGGTCACAGGAGCTAAGCTACGGTACTCACCGAAGACTCACTATTCAAAGTCGCAAGTCGCTAAAATAAGCTTTTTGGGGCAAGAGAAAAAGCAAGAATGAATAAGAAGAGCAAATGGCACTAAAAGAAAAGCTTCACTGTTCAACAAAACTGAACAGCAAAACTACAGAGAGACATTTGTGGATAAAGCTACAGGTTAGCCTCTGAATTGTTACTGGCAAATAATTTGACTGTGATATAAACCTTAAAATTTTTTAAGTAGAAACCAATACATTGATCTTGGGAGTTGGGAGGGGGCAGAGAAAAGGGTGGGAAGTCCGAGGTTCAGAGGTTCCGAGAAGTGCAAGCTTCCGAAGTGGGAGCTGGCAAGGCTGCTGAGCTGGAGGAAGGGAGAAGAAGGAGTGGGTGCTAGAGGGGACTGGACAGTAATGGGTGGATCATTTCGGACTGCAGAGGGACAACGCAATATTCTTAGAAAATGAATGAATTCTATGAAAGGGGGGAAATCGGATCTAGTTATTTCACTCAAATAACTGGGTCAACATCTGAGCCATGGTCAAAGGACTCAAAGAGACCTCCAATGGAGGACCTTAACTACTTGGGATAACCTTCCTTAGAATCAATATGGACGTTCAAAATCCTCAGGTTTTTAGGGCAGGTATATGAACATGTCTCCCATAATGTCCCCAAATGAGGAAGAGCTGTTCTAGTAGACACTTACGTTAGGCATCCTTTCCCAAACATCTTTTAGAGATTTCTTTATTGATGGCCAGACTGGGGTTTTGTTGCCGCTCAGGCTTTTCTCCAGTGGTGGCAAACGGGGGCTACCCTCGAGCTGCTGGGTGCTGGCTTATCTTGTGGAACGCAGACTCTAGGACGCAGGCTCAGTAATTACAGTTTCCAACAGCAGAAGCTCAGTGGTTGTGGCACACGGGCTTAGAAGCTCCATGGCCTGTGGGATCTTCTCAAATCAGGGATGGAACCCAGATCTCCTGCATTGGCAGGCAGATTCCTTACCCCTGCACCACCAGGGAAGCATCTTTTGATCTGTCAGATGCTCCCTGAACAGTGAGAAGTCACAGGCTTCTGAGAACTTAGCAGAGAACCAGAATGTGAACAAGAACAGGGTCACAGTTCCCTGACCAGGTCTGTGTGACCTTGGGCAAATCTTCAGGTTTTAGCCAGCTCCCCAACTCTACAAAAATAAGTAAATAAAGAAAGAAAAGAGTAGGGACCTAGTGGGAGAAGGAATGAATTAATGACTGTTAAGCACCTTGGAAACCAAAGCGCTATTTAAATGCAAAATAAACGGCAGGATAACAAGTTCACTTTGGCTTCAGGGAGAAGCACTGTCAACTGCAGGAGCCATTAAAAGTCACAGGCTATAAAGCAGGCAGTAAACTGGGCTTTGTTCAGTTTTGCCCTGAAGAATCATATCACCTTGCCTGAAATTCACTGTTTATCCCAGTTCAAGAGAATGCAGTTTATCCACAACCAGGAAAGCCCGGGGAAACTCAAAAAGAAAACTCCGCCTGGCCTTCAGTAGTCACCTACCCTCACTCCCACCACTGTCCCTCGTCCCACATGGTCAACCACACGATCCCAGATGCTGCTGTGTGTGTGACATTGTTCCACCTAAACAGCCCAGTGAACGAGGCGTCCTTATTACCCTCTCAGAGGCCAAGTCTAACACTTAGCCCAGTTAAATAACTTGCCCAATAGCAAAGAACTAGTTAAGGGCAGAAGCAGGAGATGAAGGAGGCCTTCCCTGTTGCCGGCCTTTCTGTGGCAATGACAACCTGGTGTCCCTGCATCCCGTCTGATGCCCACTAGTCAACTCCGGCCACCTCAGCACACTAGTGCAGCCTAGGGTCCTTGGGTTACTGCAGCACTTGGAGCAAACTCCTGCCCAAAAAAGCAAACTAGAGCATCCATTTCTTTTATTTCCATAGCTCCTTCTGGACCTTTGTGGTTTTCTTGAAAGTCCAGAAAGTCTAGAATTTAGGGAAGGGGAGGAGGAGGAAGAGATACATATTTTGTGCTCTGTGATGTCATCCTTAACATCTAATCCTGTGGCGAATGCATTGAAAAAGGAAAAAGTTGTGCATGACTCTTGTGGCCCCATGGACTCCTCTGACCATGGGGTTCTCCAGGCAAGAATACTGGAGTGGGTTGCCATTTCCTTCTCCAGAGAATCTTCCCAATCCAGGGGTTGAACCCAGGTCTCTTGCACTGCAAGTGGTCTCCTGCATTGCAGACGGGTTTCTCTTGTCAACTGAGCCACCAGGGAAGCCCCATATATTCCTGAACTCAGTCTGAAATGTTAACAGGTCTAAGATGAGCTCCTCCCATCAAGTGGATAGAAAAGATCCTGTTCCCAAGTAATTAGCAAACAAGTGATAAACTTCAGAAGGGGTCATTTGGGTCCTTCAGGCTGCCCCTGAGGACTTCAGACATCCTCTGGCCTGCAAAATCTGGAGAGTAGAGCTTGGAGAACTGCGGTCAGTGTGTCTTCAGGAAGAGTGTGCTCCTTTCCTCTCAAGGGAGTTGAGGGGAAAGGGTTTGGAGGAGGCGTCTGAAGGAGCCATAGCTGTTTTAAATCATCAATGTCAAGTATTTTTAGGAGTCGGAGGGTCCCATCTGTGGGCGTTCCTTGGGAAATATGGCTATTTGTTGGTTACCTGGGAAGGGAATTATATGAAAGGATTAGGTGACCTAAAAACAGCTGGGCCAGGGGAGGGCAGATGGCAGAGGGCTTCGCGGCCCTTGGGGAGGGCAGTGAAAACCTAGACAAGGCAGCAGACAAAACCAAAAGGTGGGAGGGGATAGCTTGGTGCCGAGTGGCTGGGGAGAGGAGCAGAAGAGGAAGGTGACTCCCAAATGGCAGATGGGAAGTGCAACAGCTGCTTCGGTGACAAAGGGAAGAAGAAGAAGAAAGAAGCAGTTTTAGACCAAGCGACAAACAGAGGAAGATGTCTATAATGGGCAAAGAGAACTACCCCATTATCAACAGAGTTCCTAGAGAAAGGAGAAACAACGCTGTCCTCATGAAGGTTCTCATTTAGGGACTTCCATGTCCACCCAGGGAGTGAGACTTCACCTTCCAATATAGGGGGTACAGGTTTGATTCCTGGTGGGGAAGCTAAGATCCCACATACCTTGCAGCCAAAAAGCTAAAGAATGAAAAAATCAGCAGCAATTCAATGACAGCTTAAAATAAAAAAGGCTCTCATTTATGAAGACCGACACCACAATGGGAGTGTTCCTATGCGCTATCATTTAGCCTTCAGAACAGCCATGCTAGATAGTCGCCTTCATACCCATTAGATGGATAAGTAAACCCATCTTTGACAGAAGAGGCTGACTTTCCAGCAATTCAATGCCTAAAACAGGAGCCCGTGAGTGAAGCCCAGGAGCACAAGGAGGAAAGCCAAGGGAAGGGAAAGAGAAGCAGTACAAACACTGTGAGCCAAAATGCTGATTCCACACGGGTGATGTTCCTCAGCTGCAGAAAGCTGTCATGAAATCAGCTCACCCTGAAACGAAGGGTAATTGTTCTAACAGAACCATTGGCATGTTCCCGCCAGGAACAAGAGAGCATTGTTATCAAATGATTGACTCAGGTAAAGAAAATTCCAGAGAAGCAAGAAAGCAAGATAAGGACCAAGGAGATCAGGCCAAAAATAAGGAACCTTTTTTTTTTTTTTTTAAATTAGATAAAATGTCCAAGTACTCTTTTTTCTAAAGTACTTTTGCAAGGTTAATAATGAGGAGGGGATCCAAGACCCAGTCCAAGATGTGAATCCCAGAGTAGCAATGCTGTGGGCCTGCTGCATGGTACCATTCCAGAGGGACCCTTAGAGTGTGGGGCCAGGGCCCAGTGTTCCACTGTCTAAGGTCAAGTAGACAGTGTCTAAGGTCTAGGAGTTTAGAGCTGTGTGTTTGAGACTCAGCTCTTCCATTTATTAACCCTGTGATTCAAAGCTTTCATTTCTCAAGCATCAGCTTGACTATCTAAAAGAGGGAGTGTATTAGTTATCCATCGCTGTGTAACAAATAACCCCAAAACTGAGCAGCTTGAAACAGCACTAAATATTTATTACCCCTCAGGGTGGCTCTGGGTCAGTAACTTGAGAGCTTGGCAGTTTTGGCTCAGGATGATTTGTGGGACTGGTGGCTCAGATGGTAGAGAATCTGCCTACCATGCTGAAGACTTGGGTTCTATCCTTGGGTTGGGAAGATCCCCGGAGAAGAGAATGGCTACCCATTCTAGTATACTTGCCTGGAGAATTCCATGGACAGAGAGGAGCCTGGTGGGCTACAGCTCATGAGGTCACAACTGAGTGGCTTTCACTTTTCAGTCATCTAAAGGCCTGGCTGGAGCTGGAGGATTAAGGACCCACATCTAAGAGGCCTCACCTGGGCAGTTAACAGGAGGCCTCAGCTCCTCTATACATGGCCTGTTGAGTCTCCTCACAATATGGCAGCCAGCTCCTCCCAGAGTAAGAGATCCAAGAGAGCCAAGAGAGATAGCCACACAGAAGCCAGAACCGTTTCACAACCCAGCCTTGGAAATCACACTGCAAAACTCCCACCACATTCCATCTGTTAGAAGAGAGAAGTAAGCCTGCCCAAAAAACATCCCTTGGAACCAGTTTTTTCATTAAAACCCAGGAACAAGAGAGCATTGTTATCAAATGATTGACTCAGGTAAAGAAAATTCCAGAGAAGCAAGAAAGCAAGATAAGGACCAAGGAGATCAGGCCAAAAATAAGGAACCTTTTTTTTTTTAAATTAGATAAAATGTCCAAGTACTCTTTTTTCTAAAGTACTTTTGCAAGGTTAATAATGAGGAGGGGATCCAAGACCCAGTCCAAGATGTGAATCCCAGAGTAGCAATGCTGTGGGCCTGCTGCATGGTACCATTCCAGAGGGACCCTTAGAGTGTGGGGCCAGGGCCCAGTGTTCCACTGTCTAAGGTCAAGTAGACAGTGTCTAAGGTCTAGGAGTTTAGAGCTGTGTGTTTGAGACTCAGCTCTTCCATTTATTAACCCTGTGATTCAAAGCTTTCATTTCTCAAGCATCAGCTTGACTATCTAAAAGAGGGAGTGTATTAGTTATCCATCGCTGTGTAACAAATAACCCCAAAACTGAGCAGCTTGAAACAGCACTAAATATTTATTACCCCTCAGGGTGGCTCTGGGTCAGTAACTTGAGAGCTTGGCAGTTTTGGCTCAGGATGATTTGTGGGACTGGTGGCTCAGATGGTAGAGAATCTGCCTACCATGCTGAAGACTTGGGTTCTATCCTTGGGTTGGGAAGATCCCCGGAGAAGAGAATGGCTACCCATTCTAGTATACTTGCCTGGAGAATTCCATGGACAGAGAGGAGCCTGGTGGGCTACAGCTCATGAGGTCACAACTGAGTGGCTTTCACTTTTCAGTCATCTAAAGGCCTGGCTGGAGCTGGAGGATTAAGGACCCACATCTAAGAGGCCTCACCTGGGCAGTTAACAGGAGGCCTCAGCTCCTCTATACATGGCCTGTTGAGTCTCCTCACAATATGGCAGCCAGCTCCTCCCAGAGTAAGAGATCCAAGAGAGCCAAGAGAGATAGCCACACAGAAGCCAGAACCGTTTCACAACCCAGCCTTGGAAATCACACTGCAAAACTCCCACCACATTCCATCTGTTAGAAGAGAGAAGTAAGCCTGACCCACATTGAAAGACAGGGAAATCAGGTACCACACTTCAAAGGGAACAGTGGCAAAGAATTTACAGACATATTTAAACACTTTCCTTTGTGCTGCATGCATTTTCTGTGCACACACTGTATAGCAAACATCATATCAATGCGGATTTACCACAGAGGATAAGAAACATTCCTGTTCTCGAGAATAGACATAAAGACATTGTGGAGACCGAACAGTGGGAGGGAGGCATGGAGGGAGTAACATGGAAGCCTATACTGTCATGTGTGGAAAAGATAGCTATTGTCATTGTGCTAGGGGAATAGGAGTACCTACAACCACTTGGGGCGATGGTCTGGAGGGATGGGAGGGGGAACGGGGTGGGGCGAGGGTCCAGGGATATGCATATGAATGATCTGGGAACATACATGTAAAAAAATAAATAAATAAATAAGAAAGAAACATTCCTGTTCTCAAGGACTTTATAGGGTACTTGAGGAATACAGATAAGAGTTAAATCCTTCATGCTGATTAGGAGGCTACTATCAAAAAAAGTCTGAAATTGCAAGTGCTGGCCAGGATATGAAAAAATCAGAATGCTGGTGCTCTGTTGGTGGCAACATAAAATGGTATAACTGCTATGGAAAACAGTATGGAGCATCCTCAAAAACTTAAACAAAGAATTATCATATGGTTTAGCAATCCCACTTCTGGATGCACAGCCAAAAGAATTGAAAGCAGGCTCTCAAAGATCCTTGCACACTTACTCCTGTTCATACCAGCACTACTCAAGATAACCAAGAGGTGGAAGCAACCTGAATGTTCATCGATGAACCAATAATCAGACAATGGTGTTTACAATGAAATATTATACAGTCTTTAAAAAGAAGGGAAGTCTGTTACCTGCTATAACATGGATGAACCTTGAGGATATTATGCCGAATGAAGTAAGTGAGTCACAAAAAGGACAAATAGTGTATGGAAAAGGAAAAAACTAAGGGATAGCCCAAATTCATAGAGCCAGTACATGTGGTGTAGAAAGCCAGCTCCTCCCAGAGTAAGAGATCCAAGAGAGCCAAGAGAGATAGCCACACAGAAGCCAGAACCGTTTCACAACCCAGCCTTGGAAATCACACTGCAAAACTCCCACCACATTCCATCTGTTAGAAGAGAGAAGTAAGCCTGACCCACATTGAAAGACAGGGAAATCAGGTACCACACTTCAAAGGGAACAGTGGCAAAGAATTTACAGACATATTTAAACACTTTCCTTTGTGCTGCATGCATTTTCTGTGCACACACTGTATAGCAAACATCATATCAATGCGGATTTACCACAGAGGATAAGAAACATTCCTGTTCTCGAGAATAGACATAAAGACATTGTGGAGACCGAACAGTGGGAGGGAGGCATGGAGGGAGTAACATGGAAGCCTATACTGTCATGTGTGGAAAAGATAGCTATTGTCATTGTGCTAGGGGAATAGGAGTACCTACAACCACTTGGGGCGATGGTCTGGAGGGATGGGAGGGGGGGAACTAGGTGGGGGGAGGGTCCAGGGATATGCATATGAATGATCTGGGAACATACATGTAAAAAAATAAATAAATAAATAAGAAAGAAACATTCCTGTTCTCAAGGACTTTATAGGGTACTTGAGGAATACAGATAAGAGTTAAATCCTTCATGCTGATTAGGAGGCTACTATCAAAAAAAGTCTGAAATTGCAAGTGCTGGCCAGGATATGAAAAAATCAGAATGCTGGTGCTCTGTTGGTGGCAACATAAAATGGTATAACTGCTATGGAAAACAGTATGGAGCATCCTCAAAAACTTAAACAAAGAATTATCATATGGTTTAGCAATCCCACTTCTGGATGCACAGCCAAAGAATTGAAAGCAGGCTCTCAAAGATCCTTGCACACTTACTCCTGTTCATACCAGCACTACTCAAGATAACCAAGAGGTGGAAGCAACCTGAATGTTCATCGATGAACCAATAATCAGACAATGGTGTTTACAATGAAATATTATACAGTCTTTAAAAAGAAGGGAAGTCTGTTACCTGCTATAACATGGATGAACCTTGAGGATATTATGCCGAATGAAGTAAGTGAGTCACAAAAAGACAAATAGTGTATGAGGATCTAAGATAGCCAAATTCATAGAGCCAGTACATGGATGGTGGTTGCCAGGGGCTGGAGAGGACGGAAAGGGGAGCTTCTCTTCAGTGGGTCTAGAATTTCAGATTGGGAAGAAGAACAAGTTCAGGAGATCTATTTCCCAGCAATGTGAGTAGACTTACTACTGTCATGCACATTTGAAAATGGTTAAGGTTGTAAATTTTATATTATGTATTTTATACTAAAAAAGTTTATTTTTAAAAAGAAAGAAACAGAAAGAAAAGAAAAAAAAAGCCAAGTACAGAGCTTCCCTGCTGGGCCAAATGGTTGAAAGTCCGCCTTGGCATGCGGGGGATGCAGGTCTGTCCCCTAGTCCTGGAAGATTCCACATGCCCTGGGGCAGTTGGACCAGTGTGTCACAACCACTGAGCCCTCAGGACTGTGCTCCCTTCACAACAAGAGAAGCCACCCCAATGGGAAGCCCCCACAAGGCAACTCGAGAAAGCCCGCACACAGCAACAACGACCCAGTAAGCCAAAAATTAATAAACAAAAATATAGTTGCATTTTAAAAAAGGAAAAAGGGTTTCCCTGGTGGTCCAGTGGGTAAAGAATCCACCTTGTGGTGCAGGGGACACGGGTTCAATCCCTGGCCCGGGAAGATCCCACGTGCAGCAAAGCAGCTGGACCGGTGTGTCCAATTAGGAGCCAGCGCTCTGGAGCGCATGCGCCCAGAGCCAGTGCTCTGCAACAAGAGAGGCCACTGCGATGGGAGGCCCGCACAGGCTGAAGAATAAAGATGGATAAAAATAAATAGATAAAAAAACAATAAATAAATTAAAGAAAAATAAAAGAGGCCAAAATTAAAAAGAAAAAGAGCCAAGTCCAAAACAGTTAACTGCTGGGTACCAGTAGGACGTGTAGGAAGAGCTTTCCTGGAAGAGGTATCTTCTAACTGTGCCCTGAAGAGCCTGAGAAGGAAGGGGAGGTTTTCAAGCAGGTGGAGCTGTGCCTTCCAAACATAGCCATGACTCATGAATGAGTCAGAAAATCCACTTAGGGGGTCCTGACCAGCATTTTTACTTAAACGAATAGAATAGCATGGATCACAGTGAACTGCCGGCAAAGAGGATTTTTTTGTAGAGCTTCTGTTTCATTTATGTGAGCATCTATATATATCTAGGAGGTGAGTAACAAGTTAAGATGCAAAATACATTTCTCACTGTGGGTGGATTAAAAAATTGCTTGAAAGTCACTGGATTAGAGTATGTGATGGCAAGAGGCAACGGCGGAGAAATAAGGTTGCAGGTACCTCAACCAGAATGCAGGACAAGTGACCTTGCCATGATCAGGGAACCCCACATCTCAGCGGCCTAGAACAAGCATCCAGTTCTCTCTAACATGACTCGTCCACTGAGAATCAACCGGGGTCCTGTATTTTGTATTCAATCCAGGAGCTAGTAGATGGTAGAAATAACCTCCACGGCAGAACATTACCGGTCTCTTGAGGGAGGGAAATGGAGCCACACACTGGCCATTAAACTTCTGCCTGGAAGGCTCACTGATGCTCACATTTCATTGGCCAGATCGCGTAGTTTGGCCAAGCTTGACAGTAAAAGCGGAGGAAGTGTGATTCTCCCGCCACCCACACAGGAAGGGGCAGTAGATGGTGAACACTGATACCACAGTCCGGCCTCAAGGCACGAGCGGGTAGAGGTGGAGAACGCAATCAAGATGCCTCTTATAAATGACATCAAAGTGTTCGGGGTTTCTCCTGCACACAAGGATGATTCATGGGAGAGTTTTAAGCACAGTGACCACACTGGCTGTTTAGAGAGCTGCCTGGGTCAAGAGTACGGGGAGCAGGGCTGAGGAAGAATCAGGGAACAAGTGAGGCTGGCCCTCTTGGCCAGACAGACTGTGTTGCTAAAGAGGTGAGGAACCAGCTCTTCCCTTCCCAAAGGCCCATCTCAGAAATTCAAGGTCAAGAAAAAAGCGTAAGATAGACGTTTAAGGGCCTCCACTTGTTATTAGCCAACACAGCAGTCCCTTTACAAAATGGAACATTTGGGCACTGTGTGATGAGGTGGTCAGATCTGTGTATTGGTGGAAAATTGTATATACATCCACACATACAGACTCATGAATGAGTCAGAAAATCCACTTAGGGGTCCTGACCAGCATTTTACTTAAACGAATAGAAGAGCATGGATCACAGTGAACTGCCGGCAAAGAGGATTTTTTTGTAGAGCTTCTGTTTCATTTATGTGAGCATCTATATATATCTAGGAGGTGAGTAACAAGTTAAGATGCAAAATACATTTCTCACTGTGGGTGGATTAAAAAATTGCTTGAAAGTCACTGGATTAGAGTATGTGATGGCAAGAGGCAACGGCGGAGAAATAAGGTTGCAGGTACCTCAACCAGAATGCAGGACAAGTGACCTTGCCATGATCAGGGAACCCCACATCTCAGCGGCCTAGAACAAGCATCCAGTTCTCTCTAACATGACTCGTCCACTGAGAATCAACCGGGGTCCTGTATTTTGTATTCAATCCAGGAGCTAGTAGATGGTAGAAATAACCTCCACGGCAGAACATTACCGGTCTCTTGAGGGAGGGAAATGGAGCCACACACTGGCCATTAAACTTCTGCCTGGAAGGCTCACTGATGCTCACATTTCATTGGCCAGATCGCGTAGTTTGGCCAAGCTTGACAGTAAAAGCGGAGGAAGTGTGATTCTCCCGCCACCCACACAGGAAGGGGCAGTAGATGGTGAACACTGATACCACAGTCCGGCCTCAAGGCACGAGCGGGTAGAGGTGGAGAACGCAATCAAGATGCCTCTTATAAATGACATCAAAGTGTTCGGGGTTTCTCCTGCACACAAGGATGATTCATGGGAGAGTTTTAAGCACAGTGACCACACTGGCTGTTTAGAGAGCTGCCTGGGTCAAGAGTACGGGGAGCAGGGCTGAGGAAGAATCAGGGAACAAGTGAGGCTGGCCCTCTTGGCCAGACAGACTGTGTTGCTAAAGAGGTGAGGAACCAGCTCTTCCCTTCCCAAAGGCCCATCTCAGAAATTCAAGGTCAAGAAAAAAAGACGTAAGATAGACGTTTAAGGGCCTCCACTTGTTATTAGCAAAGACAGCAGTCCCTTTACAAAATGGAACATTTGGGCACTGTGTGATGAGGTGGTCAGATCTGTGTATTGGTGGAAAATTGTATATACATCCACACATACAGACTGTATATATACAGTATATTCACAGCCTCCTGAGAGAGGGAAAGTAAGCCTGCACGGGCCATTAAACTGCTGCCTGGAAGGCCCTCTGATGCTCCCATTTCATTGGCCAAGTCGAGTTGTGTGGCCAAGCGTCACGGTAAAGTGGCAGAGGTATCTATACGTATGTAGGGCTTCCCTTGTGGCACTAGGTGTGGTTCAGAACCCACCTGCCCATGCAGGAGACAGGAGAGGTGCAGGTTTGATGCCTGGGTTGGAAAGATCCCCTGGAGGAGGACATACCAACCCACTCCAGTGTGTTTGCCTAGAAATTTCCACGGGCAGAGGAGCCTGGCAGTCTACCGGAAGATGATGCGGAGGCTTTTGTCCTTTTCCCACTGCCCTCCAACTCCCACTGCCGCCCTTCCTTAGTAGAAACCTAAGCTAGTTTAAATTCTGATGGGAAGGACATGCTAGAAAGGCAAACATAGGAGCGGCAGAAAAGAGAGGACAATTGCCAGAACAAAGCCTCGGGGAAGAGGTAGGGGTGGAGCAGCAGAGACCCTGCTCAGGAAGTACCTGCTGCACTTGGCAGGACAGCGAGGGGCAGGGCCAGGGGTGTAGGGGATGGGCTTCCTTGGGTGGCTAAGTTTGGGGGACTCCTATGTGCTTGGAAAGTAGGAGGCAGGGCGTCTTTGGAAATGAGAGATAAGTAACTTGGGAGAAAACCTTTGAAGAGAGGAGGGCCACCACAGAAGACACAGGAGGAGTCCTGCTGGGCATGGAGGGCCCTTTGAAGTGACAGCCTGGGGACGCCCTCCGTATGGTCGCCACGGAGCCTCCACCGGAACCAACGGTCCTCCCCTCTCCTCCCTCGTTCTGTCCACCCTTTAGCCAAGGAACCCATCAGGAGTTATCCCTCTGGACAATGCTTCCAAAAAGAAGAGCAGGGAAGGGAATTGCTCATGCCCACAAAAAAGAAACCCTAGCGTTCGTTTTGATGCCCTAAGAAGGGAGGAAAGGAATGACAGAGTAAAGATCCATAGTCTTGCATTGCAAAGAGAGGGACCCACGCCTGGAAGGGCTACTACAGACAAGGGGAAGTTTAGAGGCGGGGCAAGAGCTCTGAGCTCAGACTGACTGTCTCCTCCATGAAAAAGGCAAGACTAGAGCCTCTTCACCCTCTCATCCAGCAGGTAACAATGGAGTCTCTACTATGTGTTAGTCGTCGCGCTAGGGGCTGGAGTCCAGCAATGACCAAAATAAAGGCAGAGCCCTTCTAGGGCTTATCTTCTAGTGGGAGCAACAGACACTAAGCAAATATATACACAACTGTATCTTATACAACAGCATGGATGGTGGCAAGTGCTGCAGAGAAAACTGAAGCAAAGGAAGCGAGGACGGGCGTGTCGGGGCGGGAAAGGGGCAGCCTTTAAACAGAGGACAATCTGAGAAGGCCTCGAGGTCAGAGGTCCCAGATTTCCAGACTTGGTGCTATGTGTGTTCTTTGTAGCCGTGTTCCGTGGTGCTTTTCTTTTTAGCATTTGGAGCAAAGTGTGTGCAGAAGCGCAGTGAGACTGGATTTTCGCATCTGTTGTTGGCCAGCTTGTGAGATGCAGCCCCACCTCCTCCTTCCTGTGTGACTCTGAGTACCAGGTGTTCCATCTCTCTAGCCCTGGGGTTTCTCTGTCTGCAAAGAGAGGATAATAATAAATTCCCCACAGGTTTGTTGTGAAGATAAAATGAGGTCGTGTATGCAAAGTGCCTGACTTTCAGTACACTCCCAGGAAGAGCAGTGGTCAAAGGAAGCCTGGTAAGTGATAGCTCTTCTCAGGAGCACGTTCTCTGTGCTTAGGTTTTAACGGTGGGTATTCCCAGGCCCTGTCCCCGCGTGCACTGGCTTTCTGAGGATACGCCCGTAAGACTCGCTGATTTGCCTCTCCTCACCTGCCCTTTGCCCTGCTTCCCCCTGTAATTTGGGTGACACATGAAGCTTCATCAAATTAAAAGGTGTAGCATTTTTAAGTGTCTGCCTCTCTGATATTACCACGCATCGTAAGAGTTGATGGCACCTTAATGAAGAGCAGGGAAGGGAATTGCTCATGCCCACAAAAAGAAACCCTAGCGTCGTTTGATGCCCTAAGAAGGGAGGAAAGGAATGACAGAGTAAAGATCCATAGTCTTGCATTGCAAAGAGAGGGACCCACGCCTGGAAGGGCTACTACAGACAAGGGGAAGTTTAGAGGCGGGGCAAGAGCTCTGAGCTCAGACTGACTGTCTCCTCCATGAAAAAGGCAAGACTAGAGCCTCTTCACCCTCTCATCCAGCAGGTAACAATGGAGTCTCTACTATGTGTTAGTCGTCGCGCTAGGGGCTGGAGTCCAGCAATGACCAAAATAAAGGCAGAGCCCTTCTAGGGCTTATCTTCTAGTGGGAGCAACAGACACTAAGCAAATATATACACAACTGTATCTTATACAACAGCATGGATGGTGGCAAGTGCTGCAGAGAAAACTGAAGCAAAGGAAGCGAGGACGGGCGTGTCGGGGCGGGAAAGGGGCAGCCTTTAAACAGAGGACAATCTGAGAAGGCCTCGAGGTCAGAGGTCCCAGATTTCCAGACTTGGTGCTATGTGTGTTCTTTGTAGCCGTGTTCCGTGGTGCTTTTCTTTTTAGCATTTGGAGCAAAGTGTGTGCAGAAGCGCAGTGAGACTGGATTTTCGCATCTGTTGTTGGCCAGCTTGTGAGATGCAGCCCCACCTCCTCCTTCCTGTGTGACTCTGAGTACCAGGTGTTCCATCTCTCTAGCCCTGGGGTTTCTCTGTCTGCAAAGAGAGGATAATAATAAATTCCCCACAGGTTTGTTGTGAAGATAAAATGAGGTCGTGTATGCAAAGTGCCTGACTTTCAGTACACTCCCAGGAAGAGCAGTGGTCAAAGGAAGCCTGGTAAGTGATAGCTCTTCTCAGGAGCACGTTCTCTGTGCTTAGGTTTTAACGGTGGGTATTCCCAGGCCCTGTCCCCGCGTGCACTGGCTTTCTGAGGGATACGCCCGTAAGACTCGCTGATTTGCCTCTCCTCACCTGCCCTTTGCCCTCCTTCCCCCTGTAATTTGGGTGACACATGAAGCTTCATCAAATTAAAAGGTGTAGCATTTTTAAGTGTCTGCCTCTCTGATATTACCACGCATCGTAAGAGTTGATGGCACCTTATAATTGATAGACACTTCTCTTTTGTAGTCGTATTTTTTTTTTTTAATTTTTAAACAAGTGATCTTAGAATCAATGGTGCTTAGTGATGGCAAGTATAATGATTCACAATAAACCACAACCAACAGTTACTCCCAGAGTTCCCACGGTGACCTAGGCATCCGCTGTTTTAATGAGCAGGCTCAGCAGAGCACATCACAGTGAAGAAAAGATACTGGATTCAGAATCTCTGGTCTTTTCTAGAGGCGACACACAGTATGCCCAATAGTGAAAGGTCTAAGCGGTCCCAGAAACTTGGAGACAGTTCCATTGATGGGAGACATCACCACGTCAGAGGCTGAAGTTTTTCTTCTACTCACTCTTGAGTCTGAAAACATTTGAACCTACAGTTCCAAAAATAATCTAACAAACACCCATGTGTTCCTCATTCAGATTCACCCATTGTTACCAATTTGCATATTTACTTCCTTCTCTTTCCTCTCTCATTCTGTCTGTCTCTCTCTCCATATATACACACACACACACACACACACACACATATTATTTTAATTATTTCTATTTACTTTAAATTTTTATTTATTTTCAGCTGAGTCATTTCAGAATTTCTTGCTAATGTCAGGACACTTACTCGTAAAAACTTCAGCCCTTCCAAGAACAAGGGCCTTCTGCTACAAAACCGTAGAGCAGCAATCACATCAGGAAAGTTAACACATCCACAACATTACTACATAATACCCAGCCCATAGTTCTTTAGTCGTCCTAAGAACGGCCTTTCTAGCTGGACCAATGCTCTTGAAATGAGAGGACACCCCAGTCAGAGTTTTGTTTGTTTATAAACTTTTTGCAGTTTTCTACACACTCAAATAAATGAATGGTCTCCTGTCAACTAACTGATTTGATAAGACAAAAATAAATGTATGTCCCACTAGAATTAAGAAACAGGAAATGAGGATTTTTTAAAATAAAGATTTATAATTTCTCAAGATACACATATGAATGCATTCATTTTTTAAAAGATCTAGATCTATGCCTATCTACTCTCTAACAAGACCAGCTTTCTAAGAAGTGGGCAAGTGGTATCTGTATTTCTTTTTGATTCTTAATTCGTAGTCTGGAATTCCTCAGAAATACCACCATGTTTAGAGTGTGAGCTTCTTTAAGTTAAGCTCGTGTATGGGGTCCCAGTCATCTTTTCATCCTCAGGAACTGTACTGCCGCTGGTTCATAGAGCACACTCAGCAAGCGACCATGAGAATGAGTGTGTGAATGCTTTTTCTGGCTACTCAGGGTAGGCTCCGCTCCCCATCTCTGCCACTCTGCAGATATGAGTTCCCTTTTCCAGTTTGGCTGCAGTTTAATAAGATGCCACAGAGAAAGGGACCAAACCTTGGTCTAACTTGGCAGAGGCAGACATTACTGGACTCATCACAAACCTGAATCGCGGTGGGGTTTAGCTGCAAATACACAGGGAGACTGGTAACCCACAGGAAGGGAGAGTATTTGCCCTGCACACCTCCATGTCTTCTTTGAAATGGAAACCTCATGTTAGGCAGCAGATGGTCAGAGCTAGAAACTCTTCTTTAGAAAAGAAATAGTCCACTCAGTTTCCTTCTGGACTTGAGGAAAACCCCCATTCTTGTTCCTGTCCAGCTAGGTGAGTGAGGAATTGAGATGAATGCCTTTCACCATAGTCTCAAAGGTCGTTTGGGCTGGGGTCTGCCTGGTGGTCAGCTGTGGCTATGTCTTAGAACATAGCTATGTCTCTTCCCTCAAGGAATTTCAAAGGTGACCTGAGCCAGTGGTTTGTAACAGGGCTCCCAGGGCCCTCAGGGTCCTGAGGCCTTGTCAAAACCGTAGAGCAGCAATCACATCAGGAAAGTTAACACATCCACAACATTACTACATAATACCCAGCCCATAGTTCTTTAGTCGTCCTAAGAACGGCCTTTCTAGCTGGACCAATGCTCTTGAAATGAGAGGACACCCCAGTCAGAGTTTTGTTTGTTTATAAACTTTTTGCAGTTTTCTACACACTCAAATAAATGAATGGTCTCCTGTCAACTAACTGATTTGATAAGACAAAAATAAATGTATGTCCCACTAGAATTAAGAAACAGGAAATGAGGATTTTTTAAAATAAAGATTTATAATTTCTCAAGATACACATATGAATGCATTCATTTTTAACAGATCTAGATCTATGCCTATCTACTCTCTAACAAGACCAGCTTTCTAAGAAGTGGGCAAGTGGTATCTGTATTTCTTTTTGATTCTTAATTCGTAGTCTGGAATTCCTCAGAAATACCACCATGTTTAGAGTGTGAGCTTCTTTAAGTTAAGCTCGTGTATGGGGTCCCAGTCATCTTTTCATCCTCAGGAACTGTACTGCCGCTGGTTCATAGAGCACACTCAGCAAGCGACCATGAGAATGAGTGTGTGAATGCTTTTTCTGGCTACTCAGGGTAGGCTCCGCTCCCCATCTCTGCCACTCTGCAGATATGAGTTCCCTTTTCCAGTTTGGCTGCAGTTTAATAAGATGCCACAGAGAAAGGGACCAAACCTTGGTCTAACTTGGCAGAGGCAGACATTACTGGACTCATCACAAACCTGAATCGCGGTGGGGTTTAGCTGCAAATACACAGGGAGACTGGTAACCCACAGGAAGGGAGAGTATTTGCCCTGCACACCTCCATGTCTTCTTTGAAATGGAAACCTCATGTTAGGCAGCAGATGGTCAGAGCTAGAAACTCTTCTTTAGAAAAGAAATAGTCCACTCAGTTTCCTTCTGGACTGGAGGAAAACCCCCATTCTTGTTCCTGTCCAGCTAGGTGAGTGAGGAATTGAGATGAATGCCTTTCACCATAGTCTCAAAGGTCGTTTGGGCTGGGGTCTGCCTGGTGGTCAGCTGTGGCTATGTCTTAGAACATAGCTATGTCTCTTCCCTCAAGGAATTTCAAAGGTGACCTGAGCCAGTGGTTTGTAACAGGGCTCCCCAGGGCCCTCAGGGTCCTGTAGGGGTCCTCAGGATCAGTGGCTGTGATTCTACTGCCCCAGGATCAGTAGTTGGGGCACACAGGCTTAGTCGCTCCACAACATGTGGGAATTTCCCAGAGTGGGGATTGAACCCTGGTCTCCTGCATTGGAGGGAGGGTTCCTTACCACTGAGTCATCAGAGAAGCCCTATATAAACTTTAATTTACTTTTTGTGTGTGTGTGTTGTTTTAAGAAAGAGAGAAGAACTGATCAATTTCAATTCTGTTGTCTTCACCTTCTGTTATGATCTAAATGGTTTGAAACAAAGTCAATCAGACAGTCTCAGATTTCACTGACTTTTTTTTTTTTTCTGAAAGCAATTTTAAGGCAGAAGTGGAGAGAAACACTGAATTACCTCAGTTTCCCCCATGTGATCAGTCTTTAGAAGGCTAGAGACAGAAAGGACTGGGAAAGGCCAGGGATGGATGCAGACAGATTCCCTGGCCATTTTCTCTCTCTTCCATGAAGGATAATAGTCATGTGTTCATCTCAGATCTTATATATTTCTACGTATATGTTACCATGTGTCATCAATACAACAGGAAAATGACTACTAATGTGCCCCTGAAATTTCTCTGGCTTTTTTCCATGTCCTAGATTCCAGACCTTTCTGTTCTCTTGGGTCCAAACCTAAATCACTGTATGGTCAACACTGCACTCACGTCTGGAAAGGATGGGGGAATAAATCTGACCAGACAGGCCTGTTCCAGCCCATGGGAAACTTTCTTTCAGATCCAAGTGAACTGACCCTCTGAAAAATCCCTGGATCAAAAACCATCACTAAAATAATAACATGCAAGAGATGCCAAGAAGTTTTTTTTAAGTGAAAGTGTTGCTGGCTCAGTGTTGTCCAACTCCTGTGACCCCACAGACTGCAGCCCACAAGGCTTCTCTGTCTGTGGAATTCTCCAGGCAAAAGTCCTGGAGTGGGTAGCCATGCCCTTCTCCAGGGGGTCTTCCTGACCCAGGGATTAAGCTCAGGTCTCCTGCATTTCAAGGCAGATTCTTAACAGTCTAAGCCACCAGAAGCAAAGTTCTCCCTCTAATTATCAAATTCCCAGTTACTTGCAAAGGCAAGTGGTTGGAGGACATCGTCCCAGTTCAAAAACCTGAGCAAGTTGCTGAGGTTCTATAAACCTCAGCCTTCTTGTCCATCTAATAAAGATAATAACTTTTTTTTTTGGCCACACTGTACAGCTGGTATGATCTTAGATGCTTGACCAGGCATCAAACCCATGACTCCAACTTTAGGAGAGTAGAGTCTTGACCAGTGGACGGCTAGAGCCGTCCTTGAATTTAATAACTGTTAATCTCATAAAATCTCATAAGGTTGCTCCAAGGAGTAATGAGATGCTGAAATTCTAGCTCAGTGCCTGACATAAACTATTATGGGTTGAACTGTGTACTCCCAAAACACATATGTTGAAGTCCCAGTCCCCAGGCCCTCAGAATGTGACCTTATTTGGAAATGGGGTCATTGCAGATATAATTAGTTACGTTAAGATGAGGTCATACTGGAGCAGGATGAGCCCTTAATCCAATATGACTGGTGTCCATATAAGAAGTGGAAAGGCACACACAGAGAGCAGACAGCCCTGTGATGGCAGGCAGAGTTTCTTTAACAAATGGTGCTGGGAAAAGCCGAGATTCACATGCAAAAGAATGATGTTGGGCTTAATTAACTCAAAATGAATTAAAGACTTACCCATTAGAACTAAAACTACAAAACTTTTGTAAGAGCACAAGGGGGAAAGCTTTATGACATTGGATGTGGCCATAATTTCTTGGATATGACACAGAAGCACAAACAACAGAAGCAAAACTAGACAGGGCTACACCAAACTTAAAAACTTCTGCACAGTGTAGCAAACAAGCCACAAGTGAAAAGGTAACCTACAGAATGGGAAAAAATAACTGCAGGGCTTCCCTGGTGGTCCAGTGGATAAGGACACCACCTTGCAGTGCAAGGGCCGCCGGTTCGATCCCTGGCCTGGGAAGATCCCATGTGCCGCGGAGCGGCTGGACCCATGTGTCCAATTACCAGAGTCGGAGCTCTGGAGTGCATGCACACAGAGCCAGTGCTCTGCGACAAGAGAGGCCACTGCACTGGGAGGCCCGCACGGGCCAAAGAACAAAGATGGATGAAAATAGAGAAATGAAAGACCAATAGAAGTGGCCCACTGCCCCTTCCTCCCCAACCCGATTCCCCGCCCCAAAAATAACTGCAGGTCATTTATTCGATATCAGGTCACCAGATATATATAAAACCTGGTTATCAGTTGTTGCCCACTACAACGACAACCATCTAATAAAGATAATAACTTTTTTTTTTGGCCACACTGTACAGCTGGTATGATCTTAGATGCTTGACCAGGCATCAAACCCATGACTCCAACTTTAGGAGAGTAGAGTCTTGACCAGTGGACGGCTAGAGCCGTCCCTTGAATTTAATAACTGTTAATCTCATAAAATCTCATAAGGTTGCTCCAAGGAGTAATGAGATGCTGAAATTCTAGCTCAGTGCCTGACATAAACTATTATGGGTTGAACTGTGTACTCCCAAAACACATATGTTGAAGTCCCAGTCCCCAGGCCCTCAGAATGTGACCTTATTTGGAAATGGGGTCATTGCAGATATAATTAGTTACGTTAAGATGAGGTCATACTGGAGCAGGATGAGCCCTTAATCCAATATGACTGGTGTCCATATAAGAAGTGGAAAGGCACACACAGAGAGCAGACAGCCCTGTGATGGCAGGCAGAGTTTCTTTAACAAATGGTGCTGGGAAAAGCCGAGATTCACATGCAAAAGAATGATGTTGGGCTTAATTAACTCAAAATGAATTAAAGACTTACCCATTAGAACTAAAACTACAAAACTTTTGTAAGAGCACAAGGGGGAAAGCTTTATGACATTGGATGTGGCCATAATTTCTTGGATATGACACAGAAGCACAAACAACAGAAGCAAAACTAGACAGGGCTACACCAAACTTAAAAACTTCTGCACAGTGTAGCAAACAAGCCACAAGTGAAAAGGTAACCTACAGAATGGGAAAAAATAACTGCAGGGCTTCCCTGGTGGTCCAGTGGATAAGGACACCACCTTGCAGTGCAAGGGCCGCCGGTTCGATCCCTGGCCTGGGAAGATCCCATGTGCCGCGGAGCGGCTGGACCCATGTGTCCAATTACCAGAGTCGGAGCTCTGGAGTGCATGCACACAGAGCCAGTGCTCTGCGACAAGAGAGGCCACTGCACTGGGAGGCCCGCACGGGCCAAAGAACAAAGATGGATGAAAATAGAGAAATGAAAGACCAATAGAAGTGGCCCACTCGCCCCCTTCCTCCCCAACCCGATTCCCCCCGCCCCCAAAAAATAACTGCAGGTCATTTATTCGATATCAGGTCACCAGATATATATAAAAACCTGGTTATCAGGTTATCAGATAAATATAAAAACCAGAATACATAAAAAATTCTTACAACTCAACAACGACAACAAAGTCAAGGAACTTAATATAGAGGTGGGCAAAGGACTTGAGCAGGCTTGTCTCCAAAGAAGATGCACTAATGAACAGCAAAAATATAAAAGATGGTCACCATGTCTCATTATCAGAGAAGCATAAGTCAAATCACAGTGAGAGACTACCTCATACCTTTTGACTAGAGCACTTTCAAAAACAGAAATTTGAAGTGCTGTCAAAGATACAGAGAAACTGGAACTCTTGTGCAGTGTTGGTGGGAATGCAAAATGCAGCCACTGCGGAAAGCAGGGTGAAGGTTCTTTGAAAATCCAAGAATAAGATCACCCTATGATCCAGCTTCTGGATATACCCAGGAAAACTGAAAGAAGTTTCTGGAAAAGATACCTGCACACCTGTGTTCATTGCAGTATTATTCACAATAGCCGGAAGGTAGAAGCAGTCCTAATGTTCATTGATAGATGAGGGGATAGAGAAATGTGTTTTTTATATATATAATGGAATATTATTCAGCCTTTAAAATAGGAACTCCTGCCATATACTTCAGTGTGGATGAATCTTGAGAACCTGTTGCTAAGTGAAATGTGCCAGCCACAAAAGGACAAAAGCTATAGGATTCCATTTACCTGAGGTGTCCAGAGGAGCCTCATACTCCTAGAAACAGGAAACAAAATAAAGGTTGCCAGGGGCCGAGGATGGGAGAAATGCGGATTGACTGACCAGTGACAAATGCCTTTCCTCCTCATAGCTCCCAAGGGGCCTGCCAGAGGTATGTACCAGCCTTATTTCAGACCCTGGAAAAGACACGCTTGCTCAAGAAAGACATCTAACACAATCGTGGTTCCTGCTCCTTCAGAAGGAGAAGGAAAGTGTGCCGAAGTGAGTGTATTTTCAGATTTGAACAGTCCATTGCGTCTGTATGTAGCACGCGTTTCATTATACAGGCTACAAAGTTCTCGAAAAACAAGGTTCCAGGATGCCATGCCTGTTTGTGTAATTCTGCAAAAGAATTTCCAGAACTGTGTTCCTGCACGCATTGCCACAAAAATAGCAATGTGTACACATACATATGTATATACATGGATAAGTACAAGGTAACAAGCATAAATATAGCCGTGGAATAGGCAAGCACATGTTTTAGCCAGACTTCGATTTGGCTTCACCATTTGCTCGTGACAGGAGTGTAGGCAAAGTAGTATCACGCTGCTGCAGACACACAAAATGCTAAACAGAGCGATCCTTCTCAAATACAGGATAGCGATGACGATGATACACACGTCCACAGCCAGGATCGCCTTCTTCTGTCTTTTCTGAACACTTGGTCCAAAGGAAATGTCATTTTTCCAACTACCTTCCTTTTCTAACTACCTAACTTCTCTTACCCAAGAGAGCCTGACAGTTTTGTCCACCACTCTTCCTCCAATCAGCTCTGCCCACCATTCTTGGTCTCATCAACTCAGCCGAGCAGCTTTCCCTCTCTTTCTGTGTGTGTGCAGAAAGTCTGAGGGCTTCCTGCAAACCGATAGCTAAGCTGTCCAGGAGAGTCAGTGGAGAGCATGTTTGCAAGGCAGCCCGCAGCCCAAAGAAGGGCCGGGCCAGGAGTGGTGAAGAACCCAGCCTTTAAAATAGGAACTCCTGCCATATACTTCAGTGTGGATGAATCTTGAGAACCTGTTGCTAAGTGAAATGTGCCAGCCACAAAAGGACAAAAGCTATAGGATTCCATTTACCTGAGGTGTCCAGAGGAGCCTCATACTCCTAGAAACAGGAAACAAAATAAAGGTTGCCAGGGGCCGAGGATGGGAGAAATGCGGATTGACTGACCAGTGACAAATGCCTTTCCTCCTCATAGCTCCCAAGGGGCCTGCCAGAGGTATGTACCAGCCTTATTTCAGACCCTGGAAAAGACACGCTTGCTCAAGAAAGACATCTAACACAATCGTGGTTCCTGCTCCTTCAGAAGGAGAAGGAAAGTGTGCCGAAGTGAGTGTATTTTCAGATTTGAACAGTCCATTGCGTCTGTATGTAGCACGCGTTTCATTATACAGGCTACAAAGTTCTGCGAAAAACAAGGTTCCAGGATGCCATGCCTGTTTGTGTAATTCTGCAAAAGAATTTCCAGAACTGTGTTCCTGCACGCATTGCCACAAAAATAGCAATGTGTACACATACATATGTATATACATGGATAAGTACAAGGTAACAAGCATAAATATAGCCGTGGAATAGGCAAGCACATGTTTTAGCCAGACTTCGATTTGGCTTCACCATTTGCTCGTGACAGGAGTGTAGGCAAAGTAGTATCACGCTGCTGCAGACACACAAAATGCTAAACAGAGCGATCCTTCTCAAATACAGGATAGCGATGACGATGATACACACGTCCACAGCCAGGATCGCCTTCTTCTGTCTTTTCTGAACACTTGGTCCAAAGGAAATGTCATTTTTCCAACTACCTTCCTTTTCTAACTACCTAACTTCTCTTACCCAAGAGAGCCTGACAGTTTTGTCCACCACTCTTCCTCCAATCAGCTCTGCCCACCATTCTTGGTCTCATCAACTCAGCCGAGCAGCTTTCCCTCTCTTTCTGTGTGTGTGCAGAAAGTCTGAGGGCTTCCTGCAAACCGATAGCTAAGCTGTCCAGGAGAGTCAGTGGAGAGCATGTTTGCAAGGCAGCCCCCCGCAGCCCAAAGAAGGGCCCCTTTGAGAAATAGGAAACTGTCAGGAAGGTGGATAGAATGAACCCAATTTCCCATTATTTTTTTCAAATAAATGGAGTCCAGTCTGCCTCAACTATAATCCAGGCATAACATTTATATGAGAACATAAAACACTACACTCCTCTAAGTAAAACAGTATGTGTGTTCCTGAATAATAGTGATACCTCTTGCCAGTAAGACTGTATTTTGACCAAATAAAAGATGACCTAAATCTGACTCAGTGGGATGGGATTTACTACATGATTGCTTCTTGAAAATAAAGGGCTAGAGCTAGAGGGGATTTCCTGAGGGTGGAAGGCAACGGACAAGGAGAATGACGGGCAAGTAGGATGGAAAGTTACATGATTAGGTCTTGATGGGAAAGCTCCGACTGTATAAAGAATAAAGGGCGTTTAACTTTAAATGTGGAGTGTGCCCTTCCCAAATAAAGCCTCATTTTTATATCAGACATCCATCTTGCAAAGTCCCACATGGGCCAACCTCAAACACACAGAGAAGTGAGTTTTCTGTCATAATGGGAGCCCACCATTATAAACACTCCACTAGACAGCGTTTTTATGCATTCCTCCATTCCGTCCTTCATCCACATGTATGAGCCCTTCACAAATATGCTTTGTGGACTTAATATGGAACAGGCTTTCTGGAACAGCAGGAGACAGCTCTGCCCTGAGGGAGTTCATGGCCCTGCGAGGAGGGACCCCAGGAACAGCCACTTCAAACCCGGATGGTAAGGGAAAAAATAAAAAATAATAAAAAAAAAAACCCTCCAACCAGGGTGCTGCTGTTCAGTGTGGAGACACACATGAGGGGTCCTAAGAATACACACCACAGGACGCTGGATGAACCAGAGCGCCTGGAGTGAACAATGCAGAGCTGGGTTCTTGTAAAGGGAAAGGAGACAGTTTAAGTCAGAGAAACTGCAAAAGAACAGAGCCGCAAGTTTCATCCAATCAGGAACAATAGAGGTCAAACTCCATGTGCATAGTTCTCACACGCATTGTCCCAATTGGACAGCGCACAGACTGTTCCCAGATGCTCTGGTAAGCATATGCATTAGCCAGGATTTAGGTAGGGCTGATGTAACAAGTCTGAAATGAGAGTGGCTTAAGCAGGTAGAAATTTGTTCTTTCTCACTGAACAGTCCAGACCTGAGAGCAATCAAAGCTGTCAGGCAGTTATCAGCTCGATAGCCACACTCCTTCTCAGTCAAGCCTCCACCATCTTTAAGATGTTGTGTGTGGACCACGTGGTCCATGTGGACCATGTGATCACGTCTCCAGTCCAGCTGGAGAGAAGGGGAAAGGACAAAGGGGGATGCAACATTTTCCTTAACTGTGCTATGCTGCCCAGTGCTGCTCACATCCCTTCTCCAGACGCTACGGGCAAGACCTTGGTCACACGACCACACCTGGCCAGAAGGCAGCTGAAAACGCAGTCTTTATTCAGGAACGGGCAAGTAGGATGGAAAGTTACATGATTAGGTCTTGATGGGAAAGCTCCGACTGTATAAAGAATAAAGGGCGTTTAACTTTAAATGTGGAGTGTGCCCTTCCCAAATAAAGCCTCATTTTTATATCAGACATCCATCTTGCAAAGTCCCACATGGGCCAACCTCAAACACACAGAGAAGTGAGTTTTCTGTCATAATGGGAGCCCACCATTATAAACACTCCACTAGACAGCGTTTTTATGCATTCCTCCATTCCGTCCTTCATCCACATGTATGAGCCCTTCACAAATATGCTTTGTGGACTTAATATGGAACAGGCTTTCTGGAACAGCAGGAGACAGCTCTGCCCTGAGGGAGTTCATGGCCCTGCGAGGAGGGACCCCAGGAACAGCCACTTCAAACCCGGATGGTAAGGGAAAAAATAAAAAATAATAAAAAAAAAAACCCTCCAACCAGGGTGCTGCTGTTCAGTGTGGAGACACACATGAGGGGTCCTAAGAATACACACCACAGGACGCTGGATGAACCAGAGCGCCTGGAGTGAACAATGCAGAGCTGGGTTCTTGTAAAGGGAAAGGAGACAGTTTAAGTCAGAGAAACTGCAAAAGAACAGAGCCGCAAGTTTCATCCAATCAGGAACAATAGAGGTCAAACTCCATGTGCATAGTTCTCACACGCATTGTCCCAATTGGACAGCGCACAGACTGTTCCCAGATGCTCTGGTAAGCATATGCATTAGCCAGGATTTAGGTAGGGCTGATGTAACAAGTCTGAAATGAGAGTGGCTTAAGCAGGTAGAAATTTGTTCTTTCTCACTGAACAGTCCAGACCTGAGAGCAATCAAAGCTGTCAGGCAGTTATCAGCTCGATAGCCACACTCCTTCTCAGTCAAGCCTCCACCATCTTTAAGATGTTGTGTGTGGACCACGTGGTCCATGTGGACCATGTGATCACGTCTCCAGTCCAGCTGGAGAGAAGGGGAAAGGACAAAGGGGGATGCAACATTTTCCTTAACTGTGCTATGCTGCCCAGTGCTGCTCACATCCCTTCTCCAGACGCTACGGGCAAGACCTTGGTCACACGACCACACCTGGCCAGAAGGCAGCTGAAAACGCAGTCTTTATTCAGGGCAGTCATGAACACAGCCATCAATGCACGTTCCCTAGAAGAAAAGGAAACGGATACAAGGCAGAAACTAGCCATGTCTAGGGACGGGGACTCCCCAGTCCCTGAGGACTCCCCAGTTCTTCCCCTGCAACATCCTTCCCCTTGGTCTCACCTTCTCCACTGAACTGAACACGATGGCACGCATTGCCCTGGTAAGGAGAGCGTGTGTGAGCAAACTAGGATATGCAGGCAACGGCAGAGCCAACATCGCTATACGGCGTCAAAGAACCACTCTACTCCCAGGTCTGAAGAATGAATTCAAGAAACCAGAGCGAGTTATCTGCACATCAGTTATCTCAATATCAAAAGGAAATAAAAATACTTGCCATACCTGAAGGCGGTTTGTAGAGAGAACCCGAAAAATGGAAGAATGTATTATTTTCTGTTGCTATGTACCAAGTCATCACAACTTAGTCGCTTAAAACAGCACTCACTTGTTATAGTTTCAGAAGTCTGGGCACAGAGTAACCAGATTCTCTGCTCAAGCTCGCACTGGAGTGAAATCAAGACATCAACCAGGGCTACGTTCCCTTCTGGGGTTCAATCTTCTTCCAGATTCACTGGTTTTTGGCAGAATTTAATTCCTCGTGAGTGTGGGACTGAGTGCGGTCCCCATTTTCATCCTCACTGCCAGCCAGGGACCACTGTCAGGTGCTGTCCACATTTTTTTTAATATAGCCCCCATCAGCCAGCATCAGCCCTCACAGGTATTTCACAACATGCTTGTTTGTTTCTTCCAAGACGGCCAGAGCAAGTCTCTCAGACTTCCTTATCCACAACCAAAAAGAAACAGCCTGAAAACCTACCTAATGGAGAGTGGCTTAAGCAGGTAGAAATTTGTTCTTTCTCACTGAACAGTCCAGACCTGAGAGCAATCAAAGCTGTCAGGCAGTTATCAGCTCGATAGCCACACTCCTTCTCAGTCAAGCCTCCACCATCTTTAAGATGTTGTGTGTGGACCACTTGGTCCATGTGGACCATGTGATCACGTCTCCAGTCCAGCTGGAGAGAAGGGAAAGGACAAAGGGGGATGCAACATTTTCCTTAACTGTGCTATGCTGCCCAGTGCTGCTCACATCCCTTCTCCAGACGCTACGGGCAAGACCTTGGTCACACGACCACACCTGGCCAGAAGGCAGCTGAAAACGCAGTCTTTATTCAGGGCAGTCATGAACACAGCCATCAATGCACGTTCCCTAGAAGAAAAGGAAACGGATACAAGGCAGAAACTAGCCATGTCTAGGGACGGGGACTCCCCAGTCCCTGAGGACTCCCCAGTTCTTCCCCTGCAACATCCTTCCCCTTGGTCTCACCTTCTCCACTGAACTGAACACGATGGCACGCATTGCCCTGGTAAGGAGAGCGTGTGTGAGCAAACTAGGATATGCAGGCAACGGCAGAGCCAACATCGCTATACGCGTCCAAAGAACCACTCTACTCCCAGGTCTGAAGAATGAATTCAAGAAACCAGAGCGAGTTATCTGCACATCAGTTATCTCAATATCAAAAGGAAATAAAAATACTTGCCATACCTGAAGGCGGTTTGTAGAGAGAACCCGAAAAATGGAAGAATGTATTATTTTCTGTTGCTATGTACCAAGTCATCACAACTTAGTCGCTTAAAACAGCACTCACTTGTTATAGTTTCAGAAGTCTGGGCACAGAGTAACCAGATTCTCTGCTCAAGCTCGCACTGGAGTGAAATCAAGACATCAACCAGGGCTACGTTCCCTTCTGGGGTTCAATCTTCTTCCAGATTCACTGGTTTTTGGCAGAATTTAATTCCTCGTGAGTGTGGGACTGAGTGCGGTCCCCATTTTCATCCTCACTGCCAGCCAGGGACCACTGTCAGGTGCTGTCCACATTTTTTTTAATATAGCCCCCATCAGCCAGCATCAGCCCTCACAGGTATTTCACAACATGCTTGTTTGTTTCTTCCAAGACGGCCAGAGCAAGTCTCTCAGACTTCCTTATCCACAACCAACCAGAGAAAACCTTGCCTTTTGAAACAGCTTGTACTATTAAGCCTGAAAACCTACCTATCTTAAAATCAACTAATTGGACACCTTAAATACCTGCAAAACCCTTTTCTGAAGCACCTAGATTTGTGTTTGATTGAATAACTGCAAATGGTATCTATCCACCAAGGGCCAGAATATTTGAGGGCCATCTTAGGATTCTGCTCTTTGATCCCTGATGATTCACAACCTTCCTAAATGCAAAACAGGTTCACCGTCTCCCGATAGCCTCATCCCATTAAACCATTAGGTTTTCTTGTTTTTTAAAAATCATCAATCTTGTTATGCTGTGTGGATCTAAGTATTCCACTAAGGCCCTCTTGCATTTTCCAAGCTGACATCACATACTCTACACTCCTTTGACTCCTTTCTCTGACTCAAGCATACTTGCTGTGCTACTTTATTCTTCCATCTGGTTTACTCTGGGAATGCTGCAAGGTACCTCCTCACTCTCTCTTCTCTGTCTAAACTGAGTGCATCCCAAGTGATATTCTTCTGTCGGCATCTGTTTAAACTGGCTGAGATAACAGACTTACTCTCTGGATCCTATTCCTTCCCCTGGCATGTTTTGCGTTCACCAGAAAAATAGTACAGTTTCGTGGCCAGAGCAGACTCTGGAGTCAAGTCAAAACAGATTCATATTTTTCTCTCCAAGCACTTTTCTAACTGAATGTTATTTTGTTACTCCAGTAGTCATGTACAGATGTGAGAGTTAGACCATAAAGAAGGCTGAGTGCCGAAGAAATGATGCTTTCAAACTGTGGTGCTGGAGGACTCTTGAGAGTCCCTTGGACAGCAAAGAAACCAAATAAGTCAATCCTAAAGGAAACCAACCCTGAATATGCATTAGAAAGACAGACACTGAAGCTCCAATACTTTGGCCACCTGATGCAAAGAACCAACACATTGGAAAAGACCCTGATGCTGGGAAAGATTGAGGACAAGAGGAGAAGGAGGCAACAGAGGGTGAAATAGTTGGATGGCATTATCAACACAATGGCCATGAGTTTGGGCAGACTCTGGGAAACGGTGAAGGACGGGGAAAGCCTGGCATGCTGCAGTCCACGGGTCACAAGAGTCAGATATGTCTTAGCGACTAAACAACAACTTCATTACTTAGCCTCTCTACATACCCACTCTTTACTCCATACATTTAGGATAATGCATGTCACACAGGGCTATTGTGAGAATTCAATGACATCATATTCTAGAGAATGCAATGATATAATATGCATAGCATAGAGTAGGTGTGAATTCCAGATTCTCTCTCTCTCCCATCTCCTGTCTCACGTCATTACTTCCCTTCCTTTCTCCTTTTCTTCTTTATCTTCTTTCCACCACCCTCTCAAAAGACGTCTAAAACTGGTGAAGCTGTGGTGACCACATTAAGAGGTAACTGCCTTGTAATATTTTTCAAATATTCCATTTGAATGCCAGCATGGTAAATGGGTTTTGATACCAACCAGTTTTCTCCATGCAAGACTATTTGGGTGACAGAGCAATTGTCTCATTGTCCTGATACCCACTTTTAGCTTTTAGCTAAAATGTGCTTGAGGGCTTCCTGGTAACTGAGTATCCCAAGTTTCGTGGCCCTTTAAGGAGATAACAGACTTACTCTCTGGATCCTATTCCTTCCCCTGGCATGTTTTGCGTTCACCAGAAAAATAGTACAGTTTCGTGGCCAGAGCAGACTCTGGAGTCAAGTCAAAACAGATTCATATTTCTCTCCAAGCACTTTTCTAACTGAATGTTATTTTGTTACTCCAGTAGTCATGTACAGATGTGAGAGTTAGACCATAAAGAAGGCTGAGTGCCGAAGAAATGATGCTTTCAAACTGTGGTGCTGGAGGACTCTTGAGAGTCCCTTGGACAGCAAAGAAACCAAATAAGTCAATCCTAAAGGAAACCAACCCTGAATATGCATTAGAAAGACAGACACTGAAGCTCCAATACTTTGGCCACCTGATGCAAAGAACCAACACATTGGAAAAGACCCTGATGCTGGGAAAGATTGAGGACAAGAGGAGAAGGAGGCAACAGAGGGTGAAATAGTTGGATGGCATTATCAACACAATGGCCATGAGTTTGGGCAGACTCTGGGAAACGGTGAAGGACGGGGAAAGCCTGGCATGCTGCAGTCCACGGGTCACAAGAGTCAGATATGTCTTAGCGACTAAACAACAACTTCATTACTTAGCCTCTCTACATACCCACTCTTTACTCCATACATTTAGGATAATGCATGTCACACAGGGCTATTGTGAGAATTCAATGACATCATATTCTAGAGAATGCAATGATATAATATGCATAGCATAGAGTAGGTGTGAATTCCAGATTCTCTCTCTCTCCCATCTCCTGTCTCACGTCATTACTTCCCTTCCTTTCTCCTTTTCTTCTTTATCTTCTTTCCACCACCCTCTCAAAAGACGTCTAAAACTGGTGAAGCTGTGGTGACCACATTAAGAGGTAACTGCCTTGTAATATTTTTCAAATATTCCATTTGAATGCCAGCATGGTAAATGGGTTTTGATACCAACCAGTTTTCTCCATGCAAGACTATTTGGGTGACAGAGCAATTGTCTCATTGTCCTGATACCCACTTTTTAGCTTTTTAGCTAAAAATGTGCTTGAGGGCTTCCCTGGTAACTCAGTGGCAAAGAGTTTGCCTGCCTATGCAGAAGACACAAGTTCGATCCCTGATCCAGAAAGATCCCACATGCTGCAGAACAACTAAGTCCATGAGCCACAACTATTGAGTCTGTGCTCCAGAGCCTTGAAACTGCAACTATTGAGCCCATGTACCACAACTATTGAAGCCCGTGAGCCCTAGAGCCTGAGTTCCACGACAAGAAAAGTCACCACAACAAGAAAAATCACCACAACAAGAGGCCTGTTTACCTCAACTAGAGAGTAGCCGCATCCCTGCAACTAGAGAAGAGCCTGCAGCAGGAGTGAAAATCCAGAATAGTCAAAAATAAGTAAGTAAATAAATAACTTTAAAAAAAAAAAAGTGCTTGAACTGTGTTCTCATACTCTTCCTGCACTCTAGTAGATTTATGCCCCTTAGGACAAGAGGTCTGGTCTTGAAAGTGTTTCAGATCTCTCCCTTAACAAGTTGCTTCAGCTAAAAGAAGGATTAATGGTTGAAAGTAACTTAACGGAAAAGCTGAGGGTGCCCAAAGGGAAACGTGAAGAACTGCCGGGCATAGGCAATCACTTTGGCAAACTTCTGAAAGTACTGAAATAAAAGGGTCAAGAGTCATCTTGTTAAGTAACGGTCTCAAAGTTCATGGTCACAGTGAGCTAGTATGAATATGTGTGTCCAACATGGACTTAATGTAGGAATTGCCATAAAACTCTTTTTGTTTTTTAATGACAATGCATGATTCTAGCTTGTTGGTGTCTTTTGCAAACATATTGCCCTTGGGGGGGTTTAATTCCAGATTCTCTCTCTCTCCCATCTCCTGTCTCACGTCATTACTTCCCTTCCTTTCTCCTTTTCTTCTTTATCTTCTTTCCACCACCCTCTCAAAAGACGTCTAAAACTGGTGAAGCTGTGGTGACCACATTAAGAGGTAACTGCCTTGTAATATTTTTCAAATATTCCATTTGAATGCCAGCATGGTAAATGGGTTTTGATACCAACCAGTTTTCTCCATGCAAGACTATTTGGGTGACAGAGCAATTGTCTCATTGTCCTGATACCCATTTTTTAGCTTTTTAGCTAAAAATGTGCTTGAGGGCTTCCCTGGTAACTCAGTGGCAAAGAGTTTGCCTGCCTATGCAGAAGACACAAGTTCGATCCCTGATCCAGAAAGATCCCACATGCTGCAGAACAACTAAGTCCATGAGCCACAACTATTGAGTCTGTGCTCCAGAGCCTTGAAACTGCAACTATTGAGCCCATGTACCACAACTATTGAAGCCCGTGAGCCCTAGAGCCTGAGTTCCACGACAAGAAAAGTCACCACAACAAGAAAAATCACCACAACAAGAGGCCTGTTTACCTCAACTAGAGAGTAGCCGCATCCCTGCAACTAGAGAAGAGCCTGCAGCAGGAGTGAAAATCCAGAATAGTCAAAAATAAGTAAGTAAATAAATAACTTTAAAAAAAAAAAAGTGCTTGAACTGTGTTCTCATACTCTTCCTGCACTCTAGTAGATTTATGCCCCTTAGGACAAGAGGTCTGGTCTTGAAAGTGTTTCAGATCTCTCCCTTAACAAGTTGCTTCAGCTAAAAGAAGGATTAATGGTTGAAAGTAACTTAACGGAAAAGCTGAGGGTGCCCAAAGGGAAACGTGAAGAACTGCCGGGCATAGGCAATCACTTTGGCAAACTTCTGAAAGTACTGAAATAAAAGGGTCAAGAGTCATCTTGTTAAGTAACGGTCTCAAAGTTCATGGTCACAGTGAGCTAGTATGAATATGTGTGTCCAACATGGACTTAATGTAGGAATTGCCATAAAACTCTTTTTGTTTTTTAATGACAATGCATGATTCTAGCTTGTTGGTGTCTTTTGCAAACATCATGTTGGTCCCATGAGGAGGGTTTCAGAAGCTAGTCTCCTTGTTAACATTTCCAGGGTCCAGCAACCACCAGAGCCTGAGGACAAACACCACTCTGGGAAAGAATAGAATTGTCAAACGGGGGGCCTCTGCTCCAGGCCCCACAGGTCAGATGTCTTCTTCTTCGCTCCATAAGGATGTGGAGCATGGACGGAAGGGAACAGATAGACTGGCACCAAGTTCTCAAGATCAAGATATAGCAAGCTGGGCTTCCCCGGTGGTCCAGTGGGTAAGGACACCGCCTTGCAGTGCAAGGGGTACCGGTTCGATCCCTGGCCTGGGAGAATCCCATGTGCCGCGGAGCGGCTGGACCCATGTGTCCAATCACCGAGCCGGAGCTCTGGAGCGCATGCGCCTAGAGCAAGTGCTCTGTGACAATGGAGGCCACTGTGATGGGAGGCCCACACGGGCCAAAGAACAAAGATGGATGAAAATAGACAGATGAAAGACCAACAGAAGTGGCCCGCCCCTTCCCTCTCCCTCCGCACCCCACCCCCCCAAAGCAAAAAATTAAAAATAGAAAAGATACAGCAAGCTCATCAGCCCAGGCAGGCCATGCCAAAGTCAAGCCCCCTTTAGTAAAAGGCCCATCTACAAATCATTAGAGACTCAGGGTGCCAAGAAAGCTACTGTATTAGCTCAGTATTGGAGGTAGAAGACTTGCATTTGCCAGATGCTTTACAACTACTTTTTATGAAATATTACTCATAATACCCTGGGAGACAAATGAACAACGTAAACTCCGTTCTATGACTAAGGAAGCAGGCAGCCGTGGAGGCCTTCTGGACGTGAGTAGCAAGCTAATGTTAGAACCTTGGGCCAAGCCCTTCACATCAACACTCTTTCTAGTGAGTAAGTTGTCTGGTAGCAAGAATGTTTTTGAGTGGATGTAAAACTAGGGTCTAAGTCTTTTGCAGTTTTTTTTTTTTTTTTTTTTTTAAATTTGCACCAGGTCTTAGATGCAGCATGTGGGATCTGCAGTCTCTGCTGTGGCATGCAAACTCTTAGTTATGGCATGTGGAATCTAGTTCCCTGACCTGATATAGAACCCAGGTTCCCTGCATTAGGAGCACAGAGTCTTAGCTGCTTGGCCACCAGAGAAGTCCTGCATCTAAGTTTAAAATCTGAGGCAGAGCAAAATTGACCTTAGTGAATCATAACTTGGAATACAAAAGGAGATGGTCTACTTCCCCTTTAGAGTACAGGGCTGTTTGAGTCACATCACATGTATTAGGGTCCAGTCACAGTTATTGTCATAAGGGGACCCCAAAACTGGTTGGCTCAGCCAGTGGAGAGCACCAGCAGGTGACGGAGGAGGAAGCCAGCATGGCTTCCCGGTGGTCCAGTGGGTAAGGACACCGCCTTGCAGTGCAAGGTACCGGTTCGATCCCTGGCCTGGGAGAATCCCATGTGCCGGAGCTGGACCCATGTGTCCAATCACCGAGCCGGAGCTCTGGAGCGCATGCGCCTAGAGCAAGTGCTCTGTGACAATGGAGGCCACTGTGATGGGAGGCCCACACGGGCCAAAGAACAAAGATGGATGAAAATAGACAGATGAAAGACCAACAGAAGTGGCCCGCCCCTTCCCTCTCCCTCCGCACCCCACCCCCCCAAAGCAAAAAATTAAAAATAGAAAAGATACAGCAAGCTCATCAGCCCAGGCAGGCCATGCCAAAGTCAAGCCCCCTTTAGTAAAAGGCCCATCTACAAATCATTAGAGACTCAGGGTGCCAAGAAAGCTACTGTATTAGCTCAGTATTGGAGGTAGAAGACTTGCATTTGCCAGATGCTTTACAACTACTTTTTATGAAATATTACTCATAATACCCTGGGAGACAAATGAACAACGTAAACTCCGTTCTATGACTAAGGAAGCAGGCAGCCGTGGAGGCCTTCTGGACGTGAGTAGCAAGCTAATGTTAGAACCTTGGGCCAAGCCCTTCACATCAACACTCTTTCTAGTGAGTAAGTTGTCTGGTAGCAAGAATGTTTTTGAGTGGATGTAAAACTAGGGTCTAAGTCTTTTGCAGTTTTTTTTTTTTTTTTTTTTTAAATTTGCACCAGGTCTTAGATGCAGCATGTGGGATCTGCAGTCTCTGCTGTGGCATGCAAACTCTTAGTTATGGCATGTGGAATCTAGTTCCCTGACCTGATATAGAACCCAGGTTCCCTGCATTAGGAGCACAGAGTCTTAGCTGCTTGGCCACCAGAGAAGTCCTGCATCTAAGTTTAAAATCTGAGGCAGAGCAAAATTGACCTTAGTGAATCATAACTTGGAATACAAAAGGAGATGGTCTACTTCCCCTTTAGAGTACAGGGCTGTTTGAGTCACATCACATGTATTAGGGTCCAGTCACAGTTATTGTCATAAGGGGACCCCAAAACTGGTTGGCTCAGCCAGTGGAGAGCACCAGCAGGTGACGGAGGGAGGAAGCCAGCATCTCAAATAGCTTAGCCTGCCCTAACAAAACACCACGCCCAGAGGCTTAACCAGTAGAAATGCATTTCTCATAGTCCTAGAGGCTAGAAGATCAAGATCAAAGCACCTGCCAATTCAGTTCCTGGTGAGAGCTCCCTTCCTGGCTTGAAGGGGCACCCTCCCGCCCCTTGCTGTGTCCTCACCCAGCTCTCTCCTGGTTCTTCTTATGAGGGCATTAATCCCATCAGATCAGAGCCCTCTCTTGTGGCCTCACTTAACCTTAATTAGCACCTTATAGATCCTATTCCTAATACAGCCACATTGAGGGGTTGGGCTTCAACATATGAATTTGAAGGAACCACAATTCTGATCATATCAGTCCTCCTAGGGGGCCACTGCAAGCTGGCTGAGCCCCCAGCCAAGGCTCATGGCTCCTATAGAGCCATTCTTCTCTGGGCTTCTGTAACCTCTTCCGACCCGGCTCCTTCTGCCCTAGGGGTCACAGTGGCCCCCTACAGGTATCTACCTGGTGTGTATTACCCTCTCCCTTTGGGTTCCCTGCATCCCTCCATCCTGCCCTACAATTACTTTACAAACTCTCCTCACACAGCCTGGATGGAGTGGACTTTTCTTTCCCTGCACAGGCACCAAAATAACCTGTGGTCGTTGTTCCGTTGCTCACTTTTGAGCCTGTACAAATAGGTATGTGGAAGTCCAGAGTCTTGGAATGAGCGTGCAGGGGCCTTGACGTTTCAGCAACACACCAGAACTCACCCACTGCACGGCAGGACTGGACACCAGCCTCTCTGCCTCTTGACCTTCTTAATGAAATGAAAGGCTCAGATGGTCCCTAAGAGCCCATTTAGCTATAAGGAGGTTCTATAGATCTCCTCCATTGCCCAACCTTCTTCCCTACTCTTCCTTTCCTGCCTCTCTTCCTTTGCACATACATAGTACCTGTCTCCACACCCAGTCCATACCACACAAATCCCCGTGTCAACTGATGAAGAACAGAGGACGACAAGGTTAGAAAGTAAACAGAGAGATCATTTCTTTTCTCCTCACACATCGTGGACTCAGCAAAATGCATGTGACGGAGAGGAAGCCAGCATCTCAAATAGCTTAGCCTGCCCTAACAAAACACCACGCCCAGAGGCTTAACCAGTAGAAATGCATTTCTCATAGTCCTAGAGGCTAGAAGATCAAGATCAAAGCACCTGCCAATTCAGTTCCTGGTGAGAGCTCCCTTCCTGGCTTGAAGGGGCACCCTCCCGCCCCTTGCTGTGTCCTCACCCAGCTCTCTCCTGGTTCTTCTTATGAGGGCATTAATCCCATCAGATCAGAGCCCTCTCTTGTGGCCTCACTTAACCTTAATTAGCACCTTATAGATCCTATTCCTAATACAGCCACATTGAGGGGTTGGGCTTCAACATATGAATTTGAAGGAACCACAATTCTGATCATATCAGTCCTCCTAGGGGGCCACTGCAAGCTGGCTGAGCCCCCAGCCAAGGCTCATGGCTCCTATAGAGCCATTCTTCTCTGGGCTTCTGTAACCTCTTCCGACCCGGCTCCTTCTGCCCTAGGGGTCACAGTGGCCCCCTACAGGTATCTACCTGGTGTGTATTACCCTCTCCCTTTGGGTTCCCTGCATCCCTCCATCCTGCCCTACAATTACTTTACAAACTCTCCTCACACAGCCTGGATGGAGTGGACTTTTCTTTCCCTGCACAGGCACCAAAATAACCTGTGGTCGTTGTTCCGTTGCTCACTTTTGAGCCTGTACAAATAGGTATGTGGAAGTCCAGAGTCTTGGAATGAGCGTGCAGGGGCCTTGACGTTTCAGCAACACACCAGAACTCACCCACTGCACGGCAGGACTGGACACCAGCCTCTCTGCCTCTTGACCTTCTTAATGAAATGAAAGGCTCAGATGGTCCCTAAGAGCCCATTTAGCTATAAGGAGGTTCTATAGATCTCCTCCATTGCCCAACCTTCTTCCCTACTCTTCCTTTCCTGCCTCTCTTCCTTTGCACATACATAGTACCTGTCTCCACACCCAGTCCATACCACACAAATCCCCGTGTCAACTGATGAAGAACAGAGGACGACAAGGTTAGAAAGTAAACAGAGAGATCATTTCTTTTCTCCTCACACATCGTGGACTCAGAACCACTATGAAACCAGACTCGGGAAAATTCCACTTACAATATTAATATTGATTTAAAATTATTTGGCAGTGTGATGGTTGGCATAAATGACAACTTCATAGTTAAACAACCCAGGTTAAAATTGTTTTTGAATATTGACATGCCCAAGGTTAAGGAACTATAAATAGGTCCCTGGTCAGCTAATTCTAAACTAATCCACCCTGGACTTCTGTTAGCATTTAATTAACACAAAACTGCAACAAAGGCAGAAAGAGGCTGGAATCTGGCGTCCAGAAAAGAATTTGGCCAACTGGCAGTTGTGTAACTTGAGCCTCAGATGAAATAAACCTTTAAGCCTTCTCCATTTCCATTTTTGTAAGCTACAAAATCAGCTGCTGCCCCGAGTGTGCATACATTAATCCCCAATTTTCCAAGTTAAAGCTGGGAATGATACAGATAAGGCATGTCCTCAGAGTAGGGTGAAGACGGACACAGACTGCAGCCTTCTGCCTGTGAGACTTTGGGCAAGTTACAGGAGTTCCCGTGCCTCCGTTTCCTCATTCATAAATCATGGATAAAAATTGCCTACCTACCTCAACCAGCAATTCCACTTCTGGACACATCACCAAAGCAGGGCTTCAATGTGATATTTGTACACTCAGGTTCATAGCAGCATCAATGAGAAGCGTTGCAGGACAATTCCTTCTGTGTTTTGCTGATCGTTTTTAAAAAGTAGCAGAATATCCATTCATGCACGCAGCTAACAGTAGATGCCTTCAATGAGTCAGGCACTGTTTGAGGCCATGGGTATGGAATTAAACAAGAAAGACAAGCTACTTTGCTTTCACAGTGCTGATTTTCTATTAGCCTCTTTAGGGGGCTCATACAATTTGTCAATTCCCACCTCTGTGCCTTTGCCGATACTACCCAGAATTCCTTCCCTGCTACTCTTTTCTCTTCAGACAATAACTCGTGGTTTTAGAGTCCAGCTCAAGTCCAAGATCCTCCTTACAACCATTTAACTTCATCTGATCTTGGCTCTGCATTCCCCTTTCCCTAATAGCTCTTGCACCTAGATCCTACCCCCACATGGTTCAGTACCGGCTCATATTGCTCTCTCAACATGACCTGGGATTTGGTCTTGTGTCCTAACCAGAATATGGCCCTCTGATAGTCAAAGTCATCTTCATTTGTTCCCTTGGTGCCCACCCCCCCACAAGAAGATATAGCACATAATGTTTGCCAAGTGAAGGTCACAGCTCTGAGCTTCTTGCATCCCTGGGTGTGACGTGGAACATTGCTTCTCGGTGCCAGGTTGGCACACAATCTCTTTTCTGCAGCTGTGAGTGTAAATTCCTGCCTGCCTTAAATTAAATCTAACCCAATAGGCTAAAATACCTGCTATCAGAAGTATACTTTGTAGGATAGGGTTAAAAACATGTTTAGAGGAACATTTGAATTGATTTTCCCTAAAAGTCAAATATACTTTTTACACTTAAGCAATCACACTGTAAACTGATTTCAAAAAAAAAAAAAAGAACTCTCATATGCCTAGCACTGTGTGCAGGGGAGAAAACCTCTCTTCTATCCTCTTAGGTTCTCCTCCTAGGGCCTGAAAATTAAACTGAGGAAAGACAGATTAACAGGAGAAAATGTTTCTTTTGTATGTATATGAGAGATCTCACAGAAAAAAAATGAACCCCCCCACACAAGAAGTAGTTAAACAAGGGGGCTTATATACCACTTTAACATAGGGCAACAAGTGGTGGAAAAGTAACTAGACAAAGGAAGGTGGATGGGTGGGTTTTCTCGGGGTTGTAAATTACAGGAAGATAAATGTAGAGAGAGAAATAATTAAAGACGAGGGTGGTTGAGGAAGGTTTGTTATGCAGACTCACTTTAGTGCCTCCTCCATTTATGAGAGAATCTCTGGTGGTGAAGAGTTCTTGGCCTCTTCCACGTATGGAAAAGGAAAACACCTTTATTAATGAAATTTATGTTACCTTTTTTAAAAGGAAATTTGGGCTTCCCCTGGTGGTCCAGTGCGTAAGGACACCGCCTTGCAGTGCAAGGGGCGCCGTTTCCATCCCTGGCCTGGGAAGATCCCACGTGCCGCGGAGCGGCTGGACCCATGTGTCCAATCACCGAGCTGGAGCTCTGGAGCGCATGCGCCCAGAGCCGGCACTCTGCAATGACAGAGGCCACCGCGATGGGAGGCCCGCAGGAGCCAAAGAACAAAGACGGATGAAAATAGAGAAATGAAAGACCAATAGAAGTGGCCCTCCCACTCCCCTCCCTCCCCAACTCGACCCCCGCCCAAAAATAAGTAAATAAATAAATCTTTAAAAGGAAATTTATGTCCTGCTTTTGGACAGAAAGAGGGAGGGCAAGAGAGGGTATTGCTTTCAACTCAAAAAGTGGCGTGTGTCAAAGCGGCATGTTGGGGGGGGCAGCATGCTTTAATTTCCTTCTTGTATAAACGGCCAAGGAGGTGGGGACTGGCCATGAGAAGAAGAAACATTAAGCAAAATAACAGGATGGTCAGAAGGTTTAGAGAGTATCTGCAAACTTCATGGAGAGTTGTAAAACATTATTTACAACTAACTTATCTCAATGCTTCAAGTTTGATTTTGAACTAGAATTTTTTTGTCGTTGTTGTCATGGGCCTTTTTGAGGAGGCGAGAAGGACACCGTGACCCATAGCGGTAATGATGCATAACAGCAAAAAAGGAAGTCCAAGGAGACACCACAGACATAAATATCATTATGCAATAAACAGTCCTCAAAAGTTTCTCCTCCTAGGGCCTGAAAATTAAACTGAGGAAAGACAGATTAACAGGAGAAAATGTTTCTTTTGTATGTATATGAGAGATCTCACAGAAAAAAAATGAACCCCCCCACACAAGAAGTAGTTAAACAAGGGGGCTTATATACCACTTTAACATAGGGCAACAAGTGGTGGAAAAGTAACTAGACAAAGGAAGGTGGATGGGTGGGTTTTCTCGGGGTTGTAAATTACAGGAAGATAAATGTAGAGAGAGAAATAATTAAAGACGAGGGTGGTTGAGGAAGGTTTGTTATGCAGACTCACTTTAGTGCCTCCTCCATTTATGAGAGAATCTCTGGTGGTGAAGAGTTCTTGGCCTCTTCCACGTATGGAAAAGGAAAACACCTTTATTAATGAAATTTATGTTACCTTTTTTAAAAGGAAATTTGGGCTTCCCCTGGTGGTCCAGTGCGTAAGGACACCGCCTTGCAGTGCAAGGGGCGCCGTTTCCATCCCTGGCCTGGGAAGATCCCACGTGCCGCGGAGCGGCTGGACCCATGTGTCCAATCACCGAGCTGGAGCTCTGGAGCGCATGCGCCCAGAGCCGGCACTCTGCAATGACAGAGGCCACCGCGATGGGAGGCCCGCAGGAGCCAAAGAACAAAGACGGATGAAAATAGAGAAATGAAAGACCAATAGAAGTGGCCCTCCCACTCCCCTCCCTCCCCAACTCGACCCCCGCCCAAAAATAAGTAAATAAATAAATCTTTAAAAGGAAATTTATGTCCTGCTTTTGGACAGAAAGAGGGAGGGCAAGAGAGGGTATTGCTTTCAACTCAAAAAGTGGCGTGTGTCAAAGCGGCATGTTGGGGGGGGCAGCATGCTTTAATTTCCTTCTTGTATAAACGGCCAAGGAGGTGGGGACTGGCCATGAGAAGAAGAAACATTAAGCAAAATAACAGGATGGTCAGAAGGTTTAGAGAGTATCTGCAAACTTCATGGAGAGTTGTAAAACATTATTTACAACTAACTTATCTCAATGCTTCAAGTTTGATTTTGAACTAGAATTTTTTTGTCGTTGTTGTCATGGGCCTTTTTGAGGAGGCGAGAAGGACACCGTGACCCATAGCGGTAATGATGCATAACAGCAAAAAAGGAAGTCCAAGGAGACACCACAGACATAAATATCTGTGTGTGATTATGCAATAAACAGTCCTCAGTTAGCTACAGAAGATGCAAACTATTTATGTCTTCAACAAAACACAGAATTATCAAATCAATGGTGATACTGTCACTTGGAGTATTGTCTTATTATCTAAATCTAGAAAAGGAGGAGTAAACTTCTTTTTTGATGTTCTCCATTTCAAAGCATTAGTGTGCAGAGAGAACACTGGATTGAGAATCAAGACTTGTATTTCACACCACGTGTTGTCCAGTAGGAACATAAAGGGAGGCACACGCATCATTTTAAATGCTCTAATAGTCCCACTAAAATGAACAGGAAGAAGCAGGCTAGATGAACTTTGGCCCTATATATCTAAAATTCATCATCCCATGTGGTAATATCATTACTAAGCTCTTCTACATTTTTTTCATACCTGGAAAAAGATTCTCTAAAATCTAACCTGGTGGCGCAGTGGATGAAAATCCGCCTGCCAGTGCAGGAGACACAAGTTTGATCCCTGGTCCAAGAAGACTCCACATGCCACGGAGCAACTAAGCCGTGTGCCACAACTGCTGAGATCATGCCCTAGAGCTGGTAAGCGGCAGCTCCTGAAGCCCAAGTGCCTAGAGCCTGTGGTCCATAACAAGAGAAGCCCCTTGCAGTGAAGAACCCATGAACTGAAACAAAGAGAAGCCCCTGCTTTCCACAAGTAGAGAAAGCCCGTGTGCAGCAAGGAAGACCCAGAGCAACCAAAAATAAGTAAATAAAATAAAATCCAACGTCTAGGGACTTCCCTGGTGGGCCAGTGGCTAAGACTCCATGCCCCCAGTGCAGGGGGCCCAGGTTCGTTCCCTGGGCAGGGACATGCCACAACTAAGAATCCCACACACCACAACAAAGATCAAAGATTCTAAGAGCTACAACTTAAGACCTGGTGCAACCAAATAAATACGTAAGTAAATACATAAAAAAAGAAAAAAAAATTAATGTCTGTGTTACACTTACAACACATCGTGGTTTAACCAGATGTCAAGGGCTCAACACCAGCATGTGTTTGGTGGCTGCGGGACTGGGCAGCTTTGCTCTAGACCGGTACCTTGGCCCTAGCTGCGTGGCCTTGGACTTAATCTCTCTGCTCCTAAGTAAACTCACTTTCAAATTGAGAGGGAGAGAGAAATGCCACCCAAACTTTTTACTTATTCATTCATTTATTTATATAGAGTGTGCTGGGTCTTTGTTGCTGTGAAGGCTTCCTTTGGTTTCATTGAGTGGGGGTCATTCTCTAGCTGTGGTCTTCAGGCTTCTCATTCTGGTGGCATCTCTTTTTGCAGAGCAGAGTCTGAGAACACAGGCTTCAGAACTTGCGATTCATGAGCTCAACAGTTGTAGTGCACGGGTTTAGTTGTCCTGCTTCTGAATCAGGGATTGAACCTGTGTCTCCTGCATTGGTAGGCAGATTCTTTACCACTGAGCCACCAGAGAAGTCCCCTAAACTTTTTTCTAGTTTAAATTCTGTTGTGTCTGTAACTTGTATACTAATGGAAAGACAGTCATTCCCAAATTCCAAATGTAGTCATGACATTTATTAGTAACACGCTACTTTTTTATGTAAAAGGAATACATGCTCACTGCGGGAAAAAGATTTTAAAAATACAAAAAAGTATTTTTAAAAAATCTGTAATCTCCAAATGTATATATTATTAATACATTGATAAATTTTCTTCATGAATTCCTTTTTTAAACTCAAGGAACAAGGCTGAAAGTTTGGGAAGCAATTAGTATACTGCTATACTCTTCCTTAAGTATTTTTTTTAAGTCACATAATTTACTTTCCAAGAAAACAGATTTACCTTGAATATCCAATTTTTCCCCTCTCTGTTTCTGTTTTCTTTTCTTACAGAGATACATGTAACATCATATGTTTCAGATACACAACATAATCTATATATGGCATATATATATATGGCAAAGTGATCCCCACAATAACTTAGCATTCATCACTAAACGGAGGTACAATTTTTTTTTCTTATGATGGGAATTTTTAAGATCTTCTCTTAGCACCTTGCAAATATATTTGTTTATCTTATCACTGGAACTTTGTACCTTTGACCTTCTTTATCTGTTTCAACAAATAAATCGTAAGTAAATACATAAAAAAGAAAAAAATTAATGTCTGTGTTACACTTACAACACATCGTGGTTTAACCAGATGTCAAGGGCTCAACACCAGCATGTGTTTGGTGGCTGCGGACTGGGCAGCTTTGCTCTAGACCGGTACCTTGGCCCTAGCTGCGTGGCCTTGGACTTAATCTCTGCTCCTAAGTAAACTCACTTTCAAATTGAGAGGGAGAGAGAAATGCCACCCAAACTTTTTACTTATTCATTCATTTATTTATATAGAGTGTGCTGGGTCTTTGTTGCTGTGAAGGCTTCCTTTGGTTTCATTGAGTGGGGGTCATTCTCTAGCTGTGGTCTTCAGGCTTCTCATTCTGGTGGCATCTCTTCTTGCAGAGCAGAGTCTGAGAACACAGGCTTCAGAACTTGCGATTCATGAGCTCAACAGTTGTAGTGCACGGGTTTAGTTGTCCTGCTTCTGAATCAGGGATTGAACCTGTGTCTCCTGCATTGGTAGGCAGATTCTTTACCACTGAGCCACCAGAGAAGTCCCCTAAACTTTTTTCTAGTTTAAATTCTGTTGTGTCTGTAACTTGTATACTAATGGAAAGACAGTCATTCCCAAATTCCAAATGTAGTCATGACATTTATTAGTAACACGCTACTTTTTTATGTAAAAGGAATACATGCTCACTGCGGGAAAAAGATTTTAAAAATACAAAAAAGTATTTTTAAAAAATCTGTAATCTCCAAATGTATATATTATTAATACATTGATAAATTTTCTTCATGAATTCCTTTTTTAAACTCAAGGAACAAGGCTGAAAGTTTGGGAAGCAATTAGTATACTGCTATACTCTTCCTTAAGTATTTTTTTTAAGTCACATAATTTACTTTCCAAGAAAACAGATTTACCTTGAATATCCAATTTTTCCCCTCTCTGTTTCTGTTTTCTTTTCTTACAGAGATACATGTAACATCATATGTTTCAGATACACAACATAATCTATATATGGCATATATATATATGGCAAAGTGATCCCCACAATAACTTAGCATTCATCACTAAACGGAGGTACAATTTTTTTTTCTTATGATGGGAATTTTTAAGATCTTCTCTTAGCACCTTGCAAATATATTTGTTTATCTTATCACTGGAACTTTGTACCTTTGACCTTCTTTATCTGTTTCACTCATTTGCATATCTTTTTCATATGAAAAGCACCCAAATCATTTTCTTTCAAAATCAGTTCACTATGGGAACTTTGCTTGAATCGGCTTGTGTCATTTCTGTAGTCTTTTATTTCCATGACTCCTCGTCTTGGGAGCCTTTAGTTTCCATCAATTTTCTCTCCTCGTTTGTCATCTGTATGCAAGGTCACCCGCATCTGTATGTCTGTCTGGGACCTCACTGGTCAAACCACAGAGGTCGCCCTCTCCCGGGACAATTTCCTAGGCAATGCCAGGGTCTTACTCTTCAGTAAGAGTAACCAGGCCGTCCAAGGCTCAGCTGGACTGTCAAAGGTGGCAATGACTTCAGATGAGCACCTCAGAGCAATGGTAAAATTTAGTCCAAAGTGCTTCCTCTTCCTTTCTGAAGGTGTTTTTATTTTTTAAACCCAGTAATGAGTCAAAACATAGGGACTAAAATAACTATTGAATCTTTAACATATTTATCTGTGGGAGCTGTTGGATTTAAGAAATGATGAGAAGAAAATAGGGTTTATCTCCCTCCAAAGGCCTTCCTTTCCTTTTCTTTCTTTCTTTCTATCTTTTTTTTTTCCTGATCCCTTCTTTGTCTTTCGTCTTTCAGAGAGGAGCGTGTGTGTGTGTGTGTGTGTGTGATTGCAAAAGTGCATAGCCAGAGAGGAGAGGAAATGGAATTAAAGGTGAAATGAGTACCCACCCTGGCAGCAGGGCGCACATTACTGAGGCCCTATATCTCCTTACATCCCAAACTAGACCCCAGCGCCCCCACCTCCTCAGCCCCCGCCAGGACCCCCCCATCTTTGATATGCTAATCGCGGCTGTGGGTCGTTCGAGCTGGCAAGAGAGCAGAGGCTTTCAGAAGGCTGACACGTTACAAAGCTGCAAACTTCAAAGCCTGGTTTAAAAGGGTCTGTTCTCATCCAGCAAAATAAGTTTGCTTTTTACAATGCCGAAGAGAAAATCCCAACAAATTAGAGTGGAATCTTAAACAATGAAGCAGGACCAACTCAGAAATAAGGAACCAATTAATGCTATCAACATGGCTTCTATCTGTCCTTAGGACTTTAATCACTTCCAGATGAGAGCACGCATCTGATTAGGGTCCTCGGGCAGCTCGCTCCTCCATCAGGGCTCAGCGAAAAGAAGAAGCAGGAGGCTCGAGGCTGGAGTCCAAGGTTTGGACTCATCAGCAGGTTACACTCTACCTTGAACCAGGTTGACGTGGTTTCTGGCAGACAGTCCAACAGAGGGTAAGAACGTCAAGGAATGCAAGTTGTATATTTTAGAAACATGTATGTGATTTGTTGGGAGTTATTCTGACTCCCAATAAAAATCAAGGTACCTCATCAGGGCTGGCCCTAGAAGTTCATAAAGGGCTTACGCTCCCCCCATCATCTTATTTTGTGGCCCAGGTTCTGGTACCACATGCAAGTTCATGCGTTCGATGCAATATTAAACCACTCTACCCAAAATGTTGGAGTATGGAGTGGAGAAAGGCTTATCGCAGAGCCAAGCAAGGAAAACCAGTGGCATATGCTCAAAGCACCCTGAAATTTCCAGTGGTTTTCAGGGAGCTTTTAACAGGTAAAATTTGGGGCGAGGGATGCAGGGTGTGTAACTTTGTTCTGATTCATTGGTGGTGAAGTAGCAGGGTAGCGATACTCCAAGGGTCTGGTGATCAGCCTGAAATCACCATCCTCCGCCAGGGCGGGGCTTTATTTCCTGCAGAAGAGCTCAAAGATGCTGTTCTGTAAATCCCTTGAGGAGGAGCCAGGGCCCTGTCTTAATCACTTCACTCTCCTTTCCTGATTGCTCCTCTTCTATTTATGCATTCCCTTGCCTCCTTGATTAGCAACTGTTTGAATCTGCCCTTTGGAGTTCAGGGAAGGTCTAGGAGGCCTAAGCCTATTTCCTACAAACAAGAGGAAGGGAGAGGGATCAGAAATGATTTGTACCTGGAAGAGTCCTGCTCAGTTTTAATCTACAATTCTCCCATTTTTTAAACTTCATCTCCTTGGCACTTATTTGTTGCTTTAGTCTCTCACATGTCCAACTCTTTTGCGACCCCGTGAACTGCGGCCCGTCAAGTTTGTATGTCCAAGGGATTCTCTAGACAAGAACACTGGAGTGGGTTGCCATTTCCTCCTCCAGGGGATCTTCCCCACCCAGGGGTTGAACCCTACACATGGGCAGGTGGATTCTTTAGCACTAAGTCACCTGGGAAGCCCTTGGCTCTTATTTTTTTTATTTTGGCTGCAGTTTTTGTGGCTCCTCAGGTTTTCTCTAGCTACAGCAAGAAGGGGCTACTCTTCATTGCGGTGCCCAAGCTTCGATGGCTTCTCTTGTTTGCAGAGCACAGGTCTAGGCTCACAGGCCCAGTCGTTGTGGCTGGCTGGCCTTAAATTCCCACTCAGAAGTTGTGGTGGATGGGATTAGTTGCTCCAAGGCATGCGGGATCTTCTCAGGACCAGAGGGCGAACCTGTGTCCCCTACGTTGGCAAGCAGATTCCTGTCCATTGTGCCACCAGGGAAGTCCTTTCTTTTTGGCTCCTGAAGAAAGTATTTTAGTCTATGACCTGGTCTGCTTCGGCTGTCATAACCAAATACCACAGACAGGGTAGCTTAAACAACAGAATCTATCTTTTCACAGTTTGGGAGGCTGGAAGTCAAAGATCAAGGTGTTGACAGGACTGGGGTGTAATGAGGACTCTCTCTGGATTGTAACTGGCCACCATCTTGCTGCAGTTCACAGGACCTCCACGCTGAGTGTCTGGGGTGGAGACAGCTCTGCCTCCTTTTCGAAGGACAATAATCCTACTGGATTAGGACCCCACCCTTACGACCTCATTTAACCTTAATTTTCTTTTTAAGGACCCCAAAACAAACGAAAGCCGATTGCTCCTCTTCTAAGCATTCCCTTGCCTCCTTGATTAGCAACTGTTTGAATCTGCCCTTTGGAGTTCAGGGAAGGTCTAGGAGGCCTAAGCCTATTTCCTACAAACAAGAGGAAGGAGAGGGATCAGAAATGATTTGTACCTGGAAGAGTCCTGCTCAGTTTTAATCTACAATTCTCCCATTTTTAAACTTCATCTCCTTGGCACTTATTTGTTGCTTTAGTCTCTCACATGTCCAACTCTTTTGCGACCCCGTGAACTGCGGCCCGTCAAGTTTGTATGTCCAAGGGATTCTCTAGACAAGAACACTGGAGTGGGTTGCCATTTCCTCCTCCAGGGGATCTTCCCCACCCAGGGGTTGAACCCTACACATGGGCAGGTGGATTCTTTAGCACTAAGTCACCTGGGAAGCCCTTGGCTCTTATTTTTTTTATTTTGGCTGCAGTTTTGTGGCTCCTCAGGTTTTCTCTAGCTACAGCAAGAAGGGGCTACTCTTCATTGCGGTGCCCAAGCTTCGATGGCTTCTCTTGTTTGCAGAGCACAGGTCTAGGCTCACAGGCCCAGTCGTTGTGGCTGGCTGGCCTTAAATTCCCACTCAGAAGTTGTGGTGGATGGGATTAGTTGCTCCAAGGCATGCGGGATCTTCTCAGGACCAGAGGGCGAACCTGTGTCCCCTACGTTGGCAAGCAGATTCCTGTCCATTGTGCCACCAGGGAAGTCCTTTCTTTTTGGCTCCTGAAGAAAGTATTTTAGTCTATGACCTGGTCTGCTTCGGCTGTCATAACCAAATACCACAGACAGGGTAGCTTAAACAACAGAATCTATCTTTTCACAGTTTGGGAGGCTGGAAGTCAAAGATCAAGGTGTTGACAGGACTGGGGTGTAATGAGGACTCTCTCTGGATTGTAACTGGCCACCATCTTGCTGCAGTTCACAGGACCTCCACGCTGAGTGTCTGGGGTGGAGACAGCTCTGCCTCCTTTTCGAAGGACAATAATCCTACTGGATTAGGACCCCACCCTTACGACCTCATTTAACCTTAATTTTCTTTTTAAGGACGCTGTCTCCAAATACAGCCTTACTGGGGTTAGAGCTTAAAAGGGCTTCAGAATATATGCCACTCCAAAATATACCACTTTGGTATGAGGATTATTCGGAGCTGAAAGTAACTGGGAATCAACAGATGTAGAAAGAAGCCTTCCCTTATCAGAGTAGAAGCAGCAAGTTCTGAGACAGAAGGCTGCCATAATTCCCTCTCCAGGATGAATCCAATCCCAGAAGGGAAATAAAACCTATCCTAAACCCCTCCCCCATGGGAGCAGTGAAGGATGCAGGCTGAACTATCACTCAGACGTGTATAGACAAACATTATCACAAACTTTCTTATCTGTCCTTTGTTCTCCTAAAAACCCATTTGTCTTTCCTAAAGAAACCTATTCACTCTGCCATAAAAGCCTTTTCTCCCCTCCTTCCCCCTACTAAGTTAGGTATATAAGCCTCTAGCTTTTGCCATTTAACCAGCCAGCTACCTCTTTTGTTAACTCCCGTGTGCAAAAGAATAATCTTTTGCTCCTGTTAATCTGTCTTTTGTTAGTTTAATTCACAGGCCTCCAGTTTTCAGAACCTAAGAGGGTAGAGAAAAATGTTTTCCCTACAGGCTTCAACTTATGAATCTGGGTTGTGGGTTAGGGAGGACAAAATTCAGTCCATAGCAGTCTTCAGGCTTCCTCAACCAATCAAAATCCTAATGCCTATCTCTGGAGAACAAGAACAGCCGGCAAGGGAAAGAGCTGTGTCCATGAGGAGAAAATGAGAGGGAACTGGGGGTGATGAACCCTGGCCAAAATGGCACATGCCTGCCTTCCTCCCTAGGTTAGACCTGGGGTCTCCACCACCTCCAGCCTTACTTGGGGGCTTCCCTTGTAGCTCAGCTGGTAAAGAATCCACCTACAATGTTGGAGACCTTGATTCCTGGGTTGGGAAGTTCTCCTAGAGAAAGGATAGGTTACCCAGTCCAGTATTCTTGACTGGAGAATTCCAGAAGTCCAACACAGGAGAAGCTCTGAAGACCAAATGAAAGGTAGCTGTTTAGTAAGAGGCATTGTTTACATTTATAAGGAAAAACTCTATCTGTGAGGGTGTTTCCTCTGCACTGGGAAGAGGAGACTAAATCCTAAAAGTCTTATCAGTGGGAAGGCTAACTTAAATCGTTATCACCTTTCCCTTGTTTACTCTGCTTTTCCTGGGAACCTGCTGGAACAATCTCCCACCCCATCCAACGTCTTCTTTTGTCTTCCAGATTTGCATGAGGATTATTCGGAGCTGAAAGTAACTGGGAATCAACAGATGTAGAAAGAAGCCTTCCCTTATCAGAGTAGAAGCAGCAAGTTCTGAGACAGAAGGCTGCCATAATTCCCTCTCCAGGATGAATCCAATCCCAGAAGGGAAATAAAACCTATCCTAAACCCCTCCCCCATGGGAGCAGTGAAGGATGCAGGCTGAACTATCACTCAGACGTGTATAGACAAACATTATCACAAACTTTCTTATCTGTCCTTTGTTCTCCTAAAAACCCATTTGTCTTTCCTAAAGAAACCTATTCACTCTGCCATAAAAGCCTTTTCTCCCCTCCTTCCCCCTACTAAGTTAGGTATATAAGCCTCTAGCTTTTGCCATTTAACCAGCCAGCTACCTCTTTTGTTAACTCCCGTGTGCAAAAGAATAATCTTTTGCTCCTGTTAATCTGTCTTTTGTTAGTTTAATTCACAGGCCTCCAGTTTTCAGAACCTAAGAGGGTAGAGAAAATGTTTTCCCTACAGGCTTCAACTTATGAATCTGGGTTGTGGGTTAGGGAGGACAAAATTCAGTCCATAGCAGTCTTCAGGCTTCCTCAACCAATCAAAATCCTAATGCCTATCTCTGGAGAACAAGAACAGCCGGCAAGGGAAAGAGCTGTGTCCATGAGGAGAAAATGAGAGGGAACTGGGGGTGATGAACCCTGGCCAAAATGGCACATGCCTGCCTTCCTCCCTAGGTTAGACCTGGGGTCTCCACCACCTCCAGCCTTACTTGGGGGCTTCCCTTGTAGCTCAGCTGGTAAAGAATCCACCTACAATGTTGGAGACCTTGATTCCTGGGTTGGGAAGTTCTCCTAGAGAAAGGATAGGTTACCCAGTCCAGTATTCTTGACTGGAGAATTCCAGAAGTCCAACACAGGAGAAGCTCTGAAGACCAAATGAAAGGTAGCTGTTTAGTAAGAGGCATTGTTTACATTTATAAGGAAAAACTCTATCTGTGAGGGTGTTTCCCCTCTGCACTGGGAAGAGGAGACTAAATCCCTAAAAGTCTTATCAGTGGGGAAGGCTAACTTAAATCTGCGTTATCACCTTTCCCTTGTTTACTCTGCTTTTCCTGGGAACCTGCTGGAACAATCTCCCCACCCCATCCAACGTCTTCTTTTGTCTTCAGCTGGAGATTGTATTGGTCAAGGTGACTTGGGGTCATTTCCGGAAGTTACTCAGTTTTCCTGGGTCTTTCCCAGGTCTGCAGGAAGGACACATGTGATTGCACTTGTTTGTTTTTGTCCCGTTGATCTGTCTTTTATTAGAGACAAAATCTAGCCAAGAACCTCGAAGGGTGGAGGAAAAATTATTTTCCTATACTATACTATATATAGCAAGATTAACCTCATTTTTAAAAACTCATAGAAAACAATACTGGAAGGAAACAGAGCACATGCTTTTCTTTCCTGTATGGACAGCATTCTAAATAATTGCCTCATCTGAGATTTACGTAATTCCCACTCAAACCCCGCTTCCCAGGTCCAGAAGGAAGTCTGGGATCCTCCCCAGGTCTCCTGAACTCCAGAGGGCTCAGCTGCTGAGATCTGCTGCTCCGTTTCCTGACGTCTTACCACCCTCAGCTCTTCCCCTCAGCTCCTCCCCTGCCCCCGCTTTCTTTTTTCTCCTCCATTGCTTTGGGTAGAATAGCCTCAACTGGGGGTGAGGGAGCACAGAGAAGGGTGGCCATGTCATCGCAGCACTTAAAATTCCTCCAGCCACCCGACCCTGGTGAATCCCCCCCCCCCGCCCCGCCCACATCTGCACAGCACCGGGTCTACCACCTGTCACATCACAGCTCCGCCCACCCGCCCCTTCACACCCCTCCCTCCAGTCTGCTCCTTCCCACCCCCCACTAAACCCAGAGTGCCCAGGAACTCCTTGTTCTCCTGCCGAGGTGTGTAATCGCCTTCCTGCCTCTAGCGACCCAGCCTGGGTGACCAGCCCTCAGGCATTTACCCCCTGAAGTGTCTGGTCAGGGTATTTTACCAAACAAAAGCCCACCTATTCCAGAGAAAGGCTCTGCCGCTGTCTGACAGGCAGAAGCAGGTGCCGTCTTGGCGTCTTTTCCTTGCCAAACTTTTCTGAAAGCAGTATTAATTTCCCAGCAGTGGTTCTAGGAGACTAAATCCCTAAAAGTCTTATCAGTGGGGAAGGCTAACTTAAATCTGCGTTATCACCTTTCCCTTGTTTACTCTGCTTTTCCTGGGAACCTGCTGGAACAATCTCCCCACCCCATCCAACGTCTTCTTTTGTCTTCAGCTGGAGATTGTATTGGTCAAGGTGACTTGGGGTCATTTCCGGAAGTTACTCAGTTTTCCTGGGTCTTTCCCAGGTCTGCAGGAAGGACACATGTGATTGCACTTGTTTGTTTTTGTCCCGTTGATCTGTCTTTTATTAGAGACAAAATCTAGCCAAGAACCTCGAAGGGTGGAGGAAAAATTATTTTCCTATACTATACTATATATAGCAAGATTAACCTCATTTTTAAAAACTCATAGAAAACAATACTGGAAGGAAACAGAGCACATGCTTTTCTTTCCTGTATGGACAGCATTCTAAATAATTGCCTCATCTGAGATTTACGTAATTCCCACTCAAACCCCGCTTCCCAGGTCCAGAAGGAAGTCTGGGATCCTCCCCAGGTCTCCTGAACTCCAGAGGGCTCAGCTGCTGAGATCTGCTGCTCCCGTTTCCTGACGTCTTACCACCCTCAGCTCTTCCCCTCAGCTCCTCCCCTGCCCCCGCTTTCTTTTTTCTCCTCCATTGCTTTGGGTAGAATAGCCTCAACTGGGGGTGAGGGAGCACAGAGAAGGGTGGCCATGTCATCGCAGCACTTAAAATTCCTCCAGCCACCCGACCCTGGTGAATCCCCCCCCCCCGCCCCGCCCACATCTGCACAGCACCGGGTCTACCACCTGTCACATCACAGCTCCGCCCACCCGCCCCTTCACACCCCTCCCTCCAGTCTGCTCCTTCCCACCCCCCACTAAACCCAGAGTGCCCAGGAACTCCTTGTTCTCCTGCCGAGGTGTGTAATCGCCTTCCTGCCTCTAGCGACCCAGCCTGGGTGACCAGCCCTCAGGCATTTACCCCCTGAAGTGTCTGGTCAGGGTATTTTACCAAACAAAAGCCCACCTATTCCAGAGAAAGGCTCTGCCGCTGTCTGACAGGCAGAAGCAGGTGCCGCTGGGCTTTGGCTGAAAGTAGCATTTTTACCTTTACAACAAGTATTTTCCAAACTTTTCTGACAAGCATGTATTAATTTCCAAAAAAATTTAAGTGAGAAATCACATATAGACAAGTGGTTCTCAACCGGGGACAATTTTGCAGCCCTAGGGGACATATGGATTTCCCTGGTGACTCAGATGGTTAAGAATCTACCTGTAATACAGGAGACTCAGGTTCGACCCCTGGGTTGGGACGATCCCCTGGAAAAAGGAATGGCAACCCACTCCAGTATTCTTGCCTGAAGAATTCCATGGACAGAGGAACATCCAAAAGAAGATCAGTTAAAGTGGGATTTGTTAAAGGAAACTATTCCCTTTATGTTGGCAGAATAATAACAACTACGAATCACTGAGAATTTACTCTACAGCCTAAACACACTTGATCTCCGAAGCTAAGCAGGTTAGAACCTGGATGGGAAAATTAACTCGGCTCCTAATTCTGGTGGCTCAGCTGAATCTGCCTGCCACGCAGGAGGTGAAGGAGACACCAGTTCAATCCTTGGGTTCGAAAGATCCCCTGGAAAAGGGGAGGCAACCCACTCTAGTATTCTTGCCTGGAGAATCCCATGAACAGAGGAGCCTGGTGGGGTATGGTCCGTGAAGTCCCAAAGAGGCCGACAAGATTGAAGTGACTGAGCTCACAATGCATGCCCCAGCAGGCCCTGTAAAGCAAGTAACTGTGGGCATTCCCTTTCTGAGAATGAGGGAACCAGACTGAGGTCAGGAGGAGCAAATAACAGGCCAAGGTCACACAGACCGTGTGATAGACACAGGATGACCCGCGACAGAGAAGTGTCAGGTCGGGAGGAAGTGGCGATCACGTTCACACTCGGGTCCTAGACTTGTCACACTCACATACTTCCTGTCTCTCCACCCTGCTGCTGAGCAGAGAAGGCATTGAAGGAAACATGAAGCTTTGGTCACTAAATTTCATCCCCAAATTGTGAACTGGCAATGTTGTGTTTTGTAAATAGAACTTCAAAAGTGTGTTTCATTCAAGAGGTTTGATTTTTGGTCAACGGGGCAAACCCCTTTGGGTCGGGGACAGGCAGAAGCATGCCGCTGGGCTTTGGCTGAAAGTAGCATTTTTACCTTTACAACAAGTATTTTCCAAACTTTTCTGACAAGCATGTATTAATTTCCAAAAAAATTTAAGTGAGAAATCACATATAGACAAGTGGTTCTCAACCGGGGACAATTTTGCAGCCCTAGGGGACATATGGATTTCCCTGGTGACTCAGATGGTTAAGAATCTACCTGTAATACAGGAGACTCAGGTTCGACCCCTGGGTTGGGACGATCCCCTGGAAAAAGGAATGGCAACCCACTCCAGTATTCTTGCCTGAAGAATTCCATGGACAGAGGAACATCCAAAAAGAAGATCAGTTAAAGTGGGATTTGTTAAAGGAAACTATTCCCTTTATGTTGGCAGAATAATAACAACTACGAATCACTGAGAATTTACTCTACAGCCTAAACACACTTGATCTCCCGAAGCTAAGCAGGTTAGAACCTGGATGGGAAAATTAACTCGGCTCCTAATTCTGGTGGCTCAGCTGAATCTGCCTGCCACGCAGGAGGTGAAGGAGACACCAGTTCAATCCTTGGGTTCGAAAGATCCCCTGGAAAAGGGGAGGCAACCCACTCTAGTATTCTTGCCTGGAGAATCCCATGAACAGAGGAGCCTGGTGGGGTATGGTCCGTGAAGTCCCAAAGAGGCCGACAAGATTGAAGTGACTGAGCTCACAATGCATGCCCCAGCAGGCCCTGTAAAGCAAGTAACTGTGGGCATTCCCTTTCTGAGAATGAGGGAACCAGACTGAGGTCAGGAGGAGCAAATAACAGGCCAAGGTCACACAGACCGTGTGATAGACACAGGATGACCCGCGACAGAGAAGTGTCAGGTCGGGAGGAAGTGGCGATCACGTTCACACTCGGGTCCTAGACTTGTCACACTCACATACTTCCTGTCTCTCCACCCTGCTGCTGAGCAGAGAAGGCATTGAAGGAAACATGAAGCTTTGGTCACTAAATTTCATCCCCAAATTGTGAACTGGCAATGTTGTGTTTTGTAAATAGAACTTCAAAAGTGTGTTTCATTCAAGAGGTTTGATTTTTGGTCTTTAATCATGTTACCAGTACACTAAATATACACATATGATTTATAATATATATTTATATTTATTTATTTATATTTATTTATTTTTATTTATTTGTATATTTATTTATATTTGTATATATATATATATTTTATATATACATGTAGTTTTTTTAAATACTTTGAAATGTACATTTTTAAATATGATGAGAGAAGGGGAGGTAGGCCAGATGGCTTCACTGGAGATCCACCAAGGGTTTAAATAAGAGTATCAGTTCTACACAATCTCTTCTAGAAAAACAGAAGAGGAGAAGACACTTCCCAATCTATTTTATGAAGCTAGTATTAACCCTAATACCAAACCAGACAAAGACAGTACAAAAATTGAGAACTAGAGACAAATATCCTTCATGAATATAGATGCAAAAAATCCTTAGCAAAATATTAGCAAATAGAATTCAGCAATATATAAGAATTATTTATCATGACCAAGGGGGCTTTCTTTCAGCGATATAAAAATCGTTCATATTTGAAAGTCAACCAATATAATCTATACATGATCAGACAGACCCTTCAATGCAAAAAAAGCATTTGACGAAATTCGACATCCATTCATGATAAGAAATAACAGAAAAATAAGAACAGAGGGAAAGTTCTTCAACTTGATTTTAGAAACGTACCACAAAAAAAAAAAAAAAAAAACCTACAGCTAACCTTTTACTTAGTGGTAAAAGACTGTTTTCTCCCAAAGATCAGGAGCAAGACAAGGATATCCGCTCTCATCACTCTTACGTAACATGGTGTAGAAAGTTCTAGCGTGTGCAAAAAAAGGAAAGGTAAAGGAAAACAAGTAAAGGAAAACTAGGCCAAGGTCACACAGACCGTGTGATAGACACAGGATGACACGCGACAGAGAAGTGTCAGGTCGGGAGGAAGTGGCGATCACGTTCACACTCGGGTCCTAGACTTGTCACACTCACATACTTCCTGTCTCTCCACCCTGCTGCTGAGCAGAGAAGGCATTGAAGGAAACATGAAGCTTTGGTCACTAAATTTCATCCCCAAATTGTGAACTGGCAATGTTGTGTTTTGTAAATAGAACTTCAAAAGTGTGTTTCATTCAAGAGGTTTGATTTTTGGTCTTTAATCATGTTACCAGTACACTAAATATACACATATGATTTATAATATATATTTATATTTATTTATTTATATTTATTTATTTTTATTTATTTGTATATTTATTTATATTTGTATATATATATATATATTTTATATATACATGTAGTTTTTTTAAATACTTTGAAATGTACATTTTTAAATATGATGAGAGAAGGGGAGGTAGGCCAGATGGCTTCACTGGAGATCCACCAAGGGTTTAAATAAGAGTATCAGTTCTACACAATCTCTTCTAGAAAAACAGAAGAGGAGAAGACACTTCCCAATCTATTTTATGAAGCTAGTATTAACCCTAATACCAAACCAGACAAAGACAGTACAAAAATTGAGAACTAGAGACAAATATCCTTCATGAATATAGATGCAAAAAATCCTTAGCAAAATATTAGCAAATAGAATTCAGCAATATATAAGAATTATTTATCATGACCAAGGGGGCTTTCTTTCAGCGATATAAAAATCGTTCATATTTGAAAGTCAACCAATATAATCTATACATGATCAGACAGACCCTTCAATGCAAAAAAAGCATTTGACGAAATTCGACATCCATTCATGATAAGAAATAACAGAAAAATAAGAACAGAGGGAAAGTTCTTCAACTTGATTTTAGAAACGTACCACAAAAAAAAAAAAAAAAAAAACCTACAGCTAACCTTTTACTTAGTGGTAAAAGACTGTTTTCTCCCAAAGATCAGGAGCAAGACAAGGATATCCGCTCTCATCACTCTTACGTAACATGGTGTAGAAAGTTCTAGCGTGTGCAGAAAGGAAAGGAAAGGAAATAAAAGGTACACATATCAGAAAGTTAGAAGGAAAACTATCCCTATTTGCAGATGACATGTAATAATTGTGTAGAAAAGCCCAAGGAATTTATGAAAAGAATGTAGATGTATGACAGAAATCAAACCAATATTGTAAATCAATCATTAATCAATTAAAAATAAGTTAATCCTAAAAAAAGAAAAAAATAAAGAAGCCTACAGGATATCAAATAAATATATAAAACTCAATTGTATTCCTACATATTAGCAATGGATATGTGAAAACAAAAATTTTAACTATAATGCCATTTACAGTCACTCAAAAAAAAATGTAAAATGTATTTCAGAATATAACATAGGAAAAAAAATCTTTATGATCTAGGGCTATATAAAGAGTTCTTAGATTTGATACCAAAAGCATTATTCATAAAAGGAAAAATTAATAAACTGGACTTCATCAAAACTGAACTCTGGCTCTGGGAAGTACCCTCTTAAGAAAATGACAAGATTAGCTATAGAGGGAAGAAACTAGCCTTAAACCATGTGTCTGCCAGTGGACTTCTTGTTGTTGTTTAGTTCCTAGGTCATGTTTGATTCTTTGTGACCCTATGGACTGTAGTCCACCAGGCTCCTCTGTCAATGGGATTTTCCAGGCAAGAATACTGGACCGGGTTGCCGTTTCCTACTCTAATAAATGTAGTATAGCAGTCTTCTTTGCAATAGCCAAAACCTGGAAACAGCCCAGGTGTCCTTCAATGGGCAAATGTTTAAACAGATTGTGGTATATCTATACCATGGCTATGGTTCAGCAGTAACAGTATCAAACTATTGATACAGTCAGCAATCCTGATGAATCACCAGAGAATTACGCTGACTGCCCAAGGCCGATCCCAAAGGTTACACACTACGTGATTCCATTTATATCACATTCTTGAAATGAAGAAAAGGTTAGGGTTAAGGATGAGTTCAGGGCAAGAGAGAAACAGTTATGGCTATAAAAGCACAACCCGGGGATTTTTTTTTTTATGTTTTACCTCTTTTTTTTTTTTTTTTTTTTTTTGCGGGGGGGTGGATGTTGAGGAGGGAGGGGGGCGGGCCGGCCACTACTTCTATTGGTCTTTCATTTATCTATGTTCATCCATCTTTGCTCTTTGGCCCATGTGGGCCTCCCATCGCAGCCGCCTCTGTTGTTGCAGAGCGCCGGCTCTGGGCTCACGCGCTCCAGAGCTCCGGCTCGGTTATTGGACACATCGGTCCAGCCGCTCCGCAGCACGTGGGATCTTCCCAGGCCAGGGATCGAACCGGTGCCCCTTGCACTGCAAGGCGGTGTCCTTACCCACTGAACCACCAGGGAAGGGAAGCCCCCAGGGGATTCTTATAATAGAAATAGACTCTTCTATTTCGACTTTTCATGTCCACATCTTGGTTGTACACGCCGTTACCACACATGGGAAACTAGGTAAAAGGTAAAGCAAATTCCTCCGTATTATTTCTTACAACTACATATGAAAATATGATGTCAAAATAGAAAATTTGGGCTTCCCTGGTGGTCCAGTGGGTAAAGAGTGCACCTTGCAGTGCAAGAGGCACCAGTTCAATCCCTGGCCCGGGAAAATCCCACATGCCAAGCTGGACGGCTGGACCAGTGTGTTCAATTACAAGCCAGTGCTCTGCAACGACAGAGGCCACTGCAATGGGAGACCCACACAGGCCAAAGAATAAAGATGGATGAAAATAAATAAATAAATAAACCAATAAAGGAGGACAAAATTTTTTTAAAAAAATAGAAAATTCATTTATTATTTATTTATTTATTTATTTATTTTTGTACATGTATGTTCCCAGATCATTCATATGCATATCCCTTGACCCTCCCCCTACCCTGTTCCCCCTCTCCCATCCCTCCAGACCATCGCTCCAAGTGGTTGTAGGTACTCCTATTCCCCTAGCACAATGACAATAGCTATCTTTTCTACACATGACAGTATAGGTTTCCATGTTAGAAAATTCATTTAAAACTACATCTGGACTATATTATTATAACAAACTATATCATAATTATATGCTATACTCAAATCTATTAACATAACTGGATATCTATAAGGAACTCACCTTGAGCTTTTCAGAGAGCCATAGTTTGAAAGAAAGATAAACCTAAATATAGTCTTTAGGGAAAAGTACTAATAATACAAGCCCAGAACAGACCAGCTTCTTGATCAAGGCTAAAATGTACTCATTCACTGGAGGAGGCACCCCTAAAATGTGATCTGGAGACAAGTCACCCACTCTCCTGAAGAGCCGGTACCTGTAATCCGTGTAAAAATAAACCGTAGACATCGAAATTGCAATGTAAGAAGAGTGTGGAAAGCGAGGAATGGGTGTCGTAATGATTAGTGCAAACAGAATCACCGTGGAGTCTAGAAAGAACTGGAGGGTGAGACACGAGGTGTTTTTCCAGCTCTGACCAGGACAGAATACAGCTGGCCAACACAAACATCCAGTCCACTGGGCAAACATATTCCTGGCTGAAGGCGGACTTTTCACTTGGGGCAGTCACCATGTAATGAAAATACACCCTCTAGGAAAGCCAATTTCCCTTGCTTGTGTTCTATATTCATCAAGCAACCTTCTGATCTTAATTTGATTTTTGATGGTTTCCTCACTAGAAGAGAGGGAGTTAATGGGATCCAATCTGTTAAACGATAATGTGTTTTCTTCCCTTATGACCCTCCCATGGTTTTTTGGCAGTGAGTATTTTGTTCCAAACTGTTTCTCTCTCAAGCATGGTAGTATTTTCCCTCCAACGAAAATACAACCCCCTTGAACAAAGGAACTGAGTCAACAACCGTTTGTTAAGCACCTGCTATGTGCTTGGACCTGTGCAAGGATCAGAAGCAAAAAGCAGCCAAGATCTGATTTGCGCCCCAGCGATGACTCATTTCCTGGGGGTCTTGTACCAGCAGAGCCAGCCACGGGGCCATTGTGGTTGAGAATGTGGGCTTCAGAATCAAACCAATGGAACTGGAATCCCGGTGCCAACATTTTTGGCGTGTGTAATCATAAACTGGTTACATAAACGCCGGACCCGCCATTTCCTTGTCTATAAATTAGGTAGATTTCCCAAGATGTCGTAGATTGGGTTTAAAAATGGACTATATTATTATAACAAACTATATCATAATTATATGCTATACTCAAATCTATTAACATAACTGGATATCTATAAGGAACTCACCTTGAGCTTTTCAGAGAGCCATAGTTTGAAAGAAAGATAAACCTAAATATAGTCTTTAGGGAAAAGTACTAATAATACAAGCCCAGAACAGACCAGCTTCTTGATCAAGGCTAAAATGTACTCATTCACTGGAGGAGGCACCCCTAAAATGTGATCTGGAGACAAGTCACCCACTCTCCTGAAGAGCCGGTACCTGTAATCCGTGTAAAAATAAACCGTAGACATCGAAATTGCAATGTAAGAAGAGTGTGGAAAGCGAGGAATGGGTGTCGTAATGATTAGTGCAAACAGAATCACCGTGGAGTCTAGAAAGAACTGGAGGGTGAGACACGAGGTGTTTTTCCAGCTCTGACCAGGACAGAATACAGCTGGCCAACACAAACATCCAGTCCACTGGGCAAACATATTCCTGGCTGAAGGCGGACTTTTCACTTGGGGCAGTCACCATGTAATGAAAATACACCCTCTAGGAAAGCCAATTTCCCTTGCTTGTGTTCTATATTCATCAAGCAACCTTCTGATCTTAATTTGATTTTTGATGGTTTCCTCACTAGAAGAGAGGGAGTTAATGGGATCCAATCTGTTAAACGATAATGTGTTTTTTTCCCCTTATGACCCTCCCATGGTTTTTTGGCAGTGAGTATTTTGTTCCAAACTGTTTCTCTCTCAAGCATGGTAGTATTTTCCCTCCAACGAAAATACAACCCCCTTGAACAAAGGAACTGAGTCAACAACCGTTTGTTAAGCACCTGCTATGTGCTTGGACCTGTGCAAGGATCAGAAGCAAAAAGCAGCCAAGATCTGATTTGCGCCCCAGCGATGACTCATTTCCTGGGGGTCTTGTACCAGCAGAGCCAGCCACGGGGCCATTGTGGTTGAGAATGTGGGCTTCAGAATCAAACCAATGGAACTGGAATCCCGGTGCCAACATTTTTGGTGTGTGTAATCATAAACTGGTTACATAAACGCTCGGACCCGCCATTTCCTTGTCTATAAATTAGGTAGATTTCCCAAGATGTCGTGAGGATTAAATGGGTTAATCCAGACAAAGCATAGCACCATAGACATCGTGAGCATTCATTAAATGGGGATTACGATGACTCTGCAATCATTCTCATAGTGATAATGCTCTATTTGGTGAGATTACACTTCCCCTCTACTGCCCATCTAACTTGCCTGGCCACCCAAGGTCCAATTATTTGCAGGGGTCTGGGGACACCAGGGAATGCAGAGGGGCTCTGCCTCAGCTGTCACTTGCCACCAACCAGCAACCGACTCAAAGCAGTGTTCTGTCTTTTAGGCACCTTCACACAGACGAGGTCTACCCCTCTTAGGCTGTCTCCCCTCCTTCTAAAAATGGGCCACGACCTGCCCTCCTTCCCCACAGCACTTCTGGGGCCGACATACTCAAGATAAGGCCTTCAGAAGGTGTGGAGTAACCAAAGGGACCTGCGCCCAATTCTTGGAGTCCGACCTTAACCAAGTTTTAAAAACTACACTCTACTTAAAAAAAAAAAAAAAATCCACACCAGGCCCAAAGAGAAGGGCGGAGGGGCAATTTTTATGTTTTGTTTCTTTTTGTTGGCTGCATGGGGTCTTCATTGTTTCGTGCAGGTTTTCTCTCCCTACAGGAAGCAGAGGCTACTCTCTAGCTGAGGTGCTCAGCTTCTCATTGTGCTATCTTCCCTTGTTGCCGAACTCAGGCCCTAGAGTGTGCAGGTTCGGTGGTTGTGACGTACAAGCTCAGTTGCCGCTCCCCGTGTGCAGCTTTCCTGGACCAGGAGTCAAACCCAGGGGCAGGAGTGGGGAGAGAACTTTCCCATTGGTCACAGCTTCAGTCATGCCAAGTCTCTGAACAGAATCCTGAGCAGGACAAATACCAATCTGACCTCCCCAAAATAATTGAAAAGCTATGTGAATAACTGAAAAGCGATTTGTTGTTAGGCTTCCTTTTTAAAAGGTAAACACTAAAGGGAAATACCGCAGAACCTATTTAAATCCTCTTGGCCCTCTTCTCCCAGGCGTTGTCCCTTGAGCTACTCTTTCTCTCCCCCTTAAGTAGCTCTTTCTACAATACATCTTTCAAGGCCCCTCTCCTCATCAGCCTGGAAGCATGCAGTCAAGTCGGCAGAAACAAACAGACTCTTCCCCCAAAGTTCAGAGGAAACATACACCTGTACGTTCCTGCTTTCATTTTGTTTGTTTTTCCCATATTAGGTTAAACAGTTTTCCCAACAGTTAGGACATTTAAAACCAACAGTTAGCCCATCTAACTTGCCTGGCCACCCAAGGTCCAATTGCGGGTCTGGGGACACCAGGAATGCAGAGGGCTCTGCCTCAGCTGTCACTTGCCACCAACCAGCAACCGACTCAAAGCAGTGTTCTGTCTTTTAGGCACCTTCACACAGACGAGGTCTACCCCTCTTAGGCTGTCTCCCCTCCTTCTAAAAATGGGCCACGACCTGCCCTCCTTCCCCACAGCACTTCTGGGGCCGACATACTCAAGATAAGGCCTTCAGAAGGTGTGGAGTAACCAAAGGGACCTGCGCCCAATTCTTGGAGTCCGACCTTAACCAAGTTTTAAAAACTACACTCTACTTAAAAAAAAAAAAAAAAATCCACACCAGGCCCAAAGAGAAGGGCGGAGGGGCAATTTTTATGTTTTGTTTCTTTTTGTTGGCTGCATGGGGTCTTCATTGTTTCGTGCAGGTTTTCTCTCCCTACAGGAAGCAGAGGCTACTCTCTAGCTGAGGTGCTCAGCTTCTCATTGTGCTATCTTCCCTTGTTGCCGAACTCAGGCCCTAGAGTGTGCAGGTTCGGTGGTTGTGACGTACAAGCTCAGTTGCCGCTCCCCGTGTGCAGCTTTCCTGGACCAGGAGTCAAACCCAGGGGCAGGAGTGGGGAGAGAACTTTCCCATTGGTCACAGCTTCAGTCATGCCAAGTCTCTGAACAGAATCCTGAGCAGGACAAATACCAATCTGACCTCCCCAAAATAATTGAAAAGCTATGTGAATAACTGAAAAGCGATTTGTTGTTAGGCTTCCTTTTTAAAAGGTAAACACTAAAGGGAAATACCGCAGAACCTATTTAAATCCTCTTGGCCCTCTTCTCCCAGGCGTTGTCCCTTGAGCTACTCTTTCTCTCCCCCTTAAGTAGCTCTTTCTACAATACATCTTTCAAGGCTCTCTCTCCTCATCAGCCTGGAAGCATGCAGTCAAGTCGGCAGAAACAAACAGACTCTTCCCCCAAAGTTCAGAGGAAACATACACCTGTACGTTCCTGCTTTCATTTTGTTTGTTTTTCCCACATATTAGGTTAAACAGTTTTCCCAACAGTTATTGTTAAGCACATCTTATCTCCCACTGACATGACTACATATTCCCTTGATCTTGACCAACAACTCGACAAGTGTTTTATTTTTTTTTTTTTACAAAAGGAAAATCAAAAGATATTAAGGGGGCTTCCCTGACAGTCTAGTGGTTAAGACTTCACCTTTCCAATGCAGGTTCAGTCCCTGGTAGGGGAGTTAAGATCCCACGTCCCTTGAAGCCAGAAAAAAAAAAAAATCAGAAATAATGCTGTAACAAATTCAATACTTAAAATACTGCACTTCAAAACATTTTTTAAAATCTTTAAAAAGAAAGATTTTAAGAAGAGAAGGAGAGACTTCCCTTGTGGTCCAATGGCTAAGACTCTATGTTCCCAAAACAGGGGGCCCAGGTTTGATCCCTAGTCAGGGAACTAGATCCCATATGCTGTAAATAAGTGTTCACATGACCCAATTAAGATCCAGCACAGGGGCTTCCCTGGTGGTCCAATGGGTAAACAGTCTGCCTTGCAGTGCAAGGGGCACTGGTTCAATCCCTGGCCCAGGAAGATCCCATGTGCTGAGGAACAGCTGGACCAGTGTGTCCAGTTACCAGCTGGTGCTCTGGAGCACATGCGCCCAGAGCCGCTGCTCTGCAACAAGGAGGCCACTGCAATGGGAGGCCCACACAGGCCAAAGAATAAAGATGGATGAAAATAAATACACAGAAAACCAATAAAAGGGACCCAAAAAAAAGATCCAGCACAGTCAAATATATAAAATAAATACACATATAAAGAATACGGAGGGAAAGAAGAATGAAGACAAGAAGAAGCAATAAAAGAAAGCAGGTTAGAAAAAGTGAGAGGGGAGAGAACAGAACCAGACCGCACCTTTTTCGTGCTGCTGGAGAGTCTGGAGATAGGCGGAGAGGGGGCCTTCCAGAAGTCTGTTGCTTTCCCGCACATGCTGGTGGATCCCAGATAAGGTCAACAGGGGATGACAAGGCGCTTTCTCAAAGCACCTTTCTGAGAACACCTCCCAGAGCCTGTCAGAACAAATGACGTTCCACGTTCCTGCTTGTAAAGATCTTCCCCCAGTAATAAATGAAAGCGGCAGCCCTACGGATCCCTCTCAGCCTCACATGCTTTGTGAGGTGTATCAACAAGACCCGCCATGTGACTACATATTCCCTTGATCTTGACCAACAACTCGACAAGTGTTTTATTTTTTTTTTACAAAAGGAAAATCAAAAGATATTAAGGGGGCTTCCCTGACAGTCTAGTGGTTAAGACTTCACCTTTCCAATGCAGGTTCAGTCCCTGGTAGGGGAGTTAAGATCCCACGTCCCTTGAAGCCAGAAAAAAAAAAAAATCAGAAATAATGCTGTAACAAATTCAATACTTAAAATACTGCACTTCAAAACATTTTTTAAAATCTTTAAAAAGAAAGATTTTAAGAAGAGAAGGAGAGACTTCCCTTGTGGTCCAATGGCTAAGACTCTATGTTCCCAAAACAGGGGGCCCAGGTTTGATCCCTAGTCAGGGAACTAGATCCCATATGCTGTAAATAAGTGTTCACATGACCCAATTAAGATCCAGCACAGGGGCTTCCCTGGTGGTCCAATGGGTAAACAGTCTGCCTTGCAGTGCAAGGGGCACTGGTTCAATCCCTGGCCCAGGAAGATCCCATGTGCTGAGGAACAGCTGGACCAGTGTGTCCAGTTACCAGCTGGTGCTCTGGAGCACATGCGCCCAGAGCCGCTGCTCTGCAACAAGGAGGCCACTGCAATGGGAGGCCCACACAGGCCAAAGAATAAAGATGGATGAAAATAAATACACAGAAAACCAATAAAAGGGACCCAAAAAAAAGATCCAGCACAGTCAAATATATAAAATAAATACACATATAAAGAATACGGAGGGAAAGAAGAATGAAGACAAGAAGAAGCAATAAAAGAAAGCAGGTTAGAAAAAGTGAGAGGGGAGAGAACAGAACCAGACCGCACCTTTTTCGTGCTGCTGGAGAGTCTGGAGATAGGCGGAGAGGGGGCCTTCCAGAAGTCTGTTGCTTTCCCGCACATGCTGGTGGATCCCAGATAAGGTCAACAGGGGATGACAAGGCGCTTTCTCAAAGCACCTTTCTGAGAACACCTCCCAGAGCCTGTCAGAACAAATGACGTTCCACGTTCCTGCTTGTAAAGATCTTCCCCCAGTAATAAATGAAAGCGGCAGCCCTACGGATCCCTCTCAGCCTCACATGCTTTGTGAGGTGTATCAACAAGACCCGCCATGTGACTGGAGAGCTGCTACCCTGGCAGTAGCTTCTTAAACCACAGGAGTGAGCGTCTACATAATTCAAATCAACAGACACTGATTGAATATACACAGTACTATATAAATATGTATCAATACATAGGAGAACCAAATGAAGAGAAGCTGGTCAGTAACAGGCAGTGTGGGGAGTTGGAGGGGTGAACCAACAGCAGACCCCTCAATTCCTGCTTCGGGACTGCTCCTCTGATTTTGGGGTACAGATATTCCTGGAGCGCCTGCCATGGGGGGATTCACGTAGCGTACGGCGGTGTCCCACCGTGATCCTGTGATGAGGGGGATAAATACAATGTGCGCTCTTGCATTAAATCAACATGCATTACACACCACGGAAAATACTCATAAGATACAGGCATTGCATCTTTATTGCCAAATGCATTTGTTACACAAGTGGCTTAGGGAGACTGGGGGAACCAGAGGGAACGGTTTGCCTTTTCAACGAAAGAAGAAAAGGTTTTGAGGTGCGTCTGCTCTGTGAATGCTTGGGTTGAGTGAGTGACTTTTCAGATATTAGCAAATACTTTGCTAAGCTCTACGACTTCTGCAGAGAAAAAGACATGCAGAAATGTATTTTTTCTAAATCTACACTAAAGGAAAAAAGTAAAAACTGCTCAGTAGGAGCCTGCTCAAGCTGCCAGAACAAAGTGCCACAGACAAGTTGGCTTAAGTAACAGAAATTTATTTTCTCACAATTCTAGAGCCTCGAGATTCAAAATTAAGATGTCATCTGAGTTCGTTTCTGTTGTGACACATTTTCTGGCTTGCCAACAGCCACCTCGTACTGTGTCCTCACGTTATTTGTTCAATGTGCTCACAGAAAGGGAAAAATTTCTGGCCTCCCCTCCTCTTCTTATAAGGACACCAGTCCTATTGGATTAGTGCCCCATCCTCAGGACTCCCTTTTGCCTTCATTACCTCCTTATAGGCCCTACCTCCACATACAGTCGCACTGGCATTCGAGGGGCTTCCCAGGTGGCCCTGGCAGTAAAGAACCTGCCGATGCAGGAGGGACAGGAGGCTCGGGTCTGATCCCTGGGTCAGGAAGATCCCCTGGAGAAAGGAATGACAACCCTCTAGTATTCTTACCTAGAAAGTCCCCCGGACAGAGGAGCTCCGAGGGCTATAGTCCATGGGGTCACAAAGAGTCAAACATGACTTAAGGCAACTTAGCACAGGCTTTAAAGATTCAACATACAAATTTTGTGGAAGACGGATGGGATAGAGGGTGAAGGGGAACACAATACAATCCCTAACATGCTCCCAAGTGCTTCCAACTAAAAATATTGCTTATTTACATACTTTCTGAAGTTAAAATCTAGAGATATATTTCACAAGCACTAAAGTTACAAGTGATCAGCAAAGAATAAATTTTCTAGGGCTTCCCTGGTGGTCCAGTGGGTAAGGACACCACCTTGCAGTGCAAGGGGCACCAGTTTGATCCCTGGCCTGGGAAGATCCCACGTGCCACGGAGTGGCTGGACTGATGTGTCCAATTACCGAGCCGGAGCTCTGGAGCGCATGCGCCTAGAGCCGGTGCTCTGTGGCAACAGAGGCCATCGCGATGGGAGGGCCACACGGGCCAAAGAACAAAAGATGGATAAAAATAGGTAAATGAAAGACCAATAGAAGTGGCCTGCCCGTCCCCCTCCTTCTCCAACCCACTCCCTCCCCACCCCTACCCCCAAAAAAGAATAAATTTGCTATGCATGTCTGTCGCAACTCTGTTTGTAGGTAGTCTGTGCTTATGATCATTTGGTTTTGCTTTGCTCCCCACATTGTTTTACACTGGCTCTCAACTTCTTAACATCCGAAGCTCGTTCACGATAGGCAGTGAACCCGCTGAGAACAGAAGGCAGCTCCCTAAAGAGCCTGGCACACATCAGGAGCTTCATAAATGCTTGTTGCAAGAACACACGGCTCCTTGGCTTGCAGACAAGGGGTTACAGAGGAAGTTCATGAGAAGGGCCTGAGTGGGTGGGGGCAGGCTGAAGGGGACCCTCCTCTGGATCTCCCTGCCTCTCTCTAAGGTGAAGAAGAGAATCCGTAACATGAGGTGCCATTGTGTCCCGGGAGAGAGGCCCTACCTCCACATACAGTCGCACTGGCATTCGAGGGGCTTCCCAGGTGGCCCTGGCAGTAAAGAACCTGCCGATGCAGGAGGGACAGGAGGCTCGGGTCTGATCCCTGGGTCAGGAAGATCCCCTGGAGAAAGGAATGACAACCCTCTAGTATTCTTACCTAGAAAGTCCCCCGGACAGAGGAGCTCCGAGGGCTATAGTCCATGGGGTCACAAAGAGTCAAACATGACTTAAGGCAACTTAGCACAGGCTTTAAAGATTCAACATACAAATTTTGTGGAAGACGGATGGGATAGAGGGTGAAGGGGAACACAATACAATCCCTAACATGCTCCCAAGTGCTTCCAACTAAAAATATTGCTTATTTACATACTTTCTGAAGTTAAAATCTAGAGATATATTTCACAAGCACTAAAGTTACAAGTGATCAGCAAAGAATAAATTTTCTAGGGCTTCCCTGGTGGTCCAGTGGGTAAGGACACCACCTTGCAGTGCAAGGGGCACCAGTTTGATCCCTGGCCTGGGAAGATCCCACGTGCCACGGAGTGGCTGGACTGATGTGTCCAATTACCGAGCCGGAGCTCTGGAGCGCATGCGCCTAGAGCCGGTGCTCTGTGGCAACAGAGGCCATCGCGATGGGAGGGCCACACGGGCCAAAGAACAAAAGATGGATAAAAATAGGTAAATGAAAGACCAATAGAAGTGGCCTGCCCGTCCCCCTCCTTCTCCAACCCACTCCCTCCCCACCCCTACCCCCAAAAAAGAATAAATTTGCTATGCATGTCTGTCGCAACTCTGTTTGTAGGTAGTCTGTGCTTATGATCATTTGGTTTTGCTTTGCTCCCCACATTGTTTTACACTGGCTCTCAACTTCTTAACATCCAAGCTCGTTCACGATAGGCAGTGAACCCGCTGAGAACAGAAGGCAGCTCCCTAAAGAGCCTGGCACACATCAGGAGCTTCATAAATGCTTGTTGCAAGAACACACGGCTCCTTGGCTTGCAGACAAGGGGTTACAGAGGAAGTTCATGAGAAGGGCCTGAGTGGGTGGGGGCAGGCTGAAGGGGACCCTCCTCTGGATCTCCCTGCCTCTCTCTAAGGTGAAGAAGAGAATCCGTAACATGAGGTGCCATTGTGTCCCGGGGAGAGAAGACTCAATACCCTAAGTCAATTCTCTGAGCACACAGTGCTCCGAGAATGTCGGAGCATCAGTTGGGATGAAGTTCAATCCACTTACCATTTGATTCCCTGGACCACACACCCAAAAGCTGCCAGGAGCCAGATCAGGAAAGAAGGCAACCACACCAGAGGACATAGGAGAGAAACAAAGGTTTTCCTGGGTGCTCAGCGGTAAAGTAACCACTTGCAATATAGGAGAAGCAGGAGACTCAGGTTTGATCCCTGGGTCAGGAAGCTCCTCTGGAAGAGGAAATGGTAACTCACTCCAGTATACTTGCCTAGAGAAGCTTGGGTATAAGATAGGTTACCAGGATGTATTGTACAGCACAGGTAATATTGCCAATATCTTTAATAACTATAAATAAGTATAACCTTTTAAAATGACTTAAAAATAAATATTAAAAAATTCTTCAAGTTAAATAAATCAATAAAACAGAAATTTCATGAGGTTCAACCTCATGTCATAATATTTAGCTAACTCTCACACAGCACCTCCAAGGCAACGCTTCAAGCTCTTCACTCAGAAACTTGCCTCATCCTCATAACAGCCCCATGAGGCAGGGGTTCTTAGTATATCCCCGCTTTTTAGGGAGGCCTAAGTGGTTGCTGGGAAGGGTCAAGGATTCCAGTGCAGGTAGCCCAGCCCCAGAATCCACACAGGAAGAACCAAGACCCAAAACTCCACCAGTGAGGGGCAAGAGGGTTCTTGTAACAGAGTAGTGAATAAATTTGCTATGCATGTCTGTCGCAACTCTGTTTGTAACATGATCATTTGGTTTTGCTTTGCTCCCACATTGTTTTACACTGGCTCTCAACTTAACATCCAGCTCGTTCACGATAGGCAGTGAACCCGCTGAGAACAGAAGGCAGCTCCCTAAAGAGCCTGGCACACATCAGGAGCTTCATAAATGCTTGTTGCAAGAACACACGGCTCCTTGGCTTGCAGACAAGGGGTTACAGAGGAAGTTCATGAGAAGGGCCTGAGTGGGTGGGGGCAGGCTGAAGGGGACCCTCCTCTGGATCTCCCTGCCTCTCTCTAAGGTGAAGAAGAGAATCCGTAACATGAGGTGCCATTGTGTCCCGGGGAGAGAAGACTCAATACCCTAAGTCAATTCTCTGAGCACACAGTGCTCCGAGAATGTCGGAGCATCAGTTGGGATGAAGTTCAATCCACTTACCATTTGATTCCCTGGACCACACACCCAAAAGCTGCCAGGAGCCAGATCAGGAAAGAAGGCAACCACACCAGAGGACATAGGAGAGAAACAAAGGTTTTCCTGGGTGCTCAGCGGTAAAGTAACCACTTGCAATATAGGAGAAGCAGGAGACTCAGGTTTGATCCCTGGGTCAGGAAGCTCCTCTGGAAGAGGAAATGGTAACTCACTCCAGTATACTTGCCTAGAGAAGCTTGGGTATAAGATAGGTTACCAGGATGTATTGTACAGCACAGGTAATATTGCCAATATCTTTAATAACTATAAATAAGTATAACCTTTTAAAATGACTTAAAAATAAATATTAAAAAATTCTTCAAGTTAAATAAATCAATAAAAACAGAAATTTCATGAGGTTCAACCTCATGTCATAATATTTAGCTAACTCTCACACAGCACCTCCAAGGCAACGCTTCAAGCTCTTCACTCAGAAACTTGCCTCATCCTCATAACAGCCCCATGAGGCAGGGGTTCTTAGTATATCCCCGCTTTTTAGGGAGGCCTAAGTGGTTGCTGGGAAGGGTCAAGGATTCCAGTGCAGGTAGCCCAGCCCCAGAATCCACACAGGAAGAACCAAGACGCTCAGAAAAGTCCTCCACCAGGAAGTCGACCGAGAAAGCAGAGGGCTCTGCCGCCCTGCCTAAGAGACAAAAGGCCTTCATGTTGTAACAGAGTCGAGTTTGCCCTGCCAGGAGTGGACCCTGACAGTTCACTTCACACCACTGAAACTCACATAGTGTCCACGTAATAAACATCTGTGACATAAATGCCTGAGAGGAAGAAAAGAAATGAACAAATGTAGAGAGAAGGCGTGTTCATGTCCACAGGCACCTGGACACTCAGGTGTACAGAGTCAAGGCAGGCAGGAGCTGCTGAATGTGTGCCCTGGTGGCATTTCAAAAAAGCAGAAAATTATGGAAAATACTGTCGTCATTTTGCAGAAGAAATGGGTCGGGGGAGCTGACAGAACCCCCCTGACTCCCAGTTCTGGCCACATTCTTCTCAGCCTTGTTTCCGTCTTCTAGGGCGTCCAGCACCCCCTCATCCCTGCAGAAAAGCTGACTTAGGAAATCTAATTAAGAGGATCCAACCGCTGAAGGAGCGCAGGTGCAACGTAAGAGAAGCGAATGGTCTTTAGGAACGACTTCCGGCTGTCATAGCAGGTTGAGCTTTCTCCACGATGCCTACGTACGTTCACCCACCAGAGCAGAACACCGCGGTCGGCAGTCAGTGTGTGGGCACCTTGAGTCACCACGGGAGAGACAGTGTCCTTCCCTCACGGGGGCACCTTTTCCAGTATTATCGGCCACCCAAAGCTACTGCCATTACAGCATGACCTCGTGATGGGGCATATTACAATTTCCTAGATGACATCTCATCTGACATTAGTTACATTTTAGGGTTGTTGCTTCCTGGCACTTTGATTTCATAAGTAAGCTATCTCCAAATCGCGGAAGACGATGACTTACAGCCACTTTCATCCATTCCTAAGCCTCCTTCCAGAAGTGAATATTTTCTTGCCTGGGCCTGGATTCCGGGCTGTATGATCTGCCATAGCTTCTATACCTATTAACCTATTAACCTTAACCTTAGTTCTATCAATTAGCTATGATAACTAAGGATGATGTTCTTTACCTCGATTACTTTGTTTCATTTATTTATTCACTGTTTAGCATGAGAGGAGGGCTTCCCTGAGGGCTCAGATGCTAAAGAATCTGCCTGTAATGCAGGAGACCTGGATTCCAACCCTGGGTTGGGAAAACTCCCCTGGAGAAAAGAATGGCTACTCACTCCAGTATTCTTGCCTAGAGAATTCCATGGACAGAGGGCTAGAGTCCATAGGGTCACAAAGAGTTGGACGTGACTGAATGACTAACACACTATTACTACTATGAACAATTGTAGAGAGAAGGCGTGTTCATGTCCACAGGCACCTGGACACTCAGGTGTACAGAGTCAAGGCAGGCAGGAGCTGCTGAATGTGTGCCCTGGTGGCATTTCAAAAAAGCAGAAAATTATGGAAAATACTGTCGTCATTTTGCAGAAGAAATGGGTCGGGGGAGCTGACAGAACCCCCCTGACTCCCAGTTCTGGCCACATTCTTCTCAGCCTTGTTTCCGTCTTCTAGGGCGTCCAGCACCCCCTCATCCCTGCAGAAAAGCTGACTTAGGAAATCTAATTAAGAGGATCCAACCGCTGAAGGAGCGCAGGTGCAACGTAAGAGAAGCGAATGGTCTTTAGGAACGACTTCCGGCTGTCATAGCAGGTTGAGCTTTCTCCACGATGCCTACGTACGTTCACCCACCAGAGCAGAACACCGCGGTCGGCAGTCAGTGTGTGGGCACCTTGAGTCACCACGGGAGAGACAGTGTCCTTCCCTCACGGGGGCACCTTTTCCAGTATTATCGGCCACCCAAAGCTACTGCCATTACAGCATGACCTCGTGATGGGGCATATTACAATTTCCTAGATGACATCTCATCTGACATTAGTTACATTTTAGGGTTGTTGCTTCCTGGCACTTTGATTTCATAAGTAAGCTATCTCCAAATCGCGGAAGACGATGACTTACAGCCACTTTCATCCATTCCTAAGCCTCCTTCCAGAAGTGAATATTTTCTTGCCTGGGCCTGGATTCCGGGCTGTATGATCTGCCATAGCTTCTATACCTATTAACCTATTAACCTTAACCTTAGTTCTATCAATTAGCTATGATAACTAAGGATGATGTTCTTTACCTCGATTACTTTGTTTCATTTATTTATTCACTGTTTAGCATGAGAGGAGGGCTTCCCTGAGGGCTCAGATGCTAAAGAATCTGCCTGTAATGCAGGAGACCTGGATTCCAACCCTGGGTTGGGAAAACTCCCCTGGAGAAAAGAATGGCTACTCACTCCAGTATTCTTGCCTAGAGAATTCCATGGACAGAGGGCTAGAGTCCATAGGGTCACAAAGAGTTGGACGTGACTGAATGACTAACACACTATTACTACTATAAGAGGAACTATAGGCAGAATTTGTATAAAATTGTTATTTTCAGAGCAAAACGTTTTGTAAGAGATGAGTCATTGAACTGCTAAGAAATTTTTCTTCTTATTGTTCTTAATTTTAATTACAAAGATTAGTTAGCATATAAAGAAATATCAAAGAGAAAACTCTAGGCAACACTACTATACAATCACCAAGGGTTAATAAGTATTGAGGGAGAAGAATGTGTTCTCACAAAAGGTAATAACTCACCCACATTTTGTATCCTACCCCTGATGAGTCAAACAAAAAAATTTCAAATAGAGCCTGTGAGGGGTGGATAAGGCACTTGAAACACTGTCTATTAGACTTCCCTTCACTGCCAGATGGCAAGATTCAGGAATGGAAGAAAGGGAAGGACAGGAGACTTAACTCACTTCCTCAGGAAATCCAACCCCTTGTAGTTCATGGCAAACCATAAAGGAAAAAGAACAAAGCGAAGGAATGGGCAAGTTGAGATTATGTAAAAGGATGAGTTTAAAAGAATCATCATCTTAAATCTCTCGGTAGGGCAGCAGCTCTTTCCCTGGGGGCGGGCCTCCTGTAGACTCATCCTTCCAGCCCTGTGGCCTTCGGTGCTGCCGTGCCGCTACTGGCCCTGAGTTTAAGCCCTTTTGCAGCTGACGGTATAGAAGTCACCATTCTGTTCTTCATACATAAAGAAGGCTTGTTAAATGTTGGAGAGGGCGGGGAGAAAGGGAACCCTCCTACACTCCTGGTGGGAATGTAAACTTCTGCAGTCACTACGGAGAACAGAACAGAGGTTCCTTCAAACACTGAAAATAGAGTTGCCATACGATCCTGCTCTCCCATTCCTGGGCATATATCCAGGAAAAAATTCTGCTTCACAGCTGCACTATTTACAATAGCCAGGGTACAGAAGCGGCCGAAGTATCCATCCACAAATGAATGGATAAAGAAGATGTGAGATATATAAATATATATATATGTATACAATGGAATATTATAATATAACGAAATATGATGTATAATGGAATACTGTAATATGACATATATAATATAATGGAATATTACTCAGTCATAAAAAGAATGAAATAATGTCATTTGCAGCAGCAGAGATGAACTCAGAGATCATCATACTAAGGAAAGTAAGTCAGACAGAAGAAGACAAATATATGAAATCCCTTTATATGGAATTTAAAATATGATACAAATGAACTTATTTACAAAATAGAAACAGACTCACGGACATAGAAAACAAACTTACAGTTACCAAGGCGAAAAGGAGGTAAGGTAAGGATGAACTAGGACTTTGGGATTCATAAATACAAACTACCATATATAAAGCAAAGAACAAGGTCCCATTGTACAGCACAGGGAATTGTATTCAATATCCTGTAATGAACCATAATGGAAAAGATTATGGAAAGGAATAAATGTGTGTGTGCGTAACTGAATCACTTTGCTATATACCAACACAGCTATATACCAGATTTGTTATACCAGAAACTAACACAACATTTTAAATCAACTGTACTTCAATAACAAGAAAAAGAAGATTTGTTGCTTCTCATGCACTGGGACAACTAAGAGTCTTCCATGCGTATTTTACTAAACAGTTTTGCAAATTTTGCTTTAGCAAACAATCTTTACGTATGCATCCTGGGTGTTAGCTTTGAGGAGTAAAGCAATGATGGCTAGATTGTATCGATTATTTAATATCCTTAAGTTTTCATGGTTGAATTTGGATGAAGGGATTAAATGCTAAAAATGACAAATCATAGTTCCAAAAAAAAGAGACTGGATTCAAAAACAAAGCAATCCTCCCAACACACAAAATCTAGTGCAGGATATTTGAGAGAAGGGTGAGTAGACTGTGCTCACGATAGAGAGGCCAGCAGCACGTAGGACTCAGCTGACCGTGACAGACCATGCACTTGAGTGACAGGGCCCAGCATTACGTGTTTGCACTCAGCCCCTACGCTCACTTCCTTCCATCTCCCCAACAGGACGAGATAGAAGAGTAGTAGCCAGATTTCTCAGACTCTGGATGTGGCTGAGGCTCTGCCAATGAGATGCCCCTGTGTGGAGCTGGAAGGTGCAGGGAGGTAGAGGCCACCCTCTCTGATGGGACAGGGGATGAGCAAGCGTGGTAGATGTGGGTGTCCCACCATCTGGCCACCAGCTTCCTGGGCGTGAAGTGGCGATGCCCGTGGCAACCGAGGTAGCAACTTCTTCAAACTGTATCCCAAGTGTGATTGCAAATCCCAAAGCCCAGTGATGCCCAACAGCGCCCCCAGCCTCCACTCCTTCACATCTGCATGATTTTATACGTATCCAACTCTGTGCATGAAATCCACTGCTGCTGAATATCTCTAGAATGTCTTCTGTCTCCTACAACAAACTCTGATTAATATGTGTGGTTCTTTTAGGGCCAAAATAGCCAAAGAATAGTTGGACTGATTAGTACTTGGCGGGGCGAGTTTAGTGGAAGGGAAGGCGGGGAGATGTGATTTAGTATTTCCCAAACTATGCCATGAATAGCTTGGATGATTTAAGAGGTACAAGGACATGGCATTAAATAACATTGAAACGGGTAATGATAGAGTTATTCCCTTTTCAATTCTGTTCTAATCATTTAGGGAGAGTTCTTAGGTTGGGGCTTGGTTTCTTTAACATCCCTCTAATGCCTACTAATCCCCTTTACTTTCAAAGAGAATAGACACAGAGCCTTTGATCAGGCAACAGTCCTTAGCTAAAATAGAAAGACTCTTTTATTTTCAATATATTTATTTCCAGAGCTATCTTCCAAGACGGTAAGCAGCAGAAGTTTGGGGACTTCTCTGGTGGGGACTTCCTGGTGGCCCACTGTAATCCTCCTCACTCCCAATGGTTGAATTTGGATGAAGGGATTAAATGCTAAAATGACAAATCATAGTTCCAAAAAAAAGAGACTGGATTCAAAAACAAAGCAATCCTCCCAACACACAAAATCTAGTGCAGGATATTTGAGAGAAGGGTGAGTAGACTGTGCTCACGATAGAGAGGCCAGCAGCACGTAGGACTCAGCTGACCGTGACAGACCATGCACTTGAGTGACAGGGCCCAGCATTACGTGTTTGCACTCAGCCCCTACGCTCACTTCCTTCCATCTCCCCAACAGGACGAGATAGAAGAGTAGTAGCCAGATTTCTCAGACTCTGGATGTGGCTGAGGCTCTGCCAATGAGATGCCCCTGTGTGGAGCTGGAAGGTGCAGGGAGGTAGAGGCCACCCTCTCTGATGGGACAGGGGATGAGCAAGCGTGGTAGATGTGGGTGTCCCACCATCTGGCCACCAGCTTCCTGGGCGTGAAGTGGCGATGCCCGTGGCAACCGAGGTAGCAACTTCTTCAAACTGTATCCCAAGTGTGATTGCAAATCCCAAAGCCCAGTGATGCCCAACAGCGCCCCCAGCCTCCACTCCTTCACATCTGCATGATTTTATACGTATCCAACTCTGTGCATGAAATCCACTGCTGCTGAATATCTCTAGAATGTCTTCTGTCTCCTACAACAAACTCTGATTAATATGTGTGGTTCTTTTAGGGCCAAAATAGCCAAAGAATAGTTGGACTGATTAGTACTTGGCGGGGCGAGTTTAGTGGAAGGGAAGGCGGGGAGATGTGATTTAGTATTTCCCAAACTATGCCATGAATAGCTTGGATGATTTAAGAGGTACAAGGACATGGCATTAAATAACATTGAAACGGGTAATGATAGAGTTATTCCCTTTTCAATTCTGTTCTAATCATTTAGGGAGAGTTCTTAGGTTGGGGCTTGGTTTCTTTAACATCCCTCTAATGCCTACTAATCCCCTTTACTTTCAAAGAGAATAGACACAGAGCCTTTGATCAGGCAACAGTCCTTAGCTAAAATAGAAAGACTCTTTTATTTTCAATATATTTATTTCCAGAGCTATCTTCCAAGTACGGTAAGCAGCAGAAGTTTGGGGGACTTCTCTGGTGGGGGACTTCCCTGGTGGCCCACTGTAATCCTCCTCACTCCCAATGCAGGGGGCCCAGGTTCAATCCCTCACCAAGAAACTAGATCCCTCACGCCTCGACAAAGAGCCAGTGCAATCAAATAATTTTTTAAAGAAGTTTTCTATTTATATAAGAAAAGTATATTTTTCATTTCTATATTTTACTTTGAAATCGAATTTCAAAATCAGTAGAAATTGGGGTCTTCCCTGGTAGCTCAGTGGTAAAGAAGTTGCCTGCCAATGCAGGAGACACGGGCTCGATCCCTGATCCAGGAAGATCCCACATGCTGCAGAGCAACAAAGCCCGTGAGCCAGAACTACGGAGCCTGTGCTCTAGAGCCTTGGAGACGCAACTATGGAGCCCACGTGCCGCAACTACTGAAGCCCGTGTGTCCTAGAGCCTGTTTTGCATGACAAGAGAAGTCACCACAACAAGAAGCCTCCTCACCTCAACTAGAGAGCAACCCTCACCCCCTACAACTTGAGAAGCGCCTGTGGCAACAGTGAAGACCCAGAATAGCCAAAAATAAATAAATAGATAAATAAAAATTTAAAAGGGGGACTTCCCTGGTGGTCCAGGGGCTAAGACTACACGCTCCCAATGTCAGGGGCCTGAGTTCAAGCTTTGGCTGGGGAACTAGATCCCACATGCCGCAACTAAGAGTAAGACCCACCGAGGCCAAATAAATAATTATTAAGGAAAAAAAAGGAAAAGAAAAGACTGTATGGTATATCATTTAAAAAAACAAAACAAAACAAGCGTAGAAATTGGGGAAAGGGCGGAGTTAGGAAGAGGGTGGGGACTAAGATCAAGGTTCACATCAGTCCTGTGGCCTATACAGGGCTCTCCTCTCCCAATAAAATCTTATTCAGCTTTCATAGGAGACTGGGGGCAGGCAGAGCACAGGAGACAATTGCCAATAGCCAATTGTGTTTTATGGGATATTGATTTGTCGCTTGGTTTTACTATACATGTCAAGAGCCGAGAACAGACCCTGGCACAGCAAGAGCACTCAGTAAATGTTCACTCAGATTATGATCACCTCCCTCTATTCCCATCACCCCACCCTATTTCAGGTCCATGGCATCAGTTGGCTGGTTTAGGTTGTTACTGTTGTTCAGTCACTAAATCGTGTCCAGATCTTTGCAACCCCATGGACTATAGCACACCAGGCTTCCTTGTCCTTCACCATCTCTTAGAGTTTGAGCAAACTCACATCCATTGAGTTGATGAGGTCATTCAACCATCTCATCCACTTGGCTGGTTTATGTTAGCTCTTCCTAACTGGTTTCCTATCCCAGGCAGGGAATTCATAAAACCCCCTAAGTTTCCAAATGTCTGCAACATCCCACCCCTTCCTGGAGTTTCTTCACGCAGGTTAATATGCTAGGTCCCATGGTGACCACCATTGATTGGATCAGGTGGGCATCTGATACAAAGGCAACTCTTGATAGGCTATTCAACAGCCAATGAAATCATCTGAACAACAGAGGTTTCTGTACTAACCAGTGGCTGACTGGTACAAACATACTCTTCAATTTAGAGAATGGGATGGGCTCATGATAAAAAAGACAAAAAAACAAAAGAACAGAGCCCAGAATAGCCAAAAATAAATAAATAGATAAATAAAAATTTAAAAGGGGGACTTCCCTGGTGGTCCAGGGGCTAAGACTACACGCTCCCAATGTCAGGGGCCTGAGTTCAAGCTTTGGCTGGGGAACTAGATCCCACATGCCGCAACTAAGAGTAAGACCCACCGAGGCCAAATAAATAATTATTAAGGAAAAAAAAGGAAAAGAAAAGACTGTATGGTATATCATTTAAAAAAACAAAACAAAACAAGCGTAGAAATTGGGGAAAGGGCGGAGTTAGGAAGAGGGTGGGGACTAAGATCAAGGTTCACATCAGTCCTGTGGCCTATACAGGGCTCTCCTCTCCCAATAAAATCTTATTCAGCTTTCATAGGAGACTGGGGGCAGGCAGAGCACAGGAGACAATTGCCAATAGCCAATTGTGTTTTATGGGATATTGATTTGTCGCTTGGTTTTACTATACATGTCAAGAGCCGAGAACAGACCCTGGCACAGCAAGAGCACTCAGTAAATGTTCACTCAGATTATGATCACCTCCCTCTATTCCCATCACCCCACCCTATTTCAGGTCCATGGCATCAGTTGGCTGGTTTAGGTTGTTACTGTTGTTCAGTCACTAAATCGTGTCCAGATCTTTGCAACCCCATGGACTATAGCACACCAGGCTTCCTTGTCCTTCACCATCTCTTAGAGTTTGAGCAAACTCACATCCATTGAGTTGATGAGGTCATTCAACCATCTCATCCACTTGGCTGGTTTATGTTAGCTCTTCCTAACTGGTTTCCTATCCCAGGCAGGGAATTCATAAAACCCCCTAAGTTTCCAAATGTCTGCAACATCCCACCCCTTCCTGGAGTTTCTTCACGCAGGTTAATATGCTAGGTCCCATGGTGACCACCATTGATTGGATCAGGTGGGCATCTGATACAAAGGCAACTCTTGATAGGCTATTCAACAGCCAATGAAATCATCTGAACAACAGAGGTTTCTGTACTAACCAGTGGCTGACTGGTACAAACATACTCTTCAATTTAGAGAATTGGATGCCAGATAGAGAGAGGACCAGTGGATACAATGAATACAGACACAAAACAAGACAGAGACTAGGCAGGGAGGACTTCTGAGGGAGGAGAAGCCATCGGAAAGCAGAGTATTTTCCACCTCATCTCTGGGCCTTCCTGACTCTTTAATTAACAGTCATACACCTTGGTCATAGTTCTCTTCTCTGTTCCTGCTCCCAGCATCATCCAGGACAATGTCAGGTCCATGTGGATCTTCAAGGCCTTCAGGGCTTAGAGTTTTCCAAATCCAATGACTTTCTCTTTAAAGTCTGTTTGTCCTTCTAGTACAGCCTTAATACTTCCTCAATCTAAGAATCTCAGAATCCCAGAATTTAAAAAACTAAAACAGACCTTATACATGTCACTCCTTTTCAAAAAAAAAAAAAAAAAGGCTCTCCTTTCTTTTGACTGTTCAGATTGCTTTTCTAAAAATAACTATCTGGGAATTCCCTGAGAGTCCAGTGGTTAGAACTCAGCACACTCACTGCCAAGGGCCCAGGTTCAAACTCTGGTCAGGGAACTAAGATTCCACAAGCCGTGAGGCATGGCCATAAAGCAAAGCAAAGAATTATCATAAGCTGTATAATATATACCTTTGCAGCCAGTTGCTATCATGTGGAAAATACTCAGACAGGCACACAAAAACGCTATGATGAAATATTCACTGCAGCATGCTTAAAAACAGAGATAGTTTGAAAACTACTTACATGCATAACAATAAGAGATTGGTTAAGTATTTGTTACATAGTATTGGTTAAGTATTTGTTTCAGTCACCAGTGGGACACTGGTGACTCAAACTTGGAAGAGGGACCAGAAATTTACTAACATAGAAACATGTTCTTGCATTATTATTGGGTCACAAAATGGGCTGTTATGTTTTGACTTCCTTTATTGGGAAAATATATTTTAGTTATGTTTACAGAAACAGAAAAAATGTGAGAGGATTTTATAGAGCTTATCTCTATGAGCAGGAATGTATGCAATGTAATATTGCTTCTTTATTTATGTATAACATCTAAATTTCCTCATTGTAAATACATTTCTAATGAAATGGGGCTTCCCTGGTGGCTCGGGCAGTAGAGAATTGCCTGCAATGCAGGAGACCCAGATTTGATCCCTGGGTTGGAAGATCCCCTGGAGAAGGGAATGGCAACCCACTCTAGTATTCTTGTCTGGGAAATCCCACGGACAGAGAGCCTGGTAGGTTACAGTCCATGGAGTCGCAAAAAATCAAACAGAACTAAAGCGACTTAGCATGCACACTCATCCTCCAGAATGGTGAGAAAGTAAAATTCTGTTGTTTTAAGCCAAGTTTTGGTAATTTGTAACATCACACATAGGAAACTAAGACACACATAATAGGCATCCTGTCACTATTTGTGCGAGGAAAAGGAAAAATTGTTTAAAGGGCTATGTCTGGGTTCTAAAACTTTGATTCAGAAAGAAAGAAAATCTCATTAAAATACTTTTCTAAACCCTTATTTCGTATGATCAAATTTGAATTCTTCCTCCCACCATGTATTATAAAGGCAATCAAAATAACAAGTGTCACTTGGTGAGCCGTTAGCCTTGAAATATAGAAATAAAAGTAGTTGACTCTCCCTTACAGCATCCTCATGGACTCCCAAGATTTCCCCACACTTTCCCAAGTGCTAAGCTCCTTATTTTACTGGATTGTGACTTCAGTATCCATGGCTTTGCTGCCACTTCACCAAACACTGACAGTAAGAGCTTTAAAGGGACAATGACAGAGTTGAGAGGTTGAAAAATTTGACCTACTTTTCTCTTCTGTCTGTTCTAAAAAATCCATGTCATTTTCTTCCTGTGATTCAACTCTGTTCTTTAATCTACACTTACCCAGTTCCTTTTCACGGAGGGCGTAATTTGGCCTCATGTGTTTGCTTTTTGTTTTGCTTTTGAATCAAATGCTTCAGTGCTTTGATAACTAACAGTGAAGAAGAGAAGAAAATGTGTTTTTCTTCAGACTTAAAAAAAACCTACCCTTGAACACTCCAGGGATTATCATGTAAAACACGGTGTAAAGAAACGTGAGTGGAGTGGCTGTGGGCCAGAGGAAGGGGGACTTTGAAGCCTCATAAATTGCTTGTAGGATGATGTCTGCACTGGATGACAGAAAGCATCAGTCTTCAAGTTCACTTCTCATCCATAGGCTGTACAACCGCGCATGGTTACAAGTAGGATAGCCCCTGCCTCGGACGCCAGGGGCTATCACATGTGTTTGATAGGAAGGAACGCACAGAATGCTTCCAGAAGCGAATGAAGGGCTGGTGCTAGACAAGATCACAGACAACGAGGTTTTATCCTTTTTCTTTTAATTCATTTATTTTTAGCTGCTTTGGGTCTTTATTGGTATATGAGAGCTTTCCCTAATTGCAGTGAGCAAAAGCTACTCTCTAGTTGTGGTATGCAGGCTTCTCATTGTGGTGGCTTCTCTTGTTGTGGAGCACAGTCTCCAGGGCGCAAGGGCTCAATAGTTGCAGCACACAGGCTCACTTGCTCCAAGGCACACAGGATCCTCCCAGATCAGGAAACCCGTGTCCTCTGCATTGGCAGGCGGATTCTTTTTTTTTTTTTTTTTAAAGATTTATTTATTTTTATTTATTTTGGGCGGGGGTCGGGTTGGGGAGGGAGGGGAGCGGGCGGGCCACTTCTATTGGTCTTTCATTTCTCTGTTTTCATCCGTCTTTGTTCTTTGGCTCCTGTGGGCCTCCCAACGCGGTGGCGTCTGTCGCTGCAGAGCGCTGGCTTTGGGCGCATGCGCTCCAGAGCTCCGGCTCGGTAATTGGACACATCTGTCCAGCCGCTCCGCGGCACGTGGGATCTTCCCAGGCCAGGGATCGAACCGGCGCCCCTTGCTCTGCAAGGCGGTGTCCTTACCCACAGTAAGAGCTTTAAAGGGACAATGACAGAGTTGAGAGGTTGAAAAATTTGACCTACTTTTCTCTTCTGTCTGTTCTAAAAAATCCATGTCATTTTCTTCCTGTGATTCAACTCTGTTCTTTAATCTACACTTACCCAGTTCCTTTTCACGGAGGGCGTAATTTGGCCTCATGTGTTTGCTTTTTGTTTTGCTTTTGAATCAAATGCTTCAGTGCTTTGATAACTAACAGTGAAGAAGAGAAGAAAATGTGTTTTTCTTAAGACTTAAAAACCTACCCTTGAACACTCCAGGGATTATCATGTAAAACACGGTGTAAAGAAACGTGAGTGGAGTGGCTGTGGGCCAGAGGAAGGGGGACTTTGAAGCCTCATAAATTGCTTGTAGGATGATGTCTGCACTGGATGACAGAAAGCATCAGTCTTCAAGTTCACTTCTCATCCATAGGCTGTACAACCGCGCATGGTTACAAGTAGGATAGCCCCTGCCTCGGACGCCAGGGGCTATCACATGTGTTTGATAGGAAGGAACGCACAGAATGCTTCCAGAAGCGAATGAAGGGCTGGTGCTAGACAAGATCACAGACAACGAGGTTTTATCCTTTTTCTTTTAATTCATTTATTTTTAGCTGCTTTGGGTCTTTATTGGTATATGAGAGCTTTCCCTAATTGCAGTGAGCAAAAGCTACTCTCTAGTTGTGGTATGCAGGCTTCTCATTGTGGTGGCTTCTCTTGTTGTGGAGCACAGTCTCCAGGGCGCAAGGGCTCAATAGTTGCAGCACACAGGCTCACTTGCTCCAAGGCACACAGGATCCTCCCAGATCAGGAAACCCGTGTCCTCTGCATTGGCAGGCGGATTCTTTTTTTTTTTTTTTTAAAGATTTATTTATTTATTTATTTTGGGCGGGGGTCGGGTTGGGGAGGGAGGGGAGCGGGCGGGCCACTTCTATTGGTCTTTCATTTCTCTGTTTTCATCCGTCTTTGTTCTTTGGCTCCTGTGGGCCTCCCAACGCGGTGGCGTCTGTCGCTGCAGAGCGCTGGCTTTGGGCGCATGCGCTCCAGAGCTCCGGCTCGGTAATTGGACACATCTGTCCAGCCGCTCCGCGGCACGTGGGATCTTCCCAGGCCAGGGATCGAACCGGCGCCCCTTGCTCTGCAAGGCGGTGTCCTTACCCACTGGACCACCAGGGGAAGCCCCGGCAGGCGGATTCTTAACCACTGGATCCCCAGAGAAGCCCACCCTGAGGGACTTTTGCCAAATAAGGTCCCAGGGCTTGGGACTTGAACATATCTATTGAGGGACAACCTCTAGGACATCCTTCACCTTCACCTTTTCATGGATGTTATTTTAACATCACCTCGTGGTTCTTCACTGAAGGATGGTGATAACTCCTATGTCCCAAAACGTAGGACTTATCACTCTTAATTGTATAGATGTGACACATTCAAAAAAGAAAAAAAAAAACAAACAGGAACTGAGAAGAGTATTTAGAAATGATAGAAGATATAAAAACATTTATTCAGCTAATAATTGTCTCAAACTCTGGGTCATCACTGAGCCAGAAGTCAGTCCAAAAAAAGAAAAAGACACAGCACCCTCTCTGGGGGAGCCTGTGGTTCAACCCTGGGGGACAAGGATTCAAGGGCAATTGCAGCGCCATCAGAGAATTGGTGTCAGGTGCATGGAAATGCTTGTGGGGTCACAGAGAAAAGAGTGAGCATCCGCAGGGTGAGGGTGAGGTTTCCACGGAGCAGGTGACATCTGAGCTGTGTCCTAAAAAATGAGTGTGAATGTGCCCAGGGTGGGAAGGAGCCCAGGGAGGGCTCCGCAAAGGACTGAGCAGGAGGCAAGCTGCAGGTGCTGGAAGAGACTGACAAGTTCAACCCACAAGCAGCAGTCCATTATCAGGCCCCGTTTTCACACCATCAGCCTCTGCACCACCCCGTGACTTTCCATCAGTTAAGACATACAACCCAAATCCTTTGTTCTAGAATCCTGGCCCTCAACAACCAGCCCAAATCCCTTCTTCTGCACACAAAGTCCCTATTACAGCCCTCCTGCCCCCAGTCTGTCCCTTACACGGAGTGGCCACTCCCGTCCACCTGGAGCCACCCCATGAGGAACACTCCCAAGTCCCCTCTGTGCAAAACTCCACCCATTTTTGGAAAACCCGCCCCTTGACCAAACTTGCATACAAAGCAGCTTTCACTATTAACATCGAAGCACAATTCTTCAGGCTCAAAAGAAACTGGCCTCCACATACGGAGATGTATCCAGACAGTGGTGACACAGCATCTTTCTAAGGAAACAAATGTTGGCCACTGTCGACCCCAGCAAGTCAAAGAGTAGGTTTTGTCTTTGAGATGAACATGAAAGAGAAAATGGAGCGGCGATGGTGCCGCGTGGATAAGGGTCTGTTACTCTTTACCCACAGTTCTGTCAAGGTCCTCCCCAAAGCACGAGTCAGCTAACTCTCTGGGTGTCCAGGGTTGGCCTGAACTGATGTGAACCTGTTAATAGCCTGTCTCTTTCCCAGTGGCGGCCGTGCCTTTGGCGACACACCTAATAAGATGCTCGATTACACAATGCTGCAGGATCTCCACCAGGAGCATTAGGTAATGTGCTGCGTCCTGCATCTCATGTGGCCCCCAGGGTCTGGGTTGTGAGACTGTGGGCCTCACAACTATGCTATGATCTGGCTGCAGGTGTTTTTAATGACTGTGTTCCCTGAGGCTGTATTTATTCTTAGCTGACGCTTACTTGAGGGATTGCCTGTTTAGGGTCACTGGTAAATCTTCGTCAGGGGCCAGTAAAACAGCCATCCTCGGTAGGTAAAACAAGCAAAGTCAGCTGAGGGAGCTTCACGGAAGCCTCACCCACCCCCCAGTGTTTTATCACCATGGGTCAATCAGCGAGTGGCTGTGACCAATGGCAGGTGGGTCGGGCCCAGGAGGGCTCCGCAAAGGACTGAGCAGGAGGCAAGCTGCAGGTGCTGGAAGAGACTGACAAGTTCAACCCACAAGCAGCAGTCCATTATCAGGCCCCGTTTCACACCATCAGCCTCTGCACCACCCCGTGACTTTCCATCAGTTAAGACATACAACCCAAATCCTTTGTTCTAGAATCCTGGCCCTCAACAACCAGCCCAAATCCCTTCTTCTGCACACAAAGTCCCTATTACAGCCCTCCTGCCCCCAGTCTGTCCCTTACACGGAGTGGCCACTCCCGTCCACCTGGAGCCACCCCATGAGGAACACTCCCAAGTCCCCTCTGTGCAAAACTCCACCCATTTTTGGAAAACCCGCCCCTTGACCAAACTTGCATACAAAGCAGCTTTCACTATTAACATCGAAGCACAATTCTTCAGGCTCAAAAGAAACTGGCCTCCACATACGGAGATGTATCCAGACAGTGGTGACACAGCATCTTTCTAAGGAAACAAATGTTGGCCACTGTCGACCCCAGCAAGTCAAAGAGTAGGTTTTGTCTTTGAGATGAACATGAAAGAGAAAATGGAGCGGCGATGGTGCCGCGTGGATAAGGGTCTGTTACTCTTTACCCACAGTTCTGTCAAGGTCCTCCCCAAAGCACGAGTCAGCTAACTCTCTGGGTGTCCAGGGTTGGCCTGAACTGATGTGAACCTGTTAATAGCCTGTCTCTTTCCCAGTGGCGGCCGTGCCTTTGGCGACACACCTAATAAGATGCTCGATTACACAATGCTGCAGGATCTCCACCAGGAGCATTAGGTAATGTGCTGCGTCCTGCATCTCATGTGGCCCCCAGGGTCTGGGTTGTGAGACTGTGGGCCTCACAACTATGCTATGATCTGGCTGCAGGTGTTTTTAATGACTGTGTTCCCTGAGGCTGTATTTATTCTTAGCTGACGCTTACTTGAGGGATTGCCTGTTTAGGGTCACTGGTAAATCTTCGTCAGGGGCCAGTAAAACAGCCATCCTCGGGTAGGTAAAACAAGCAAAGTCAGCTGGAGAGGGGAGCTTCACGGAAGCCTCACCCCACCCCTTCCTTCCCTAGGTCTGTTTTATCACCATGGGTCAATCAGCGAGTGGCTGTGACCAATGCAGATTGAATTATACTGATAGGTGTGGAGGGACTCGGAACCTCCACCTCCTGGCCCAGTCTCACGTCACACCCCCAGATATCTTGGGTCCACAGATACTCTCACAGCTTCATCAGAACAAATGAAACTCCCCGAAGAGCAGCCTCGTGAGAAGACCCTCCGGATATCACCGTCAGCTTCTCCATCCATCAGGGCCACCCCTCACGCACAAGCACACACGTGCATGCCCACACAAACACGTACGATTTTTTAACATAGGCACGTGGGCTTGTGTTGACCCAATTCTTCTACCTTCCAAATGTGTGAATTAGAACAACTTAACTCTTTCTCACCTGTTGCATCATTTAAATGGTTATAATTATTATAGGGCTTCCTGAGTGGCTCAGTGGTAAAAAAAAAAAAAAAAAGAAAGAAAGAAAATCCACCTGCAGGAGACAAGAATTCAATCCCTGGGTTGGGAAAATACCCTGGAGAAGGAAACGGCTACCCACTCCAGTAATTTTTTTTTTTTCACTCCAGTGTTCTTGACTGGGAAATCCCGTGGACAGAGAAGCCTGGTAAGCTACGAACCATGGGGTCACAAAGAATCAGCTATAACCAGGTGACTAAACAACAACAATCACAACTGCCTCTGACTCTTCAGGGGCAACTAACAGACTAGACACAATAGCCCCTATAAGCAGTAAAGACATATACACATGCTGCCAATGTTTTCATTATTATTTGTAAGATTAGAATATTTATGCTGGAACACTTACTCATCAAGACAGTACTTCTTAAATATACTAGCAGGAGGCACTGATAATATTCATGTTTCAAAAGATGTTCTGCTATGAAAATTGAACAATGACAGTCTTTCTTACACTTCAGCGGGGGACGGGGGGGGGGGGGGGGTATCACAATTAATGACAGACTTTTCTCAATACTAAACTGACCATCAATTGGGTTTTTCTTAAACATTGGGGTGCCATTCTACTTGTCTTAACAGTTATATGAGTCAGATGAGATTTATCTGCTTAAAGAGTAAGCTGTGCCTAATTAATTACTCTTCTGTACCATTTTACAAGGAGCATCTGTCCAGGCAACATGCTGACAGCCAAGGGCACATGTACGAATGGGGTACTGTCCCTGCCTTGGAAAGCTGGGTTGTGGGAAAAAGGTGGTGTGAGGGTAGATAGATGAACAAGCATTTATATTAAAATAAAAATAAAACCAGGGAATTCCCTGGTAGTCTAGTAGTTAAGAACCCACCTGCCAAAGCAGAGGACACAGGTTTGGTCCCTGGTCCAGGAAGATCCCACATGCCAAGGGGCAACTGAGCCCAAAATGCCACAACTCCTAAAACCCCCGTGCTCTGCAGCAAGAGAAGCTGGCACACGACAACTAGAGAGGGGCCTCCGCTCACTTCAGCTATAGAAAGCTCATGCATAGCAGTGAAGACCCAGCATGGCCAAAAATAAATAAAATACATAAAAATTGAAGAAAAAAAAAAAAAAGCCCACAAGCCGCCTGACGTGACCAAAACCAAAATAAATCAGAGATACTCTGATACCTGTGCATAACAGTTTACGCAGGCACAAAGGAGAGAGTGTTGTCCAACTCTTGGGGAGAGAGAGGGTGGATTCAGGAAATGTTTTGCAGCAAAAAAATAAAAATAAATAGTGATACCCAGAGCAAGACTTAGCAAGGGCTGAACAGTATGATACTCACCCACTGCCTCATTGTGGGGGTTCATTATGGGGAGGCGAGCTTCCAAATTTACCAAAGGATGTCTTCTTCAATAAAATTCCATTTCTGGATTTTGCTTTAAATTTCAACAGTTTCGAAGTAGAAACCCCATTCCCTCAGAGCCCAGCCGTCTGAGCCACGGCCAGACTGCAAGGCAGAGTGGTTGGAGAAAGATTAAGGCAGTGGGTTTGAAAGGACAAATGAATCTGACATCCCAACATGACAAATGCGCGTGAGTCCAACACTAATTAGCAATAAAAAAATACTTATCTTTTAAATACACAAAGCACATATTTTCAGTGACAACTCATTCTACGCTTAATCCCCACATAAACATGTAGGTCAAAGAATGCTCAGGTCAAATCGGTACTTTCATTCGCTGGATCTGCACAGACTCCACTAACTAGCCCACAGGGAGGGGAAGCGAGTCCGCGTGGGCCCTTTTGGGGGGAGTGCGCATTGGCAAACGGTCAGATGAACCCCAAGGACCACCTCTCCACTCAGGAAAGGATCTATAAATGTGCAAACACTTGAAAGCCACATTAGGATTCATTATACCTCCTCCTCTGCAGCTTCGCCCTTTCGGCCCTAAGGTAGAATGGCTTGGGTGATCCCTCTGCTGGAAACCAGAGAGTCTGTGCTTCCTCTGGATTGAACTAAGCAGTCCCACTTCTGGGGAAAGAGTTAAGAGAGCCCCAACTCCAGGTTAAGCAAATCAGTTAACTAATTGATTCATTATTCAAGGATTCCCCCAGGTTCTGAACATTTCTGGGCACTAGGTTCTGGTCCTTTCTCAGAGAGCATCTCCCTCACCACCTGATGGAAGTCACAACCCCACCCACCTACATTCTTTACCTTTCTCCTGTTTTATATTTCTACATCATGTTTATCATTTTCTAACTTTGGCACATAATTTTTTTTTTTTAATTTCAGTCTGCTCCACATGGAAGCCTCCATGTGATCCGACTTTGAGAGTTTTATTTAATTCTGTAAATCCAGTCACGAAATAATGCCTGGTATATGTTAGGCACTCAGTAAATACTTGTAAGGTGAGTGGTTGACTCATTGGAAAAGACATTGATGCTGAGGAAGCCTGAGGGCAGAAGGGCCAGCAGAGGATGAGATGGTGAGATAGCATCACTAACTCAACGGACATGAGCTTCATCATGTTTCCGGGAGACAGTGAAGAACAGGGAAGCCTGGCATGCTTCAGTCCTTGGGTTGCAATGAGCAGGACACAACTGAGCAACTGAAACAACAGCAAGATGTGTGGATAAATGAAAATGAATAAATAACTCAAGACCAAACAGCAGTGGATCCCCAGGGATTCAGCTCTCTATTTGCAGGCCAGGCCCCTCACTACTGAGGACCGAGTCTCCTCAAAGGAGGATCTTCCAAAGACAATGTTTCAGGGAGGAAGCCAGTGTGGGAAGGTACGAGACCAGTGGCTAGGGCGTTGGATAAACATAGTAAAAGTTAAACTGAATCTGAGGTTCTCGGGTTCTCAGGGAATGCCCAGCCACTGGGGAAGTGCGAGGTGGCTTGAGGGTGGGGATGACTCAGCAAGCCTTGTCAGGACACGATTTTTAACTTTCCACCCACGGACACTTTGGGTTGGCCGGAGAACGCTTGCTAAATTCTGACAAACTGTGCCCACAATTTGATGATTGTTCTCTTTCTCCCCACTCTCTGACTGCCTTCTCCTCATGCCATTGTGGGCACTGTTTCTGGGAAGTCCATGAGGAATAGTTGATCCGTGGAGGCAAGCGTGTGTTCCTGTAAGCTACTGCCATCGACCTTTGTGGGTGACATTCCCAGCGCCATTTCTCCTTCTCTTTTCATAGAGGCCCTGGGTCTGGGTCAGCCACGGGAATCAACGCTAGAGGTGAGGTATAAGATGTCAGGGGTAGGAGGCACTTGGTGTTCCAGTGGGTAAGGGACACCACCTCTCCTGTTTTATATTTCTACATCATGTTTATCATTTTCTAACTTTGGCACATAATTTTTTTTTTTTAATTTCAGTCTGCTCCACATGGAAGCCTCCATGTGATCCGACTTTGAGAGTTTTATTTAATTCTGTAAATCCAGTCACGAAATAATGCCTGGTATATGTTAGGCACTCAGTAAATACTTGTAAGGTGAGTGGTTGACTCATTGGAAAAGACATTGATGCTGAGGAAGCCTGAGGGCAGAAGGGCCAGCAGAGGATGAGATGGTGAGATAGCATCACTAACTCAACGGACATGAGCTTCATCATGTTTCCGGGAGACAGTGAAGAACAGGGAAGCCTGGCATGCTTCAGTCCTTGGGTTGCAATGAGCAGGACACAACTGAGCAACTGAAACAACAGCAAGATGTGTGGATAAATGAAAATGAATAAATAACTCAAGACCAAACAGCAGTGGATCCCCAGGGATTCAGCTCTCTATTTGCAGGCCAGGCCCCTCACTACTGAGGACCGAGTCTCCTCAAAGGAGGATCTTCCAAAGACAATGTTTCAGGGAGGAAGCCAGTGTGGGAAGGTACGAGACCAGTGGCTAGGGCGTTGGATAAACATAGTAAAAGTTAAACTGAATCTGAGGTTCTCGGGTTCTCAGGGAATGCCCAGCCACTGGGGAAGTGCGAGGTGGCTTGAGGGTGGGGATGACTCAGCAAGCCTTGTCAGGACACGATTTTTAACTTTCCACCCACGGACACTTTGGGTTGGCCGGAGAACGCTTGCTAAATTCTGACAAACTGTGCCCACAATTTGATGATTGTTCTCTTTCTCCCCACTCTCTGACTGCCTTCTCCTCATGCCATTGTGGGCACTGTTTCTGGGAAGTCCATGAGGAATAGTTGATCCGTGGAGGCAAGCGTGTGTTCCTGTAAGCTACTGCCATCGACCTTTGTGGGTGACATTCCCAGCGCCATTTCTCCTTCTCTTTTCATAGAGGCCCTGGGTCTGGGTCAGCCACGGGAATCAACGCTAGAGGTGAGGTATAAGATGTCAGGGGGTAGGAGGCACTTGGTGGTCCAGTGGGTAAGGGACACCACCTTGCAGTGCAAGGGGCACCGGTTCGATCCCTGGCCTGGGAAGATCCCACATGCCGCGGAGCAGCTGGACCAATGTGTCCAACTACCGAGCTGGAGCTCTGGAGCTCATGCGCAAAGAGCCGGTGCTCTGCAGCGACAGAGGCCACTGCCATGGGAGACCCACACGGGCCAAAGAACAAAGATGGATGAAAATGAATGAATGAAAGACCAATAGAAGTGGCCAAAAAAAAAAAAAAGATGTCAGGGGAAAGAATCAGCCTGTTCCTTTCCCCTGGCCACACAAAACAGCTCAGGCCAATGAACTACAAAGAGACATTGCCGGGGATCTGGGAGAATAATGCTCCTCGTTCTTTCAGTGATAGCATTTGCGCGCAGAGAGGAAGAGGGAAGTGTGACATCCATGAGTTCTAGGCAGCCATCTTGTGATCCCGAGGTGAGCTCCCTTTCAGATGAGGCATAACCACAGATAGGAGATGATGAAATAAACTGGATCTCTGGCGACATGACTGAGCTAAAGGAAGCTGACTTAGCTCTGGGTTTTTCAGTAGATGCAAGTCAGCGTATTCTGTTTATTATTTTAGTCAGTTTGAGGTGTTGTTGAAACTGTAACACCCAGACTCATACATAGATTCTGATTCTCTTTCCCGATTTAAGGTCAGCTGGGGGAGTTTATCTTAAAAAGAGAGCTCAGGGGAAGATAAATGTTTCATTCCCCAAGCTTTTATTATGGATAAATGATTTGATTTTATGACTTGTTTGGAATGAAATCCTGTACACTTGTATATCTTGGACTCAGAAAGAGACCTGGAACTTTGAAACTGAAATATCCCACTCATAAACTGACAATCAAATATCATATGCCAAAAGTGTCTTCAACATTCACTGGTACTTACAAAATATCCCTCAAAAAAATGGCTATCTAAAGAAGTTACAAGTGTCTGGGGATTAGAACAGCCTTTATTCACAGTCTCTTCTGATGCGGATTGAAATGTTTCTAATTGATTTAGACGTGTGGAATGTTTGAGAGGGAGAGGACATGGTACAGTGGTAAAGAACAAGGCTAATTTGCCCAAGATCAATCTCAGGCAAGTTAGTTAGCCCCGTTTTGGTGGATATTGTTGGTGGCCCACCCAACACCCATGTCCCGCCTTGCTCTTTGCCGGTGGAGCCCTGATTGTGTTCTTCATTGTGTAGCCAGTGTGACTTGAGGAAAGATAACTCCTCAGCTAGCTCTGGAAGTGGATCTTGAGGTATCTAAACCAAACAGGAGGATGTCACACTCCCCTTTAACTCATGATACATGACACAGATCAGACCAACTAAATAAAAAGGGATTTACCCAGAGTTTATGGGACAGTTCCTCTAAGAGAATCTCTAGAAGAAGCAGTTCCCTCCCTGAGGCATGGCATGCATGCATGCTCAGTCACATCCAATTCTGTACAACCCCCCAGGCCATAACCCACCAGGCTCCTCTGTCCATGGGATTCTCCAGGTAAGAATACTGGAGTGGGTTGCCATGCCCTCCTCCAGGGGATCTTCCCGATCCAGAAATCAATCTTGAGTCTCTATGTCTCCTCCATTGGCAGGTGAATTCTTTACCACTGAGCCACCAAGGAAGCCCCTAGCTGGGTCTTGAATGGAAGATCCTTCGAGAGAGCATAGTAACGGGAGAGTCTAGTTAAGCGGCAAGATCTTATTACTGTGCCCTTTTCACTGCAGTATAACATTCACTTCCAGCCCATGGGCATTCCTTTTTGTTAACATTGAAAAGAAACCTCCCTAAGTTCAAGTTAGGGAGCTCAAGATGCCCAGTGCCCACTTCCCACTTTAGAATAAGCTCGTGATTATCCTCAGTTGGAAGGGAGTTAAAGCGGGGTTTCACATCAACACCACATATTCCTATAATGACTGAAGCATTTACACAGCATGCCAAAGTTTCTTTGTGTGCAACAAGGAAAAAAGTTGATTTGTTTAATAAGCATTCAGCAGTCCCTACCCCTGCCCTTCGAATTAGGACCAGTAATTGACTGATGAAGAGCTACTTCTTCACATGCAGTTTTCAGGACCACCTCAAAGCCCAGGCAGCATTCTCAGCCTGGCCCCATTTTGGGTGTAACGGGTCTTCCCAAGGCTCTCACCACAGAATATTCTCCCTCACCTTTCCAAGGGAAAAGTGTGCAAAAGAGGAAGCCTGCACAGACAGTGTTCTGAGCTACCTAAGGACATGCAGCAGAAAGGCTGATCCCACTGCACTTGTGGAAGGCTCGGGTAACACAGGTGCCACTCCCGGGGCACACCCTCCTGGGTCAGATGAGCCCTCAGGTGCCCTCAGCTCACTGACATTACAGCCACAGAAGCCAGCCCCGGTCAGCCTGCAGAAAGAAGGTCAGCTGTCCTCCCTGTCCTCGGCCCTGGTCCTTAATTGGGGGGATGTGTTCCTACCTTCCTACCCATCCCCCGCCCCCTATCACTGGGCATCTCCTCATCTCCCAGACTCTCTCTTCTCAAATAGTCTCTGGGAAGGGACTGCCAAGTGCACTCCCACTCGGGACACCTCCACAGTCTCATTCACTGTTTCTTACCTCCGCTTTTCTAGCCACACTTCATGGATGGCAGGATCATCGTTCCCGGACCAGAAATTGAACCCATGCTCTCTAGACAGTGACAGCATGAAATCCCAACCACTGAACCACCAGGGAATTTCTTTCATTGTTTCTTATATGTCTCTAGGGAAACTGCAGCTCAAACCAGTCACCAGCCACAGGATGGGATTGTGATGGAAATCATGCAAGCCATGTGTGCTCAGTTGTGTCCCACCCTTTGAAATCCCATGGATTGTAGCCCACCAGACTTCTCTGTCCATGGAACTCTCCAGGCAAGAATGCTGGAGTGGGTTGCCATTTCCTTCTCCGGGGGCTCTTCCTGACCCAGGAATCGAACCGGATTCCTTCTGTGTCTCCTCCACTGGCGGATTAAGGTGTCTTAATTTCCACCAATAAAACTCATTCCCAACTCTGGGTGCCATTTTGATCTTCCTACTTTGCCAAAAAAGGTCAACGTAGTAAAAGCTATGGTTTTTCCAGAGCTGGATCTTAACGAAGGTTTAGTTCCAAGAACTGATGCTTTCTAATTGTGGTGCTAGAGAAGACGCTTGAGAGTCCCTTGGGCCGCAAAGAGATCAAATGAGTCAATCCTAAAGGAAATCAACCCTGAATATTCATTGGAGAGACTCATGCTGAAACTCCAGTACGTTGGCCACCTGATGCGAAGAGCTAGCTCTTTGGAAAAGGCCTTGATGCTGGGAAAGATTGAGGGCAGGAGGAGAAGGGGGCGACAAAACATGAGATGGTTGGTTGGCAACAGCAGAGATAGTGGACAGGGAAGCCTGGTGTGCTGCAGTCCATGGGGTCACAAAGAGTCGGACACGACTAAGGGACTGAACAAAACCCACAAAGCCTATCAGCCCCTCTCAGGGAAGCAAAGATTGGGTAGTAGGGGAGGGGAAGGGAATTTCCCCGAAGGCAAAACCTCGGGGTGCTGTTTTGAAGACTTCTTGAGTCGGAGTCTGGTCTTGAGGTTGCTGGAGGTTTACAGGTCTTTTGAGATGATCTAACACAAGATAGTGCCAAGTGTCTGTGGCCCAGCCCCGCCCCACGTGCCAGCCCTGCCCCAGACCAGGAGCAGCGTGCTGGTGGTTAGGCTGCTGTTGAAAAGCCCTGTGATCTGCAACTGTGGGGGCGGAGGCGTGAGGCAAAAAGGGGACCCTGGCAGCTTTCTGCTGTCCACCGCTTGAGACCAGAGGGTGCCTGACAAAGAAGTTTCAGTGCCAGAACTTGCCAGACCATCTACTCACCAGGGTTTTACTAACCTATTCTAAACCTACGCATTTCCCCCTGGTAACTCATGGGACTGACCTGTGATGAGGTTGGGGTGACAGCTAATAAAAATGTCACCTGATGATTCATAAGGATAAATAATTATGTGTGAGTTTGGGTATTCAGAGTCGCTTGTCCTTTGGCTAAACAGGAAGACAGCTTTGCCTTTTTCTACTGGCCCAAGCCTCTGGGTTTCTAAGCCCTTTTGTATCTTGGAACATTTTGTGTGAGAACTTGGCAGCAGAAGGCCTGGCCTCAATGAGGGAACCCGGGAGCCCATGTGTACACACTTCCCGAAATAGAGACACAAAGAGAGAGGAGGCCTCCTGGGCTTGGCTGGCTTTCTAAGGCGACGGAGGTGTTTGCGGTCAGTTTGAAAGAGCATCTGAACACTCCTGGACTCCAAAGCTTAATTTCCTGGAGCTGCTGTAAAAAAGTCCCCACACCAGGTGCTTTAAAACAGCAGAAATTTTTAAATTTCTTTTTATTTATTTGTTTCTTTTGGCTGCGCCAGGTCTTAGCTGCATCACACAGGATCCTTGATCTTTGTGGTGGTGTGTGGAATCTTTAGGTGCAGCAGGTGGGATCTAGTTCCCTGACCAGGGATTGAACGTGGGTGCCCTGCACTAGAAGTGTGGAGTCCTAACCACGGGACCACCAGGGAAGTCCCAAAGCAGCAAGAATTTATTTTCTCAAAGAGCTACAGATGGGAAGTCCAAAGTTAGAGGGTGGGCAGGCCTGTGCTCTCTCTGAATGCTGGAGGGGAGAATAGGTTCTGTGCCTTCCTCTTAGCTGCTCTGGTGTGGCCAGCGTCTTCAGCATCCCTTTGGTAGATTGTAGCGCACCAGGATCCTCTGTCCATGGGATTCTCCAGGCAAGGATACTGGAGTGGGTCGCTATGTTCTTCTCCAAGAGATCTTCCCAGTAGATCTCCTCAATAGGAAACCATCCCTGGGAGACACAGCCTGGCCAGGCTCACTGACTTCCCTCCTCAGTGGCCCCTACCATGCACACGGTGGGAGACCCACCGCTTGAGACCAGAGGGTGCCTGACAAAGAAGTTTCAGTGCCAGAACTTGCCAGACCATCTACTCACCAGGGTTTTACTAACCTATTCTAAACCTACGCATTTCCCCCTGGTAACTCATGGGACTGACCTGTGATGAGGTTGGGGTGACAGCTAATAAAAATGTCACCTGATGATTCATAAGGATAAATAATTATGTGTGAGTTTGGGTATTCAGAGTCGCTTGTCCTTTGGCTAAACAGGAAGACAGCTTTGCCTTTTTCTACTGGCCCAAGCCTCTGGGTTTCTAAGCCCTTTTGTATCTTGGAACATTTTGTGTGAGAACTTGGCAGCAGAAGGCCTGGCCTCAATGAGGGAACCCGGGAGCCCATGTGTACACACTTCCCGAAATAGAGACACAAAGAGAGAGGAGGCCTCCTGGGCTTGGCTGGCTTTCTAAGGCGACGGAGGTGTTTGCGGTCAGTTTGAAAGAGCATCTGAACACTCCTGGACTCCAAAGCTTAATTTCCTGGAGCTGCTGTAAAAAAGTCCCCACACCAGGTGCTTTAAAACAGCAGAAATTTTTAAATTTCTTTTTATTTATTTGTTTCTTTTGGCTGCGCCAGGTCTTAGCTGCATCACACAGGATCCTTGATCTTTGTGGTGGTGTGTGGAATCTTTAGGTGCAGCAGGTGGGATCTAGTTCCCTGACCAGGGATTGAACGTGGGTGCCCTGCACTAGAAGTGTGGAGTCCTAACCACGGGACCACCAGGGAAGTCCCAAAGCAGCAAGAATTTATTTTCTCAAAGAGCTACAGATGGGAAGTCCAAAGTTAGAGGGTGGGCAGGCCTGTGCTCTCTCTGAATGCTGGAGGGGAGAATAGGTTCTGTGCCTTCCTCTTAGCTGCTCTGGTGTGGCCAGCGTCTTCAGCATCCCTTTGGTAGATTGTAGCGCACCAGGATCCTCTGTCCATGGGATTCTCCAGGCAAGGATACTGGAGTGGGTCGCTATGTTCTTCTCCAAGAGATCTTCCCAGTAGATCTCCTCAATAGGAAACCATCCCTGGGAGACACAGCCTGGCCAGGCTCACTGACTTCCCTCCTCAGTGGCCCCTCCCAGACCAGTGCCCTGCTCACACGGTCCCCACCGGTCCTGCCCAGAACTTTCCATATCATACAGTCCGCGCCCACGGCCCCACCTCCAAGATCACGTGATGCGCTCTCCGCAGGGTCTGCTCTCCAGCCTTCGCCTCTGCCCTCCCTCCCCCTGCCCCGGGTATTTAAAGTAGGCATGTCTTTGTTTGGAAACACGGTGCTCACCACTATTAATAATACATCGAGAGGCACCCTCTCCAAGGAACTCCAAGCGCTTCCCAGGCATTATCTAATTAGCCTTCACCCAAAGCCCCGCTCCGGCGAAGCCGGCAGGGGAACCGCGGCTGATTCAGGGCTGCAGAGGGACGGAGACCTCCTTGGGGCGGTCGATGGAGGCAAAAGGCACAGTACTTGCTCAGGAGGTGCGGTGATACCACTTACAGTGAAAGGACTATTATCAAAGGCTTCCCTTGCTCCCCCAGAATTGGGAAACTGCCTCGAAACAATGCTTTGCAAAACCCCACAAGGGCATTCCTTCACCACATGTACGGGTAAGTCCCCAGCCCCAGAGACCCTGCCCTGTGCCCACCAGGGCCCTCAGATGAATACCCTCGCCACACGCCCACTCTCTGCTGGCCCATCACTGGGCACCCACCCACCCTTTCTACCTCCTCCTTTCAACTGTTTTTTAAAACAAAAACACCTCTATTTTTGTCTTTAAGAAAATCTTCTTTTTCCAAGATAATCACAATTAACTTACAAAGTGAACATTTACAGTGCATCCTCAAAGCATTTTCCTTTAACAGAAAACTTGACTTCCCAGAATGGAAACATTAAAACGTTCAAAAAAATTGTATTTTGTGATCCTTATAAGACAAAACAGAATCTGGCCTAAGACAAGGAAATCCATTCATACTTCGGGTACTTCTCTTGGAACCAGCATCGTTATATGGTTCCCATTTCAGAAAATTTGATCTCATGTAATTCTCCTTCTTTCTGGTGTGATTTCAAACTCACAGACATCTTCCAGTACCATGTGGACAAAGTCATGCAGTTCCAGAAGGGTGCCAACCATCTCCCTATCACTTTTCATCACAAGGTGAATTCTTGATCCTACACACTTGTCTACTGGCTGTTTCTCTTGATGGGGCCACCAGAAGTAGGAGGGGGAAGTGGACGGGAGCGGTCAATGGGATCCCCTGGTGGTGCCCATCTTCCAGTGAACTCTTCTATCTTCCCACCTGGCATACGGCTCCATGTGCAGAGGACCCATACTAACCAGAGTGCTGGAGGCTGCCGAGGTTCGCTCCGCTCCGCCTCCCTCCTGAGACCCAAATGGGCCTCGAACGCAAGTTGGCTTCCTCCACATCCAATTAACTGATTTTATCCTCGGCACCTGGCTCAGCACGTCCCTCCCACTTTCAAAGTATCCTCTACATATTTGGGATCTATAACAGGAATACTAATGCCTTTATCGTCTCACAAAATTCTCTGTGGAAAAGGGGCTGGAATTTTTGTCTGCACTTTACAAATTACCAGAATGAGGCTGAATGAACTGAGGGAACTTCCTGAGGTCCAACAGCTCACAGGTACCAAAACCGTGGACAGAACCCAGATCCTCACATTTCCAGGAAGGAGCTTTGCCTTCATACCAAACCCCAGTCCTCCTGCCGCTCTTGGAGAGTTCAGAGCACTCACATTACCAAAACCTCTCTACAACAAAAACTACGTATCGCCTACTAGGAAACAGACCTCTGACACAGTGTGAGATGAAAGTACAAGGAGGAGAGAGGAACACTTCCCCCAGGGGGCTGTTTGGAAAATCACAACCATTTCTGTCCCCTGACATTTGGGGAGAGCAGGGTCAAGCGGTGAACAGAGGTCCAAAGGCAGAATCAGCAACTGCCTTCCCTACCCTCATTCTGGGAACTGACAAGGGTTGATGTTGAGGTTTTACATAAGTAGGAGAAGTGAAACAAGAACTCTTACTCAACACACAGCAGTTACAAATGTGCGATGTACTTTCACATGCCTTAGACCACATAATGGAGAAGGAAATGGCAACCCACTCCAGTACTCTTGCCTGGAAAATCCCATGGATGGAGAAGCTTGGTGAGCCACAGTCCATGGGGTCTCAAGTGTATATATATATATATATATATATATATATATATATATGTATGTATGTATGTATGTATGTATGTATGTATATATATGTATATATATATAGGGCTTACTTGGTGGCTCAGTGGTGAGGAGCCTGCCTGCAGTGCAGGAGACCCAGGTTCCATCCCTGGGTTGGGAAGATCCCCTGGAGGAGGAGATGGCAACCCACTCCAGTGTTCTTGCCTGGAGAATCCCACGGACAGAGGAGCTTGACAGATGCAGTCCATGGGGTCACACAGAGTCGGACGTGACTGAAGTGACTGAGCAGCAGCGGCAGACTACAAAATCCCCTCCATAATGAAGCCTGCCACCTCTATTTTTACAGTTGAGAAAACTGATGCTCAAAGATTCCTTGCCTAGAGACACATCGCTGGCAAATTTCAATCACACTCCAGCTCCGGATGCTCGCTGCTAAGTGGGTGCTCTTTCCAAGTGGATCACAGCCACCTTGCAAATCCTGTTATGATGGCAGAGCTATTGCCTTGATGTGAGTTTTCTGTTACTTGAAATTAAAAAACAATTGTAATGAAAAGTTTGAAACGCCATCCCCAGAATAATAACCCCAGATAAAACGATGCACAGGAAGCCAGGCGTGCTGCCGTCCATAGGGTGGCAAAAAGTCAGACACGACTGAGTGACTGAACAACAAATAAGGTCATGTAGATATGAGAGGTGCTTCTTCTTTTCTTTTTTAATGTGTTTATTTGGTTGCACTGGGTCTTAGTTATGGTATGTGGGATCTAGTTCCCTGACCAGGGATTGAACCCAGGTCCCCAGCATTGGGGGCATGGAGTCTTAGCCACTGGACCACCAGGGAAATCCCTAGAGGTGCTTCTGTTACGTAATCAGCTCTGCATCTTTTGAGGGCTAGAGTTTTGACTTCTGTGAGGTCACAGCTATTCCTTAGAAGGATAACAGAGGTGAGGTTTAGAGTCAGGATTTTTTTTTTTTTTTTGGTCTCATGGCTCATTGTGTAGATGAAGAATGAAGGCGCTGAAATGTGCGGTCGCTTCCCTAGACAACCCTCGTGGCCGGATCCCCCTGACCTCTGAACCCACGGGCGGTAAGCTGTGTGGTTCCAGGTGGTTCTGGGAATTAAAAACGATTACGTGCACAAAGCTCCACAGTGTGGATAATCAACAATGGCCAACTGCCCTTTATCAGTGACTCAGTAGTGGCAGGGGGAGTTACAACCAACTGACACTCCCCTATCAGTTACCATAGTAAAAGAGAGACCTCGCCCAGAGCAGGGGAGGAACCAGGCACCTGCAGAGAGGCGGGGTGACCCCAAGTCCCGAGTGGTCCCTGGGGCCCCTCAGGAGGGTTCGCCAAGCACACAGGGCGTCACAGTTCATCTGCATGAGGACTCGGCCCTCGTCACTGTGTCCTCATGTGACCAGGAGTTCTAGGAGAAACTGAGAAGCTCTGTTGCTGAAATTCTGAGAAACAACAGGGCACGAGCTGCCCAGAGGAGGCAGTCCCCCAACAGCCAGCTGCTGAGCACAGACACCCAGGGGTGCACGCTCCAGGAGACAAGGCCCAGCGGGCCCTGAGTGGGGCCAGCACCCATGGGGCACTCCTGAGTGTTCTGGAGATGTCAGAGGCTAGATGTCCTGGTGAGCCTGTAGGGTGAGGGTCCACAATGCAGGAGTGGCTGAAATAAGTCACAGGGACCCCACGTCTACTGGGCTTCAGAAGCCAGTGGAGACACGGGCCCGAGGAGCCAGGCCCAGCCCCGACTCAGTAGACAGCAGCAAGAGTGGAGCCTGTGTCTCCTGGGAGCCGGCTGGGCACAGCTGGGAAAGAAGAGAAAGACTTCATCCAAGGGAAACCCAGGCCGCCGAAAGCAACTGGGATCATTTCCCATCTTATTACAAGCCAGCCCTGCAGCAAGCTAACGTAAGCCACCCCTCCCTCTTCCTGGTGCGAGCTGAGCACAAAATAAACGTCAATAAATGTCCTTCCCTGCTTCTCTTCCAAGGGTGAATCTCTTCTGAAAATCAGTGGATCATCCTAAGAGCAGAGGCTCTTCTGCAGGGGTTAGAGATGGACCTTCTCCTTGTTAGCTGTGCGTCTCTCGTTTTCCTTATTTGCAAACTGGCGGTGACGCCATCCCTAGGCCACCTTCCCCATCTCACTGTGAGGACTGAATGCGATGGTGAAAAAGGAAAGGGTTTTATCAGGCCCTCTTCATTCCTGTTCGCCCAGTGACTCTCTGAGGCTGGGCCCAGAGGCTGACAAAACTTCTGCCTTCAGCACCTCCCCAGCATCAGGGTGCTCCCCACCCCCGCTACAACAAACACATTTTTTTAAGCAACAAATTCATGGGATTTATCTCATCACCACTTTGCTCAAGCAAGTCATTTTTCCAATCTAAATTCAGTAGCAGCTGCAGCAACTGTAAAATGACTTCCTCCTCAACACTTGGCTTCAGTGACGGGAGGAAAATGAGACAAACTGTCAAGGTGTGTTCTGTGCTTCACTCCATATTATATAAAGTCCCAGCACGATACTCCTTTGCAATTGTTTCCAGAGTCAGATGGAGCAGAGGGATGGGAGGAGGGAGGAGAGGAACAAAGCTGGGAGGCTGGAGGAACAATCAGAGGGGGGCTGAGGAGTGACCACCAGAGTGACCACGTAGGGCTGGAGGAAGACTGGCCTAGGGTCGTAAGTCACAGACAAACTGGGCAATTCAGACTGGGACTCGAACCCACATGCTGGGACTCAGACCAGCCCAACCCAGACTGGGACTCGAACTCACTGTCCTTTCATCGAGATCACACACCTGGTTTCTGGAATTAATGAAGCTCAGGTTCTTGATGTCGCTTCACAGAAAGAATTCAGTGAGAGACAAAGTGATAGATAAGAAGTGGATTTTTTAGGGACTTCCTTGGAAGTCCACTGGTTAAGACTTTGTCTTCCAAGGTCCAACACAGGGGGTGCAGGATGCCTCGTACAAACCTCCCCCCAAAAAAAGCATAAAACAGAAGCAATATTGTAAAACATTCAGTAAAGACTTTTGAAAAATGGTCCATATCCTTTTTTTTCCAATCTCTTCTGAAAATCAGTGGATCTTAAGAGCAGAGGCTCTTCTGCAGGGGTTAGAGATGGACCTTCTCCTTGTTAGCTGTCGTCTCTCGTTTCCTTATTTGCAAACTGGCGGTGACGCCATCCCTAGGCCACCTTCCCCATCTCACTGTGAGGACTGAATGCGATGGTGAAAAAGGAAAGGGTTTTATCAGGCCCTCTTCATTCCTGTTCGCCCAGTGACTCTCTGAGGCTGGGCCCAGAGGCTGACAAAACTTCTGCCTTCAGCACCTCCCCAGCATCAGGGTGCTCCCCACCCCCGCTACAACAAACACATTTTTTTAAGCAACAAATTCATGGGATTTATCTCATCACCACTTTGCTCAAGCAAGTCATTTTTCCAATCTAAATTCAGTAGCAGCTGCAGCAACTGTAAAATGACTTCCTCCTCAACACTTGGCTTCAGTGACGGGAGGAAAATGAGACAAACTGTCAAGGTGTGTTCTGTGCTTCACTCCATATTATATAAAGTCCCAGCACGATACTCCTTTGCAATTGTTTCCAGAGTCAGATGGAGCAGAGGGATGGGAGGAGGGAGGAGAGGAACAAAGCTGGGAGGCTGGAGGAACAATCAGAGGGGGGCTGAGGAGTGACCACCAGAGTGACCACGTAGGGCTGGAGGAAGACTGGCCTAGGGTCGTAAGTCACAGACAAACTGGGCAATTCAGACTGGGACTCGAACCCACATGCTGGGACTCAGACCAGCCCAACCCAGACTGGGACTCGAACTCACTGTCCTTTCATCGAGATCACACACCTGGTTTCTGGAATTAATGAAGCTCAGGTTCTTGATGTCGCTTCACAGAAAGAATTCAGTGAGAGACAAAGTGATAGATAAGAAGTGGATTTTTTAGGGACTTCCTTGGAAGTCCACTGGTTAAGACTTTGTCTTCCAAGGTCCAACACAGGGGGTGCAGGATGCCTCGTACAAACCTCCCCCCAAAAAAAGCATAAAACAGAAGCAATATTGTAAAACATTCAGTAAAGACTTTTGAAAAAATGGTCCATATCAAAAAGATCTTTTTTAAAAAAGAGAGGGATTTATTTAGAGAGAGTGGACCATCTCAGAAGGGAATAGGCCCCAAAGTATGACATGGTTAGTTTTGAGGGTTGGATAATTTTAAAGGCTAAATAACAAGATTATTCCAAGGAGTTTGGGAAAAGGAAAGAGATTTCTAGGAACTGGACCACTGCCCCTTCTTTGATCTCTGATAGTCCGCCTGGGAACTGTCCCACTGCTGGTGGGTGTGTCGCTTACTGATGCAGATGTATTACAAGGAGTGTACAATGAGGCTCAAGGTCCACTGGAAGTTAAATCATCGCATTTGGGCCGAGCTGGTTCTAACCAGTTCGTTGCATCCTATGGCTATGATGTTTTCTAAATGTTGTACCCGGCCCCTTCCCGTTTCAGTAGGTCATAGGTCAGGGTGGCCATCACCTACACCCCTTCCCTTCCACGTCCACACCTGCCACCTGCTCTCATCCTCTTTTCCCTTCGGCTCTTGAAGTCCATTCTTAGGCTTTAACGGAAGTCTGGGATCTCAGTCAGGAGCCAACACCCTCCTCCCGGATGGGGGCCTTGGGGCCTGTAGAGGGTCTCAAAGGTACACATCAGACTCCATTTTATCACTGACCTATCATTTCTTGACCACTGTCCTTTGTCTCTGCATTTCCTCACTTCCCTAATTAGTAACTGCTTGAATCTGCTTTTGGAATTCAGGGAAGAACTGTGAGACTAAAGCCTTTTTCTACAAACTAGAATGTGTGCTGGGGTGAAGGAATGGAGACATTTTTGTGCCCAGGAAGGTCTTTGGGGTCCCACTCTGTCTCAATTCTCACTTTTTCTTTTTTTTTTTTTAATTTGTATTTTTTGGTTGCACTTTGCTGCATGTGGGATCTTAGTTCTTTGACCAGGGAGTTCTAGTCTAAATAAGACAAAGTGATAGATAAGAAGTGGATTTTTTAGGGACTTCCTTGGAAGTCCACTGGTTAAGACTTTGTCTTCCAAGGTCCAACACAGGGGGTGCAGGATGCCTCGTACAAACCTCCCCCCAAAAAAAGCATAAAACAGAAGCAATATTGTAAAACATTCAGTAAAGACTTTTGAAAAAATGGTCCATATCAAAAAGATCTTTTTTAAAAAAGAGAGGGATTTATTTAGAGAGAGTGGACCATCTCAGAAGGGAATAGGCCCCAAAGTATGACATGGTTAGTTTTGAGGGTTGGATAATTTTAAAGGCTAAATAACAAGATTATTCCAAGGAGTTTGGGAAAAGGAAAGAGATTTCTAGGAACTGGACCACTGCCCCTTCTTTGATCTCTGATAGTCCGCCTGGGAACTGTCCCACTGCTGGTGGGTGTGTCGCTTACTGATGCAGATGTATTACAAGGAGTGTACAATGAGGCTCAAGGTCCACTGGAAGTTAAATCATCGCATTTGGGCCGAGCTGGTTCTAACCAGTTCGTTGCATCCTATGGCTATGATGTTTTCTAAATGTTGTACCCGGCCCCTTCCCGTTTCAGTAGGTCATAGGTCAGGGTGGCCATCACCTACACCCCTTCCCTTCCACGTCCACACCTGCCACCTGCTCTCATCCTCTTTTCCCTTCGGCTCTTGAAGTCCATTCTTAGGCTTTAACGGAAGTCTGGGATCTCAGTCAGGAGCCAACACCCTCCTCCCGGATGGGGGCCTTGGGGCCTGTAGAGGGTCTCAAAGGTACACATCAGACTCCATTTTATCACTGACCTATCATTTCTTGACCACTCGTCCTTTGTCTCTGCATTTCCTCACTTCCCTAATTAGTAACTGCTTGAATCTGCTTTTGGAATTCAGGGAAGAACTGTGAGACTAAAGCCTTTTTCTACAAACTAGAATGTGTGCTGGGGTGAAGGAATGGAGACATTTTTGTGCCCAGGAAGGTCTTTGGGGTCCCACTCTGTCTCAATTCTCACTTTTTCTTTTTTTTTTTTTAATTTGTATTTTTTGGTTGCACTTTGCTGCATGTGGGATCTTAGTTCTTTGACCAGGGAGTTAACCCATAGCCCTACAGTGGAAGCTCAGAGTCTAAGCACTGGACAGGCAGGGAGTCCCTCGGGTACTATTACTAACTCTATGATGCTTTTTCTGACCTGTCTCCATCCCTATTCCCATCTCCAACCTCCCCCCGTGCACTCAGAGCATAGTGTGCTCCCCCCAACCCCCAACATCATCTTCCCATCCTGTGTCCGAGTTACCTTCTGCTCTCCAACAAACCAGCCAAGACCAGGGGCTGAAAGGGATGGCACCACTTATTTTGCTCAGAAATATGCTTTTGGACAAGCTGGGTAAGACTGGCTCTTCTCCGCTCCTGCTGGAATCAGCTGGGGTGGCCTGGAGACTGGGGTCTTAAGCCATATCCACTCACAGGCCCTGTGCTAGATGCCGGAGAAGAACTGGGACCTTCACTGGGGCTCTTGATCAGAGCACAGACCTGTGGCCTCTCCAGGTGCCTGGGGCTTCCTCGTGGGGGCTGAGTTACAAGGGCAAGTGTCCCCCAGGGAAAGAGCCAAGAGGGAAGCATATCGCCCTGAGTGACCTAACCTTGAAAGCCACGCTGTTACTTCCTCCAGTCTATTCACTGAGGTAGTCGCAAAGGTCCTCCAAGCTCAGAGTCAGAGGAAATAGACTCTCCCTTTGATGGAGCAGTAACAGGCTCTAGAAAAGCATTTTGTTCTTGTTTAGTCTCTAAGTCACGTCCAACTCTGCAACCCCGCAGACTGTAGCCCACCAGGCTCCTCTGTCCATGAGATTCTCCAGGCAAGAAAACTGGAGTGGGGCTTCCCTGGTGGCCCAGTGGGTAAGGATACCACCTTGCAGTGCAAGGGGCGCCAGTTCGATCCCTGGCCTGGGAAGATCCTACGTGCCGCGGAGCGGCTGGATCGATGTGTCCAATCACCGAGCTGGAGCTCTGGAGCGCATGCGACCAGAGCCGGCGCTCTGCGACGACAGAGGCCACCGCGATGGGAGGCCCACAAGAGCCAAAAGAACAAAGACGGATGAAAATAGAGAAATGAAAGACCAATAGAAGTGGCCCGCCCGTCCCTCTCCCTCTCCACCCCAACCCGCAAAAGATAAAAAAAAAAAAAAAATACTGGAGTGGGTTGCATTTTTCTTCCCCAGGGGATCTGGGATCTTCTCGACTCAGGGATTGAACCTGTGTCTCCTGCACTGGCAGGTGATTCATTACCACCAAGCCATCAGGGAAGTCCCTTGGAGAAGCATCCCCTCACTCAGAGCATAGTGTGCTCCCCCCAACCCCCAACATCATCTTCCCATCCTGTGTCCGAGTTACCTTCTGCTCTCCAACAAACCAGCCAAGACCAGGGGCTGAAAGGGATGGCACCACTTATTTTGCTCAGAAATATGCTTTTGGACAAGCTGGGTAAGACTGGCTCTTCTCCGCTCCTGCTGGAATCAGCTGGGGTGGCCTGGAGACTGGGGTCTTAAGCCATATCCACTCACAGGCCCTGTGCTAGATGCCGGAGAAGAACTGGGACCTTCACTGGGGCTCTTGATCAGAGCACAGACCTGTGGCCTCTCCAGGTGCCTGGGGCTTCCTCGTGGGGGCTGAGTTACAAGGGCAAGTGTCCCCCAGGGAAAGAGCCAAGAGGGAAGCATATCGCCTGAGTGACCTAACCTTGAAAGCCACGCTGTTACTTCCTCCAGTCTATTCACTGAGGTAGTCGCAAAGGTCCTCCAAGCTCAGAGTCAGAGGAAATAGACTCTCCCTTTGATGGAGCAGTAACAGGCTCTAGAAAAGCATTTTGTTCTTGTTTAGTCTCTAAGTCACGTCCAACTCTGCAACCCCGCAGACTGTAGCCCACCAGGCTCCTCTGTCCATGAGATTCTCCAGGCAAGAAAACTGGAGTGGGGCTTCCCTGGTGGCCCAGTGGGTAAGGATACCACCTTGCAGTGCAAGGGGCGCCAGTTCGATCCCTGGCCTGGGAAGATCCTACGTGCCGCGGAGCGGCTGGATCGATGTGTCCAATCACCGAGCTGGAGCTCTGGAGCGCATGCGACCAGAGCCGGCGCTCTGCGACGACAGAGGCCACCGCGATGGGAGGCCCACAAGAGCCAAAAGAACAAAGACGGATGAAAATAGAGAAATGAAAGACCAATAGAAGTGGCCCGCCCGTCCCTCTCCCTCTCCACCCCAACCCGCAAAAGATAAAAAAAAAAAAAAAATACTGGAGTGGGTTGCATTTTTCTTCCCCAGGGGATCTGGGATCTTCTCGACTCAGGGATTGAACCTGTGTCTCCTGCACTGGCAGGTGATTCATTACCACCAAGCCATCAGGGAAGTCCCTTGGAGAAGCATGTGGGACCAGAAACAAAACTGTATTAGTCATGTCTTCTATTTTCTGTAGTCAGATCCTTTGATATATCTGGGGCTTTGCTACCCTTGGAGACACTGCCCTCCCTGGGTTAACCAGTCCCCAGAGATAGTCAACAACCTACCCACAAGTACATTTTTCAAATACAAACCAGCTGATCCAGAGCCCACACCCCAACCATCTTCCTTATCAACTCTCACACTCTGGGCCACTCCGTACCTGCCCTAATCACCCCGGGGCCAGGTACCAGACAATGAGGGACAGGCCCTGTGCCCCAGAGCCTAATGGAACTATTCCAACTAGCCAGCCCTATGCCTGTTTTTCCTGCCTCATTGTTCCCTCCCATAGAAGCCACTATAGAGGTTACCACACTTTCTCCCTCCCTTTGCTTCCTGATGACATTGGTGCTTTCCCATGTGGCCCCTTGGGGCAGCGCCTGCCTCTTTGTCTTGAAACCTATGAGTAGAACAAACAAAGTTTTCAGTGGCCAATGTCTCCTGGCCTCTTGGCTGTACTACACCTCAAATTTTCTATTAGTATACCGTACTTTAGGAAGATACTGTGGCCATTTGGGGAAAATACAATCTTCCATACTCTGTATTATAATTGATTATGAACTTGCCTTTCTTATCCTGACTTTGTGCAAACAGTTTAAAAAAAAAAAGCAAACATATTTTTGTTTAATCTCCTCATCCCTTCTTTGTTGACTGACCAGCTGCCTGAATTCTGGACAGCTGTACACCATCTTTGCCCGCCCTGTTTAGTTCCCGACGAGAAAGGACTGTGCCCATTCCTTGAACCCGCCTGGCCACCGTGGCTGCTCACGCGGCCTGGTCTCGGCTCCACCATGCTGAAGCACACGCCCCAACACAGGGGGCTCCTGTCCCCTCTGCCCCGTGACGTTTCCTGGGATAGAATGAGCCTCCTCTGAGTCTCGGGGGTTGGACAGGTGGAGGGGGAGTGCGAACGCCTGAGGCGAGTCTCATCGCCGGCAGCCGGCCCTGGCGAGCAGAACGCTGGAGACGCCGCTCGCTGAGCCACCTGCAGCCTGTGCACAGACAGCTGGAGTGTCCCTCATCCAGGCAGGTCACTCACGGGTTGTGAAACTCATTTAGGGAAATTTCTCCAAGTGGTCCCCAAAGAAAGAGAGTCACACGCCCAACTTCCCCCACCCCAGGAAAGGGGAGAAACTGCAGGGTTCTGTATAGCCCCTCAGGACAACTTTGTCTCTGACACAACAGGACAACAAGAAAGCTTAAAAGCAGCGGAATGCCTGTCCCCCGACCACCTCATTTATTCCTAGCTGTAGCTTCCAAACAGTGCCATTTCAAGGGACATTGACACAGCAGCCAAGTTCACTGGAGCTGGAGCTGCCGCAGCAGGGGCAGCTGGCTCTGGCTGGAATGGGACGGTGCTCGGGAGCCTCTTCATTGGTTATGCCAGGAACCGTTCTCTGAGGCAGCAGCTCTCCTCCTACGCCACTCTGGGCTTTGCCCTCTCGGAGGCCATGGGGGGCTCTTCTGCCTGACGGTGGCCTTTCTCATTCTCTTTGCCATGTGAAGGAGCTGTTCCCACCTCCCGTAGTTCTTCCTCCCGTGTTATTCTGCCCTGTATGTTCCTTTTCCTGCACCGCCCTAGGCGGCCTGGGGAAAGTGATTGGCTCAGGGCTTGACAGAAGGAAGACAAATAAATACTGTATTGATAAGAAAAAAAGGCAGGGGAATGCTCTCCATCCTTCACATTTCCAGTCCCTTCTCCCATTCCTCCTGTGAGGGCAAGGGTTTCCCAAAAGGGCCAGTCCCTGGTTCTTGAAGCCCAAATGGTCCAGGAAAGGAAGGGCAACGTAGCAAGGCTTCCAGCAAGCTTACAGAAAAGATGGCCCACACCTCTTCCACCCGAGTGTCAGAGGCTGAACTCCATCGGACAATTAACAAAATCTAATTTTATCTAAGGAGAGATGAGCTGTAAAGGCAAATACTCCTGAGAGAAATAGCAAGTTGGTTGAAGGTCAGTCGGTGCTTGTTCTGACAAATAGCCCTTCTTTGCAACCAGATTTGATCGAGGAGCAGAACTGGGAGCAGAGGGGAAACCCAGGCGCAATTACAGGAGGGCAGAAGAGGGATTCTCTGCCTCCTTCCCCCGGAGACTCCCTTCCTTCTGCCAAGACCTTGTCTCATCCTCTCATTCAGAGCATCAAGCAGCTGTCAGAAAAGCCATTCCCATTCACATCCCAAAGCTCTAGCATCCCATTCTCCAAGTCACCCAGCCCATGAGTCCTCGCTCCAAGTTTTTTGCAGAAAACGTTTTCTTTATGCATAGAGGGTCCAACTTTTCTCAGCCAAATTTCAAATTTTCAACGCATTATCATTTACACTAGCGGAAAGGTAAAAATCACCCAAGTGTCCATCAGCAGGTGAATGAATACACAAAGTAAACATACCATGGAATATGATTCAGTCTTGAAAAAGGAACAAAGTTCTAATATGTGTCACAACAGGAACTTCAAAGACCTTATACCAGGTAAAATAAGCCAGACACAAAAGGACAAAAATTGTATGATTTTGCTTCTATGAGGTGCCTAAAACAGACAAGTTTATGGATATATTCTACCCTAGAGAGTTGCTAGGGGTAGTAGGGAGGAATGGGGAGTCATTGTTTTTTATTTTATTTTATTTTATTATTTTTGTCTCTTTCTTTGTCATTGTTTAATTTGGTATAGACTTTCTGTTTAGAATGATGAAAAAGTTCAGGAAATGGGTAGTGGTGGTCTTTGTACAACCATGTGAACATATTTAATACCAAAATTTTCCAGCAGCAGGGGAATGCTCTCCATCCTTCACATTTCCAGTCCCTTCTCCCATTCCTCCTGTGAGGGCAAGGGTTTCCCAAAAGGGCCAGTCCCTGGTTCTTGAAGCCCAAATGGTCCAGGAAAGGAAGGGCAACGTAGCAAGGCTTCCAGCAAGCTTACAGAAAAGATGGCCCACACCTCTTCCACCCGAGTGTCAGAGGCTGAACTCCATCGGACAATTAACAAAATCTAATTTTATCTAAGGAGAGATGAGCTGTAAAGGCAAATACTCCTGAGAGAAATAGCAAGTTGGTTGAAGGTCAGTCGGTGCTTGTTCTGACAAATAGCCCTTCTTTGCAACCAGATTTGATCGAGGAGCAGAACTGGGAGCAGAGGGGAAACCCAGGCGCAATTACAGGAGGGCAGAAGAGGGATTCTCTGCCTCCTTCCCCAGGAGACTCCCTTCCTTCTGCCAAGACCTTGTCTCATCCTCTCATTCAGAGCATCAAGCAGCTGTCAGAAAAGCCATTCCCATTCACATCCCAAAGCTCTAGCATCCCATTCTCCAAGTCACCCAGCCCATGAGTCCTCGCTCCAAGTTTTTTGCAGAAAAACGTTTTCTTTATGCATAGAGGGTCCAACTTTTCTCAGCCAAATTTCAAATTTTCAACGCATTATCATTTACACTAGCGGAAAGGTAAAAATCACCCAAGTGTCCATCAGCAGGTGAATGAATACACAAAGTAAACATACCATGGAATATGATTCAGTCTTGAAAAAGGAACAAAGTTCTAATATGTGTCACAACAGGAACTTCAAAGACCTTATACCAGGTAAAATAAGCCAGACACAAAAGGACAAAAATTGTATGATTTTGCTTCTATGAGGTGCCTAAAACAGACAAGTTTATGGATATATTCTACCCTAGAGAGTTGCTAGGGGTAGTAGGGAGGAATGGGGAGTCATTGTTTTTTATTTTATTTTATTTTATTATTTTTGTCTCTTTCTTTGTCATTGTTTAATTTGGTATAGACTTTCTGTTTAGAATGATGAAAAAGTTCAGGAAATGGGTAGTGGTGGTCTTTGTACAACCATGTGAACATATTTAATACCAGAAAATTGTATAACTTGCTGTTGAGTCACTAAGTCATGTCTGACTCTGCGACCCCATGGACTGCACCACGCCAGGCTTCCCTGTCCTTCGCCATAATTGTATATCTAAAAGTGGCTAAGAGCTTCCCTGGTGGTCCAGTGGGTAAGCACACCGCCTTGCCATGCAAGGGGCGCCAGTTCAATCCCTGGCCTGGGAAGATCCCACGTGCAGCGGAGCGGCTGGACCCATGTGTCCAATTACCAAGCCGGGGCTCTGGAGCGCATGCGCCCAGAGCCGGTGCTCTGCGACGAGAGGCCACTGCCATGGGAGGCCCACACGGGCCAAAGAAGAAAGATGGATGAAAATAAATAATGAAAGACCAATAGAAGTGGCCCGCCTTCCCCCTCCCTCCCCAACCCGCACCCCCCCCCAAAAAAATTTAAAAATAAATAAATAAATAAGTAAAATAAAAGTGGCTAAAATAGAAATTCTATCCTATGTATATTCTGCCAAATATATATATATTTTTTAATGTTAGGCAATGACCACTCTCCCCAAGCTCTCACATATCTTTTGCACTCTCTCTGACCCCGTATTCCGTGCTGATTTATTGAGCACCAACAAGCAAGGGAGAGTCAGTCCAGGAGCAAAGGGAGTCCACCGAGGGGACCCTGCTGACGGGCCAGCTCTTAGGCCAAAAGCAAAGACGGGGCTGCCTCCACACTTCTCCAGTAGCACACCTGGGCAGCCTGCACTCTGTTGCATCACCCCCTCCGTGAGCCTCTCTGACCCACAGGCTCAAGCTCTATCTCCTCAGGCCAGAGTTCAGCACTCTCTCCTCTGGCCCCAGCCCAGCGTTCCTACTTCTCTTCCACCAGCCTCTACAAACTACTCCAGCCATTCAGCTCATGCCCCATTTTCCAATTACACCTTGTAACAACGCTGCTGCCTCTCCTGCCTACCTTCCAAAGTCCATCCTGAGCCCAGATGCTCAGGGAACCCTCCTCGAGCTAGTCCTCCGACAGAGGCATGAGCCCTTCCTGAGCTCTGGGCTCACAGTTCTCTTCATCTGCATCCTTCTCTTTATTGCTTGGTTATGTAATAGATCTACCAGTGGTGGTGATTAGATTCTAAGATGAAGGCTCTAAGGAACTTTAAGAGATTATTTCAATTGAGTCCCTTAACAGGTGGTGAGAGCACCAAGCCTGAGCAATGATCTGCCCGGCGCCCTAGCCCTCATTAGTGGCAGAGGAGGGCGAAGAAGCCCTGTCGTCCTATCGACTACCTCCTCTATCCTCCATAGCACCATGTGGCCTCTTGGAACTGTTTTACATGTGTCGGCCTTATTGTCCCCAGTAGGGTTTTGAAGCTCCATCCAGGCAGGCAAGGCCCACACCCCATGCCGTTTGTGTCCTCACAATTTCCAGCACCATCTTAATTATGAGTCCATGTTGGAACCCTAGAGGTATTTTTAGGTCATCCCCTTAACTGCCCTGGCCTAAAAGTTCTCTTTTAAAGGTTTCTTAAAAATGGGCTTTTCTGGTGGTCCAGAGGGTAAAGAGTCCATCTTGCAGTGCAAGGGGAGCCAGTTCAATCTCTGGCCCACGCTGGGCTGGTGTGTCCAATTACAAGCCAGCACTCTGGAACACATGTGCCCAGAGCCGGTGCTCTGCAATGAGAGAGGCCACTGCAATGGGAGGCCCACACAGGCCAAAGAATAAAGATGGATGAAAATAAATGATGGCTTAGAGGCCAACAAGAAAAAAGAAAGTGTGTCCCTCTTACACTGAAAGGTAAATAAATTGTATATATAAAAAGAAAGAATAAGATCTTTTTCTCCTCTTCCAATTTGGAATCTCTTCCTGATGAGTTTTCTAGGGGTAAGTTAGGCAAAGCAAAACAAAAGCAGGTGGATAACAGAGCTGAAGAAACGGCCAATTTTTGCAGCCTCAGAAGTACATTCAGTGTACTCCTTGGCCTGAACTGTGGACGCACCATACGTTGGACCAGACAGACTTGCTCTAATTTTATCTCCACTTTGCAGGCAGATAGCATCCCTGAGTTGGTTCACTTCATCTCTTTCCCAGACTCCACTGCTCTTGCCGCTCGGCCGTGTGGGTGTTCTCTCAGTTGGAACAGACAGAGGCTACCGCTGCCTCCCTACACCTCTCAGAAAGAAAAAGGGAAAACATAGCTTCACCTCACTCATGAGAGAGACTGAAGCCTCCAGGCAGGCGCGGCAGGATTTGCCTGGGGGATGGTTTTGCACAAGGCCCATCGCCTAGGACCAGGCCAGCTCTCCTCCTGCCGATGAGCTCCCGTTTCCAGGAACAGCTCCCTCCTGCAGCCCGGCGGAAGCCATCGAGCAGGATGGGACTTGTGCCGTCGCAGGCCACAGAACCCGAGGTCCTGGGGGCAGGGATGGGCCCTCCTGCCAGCCCATCAGCCCTGGCGTTAGATGGTGCTGTGCAGTGCTTAGTCACTCAGTCCTGTCTGACTCTTTGAGACCTTTAACTGCAGCCCACCAGGCTCCTCTGTCCACGGGATTCTCCAGGCAAGAATACTGGAGTGGGTTGCCATGCCCTCCTCCAGGGGATCTTCCCAACCCAGGGATCGGACCCAGGTCTCTCACATTGGGACTTGCCAGCCCATAAGTTCTTTTTAAGGTTCTTAAAATGGGCTTTTCTGGTGGTCCAGAGGGTAAGAGTCCATCTTGCAGTGCAAGGGGAGCCAGTTCAATCTCTGGCCCACGCTGGGCTGGTGTGTCCAATTACAAGCCAGCACTCTGGAACACATGTGCCCAGAGCCGGTGCTCTGCAATGAGAGAGGCCACTGCAATGGGAGGCCCACACAGGCCAAAGAATAAAGATGGATGAAAATAAATGATGGCTTAGAGGCCAACAAGAAAAAAGAAAGTGTGTCCCTCTTACACTGAAAGGTAAATAAATTGTATATATAAAAAGAAAGAATAAGATCTTTTTCTCCTCTTCCAATTTGGAATCTCTTCCTGATGAGTTTTCTAGGGGTAAGTTAGGCAAAGCAAAACAAAAGCAGGTGGATAACAGAGCTGAAGAAACGGCCAATTTTTGCAGCCTCAGAAGTACATTCAGTGTACTCCTTGGCCTGAACTGTGGACGCACCATACGTTGGACCAGACAGACTTGCTCTAATTTTATCTCCACTTTGCAGGCAGATAGCATCCCTGAGTTGGTTCACTTCATCTCTTTCCCAGACTCCACTGCTCTTGCCGCTCGGCCGTGTGGGTGTTCTCTCAGTTGGAACAGACAGAGGCTACCGCTGCCTCCCTACACCTCTCAGAAAGAAAAAGGGAAAACATAGCTTCACCTCACTCATGAGAGAGACTGAAGCCTCCAGGCAGGCGCGGCAGGATTTGCCTGGGGGATGGTTTTGCACAAGGCCCATCGCCTAGGACCAGGCCAGCTCTCCTCCTGCCGATGAGCTCCCGTTTCCAGGAACAGCTCCCTCCTGCAGCCCGGCGGAAGCCATCGAGCAGGATGGGACTTGTGCCGTCGCAGGCCACAGAACCCGAGGTCCTGGGGGCAGGGATGGGCCCTCCTGCCAGCCCATCAGCCCTGGCGTTAGATGGTGCTGTGCAGTGCTTAGTCACTCAGTCCTGTCTGACTCTTTGAGACCTTTAACTGCAGCCCACCAGGCTCCTCTGTCCACGGGATTCTCCAGGCAAGAATACTGGAGTGGGTTGCCATGCCCTCCTCCAGGGGATCTTCCCAACCCAGGGATCGGACCCAGGTCTCTCACATTGCAGGCAGATTCTTAAGTGTCCGAGCCACTAGGGAAGCCGGGAGTTAGATGGTGAGGGGGAGAAAGCAAACCTGGGGAGAGTTCTGAGCGCTGAGGAGCTCTGGTGAGGAAAGATGAGGAAGGGAGATCTAGGTCCATAATTACAGAATCTTCGTGCAAAAGTTAATTAAAACTTGGGCGAAAACGACCACCAGAAACAAGTGTCATTCATCACCTTAAAACACCAATGAAGGTAAACACTGCTATAGACTCAGGCAAAGACAGGGAGGCGGCAGGAAAGAGGGGCGATCCCTCCAGATATCAAGCAAATCAAATTACCCTCAAGGCCTGGCCAGACACAGGCATTCATCACCGGTTATCCAGGCTGCACACCTGTATGGGAAGGTGAACCTGGGAGTTCCAAAGGACTCCAGCCAACCCAGCAGCCAGGTGCCTGCCCCGGGTCAGACAGGCTGGGGAAGGAGGGGGCAGAAAGGAAGAGACCACGTCACGTGCCTCCCCTTACAGCTCCGGGGGTGGGGGACGCGGGGTGGGGGCAGGCGGGAGGAGGAGCCACAGCAGAACTGACTTCGGACAGGTGAGTGCGACCCCAGCTCTCCAGCCGAAGTCCCTCCTGCTGTTTCAGATTCCCTACACAGCGTCCTTAGGAGCTGGCAATTTCTTGAGGACCGGGCAAGAGAGGGTCCAGCCCCTAAATCCTTGCTGTGACCCGGTTTTCTCCTCTCTTGACATTCAAATTGGAGCAGGAAGGAGAGGAGGAGGAAGGTGGGCTGGGGACTGGGGTGGGGTGAAGAGGGGACAAAGTGAGGTTCTGACTGTTTCCCGGGTTTTTTCCACCCCCAAGCGATACCCCAAGGCTGCTCCCAGGCTGAACCCTCTCACGAAAAGGGGCTGGAAAACCGCTCAGCCATCCGGGCTGGGAGCTATTTGCACTTGATGAGAAATTTCAAGTGGGAACCATCTGAGTCCGTGCCTGCGTGAATGCAACCGTGCATTTAGAAGGAACAAATGATTTATTAGTGGGGCCTCCACAAAGTCTCCTTCCAAAAGGGAAGGAGCTCCTCCCCACCCCCGGCCCCACTCCCTTATCGTTAAAAGCTTGAAGGGGTAGAATCCATTTGGGCTCTTAAGCCAGCTTGCAAGGGAGTCGCAGCTAATCAGGCAGCCGGCTCCGCTCCTCCAGCCTTTCTCTGAGTACAACAATATGTATAAACTGGCAAAATGGACTGCAGGCCACTTTGATGTTAAACAAAGAGGGAAACTCCAAGACAGCTAAAAACTGTATTCCTGTTTAACCCCTCCGTGTCCTTTCTACAGAGCCCATTAAAACTCCCCCAGCCCAGTAAGGAACCATGATCATTTCAGACAGACCCAAATGTCTCCTGGAAAAGAGAACGGCCAGTCTCATCCTCCGAAATACTTGTTCTGACTATAAGAGATGCTCTTCGGAGCCATTGTCAGGGCCTCACGTCCTAAGATTTGTAGATACAGCATCTCAAATGAATCCTCACAACACCTCCGTGAGATCTGTATTATCATCTCATTGTGAAGATGGAGCCACAGAGAGGTTAAGGGACGAGCCTCTTACGTCTCAACCTGTAACACTCTGGTCTCAAGGGTTCCGGAACCTTCTTGGAACACAAAGTTGGGGATGTTTCTGATTCTTCTGGATGAACTCCCTTTGCTTGGGAATGGAATGGTTTGCATACACAAACCTGTCAGCCAAAATCTATCCCTTTAGAGACAAATCTTTTAAAGTTTTTAAATCGTTTCAGATAGAATTTTTCTAAAATATACTGTATGCTCCCAGGGTTTACACAAGAGAACATGCCTAGGGAATGCTCAGAAGCATGGGTCCTGGGCCAGCAGGAATTCCAGTCTTTAGGTCCTCAGTGATGCTAAGGAAGGAAGAGTGAGCAAGAGGATGACCTCCTGGTGAGGTGGGGAAGAGGGATGATCCAGGAACAGCCTCGCCCCTGAGGAATAAAAGAGCACCAGGAAGACTTTCTGAAATGCAGTCAGAAAACCAGCCCTGGATCAAGAAGTAAGAACCTTACAAGAAGATTCTGGCACAAATTTAGAAGGAACAAATGATTTATTAGTGGGGCCTCCACAAAGTCTCCTTCCAAAAGGGAAGGAGCTCCTCCCCACCCCCGGCCCCACTCCCTTATCGTTAAAAGCTTGAAGGGGTAGAATCCATTTGGGCTCTTAAGCCAGCTTGCAAGGGAGTCGCAGCTAATCAGGCAGCCGGCTCCGCTCCTCCAGCCTTTCTCTGAGTACAACAATATGTATAAACTGGCAAAATGGACTGCAGGCCACTTTGATGTTAAACAAAGAGGGGAAACTCCAAGACAGCTAAAAACTGTATTCCTGTTTAACCCCTCCGTGTCCTTTCTACAGAGCCCATTAAAACTCCCCCAGCCCAGTAAGGAACCATGATCATTTCAGACAGACCCAAATGTCTCCTGGAAAAGAGAACGGCCAGTCTCATCCTCCGAAATACTTGTTCTGACTATAAGAGATGCTCTTCGGAGCCATTGTCAGGGCCTCACGTCCTAAGATTTGTAGATACAGCATCTCAAATGAATCCTCACAACACCTCCGTGAGATCTGTATTATCATCTCATTGTGAAGATGGAGCCACAGAGAGGTTAAGGGACGAGCCTCTTACGTCTCAACCTGTAACACTCTGGTCTCAAGGGTTCCGGAACCTTCTTGGAACACAAAGTTGGGGATGTTTCTGATTCTTCTGGATGAACTCCCTTTGCTTGGGAATGGAATGGTTTGCATACACAAACCTGTCAGCCAAAATCTATCCCTTTAGAGACAAATCTTTTAAAGTTTTTAAATCGTTTCAGATAGAATTTTTCTAAAATATACTGTATGCTCCCAGGGTTTACACAAGAGAACATGCCTAGGGAATGCTCAGAAGCATGGGTCCTGGGCCAGCAGGAATTCCAGTCTTTAGGTCCTCAGTGATGCTAAGGAAGGAAGAGTGAGCAAGAGGATGACCTCCTGGTGAGGTGGGGAAGAGGGATGATCCAGGAACAGCCTCGCCCCTGAGGAATAAAAGAGCACCAGGAAGACTTTCTGAAATGCAGTCAGAAAACCAGCCCTGGATCAAGAAGTAAGAACCTTACAAGAAGATTCTGGCATCCATATGGTCCCATTGCTTCTTGCTAATAACCTCTATAACAAAAGATTTTTTTGAAACATATGTGTGTGAGTGAAAATGTTAACAGTGATGACCCTTAAGAGATATTATTAACCTCATTCTTCTTCCTTGTTGCTCTGACTTCTATCAGAAAGGTGAATTGGGTACTCAACTTTCAGGCAAGCCTGTACCCAAAGAGCCTGTGAAAGGAAAGACGACTTTTGACTCCTAAGCAATGTCACGGGGATCATGGATATTATTTGGTTGTGTTCAGGCTCTGTGTCCCTAAGTCTGGACAGTGGGGATGCTTTGCACCAGGAGGAGCCAGCTTAGCATCCTAGCTTGGCCACTTACCCACAGAGTGACCCAGGACACTAACCAGCATTAGATTCTGCACCTGTAACATGGGTCTAACATGACCTACTTCATGGGATAGTCACGAGAGTCAGTATTTCATGGAGAGCCCTTTGCACTTAGGCAATGAATATACTAAGTGAACAGACACATTCATGAGAGCAACAGATTTTGCCTACATTCAGAAACAGGACATCTTCCCCTTTACCTTCTCATGTTGTCAAGTTAGACTTGGTGCTTACTTATGGCCGACTCTTTGCAACCCCCTGGACTGTAGCCCAACTGGCTCCTCTCTCTATGGGATTCTCCAGGCAAGAGTACTGGAGCAGGTTGCCATTTCCTCCTCCAGGAGATCTTTCCGGCCCAGGGGCTGAACCTGTGTCACATATGACTGCTACATTGGCAGGCGGATTCCTTACCACAAGTGTCACCTGGACTTTGTTGAACCATAAAAGCCTACAACTTAAGAATCGTTTCAGAGAGAATTTTTCTAAAATATACTGTATGCTCCCAGGGTTTACACAAGAGAACATGCCTAGGGAATGCTCAGAAGCATGGGTCCTGGGCCAGCAGGAATTCCAGTCTTTAGGTCCTCAGTGATGCTAAGGAAGGAAGAGTGAGCAAGAGGATGACCTCCTGGTGAGGTGGGGAAGAGGGATGATCCAGGAACAGCCTCGCCCCTGAGGAATAAAAGAGCACCAGGAAGACTTTCTGAAATGCAGTCAGAAAACCAGCCCTGGATCAAGAAGTAAGAACCTTACAAGAAGATTCTGGCATCCATATGGTCCCATTGCTTCTTGCTAATAACCTCTATAACAAAAGATTTTTTTGAAACATATGTGTGTGAGTGAAAATGTTAACAGTGATGACCCTTAAGAGATATTATTAACCTCATTCTTCTTCCTTGTTGCTCTGACTTCTATCAGAAAGGTGAATTGGGTACTCAACTTTCAGGCAAGCCTGTACCCAAAGAGCCTGTGAAAGGAAAGACGACTTTTGACTCCTAAGCAATGTCACGGGGATCATGGATATTATTTGGTTGTGTTCAGGCTCTGTGTCCCTAAGTCTGGACAGTGGGGATGCTTTGCACCAGGAGGAGCCAGCTTAGCATCCTAGCTTGGCCACTTACCCACAGAGTGACCCAGGACACTAACCAGCATTAGATTCTGCACCTGTAACATGGGTCTAACATGACCTACTTCATGGGATAGTCACGAGAGTCAGTATTTCATGGAGAGCCCTTTGCACTTAGGCAATGAATATACTAAGTGAACAGACACATTCATGAGAGCAACAGATTTTGCCTACATTCAGAAACAGGACATCTTCCCCTTTACCTTCTCATGTTGTCAAGTTAGACTTGGTGCTTACTTATGGCCGACTCTTTGCAACCCCCTGGACTGTAGCCCAACTGGCTCCTCTCTCTATGGGATTCTCCAGGCAAGAGTACTGGAGCAGGTTGCCATTTCCTCCTCCAGGAGATCTTTCCGGCCCAGGGGCTGAACCTGTGTCACATATGACTGCTACATTGGCAGGCGGATTCCTTACCACAAGTGTCACCTGGACTTTGTTGAACCATAAAAGCCATAGCATGAAGAACTGGCTATGAACACCATAGTCCAAAGACTAATGCAATTACCAAAGTGCCAAGAGAAACTCTCTGAAGCTTGATGTGGCAGCACGAGACCCTGGTAGGATAAAGCTACCAGGCAAAGAGCTAATGAGTTCAGCACCCAGTTAAACCTATGCCCTGAATACTTGGACATGTCTTACCTCACTGCCTTAATAGAATATCCTTATAAGGTTGTTAGTATTATTATCTCCACTTTACAGAAAGTTTCAACAGCACCCCATCATCAAGGAACTAATATGCAGCATAGCTGAGATTCATATCCAGGTCTTACACCCAAATCCCTTCTTTATACACCATTCCATGTTGTTACCTGTATCTGTAATCAACTCAGATACTAGATTTGTGTTAATAGTATCCAGAGTAGTGTTTAAGGCTGGACAACTCCAAGCAAGTTTTTCAACAGTTTATGACCCATGGGTGAATGATTCTGAATGTTACTAGTGAAATGCAATTTCTTCCTTCATCTGTCTTCCTCTGTCTGGTCCTGTTTCTTTCTGTCCCCCTCCCCTTTCCCTCACTTGATAGTAGTCCCATCAATATAAAGACAAGATTGTAAACCCAAGATGTTAGTCCAAACTTTTTTTCCTATTTAATGTATGAGAAAGAGAGAGAGTTTGTGTGAGAGACTGAGAGTGACAGGGAGATTACCAAGACAGATCCTTTAACTTCTGTTTACCCATGGAATTTATACCTAAAGCCATTTCCCTAAAGCTACAGTTGTCCTTGCAGTATTTCTCTTGGCATTTTAGCCAGTTCTCCAGCTAGTGCGCTGAAAGCCTGGTCACCCTGGGGATTCGCCATGCCCTCAGATCTCAGGACAGGCAGGCGGAGCCACAGAGCCTGAATCACTGGGTGTGACACCTCCAGCCAAGAGTGGCCCTTACTGGTGGTTTGGCTTCTCTTATTTAAAAAATAATTTGATTTATTTATGTTTGGCAAGGCTGGGTCTTCATTGTTATGCGAGCTTGTCTTTAGTTGTGATGAGCAGGCTTCTTATTGCTGTGGCTTCTCTCGCTGTGGAGGCAATCTCCAGAGCGCTCAGGTTTCCGTAGCTGCAGCTCGTAGGCTCAACAGTTTTGATTCTCAGGCTCCAGAGCACAGGCTCAGCAGTTGTGGTGCACAGGCTTGGTTGCTCCTCGTCATGCGGGATCTTCCTGGACCAGGGATTGAACCCACGTCTCCTGCATTGGCAGGTGGATTCTTTACCACTGAGCCACCAGGAAAGCCCAGATGGTATCACTTCTGATGGAGTCCCTCCAAATGAGAAGGTTTAGGAAGCTCTACGTGCCTTAAGTGAGGAGGCAAAGGTCAGGCAGAAAAATCGTTTGACAGAGAAATCTGAAACACTCTTGCCCAAATCTAAGGTGTCCAACTGATGCTTAATCCTCTTCTGGGAAAAATATGGAAAAGAAGAAATGTCCAAGACTGAGACCTGGCATGTCACTAAACACTCTGTGTGTCTCTCTTCATTCTAACACTTTCTCCTTTTTCAATTGGGCTATTCATGCTACCACTCAGCTTTTTTAGGGAGTTTGTTTTTTATTCGTTTGGCTGTGCCGGGTCTTCATTGTGGCACATGGGATCTCTGCTCTTCATTGTGGCCTGCGGGACCTTTAGTTGTGGTCTGTGGGATCTAGCTCCCTGATCAGGGATGGAACCTGGGCCCCTGGACTTGGGAGCCTCAGTCCCTGAACCACCAGGGAAGTTTCTGGACCTTACACTGGCTAACATTTTCCATCACTCTAATTTTCTTCTGAAAACACTCCTTTGTGGTTAAGGGCCAGCTCAAGGAGGAAGCACGTAGTGTTGGCAGCGTGGAGAGTCAGCTGTTGTCATCTTTATGTCTCTTAGCAGGAAGCCAGTCATCTTTATGGAACCACAGTTTGACCCAAAGTTGCCACCATGAGTCTCTGAGTCTCAGCCTGTCCCTCACATAGTTTATTCTCCAACAAGAAGAGCCCCGCCCGCTCCAGACATGGTGTGCTTGAGGTTGCCGTGGCTAATGCAGGTCTCCTGGAAGCTGGGGCATCTTATCTCCTTCTGCACAGAACCTCGGGCCTTTCCAGTCAAGGTCTGCTACACTAGGAATAACAGCAAGATACGACGTGCTACTTTATCTTCAAACCACACATATCTCTTATTTGAACGACCATTTCTACCGTAAGCAGCTTACCTCACTCTCCGGACCTCCGTTTCCTCATGGGTAAAATAGGAACAACATTCACCTCAAAGGGCAATTGTGCCAATTAAATGAGAAAACCTCTGTGCCATGTTTGACACAGAATCCCGGGTTGGTCAGCTCCTTCCCTTCGGGCTTTGGCCAGATGTTTCTCTATAGGTGATACGGCATGAAGAGTCCCCTGATGCCCAAAGACCACAGGCCAAGGATCTTAAAGAAGAGAGGTTCCGCCAAGGTCACAAGCTTTGCCCGGAATGAGATGAGGAGCAGAGGTAAGAGACTTCAGTGAGAGAAGTCAAAACTGTGCCCAAATCTAAGGTGTCCAACTGATGCTTAATCCTCTTCTGGGAAAAATATGGAAAAGAAGAAATGTCCAAGACTGAGACCTGGCATGTCACTAAACACTCTGTGTGTCTCTCTTCATTCTAACACTTTCTCCTTTTTCAATTGGGCTATTCATGCTACCACTCAGCTTTTTTAGGGAGTTTGTTTTTTATTCGTTTGGCTGTGCCGGGTCTTCATTGTGGCACATGGGATCTCTGCTCTTCATTGTGGCCTGCGGGACCTTTAGTTGTGGTCTGTGGGATCTAGCTCCCTGATCAGGGATGGAACCTGGGCCCCTGGACTTGGGAGCCTCAGTCCCTGAACCACCAGGGAAGTTTCTGGACCTTACACTGGCTAACATTTTCCATCACTCTAATTTTCTTCTGAAAACACTCCTTTGTGGTTAAGGGCCAGCTCAAGGAGGAAGCACGTAGTGTTGGCAGCGTGGAGAGTCAGCTGTTGTCATCTTTATGTCTCTTAGCAGGAAGCCAGTCATCTTTATGGAACCACAGTTTGACCCAAAGTTGCCACCATGAGTCTCTGAGTCTCAGCCTGTCCCTCACATAGTTTATTCTCCAACAAGAAGAGCCCCGCCCGCTCCAGACATGGTGTGCTTGAGGTTGCCGTGGCTAATGCAGGTCTCCTGGAAGCTGGGGCATCTTATCTCCTTCTGCACAGAACCTCGGGCCTTTCCAGTCAAGGTCTGCTACACTAGGAATAACAGCAAGATACGACGTGCTACTTTATCTTCAAACCACACATATCTCTTATTTGAACGACCATTTCTACCGTAAGCAGCTTACCTCACTCTCCGGACCTCCGTTTCCTCATGGGTAAAATAGGAACAACATTCACCTCAAAGGGCAATTGTGCCAATTAAATGAGAAAACCTCTGTGCCATGTTTGACACAGAATCCCGGGTTGGTCAGCTCCTTCCCTTCGGGCTTTGGCCAGATGTTTCTCTATAGATGATACGGCATGAAGAGTCCCCTGATGCCCAAAGACCACAGGCCAAGGATCTTAAAGAAGAGAGGTTCCGGCCAAGGTCACAAGCTTTGCCCGGAATGAGATGAGGAGCAGAGGTAAGAGACTTCAGTGAGAGAGAAGTCAAGCTACACACGGAGATACTAAGCCTCCAGCTCTTAGGCCATGGGGACTCATGAATGCTAGTCTAACAGCCTTGACATATGTATTTTTTTAATTGCACAACTTAAAATGAGATCGAGAGCATTTGAGCTAGCCTCACACATGCCAATAAATAATTCACTTTATGGTGGATATATGTATGTCCCTATGAATCCACTGTAGACAACAAAGGAAACTAAAGATCAGAAGTGAATTAGGGTTTATGGCTAATAGAGAATGCCCATCTAAAAACTGCAAAATGAACTGACATGGGCTGTTTTAGCTTCACACACATGTGCTTAAATCTCCCTAAGGCACTAAAACTAATGTTTAAACTACATATGTGTCAAGAAACACAAAGACAGTCATTCTCTTTGATCTAGTCTATCTCTGGGAATGTGTCACAAGGCAATCATTCAGTGGCTCAAACTAGAAACCTGAACATCACCGGCTTAGAACACTGCTACAGGCAAGAAAGGGAAATACAGGGAACTTCGCTCCAGCCACGTGGAGGGTTTTCTTTCCTTTTTTTTTAATTTTTGGCCACTTCTATTGGTCTTTCATTTATTTTCATCTTTGTTCTTTGGCCTGTGTGGGCCTTCCATCGCAGTGGCCTCTCTAGTCACAGAGCACCGGCTCTGGGCGCATGCGCTCCAGAGCTCTGGCTCAGTAGTTGGACACATGGGTCCAGCCGCTCCGTGGCACGTGGGATCTTCCCAGGCCAGGGATCAAACCGGCACCCCTTGCACTGCAAGGCGGTGTCTTTACCCACTGCACCACCAGGGAAGCCCTTTCTTTCCTCTTTAACGAGAGTTTTCTGAAGTTCATATTACCGGCACAAAATTAAAAGGGGGCCAAATGTTAAATATGAATCACTCTCCGGACCTCCGTTCCTCATGGGTAAAATAGGAACAACATTCACCTCAAAGGGCAATTGTGCCAGAGAAACCTCTGTGCCATGTTTGACACAGAATCCCGGGTTGGTCAGCTCCTTCCCTTCGGGCTTTGGCCAGATGTTTCTCTATAGATGATACGGCATGAAGAGTCCCCTGATGCCCAAAGACCACAGGCCAAGGATCTTAAAGAAGAGAGGTTCCGGCCAAGGTCACAAGCTTTGCCCGGAATGAGATGAGGAGCAGAGGTAAGAGACTTCAGTGAGAGAGAAGTCAAGCTACACACGGAGATACTAAGCCTCCAGCTCTTAGGCCATGGGGACTCATGAATGCTAGTCTAACAGCCTTGACATATGTATTTTTTTAATTGCACAACTTAAAATGAGATCGAGAGCATTTGAGCTAGCCTCACACATGCCAATAAATAATTCACTTTATGGTGGATATATGTATGTCCCTATGAATCCACTGTAGACAACAAAGGAAACTAAAGATCAGAAGTGAATTAGGGTTTATGGCTAATAGAGAATGCCCATCTAAAAACTGCAAAATGAACTGACATGGGCTGTTTTAGCTTCACACACATGTGCTTAAATCTCCCTAAGGCACTAAAACTAATGTTTAAACTACATATGTGTCAAGAAACACAAAGACAGTCATTCTCTTTGATCTAGTCTATCTCTGGGAATGTGTCACAAGGCAATCATTCAGTGGCTCAAACTAGAAACCTGAACATCACCGGCTTAGAACACTGCTACAGGCAAGAAAGGGAAATACAGGGAACTTCGCTCCAGCCACGTGGAGGGTTTTCTTTCCTTTTTTTTTAATTTTTGGCCACTTCTATTGGTCTTTCATTTATTTTCATCTTTGTTCTTTGGCCTGTGTGGGCCTTCCATCGCAGTGGCCTCTCTAGTCACAGAGCACCGGCTCTGGGCGCATGCGCTCCAGAGCTCTGGCTCAGTAGTTGGACACATGGGTCCAGCCGCTCCGTGGCACGTGGGATCTTCCCAGGCCAGGGATCAAACCGGCACCCCTTGCACTGCAAGGCGGTGTCTTTACCCACTGCACCACCAGGGAAGCCCTTTTCTTTCCTCTTTTTTTTAACGTAGAGTTTTCTGAAGTTCATATTACAACGTGAGAAATGCCTACAATATAACATTAAAGGAAAAGGGGACCAAATGTTAAATATGAATCTGGTTGCAACTCTTTTAAAAATAAGCACACGTAAATTAAAATTACTAGAAGAAACAATGCCAGACATCAATATTGATTTTCTTTCGGTGGTAGGACTTCTAAAATACTTTTCCATCTTTTAACTTTTGCTAAATGTTCTGGCTTTTTAAAAATTGCAACATTATTTCCCCGAGGAAAGTACACAGATTTTGAGGGTACAATCAATGAGTTTTGACAAATGTATGCACCAGTACCCAAACAAAGCCCTCTGTACCCTTCTTTATTTTTTTTTAATTTATTTACTTTTCATTGGCAGATCATTGCTCTATACTATTGTGTTGATTTCTGCCATACATCAACATGACACATTCTTATTCTTAATCTACCTCTCTGGCCAATAGCAACCACTATTCTGATCTCTATCTCCTTAAACTAGTTTTGCCTGTTTTAACTTCCTATGTAGGAGATAAAGCGTGTCCTTTCTTGCATGTGACTTCTTTGACTCCAAAGGATGTTTTTCAGATTTATCCAAGTTGTTGGGTTCCTTTTGATTCACTGTGTAGTATTCCAGTGAGTGGATATAACATGTTTTTTAAAATCTATTAATTTATTTTAATAGGAGGATAATGACTTTACAATATCGTGATGGATTTTGCCATACATCAACATGAGGCAGTCGCAGGTATGCAAGTACCCCCTGCATCCCGAATGCCCTCTCCCATCTCCGTCCCAAAATAATATATTTTGTTGATCCTTTCACTGTTGGTTGACATTTGGGTTGTTTCCAGCTTTTTGCTCTTAGGAATTAAGCTGCAATGAGCATTATTTATTTATTTGGCTGCACTGAGTCTTGGGTGTGGCTTGTGCAATCTTCGGTGAGGCCCATGGACTCTCTAGCTGTGGCCCATGGGTGCAGTAGGTGAGGCGACAGGCTCCGTTGCCCTGCAAGGCGGTGTCTTTACCCACTGCACCACCAGGGAAGCCCTTTTCTTTCCTCTTTTTTTTAACGTAGAGTTTTCTGAAGTTCATATTACAACGTGAGAAATGCCTACAATATAACATTAAAGGAAAAGGGGACCAAATGTTAAATATGAATCTGGTTGCAACTCTTTTAAAAATAAGCACACGTAAATTAAAATTACTAGAAGAAACAATGCCAGACATCAATATTGATTTTCTTTCGGTGGTAGGACTTCTAAAATACTTTTCCATCTTTTAACTTTTGCTAAATGTTCTGGCTTTTTAAAAATTGCAACATTATTTCCCCGAGGAAAGTACACAGATTTTGAGGGTACAATCAATGAGTTTTGACAAATGTATGCACCAGTACCCAAACAAAGCCCTCTGTACCCTTCTTTATTTTTTTTTAATTTATTTACTTTTCATTGGCAGATCATTGCTCTATACTATTGTGTTGATTTCTGCCATACATCAACATGACACATTCTTATTCTTAATCTACCTCTCTGGCCAATAGCAACCACTATTCTGATCTCTATCTCCTTAAACTAGTTTTGCCTGTTTTAACTTCCTATGTAGGAGATAAAGCGTGTCCTTTCTTGCATGTGACTTCTTTGACTCCAAAGGATGTTTTTCAGATTTATCCAAGTTGTTGGGTTCCTTTTGATTCACTGTGTAGTATTCCAGTGAGTGGATATAACATGTTTTTTAAAATCTATTAATTTATTTTAATAGGAGGATAATGACTTTACAATATCGTGATGGATTTTGCCATACATCAACATGAGGCAGTCGCAGGTATGCAAGTACCCCCTGCATCCCGAATGCCCTCTCCCATCTCCGTCCCAAAATAATATATTTTGTTGATCCTTTCACTGTTGGTTGACATTTGGGTTGTTTCCAGCTTTTTGCTCTTAGGAATTAAGCTGCAATGAGCATTATTTATTTATTTGGCTGCACTGAGTCTTGGGTGTGGCTTGTGCAATCTTCGGTGAGGCCCATGGACTCTCTAGCTGTGGCCCATGGGTGCAGTAGGTGAGGCGCACAGGCTCCGTTGCCCTGCAGCCTGTGGGATCTGAGCTCCCCATCCAAGGACTGAACCCACGTGCCCTGCCTCTCAAGGCAGATCCTTAACCTTTGGACCACCTGGGAAGTCCCTGCAATGAACATTTTTATAGATTTGTACTTTTATTTCTTTTGAGTAAATCTCTAAAAAAAGATGAGCAAAATGGCTGGCTTCTAGAATCCACCAACAGTTTTCCAAACCAATTGTACCTCTTTGGACTTCCATCAGCAAGGTGCGCAAGTATGAAAGTTCCAATTGTTCAACATATTCTCTAGCATTTACTACTATTGTGTTTTTTCATTTTTTCCATTCTGGTAGATGCATGGTAGCTTTGATTTCTCACTGGCTCTCATTTCTATTTCCCAGATGACCAACAGTGTCAAGCATATTTTCATGTCCTTATTTGCCGTTGGTGTCTTTTCTTCCTTTTTTTCCCCCCCTTCTCTTGTGAAGTGTCTGTGCACACTTCTCTCGTCTTTACTCTTGAGCTCCACTGGCCAGGCCTGGTCCCCTGCCACCTCCAGGGCATCAACCCAACTGGACCCGGCGAAAGGCATGAGGGGCAGACATCCAAAAGAAAGTCAAGAGCTATTACCCAAAAGTGGGGTGAATGGATCTGGGTGACCACAAACAGCAAATGCCCATTACATTCTCCTTTCTCCCCAAACTTCCATCCTGCCCGATTTGGGTCTATCAAGACCCCATCCATCCTTCAAGGCCCTGTGCACTTGGCCTGTACCTGTTTTGTCCATCCACTGTGTAGTATTCCAGTGAGTGGATATAACATGTTTTTTAAAATCTATTAATTTATTTTAATAGGAGGATAATGACTTTACAATATCGTGATGGATTTTGCCATACATCAACATGAGGCAGTCGCAGGTATGCAAGTACCCCCTGCATCCCGAATGCCCTCTCCCATCTCCGTCCCAAAATAATATATTTTGTTGATCCTTTCACTGTTGGTTGACATTTGGGTTGTTTCCAGCTTTTTGCTCTTAGGAATTAAGCTGCAATGAGCATTATTTATTTATTTGGCTGCACTGAGTCTTGGGTGTGGCTTGTGCAATCTTCGGTGAGGCCCATGGACTCTCTAGCTGTGGCCCATGGGTGCAGTAGGTGAGGCGCACAGGCTCCGTTGCCCTGCAGCCTGTGGGATCTGAGCTCCCCATCCAAGGACTGAACCCACGTGCCCTGCCTCTCAAGGCAGATCCTTAACCTTTGGACCACCTGGGAAGTCCCTGCAATGAACATTTTTATAGATTTGTACTTTTATTTCTTTTGAGTAAATCTCTAAAAAAAGATGAGCAAAATGGCTGGCTTCTAGAATCCACCAACAGTTTTCCAAACCAATTGTACCTCTTTGGACTTCCATCAGCAAGGTGCGCAAGTATGAAAGTTCCAATTGTTCAACATATTCTCTAGCATTTACTACTATTGTGTTTTTTCATTTTTTCCATTCTGGTAGATGCATGGTAGCTTTGATTTCTCACTGGCTCTCATTTCTATTTCCCAGATGACCAACAGTGTCAAGCATATTTTCATGTCCTTATTTGCCGTTGGTGTCTTTTCTTCCTTTTTTTCCCCCCCTTCTCTTGTGAAGTGTCTGTGCACACTTCTCTCGTCTTTACTCTTGAGCTCCACTGGCCAGGCCTGGTCCCCTGCCACCTCCAGGGCATCAACCCAACTGGACCCGGCGAAAGGCATGAGGGGCAGACATCCAAAAGAAAGTCAAGAGCTATTACCCAAAAGTGGGGTGAATGGATCTGGGTGACCACAAACAGCAAATGCCCATTACATTCTCCTTTCTCCCCAAACTTCCATCCTGCCCGATTTGGGTCTATCAAGACCCCATCCATCCTTCAAGGCCCTGTGCACTTGGCCTGTACCTGTTTTGTCCATCCAGGTATTTTTTATGCAACAAGTTTATATGCCCGCCCCACTAACATCTGAGCAGATTTTCACTGTGGTTTTGACTCTTGTCCTCGAAGGACTCAAGTAGCCCCTAATGTCTGCATCCTCCGAGGGACTTTTCCTGACCCACTTCTTGCCTTTCCACCACTACAGAAGTTTGTTTTACTCTTTCTTGCGGCAACTCTTGCTCCATTCTTTATTATCAGCCTTTATGAGATTGGATCTCATTTGTCCTACCACATAATAACTTATACACACTGGATTTTTCAATTTGCCTCTGACATGCTTTCACACCACCTTGAGATTTTTTGTTTTTAAGCAGAGAAGAAGCTGTTTAGCAAAGTAAGGAACAGGAAGCCCCCAGGAAGAGGGAGCCCCAGAGCACTGTCTTGGGCAGGAGGGTTGTATGTGCACATGGATGGTGTGTAAAAGCCTGGGGAGGAGGGAGTGGGGAGGAAAAGAGTTTAAAAAGAGGTTACAAATGGTGAAGAGAAATCACAGCGTTTATTTCTAAACGAGGACTCTTTATCTGCCGACCCCAGGCCTATTTGTTGACAAGCCATTCTGTCAAAATGTGCTGGTCAAGGGGAGGGAGGCCTGGTGTTCCGGCGGTGCGCGGAGGCCTTGATCTTGTCTCTGCCAGAATCCAGGCGGCTCCCCGGCAGCAATCAGCCTCTTAATGGGCAGGAGGCCCCTCTGGGAATGGGGATTTGACAAGGCTTGTCAGAGCTGTCAGGCTTCCTCATTCTCCGCTCCTGCCCTGGGAGGGGAACAGCTCCGTGGGCTACGTGAGTCCTTCGAGGACAAGAGCTGAAACCACAGCGAAAAGACGCTCAGACATGAACGGGGCAGGCGTTTAAATCCATCGTATAGAGAGAGATTGGGATGAACAGGACAGGTGCAGGCCAAAGGCACGGTGTATCTCGGGGCTGTGGGAAGAGCCTGTGGGGAACTCTACAGGGAAGGGCTCGCGTGCTCACTCTCGCGTGCTCTCTGTCTCTCTCTCTCTCTCTAATTCCCTATAACCCAGCAGCAGTGAATTAAAATGGCCTCAGAATCAAGCAGGTGGTACACACCTCCCTGGCAGATAAAGGTTATCTGAGGATGGACTCTTGCCTGAGGCTGTGATGCTGTCCTGCTCGGCTCCAGGGCAGACAATCACACTCTGCCGAGAGGAAAGGTCCAGGGCGGAGCGGTGCTGCCGAGGAGCCCTGGGCAGGAGGAGGCCAGGTCGGCAGGCGGCTCTCCAGCACCCCAGGGCCTCAGTGAGGAAGGCCTGGCCTGACATCCTAGGCCCCCTTCTCTCCCATCCCTCCCTCCCTATTCAGTGCAAAACCAAGAAGAACTGGGGGCAGAGGAGAAGAGGTAGAAGAAAAGTTCAACTGTCACGTGTCCGCAGGATGCGGCCTTAAGGATGGATGAATGCAGGAAGATTCGCAAAGATCTTAAACAGCAAACAAATGTCGTCCTCTTTTCTCCTTGGCACAAACTCAGCCCCTGCTCGACACACCCACCCACACACACCCTGGTCCCAACACATCTGTCCCGAAGATAAACGTGCTTTCTTTAAACCCTAAAGCCTGTCTTCCATTAATTCTGCTTCTCAGAGTGAAGCTTTCCCTGGTGACTGATTACAGAAAATTGCTTATTTCAAGAAACGGGGAACCCCTCCTGCAGACAATGGCTTCCGTGCTGGTTTCAGAGACTTTTGCACTGACAGGAGAGGTTAGAAACGCGGGGATCAGGGGAGTGGGGGAAGGAGGAGAGAACAGTTCACACGAACGCACACGCGCGCACGCACGCACACACACACACACACACAGCCCGTCCCAGAAACCACACCACATGACACAGATACACTGGGGCTTCTAATTACTTCACTGTCTAATTCATGCTAACACAGCAATTAGCGATAAAGCTCAAAACACTCATACACATTAGCCTGATGACATTTAATTATGACATTAGATGTATTGAGATACGTGTGGCTTCACAAGGCATAAGAAATCTACATGTATGGCCGATCTAAGTGGCAATGTAATAAAAATCAAGGAAAGCCATGAAACCCTCACTTATGAAAAGAAAATGGTGTAATGGGTGCATTTTGATGTGAAATAGGCCATTTCCAGAGGCTGAGTAGGAACCTGGTCTCCTTGACTCAGAGAACATGGTTTGGTTTTTATTTTTGAAAAACAGAAAAGAGCGGGGAAAAGGCAGACTCTGGTCATGGATTATTGCTCCACGCCTCTGCGTATCCATCCCCACTGTCAGCCCCTTAGACATCAGCCAAAGATGCGGGGAGAAACGTGACCTTGTTTCGCCGGGATGGTCCACGAGATGTTCCATTTGCTCGTGGTTTACCTGAGGCCTCTTCATGAGCCATGATTAATAGCTCAGCCACACTGTCAAAAAACACATAAATCTGGCTATCCACAGAGTAATTGACACACCACTCAACTCGCAAATACCTAGAAAACTGGCTTACTGCGGGGCAATCCCCACGTAGGCATTCCAAGCTGCTGATTAGGCAACAGACAGTTGCTGAGGTTACAGTTTGGGGGGTCCGTTCCTCAGAGCACCCAATTAGCTGCCACATAAAGCCCTCCTACCCTTGATCATCCTTGACCAGGTGCTAAGGACCAGATAAGTGAAAAACAGGCTACGACAAAAAATCCACTGGAGCACCCAGACCCAAACAGAGAGGGCCCTTGTGGTGGAAACCTCAAGCCCCAAATTCTGAACCGAGTTGTCCTACAGTTTAGCTTCCCAAAGTCCCCTGCTTTTGTGTCTTACGCCCAAAGCACCTCGATCTGCCCCCCAGCCCCGCCTGGTAACCACCGGTACCCAGAGCTTTCTTCTCCCACCTCCCACCTTCTCCTCTTTTCCTGCTGGTTATCCACCTGCACCTTTCACGATGAAAGCCAGAAGCTCCACATGGCCAAACTGCAGGAACCTGAAAAGTTCAGCCCCCCATCTGTTGCTCCAACGTCTCCCTTTCTATGAAAATATTTAAACCAACAAACAAAAAGAACATAGTGCAACGGCCACTGCAGAGATTAAAGATTACATAATGAACCGGGTTAAAGAAAGGCATAAGAAATCTACATGTATGGCCGATCTAAGTGGCAATGTAATAAAAATCAAGGAAAGCCATGAAACCCTCACTTATGAAAAGAAAATGGTGTAATGGGTGCATTTTGATGTGAAATAGGCCATTTCCAGAGGCTGAGTAGGAACCTGGTCTCCTTGACTCAGAGAACATGGTTTGGTTTTTATTTTTGAAAAACAGAAAAGAGCGGGGAAAAGGCAGACTCTGGTCATGGATTATTGCTCCACGCCTCTGCGTATCCATCCCCACTGTCAGCCCCTTAGACATCAGCCAAAGATGCGGGGAGAAACGTGACCTTGTTTCGCCGGGATGGTCCACGAGATGTTCCATTTGCTCGTGGTTTACCTGAGGCCTCTTCATGAGCCATGATTAATAGCTCAGCCACACTGTCAAAAAACACATAAATCTGGCTATCCACAGAGTAATTGACACACCACTCAACTCGCAAATACCTAGAAAACTGGCTTACTGCGGGGCAATCCCCACGTAGGCATTCCAAGCTGCTGATTAGGCAACAGACAGTTGCTGAGGTTACAGTTTGGGGGGTCCGTTCCTCAGAGCACCCAATTAGCTGCCACATAAAGCCCTCCTACCCTTGATCATCCTTGACCAGGTGCTAAGGACCAGATAAGTGAAAAACAGGCTACGACAAAAATTCCACTGGAGCACCCAGACCCAAACAGAGAGGGCCCTTGTGGTGGAAACCTCAAGCCCCAAATTCTGAACCGAGTTGTCCTACAGTTTAGCTTCCCAAAGTCCCCTGCTTTTGTGTCTTACGCCCAAAGCACCTCGATCTGCCCCCCAGCCCCGCCTGGTAACCACCGGTACCCAGAGCTTTCTTCTCCCACCTCCCACCTTCTCCTCTTTTCCTGCTGGTTATCCACCTGCACCTTTCACGATGAAAGCCAGAAGCTCCACATGGCCAAACTGCAGGAACCTGAAAAGTTCAGCCCCCCATCTGTTGCTCCAACGTCTCCCTTTCTATGAAAATATTTAAACCAACAAACAAAAAGAACATAGTGCAACGGCCACTGCAGAGATTAAAGATTACATAATGAACCGGTTATGAAGCCCTTTGAAAGCATGAAAGGCAGTAGGAGTAATTATTATCATTGTTATTAATCATCTCGGTTCATCACATAGAGTAAACATGAGATAATAAAGAGGAGGCTCTTAAGTGCAGGATCAGCACCAAGACCCATTTATGACAATGCTATTTGCTTGGATTCCATTACAGTTATAAAATTTTACGCTCATCTAGCACTTTCCGTGGAAGAATGTCCAAGCGCTGCACAAGCCCGGGCTCTAATCACACTAATCCTCCCAATGCCACGGGGAGGGGCAGGAGCGGCAGAGCACGGCCCTTTCCACTGGCACCACTCCCCATCCAAGCGGATCCCTGGCCAGGTGTGGGGGGGACTCCTTGCTGAGGGCTACATCTAGAAACTTCCAAAATCTGAAAAAATTTCCTAGGTTTGTCATATCATTTTTCTGAAAGTACAAAAATTAATGTCGGGCTTCCCCTGGTGGTCCAGTGGGTAAGGACACCGCCTTGCAGTGCAAGGGGCGCCGGTTCCATCCCTGGCCTGGGAAGATCCCACGTGCCGCGGAGCGGCTGGACTGACGTGTCCAATTACCGAGCCGGAGCTCTGGAGCGCATGCGCCCAGAGCCGGTGATCTGCAACGACAGACGCCACCGCGATGGGAGGCCCACAGGAGCCAAAGAACAAAGATGGATGAACAGAGAGAAACGAAAGACCAATAGAAGTGGCCCGCCAGCTCCCCTCCCTCCCCAACACGACCCCTGCCCAAAAATAAATAAATAAATAAATCTTTAAAAAAAAAAAAATTAATGTCAGAGAGACACACATAACTGAGGTCTGAAGATTTATCTTCTGGGTGGCGGTGATGTATGAAACATCTTGCTAGTGACCGACACACCTTGGTCTCACCATCTTGGTCCATGATTTCTGAAAGAAAATCCTCTATGTCTTCCTGTAGGTAAAAGTGCCAGTCTGGAAGCTTGACATAGGGATGATGATTTGTTTTTAGGATGTCTAAAGCTTATTTTTTTTTTTATTTATTTAAGCCGAGAGGCAGGGCATGTGGGATCTTAGCTCCCCAACCAAGGACTGAACCTGTGCTGTCAACAGGGAAAGCCTGGAGTCCTAAGCCCTGGAACAGCAGGGGATGACAAGTAATGATAGTAAATGAGTGGTCTACCTTGAGAAATAGGATGAAAACAGAGTATATAATCAATATTACATAATCAATATCTTGTCACTTTGCCAGTGTGATACTCATCTGGGAAAAAAAGACCAGCTTTGATAGCTCATACAGTTTTTACAATATTTCTAATACTTGGTTGTAGGTTTTTGTTTCAGTAAATGGATAGTTACAGCTGCAGTCATAATTCTGCCTGGCCACTAATAAGAGTAGAACAGATTACTTATACTCTTGGGATGTGGCATCTTACACTGTTAAAGGTATATTATGACTCCAAAGAAAGGTACCTGCAACCTAGAAGGTGGACCTATGAGGTCCAGGAAGGAAACAGAAATCACTGGATTTACTTTATTCTATTTTCTTTTCTTTCTTTCTTTCTTCTTTTTCTCTTTTGGCATGTGCCATGAGGGATCTTAATTCCCTGACCAGGGATTGAACCTATGCCCTCCTGCCCCCTCGCCCTCCCGCACTTGGAAGTGCAGAATTCTAATCACTGGACTGACAGGGAATTCCTACTTTATTCTATTTTAATAATAAAAATAAAGAAATAAAAAAAATAATAATAATAAAAAATAAAGAAAGAAAGAAATTTCTTTTAAAGATTTATTTATTTATTTATTTTGGGTGGGGGCCGGGTTGGGGAGGGAGGGGAGCAGGCAGGCCACTTCTATTGGTCTTTCATTTATCCATTTTCATCCATCTTTGTTCTTTGGCTCCTGTGGGCCTCCCATCGCGGTGGCGTCGGTTGTTGCAGAGCGCTGGCTCTGGGCGCATGCGCTCCAAAGCTCCGGCTCGGTGATTGGACACGTCAGTCCAGCCGCTCCGCAGCACGTGGGATCTTCCCAGGCCAGGGCTCGAACCGGCGCCCCTTGCACTGTAAGGCGGTGTCCTTACCCACTGGACCACCAGGGGAAGCCCCATGAAATTATTTTTATTAATGTGTTGCTCGGGTTGAAGTTAGAATACATAGATATACAGGTATGAAGAATGCACACTCACATATTTGAAGAGTTCAAAAACCAAAGAGAAATACAAAGTGAAATATAGTGTCCTGGGTCAGACTCCACTTCTTCTTCCATTTTGGCAATGCGCTGGCTGGAGGACCATGCATATTTATCTAGAGGGACTGCGCTGGAGCCCCTGAAACCAAAGAGGGCTGGTCAAGCTGAGTGGCTGTGTCAGTCCACATCCACATAACAAGCAGAAATAATGTCGCTCTCTCCACATAGCTCGGGACATTTAATTGCGACCAAAGCGGGCTGTGAAGCATTTTCAGAGACCAAAGAATGGTAGCCCGAGGTAAGGCCACTTTGCATAAAAAGTAAAATGGAAAATTCCTCAGGGCAAATTGGCCACTTAAAAGGTCCTCCTCCAATGTTGAGATCTGCAACCCAGCTTAGCGTCCTAACCACACACCCAGGGAATGTCCTCCATCCTCAAGGTGTATCTGCTTAGCCCTGGTAAAGTGTTACTCAGTCCTGTCCGACTCTGCAATATTATGGACTGTAGCCTGTCAAGCTCCTCTGTCCTTGGAATTCTCTATGCAAGAATGCTGGGGTGGGTTGCCATTTCCTCCTCCAGGGAATCTTTCTGACCCAGGGATCAAACCTGCATGTCCTGGAGCTCCTGCACTGCAGGCAGATTCTGTACCTTTGAGGCCCCAGGGAAGCCTCCCACATAAACATGCCCCCGCCCCAGACCGATCAGGGTCAAGATCAGGGTCTCCGGCTCTAAGAAGATAAAATCCTTCTCACCTATTCACTATCCCAACTGCCTTGCAAGGACTTTTGTAGGTTTCCAGGGACCCGTGGGCTCACAGAAGAGTCAGACATGACTTTTGGAAGAGCTGAGCCATCAGAGCCCTTGCCCCGCTGTGGTGGGAGCCCGCAAAAGGAAAGGAGACAAAGGGAAAAGTTGGCATTTCTGTATGAGGGGTCAGGAAGAATCAGGGCCAACCTGGGGAATTGGGGGAAAGGATCTTCCCAGGCCAGGGCTCGAACCGGCGCCCCTTGCACTGTAAGGCGGTGTCCTTACCCACTGGACCACCAGGGGAAGCCCCATGAAATTATTTTTATTAATGTGTTGCTCGGGTTGAAGTTAGAATACATAGATATACAGGTATGAAGAATGCACACTCACATATTTGAAGAGTTCAAAAACCAAAGAGAAATACAAAGTGAAATATAGTGTCCTGGGTCAGACTCCACTTCTTCTTCCATTTTGGCAATGCGCTGGCTGGAGGACCATGCATATTTATCTAGAGGGACTGCGCTGGAGCCCCTGAAACCAAAGAGGGCTGGTCAAGCTGAGTGGCTGTGTCAGTCCACATCCACATAACAAGCAGAAATAATGTCGCTCTCTCCACATAGCTCGGGACATTTAATTGCGACCAAAGCGGGCTGTGAAGCATTTTCAGAGACCAAAGAATGGTAGCCCGAGGTAAGGCCACTTTGCATAAAAAGTAAAATGGAAAATTCCTCAGGGCAAATTGGCCACTTAAAAGGTCCTCCTCCAATGTTGAGATCTGCAACCCAGCTTAGCGTCCTAACCACACACCCAGGGAATGTCCTCCATCCTCAAGGTGTATCTGCTTAGCCCTGGTAAAGTGTTACTCAGTCCTGTCCGACTCTGCAATATTATGGACTGTAGCCTGTCAAGCTCCTCTGTCCTTGGAATTCTCTATGCAAGAATGCTGGGGTGGGTTGCCATTTCCTCCTCCAGGGAATCTTTCTGACCCAGGGATCAAACCTGCATGTCCTGGAGCTCCTGCACTGCAGGCAGATTCTGTACCTTTGAGGCCCCAGGGAAGCCTCCCACATAAACATGCCCCCGCCCCAGACCGATCAGGGTCAAGATCAGGGTCTCCGGCTCTAAGAAGATAAAATCCTTCTCACCTATTCACTATCCCAACTGCCTTGCAAGGACTTTTGTAGGTTTCCAGGGACCCGTGGGCTCACAGAAGAGTCAGACATGACTTTTGGAAGAGCTGAGCCATCAGAGCCCTTGCCCCGCTGTGGTGGGAGCCCTCAAAAGGAAAGGAGACAAAGGGAAAAGATGGCATTTCTGTATGAGGGGTCAGGAAGAATCAGGGCCAACCTGGAATTGGGGGAGAAAGCATTCAATGAAATGGACAGTGCAGAAAGTAATCAGTGCAAATATCTCCCACATTTCTACCACATGTGTGTGCTACATCTCTGTCATGTCCAATTCTTTGTGGCTCCATGGACTGTAGCCCACCAGGCCCCTCTGTCCATGGGGATTCTCCAGGCAAGAATACTGGAGTGGGTTGCCATGCCCTCCTCCAGGGGATCTTCCCAACCCAGGGATTGAACCCTCATCTCTTATGTTTCTTGCATTGGCAGGACAATTCTTTACCACTAACACCATCTGGGAAGCCCCTTTATACCATAAGCCGAGCACTATTCTTAGTGATGGACTTCTGTGTAGTCATTTAATCCTCCCTACAGTCCTGCGAGGCAGAGGAAAGAGTGTCATCCTCACTTTGCAGCTGAGGAAACTCAGAGAGAGTATATTGCCTGAGGCCACCCAGCTAGCAGGGAGCAGAGCTGAGCCGGGAACCCAGTCAGTGACCTCAGGGCCTGTGCCTTAACCACTGCGCCCTCCCACCTTCCCAAGAGTGGGCCACGTTCCAGGGCCACCCCCAGAGGCTGGGGTGCGTGGAGCATGGCCATGACCCCAGGAAACTTCACACTACTGCCTCCTGGTCCACTGCAGTGAAGTGGCAGCCTTGAGAACGAGCGGATGTCCACGGGAAAAGAGAGAAGCAGACAACAGCCAAAGCACTGAACAATCTGGATGCCAGCGTGTCACGGTGGCCCAGGAGAGCAGCTGTACCGAGGCAACACGAGGACCAGCCTGAGGAGGCCTAAGCGTGGCCCTGGCGGCCACAGCCAAGCAGCAACCCTGGAGGCAGTGATGCTCAATAAGCGGGCCCCCGCGGAGATCACAGGTGAGAGAGAAAGAGAAATCGCTCCGTCATGTCCAACTCTTTGCAGCCCATGGAATAGCCATGGAATTCTCCAGGCAAGAATCCAGGAGTGGGCAGCCTATCGCTTCTCTAGGGGATCCTCCCCATCCAGGGAGTGAGCCCAGGTCTCCCGCATTGCAGGCAATTCTTTACCAGCTGAGTCACAAGGGAATCCCGATTGCAGATGAGGCGCCCACAGAGATACAGCAGGATGGAGACGGGCCCCAGGTCCCACTGGGAGGGGAGCAAGGGCAACTGAGGCCGCAGAATTCATCCTCTGCCCTCCAGTCACCGAGACCTGTGACACTCAGGTCAGATAGTTGAAGGAGCGCCATGACGACTTAGGTGAGACACTAGGTCAGACACTTGGAAGCGTTCTCTGCCTCTAACCTCTCTTGAGATGAGGAGTCTTCCTTCTTAGGAAAACAAAAAGTCTTCCTCCTAAAGAAACCGGACAGCTAGGCAGTGACATCCACGACCCGTCCTAAAGCCCACAGGAGAGGCGGCTTGGCCTCTGCAGTCCGTTCCCCAGCCTTTCCTTCTGTCTCCCTCTGTGCTCAGCCCGGAGGCGGCATAAATCCAAGAAAATGAGGCTCATGTGAAATCATGTTTATTTCAGGATGGGGCGACTCCTCAGCCAGAGAACTTAAGACCCAAAGTGTTCATATCCTGGGTGATGAAAATCAGGTCAGGCAGAGCTAATAAACAGCACAAGAATGAACAGCTTAATTTCTCCTTCAAAGGGAAGAAGCCAGCCTGGCTCAGCAGAGAATCTGAATCACGTGGGTGAAATTTCACTTCTGATTATCAGGTTAGTGCCACGCAAACCCCCTGCCTCCCACAGAGCCGGCGTCTCAGAGGTGAGCGGCTCCCCATTCGGTCCCGATTGTCAACCACTCTTAGCGACACAGAACCCACGCTGGGCCGCTACTGAGCTCGACAGACAAGAACAATAACAACAACAAAAAGGCCTGCCTGGAAAATTATTGTTGTTATACACAATACACATCCATTTTGTAGACAGTTTCCAAAACATCCACCAACCCACAAACATGTTCTACGGTCTCGCCCCGTTAGAGGCAAGCACACCCTAAGGGCACACAAGCCTTCTCCAGGCCACTGTGGTCTTACACAAACATTGTAATTAGGAGCATGCTTGCTTCTATTAGTATCAGCAAAGAAGGGTAAGAATGGCAGGAAGGAAGAAAAATGGAGTCCCACGTAAAGAGATCGAAGCCAGGATACGTTCACATTCATTTTTATTATATAAATACTAAACATGATTAGAGGAAATTTAGAAAACACGGGTAAGGGAGAGGAAGAGAATTTGTTCCCTGATCCAGAAACTCATTCATCTTTCCGCATGATCTGTTTCAAACAGTGAATTGGTGAGATATAGCTTCCCCATGATTGCCTCAAAATTCACTTATACAGAGAACAAATCCATCCATCAGAAGTCTCTCACCAGGAACTTTCCTGAAGAGCAAAAGGTATCCAGTGTGAAGGACCCACTGGAGCGCTTCTGGAGGTGAGTCTGCCTTGTGCTGTGCTCAGCCGTTCAGTCGGGCCCGACTCTGAGACCTCCTGGGCTCTAGCCTGCCAGGCTCCTCCATCCTTGGGCTTTTCCCAGCAAGACTGCCGGAGTGGGTTTCCATCGCCTCCTCCAGGGGCTCTTCCCCTCCCAGAGACTAAATCTGGGTCTCCTGCGTTGCAAGCAGATTCTCTACCGCTGAGCTAGAGAAACCTATATAATAGGAGGTTTGCTTCGAAGACTCAATCTCATGGTCTTCATTCCAAGACTCTCAGAACAAAGAGGGTAGCAAAAGCAAAGAGAGGCAGTTGAGCGCAAGAATTTGGGGAGTATTAGCACCGATTGGGACACCAAAGAGCCCAGGTCCGCTGCCCTTCTCCAGTGATTCCTTCTCTATAGGCCCAGGGAACAATTGCAAGGAGGTTTGCAATACCAAGGAGTTTCCAGCCATACAATAATAAAAAGTATAATGACTGTCACATGAGGCTCATTAAATTCTTCGATATTAACAAGGGGTCCTTACCCTCCTAAACTCTGAGGGCCGTTACACGAGGCCATCTTCAACTCCTAAGACTTTAGCACTTCTGCTATCTCCCGTCTAAGTCCTAAACATATCCTCACCCAGACCACACGCCTGGAGCCTCCTCTGCCTGTGTGGCCCCAGCACCTCACCTCCTAGGTCAGGGCTAGGAGTGTCTCCTGTGTCTCCTGAACACTGCCGTTGTCATAATGACCATACTAAGTGACACCAAGAAAAGATCTAGCCCTCAGAGGTAACTTGAGGAGAGGCGAGAGGCTATGTATCCGTCCCCTAGAGACATCCATTTCCTGGAAGGCTGTGATTACCAGGATGTCAACTTTCCTCAAGAACTCCACCTATGGGCTTCCCTGGTGGTCCAGTGGGTAAGGACACCGCCTTGCAGTGCAAGGGGCGCCGGTTCGATCCCTGGCCTGGAAAGATCCCACGTGCCGCGGAGCGGCTGGACCCATGTGTCCAATTACCGAACCGGAGCTTTGGAGCGCACACGCCCAGAGCCCGTGCTCTGCAAGAACAGACGCCACCGCGATGGGAGGCCCGCAGGAGCCAAAGAACAAAGATGAATGAAACTAGACAAATGAAAGACCAATAGAAGTAGCCCGCCTGCTCCCCTCCCTCCACACTCCCCCAAAATAAATAAAAAAAAAAAAAGAACTCCACCTATAACCCCTCACCCATCACGAGCTGAATCTGTATCCAAGCTGAATTTCACCCACAGAACATCTATTGTAGGTTTGCCAAATGGATGCTTTCTCACTTGGAATTAGATACTCAGGATGCATGTTTTCTATTTCCATTCTCTCATGTGAGTCTCATAAGAGGGTTATCTATATAGTCAATCACAGATGCTCAAGTTGCAAAATGCATTAAAAATTCACTCCATTGAGAAAGGAGTTTACAATTGTTTTTAAGGATACTTTAAATTTAAAAAATCTTTGTTCAGGTTATAAGGTACATTACTATTTATCTTGAAAGAGAATGTAAAATAAGTCTCTAAAACTCCATATGAAAAGATATCAAAATATTTATTTAACAAGGGGTCCTTACCCTCCTAAACTCTGAGGGCCGTTACACGAGGCCATCTTCAACTCCTAAGACTTTAGCACTTCTGCTATCTCCCGTCTAAGTCCTAAACATATCCTCACCCAGACCACACGCCTGGAGCCTCCTCTGCCTGTGTGGCCCCAGCACCTCACCTCCTAGGTCAGGGCTAGGAGTGTCTCCTGTGTCTCCTGAACACTGCCGTTGTCATAATGACCATACTAAGTGACACCAAGAAAAGATCTAGCCCTCAGAGGTAACTTGAGGAGAGGCGAGAGGCTATGTATCCGTCCCCTAGAGACATCCATTTCCTGGAAGGCTGTGATTACCAGGATGTCAACTTTCCTCAAGAACTCCACCTATGGGCTTCCCTGGTGGTCCAGTGGGTAAGGACACCGCCTTGCAGTGCAAGGGGCGCCGGTTCGATCCCTGGCCTGGAAAGATCCCACGTGCCGCGGAGCGGCTGGACCCATGTGTCCACCACCGAACCGGAGCTTTGGAGCGCACACGCCCAGAGCCCGTGCTCTGCAAGAACAGACGCCACCGCGATGGGAGGCCCGCAGGAGCCAAAGAACAAAGATGAATGAAACTAGACAAATGAAAGACCAATAGAAGTAGCCCGCCTGCTCCCCTCCCTCCACACTCCCCCAAAATAAATAAAAAAAAAAAAAGAACTCCACCTATAACCCCTCACCCATCACGAGCTGAATCTGTATCCAAGCTGAATTTCACCCACAGAACATCTATTGTAGGTTTGCCAAATGGATGCTTTCTCACTTGGAATTAGATACTCAGGATGCATGTTTTCTATTTCCATTCTCTCATGTGAGTCTCATAAGAGGGTTATCTATATAGTCAATCACAGATGCTCAAGTTGCAAAATGCATTAAAAATTCACTCCATTGAGAAAGGAGTTTACAATTGTTTTTAAGGATACTTTAAATTTAAAAAATCTTTGTTCAGGTTATAAGGTACATTACTATTTATCTTGAAAGAGAATGTAAAATAAGTCTCTGAGAAAGATCTAAAAACACTTATTTATAACATATGAAAAAGATATCAAAATATTTATTTAAAAAATACCATGTCAAAAAAAAAATACCATGTCAAAGAAACATTATATTACTTTTCAACCCATAAAAACTAACCATGTCAGCTTAATCCTGGAAATCACTGGCCAGATATTATTATGTAGTGTGAGACCCCAACCAACAGACAATTGCAGAAAAGAGTAGGATTGGGTATCAGAAACTTGGGTTTAAATCTCAGCTATGTCACTTGCAGATTTCCATACTGAGTCACTTTCCTCATTTCTAAATAATAATATTCATAAGGTTGTGAAAAGGATTGAGTGCTCTACCATGCATGGAAGCAAAATGGCTGTGGAAATAGTAGCTGTTGTGTTAGTATACACCCCATTATTCTTCAGGTCCAGCTAGCTAGTCAATAAACACAACTTCTTTTTTTTTTAATTGAAGTATAGTTCGTTTACAATGTTGTGTTAGTTTCGAGTGTACGGCAAAGTGATTCAGATGTACATATATATACATATGTATGTGTGTATGTATGTATGGAAGCCTTTCCAGCTTCTTTTCCATTATAGGTTATTACAAGACATTGAATATAGCTCCTAGTGCTCTACCATGGATCCTTGTTGTCTGTCTATTTTACATGTAGTAGTGTGTATATGTTAAACTCCTAATATATCTCACCCCAATATCTCAGGTTTGTTTTCTATGTCTATGAGTCTGTATCTATTTCTTAAATGAGTTCACTTGCATCATTTAGATTCCACATACAAGTGATCTCATATATTTGTCTTTCTCTGGCTGACTTACTTCACTTAATATGATAATCTCTAGGTCCATCCCTGTTGCTGTAAATGGCATTATTTCATCCTTTTTTTTTTATAACCGAGTAGTGTTTCATCTACATACATATGCATACATCTTCTTTATCCATTCATCTGTCAGTGGACATCTGGATTGTTTCATGTCTTTGCTGTTGTAAATAATGAACCACAACTACTCTAACTCAAGCGAGGTGTGGGCATTGGGGCACCAACCCGCAGCCCAACTAGAAACATCCATTGGCCTCTGCACCTCTCGACCCCCACTGAAATAAACAAAAAGTAGCTCCCCTACCAGAAGAGGGTCCTCACCATGATATACTGACTCTGCTGTTGACACCTGTTAAAACATTTTTTCATGAAAACCCAACATCAGAATCACATGGTAGATTCAAAAATAGCTTTCTGTTTAGAAGTTATTGTGAGAATTGCAGTTTCATAGCCCAAAAAGGATATTATTATGTAGTGTGAGACCCCAACCAACAGACAATTGCAGAAAAGAGTAGGATTGGGTATCAGAAACTTGGGTTTAAATCTCAGCTATGTCACTTGCAGATTTCCATACTGAGTCACTTTCCTCATTTCTAAATAATAATATTCATAAGGTTGTGAAAAGGATTGAGTGCTCTACCATGCATGGAAGCAAAATGGCTGTGGAAATAGTAGCTGTTGTGTTAGTATACACCCCATTATTCTTCAGGTCCAGCTAGCTAGTCAATAAACACAACTTCTTTTTTTTTTAATTGAAGTATAGTTCGTTTACAATGTTGTGTTAGTTTCGAGTGTACGGCAAAGTGATTCAGATGTACATATATATACATATGTATGTGTGTATGTATGTATGGAAGCCTTTCCAGCTTCTTTTCCATTATAGGTTATTACAAGACATTGAATATAGCTCCTAGTGCTCTACCATGGATCCTTGTTGTCTGTCTATTTTACATGTAGTAGTGTGTATATGTTAAACTCCTAATATATCTCACCCCAATATCTCAGGTTTGTTTTCTATGTCTATGAGTCTGTATCTATTTCTTAAATGAGTTCACTTGCATCATTTAGATTCCACATACAAGTGATCTCATATATTTGTCTTTCTCTGGCTGACTTACTTCACTTAATATGATAATCTCTAGGTCCATCCCTGTTGCTGTAAATGGCATTATTTCATCCTTTTTTTTTTATAACCGAGTAGTGTTTCATCTACATACATATGCATACATCTTCTTTATCCATTCATCTGTCAGTGGACATCTGGATTGTTTCATGTCTTTGCTGTTGTAAATAATGAACCACAACTACTCTAACTCAAGCGAGGTGTGGGCATTGGGGCACCAACCCGCAGCCCAACTAGAAACATCCATTGGCCTCTGCACCTCTCGACCCCCACTGAAATAAACAAAAAGTAGCTCCCCTACCAGAAGAGGGTCCTCACCATGATATACTGACTCTGCTGTTGACACCTGTTAAAACATTTTTTCATGAAAACCCAACATCAGAATCACATGGTAGATTCAAAAATAGCTTTCTGTTTAGAAGTTATTGTGAGAATTGCAGTTTCATGTCTTGAAACTAAAGGAAATAAAACGGTGCATTCCGGTGGTGACCATTTCATGCTGTATTGGGTTAGCCAAAAAGTTTATCTAGACTTTTCTGTAACATCTGCTGAAAACTCCAAATGAGTTTTTTGGTCAACCCATTACAAAAATCTCAAGTCACTTTGTTGTATACCTGAAACTAAGATAATATTGTAAGTCAAGGATACTTCAATTTCAAAAATCAAAATAAAAAACTTTAAAGAGTATATTTGATACAACAAAAGCACTCTTCTATCCATTCCTGTTAGCATCTGGCAATATCAACAGCATCATCTCTGCACCAGCTATAGTCACGAAAGCTGTGAGACCCTTTATTGCCTGATGAGAGCTGAGTAAATTCCTAGGTGCTCTTCAGAGTTGTAAGGGAGGGAAAATAGTTTCTAGGTAAGATTTTTTTAGAAATCAGCACTAAACTCTGGATTTTAAAAAATAGAGACTCAAAGTCAAATATCTTCCCTCTACATATGTTATCACTATTTGCATTACAATCAAATGGAACGACTAGAGGTTAATATATCACTAGAACCACGTCTCTATTTGAGCTTTCATCTACAAGGAGATTATCATTGAATTCATTTCTATGCAGTTTTTTCAAGTCGTTTCTTTTTTTTTTTTTTTTGCTGCAAAAGAAATGTGATCATTATAAACATTCAAAAAGAAGAGGACTTCACTCATAATGTCACCAGCCAAAGACAGCCATTAACATTTTGCCGCATAATTTATGGTCTTGTTTCTATGTGTAAATTCCTTAATGACCTACAATCATATGCATATCATTTTTTCAATTGTTTTCATCTTAGAGTCCGTGTTATGGCATGCCACACAAGGTTCCTCAGCCCTGCTTTAAATGACACTACAGCATCCTAGGACATGGGTTTATCATGCGTTGTTGAACCAGCCCCTTATTGCAGGGCATTTAAGTAGTTCCCACTTTTCAGCATTATAAACAATGCTGAGCTAGACACCCTTGGAGCTAAAACTTCGGGCACATCCACGGCTAATTGTTTTGGATAAATAAAATTACCTCCCATCGATGGACACATTTGAAGTACTGAGTTGGGAAAGGTGTTGTTTGACCAAGCAATTATTTAACAGTTTGTCAAAGACCTATCATGTCTGGCATAGAACAGTTCCTTAATCCACGTTTCTTAAGTGGACCCCGAGTTTCTGCTCTCATTAGGCCATGTGCCCCACTCCTGCCTTAGAGGAGTTTCTGCATGATCTCTTAGCATCCTCTGTATAGGAAGAAATACAGTCAGTTTCCTTTGACTAAGTTGTCCCCAGAACCATCCACATAGAAAACCAAAACAAGCATCTAATGTAGTTTAGCGTCTTAGAACCAGTTCTTGATGCAGTCCTAGGGAACCATTCTCCACATGCCTATACGAATGGTGCAACAATTTTCCTTATAAAAGTTCCCTTTAGGGACTTTTCTGGTGGTCCAGTGGCTAAGACTCCACACTCCCAATGTGGGGGGCCTGGGTTTGATCCCTGGTAGGGGAACTAGATCCCACATGATGCAACGAAGATCTGAGGCAGCCAAATAAAGTAAAATAAATAAATATTTTTTAAAATTTCTCTTTAACCAAAAGTTCAATCAGGGACTTCCCTGATGGTCCCGGAGTTACCCATTTTGCCCTCCAACACGAGGGGTGCGAGTTCAATCCCTGAATGTGGAGATATGATCCCACATACTTCATGGCCATATATATATATAAATAAAACAGAAACAATATTGTAACAAATTCAATAAAGACTTCTAGAATGGTCCACAATCAAGGAATCTTTTTTAAAAAATAGTTCAATCAGTCTCACCTTTCTTGAAGAAATTCAACTGTAAAAAATAGACTATTACAAATAAGGACTATTTTGGCCACTACTTCTGAATTATTTATCTTTTTTGTAAATTTTATTTGGCTGCACTGGATCTTGGTAGCAGCATGTGGGATCTGATTCTTTAACCAGGATTGAACCTAGGCCCCATTTTGGCCACTAAAATTCTGAATTATTTATGAACCAGTTAAGTAGTTCCCACTTTTCAGCATTATAAACAATGCTGAGCTAGACACCCTTGGAGCTAAAACTTCGGGCACATCCACGGCTAATTGTTTTGGATAAATAAAATTACCTCCCATCGATGGACACATTTGAAGTACTGAGTTGGGAAAGGTGTTGTTTGACCAAGCAATTATTTAACAGTTTGTCAAAGACCTATCATGTCTGGCATAGAACAGTTCCTTAATCCACGTTTCTTAAGTGGACCCCGAGTTTCTGCTCTCATTAGGCCATGTGCCCCACTCCTGCCTTAGAGGAGTTTCTGCATGATCTCTTAGCATCCTCTGTATAGGAAGAAATACAGTCAGTTTCCTTTGACTAAGTTGTCCCCAGAACCATCCACATAGAAAACCAAAACAAGCATCTAATGTAGTTTAGCGTCTTAGAACCAGTTCTTGATGCAGTCCTAGGGAACCATTCTCCACATGCCTATACGAATGGTGCAACAATTTTCCTTATAAAAGTTCCCTTTAGGGACTTTTCTGGTGGTCCAGTGGCTAAGACTCCACACTCCCAATGTGGGGGGCCTGGGTTTGATCCTGGTAGGGGAACTAGATCCCACATGATGCAACGAAGATCTGAGGCAGCCAAATAAAGTAAAATAAATAAATATTTTTTAAAATTTCTCTTTAACCAAAAGTTCAATCAGGGACTTCCCTGATGGTCCCGGAGTTACCCATTTTGCCCTCCAACACGAGGGGTGCGAGTTCAATCCCTGAATGTGGAGATATGATCCCACATACTTCATGGCCATATATATATATAAATAAAACAGAAACAATATTGTAACAAATTCAATAAAGACTTCTAGAATGGTCCACAATCAAGGAATCTTTTTTAAAAAATAGTTCAATCAGTCTCACCTTTCTTGAAGAAATTCAACTGTAAAAAATAGACTATTACAAATAAGGACTATTTTGGCCACTACTTCTGAATTATTTATCTTTTTTGTAAATTTTATTTGGCTGCACTGGATCTTGGTAGCAGCATGTGGGATCTGATTCTTTAACCAGGATTGAACCTAGGCCCCATGTATTGAGATCACAAAGTCTTAGCCACAGGACTGCCAGGAAAATCTCAGAATTATTTTTAAGTGCCAGTGTGTCCCCCAGCTGTTCACGTAGCCACACCTCTATCACCCTCAAATTGTTATTCTAATATTCCTTTCTGTACCTGCTATTTCTAAGTGGTCAGAGGGAAAACGCCAGTAGTCAAAAAAAAAAAAAAAATCAGGAAAACAGTTCAAGATTTAGGAAAGTTTTTTTTTTTTTTTTTTTTTTTTATTTTTTCTTTATTTAGGAAAGTTTTTAACATCTTTTCCACAACCATCAGAAAGTGATTTAAGGGCTTCCCTGCTGATCCAGTGGGTAAAGAGTCCACCTAGCCATGCAAGGGGCACCAGTTCAATCCTTGGCCTGGGGAGATCCCACGTGCCATGGAGCTACTGAGCCAGTGTGTCCAATTACAAGCCAGCGCTGTGGAGCGCATGCGCCCAGAGCCAGTGCTCTGCAACGAGAGAGGCCACTGCAATGGGAGCAAAGAGTTAAGACACATGAAAATAAATACATAAACAAATAAAAAATAAGTGTCTTATTTTTTTTTAAGTGATTAAAAAAAAAAAAGTAGACTGGCCATCCCTTGGCACCATTGTTTCCCCTCAAAGCATAACATAACTTAACACAGAAAACACTGTCAGGAGCTGTAGAATAAGTTATTACTGAGTGGCCATTGAATGGGACACATATGCACAAAAAGTCATTGTTGCTCCACAGCTGACACCATCAACGCTCAAATTTGACTAAACTTGTAATCACTCAGCTGCTGCTGGGTCACTGCTTTAAAAGAGAGCTGTGTTACCTGAGATTGACGTAGGACCACAGGGACCACATACCCATGACTGGGCACCGTGTTCTCAACCCAGAGAGGTGTTAAGGAATCTTAGGAGCTCAACTGTAGCACCTGGAGGGGAGAGAGTAGGTCTTCCACCTTTGCAGCCACTGGCCCTAGCGCAGGGTCTAACACTGTGGATGAATGAACTAAAACAATATCCAAAGTTGCACCTCCAAAGGGGAACTTTTCCAGTGTTGAAATGTGCCTCAGGGCAGCACCAGTGATAACCATCATTTCCCCAGGCCTGAAATTGGCTCTAGAAACACAAGAGATAGTCCAGCAAAAATAAGGGAGCATTAAAACCCCTTTGAATGTAACCTTCTTTTCCTTTTTGCCACCTTCATGCCTAAGAGCCCTAACTCCGTTTGCTGACCCTGCCACTCACAACTTATGCACATCTTCACGCTGCCAGTGGCTCTTCAAGACATGCTTTAAGTCCTATTTTCTTAGGACTCAATTTGCAGGAAATGAACAAGTCTGGCAAACCTGTGTTTCAATCCCAATTAACCTCCCAAACATTAATCTCCTCATCTGTAAAATGGAGAGATTTCCTACATCAAGTTATGTAAACTACTCAACATGGGGCCTGGCACAGTGCTTGACAAATGGGATTTTGTACTTTAATTATTAAAGACAGAGGAATCCAGCAGTGTAGATCCATGGGGGAAGTAGGTGAGGGAGATCTCTTTAAAAAAAAAAAAAAAAAAAAACTAAAGTATACTTGATTTGGGGCTTCCCTGATGGCTCAGATGGTAAAGACCCTGCCTGCCTGGGTTCCATCCCTGCACTGGGAAGATTCCCTGGAGAAGGGCACGACAACCCACTCCAGTATTCCTGCCTGGAGATTCCATGGACAGAGGAGCCTGGTGGCCTACAATCCATAGAGTCACAAAGAGTCAGACATGACTAAGTGACTAACATTTTCACTTTCCTAGTTGATTTATAATATTGTGTTAGTTTCCAAAGTGATTTATCTATCCTTATATATATGTATATGTCTATATTCTTGGTTTATTCTTCTCCATTATAGAGGGAGCCTCTTTAAAAGGAGTTAAATCACATCTTAATTTTTGATCTAGGCAAATTAAACTAACCATAGGATGGTGACAGGTGTGAGCTATGAGAAGGGAGCCACGTGTAGCTAGGATGGCTAATTATTTGAGCTAAAAGTCAAAACTTTACTGAGAAAAAGCTCATGAGAAGAGAAACTCTTAACACAGATTGTCTTTCTCTCTCCTTCTCTCTCTTTCATACACACACACACACACACACACGGCTTTTAAGCAACCTCGAAGTCAATAAAACTATGACCTTAATACATTAAGAAAAATGCCCTAAACCAGCCAAGAGTGAAAATAAACATGACTGAGCAATAAATTGGGATCTCCTTCACCCTCCTTCTACCTCCCACGTGCTTGGGTTTTGCGGGGGAACAGCACAGACCATATGGAGGCTCTGGCGAAATCAAGAAACCTGCCCCCGCTCTGCACAGGCCTTCCCCAAGGTGACTCCAGGCCCAGGCATCCAGGGGCGCTGTATAAACATGAGCTGATGCAGATGGAATGAGCAGATGTCTGGCGTCCGGAGCCCAGGCTGCAAGGGACAGACCGAGAGAGCCGGGAGGAGGCTTAGAAGGGAACCAGCACCCACCGCATTTCCCGGCCCATGTCCCGGATCCCCGAGTGCCAGTGGTAGGAAGAGGTGCTCATTCCAACAGGTGGTGACCCCTGCCCCCCACCCCCATGCCGCACCCCAGAGCATGACTCCCAGACCCAGAATGAGCACAAGAGTGAGAGAAGCTTGAAGGTCACCTAGTCCAACCTGTCTACGTGACAGTCGAAAACATTGAGGCCCGGGGGCTTTCAAGCACTTGACCGACCTCATAGACCAGCTTATTACAAAACTGAAAACAGTTTCCGGGTCTCCTGCCTTCTAGAGTCATCGTCTTTTTTTAGTCTCGGCTCCTGTAATAGTATGATCAAAGGTCATCCATCCAACTTCTCATCAACTCTCAGCATGTGCCAGGGAGAGTATAATCAAAGAAATTCATCCAACGTCTTATCGTGTGCCAAGCACTGTGGCAGGCAATTGAAACAATAAGATTCTTCCATAGCAGCAAGAAAAGATCTCTCTTGCAGAGGCCGGAAGAAGAACAATTACTCTGAGAGTTTCTTACCCTTCAACATCAAACAATTGGTAAACTCCTACTATGTACCAAATTCAGTACTGGATGCTAGAGAAAGAAAAGAAATGGATAAAACACTCTCCCTTCCCTCCCTGGGGTTCTCTAGTTGAAGTTAGAGTCCACCAAAATGGATAAACAGAAGAGAGTCAGACCATGAATTCACATGGAATAAACACAGATAACAAATAGACAAGATTAAATATTTAGATCATGTATTGGCCAGGGGTTAAGTGGATTAATGGAGTGATGAGTTGGGCCGAGTTATGGGATTTCCATGTTTAGACAGGGTAGATTAGTCTGTCCAGCATATGGAAATTCAAATCGAAACTGCTTTAATCAGCATTAATGCCCTGTATTCATCTGGAGAGATGCCTTTCTGTCACAAGGTGGAAGGGGCAGGATGGACGGTGTCTTGTCTCGCCCATCTTTATGACATCCTGGTGAGTCAGAGCCAGGGCTGTAATCCCAGGCTCCGGTGAGGAGACAGAGCCTGGGGAGAGAGTGGGGAAGCCAAGCCACCAAGACCATGTCCTGGCCCCCCTTCCCCTCCAGTCCAAATGCCGCCGGAGCACTTGGGCAATTCAGACAGGCACCAACAGGATGGCCCATTGTACCACAGCCCTTTTGATCTTCTACCTCAGAGGAGGAGGAATTGTGAGCTACCTTGTAATTATTTCCCAAGTGTTTCACATCTGCGTCTTGGGTTCTCTATAGAACAGAAGTGTCTTAAGGGCAGGGACCTACCTCGAACGCCCCTCTGTCCCTCGAGGCTCGGGAGACGCACCCAACGTTGTATCCTTTCAGGCTGAAGGACTGAGGAAATGGCACAAGAAAAAGATGGCTGGGTCATCCACCGGGCACGGTGCCAATAGTATGATCAAAGGTCATCCATCCAACTTCTCATCAACTCTCAGCATGTGCCAGGGAGAGTATAATCAAAGAAATTCATCCAACGTCTTATCGTGTGCCAAGCACTGTGGCAGGCAATTGAAACAATAAGATTCTTCCATAGCAGCAAGAAAAGATCTCTCTTGCAGAGGCCGGAAGAAGAACAATTACTCTGAGAGTTTCTTACCCTTCAACATCAAACAATTGGTAAACTCCTACTATGTACCAAATTCAGTACTGGATGCTAGAGAAAGAAAAGAAATGGATAAAACACTCTCCCTTCCCTCCCTGGGGTTCTCTAGTTGAAGTTAGAGTCCACCAAAATGGATAAACAGAAGAGAGTCAGACCATGAATTCACATGGAATAAACACAGATAACAAATAGACAAGATTAAATATTTAGATCATGTATTGGCCAGGGGTTAAGTGGATTAATGGAGTGATGAGTTGGGCCGAGTTATGGGATTTCCATGTTTAGACAGGGTAGATTAGTCTGTCCAGCATATGGAAATTCAAATCGAAACTGCTTTAATCAGCATTAATGCCCTGTATTCATCTGGAGAGATGCCTTTCTGTCACAAGGTGGAAGGGGCAGGATGGACGGTGTCTTGTCTCGCCCATCTTTATGACATCCTGGTGAGTCAGAGCCAGGGCTGTAATCCCAGGCTCCGGTGAGGAGACAGAGCCTGGGGAGAGAGTGGGGAAGCCAAGCCACCAAGACCATGTCCTGGCCCCCCTTCCCCTCCAGTCCAAATGCCGCCGGAGCACTTGGGCAATTCAGACAGGCACCAACAGGATGGCCCATTGTACCACAGCCCTTTTGATCTTCTACCTCAGAGGAGGAGGAATTGTGAGCTACCTTGTAATTATTTCCCAAGTGTTTCACATCTGCGTCTTGGGTTCTCTATAGAACAGAAGTGTCTTAAGGGCAGGGACCTACCTCGAACGCCCCTCTGTCCCTCGAGGCTCGGGAGACGCACCCAACGTTGTATCCTTTCAGGCTGAAGGACTGAGGAAATGGCACAAGAAAAAGATGGCTGGGTCATCCACCGGGCACGGTGCCGGCTGCCCATTCATTCTCTGCCTTGCACCCCTCGGTCCCTGTGAAGCTTGGTCTTGAGATAAGTCTCCACCCAGTCTGTGACGCCTTTAGACGCCCCTGAACCCACTCACTTGACTCCGCGGTCAACAGAGACAAAAGGGGTCCTGGAGTCCGGGGCCATAATCTCCAGTGCATCCCCCAAGGGCTGCCACTGGAAGAATAATGACGGGCACTGGCGTCCAGTTCCAGCACAGGCTTGGGTTTGCTCCTCCGCGTAACTTCTCTCCGAGCCTGACGGCCACTCTCTGTCCAGATAAACTGGAGTCTTTTACTGAAACGATGGGCTTGTTGCGTCTTCATAGGATCATGCCTTTTAAACCACAGCTCCTCTGTCTGCCAGGCCCTTGATATGGGCGACTGTTCATTTGCAAAGCAGTTTCCAGAGAGGTTAGATGTAGATACAGAAGAGAGAGGAGCACAGATCCATGCGCCCAACGCACAGCGAAGCCAAACAAACTGAAACGTCAGATTCAGATTCAGGAGCAGAGCAAGGTTTATCTCAGGGCCGGGCATGTTGCTCTTGCCCTTAAAGAGCCCCGAGAGTTCTCGAAGGGTTTCAGCAAAGCACTTTGAAAAGCCAGGTTTGGGATGCGGGGAGGTGTCGCAGGGTCCATAATCAGCTTCAGCGAGATTCTCTGACTGGCTGATGGAGAGGTCGCAGGCCGGTGTCGCTGGGGTTAACAGCATCAGTCTTTAGGCTCCAGGAGGCCCGGGGCTATGAGCTCCTGGTCATCAAGTAGTTAACATCTTCCCTTTGTGGGAGAGAAAAAGGTGCCTTATATCAGTCAAACAACCCAGGAAATATGCATCTAATACTATCCTTTGGATACTTTAAACAGAAACGAAAGCTCAGAGGGTGTGGGGGAAGCCTGTCCTGGGAAGGCCTCCTGGGGTCCTACTCAGTTACAAGATCTTTAATGGAGGTCCTGCCACTCTGTCAGCGACATGGCCGATTTCTTGACTCTTTTTTTTTTTTCTAGGCTGTGCTGGGTCTTCATTGCTGCACGGGCTTTTCTCTAGTTGTGGCGCCCGAATTTCTCAGACCAGTGGCTTCTCTTGTTATGACTCCCTGGCCCTAGATGTCAGGCTCAATAGCTGTGGCCCCTGGGCTTAGTTATTCCAAAGCATGTGGGATCTTCCCGAATCAATGACTGAACCCACCTCTCTTGCATTGACAGGTGGATTCTCTACCACTGAGTCACCAGAGAATCCTATGACAGGTTCCTTCCAATGGAACCTTTTGATTCACAGACAAGCTGAGGCCCTGGGACCTTAAATAACCTACCTTTTAAATGAAGCTTCAATCCCTCCCCTCCAAAAAAAGAGGGAATTGTGCCAGTCCGAAGTCTATTTCAGCTCCACGCTTTTGACTGCAACCTTCTTCCCTGCCAGAAACTATCTCAGATAAGGTAAGGACCCTCACCTGTCCATGCTGGGAACGCTTCCAATCTCACCATGCGTTGCCCTCAGACAATCACTGCAAATTGTTGCCAGGTGTAGGCAAACAGGTTCCTGACCTTTACACACCCTCCTATTGGGTGGTGCTCGGCCTCCTGCTTCATTTCCCTGTTTGAATACCCTTTATCGCCACCCTTCCCAGAATGGAACTTGATTCCTGACCCTAGACCATCTGTTCCACCCACAACTCCTACCGTTCCTGCCAATCCACCCACCATTTCCCCCGGAGAGATGGTGCGTCCTCAGTTTTCAGCTGTCTGCCAATCCTCACAGGCCCCTTCCACCGATTTCTCCTGAGCACTCGCTGGCCTCCGGCTCCTCCTCATCTAGGTCTTCAGAGTAAGTGTTTCCATTACTAACTTCCCCAAGGCATTGTTTTTGCTCAATAAATAAGCATGTGACACAGACCCCTGAAGTTCTATAGGAGTCTCAGCCCTTGGAAGACTGACTTACATGTGACTGTCCTGGTGAGCTGGTGAAAGAACCTGCTAGTTCAAAACGGCTCTGGCCTTCTCTGGCAGTCGGAGGGCCGTGTTTAAAGGACAGGAGCTGGGAAGTCCCTCAACAGTTAAAATATTCCTTGAAAATACAAACTGGCAGACTGAATTCATTATTGTGGATTCTTTTTGCTTTTAAAGTAGAAAAAACATTTTTCAATACTCGGGTTATGTGCTTTAAACATTGTCCTGACATCTGTTCTTTAAAAACACAATAGAAAGCATGCTTTCAACTACAAACACAGATAAAATATGGCAACACAGCTCTGTATTTCTGGGCTACAGACATGCTAAGTAATAGGGATTTGCATGACTAAGCTTCTACTATGCTGACATATGCAAAATTCAGAAGCAATCGAATCGGTCTTCTTAGTTTGACTTAAGGTTTAAATTTTGAGTTCACAGACAAGCTGAGGCCCTGGGACCTTAAATAACCTACCTTTTAAATGAAGCTTCAATCCCTCCCCTCCAAAAAAAGAGGGAATTGTGCCAGTCCGAAGTCTATTTCAGCTCCACGCTTTTGACTGCAACCTTCTTCCCTGCCAGAAACTATCTCAGATAAGGTAAGGACCCTCACCTGTCCATGCTGGGAACGCTTCCAATCTCACCATGCGTTGCCCTCAGACAATCACTGCAAATTGTTGCCAGGTGTAGGCAAACAGGTTCCTGACCTTTACACACCCTCCTATTGGGTGGTGCTCGGCCTCCTGCTTCATTTCCCTGTTTGAATACCCTTTATCGCCACCCTTCCCAGAATGGAACTTGATTCCTGACCCTAGACCATCTGTTCCACCCACAACTCCTACCGTTCCTGCCAATCCACCCACCATTTCCCCCGGAGAGATGGTGCGTCCTCAGTTTTCAGCTGTCTGCCAATCCTCACAGGCCCCTTCCACCGATTTCTCCTGAGCACTCGCTGGCCTCCGGCTCCTCCTCATCTAGGTCTTCAGAGTAAGTGTTTCCATTACTAACTTCCCCAAGGCATTGTTTTTGCTCAATAAATAAGCATGTGACACAGACCCCTGAAGTTCTATAGGAGTCTCAGCCCTTGGAAGACTGACTTACATGTGACTGTCCTGGTGAGCTGGTGAAAGAACCTGCTAGTTCAAAACGGCTCTGGCCTTCTCTGGCAGTCGGAGGGCCGTGTTTAAAGGACAGGAGCTGGGAAGTCCCTCAACAGTTAAAATATTCCTTGAAAATACAAACTGGCAGACTGAATTCATTATTGTGGATTCTTTTTGCTTTTAAAGTAGAAAAAACATTTTTCAATACTCGGGTTATGTGCTTTAAACATTGTCCTGACATCTGTTCTTTAAAAACACAATAGAAAGCATGCTTTCAACTACAAACACAGATAAAATATGGCAACACAGCTCTGTATTTCTGGGCTACAGACATGCTAAGTAATAGGGATTTGCATGACTAAGCTTCTACTATGCTGACATATGCAAAATTCAGAAGCAATCGAATCGGTCTTCTTAGTTTGACAAGGTTTAAATGAGAAACAGCCTTCACCCTAGGTCTGAAGATTTTGCGAGCTCATGGGAGAATCTGACTGCACCCAATTTAACAGCAATTTTAAAACAACTCTATCTAAATATTAAGTCTCCTTAACTAACAGTGATATATTGTAGGCAGCGATTCTAATTACAGGAACAAAAGGTCAGTAGAGATTAGACCCGGCAGTCGGGTGCAATTCACCTGAGAATTCACAAGTCACCTGAAACACTGGTTTTTCAAAATCTCACTTTGCTTGCCAAAAAAAAATTAATTAATAATTTTTAAAATCTTGGAACCAAATGAATATTTACCCTGAAACTTATTTCATGCTAAGGTCTTGTAGCACTGTGTTTGCATTTCCTTTAAGATGTACTATCATATAACCATAAATGAATTCTCAAAAGCTTAGTCAGGGGAATTCCCTGATGGCCTCATGGTGAAGATTCTGTGTTCCCAATACAGTGGGGCCCAGGTTTGATCCCAGGTCAGGGAACTAGGTCCCACATGCCTCAACTAAGACCCAGCACAGCCAAATAAATCAATAATTTAAAAAAAAAAAAAAAAACTTAGTTAAACCCTATAATGACAGCTTCACTTTGCTCTTTTCAGTGACAATAAAACATCAATTACCTACCCCTCAAAAGACTTAGATTTTGAATTTTCTCTGGCCTTAATTTCAAATTTTCTGTTGCCATTTCACGATAAGTAATCACAATGTCCCAGAAACTGTTAGTTGTTTACACTAGGAGAAGGGAAGCTTATAAATGGCATTGAAACCCTGTGTTAGCTGGCATATCTTGATATTGATTCAGAAAATAAACTCATGGTCTAAACCCTTAAGAAATTTTTAGTGGCCCACTCCTAAAACCTGAATTAATTCATAGGACGAAAACAGAGCCAAGGCCCCAGTTTCAACAGTCCAGCCTGAAGCTGAATTGGGACTGGCTTCCTCTATGTTTTCCCATGTTGTGGATTAGCTGACTCTGGTTCACGGCTGAAATGAGGTATGGGAGGGGAGGGGGAGGGGTGTCACTGGCTAACCACACCCAAGACCCATTTCATAAGCCTGGCAGAAAAGAAAGTGTGGCTGACAGGTAACCTCTGCTGGGCACCACCACCCTCCCTCCTTAGGAAAAGCAATAGTGATGCAAGAGAAGGTTGCTGGCCCTAAGAGTCTGGGGTGTGATGGTTCTCAGCAGGTGGGGAAAAGACGCTGGTGCTTTGAGAGCAGCAGGGACCCACCCACCAGTGGTTCCAAGACCTCGATGGAGTGGATGGAGCGTTAGCGGCTCAAAGGAAGGGGAAATGCCTGCCTTCTTATCTACCTCAAAAGACTGGTCACTAAATATTTTAGCAATGATTACAAAGATCTGAAGACCAGGGACCTTCTGGAAATAGTCAGACTGACAGGCCTCCAAGACTGTCACATCAGAGCTCCCCAAACTGTAATATGCACACAGAGAGCCCCAGTCTCTTGCTGAAATGCAAATTCTGATTCAGTAGGTGGGACCCACAATTCCGGGTTACTAACAAGCTTCTGATGATCGCACTCGGAGTAATGTCTTAGTCATTCTGGCAACTAAACAACAGAAATATATTTCTCACCACTTTGGAGGCTGGAATGTCCAAGATCAAGGTGCCAGCAGATTCAATATCTGATGAGGTCCTGGTTCTTCTTGCTGTGTCCTCACCTGGGAGAAGGGGTGAGGGAGTTCTCTGGGGTCTCTTGTATGAGTACACTTGTCCTTCCCTGGTGGTCCAAGTCCAGTGGTTAAGGTTCCACACTTCCACTGCAGGGGCACAGGTTCAATCTCTGGTCCAAGAGCTAAGATCCTGCATGTGAGTAGCCTGACCAAAAAAAAAAACAAAAAAGACACTAATTTCATTCGTGAGGGCTCTACCCTCAGGACTTATCAAGTTCCCAAAGTCCCAGTTCCCAAATACCATCACCTTGGAAGTTGATTTCAACCTATGAATTTGGGGGTGGACAAAGACATTCAGACCATAACAGAAAGAGAGGTCTTATAGAAACCTAGGAAAGTATCAAAGCCCACCATGGACAAGTTAGGATGGCCAAATTACCAGCCCTGGGCGGTGGCTCCCAAAGAAACAAATTCGACTTGATTTAGAAAAGTTAGGTCAGTTCTCCGTGACAAGCAGGGAGCCAGCCTGCTGTTCTAACAGCATCTCCCACTCTAGTAAACTTTATTCTCCTCTCAAACAACAAGAAAAGTTAAATAAGTCAGATTTCCTGTATTATGTATGCGTGTTGTTGGGGAATTCATACTCATTTCTTGTGATATGTGCTAGCCCACTAGCATGTATTTAAAGCTTTTAAACAGCTTAAATAGACCAGTCAGCAAGCACCAGCTCTGTGTGAGCCCACAGAGGCCCCATGACATCCAAGCATCATCCACTGCCTGCATTTCACAGATGGGACCCTCCCACCTCAGCATCATCTCAACCCAGAAATCATAACAAATGGGTCTTCAGTTATTGTTGTTGTTTAGTCACTCAGTCAGGTCCAATTCTGTTGCAACCCTTAAGCTGTAGCCCACCAGGCTCCTCTGTCCATGGGGTTTCCCAGGCAATAATACTGGAGTGGGTTGCCATTCCTTTCTCCAAGGTATCTCCCTGATCCAGGGATCTAACCTGCATCTGCTGTGTCTCCTACATTACAGCATTTTTATTTATTTTCTGGGTTTTTTCTTTTTTTTTTTTTTTGGATGGAGAATGATTTTTGTAAATGCTTTGAGAACCATTTCATAATTTTATTTTATCCCTACTGCAAAGTTTAAACTCCTAAAAAATGCTTTTATTGTAGCAGCATGCTCTGAGCACCTACTAGGCAAGAACCAACAAGCTAGTCTCTTTACATGTACCTTATCTCATCTATCCCCATCCCTGAGAGATAGGTATTAGAAATCTCATTTTATAGCTGAGGAAATTTACTCTCTGAGAATTTAAATAACTTGTCAGCCTCACTTGGTGCTAAGTGGTTGAACTGAGCACAGCTACTTGCTCTGTAGCTGGTTTTGTTTGTCTCTAATGGACCACACTCCCTCTGAGTCTTCTCTGAGGTCCGTAAACAGCCTTAAGATCATCCACCTGCTGCAGGTTCTATCTCCCAATGGACCATCATAACTTACCAAATAAAATAAGAAAATACTCTGAGCAGGGGCTTAATCCACCTTCTCTTAGCATCCACTTGCGGCCTTCCTGAAAAGAGAAGACTGCAGTGTCTAAAGGCTCAGGAATACGTGTGATCTTTGATTCATCTTAATTTTCCAAGTGTTTCATGAGCTATCTCTAATCCTTTTGGAAAAGCTTCTCTAACAAATTGTCTATTCCTAGAGGGCTGAATACAGCTTTCTTAGGGTTTAAGACACTATGGACATTACCAAGTCTTACCCTTTCCTAGAAAGATAAAAATCTCTATAGGGGTTCAAGGTGAACTCCCCCTCCTCATTAGGAAATATTTCCAAGGAATTCACTGAGAATTTCCCTCATCTACCATACAGGTGACATCATTAGGTCCACTAGTACAGGGACTGTGACCTGCTCCTAAAATCATGAGTTTGGGATCCCATGTCTATCAAGTCAAGTGGCAGTGGGCACAGGAGAGTTTGGCACTGCACCAGAAGGCAGGTGGCATTGGGTAGCCAGGGAGAGCCAGGTTCAAATCAGACTCTGCAACTCACCAGCAGTGACACCTTGGGTAAGCTATTATTACATTTCTGAGTCTCAACTGACTGAACTATGAAATATTAGTAATGAGCGAGAATAAAAAATATATTAGTAATGAAGTTGATCTTAAGGCTGTTCGAGGATTAAGTGGCATATCCTACAAAAAGTACCTGGCCTGAAGTTGCTATTCAGTAAAATGAACGGGAGCCCTGTCACAAGGAAGAAGATTTCAGACTTTATTCCTTTCACACTCTGCTCAGTTTTGTCTGAGGAGACTGATGGGTAGGGGGAATCCCACTCCCTCTTCTATTCCTCTTCCCATCAGTTAGCGGTCCATTTTCTGGCAAACAGTCAGGTCCTTTCCATCTTGGTCAGGCTGAAAGCCAAATAATAATAATCAAACAGAAGAAGAAATCTTCTCCATCTAGCCATCATTAATTCTTCTAAGATTATAAATTGGGCCAAGTATGGGTCAAGATAAAATTCGGTCATTCTTCTGGGATGATGTGTTGGGCCATGTCTTGATTACATGGGGTCTTATCTAGGTGACCTCTTGTTGTGCTTCCAGAACAGCTGAGAAAGTATGCATTCAGGCTGTACTTTGCCCACAGCTGTGTACATGATCCCTCCGCCTCTCAGTAACACCTCATCAGTCCTCTATATTGAACTCCTATCCTAGAGTTATCCAAACTCTACATGTAACCCAGACCCTGTTGTTCTCTTTCCCTCTGTCTGAGTTACCTGGCTAAAGCAAATTGTTTTCCAAGTCTGGGTTCAAACCCAGGTCAAAATGGTCCCCTTTGCCCTCCTCACCATCCCACCACCAAGCCCCTCTCAAGGCCCCCGAGACCGAGCATACAGAGCTAGGTGCAGGGTTGAATGAGGGAGTGAATAAATGAACAATTGTTCCAGCAGGTTTGGGCACCGTGTCAAGCATGCTGGGACACAGGCCATCTGCTTTGTGTCTTAACACCACGCAGTGTTTGTTTTAGTTGAATCTTTTAGGTCCCTTCAGCTCCCCCAAGCACCAGCATACTTAGAATAATTCAATAGCCCGTCTTAGCCAGGGAAGTCAAAGCAGTTCAAGATACAAGAATGAACAGTCCTATTAAATGGTCAGAATCTCTGGTTCTTGCTGCTCAGGCTCTGTGTTGGGACCATCAGCATCTTCATCACCCAGGAACTTGTAAGAAATGAAGGCATAATCTTGGGCCCTCCCCATATGTACTGAATAACGATCTGCTTTTAACAAAATCTCCAGATGATGAAAATGCTGCTTTTCTGTGACTGCTTCCCAATCATGGACGATAGTCCACTAGGCTCCTCTGTCCATGGGATTCTCCAGGCAAGAGCACCAGCATGGGTTGCCAGGAGCCACCAGAGGGTCTTCCCAACCCAGCAATTGAACCCGAGTCTCCGGCATAGCAGCCAGATTCTTTACCACTGAGCCACCAGGGAAGCCCACTACCATGTCTGAGGATTATACATACTCTGAGTGTTTCCCTAGCAAATAATAATAATCAAACAGAAGAAGAAATCTTCTCCATCTAGCCATCATTAATTCTTCTAAGATTATAAATTGGGCCAAGTATGGGTCAAGATAAAATTCGGTCATTCTTCTGGGATGATGTGTTGGGCCATGTCTTGATTACATGGGGTCTTATCTAGGTGACCTCTTGTTGTGCTTCCAGAACAGCTGAGAAAGTATGCATTCAGGCTGTACTTTGCCCACAGCTGTGTACATGATCCCTCCGCCCCCAGTAACACCTCATCAGTCCTCTATATTGAACTCCTATCCTAGAGTTATCCAAACTCTACATGTAACCCAGACCCTGTTGTTCTCTTTCCCTCTGTCTGAGTTACCTGGCTAAAGCAAATTGTTTTCCAAGTCTGGGTTCAAACCCAGGTCAAAATGGTCCCCTTTGCCCTCCTCACCATCCCACCACCAAGCCCCTCTCAAGGCCCCCGAGACCGAGCATACAGAGCTAGGTGCAGGGTTGAATGAGGGAGTGAATAAATGAACAATTGTTCCAGCAGGTTTGGGCACCGTGTCAAGCATGCTGGGACACAGGCCATCTGCTTTGTGTCTTAACACCACGCAGTGTTTGTTTTAGTTGAATCTTTTAGGTCCCTTCAGCTCCCCCAAGCACCAGCATACTTAGAATAATTCAATAGCCCGTCTTAGCCAGGGAAGTCAAAGCAGTTCAAGATACAAGAATGAACAGTCCTATTAAATGGTCAGAATCTCTGGTTCTTGCTGCTCAGGCTCTGTGTTGGGACCATCAGCATCTTCATCACCCAGGAACTTGTAAGAAATGAAGGCATAATCTTGGGCCCTCCCCATATGTACTGAATAACGATCTGCTTTTAACAAAATCTCCAGATGATGAAAATGCTGCTTTTCTGTGACTGCTTCCCAATCATGGACGATAGTCCACTAGGCTCCTCTGTCCATGGGATTCTCCAGGCAAGAGCACCAGCATGGGTTGCCAGGAGCCACCAGAGGGTCTTCCCAACCCAGCAATTGAACCCGAGTCTCCGGCATAGCAGCCAGATTCTTTACCACTGAGCCACCA